>LR990087.1:4169398-7105500 GCA_905147235.1 Erynnis tages
GGATGAGGATTATGAAAAATACATATATTTTTAAATCTTAGGTGGAGACAGCTTTTTTGAATATTTCGACATGAATATCTTGATGGGATGGCTTTTTTGAATATATCGAGATGGATACCTATCGACATGGTTATGATTGCGTGAAGATAGATTGATCAAAATAATTCGTAACAACTTTATACCTATATAATTATGAGAAAAGAAACTTAATTCTTTCTTTCTCTTATTTCGTAAAACGTTAAAACTCCTGACTTCAATTTTATGACGAATTCGCCACTTTTTCTTTGGTTTTTCAAAATATTATCGAGACTATAGATTTCATTTGTATAAACACGATTTGTTTTTGATTAGGTACCTATTACTTACGTGTGTTTATTATTATATTGTAGTACCTACTATAAAATATATTGGCCAGACGGTCTTACCCCCCACTAGGGGGTAACCCCGGCCGGTAGGGGGTAATATATTGGCCAGACGGTGATATTTTAAATTATCCATTGTTCAACATCTCCAAATATCATCGTTGTAGAAAGAATAGGACTCGTACTCGAATGAGGTCTCAAAAATAAAAATCTCAAAATTAAAATAAACTATGACGGTCTTCCCTATGTTGACCATATATATATCAGGTATGACGTTCATTCAGTGTATACAACTCGTACCTGACAATAAATAAAAGATTTTGATTTTGAAACCTCAATACAGTGTAATTGCATTTCCCGCCCTGCCATTTTAGGGTTACAAATGAAAGAAATTTTAAAACCCCTAGAAATTATTTAATTCATCTAATAATGATTTACATTTATCTCTCAATGTTTTAACAGCTTCAACAAATATGACACTTGAATGCATTGCACCAACAGACTCCACATTAACTGAAACAAATATATAAATTTATTTTAGGAACAGGAACAACTTAAATGTTTACAAACTAGAGAGCAATTCTTCAACTTTATTCAATTTTGGGTAATTTTATCAACTAAAGCCAGCTTTTGACTATGGGATATAATATAATTTAAATTACATCTTGAGATATAGTATTTTATCGCTCGTCATACATTTTGTACGTGATGGTTCACACTGTGCTATAATATATTATATTACAAATTATAAATATTTTTTCGAGCGATATTTGAAGGAGTATATTTTACCTCACGTCCCCGGATACCGCGCCCCTGCGTCGCCCGCAGTCGCAGTTTGAATAGTAGTAGATAAAGCTAAACTGTTCCAAAATATATATCTTACAATGTGAACAGCAATCGCGGGATGTAATATATAGCTCAAGGTGTAATTTATATTACATCCCATAGCTGGCTTTATACTATTTATTTATTTTTTAATTCACCACATAAAAATAAATAATTATGACATAAAAGAAACTGAACACTAAACAAAAGCATTCTCTGCCGTCTACCTTTGGGCAATGTAGATAATAATGTAATTATTACTATTCTGTAAATTGAATTCAAAATTCACTATTTCTTTGATTATTATCAATCATTTTAAGATATGCACATAATATGTGTGTATATTATAATTTTAATTGTATTAGATTGCAGTCCATCTCAATTTTAGTTTTGTAATTTTACTTTTTAAATGGCAAAAGAAAGAATTGTTTTATTAATACTCACATATAAAATGGTCTCTAATGCGGCTGAGTATCACAGCATCCTTGATCTCATCATATCTGTACACATTTCTACTGCAGCTGTCATAACGGGCTTCTCGAACAAATGCGTTCCCTTCCGAATCTATCCCAATGACTCCTGGGGAAAAGCAGCTTTGGAGTAATGTTGCTTCACCCCCAGAAACTTTTCGTGTTAATGTTATATCTGGCAGTAGGCGGTAAGATGCAGTTGCTAAAAAAAGGTTTATTTTATTTATATTTTAAAAGAAAATTGCCCCTAAAGAAAACTAGGGCACAGGTAACAAACATCATGTAGTGTGGTTGTGTAAGAGAAATAAATTGCATAAATAAAACATCTTAGTCCTTTAAAATAATTCCACTTGCAACTTTGGGGTTGCGAGTAAACACATTGATTGTAAAATACTTTGATCTCAGACATAATTCAAATTTGTGTTTAAAGTGTCCTTTTCTGTTAATAACAATTTATTATTGATACAATACTAACCCACAGGAGAAAATTTAGCATGGTCTTTGCCAATTCCCTTAACTGCAACCAAATGAAGGTCTAGTTCGTGGCCAGGTCTCATTTTTGATATAAGAATGTCACCATGAACAGGCCCTACATCTGCTTCTTTGTGAACTGATACTTGGTTGCCTATTGGAGCCCATTTGATTTGTGAGGAGTATACTGTAATTGATAAATTGAAAATTGAGCATAATAATAAAATTGTACTGTTATGTTCTAAAATCATACATGAATATGACATTTATTGAATCTCTATCTAGGTTTCATATTCTGAAAGGGCTTTGAATGCCTTAGATAATAATCATTTCATTATAAATGTCCTCTAATAAAAAAATATAAGGGTTGGTCCTTAAAAGATATCTTTTAACAACACAAATGGTCCTGAAAATTGTCATACTTAACTTTACTATAACTTTAAATATTTTTATAAGTAAATAAGGGTATGTTTTACCATAAGACTCACCACTATGATTTTCATACAAGTCTTCTGCCCTGAATGATTCTTTAGGTGGATTTTTATTTGTTGTGCATTTGACCTTAAGTGAATACTCTAGTGTATCAAATTCTGTTCCTTCTGTTGCATCTAAAGAAATTTAAAATGAAAAATGTAATACAAAAGGTCAATTCAAATACTCCAAGCCCTATATTCAAATAAGCACAGTACCTGCAGGTCGATATTCAAACATCCTTGGGTCAGCTTTAAGAGGGATCAATCCCAGTCTGTGAGCCAATACTTCATCTTGTATGATAGTAGTATTGTTTTTAATCATTACTTTTTCTATAGCCATGCTGGGTACCTCACTGAGCATTAACCTTCGGAATGCATTAGCAAATGCAGGTTGTATTCCGATTAGGTCAAATTCCATCTCGTAATTCTCCATTTGGATAATAACAATACGAAAGTTTTTAACGAATCTTTTAAAATTCCATTTTTCATCTGCCATCCCATAATCTTCAGCAGCATTCTGAAAGTTTAACATTCGTTTTATCTCACTTTTATCCTACATCAATGAAATGCGATATCGACTTATTAGCAATTTGAAAGTTTTAATAATACATGAGCACAAAGAATATATTCTGTTTAAAAAACGGCTTCTTTAAATTAATTACAACCTTCAAACGAAATTCCTCCAAAAACACTTTAGGTTGTGGTCTTTCTTCTGATTTCGGCATTGTTTTACCGACAGAAGTAAATTCGAGGCGTTCGGGAAAAGGGAATGATGTTTTTACTATAACAATGTTATATAAAACTAAATATTTATGATTACACGTGATTAATGATTATTTTTTATATAATCGGATCGGCGTGCTTTGAATTGAACTGCTTTGAAAATCAAAAAATCATCAACCACTGAGCCACTTCAGCCAGTGAGGTGATAGGTGACTAAGGTGACAACTGACAAGTGACAGAAAAGTAAAGGACTATCCACACTATCCTAACCTTACTGGAATCTCCAGGCTTACCTTAACTACCTACCTAAAAAGTCGGACAACGTACTTTATTCACCTAAACTGTACTATTATATTGGCATCCCCAATGATTGGCACTTTGATTTTTAAATCAATAAGAAAAATGCTTTTTTAGACTTCATGGGACAGTAGCAGATTGATAAATAATCTCATTTCTTATATCTCATAAGATTTAAGCTAAATTCTACTATTATTGGCACACCCCAATGATTAGCATTTTGGTTTTTTAACTTAGAAAAATGCTGTTTTAGACTTCATGCAACACAAGCAGATTGAAAGATAAACTCATTTAATTTCTTATGTCTCTTAGGATATAACAATATGTAATTCATCAGCTATCCGTCCTTTTCAGCAGGTTTGAAAACATTGTTCGTGAATTTCGAATTCAAATTAAGAAAACTTACGGTTCCATGAGAAGGTTTCGACTCAAAAAAAAAAGGTTTTTAATCAAATAAGTGTGCAAGTTTCCAATTATGAGCCTGTCGAAAACACAGCGTCGCTTATGAAGAAAGCATAGTGTACTCACCTTATCTATGGTTCTTTACTTACGGTCTTGAGTGTGTGGTACTTGATTTTTGAACAAGTCATCTGTCAAATACCTGTCACCAGAAGGCGCGAACGCGAATGTCGTGAACTTTTCTTCATTGCGTGTGTTACTCGCCGCCATCTTGGACAATAAAAGTTATTAAACTTTTATAACTTTTAGTATTACGGTAAACGATACTGAAAATAATAGTAAATGAGTGCATTTTAAATATGTTAACAATAAAATATAAAATCGTTAAGGACGAACGTGAAGTATCGGCAATATCCCATACCGACGACAACAAGGCCGAGTTGTCATGTTCAAACACGATTTCTTTTTCCTCTGAGAGTGAGTTTCTCTTGTGAGAGACACAAGAGAAAGCGCCTGACTACGGATCCAAATGTGGATTATTAAAACAGGTAGGCTAAGTTATTTTACTTATACGAGTAAAGCCATGGCGGCTCGTTAGAGGATCGACGCCTATCGACGTCGTCCCAAGCCTATCCAAAACAATAGCACCGAAAACCTTCCGAGTTTTGTAATCTGAACTAATCTAGGAGGGTGTCGGAGTTAGAAAAAGTAAAGACAGACAAGTTCAAACTAATTTAAAGCTTGGAAGGTCCAAGCTAATGAAAACAGAGTCATAAAGGGCTGAATTCTAAGATTTGCAATCCTTTGGGGACCCCTTCTGGAAACATTAGATGTAGCTTCAGGTTACTTCAAAGCTGTACTATCTTTGGCATTGATGAACTTGTCATTTAGCTAAGAAAATTATATTTTGGCTGGTACAGGGGCTGTAATTGCAGCCCGTCCAATACAGTATCTGTCAAAAGAAAACTTCTAAAAGTTGTATTGAAAAATAGTAGACAACATTTCAATCACCTTAGGAAATAAGTTAATTAAATACATTTTATTCTATCTGTGAGTGCACCCCAGACAGGGTTTACATTTTAGTATAATCAAGAACTCAAATTGCTTACTTGCTGTCATAATGGGGCATCTGCCACTGTGTTACGTTGTAACAGATGACTATTCATTTGAGACAGAGATGTGTCCAATAGTGTCCATTACAGAGAGGGATCTCTTTTACACCACCAACTAAGGCAAAAGGATACCTTTTATAAGGAGACCATCATGTGGTTACCATTTATCTTAGATTAGGCCAAATTTTTTGCCTACATTTGCCTCCCCTCAGATGTTTGATTGATGATTTTTTACTGATGCTAATTGTCAAAAGGGGGGGGGGGGGGGGGTGTAAGATATGGCATTGACCTCGGAGGTCTAAACACATTTGCTAAAAATCACAGACTTTTGCTTCCTGGATTCCTACATCAGGATAGACTGGTAGTGTCAAGACAGACTGGTAGCCCAGTCACATGGACCCTTTCCGCTAGCTTGGACAAATTTTACAAATAATTTTGGTCTACTATTTGACCTTTCTATTTACTGCAGTCACTTGCTGAACTGCTGATATCCTAAACTAAAGAGGACGTCAAGTTGATTTTGCTAATGACTTGCCTACCAATTGGCCTTCTCTACATACATATGTGACTTGCTGGATTTCGGAAATCCAATGCAAGGGAGGTTGTCGTGTTCTAGTCCATCTAGACGATTCCCTCCTAGCCCCTTGAGACAAGATCATATTGTCTCTGCAGGCCTCGGAGGCCATGCAGCCCTTTAGGGCATTGGGGTAGCAGATTGGCCTTCTCTGTACACATATTTGCCACTATCACTTGCTGGATTTCGGAAATCCAACGCAAGGGAGGTTGTCGTGTTCTAGTCCATCTAGACGATTCCCTCCTAGCCCCTTGAGACAAGATCATATTGTCTCTGCAGGCCTCGGAGGCCATGCAGCCCTTTAGGGCATTGGGGTAGCAGATTGGCCTTTTCTGTACACATATTTGCCGCTATCACTTGCTGGATTGCGGAGATCTAATGCAAGGGAGGGTCTAGTCCATCTGGACGATTCCCTCCTAGCCCTTCAAGACAAAAACATATTGTCTCTGCAGGCCTCGGAGGCCATGCAGCCCTTTAGGGCATTGGACTGGCAAGTGTACTTATGGAATCAATTCTAATCTAATGCAGGCTCAAAGCATAGAATTTATAAGTGGAACATTCATAGTCAAAGTAGTCGGAGTCCAACTTCATTTCCAACATAATTATACAGATGTTGATTCGACAAATACAAAACAAACCTCTGAAGGTTGTTCATCTGAAAACTATGTAAATAACAGCTACTTAAACATTGCTGTTCTAATTCATTTATCCAATGTAATGGAGGCCTGGAACCATAAATACAGTAGCTTTTCAATTCATTTATCCAATGTAATGGAGGCTCGGAGCCGTAAATACTTCTGTTGTTCCAATTCATTTATCCAATGTAGCAGAGGTTTGAAGCTACAGTTACTGTTGTTATTCTAACTTATATATTCAAGGTATAAGAGCTCGGAGCCATAGATATTGTTGCTGTCCCAATCCAATTATCCAACATAGAGGTGGCTCTGAGGTATAGGTACTGATACCGATTTATTTCAGCTATCCAATATAGTGGTTGCTTGGAAGCACAGCTACTGTTCCACTACAATAAACAAATTCCTGAATAAACAAATGTCAGAAATAGGTTGCAGACCTCTAGTGGATTAGATATCTGTAGCAGATATTGGCTTGGTAACAAACTGGACACATATTCTCTTGACCTCCTATAAACAGTTCACCAGACTCTGATTGCTTGTATACCAAAGGAGAGAGGGAAACACAATCAATAGAACTGTAAGCATTACATTTTAGCTGTAAATAGTGCTGGATCAGTGGAACACAACATGGTTTTCCTCATTACATACCAGGGAGGTATAACTTTATAACTGACCAATTGTCTCAGGGACAAGTCCAGAGAAGCACCTGTTGCTTCCAGCAATTATATAGATTTTAGATGTGTATGGCCCGTATTAAACATATAGATCTCTTGCTATGTACTATGTATCTTTTATTGTAACACCTGTAATTCTTACTGTGTTCTAGCAAATAAAGTTAATTTAATTTTAATTTAATTTAATTCGCCTCCAGTCTGCCAGACAATCCAGGACAGTACCAAGATATGCAGATGGGGCAGAATTTATTGATTCTTTCAGAAAGGAGACTTAGAAGCCAGAGCAATAGCCACACTGCAGGTGTACTGAATCTAGACTTAGAGGTCAGAGCAATATCATGGTACTACTACATTGGTAGTGAATCTAAAGGATGTTTGATCAACCTAGCAACTGGCCTTCCCCACCTCGCCTAGACCAATCACATTACCAACTTGGAATGCTGTGGGCCAACCCACAAAAGTAAAAGATGTTGGAGGAAATCAACAATTAATACCTACTTGCCAGTCTTAAACAGATGGGTGTTATGTTGCCTTAATTATACACCTAGATGTTATTGCTCCAGGTCCTTAGGACATAGCAAAATTTTTAACAGATATCTTTCTGAGGGACTTTTTTACAATCTACGCTTTTACATACGAGTAAATCATACTACTAATTATATATTTATTATGTCAAGATTTAAAAGCATTTTCTCACTTTCAGTAAAAGCTATCTAGAATACAAGATACATATATAGGTGAACTATTTGGGATCCAGAACACAAATAGGTATATGAATGGCTAGTAGGAATCTGAAAATGATACAGTTTTTGTGACATTCTGTAAACTTGCTAATAATATTATTATTGGCATCAAGAAGGAGACTACATGATCCTACCAAATTAAAGATAACAGGTTCTCAATATCAAGACAATGATGACAACATTAGGATGTTTAGGCCTTCTTTTGGTTATAAGACAGATCTCCTGTCTTTCTAGACAGTCTAGCTAATAACTTAATAAACACCAATTGGAGTTACAGGGAGGAGTAAAAGCTTCTAAAACTGATCGGGTTAGATCAATGAATAACAGAATCAATGCCACTCCTGGCAGTTGTCATTCTGCAGTCGTTTCAAGGACATGGCTAGAGAACCAACCAATAAAGGATATATCAGAAAAAGGTCACTGCACATCCGAAAACACCTTTAATAAGTTTTACTGCCGAGAAATTAAAACACAGGTACGCGAAATAACTATTAAAATTTATTTGATAATGTTTCTTGTCTATAAGAAATAAATTACAAATAATTTCATCTAACTATAATTAACAAGATGATACTCATTGAAATCTTGTTATCTTATAAATGTGCTTTAAAAGGTTTGTTTCAAAAATTTGATCTCATTAAATTAAGATTTGCTATCACATTAAGATAACCTCAGATGTTTATGTACAGGTGTGTAATATTTTATTCAAAGAACAATAAAATTGATATTGATATTTTTGACTGTGTGCAAAACACTAATATTACCCATTTCACTGTCCCATGAGTCGCATGTGACTCATAACCATTGTTTGGCTATTGTGTCATATTTAATGGACAAGTAAAGTGTTAAGGTACAGTAAATATTATAATATATTTTTCTACTAATGAAATAATTCTCAACATTACGTGTGTTCTTAGTCACCAGCAGATAACAAACACGTCTTCATAAGCGACGCTGTGTTTTCGACAGGCTCATAATATAACCGTTTTACACAACAATAAAACGATTATTATGAGCCGAGAGAAAACACAGCGTCGCTAGAAAGTTCTTTCTGGTGAAGACTACAATGAAGAAAAGTTCACGACATTCGCGTTCGCGCCTTCTGGTGACAGGTATTTGACAGATGACTTGTTCAAAAATCAAGTACCACACACTCAAGACCGTAAGTAAAGAACCATAGATAAGGTGAGTACACTATGCTTTCTTCATAAGCGACGCTGTGTTTTCTCTCGGCTCATAATAATCGTTTTATTGTTGTGTAAAACGGTTATATTATGTCATGTTATCAAGTAACCATATAGTTGTGATTGCTAGCTATACATAGCTATATATAGCTTTACATTATTTTGGTGTTGATAATTATGTGAACAGGACTTTTTTCCGGTGCCAATTACTTATTTATTGTTTGACCACATAATTATTGGCATAGATGCCAATCACTGTACTTTCCGTCTTTTCGGTGTTTCATAAGTGCCAATCATTGTTTTGGATTTGATTTTTGAACCATTAACGCTTATATTTTCAAACTTTATTAAAGCGTGATTATTAAACTCTCTATTGAAACAGTAAAACTATAACCTAAGTTGTTAATTAATGCATTTAAGGTGCCAATAATTGTATAGTTTACCCTACCTTACCTTACTTTTACCTTAAATCAGATTAAACTACCTACCTCAAGACACATTGAGTGATATTTTATACCATAGAATAACTTATAGAAAATGTAAGCATTATTTCATTGCTGACATCGGATGACTACTGCCCTCAGATGCCGCGAAAGCCGCACGCAACGGCACACACCGCAGGACTGCGAAAATCGCGTTATGTAAATTAAATGTGCTGTAATTTTTTACATACGTAACTTTCTGGATAATACTTGAATATAAACCTTGGACATGAATTGACCGAATTGCTCTGTAAATCCTTAATTAACCGTCCGTCATAACCGTCCTTAATTAATAATCCGTAACCGTGTAACCTGGATGGTTCTTACGACTTCTTAGTCCTTTTCCTTGAGGTCGTAGAGGTTGTTGAGAGGAAGTTGAGGCCTTAGTCACCTCATCGGCATATTTCTTGGCTTTCGCTCATCCAGTTGATCCAGTTAACATGAAACTTAATATGACATCAAAAACATAACAAAACCCCAAGTCTCGCAACTCAGTTCTTGCACCGTAAAAAGTTCTCATTTTGCGGGAAGGATCGTCGTGCCTTACCACCCTGTATAATAAACTACACAAATATATATATATATATATATATATATACTGTATCTTCGACTTACGATCTGTGACGAAGACGCGGCTAGTAATTCCCTCGCAGTCACGTGTCGCCGCTGATACGCGCTGCTCGTCTAGTTTTCCGGACTCTTACGATACGAGCACGGAGAGCGACACCGCGTTGACTGTTTACCATCCAGCAGCGAATGGTATGGTTGAACGCTTTCACAGGCAACTAAAGGCAGCGATCATGTGCCACGCGAACGACAACTGGTACGAAGTTCTCCCTATAGTCCTTCTCGGAATTCGCACATCATACAAAGAAGACATCGGTTCGTCGTCAGCCGAGTTGGTCTATGGAGAACTGCTTCGTATACCAGGATCATTATTTCATCGCACCCCCACGGAAGTCATAGATCATTCTGATTTTCTTTCACGTTTCAGAGCTCACATTCATAAACTTCAACCCACTCCTGTCATCCATCACGGTCCATCTTCTGTTTTCATTAGTAAAGACTTGTTAGCTTCATCTCATGTTTTTCTTCGCCAAGACGCTGGACGCAAATCCTTACAGGCTCCGTACACCGGACCTTATAAGGTTTTACAACGCTGCGATAAATTTTTTAAAATAGATTTTAAAGGAACACCGACATCTGTTTCCATAGATCGTTTAAAACCAGCGTTCTTGCTTAGCGATGGACCACAGGAGGAGACACAACGTTTGCAACAAGACTCAGCGGTAACACAGAGTTCGCCACCCGTAGAGACTAGTACTCGTACTACGACTCGGTCTGGACGAAGAGTACATTTCCCAGACTACTTTCGACCTTAACGGTCTCCGGGGGGGCTGATGTAGCAACAAGAAGTTTTTATGATTTGTTTACTTTTTAATTTCGAATTTATTTCAAAGTTTTTCTTTGGGTTTTTTTCTTTCTGTCAATTCTTACTTACTTCAATTGGTATATACCTAGATTTTTGTTATGTTAGTTTTATAAAATATAAATATTAAGATGTAAATAAAACATGTATATAGTGGTAGAGAGTTTTTATTTTGACGACTCAAGACACACTCCACCGCCACTATACCGTGTTTATAAGTACAATAGATACCTGCCTGGCTACTCAAGCTCCTAGTTTTATCCACAATGGAGTTATAGGGGAGTTATATTATATTATAACTATATTTGAGTCAGAACGTTCACCATAAATTTTGTTCACCTCCCCTCTTAATGGAAAAATTTACGTACAGAACTTAAAAACGTAAGCTACGATTAAAAAGCCCCAACCATTAAAAAATGGAAGTATGAACTAAGCTACCCTCCTACCTCTTCCCACCTTATAGAATTTTATTCAATAAGCTTGTCTTAGTAGATACGAGATAATAAATTAATTAAGTCTGCATTATCTACGCATTCAACTAGTACCTACCTATGTAGTTACTATATGTAGTAAGATACTTGAATATTATTTGTAGGTATAGTTTAAAAGCATGATTAATTACGTAGGTCAAGGTAACGATATCTGACTCTAATCACTAGACTCTAAACGAAGAACTGACTGACATCTCGCAAATGGAGTAGTCGAGCATACTGAAGCAGTAAAATGCAGCGAAAGTACCTATTGGTGTTGGTGTCCGCCAAATGATAATCTGTATCAACAGTGGTCGGTAGGTAGATATTATGCAACCCGCGAGCAGCGCCACTCACCACCATCAGCTTTTGCGAGCACAGTGTTCCGGGCGCTTAACCAGCATCAACGGAGTAACAGCTAACCAGTGCCATTTTAAAAATTGTGTGATTATCATCTTAATTAAAACTGTTCCGATATGTTGCGTAAAATGAATTCGTTTAACGCCTTATTGCTATTTGTTCTCGTGGTCGGATACCTTCAATCCGGTAAGTTAGTTTTCCAACAATTTTCATTTTAATTGCACAACCTTTATCTCTTAACTAAATTAAGACAGTTTTTAATTAAAGAGAAATCTCACTAAATCTGCTCAGTAAATTACGATTTTTCTTCAATGACAGTGACAAATAAGACTAATATCTTTAAGATAAATAATCTTGAAACCCAAAGTGTCCCAAAGGCTTATTAGCGACGCACGGGATGTTTCAGTCGCTTTTGCAGAGCTTGTTGCCCAAACCGTGAAGATTGATATCCTGCTTTCCTTTTTTTAGCCTTTTGGAGACTTTACAGAAAACTTTTATGTTAAATAGAGTTATCTTTTGATAGAATTTAGCCATTTACATATTTAGGAATGAATTGTTATTAGATATTGTATTTTTTAATTTATTAAACAGCTGTTGTATCATTTAATTTCAGCAATTAAATTGAAATATTTTGTCGGCAGTTTCAAATTAACTTTAATACGACTAAGCAGATAGCTGGATAAACGAAAATGTAACTAATGTTAAAAATGTTGAATATAAGTATTGATGGATAGTTTAGATTGTTTATTCCTTAGTCCATGATGCTTATTCATTACTATCAGCTGATGAAGTTAGGTATGTCTTATCATGTGAATGAAAATGTAGGACTAATCTACTACTTTTCTTCTTTATTAACCAATTTAGAATTTTTCCAAATCCTTGCAATATGTTATGTACTTGCGACACAGACGCTACCACAATATCTGCTAAGAATAAAGCTCAACTAAATACTACTTATTTATTTTCGTAATCTGTAATATTACAATGACATTGGGGGTTCCACTTTGATTTTCAGCTTAAACGGTGTCCAAACTAGGACCCATTTCGTTACCGACAAACGCTAAACACAATTTCGCGGTAACGTTTTATGAATATCTAATAATACTCCGATAACAATGTAAGATTTGTCTACCTGCGCTTCTCTGCAGATACTTAACATTATTTTGATTAACCTAGTAATTTTGCTAATTATAGTTGATAGAATTGAAATGTTTGAATGCAATGTTTTTGTAGACGCATGCAATGTTTTTGTAGACTCTGCTGGGCGTTACGTGTCGTAACTCGGAAACTATTTTAAAATAGTTAAGCAAAACTGTACCAAGTCCGTTTAGTGTTACTCAATTCTGTGTGGCTCACTGGAATTCTCTTATATCCTTCAGGTGTATCCTTCGATGGGTCTCTCATCACAAATGGAGAAAGCTACGTTTTAGATACTTTATTACAGCAACTTTATGTGAATTTGACTACCTCTTGCTCTAATATTAATAATAAGCTGAATGGGGCTTAACGTGTACATGGTTAATAACGGAATTACGAAGCGTTTAATACATTTATTTTGATAGCATACACGTACTGTGTATGCTCTCTATATCTCTCTCTCTAATAATCAATTCATACCTAATGAAAATTAAAAAAGCGAAAAATTTATAGTTTACAATGACAAGTAACATAATATTAAATATCTTTATTCTTTAAGCCACAACAGAGATAATTTTGATTGACTACATTTTGTGATAAGATAACGATTAGAAAAAAGTGTTTCAAGTTAAAAGTAAGAGCATACATTTAGTAGCCCCACACAGTAGTTAATCATAAGTTGTGTCAATTACGTAAACAACTTACAGCATTAAGGTACGCAATGCACAGCATAAACGTAATAGTTAAGTATCCGATTGAATAATAAAAATTGTAATTGCTTAATATAATGAACATAGATAAGATTATAAGATATCTAACAGCATTATGTTGTTCTGTTTCATTTTTATAGGTATGCATGTATATACATATGTCTCAATATACGATGGCCCAATGACGGATGAGGAGATGAAGATGAGAAAAATGACGGATTTTCATTTTCACCTACTTTCCATTTTCACACCCTAAAGAGTTACATTTTCAAATATCATTTAATTGGTCACCATACATAAGAAAATAGCATTAAAAAAAACAAAACTTAAATATTTAAAACAAACTTTAAAAGTACGATACGAGCGCTATAAAAGACATCAACGACAATATGTGCATTAAAGGCATAGTTTGTTAGGAAAACATTTTTTTGTTATGAGATAATGAGATGATAAATAATAAGTGAGCGCATATTGATGTAGTACAAAGTACTTAGTAGGTACCTATACAATACGCCTGGTTGGCGGGAAACGGTGAACCTACCAGCAACATACCGCTTACTCGTGGTTAATTGCCCGATTGTCAATGTGCAAGGCTGAGATCTTATTGATATAAACTGAAACGGATAATAGTGCCCTTCGAAATATTATAGACACACCTACTTTGTCTTAACGGTTCTGCAGTAGTTATGGCTAAAACCGGTGACCGGTTCACCATGCTGCTGACCCTAAAACTCTAGTGGAATAGACACTTGTTGAGATTATTTTCAACGAGTATGTTTGTGTCAAAAATACACTCAATACTTATAGGTAATATTTTAAATGACACTATCTTTCAGAAAAATCTGTAGGCTATGAGTTTGAAGGCATTCATTGTTATATGCAATTGTATAGAATATAACATTGCAAGAGAAGTTGCAGGCTTGCTGCTGCGGCTGTTTACATGCCTTTGAGAACCTTATTTAAGTGAGTGAGAGATTTTGTCTATTAAAATGGACAGACTCGTTGTTGCACTTTGTTATTAAATAAAATAACTACTTTATAGTTATTATTTAATACTTACATTTATAAATTTAAACTTATTTTGATTCGGTCACTTGACTTCTATTTAGCCCTGAAATAACAGTGGGTTAAACCTTTCACAACACAATTAATAATAATCTTAATGTCAAAATACGTAAACCGCGATTATATGTATACCTACGTGGATTAATATTTTAACTAAATAATCTGTAATTCGTTTACATTTTTTTTTTATTTTAGGTGTAGAGTAGGTTACTATAGGCCCTAAATAATTCAAGAATCATGTTTTGGACACATTTTTTAAACAAAGTGCTCTTTTTATTTTAAAATAGTCGTCAATACAGGGGTTGGTGATAGTGATAGAAGGGTGTACCCTTCTATCACCAACCCCTATTTTTTAATAGTCATTTTAGTAATTTAATAATTTATGACAAGACTTACTTAAACACTTTATGACAAGAAGCCTACCTGCCAAGTCCCAAGCCATCGTATTAGCCCCCACCTTCCGGCGCCACGCCAAAGTTGGGAGCTGGGATGAGTTAATAAAAGCCAATGCCCAACCATTTGATTTTGTCATATAATGAGCGTGAATAAAATATCCTTATGAAAGCTGCTACCCGATTTATTCGTTAGCATTCAGGATATTTCCTAAATCAGCTGCGATCAAAATATTTAGTGGATATACTTAGTTTTCTTTTTAATATAATAAAAGCGTGATGAACCTTGTTTTTGTCAGTGGCAGAATTCGGAAGTTAATTTAATTCGAGGCTATTTTCGGAAAAATCGTTGTAATGTCTTCTTTTTGCAGTATTAAATTGAAAATTCAATGGTTTCTTAATTTACAAATTGGAATTACTTAGGTACAGAATAAAAAGGTGAAGACTAAGTTTCTAAGTAGTCTAAGTTTGAAACTCAATTACCTAATTGAGTTTCATTGCATTTTATATCTAAAATTTTGCGATTGATTGATTTCTTCAAATGAATTTCCACAAATTAAAAAACTTATAGTATGTATGGAATGTGCAGTTTATGTTCAATTTTTACAAATAAAGAATGCATGTAGGTCATCTGGCGAAAACTATGCCAAAATGCTCGGAACGAATTTGTAGGTAGGTATTATTGCGTAAAGTATTGAAACGATTAGTCGCAAATGTTTACCATCTAAATAATAAGTTATTGTAACTAAATTGAGCACAAGGTCCTTACTAATAAAAACCAAGGCAGCGGCGTGTAGGTAGGCACAGAGTTAACTTGTGAGGCTAATCCAGGCCTAACCAGCGGAAATCAAATCCAAATCCTCATTCCAATGACGCCCTTATCAAAGTTTCATGACCGGTACAGTATACATAGTGGACCCCCGGTAATCCGGCCCCCGGTTGCTAATCTCGCGTTTCAACAACGTTAAACTAAAAAAATTGATGAATATTTTCGTGTTTCTTAAGTTGATTGATTCATAATTTATGATTATTTTATATGTACATTTGTTTAAAATACACAATTATTTCCTAATGTAAAGTTATTGCATATTTTTTGTAAGTTCTACAGCATTAATGACGTTAATTTTATTAAATTACTAGCTGACCCCGCAAACGTTGTTTTGCGATTTAAGTTATCGAGTGTTAAAAATCGACTATTAAATAATTGGGGTTGTTGATAGAAGGGTGAAAATTAAGGGTTGTATGTATTTTTTGATACCACATTATTGAAAATTAAAATAAAAAAAATTGTCCAAAAAATAAAATAAAAATGTTAGGTGTGGACAACCCTTATCACTTAGGGGTATGAAAAATACACGTTAGCCGATTCTCAGACCTATTGAATATGCATATAAAATTTCATAAAAATCGGTCAAGCCGTTTTGGAGGAGTATGTTAACTAAAACTGTGACATGAGAATTTTATATATAAGATAATTATAGAATCCAATCGTTGAATCTGTAATTTGTCGGATTACAAGGTACCTACTCTTTTGAAAAAATTCCGGTCTTAGGCAGTACTCTATAATCGTGTCGTTCTTTTCTGTGTGTTCGTTCTTTTTTTGTTTGTTTACATTTTGTTCAACTTAGGGAATGATAAAAGTTTTTTCAAAATCGGTCCAGGGTTTCTGTGAAATGGACTTAAAACTAAAAATTACGAAAAAAATAATTTAAAAAATTAAACCGACCTCAAAAAAGTATGAAATAACATTTGTTAATTTTTGAGTTTAGTGCTAAAATTTAATAATAGAAACAAAATACTTCAACAATACACGTGTACGTGTATTGTTGATCGAAGACTTGATACTAAAAACACCAACCTCAATATATAGTAGGCCTTAAATATGTAAGAAATTTTATTTATACTTTTTTGATGTCGGTTTAATTTTTTAAATTATTTTTATCTAACTATTTGTTACGGAATCCAATGGGCGAATAGGATTCGCGCTTTGCCGATTCTTAAGGATGCACGTTGCACGTGAGTCATTGACTTCGTAAACTGTCTCCATCTTATGTAACAAGTGGTTCTGGTTGGCTGTACATACCAGTGATCTGAATAAAACAGCTTTAAAAATTATATGTGAAAATATGTTATATAACAGCATGTAGGTACACCTTACATTGTATATTATGGTTTTTTGGAAATGTCATCAAAATATTTCATTTCAGTGCCGCATGACACCTGACTGATAGGTAGTCAGAGTAAGTTAAAGGGGCGGATCTCAGGACAGACCCCAGAAAATCTTGGTTACGTACGTCCATATATGGTCCTTCGAGATACTTAATACTGATACATTGTGGTGTAGTTACTTTATCTAATTAATGGTCTTACCACTCTGGTCTAATGACCGTTGCGTCACGGTCTTGGGTAGTTTACCCACTTAACGGTGCATTTTCGATGACCTTCAGCGGTGTAGCTGGCTGGCTTGACGGACTATGCCGGCGTTCGCTCAGTAACTATATAATGGTGAGGGTGAGTTGGGTGACATTATTAATAGGTACTACTTAATTTAATGTATTTAATTAATTAAAAAGGCCTAATTTGATTACGCTTAGCTTTTAATAATGAAATCCAATGCCGCTAAAATATAATTTTTATGACATATTTTTTTGTATTGGACTGCATACCTACATACTACATAATTACTGCATACCAAAATTCATGAAAAAACATAGCAGCGTGTACCTACCTACTTCAGTAATATTGTTTTTGTTTAATATTACTTAATGTCGATATTATGTGTTCATGCTCATAAAAGTTACATATATTAAGTAGGTAGTTAAGAAAGTACCTATATACGTATATACGAGTAGCGTAAGAGTCGACAAAAATTTCTTGTCCTCGCTGTTGGATATTACTTATTTGGCTAAAAGTTCTAGAACACAACTTGCACTAACGGCTCAGCAATCGTAGATAATTATACCTACTCATTTCCATGACCTCTGTGACACAGTCGTTCTCGCAAAATCGAAGATATTGCGTAGCAAACTAGCAAAGTAAATAAGTTATAAGTTAAAAACTTTTTTAAAAAAAGCTTTTATTTTTCGAGTTACTCTTAACAAACCCTTTCATTTGATACCCATATTGTAGAAATGCATTAAAATAACTACATATTCATATTCATATCTTGGATGGTCGCCATATTGGATTTAGAATGACTTCACAAACCATATCGTGCATTTTCATCCAAACTAAACGTGTATTATACAAAATTTCAGCTCAATCGGTTGAAGATATCTATCGTACTTCAAAATTGAGTTCAAAGATTCCACCCGAACATACATTGGAAGTTCAATAAAAGCTTTTAAAAAATATCAGTTTTTGTAAATTTTTAATATAATTACCGCTACAAGATAAAATGGATAGGTAATTCAATATTCCACCACAATAATTACACTACACATAATATTGAAATTTCGACTATTCTGTCATCCAGTAGAAACGACTGGTAAAACGTGCGGGGGGCCGGGGCTTACAATCTGGTAACGAGGGGGTCGGGTCAGGCACTATTGGTTGGCACGGACAAGGTTCTTTAGCAGGAGCTGCGCTTCGGCTTTTGTGGATTCTTGGACGACAAAAGTACCCAAAATCTGGACGTGACATACAAAGTTTATCCTTCATGCAGTTATCAAAAATTGCCTGAGTCTTTCGGCATTTGTTAAAAGAATAATCACCAGAGCTTTTATCGATACACTTCGAATATTGGTTGAACTCATCGA
Organism: Erynnis tages; assembly: GCA_905147235.1. Lineage (NCBI taxonomy): Eukaryota > Metazoa > Arthropoda > Insecta > Lepidoptera > Hesperiidae > Erynnis > Erynnis tages. The sequence continues at coordinate 4,188,144 of LR990087.1, forward strand.
GGCAATTAACCTTTATCTTCTTAAAAAGTTCCATGGAACAAGCGGTCACCTTTTTGCCGAGCTCGACGCATAATCGCGGGTCATTACACTCTTGCCGACATAGCATAAATTCGTTGTTAACGCATTCGCAACTTTTGCCGAGATAGGGCGCAGCTGACATGAGAGTCGCAGACGAGAGGTTCACCTCAGGCACGGTTAAGGTAGAAAATTCAGGCAAATCAACCCCTTTTGGTATAACCATATTGTTCCTTTATTATTGTAACAAACAAAAGGCCGTAAAAGTTTAACGTATATAAATTAACGTTTTCTCCTCTAAGACAGCCCAATGAAAATAATTTGACTCACTTGACTTAAATGACAGACGGGAAAATATGTTCAAATCAGTTATTAAAAATTTCAGCCAGATATACGAGTACAAAACTATGATAATGATAGCCTGTATGTTTTTATCTTTCGCAGGAGAAGGTCAATCTCTGTCATGTCCTGCGGTGCGCACAAGCAGCGGTTGGTTGGACCTATTTCCTTTGCCCTGTAAGAAGCATAATGAATGTAGAGTAATGGGAAATCAGCACCTTTGCTGCAAAGGATTTTGTACAAAAGGTGTTTCTTCTGCAGCTCTAAAGCGGTAAGTACTGAACCCAACGTAGTAAATTTACGAAGTAAATTTGACCCACTTGGTGTTTAATGGTCACTGCACTCCACGGATGGCCACATCTAATCTAATTCATGTCTCACGTCTTTTTGATAGCGGCGCCTGTCAAATGTAATACAAATACCTACTTCTTTGCTTTACGACGTATTAAAGGTGGTTAACTATGGGTAAAAAATATTTAAATGGCTGAAAAATATGTGTATGGCTATGAAGCTATTTTCATAATATGGATATGATATGAGTATATTTTTAATAATATTCAATAAAAAACAAGCCAGTTGATTTAAGAGTAAAATACGTTTCAAAAGTGAGTGGTTAGGGGACAGGTTGAGGCCACACACTGCAGTTTAGTTTCATAATATTCACCATCTGCAACATACTCATAACAGGTTAAGAAACGTGAATAATGCATAGGTAATTTGGTGTAATTTGTGTTCCAATAGTTTAGAAATACATTCTTCGCCTGTGTTAACAAATAAGTATTTATTTATAGTACGAGTGGGTCCAATAGTTCTTTGTGTTTAAGTCTTATGTGCCTTTTAAATATATTAATTCATGAATATTACTGTAAAAAAATGTTTATTGTTATTACAATTATATGTTACTTTCCTTATTTCCGTATTTGTGACTAACCGTTTAAATATATTTCACAGTAGGTAACTTGATTCTTTACATGTGAATGTGTGTCTAATACCACGCATAGAATTTAGAGAATAGTAGTCAAATTCATACGGTACGCGCTAGAACAACGCACAGTCGCATTGATATGACGCATACCTACCTAGAACTCTTTCACTAACTTCTCTAGTGAGGTTTCATTTAATTTTTCGCTACGTACTGTTTTTTGGCACAAGAGAAACCCAATAAGTGATCAGTTGATCATTTTGACCCATGTCGTGCTCATGTACAAATGTCCAAGCTATCTAGGTACCAATGCGTTGTTTATTCGCGAACTCTATGAAGCTTCTGTACTGTGTTTTGTGCTTATACCTTCATCTACATACTAGGTCCATTGCAACATCGTTGCATCAAGATAATCGTTATTGAGCTAAACGCACCGCTTGTTTTGCTTTACCTTTACCAAAGACCTTTACCAAACTTCATTTACCTTCCTTAATATTATTTTACTGCTTTAGTAGGCCCTATCACCATAATTGTTACAAGTCTAGTTAACATTCAAACAAAATAAATTATTACGTAAATTAAGAAATAAGACCTTTCTTGATGCTCTCGGCAGTCTAACACGGCCGCAAATTTCGTCTAAGCTCTATAAAGTTTATATAATTATGTATACGAGTAAGCGCCGTGTTCTTTAATTATCTCAGGCTTGGGGACATTTAATTATTTAGGCGAACTGTAGATACAGAGGTCATTTTCCGTTGGGACTACGCCAGTAGTGTTACAGACCCAATGAAAACTACTATTTACTATAGAATACAGAGCTAGCACTTACGCTATAGATGTCTACGCCTAAGAGCCAGTAGAGCCAATGTAAATTAGACTTGAAACCGCTCTCAATGTGGGATCCGCGGGAATCGTTTTAGACCCAACGAGGTGGCGAGCAGTAGTGTAGACGAGTTGACTAGTAGCTCCAGCACCAGCACCTCCACAAGCACAACCACAACTACCACCACCACCACTACAACAACAACTACAACAACTCCAAGTACCACCAGCTCGACGACCTCGACGACCACGACTACGCCGAAACCGACGACAACCACAGAGCCGCCGAGACCTTTCCTTCAGCTGCTACCCATACAGACAGCCACTACAACAAAAGCAAACCCGGCTAAAATAGGTAATTTAAGTTTTTACTATGAATTAAAGTTAAGGCACTGAAATTGCGATCTCTAAGACAGAGTTTATAGGAACCAACTAGATCACTCTACACGCGGACACGGGGACTTTGAAGGAAGTCGTTGTCATGTGAATCCATCCACCACGCGTTGTCGCGCGGTCTTATTATAATTTGTACAGAATTACGTTATTAGAGTGCATGGGCGGTGACTGGGATTTTCAGTCAGGTGCTCGTGTAACAGAATAATTTAAAAATCGATCAACACATCCCAAACCAAGAATACATTATTAACGCAACGCTCTCAAAGGTACTTTACCTTTAAGTATAATAATCTCTACAGACTTCCTGTTTGCAAGCTTTATTCCAATAAGTAATTCTAGTACACCAGCAGAAGTCTTGCATAAAAATTATTGAAATCTTATTTTATCATAAATGCACTGCGCTCTCCTTGTGTGGTTCCGTTTGATTTGGAACATAGTCGAAATGTCTTACATAAAATTTAATAATTTTTTTTGTGAACAGTGGCGTAATAAAATTGTGACATATCAAACAAAATGCTGGTGGCCCTGGGACTTACCAAAGGGACAGGGGCCCCGAGAGCGCCACGAAAAATAAAACATGCTGTCTTTTAGGACCTTATAAAACCTAGATTAGGGTTTTTACTGCACTCTGCTAAAGTATTTGTTAATCTCTTGTTCCGCGGCGAAGTTATATATTATAATTATATGTAGAGACTGATGCCACATCCGCCTCCATTAAGAAGGATTTCGCAAAATTCAAACTTCAATAAACAGAACTCCTAAGAAACTGAGTCCTAATTTGAAAAATGATTTTGAGTAGGAGTACTTACCAAAATTATGTAAACCAAACGTTTTTTAAATTAATAAAATCAAAGAAAATGCGAATATCAAATCTCTCTGTAATTTAACTACCTGTGTACAGAGTTATTTCTTGGATTAGATTTCGTACGTTGAGATGATTGCTCCGGGCTATTGTGGTAAGCCCCATCCTGTAAACTAGCCTCGGGCGTCAGTAAACATGCCTAAAATACGCCACCGTCTTCAAGTGTAACTTCACTGCTTGCCTCTCTGGATATAATAATGAACTGTATGGTGAATTCTGGCTTATTTTCTACTGCAGGTAAAAATCAGAAATTGGTGTGCCCAAAAGCACCAGCTCCGATTGTGTTGTTCCCAATTCCTTGTGAGAACAACTCTCAGTGCCGCATCAGCAGCGGGCCTGGTGAGGTTTGCTGCGATGGACGTTGCGTGAAAGGAGTCCCAGCTCCCAGACCTAAAGCAGTGGAACAAACCCATCAACGTATGACCGATTGTGTTTTACCTACTATGATTTGATTTCCTTCTCGTATTCTTATTTCAAACTTAAGTAGGTATCATAATATGTCATTCCTGCGAAGTATTGCATTACATTATGTAATTTATGTTTTATTTTTTCCGGCTCATCTTAAAACGAGAATTAAATTATTAATTATTGCTTAACGATTTAGAAATGTGTGTCAATTATATTATATTAATGACTGTTTTGTTGATGCCGTTGACATGACTAATTCTTCTTGTAAATTGCTTATTTCACAATCACTCTATAAGTGGTTAACAAGAAGTCATTTGCCTTTCATAATATCGTCTTACATGAATCTCTAAAACTTCCTTACCAGTGAATTTTGAAAAATATACGAACCGTTTACGTATATATTTCCTCTTTATCGTAGCTATATTAGGTGTGATACCCCGGGAGTGTCCTGCAGCGCCTTTGGGCGAGCTCTTGTTCGAGGTGCAATCTTGTAAGACTGATGCAGACTGTTGGCCCCGAGTGTGCTGTCCAGACGGCACACGCTCCTACTGCCGCACAGCACGCGCCAGACTCGACTTAGTTCCCGTCGCTAACAGAATTGAAGCACGTATGTACATGCGAGTATTATGTATACATATGTACTCAATAATATTAGTAGATACGTATAGAAAAAAGTTATACTACTGAATAGATTCCAGCAGAGGCAGGCTCATGGCATTGACTGAGATTGGATTCCACTATTTTATCCAGTGAATGCCAGGCATTATTTCTAGACGAAACTTAAATATTGTTAAGTGTATGTCACTGTTCTAAGGAAATACGGCAAGTTCAAATAGTCACTGTCGCCCATGGCCCCGAAATAAAAGCAGTATGCCTTTTCCAGAAACGAAGGGTAGCAGACAGGAATTCAGCTATTGGGCTTTTGAAAATCCATTAATGTGTTCGAGCTGAGCGGTGATAGCCCAGTGGCTTAAAATTCGACCTCGAATCGAGAGGTCCGGCTTCGAATCCCAGTGGCACGCACCAATGACCATAAAAAAGTTATATGCGCTTTATAAAATTAAATATCACCAGCTGTTACGGTGAAGGAAAACATCGTGAGGAAACCTGCATGCCTGAGTTCACAAAAAAGAATGTTCTCAAAGGCATGTGTCTGCGAAGTCCACCAACCCGCAGTAGGCCAGCGTGGTGGACTAAGGCCTACATCCCTCTCATTGTGAGAGGAGACCCGACCCTGTAGTGGGTCATTAATGGGTTACTGACAATGTGTTTCAGCCGTGCGCACGTTTGAGCAATATTTGCAGTGCACGCCGCCGCCACAGTTCGACGCGTTCCCACAGCGCTGCAGTTCTAGCGTAGATTGTTTCCCGAACCTGTGCTGTGCTGAAGGCGGGAAAAAACACTGCCGCCCGCCACAGAGAAGCCTGTTTTCCCTTCTAGCTGGAGTTACACAGGTGACTATTAAATATATTCACGCGCAAACAAAATTTCCGTTATTGGGCGTGCCTCAAGCTGGAATCCTCACCTTTGAAATCTCAATGAAAACAAGTTTGTGCCAAAAAATAGTCGTGAAATAGTCGTATGAAGCGAAAATAAATTTGAGCTGATTTAATTTGAAAATAAAGTTTTTATTTTCCTCTACATTTCTATGGAGGTAGTCGCGCGCATTTCATGTTCGTCGACCTGTTCGAATAGGGGACCGGATATAAAGATATATGTACTGATTTCAGATTTTTTTAAACGAGTTATGTAGCTATGTATTTGCAAGCTTTCGATTGTAATAGGTAAATAAGAATACAATAATAATTATAAATTTGTTTTTTTTGTTTAATTATAACAGCTGCCATTGAAAACGCCTAATTGGAACAAATATTTATATATATTTTAAGCGGAATATTTTACAATATCAAATGAAGTTAAACATTTTGTACGAGACTGTACATCCATAGAAGTATGGAAAATAAAAACTTTTTTTACTAAAACGACTATTTTTGGCACAAACTTGAAACCGAAAATCGTAGGCGTTTCGGAGAAATTTTTAGTCTTCAAATGTTCAAGCCATAATCCTCACCAGGGTACCTTTATATCTCTCGAACCTCTTATGGACTATTTCTCAGATTTGGCACGTCGTTGAGACTATTTCATGATTATTTTTGGAACCCAAACCAATTCGATAGACTTTACTGTTTGCTTGCACCAGAGGTGAGGATTACAGCTTGACGTGCAAACCATAATCCTCACTAACCTATAGCGCCGAAACTAAAATGAGACTATTTTTTTTACTTGTACAACTATTTCAAGACTACTTTTTAGCATTGTCAAAATTCGTTTTCATTGAGATTTCAAAGGTGAGGATTCCAGCTTGAAGCTCGCGTTATTGGATTGGACCTCTTAATGCTATGGGTAGACCGCTCAGCAGTGGAAGGATGATATGCAGGACCTTCTTTTCAATTGAATGCTTGAAAATTAATCGACTTTATTCGACAGCAAATAATGTAACCCACTTACCAATTCATTATTCTTTTATTTTCAGAGATTTGGATAACTTCGACTGTGGTGCGAAAATTATACCTACTCAGATAGTTGTAAATATTGTAAATTATGTAATTTAGTTTTGTATTTTTATACCTTCCTAAATAAATGTATTATTTAATTTTTATAATTTTTATTATAAGTAGCATTCCACATGAAATTTTCACCAAGAATTTGGCCCAGAGAGAGATAAAAATATCCTAGATGGCTGTTAATCCAAGTTATAATATCCAACTGTGTGTATAATTCAAATCTGTGCAGCAGTTATTTATCTAATCCATTCTATATAAATAAAACAAAGTTTTGGGTTTAAAAATTTATTAACCTAAATCTCCAAACATTTAGTCCAGCTGAAACAAAAAAAAACATTGTTAATACAACAAAATTACATCATTTAATATCCTAAATTTAAAATCTATGCTTGCTCAGGTTTACATAGGCCCCACACAGGGTGTTAGCTAAATCTGCTGACAGATGGGGCTGGAGGACTAAAATAGTATTCTTCAAATAATTATCGACTTCAATTCTTGTTGCACAGGTATATTCCCACAAGACGGGAGGACACCTGCAGTATTGTGATAAATGAATAGTGGTCAACAAGTCTTGAATTTCCAAATGCTCATAGGGTTAGAGACCATTCTTAACAACTGTGCTGTGACCGTGAACACTATCAAACCAAGTATTTATACAGTAAATGTCAGTATTTACTATGTCATATGTCAGTCTGTCTTGACATCTTCCCATACTAATGGCAGCTCAATACAATTACTTTACAAAACTATGTAAGTTCATGCTCGAGGCAGCATGATGAGTATCATATTGATAACAACATGATACTCATCATGCTGCCTCATATTGATAGCGGTATCATATTGATACTTGACTGAGCAAGATTTGTAGTGCTCTGAAACAAAGAAGCAAACCTTAAATTATAATTTAATGATAATTATCACTAGCTATCTAGGTACTCCCCACACCTGTTGCTTCAGTTTTTTCAATTGTTTGCAAATCTATCCAAGCAAAGTCTATCCTAACTGGCACAATGTAAAATGTACCTACTAGTTAAATGTTATGTTAGACCAGGTGAATAAAACCTATGCTGTTAAGTTGTGACTGGCATCTTCAAATACAATATAGATGCAAATGCTTTCATTGTTTAATTAATTTATGATTATTTAGGTTTATTGTTATTTATTTATCGTGATTATTTATTTACTTATTTTGAATTATCGTTTACAATTTTTTCTATAGAAATCTAACCAATGAATCAGAATGAAAGAGAAGTATGGACATGTCACGATTAAGTTTAATTGTTACCTTCTTGAATCCAATATCGTGAGCGTACTCCCTGAAGCACTGTCGGCAGATGTTCAGACCATATTTACGAATTAAACCGTGTCTGTTGGAGCAGGCGCGGCTAAAATGCAAGATGAAAGCACGTGTTTTAACAATTGGCACATCGAAATAAAAATTGTCCGATGGACTTCAACGAATACGTACCATGATCGAGATCCCTGTCCGTATTTACGGGGGTGAGAATACCAAATGTTAGCGTGACCCATTGTAGAATTTGTACGATTTTTCGCCAGCAACGATAAAAAACGTCCAAAATGGCGCTTCAATAAATTTAAAAGAAAGAGAAAGCAAAACGCAAATTTAACGCTGTCACTTCCATGGACGGCCAGTCACTTCCTTCTGTCAGACACTGACAAAGGCAATGACATTGCACATGAGCAGTGTTGCTATTTTTTTATTAAAAAAGTATGTTAAATTGAAACATTATATTTGATACACCTGAGCCAAACTGTTGTAAACAAGCCCTCCACATCGGTCTCCACCGGCGGTTTGCAACAGTGTAAACGCTTGTTTGCAACAAAAATTCGTTTGACCTTCAACAACCTCTGTGGACGGACGCGGACCACCAACCGCTTGTGGATGCCGCCGTTGTAAACACGATTTCCACAGTGTAAACGCTTGTTGTAAACCGCACTAGGGCAGTTCGAAGCGGCAACCGTTGCGTGCGCACGTGTCGTACATATGTAAATGCAAAATGACGTCACGTGAAATTATATTATTATTAAATTATAATTATTGCGGTGATAGCCCAGTGGCTTAGAATTTGACCTCGAATCGAGGGGTCCGGGTTCGAATCCCAGTGGCACGCACCAATGACTGTAAAAAAGTTATGTGCGCTTTATATAATTAAATATCATCTGCTGTTATGGTGAAGGAAAACATCGTGAGGAAACCTGTATGCCTGAGAGTTCACAAAAAAAAATTCTCAAAGGTATGTGAAGTCCACCAACCCGCAGTAGGCCAGCGTGGTGGACTAAGGCCTACATCCCTCTTATTACGAGAAGGAGACCCGACCCTGTAGTGGGCCATTAACGGCAAAATTATAATTATTAAATTATTATTATTATTAATTAATTATTATTTCATCCATATTCTTTTCTTTTTTATTTCCGGCGGAAATGAGTGTTAATGCCACACCAACTTTTTGAAGTTTAGATAGGTAAGGAGCCATATTGCATTAGCGTGCTTCCAACCAGAGAGTCGACAACACACTGAGGTGGGGGCTTTGTTGTAAACAAGTGTGGACGCAAACACCAACCGAGGGCTCCACAAGCCTTCCACCAAGGTGACCCCTGTTGGACGCTTGTTTAAAACAGTGTGGCTCGCCCAATAGATCACAAAACTCCAAACTTCTGTTAGGATGTAACACATTTACGTATCGTGGCGTGTCGTGACGCCCCAGAAGCACATCGGTTTCATTCAGTAATTATGGTTAGCTAGAGACATATTTGTAGGTCGTGTCGTGTCATGACGCGTCTGTCCTGGCGCCGACTGCTCGTCATTGCGCCAGAGTGTTGGTGGGGGGCTATGACGCGACACGACACAACACGCAAATGTGTTTCTATACGCGTGGCTTGTGGCGACGCTGTGGGGACGCTTGTTTGTAGCGTACCCATTTCTAAATAATGACTGATGAGCTAATGAACTTGTACGTCCATGAAATGCAATCAAAAAAATAACTTGTAAAAAAAACCCAAGTCTCGCTACTCAGATCTTGCACCCACGTGCACCGTAAAAAGTTGTGAGATCCATGTATGTATCTGATCTATAGACTGACTTGGCAATGATAATGAGGAAGATAAAATGGTTGACGATACTGGTTAAATTAATTATTTCACATTGATGTGATTACTAAAATGTTGGTTTTATTATATCAAACTGATTATTTAATGATAAAAGTTTGTTAAACTAAGGCTAAGTTCATATGACCGCGCGAAGCCGCGCGTCGCCGCGCGGTTAGAGCATTCACATGATGGCATATGTACAACACGCGCCACGCGTTGGCGCTCGGTACCGCGCGGGTAATGTAAACGATAATCACCGTTTACTTTGGTCTTGTACCACGCGGTCATATGAACCTAGCCTAATGATCACTTGAATGTTGATTTCATTATGTTGATCTAATTATTATGTGTAATGATAGAATGATTGCGAAACGAATTCATACAATATCTTAGTTCGATTACTTGAATGTTGATTTAGTTATGTTAAGCTAATCATTTAATGATAAGTCATTTATGTTAAACTAATTAAGAATCAAAGAAAACACTATGCACGTTTAAACCCTGCAAAGGATTGATATATCTACTGTCCGTCCAAAAAAAACGCCAGGGCGCGCCACGACACGACACACGTGTGCACACTCACCGCCACGACACGTAAATGTGTTCTGGCCTTATACTGTATAACTCTAAAGAAATGTATAAGTATAATGCATTTCTTTAGTTTGAACGTCATAAATAACACATCCTTTTAGTAGCTTGGTCTTTAAATTTTATATCCTAACGCGACATAGGTACATACATATACATACAAGACTTGTACTCAATGCCTCGTTAGAGTAATAGTGTTCTGTGTCACACACGCTCAAATATGCGCAGACTGGTCAGGAATGGAAAATTCAAATATTTACCTAATCTTGTAATGTGTGCAAGTCTAGTTTTCGCAAGTATACCTGAACGTTAATTTGCAGCGGCATAAGGCTGGGCTCAGTTTGGTTGAACGCAGTTTCACTACTTTCGCTTTTCGTACGAATTCAAGCGCCTAAACTGTGCGTAGTTGATAAATTGGAAGGAAGTAAAACAATGTAAAAAAATATTTTTACGGTCTTTATATTTCTTAGATATCAATTTTGTACTGTGTTACACTACTTTTTTCAGGAAAACCAGTACGCAAAATAAACATATTATTAACTTCAGGTGTATTTTCCAAAGTCTCTAGATAACCAAACCAATATATGACTAAACCTGGTCCGAATCTATTCCAGTAGCAAAGCAGTTGCTCTTTTAAGTATCCCGAATGATTTTCTTCATCTCCAAAAAGGGCTTTACTTTCAATCCAATTAATAATGAAGCCGTCTACAGCTATGGGAACTTCTAATTTGAAATCAGGTGTTTTGTCATATCCACGTGATCTCAAAATATTTTCATCTAAGAAAGTTATGTTCATTAATCTTAATTCCCTTTCTAAGCGTAGTTCATATTCTAAACCAATTGATCTGAAAATAAATAAACATGATATGGGACATTATTAAAAATATCAAAAACAATTAAATTTAAATATGCTTACTGTTTAATTATGTCAGCATATGGTCCATATTGGTTGTCATTCATTATAGCCTGAAATGTAAATATTAAAAAAGTTACAGAGTTGACTTTTTGCCAGATATTATTATTGATTTTGTTTGTTTGTTATAAGTAGACTCAGAATCTACTCACAATAAACACCTGATAGGACAAATCTTTATCCTCTATCAAAGTTGGATCTTTAAGGTACTTCTTAACTGTTGTAGAATCTGGATACAAATTTTGCAGAAGAGATCTTGCAAATAATGAAGGACTTATTCCTTGGCTATCAGCTAACCTGTGAATTTGAAAATCATATTTCAATTTTTAAAATATTTTCAGTAAAGAAAATAATCATTACTTTGTGTACAGCTGAGAAGTGGTACACATAAAATTAAAGAAAAAATGAAATAGTATAAAACAGAACATGACTTTTTTGCACCACTGACAATACTTTAAACTCCTGAGCGTTACTAAATGCATGGGCTGTAGTGACCATCCAAACACTTATCAGTTTGAAGAGCCTTTACATGGGGCAAATTCCTTGTATTTAAAGGATACAAGGAATACAAGCATGTATCATCAAGACAGTTTGCACAAATCTCACAAATATTCTCTCAGGATGTGACAAAACATAACCCTCTTCTCTTTCACATGTCTCTTAGGTCCCAAAGGGTACTTACTGTAAAATAACATCCCCTTTGTTTTTGTCACGCATCAGTGCCTCATACAACTCATAGTACTTGCTGGATATTATAGGAGATTTTCTGTAACTTTGTTTCATTGATCGTTGCACTAAAAGAGATATTAGACTTCCTAGTGTACTTGATGGTAAGCTGAAATATAGTATAATACACTGAAATGATGTTACCACCATCATAAAAATAATCCATTTAATTCAGTGTTTTATAACTAACACTATAAATAAGTGATTGATTTTATAGTAAAGAAGATAGGATAACAAAATTAAGTATTATCAAATGTTTGTGCTGGATGGTACACCTGAATGGAATGCTACGCAGGATAAAACCAAAAAATAATATAAAATCATAAAATAACTTACTCCTTATATTTTTTTCGTAGCTCATTCTCTGTTTTTCGACTAAAAGCTGTGAATTTATTGAAATCGTCGACGATGGCATTATAAACTTTTAATGGCATAGGTTTGATTTGTATATCTGACATGACTGTCTCCTGTCTCTTAGTCTTCTACATTTAATTCAATAAGGCATACCTAACAATTTATGCTGAGTTTAACTGAGTTACTTATACGCATAGAGTACCTACTTTAACACTACGTTATACGTTTTTGGTCTAATTCTAAACTATAATTATTATAACCGTTTTACACAACAATAAAACGATTATTATGAGCCGAGAGAAAACACAGCGTCGCTTATGAAGAAAGCATAGTGTACTCACCTTATCTATGGTTCTTTACTTACGGTCTCGAGTGTGTGGTACTTGATTTTTGAACAAATCATCTGTCAAATACATGTCACCAGAAGGCGCGAATGTCGTGAACTTTTCTTCATTGTAGTCTTCACCAGAAAGAACTTTCTAGCGACGCTGTGTTTTCTCTCGGCTCATAATAATCGTTTTATTGTTGTGTAAAACGGTTATATTATGAGCCTGTCGAAAACACAGCGTCGCTTATGAAGACGTGTTTGTTATCTGCTGGTGACTAAGAACACACGCAATGTTGAGAATTATTTCATTAGTAGAAAAATATATTATAATATTTACTGTACCTTAACACTTTACTTGTCCATTAAATATGACACAATAGCCAAACAATGGTTATGAGTCACATGCGACTCATGGGACAGTGAAATGGTTAATATTAGTGTTTTGCACACAGTCAAAAATATCAATATCAATTTTATTGTTCTTTGAATAAAATATTACACACCTGTACATAAACATCTGAGTTTATCTTAATGTGATAGCAAATCTTAATTTAATGAGATCAAATTTTTGGAACAAACCTTTTAAAGCACATTTATAAGATAACAAGATTTCAATGAGTATCATCTTGTTAATTATAGTTAGATGAAATTATTTGTAATTTATTTCTTATAGACAAGAAACATTATCAAATAAATTTTAATAGTTATTTCGCGTACCTGTGTTTTAATTTCTCGGCAGTAAAACTTATTAAAGGTGTTTTCGGATGTGCAGTGACCTTTTTCTGATATATCCTTTATTGGTTGGTTCTCTAGCCATGTCCTTGAAACGACTGCAGAATGACAACTGCCAGGAGTGGCATTGATTCTGTTATTCATTGATCTAAGCCGATCAATTTTAGAAGCTTTTACTCCTCCCTGTAACTCCAATTGGTGTTTATTAAGTTATTAGCTAGACTGTCTAGAAAGACAGGAGATCTGTCTTATAACCAAAAGAAGGCCTAGACATCCTAATGTTGTCATCATTGTCTTGATATTGAGAACCTGTTATCTTTAATTTGGTAGGATCATGTAGTCTCCTTCTTGATGCCAATAATAATATAATTAGCAAGTTTACAGAATGTCGCAAAAACTGTATCATTTTCAGATTCCTACTAGCCATTCATATACCTATTTGTGTTCTGGATCCCAAATAGTTCACCTATATATGTATCTTGTATTCTAGATAGCTTTTACTGAAAGTGAGAAAATGCTTTTAAATCTTGACATAGGTAATATATAAAATTAGTAGTATGATTTACTCGTATGTAAAAGCGTAGATTGTAAAAAAGTCCCTCAGAAAGATATCTGTTAAAAATTTTGCTATGTCCTAAGGACCTGGAGCTCTAACATCTAGGTGTATAATTAAGGCAACATAACACCCATCTGTTTAAGACTGGCAAGTAGGTATTAATTGTTGATTTCCTCCAAGATCTTTTACCCATCTTTCACTTTTTTGGGTTGGCCCACAGCATTCCAAGTTGGTAATGTGATTGGTCTAGGCGAGGTGGGGAAGGCCAGTTGCTAGGTTGATCAAAACATCCTTTAGATTCACTACCAATGTAGTAGTACCATGATATTGCTCTGACCTCTAAGTCTAGATTCAGTACACCTGCGGTGTGGCTATTGCTCTGGCTTCTAAGTCTCCTTTCTGAAAGAATCAATAAATTCTGCCCCATCTGCATATCTCGGTACTGTCCTGGATTGTTTGGCAGACTGGAGGCAAATTAAATTAAATTAAAATTAAATTAACTTTATTTGCTCGAACACAGTAAAAATTACAGGTGTTACAATAAAAGATACATAGTACATAGCAAGAGATCTATATGTTTAATACGGGCCATACACATCTAAAATCTATATAATTGCTGGAAGCAACAGGTGCTTCTCTGGAACCACTTTTCCTTGAGACAATTGGTCAGTTATAAAGTTATACCTCCCTGGTATGTAATGAGGAAAACCATGTTGTGTTCCACTGATCCAGCACTATTTACAGCTAAAATGTAATGCTTACAGTTCTATTGATTGTGTTTCCCTCTCTCCTTTGGTATACAAGCAATCAGAGTCTGGTGAACTGTTTATAGGAGGTCAAGAGAATATGTGTCCAGTTTGTTACCAAGCCAATATCTGCTACAGATATCTAATTCACTAGAGGTCTGCAACCTATTTCTGACATTTGTTTATTCAGGAATTTGTTTATTGTAGTGGAACAGTAGCTGTGCTTCCAAGCAACCACTATATTGGATAGCTGAAATAAATCGGTATCAGTACCTATACCTCAGAGCCACCTCTATGTTGGATAATTGGATTGGGACAGCAACAATATCTATGGCTCCGAGCTCTTATACCTTGAATATATAAGTTAGAATAACAACAGTAACTGTAGCTTCAAACCTCTGCTACATTGGATAAATGAATTGGAACAACAGAAGTATTTACGGCTCCGAGCCTCCATTACATTGGATAAATGAATTGAAAAGCTACTGTATTTATGGTTCCAGGCCTCCATTACATTGGATAAATGAATTAGAACAGCAATGTTTAAGTAGCTGTTATTTACATAGTTTTCAGATGAACAACCTTCAGAGGCTGTTTTGTATTTGTCGAATCAACATCTGTATAATTATGTTGGAAATGAACTTGGACTCCGACTACTTGACTATGAATGTTCCACTTATAAATTCTATGCTTTGAGCCTGCATTAGATTAAAATTGATTCCATAAGTACACTTGCCAGTCCAATGCCCTAAAGGGCTGCATGGCCTCCGAGGCCTGCAGAGACAATATGTTTTTGTCTTGAAGGGCTAGGAGGGAATCGTCCAGATGGACTAGACCCTCCCTTGCATTAGATCTCCGCAATCCAGCAAGTGATAGCGGCAAATATGTGTACAGAGAAGGCCAATCTACTACCCCAATGCCCTAAAGGGCTGCATGGCCTCCGAGGCCTGCAGAGACAATATGATCTTGTCTCAAGGGGCTAGGAGGGAATCGTCTAGATGGACTAGAACACGACAACCTCCCTTGCGTTGGATTTCCGAAATCCAGCAAGTGATAGTGGCAAATATGTGTACAGAGAAGGCCAATCTGCTACCCCAATGCCCTAAAGGGCTGCATGGCCTCCGAGGCCTGCAGAGACAATATGATCTTGTCTCAAGGGGTTAGGAGGGAATCGTCTAGATGGACTAGAACACGACAACCTCCCTTGCATTGGATTTCCGAAATCCAGCAAGTCACATATGTATGTAGAGAAGGCCAATTGGTAGGCAAGTCATTAGCAAAATCAACTTGACGTCCTCTTTAGTTTAGGATATGAGCAGTTCAGCAAGTGACTGCAGTAAATAGAAAGGTCAAATAGTAGACCAAAATTATTTTTAAAATTTGTCCAAGCTAGCGGAAAGCGTCCATGTGACTGGGCTACCAGTCTGTCTTGACACTACCAGTCTATCCTGATGTAGGAATCCAGGAAGCAAAAGTCTGCGATTTTTAGCAAATGTGTTTAGACCTCCAAGGTCAATGCCATATCTTACACCCCCCCCCCCCCTTTTGACAATTAGCATCAGTAAAAAATCATCAATCAAACATCTGAGGGGAGGCAAATGTAGGCAAAAAATTTGGCCTAATCTAAGATAAATGGTAACCACATGATGGTCTCCTTATAAAAGGTATCCTTTTGCTTTAGTTGGTGGTGTAAAAGAGATCCCTCTCTGTAATGGACACTATTGGACACATCTCAAATGAATAGTCATCTGTTACAACGTAACACAGTGGCAGATGCCCCATTATGACAACAAGTAAGCAATTTGAGTTCTTGATTATACTAAAATGTAAACCCTGTCTGGGGTGCACTCACAGATAGAATAAAATGTATTTAATTAACTTATTTCCTAAGGTGATTGAAATGTTGTCTACTATTTTTCAATACAACTTTTAGAAGTTTTCTTTTGACAGATACTGTATTGGACGGGCTGCAATTACAGCCCCTGTACCAGCCAAAAAATAATTTTCTTAGCTAAATGACAAGTTCATCAATGCCAAAGATAGTACAGCTTTGAAGTAACCTGAAGCTACATCTAATGTTTCCAGAAGGGGTCCCCAAAGGATTGCAAATCTTAGAATTCAGCCCTATATGACTCTGTTTTCATTAGCTTGGACCTTCCAAGCTTTAAATTAGTTTGAACTTTTCTGTCTTTACTTTTTCTAACTCCGACACGCTCCTAGATTAGTTCAGATTACAAAACTCGGAAGGTTTTCGGTGCTATTGTTTTGGATAGGCTTGGGACGACGTCGATAGGCGTCGATCCTCTAACGAGCCGCCATGCGCCATGGCTTTACTCGTATAAGTAAAATAACTTAGCCTACCTGTTTTAATAATCCACATTTGGATCCGTAGTCAGGCGCTTTCTCTTGTGTCTCTCACAAGAGAAACTCACTCTCAGACGAAAAAGAAATCGTGTTTGAACATGACAACTCGGCCTTGTTGTCGCCGGTATGGGATAATGCCGATACTTCACGTTCGTCCTTAACGATTTTATATTTTATTGTTAACATATTTAAAATGCACTCATTTACTATTATTTTCAGTATCGTTTACCGTAATACTAAAAGTTATAAAAGTTTAATAACTTTTATTGTCTAAGATGGCGGCGAGTAACACACGCAATGAAGAAAAGTTCACGACATTCGCGCCTTCTGGTGACATGTATTTGACAGATGATTTGTTCAAAAATCAAGTACCACACACTCGAGACCGTAAGTAAAGAACCATAGATAAGGTGAGTACACTATGCTTTCTTCATAAGCGACGCTGTGTTTTCGACAGGCTCATAATATAATAATAATACATTTAAGGAATCCTAGAAAAATGGTTGCATGGATGTTGTAGAATTAGAGATGTGCCGAGTCAGACTGACTCGAGTACTTACTCGAATACCTAGCAGGTACTCACGTATACATAAAATACGGTATTCGGATCCACATGATTCGAATTCAGGATTCGAGTACTTACGGTATTCGAATCCTAAGTCGTGTACTTTAATAGAAACCTTCTGCTTTACGCGTACAGTCGAATTTTGAATGCCCCGTTCACTTTAAAGAGCATTGTGAAGTTAGTCACGCCGCGTGACTGATGAATCGTTGCAGGTTTCAACGTGTTTATGTTTTCCGAACGGTCAGTTTAATAAAGATTGAAAATTATAATTTTAATCAGTCAAACTGTTAGTCTGTCAGTTAAATAGTGAAATTTAGTGTTTAGTTTAAGTGTTTTTGGCCAGGACTGTGATAGGATGGCTCCAAAAAAAATCGGAAATATGGAACTTATTCAACATTTTAGAAGGTAAAAAAGTGGAGTGCAAAGAGTGCAAAAAACATTTGTTAATTTTCGGAACACAACAAACAGAAACATTTGAAAAAAAAACATCCTTTAATATCTTACATGATTTGTGATGAAATATTAGGATTTACATGATTTGTGATGAAATATTAGGCATATCCTAATATTTCATCACAAATCATGTAAGTCGTCGTTATTGTCGTCAAAGTTCGATTCAAAAGGTACTCGAGTCCACTAAAGTATTCGAATACTCGTGCCAGTACTCGAATACCTGTCCGTGTCTTCCAACTAGAGTCTTAATTCGAATATTTTTTTAACGAATACCAAAATATTTGAATACTATAAATAGCCGACTCGGCACATCGCTATTGTAGATACAGTCACTAGTTAGTAGTTCACTACATACGGTATAAAATCACAATATTATTATTAACTTTAACGATGCTATAACATAATTATCTTTATATTAACAATACAAATTTAGCTCGATAGAGCTATACTATAAAATAAAATTTTATAAATTTATTTTATTTTTCTGGTAATATAATTTGATTTTTATTTTTCTGGTCAGGCTTTATTATAACTAAAATAACAATTTCCATTACCTATCTATAAGTTTAGTTCCATTGAAATTCCACCGTATGGCGAGTCTTGAAATGAAAACTATTACTGATTTATAATTTATTTCCTACTGAGATAAAACATCTGTACTTGTAACAAAACTAATATTTTTTGCTTAATTACGATTTGGAGCAGTAATAAACTATTTAGAGTCTACTTTGGGATTTTTTCAATATTGTTAGTAGGGTAGGGCGGGGCACAAAGGGCCAATTTGACTATTACTGAATTTTACTGTGAAAACGAAACTACTACATTAAAATACACAGCACATATTAAACAAGCAACTATCGAACTATGTTTGGCTCAAATTTTGGTTGGTTCATGATTGTAGAAATATGTCTTTTTACTGTTTTTGTAGACCTTGTCGTCTGTCCCTTTTTGCCCCATAGTAGGGGTAAAAAGGGACAGCCAGGAGGCAAAAAGGTCCAATATTATAATTTCCAATTTTAAAAGGTTTTTAAGAAATAATAACTATAATGATGTATTGCAAAACAAAAGATATATATTTTTCCCAAAAACAAAAAGTTAAAAGTACAGTTATAACTATTACAAATCAGAATATTTACCTTAATTTAAGTTCAATCAGTTTTAATCAGTCTTAACTAAGTAACAAAATATTTTTTAGAAAAACATAACGTTTTATCAATATTTTTTTCTTTAGCTAGATCTAGTGTGTGTGCAGACAAGTGTGAAGAGTGGTTGTCTAAAACTAACAGAACGGGTGATTCTTTACTGGGCCTGACGGTCTTGATAAAATGCTGGATAAAAATAAAAAACTCGTCTTTAGTAATCCAGCCACTAGAATTTCCAGCACCAATGCAATCAGTAGGACCATCCCGAATAAAATGGTCCTGAAATTTTTTGCGAGGAAATATAAACATAGGTGGAATGGATGAACCTGTAGCTGAAATAGCGACTAACAGAGTTACATTAGTTCCACGTTCACCTGATGTTACGGAACCAACACTTCGCTTTCCTTTAGCAGCAATTTTTTTTGATGGTTTGGTGACAGTCGATACACCAGTTTCATCAGCATCCCATATAGAAGAAGCTGTAAATTTAAATCGATCCATAACTTCTGTTAATTTCGTGTAAAAGTTTTGTACATTAGTTTTATTGAATGACGTAGCTGTCCTGAGGCTTGTTGCTTCAGGTTTTCTTATGGAGAGACTTGGATTTCGTTTAAGAAAAGCAGACATCCAATCCTTACCAGCCATTTTGTTTGTATGCCATGTTTATGCCATTTTTATAATTCCGCATACTAAAACAAATAAGATGAAATTATTAGCAGTATGTAAATGATGTGGGGTAAAAAGGTCCAGTTGGTCCTTTTTACCCCAACAACGTGTAAGTATTTGTGGAGGTTATACGAAAAACACCGTTTAATCTAACTCAAAATTAACAACAAACATTGAAAAACAATTAAACATCATACACATAAACACTACTTTCAAGAGTATTTGAGTAAATAGTATTGGTCGGAACCAAAAAGATTAGCAACGAAAAAAAATACTTACGTTAATATTTTTTCACGCGGCTGTGTAACTCCTGCTAGCGACGTCGCCCGACTGTCGGCAATGGCGCGTTACACCCCCCGCGCCCGCGTCTTTACGCTCGTGCCATTAGAAAGAACGTCACATTTCTAGTTTTTAAGATAGGTATGGTGGACCTTTTTACCCGCGGACCTTTAAGCCCCGCCCTACCCTAATCAAATGTAGGTATTAATATTTTTTTATAAATTTAAGTTCATACTTGTTAAAGTAGTTATACGTTAAGTAGGTTTAAACAATTAATTTCTTACGGAAATAAAACAAAAAAGGATCGCTAGAAGTGTAGGAAGGCCTATTACCGGCCTACCCACGTAGCAAAAGGATGAATAGCAATGCTACGGTAGTTTCCAAAAGAAAGACATTGTTTATGACGCAGAGGTCTAATCAAAGTGATACTATGTCAGTGTCAAAATAATTTTTCATGACACCTATCAGTCAGACGTACCTACCTATCAGACGAAACTTGACAGTGAGAAAACTTCGATTAAGTTTCGATTCCTTGTATTGTTATGATTCAATTCAAGTTACGTATTCAAAAACCGAACGAAAAATTAGTTGTTAAGCCGTATCTTGTTCGTCCTCAGTAATCTTAGATTGACATTGTGCAACACAATGGTTGTTGGTGCATTTCCTATTGCAAAATTGTCAGTTTTACTTGTTAAACAGATAAGCAAACCTATTGCTAATGTTTGCAAGGAACGAGCCAAAAATAGTCCATTTTTCAGGACTTACGTTTGCATGCCGCCAGCTCAATGTATGTAACCTTTTGAATTATCTTGAATCTTATTTTCGTTTTGTCCCTTAGTAGCTATATATAACTTTGTTCAATAACTCCTACGTCTAATTTGTCCGCAGTTTACAACTGGTGCGAGGTGAAGGCTAAAATGTGGATCCTAAACTTAGGTAAACCAGTAAACATTCCAGTGTTAAGTCAGGAAATGGCTATTGAACTTGGTGCCAATCTGCTTGGTGAAACTGTCATCTTTGTAATAGGAGCCGGCTTGCTTATCGTGGAATATAACAGGTAAATACTGGAACATTTTTATTAAAAGCGTGGCATAATGTCTGGGCTTTATAATTTCTCAACTTTGTTTTTCTGTGGGATGGGAATTCCTTGCAGTAATTTCTCTAGAATTCCCAAGTAGTTCAACAATTTTAAAATATTTGGTAAGTTTGACAAAATTCTTCAAAATGTAGGTATAGACTCAATATCTACTGCTACATAAATATTTAGCTTGTGAACTAGGGCTTTATTCCATTGATTAAATACAAGTTGGTTTCATTGTTTTTTCTAAAAAAACTTGTGCCTGTCTATTTTTAAATTACCTTTATTTTATTTTTGAGAAGACCAGCATTTTGAATTCAAATGTAATGCAAAGTAATAAATCACCACATATAATTCTTCTGCAGGCAAAG
Source organism: Erynnis tages (assembly GCA_905147235.1). Lineage (NCBI taxonomy): Eukaryota > Metazoa > Arthropoda > Insecta > Lepidoptera > Hesperiidae > Erynnis > Erynnis tages. The sequence goes on from LR990087.1 coordinate 4,209,441, forward strand.
CAAGAAGGAGACAGCAAAGGAAGCCAAAAGGCAAGAAGAAATGGATCACATCACAGGAACATTGACAGACCTTTATTTCACTGTACAACAACAACAAACACAGCTCAGGGAAATGGAGAGGATGGTTCTTTCTATGGGTCAGTACATAATAAATAATTATGTCATAAACTTACTAGTGATGCTCGGGATATCCATAGCCATATCCTGATATGGATATCCTGATGAGATATCAGAGGGAAAAGAAGGACCCATATCTGTTAAAGCTGATCTTTTACATTGTTAATTTTCAATTGATTGGATGAAATGCTATAAATAGGGAATAAGGTTTAAATGAAAAAACTACTCAATTCCATTCCGAGTATTTTTTATTTCCTAAAACAAATATTTGGCACCTATATATTGCAAACATGTCAACTATTGTTTGAAAGTCTTGCACACCTGCTAATTCAATAAGAAAACAATTATCTGTATCCATACCCAAATTTATTTATTTATTTGTACAAAATCAACACAGCTTACAAGTTAAATTACAGCATTACTTATATCTAAATCCTAGAGCCAAAAATGGATTTACATTTTACTGGAAGAACTTATAATTCATTAATTAATGACAGTCGCTAAGTATATATGCATGTGTATGTATCTGTGTGTGCGTGTAGGTGTGCATGTGTATGTGTGTAATATATATAAAATATATATAATTAATAATATGCATAATATATAATTATAATTGTATTACTCACACCACTAACTTTTGTTATTTTTGTTTAATATATTAATGATATTAGATTTAAATGCATTTTTGCGGGAATGAAAAATATCCATAGAATTAAAATGCTTGTTGTAGGTTCTTTGCAGGCGATGGACAACTGAGTTTTTAGCTTATTTCGTATTTTTGTGAGCAGTTGTGAAAAGTTGATCCACAGATCTTGACATCAAATATCTGTATGGGGATCCATATCTGCAGATTTACATTTTTAACCATCCGGCTACTACTAGAACTTACATATCGTCATTGCACATGCAAAAGTCGCTATGTGTTTTTTACAAACTTTAGGAGACACAAAAATCTAATTTCCAAAAAAAAGACTTATTTATTTGAGTCGTAGTTACAAGCTATGTGCATTTAGAGCACATAATTACTTTTTCAATTCTATGGTATCTTAACTAAACTGCCAGTACGACAACACAGCTATTTTTTTTTAAGAAATGAAAAAGAAGATCGTTATTGAGCGAGTCTGAACTTCACCAAAAAACTCGCTATGTGCAGTGTAGCACATATCGGGCGCAATTTTTGATGTTGCTGTCATAAACTTATTTAGCTATGTGAATTATAGCACTTGGGAGTTATTTTGCTATGTGAATTGCAACATGACATGGAAGTGTATGAAAGTCACATAGCTACATTCTGTAACCCTTGTAACTTTTGAAATATTTAATTTATGACATAGCAGTACATGTATATTGAAATAACGATTTAAACTGCTTTAAAAACCGAAAATGACTAAATAACACATAGCGACTTTTGCACACGCAATGACGATATGACTTCTTGTAACTTTAATACATTCAGACTCATTCAGTGCCTTCAACATCCCCAGTGGGTTCTTGTAATTTCAATTGCAGTGTATGTGATCTATCTGGTGTGCCCATATGATACATAACTAGCTGACCCCGCAAATATTGTTTTGCCATATAAGTTATCGAGGGGGATGAAAAATTATTAAATTACTTATATTATTAATTACTTATATGGCAAAACAATATTTGCGGGGTCAGCAAATGATGTGGCATTACCGGCATTGGATGTTTTATGTAGGATGTCAATGGTTTAAAATAACTAGTATTGCTTTGTTTGCTATATTTGAGGTACATTTGAGCTTTATTAAATTTATAGTTTCATATAAGATTATACCAACCCCAAAAATATCCTTTTTTGCATATAAATATTTTAATAATAATATTATATAAAGGCTATATATAATAGAAAATCTTGAAATGATTTTCCAGGAGGCAAGAAGCCAATGTTACCACCGCAACCACCATCAAACGGACCCTCCGGACCTCCACCACCCCCATCAGCAGAACCGTTAGCTACCCCCAAAAACATCTCCCATATTAGACACTACGGGAGCCCTATTACTACACCATATCCAGACAAGGGATTAATTTTACAGTCACTTAATTACATTCAAATGGATGTTTTTAGCTCCTTCTTTAACCATCCGAAAGAAAAAGAAACCAGACCACCAAATACAGAGAAGCCTCAAAGTAAACATAAATATGAATCATCAGTGCTTTCTGAAGCCTTGTGTAATATAGAAAATACTTTCAGAAGTCTGTTTTGAAGGCAACCAAGTCAGTGATTATTGTTACAATGTATTATAATGTTAATTTATTGAGGTTATCATCATTATTTGTTCCCGGAACAAGTGTACAGCATTTGTATATTTTTTGTTTACCAATTATGTGTTCTAGATTTTTTATTTCTTATGTGTATTTATTTTAACTTCAAGTTTTTGAGTAAAGAAGTATGTATGTGGTCATGTAAACATTTTACCACTTGAGTTTGTATCCCATTGTGAATATGTATAATCTGTTCTTACTTGTAAGATTGACATTATTATTCTGTTAAGCTTTCATGGTTTTTGTCAACAAAAATCCTGTGTTAGCTGAACTTGTACCTATCAACCATTGAAGTCTTTCGTTCGTTTTTATAGAATAAACTGTTCTTACTTGTAAGATTGACATTATCATTCTGTTAAGCTTTCATGGTTTTTTGTCAACAAAAATCCTGTGTTATATAGCTGAACTTGTATCAACCATTGAACTCTTTCATTCGTTTTTATAGAATCTGTGTTAAAATGTATGTAGTTTTTAACCAGTGTTAGTTAATAAATACACCATTGATTAAGTAAACATTAAAAAGTTAATAAATGCCTGTGTTGACAGGTTTATTACTTTCTTGTTTTTTCTTTTCTTGCCCTTATGGCGATTAGGCCTAAGTTAGGCGTCAACGGCTTTTATTAGATCCCAATACGACATGAGAACCGCTTCACCGCCTACGGTGGCGGTGCGCGCGGTCTGCCTAACACACGTACGCCCACACCGACCGACCGAGGCTCACAACTCACACCAGCATTCACAATCGTACGATAATTTCATACCTATGTACGATGGTACACTACTATCGTACATCGTACGAAATATCGAAAAAAAATCGATTTCGATAGGCTTTATTTTGATCAAATAAAATCCTAAGTTTTTATATAATTTTTAATGCATTCTAATGATTCTAGTAATTTTCCAAGTGGATACGATAATTTTGGTCCATATACGATTAAATGAATGCGGTGATAGCCCAGTGGCTTAGAATTCGACCTCGAATCGAGGGGTCCGGGTTCGAATCCCAGTGGCACGCACCAATGACTTTGTTAAAAAAAGTTAGGTGCGCTTTATAAAAATTGATATTTAATTTTCAGTTTACCTGCTGTTACGGTGAAGGAAAACATCGTGAGGAAACCTGCATGCCTGAGTTCTGAAAAAAAAAAAGTTCTCAAAGGCATGTGAAGTCCACCAACCCGCACTAGGCCAGCGTGGTGGACTAAGGCCTACATCCTTCTCATTGTGAGAGGAGACCCGACCCTGTGTAGTGGGTCATTAATGGGTTTAATCACTGACGATTAAATACGACAATTTTACGGCCCTAGTACGATAGCTGCCTGGCTTCAGGTTGTGAACGCTGGCTTACACACGGGCCGCCCGCCGCATAACCGCGCGGATCATCGTTGGTGTATGAAGTGTTGTATTCTTCACTTACCTCAAGGTCACAAGAAGCTTTTCTTCTGGTGAAATACAAGGACGCATGTTCGTATATACTCCAGAAATTTATTTCCATGTGCTTATGCTAACAAATAATCAAATGAAGGAGTGGACAGATAAAAAATTTATATTCATCGCCTTCAACCGCTTTAAATCCATCCGCGCGTAAACCGCCTTACGTACTCTACGTAATCCGATTTACCGCCACAGCCCTCCGCGGCGGTGCGCGATCTGCCGTATCTTAGTCCATTTAGACCTACCAGACACGTTCAGTTTTATCTGTACGATATGCAGTCGGATTGAACAGATAAGTCGTACGTCCCACACCTAGAAAAATCGTAAAAACTGTACAGTTTTTATCACACACACGGTGACACACGTTTCGATTTATCGGTGCAGTTTAAACGGTACAGTGTGATCCTAACGATTTCTCGTAACGTGTGGGGTAGGCTTTAATCGCCTATGAGTGGATAAGTTCAATATCATGATGTAAATAACCTCATAGATTTATTATTCATAATATAATTATTATATTAACAAAAATGATGCTTCTCATAGCCTAATGATACATAATAAACACACTGGTAGGGATACATAACATAATACAAACATTGGTAATGGTGATAGCCCAGTGGCTAAGAATTCAGTCTCTTCCTCTGTCAGAGTTCCAGGTTCAAATCCCAGTAGCATGCACCAAACACTTGCCAGAAGTTGCATGCAATTTTCAAAATAAAATGTCACCTGCTGTAAAGTTGAAGGAAAATATCTTGAGGAAACTGAAATGCTTGAGAATTCGCTGTAATTTTACCAAAGGTCAAAGATAGTTTGCTGACTAGTGGTTTACTAAAGCAACAGACAGAGATAACACAGTTATAGCAAACAAATATTTTATTGTTGTTCAAGCCATTCATCCATGTATTTACATCCTTGTGGATTGATAAGGCCATCAGTGTGACACTTTCGTATGAGAGGGCACACTCCACAGGGTACCTGCACAAGCCCGGGCGCAGGTATGAGCGACTGTATGGCTCGATACACTTTATTGCCATCTGGATATACAGTACTCTCTGCACTGCCATCATAGACAAGTGTATTTAAAATTGTCTCAACATGTTCAACTGTTAATGTTTGCTGAAAAACAAGTAAAAAGTGATTTTAAGTAGTGTGCTATTTAAGATAGGGAGCTGGAGAGCAAAACATCTATATGATTGGCTCGTGTGGCAGACTTTATTAGCGATAATTATACGATAAGGAATATTAAGGGCCGCGTCTGCCACCATGGTAGCGCTGCGTTGTCAATTGATAACCCCTTAAAAATGTTAAAAAAACAGCTATACTATATCATTTGCTCGTGTCTGCCTCTTTGACTGTTGTTTATAAACCTTGTCAAAATGAAGAAAATGAAAAAGGCAGACATCTACGAATCTGATTTTTGAAGTTATTAATTTTTTAAGATTTTTTTATAATATAAAAAAAAATAATGATTTGCACGCTTGGCAGACCTGCAGTGTTCGTTTAAAAATCCTGTGAACGATCGCAGAAAAATAGTCTGCCACCATCGCAGCGCTGCGTTTTCAATTAATAGCGCTTCAAAAATGTCGTCAAAAAAAACTGTGCTATATCATTTGCTCGTGTCTGCCTCTTTGACTGCTGTTTATAATGCTTATAAAAGAAAGAAAAAAGAATGAGGCAGACACCCAGGTCACTGATATTCCGAAAGCAGACCATTTGAAGATTTTTTTAAATCAACGCTTGGGTGTAGCATTCAATTAACAGGTCTATGTTCACAAAATATTAATCGAAACAAATAAATTGAAAATCGAAATGCGCGTTAGCAAAACGTGCGATTCAACCCTGTTTGTACTATGCCTTTAGACTTTGAAGCCACCTGTAACGGTTAGTCAGTAAGTAAAATGTCTGCCAAATTTTTTTTGTATTCAGGGAGTTCTAATAAATCGTATGGACCCAATTATAGCTACGAGCAAATGATTTAGTAGTTTTTTTTTCAACATTTTTGCATCCACCTCCTGTGATAATGCAGAGCCCAGCTAGTCTGCCTCATTGATTTTCTTCGTTATCAAAATGGTATTAACCATTAACCCCAGAGGCAGACACGAGCAAATGATTTAGTACCAATTCTTTTTTACAGATTTGAAGTCTTGTAGAAAAAAAAACACAGCAACGTATGACCTTCATTCATTAAGAAATTTTGTCCCTTAGTTATTGATCCCAATTTTAATATTTATCAATAGGGAGTACGAGCAAATCATATCCTACCTAAATGCTCACCAGCTCTATTAGATAAAAGGAGGATCTTCGAACTGTGTATTAGATTGTGATTAGTGATTCAGATAGATTTAAATATACAAGGTGCAAGTAAAGGGAAGTATATCACATGATCTAATTTATACTCGGGTTGTGCATCCACACTTTTTTTATTATTAAAAAATAATATAATAGTTTTTAATATAAGGGTACTTACATTACTAATTCGTATGTCTGTTATATATTTATGTACTTCTGCAGCACTAGCAAAAGACTGTGTTCTGCCAACAACTGGACCTCTTATATTGTTTTTAATGTTGTCTGCTCTCCTTTCTAAAAACTTCAAGCACTGCTTATTGAGTATATCAACATATTCAGACTCAAAATCTTGATCTTGGTACCAGGGACCTCCAGATATAGATTGGTCAGGTTCTAAATTATATAGCATATACACTTTTTTCTTTGAAGCCTGTGAAGTAACATCACAAACATAAATAATATAACTACAATTTTATTGTGAGCCCAGAGTATAATAAAAATACATTAAATCACACAAAATATTAAAATAATGTTTATTCTAGTGACTTAGAAGAACTTATAATTCTAGTGACTTAGACTGAGGACTGTGATCACATCCTAGTGACACACACTGCACACAGCAATAACTACTCTGTTATGTACTTACATTTTACAATTTTATTTAAACCACTCCAGTGTGTATGTATTGTTATATACTGTTAGTCTATTTTAAATATTGTGTCACCATTACAATACATGTTAAAAAGAATGATATTGATTAATTGACAACAATCTTAGAAATCCTAGTGTAAATATCTGCTGTGACCAAGCATTGTGAGAGGTGATCAAACGGGGTGATATGATAAGGGTTACAGACTTAAAAAAATACTCTAATCTGAGTAGATGATTGCGTTCAGGTTATTATGAAACAGAATGATACAATATACTCCAAATTATAAGATAGGTAAGGCCAGCTAAACTCTTATACAATATGCTCCTGTTTGTTTTAAACACATGTAAACTGTGCTTACATTTACACATTTGACAGCTTTAATAGCCCTTTTGCCTTCAAGATTTTTGAGCACCTTTGTAACTTGGGTAATGGCCAGGTTGGACCTTAATCTTATGTCTCGCATCCATATTCCCTTGTTTCCTGCTTCTTGTATTAAATTGAACACAACTTTTTCTTCGTTATCACCAGTAACAGCAGATTTCGATGACTGTGCTTTTAACCTATAAAATGAATATATATTCAATTAGACTCTAGTTTCACCTATGCAATGTGATGATGACTGATGTTTTTGAGTCAATTTTTCTGACTATTTTTCTTGAAATGAGTTGATAGGTACTTCGATAAATTAAAAACGGTACTTACCTATAAATAAGTGAACCACCCTGCTGATACAAATCGAATAGTCCTTGCTGTAATAATTTGTTAATAGCTGCTACAAGCTCTTGAGTAGAAAGTTCTGGTATGGCAGCTGATATATCATTATTTGATAAACCTTTAGGATTTTTCTTAGCAATATTAATTATTTTCTCTAATAAGGCATCGTCATTTTTAGGTTCGCCCATTTTTTTTAAATAAAATCAGCGTCTAGCGATTGCAGACGGACGAACAGCTGTTTTTTATTGTTAGTGTCACTGTGCTGTCAGTCAGTGTCAATTATGCGCAAGCCGCAATACAGTGTGTCCCAGGATGAAGTGCAACCCCGATTTTATGAACTCAGATTTTAAAAAAACGTTTAAGAACGTAACGTGTTTTACATTTATGTTACTTTTTATTTTCTACAGCACACAAATTATGGATTAATATACGTATTGTTTAAGACCCTGTCTCATTACTTTTTGTTTATGAGCAAATATTATTTCTTGAGGGTTTCTTGAGGAACAAATAAATAAACAATAAAGTTTATTTGTTTACTACCTATATTTAAAAGTTAAAATTTAAAAAATGAAGAAATTTGATCAATAGGTTTCAATAAACCGAATACCCGATTGTTGAATATGAAATATGAAATAGATTTCTGTCCGTTAAAGGTACACCCGGAACTCCTGTAATGTCAATGACTAAAAACTGGCAGTCTGGCACGTTCAAATCATGTTACGCGGTCCAGTCAATCAATCCTCCTAGATTGATACAACACAAGTATCGGATCGGCGATCCAAAAGTCGTATAAAATGGAAAGTGGCCAGGGAGTGGCAACACTGATCAGTAACGTCATTACGTTTAACCAGAGACATTTATATATAACTATCATGTCTCTGGCATTATCATTGTTTTGTTGAATTGTAATTATTATTATAGTTTTTTAAGTTTTTATGTTTTTTGAGAAAATGTACATTTGAGTTACATTTTATAAACAATGAGACGATTGTCATTTATTAAACTTTTAGTGGTATTGTCTTGTGGTTTTACGATTGTTTATTTTTTAAGTGACACTAAATCAAATGTAGTTGTTAAGGAGCACAAGGAGCAAAGTTCTAAATCGAGGTACCGAGTTAATATTATTGTCAAACCTCCTTTTGTTTATATATTGCAGATGTGCATATCTGAACCAAGTTTATAACGGGCTATTATTTGTAATGCTAAGACCATTTGTTATCAACCAAACTAGTAGAATCAATACTAACCCAAAAACAAGTTTCATGAATAATACAAGGAGGAATATTAGTTAGCCCATTGGGAGAGAATTCGGACTCTTACCAAGTGGGGTTTGGGTTAAAACACTTCGAACCCGAGTGAGTCAGACCATAAAAGGTCATTTTTCTGGATTATGTGCTTTTTTAAAAACTAAATGTCAAGTGCACACCATCTTCCTTGATATATCAGATGGTATGCATTGGAAGCCTATGTTATGCATAGGACGAAAATCGAAATATGAAGGAATATTAACTGCTGTAACTGTAAAAATCAACAGCTTTCTGTTTTCCAGTATAACAATATTTATTTAATTTTTTTTCATTACAGGATTCTCCTATCATTTGTAGTGTGTGATTCAAGGTACAACGAGTCCTTAAATGTAATAAAATCAGTATTATTATTTACTAAGTCTCCAGTGTATTTTGTTATTTTTGCTGATGACCAACTCAGAATTAAATTCAATGAAACCCTCAACACATGGAGAACAATTGTAAACAATCAGTTAGACTTTGAATTACATAAGATCAATTTTCCGGAAGAACATGAACAGGAATGGTTGAACTTGTTTAGCAAGTGTGCAGCTCAGAGATTGTTTATTCCTGTAAGTTTGTGATCCTTCTTTAAACTAGAATAAGCTTACCTGACTCATGTTGTATTGTCCAAATTAGAAAATGTAAATAAATCTCTATAACATTTTGTTTCCCCTACACAAAATGTGAATACTCATTGTATACTGCAATTGGACCTCCTCTTGAGTGTTATAGATAATATGACTCCAATGTAAATGTCCTCAACATTTGTAAAGAAATATTTATTGACTGTACTAGCATGCATGCCGCAGGCGTGTGCATACCATAGTCAAAAAGTAGGCAGTGCCTACCTTTACGCTAACCTCTGGCTAGCCTAGCTTCACATATAATTTTTCTATTATTATTTGACAAGAAAATTTGTACCAATTGTTATTATAGGTCTAAAGATGATTTAGATGTACCTATGACTAGCTAGATCTTCATGTGTACCTCCAATGCACGCCACTGGTGTGCGGTGATTTACATGTCAACTTAAACTGACACACATGTCAATCTTCTATTAGGTTGATCAGTTAAGAGATATTATGTGACCTCAAGATAACTTTGTACTTAAGTGTGGATGCTAAAGGGTTGCAGTGACCGGTAGGATAGCTTGCATGTTGGTTTGCTACTCAGTGTTTAGTTTCAAGAGCTTTAATTAAAACACTCAGCATAAGGCAGCAGACAGCTAAGACACACAGATGTTTATACACAAAATATCAGCCAGACTGTTCTGAGCCAAATGTTAGTTCAATATATTCAATAGAATTTAAATTAAAAAACATTTTTTTAAAGAATGCTTAGTTATAATTTACTTATTATATTACTACTCTTAATCTATATTACAGAAGTTGGTATCTCACATAGATGCAGCCATTTATGTGGATATTGATACATTGTTCTTGGGTCCAGTGGATGAGTTGTGGCATGCATTTGCTCAGTTCAACAGCTCTCAGATATCGGCAATGGCTCTTGAGGATGACAACCCCAATGTTTCCTGGTATCCTAGATTTGCTAAACATCCTTTTTATGGGAAATATGGTAATTTTTGTAATAGTCCTGCATAATGTTCCCATGATGTACATTAAATTAAAATTCTAAATATCCCTCATTAACCCTCATAAATGTTTGTAGGTTTGAACTCTGGTATTATGTTAATGAACTTGACCAGAATGAGGGACTTTGGATGGGTTGAATATGTGACACCAATTATGTTGAAATGGAAACTATATATACCTTGGGGTGATCAGGTGGGTAACAAACATCTCCATAAATAAACACAAAATTAGCTTACATAAATATATTTGTTTATAGTTAGCTTTTGGCACCAAATTATGGTCTGTATTAAAAAAGCTATAGATCCCAAGTGATTGTAAAGCCTGTGCAGCACTGTTCCAGTGAATTACAGTAGAACATTCATCCTTGGAAAAATATATTAATATAATTGTTAATTTCAGGATATAATAAACATTATATTCCACTATCATGAAAATGCTGTATATCTCTTGTCATGTCGATACAATTACCGTTCTGACCAATGCATGTATGGGGACGCATGTTCGGATGCTACATCTCGTGGGATCTTCGTCTTGCATGGGAGCAGAAGGATATTTCACAATCAGAAACAGCCGGCTTTCCAAGTAAATATAAAATAAATGTTATATATATATATCAATGGTTTTTTTTGTTGTCAAGTTCACCTGCTCAAAGTGTTGATGAACATAAAATAAAAAAGCACTTAAATTAATGATTTAGTTGATCAAAAATATGAGTATATTCAAGATGTTATTTAAAAAAATAATCAATGGCATACTATTATCTTATGTCTTAAAAAATTGGACTATGCATGCATAGTACCTACCTATATAATGACAAATATGTACATATGTAGTTTATTTTTTTAGTCTAGTAGAAAACGCTTAAATAAAATCTTAATCATTTACTTTACAGGCGATTTATAAGGCTATTGATGAATATGAACTTGGGACGGACCCTATGGTGGTTATTACAAAAATGGAAAAATACTTTTCAGAAGCACCTTCATCAAACTGTGGGAACTTAAAAGAATCATTTTTGAAAATACCAATTGAAACACTAACACAGGCGCACACTACACCTACCAGGTAGCAACTGAATATGAGTTAGTATACATATGTATAACGAAAGTGTAAAAATGTAAATATCTATACGCCTTCACTATGTTCTTGTTCATACTCAGTACTCGGGACTGAATACTTAATCTCAAGTCTGTGATCACAAATTTATATTGGTTTGACCATCACACCATATAACTGATAAACTTTCTTTACGGGGGGGGCATACATTAATTACGCGAGATGATTTTGCTGATTTTTCGACCCCCCTCTCTTTAGTGACATGTCGTGTGATTTTGCTCGACCCCCTCCGACATTATCTATTCTCACGTTAGATTTCAATAAATTACAGATTTTTTAAATAAATTATTTTTTTAAGATTAGAAAAATTTTGGAAACTGCATTCGTTGCGTTGTGTTTAACTGTCGCTTTTCCTGGCGGCATTTAACTATGCATATAACTTGCAGACGTGTGTTTTTTGCCATTAATAGTGTAAAATTTTTTACAAACATATATTTGTCAGTAACCTATTAATGATCCACTACAGGATCGGGTCTCCTCTCACAATGAGAGGCATGTAGGCCTTGGACCACCACGCTGGCCTACTGCGGGTTGGTGGACTTCACATACCTTTGAGAACATTTTTTGTGAACTCTCAGGTATGCAGGTTTCCTCACGATGTTTTCCTTCACCGTTACAGAAGGTAACAATTAATTTTATAAAGCGCACACAACTTTTTTTACAAAGTCATTGGTGTTCAAATTCCGAACCCGGATCCCTCAATTCGAGGTCGAATTCTAAGCCGCTAATTTATATAATTAATTAACGTTAAGTTTTATAATGTAAGACTCATGTTTAGTTTTAACTTATTTTAAGACAAATACCTATTATCTGTGTTATTTTTGAAAAATATCTCTTTTAATAAGTTTCATGAATGAAATGAGTGTTTTTATATAAATAAAAATGAACTACTATTTTCATTTGGAGGAAATCCAGTACTGTCCATTAATTAAATACTATTTTAATAGCTGACAATATTATATTTTTATAAAGGATATATGTAAATTATTTCGTTAAATGCAATTTAACTACTTAGCTGACAAGGTTATCAAATTTCTGTATAAAAAATTGGTGTGTGTATTTTCTTATTGTTTTAGTTTTTTTTTCACTTGCAAAGTAGGTAGTTGACATTTCCTCGTACAATAATTTTAAGTCTAACAGTCGTACTCAGAGACATTCATTAACGTTTAATGGCTCCTTAATTAAATAAAGATGACACTTATAATACGAATAAAGACGATTGAATTTGTTTTTTAATGAACATTACCTTAAATGACGTCTCTGAGTGCGGCCGTTATGCCGGCTTTTGACTATGGGATGTAATATAAATTACATCTTGAATGATCTTGAACTATATATTACTGTTCACACTGTAAGATATTATTATGTATTTTGGAACAGTTTATTCAAACTGCGACTGCGGGCGACGCAGGGGCGCGGTATCCGGGGACGTGAGGTAAAATATACTCGTTCAAATATCGCTCGAAAAATAATTATAGTTTAGGATGTAATATAGTTACATATATTATAGCACAGTGTGAACGGTCACGAAAATGTATGAGAGCGATAATTTAAATTATATTATATCCCGTAGTCAAAAGCTGCCTTTAGAAATCTCTTCGTACGGGTAGATATCAGATTTACTCAACGATGCACTAGTTTATTTAATGAAAGTTTCGGTTCATTATTTTATTTGTATGCATTTTCGCCCAATCTTTAAAAATCGTATCCCTTAAGACTTAGGATACCTGTAGGAAATAAGATGCTAAGCTCCGTGAAATCAGTCGTCAAAAAATTATATCTTTAGAAATTCAAATATTAATTCAACACACGTGTAGGCGGAAGCCATATCAATGATACTTCAACATAGGAAGTAAACTGATATTCACTCTTCACGATCCATTAGCAATTGTCGTCAAGTTAACGCTATTACTTAGCCGGGACCGGCTGGCGTGTTGGTATTGCATTATTTATAAAATAAACAAATTTGCATATTATAATTAACTCTTGCACGGTTGTCGAATGTTAAACATAATAGTGGGTTATGGCTGGAATTTATCCTCGTCTTCCAAAAATGTCCATTTAGATTTTTGAAAAGAACCTACAATTAAGTAGGAAAGTATATATATTTGCGACAAAAAGATTACATTAGCTCTGACAAATATAACATTGACTTAATTTATGGCAATTAAACTGATGATCATAAATCTGAATCAACATCGAAAAAAATGACTCAATATCATCCACTGCTATGTGTGTAAAAACTGCCTCAGTTTTTACAATATTAAAAATTGTAAGCAAAAACTCATATAAGTAGGTATACTAATGCTTCAAATTTTACTTTTAAAGTAAGTTTTTCAGACATTTTTATTACGCTCGTTTGTGGGATATCCAAATAAACACGTACTAAATTTATATGCTTCTTGAAGATTTAATCGCTTGTGTTACTGGTAACATGAAAAGTACTTTATTTGAAGACTTGTTTAATGTTGATAAATGGTTAAAAGAATCAATGCCAATATAAAGGCAGTGTGTACAGTACACGTTTTCGATCTTTTATATAATTTACTAGCTGTATCATCAAAGAGGCGTTCTATTAGCCCCGTATACCGTCGCAAAATTTTGTGAAATTTTGTGTCAAGGCCAATTTTAATTGAGTGGTGATCACACATGTAGGTATGCTATAAGAGATCCTGGGTTTGATTACGGAGGGGTACGAGAGAAAAACTGTCTGTATTATTGTCTTGCGTGATAACTACACCTTCAGCACTATAATAGGTAGCTTATTAGACCCACAGGCGACTTTTCGCGTAGAGTTTTATAATTCGTAAGTATTTTAAGTTAGGTAAATTAGATCTTACACTTAGCACTATACCTACTTGGAAATAATATAGATTCGTAGTTATTTTGTGTCTGTAGTGTCAATTTTCATTACTTAATAACAATTAGTACCTACCCGTTTGAAGATCTAGCTGGTGTAGAGAATGTTGTGCCTGAACGTGGTGCTTGACATAGCACAACTTCAATTCGGATTGGTGGAGAAACGGATTACCTAATGGTCAACACGTGTCGGATGTTCTAAAACCGCCAATTGCCGCCAAGTCATTCGTTTAGGTTTAAACTGCATATTGGATATCGACTCTCAGTAAAGTACAAACGAATGATTTTTGAGACGATTGCTAGTTTGTAATAATTATGTTAACTTTACCACAGTAAAATAAAATAAGGATGACCTTGTTGGGTCAAAGCCTCGGTAGACATTGACCTCTATTGTGGTATACATTCCTAACGCCAATGTAATTTGTCATTAATATAATCTTTATATATTTTTATAATAATTCTAAGTGTTTCTGTGTAAGTATTTTCTTTAAATTATTTAAATTGTTCTTTTTATAAATTGGTAAATTTGGATTGTATAACAAGGGAGCAAAATGATATTTTTACGGCGAGAGATATCTATGAGAAAATAAAAGCGGCCTCATATTCTATTGTGATATTATTATTCAATAAAACATAGAGTAATAACTAAATTGACATTAAATAGTATCTAATAAAACAGCTAAAAAGTTATATTTACATTTGAGACATTTTCGCAATTAGGTACGCTTTTTTTGTTACTTACAGTTTTATTAGGAATTCAGATTCAGATTGTAGATTTTATCGCTAAAAGTTTCTTAATAGAAAACACCAACAATGGATGAAAACATCATTTTTTCTGGGCTACGCAATTATATTTTAGTCCTACCTTCTTCTTCTTCTTCTTCTTCTTCGCCAGCATTTATGACGCCCACCGTTGGGCATATGCCTCTCCAAGGCCCCTCCACGCCGCACGGTCCATGGCTCTTCGATGCCAAAGCCGTCCTGCAAGTTTTGCGATGTCAGCGGACCATCTGGCTGGTGGTCTGCCAACTCCTCGCTTCGCCTCCCACGGTCTCCACTCCAGAACACCGTCGTCGCATCGGCGACACAGATGTCCGGCCCACGACCATTTCAACCGGGCGATTCGGTAGCCGATGTCGACCACACGTGTTTTCCTCCTGATGATCGTGTTCCTGACCTTGTCTCGCAAGCTTATTCCGAGCATTTTCCGCTCCATGCTTCTTTGTGCGACTTGGAGTTTACCGACTAGTTCCTTGGTGAGAGTCCACGTCTCGCTCGCGTACGTCATGGTGGGGAGAACACATTGTGTGAAGACTTTTGATTTTAGCGATTGAGGCAACTTAGACTGGAACACACATCTGAGCTTCCCGAACGCAGCCCATCCCAGCTGTATTCTGCGCTCGATTTCAGCACTTAAGGAATCTCGGCCTAGCTGGATTAGTTGTCCCAGGTAAACATACTTCTTGACTTGCTCAAGTGGTTTGCTCCCTAGAATGATGGGGTTTTCTAAGGGATAAGTAGTGGCCATCACCTTAGTCTTCTCCATATTCATCTTGAGCCCTATCTTAAGCGAAGCGCGATACATGTCTTCAAGCATACCTTTAAGATGATCTGCACACTCCGCTATTATAACTACGTCATCTGCATAGCGGAGGTGGTTCAAGTATTCATTCACATTAATACACTTTCCGTCCCAGTCAAGGGTTTTGAAAATATCCTCCAGTGCCGCTGTGAACAATTTTGATGATATCACGTCACCCTGACTCACTCCTCGATGGATCTGGATGGGATTAGTCTTCTGCTTCAGTTGGATAGTCATTGTAGCAGAGTTGTATAGGCTTTTCAGAATGTCTATGTAGCGATCATCAATGCGACGTCTCTTTAGGGAATGTATTATAGCCCAGTGTTCCACAGTGTCGAAAGCCTTTTCATAATCACCAAATCCTAAATACAGTTGTATTCTGTCGCGTTTTGTATGATTTGCCGTAGTTCTACCTACTTATATAGAATTTAAAAAACCTGATATTCTTTACATACTTGGTAAGTCTGCGTATATATTTTATAGCTTGTAAAGGATTTTAACAGATCGTTATATCAGACTTTATGTAGCCATAACACTTTATTTTCAATATTAATTTATTTTTGTCTTCTCTTTATTAGCCAAGCGTGTGTGTGTTGCGGTATGCTTGTAAGGGTCAAGATCACTAAGGGCAGAAAGGTAGATAAGTAGGTACAAGTTATTTCCAAATGTTTGCAAGATTGTGAAATAAATCCATTTAATTTAAGTTATGTTTTGTAATACTTTGCGTTTTTCTTAATTTACCTGTCCGAGGCAACTCGATATCGTGAACACTTAACATAATTAGTATTTTTGTTACCAACCGGTATTGTAGCTAATTCTCTCTATATTAATATATTATTTAGATGTACCTAAGTACCGGAAGTTGAATCTATGATAATGTTACTTTGGAGTAGATAATTTTATTAATGAATAAAATAAGTATTTTATATGAGTATTACAAAAAATTATACAATTTGTTTTATAATTTCGATTTCACATCATGTTATTTTTATTACCTGGTTATTTATTTTTGTTTATATCTGAATCAAAACGTTAGTTTCGTACCCATATAAAAGTATTCTAATGTAAACAGTATTTTTTACAAAAATATATTTTATAAGTAATTCAGTTCGTTGTACAAGTTTATTATGCTTACAGGTACCAAATATCTATCTATATTGACGTGAGATTCTCATGTCTGATGAGATCCTCAAGTTTATTTATGAAATGTACAGTTTGTGACTGTGTTCTTTATAATTAACTGCATACATGGTATATTTTAGATTTGTATTGTTTTGCAATTTTATTAATAAAATCGTTGTTAAAATCTTTGTAATTATTTGATGATACTGATCCTACATGTCAACAGCAGGAATAATGATTTGGCACTTTGCGCACCGTTACATAAATTTCACTAATGGGTCTACCCTTGTAGTTCGCCTGAGAGGTACCTTACCGCCACCCTCTTAACTTGCCGTGAAGTTGCCCATGTCCTGTTCGGTTGGGGATATGGGATTGTAGGAGATACCTACTCTATTACGATATACTCTATTGGTCCTCATGACAAGTAATGAGTACATAATTATCTTGTGACTTCATATGGGATTTCTATCCTATTTACCTACCTTCGTATACGTTAGCGGCCGTAAAGTTCTGTTACATACCGTCAGTTACTGCAGGACCGTGATCGTGATGAGTTAAGCCTGAAGACGACAGTGGGAAACCGTTGGATTCAGAGGGCCCAGGACCGGGTGGAGTGGCGTCGATTAGGGGAGGCCCATGTCCAGCAGTGGACTACCAAGGGCTGAAAGGAAGGAAGGAGTTAAGCCAAATCATGATCACTAATAATAATCAGGATTTCGACCTTAGTCCACCACGCTGATCAATTGCAATTGCTGGTTAATGTTACAGCAGGCGACATTTAATTTTATTTAAATGCACACAAAAAAGGAAAGTCATTGGTGTATCCCACTGGGATTCGAAACCAGACTTCGTGAAACCAGTGAGAGATTGAACTTTTAGTCATTTTACCTAGTTCATTTACCTACAGTAATTTAAATAAAACTTTTAGATTTCATTTTTTCTATATAATAAAAAGACAAGTAATTCGGTAGCATTGACTTTGTTAATTAACATAGTAGGCGGGAAGTAAAATTTTTAAATTATTGGATGCAACTCGGCGCGGCAAGATGGTAAAATTGACAAGAGTTATGGTAACTTGACGACACCGAGCTACACAAAAGTCAAGCTTCTTATGATTTACTTACCTACTCTAAGTATATACATATATTTCAGTAAACATAAATATAATTAATAGAACTAAATATACTTAATATAATTAATTATAATAATATAATTTTATGTAGGTACATAACATTTTATATTGGAAATCATTAAATCTACCGGACTTATACCAGTTTTTTGTTTACTCTCTGCGGACTACCTGCTCTGTGCTTGAAATTTTATGCCATGACCTTCACTCCACGCTGAAACCAGTTTTCGTGCCGCGATTTCTTTTAAAGACTGAGGCTGCTGCGGACGTTTCGGTCGTGGTCTGGTGTTTGAACTAAATACATTAACAACAAAAGCGTCATAATAATGAGCTACACATATTTAGTCGTTTTTCTTTTAAGTGGGGTTGCATTTGCCGCTGTTTATTGTGAAAACACCGTCACTCCGTCAGAACAATGCAAGGGTAAGTTACGATTATTTATGTATAAAGGCTTTAAAAAAAGAACATTGTGCATTATTAACCGATATCCATTTTCTTCCTTCCTTCCTTTTGGGATATCTAATAGGCGTCCGTACTGGACCACCGAGCAATATAATTATGTAGGTACCTACTAGATAGGGTAAAACACCTATAGTCAGCCCTTAACCAGTTCTTAGCCTTTGCGAACATTTTTCCATATAAGTAATATTGAAAATTATTAACACCTTTTTATGTATGTAGGTACTTATAGTATCGTATGGAGACTTTGTATCGAACGTGTATCTTATATATTAGGATCTAACTGCTTAATTTTTTAAACAATCTGTGAAAATTTTAAGTGTTTCTATTTACCATTTAAGGGATAAAACCCTTTGACAGACAGCCAGCAGAGGAATTTCAATAGGTTCTGTTTGTGGCACTCTGGGCACGGGACTCTAAAAACGACAGGGACAATGAGTTCTTACATTGAAAGAAAGCTTTGATCAAAGACTTGCTACGACAGTTTATTTATATAGGAATAGGACTATTATAATTATAATATATAAAAACGAAGTAACTGTAATATAAAATATTAAGATGATTTTATTGTTGCCGGATTTATTATTATCATTTACTTCAAATTAATTGTATAATTCAACACTTAATAATTTAAATAATTAGGTATGTCGTTGTTAATTAATTATATTGCAAGTTACATTTAAAATATTTAAATGACGTCGGTTCTTTACCTATATTATATGGATAAAGGTAAGACCACACTAGACGGAACTGCACTGCAGCGCAACTGCGCGACACGACGCGTCATTTTTTGGTAAACCGCTGAACTGCAGCGGCGCTACAAAAATATATTCAGTAGCTAGCTAGGCAGCCTTTGAGCAAGATGAACGGCGAAATTGATATGATATCGTCATGCACTCATTGAACTAATTTGTTTCGCTATATGATATAATTTAAAGAACAATATCGGAACTTTAATTATGTTATAATAAAATATAATGACTTGTAATACCTATATTGTTATTTTATTTATTAAAATTGAAAGCAAATACGTACCTACACATATTAATAAAATGATACCTTTATTAATACTGTGACACTAAATAAATGTTATTTGTTTTATTAAAATATCCTGAAGTTTAGGAGCGGTATGGGTAAAATGGCAACGTGTGTTTTTTCTGGAAGTGTTCATATAATTATCATGCTGGACGTCATATATCTCCGGATACTGGCTCACGAGTACAATTAATTTTTCTTCATAAATCGACATTTTTGACAAACGATTACGCGCTTCCGAGTATCTTGTTTGACTGACTATGAAAATTAAGTTTGTCAAACCGCACTAAGCGGCAACGGAACTACACGTCGCGGCAGGTCGCGATACTTTTGGTGAGTTGATCAACTTTGTCGCGCAGTTCTGATGCAGTGTAGTTCCGTTGCCGCTTAGTGCGTGTTGTCTCATATAATTTCATACAAAGAATATTTTGACGCGTCGTGTCGCGCAGTTGCGATGCAGTGCAGTTCTGTCTAGTGCGGTCCTACCTTAATGGTGTTAATGTGTAGGAAATAATTGGTACCTACATTATAAAAGGTTTTATTAATTTGGTTAGTCAGTAAAATTTTGATTCACTATACCAACACATTCGTCTTTCAGTAACCATTTTATACAGCTGCAGTCTGCGGAAATCTGCTTAACATTGCAAGTGTTTGTGAAGTATTTATTCAAAATTTCAAAGCCCGCAGATAATCGATTGAAGGCAATGTCATTATCGCTGCGGCTGCCCTCAGTGACCGCCTTGAAGCAAGCCAGGTTCCATGTATTGGTTATACTGATATGTGGTTTGCAAATGGACATCATATTGATTAGTTACTATATTGAGAACTTACCTTAGGAACCCGTACAACCTCAGATAGAACGAAACAGTAACGTAGGGTAGACTGGGTACGGTTGAAACAAAGGACGGTTGAAACATAGCATTTATATCTCGTATAACGGTTATGCGGGGAGTGGGGGCAGCAAGGGGAAAACGAAGCGGATGACAGGTCCGAACACAAAATCACTGCCGCCGCCGCGCCGCCAAGCTTCCCGCAAGACGCCAAATTGTTTTTGACCACCCAAAAGTAAGTATTTTTCTTCAAACATTATTGCTTATATTATAGGCTCTTTTTATGTGAATGTATTGAGTGTGTGTTTGCGATTATTATGGAGCGTGTAGAATAACGGACAGTGACTATTTTTTATGTGTTATTATTATTTTCGTAACTATAAAGTATATTTTACCAAAAGTGGAGTTGGGGACGGTAGAAACATTTTTTGTGGGTACGGTTGAAACAGAAAATATATGAATGTTTATTTTTTTGTAGATGCCGAGAGTTCCAGTTAGAAAGACATCCAGCGAGAAAATTGAATTGGCGAACTATAGTAATGCATATGAGGAGGTGAACGCTGGCGATTCACTAAGAAAAGCGGCGGACAAGCACGGCACAAACCACTGTTCCTTGTTACGATATATCCGAAAGCGAGATGCGATGGGCATTGATGATACTGGTATGGGATACAAAACGCACAACCGTATTTTTGATATAAAACAGGAGCGAGAGTTATCTAAATATTTAATTAGATGTGCCGATATATATTTCGAACTATCCAAGAAAGGGGTAAGAAAAGGTGTTGTCAGGTGATGCCATTATTTTATTATTACTATAATGTGTGTATTAATATACATTATACTAAATAAAACATGTTTCATTTGTATTTATTGTGTTATTTATATGTGTTTCAACTGACCCCAAGCGCTAGGTGTGGGGACGGTTGAAGCAAACATTATATATGTTTGTGTATATTTAATTTCATATATTTCTAAAAATAGTAACTCGGGAACTATAATAATACAGTCATGTCGTAGCTAAAACATATTTCAATTTCACGTATCATAATAGTCACTGGTTTATAAACAACAAAATTATAAACGATAAAACCTAAATTGTTTCAACCGTACCCAGCCTACCCTACTAATGCCATGGACCGTCTGGTTCAACGCTGTTTAGATGAGATGTTATGAAGCTATTATGACAATCTTAAACCTTAGTTTCTCCATATCGGCCAGCCCTCGCGTTTGTAACTATATAATATATAAAAGTCTATGGGACATAAGGCAGGACTTACGCATAAAAGTGACTATAAGCGTTTAATACAATAATTAACATGTTACAGATGAGAACTTCGACAATCTTCGTGAAAGGGTGCAAGTAATTCCTTGTGGGAAAACAAGATGTAAATTGCGAAGGGGCACCAATGTCACAGTCATCTTCAAGTTTAAACCCAGTAAGTATAATAGGGTATTACGGCCTATGTCAAAAAGCTTTTTATATGAATTCGTAAGTCATAAAATCCCATAAAAAATTGGAAAAAAATTGCAAACAAATATTACGTAAAAAAGACTTTTCAATTTAAATTTCAAAAATCCCCGCGAAAACACGGTCTCGGCCGCCTCGGCGCTGCCGCCATGCTTGTGACGTCACTCGCAGTGTAAACAATACATGTCAGTAAAGGAAGAAAGTTATACTCCATTGTTTATTTACACTGCTAATGACGTCACGCCGATAGCTTTCATGGCGTATAGCGTTTTTGACATTTGAAAAACAGATTAAATAACCTGAATTTTAAAATTGAAACAATAATCCTACATTTTTTAGAACAGAAATCACCATTTTTCACTTGCTTTTAACAACATCTATCAATATTACATAATTTTGGATTTGGTGCGAAATACCCTATTAACGATTTAAGTACCAATAATGATACAATTTAAAAGTGACACGGTCTTCCTCCTTTCCCTGGTGCACTTTAGGTGTCCACCGATTGTCGCAGAACATTTCAACAAGAGTTCTACCACAACAATAACATTTTTTTTTATTATTTAAACATTATTTACATCGAATTTCAAAGCAGAAGTAGGTATCAAAGTGCATATTTTATTCAATGAGCGCAACGAGCTTTTGGAAGTGGTTGAGACAAATCTGTTTACGTATTAATACCGTGTGCCTGCTGTGTCAGTTAGGTAGGTATAGCTCTACACTGCCCTCTTACTGTGCGCAATATTTGCGTAATACTTCCATAACAAAGAATGACTATGAAGATGAAGAGCGAAACTTCGAACTAACCCATATTCGTGCAAATAAATGATTTTCATTTCATTTCAAAAATGTATAATATACTTAAGGGCGGTATTGTCGAAACGTATTGTTTTTATCTGTGAAAAGTATATGTCATAGTTAGATAAACTGTATTGATTATTTTATGGCTCAAAACACGATATTTAATTTAGTAACTTCACACGATCGAAAAAAATCACGAAGATACGAAGATTTTGATTATTTTTCTGGTTTTACTTGAAGATTATCAGTTTTTAGGTAAAAAATACTTTTTCAAATAAATGTCATATTTTTTCTTAATATCATATAATAGAGCGGTCCGCGCGCCTCGCTTCAGTCAGTTGCCTGGTGGTTGCCTGCCAGGCGTCATCGACGTAGGGTCTGTGTCGCTTTGCCTCTTCGCTGCGTCCCCCCCCCCCCCCCCGCTAGCGATCGTATTGTTTTATTACGTATACAGAACAAATAAAACAGTACGTACATTGGAAGTGATTATATTACTTTATAATACAGTGTGACCCAAATCCGCAGTTTACACACGCTTATTTGTGATTCATAGTCCGAGAGCTGGTAGGCATTTTTCGATTAAAATAAACTTTCAAAATAGTAGTGTACACGAGCGGGGTGGGGGGCTGCGCCAACCCCCTGGTCCCCCCCTTCCCGCCCGCTCCAGTCTGGGGCGGGTTTATGTCACACTTGCTATAATAGTATTATATTTTTTTCTTTTAAATTACATTTTCAAAATAGTAATGTGAAACCCCCCTTCTCCCCCCCATGCTCCAGTCCGGGCGGGTTTATGTCACAATTGTTAAAAAATAGTAAACTATACTTGTGACCGAAATTGTCTATTAGTATATTTTGTCTATAGCTGTTGCTGCATTTTTAAAAAATAATTATTATTCCTCTATTTTTTTATTTATCTTCACTAAAAATGATTTATATAAGTAGAAAGTAAAATAATAAGTATACTAGTTACATTGACGGAAACAAATTATTATGATGGCTAAACGTAGATTATGTGATATTTAGACTAGATAACCTAATTGTTTTTCTAAGCGGTAATTCATAACTACATCTTTTTTCTGATTTTATTCCCCATTTTATATCGAGTTTCTTATATATTTAACTTTAATATTTTATAGAGATGCACTGTCAAAATTAGATAAGTCATATAAATATGCTTCCAAGTATGTAATAAAATAATCCAATCGATTTCACCTCACTCAAATCAAAATCACATTTTGCGTTTTATATAACTGTTCCTTCAGTATCGAAAAACCAACCAAAAAATGTTCATAGATTATGTAATTGTGAAATAAACTAAAATAACGTAAAACATAGTACAGTTGCACTACTGTTAGAATTTTACTGGAACGCTCGCGCATCCCTGTGACTGCGGCGCAAGGTCAGAGAGTTCATTTGATCTATGCGAATCCGCGCGGCGCCACGCGGGGAGTGAGGTAGCGCTAAATACCTGCTACGCTCGACAATGCTAGCCTTAAACAAATAAGGGCCTATCCTCTTTTTTTCTTTCATTCACTGTCAACTCGAACATGTAGGGTTGGGAGCCCAAGAGGGGATTTTAGGAGTTACTCGAGCGCGCAGATTTAGATATGGGTGATGGGTGATATCTTACACCCTATGTTCCCTCAAAATTGGAGCCTTATGGGAGCAGGCTGTGAATTATCATCCCGATGACAACTTTGCAGTCGTCAGGCAATTGCATAAGTTGGCAATTTTTTTTACACGTCCAGTCCAAGTCCCCACAGCGCTCGAGTATACACATATAGGCCTCGTGGGCTCCCGAATAAAAAAGCGAACGCGCGTTCACAACTGACCGTTGACCGTTGTGACAGGCACGCACATTTTCATACCGTGTACGTGTAGAAAACATATAATCAAGGACCCAATGCATAACTCCAGTGTAAGAACTATACCTATTATTTTGTAAAAGATTTCTAGAACTCAGACAACATCGTTATAATTATGCGGTATGCATTCTATGTAGGTAATAAGGCTAGATTTACATGTAGATGGAACTATAGTCACATGCGCATGCCTTCTCTGTAATACTGCTAGATGGAACTTGACATGATAATTATTATGGCTGTGTAGTTTATTTATAGTTCTACACGTGCTGTAAGGTTGCAATGACTCATGAGCAAGCGTAGATTATATATATATATATATGTCGTAGAGACATATCAGAAGCTATGGTTTTGTGGGCATGTATCCGACATAGTGGGTGACCCCGGGCAACACAGGAGGACATATCACTTAATCAGGTGGATTGAAACTGCAATTATTATTGTAATCGAACAGACACGTCCGCTTCACGAGTTCTCTACTATTACCGCGAGATTCCCGCCAACCGGCCGTATCCAAGCATGAGCCATGACATTTACCAGTGACATTGACATCTGTCATCAATGTTCGGATAATAGTACCGCGGCCATACTTGCGTTCGCATCATAACAACTGTGATTCTCCGACACGGCCAACCTGACCACTCACACGTCCTCGTGTGCATACTTTGAGGACACCAGTACAAATGCTCAATTTCGCTCGGCTATTCTGACTTTGGATGCGCATAATCAATTGTAATTTCTAACTCTCAATCCAAAAGAGTTTAAGTTAATTTAAAAGAAACAAAACCATCATTAATTTTCCAAAATGATTATCAAAAAGATCTCAAATGTTTAAAAAAAACACAAAGTAAATTTTAACAATCAATGTTATCACTGCTAATCAAACGATTTAAATAACGCTACCAACAACTACCTATTATGTTTAAAGTAGCTCTGACGACTCATCTAATTGCACCAAGGGTTCACAATCTACTACAGCTACAGTCTACAGTTCAGTTACAACTCATACTAGAAAGTCAGTCCATTAACTTCCAGTATTCGCACCAACGAATATCAAGGTTTATTAGTCGCTACAACGACTCTTTCAATATTCGCTACAACGAATTTCAAGGTTTATAGTCACCCCAACGACTTTCAATGTTCGCATCAACGAATCTTTTAGCTTTATAGTCGCTTCAACGACTTTCAATGTTCGCAGCAACGAATCTTTTAGGTTTATAGTCGCTTCAACGACTTTCAATGTTCGCAGCAACGAATCTTTTAGGTTTACAGTCGCTTCAACGACTCTTCCAATATTTGCTTCAACAAATACCAGGGTTTATAGTCGCTTCAACGACTCTTCCAATATTCGCTTCAACGAATACCAGGGTTTATTTATAGTCGCTTCTACGACTCTTCCAATATTCGCTTCAACGAATACCAGGGTTTATAGTCAGTCCATCGACTATTCCCACATTCACACACATTGGCCCAAGCCAAGCCCATAGCGGCGCCCACACAACGGATCACATCCGCACACTCTGGGGAACCACCCCATTCGCGCACCCTTAACCTATTGTCGCCGCGCAGTCTCCAGACCAGCTACACTGGGTTAGGAATCGTGACCTGCGACTGGAAACTAAAAAAGGTCGTGACTGGTCATATTAAATCATATTACCACATTAAACATTTTTATTATCAACTGCCTCACTTATGCCGACAATGGCTAAGCCGGAATGATCTTCATTCCCAAGTTCATTCCAGACAATAATCATGGGTGACCTCTTACTACTGCATGTTAAAAGCTAAATTTATTATCAGTGCTGCCAATCAATATCTCCTCCCATTAGTCTAATGCATTTCTCCCCTGTGACGCTTAACTGTTAGGTCATATTTTGATAGCAAGAATAAAACCATTGGGCAAAAACAAAAAAAATGTTACCATGATGTTCCATCACTAAATCAGTAAGACTCAATAAGGTGAAGTTGGTGAAGGTCCAACCATATAGTTGGATGGTTCCAGTATCTAACATTTAATTAATTGTATCACAAACGATAAATGATCTAGTCAATACTAAATAGAATAACTAGCTATTAAACAAATCTGAAGTTCCCTGGTAATAATTCTTTACCATAATAGATTGGTCATGAAAGCACTTAACCATTTGTTAAGCAATACCAACAGTCAGTATCTGTACTCAGTCTATCAGTACTGTCAGTACTTATAAAATCGACGGCTGAATCTTTCCACACCCATCAGGGCCTTGTATTGGTTTTCCATTTATGTACCTAGTCATTGTATTCCTAACCAGACGAAAATACTATCATAACTTATGTGAGTAGGTAAA
Organism: Erynnis tages; assembly: GCA_905147235.1. Classification (NCBI taxonomy): domain Eukaryota; kingdom Metazoa; phylum Arthropoda; class Insecta; order Lepidoptera; family Hesperiidae; genus Erynnis; species Erynnis tages. The sequence goes on from LR990087.1 coordinate 4,236,410, forward strand.
AACGCTTTGACAGTCAAATGATTTTTTTTTTACCTTGGGAGGTAAAATAATTCCAAGAAAATAATTCCTGACTTTAATCCAATACAAATCCAATGCTTCTTTTGTCTATCAAAAGATGAAAATTCACTTACATTTTATTTTCAAATGTAGTTTACATTTGTATTCAAATGTAGTTTAGTCCAAATGTATAGGCACTTATGTTTTGGTAATTTGTACAAACAACCCTAATTTTCATCACAGTGTCCACAACCAGCTACTCTCTAATCCCTCCATATTTAGATTTGACGATTACTGTTTTAACCCGCCAAGGGTGAACTCAATGTGTTATTGATGATGCCAGTCTCACACACCAGGCCTATCAACATATTTTTAAACTAAAGTAGCAACTACCCCTACTTATGATAAGCAATACTTCAAATTCCTGTCAGATACCTGTAACCTTTCCCTTTGGTCAACCGATAACCTTCCCCTTAGTAGTTCCAGTCACACTTGCTAACTCCAAACCACTTGGCTGTCTGGAAATTACAGCCTTCCAGCTATATGACCACTATTCGTGCCATTGTCCATTTCATCAAAATCAAAATCAATGTGATATTTTCAACTATTACAAAATGAAATAAAAGTGTCAACCTCAAACTAAAAAGACTTACTCTCATGCGCTACTACATACTCATGACTCAAATGTTTTTTTTACATTTATTATTAGATTTAGATTATTTAGTTTTTTTATTTTTCTGCAATCCACCATCATCACATCGACCATTTGACTTGAGATAACTCTGATCATGTTAAAAACTCTGCCAAAACAAATTCTATGATTTGACAACCTATGATATTTTTGACTTTACCTTACTACAAAACCATGTAAAACACACTCATATCATAGCACTTGCTATAATAATGAAAACCTTACAGTACAAAATGTGTAAGAAAACAAAATCATTTAAGTCTTCTTGACTTACAAGTTTAATGATGCCCTGTATCATGCACTGGGTTAGGGATATTACTCAGAATCAAGAAGGGCTTCGGCACTATGGTTTGATCTGATGTGAGTCCACTTGTGATAAGACAGCTACTCAAACATAATACTTATCAAAGTGTAAGAGTTGCTACATTGTTTTTAACCACCTGGCCTCTCAGCCATGGGTTGTCACTGTTTCCTGGGATAAATACAACATATCACATACTCCCTCACTGCTCGCACAAAAAAAAATTCAAGTAACACAATAATAAAATCTGTCAAACAGTCACTTGCAAAATGCACACCAGGAAGAAATTCAACTTCAAGGATACTTGAATTCATGTGTGGAGTGGAGTGAGGACACAACTCTCCAGACCAAGTATTTTGGCAAATTTCAACTCTATTTGAACTGGACTGGAATGTTTACCATCAAGCGCATTTTGTGATTTCCAACCTCATCCCAATGGACATACATTTTAAAGCTGCCTAATTTAGCCTGCTTTATTTGCCTTCTTTTCAGTACTTGAAAATTTCACTTGCCTATTGATTCTTTTATTTTATTAATTGAATTTGAACAATGTTCATTTATGTTAACAAACCAGCACCAAATGAAATACCTACAATAAATTTTACCTTAAAATGCTATGGTCAAGCAACTAAAACATTGGTTTCTTAATAAAACCCATTGACAGTCATGAAAGTAATAATCTATTAGATTCAGGTAGATGGCAACCACCTGTGATAACTGAAATGGCACCAATATTCAAACTTCAAATTATAATGGTTTTGATTATAGAATTCAAATGTGTACAACACATTCTCTCAATAAACTATTAAACAAAACATCTGACCTCAATTATCCAATCGAGCTGTGATCGATCAAACCTCAAATACGTCCACACACAGACGCTCAGGCACCCAGCACCACCACACGCCGTTCACAACGCTTGCACTGACAACAGCTCAACAGCCCTTTCAGCACCGTCGCCACACCTTGCCAAGGTTTTGCGTCTATTGCTTATTTAACGATCCAGAAACGTTGTCGTCTTGCAATCAACCTCCTCAATAACAATAATCCTCAAGGCTCCTTGTAGATTGGGTATTACACTGTCCATTTTACAATCGACACGCACTAGTTGAGACTTATTTCTTGAAGAAATTTTAAAGGCTAAAGTATGCCGTTGTTAGCTATTTCCGCCACTTGTTTAAATTTTCATCACTCAACACTGCAGTCCTTTCAGAAGCCCGAGGCGATCCCACTTCTGATGTCGTAGAGACATATCAGAAGCTATGGTTTTGTGGGCATGTATCCGACATAGTGGGTGACCCCGGGCAACACAGGAGGACATATCACTTAATCAGGTGGATTGAAACTGCAATTATTATTGTAATCGAACAGACACGTCCGCTTCACGAGTTCTCTACTATTACCGCGAGATTCCCGCCAACCGGCCGTATCCAAGCATGAGCCATGACATTTACCAGTGACATTGACATCTGTCATCAATGTTCGGATAATAGTACCGCGGCCATACTTGCGTTCGCATCATAACAACTGTGATTCTCCGACATATATATATATATATATATTATATAACAGAACCTATAAATTGATTAAAATAAAATTAATAATTGGCACGAACGAATACGTTACTGCATTTTTAGGTAAGTAGGTATTATTTGCGTGCAAAACGTGCAATTAATGAGAACATAGTTTATAATGTCCGATAAGCATAATAGGTAAATTTATTTAAAACAAACGATTGCAGCCTACCTACTTTATTCGAGGTGACCATCGCAGTTTGAGTTTAGTTGTGATTGTCCTACGCTCCGGTAACCAACTAACCACTGAACCTTGCACACTTCTGTAATCTGTTTTAGGTATACAATAAAATTATAAAATCCTTTTATTGTTTAGCTGATACAAATTTTAAATAATACGTTTCAGAGTTTGAAGTGAAGAGTCTGACTAACAATGTATATGCAAACATTGCTGGCGTCCCGTTGCCATTTATCGGCGTAAATGGAGTGAGTGCGTGTCCACAAGTGTCCCGCGTGGCTGATGGGACGCCCGCACCCTGCCCCCTGGACCCAGACCAAGAATATACCTACACAAATGTGTTTTTCATCGAGAACTTCTACCCTACAGTTCCCCTCCGAGTGCACTGGGGCTTAAATGACGGCAAACGTGACGTCATTTGCTTCGAAGTACCCGCCGTAATCGCCGCGGCGAAGAAAAGTAATTAAGAAACAATACTTAATCGTCAGAGCTCCATATGGGCATAAGCCCATTATTAGATCTATATCATGTAAACGGTCTGTGAACTGAAACACTAGTGATATATTATTATTAAACGTATTTTATTTAGAATAATAAACGTTAAATCAGTATTGAAAAACTCATTTTGATCAAAAATATCTCTTTGTAACAAAACAATGCATAATTATACCTAGCCTTAATCAATACCTATTTACCCTAGAGAGAACTAAAAATTTAAGTTATCATCTAATATCAACAGTCAGGCAATAAATAGACATGTGCCTAAAATCAAAATGCGAGAGAAAATCCTTCTTATTTTCACAACATATTATTATATAAAAAGTAAGAAATTATGTAACTGTCTCCCTGCTCTGAAAATCAGGGTACAATTTTGGCGGGCATTTCAAAGCACATTATGTCTTTTTTATTATCTTCCTGGAGTGCCCAATGCACTTTTACGTCTATCGTGGGATAGAAACTGAGAACGGGGAATGAGTCCTTATAGACGTACTTGGTGCCAGCCTTCAGTGGGCAGGAGGCCTTCTCGCCAGTTTCAGTCTCCAGCTTGTCGCAGACGGAGTTCCCGTCCACGCCAACAAACGGTAATTCGACACCGAATACGTCCGCTACTACCCGGTTTTTCACCACTTCCATGTCTTTTTCTGTAAACAAGTATATAGTATTTTTAAATATTAAAAAGCATTTTAATTAACGAAAAAATCGAGGCCGTACGGTAGTCGACGTTTATAATTTTATAGCTGACCAGTCATCATCGTGTCACCTACGTGACGCGAAACACCAAACGCTGATTGGTAGTCATTCTTAGAAACAGGGGGCGTCTTAACCTTCAGTGCAGGGAGTGCGTAACTGCGTAGCCCCCGGGCGCCTAGTGTCCGACTTCGGGAGCGCCTAGAGATAGTGTTCTGTGGCCTAGAGCCGCTCGAGTCACTGTAATGACTCCATGTGACGCGCATCTCACGCTAAAAATTTAACCAAACATTTTGAGAAGAGAGGGCCAGGGTATTATTTGCACCCGGACTAGAAAATGGGCCTGTTTAGAAATAAATGCTGATGTACTTATGTTCTCTGGACTATTTTGGATTGTTTTGTTTACTTTTATATATTCTCATCGTTTGTACTTAAAAATGATATATTTACCTGGTACAAAATTAATGGATATATGCGTATTAGTTCCTTTCTTGAGGCGACAAGGAGAACGCTTACACGGAGTGAGCTTAACGTTCTCTTTTAAGCCTTCGATTGATTTCCCTGGAATATAAAAAATAGGACATAAATAAACTCAGCGTATTAATAATTAACCTTTGTAAAAATATAGGTAGGTAAAGATATTTTCTACTAATAGAATATATGTATAGCATGAACTTGGGTGTTACCGGTATATAAACACAGATATGGAACCGCAGACCGCTAACTATTTAGGTATATTATTATACAGTTTAACAGTTAGTACTGGCATTAGGTACAGACGGACCTTGCAGTATAATTGCAGTAATGCAGTTGATATTTCAGAACAACAAAGTTGTAAGCAAAAGCAAATGCAGGTTTTCTTATAAGTTAAATCAAAATTTTGATCAGATCAATTAGAATTAGGTACAAGTAAAACACTGATTAGATGAACTTATGATTTTAACGAAATTTAAATACTTATAACAATAATGTTGTGTATCGAAGGCATGTCATTGTTGTGTTTGTATTATGTTAAATATACATAGGTTAAGTTTTTAGAGTTTTTTCAAAAATTTTTGTATCCAAACAAAAGTTTTCAAACATATTTGAACAGTGATTGTAAAATTTATTGTTTTCCTGCACTGCAATATTGTGTAGTGTGACAAAAAACGGATAATAACTGGGTTCTGGGTTTAGATATGTGTATGTGGAAGCGAAAATAAAATCTCTCATTACCTCGCCCACAAATCTAATCATCAACATCTTGGCAATGAATGGGAACGATGATCCTCTGTCTACAACAGGGAAAGTTTGAAATATAGGTACTCCACCTGCCCTACATGACTGTATTGTTCTATTATCAATTCCCAAGCGCATCGCCAGTTATAGGTATGTATGGGAGGCATCCCTTGACATTACAAATTCTAAGGGCAAGAACCTGTGTTATCAGTTGTAAGTTTGTAGAAGAACCGTGTGTATGTTATCAACAAGGTTTGTTTATAAGTTACAGTACCTACACTTGATATTGGTACACGTACACTTGGGTACTTAAGTACGTAATTCCTTTAAGACCGATCTAAAACCGGGCTGTAAAGAAAAGTAGGTACCTACTCGTATACGTATATTGTTGTGTTGCCTATCTAAATAACGAAAAACGGGCTTGGCACTAACGTTACCTGACGTATTCTAATCATAGAAATAATAAGTACTTTTTAATGCATATATATAATATCTATGAGTTATGTATCATCAATGAGCAGCGGTGATAGCCCAGTGGCTTAGAATTCCACCTCGAATCGAGGGGTCCGGGTTCGAATCCCAGTGGCACGCATCAATGACTTTGTAATAAAAGTAATGTGCGATTTATAAAATTAAATATCACCTGCTGTTACGGTGAAGGAAAACATCGTGAGGAAACCTGCATGCCTGAGAGTTCACAAAAAAATGTTCTCAAAAGCATGTGAAGTCCACCAACCCGCAGTAGGCCAGCGTGGTGGACTAAGGCCTACATCCATTGTGAGAGGAGACCCGACCCTGTAGTGGGTCATTAATGGGTTACGGACATGTATCATCACAATAACTGGCCACCTTGTTTGTTTGTTTTGTAGTAAAAACTGTCAAAATTCTTACAGGTAAATAAGAGCGTGCTGCATACTCACACAAACCACACTAATATATTATTATTATGATACAAGCAAGCAATAGAAACTTAAATCTTGTTGGTTGGTTACATAGAAAACTGATTACTATATTCTTTTTTTTCCGGTTGGTTACCTATGGTATGTTTATACGAGTAGATGAATCATTCTAATAATCCTGATCTGAATTAGTTAACACATTTTTAAACATTTATATGCACAAATATTGTTAAAATTCAGACATCGTACACATCGGTAGCGAGCGTTAACTGAATGCCTGAGCAAAGTGAAACATAGGCAAACTACGAGTAGATATATTAACTATACAGGATTATTTTTTCAAGTGTGCGCGGAGAAATCAGAAACTATGAGGAATAGCGAAAAATGCTGAAAGGAGCCTGGGGACCGATTTTGATGGAAACTATAACTGCATTATAAGATTTCTGAAAAATCAATATTCCTAGCCCGAATGGAATAGAATGGAACTCGTTGATTTTGAAAAAAAAATCAAACCTATATTTTACACCATTCTGGAAAGTAATGACATTGTATATTATAATACTGAATGCAACACAATCCTAATGGCGTCGAATCCAACTATCTATGGATTGGGAACAATGACCATCAATATTGAACGCTAAGTAGGTAATCAGTTAAGATTTGTAAGGAAAAAAACGTTTTTGTTGCCGTATGTCTTTTACTTTTTAGAATTCATTCTTTATTAGTGATCCTATCGAATGGTGTTATAATACAGGATGTTATTATTTTTTCAAAATAAAAGGGGTTCGATGCCTGGCTAGGAATATTGATTTTTGAAAAATGTAGTAGGTACTTACCTAACGCAGTTTTAGTTTTCATCAAAAGCGGTACCTAGACTCCTTTGAGCATTTTTCGCTATTCCTATATGTGAGGGGTATAAAAACAAAGGATTTCCCCATCCAACTTGAAAAAATCTCTCAGTAGGTACCTCTTGTGAAAAATTGTATTCACCTATTGTAAAAAAATAATCTGAACTAAATTTTTTTTAATACGGAATTGCGTTTTGTACCATGCACGATATAGTGGCGTGTTAATCACAATTATTATAGGATTGCATTTTTCTATTATAGACGTATAAAAAAATGGTTTGTCACAATGGACTCATAGAATAGGTGCCATTTTAATTCAATGTCTAGCTAGACAAATATAAAATTAACAAAAAATTTAACATCTTACCGAAAATATCCGCAATGCCTACACTTTATTTAGCAGTTTGATTCTAAAGGTCAATGTTACTTTTTATTAACTACTTCTTGTACTATCTTTAAGTGAGGTACACTCAGTAAAAACTATACAATATTTTAACCATTAATAACATAAGCAAAATGGGTTTATAATTATTGAAACTTAAGTTTGTGTAAATCTTTTTTCAAGGTCAGAGCCGAATCTCATAATTGTACATAATACTGTATAATACTGTCTTTACACTGTGATACTAGTTGATACTACCTACATTTACAATTTACTCAAACCAATTAAATTGCCTAACCGGAATCTCGCCACAATGAATCCCTTGCATGCGCGCTCTGCGCAAGTTACAATAATTACCTATCGTTTCTTCAAGGAACCTGCCATTGAAAACGACATTTAATATTATTATCTTCGATATTGTTAACATTATTTGACAGTCGCAAGAAATGCATTTTTTTTATGAAAACACGCTAGTATTGCTTCGACTTCTAAAAGAACAGTGTTCATAGTGTAGGTATCTAGCAATCTGCATCCAAGGAGCCGCGTGGTGGAGTATGGTCCGGGCTCTCCCTCTGTTGTGGGCTCTCCCCACAATGGCTATTAAAGGGTTGCAGTCATTCATACTTACAATGTTATGTAGTTTCTACCCGGTAGTCTATACCCGATTGTAACCCACTGCTGCACGATAAGGTCTTATGCACATCGTGACTCTTTATTACCAAGCAATGTCATGTCCAGAAATTACGGTGATAAAGAGTTGTAGATGCCCAGCGACATTAGGAGACTGAGCAATTTTTGTCCCTTGACCCGAACGACCTCCGGTTTTGTCCAGTGAATGTTTAAGTGGGCGCAACAAGTGACAGTGACTAGGACTGGCAAATTCAGCGGGACTAAAAGTCGGGACTAAAATGTGCGGCCTTAAAATAGGAACGAAGGCCTATAGGTATAGTTATATTTTTAGGTTAAGGTAACATTCTTACTTAATTTTAATAATTTTCTACTAAAACATGTAACTAAAATAAAAGGAATATCGGTAAGGTTCTTTCTTTAAGCTTTCATATTTACATACTAAAATATAAACGTGATTATAGTTTTAATGGGTATGTCTAAGAGCGAACTAACCTATTACGTATATATACTTAGTAAAGAAATGACAAAAAACTTCCACGCAAAAAAATGTGCCTAAGAATAACAACAATTGTAAGTACCTATTCCATATTTAACTGATAATATTTAAATGAAGTATGTAACTATTTGTTCAAATACTTTGCAACATTGATTAATGAAGGAATTAATTCTGAAAACAAGTTGATACCTAGAAGTGCGAGTACGGATTTTGATATAAAACTAGCTTAGGTACTTACCCCGCAGGCTTCGCTCTGCCAAAATAATTTTGCCTACCTATCCAAACTTATTATTTATCTAAAATTATTTTAATTTTTCAAAATGGGAAAAACGTATTTTGTTAAAAATGAGCTCTACTATCCAGTCATTACCTACTATCCATAATTTGTTCCTTATTAATGCCACTATCAAATGGTGTAATAATACAGGTGTGACTTATTTTTTCAAAATCAATGCGTTCGATTCCTGGCTAGACATATTGATTTTTCAAAAATCCAACGATACACGTTTTGTTTTCATCAAAATTGGTTCCCAAACTCCTTCGATATTCCTCATAGTTTCGGATTTCCCCATCCACGCACACTTAAAAAATTCATCTTGTTACTGGGTAAGACACTTGTCATATTGAAAGGGGGCACTAAGTATTCGATTCTCGTTCCAAATATGTAAAGAAAACGCACCCTAAAATTTGACCTAATTGTCCAAGAAAATTAGAAAATATTGTGACATTATGTGAAATTAAATCGCTCATTCTTTGAAATCGATAAGTAACACTTTAAGTAGACTTTTTTGTAATAAACAGCACTACTTTTTATCCTAAAAGTTAGTAAAAACGAAATTGTTTTGTCAAATTGTATCATATTAAATCTGTCGTAGTTTTTACATATTTTATAGTTTATTATTGAAACTACGAATGTCGAGTACCTACTTGAAAACAACAAAAAAGTTAATCCAATTATGAGGTTTTTGGAGTTTTTTCCAGTCTTTTCGTCATTGATATCTTTTCAACAGCAGTTTTTTGGGGTTGTAACTCCTTTCGTTTCATATCACGTAGCGAACAATAGAATTCAATCTCTTAGTCGAGAGGTCCAGGTTCGAATCAAGAGTGGCTTACACAAATCAATTTCCCACTTAGGTGCGACAAAAATTAAATGCCTGTATAGTTGCATGCCATACCTGAGAAACATTTTCTAAAATTTCCTCAACGGCATATGAAGTCTATCTACCAATCCACACTAAGCCAGCATTCTTAGCCAGTTGATTTTAACGCTGTGTGTAACTATGTTTAAATCGGGTCCATAATCATAGCCCAGGATCTGTCAGACATTTTTCGAGAAGTACTTACATCAGAAAAGCATATTTAGGCCCACTTTATAAATCTGTGTTTACGTCAAAATGCAGAACTGGCTAGTGGGTAATGGAATAAGCCAAAGTCAATAAACAATTAAAATACATACAAAATTTAATGTTGTTAAAAATTTCTAAAAATCTTCTGCATTTTTTGTGTACGGAATTACGGATATTTAAAATATTCCATTCAATGTGATTTAATGATTCCTCAAAAACTTCTCGAAAAAATGTCTGCCAGCTCTCTAGTTACAATGCTGCTTTCACGATTTCCACTTCACAGGTAACTTATTTGATGGAGCGTAAAATATAGGTTCTTTGTAGATTTATGAACTCTTATAGCATTTCTACGATTGCGTTAGATCAGTCATTGCATTAGTCAAATAGTCACGCGATTTACAGATACTAGTGATGCTCAAGTATTCTGGCTTCATAACTACTTATTTATTATTATTTATCATCACAAACATACTCGAAGTCTAGGCAGTGAGCAAAAAGTTTGGAATCAAGAGACCCATTTGATATTTAAATGTTAAGTTCAGTTTAATCTTTTTGCTATTATAGGTGTGGGTATAATAGAGAGCTATTAAATATGTTCATGACTGATGGATGGTCGACATAAACGGAGAAAAAAAAATTAAACCGTCTTCAAAAAAGTACGAAGAAATTTTTGTTACATACCTAATACCTACTTACTACTATTTTTTGAGGTTGGTGCCAAAATTTAACAATAGAAACAAAATACTTGATACTAAAGAAATAGTAGGCCTAAAGTATGTAAGAAAAATTTTTTTCATACTTTTTTGATGTCCGTGTTATTTTTATTTTTTATTTTTTTGAGTTTTGAATCCTGTACGGATATTCAACAACATTGAAAATGAACTTGGTAGTATATCAGGTTGGTTTTTTATTTCAGTCTTCATATCATCAAAATAATTATATTCACTATCCCACCAAGATTTGAACTCAACGATGTACAACATGTCAACATCACATTAATTTTGTTGGTTGTTTAATACACGATAAATTATTTATTTATTTGTACTTCATTAACTAATGCCAATACTATTACTATCAACTACTTAATAGCATACAAAAGCGGCAATATCTGCGTTACAGCATAGGTATATTTTGATCATGAATTGTTTTCTGGTCATAACTACAATATGAAAGCAGGTCGACCGCTAAGATAGTTACGTAAAATACACTTACCGGGACATTGCAGAACATCGGTGGCCACGGATAGTGCGAGAAGGGAACAAACGACTAAACTCAATGGAACCATGGCGACGTCTGCCTGACAAGTGCGTTAATGATTACTGCAACTGCCGCTCAAAAGCAGCCACTTTAAATGGTTTACACCTCAATCGACCACTCTTAGAGCTAAATACAGTCAGCAGCTTCCGTGTACGACATAAAGTTTAAAATAGAACTACAACAACTTGTAAAATATCTACTCATGTTCCAGACACAGAAATTTGCTCTGTACCTACCGGATGTGACGGAGATCATACGCACACAACTAGCACGTTGACAACTTAATAACAACATAATTTCGTATAAGACTTTTTTATCATCATTCGTTTATTTTTTACGTTGAAGTAGGTATATTCAATGATTGAAATATAATTTATCATAATCGCAAATAATTTTGAATAGATAGACGTAAATGAACGTAGGGTGAAAAAACTGGGCACGAGCGTGGTAGACACTCCATAGAGCAGTTCTTCGAGTTCGAGTTCGATTTCCAGTGGCCTTCTTAAAAAAATATTTGCGCTTTATAAAATAAAAAAACCACTTGCCAGCGTGATGGACATTGACTAGTGGGTCGCTGGGTTTCGATTCTTACGTACAGGGCCCGGAGTCCCCAAGAAGAGAGGAAGCGAGCCAAGTTTTGAGTCATAATTTATGAACCGGTTAAAATAAGGGCTCACTTAAGAGGGCACCGAGCTTTTTATATGAAATTTGTGTTCGTTTGATGTCTTGCTGTGTCGTTATTACGAAAGCTATAGCTATGCATTTACTAGGTAAGAAACTTCAGGATGTACTCTATACATCATATGTTTCAGAAGCACGATTACTTGTAGTTTCCTCGATAGAAAAAACATCCAAAGTAAGCTCTTAAAAGTTAAATAAAAGCATAGTATGGCGTAAATACTTCACGGAAGGTTATCAGTTTTTGAATAATAACAAAACGATATGTTTTCTATAACGTATACGTTGTACATTTTCAAAATGTACAACGTATACGTTATAGAAAACATATAAAAAGCATATAAAAAGCTCGGTGCCCTCTTAAGGGTGCAGTTAAAAAAGCTCGCACGGGCATTGGTACTAATTGTTTCATTGTATGTACACTTTCATCACCTCGTCTCCACTAAATAAATATTTTTGAAAAACCCGTCTCATATACAATACATGACATCCACGTTCATTGCGAAAATGAATAAAAAACTATATTTACCTACTTACCTACTTACAGGTAATTTAAAAAAAAGTGAATAATAAAATTGAACATTGCCATACTTTAGTAACTGACCAGTTTAAAAGATTGAATTAAATTGTAAGACGATGATAAATGATTAAAGATTCACAAAGACAAAAATTGTAGTACCTAGCTACCCATTATTTATTGTAATAGCAACCGGGCACTTCGGCCACCCTTATGTTAAGTGGTCACTGTGGCTGATGGACTTCGTCCAAATTGATTGACATATCATAGAAATTACAAATCCTGTCTGAGATTATATTTGTGTCTTATTATTCTATGTGAGTGATTATTTTCACGAAAACTGGTATAGGAAAGTCACTCAAATAAAGTATACTAGCAACCACACATCTCAACCGAAACATAAGATATGTATACATAACTGACTAGTTATAGAAGGGTACAATAGCTTTTAAATTTACTGAATGAGATGGGTTGGACACTTTCGGATTATTATTTTTTATTTCTATTTATATACATATTTTTTATTCAGAAATCCTTAACAAGGAAATAGGACATCAAGTGATGAAATGTACATTTTGACCTTCAAAATTTAATGGACTAACATAATATACTAACACAAACCTACTTTACTGCGACTAGAATTGTCTTCCGGCCACCTTAAAACAAATGAGGAAATATGTATGCCATAGTAAGGAATTGATACGGAAATTATATATGTCTTTTTATTTATGGTGACGCGACGCATCAGATTATTATGATTAGGTATATTTATTTTATAAAAAATCCACGGAACCAAAGAAATAAAAAAAGTAAACCAATTTCAAAATAGTATGATTTAAAATTTGTTACATACTTACTTAAGGCTTACTATTTATTGAGGTTGGTGTTTTTGTATCTGGTATTTTGTTTGTATTTAACATACATATTGTCACCAATTTAACAAATTACGTTATTTCATACTTTTTGAAGTCGGTTTAATTTTTTTATTGCTTTTTTGTAATTTTTCGTTTTAAGTCCATATCACGGAACCTACTGAACCGATTTTGATGAAACTTTTACCATTCCTTAAGTTGAATAAAATGCAAATATGTATAATGTATATAGACAAAAAAGAACGATCACAATCCGTCAATTAGTTTCGGAGATTTATGCGTGGACAGTGGAAGTCCACCAACCCGCAGTAGGCCAGCGTGGTGGACTAAGGCCTACATCCCTTTTATTGTGAGAGAAGATCCGACCATGTGAGTGGGTCATTAATTACGTGTCGAATTGATATCCTCCTTTTTTGAAGTCGGTAATAAAAAATCATAGAAGAATTAAAGCTAGTAATAATTTCAATTCGACTTTTTATTAAACAACGCTACGTTTTAGGAGGCTTCATCACATTGCTGAATGATTGTTGTCCGATACTCAGAACAAAAACAAGTCCGATATGATTTAGCATAATATTAATACTATTCAATACCAGCTTACTATGTTTATCTCATAGATATATTATAGCAGAGCAGGGAAGACAGGCTTCCAAAGAACTGTCCTCCGGTAAAAAGAGAGAGAAGATTGCCGTAACTTCTATTAGGGTATTACGGCCTATGTCAAAAAGCTTTTAATATGAATTTCGTTAGTCGTAAAAACCCATAAAAAATTGTAAAAAAATTTTTTGCAAACAAATATTATGTAAAAAGAGACTTTTCAATTTAAATTTCAAAAATCCCCGCGAAAACACGGTCTCGGCCGTTTCGGCGCTGCCGCCATGCTAGTGACGTCACTCGCAGTGTAAACAATACATCTCATATGACATCTCAGTACAGGAAGAAAGTTATTTTTGCAAAAACAAAATGAGTTACAGATAAAGCGTTGGTGTCTCGTGGCGGTGTTCAAGAAAACTGAGAAATCGCAAATTATCAATAAAAAATACAGGTCAACAAAGTCCATTGTTTATCTACACTGCTAATGACGTCACGCCACTAGCTTTCATGGCGTATCATCTATAACTTCATGTGGCGTATAGCGTTTTTGACATTTGAAAAACAGATTAACAAACTTGAATTTTAAAATTGAAATAATAAAAGTATACTACATTTTTCAGAACCACCATTTTTCACTCGCTTTTAACAAAATCTATCAATATTACATAATTTTGGATTTTTCCTTGCATGGTGCGAAATTCCCTATTATATATTCTACCTACCTAGACTCGTATTTTTAATTAGACGAAGCCAACTGACAGTAGCTAATGTCACTTTGTAAAATAATGTTGCCATATTTAAAGTACTAGTGATGCGTTCAGTTCTTGAATGAACAATGAGTGTGAATTTCATGTCATGTCATTTCAACCTATAAAAAAATATTATTTCTATTTAACAATAAAATTGTATAAAAGTGCTCTGATATAAGTTACTATATGTAACTACAATCAGCTTTTTGACGGCTTATTACAAAGCTCGGCGCGGCGACTAGTGCCAAAACCGATCAACGCCGCGCGCGTCGGTCGCCATTTTGTTTGTAATTCGGCTCTAACCTCTGGTCTGATAGCAAGAATGTTTTTTCTACGCCCACCCGGTTTAGTTGTTGTTTTTGTTATGTTATTTGTTACGTTGTGTTTATTTGTTGCGATATTGTTTCGATATGGATCCTCAACCAAGCACGTCAAGCTAAAGCCAAACATATTCGTCGAAAATTTGTTGATATGTACAAAGCACGACTAAAATTCAAACCCCGTATCCGATATCGGCAATTCGGCACACTTACTTTGTCACAACACTATTTTTATTTCATCAAAAACTGACAACACAGTAAACGTCAGTTGACTTCGTCTAATTAAAAATACGACTATAGGGACCGTGCGTGGCGACACCTATGCCATCTAGTGTCATTTATCGGAACTGCATATTGCTTTATGGGTAGGATTACTACCGTATGTTGACTTTTTGTAAAGTGTATCACAAATAATTTTGTATATTAAAAGGCTCATTAAAAGTGTATGATCTTGTATTGATGGATGCTCCAATACTTCCAAGAATAATATATATAAATATAACATGCTCTGGCTAAAAACTATACGAAAAGTTGGATAAATGCAGTTAAAAATACACTTGACATGAATTCAAACGGTTAAAAAGAACTATCAAGATTTTTTAAATGAAACTAATATATAATTTGTTTTGAGATTTATTTAAAATTCAAGTTATTTTTATTTTCAATGAAAAGGAGGAATTTGTTATATTTAAACATTTTTATTTATCACACAATATCGAAATGCCTGGCATTCATCTTAAAATAGATACTGCTTTATGCGTTGCTCACTTTATTTAAACAATGTTATCTGAAAATCCTCTACACCCTTTTAATATACTAACAAATTTTCTATTGAAAAACACTTGGACCAAATACTTTTAGAATTTGAAAAATATCAACGTTCGCACGACACACACTATTCTTGATATCACTAAAATCGCATTTTATACATTTTACGTAATTTAATCCGTAATTTATAGTGAAATATTGAGTTATTCCTCGTTAAGCGACATTATGAAAACATATGAAAAACAAAGGGACAATATTGCACTTTAGTTGTGGCAGTTTCGTTTTAATCCGCTAGGTGGCGTTTTGTAGTTTCTGCACGGTCCCTATAGTCTACCCATAGTCTACCTCATTAATGTCAACAGCAGTTGTCAATGTCAAATTCAAATACGTCTATAAAATAATTATTATAATTTTAAATTTTTAATTAATTTATAGCTTAGCGTAGCGAGCGTAAAGACAATAAATAATCCAAAATAATAAAATAAACAAAACATAATCTCTAATAGTTAAGTGATAAAATATTTAATCGTCGAACCGTTAGTTAGTTGTGAGTGGTTGTGAGAAAAATAAAATTGTGTTAAAATCTTTATTGCCCTATGTAGGTACGAAGTAAAAGTTATGAACGTGGGTTAAATTTATTAAAATCAAAAATGTTTCCCGGTTCAAAATTAGCTTTAGGTAACAACACATTCAAACGACTATTTAGATTGAGACATAAAATTAGTAAACAAGTTATCGAAAAATCACAGCCTAAAGCGGCTTCTGACGTTATGAAATATTTAGAAAACACGCCTGAGTATGAAGATATAATAAATTCTATACCTAAGTTCTTACTGAGAAAGTATAAGTCTCCTGAAAGTATGTATTTAATTAATAAAGCGACAGCCAAAGAAATAGCAAATGCAGTTCAAAGTTCTTTTGACGGAAAAGCACCAATTGTGGAAGTGAATCCAGGTTTAGGTATTCTAAGCAGGGAGTTGCTTCATAAAAACAACAGAGAACTTCATCTGTATGAATCGTCAAGCCATTTTGCACCATTATTAGAAGTGAGTAAATTATATGAGATACCAATGACTGGGTTTAGTGAGCATCATTTGGGTGTAATACAAGCACAAACAAAGTATTTAAGGTTTACACATTATTTATTTAAGGTATCACAATATTCACACAGATACTAAGTTTAAAATCTATGGATGGCCTCAAACTCTTGAGAAAGAGCAGCAAGTTTGTGACACCATTCTTACTGGACCAGAACCTAAACTCACAATTGGAAAACTAGATTACAATTATCACAATGCAAAAAGATCTAGAAAATCTATTGACATTCCAAACAAATTTGACAGATTAGTCTATTCTTAAAATAAGTTTAATATAAGGTTTAAAACAAAAGATCTCTCATTGTATTGGTATCACCAGCAATCAATTTGGCTTGCATCCTTCTCTGACATATAATTATTTTATAATGAGTTGAGTGAAAGAATATATTACTATACACACTGAGTCTGATCCTGCACTTCATGGGCACATGCAACATGGGCCTCCCCTAACCGACAATGCTATTCCCGGCTCTTGAAATCTTTGTATCCTACTATCTTTTTCAGGTCTCCACCTGGTCGGTAGGCCAATTGTGCTCTTTTTGCCTAGAAGTGGAAGCCATTTTGACATAGCTCTCAATTTGCAAACATTGAGAGCTATGTCAGTCTCCTTTGTTCTTCTTTCGAATATTTTATTTTTGACTGTTGATTAGTAAATACCACTCTCTCCATTGCTTCCGCTCAGCAACTTTGAGCATATGGATTAGGCTCACAGTGAATGACTATGTTTTCTTGCTGTAGGCCATCACTGGTAACGGCCAGTGATGGCCTACAACATTGGTTGACACACTTTTGCCTTAAGGCAGTAAGGTA
Source organism: Erynnis tages (assembly GCA_905147235.1). Classification (NCBI taxonomy): domain Eukaryota; kingdom Metazoa; phylum Arthropoda; class Insecta; order Lepidoptera; family Hesperiidae; genus Erynnis; species Erynnis tages. The sequence continues at coordinate 4,253,820 of LR990087.1, forward strand.
TAAGTATAGGTGCAGGGGTCAGTAAGTCGTTTTAGATGGGGTCCAGAAACTGTAGGAAATTTTAACATTGTCTGGAAAAAAGCTAAAAAATAAAGTAATAAATAAAAAATGAAGAGCTACTACTATACTATTTATTATTTTGGTTTTGAATCAAATTTTGAATTATAAAACAATGAATATGAGAAACTACACCAACAGTCTTGAGCCAGTTTTTAATAGTTTGGTTCTTGGGAGATCCAGCAAATTTGAAGTGTGTCTTCTAAGTGGGTGGGTGTCTATTAATCTCAAACGATATTTGTTTTTCAGAAAATTCATCTTTGAGAAAGATGTTGCACATGTATAAAACCTGGATTTTTAACCCTAATCCAATACATTAGAATATTTCACGGTCTGCAGTCAGATCTTTTGCAGTCCGCTAACGGACCATGGTCCGCCTATTGTGATTTTTATGATCGTTTTGCAGAATCTACAGAAAGAGTACCCTGGAAGAGTAAAATATAAAATAGCAGATTTCTTTGGTATGTGGAAGCTTGCATTTCAAGATAAAATGGATGATGGGAACAGAGTTGGTGATTTGTTGGGGCCTTTGTCCATAAAAGACAATGGTTGGTTGGCAAAAAAGCTTCAATTTTTTTAAATTAAATTCGTTTTTATCTATATTATTATATTTAAGAAGTGTATTAATTAATATTAATTCTTTTGTTTCTAGAAAGAATCATCAAAATTATAGGAGCTATGCCAGGTCTGAACTTTATGAAACACCTGATAAATACTATTGTCTTTCACAATACCAACAATCAACTCGGAAGGCCTGATCTTTTCATCACCATGCCAGGTCAACACTTTGAAGTGAAGTAACATTTTAAAATAAATTTCTTTATCTAAATTTAAATTGAATTGTAATTGGATATGAATTCTGAGAGATGGAAGTTGCAGATGTTCAATGATCTTCTCACATTATAAAGTGTATAATTGGCATCTACACTAATAAACGTTTAGTGGTCACTGCAGCCCATGGAAACACAATTATAGGACCATAGGATTATCTTTGTGGGGGGCGTTTGAGATGATTCATGGCAATGGCAATTTCAGAACAGAAATAAATTCGTTATAAAAGATATGGCAAAAGAATAAACATCTTTTTAATTTTTATGTATGTTACAGAAGTGATTACTTTCTTTACTCATTTCCATAATGTAAAAACTAAAACATGACAGTTTATTAAAGGTTTATAATCAGATAGCAGGATCTTTGAATCACTCCCATCCCCAACCCTTTTCCCTATAGCAACAGACCTCCCGCATGGGTAAATAACACCAGCTAAATAAAAGACTAATTATTTTGTATTGTTTCAGTTATTAACAGACAGCACTGTACAACAGGGTAAACATAAAGCACTACCAGCACTATTTCAAGTGCTATTTGATTTTAAGGTTTTGACCAAAATACCAAAAGTTCATTTTTTACCATGGACTCACACTAACAATGGCAAAAGGCTATCAGTGGTAAAATATTGTACTTTATTTTTTTTTAATTGCAAAATATGATAATGTAATATTTTATCAACGATAAGTATTATAAATGTTTATCATTTTATAAAATGTGTATTTTTTAGATTGATGATTACTGCTTGTATTTAGTCAACATAACACAAAAGGAAAGACTACCCTGCCCTCCTGACTATCTACCTTTGTTATGGTATTTCTTTAGACCAAATACATTTTCGAAAACATCCAGAGTCATCCCTTTGCTAGAGTAAGTGTATATTTAGTTTATTATTTTAGCAGCAACATTTTTGAACAGTTGGGCACTTTCCTTGAAGTTAAATTATTGGTCTTTGTATTGTATTTTTTATATATTAAGTGTATTAAAGGATTATGATATTCTATGTAACTATTTCAGAGATAGCAAATTGCAGTGTAAAAAGCACCAAAACATTAAAAGATTATAAAGCTAAACCATTTAAAATGATTTTTTTAAATTATAGGCAATGGATACCCGGTTGTGGTGTGTGGCTTATAACTGGACAAGATCCACCAGATACCAATAAAGTTCTATCACCAGGAAAACTCGATGCACCCTTACCACACATGACTATTTTTACAGAATTTGGAGACTTAAATTTACAACAAAAGATAACTGTTTTTAAAAGGTAATATTTCCAATATATTTGAATTGATACTACACTCATTTACACTAACTACTTGCAAACATATGACCTAAAGACCTCATTTGAGACATGTATTGTAGTAGGTGCTTGCGTTTTCTCTATTTTTTCATTATATGAGCTTCTATTTGCAGGTTCATATCATGGCCAGAGTTTGAGCAATGCCCATTTAGGGTAACAATGGAGAATAATTTACCAAAGTTTGTATCTGCCATTGAAGATGATGATGAGAAAAACAGCAGAATTGGTGCTCATATCGAGATTGATCATTCTGACTCTGACAATGAAGTGGAAAATGTTTGACATAAAATAAAACATTTCTATTACTGATATAAGTAGTTTATGTCATAACTATTTACAATTCAACAATGTTACCTATGGTATAAGTTACTAGGCTTTAAATGCCCTGATTGAATACTAAAAACATAAAATAATTATCAACTGAAAAGAAACTTTTTTTAGTAACAAATATTACTGTGTATTTCATTTTTTTTAACATAAATTAGTTCTTTTTTATCTTACATTAAACAATTCCAGTAATGGTAACAATTTTTTAAATAACATTAGGTTCAAGACAATTTCGAAAAACCAGTCTAATTTACATTGGGTAATTTAGTACTGTGATGATTTACAATTTTATATTACACAATTTATACAATCCTGTCTTTATATATACATATACCCAGTTGTACAATTATTTTTTCATATTCACATACAATTAAATATTAAAAATGAAAACTCCTTCAAAATTTGTTTTGAAGGCACACACATCCTATGATATGATTTAACATATCTGTAATTGGACTATAAAATGAAAAAACTCTGGGTAGGATATGGAAATAAAATGGATGAGCTTTTTGTGTCAAACCAATACAAGATTTTTTTACGTGATATCATGAATACACAATCTCAATGAGCCTGATTACTAAGAAGACTGTTTGCAATTGCTAGAGGTCGACGCCGTAATCGCGGCTCATGGTGTGCGGGATGCGGTAGGGGAGCGAAATTGACGTGATGCGATCAACCACTAATAAAAGTATCAATAAATAGATCATGTGTGTGGTTTTAAATCATTATGAAAGACAATCCTGTATGAGGCTTATCAACAAGAAATGGTTAAAAAATATCAGAACTCAAGACATACAATTTTCTTGAAGTAAACCAACAAAATTAAGTACACTTTTTAGTATTTTTAAGTATATTAAAAACACACACAAGTATATTTTTTAAACACTTAACTTACCGATAGGTAGTTAAAGTTAAGGGATAAATTGTTATGTTTGTAGTCCACAATAATTATTGCTTCAGTTTAATGGTTTATAATGTAACATAATAATATTTACTAAAATAAATAAAATCGTAATACTATTAAAATTTTTACCCACCACCAATTGAAACTTTATATTTACAAAATACATTATCATCATGTTATGTTCTAATTAAGTACATGTATAATAAATTGTAAGTATATAGGATGTCGTTATAAATTTTGAAAATGTTTATCACTATACAATCCACGATTGTTGGATTTTGGTGTCACATAGTTTAGTGTTGGAATGTCTAATGGAATATGATTATTTTTTGATGGAAATTTACCTTGATTTGCAGTTTTTTGCATATTCAAATTAGTGTGAACATTTAAACTAATTGTATTTAGGCCATTCTGGGGTTTAACACTAGGACTTGATACAAAGTCTGTCCATTCATCATCATCAGGAAATGATGGCAATTTTTTCACCTGTAATTGTTGTTGTTTTGGTTTACTCGACACAAAGTCTCCCCAAATATCATCGTCAGCTATTTCATTTCGTGATACATTGGCATCCTTGTGTGCAGGAGATGAGTGTTTGCTAGATCCTCCTGCACTCACATCATTTTTTAATGATTGAAGACTCTCCACAGGATTAAATCTTGACAAATCTTGCAAATCAATTCCTGGATTTGGCCAATTTATTTGAGAATAACTCTCCAATGATAGGGGCTGTAATATTTGCCCAGTTTTTTGATGGCCTCGCTGTGTGCCACTTGTGCCAGCAATTGATGGTTGCAATAGTGTATTTATAGTCTGACTTCCAGAACTTACAATGGGCGAAGTCTTAACATGATTTTCTTTAATTATTGGGGAATTAATGGTTGCTTTAATAGGTGCAACATCTTCTATGGGCTTTACAAAACCAAGTGAATCTGTTTTGGAATGTATCATTTGTGGTAGATCATTAGACTCACTAATGTTTTGCTGAAAACTGTTGAAATTATGGCTACTGATACTATTTTTTATTTGATAGGCACTATTTGACGGAGGGATGGTAGTTTTTGCTGTTGGTGCTGATTGGAATGTTTCAAAATCGTCATCCAAAGTATTTTTCTTTGCTATAAACTCATCTTGATGCTTACTCTTTGCTTGATTTTCCGTTTCTGCAGTTGTGCTACTATTTTCACTCCAAGGAGCATTTGATACAAAGTCTGAGAAGTCATCAAAGGTTTCCTTAACTTCACCAGGAGCAGGCCAATTTAACGTTGGCATAATAGGTTCAACTTTAATTGGTTGTAATATTTGCAATGGATTGATTGCAGTGCTTGGTATAGTACTACTATTTACAGTATTTTTAGTAGGTTTATTATCAACTGGATTTTCAGAAGTTGTACTTTTACTGTTATTAGATCCCTTGAAGTCTTGGAATTCCCAATAGTCCTCTTCATTTTCTATGTTATTTCCTTCTACATCACTTTTTGGTTTAGACTTTGCCTTGTCTGCTTGATTTTTATCTTGTGATGGCTGAGGTACTAAACCAGATCCATGGTCATAATGAATGGTCTTCGATCTAGGTGTTTCAGAGTCAGTTGGTGTAAAAATATGAGTATCTGGCAAGCTGATTTGACAGATAGGTTGCACACTTAAAGTAGATGAATATATTTTGTCCATTTCTGGTGGTATATTTGTAAATACATCTAAATTGGTTGGTCTTGTGGCAGGAGTGCTTCCCGATTCTGTGTTACAAGCTGAAATCAGACAATCATATTTTGTGTATTAGATAATAGAAAAATTATATTTTTATTGATTAGTTTAATAATGTTTTTTTAAATGGAATAGTAATGTGTAGTTCATAATAATACAATACATAGTTGACCATTACTTTTTATAAAAAAAACTTTAATTAATTTAATAACAATTTTTTTTAATAAAAGTAGATAAATAAAAAGAATACTAAAAATATCATACACTTTACAGTTTAGACTTTTAATTATTCTCTGTACCAAATTCTGAATACATACTTAGCTACAAAAAGAAGCTAGAATCAACTTGTCATTGGAATATTGTTTTTGATTTACCTAAAAATGTTTACAAATCTGTGATAGTTCCCTGGAACAATGTTGGTTGCTGAATGTTATAAAGGTCCAGTTTCGAATCTCAGTGTCCACAACACCCACAACACCGTAAATTTTCGTGTGGGGCTATGAGTGTAAAGGGTATATTTATAACGAGTGAAGTTATGTGGTTAGGTTTAACAAACTTAAATGCCCTTTATAAAATCAGTTCTCCAAAGAAAAAATTTTTTGAAGAAATTTTTGTCACCAACAAAATATTAGGTGACAACACCAAAGTTGGCAATTTTTCTTTGAGACATAGCTTTACAGTGAACTGTCATATCATATAACAGTAGCTATGACAATGAAGGAAGCACTTTGAGGAAACTTGCATGGTTCAGTGTTCTCTAAATTTTTTTATTGTTAAAAGCATGTGAAGTACAAATCCCGCCTATGTGACTAAGACTAACATTTTTTTAACACAACTAAACAAACCATTAACTAACTAACCAGCCACCTTATGGTAAGTAAGTAAGAGGTCACTGTTGCTTATGGACACACCAGCACCAGGAGTGTCGCTAGTGAGTCACCGGTTTAGGTGGAGTGCTCTTTTTACGCCTTTCTTGAAGAACCTCATGTTGTAGTCCCTAAAGGAGACCAATCCTTCAGTTCATCACTAATTGGTTGCAGACACTTGCAGACTAATTCACTACCACTTACCAATACTGTGTAATATTTAAATCACACAGAGAAAAACAATGTTCTACTCTATTTCCTATTAACCTCCTTACTTTTTTATAACGCCTACAGTTACTGAAGATTTTTCATTAGTGATCTTTTTCCTATCATTTATTTTTGCTAGGTGATTGTGTACTTTATATTGCCAAAAGCAGTGCTTCTGTTTGTGTCTGTTTTATTCATTGGAACTTTGTTTTACAAAGTAACTGGAATCTTTACTTAACATTACAAGCACAAATGTTGCTCTTTTTGGAAAATACTTCATAGTAGTGAACAATAGGGCGATGGTTATGTCTGGATGTCAGGGACTATCAAAAATCAGGTTTACATTGCCATTAAGTTTGTTATTACATTTTGTAGAACTAAGTGCACTCAAAACATTATAAATATATGGTGATGAGTGCAATTGAGTATGGTAATAGTATCTAGTTAAGCCTATATAACTTACCAGTCAATAATTCTGATATTTTGAAAGAGGAATGTTTGTGAGCCATTTGATCTAGGGTAGCCATTAGATGTTCTAAGTCAAGGAGTAAGGCTTCAGCATAGGTGTCTATAGGATTTAATATTGGAACAAGTGGTTAGGATTAAAGTGAATGATGTGTATCCATGTGCAAGACATGCAAAGGAATTTTACAATGGTAAGAAAAACTTGAAAGCTCAGTTTGTTAGTAGCGTCTACTAATGTCTAGCAGAACTATAGTAATTCCTGAAGAAGTACAAATTCAACATTATTGTATCATTCTTATAATAATAGCTTAATTAGTATAACTAACAACAATTGGTTACAAATGTCAAAAATAATATTTAATATAATAGTATTTACTAGCATTTGAAGATACAGATTGTATATATATTTTTTTCAATTTTTTGCAAACATGTTCAATAATAAAAATGTGCTTATGATAAAACTTACATTCTTGTCCATCAGATGTAAAGGGATCTGTCCATGTTGTGGTTTCCTTGTGTGTATTTTTATCCATATTTTGATCCTCAGCGTGCATTATATTGGATTGCAAAGGTTTTTGGGGTTGCAGGGGCGCAACAGTCAAATTTGCTGCATACTTTGGCATTCCATGATTCCACTTAGGTCCAAACAACTAAAAGTTAATTGAAACAATATTATTGAAATATGATTAAACAGACCTGAGCTGTATTTACAAATAAAATGGTTATAACTTACAATATTTCTTGAATCAATACATAGAGCTTTTAGTAAACTTTTTTGTCCCAATGAATTATTCCAATTAACCATATAAGGTTGTCTAACATCAGTTTCCACTAAGTGTCCCCAAGTCTCATTGAGTAAGGATTCTGATGTGATTTCCAAATTACTTTCAAGTGCTGAAATTTCTGAAGTGAAAATTGAGCTGAGCACACTATTTATGCTTTCTATAATCTGAACTTCACTTTCAGGAGTATAAAGATTTAATACTGAAACTCCTGGAGGTTCATTTCTGACCATGGCCTCATCTGTATGCTCTTTGGCAGACGATTTGAAATCATCGAAATCACCAAAATCATCTGTGTCATTTACAGGTGCATCCTCCTCTCTAATTTTAATTTCTTTTTCATCAGTCACATCAGCATTTTTACGTAAGTCATTTCTGTCACCATCAAAATTAGCAGTAAAATTGCCAAATTCACAGTCATTTGAAACTTCAGTGTCCCATGGATTATCACTGTATTCTATTGTAGAAGCAGGGTTGTTCTCCGAAGATATAAATTGAAAATCATCAAAATCACCAAAATCATCTGCCAACTCATCTGTTTTACTTTCTGATATACCATTTCTTTCATTTATTATACTTTCAAGCACATTTTCATCCTTTTCTTTTAATTTTGTGTCCAGAACTGTGACACCCTGCTGGTCTGTGTCACCATCAAATATATCATTTGAGCTTCCTGTCACAGTTGATTCAGTGACGTCTAAACAAAATCCATCCGTTATATTTATATTAATTTCAGAATGTTCTTGTATTTCAGTTTCACTTATATTCGCTTCCACATATGTATTTATTTCTTCAGATATTTTTTCTTCATCCTTTACATCATTATTTTCAGATAAATATTCAGGTAGAATGTCAGTATCATTTTCAACAGCTGAAGCCATATCCATTGATGAGTCCAATTGTATAGTAATTTTAGCAGGCTCTGGGCCACTTTTACTTGTACTTGAAACCACATCATTTATAGATAAGTCACTTTCATCTTCTAGTTTTAAGTTTAAATCTTCTATCACATTATCTTCAAATCCTGCTTTAATTATACTAGAACTGTTACTTTCAGGTGGAAGACCTATACTGATTGAGGTTTCTTTTAATAGATCATTAGGTAATTTATTTTGAGCCTTCTTACTGATATCTGGGGACCATTTGTCTTGTATATTTGTAGAAGTAGAAGTGGGGTATATAAAATCAGAATATGCTCCATAATTGTAACTATTGTCCTCATCATCTTGTGATACTGAAAAATAATTATAACTTGATTAGATGATATATAACAGTCCAGGTCCAGGTCCTTCTCTACATTGGCAGGAACAGTAATGTACCAAATAGGTACACAATTTGTTGAAATTTGTAGTTTAGATCTTCTTAATTACAATGGAATTAAAACTTACATAAAAGCAGTAGAACAAAGGGAAAAAAATTAACTCTGAAGGTCTTAAATACAAATGTAGTTCAAGTATTTAGTACTATGGAGCTATAAGGTTTTGAATTACATGCTCAGATGACACACAAACTTACAATTGTAATGTATATCAAAGTCCTCAGCGTCTCTTTCGTCTTCACACTGATCGGGCGGCGGAGGAGTGCTACAGACAAGTGGAGGAATCGACATTCTTCAAAAACAAGGAAATTGTGTTCGTAGAGCAGCAGATGCTATGACTATGTTACCACTTTTAAACACATCTGGACACCTTCTTTATATAAAAGGATTTGCCTCAAAGTTATTTACACAATATTAAATACGACTTTAAAGCTCGGACAGCTGTTCATATTAATTGACAAAAATTCCTTTTTATTCTAAAACGACGACAAAATAAGCCACCACGGTTGACAGAAATGACAATACGACAGCTGCTGTGCTCACTCACTGTCAACTGTCATTCTATGGTTAATAATGTTGCCAGATGTGCCAGCCCCACCGATACAGATAATTAAAATATTCGAAGTAACTATTTCATATTTATACTATACTTGGGCCATTACAAACGTGCGAACTGAGTCATAAATCATTTTAATCAGACCTCTCGCTCACACTTATAGGCATATCGAATCTCTCGCTCACACTTCTAGTGTTGTGTGTAACAATAAACAGGAATTTGTCGATAGTTAGTAGCAGGTAATAAGGGAAAGGTTAAGTACAATAATTTTAAACAATTATCAATATTTGTAATTGTTTCTGGCTTCACGTATGTTTCTCTTAGTGTAGATGGGTGGCCAGATTGAAGTATTTCTTTCTTGACTTTGTCTACAGTTCTCGTACTAACTCCACAAAGAAGAGCCGTAATATCTCGTGGTTTATTTAAATTTAAAAAAGATATTTTTTCCGGGTCATTTTTTAATTCGTTAAACACTGTTAACACATTATGAATAACCGAACGAGTTTGGGCGTTAATATCGCCCTTTAATTTTAACAAAGTTAAGTTATCGAATAATGCTTCCATGGTTCGCGTAGGAAGGTCTAATGATAACTAACACTATTTTTACATACACCTACAACCTACAATTTGCATGTACCAGTACTTAAAGTAACGACCACATCATCTGACTACCTGAACCCGAGCGGCATCTCTTTATCGATAACGAGTTGCCCAGCATTGTCACATTCCTTTGACGTAACGTCTTATGACTCAGTTCACACGTTTGTAATGGCCCAAGTATAGTAATAAATTATAATTATTCGTCCGGCTTCAACATTTCTGACTTCAACATTTTAGACTTCTCTCACTGAATGTCACTGTCATGAATCGGATAAGCTTATTTTTTTTTAAATTTTATTTAATATATATATATATATATATATATTTTTAGGGGACTTTGTCGCTGCGCGACCACATCATCCCGTGAAGGATACACAATGTAATAATAACAAATAATAGAAACTACGACAGTTAACGTTTTGAGAGCCCTAATACAATCAATTTGCCCAGTACCCTGGCCTCTTCCGACAAGGGAGACGCCAGAATACTGTTCAAATGGCCAACCTGCATTGTCTTTGGACAGTGTAGTGTTCTGAGTGATTCCGTGCGAACACATTCCGTCAAAATGTGTTGTATATCTTCAACTCTGCAGCAATCAGTACAATTTGGTGACATTTAATATATTTAAATTAAGTAATAAGAATTAAAATTATGTCTGTCATTCGCTAAACGGACGTATAAATTAACCTAGTTGTCCGGTAAATGGTTAGGTAAGGGTTATTTGCCGGGCGAAGCGAGGGTCATTGACGGAAGTCTAAATTTAACACAGAAATCCCTTTGTACATGTTGAAGTACCTATCCAGACTAATACTTGTAGGTACCCGTAAAAATAGATTCATCCTAAAATATTTTAGTCTATGGCTACAATATTCTCAGATTCTCACGCTTGTTTCCATTCCCACTATACTTACTATATACTATTAATTTTTACTGAACAAAATTAATAATGTATTAAATGTTTTATAAATTCCATACTTATCGAATAACTGAATAGTATTCATTCACTCGATTCTTGTACGGAGAGTCACAATCTAATATTTATTTATGGTACATATATACTGTACATATTTTGACGCGTGAATGGTTACGTACGTGTTTCGCTATTTTAATATTTTTAATTTCGTTTGTCTGTGGCGGGCAGTATCTGTCAGCGATGTGCCGAGTCGGCTATTTATGGTATTCGAATATTTTGGTATTCGTTAAAAAAATATTCGAATTAAGACTCGAGTCGGAAGACACGGACAGGTATTCGAGTACTGGCACGAGTATTCGAATACTTTAGTGGACTCGAGTACCTTTTGAATCGAACTTTGACGACAATAACATATCCTAATATTTTATCACAAATCATGTAAGATATTAAAGGATGTATTTTTTTTGTGTTCCCAAAATTAACAAATGTTTTTTTGCACTCTTTGCACTCCACTTTTTTACCTTCTAAAATGTTGAATAAGTTCCATATTGCCGATTTTTTTTTGGAGCCATCCTATCACAGTCCTGGCTAAAAATACTTAAACTGACAGACTAACAGTTTGACTGATTAAAATTATAATTTTTAATCTTTATTAAACTGACCGTTCGGAAAACGTAAACACGTTGAAACCTGCAACGATTCATCAGTCACGCGGCGTGACTAACTTCACAATGCTCTTTAAAGTGAACGGGGCATTCAAAATTCGACTGTACGCGTAAAGCAGAAGGTTTCTATTAAAGTACACGACTTAGGATTCGAATACCGTAAGTACTCGAATCCTGAATTCGAATCATGTGGATCCGAATACCGTATTTCATGTATTCGAGTACGTGAGTACCTGTTAGGTATTCGAGTAAGTACTCGAGTCAGTCTGACTCGGCACATCTCTAGTATCTGTCGCTGTCGGCTAATCGGCTTTTACAATGTACTACCAATCCTAAATTCATATTACACATGTTTTTAGTTTTTTTACGACTTTACGTTGTTTAGTATTTTGTTTGACTCTTGAATTAAAGGTGTTATTAAGAAAGAAACCTATTGTGTACCAGTCAGGGCAGTCAGGCGTTGACGTCGATAACTAGAGCTGTGAGGATTCTCAATAAAATTGCTTTGCTTAAAATTTCCATTGTTGCTGTAGAATTAGTAACAAGTTTTTCAAATTAGTTACTTTCGAATTAGTTTTCATTTCATTATGTTCCTACTAACTCACTTTTGCGATAAAATATCAATTTTATTTGTAAAATAACGTTTTATTACGTTTGTGAAGTGAGAGAGTAGCGAGAGTACTGTCAATAACCTTTGACATGTGTCATTTGCTTACGTGTCAGCTTCTTTATTCTTATTGACCGAGCTGATACCATATTTTTGTGCAATAAATAACAGAATAACTGCCGGAAAATTAATTTAGCAAGCATTTCAAACTAGCGGTACGTCTACGTTTCAACTGGATAATTTTTGTCCTAATATACAAAATTAAGGTCATTTCAAGAAATCTGTATGTGAATATTACCTCATTATCTATTGTGAATTAACTGAACTGAATTTTCTATGATTAAATAGATTTGCGGTTATATTTAGAATTCTTTAACAATGAAAATAATTTTGCTGGTATTTAATTACATATTTAATGGATTTATGTATGACGTCTAGATTTTATTTTAATATTTTAATAATGTTTGCTTATATTTACAACAAGTTACTATTACAGCAAATAAAAAAAATTTTTTTTTGCAATAGAACAGCACATGCGGCAGGTCCAATGGAGCTGCAAGCATTGCTAGTCCTCTGTGGGGTGGGGGTGGCAGGAATAGCTGTGGTCCTGCTCATGGGACTGTTTTCCACATCTGGAACCAGCTACGAAGAAGCAATTGCACAACAGCGCAGAGCCACCACAGAGCTGCTTGCCCTGGCAGACAATAAGACCAAAACAAAGAAGACCAATAAGAAAGCCAATAAGAAGGTGAAATTTAAAAAAATATTACATTGAACCTTTTTCTCTTTATTTGTTTATTTTTATGTTGCAGTGTTAAAAGATACATTCTTCTGAACTTATTGGTATTTCCATAATTACTGTATTGTATTTATATAGTTGTAATTAAATTTGCATGTCACAAGTGGCCAACACTGTATATGTTATTTTTTATAATATTTTTTCACTAAATATTCATTAAGTAATGAATTGTACAAATAAATTGAAGCAAATATAGAGGGAGTATAGATTTGATTTGATTATCATTTTCATAAAATATCTTGTCCATGTTTTTGTAGTTAGCAAAAAAAGAGAGGAATAAGGACAATACTGCAGCAGCCACAGCAAGTGAGCCAGAGAGCGAAGCACCTGCAGAGAGCGGAGTGGAAGACGAGCCTGCGCTGGCTACCAAGCCCCATGTTGAGTTCTGTCCCCCTGTGGTTGTTGAGCTGCCAACTGATACACCTCCTAACATTAAGGTAAATTAATCATTCTACTCTTTGCTTGGTAAATGGGATTCCTGTTTAAAATTGGTGGCAACTGCAAAAGTGCAAACATTTATTTATTTATTTACAAACTTAAGTGAAACTAACAGCTGTGTAATACTTAAGGCTATATCTCTAATTAATATCTAAGGCCAATTACAAGTTTCCACCTATAGATTCACAACTAATTGTTTCGTTGTCGAGACATATTTTTTGGTTTTTCTTAATACTTACACAAAATAAAAAAAATATCCAAAATATGAATATAAAATGCTCTTTACACATTATAATGCATGTATACATATGGCAAATAATTATAAAATATAGCTGTTTCACTTTCTTTCTAGCGAAATATTCAAATATTTGATTATTGTATTATAAATATTACCTTTGCTTGTTTATTTATATCTGTATGTAGTCATCATAATTTATTTGTATTAGAAACTTATTTTAAATTGTCAATAGGTACAGTAATTTCAAAGCTAATATTTTGTAATCACAAATGAAATTTAATTAGGCATTTTCCAAGAAGCGAATGTTATCTGTTACAATTAAATAATTTTGATGAATCAACATTTCAATACTTTGCTTATAAATTGTATTATTACTTTTGTGTTCATTATTGATAATGACACATGGAGTGATAAAACTATGCTTATCACCAAAAGAGAATTTCAGGGCAAATCTAACACACAAGACTCAGCCAATGACTGTTTCTGTATTAATTGGTTTTAAATAATGTTTTTAAAGAACATCAAACATTATATCATAATAAGAAGTATAGATCTAAAAATATATTATGAGACAAGTATCTCAACATAATACTTTTGACTGACATATATTCATTTCAATTAAATAAGATGATGCACATAATTTTTTTCAATATCATTGACACCTGTTCAAACTTGGTATGTGTTTATAGTTCTAAAGGCTCCTACAAATAAGAAATGCAAGCATGCACAAGATAAGGGTTTTGTATGTCATTTCATTAAGACATTACGTCTATGTAAGTATGCTTTGAATGCCTTGCTTTAAAATAAATCAAATTGGGTCTGTTTCACTATCTACACATTTCACTTAATATGTTTCCCTGAATCATTTATTAATTCTTTACTACATGTCTCTTCATACATTTCATATTAATCCTTAAATCATTAAAAAAACATTAAAAGGTTCTTAATTTCTAATTCTTATCTGTATGCAATCGTTTAAAAAGTAAGTAACAGATAATATAATATTATATTTTATATGTGTTATGATGGGGATTCTCTTGTAAGCCAGCAAGTTCCAATTTACATACAGGCTGAGTGGTCTAAGCTATAGTTGCATTTTTATATTAAACTATTATATATAGTTGTTATTTTATAATTATTAAAGCATTGTATAAAGATTAATATATAAACATGTACTTAGCAACATGTAAAATTGTTCTATCGTAAAAACAGAACATAACATAACTGAAGTTACATTATAAAATTTATAACATGCATGAATTTGCATTGTTATGGTTATTAATTTAATAATGGATACCTCTACTAATTTTAAGGTAGCATAAATTAGTTGTCTGCAAATTGGGCATGCAGTGCTCTGAACCATCACAAAATTTTATTTTGAAATTAAATCATACCACATTTTTATTTCCTGTACAATAACTACAATCAGTTCAGTTGTATTTAAAGTGTTAAAGTGTTCCTACTTTTTATAAGGGTAGCTGAATATGATGGTAGTTGGTTTGAAAGCCAAAAAATGTAGTTTCAATGGGACAAGTTTAATACACATTCATAATTATGAGCAAGCATTTTAATATTACGGTTTTTACTTTTCCAGTCTATATGGATAAACGAAGATCGAAGTTTATCAAACATATTTGGTTTAGCAGTTTGGAAAAAATATTAATGTAAAGAAATCGAGCAATAAAAATGCATGACGTTCGGGTTCGATTTATTTAGATAATTGTGTGAGACGCCAACTGTTTCTGAAGGTCAATGTCGACATTGACTCGAGTCAGGTTTATTTAGGTATATTTGCCCGATAGTCCATTTTGAAATATGCGATTAATATCCTATAGAAAGAAATCGCAAATGAGCCGCGTGATCGATGATCTGTAGATAATTGTGCCAATTTATGATAAACTGCCAATTTATATTAAAATTGAACGGGAAAAAATTACAATTAAGTTGTTTTTAAACAAAAATAAGATGCAAGTAATATAAATAAATACTCATAACACGACCAAAATCATTTCAAGTACTATTGGCCCAATAAACCACTGCATATTATATTTCAATGAATGTTTTACATATCACATCAGTTAATAACATCCAGGTGGATAAAGCACTTGCGTACCTCTTGTATACAGATTCGCAAACGCGGTAAGGATCCTAAAGTAAAGCCGATATTGTTGAATAAAGAGGATCCGAGTTGCGTTAGCGATCCGAGCACGCTGCCCTCGCCGGCCGAGACTACTGTCTCCAACCATTTCGAAGAGATGCAACCTAAGGACGAGTTCGAGTTGTTGCACTCTACATTTGTCGGTGAAAAAGTGAGTTCCCTCCCTCCTCGTCGCACAAGAGGCGAGCTTAAGATGTTTAATGTTGAAATCTAACGTTTAACTCCATAAGTCCATAATAATCCATCCAATCCATGGACGCTGTTTACTTGTTTTCATTATTGATGTTGTTCGTTACTCATTAATTAATTGGATAATTTAGTATTATGTGTACATTTAACTACATTTCATTTCAATTACTAGCTAATCATCATTAAACACATGCCTTGTCTATTTCTGTCACTTGTTCATGTTGTAATCGTATAATTTGCATTTGCATCATGAAACATCAAACAGAATTACCATACATGTACTGCTTGAAAAACCGCAGGGAATAAGCTATATATTGAATATGTTCTTGTGATTTATCATTTTGTATATACGTAAGGGTACATAATGTGCTACAAAGATACAAAAACACTTTTTTTTAGTACATGTAGAACTCGTGCATAAATTGTGGCGTAATGTTTAACCCTATAATATTGGTTGAATATGAAATTCTTATGTTCGATTGTCCTTAAACAGTCCGTAGAGAAGAAAGAAGAAATCATCGAAAAAAAGGAAACCAAGGCGGCCAAGACGAGCAAGGGCGGAAAGAGTAACGCAAAGCCACCGGCACCGGAGGCTGTCAAGGATGAAGGATCGCGCGAGAGACACAACAATACCGAGGCCCCTAAAGAACAGAAAAAAGGTACATAAAGTTTTAACGCATTATTGTTATGAATTCGTCATATGTTTTTGTTTATGGTTATGTAAATTAGTAGCTTACGGAAAATTAGCAAGTAAAATGTTACAATCTATTGTCTACGGCCTATTGCAGCAAAGAAAGCTGAAAAGAAACCTCAGGCGGATGAGCTCAAGAAGGAGAAAGAGAAGGAAGAAGAGGAAGTGGTTCCTCCATTGAATGCTCCACAGCCCAGCGAACTGACCACAGACAAGCTGCTGAAGCTAGCCTTGGCGCCCGTGGCCGCGCCTGTGCCCGCGCCCTCCCCGCCCGGAGGCAAGAACAAGAAGAAGAAACAAGAGCCCAATGTGTTGTCCCTTATGGGTAAGTTCTCTATCATCAACATCGAATATTACAAGAAAGAGATGTTTCTGCACTAAACACTATCAAGAGCAGCCGGCTGACCATTGCGCCTATTAATGCGCTTGTGTTTTTCTTTCTGCCAGAAGCAATAAGAAGTGCTTGTTCGCGTTGCTTAGGAAGGAGAAAGAAAATGAAGCAGAAGACATTATCACTACATAGTATAAAACAAAGTCGCTTTCTCTGTCCCTATATGCCTATGTATGCTTAAATCTTTAAAACTACGCAACGGATTTTGTTGCGGTTTTTTAATAGAGTGATTGAAGAGGAAGGTTTGTATACTTTATATGTAGGTATAAAAACATCCATTAAATAGTGGAGAAAAACTGTTATTTTTGAGGTTTCTTATGCGATGTCGTAAATAATTACATTTTTCCGCTTACATTGCAAACGCAGGTTAAACCCTACGAGGTTTATCAAAATAATGTACGTACGTAAGTATTGTACACATTGAAAAGTCTATCTCTTATGGATATCCCACAATAAAATTTTTTTGTCATTTACTATATGGCCCTTTACATCATATGATTTAAATGAATATTTTCGAAGATATTACGGTACAGATTTAAAAATTGCGGTACGTAGCGATTGCGGCGGTACCGGCCGGCCGGGGCGGCGGCGGGAGCGTGCCTATAATAAATGAATAGCGCGTCGGAGGCCACGGTTCTCTTGAATTTAGCAGCGATCGGATGCGTTAAAAATTTTGGATATTAGTCAACTTAATTGGCAGAGCGAAGCCTGCCGGGTCAGCTAGTTTTCACATAAAGGGAAAAGGCCTAATTCAAATTCAAAAGCTTTTATTCATTATTAGGTACAATTTATGCACACTTAATGAACGTCATACATTTAGCAATATCCGCTTTGATCGCCCCTCAGGCGAAACGTAGACTAGGAGAAAAAAGCGGACGGAAAAAAACTCCCAGCACTCTTTTAAAAAAAAGTATGAATTATTCTATGGTGCAGTATGACTAGGCCCAATAAAGGAACACACGTGACAGCTATCGTGTGTATCAATATCGCCCCATTGCCATCCGCTCACAAATAAAATATACATGGTGTATAGTAATAGTCTTGTGAAATTATTCCACAATCCCACGCTTTCCTATCTTCTAAATAGTCCTTAGTTTCATAATAGGCCTTTCGCCACAGGACTGATTTGATAGTTCTTCTAAATTTATGAAAAGGCAGGGATTTAATTTCAATTGGAATTTTATTATAAATTCTTAGTGACATTCCCATAAATGACTGTTTTTTTTTAAAAAGCCGACATCTTGGAAATACCAGCTTGTGGACATTCCTGGTTACAATACAATAAAATTTGTGTAAGTCATTAAATGTTCTGAATTTGTTCTTATTTTTATAACAATATATTGCGATGCAAGAGTAAGTATATTTATTTCTTTGAATTTTTTTCTAAGAGATTCTCTATTCGCTATTTTATATATTGCGCGAATAGCCTTCTTCTGCAGTACAAAGACAGTTTGTATTTTTGCTGCATTCAATATAAATCCAATTAAAATCAATGCTGTAATTTCAAACTTTAACACTTACAATACAGTTTGTGTGGGAATGGTTTGTACAACTTCCTGCACAGTAATCAAGATAAGCAGGCTATTTTAATTTTCAATTGGGATCCAAACCAACCAACAATAAATTAGTGTGTAATAATTAATAAGAGTGCTTGCTCAAAGATCTGAGAACTCAATTTAACTCCTAATATTTTTAAAGATATTGGGAGTCAAATTGAGTTTAAAAAACGCGAAAGCAATAATCATTAGTTCAACTGACTTAAAGTATTAATGACGTCTGATTGGCTTATGACGTCATTCCTACAAATTTATGAAGTTTTTGTGTTTTCGGCAATACAAAGTATCTTAATTGACACTGAGGTGACAAAACTTATTAGATAGGGAGCTGGCGTGCAAAAATCTATGATTGGCTCGTGTGGCAGACTTTATTAATAGCGATGATTATACGATAAGGAATATTAAGGACCGCGTCTGCCACCATGGTAGCGCTGCGTTGTCAATTGACAGCCCCTTAAAAATGTTAAAAAAACAGCTATACTATATCATTTGCTCGTATCTGCCTCTAAGGCAGATGTTTGTAAACCTTGTCAAAATGAAGAAACTCAAAAAGGCAGACATCTAGGACTGATTTTTGAAGTTATGAATTTTTCAAGATTTTTTTATGATGTAAAAAAAATATGAAATGCACGCTTGGCAGACCTGCAGTGTTCGTTTAAAAATCCTCTGAAAGATCGCAGAAAAATAGTCTGCCACCATCGTAGCGCTGCGTTTTCAATTAATAGCGCTTCAAAAATGTCGACAAAAAAAATGTGCTATGTCATTTGCTCGTGTCTGCCTCTTTGACTGTTGTTTATATTGCTTATAAAATAAGAAAAAAGAATGAGGCAGACACCCAGGTCACTGATATTCTGAAAGCAGACCATTTGATTTTTTTTTTAAATCAACGCTTGGGTGAAGCATTCAATTAACAGGTCTATGTACAAAATGTTAATCGAAACAAATAAATTGAAAATCGAAATGCGCGTTAGCAAAACGTGCAATTCAAAGTACCCTGTACTATGCCTTAAGACTTTGAAACCACCTGTAACGGTTAAAGTCAGTAAGTAAAATGTCTGCCAAATTTTTTTTATATTCAGGGGGTTCTAATAAATCGTATGGACCCAGTTATAGGGTAAGAGTACGATTTCCGAGGCGCCAAATTTTGACCATGCAGTCTTCATATTTAGCCCAAAATAAGATGTTTTTTAAGAGTAAAAAAAAATCGAAATTTTGCCTTTAAGGGGGTGAAACGGGGGTTTGAAATTTTTAAGTTTTTTATCATTTCTGAATAACTTATATCCGATTTGGCTCAAATTTGGTGGAGACCTTCTATTCGACGATACAAGCAAGTGTGCCAAAGGATTTCTGGCGCATCTCAATATTTTTCGAAAAATAGAATTTTTTACAAGAGTACGATTTCCGAGGCGCCAAATTTTGACCATGCAGTCTTCATATTTAGCCCAAAATAAGATGTGATTTGAAGGTAGAGAGGAGAAAACGCCTACAATTCGGTTCTGGCGTTGTTTTAACTGTTCTAACCTAACCTAACCAATTTTAATGCTTATGGTTACCCTATTTTACATCTCTAGGTTCTAGCCTTTTTAGTCTAAAAATTGTTATTGACACCATTTTATATTTCGAGAAATTATTTCAACGCAAGATTTTCCTACTCTTACATAGCTGTGCGCGCTAAAAATCTATTATGAATAGCCAAAAAAACACTTTTTTCCAAATTTAAATGGTCATAACTCCTTAAGGAAGCTGAATCAGCAAATATTTTATTCTTGAAATTCGTTTTATAAGGGTCGAAATATGCCGAATCAATCGCCAAATCTTGGCGCCTCGGAAATCGTACTCTCCCCAGTTATAGCTACGAGCAAATGATTTAGTAGTTTTTTTTTCAACATTTTTGCATCCACCTCCTGTGATAATGTGTTATCAAAATGTAACAATTAACCCCAGAGACAAATACTAGCAAATGATTTAGTACCAATTTTTTTTTTAAAGATTTGAAGCTCTGTAGAAAAAAAATACTCAGCACCGTACAGCCTTCATTTATTAAGAAATTTTGTCGTATTCATCCCAACTTTAATGCCTATCAAAACGGAGTACGAGCAAATCATATCCCTCAATGCTCGAAAAAAATCTATATTAAGAGACCAAAAATGCAGTGTCATCACGATCTCTTGTAAATTGTTTGCCAGATTGCTCACTTTTATTTCTTTTGCACAATAGCTGGTGAAGGCGGTAATGTGGCAGTGAGTGAGCTGGTACGTGTGGTCCGCGAGGCTACTCTGTCTCGCACCGAGATCCAGATCCTCACTGACGCACTGCTCAACAAGCAACACGACCAACTGCCGGAACACTCTGAATGGACTGAGGTATTTAGTTCCTGTGTAACCATTAATAAATAAATAAATAAATAAATGTAGCTTCACACCAGTTTTATGTTCCATAGTATTGGATTATAAACCAATAAATAACGTGTGTGGTGTCTATGCTCACTAAAGGAGATTTTGTAATTGTGATTTGTACAATAAATGATAATATTCCTGTTAGGATGGATGAATGGAAACTGTATAACTTCTTTACCTTGACTGGAGAGGTAACTAGCCTACCCTAGTAATAAAGAATTTTTAGGTGATTGTTCTGGTTGCCTTAATTTGAGGTCAGGCATTTACACATATAAATACAGGTTAAACTTGTGTTTAAACACGATGGTTATGCCTGAATTCTACAAATCATATATGAGTGTACCTGTGGTGCTAATACTAAGGATAATCTGTTTTGTGAACATCTATGTTTGTACATGTTAGTACACATCTGTTTTCCGAATCTGCTGACACTATATAGCATGTCTAAATTGTATTTACTTCGTCGCTCAGTGCGATGGTCAAGGTCACATTATTGCTTACTTTGGTTGCGGCCAAAGTCACTTTGCTTTCAAGGACAATATGTGCAAGTATTGATTAAAGCCATAACTATAAGTAAAGGAAGTCACGATATTATGCGTGAATCTATCATGTAAAGTGTCTATGTAGCTATCATTTTATCCTACTAATGTTATAAATGTGAAAGTTAGTAAATAGGATGGATGGACAGATGTTTGTTATGCTTATGCAAAAACGGTTGAACAGATTTGGATGAAACTTGGTATGCACATAGCTAATAACCGGGATTAAAATATAAGATACTTTTTATCTGTGCTGCTCCCAAGAGGACCAAAGTTGTAACACTTATATTTTGTCAGGGTCCCAATGATCCTATCCAGAAATTGAAGAAACAGCTTGCTGACAAGGAAAAGGCACTCGCGGATGAGATCGAAACACACAAGGGAGCAAATAACATGCTAAAGGAGCTGAGGTAAATAATGTTATTATGCAATTATCATAAACTTTCTTAAACATTACATACATTACTGCTTTTTAAATGTTCTACTATAATTATGTTTTGACAAGTAAACTATAACGTTATATTTAACAGCGTGAAAATGTACATTGAGAACATTATCAGCGAGTTTTGTTTCAAAGTTAAAACTAAACATGTATGCTTTATTTGTTAAAGAAGATAAAGTAACATGTTATTAGTTTAAGAGCCATGGGAGCCTCGGAGGTCGTCATAGTACTTTACAAATATCCTCTTAACTTCTCAATGTCCTCAGGAGTAATAAAGCATGTCTTTATGCTGTGTTCTTATTTTGGCAAGACTGGTGTTGTCACTTTTTAGTGATACCACTTCGTATAGTCATATAAAAATCTTTCTAGTGTATAGATCTAAATGTATCCCATAATTTGTAAGTACTTCCCATGTCACAAGATGTGAAGAGATTGTGCAGTGCACAACTCGTTGCTGTTTGATTTATTCTGCACTTCACCGTTATTGACACGAGACATCAGATTTATCATTTAAACATTCTCGTTTTATCTCAATAGGTAGTAAAAAAGAGTCAGGTTTGGTGTTCATACTGGTAGGCGAACCTATGTCATCTGTGTCGGTGTGATTATACTCGTAATGCTGTAGCGCGTGCGTGCAGGGCGACGCTGGCGGCGGAGCGCACGAAGGCGAGCGCGGCGGCGCGCGAGGCGGCGGCGGCGGCGGCGGCGTTGCGCGCGGAGAACAACACGCTGCAGAAGCGCCTCACGCGCCTCGCCGACGAGAGCACCGCTCTCGCACACGAGAACTCACTGGTCAGACCTATTGATATTGAAATAAAGCAAATATGGCTGGAACCATATTTGCTTTATTTTAATTAACAGTACATTAACATATGTATGTGTGGCTTAAGTAACCCATTTATTGGACGGGAGCGACAGTGCCAAGACACTAGTGACGTAAATACATCAAAATGATGCAGCAACTTTACGCATGAAAAGTTGTGGGTAAAGCGTCGGTTAAGGCGCTGATAACATGTAATTCAGCAAATTTGCTATTCTTATTTTTCATTTCCAGCAAAAATTACAAAGTATTTTACAATGGGAAAAATATATGTTATTCTAGACCGTATTCCGAACGACAACATAGTCGTCGAAACACATTTTGACAAAGTTGCCTCGATAAAAAAAAATTGCAAAGTTACCCCTTTTCTGAATTCTTATACTAAACTACAACGTTGTTTGTTAATATTTATTCAAATAATTTAACCAGTATATTAGCAGACCTTCGTTATTATCACATCATTGTGTTAATTTTTTTCAATAAGCTTATAAATATTCAGTAAATCAGTAAAATTTAAAACTTTTCTTTCGCGTGCTCCGCGCAATATTTTCGTATTTTGTATTTCTCGCTTACTATTATGGCAATTGACAGAGAGCGCAGAGGCGCGATGCTAGGAGGACGTGCGTCGCTCCGTCATTCCAAAATAATACACAGTTGTCGTATATAGCATAATTTCATAGCTTTGTCTGAGGCTTGTGTGGCGTATTAAGTAGGACGCCAGCCTGTATACGCTGGGGCGTGGGTTCAAATCCGCGTGTGCGTGACTTTATTTTCACTTTTATATAATTATATTTTTTATATAATACAAATTTTTACATCGATTATTGATTTTGGAAATTGTTGAATAAATAAGAAGACAGATTTTATTAAGTTACAAATAAATAAAAGTTTCAACGTCAATTTAATAACTTTTTTTTTGTTATAAGCTATACAATTATTTTTGAAATTATAAATTTATCTAAAATTCGTTATTTTTTTTCGGAATTCGGAAATATAAATAACCATTAGATAGCATAATATGAAATAAAAAAATAGTAATACAAAAAACATTTCAATCCAGAATGTCTTCTTATATTTTGCTTCGGGTTCGAACCCGGGTCATATAATGTAGGATTCCCTCCCGTTTTCAAATTGTACGCCGCCGAAATTCGCGCGACGCGACGTTGCCAAACCGACAGTAAAGAAGACACCGCTACGCGCGGCGTTGCCGTCTAGAATTGTACCTATCACTATCACGGTAATTTTTATAAACGGTTAGGAGGAATAGTGGGGCCGCCGGCTAGGGCTGTGCGTCTTCGTGGATTGATAGGTAATAATACCTATTAGGTATAAAGGAAGTGTTCAATAAAAATGCGTGTTGTTTTTTGATTGGTAGATTTAATTAAAAAACCGTGTTTACGTTTGAATAACAAGTCGGTTTGATAAATTTGCGACCGAGAAATATTTGCGCCTTTACTGAGACGTACGAAATGCTTTATTATTAAATATTTTGTGAATATTTCATGAGTCTATATATTTTTGTTGTTATTAATAACGAGAAAAAAAAACGCATGCATTTAAGTTGAAGATTTGAGTTGAAGGCCCAATGGAAATAAACTGAATGTTTTCAAACATAATACATACATCTAATAATATAATCTATAACACCTATGCAAGTATTTATTTTTATTACCTACTAGCTGACCCGGCACACTTCGTTTTGCCATTATAAAAT
The DNA here is from genome assembly GCA_905147235.1 of Erynnis tages. Lineage (NCBI taxonomy): Eukaryota > Metazoa > Arthropoda > Insecta > Lepidoptera > Hesperiidae > Erynnis > Erynnis tages. The sequence continues at coordinate 4,278,293 of LR990087.1, forward strand.
ATGTATATTATATCATTGCAGTTTGCATAATAGAAGTGGCATCCATAAAGAAAAATCTTGACGTTTCTAAATGCATGACATTGCCATATGAACTTATGAAGTATTCAATCTGAAATGATGTTTGACAGGTAGTACATGGGTAGAACAGTTTATATAGGAAAATGAAATTGTTGTTTTTATTATTTTCTTTACATTGTTTTCAAATTTTCTCTCCGTAAGAACCATCCTCGTACTTAAAGGAATATCCAAAAAAAATTAGCGAAATCGGTTCAGCTCCTCCCGAGATTTGCGCTTAGCAACATATTCATTTTTATATTGTACAAGGTGGAGATGACGTTACCTCATTAATTTAAACCACAAAGATCGTGTACTTAAGTGTGTTAAAGCATACGAAAAGGTTCAGGACCGAAAATAAAAAAAATGCAAATTTCAAACAAAATAATTACACAAATAAAAGACACAAAAAGTAACAGGCTCAAGGTGAAAGGTCATTGACCTGAAACGAAAGGAAGCCAAAAGCGGCTTTTTTCAAACGGTAGGCATAGTACTGCGCCGCCGGCGCGCCGACTGATTTATGGCCTGTGTCGGCTGTGTAACTAGAGGGTTTTCAACAATTTAAAAAATCGTTCCTACTCCCATGCCGGGAGTCTAGGTTCGATTCCAGCTCTCGCCTTTCCTAAAACCACGTGATGAAACCTGTATGTCTCAGAATACATGTTTTTACATGATAGGCGAATTAACTGGTTATACAAAAACCAGTTAAATCGTCTATCTGTCTTTTACTCGATCTCGTGACAAATTTACTTGCTTTTATGTGGTTAGGTATTATTTGAGGCCATCGAAAAATTTGAGGGTAATAATATGCAATAACATTATGAAGCTTGTTCCAAGCCTCTTTAATATTGTAAGAAGAAATTGAATTGTTGGTTGACATGTTTAGGTACTGCTAATTTTTGAATTTTTAATTTAATAGTGATTTAATAGCGAAACAATGGCATTCTGGGTACATCCTCTGAAAGAGAAGACCGTGTTTTATTTATTTTTTGGTGAGATGAATAGAAAACATAGGTATTATATGGACCTTTGATGGAGAATAATAATAAGAAGTTTTAGGTGTTCAATAAAAAAGCTCCGCGTTTTAAAATCACATCATTACTAGAGTCATCCACATTTCTTTAAAACTGGAAACAGTGCCATCTATTGACGATGTTGTCCACATTTCTTTAACACTTGAAACAGTGCCGATTTTATCATTTTATTTAGTTCTCATAGAGTCCGCTCCACTAACAGTGGCGCATGAGGGGCATGGGGTAGGCGGGAGCCGCGAGCCGAAGATGCCCGATTCCTAAAATCATCGGGTGTTGTCAGGCTCTTAAACAAATTGGTTTTTGTAGTTGTAACCAATAACTATATTGACCTTAAATTCTTTGAACTTCAGGCTCTTCTTTGAACTGCGGAACTGTTTTCACCTACACAACAGTAGGTATTTATATTGCATTTAAAATAACTTGCTTCTTTTTATTTACAGCTGCAATCCAAACTAGAAGCGGAGGCTCAGGCACACCAAGTGCAATTGGATATGCACATGCAAAGACTTTCGGATGTAAGTTGCTCCAGGAATTATTCATAAACCATTTTTAAGTAATATTTGTATTTAAGATTCTTATAAAATACAGTAATGTTAATTTTTAATCGACATTAAAATTATGTTGCTTACTAAGTAAGGATTTTCAAACAAAATGTAAAAGTTGATTGTTATTTCGTCAATATTATATCAATCATCAATATTATTGTTTTCGCACACACTAGAAATCGTTTTTATCATATCTTTAATATTGAAAGTTTAGCTGAGCTTTCAGATATTTCAGAAAACACTCTTTTACTTAATGGTAGGGATATTTTACACTTTCGACCCGATCAATAGACGACGTACACTGACAGACGAATGACGATCCAATCGCGTGAACCATCACCTCCAGCAGTGCAGTCCTGAGTCAACGTCAAACCGACGAATAAAGCTTGTGGTCTTGGTCACACCTCGTGGCAAGTATTATAAGGTTATGAATGTTTGGTGTGCAGTCCGAGGCGGGGCTGCTGGCGCAGCTGGCGGCGCTGCAGGCGGAGCTGAGCGCGCGCGTGCACGAGGCGGGCCACGCGCGCGACGCCGCCCTGCTCGCGCAGCAGCACGCCGCCGAGCTGGCGCAACAGCTGCAGGTTTACTACTTAACATTTATTTACTTATCTACAGTGCAGACTAGAGTCATAATCATAATATCAGTTGGCCGGCTCGTATACTTGCACGGTTCAACGATGGGGGATTAGTCAGCAAACTATGCGGCTAGCGCATTGTAAGGAACATTTTGCGTTCTCTTACCTATTAGCAGGGGTGTCTTTCGCTACAAATTTTAGTACCTACCTTATGGTCACATGCAAAATATGCCACGTAACTTGATCTATGCCAGAGCCATTGTCTCTGCCAATCAGCATGTAAAGAGCGTGGTAGAGTATGCAATAGTATTCATGCATATGAAGAGTACTCAACAGTGAGGCATAAAAAGCCAGAGCGTCGCCAATCTATACTAATGCTATACTTTCTCAATGCCTTCTCCCGTCTTCTTGAAATTCATTCATCTGATCCATCAATAAATAGTATTTGATTATACTATACATTTATCATGTTTTTTGCAGGAGGCTAACCGCGCCTACTCCGAGCTGGAGCAGCAGAGGCAGTGCGCGGCGCTGGCCGACCAGCAGGCGCAGCAGGCGCAACAAGACCTGAGACTCGCCCAGGACCGCATCGCCGGTACTCAGTGTTTTGTGCACAGTGTGCCTTAAATCCGCATTTATGTCACGGTTATTTATGACGTGTCGGTCAAGTGTTTTCTACTTTACATCGTCACAGGGTACATAGTATTATGAGGCTCTTGTCTGAGGTTAGCCAATTATACCACGGTGTTTAGCACCGTCGATCCGCACGGCTCACTTTACACAAACATTGACTTCACGGTGAGTTTAGAGGATGGCGGTAAAGTGCAGCCCCGGGCAAGCTACACAGAATCACGTCGGGGTCACCAATTTGGAGGAAAAGGGGAGATCCCTCGCCAGGCGATGTCTGGCGAGGGATCTCCCTGCCTGCCTGGGGACCGCGGGCCGAATGTTAACTTCGGACCTTTTGTATATATGCAGAGATTTTATGGAACTTTGATAGCGCGTTTGAGGATACGTCTTCCGATTGGCCGATGACGCGTATGACGTGTTCTCTTGTTTACTACATTCGCTGCTTGCGTAGTCATGCGTGGTCAGCATTTAATGGGAGGCGCGCGCTCATATTACTGTACCTAGGTATCGCGCCGCTACAATTAATTACATTATTTACACAATTATTAACACACTAATGTTTAAAGATTTGTTTTATTTTCAAACCATTTACATTTTTTATATTTTTTGCAGCCTTGACAGAGGAAGTGCAGAGATTGACTACTCGTGCTCAGACAGCTGAAGCTGCTCTTGAAAAACTGAAGCTAGCAACAGAGGAAGCCGAAAAACAGAACCAACAGGTAATATTAATATAAGTTTAATACAATACAAAAAAGAAAAATATGATAAATTAATATTTTTTTACACACAGTTACACACAGTTCAGACATACAAATTTGTGTAAAATTAATAAGTTAAGAACTAAATTACACAAGATTTCACAGACAATAAATTAATTCGGGAACAATTTTGTTGCCCACTTTTATATTTCACTTATCGTCGCGCGTTAGGACGCGCAACGACGTTATGCCTTAATACAACTAAAGCCTTCATGTCAAGTCCACCAACCCATACTGGGCCAGCACGGTGGACTAAGGCCTCATCTTCTCATCGTTAGAGGTAAACTGACCCTGGTCACTAATGGGTTACAGATTGATTAAGGACGAATGTAGTGTTGAAGATTAGAATGTAAATAGGTCGTGTAGTGGAGTGAAGTAGTGTAGCAGCGTGTTGTGCGTGGTTGCAGCTGGCGGGCCAGGTGGCGGCGCTGCGCGAGGAGGCGCGCGCGCGGGCCGCGGCGCTGGCCGAGCTGCCGCCCGCCCTCAACGGCCTGCCGCCCGCCGCCAACGACGACAAGGTTGATCATTTAGCATTAAACTAGCCACCATCCGCTACTCAAAATTCCTCTTTTATGAAATTTTTTATCCGACTACGATAAAATTAATAGAAATCTTTGCTCAATAGCTACAAAAAAATCAGTAGACAGAGGAAAACAAGTATTGAAAATTTGCCCTTTTAATAATTCTAAATTCTATAGGTCTTAAGAGCCCTGGTAGCTAACTCCGGGGAAGTTTGTAGGAACTAGTATTAATTGCTGGATATGTATCCAAACTACCAGAGGAGGTATAAACGTCGAGAGTGCAACACAGGCAAGCATCTCATTAGCGCCCTTTTATCTTACCTACTAGAAATATCAACGAGAAGTTAAGTTAATTTTGGTTTTCAGAGATACTTCATGTGAAGCAAAAATTTTAGTCTGCTCGTTCTCTAATTACTCATTCTCATAATCATACTCATTTGCTCCCTATAATATAAAAAATGCAACTCAAATTTTAGGCTGCCGAGTTAGCGAAGGTGGAAAGTGTGGTAGAATCACTCCGCAGCGAGCTGGCGGCCGCTCAGCGCAGCAGCGGTGAGCAACGCGACCAGCTCTCCATGCTGCAGGAGCAGATCGATCAGTACAAGGAGAAGAACAATGTGAGTACAACATGTTTATTGGAAACATACACCAGAAAGTAATAGGCAACCTTTGTAGTCACAATAAGCACTGTTGAATCTACCTTGATATAAAGGAAAACTTATTGAATACATATTTCATGGCATTAAGGAGTATAATGGATAATTGACGTGCTGATCCCAAGCTTACTTAAAATGATAATGTTATCCATATAAAGTATGACCAATTCAAGTTATTCCTACTTATTGTTAGTTTTCATCACCAAAATGATAATACTACGCTTAGTATTGCTTAGTATGATATTCATCTCCCTAATAAACAAATGACTGTTAAAAGTGTCTTAACAAGACTTTCTTCAACCTTTATACTTCTTACCCATACATAGAAAACTTTTATCTCCTTTAAGATGACAAGAGATATTACAAATGTTTTTGAATTGCTATAAATAAATTAAATAAAGGCCAATAACACGATGCATGTATGTATGATTCTATTGATATTAACATCTACTTATGTTGTTGATTGACTCCCACCACTCAGGAGTTGCGTACTAAAAACTGGAAAGTAATGGAGGCGTTACAGTCCGCCGAAAGGGCTCTACAGACAAAGTCGGCGAGCGCGATGCCGGCCCAAGACGTCTCTGTAAGTCCACGCTTCATGTGTGTAGTAGTCAACAAACTTTCTGATCAATCTGATTATTTTACAAGCATGTTTATATTAAGTCTAAAAAATAATTGTTTAGCACTTTATTAGTTTGTTAAATCAGCATTGCATCACTTTTACACCTTTTGCAATGCGTTCGAAATTATTGGACTTGATAAAATCAAATATTTTTTAAATTATATCACTGCTAATTAACAGCTGATGGCAAAGACCAACTATATGATATTTTGGATAAAAAATCAGCTTTTCATTGTAAATTTCATAAATATCTCAATAACTTGCTAAAATCTGCAACTGATTAGAAAATTTGTAGTCCACTATATACAATGTATATCACAACACAAAATAAAAAGTGTTTGATTATATTTTTCGTAAATCTCGTATATTTCTAAATATACTTACTTACCTAGATTATGGCCCTACAAATATTTTACCATTATTTTATATTGACATCCTTGAGTAAACTTCATTTATTGCATCATTGATAGAGTTTTTTTAAAGACCCATCAGTACTATTATGATCAATAGTTTTTGTTTGAACAAAAATATTCTTTCTGCATCCTTCATAATGACTTCATTACAGACTTAATTAACCTTTGCTGTTTCCTCAATTATTATTATCAGTATGTCAAGATAATGATCTTAAGAGTTTATCCAAAATATAATCAACCTCTTTAAATTAAGCCACATGTCTAAGAGAAAATACTAGCTATACATATTTAGATCTTTGGCCGGCTTCGCTTGGTTTCGACGAAATCAGCTGTTTTATTACAATATGCACCGCTGTAGATCTTTCTGTTCTTTTTATATATTTTTTTATAGCACAAAGATCGATTTTAGTAAATTCTTCTACAATATACTCCTTGGAATTTTTGGTTGAATTTTTTAGTTATATTGATTGATCTCCTAATTAAAAAATCACTTATAATATTTGTAATAGGGTATTACGGACTATGTCAAAAAGCTTTTTATATGAATTCGTAAGTCATAAAAACCCATAAAAATTGAAAAAAATTTTTTTGCAAACAAATATGATGTAAAAAGTATGAAGTAAGACTTTTCAATTTAAATTTCAAAAATCCCCGCGAAAACACGGTCTCGGCCGTCTCAGCGCTGCCGCCATGCTTGTGACGTCACTCGCAGTGTAAACAATACGTCTCAGTAAAGGAAGAAAGTTATACTCCATTGTTTATTTACACTGCTAATGACGTCACGTCTTTCATACCCTATTTCGAAATTTGAATTTCCCGTTTTGGCAGACGTGACGGCGAAGAACTTCAACAAAAGATGATCAAAAATTTAATGGAGCTTCTACATTGACGCGATAAACTAGTCGTATTAAGTGAACTCTGAAATAAGGAGTCGTGCATTCGGGAGTTGCTACGTGCAAGCAGTATCTGAACGAACTATAACCCAAGTTACCCAGGCTATCTGTGTACAAAATTTCATCCAAGTTCATACAGCTATTTTCTTCTTTTTAATGCTGAATGTGAATTATTGTAATGCTGAATGCAACACAATACTTTATCATTTATTATTATTTATTCATTAACTTTCATAAAAAAAGACAGTACATAGACTTAAATAAAAGGTGTAGACACAAACTCGAACAAAAAAAAAACACAAACACAAACTTGAAACGTCGAATCCAGCTATGAATTGGGAACAAAGGCAATCATTTTGAATGCTTAGGAATCAGTTAAGGTTTGTATGAAAAAAACATATTATGTTAAAAATTTGCTCTATCCTTAAGTTTGCCGTATGTTATTACTTTCCAGAATATGTTCTTTATTAGTGACACTATCGATTGGTGATACAGAATGTGTCTTTTTTATTCAAAATCAACGGGTTCGATTCCTGGCTAGGCATATTGATTTTTCAAAAATCTAATGATGAAGTTTTAGCTTTGATCAAAATCGGTTCCCAGACTCCTGTCAGCATTTTTTGCTATTTCTCATAGTTTTGGATTTCCCCTGTATATAGTTTCATATTATTTAAAAACCGTAAGTAATTTTCTTGTATGTTTTACCAGGAGGCAATAGCGAAGGCACAAGAGAGTCAATTCGCAGAAGTAGCGAACGTGTTGCGCTCCGCCTGCCCCGCCGCCTCGCCCGCCAGCGCGGCCGGCCGCGACTGGCTCCAAGCCTTCGCCGACAACCTAAAGAAGGAACTGGAGAAGAAGGAAGCTGAGAAGAAGATCCTTGAAAAGGAAATAGAAAAAATCGTCCAAGAAAAAGAGAAGGAGAAGAAGGAAGCGGAGAAAAAGTCACAGGAACAAATGGAGAAGAAACTGCGCGAAAAGGAACTGGCTGAGAAAGAACTGAGTAGCAGGGTCGAGAGGTTGCAACAGGAGAGAGAGTCGGAGAAGAAGCGTTACGAGAAGGAGTTGGAGATGCTTGAAAACAAGGCCTCTGAACCCTCGCAAGCGCCGCAGAGTGACGAGCGATTGCTCGAACTCGTTGCGCAGAACGACCAACTGCAGGCCACCGTCGACAACTACAAGAGAATAGTCAATGATACTGTGAGTATAGTCCATTTTTATTCTCTTGTCATATTTGGTAAACAATCCTAGCATGTCTTTTTATTTCAATTTGCGATTAAAAAATAATGCACACACAAAATTATAAAAATTTAAAAACAAATTGTTATTTAATACAGCGACAAATTTCTAGAAACTATAAGTTATCTTTTTAAAGCAATTTTAATCTTTTTTCGGTAAAAAGTAGTGCCAAGATTGTTTACCAAATAAGACAAGAGAATAAAAATGAACTGTAATCTATTTATTATACACATTTAAAAGGTGGTTAAAGCATTGCGATGGAAGGAAGAATGGCTGTGTGAAAAGTTGGCGACGCCTAGATGGTCAATTGAGCGCATATCAGCTCTTTCTATCACTCATCACGACTGTAAGTGAGTGATAAATGGGTGTTGCGGCGGCGCTAATGCTACATTTCGGATCTAAAAAAATATGTTACTATTGTCATTCAACTTTCTGCTTTTTTCTATGCTTCCGTGGCTTATAAAAGTAAGAAGTGGCCTATTTGAATGCACACTAAGGTTTATTGTGTGGCGATGCGCCGTGCGATGTGCAACTCGTTCGTTAACAACAAGCACGGTGTGCCGCGCAGGAGGTGGCGCTGAGCCAGCTGCAGGAGAACGTGTGGCGCGAGGAGCAGCGCTGGGCGGCGCAGCTGCAGGCCGCGCAGCGCGAGCTCGCCGACCTGCGCACTCGCACCCTCTTGCAGGTACTCGCATCACATCATCATCATCAAATATCAGATGGACTGTGTGTATTCCTCTATACGAGTAGCAAACACGGCCAACTTCAATAAGGATAGAATAGAATATCCTATCTGAGGTTGTACGCGTTGCGGGATGCGTTGCTGCTCTCCAGGACTGAGATATTCGCCCCAAATAACGTATGTCCCGAAACCACGCTTCCCCGACCGAAACACAAGACAGACGAGTTAGGCAGTGAAGTGCCTCCACGAGCTTGTTACTAAATAATAATGAACAAATAAAGGCATAGAAGCAGGAAATATTTTTTCGCACGAATAAAAATAACTTCAATTTCTACTATGAATGAAAATGCGTAGACGCACAGCTGAAGCAGCTGCTCGTTCGGAAACGTTCGGGTTTTTCCGGTCAACGGGTGCGAGGAGGTCAGCGGCTACTCCCTGTTAGCCGAACACAATCGAAGCGCCGTGAGCACGCTGACGCGTTCGCCGGCTGGTATCCCCTCCACGTCCGCTTTTGTCTACCCCTCAGCGAATTTCAACGATTCAAGAAATTCAACGATTTCAACAATTTTTTTCGGTACCTCCCCACCGATATTTTTGTCTGGCTATTTTTTGAGGATTACATACTAACTAATCTCGCGTCAGAAAAAAAGCCAACACAGCTGAGCCCACATGAAAATAATTATTATTTTGCTACTTTTAATTAACGCTGGCATCCCCTTCCCACCACCCGATCGATTTAAATTTTTTTTTGGGTGCACAGGCATTGAAAATAAATACAACCCTAAATTTTCACCCTTCTAACACCAACCCCTATTTTTTAATAGTCGATTTTTAACGCTCGATAACTTATATGGCAAAACAACGTTTACGGGTTCAGCTAGTTTTTAATAAAAAAAATCAAAAAATGAAGCTAATACTTGATAGATGTTATGTTTCATGTAAAATGGACATAAAAGCAGTTTTTTGCTTTATACCTAATCATAATTTTGAAGTCCCCTAATTATGTGTCCCGTGTCTTGACATATCAAATAAGTATTTGACCTGAACATTACAATGTACTTCATCCCACAGGCATCGCTCGAGACTCATTCCATCTGCGCGTCATTATTTTGGCTTTTCTCTACTAATCATGTATGAAATATAATTATAATACAAATTATTTAATATATATTAAAAATATTCTCTGGCAAATATTGCTCAAACAAAATACAAAAATTTTATGAAATTGCTTCACGAACCCTGAAGAAAGTTAGTAAATTACAACCGACAAAACCAGATGAATTGCATTGATTCTGCCACTTTTAATATTTATCATCTATTGTCTTTTAAAATAAATAACAGATTTTTACATGTAGGAACCTCTGGCGTTCGCCTACTCCTGCATAGAAAAATCATTGCCTACGATCGTAGAAGAGGTACAATACGCAAACATTAAATAAGCACTTGTGTATTGTTTCGTGCTAAATGAATGCTATTTTGGAGGCGAAATATTATAAATGTTGGAAATAATAAATACTAACAACTAAAAAAACTTTCAATCTGTTTCTCTAATAGCATTCATGAAAATGTATGTGTAATAGTCTCGAAACTGTATAGCTGGTCTAGTGTTTGAATGTGCCTTTGAAAACATAAAAGCCAGATAAAGACTGTTTGCTGTGCAAGCAAGTAATATTTTAAACATCCCCAAGTTGCAATTAATTTTTTATTTGTTATTATTTAACTATAAGCATAACCGTTATAAATGTAATGATACGCTTGTGTCCTTTGCAATCTAATTAAATTAGTCAGTAATACAAACGTAATTGTCTATACTAGTATATACTACTATACTAGTAGTAATGTGGTAAAATAAACGGCTTACAGTTTTGCGCCTATTATTCTTATGTAAACCTTACTTTATACTTCACCTACGCGTTATCTGCAAATATCTATTCACTATAAACAAGCTTTAAATGTTTTTGTTTTAACGTCCTTTCTTTTCGGTGAAAACGGGACCAGTATGAAACAAGCGTGATTGTTTATCCTGTGAAAGCTGCTCGTATGGTGATGGTGCAGTTAGTTTTAGAAGGGAATACGAATTAATTTTCTTTACAGATGCAGAATAAAATAGATGCGCTGCAAGCGGAGTTGCAACAAAAACAATCAAATTACAGCAACAGCTTCGCTGATGCTGAACGTCTCTCACAGGTATGTAATGGTTACCTCCAATTTTTTCATTTATAACAAATTTGAATGGTTGTGCCAAAAAAACTAGAATAATAATAAAATAAATAAGAAAGCATTGAATATTGTTAACGTGTGTATTTTTTGTTCATTTTACAAACGACCCAAGTGGCGACCCAAGTGGCGCAGTGGTTAAGACACCGGTGCGCTACGCGGAAGATCTTGGGTTCGATCCCCAGCAGAGCAGAGATTTGAATGATGAATTTGAATTTCTGTTTCTGGTCTGGGTGTGTTGTTTTCTTGTCTTGTGTGTGTCTATGGCACCCACACAGGGAATCCTAGTGTGGGGCTATGAGTCTGAAGCGTTACTATTATTACTATTATTATTTTACAAACCTGTATTTGAATAACGAGATAGAGTACACTGAAGGCCTGAAGGAAAGAAAACGCAAGCTATTAAGTAAATTGATTGTTAAAATTGTTTGATTGGGTGTAATAATTGACAACTATAAAACTTAGGATTGTCATCAAAATACTTGCAATGAGATTCTAGCTTCTACTATCCAGGTTACTCTTATACGTGGTTTTTAATTCAGCGGTAATAATAGCTTAACCTAACATCGTTGAATTTTGTAACCGATCTTGTTCCGATATTATTACTTGATAATAAATTATTATCAATTACATTACAGTAGCCGCAACGTAAGAAGCCTATTTTGACAGGGCTCATTGCCCGTGTCCCTATTACATCCAAAATTTATAAAAATAAACAAATCACTCTTAAGCTTAGAATTTATATACTTAAATGTAATTTTGTAAATCTAGGAATACCAAAAATTCTTTAAAAGTAATTTTCAAATTTTGAATCATGTTTAAATATAAAAAAAACATTTTCACTTAAAATGTAATCATGTGATGTAATCATGTGAACTCTAGACTTCTAGAGCAATATAATTTATCATGAATTAGTGGGAATTCTTTTATAGCTTTTACTTTTTCAGGAACGCCTTGCGGAATTTTCCAGCAAAGATGTACATAATGGACCAATGCAAGTAAGTTGTACAATTCAATTTGATTTAATTATGGTAAAATCAATTCTAAATTCCGGTGTTTGAACTTCGTGTTTTAACCGACTTTAAAAAGGAGGTTATCAATTCAACACATATTCTTATTATTCAATGATGCAGTACCTAATGCGTTCAGTACCTTCGACACTCCTAGCGGGTAGTAAGATTCATTAATGGTATCGGCGACCCGCCTGGCGTATATAAAGCATAGTAGTCCGGCAGCCACCGACTGTTTTTTTCAGTGATAAATAACAGGCTTAATCTTCGTGAGTTCGTTCGGTTCTACGAGACGCCCAAGGTTTTCCTCTTACCAAATTCTCAATGAACTTCGCAGATGAAAAACATGTCGATTTGGTAGGGTGTCGAAATTGCCTGACTAACCAGACATTTTTTATTGAAATTTTAAGATAATTATGATAATAAACTCGGAAAGACAATTGTGCTACAAAATCGATGGTTTGAGTTGGAGCGTCCTCCATGCCGAATATGTCGAAATAACGAGGTCATAAAAATTATTAATAACCAGATGATTTTTTGAATGCAGCTTAAATATTAGTATAATTGAATTGCCACATTGTCCTACAAATGTAGTGGTAGGTTTTCCTAGTCCTACGTTTGGAAGTTGTCTATTCTACGGAAACACGTTTTTCATTAATAATTAACCGTAGGACAAAAAAACATGTTCAGTTAGTTCACCTAACTCTGAGAATTTGGGAAGAGGACAATCTTGGGCGTCTCGTCCAACCGAACGAACTTACGAAGATTCAGCCTGTTATTAATCACTGAAAAAAAAACAGTCGGTGGCTGCCGGACCTAGGTATTAATAGGTGGCATCGCTAAAGCACGTAAAATTGAGAATGCATTGAACGTATTACATTATTATAATATGCTCCAAATGAGATAATAATATTTTGCTTTTTCAGGTTGGGTTGGAAGAAAAATAACATGAGGCGCAATCAGTTGAAGTGCATTCATGTGATTATCAACATTCACTGGAGCGCACCGCGTAGGTAACTTACGCGTACACGTTGTTGTCGCACTGCCGTCGTATTTTACATTAAGGATCTTTGATAAATTAACACTTTTGTACAATCAACACGTTTTTATGCAAACATTGAGAACTGATAAGCGCAATAAAAATAGGTGTGTAAGTGACCACGTTTTGAAAAGTTAGTTAACATTTGTTTTTAATTCACTTACTTTCTTTCACCATTATGTGATTGATGCAATATTTAAAAAAATGCTTCCTTTTCATTGTAAGAAACGTTCATATAACAAATGTTTGTGTTAATCGTTTTCAGTTTTCCATGAGTAATAATGTTTTGGAACAGAAAATAAGCTTTTCATCCCATCTATTCGAAAAGTACGACTTTGCTCCCCTTTAAATGCCCCCAAAGTTGGTGTTTTCTATTAAGAAACTTATAGCGGGCAGGAATGAGTTTTCCTCCCTCTTTATAAGTTTCAAGTTCAAAAAGTGCGCGGCAATTAACTTTTCCGCACACTTTTTGAATTTGGAACATCGTAGTTAGATGGTGATGAAAAGTAGAGTGTATCACTCGGGACAAAATATATTTTTGGCTCGGACGACGTACTTTGAATCCGTCGCTACGTTCAGAATTCTACTAAAGAAACCCTCACTTCGCTCTGGATGCAAAAAACGTCCTCGCCGTAAAAATATCATTTTGCACCCTTGTTCAATGCTGTTGGTTTTTTGAACTAAATGTGACTGCAAATTTCTTATGAGTTTACATTTATATCGAAGTGTCTAACTTGTAAAATACGATATATTATATTATAAGTGTGAGTTGTGTGGAATGTTGTGATTATATAACAGTATCAGTGCCAGATTTAATTATTTTCAATTACTTTTTGCAAAATTAACAATAAAATATATTTAATGTATAATGGATATCTTATGTTCGCATCAAATATTTAAATAGAGAAAGAAGTACCTAATATGATTTACAAAATATATTAAATTCCATTGAATTGAAGCTTTTGTAGATAGCAGTTCAATATATTTACTAATAAAGAAAAAGAAATATATCACCAGATTATGAAATGCACAGATTCTGAAAACAAATTGTGTGTTCCTGATATTTGTATACTAACTACGTTCTCTTGTTCTGCCTGTATATTGGTAACTCGAGTATCTTAGCAGCTGAAAGGGTAGGCAATAAAAAATGAGAGGATGTTTTTTTATTCAGTTACATTTCATTAGTTTAATTTACTCTATATTATTTTAACGTGATAAATTATTTAGCGTATAAATTTGATAGATATGGTTTAAGTTAACATGATCATAGCTCCTATATGTTGTTGTTATTTTAGAAGTAAAAATAACGATTGTGAGCAGGGTGCCTTTCTTGTCCTGCTCAATGTATCACAATAAGTTGGTGTATTATGTTAATGTAACTATATCTAGTATTGTGATTATTTAATTAAAAAAATTATGACAATTATTTTCTTTCACGAAAATTTCCATTTCCTATATCAATTTTATTGAGTATTGCTTATTTTCAAAAATTATTATTTTATCTAGGTTGAATTATTTTGGACTATAGTCGCCATCACAATGTTTAAAACAAAATGTATTGGCCACTAAATACTGTTTTGTTTTATAGTTTTTATTTTCAATTTCCGAATTTAAAATTAAACGTGAATTTTTAATAATTTAGGGAATGTTATTTACTGTTTAGAAATATGTATATTATTTATGAATATAATCTTTGTACTAGTGCATAATCGTTTCTGTCAGTGCCTTAGGGTAAGATTTCAATTTGATAAGATGACTGTTTCATTTTTAAATATATTAAAATCATTATGCATGCTAATTTAAGATCTATTATTATTTTTTAACATGTTTCATTTTTATATTCGGTGAATAGGATAAAGCTATGGATGAAATTGAGTGTGAATTTTGTGTCAAAATGTCCTAAAATTTTATTAGCAGTAGAATTAAAAACATTAGGTATTGTGTAAGTAAGCCAGTTTATATGATGATTCATATATTAGATAAAGACATTATAAAATAAAATATTTCTACGATTACATATTTTGTTTTATTATATACAGGTGAATTTTTCAAGTGTGCGTGGATAGGGAAATCTGAAACTATAAGGAATATCGAAAAATGCTGAAAGGGGTCTGGGGACCGATTTTGAAGAAAACTAAAACTGCAATGTTCTATTTTTGATAAATCAATATGCCTGGCCAATCGAACCCATTGTTTTATAAAAAATAAATCACACCTATATTATTAGGTACAATGGTACAGCATTCGATGGCGCTTCCTTTAAAATTTATACCTCGCGCTGAAGTGGCGCCACCCTAGTTTTTCATGTATTACAGATGTTCCTCCTTAGCTCTATTCTCCATGGGTGGGCCACAAGGCCGCACTGTTTGGCACGCGACTTCGTAAGAATTCAACTCCAAATGCCAAAAAAACCTTGCTTGTTGGGATTTCGTTCGTATGTCAATGATTTTGAGAGTTGTCAATGTCAAATCATAATCAGAGCTGTCATCTGTCAAGGCCAGACAGGCAGGCGGGCACGGGCACAGAGTACTAGTACTTTATGGGCACGGGGCAGCTGGCAGATACTTATTAATTTATTACTTACCGTTGATAAATTAATTCTTTCTTGATCTTATAATTGCCCTTAAATAACCAAAGAAAACATCTTTGTAAAAGAAAATGACTGCAGAAGTTACAGTTAAAAACATAGATAATGCTTGTGAGACTGCAGAGGAATTTACTAGAGTTTTCTATAAGCAAGTGGACAACAGTAGGCATTTGACATCAAAGCTATATCTTGATACCGGTTTGTTGGTTTGGAATGGCAATGGTGTTAATGGAAATGATAAAATTCAGAAATTTTTGATGGATTTGCCGGCAAGTAATCATGTGCTGAAGACCTTAGATGCCCAGCCAATTACAGACACCCTAGTGGCAAATAGACTGACCTACCTGATCCAAGCGTGTGGGGATGTAACGTACCAAAATGATGATGCTAAAAAACCATTTCAACAAACATTTTTAATAGTGGCTGTGGAAGGCAAATGGAAGATTGCATCAGATTGTTTCAGATTACAAGTTCCTTACAACAAGTAAAAAAGAAGTAATCATTATGAATATTTAAATGTTTATAAGCTATCCTTAAAATAAACGTTTGACAATTCACAATTTATTAGTTGTTTTTAACAATGTGAAAAATTGAAAGCTATTTCTAAAAAAAATATTACATCACTGTGTAATAATATTTTTATTATATCAATTTAATGTGAAAAATTAATTTAATTCTCTTTAAAATGTTTTAATCTATATAATATTATGCAAATACCTACCTTTCGTATTGAATCAGAAAATTATAAATAGATCTATCCAATCTTGCTCCAACTGGATGGAATCCAAAAGAAATGGATTGGATAAATGTTACCGATTTCTCTATCTCACTCATGATTTTACTCTTGTCTCCTAAAAACCTTTATTTTGTATCATTTGACTTCAATTTACATATTTTGTTAAATTGAAGTTTTTGAACTTTGATCAGAATTCATAACAGTGGTGGATTTGCCAGCTGGCTGTGTAGGCTGGAGCCTAGAGCACTTAAACTCTGCTGCCCTAGGCTTAGAACTCACTTGATAGTAATAAGGCTACCAATTGACATTTCTCATTTATCTGTAATAACATACTTTACCTTATCAAATAAACATCACTTCCAACTAACATCTGTACCACATCACATTACAACATATATACTTTCTTTTGTGTAAAATTATATTATAAAATTAAATACAATATCTTCACAGACTTCATAAACATTGTAAAATTCAACATCTTGCATGAGTGCCCAAAAAAATATCACAATTAGCACAGTAGTGTTCAGCCTTTTTGAATGTTGGCACCAGATATGGTATAGCAGCAAAGCAACAGAGCATGCACCAGCTGGAACAAAAACAATCACTATGTAGTTATGTGAAAACAACATATCTAAGTGTTGTTTTAGTTACTTACACAGTAAATCCACAAATAAAACCAGATAACATGTGTGTTGTGTGTGAGCTCACATATTTCACTTTAGTTAGTTCTCGTTTATGACAGTTAGGACAGGTGAACAGGACAGGTTTATTCTTCAGCTGAGGTTGTACAATGACTGTCTGGTAAATTATTTGCTGATTGTTCAGCGTAGTGTCCAGTGGAGAATAAGGAGGTGGTGGTTCCCGAGGTTGGCCTAGAGATTCCATTTCTAGGATTACTTCTGGCCTTCTTGTACTTGTGATCACATTCACTCTGCTATTATCCATGTTTTTAGTATTGTTGGTTTTGTTGCAACTTCACACAATTCATGTATTGATTATGAACAAATCTACCTCAGGTGAGAATATTATCAGTTAGACATTGTCAACACTATCTTATCACAAAGATAAGTGCTAATGCTGGAATATTTGTTTTCTACAAAGCAAAATATTGCAGAAAGTCAAGTATCATGTATTGTCCAGGTGGGGATGATTAAATAACAGAATTATTTTGTTTCAGGTTTATTTAATAACCATTTTCATTTTATAATGATATATACTATGAACTAGAAAGAGACAAATCATAAATACCAAAATTAAACAAAAGATTCATAGGCAGATGACTGACATAAAAGTTTTTAACTACATACTTGATAAATCTAACCACTTATTAAACCTTTATATATTATGTGTAGGTATTGTTATTTTTCAAATATGTCAGCATAATTCAAGGTATATAGAAATACAAAAATAAAATGAGAATTTAACTACTGAAAGAGAGAAATATTCAATATATCAAATGAGTTATCACAAAATTAAATACTAATGAAACCTACTATTATACAGGAAGATATAATAAAACTGTACAAAACAACTATAAATGTGTAAACATGATAGTGTAGTATTACAAAAGTATGTCATATAAATTTTAATACAATAATGTGATGAATAAAATTGCACTTAAGAAAGCTAGGGATTCAGCAATGTTTCCTCCTAATTGAATAAAATTATTATCCAGAAACATCTTATAAATATTAGTCTTTATAATATAAATATCAGTCATTAGTAATTTCCAAGTATTAACTAGGTGGTATTTACACAAACAAAGAAAAAAAACATAATATACAAATATTTCTAGTTTACATTACTTCTAAGGCTGAGACTATATAGTAAGTGCCAGTCCTGTAATAAATAGATACTTAACTATTACAAAATGTAACTGCCTAATAAACGGACTTAATGATTTCATTTTATTTAGTAAGTATTCCACATAACTTGGAATAAAACATTTAATTTCTTCAAAACAACTTAATATTATACAACTATTTAAGTATTACATTTTGGCGAATTTGCTATGTTATAAGGCAACATTTCCCATAAGATGTTTATATGTGCCTTGTTATATGAATTCGATAATTTAAAAGTTCTCTACCAATAAACCTGTCTGTCTGCTATTAAAGAGGATACCTTATAGTTAATAGATACTGAAATAAGTATAATTTAAATTGAAAGCAATAGGCATGATGACAGTAATCAAGTATCGCCAAAATATTTATCTGATCTAATGAAATAGGATTCAAAGATTTTGAAACATGTATTTATTCTCTTATTAATGTCGAGATTAATAATTTATTTGTTAAAATAAATCTACAAAATACAACAATCCGCCATGATAGCTAAAACACCCATCAGATCGAATTACGTCAAATTACGTCACGCCTTAGTTAACGTCATTTTTTTCGTAAGCATATTATACGCGATCTGTCATTTTTTACTGAGCCGTGGCGCAATGACAGACGTCATGCCACGGGCGCGCGTTTTGGACCGAATTTGAAACTTAAAATTTAAACGTACTTTTATTACACAAAAACCTTAATTTTCTACAAAAATATGATATATTTTAGACATAATAGAAACTTCTGAATATCATAGAAGAGTTTTTGAAAATTAGTCATCATGCCTATTGCAATACTTACAACTTAATACTAGGTATGTGGACATTTTTACAAAAAACAAAACACAGCAGTATTATAGAATTCAGGTGATTGACACAAAAGCCATAATAATCTTTTCTATTTATTTATGTTTTTATCAGCTTTTAAGTCTGAACATAGTCCTCATATCCTATATATTATATGAGGCCTATGTCCTTGAAACAATGGATAATGCTGAAACCTCTTACAGTAGGCCTCGTAAGGCTTACACTAGGCTTACACTAGGCGACCCAAAATATGGATGATGCTAAAGATGTGCATGCGGCGCCTGTATTAAGGTTGAGGATTTCGGAAGTTCTTGTAGATGGACTTAAATAAATCAAATACAGGTAAAAGACGCTGGGCTCTTGGCGTAGACCTTCTCTTTCACGTAGTCCCAAAGGAAGAAGTCACAAGGTGTTATCGACCGTCGATTCGTCGATTTGTCGATTCAAGACTTCAAAGATGGAATTCGTGAGGCTATCGAGGACATAGGGAAGCCACTGCAATTTGGTTATGGAAAATTTCATGAAAAGGGTATGGTCCTGTAAGCGTGGTCATGGTGGTCATTTGCCTGATGTTATTTTCCACTACTAACGGCATACCTTCCTCTTTATAATGAAATAAACATCGGATCATTTATATTAAAAAATGGTATTTTTCTTTGAATATCAAAACCTCTTATTGGAAAACCCTATATAATATTTCTGGATTTTTTAATTAAATTACATTCATGTACATCTGTGTGCTACAAATTTCCAAATTTTTTAAAGAAAAAAAGCTAGAAATATGCCATGCCATTTGGAAGTTATCTAAATAAGTATTATAACTATGCCAGTGCTAAAATTTGAACACCAAAAATCATTGCAACTCTTACATGGCACCCATGTTAATCACAGGAAATTTTTAAATTTCCATTTTAGCACCTGCTGTTCTTGCCAATGTAGGCGTTGCAATTGGGGCAGTAATGCTCTGCATCCTTGAAGCTGTCAAAGCAGTAAGGTATTAATCCCAAGCAGCACAATGAACATACCCTGAAAAATGAAAAATAACCTTTAAAGATTCACAATAATAACCTTACTATAAGCTTACTGAAACACTTTTCAGGCTAATGATAAAAAAGGCCAGCTATGGTTTTTCATATGGAACTCCAAAATGGTTAAAAACTCCAAAAAAATCTTCTTGATTAACACACTTTGCACACTTAAATACACCATTTCCCATCCTCACAAGAAATTGCCCTTGTACACTATTTTCTCTTTATGATGTTTACTGTAACACCTATAGTAACAAGTTTTCAGACAGTTTGGACAAATAAATAATTACATTATTAGAAAAAATCTCAACTTTTCAAATGTTAAAGAAAAATCAATAAATTTCCAGAAAGTTTCTATTGAAAATTTCAATGTCTGAAACAAAATTAAGTCCAAAAATGACAAACCCTAATTACATCCCAATAGACCTCAAAAAGGACCATTCAAGAACAAAAATATATTTAAAAATTAAAAACACATTAATGATTCAATCATTTCCCTTGTCAGATAAGAGAAAATCACACTATTAATTAAAAGACTACTCTGTTGTCCTGTAATCAGTGGACCAACAGAAAACTTATAAAAGGGGGGACTATTATCTATCAAAATCACTAAATTTAATTGTTCGAGGCCATATTACAAATTTTTTGCACAAGCTCCTTTCAAACATCATATTGTGATAAAATTAATGTTTAAACTATTAATTTGCATCGAACCACTGGTGGTCCGACTGCTATTGTTTAACTATTGTATCTGTTTACTGGACATTCAATAGGTTAAACTATTTTATCTTTTAAACCAATAGATATGATGAAATTCCTGTATAGTAATAAAAAGTCCACGAGATACTCACATAGTAATAAAGCAAATAGAGCCAGCTACAAGATGAGTGTGCCAGGCCGAGGAATATCTCACTTTGGTTGTGACCACCTTGCCACAACTGTAACAAGTGACCGTAGTGGGATCACTACCCACTGCAACAGACATCACTACTGGCACGGTCATGCCCGGTGGCTGCTGTGGCATATCTGTTGTCTGTGGCTGCACACTTGTCACCACCTGCGGGTGAGGATACACTCCAGGAGCAGTAAAACTCTTCGGTTGTGGATATGCTACCGGAGACGGCGTGTAAGGCGGAACCGTCGGAGCCACGAATCCATACTGTGGATTGCCAACCACGGCTGAATAAGGAGGTGGAAGATCCTCAGAATCATTAGGAGCAGAAGGCCCTGAATGAGATGTATTTGGTTGGTAACTGGTAGCCATTATTTTTATCTTCTCGATACTAATATTATCACAATATTTCAATTATCAATCTCAAAGTTAAGTGAGAGGAGCTTGAAATAAACAACTTCGATTCGTTACTTAAATAGGGTTTGGTATAGTTGGGAAAAGTCAAATTTGTTAAATAAAAAAGCAATTGAATTAGGTATACGATACGTTTAGAATCGCAATTTTTTATGACAATTATTAAAGCCCAAGGCAAGGCTTTGCTGTCTTTGCTGATGATGATATGAAAATGACATCTGTCGCCAGCAGTGGCCAGCACACGTCATTACTCCATGACAATTTGACTGAAAGAAATTTTTTTTTGTTGTCTGAATATTCTATTTTTTTGGTCTTATTGACCATATTTTTTATAAAATAAATTTTAATGTTTTTAAACGTTTTACTTGGCAATTTCGGGATAAAATCAAATCTTTATATCTGTATACTTCAAAATAAGGTTCAAAGTGTTATACCGCGTAGCGCTTTAAATTAGTCTTAACTCTATTTGAACTAAATTTCCCGTATTATTTCCATAAAAAGGACTATAATTCTAATTTATCTTGTTTATGTTTTGGCAAATATCACATTTTCAAATTGTTACACCAATCTGTGGGGTTACTCTTGAAATCAATTCCGATAGATCGCATTTTGTTGAAAACTAGGTACACTAGCGCCTTATTTTTCCAATATTGAAGGGATGTTGCAGAACTAAACGCTAATGCGTAATTTCGTTGCACTCATCTATGTCAGAGGATATTTTTTATGGACATTGGAGTGTAGGGTATGGACTATGGAGTGTAGAGATACGGAGGATCATCTGTGTACATGAAAAAGTGTCCGACGAAAAGCACTACATTAGGGTAGCGCCACTTTAGCGTGTGGTATAAATTATAAAGGAAGCGCCAAATTTTGAATATCTGAAAATTTATGTTATTATATTAATTGAATAATAACTTTTTAAGTTTATATTTACAACATTATTTTGTACTACGCAAGTAGTTGAAATTTTCAGTAAGTAACTACTTTAGTCGACAATAATACATTTTTTAAAATAAGATAAGATTATGAAAAAATGTATAAAATGTGGTTTTCGTGATATAAAGAATAGTCGAAAGTTGAAATTTTTTAAATTCTAAAAGTATTCGGTCCAAGTGTTTTTCAATAGAAAATTTGTTGATATATTTTAAGGATGTAGAGGATTTTCCGACTATATTTTTTAAATTAAGTGAGCAAGCATAAAGCGGTATCTATTTTAAGATGAATGCCAGGTATTTTGATATTGTGTGATAAATAAATGTTTATAGAACAAATTTCTCCTTCTTTTCATTGAAAATAAAAATAATTTTAATTTTAAATAAATCTTAAATAATATATTAGATTCATTTAAACAACATTGATGTTTCTTTTTTAACCACTTGAATTCATCACGTGTACTTTTAACTGCATTTATCTAATTTTTCGTTCGTTGTACTTAGACTAGACATGTGTAGCTCGCGACAGAAAGATAAAAATGATATATATCTTTCCAAAAGAGCTATTATATCATCGTAATAATAATAATATCACTTGTCTCGTAACTATATCTTTTCAATAGTGCTCACTGGCGAGCAAAAAATCTATATGATCGGCTCGTGTGGCAGACTTAATTAATAGCGATAATTATACGATGAGGAATATTAAGGACCGCGTCTAGTACCATGGTACCGCTGCGTTGTCAATTGATAGCCCTTTAAAAATGTTAAAAAACAGCTATACTATATCATTTGCTCGTGTCGGTCTCTAAGGCTGATGTTTATAAACCTTATCAAAATGAAGAAAATCAAAAAAGGCAGACATCTAGAACTCTGATTTTTGAAGTTATGAATTTTTAAGATCTTTTATGATTTAAAAAAAAATATGAAATGCACGCTTGGCAGACCTGCAGTGTTCGTTTAAAAATCCCCTGAAAGATCGCAGAATAATAGTCTGCCACCATCGTAGCGCTGCGTTTTCAATTAATAGCGCTTCAAAATGTCGTATAATTATCATTTGCTCGTGTCTGCCTCTTTGACTGTTGTTTATATTGCTTATAAAAGAATGAAAAATAATGAGACAGACACACAGGTCACTGATATTCTAAAAGCAGACCATTTGAAATTTTTTAAATCAACGCTTGGGTGAAGCATTCAATTAACAGGTATATATGTTTACAAAATATTAATCGAAACAAATAAATTAAAAATTGAAATGTGCGTTAGTAAAACGTGCGATTCAAAGTACCCAGTTTGTACTATGCCTTAAGACTTTGAATCCACCTGTAACGGTTAAAGTCAGTAAGTAAAATGTCCGCCAAATTTTTTTTGTATTCAGGGTTCTAATAAATCGTATGGACCCAGTTATAGGTACGAGCAAATGATTTAGTAGTTTTTTTCAACATTTTTGCATCCACCTCCTGTGATAATGCAGAGCCCTGGATGTCTGCCTCATAGATTTTCTTCGTTATCAAAATGGTATTAACCATTAACTATCCCCCTAACTCCCTATCTATACCTATAAAGCACGATTTTTTAGTTCAGAATTCCGATATATGACAAATGATGGCATAGGTGACGCCAGGCACGGTCCAGCCAAAATACATTATAAGTTTATTATATAAATAAGTGGAGGTGGTCGATGTTGTAACCTCCTCCAGCTGTGGAGACGCCGCCAGCGGAGCCCCAGTGAGACACGGACTACGGCACACGCGCGCGTTTCGCCTTTTACTTTATACCGGCATAACACTTCACACCCAAAATTATAACGAGTTTTCAAATACAAATATATCGAAAAAAATATTACATAATACGTACAGATAATTGTTTTGTAAGTGATGATATTTTTTTTTGCAATTGCAACGATTGTGCGTTTTTATTTACTAACACAAAATACAAAATTATGTAATTGTCCAACCCAGATCCGAAACGGTTTCGCTATTGGTATGTTAACTACTCGTAAAATATAGCATAAATTATGTTATTTTCACAAGTGAAATACTTAAAAAATCAGTTCTCTCGTATTTATTGTATTTTTATCACCTTTTATCAAGATAACATATTTTCTTTGGGTTAAAAAAGAATACCTCAGTGTAAGTAAAGGTACGAGGTATAAGTATTTTAAGATAATTAACATAGTTTTTATACTAGGTTAAGGCAATGAAATAAAATAACTTAGCCCTAATATTTTTACCCCAGCACTGTCTTTACTAAACTCTATTGTAACTATAGTATGTTTCTTTTTGTCATATATTATGTATTCTGGCTAATTGGCAACGCAACTTATTACCTATAGTCCACTGGCAACTTTTACAATACCTTGTTATACCTACACTACTAAATTTTACCATTATGTTTTAATTAAGAAAGATCATCTGAAGGGAAAATACGTACTCCACACGTCGCACGTCATTTTCTCACAGCAATCGGAAGTAAGACTAACAATATAAATAAAATGTGGAGCAAGTTATGTAACCACTCGCGTTTCTGCACCAAGGAAACGTGTATTCAAGTGCAAAGACAAACAAGTACTTAGGCACGCGGAAGACAACGTACACGAACAGTATTTAAATAAGTAATTTTATTTTCAACATATTTTTTTAAGTTCAATGTTCGGTGGAAGAAAACTGATAGGTGCACGAGTTTATTATTGTTAATATTATTGTTATATACGAGTTTATTATGAGTTATTGAAATTGTAAATAAGAAAAAAAATCCTATTTGTTAACCCAATCTGGGTACAACCATTCATCCAAACCCGTTCAGCTGTTTTTTCCGAAAATAGTTATAAACATCCATACAGCCATCACCAAGAATATTCGAATTTATAGTATTAGTAGGAAGTTGGGCCCGATCCAGGGGGCGTGAGCCGGGTAGTTTTTCAGCGGTACTACCCTGAATTATTATTTTATTTATTTATTTTATTTATTTAAATTGTTAACTACGCGATTTTTTCAGGCTCAGTATACAAAAGATGATCTTAGCAATGCAAATGAGTAAGATACATATGAGTAAGATACAAAGAGACATTATAAAGGGCAATTCAATGATCCTGCCTTCATTTTTAAACTATCAGAGTAGTCTAGACATTAACATAATATACTCGTAGGTAAGTCCAGACAGACCACCGTTGTATAAATTGCTGTAAGCAGCTAAATATGATTGGCGGATTGATTGGCATTATGTACGACTCCCAATAGAACTTCTATCCTTTTCGGCATTGGACTTGTATGTCCGTGGGTTTCTATGACCACTTAGCACCAGGTTTTCTTACTCATTTACTTAAAATAATTTGAAAAAAATATGCACGTACAGGTACTTGGTTAAGTTTATTATTGCAGGCAACTATATACCCGCTAAGCAAAAAATAATTCAATCTTAACTTTTACGAGACAGGCAAAAGCGAAAGAATTTCAAAGTTATACAACAAACTTTATCATTTTTGTATCTAGGTGGTATCTATCGTAATTTACCGTTCTGCCAAGCAGGGTACACGGAAGGTAGTGAGCTCCGTAAAACTATAGTTAAGTCTAACCGGTACTGCAGAACGGGGATGCAATTTACTTCTGACGTAACCATTATAGATAGTATCTATAACTATTATATAAACGCCTTTAAAAGCTTAATTGGATCGCCGATAATAATAATAGTTATTGTATATAAGTCTTGTACTTGTGATCAATATATAAATAAACTATCAGAGATAATTCTATTTTATACACTACATAAATAAATGCCTATTTGCATGTATAAATAAAGCTAATAACTAACACGTTTATTAAAGTATAACTAGCTCAATCAGTTATGTATTGAACAATGTGGTAGAGTCGAGAAGCGCGTTGAAGTCTTTTCTACAACAAGCCTAACTTGGTAGAGTTGGTGCGCATAGTGCTCACGGAACTCTTGCGATAATTTGACAGAGGTTCTACAGGTTGTTCGTGTTATTATTACCCGTACACGCTTAACTTTCTATTTACCTACAAGTTTCTTGACCCCTTACTAAATAAAGATTGTATTACATGTTAAAAATAAGTTTGCATGCGTAGTTTTTTGTCACATCAGTTTTGGTTCATTTTACGAAACTTATAGGCGATAAGTTCACTGATTCGCTTCCAAATGTACAGCCAGTGAAAGTACAAGTTGAATAAATATCGAGAACGTTGAACACGGACCGTTGCGCGTCATACGACACTGCGACCGACATAGACATAACATTATAGTCTTTGCATAATAGCTTTAGCCTTTAATTCTTTATTCAGAGATACTACATAAATTTATTACTGTTGGTTGTTGGTTGTTTTAGATATAAATTGGATTATAATAAAATATAAGAAAGTACCAGTGGACATCATGCTGGTAGTGTACATAATGTATGTTTTTCTGCAATATTTTTAATATTGTCTTGTTTAAAATCAATCACAAATGTTTTTATTAGTCTTCATGTACATTAAAGTGACGTATGCTTCAGCAATATAATTATATTTCTTTGTATTTGTTATGCAAATGTCAAGTCAATGTTAAGACAACAGAACTATGTGCGAGGTCGCGTGTTCTATACCTATTATGTGATTTCAAAAATCCATCGATGCAGTTTAAGTTTTTATCAAAATCGGTCCCCAGACTCAGTTCAGCATTTTTCGCTATTCCTCATAGTTTAGTACAAGTTAGATACAAAGTATCCCTCTCTATAGTTGTAGTTTATGTTAATAAAGAGTTACAAACATCCAACCATCCACCTAACCTCACAAACATTCGCATATATAATAGTAGGTAAGTTGGATAGTAGGATTTCGATTATCATATACCTAACTATCATGATATTTTAAATGGATCTGGATTTGTAACACCTTACAATGCGCTACTTTAATTTATCAAACTCAACTTAATCATGAAGTGCTATTTCAGGACTGAATACCTATTAATTTCGTATACTACGAATTGGTGTTCACTAAATACCGTTAAAGATGAAACTATTAATTAAATAGAATTTGTGTTAAAAAGTGTTTCAAGTGGAAAGTGGAGACTGTAAAGACTGAAGTCACAAAGACAAAATGCGTGTAAAGTGGTGGCGCGCAGTGGTTGTGTGCGCGTGCGCGCTGGTGTTGCGCAGCGATGCGCTGCCGCCCGCTGCGCTTGGAGACGTCGTGGCCAACGCTGCCACCAGTCTCAACTCCATGAAGGTAAGAAAAGAAGCATGCAAGAAGAAAATAATATCTTTTGTACCTAAAGGGTTTTCCAATAAGAGGTGTCATTTTGATATTCAAAGAAAAATGCCATTTTTTTAATATAAATGATCCGATGTTTATTTTATTATAAAGAAGAAGGTATGCCGTTAGTAGTGGAAAATAACATCAGACAAATGACCACCACGACCACGCTTACAGGACCATATTCTTTTCATGAAATTTTCCATAACCAAATCGCAGTCGCAATATGGTCCTGTCAGCGTGGCCTGATGTTATTTTCCACTACTAACGGCATACCTTCCTCTTTATAATAAAATAAACATCGGATCATTTATATTAAAAAATGGCATTTTTCTTTGAATATCAAAATAACACCTCTTATTGGAAAACCCTTTACGAGTAGTTCTCTTAAAACCTATTACTTGTTTCATTTTTCCTTACTTATTCAGACCAACGTTTGGTATGCGGCACATAATATTAATAAGTTCACTAAGTTTGTTGATATTACAAAACGATACAGAGTTAAGTTGGATAATATTAAAATTTAGTAAGCACTCTAACTAAAGCTTGAAAGTGACGATCACAAAAATCTCAACGTATATGAGCCTTGACTAATGATAGCCGCAATAACAGTTGTCGTCTACTCTTCATTTCACGCCTAAATCTTTGTTTGAGAATTGCACAATGGCTAGACACATGTTTTGTTTATATAACGCTTGTGTTACCCATAATTATGTTGAAAAAGACGTTTAAATTAAATCACGTAAACTTGCGCGATTCCCGCGGGGTAGTGGACTAAATAGCAATATTACCTACTATGGAGCAACACAACGAATCGTTTCAAATGTTTGTACATAAAGTATTTATTATGTAATGTTCTGAGTGGGGAGGATGGAAGATCAAGGAGGATAAATTAAGTATTTTTTCCAATTAATAACAATTTGCACGTGCTCAACGCCTACCGCAAAATAAATCTTTTTAGATTACCTTTTCGATTAAATAAAAATTGCATATCTACTTATGTCTTTGTCTTGACATAGGGAATGCTTGTGTTGGGATATGGGGTTAGTAACAAAATATCTCCAAATTATTTACGTTACTATAAAACTACAAAACTCTAGTTCGTTTACTGGCAGCCCTGGCCAGATTCCCTTGGGTTCAATTTCTTGTTTTACAAGTCGGGGTTTTTTAATTATTTTAACTTTTTCAATTACATTCTAACCGTCGTCGTGGGAATTTTTCAAAATTTTTAATATTGTTTTTTTGACATAAACCCTTAGGTCCACAACGACCTTAAAGTAAAGACAAACGTTTAATTTGCACAAATATAGGTACTTATATAGAGTTGTTACAAATTATTTAGATCAATCTATATTTACCATTTTTAACGTACGCAAATATTATCTAATGAGAATAATTACATTAAATTAAATACTTTGAAAACCATCATTTATTTTTCTTTTAATTTGAGTATTTCATACACACTCCTTGGCATGTAGTGTTTAGAATTCATTTATTTAGTTGTTTTACCTAATTGGACTCGCACGCTCGGACGGTGCCACCCACTTGGGTCAATTGGCCAATTGGGTCGAGAGAGAAAAAACCGGAGAAAAAAACTCTCAGTTTATTAATTTAACTTTTGGTTTAACCGTTGGTCCGTTACTGTTAACTAACCGTTAACTGTTGGTCTCCCTATACCACTGTATAACATAAGAAAGCACTGGGTGTGGGCAGCTTTACAATATTGTAAATCAATTAGATAAGATAAGATACTAAGTATTTAAATCAATTACTTAGTATCTTATTTTCTATTCTGATAGAAATTCGGCTACAGAGTAATACGCTTTTCTGTTAGATATATTTTTTAGGTTATCCTTCCTTATTTTTAATCCCATGCAATTATTATCAGACGCGCGGTAATATCCAACTCTCCCATACATTATTGACACTTTTATTATATAGGTACTAGAACCTTACGCTTTAAATTGTAAGAAATAAGTAATATTGTAAACAAATATCAAAGATTACAAAATAATTGTGACCTTTAAAAAGCAATCAAGTAGGTAGACAGTAGGAATGCAGTGTACTGCATTGTTAAGAAATCCGCCGAATACCGTTTCGCAAGAAGATCATCTTTAGGCGTAGACATCACAAATGTCATCATGATTGTTAAACTTGAGGCACAGTTATTGGTAGCAAAATATTGAGTTAAATGTTTAATTGTTATTTATACAAATAAACTATTACAGAGTAAATGAACCTAAACGTTTCTCTATTTTTTTATAAAGGTTATGTAGGTTCATGATAGGGTAATTTTCTCTTTTTTATTTGAAATTGTGAATTTACCTCGTTTTTGTTTCTCGTTCAACTGTTCTCTTTTCTAACAGGGTTTTCGCGTGTGTATTCTTCTTAAATCAGGGTCTTCTATCAGGGAAACGTTTTAGAAATTATGTTTGATGATTTCGTATAAATATTATACATGGTGTCCCGTAAATAATCAATGGACCAATGGAAAACTGGTATTGCCCCCCATTAACAGTAAAATTGTCCACCAAACCGCAGTAGGCCAGCGTGGTGGACTAAGGCCTACATCCCTCTCATTGTGAGAGGAGACCCGACCTGTAGTGGTTCATTAATGGGTTACTGACAACAGTTAAATTTAATCTGTTTGGTAATAACGCAATAAAGATAAACTCTGAATTGAATTCTTTATTACAAATTAAACCATAAGCAGTATGACATGGTCTTCTGCATCGTAATCGAATAATCGATTGCCCCTTACGATTAGGCTCGTAATGTTTGCATCACGTTCGGAATCATATTATACCAATCTTTATGTATACTATCTAGAATACGTATGTTGCCATAATCTGTGGATAATTGGACCTTCATGAAATTGCATCTAACAAAGATTGCAAAAACACATCGTGGTAGCTTACCTACCGTGCACTTTGCAACAAAGTAGGTAGGTACTCATCAGTCCAATTTAAGTCGTTTTTATAGATTTTACGCCCTTGTTATAAGTTGTTATATATGTATTATACATATGTATATTATGTGCTATAAGTTGCATTCAAACTTTTTGTCATTTGCAACTTTGCGACTTGAGTATGCATGCACAACCTTTCTAGACGAGAACGCCAGTTCGTGTTCTCGGGATTTATAAAATCTCGATCTGTTTGATTTCGGCAATTAAAGATTTCAGTTACTTTTAAAATCTTATAATAGAATACAATAAAGAAGCTTTTCGGAAATTAACAAAAATAAAATAATGAGATAATAATAATAAAAATATTACAATTACTTACATCAATTACCTAAACGTATACTTTATGTCCAAATTCGACGACGTTTTTGTTTATGACTAGAACTAAATAATTTTCAAAATAAGTTTAAAACAATAACGAACGAAAATACTAGGTAGTATTAATGTGAAACAGCGTCGGGCGCTCTATACAGGCGCTCTACTTATACATCTATATGAATTTCTGTATTATTACACCA
The DNA here is from genome assembly GCA_905147235.1 of Erynnis tages. Classification (NCBI taxonomy): domain Eukaryota; kingdom Metazoa; phylum Arthropoda; class Insecta; order Lepidoptera; family Hesperiidae; genus Erynnis; species Erynnis tages. The sequence continues at coordinate 4,309,134 of LR990087.1, forward strand.
TTCGATAGTGTCACTAATAAGGAACGAGTTCTGGAAAGTAATGACATATGGAAAACTTAAGGATAAAGCTCATTTTTAACAGTCGATTCCAGCTATGAATTGGGAACAATGGTCATAATTTTGATTGATAAAAGTAATCGGTTAAGATTTGTATGGGAAACAACGTACATATTTTGTTTAAAATGAGCTCTATCCTTAAGTTTGCCATAAGTATGCTTAAAGTAATGACATTTTCCAGAATTTGTTCCTTCTTAATGACACTATCGAATGGTGTAATAATACAGGGACTGACTTATTTTTTTTAAATTAATGGGTTCAATTCTCGGCTAGACATATTGATTTGTCAAAAATCTAACGATGCAGTTTTAGTTTTCATCAAAATCGGTCCCCAGACGCCTTTCAGCATTTTTCGATATTCCTCATAGTTTCGGATTTCCCCATCTTGAAACATTCACCCTGTATACAAAAAATATGGCCCACGCTTTTTTCACAATAATACTAGTATTTTTCGTTCATAACTGTTTTAAATTTATTTTGCTTTATTCAAAAGCGCGTGTTTTAGTTTTTTTAACTATATTTATTTTTGACTTTTTAGTTTCATATGCTCTAAAAGCGTGTTATTTAGTTTTTAACTTAAGTATATTTATTTTCCACTTTTTAGTTCAATTTATATCACTTTATTTAATACAAACTACTTATAACGGGATATTATGGTTTTAATAATTATAAACTTTGAATATTCTTATATCAATTGACGACCATGTAAATGGAATCTTGACTTAATTAATTAATTTGTAATTAATCATCAAAATTGGTGAAAATAGACAATTTTCAAGTTTCAAAAATCTATAACTCAAAAACTATTAACTTTGGCAAATTTCATAAGAGTACCTAACATTCATGTCAAAATTGCCCAAAATATTTAAAATAAAAAAATGAATTTAATTGTAAAAATTAGGTATATAAATTAAAAAAAAAAATTTTGCAAGTTAAAAAATGGAATAATTTTATCAAATTAGTGTAAGTACATGCCTATTGTCATCGCGCACAAAGGAGTCGGTTACATAGGTGAAGATAATATAAAGCGCGTAAAAACCATTTTGATGTTTTTTAAATTATACTAGATTTAATACATAAACAATATGGAGGTAAGGTGGCACTATGCGAATAATCCTTTATAACTTAAAATGAACTTAAAATGAAATTGTATTTAAAATATTTAAAACCGCACCGAAACCTTCAATCTATAAGTGAAAACTTGTAATTGGCCATCAGGTGCCATTAGTTTAACTAACTGTTTAACTTAGCCGTAAGTTTTCCTAAAATTGTAAAAATAAAATAAAATAAAATCACGACAAGCAGGTAGATCATTATTCATACCTTTCACTGAATTTTATTTTTAAAACGTTTAAACTCAAAGATTAATAATAATTGACGACCCAAATACGGACTTAACTTTTGCGTTTTATAATTATTCCATCTCCTTAATCTTTTTGACAGAGCACCTTCTGACAAAACAATACATAATTAGAGACACACATATACATTAAAAATAATCTTGAGTGACAAAAAAAATAATAATGTACAAAATCGATAATAATATGGTTCCACTGATTTAATTAACTTTAAGTAATCTAATTAAGTTTAGTTATGTTTGGTTTACACTTTGTAGGGTTGTGGCTCATGTCCCATTATTGGGTACGAGTAGAAGATATCTTGACCATGCTATTGCAGTGCATTAATAATTTGCATCCTTTGAATAGGTAGGTAACTAGATACAATACAGAGCGTGTGAATAGATTGCACGATTTTTCCGACTGGATAAAGTATTTGGAGCATTGCGGTAATCTGGTTGGCGGTCACCGCTCACTGTCCCCCCAAAAAGACCTAGGCAAGTTGTGACATTTAATATCAAAGTACTCTCGAAGCCACTAAATACTTGAAACAAATCAGTCGAGCATCAAGTACCACCTTGAAAAGAACCTTTTACAGAGATTTTTAACATTTTGCTCAGCCAAATGTTCAGGGTTATAATACGTTATTAATTCAATTTACACAATCTGATGAGGAGTGGGGTAGGTATATACTCTATCAGTTACAAGATATCCAGCTAATCCAGTAATCATTACTGTAGAGCTATAGTTATAAATGGGCCCATCCTCGAATTGACGCGACCAACGAAAGATTTTTAAAATTGACAATCTTTTAGACAAAAAACTTATACTTAATACCGACGTCCTTTAGTACAGCAGATATTGCGCCCCTGACGCTTTACTCGAGCCACTTTGAGACATACCATACAAAGCAGGGGATAGCCCCGGGGGGCCGTAAATCTCGACCGTAAATCTCGAGCCCTTAACCAGGTTAAGCGAAACATGCTGCGCTTTTCGTGTATTGTCATAGGTCGACCTGTTGTTGCCTAATTTCATGTTCCTTCGTGAAAGACACATTAACATTTTTAAGTTTTGGTTTTTATTAAACAAGTATCTATAGGTACTTTATTATAGAAAAAAAGAGCGGTGATAAATCAGTCTCTCAGAAATTCAGAATTCGGTTTCTATTCGGTACAACGACAGTATTCCATCAGACTGGCCTGTTGGTCTAGTGGTTAGCGACCCTAACTACTACGCCGGAGGTCGCGGGTTCGATTAAAATATTTGTGTGATGAGCACAAGTGTTTGTTCTGTGTCTGGGTGTAAATTATCTATATAAGTATGTATTTAAAAATATATAATATGTAGGTTTATCACCTATCTGGTTACCATAACACAAGCTTACTTTGGGATCAGAAAGCCATGTGTGAGTTGTCCCACAACATCATACGATAGAAGAGACATTGTGAAACGTTTTCAACAGATATTATCAGGATCTCGGAAACGGCTCCAACTATTTCCATGAAATTTGGTATTTAAGTATGTAGTTTCAGGGGCAATAAATCTATCTAGCTAGGTTTCATTTTTAGAAAATCTTTGAAAACCTGTTTTTATTCGTGTTTTCGAACAATTAATTTATGCGCCCGCCATCTAACGGAATCTGTTATAACTACATAGCAGCTGATAAAAAAGCAATACCGAACAAAGTTCGGGCATCCAATATTTATTGATTATTACTCTACACAAAGTAGATCGCAGATTTTCCTATTAGCAAAAAAAGAGACTTCCGTAGGGACGTAGGTAGATATTATAGTTACATAAGGATTACCTACTACTTACAATCTTTTTCGTCAAATTTCTGTCAATTATTCGATTTTTTTAAAACCTTTGTCTAGGTAACGGGAGCATGGCGCCGTCTCTCGAGCACAGTGAGCGAGTCGGTAGGGCTGAAGCACGCGTTAAGAAGACTGCAAGCGGTGCCGGCGCGGGCCGCGAGACTGGTGCACGCGCTGGTCGACCGCATGCGGGTCGGAGGAGGACCCGTGGTTCCTACAAAGCTGGGCTCTCTAAGAGGCAGGCGACTCCTCACTCGGACCACTGCGCAAACTCCCTACTATAGTTTCAAGGGTATCAGGTAATTTTAAACATTAACTACTAGGTAGGTATAGATAAAAACATTTTGATAGGTAAGTACTCGTAAGTATTATCTTTATAAGACGCTCAGAAGCATATTTTATTGTGTTTGGTTTGGTCCATATGAGTGGTAAAGCACTACCTCGGGTAGGCTTTGTTTTTATTTGAGGAAGCGTGTATACTGTGTACTGTGTAGGTATGTTGTTGGATTGTAGAGATTACTTAACATGGACTGACCTGTAATTAAATATCTTTTAAGCCTCTGAATGAATAAAAGCTTTTGACTTTTGACTTTTTGACTTACTCTAAAATGGTTCTTAAAATTGAAATATGGCTAAATATCGGACATTCAACTGGAATGTGTTAGTTGCACTTTCGGGAACTGTATTAAAATTTTATAACATCTCTAGCGGCGCAGTAATGTGTCAAATGTTATAGCTACGATTTACCTTGTCGCATTATAACACTTTTCGCCTCTCGCGATAAAATCTTGTTTGTACTGTAACAGCTCATAACTATACATACCCTATATAAAATCATGTGTTAAAACGTTTTGCAACACATGGAAAAACTAAAAGTAAGTCATTGAGCCCGTAAACATCTTCTAAGTCCGGGTATATTTTAACGTAAGCACTGGAGTGACTAAAATTCTAATATTTCTATGATACCAATGATTCTAACTAAAAGAGGACACCGCTTTACTTATTTACTTAAATGAAATGAAATTTTAAAGTTGTCTTTTTGGATATGAAGGGTTCGATGTGAGTGGAGATATCCAGGTGACCTGCATGCCATTGTAGGTACAACTCATATAATATTAATACGTAATATATATACTTATTCTGTTTTCTATGATATATACGTAATATATATACGTAAAACAAAACATATATAATATATATACGTAAAACAAAACTTTCACAGTAAAGAAGGGCAGCGAAAGGAACTGTCATTTGAGTCATTTCCGAACTTGTTAATAGGCATTTATAAATTTTAGATATGCCCAGTCTCCACGGGGATCGTTAAGATTTCGACCCCCCGCGCCCCTGGAGCCGTGGTCAGGGGTTCGCGACGCGTTAGAGGAGGGAGCCGTTTGCCCTCACCGATTTATGCTGTTCGACACCTACAAAGGTGATGAAGACTGCCTATTCCTCAATGTCTATACTCCGGCGCTTCCTGATAAACTGTCCGGGTGAGTTGTTGAATATTTTTTTAAGTACACTTAAAAGTTATAACAATTATATGCTAATGTAAATTAATAAATTCAAACTTTTATCAAGGTTTATAAAAGCAACGTTGGGCAACGTTGGGGTTTTATGTGGGTTTATGCAGTGTAGCCGTAGGAGTCTCTTTCTAGAACAGGAGGAGTCACTTTTATTAACCCTGATAAATTATATTACGAGTAACACTGAATGGAACAGTCATCTTCATTCTTGAGGATATCTGTCGACAATCCCAATAAGTCCTATTTGTATGGGATTCTCATTTGCAGTTAATCCATCCATCCAATTGTTAATTGTTAAAATATAAAATTAGTTTTCCTATTTAAGATGAGATCGTATTGCAAGTAAAATACGTCGAAATTCAAGTACCTACCTACCATACTATTAATCCTTGTTTACTTAGGTACAACCCTAAGCTGGCAGTGATGGTTTGGATCCACGGCGGCGCATTCTCCGTGGGGTCGGGGAACGCATTTCTGTATGGCCCTGATCACCTCGTCTCCGCCGGAGTGGTTCTGGTTACTCTCAACTATAGGCTTGGTGCATTGGGTTTCTTGAGCCTGGAAAACGAAGAAGTTTCTGGAAATATGGGATTGAAGGTAATTTATTACATAGAAATTACAGTCATTAGGTAAATATTTTTTAAGCAAACCAGCTTGGTGGAAAGCGGAAAATATTTTATTTTCTATGAGTGGGTATCGGCAAATGACAACAATGTTTATTATGTAGTTGTAAATCAAATGCAATACATAATTATTATGATGTGTGTTAACAAATAGCAAAGTCAGTCACGGCATAAACATATTGGTCAAGAACGTTAAATTGAATTCATTAATCTCTTTACTCTTATGTTACAAACCCTTTATGAGTTTTAGCTAGTCATGTATTTTATCTGTAATATTTAATGGCTTTAAAACTTACTAGTAAATACTACATCTTTGTCTAGGTAGGTGCCTAGTTATAAGGCAAAAGATAATTTTCTTACCTTTATGATTATTACTAATAATTTTCTTTACGTTATAATTTTGTAAATGGCTTAAATATTTAAAGGATCAAGTGATGGCACTGAAATGGGTTCGCGATAACATAGAGTATTTCGGTGGAGACCCCTCGAGAGTCACGATATTTGGAGAATCAGCAGGGGCTGCTTCCGTCCACCTGCATATGCTGTCTCCAGCGTCACAAGTAAGTGTTGGAAATTTTGTATTTCATTGTATGAATTGTGTTTCTTTTCACGTTAGGGAGCATACTTACCTATGTATCTACTTTATAATTAATGGTAGGCCTACACTAAATATCCCTTGGAGCATTGCGACTTACGAAGTCGTCTCATGAGAAACTATCTGTACCAGCAACACACATGTTGCTTAATTAAAAGCTGGTTATTATGAGTACGGGGATAACTTTGCGTGTAAAATTCAATGTCTTCAATAATTCCACCTTAAAATTATACGTATTACGACGTACGAGCCTATACCGCGATTTCGAATTACGAAGGTCCTACTCACGGTATGATGAGCTCTACGATGAGCTATGAGTCAGGCTCATCGGTATAGAACCGCCCTATAGCAATGATACACCGGCGAGCTTTACCGACAAGACATAAAACCGCGGATTCACTCGCCCGTCAATCACCGCGTCTACAAGAACTATATGATTACCAGGGTCTATTTCATGGAGCGATCGCCGAGAGTGGTCTGGCGCTGTCGCCGTGGGCACTCGGGAAGGAACCTCGCGCGAAAGCCTTCGAGTTGGGACGAGAGTTAGGCATCGACACCAACAACACTGCGGAGCTACTTGGTAAAATATCATGGCATTACCTTTTAGTTAAGTTCTATATAATCTTCTTCTTTTTATTGTGATACTAGACTGTGTCCGCGGCTTCGTCCGCGTGGATTGTAGACCTTGGTCCCGAGAAGGATAAAAGTATCCTATATGTTAATCCAGATTCTGATCTATATGTGTAGTAAATTTCATCCAAATCTGTTCAGCCGTTATTGCGTGAAAGAGTAATAAACATCCATCCATACTGACAATAATTCGCCTATAGTAGTAGGATTACTTATTAACCTATGTACCTACTATTATGTATATAACCTAATGTCGGTTATATAAGGATGCTTACCTTCAATGCAAACAATATATTATTTAAGGATAGTAACAGCGAAGATGATCCTACATATAACATCGACGCAATAACCATAAACCTTCAAAAAACGATCCCAGAAAGTAAAACTTATCCGACAGGTAATATCGACCGATTATGCTAAAGCCAGGTAGGTCTTGTAACTAAGTCTGCCACAGTTTTTTCCTTAATAGTAGTAGGTGATGTTCAATTGATATACATATAACTAATTGAGTACATTGTTATGTATATGAATGATTTATTGACCAATCGTTCGATAACTTAATCACAATTTTAATCACCCACTTAATACCTTAACACCACAGGTGGAAAATATTTTTTTGGTCCACGACGTGATTAAATACGTATCTATAAATGCTAACTTAGTTATCTGTTACGATAAGTACATATGTAAATAAAAATATTCAAAATGGGTATCTACTTATTTCTTATCAATACCTAGGTACTATTATTGAAATTGAATGAATCTACGAATAGTTTTATTATTCGTAGGAATGAATGAACAAATTCTTCAGTAAATTATTTTTAAGAGTTCAGTAATTTATTGTTAAATTTATAAGGCAAATTTTTATATATTTTTAAATGGAAATACCTATATTATGACGATTTTAGCCATACCACCTTTATACAACAGGAAATCAGTGACCCGATGGAAAACTGGTAATAGGCCCTGTTCTAGGTTCTAGGCCTATTAGTTTCAAATATATAACAAATAATTTAAACATTAAATACTCAAAAGTAGGAATTTTACTACAATATGATTTTTGGAAAAAGGTTGTAAAAAAATTGTATTATGGAATAGTGGAAATTTATGATTTTCAGGGTATCTTCGCGCAACTCCTAGCGAGCTGCTGGTGAAGGCCGGCGCGCGGATCGCAGGGGCGCCGGGCAAGCCCGCCGACTTGCAGAGCACCGTGGCGCTCCCCTTCCTCCCGGTGTTGGAGCCGGACGTGCCCGAGGCGTTCCTCACATCTTCGCCCAGAGACCTCTTCCCTGGAGTGGACATCCCGCTGCTAACCGGATACAATGCACAGGAAGGCATTATTCTGTTGAGACGTGAGTAATTAAGTTTTCTTATCATAGGACGTGATAATAATAATATGGTACATACTCGTAATTAACAATATAATCTTTAAGTAAGAAAATTGCGATTTTTGATTTTGTAACCCAAGGTATAAATTCGAAAACCTATTAACATATAGCATACTTTTTACCCTTCTCTGCACCAAGTTCTAAAATCCACGCGGGCGAAGCCGCGGGCACTGTCTAGTTACTAATAATTTTAAGTAGGTAATTGATAAAACAATTATATATATATATAAAGTTAAAAGTGTGAACGCCATTTGGGAAACGCTGTCATTGCGGAGCAGAACGTGCTTTCTCGTTTTATAATATAACCACTAACTTATGCTGAACTGAGTTAATAAGCTTTTATAAGAGGTTTAGCGGCTATTGATATTTTATGTACTAGACACGTAAACGTAATTCAAGAGATAGGAAGTACAGTTAAACTTTAATCGTAAATTATAATAGGTACCTACTTACTGCGTTTTCCCTAGTGTTTACGTCAATTTGCTAATCTATATCCTACTCTCATGCTTTCAAGTTGATAGTTATGCAACATTCCAGGAGACCAGAAAACACCTACTACATTATAAATATCGATACGTCCAACTGCAACTGTTCCAAAGTTCTAAATTTTATAAGAACGTGCAACGTATCTAGTACCTATAATGCGGAGTAATTAAGGGTATCAATATTATTATTGTGTCTATGATGTGAACCATGACCTATCTAGTGATAATAACAAACGTAAATACGTAATTTCTTAAGAAAAGCAAGGTCGTCCTGCGAAAGTAGCAATATTTATTATGCTCGCATATCGCTCAAATATGGCTTTATTGCATTAACAATGACACACGAGACATAAAAGTTGTCTTCTTTGTGTACATACATTGGATATTAATTTAATACTAAACTTTTACCAACTTTTTCCAGTAACCAAAAATATTTTCAGTTTCAGTAGTATCGGAACTTACTTTTGTATTTATGACATTGGTCAAATTTATAATAGACCTAATTTAATATTGGCTGAAATTTTCTTTCATAAGAAATTACATTTATATTCGTAAGTTGTAAAAGTAAAATTTTAGGTAGAATCCAATGTTGATCACAAGAACCAAATACACAGTACTGTTAGTGTTTGTGGATATAACACATTCATGGAAAACCTAAGAGACGTTTGATTTCGCAATCGGTTAATGGAAATGACAGTACCTTGGTAAAAGGGACAGGAAATTCAGGTGAGGAGGTCCGGTTTCTCTACATATTTATTTGCACTAGGTACCTTGATTACCTTGAGCACATAAATGGCACATAGTAAGTACTTGGCTTGAAGTTGTATAAAATTGAGAAGTTACATGACATACGATGCTTGCTAATGAATTTTATGTATTTAGAAAATAAGTAATACATAATAATTTATACTTTTATGGATATTTTAGGTCTCCAGACAATTAGCTAATTAATTCGATGCACTGCCCTTCGTAAATAGATAAGTATCTACTTTCGTCCCAAATTAGCTGGTTACTACTTCAATCGATCTAATAAAATGTTAATCGAATGTCTACTATAAGTACAATATGTCAGTAACGATAGGTATTTAGTGTCATGTGTGTCCAGGGCCGGATCTAGGGGGGGGCAAGCCGGGGCCCATGCCCCGGGCGGCAAGTTCAGGGGGCGGCCAAATTCACATTTTACAGACGAATGGATAACTCATTATTTACTTAACTTTGACCACGGAATAAATAAATAATAGCACAAGTACAGTAATTTCATAGCCATATCAACTCGACCGATACCCAGAGCGAGAAATGAGACGTAGTGCGCGAACATTTATTATTCGCGAGGCGCGTAGGCATAGTTCAAAATACGCGCCTGCTCGCCCGCAGGAAGGAATCGATTTTATATACTTAGGAAGGAATTAGAAGGAACTTTGAAGGAATTTATATACTTAGTTCTGCAAAAGCAATGTGACCCACAAAAATATAATTTATTAACCCGGTTCCTATGAGAAGGCCTTCGATTCTATCGAGACCTGGGCGGTGCTTGAGTCTCTTCAGCGATGCCAGATCGACTATCGGTACATCGAGGCGTTGAAGTGTGTATACAATGCCGCCACCGTGAAAGTCCGAGTACACGACAACAGTACGAATCCACGTGCAGCGCGGCGTACGACAGGGGGATGTCATCTCCCCAAAACTTTTCACCGCTGCACTGGAAGATGTGTTCAAGCTGATGGAGTGGAAAGGACGTGGTATTAACATCAACGGCGAATACCTCTCACACCTCCGATTTGCCGATGACATAGTGGTCCTGGCGGAGTCGCTGGAGGAACTCAGCATTATGCTCAGCGACCTCAATAGTGCCTCACAACGGGTGGGTCTTAAGATGAAAATGGACAAGACGAAAATCGTGTCTAATGTCCATGTCACACCCGTACCGGTGGTTGTTGACGGCACTGTTCTCGAAGTTGTAGACGAATACGTTTACCTAGGACAAACGATCCGAATGGGTAAATCCAACTTCGAGAGAGAGGTCACTCGAAAAATCCAACTCGGCTGGGCAGCGTTCGGGAATCTACGACACGTCTTGACGTCCGATATACCTCAGTGCCTGAAGTCGAAAGTTTTCGAGCAATGTATGTTGCCAGTGATGACCTACGGTGCCGAGACGTGGTCCTTTACTGTGAGCCTAATCCACAAGCTCAGAGTCGCCCAGAGGGCAATGGAGAGAGCTATGCTTGGTATTTCTCTACGAGACAGAATCAGAAGTGATGAAATCCGTAGAAGAACGAAGGTGACCGACATAGCTCTCAAAGTTTGTTAATTAAAGTGGCAATGGGCTGGCGTTCGCAGGACTGACAACCGATGGGGAAAAAAGGTCCTCGAATGGCGACCACGTTTAGGCAAAAGGAGCACAGGCCGCCATCCGACCAGGTGGACTGATGACCTGAAAAAGACAGCGGGAAACCGTTGTATTCAGAGGGCCCAGGACCGGGCGGAGTGGCGTCGATTAGGGGAGGCCCATGTCCAGCAGTGGACTACTAAGGGCTGAAAGGAAAGAAGGAACCCGGTTCCTTAACTCTTATCCGTTGAGGAGTTCCTCAAATCTGTATCTCCGAAACCCTTCATCAAATCATCAACAACTTAATATGGGACCAAGTTAAAAGTAACAGCTCCCAAACCAAAAAAAAAAACAATTCAAATCGGTTACCAAATGACGGAATGCGGCGGTCAGAAATATAAAAAAAACGAGTTCCTCTCTATCATCAGTCTATATAGTTCTGCAAAGGTAATGTGACCAACAACAACAATTTATTAACCGAATTCCTTAACTCTTATCGGTTGAGGAGTTCCATTGTGTATCTCCGAAACTCTTTTTTTTAAGGAAAGAATACGTTTATTGTTGACTGTTACATGAGAAAGATGTTACAAAAATTTATAATAAGTTTAGAACAGTCTACCCTATGCGGGCATACAATAATTATGTCTTATATAACTAAAACTTAATTTTATATTTCATTGGCAATCATTGCTAGATTATATTTATTTATTTATTATTTTGTTCAGCAGTCCAAATAATTTGTTTATTTTAATATTTTACCTATTCGAACTTATCGGCTATGTAATGTGCCCATTACTGGGCAAAGAGAGAAAAATCCGGAGGAAAAAACTCTCGACATAGTTTTAATTAATTTATTTAGTTATTTATACGCGCGTTACTACATTCCTTTATGTAATTGTTTATCTATAAACATAATTTAGATTGAAATCGCGAACCATCCATTCATTATTCCGTTCGTTATTTGCATTTTTGTGTGATAGTGCATTCTCTCTGATTATACCCTGGTATAAACACAAGGAAGCACTTGTAGTCGGCAGCTTTACAGGACTGTAAATGTAGCATCTGTCCTTCCTGAGATTGTTATTTTATTTTATCGTTGAAGAATTCCTTTTCGGTATAATAACCTTTGACCAGCTACTGTTTTAAAGACCATTTAAATTTATTGATTGATAGTTTTTTAGTTCTGGAGGCAAATGATTGTATATGCGTATGGCAGATATATACCTACTTTTTTTATAAATTCTACATTTTATTCTAGGTAAATACAATTGATTTTTATCTTTCTGTCTCATGGGTACATTTCTTACACGCATATAAGATTTATTTTTAATCTTCTTCATCAGATTATCATGAACTTAATATGGTACCAAATTCACAGTAACACCTTCCAAACCAAAAAGAAAAAATTCAAATCGGTTAAAAATAACGGATTGCGGCGGTAACAAATATTAAAAAAAATAAAAAACATACAAACGAATTGAGAACCTCCTCCTTTTTTTGAAGTCGGTTAATAAATAGGCTTAACACAGAAATAACAGCAATCAATGCATTATTTCCGGAAGGCCTATGTAGGCTATGTCCAAATTTCAATCAATTAGTGGACATCTGATAGCTGAAATTATATCTATACTAATATTATAAAGAGGAAACATTTGTATATTTGTATGTTTGTAACGAATAAACTCAAAAACTACTGGGCCGATTTCAAAAATTCTTTCACCATTGGAAAGCTAAATTCAGCCTGAGTAACATAGGCTATTAAATAAAAAAATAAAAAATAAAAAAAATCATTGGCATAGCGAAGCCTGCTGGGTCAGCTAGTGGATGATAAAGGTAAAAATAAATGTATGTGGGCGGGGGCGGCATATTTCAGTTTTTGCCCCGCCTAAAAAAAATTGAAGATCCGGGGCTGTGTGTGTCTGGGTACATTAGAAAATAACTATGTTTATATTTTTATAGTAGCATACATTATACAAGATAGACTATTAGGCATATCTTCATAAACAATGACACATTTGAAAGCACGAAGCGTGCGATGGCTACGTAACAATACCTACACACTTGCAATTTCCCTTAAAGTTAGATAATAGTGCGTGAAAACGATACACATACCTAATGAGGAGTTATGGCGGGCGTGACCCGCGTGACGTGTAGGTAATATTACGCACACTCACACTCACACTCACAATTTTTTTGCATAATTCGTCACAGCTTCGAGAAACGTATTGTCGATATACATACATGACACACGAAATCTCTACGAAATAGAGATGCAAATACTAAGTATTGCTTAATATGACTCACCGGAGTATTATGTAAATTGAAAGACTTGTACATGTATACGTATGGGATTTTCAATTTTTATTGTCAAGAATATTAATTGCCCTGTTTCTAGTTTTATTTTAATTTTATACATATATTTTATAGGTATGTATAGGTCAACTTTGTTAGGTAGGATACAAAGCTGTATCCTTACAGTAACTTGAATTAAAAATAAATAAAAAGCAAAATTAAAAATTTTGAAAAAACCCACGACGGTTAAAATGCAATTGAAAAAGGATAAAATAATTAAAAAATCTCCGAAAAACAAAAAATTGAACCCAAGACAATCCGTTCGGGGCATGCATCCGTTCTGGGTAGGTACTAAAAAAGAGGTATCGAAGGTACTGTTAACTTTTTTATTGAAAAAAAGTGTATATTTTGACGTAACTATAATATTTAGGCATATACCATAGCAGACTTTATTGTAGATATTAATATGCTCTACAAAAGTGTATTACAAATAGTAAACATTTGGTTATTCAAACTGGTGAGTTCTACTCTGTATCTTCGAAACTCTTCATCAGATCATCAACAACTTAATGGGACCAAGTAACAGCTCCCAAACCAAAAAAAACAATTCAAATCGGTTACCAAATGACGGAATGCGGCGGTAACAAATATAAAAAAAAATAAAAAAACATACAGACGAATTGAGAACCTCCTCCTTTTTTTGAAATCGGTTAAAAATAGAACAAGTGTATAGAAATGGACTGTATAGGCACGGGTATAGGTATTTTGGAATGACATGTCTGTCATTCCAAATTTGATTGAAAGGTGAACCTTTTATTATTAACATAAACATCTGCGTGTTAAAAATAATTTCTGCATGCATTTGTTACGTAAATTTAATGTAACTTTACGTGAGCTGCATTACAAAAAGAAACGCGATACGGTAGTTTTCGCGAGGTGCGTTTACATAATAAAGTAGATTACTCGATACATTGTAGGTATCAACTTGTCAAGCTGTTTTCCCGTTTTCTAGACTTCTAGAAATTGTTGTTTTGATTCCTACTACTAAGTTATTGGAGTTATTGCTAATATATATGTAAATGAAGTACCTACCACTGATAATAATATTTAACTGAGATTATTTTACGTCATTTAACTGCCATGTTTATTAACTCTTTTTACACAAACAATTTACAATAATACACAAGGTTACAAATAAAACTTACGATTCATAGAGTTTTGCATAAGATTGTTATGTATCTAGACGGCAAAAAATAACAGGATATATTTATTTATTTCACGAAAACATTTTATTCATTGAAAATTATGAACCAAGAAAGTGTTATCATTCTCATCCGATGATCTTTCGTCTTTGAAATAACAAAGCGACATTTACCTACCTTGGTATAGATATTACCTTAGATTAGATAAATTATATATTCCTGATGTACCGATTATAGCGAAGCTTCAGCTTGAAAGATATTAGGTATAATGAGCCTTCTCAGTTCAATGTTTATTGAGATTAATATTAGAATTTACTTTCTCATGAATTTTTCGCAAATGATCATAGTCGAGTCAGAAGTTAATTACAACAGGAAATGTTCAAATATTGTTTGTAATAACGTTTTAAAATAAAACATTTTAATTGTAATAAAACCTACATTCAAAGTTGATTTGTCAAATTTAACAACATTTCCAATCAATAATCTCCAAAAAACATTAATGCTATCCCTAGTCACACAATGGAATGAATTATTACACTTTGATAATAGGCATTTTCGATAACAAGAACGCATTTTTAACCTTTCCATTAGGTAAACAATAGGTAGTAAATTTCTATTAGATTGGTAAACTATGAAATTTATAATCACTTAAAACTCAGCGGTAAACTGCGTTGCACGTGTTGCTAAAACCATGGTAATAACTCTACAAATTAATAAAATCTCCGAAACATATTATTATGAATGCCACAACAAAGCGCACGGATTGATTTACAATTTGTTAGGTACACAAAATTGTCAATAATATAGGTAGTCGCATTTTTAATCTTTATCACGAGGTAAACAATAAGTCACTCCTAGGTAGATTGGTAAACTATAAAATCCGTAACTAATCACTTAAAACTGAGCCATAAGCTGCGTTAATTAAAGTCATAAATAGTGTGTGTTATTTTGTAGAAAAGAAATAAAAAAATTGTGTTGTTTTTTGTTTCGTACTTATCGTGTTTTCGATTACACAATACAAACGCTTATTATAAAATGATTACCCCAGGTATCCAAAGGTACCCTAAGCTACTGGCCGAGCTGGAGCAGGAGTTCCGCCGCGTGGTGCCGCCGGAGCTGCTGACCGACGACCAGGAACGCACTCGCAAGATCGCGGACCACATCAGAGCCTTCTACTTCCAACAGCGCCCCATCGACATCAGAAACATTGACAGCCTTATCGACGTAAGATATTGCAGTTTTCTTCTTTCTTTTCCGACTTATACAATATATGTCTAAGATACTATTATAGAACACGTACCCTTATTTTTAACGTGGGGAAATCCATCATGGATGCCCTGTATCGGCTCGGGGCCGACAGTGGGTGTTATGCCGGACTCCTATAGGGACCGTGCAGAAACTATAGAGGGCAGTACAAAACGACAAAACGCCACCAAGCGGATTAAAAAATAAAACTTCCATAACTAAAGTAGAATAATATTGTCCCTTTGTTTTCATATTTCATAATGTTGCTTAACGAAGAATAACTCAATATTTTACTATAAATTATAGATTAAATTATTAAAAAATGTATAAAATGTGGTTTTCGTGATATTATCAAGAATAGTCTGTGTCGCGCGAACGTTAATTATTTTTCAAATTCTAAAAGTATTTGGTCCAAGTGTTTTTCAATAGAAAATTTGTTGATATATTTTAAGGGTGTAGAGGATTTTACGATTACATTTTTTAAAAATAAAGTGAGCATCGCATAAAGCGGTATTTTAAGATGAATGCTAGGTATTTTGATGTTGTGTGATAAATAAAAATGTTTATAGAACAAATTCCTCCTTTTCATTGAAAATAAAAATAATTTGAATTTTAAATAAATCTCAAAACACATTATATTAGTTTCATTTAAAAAACATTGATAATTCTTTTTAACCGTTTGAATTCATATCACGTGTATTTTTAACTACATTTATCCAATTTTTCATATAGCTTTTAGCCAGGCCATGTTGATACTATCAGTGGAAAAATACGAGAATTTACACTACCATATTTATATTTTTTATTCTTGGGAGTATTGGAGCCTCTATTAATACTAGAATAAACTTTTAATTAATCTTTTAATTTACAAAATTATTTGTGATACACTTCTCCAAAAGTTAAGATACGGTAGTTATCCTAACCATAAAGCACGATTTAGTTCCGATATATGACACTAGATGGCATAGGTGTCGCCACGCTCGGTCCCTATCGGCTAAAACCCCACGATGTTCGAGTCTCCGCCCGCCGCCTGTAGTCGGGGCCACGGGTACTCTTTCGAATTATTTACGCGCGGTGTACCCGTGCGTCACTCAAAGTAGAAGGGATGGAGGAACTCCAGCTCAATCCCAAAATGAGGAGTGGCCCTCTCTTGAGGGTCATCGGTCGTGGAAGAATAAGAATAGAACACGTACCTACACCAACATCACACGGAATAGGACAACACAGAGTTAAAATTCCATCCGTGCGTCCTTGGATCGTCGCATTTTGTGACATTTCTAACCTCTAAACCCTTGCGATAGTGAAAAATAATATTATTAGACGTCACGAGAATATTCCCTTTTTCTATGCTATCTTATCTTTCTGGTGCAACCTCAGAAGTAATCTACAAGCTTAAGATATTAGAGGATTATAGTTTCCACATATAGGTAATTCACCCATACATGCACTCTTTTAGTCAAGCGTTTCCGCCGATTTCTGATGATTTTAGTTAGTAGTATTTTTAGAATTGTTATTCTAAAAATAAAAATTAGGTTACAATATTATTATTATTAAGCTATACAATTCGATTTCGGTACGAGTAATTTTTACTAGTTTTAAGTTAAAATTAAATATCTAAATGTGAAGGAAATAATCGCGAGGAAACCTGCATTCCTAAGAATTTCCCATAATGTTCTCAAAGGCAATAGAAGCCCAACAACCCGCATTAGGCCAGTGTGGTAGACTAAAGCCTACATATGCCGAAATATGTATAATTATGTCGATTACCTCTGTAATTGCCTCAAAGGTCGGTTTATAATTTTTCTCGGTACCTACGTTTGGCTACTGACTAAAATATTGTGCAAACATACCTATAACCTAGTTGCATGATTAAGCAAAAATAAGACTTATAGGCTAATAACATATTAATTAACTGATAAACCTTAATCATAATTAATATAATCATGGGTTTTTGCCAATTTTATCTAACTTGTAATCTCTCTTTGTAAAGTAAGTATATCTTAAAAATGCAATCTCTCTTTAAATCTCATATGATTTCCAACTAAAAAACCTCCACAGTAAAGTTCCCTAAAATAAATAAATAGTAAGAAACAAAATCAAGTCATTTTTATCCTGAACATTAGGTATTTATGCAAAGACATCAATTAAACAATATTGCGAAATAACATCAAGAATATTTTTGAATTAATGTTAACACTGCCTGTCCAATAAATAGACACAATAGTGAAACAATGGCTATGTATCACATGTGACTCACTCACGGGTATTTAGGTATCAATTATGATAATTATCTTTCACCCAATGCACTCTATCATTTAATTGATGTCATCATAATTATAATGGATTTGGTTACATATGAATGTATATACCTATTAATTACCACTAAATCATGTTGTAAATCCTTTACATACATGGACATAAAGATTAAGAAGTTTCTTTATGCTAATGATTTAATGTAGTTTAAGATTGTTATTTGTTAATAAATTCCTTTTTAATGATATTTTGTACGAGTACTTTTTAACCCCCGATGCAAAAGAAGGGGTGTTATAAGTTTGACGTGTCTGTCAGTCTGTTTGTCCGTCTGTCTGCATTGTCTGTGGCACCGTAGCTCGCAAACGGATGAAGCGATTTCAATTTAGTTTTTTTTTGTATGTAATGTGAGTACGGAATATGGCCCGATGACTGGTCGAAATCCATTTTTATTCCACTGCATAAAAAAGGGTCCACCAATAAATGCAACAATTACCGACTCATATCCTTAATATCGCATGCAAGTAAGGTGATGCTCCACATAATTAATACAAGGTTGTTGGCCTACCTCTCAAGGCAAATCGCACCCGAACAAGCCGGATTTGTTAAGGGAAGAGGCACTCGCGAACAAATTTTAATATTGCGTCAGATTATTGAAAAGGCCAGAGAATTCAATACAACCCTTTACATATGCTTTGTGGACTTTCGCAAAGCATTTGACACGGTCATATGGACACACCTCTGGAAGATACTTGCGGAAATGGGTGTACCGCCCCATCTAATTGTTCTTTTGAGGAGGCTGTATGAAGACGGTACTGCAGCGGTAAGAGTAGATGATACCCTTTCAAGTAACTTCAAGACTGAGGCCGGTGTACGACAAGGATGCATCTTATCGCCATTACTCTTCAACACCTACACAGAGTACATTATGCGCATTGTTTTGGAAGATTGGGACAAAGGAATATCGATTGGGGGACGCGTGATAAATAATCTCAGATACGCTGATGATACTACCCTTCTCGCACAGACTAGAGAAGATATGGAAAATTTTCTGACCCGTCTAGAATGTACCAGCCTCCAATTCGGACTTGCTATCAACCGAGACAAGACGAAGATGATGATAGTAGACCGGGCTGAACAAAGTGGAACCAGCGTACACAATATAGCTAACTGCGAAGTGGTACAGAACTATATTTACCTCGGCTCTACTATATCATGTACTGGAGGATGTGGCGACGAGATCAGACGACGGTGCGCCATCACCAGATCTGCAGTGGAACGGCTGGGAAAGATCTGGAAGGACAGGAGAGTTACCAAGAAGACTAAAGTCAGATTGATGAAATGCCTTGTGTTTCCAATCTTTCTCTATGGAGCCGAAACTTGGTCTCTGAGACTGCAGGATCGCCGTAAAATCGACGCATTAGAGATGTGGTGCTGGAGACGCCTCCTAAAGATCCCATGGACGGCATTTCGCACCAATGTATCCATTCTCAAAGAGCTTCATATTAAAGACAGACTATCGTCAACTGTACAACTACGGATACTGAAGTTTTTTGGTCACATCTCTAGAAATGAGAACTCGATGGAGAGACTAGTAGTGCAGGGCCAGGTGGAAGGCAAGAGAGCACGCGGTCGATCGCCAACCCGCTGGATAGACGTCATCAAAAAAGCTACTGAGTCCACCATGGTCCAGTGTACTCGCGACGCCTCTAATCGTCAGAAATGGAAGCACATCGCCAGGAGAGCTACCCTCGGAAATGTTAACGACCCACCGAACACCACACCGTGTACCACCGTGTACCTCGTCAACGCAACCACGACCACTCTGACAAGAGCGCCCGACTAAGAAGAAGAAGAATGTGAGTTACGGGCGAGTGTTCTTAGACATGTTTGATGAAAATATATTATTGTGTCGGTGGTTTTTTTTAATTTTTTAATTTAATATTAATCAGTGTCGTTGTCTCGTCCGTCACTCTTAATTTATGATACTTACCTATTTTTCTAAGGTTCCACAATAATTCAAAAATGTACCGATCGACATCTGCAAGTCAAATTTTTATTTATTATTTAACTCTTTATTGTACACACACATAAAAAGAACAGATAGAGTCAATAAAAACAAGAAATAGGACAATGCACAAATGGCGGTCTTATCGCTAAGAGCGATCTCTTTCAGCCAACCAAGTGGTTAGAAGTTGAAGAGTACAGGAGAAGAGTGAGAAAAGGGTAGGGTGTGCAGAATACAATATAGAACATATTGTATTACATTTGATTTGTATTTAATACATAAATACAAATAAAAAAAAATTTGATTTGTATTTA
Source organism: Erynnis tages (assembly GCA_905147235.1). Taxonomy (NCBI): domain Eukaryota; kingdom Metazoa; phylum Arthropoda; class Insecta; order Lepidoptera; family Hesperiidae; genus Erynnis; species Erynnis tages. Next base: position 4,329,226 of record LR990087.1, read on the forward strand.
ATATATAAATACAAATCTCGTTTTCTGATCATTATCATTGTCCTTGTGTTTCTTCTCTACTACTTATAGGCATAGTTACATTTATCTTCCTCTATTTGTATATCAATTTACCTCTTCACTCTTAAATATTCATTTCTAAATATTTGTATGTATACAATCACTTAATATAATTACATACGAGGATATACTTCCGACCGATGTGTATATCTTCGTATTGTTACAGTTGTTCACAGATGTCATGTTCCTGCGGCCGATATTAGATACGCTGAAGCTGCAAGCCAATACGAACAGAACAAGTCCGACATACGTATATAGGTTCGCATTCGACGGGGCCCTGGGGCTTTTCAAACGCATGCTCGGGATATCGCATCCCGGCGCATGCCACGGAGACGAAATGGGCTATCTCTTTTACTTCTCCAGACTCAACTATAGACTAGACGACGAATCACCAGAGCTGGCTGTTTCTAGGAAAATGGTCCAGATGTGGACCAATTTCGCCAAAACAGGGTAAGCTACGATAGTATTTTGATGAATTTCGCTAGTACAACATGCAACTCCTTTAACGTTCTATTGCTGGGTACAATCCCCAATAACCTTACACATAATTATATAACTTTATACATAGTAGGTACCTACTTAATTTACATAAAACTAAATTCTCACTCACATCACTATAACGGGCTAACTCTGTGAACTGAAAGTCGCCTTTTAGTCTCTTCTATGTCAAACACTCGTTTGTTTCTAGTTCGATGTTTGCTACTAGGTACCTACTAAAGTCAAAAAACGGAGCATCAGAAATCAAATTTTCATCATTCAATTTTCAGAAATCCAACGCCTGCAGTCGACTACGAATCCGTGGTAGATTTCAAATGGGAGCCTGTAAACCAAACATCACATGTCACCTACCTCGATATCAACGGCAACTTTACGCTCCACACGGACCCTGAAGAAAAAAGAGTTCGTTTCTGGGACTGGCTGTATGAAAACTACGCGAAAACGCCTTGAAGTACAAAGACAGTGAAATTGTGGAACAAAGTATTTAATTGTGTACAGTGTATGTGCATCGAACGTTTAATCGAACAAATCAGTATCATGACGTGATCCTAATATCCATCGATATATCGATAGAATGGTAATAAAAATAGATAGTTACTAGGACGATACTACGTTAAACTGCATTCAAAAATTCTGATAAAATTGTTTCGTTATAATGTAGGTATATAAAGTACCTACCTACCTATTATGGAGTTACTTATGTAAATACATAGTAATTTTAATTAAGACATCGAGATAATATTGAATTATTACCTACAGTGCAACACATTTTGTTACAAAATAGATAAGATTATCTACTAATTTTTATGTCTATTCTAATATATTGATTATTATTATTTAAAACGTAATAAATTTGGTTTATTTTCAAGTTCCTATTTCAACTTTCTTCTAAAGATCGAACCGCACCTTGCGTCGACTATAAACGATAAATTTATACATAGTGCCCTACGATGGATAAAATAAAACACATGTGGCTGCTTAAATACTACATTAGAAATGTTAGAAAGAGGCACCGCGCTATTAACATAAAAGTTTCAATTTGAATCAAGATGAGCTGCAAAAGAAATATCTATGGTATTATTTATTTATTAAAAATTATTAAATTAATTATTAAATTAAATAGGGTATTACGGCCTATGTCAAAAAGCTTTTTATATGAATTCGTGAGTCTATAAAAAATTGGAAAAAAATCTTTTGCATACAAATATTATGTAAAAAAAGCTGCCGCCATGCAAAATAAAAATTAAATTCATTGATGATGAATTTCTCACCCAAATTGGCTTTTTTTTTCTTTTTAGTTCTTCTTTCACTTCATCAGTTGCTTCTTGAATGAATATTTGAATTTTATAATAATTTCTAATTTAATCCTTTCTGGAAAGCATGGTCACTATAGTTTTATCGAGGTGACAGCATTAAAATGACTGGAATAATGTAGACGGTACGATCCAATCCAGTACGGACTGGGTTGACTCGCTGGCTTAATTGACTGGAATCGTGTGAACCGGGCGTTAGACCTACTTTTCTTTGGTAAAAAATGCCATGTCTTTTTTTTATTTTCGATTTATTAATTAGTCAGACACCATTTTTTAAATATTTGAAAACAAGTAAGATTAACTCTTCTAATATTTTTTTTCTTTAAAAAGCATTAAACGAAATGAGCATAAAAAAGGACTAAGTATTAAGAATTTGAACAATTCCCATAGTCCCCACGGTGGTAGAAAATACAGATACAGAAATAACACTTGTGCTCATCACACAAATATTTGTCCTAGGTGGGAATCGAACCCACGACCTCCGGCCTAGTAGTAAGGGTCGCTAACCACTAGACCAACAGGCCATAATTATGTCATGTACCTACTTATACTTTTTTACGCAGGAATGTCTCCCAGCACATCCGTGTTAAAAGATTGAAGAAGAAGTATAGGTATATTAGGAATCAACTGTAGCCAAAGGTGAAAATAAATCGACTACTTATAGGTACTTGTTCAGGTGTAGTTAATATTCTTGCGTTGAATCATAAATATTACTCTAAGCTAATAGTTTTCCTCCTATATCAATTTCTTATAAGTTAGTTAACATACACGCGCAATCACGTTCAAAACAAACGCAGTGTATTTTCCATACACTTTATTCAATCCGGTCAGTGCAGTGTACTTTGGTGAATGAGTGACTTCGCGCTCATGAGCAAGTACATCGATTTAAATTCATTTGATTCAGCGAGTACTTATACATACGTCGTGTTATGTTCTGAGCAAGAATCAGACGGAAAGTGTGTTACTGCTGTGCTTTTGTTGGGTGGTTCGGTTCGGGTCAGTTCAGTAACATTCACAGGTACGCTACGATAGGACGTCGTTTGTTTCGTGCGGCTATTTTCAAAATTCGATCGTCTCTTGCATTGAATGGTCGTAGATTAAATAATAATTCTACAAAATCTAAATTACAATTAAGTCATCGCAATAATAATATTATAAAGCCGTGATAAAATATATTTTTTTAAATCTGTGCTGACTTACTGTGATTTCAAATTATTTCTTTACTCTTCCCACTTGCATAAGCTGATTCAGAAAGTACTGGATCTTGCGATCGATCGCGACGTGTTCATAGAAACCAGTAATAAAATCAAACAGTGAAGATGCAGAACGGTACATCAAAGAAAGGCGCGATGGAATTTTTTAACCTCAAGAATATGCCACACTTATCGAGTGCACTGTAAGTAAAAACAGAAATCACCTTACCTGTTGTATCTCGATGACTTGCTCATTATTTTCTTTTGAACACTGTTTATTGTCAGTAACCCATTAATGACCCACTAGCAGTGTTTCCCAACCTTTTTAGGCCATAAATTTCTAAAATTTTTATGCCCCCCCGTACATAATTTTTAATCTTTAAAAATTGTTTTGTTCCTTTATGAAATATAAATTATAAGTTTTGGAAAGAAATCACTATGAAATTGATATCGAAACATTGTACGAGTAATTAAAATTTCAAGACATAAAATGAAAAACTGAAATTCAAAATTATTTTAATATTGTCTTTTCTATGTTCATTTAGTGCGATCATTGCGCTTGATGCTTGCTGCACAGTGATTTTATATTACCTAATACATACTTATTTACTTACAGCATTTTTTAAAGAAGCCTTTTTTGTTAAATTGGCATCCGATGTCTAGCATTGCATTTAGATAACCTAAAGGGAAAGAGATAAAGTCGTGTCGAGTCCATTTTTAAATTGCCCCCTTAACTATCAATTTGCCCCCCTGTGGGGCGTGGGCCCCACGTTGGGAAACACTGCACTATAGGGTCGTGTTCTTACGTTGAAAGGGTTGAAGGTCTTAGTCCATTACGCTGGTCTAATGCGGGTTGGTGGACTTTACATGCCTTTGTGAACTTTTTTTTTAACTCGGGTATGCAGGTTTCCTCACCTTGTTTTCCTTCAACGTAACAGCAGGTGATAAAGCGCATTTTTTTTAATAAAGCGCATTTTATAAAGCGCACGTAACTTTTTTACGAATTAAACGTATTTAAAGTAAATATTGAAAAATAAACAAACTGGCTATGCTATATGTTCTGTTAAGTTTCCATTATTGACACAGACAGACCATAGAGTACTTAAACACTACGTGTGGTGTGACAGACCTACTACCCTCAGTTAATACATCGGAGATGTCGAGATCTTGTCTCAATTATTTCTATATCGAAAACCAGGCAAATGTAGGTATCGTAACCACTTTTTTTCAAATGAATAGATTTTTTAAAACATATTTTACATTATAATATTTACAGTAATAACTAATTCTGACACTGTTTTTAGAGACCGACATCAAAAAATCCAACCCAGTATTCTCCATGTCATCGGCAACACACCAATGGTCAAACTTGAAAAAATACCAAAGGCTGAAGGAATAAAATGCGATATGTGTAAGTATCGACAGTATTATAAAGTTTCAGGAGAACATTCTTTCAATAATTCATGCCTATACATATACATATTTCAAAACTCTTTTTTCATACTATCTAATATTCACACGAATAATAACACAGTATTCTGTTCTGTTAATTTTAAACATATTTTTTTCAAACTACATATTACAATTAGACAAAGCTAAAAAAAAATTAATAATGAGGAATCAACATCACTAATAAAAATTTTCAATTCAAAAGCAATTTTTTAATTCAGCTTTTGAGGAAGAAACATATTAAGCTGAGCTTTGCTATCAAAAATCGAAAGATATGCAACTATTGATTGTACATCTCTATATTTCAGACGCAAAATGCGAATATTTGAACCCTGGGGGATCCGTAAAAGACAGAATTGCTTACCGGATGGTATTGGATGCAGAAAATAAGGGTATTTTAACACCTGGAAAATCTGTAATCATTGAACCAACCTCGGGCAACACTGGCATTGGATTAGCTTTAGCTTCAGCTGTTAGAGGTAATAATTTATTTTGCAATAAATTTGCAAATAAATTAATTCTTGGGGGCATGAACCTATCATTATATGTTTTTCACAAAAATAGCAACTTTTTTAGTATTCCACTTACATTAATATAACGTCAGAAAAAAGATACATTAAATTTGTATAAGTTACTGCTCATCACACGTCCTATTTTCGCAATTAAGAATTTCCTACAGAAAATGCTGAATTACTGAATATAATCGTGTGAATGTAAAAGAAAATTAATAAAAATAATTTAAATAGATAATTTACCTTATATTATTCTCATACCTCATATTATCTTTTTTACATGGATAACGGTTTCATCCAACATCCAACGGTCCCATCATTGAAATAATGCATAAATAATTTCATCATTTAATACGATAAAGATTACGGATGCAAATCTAATGCGTTCACATCTACGAACTACGAAAAAACTTAATTGAAATCGCTTCATGAATCCGTTCAAGAACTACGGTGCCACAGACAGACAGACAGACAAACAGACAGACACGTCAAACTTATAACACCTCTTCTTTTGCATCGGGGGTTAAAAAGAGGCGTAGGTTATTTCGTTAAATGTTACTCTGGCCAATACACTATTCTCACTAATTGTATTTTCTTTACAGGATACAGATGCATAATAGTATTGCCAGAAAAAATGTCTGATGAAAAAGTAAACACACTGAGTGCTCTTGGAGCTGAAATTATCAGAACACCGACGGAAGCAGCTTCGGAATCGCCAGAGAGCAACATTGGGGTTGCTAAACGGCTAGTGAAGGAGATCCCTAATGCTGTGCTTCTTGATCAGGTATGTAAATACAATTAACTGCAACCACAAACCATTCCACGAGTACCTACTAGAATAATATCTTAAATATATTTTTCATACTTACTTATTCTACTTAGGTAGGTACCTATATTTTATGCTTTTTTATTGCCTTTATGGCATGTGGCCAGCCCATTGCCACTTTAATTTGCAAACTTTGAGAGCTATGTCGGTTACCTTCGTTCTTCTACGGATTTCATCATTTCTGATTCTGTCACGTAGAGAAATACCGAGCATAGCTACTCGTAGCTCTCTCCGTTGCCATCTGAGCGATTTTAAGCTTGTGGAACAGTAACGCACTGTTAATATTATGTGAATGACCAATCATTCTGTAATAATCATCTTAACTGACAAGCTATCAGTTTCATTATCGTAAGTGTTTGTAATGGGTCATTTTCCTGTTGCCATGATAAATTGGTCCAACCTACTGTTATCTTTTGAACAAACCCACGCATGATATTTATAACTACTCTATGGTCTGACCTGTTTAAAATTAATTACATATTATCTTAATTAGGTATCATTTTAATTATTCGGAATTAAAAATGTTATTATGGTAAAGATTGCTAACTTATTTATTATAAAAGATAATTATGTATATTATAGTCTATAGACAAGAAATCAAAAGTCGGTCAAAAATTTTACCACGAGGTTCCACTTCAAATGTTAAATTAATCAATCGGAAAAATGGATCCTTAATCCATCCATTCATTATTATACATTAAATCCGCCTAACGTAAATTATCTAATGTCTTTATGGTCGGTACCTACTTAATATAATAGTAGATTGTATGACAAGGGAGCAAAATTATATTTTTACGGCGAGAGCGTTTTTTGAATCCGGAGCGAAGTGTGGGATTCTAGAGTAGAATCCCGACAGTAGCGAGGGTTTCTTTAGTAGAATCCTGAACGTAGCGACGGGTTCAAAAAACGCTCTCGCCGTAAAAATATAATTTTGCTCCCTTGTCATACAATCTACTATTATATTAAGTAGGTACCGACCGTCGCCCGAGCCAAAAATATATTTTGTCCCGAGTGATACACTATACTTTTCATCACCATCTATGAGACAATGGAAGGGGCCTCATATTCTATTGTAATATTATTATTTAATAAAACATAGAGTAACAACAAAATTGAAATTAAATAGTATCTGATAATAAAACAACTAAAAAGTTATATTTACATTTGAGACATTTTCGCAATTATGAAAATTTATTGTTACCTACTTACAGTTTTATTAGGAATAGAGATTGTTGTAGATTTTATATTCTGCGTATTTGAAATAATGTCCGAATCTGGCTCATTTGTAACAATCCGTAAAATTGACAAAAACGCGGGCTGTAGTTAGTAGTAGTAGTAGTAGTAGTTAGTAGTAGTAGTAGTAGTAGTCTTCTTTATTTATTCAAACAATATTTGCGTTCGATTTCTTTAGCGCTGAACACTAAGATATTCCAAATTCAAAAAGTGCGTGGCAATGAACTGTTCCGCGCACTTTTTGAAGAGGGAGGAAAAACTCATTCCTGCCCGCATAAAAGTTTCTTATCTAAGAATACAGCAAAGTCGTATTTTTCGAATAGATGGGATGAAAAATAGTTTTTTCGTTTGTGAATGTGAATTTATGTGATTTTTTGTACATATGTATAATAATCAGTAACGGGCACAAATACAATAGCATTCGCATCCCAGCTCCAAGCACCTATGATCTCATAAATAGTGGCTAAATTACGTAGTAGGTATTTCATAGACAATGTAAATGGAAAGGACTAATATCATTATCATGTGAGTGTGAAAACAGGTACTTTGAACTCCATGTAAATGTATAACATCTCCTTTACATAACTGGCTAAAGTCATATAGACATTAAACAAAAGTCATAATGTCATAAAATAATCAAATAATATATGTAAATAATTCTGGTCTTTGTCTTGTAATGATCTAAAATTTTAAACTCTCATCATTTCCAATACCTGCACCAGACTTGCTCTGTTATTTTCGGGCACTTCCACTCCACTCAAACTGGTTTTATGCTCAAAAAACGCGTCCTGTAGCTGCCACTGCCACATCATCGGGATGTCAGGACTTCTTAATATAAAAGTAAAATAAAATATAAAAGTAGTAAGAGTTTAAAAAATTTAAGGCTTGAGTGTAACAGACGAAATGCCTGCGTATAGTTAACTTTAAACCACAGCGTACTTAATCATTATGTTAAACTACGAACTATTTATTTTTATGGATAGAAAAAAGTAATACTTACAAATAATTTAACCTTTTTTACTTAAAAAGGATACGTTGCAGAAAGTAACGTAATCGCAGCAAATCATATCTCGAGAGATTGAACTGCCTACCTGCTTTCTGGAACAAACATAAAAGCAGGCAGGTAGATGAGTTTCTATTGATTTGGGTTCCAATTTCAAAATGTGTGTCTACAAATATATAGGTACTAGGTATAGCTTATCTATAGCTTGCATTTTCTACATCATTTAGAACTTGTTTGTGGAATTTACAACAAAATAAATAAATAAAAAGAATTTTTGGTTTTACGAGAACCTACGTCGTGACCCAAAGTTGTTGGGCCCTATTTTTCCGTTATCATTCTTTCAATCTTCAACTTCTTGTTATTACCAGCATTGATGTGTAAATAAGCCACACCATGGATGTACTTGAGTGTCTGTAGACAACTCATTACCATACATATTAATAGAAAACTACGCTTTACTTATCCATGGCTTCCATCCTTATAAAGTAATGTTAACAGGTCTTATGTAAGTTATAGATTTGTGTTATACTTTGTATGAGAAAATTGCGAAAGGTATAAAGGTCACAAGGTAGAAGAAGTATAATATGGTGGTCAAGTACTATGAAAATTGGCTCACTCATCCCATGGGCCACGACCAATCACATCCAACCATAAACAGGAGTGAAGGAGTTTCTGTTTGTTTCCAGTTGTCATTTATCGTAGAGATTAATTGAATAAGTGCGACTGTGCGGCTGTTATCAATTTAAGTCTGCAGGCAAGCGGATAATCTATACTTCTATACTAATATTATAAAGAGGAAACATTTGTATTTTTGTATGTTTGTAACGAATAAACTCAAAAACTATTGGGCCGATTTCAAAAATTCTTTCACCATTGGAAAGCTACATTCAGCCTGAGTAACATAGGCTATTAAATAAAAATAAAATAAAAATTGATTGGCAGAGCGAAGCCTGCTGGGTCAGCTAGTCTTTTTATATATATAAAATTCTCTTGTCACAGTTTTAGTTACCATACTCCTCCAAAACGGGTTGACCGATTTTTATGAAATTTTATATGCATATTCAGTAGGTCTGAGAATCGGCTACTGTCTATTTTTCATACGCCTAAGTGATAAGGGTTGTCAACACCTAACATTTTTATTTTATTTTTTGGACAATTATTTTTATTTTTATTTTTCAATAATGTGGCATCAAAAAAATCATACAACCCAAAATTTTCACCCTTCTATCACCAACCCCTATTCTTTAATAGTCGATTTTTAACGCTCGATAACTTATATCGCAAAATAACGTTTGCGGGGTCAGCTAGTCATTTTATAATCTCGACAGTCATGATTGAAATGAAACGATTGAAATTACGATTTGAACGTCGTTGTATCTTTAGACGACTAGAATCTAGAATGTTCCGTTTATTAAATGGTTACCCATCTAACACAAATATAAGACATAGTTTTAAGCCATTTGTAAACATTTGACATACTCGTACTAATTATATCAATAGGTGTAGCAAATACGTCTATCCCAAGACACTAAATTAAACCACTGAGCAAAGGCAGCAAAGCAACGCAATTCAACGCATATAATATGTATCTACTTACAACCTCAAATCATGCTTTATATTCTTTTTGGGGTTGACTATGATATTAATTGATTGATCATTTAAAGAAAGGTGGGTTTGCATTGAAATAAGTGAAGAGAAGTGCGATACCTACCTACATAAATATTTATTTATTGCTCGCAATACCTGTAGTCCTTGGACTAGGTACAAGGAACTACTATTTGGCCCTTTAAAACACGAGTTATTCATACCGGCCCACGTCACAGTCTATAAATTCTATAGGACCTAATATTGACGTATTTCTCTAATGTATTTTTTTTTCAAATATCCATTAGTTAGCATTTTTAGTGAATGCAACCCTTTCTGCGTTCTCCACAAGACGCATTACATTAGTACTGCATATTATTATGTACCACCACACTGTTTTAACGCGAATTGATGGAGGGCTGTTTAGTGTTTGACGAGTATTTTGCCTGTCCTTTTTTCCTGTTAGGTTAGGTTAGGTAGGTATCAAAATAAATTAGTTAGTGCATACTTTTTAGGGTGACGTGCCGGGTAAGGGCAGGTTTCACTCTGACAAAATAATTTTGCCTATCTATCCAAAATTATTCTCAACATAAAAAGAACACACCCTCCAAGTTTCAGGTCTCTACGATAGGCGGTTTATGTTGATCCCTCAGTCATTCAGGACAATGTGTGTAGATTATGCGCCCTCCAGCTGGTTAAACATCTCCACAAAAAATTACATCAACCCGTCTCTTTTTTCAAGTACCTACTTAAAATAAATTAATTGTTGATTTCTAAGCAAATAATAGCAAATATCCCGTAATAAAGTTACCCGTAGCTTTTCTCATGAATGTGGCTATCATAAACACATCCGTGAAGAATGATATATAGTTTCAGCAATTAGTACGTTCTAACAAACTTTAATGTGTAATGTATAGCTGTCCAGGCAGGCATCGTTAAGGCATAGTCCTAATTTATTTGATCCTTTGAAGACTCATCTCAGCAACGCGTCATAATATTCAGTCGTCTTTTCAGCCCTTCCTTCTTATTTTCAACCCTTCGTAGTACGTTAGATACTGGACATGAGCCTCCTCTAGAAAGAACTCGCAGCAGGTGAAATTTAATCGGATTGAGTTTTCAAACATGACTGTGCCAAAATCAAATGTTAAGTATTAAAACAAAAACACTAAGGAGTATTGATATCAACGTCGATGCAAGATAAATTTCTATTCCTTTTTAATCCCGTTAGATGATGAGTTTCAATAAAATATAAATTACATCTTCCATTAATCCTTTTAAAGAATGGTTATGCAAAATTTGAAACACATTGGCCCAAAGGATCACGTTGTACCATACAAACTCCGCAGTTTAGGCTGTGCGTTGATTCTCAATCATTAAGGACAAAGCATTTTAAATAATGACTAGCTGACCCCGCAAACGTTGTTTTGCCGCAAGTCATCGAGCGTTAAAAATCGACTATTAAAAAAATAGGGGTCGGTGATAGAATGGTGAAAATTTAGGGTTGTAAGTATGTATTTTTGATGCCACATTATTGAAAAATAAAAATATAAAAAATTGTCCAAAAAATAAAATAAAAATGTTAGGTGTGGACAACTCTTATCACTTAGGGGTATAAAAATAGACAGTAGCCGATTCACAGACCTACTGAATATGCATATAAAATTTCATAAAAGTCGGTCAAGCCGTTTTGGAGGAGTATGGTAACTAAAATTGTGACATGAGAATTTATAAGTATTATAAGATAATGATGATTATAAGTTTTGAACACAGATTAAACAAAATCTATTGGTTTTATAAACAGTAAAAACGAATCATAAACCCGTTAAAATACGGTAGATACTTACTATAATAGATTACCATGACGGTAATGGAACATAACTTCATAAGGTATAAGTTTCATAATAAATAACTTCATAAATTGAACTAAGTTTCTGAACATAACTTGTTCATATTTTATGATTTAAATTTCCTAGCTATTAGATCTGTGTACTCTGTTATCATGTACTTTCAAATATTTTAATTGATCTCAAGCGTACAATAAAATGTATGTACGTACTTATAATTATCTAACTCTCTGTACTGCCCAAGAAGTTTCAAACTTATTAATTAGAGATTTATGGATTAATTAAAATATCTTTAATCTATTAATTGCATTAATTTACAGTGCATTTATGCATATCCCATTAGCAGTGTCGTTTTGCAAGAAGTTAAAATTGCGCAGGTCAGCACCGTTCATTGACCCCTCCGAACTGAGAGCAAAGCTGAGAGAGTGTGGAGCACATACATATTTCGTAATGTCAGATGTAATTAACAGTGACTCATCACACCACACCACACCATTATTACTCACTATACTCTTCATTTGAAAAAAACTTGTAGGTTTATAACAAAGTTGGTTGGTTGGAGATGGTGCCTACATAATGCGATTACCTATAATGTCAGTTAACCTCCTGAGTCCGAGAGTATGATAATCTGGTTGATTGCCTTGATTTTGTTATACCATGTATTCGCATGATATACAATTAAAAAAATTATAACTCGTGGAAAACTGATTTCCTATATTTAGAACAACAGTTCTATATAACAATGATCATGAATTTTTGATGTACTTATTTAAAGATATTCGTTTCTTATACCAATAAAACATGTACTTAAAAATATATTTATTAGAAATAAACCCTCTTGATTCGTAATTGAGACATATTTGAAACGTAAATTATTGTTTAATCACAACAATGGCTTATTTTTGCAAAATATTTGTAAAAAAATTCACAAATATCAAAATCTTCATTCTTACTTCACTTCACTTCACTTCAAACTAATTTAAAAAAAATCGTAACAGCAACTTTCCCATCCTGCGAAGTACGAACCTCGGTAGTTCCACGGCTCTGTTTTACGAACTCATTGTCAGGTGTCATGACACAGTCGCGAGGTACACGATTCTTCATAATAGTCCCAGTAGCATCGAAACCACGATGGATAATTCTTGCATCAACTTCATATATGTATGTGAAGTAGCGATAAAAGTACTAAAAGTGAACTGGAACTAATGACATTGCCCATAGAAGACAGAATACTAATATTCTGTGTACTACTATTATTCTGTGTTCTATGACGTTGCCAAATACAAAACGGCGGAGTCTCCCAAACTAAAACTATCGTAACCTGAAAACGTTGTTGCTCCTTCGTATACCTTCATGTCTCAAATGCATCCGTCAGGGTTGGCCAAAACAGATATTTTTAATCCGACTGGATTGGGCTTATTAGGGCAGTACTGCCTAATACCACACTGACCTGAGAATGATATAATCATCTCGTCTATCACAAGATGCTCGGACGTTTGTTGAATGTCCTTCACAGATACGATCAAACAGAGGTCTTACTTTCCAGATTTTGTCGATTGTGCGCTGATTGTCTGGGACATCGTTATCAAAGACAACCTTCAACCTGGTTCCTAACAAAAAAATCTGTCACGGGTCATATTATCTGTCACTATCGGAAGTCGCCAAGCTTTCTCCCAATACATTTTGATTATTGGGTAGCCAGCCAATAGTGGCCATGACCATACTAATACCAAAGAATATCAATTCCCTTCAATTCCCTGAATGTAACCCCTGGATTTTTTTGAGTCTTCATCATTTCAGTTTGGTTAGTTGTTGTTACGATTTTCCCTAAAATGTTGTCATCTATGTAGTCTTCAAAATATTGAAACATTACAAAGTTACCAAAACTTCTTTGAATATAATTAGGAGAGAGCAAGTTGTGTATAGTTGGACTAAACACAATCCTATCTCTTTCCCGGACTCGCATCAAACGTTCTCCACCTCTTGCGTTTCTGCGTGAAGATTGGCCTCTTTTCTAACTTCGTATTCCGATGCCCTCGAATCAATGAAGATAATGAAAGCGCTGGTCATGAAGGTGGTGCTGTAGACAATACTCCATCATCTACTAAGTATATCGATCGATTCTTCTGAATCCGAGCTATTGTAGCCATCAGAATTAGAATTGCGTCGTTTTTCATGTGGCTCATATAGGTCATCATCAGAAGCACTAAAATCACCCTCACTTCTGCCTAACTCGTCAAGAATTTGATCTTCATTGAAAACTGAATCCAAATAGCAAGCCATAATAGAAAACGTACGTTCTAAAATAAGTACATCCAAAATAGCAATGTTACGGTTTAGAAACCTCATGTACTAAAATAAGGACATTTATAGAAATCGAATTATGGACTAAGGTTATTTGAATAAATTGATGAAATAATTGTAACTAGTTGCTGTACGAATATTAGTTAGCCTATACAAACTCCAAAATTTTACAAATTGTAAAAAAAACTATGATCCAAATGGATTAACTTACTGGTATTATAATTTACTTTATATTCTTGCTGTTTTTTTTTTCATACTTTGCACTGTTCAAGTAATTATTAAATTAAGATTATGTACCCATATGCCATATATATAAATACGTCGCAAAAATGACCAGACGTTCCGTCGTGGAAGATTCCGAATGAAAATTACAAGTCGGATATTTCCCAAGTGGTATGATTTCGCCGATACTGGCTGGCCTCCATTACATAATAGATATGTTTAGGTCAAATGAATAAGATTTGTATCCTGCCGTTTTTTCTCCTTTAAGATATTACAGCTGTAGGTAGGACGACCACGCGGTGCACGGATTAATTTGTTTGACTACGTGGGTCAACGTTTCCACTGCAGCACACGCTATACATACACGTACTCACGTGTGTCAATTCATGTGTAGAGTGTCCGTGGGTTGCAGTGGACACAATCACATATATTTTCTTGCAAAGCGAAGCTTGACACACGTGCGTAGCCTCTCCGTGCGCTGGGGTGGGTTCGCGTCTTTACCTTAACTTTATAGTTGATGTTGGGTCCATTCTTTACCGATCCGATCTGCCTCGGTCGCCGTGTCAAATTAATTATAAGAAACAATTTAATAGTCGTATCATAATATTTAATAACGAGTACAATCCGCTGTCGTCGTGCAGACCTTGAAACACAATAATAATAATTGATCTAAATAGGTCTATCTCGATCTATCCCATAAAAATTCATACAAGACTACTCAGCTAGGCGGAAAGCACCTAAGAGTAACTCGATGATGTACGCGTGTTTTAAAGAATTACTCACAAAATACTAAGAATTATTATTATTTGAAACTAGGTTATTGTACCAATTTATTTCACCATCTTGATATTTCAGTATTCTCCTCTATTATTCTACTGATCTAACAAAGACTAAAAAGATATCTTAAATTGTTTTTCCGGCAATCAACTTACTAACCGAACAGATGACGAACATGCTGTTTTACGGAGACTCATTGAAGTCGATAGGTACACGTCCTTTCCTAATTCAAATACTTAGTAGGTACCTATAATTTAAACAGCCTTAATACTTAAACCTGTGTAAAATCTAAACTTGTTTTTATAGTACAACAACGTGTGCAATCCGTTGGCGCACTACGATGGCACCGCTGAGGAGATCCTCTGGTCTCTCGACGACGACGTGGACATGGTGGTGATAGGCGCGGGTACCTGCGGCACGGTGTCTGGGATAGGACACAAGATCAAGGAACGCTGCCCCAAGTGCATCGTTGTTGGCGTCGACCCCTACGGCTCAATACTCGCTCAGCCTGAGGAACTGAACGAGAGTGACGTGCAAATATACGAAGTAAGTTATTAGCTAAGACGTATCTTTTGGCAAGTATACCTTCATACCTGAATCTACAGGGCTTCAAATCTGTAAAAAAAATTGGTACTAAATCATTTGCTCGTGTCTGCTGTCAATAGTGTGAATTGACAACGCAGCGCTACCATGGTGGCACACGCGGTCCTTAATATTTCTTGTCGTATAAATATCGCTATTAATAAAGTCTGCCACACGAGCCGATCATATAGATTTTTTGCTCGCCAGCTCCTTATCTATGAGGTACACACATGACTTAAGAGTGTAATCGTTCACTGTTACTATAGTTACTATATTAATTATTAATCAACGACAACGCCGGGTTATTATCGTTCAGAGCTTAATTTGGATATTATTTTTATAACATGATATAAATAACAAATATTTCTTTCATCACTATGAATACATCATTTGAGATGTTTATTTCTTTAACCTGTTCGATAAACTTCAATTAGTGAACTAGTTAGTTCGTTTTTGTTGTAAACAGTTGATAATTGATTCACAATCCACACTATCTATCTACATCTTTAATCGAGCAATTCTTGTATATATATATATAATCTGGATCTCGGAAACGGCTCCAACGATTTCCATGAAATTTGGTATTTAAGGAGTTTCGGGGGCAATAAATTTATCTAGCTAGGTTTCATTTTTAAAAAAACCTTTGAGAACCTGTTTTTAATCGTGTTTTCGAACATTCGAACAATATTAATATGCACCATCTAACGCCATCTATGCATACAACAATATAACTAAATTATGATTTACCGACGCAGCAACACTACAGCTACTTGACATAGATGGCGTTGTTATTCAGCGCTAAATATGTAAATATTTTTCCCAATAATCATCATTTACAAAATTAAAATACGAGCAAAGCTCGGTCATCCAGATATTTAATATTATAAAGAGGAAAAATTTGTATTTTTGTGTGTGTGTGTATGTTTGTAATGAATAAACTCAAAAACCACTGTGCCGATTTAAAAAATTCTTTCACCATTAGAAAGCTACATTCACCCTCAGAAACAAAGGCTATATTTATTGCTAGAGCGAAGCCTGCCGGGTCAGCAAGTGAATTATAAACATGTTTCATTACCTCATTTAACACGTTAGGTACTGTTATAGATTGAAAGGAAAGTTACAAAGCTCTAGGTATTTAAAGTAACTATTACCTATAAATTACTTTATTAAAACATAATAATATTTTGTACTAGGTAGAGTAGATACTTAGTAAGTAATTGATTGCACGACATGTAGGTAGGTATTTACGTAGGTATATTACGTAAATGTTTGAAAATATATTCATAATAATGGGTCATTTATTTTAATAATAAATAAATAACGCTTCACAATCATAGCACCACACTAGGATTCCCTGTGTCGTGGGTGCCATGGACACACACAAGACATGAACACAACACACACCAAACCAGAAACCTACCTTCCGCGCAGCGCACCGGTGTCTTAACCACTGAGCCACTTGGGTCGTTCTAATATTGTAGTCTTGGGTCGTAATATTACATAATGTCAATTTATTTCAATTACAGGTGGAAGGCATTGGTTACGACTTCTTGCCCAAAGTATTAGATAGGACAGTAATCGACAAATGGATAAAGACTGACGACAAGGTGTCTTTGCCGATGGCTCGAAGAGTCATCAAGGAAGAAGGTTTATTGTGTGGTCAGTAATAATAATAATAATAAATCTTTATTCATTGAATGAATGAAATAACTTATATCGTATGTACAGAAGAAATATGAAGCCTCTGATTCCTGAAGTAGCCGAAGCTGTGGTACAGGAACCAGCTGTATTCTCCCATTTGTGTTGAACTATTGTTACACATAGTACTTACTTAATAAACTTATGATAACACAAAGAGAAAAAAGGGTTAAAAGTATATATTGAATGTTGCCTTGTTAGGTATGTAAAGATACATAATTATGTGACTGCGTATGAATTTTACACATGTATGAGTATTTATTTGATTGTGCCTGTGATTGTAAAAAGTGTGTGAGTGTGTGTTTATATACTACCTAACGTATACAATATATTCTCGACACCATCATAATCCAAATCATTGAGCCAGGTTAGAATTTAAATGCTATTACCTATTTTTTCTGTATAGTAGATCCTTATTTTCTGTATTCTCTCATTATCCATATTTTCTGCGAATCTATTATCTACTAAGGCACTACTATCGCATTTCAGAAGGATGAAGTTGAAGTTATTCGGGGATTCTTAGGTATTATTGTGAGGAGGTAGGGAATGTCCCAAACTTACTCATCTTGTCTCGAAAATTATTTTTCATCCCATCTATTCGAAAAGTACGACTTTGCTCCTCTTTAAGTGCGCCCATAGTTGGTGTTTTCTATTAAGAAACTTATAGCGGGCAGGAATGAGTTTTTCCTCCCTCTTTATAAGTTCCAAGTTCAAAAAGTGCGCGGCAATTAACTTTTCCGCACACGTTTTGAATTTGGAACATCTTAGTGTTCAGCGCCAAAGAAATCAAACGCAGAAAAAAAAGCGCGGGAAACTTAAAAAGGGCGGACGTGTTTTTCTGGCTGTAAATTGTTTTATAAATTTAATTGAGTTATATCAATCAGCTAAGTTGTGTAATATAGTAAATTTATTTTTTAACTTGTGTAAATATATATATATTAGTTTATTTCTTCGTGTAGGTAAGTAGATTAGACATAATTTTATTTTATTAATATGAACGAACCCCCTGACCCTGGGGACACAGTTCCCCAGGCGTCGAATTTCATTACCATTTCTAATGATAATGAAGATTCTGCTTTAGACACAGATGGGTCTATCAATTTAAAATCGGGTAAGAGGAAAAACCATAAACGTACAATATGCAAGCATTGTAATAAAAAGCGGAGGAAGAATGTAGGTGGTCAACCCAATATTGGCTGCCAGTGTACAAGTGATGAGGACAACATTGTGTCGTCTGTATCTGTAGTTCCCGACCATATTAACACAACAGCCCCTGAACCTTTAAATATTAATCAATCTAGCACAGTTGTATACAAGGATGATCCTCAACTAAACTTCAGAAAATTATATAGTAACACTGATGCAGGTCCATTCATTGTCCACATTCAAAAAGTTACTGTTTCACCGAACGATGGAACCACATTCCACCCTATAACATTTGGCAAATTTTTAAAAATTAATAGATTTGCTAATATCATTGACGGTAGTGTAAAAAGAATAGGAAGAAACCGCATTACCATTTCCTTTTCCACATATACTGACGCTAATATATTTGTAACAAGTAATTGCTTAACTGTAAATAATTTAAAAGCTTTCATTCCTTCATACAATTTGACCAAAATTGGCATTGTGAGAGGAATACCACCTGAGTGGTCTCATGAGGAAATTTTAGAAAATATCCAGACTCCGACAGGTTGTGGTGAAATAATTAAAGTGCGCAGATTAAATTATAAATCAATTGTTGATGGTTCGCCCATCTGGAAACCAACTCAATCAGTTGTCATCACTTTTGATGGTCAATTTTTACCAAAACACATATACATGTGTTACAATGCATTACCAGTTGAACTATATATTTATCCAACCATACAATGCTATAATTGTTGTCGATATGGACATACTAAACTGCAATGTAGATCAAAACCTAGATGCTATAAGTGTGGGCAAGAGCATGCAGGTGAAAATTGTTGTACGGAAGAGGAGTATTATCATTGTATCTCATGCTCTGGGTCACATTTCGCTATAAGTAAGGACTGTATGGAATACCAAAGACAAAAAGAAATAAAAGTAACAATGTCACAAAAGTGTATTTCTTATATGGAAGCTGCAAAATTACATCCTCCAATAGGAAAGTCTTATGCTAATGCTGTTTCAATTTCAAGTAACACTAATCAAAATTTAACCCCAATTAGTTTTAAAAACCCATCTAGTCAGAAGTCCAATAATGTGTCATATAGGAAAACTATCTCCCTTCCAACTCGAACTCATATCAGTACTGTTAAAGGCTATGATCGCAAATCACATGAAGAAATCATTAAATCTCACAATAATTTTAATTCTTCTGATACCGGAACCATTTTTAAATCTCAAGTAGATGATGAAGCTTTACAAGCTCCATCTCTTTCAGAAATTATAAACGCGCTTATTGCCACTTTATCACAGTACAATATCTGTTTACCGTCCAACGTTGCACCTTCTAAACCTGTAATATCTAATAATATTAATCACAATGATGGACAGCAAAGTCCTTCAATGGAACTGTCGTAGTATAATTCCGAAAAAAAATGAAATAATCTATTTAATTAACAAATTCAATCCATTCTTAATTTCTTTATCAGAAACTTGGTTAAAACCTGATAGTAATTTTAAAATATCAGGTTATAATTGTGTCAGAGAAGATCGGTCTGACGGTTATGGCGGAGTTGCCATTCTTATTAAAAACAACTTCATTTATTCTCCTTTTTCTCTCCCTTCACATAGTGACAATTTTTCTATTGTTGCTGTGACTATAAATAATATAATTTTTGTGTCTTTATACATTCCTAGGCCTAATCAATTTATAATTAAAGAAATAGAAAATATTTTTAAATTTTTACCACAACCTTTTATAATAATGGGCGATTTTAATTGCCAACATCAATCGTGGGGCAGTTCTGTCTCTTCTTCTTGCGGAGAACTTTTACTGAACGTTCTTGATACTACAAATTTATGTCTTTTAAATACAGGTGTTCCCACTCGTCGTACAAATCCTTATGAAAAATATAGCGCAGTTGACTTATCTATATGCACCCCCAATCTAACATCAAAATTATCATGGTCCATTCATTCATCTACCCATGGAAGTGACCATTTTCCTATAATCATCTCTTTTCCCAGCAAGGATTTTAAATGTGATACTTCAAGGAAAACTCCACGCTTAAGACATAACCTTTCCAATATTACTGAAGAAGTTTGGAAACTTTTTCGTTCCAATGTAGAAGATAATTTTAAAATCAATGACACGAAACCCATTGTGGAACGAGCTGAAGCACTGGCTGCTTCTATTATTCAATCAGCCAATAAATTATTTCCTGAAAAAGGTCGTAAGGGAAATTATATTCCATCACCTCCATGGTGGGACAAAGATTGCACTCGGGCTGTTGAAGAAAGAAAGGCTACTGAAATAGAATATAGTAACAATATGAATGATAAAAAATTCTCTAATCTTATGAACATCATTAAATCTACAAAACTGTTATTTAAACAGAAAAAAGCACTAAGTTGGGAGAATTTTTGTTTATCTATAAGTCCTGACACTCCTTCATCCTTGGTTTGGCGAAATATAAGACGATTTCGATCGTCTTTTAATATTTCACCATCAACTCTAATCATGCCTGTTGATATAGCAGATGATTTTTTAGATAATTTAGCACCTCCTACAGTTCCTGAAGAAAAGCTTGTTTTATATTCTCCTTTAAATCGTTTTGAGTATGATGGAACTGGACTTGGCTCTGAGTTCAATATTATAGAATTAAAATATGTATTAAAAAATGTTCGTGATTCTAGCCCTGGTTTAGATAGTATACCTTACACATTTATTGCACATTTGTCTGATAACACCTTATATAAATATCTTGAGATTGTTAATAACGTTATGATAACTGGTAACATTCCACCATCTTGGAAGATACAAGAAATAATCCCTATATTAAAGCCCCTTAAAAATCCTTCAGATGCCACATCTTATCGACCTATTGCTCTTTCGTCAGTGTTAATGAAAATTGTTGAGCATTTGATTAAAAACAGATTAGAATGGTTTATCGAAAGTAATAATATTCTCAGCAATTCTCAGTTTGGTTTCCGAAAAGGCAAAAGCACCATTGATAGTATTAGTTTATTGACTACTGACATTAGAATAGCTTTTTCCCTTAATTATTCCGTTTTAGCAGCATTCTTAGACATATCTGGTGCTTATGATAATGTAAATTTGTTAGTTTTAAAAGAAAAACTACAATTTATAGGTGTTCCCACCAATTTCATACAATTTATTATAAAAATGTTATCCGAACGACAAATTTGTTTATGCCTTTATGACTCCGTTAATATCAAAAGAACTATTTGGAAAGGTCTCCCTCAGGGCTCAGTTCTAAGTCCATTGCTATACAATATTTACACGTATGATTTAGAAACATCAATTAATGGTACAGTCAATATTTTACAATATGCTGATGACTTGGTTCTATATACTTTAAATCATAACATCACTGAAGCCTGTTCATCTATATCTTTATCACTTGAATTACTTAAAGTATGGTTGGATAAAAATAGACTTCAACTCTCCGTTCCTAAAAGCAGTGTTGTTTTGTTTTCCCGTAAACGATCTTTACCATCCATCAATATTAATTATAATGGTATTCTGTTCCCTGTCACAAGTCAAGTAAAGTTTTTGGGAATAATTCTTGATTCTAAACTTACTGGACAACAACATTGTGAGTATGTACGTAATAAATGCGAAAATCTTGTCAACATGATGAGATGTCTGGCTGGAGTATGGTGGGGTTCACATCCATCGTCATTACGGTTAATTTATAATTCATTGATTCGTAGCCATTTAGATTACGGAACATTCCTTTTACAGCCAGGTAATGCATCTGGTTTTAAATTGTTGGAGGGTATTCAATCTAAATCACTAAGGATTATATGTGGAGCTATGACGTCTAGTCCGCGAAACGCAATGCAAGTTGAATGTTGTGATCCTCCCTTACATTTAAGACGACAGATGCTATGTGACAGATATTTTTTCCGCACTTTACAATTTTCTCAACATCCGTTATTACTTAAACTTAAATACCTTTCAGAATACGTCGATAACTCCTCATATTGGACTCATAAAACAGTGCCATGTTTAGTGATAAGTTATAGGAAATATTTATCGCTTTCATCTCCTATACATAGATCTTCTGTATTACCCTTATTCCAGTTTAGTTATGAATCATTAGTACATCCAGTTCAAATTGATTTCAATCCAGGAATCCACAAAGGTAAATGCAACGCTAACTCACAGTTCAACTTTATTGTTGATAAAAATTGGCCGAATTATCATCGAATTTTCACTGATGCTTCTAAACATACGGGAACTTGTGTTGGAGTAGGAGTTTATCATTCACAATATAATATTGTCTTAAAAATCAAACTACCTCCAGAAAGTACAATTTTTACTGGAGAATGTATGGGACTTTTGAAAGCTGTCGAATATGTTATTTTAATGAAACTCCCGAAAACTGTTATATTTACTGATTCACTAAGCGCTCTCCAAGCCTTAGTGAAGGTTCCATTTAAGTTAAAAACATATCACCCTTTAATTTTTGAAATTAAAAATTTGATTCATACTTGCTCTTTAAAACAATTCATTTTGAATTTTGTTTGGGTACCTAGTCATTGCGGTATCAAAGGAAATGAGAAAGCCGATCTTCTTGCTAACGAAGCGGTGGAGTGTGGGGACATTTATCCATATAAAATATATTGTCCTGACTTATCACCTTTAGCTATGCTGTCCCTTAAAAATTCATGGCAGAGTCATTGGGAGGAAAGTAGCAAGTACAGGGGTAGTTACTTGTATACAATCCAACCAACCATAGAACGAAAGCCCTGGTTTTCTAAATTTAAGTTAAATAAACAAACCACCAGTATTTTAATCCGTATGAGAATGGGTCATACTTGCACACCAAACCATTTAGCAAGAATACATTTAGTAGACAGTGCTCTTTGTGCTTGTGGAACAGATATAGGCGACACAAACCATATATTTTTTTCCTGTCCTCTTCTTAATCATACTTCGTTTTTTACTTCCCTCATATCATTTAAATTCCCTTTTCCTTCTTCTATTCCATGTCTACTTTACTCTAAATCTCCTTATATTTATAAAGCTCTATCATTATTTATTATAGAAAATAATCTTAAGATTTAGATTTTGTAAATAATAATAGTTAGTGAAACTTGTATATATATGGTTATTATATGTTAGAATTTATCCTTATGTTATATTTATTGTAAATTAATTTCATTTATTATTACTTTAATTTTCCTGATTGATCCTTTGTCCAAATTCCCGTCCACAGTTTTTCTATTCCTCCTGTTTCCCTAACTTGACGATTGGCGATACGTAAAATTGCGTGGTGCCATCACTAAATAAAAAAAAAAAAAAAAAAATCAAACGCAAATATTGTTTGAATAAAGACGCAGGAACTACAGAACTACAGCCCGCGTTTTTTGTAAATTTTTACGGATTGTTAGAAATGAGCCAGATTCGGACATTATTTCAACATTTCAAACACGCAGAATATAAAATCTCCAACAATCTCTATTCCTAATAAAACTGTAAGTAACAATAAAAAATGTCTCAAAGTATGTAACTTTTTAGCTGTTTTATTATCAGATTCTATTTAATTTCAATTTAGTAATTTAGTTGTTACTCTGTTTATTAAATAATAATATTACAATAGAATATGAGGCCCCTTCCATTGTCTCATAGATGGTGATGAAAAGTAGAGTGTATCACTCGGGACAAAATATATTTTTGGCTTTGGCCACGTACTTTAAATCCGTCGAGAAATATCATTTTGCTCCCTTGTAATACAATCTACTATTATCTATTACTAAGAACGGAAGATAATTGCGTTCACAGATGTAGGCTGATTATTCTGAATCCCAGGAAAAGCCGTGGCCTCAGATATAGGTAACATTATAGTTTGGTAATGAGTAGGTAATTAAAAATGCTGTAATTGTATTTCCCAGTATGAAATAAGTTTCAAGAAGTAGTTTTCCTGTTTCTGCTGACGTAATACATAGTGTACATACTATTAGGGATTTGTATTTTTGACATATTTTGGTCTCTTTGAATTCCTTTATACTGGCATTTTTTATTTATTGATTTATGTACGTAGGTACACAGTAAAAATACATGACATAGAAATAAAAAATAACTAGAAAAGTCTATACAAGGGCACTACTTATTACACTTTTTATTATGGAATAGGAAAAATATCTAAAATATCAAATCAACGGATTGTACTGAAAATTGTGCCTAAACTTTTTTTTTGTCTTATATTATTATATTAGGTGGTAGCAGTGGCGCTGCGATGTGGGCTGCGTTACAAGCTGCAAAGGAATTGAAGGAGGGACAAAAATGTGTCGTTTTGCTTCCTGATAGCATTCGCAACTACATGACCAAGTTTATAAGCGACCAGTGGATGGAAGCGAGAAACTTCAAGCCTCACTTCACTAACAACAAGTTACCGTAAGTCACACATTTTTCATTTATTCATAAAATACGTAAACTAAGTGTGATACCTATAGGTACTGATGCGGGAAAATAATACTCTCTAGATAATTATTAATTATAAATACGTACCCATAATTATTTATAGGTATATAATTATACGCATTAATACTAATCGTTATACACCATTACACAATCAATTCATTGTAAGGTCAGTAAGAGCCTTGGGTAGGTAATTGTAATATATTATGGACAGTAAAAAAGGTCAATATTGTAAAAATATTGACCTTTTTATGTTGTCAGATCTACATCGAGCGTGTCATTTACAACATGGGTGAACTTTTGCATCATGATAATGAAACGAATAACTTTATTTTTGTATCTATTTATTTTATTAACCTTTGACGATGAGTCTTGGCAGCATGAGTCGAATATTAGAACAAGGCTCATAGAAGCTCTTTAGTGTCTTGATTGTAACCCATTAATGACCCACAGCACGGTCAGGTCTGGTCTTACCATGAGAACAATGTAGGCCTTAGTCCCGCACACTGGCCTAAATGCGGATTGGTTAACTTCAGATGCTTTTGATAACATTTTTTGTGAACTCTCAGGCATGTGGATTTTTTCACGATGTTTTCCTTCACCGATACAGCCAGTGATATTTAATTTTATAAAGCGCAAATAACTTTTTTATGAAAGTTATTGGCCACTGAGATTTGAACCCGGACCGATAGAGAAAGAGGCCAAATTGAAATTCTTAGCCACTGAGCTCTATCTCCGCTTACTACCTAATCATAAATAATATTGTTAGTCTAAATCGGAAGGTTTATACGATATCAAGCATACCAATAATTCAATACATTTAAGTACACGTACGAGCACGTATCACATACAGTATACATACGTACTATACTATATGCGATAGCACTCGCCATATTATAAAATACTTATTCCTTATTTCTCCTGTTTTGTGAATTAATACAGTTATTATAAATTCATATTATTTATAAAAATGTATTGCAGATGGTGGAACATGGCTGACTTAGAAGATATTGTGGATCCAATATACACAATATCTGTTAAAGCTACGCCGAGTGATGCACTGGCGAGCTTGCAACATAGCCATGTGCCTGTTATAGCAGCTGTCGATGACAAAGGGTGAGTACCAGTATATTGATGTATACTAATATAGTGTGATCTAAGCGCAGCCATGAGCGTGTGCCTCACAGCCTACATCTTGGTGTCTTGGTCGTCTCAAGTGTAACTATTTAGCTAAGGGAAACGAGATTCTTAACAGTTTATTAAAGTGTAACTCAGAAAATGTGTAGGTAATCCTTATTTTCAGTAAACGAAACAAAGCCACGTCATCTTTTTGAACCTATAAGCTTGCAAAAATTGACATTGATGACAGGATATTGAGGGTGAAACAAGACCAAAAATTAATTATTTATTTATCGACTAAATAAAGATTTTTATTTTTATTGTGGACCCTATGTAAAAAAAGGGATTTCTTTCAAAGAAGTGGGTCGATTTCATTGAAATAAAAAACAATAATACGTCAAATATTTGGCAATGAGGGTAGAATAACACGTAGCTCTCAAAACACATCTTAAGCATCTATCATGCCCTAAACTTTGACTTTTGACGGGACGGGACTTGTGACGGGACACACTGTATAACATTACTATTTATCTAATATTATAATTATCTATGATAGCGATATCAATATCTGTCTTCTATAACGTTGTCAACGTCAATTTTTTGCAAGGCATATTGATTTTTCAAAAACCCAACGATGCAATTTTAGTTTTCATCAAAATCGGTCCCCAGACTCCTTTCAGCCTTTTCAAAATTCCTCATAGTTTCAGATTTCCCCAACCACGCACACTTGAAAAATTCACCGATTGAAACTAATTGTACGAGATTTTTTCTTGACAATGCAACTGCCAATCTTTTATATTGCGACTTCGTTTTAAAAACGAATTCGTCTTTTCTCTTTCACATTGCCAATCTCTAACGTTAGAGAATAATATATACATCTATGGTCGCCATATCAAAGGTGAATGTGGCGCCAGTTGTGAAGACCCTGATCAGGCTATGAAAGTTCAAATATCGATAAATATTTATTTTAATAGGATCCACATATCGCAATTGATTTACTTGGTCCAGGAATTTTAGCACCAAAATACGAGTATATCGGTCCGCTCTGAAAATCCTTCTACGTGATTTTTCGATTGGATTATGTGTATAAAAGTATAAAACCGAGTTTCTGTCGCCCGAAACTTTAATTTAAACATTTTTTTCGTATCTCCAAAAATTATTGAGATACTTTACAAAAACAAAAAAAATGGTTTTTTTACCTGAATATATCGGACAATATCAACAATGGGAAAAGTTTGGTATAAAAAAGATGGGAAATTTTGTCCTCTACAAAAAAGATTTCTACTGTTTTAAACGTAAAACTTATCGTTTCCAAGATATATGCAAAAAACGGTTTCCAAGATGGCGGGTAACGCTCTCGGTTTCGGGCGACATAAACTCGGTTTTATACAAGACTTATAAGCATTGTATGCAGAGCGAAAATCTAAAAATCTTGGACTAACTAGGTTATCTGTTTAGTCGAGAAACGTCGCTGATTGTCGCTAATGCCACGTATGTCACAAAACCAAAGGTAGAAAAAATGCGGTAAAATTTAAATACATAATGATCCCTAAATATTATATGTAATGTTTTTCTTGTTACTCTGTATCATTTTATTGATTTACTTCACAATTATTTTAGTGGGAAGCTCTGATAACAATGAATCGTCCCGTTACAAGTAAAAATCAAATAGGTACCTACAGGCTACGGAATATTATAATATGAAATCAACAATGAAGGTAACAAAAGTAGTAAAACTTAATATTTTTTAAATTGCAGGTCGATCTGCGGCTTGTTTTCGGCAGATAATGCCCGCCGGCGTCTCGCAAACCTATCAGGCTCTATTTCAGAAGAGCTTGATAAATTCTTAATTAAAAAGTATTATAAAGTCGATCTCATAGAAACACCTACATTGGGAGTCGTATCTCGGATGCTAGATATAGCACCTTATGTCGTAGTGGTTAAGACAGGTGAGAGCGAATTAGCTTAAGGTTTTTGTAACGATGAAAAACCACTTGGGATGATGGAATATCGCATGGCTATCGCTTTTATCACCACATCGCTTTTTGTTATATATACCTAAACATCATGCCATATCCTTGAAGCCAGGACTATTTTCTGGGGTAGCCCTAGCAACTGAGTTGCGAAAGATGAAGCATTCCAAATTGATGGGATGACTAATATCTACAATGTTTTTTTTTCAGATACCACTTCTCACTCCCAAAAACCTGTTGGAATAATTACTTCAGAAATTTTACTGCAGCATGTGGTGCTCAGCAAGCACATCAATGGCAATGGCAATATCAATGGCAATGGCAATATCAATGGCAATGGATATGTCAATGGTACAAATTATGGGAAGTGACTGACTAAACTAGTAGACTACAAACCCATGAAAAAAATTTACCTGTGAAATGAACCAACGTGAATAACGCTTAGAAGGCTGTTACTATATCAGAAAATAACTCTGAGCACTATGCGGTCATTTTGGCTTTCGAGCCCGGCCTTGGAAATGTACGGCGTTCATGAATAAAGTATCTGTATATGTATACAAAAGGAACTACACAAATGCTGTACAGTAATAAATGACCTATAGGTCACAAATGCCGTACAATAAGTGCCGTACATTTGTGTAATTCCTTTTGTATACATATTATACAGATACTTTATTTATGAACGCCGTACATATTTCCAAGGGAGAGCTAAAAAGCCAAGGGTCGCAACCCTTATCTATCACCATGGTACCAGGTGTACCGCTCAGAAATGACCGCATAGTGCTCAGTTATTTTCTGATATAGTAACAGCCTTCTAAGCGTTATTCACGTTGGTTCATTTCACAGGTAAATTTTGTTCATGGGCTTGTAGTCTATGAGCCTAAGTTATTAAATTTATTTTTCTATATTAATAGAGATGTGTAAGATATTCTCTTAATTTATCAATGATCTGCAACATTTACAAATAATATTGTATTTTCTTTAATTGGGGAGACATAAGTAACAGTATTATAGGTGAAAATTATAGTTTATGGAAACTCCATAGTCCATACTCCTAATACGTCTAATGCCTACATTTATCTTAAGGCACTTTATAATCTTGTTAAAATGGTATTAAATAACCTGTAATCTCAATTTTGAATTTTTATTTTACAAAAACCCCTCAAAAGCTCTGCCTGTCCTTATTCCCTTTTTATAAAGTTTTTTGATATTAAAAACGCAAAAATTACATTTTAAATGTGGCTGTGTAAGTGACTGCCATTGTATGTGAAGGGCATGTGCATCCAGCACCAAATTGGAAACCTAATTTTTTTTAATCTTATTTTTTTATCTCATTATTCAAAATTGAAACACTACTAGAAAGTATAAGATTAAAAGTGTGCAAGTAAATTACCAGTCATAAAATCTCACAATAGTCCCTAAGGAGTATTTTCTATTTATACTTTAGAAACTTTTATTAAAACAAAAATGTTCTAAATACTAGCCTAGTCTAAATAAATGTCAGCCTAGGTTCAGACAGAAAACGGGGTTGTCTTCTTTTGAAAAATAAATTAACCTTAGTAGCTATCTTTGTTAAGACAATTAAACACTGCACAGTATCTTTTTCTCCATCTTTTAAATGCGGAACAAACCTTGCGCGTGAGGGCCCCACTGACTTGCTGTTTCGGATAAGTAGGCAGTTTTGATACCTACAGCCTACACAGAGAGTGGAACAGGCCTGTCACAGGTAAGTTCTTTCAAATGCTGTGGTATAATACTAGCTTATTTATCAGGTTTGTTCCTTTCCTGCATCCCAAACATTATGGGTAAGACACACATAAGATTATCAGCCTCACCAATTTGTAATTTTATTACTGTAGAATGGGGTGAATAGCAACAATTTGATATCTTTGTTTCAAATTTTTTCTACTTAATCGGTTTTCACAGATCCAGTTTTTGGTTAATTATATTGTCAGAGATCGTAAACTTTATAATACAGCTGTTTATTATTAATTAAAATAACTGGTTTTTATTATATTATCAAAAAAGTTACAGTTTTCTATACACGCAGCTGTTGGGGTGAATAGAAACTAAAGAGAGATCAATGGAAAAATAAAATATCTAGTAAGTTGACAAAATCACTTTTGATGGATACCCAAATCTTTTTACCCCAAAGGAGTTTCTAATCACCCCATTAGCGTTTCTATACACCCCTTTCTTCGTTTCTATTAACCCCTTTACTGATTAGATTGACCCCTTTTCTTACAAACAATTATGACCAACATATTTAAAGTGAAATTACTTATTTTAAGCGCTTGTTATAACTTACCTGTTATATATTCTAATATTTTAAGAAATAAATTGCACTAGGAAATGGTTTATTTGATAAAAAGTATTAAGGACCATAAAAAAATGAATTTTTGGAGCGAAAATCTCACACCTAACGCACTACAACTTTTAATGTCCGTTTTTACAAATGTTGGTGTTTACAAATGGTAGACTCAGAAAAAGGAATCGAAATAACTTGGATTTTTTTATTCTATTCTGCGATTCTACCCCGCGATTTCTGTAATGCCCAATGTATGGACAAGATACAAAACATGTTGGATCTTGTCCATACACTGCCATCACACAGTTAGCTTGATAATTATTTTGTCACTATATTATATCACAAGCAAGATTGGTTGTGGTAGACAAACAATTTCCTTCATTAACATTAATGAATGTCTCCAAGTATGGTAGTAAGACTAATAAATGAAAATTGATGTAAATTTTTACATACTTTATTTATCAAGGAGTAGGGCTTTGGGCCCTTTTAGCATTAGCTGCAAGTATGGCTCCAGGGGCTGGATATGGTCTCATTTGATACAATGTGCCAGAAGCAGTAGTATCCACTCCAGTCTTTGTGTGAGTATCCAACCCTGATGACCAGTTACCCCTTGGAACATCAGAATAAGATGAAGGGTCCATAGGGTCTAAGTCATTATCCTTCACTCTGTGTTTTTTTTTGTCTCTATGATGTGTCATTTCTTTTGCTTTCTCTTTACGATTTTGCTTCTTATCTTTGTGTGACTGCTGAGGCACTTCTTGATCAGAAGCCTCACTACTATCATCACTCTCATCCCCTTCCTTTAATAATCTTTCTTCACGTAAATGTGCAGCGCTCTCGCTCGGTGTCGCCCTTGGGTGAGCCGGCGGCAGCCATGACACTAGGTTATTATGGACATTCCAGAAGTAATGCTGCCCAGTACCTTCATCATAAACCTCTTCCCATCCTGGTGGCAGAGGCCACAATTCTAAGGCTTTACGTTTGTTTTCCAGGTAAACGTCATTTGGAACTAACTTGCCTTGCTTCCATGTTTTAACGCAGAATTTGGAACATTCGTGAAATATGTTGCTTTTGTTGGGGCAGCCTTTGTGCCCTTTAATGGGGTCAACGTTAACACCTTCGATTCCTTCCCAAAAGTTTTCTTTATTGTTGATTCTAGGTTCTTCAGGCTTACTGTCGTAATCCTCGGCTATAATTTCCTCGTTGGATTGGATAGGATGTCCTGCATTTGTTTGTTCATTAGTCGCATTAACTTTAAGTATACCTCGTTTAGCCAAGCGGGCGGCCAAAGCAGGTGGTAAAGGCATAATTTATCTAATTAAATTTTAATGTCTTCAATCCAAAATCCAAACAAAACACCCAGGCAGGAATTTTCTCACCCGACAATTCACTGTTCGAAATAGTCCGAATCACGGATTCACAATTCAGTTCACTTCACTTACTCACATCAATCAAACCATAACAAATGACGTGCTTTTGACTTAGTTTTATTTACCGTATTACCGTAACGTCATGGAGAATAGATAGATTGAAGGCTTTAGAGAATGGAGGATCGAGCTAAGGATAAGGAGGAACATCTGTATGTCGAAAATGTCGAAATGCACTACATTAGGGTAGCGCCACTTTAGCGTGAGGTACAAATTTTAAAAGAAGCGCCAAATTTTAAATGTCTGAAAATTTATGTCATTATATTAATTGAATTGAATTGAATAATAACTCTTTAATTTTTATATTTACTATATTATTTGGTACCAAGCAAATAGTTCAAATTTTCAATAAGTAACTACTTTAGTCGACAATAATATTTTTTTTACCCGGCGTACTTCAATTCGTTGAATTACATTCACCAGAATCTCATGGCATAAAATTAAAAAAACTATGAGATTTGTACATGGCAATGTCAACTGTTACTTGTCTTGTCTAAATGTCTAAAGTAATAGTTGTCTTGTGTCAAACATCCCAAAGGCCGACTTAAATTTTCTTGAAAATATTGTAAAATCGTAATTATGTCCAAAAAACCACTTATATCACAAGCAAGAAACATTGTAAACAATGTTTACAATAAAATATTTGAAGAATCAGCTGAAGACCAACCGCAATCTTCGATTTTGAAACGCTATAATGAAAACTACATACGTTGACTGGTAAGTAGGACTTACTAATTTTGATACTTATTTTTTCCAATGACACAAAAAGAGCGGTCTTTGATGCGTCTGTGTGTCTGTCTGTGTCATCGTTGCTCCGAAACGAATTATATCCAAGATATTACGTGTCTTAAAATTGAAATTACTAACATAACTTTTATATGTTATTACAATAATTCCACCTTGTTTATAGGGGTTCCTATTACTACCATAAGGAGAAGTATTAAAGAAGGTCGAAGTAATAATTGTGTATTTGGTACGCCAGGAAAAAAGGAAAGGTGGAAAGAAAAAAATTGAGTTGGACAGTTTCGATTTTGATTTGATTAGAAAAATTGAATAGAAAATGAGTTCATAGAACAAGATAGGCTGATGGAGATGCAGGAAGAAAGTTTTATTATTAACACCTCTTCGTTTTCATCTTCTTCTTCATCAGATGCAAGTTGAATTTTTAGACACATTTTCCATGAGGTTAATGAAGAGGAAGAGAATGAGGTTAATTTTGTACTTATTTAAAAATGACATCCAGCATTTAGTTTTTTTTTAATTATTAAATTATTTTATTTTCTTATTTTAATAAACTTTAATACATTATGATTAAATCGTTTTATTGTCTTACACAATGATAACAATACCCAATTGTAAGATATCTTGATAATTAGAAAATATTAAAAATGAAAAAGGTTCTATCTCAAATGAGGCAAATGTTATACAGAAAACGATAGGTGTTCACAAGAATGGGCTAATAATTTAAAGATACTAATTAATTTATTGGCATATAAAGTATTCGTTGATTGATATATTATTATTTGTAAAATTAAGATTTTTTAATAATAATAAAAGTATCAAGACATTGCAATCCAATTATCACGGTGTTGTCCACTTTATATTTTTATTTCCCTATTTGCCATGAGATTCTGGTACTACTATACCATACCAATGTCTACACTAGCGCCATCTCATTCGTTTACAATAGGGAATTTCGCACCATGCGCCATGTAAGGAAAAATCTAAAATTATGTAATATTGATAGATTTTGTTAAAAGCAAGTAAAACATTGTGATTTCTGTTCTGAAAAATATTATAATAAGTAGTATACATTTATTATTTACATGAGATAACGGAATAACACTCCTATCTATGATTAGAGGTAAGGTCTGGTATCGACCATGTAGAATAAAGCTAAGGAGGGACATCTTTTACATGAAGTGTCCGTCAAAATTCACTAAACTAGGGTGGCGCCACTTTAGCGCGAGGTATAAATTTTAAAGGAAGCGCCAAATTTTAAATATCTGAAAATTTATGTAATTGTATTAATTGAATAATAACTCCTTTTTACTACATTATTTTGTACTAGATTCACAAGCAGTTGAAATTTTCAATAAGTACCTAACTACAGTTATAATGTAAGTTTGATAATAAAATTAGAATACCGGAGAGTTTAGTAAATAATTATACGAATCGAACATTTGTTATCTGCCAATTTGATTGTTCGTTTTATAAGACGACAAAAGGGAAAGGGAGTTCGCGCAACGCAGCGATATCATCTCAACAGAAAATGGACTATATTAGCAGATTGATAAGAAGATTGGTGTGGTAGCTAGGACTTACCGAATTATTTTTTAGCTTTTAGTAAGGTTAGTTGGGGTAAGATCGTCAATGGGGTAAGAACGTATAATTAAAATATCTACCGAATCTGTGGTGGTGTCATTTTTTTATAAGTGGCAACATAGTGCGAGACTCCATTTTGTTTTGCTAGGTACTCCCGTCAGTCCACAATCCACATCGGTTCGGTGGTTAAAGCCCCGTATTCATGGTATGGTAAACATTAGTTTAGCAACATTTAATCAACATTGTTGATGAGCGGAGAGAAAATTGCTGGAAACTTTGTTGAAATAAATACAGGTTATCCACTTACCAGTCTGCGTTAAAATGTTGCCCGAGGAAGTAGTGTTGTTGTGTTCTCTGTATCCATAGATTAAATATTTTAAAATTAAACTTTTTGATTTAATCTAAGTCTGTATCTGATGTATGTCACTACATTACTTTTGGAGACTCCTACTACAGACAAAGTACGCTTAAAAGGGGTCTCTTGCCCCTTACTAATTGTCAATTATTTGTTGAAGGAATAAACATTTATTTTTATTATTATTACTACATAGTATAAAGTCGCTTTCTCTGTCCCTTTGTATGCTTAAATCTTTAAAACTACGCAACGGATTTTGATGCGTTTTTTTTAAATAGATAGAGTGATTGAAGAGGAAGATTTATGTACATAATAACATGCATTAAATAGACTGTTATTTTCGAGGTTTCTAATGTGATGTAACATTTTTCAAATGCAGGCTGAACCCTACGAGATTTATCAAAATAATGTACGAAGTATTGTACCATACACATTGAAAAGGTCTACAGAAAACTCTGCGATGATATATATCTATCTCTTATGGATATCCCACGATAACGTTTATTGTCAATTTTACTTTTTACAATAGGCATGATGACAGTAATCAAGTATCGCCAAAATATGTATCTGATCTAATGAAATAGGATTCAAAGATTTTGAAACAAGTATTTATTTTTTAATTAATGTCGAGATTAATAATTTATTTGTTAATATAAATCTACAAAATACAACTATCCGCCATGATAGCTTAAACACCCATCAGATCGAATTACATCAATTTACGTCACGTCTCAGTAAACGTCATTTTTTTCGTAAGATATGCGATCTCTGCGTTTTTACTGAGCCGTGACGTAATGACAGACACCATGACACGGGCGAGCGTTTTGGAATGAATTTGAAACTTAAAATTTAAATGTGCTTTTATTCACAAGAACCTAAACAAAAATATGATATATTTTAGACATAATCGAAACTTCTGAATATCATAGAAGAGATTTTGAAAATTAGTCATCATGCCTCTTAATAATGGCTAATTTTCAAAGCGATTTTAATCAATACAGCATTAATCCTTATCCAATTAAATACCTTAATTGATTTAATATAGATCTTTACAGCATATGATTTAAATAAATATTTTCGAAGATATTACAGATGTAAAAATAGCGGGACGTAGCGTTTGCGGCGCGGCGGGAGCGTGCCTTTTATATTAATTATTTCTTTGGATTTTCGGCGATCTCGCAGATTTTCCCAGTGTTAAAAAGTTTGTAGAAAGTTTTTAGAAGGTTACTGACTAACGTTTACTGCTCTCGTAAGTATATTGTAACCTATTAATTATCTTACTATTATTATATTCCATATTATGATTTTTTAGTCAGACATTATAGCAATTTGCATAATGTTCGAAAACACTTTACGTCAGTTGGTAATGTGAATTTTCAAATTTTGTTTTATCTGTTCGACATGTTATGAAGAATAGAGCTAAGGAGGAACTTCTGTATATTACATGAAAAACTGTCCGTCGAAATGCACTTTACTAGGGTGGCGCCACTTTAGCGTGAGGTATATAATTATTATTTTAAAGCGCCAAATTTGGATATGTGAAAATTTATGTAATTGTATTAATGGAATAATAACTCTAAGCACTACGCAAGTTGAAATTTTCAATAACTAACTACTTTAGTAGACAATAATATTTTTTTTAACTCGGCGTACTTCAATTCATTGCTACATTCATACCATAACTAAGGTCCACACCAGCGAGCGCCAACCATTCCTCCGATTACAACAGCGCCATTCTGGAAGGTTTTGGAATTGTTGTTTATAGCTTACAGAGGGACACTTTTCTATTTTCTACTATATGAGATAACACTCCTTCTATCTATGCTCCATGCATGTTATGTACTAATCTATCACACTGATGTAATCTCGTTGTTTCGTCAATTGTTCCACATAATGAAATACACGAGCACGTTCTGGAATTCTGAAATAAAAATTACTGTTATAAGTTCATAGACCACTTAGTACCAATTTAAGGGCGCATTTAACGAGCTACACATCGCGAATAAACGTGATAATATTATCATCGGTAAATTCTGCTCCCTTAAAAATGCAAACGTAAGTTACAAACCCATCGGTTACTTTATTTACACATATGTACATAGATTCACATACCTACGATTACGACGTGCTGTAATTAAACTGAACCAGGCGCGGTCACAGCCTGACATTTTGGAGGGGGTCACTCACTACACTATTAATATTTTTTCGCTTTATGCCATCGTTATGTTTTCGCTATTATGCCACTGCCAACACCACTAGATGTCAGCAAAATATAAATTTATCGCTGTTAGGGGATAGCTAGAAATTTCCGTTTATTATTTGGCAAATTTTTGAGATTTTTCAATTTGTCTTTAAGTTTTGGGGGGGTCATGTCCCCTGTGACCTTCGGACCGCGCCTGAACTGAACTGCTTAGTGACTGCATATTTGTACATCAGTATTTATGCGTTACTATAGCAAACATTTTAGCTTCTAGCAATCAGCAACAAATTTAACTGCTCAAAATCAGAGAAGCCGGAAAATATATATACATAATATTATAATATATCAAATACGTGGTTAAATAGGGATATTTGATTTTGCTTTTGCTGTGGTAACGCCCATTGGTAAAAATACATAATTATAATAATTATTACAGTACACTCGTTAAAATTACGTAAGCATTTTTTTAAATATAAATTGACGAGTAGATCTTTATCAAACTACGCGCAACTTGTGAGCTCTTCATAAATTAATTTACACATAGGCAACCTGTGTTTTATACTAGGCAAAACTACTTAAAGGAACTTCTTAAATTTTATGCCACTTTATGAAGCAATTACAGTTGATTTATTTGACTTTTACCGTTACTTAAACTACTTAACGAAATTTCTACAAAATAATGGTACTACCATTTTAGCTACTGAGTTTCCTTACATTTTTTTTTTAATAATTTTATGTATAACTAATTATAAGACTTCCTTACAAAACGTGACTGGAGCCTACTATATCATATAAATGCAAGATGCAGTATAAAATATAAATATTCGAAGACCACTAATTGCCAGTACTCATTACAAGCATTCATGCGTGGGTCTCAAAAGAATGGAAGGATTTATCACCTGATAAATAAGATGTCTTCACTCACCACGGACGACAGATGTATCGGAACGCGTTACATTTGTTGGAACAACGGCGTCGTGAAATTCTCCAGAATGTAACAGTTTCGATGAATTATCATTATCATGAGAGCTCTTTTCTTCAACAGGCAATAAGGGCGTTATTACATCCATGTCGTCTGAAGTAACGTCAGTTAAAGCGTTGTCTACATTGTTTAAAACATCATCTGTAGTGTTAATTACGTTTTCATCAAAAACTGATTCTTGTTTCTCAGTACCTGTTAATATTTCTTTTACGGAATCGTGTTCATCGCTCAATTTTCCGCTATTATTACTTGGAGGCGAAACAGATTGTATAGCATCCTCTCTTTTCAACTGCTTCCTTCTCTCACTTTTATCGTAACCTAGCGGGTGCAAATTCACTGAAGATGGAGGGCTACTATCTAATGATAAATCTATCGACGTCAAAATACTCTCATCTCTACTAACGAAATGACCTCCTTCGGGAACAATATGGATATTTAAAATTGTTTTACTTTTGCGATTTTCGCTATCAGCCTCCAAGGAAGGGATCGAGAGATCTGAATCTATTAAAGAATTAGTAGATGTCGTTTTATTTAGGTTGTACTTGTTTCTGACAAGAAAACCTCTTACATGAGCTTGTATAATTGTCGCAGCACTAGATAAAGTTGAGGAATCATCAGTAGAAAGGGACAAAGATTTTTCTTCATTTACAGTTTGCAATACTGTGTCCATTCTACTGATTCCCAGTGGTCTTCTGTCTTTTAATTGTATGGTCAAAGCTTCATTTTCTTCCTGAAAAGTCATCATGTTATTAATTTTTTGACATAACTACCTATTATGTTTCAAATATTAAACTTTAAATTAATTTAAAACGAATCAAATATAATTTTATATTTTGCATTTTTCAAAAAAAATTATGTAGATAGATGTAGTTTTGGAGACAGTTGGACTTACTTTTTCTTTATCTCCATTGGGAAGATTAATGTCAACAGTTGTATCATCATAACTGAGAGATTTTGTTTTAAAAAGAAATGAGCGAAATACTTTCTGTATTGTTATCGCTGCGGTTTCTAAATCCATTAAATTGTTGCTGGTTTTATCATTGGTGGGCTCAGGAACATTTTCGGGATCTATTGCAGAAGTAATCAAAAAGATTAAAAAATCAATATCAATACAGTTAAGATGTACCTAATTAAATGTTAAGTTTATATAGTGTTTGTTGCAAACAAATAAATAAAAGATTCGAAAGTAATAAAAACGATACCTGCAACGTTCTTCGGGCTTTGATTAGGTTCATTATTGGACACAACTAACTCTTTATCCTGAACCCGAATATCAGAGTCACCCTTTTTATTTAATATTACAGCTAGAATTTTGTCATCTTCCTGATCTAAATTGTCTATAAAATCGGTTTGTTTTTTAATTACATTATTATTTTCACTTGTTGAAATCTCTGCATTAGTTTTCTTATTTGATTCGTTTTCAAGTAATGCAATATTCTCGGGTTCATATTCATTTTTGTTGGCGTTAACAGGAACAACACCTTCTAAAGAATGTGAATTACAGTCTAAAGTTGCAGTTGTTACGGATGGGGCAGAGATATCTGTAAGATGTTTTTCAGGCGAAAAGATTTCATCAATCATTCCATTTATAGTTGTATAATTAATTTTCCTATCGATTTCAATGCTATTTTCAGTGTTTTTTTCAATATCCTCATTTTGTAACTGACTTCCGACATCTCGTGAAGAAACTGTTTCATCATTGATTTCAGATTGTGTGATTATGGGATTTTCATCTGTTTGAAGACGTCTATTTGATGTATTTTTACTCACGTAATCTGTAATTTCAAATTCCATAGCCTCCTGTTTTAGGGATAATGTAATCTTTTCTTCTGTTTGTTCTAAACCATCATTAGCATCTTTACATCCGATACTGTTGTCGATCGCTA
This sequence comes from Erynnis tages, assembly GCA_905147235.1. NCBI lineage: Eukaryota > Metazoa > Arthropoda > Insecta > Lepidoptera > Hesperiidae > Erynnis > Erynnis tages. The sequence goes on from LR990087.1 coordinate 4,368,475, forward strand.
AATTAACAGATTCATTTTCTTCACTTATCGAATTAAATTTTGATGTCTCCTGATAACTCATGCGTTCTTCCTCATCTTTTATTTTATCATCAGTAGCTTTTAGTAAACCTTTTTGATTGCTGTTATCTGGTATTTTTATTTGGTTTTCTTCCTGGTCAATTGATATTTTAACGTTCTTACTCTCAGTTATATCGTGGATTTTTAAATTATCGATTTTTATTTGGTTTTCTTCTTTGTCAATTGATATTTTAACGTTCTTACTTTCAGTTATATCGTGGATTTTCAAATTATCGACAGGCCCAATACTGAGATCATTTGCAGTATTCAGTGGCGACACTATATCCGATTTGTTGGACACATTTGTCGCTGAAAGTAATTCTTTATCATAATTACGTCTTCTTTGTTCAGCTCTTTCTCTGTATTTCTTTTGTGCTTTAGCTATTTTTTGATCTAAAGTTAAAAATGTCTTTGGTCCTAAAATTAACATTATCGTAAATAACATTAGACAATTATAAGTAATCTTGAGCTAAAATATATCACATAAAATATTGTAAAAATAACCTTGAACACAATAATAATAAAATCAGCCTTGACTACTTTTTGTACAACAACCATTACTTAAATCAAAATTTTTGTTAGCTTACCACGTCCATCTCTTATTTCCAGTAATGTCTGCATATGCTGTGCACAAAACTCGTAAATATTTTCTGGGTTATTTTTAAGCACATCACGTGCCAGCCCATCCATTAGTTCCAGTAGACCTGACGGAAGTTTAGGCACCGGTGGTGCACACACTCGTCTTCTTAAACTCATTGTCAGTATATGCGAATTAATTTAGGACTTAAATAGGTAAAACATTAGAATATTATAATTTATATGTGACTCAAATATCCCGTTCTCTCAAAATTGGGGTAATCGTCTTGTGTTGGTCGGCGGTAGTCATGGTAATGCGACTTATCGATCGCACCAGCTTGCGACAGTGAGTTTTGCGCAAAGTAATCTGAACCCGATCAAGGCCAACGATATCACCGACCAGAAAAAGAAATTCATAACTAGAATTTACAATTTCTTTTATATTTTTCTTGAACTCACAAAAAATTACTTCATACACCTACGTACCTATCTCGAGTCTTTTTAGTGTATAACCCTTTAAAAATAATTATAATTGGACTTGTATGCTGTTGTATGTATTGCTTAAGTAACGTAGTGGTAACATTGTAAAACTTATAGGCTTTTAGATGCCAGTTTCAATAACATACCATTGGGTATGGATAGCCCTACTATAGTTTGGTTAATAGGCACCATCTGTAAATTCAAAGCAAATAATATTTTGACAACCAAGCTATTATGGCTATCCATAACTGACAGTATATCATTGAGACCAGCCATAAATGAAATAAAAAACTAAGACATGTAAAATTGGTTGTGTATTTCTAATGCAGGTAGCGCTGCGAATTGGGGAACGTTAGCTTCGGAGGAAAGGCGAGAGGCAAGCCCGGCGCTCGCTACTGACGCTGGCTTCCACACATGGACACTCAAAGAATTAAATTTCATGTGAATTAACTTTTTTATTTTCATACTGTGTACTATAATAGTAATTTATATATAAGATCATATATAATTTTTGCAATGTTAATACATTTTACATAACAAACATCTCCATAGTGTACATACATACATACGGCGTACCGCACGGGAGGCGCGGGCTTCCGCTGCGCTCCACGAGTGATCTTGGAAAAATTAATAGCTACAGCAATATCATACAAATTAATGACTATTCCCTTACAAATTATTATATCTACTTTTAGCATTGTTCTACTCCAATATGATCAAATTAATGTTTTAGTTTACCGAACTGTATGCATGATACATGAAGTCTCCGGTTCGCTCCGATCGATTGAACCGAATATCGCGTCCCACTCCCGCAGCTATGTATAAAAATCACACCGCTATAAATTTATAATAAATAAATGCCTATTTACACTATGTACCTATACAAAATGATAGTACGACGAAATTACATTTTTGATTCCAGCATCTAGTATATAAATGAAAATTTTAATAGAACAATCTACTAACGCGTCCCTGTGTGGTGGATTGACAAGTCACCGCTGAGTTTCGCACCAAACATCGGCCGAGGCCGTCTGTCGCCCGCCACACCGGGACGCGTTCACTAAACAAATTACATCTCAGAACTTCCCTAATTTTTTTTGTACAATCATATTCAGCCGAAAGCTGGGTGCCCCAATGTTACAGTAATCGGTGATCCAAAATGCAATACAATCGATCATGCATCAATAATACATACAACTTTAACTTATTTAAACAATTTAACAATATTAAAAATCCTAAAGTAATCTAGTGACCTATGTAAACATATATAAAATACTATTACAATAATGTTAATGCATTCGGGAACCGGACATATCGAGAGCACTATTAAAATATAAAATATAAAGAGATACCGAAGCGGTAGAGTCGCCTGTCCCTAGGACTCGCCCGGAGCCCGCGAGCGAACCGAACCTACGGAGACAGCATACAGCGAGGCCGTCGTCCCTCCTCTCCGAGCCTCCGACGTCGCTTCGCGCGAGTCTGCGTCGCCCCGCCCGGGCCACTTCACGCCGCACGGGGCCCGAGCGGACGAATCGTTAGAGGTATAAAAAATTAATAACATCATTAACAAAAATGTAATTGGATAGAAAACGAATACATAAGTGAAAATAAAAATGGATCGCATTATCTAGCACTTGGAGGGAGAGAGTGTGCGGCATCACTTGGCGACGGCGAGGGGCGCGGCGGGCTGCTGCCGTTTGTGGCTAATCTCCATCTCGCCCAGCCGCTTCCACAGCTCGTCGCGCTCCTTCTCACGCTTCTTCTCTCTGCAATTCACCATACCATTAATCCCTGTGTCTCTTCACTATTCCATCATAGGACTAGATCATCAACATTGCATATAAACCAATAATGTTTTACTAATAGATGCTTTTAAAAGTTGTAGAGCAGAAGTAAAACAGGAGGTACTACTATCCCCAGCTTTAACTTGCCAATAAGTAATTTTTTCTGAGGTGTGGTTGCTTGACACACTTTGGTTGATAGATAGGATTTCTATCCTATTTGACTTTTCATAGGTTGCAGAGTAAAAGATTTAGACAAATTAAAAAAAAAAGTAAAACAAATGTAGCATAATTGATTTTATTAACTAATGTAAAATTAGGTGTAAAATTAGGTATAAGATAAAGATGTAAGAAGGTATGTTTCATACTCACTTCTGTCTTTCCGCTTTATAGCTAGCGGTGAGTTCATCAAACAGTTTGGAGTTCATCTCCATGAAGGTTTTGAGCACGTTGTAGACGAGGGTCACGATGGTGTGGTTCCAATGCTCTTTGCTCATGCGGTAGAGCGCGGGGAACATGATCGGCATGATCACTTGGTTGTTCTCTTCCATCAGCGACAATATATATTCGTTGTTCCAAAAGTAGAGCGCTCGTTCGGCCACCTATAAATTATGATTACATATATGTCAATCTGTGATGCAAAGGTGTGATTGTCAGAAATAAAAGAATAAATTAATAATAATAAAGACCGAGGGTAATTTCAAGCGTCTTGAGTATATGGCGCCATTTTCACACATGTAAATCTCAAATCATCATGAATGACAAAGGGCACGCCTGCGGTCGGTCGCCGCGCCGGTGTGGTTTGTGTACACTATTACGTATACGCTGGATTGTTGTGCGGCATGCACACCAAGTCTAAGTTGGACATTTTGTACATTTAGACCTAGGATTCGGCTTCGATACCAATTTTCTAAATTAATAGTATGTAATGAGAATATAATAAACATATTTAAAATCGAGTCTTACTTATTAAATTATAATAAAATAATATGGAATGATGCTAAAACTGAAAATAAACTTCTTTTTTAGATTCGAAAAATACATATTGCAGCAAAGGATTTGAAAAATTTGAAGCAAAGCTGGTAATGAATACTTATAAAAGTGAAATTCAATGTTCAAAAAGAATTATAGTATTACTACCTATTTCATGTTTATCCTACGTCATAGAAATGAATCAATGGACTATCAATTGTTGCTTCATAGTATTAGTCATCATGCCAATAGGCAATTTTCAAAATCTCTTCTATGATATTCAGATGTTTCTATTATGTCTAAAATATATCATATTTCTGTAGAAAATTAAGGTTTTTGTGCAATAAAAGTACATTTAAATTTTAAGTTTCAAATTCATTCCAAAACGCTCGCCGGTGTCATGGCGTCTGTCATTGCGTTACGGCTCAGTAAAAAATGCAGAGAGCGCGTATACGCTTAAACGAAACCAAATGACGTTTACTGAGACGTGACGTAAATTGACGTAATTCGATCTGATGGGTGTTTAAGCTATCATGGCGGATTGTTGTATTTTGCAGATTTATTTTAACATATAAATTATTAATCTCGACATTAATGAGAGAATAAATACATGTTTCGAAATCTTTGAATCCTATTACATTAGATCAGATAAATATTTTGGCGATACTTGATTACCGTCATCATGCCTATTATAATACCTGAGCATTTGAATGGCATATAAGTGCCACAAAAAATAAGAAAATTGGTTTACACATTTTCAAGTCGGGTATGCAAACATTAGAGTTACATTGTATGGTTATAAATTACGTGAATTTCTATCATTTTTAAACTGAGTGATAAATAATAATGAATAAATGAATAATTAAAGGAGATAAAACTTCTATGTCATATAGCCAATTTTGTAAAAAAATTATAAAAGGAAGTTAGTATTACAATACGCAAGGACCTTTTGGCTTAAAAACTTGATATGTAATAAAAAAAATCTTACTTGAAAATGTGGACTGGAGACGCATTTGGCGATTTGCTTAAAGAGTGGCTCTTGAATTTTCGCAAACTGTGCCGGCTCGATCACATCCAATATTTCCTCAATCTCACCTAAGAACATCACCTGAAAAAAATTATGTACAACTGTCAATCTATATTTAGTTAGACAAAGAATCTGAGCCCTCCATAAAAGTTTATACAGCTATGGCAAGCCTTAATGCTAGTTCAAGCAACATACATTTATGTTTATGTGATTATGTAATACATTATGTGAAACACTAGTTTAAATTAACTTCTATATGTAATTTAAATATTTTGGTAAAGTGAATGAGTAGCAAATATCCATTCAGGCTGTTAAAATTTTCCTCCATGTACATTCATGACTTCCCCAAAAACACCATAAATGTACCAATTGTAATCTGGCTTTCAGTCCTGGATTCGTCCTTTAGGCAATATAAATGTTTATCAGTAAACTGGGAAAACTAGAGGTTTGTATAATTTTATCTTGGTTGAACTTACCTTAATATAAATAAATGTACCATAGCAAAACATCCCAAAGTCTATCTCAGGGTATTTGGAACTATTTTACTAGATCAATCCTCAAGTATATTGATCCTCAAGATTACGTGGCAACCGTTGGTAACACATTATCAGCATATTCCTCCCGACACATACTTGTTTACCCTACCCAAATTACCTTAATGGGTTGCAAACTACAAAATGATAATACTCCTTCTACTTTTCGGTATGGAAGGGGTGTGGCTGCTTTAATATCTTAATGAATAACAGACAATAACTAGAAGATGTTATGTATTACCTCCTTCTGCGAGCAGGTCTTGGGCCAGAACTTGAGCAGGCCGCGCACCACGGGCTCGGTGAGCGTCGCGTCCTTCTCCAGAAACTGCACCACGCAGTAGGCGAGCTGCGCGTGGTACAGCGAGAGGCACTTCACCTTGTGCAGCGGCAGCAGCACCTTCACCAGGAACTGTTTGTGCTCGCTCTTCAGCGGCAGCGCAAAACCGTTGATTATACTGCAACAAACGCAATAAAATTACAAATTGGTATGATCACATTGAAAATACATCCCTTTAACAATTAGATCATATACCTAAATAGTAAATGGTAGTAGTAAATAATAATCAGTTATCATAAATTAAGAGATTCGTTCATTATTACTAATTAATTTTACAACTTTCTTAATCCTTATTTCTTTCTAAAGTAAAGTAACTACTCTTGAAGTGTGCATACCTCCGCCGATTGAGAAGATCTTGAGCAATCGAAAAAGTTAAGCAACATAGGGCGGGGTCAGAACCTGGATGGTGATCGATAGTGGCATGCGCGCCTCCGTGCTTTGGAGGGCACGTTAAACCATCGTTCCCGGTTGTAACCGATATGATAGCATTCGTTTAATCGTTTGGAATAAGCTTCAGGCCTCTTTCCTGTTGTGGCGATAGACCCAGCCCGGGTAGCCATAAAAGGGTTGCACAGGTTGCACTGAACTTGATAATAAAGAATTTTATTTATTTATTAAAACCAATAAAGGAATATGGAGCGTTCTACATACTAGCATAGAGACGTAGTGGTTAAATTATAATATCATTTGCCATATAACTGTAAAAGCTGACCAAATACTTGAGCAATTAATGTATGTTATTTACCCTTTTTAACCATAGAATGGTAAATTCACTGTAATAATACAGTGCACCCATTTCTATTCAATTATAAATGCACATGTAAATAAAATTTTAATGTGAGCGACCTAAATTAGTTGTATTTTTGTATGTTTTTTTCATGTAAGATGGAAGTGGAAAAGGCTTAATGGTTTAAATAGACAAATGACAAACATTTATACATCTTCAATTTCAAAATAAATACGTTATCTTAAAAACAGAAGATTATGCGATGAAGATATTCGTTGACAGAGATTGACAAAAACATTGCATCAAAATTTGGCAATCTGAGTTCCTCTCCACTGGTTAGTTTTTAAAATCTGTTGTAAAAGGTCCAAATATACTGGGAGATGTGATTGTTATTCTTGGCACTGATTGAATTAAAAAGTTATCTGACGAAGTTGCAGATAACAGTTTCCGTTCAGAATTTTTTGTTTCGATCTTTAAGATTAGTGCTTAGCCAAAGGTTATATTATTAAGGCTATATTTAAAGTGTTATTTGATTAACTAATTTATTTGAAGATTTAAATTGATCTTCATCAAATTTAATATTCTTTTGATTCATAAAACAAATTAAAAAGTTAAAAACAATTAAGTTTTTCAATCATACCTTAACAATCGATCATACATAAAGATTCATTTGACTGGCCTGTTGGTCTAGTTGTTAGCTACCCTAACTGAGGTCGTGGGTTCGATTCCCATCCAGGACAAATATTTGTGTGATGAGCACAAGTCTGTGTCTGGGTGTAAATTATCTATATAAGTATGTATTTAAAAATATATATGTAGGTTTATCAGTTATCTAGTTACCATAACACAAGCTCACAGCTTACTTTGGGATCAGAAAGCCATGTATGAGTTGTCCAACAATATTTATTTTATTTATTTATACATACCTCCCCAGTATCTCTAGGAGTTCACCCACGCCATTGAAGTGTTCGGTCTCATAGACGAACCGCAGGAATATGTTGTTGATCTGTTTCCGGATGAAGGCGCGCAAGCCCAGGAACTTGCCGTAAATGCGGTGCAGCACGGTCTTGAGGAAGTCGCGCTCGCGCGGGTCTTCAGAGTCGAATAAATCTAAGAGCTGTGAACAAAGTATGTGTGTTTTAGTGAAATTTATAAATTACATAATGGTAGTTTAGATCATGTTTTTTTAGTATCTACTAGCTGACCTGAGGTTGCTGAAACTCAGCAACCTGTCTGATGTTAGCTTTATTTGAGAGGAAGAATAATCTTCATATAATTATCTTATATTTATAAAAATAATGTGGCAATATCACCTGCAGAACAAATTTCTGGTCGATGACCTTCTTGCCTATGGTAGGCTGGAAGTCAGTCGACTCGAGGAAACGCAGGAAGAACTCGTACACTAGCTGTAGGTGCGGCCACGAAGCCTCCAGCGTTGGGTCGTCCTCCTCCGGATCGAAATCAGGATTTTCACTTGGTGGCAGAGTGCGGAACAAGTTGGCTGATATCTGTCAAAACAATGTTTATAAGTAAGTACTAGATGAAGCTGCCATTGATGGTTATATCTACAACTCACTTGTGAAGTGTTGTATTTCCGTTAACGGAATACAGATAACGTCAAAAGCAATCGTTTAAAACTTTAAGTCATGTAAAGCTCTATCCAAAACTCACAAGATTTTAGACATATTTGATTGAATTTGAAGGAACCTCACTTTTAGGCTAACTAAAGTGCCATTATAAAAAATATTTAGTAAAATTCGGGCTTTATATTGTACTAACTGTGCCCGCGGTGATAGCCCAGTGGCTTAGAATTCGACCTCGAATCGAGGGGTCCGGGTTCGAATCCCAGTGGCACGCATCAATGACTTTGTAAAAAAAAAGTTATGTGCGCTTTATAAAATTAAATATCACCTGCTGTTACGGTGAAGGAAAACATCGTGAGGAAACCTGCATGCCTGAGAGTTCAAAAAAAAATGTTCTCAAAGGCATGTGAAGTCCACCAACCCGCATTAGGCCAGCGTGGTGGACGGCGGCCTACATCCCTCTCATTGTGAGAGGAGACCCGACCCTGTAGTGGGTCATTAATGGGTTACTGACAACTGTGCCCGCGACTTCATCCGCGTGTAATTTCACTATAATTTACTATAATATAATTCTAAAATAAAAGTAACCTAAGTTACTCCTTATTAGACAGACAACAGACAGACAAAAATTGTAAAATATGTTATTTAGTATGTACTGTGTATACAATTACATACATAATTTTATGCATTTAGTAAAAAACGGTTTTTTTTATATTACAAACATGCACTCCAATTATATTTATTTGTATAAATTGAATACGCGACATTGTTAGTTTCAATAATAAATCACAAAGTGTTTGTTCGCTCAACTGCAGAACCTGGATATCCAACTAGGGGATATGTACAAGTGAGTTGGTATATATAACTCCTTGTTAAGTCTGGCGTTGATAGCATTGTGGCTAAGAATTCAGGTTCTTACAGTGTCTATCACAATACACATGATTATGTAATGGCAAATACAGAATGGCTTGCTTATGGCTTCTTATAGCTTGTCTAATACAACCTTTTTTATTATTACCACAAAGAATTTCAATCGGTATAGGTAGGTACCTAAACTATTGGTCAGTCGATGCTTTTTACTATTTCCGATAGATACAAATCAAGGATAAGAATTTGCAATTAGAAGGTTTGCAGCAACAAATAACTTGATATTATTTGTCATGTTTTAATTATGTAGATACCTACGTGAACAATTTGTCAATAATAAATCACAAAACTACAAAAGGTTTGATATAGATGTAGCAATTTCGAAAATTTTCTTTTAAAATTTCATACAAAAAATTGCTGTTTATTTTTTAAAAGAAATATTAGATGTGCGAAATACATCAAAACAATTTCCTTATTTATCTAGCTTTCTAAAGAAGTGTAAAAGAATAGAAAAACAGCAAAAAAATGTTGGTATGATACAGAACGAAATTTTCTGTATGAAAATTTACTAGACTTTCTGTTTGGGCTGGGCATTAAGTTGGCCAATCACGTAATCTCTCTTTATAGAACAGATGACATTTTATTATAAGCTTCTATTAAGAAAAGCTTTAAGATGCAAGAAAAGATTTTCTATCCTCTTCTATCCTATTCTTTCTTAAAATAATTAAAAAGCACAAAACAGTAGTCTACTTGAGTCTTCATAAATTAATTTCAAAGCTTGATGAGAGATTAAACCTTGACAAACTATTTAATAACTCCCTACATGATATTACAATCTGAATGAAAATTCCAATTCAAAGAATCTGCAGTGTCCGTTTCTTTGAGGACACTGCGAAGGATATTGGAATAGCTCCATTGCTGGGCAACTTCATTCATTTCCCCCTACTCAAACATAATACCACTTGCGCGGATGCATTCACATGAACCGGAATAAACCCGAATTGTTTGGATCGATCACCTAGAGCTACATCACTGCAGTCTCTGGCATGTAATAGTATTGCGATTACATTTCTGATGTAATATTCAGATTAAAAGCGGTGATAGCCCAGTAGCTTAGAATTCGACTTCAAATCGAGGGACCCTACACATCCCTCTCATTGTGAATGGAGACACGGCCCTGTAGTGGGTCATTAATGGGTTACTGACATTAAGATTTGGCTTCATTTTTTCAAACAAACAAGAAGCTGAAAACGCTTAAATTGCCCGTAACTCTAAGCTTCTGAAATCACAGCAAGCCCTCTAGCATAACTAGTAGTCACATAAGCTTAAAAATATAAGTCAAGTGCTTCCTTGTTTTTATATGTACTAGGGTAGTAGAAACAGAGAATGCACTTTCAAATTAAATAAAAAAGACAGATATAAAATTTGGAATAGATCCTGCATAAAGCGTTTATAATAAATAAAACCGTTTAAAAACAGATGAAGTAACTAAGTAAATATGAACTGTGTCGAGAGATTTATTCCTCTTGGTTTTTTTTCTTTACTCAGCCTTGGGGGGGCACATACGAGTAGCTGATGAGGTCAATTAGGTAAAATACTAACAATTAAATACCTTGTTTGTGATTGGTAATTACTAATATAACCTTTTAAATTACTAAGTTAATATTATTGTCAGTAACCCATTAATGACCCACTACAGGGTCGGGTCTCCTCTCACAATGAGAAGGATGTAGGCCTTAGTCCACCACGCTGACCTAGTGCGGGTTGGTGGACTTCTCATGCCTTTGAGAACTTTTTTTTTTCTGAACTCTCAGGCATGCAGGTTTCCTCACGATGTTTTCCTTCACCGTAACAGCAGGTGATATTTAATTTTTATAAAGCGCACATAACTTTTTTACAGTCATTGGTGCGTGCCACTGGGATTCGAACCCGGACCCCTCGATTCGAGGTCGAATTCTAAGCCACTGGGCTATCACCGCTATATTCGCTAATATTATTAGCGAATAACAATAACCATAAAATTGAAAATTAAAAAAAACCCCCGACACAATAACGACAATTTTCATTGAACATATCATTTTGTAATGTGCACGTGATGCGGTTTCATTTGAGACCCCACTCGATTATATTTGCAGACATTCGGTTATTCTTCCCCACTTTCACCCCCCACAACTTTTAAACGACTCAACCGATTTTCATCAAACATGTCTAAGAACACTCACCCCTAACTCACCTTTCATACAAAAAAAACTTAATTGAAATCGCTTCATCCATTCGCGAGCTACGGTGCCGCGACCGAATCACAGACATACAGACAAACAGACAGACAAACAGACAAACAGACAGACTTCTTCTTCTTGCGGTGCCGTCTCCTACCGGAGGTTGGCTATCATTTTGGCTATCTTTATTTTTGAGACCGCTGCACGAAACAGTGATCTGGTGCTCATGTTGAACCAGGTTCGAAGATTTTTGAGCCATGAGGTACGTCTCCTTCCTGGCCCTCTTTGACCTTGGATTTTCTCTTGCATTAGTAGTTGGAGTACATTTAAGACAGACAGACAGACACGTCAAACTTATAACTCCTCTTCTTTTGCGTCGGGGGTTAAAACTTAAATTGAAACAGAAACTAAATTGAAATCGCTTCATCCGTTCGCGAGCTACGGTCCCACGAAAGACAGACAAACAGACAAACAAACAGACAGACACGTCAAACTTATAACGCCCCTTCTTTTACGTCAGGGGTTAAAAATTATTGTATGTCATATACAATTGACAAATGTTAAAATATGGTAACTAATCTTTTTTGTATAACAATCAACAATACATATTTTCTTTTCTCATCTTGAACATAAAAATTTGCTTCAATATTAAGAATAAGAATGGTCGGTCTCATCTCAATTTTTACGATATCAAATGATCATTGCAAGTTGTTCACAATAATGCTACTTACGACAAATTAAAAGCAATAGCAAAGCAAATAGCCAACTGCTCGTGAAATATGTTGTTAAAGAAAACGACCGTCAGAGGTGTCAGAATACGAACTTAAAAACGCTTCTTTACTTCGGAAAATAGTTAAGCTCAACCTATGTTTACTTATTAACACATGAAACTTTATAACTAGACTTAGTTTGCCCATGTGAATGTGCGCTTTCAGATTACATACTATTCATCGATTGTCTCACAAATTACAGAGAGCTAATTGTCTAAAGATTTTAACATGCCAGGATAAATGAAGTTACAATTCTGGTTAAAAGACTCGTTATAATTTAAAAAACATGTTTACTTATTAACACATGCAGACTATACAGTGTGTCCCGGGATAAAGTGCAACCCCGAATAAAGAGTGAAACTAGACCAAAAATTATCGATTAAAAAAATAGAAAGGAAAAAAGAAAATTCTAGTTTTTATTGATAAATTAAGATTTTTATTTTTATTGTGGGCCCTATGTACAAAAAATGCGATTTCTTTCATAGTAGTGGGTACCAGGTACCAGGGTACCAGGTAAAATACTTCTTAAGCCTGTAATTATTCAAAATAATAACTATGGAGACCTAGAAGAAATTCTTCAGCTATTATAGAAATAATTGGTACCTGGACTTTTATCATCTTTTAGCTTTTGGAAAAATTATCAGATTGAATAAAAAACATTGTATAATCAATGATATTATAGAAGCATCATTACTTGAACTGTTTCTTTGATTTCTATAAACATAAATATTGTTATCTCCATTTCAGATTATAACATATTTGTATTAGTTGGACTATCTCATTAATGATCATAATGTAGGTACAATCACGTGTATGATAAGATCTGTTGGAAACATTAAGTAACTATTAGTTTATTTATTAATGTGAATGTAAAAGGAAAGAGATAGGTAATGAGCGTGTAGTCCACCTGTAATATCACTGACATGCAGTCTAAGTTCAGAAAACCACATTCAATCTTAAACAAGATACAACCTCTCTCTATACATACATGGATGTGTTGTTATTCCTAAGGACTCTCCTAAGAATCATCTACCAAAACACAGGATCAAGTCTTCTGCAAGATGGGTTAAGAGGGAAGCGATGGGTATCATATCAACCACAACAACCACTTGACTGTATTGCATAATATTATAAAAAGACAGACTTAATTCTCACATCGATATGCAGGGCGGCGATAGCCCAGTGGCTTAGAATTCCACCTCGAATCGAGGGGTCCGGGATCGAATCTCAGTGCCACGCGCCCAAGGACTTTGTAAAAAAAGTTATGTGCGCTTTATAAAATTTAATATCACCAGCTGTTACTGTGAAGGAAAACATCATGAGGAAACCTAAGAGAGGAAGCCTAAGAGTTCTAAAAAATGTTCTCAAAGGTATGTGAAGTCCACCAACACCCAGTACGCCAGCGTGGTGGACTAAGGCCTACATTCCTCTCATTGTGAAAGGAGACCCGACGCTGTAGTGGGTCATTAATGGGTTACTGACAAGATATGCAATAACCTTTTCTTGACAGTGCTCAGTAAATTTACATACAAAATAATGATATTTTACTTTACCATTTTTATAATCTCTGGGTAGACCGGCTCAGTAAGCACCCCACGGCCACCAGTGATGTATTCTACGAGCTCATTGAGTGTAGCTCGCTTGATCTCCTTCCCCTTCAGGTCGGCTACTGGATCCATGAAGTCAAATGCCACACAGCATTGTCGCAGCTTGCGCATGAACAGCTCCTCCTGTTCACCACTTGGAACATCTGAAAAAACAGTTTAATAAACATTAATATGTGAGAACCAAACTTAAAAATATTTTTAAAGTTTTAATTGAAGATTTCATACAAGCAACAGGTGTATTTAGTTTTTGCTTCCCCGCACCCACCGGTGCCGGTGCCGGGTCATGGAAAACCTCAAATTAAAATCATTTATTTGCATGAATATGGGTGAATTATTGGTTTTACAAGGTATTTTGATCAAAACATATTCACCTTTTCAGGTATGCAAATATAAAAAAGTAAGATAAACATGTACAACCTCCTGAATGGTGTGTCAACATAATGATGCTAAAACTACATGACATGGCTCATTCGTTCCGAAATCATGTCTAGATCATTGTGCAAAAATAATTGTAATAGTGCATTAAAAATTCCAAAAGTTATAAACAATTAAAGATTAATCATTTTTTGGATTTTGAAAGAAAGATCCTTAATTTACTAAAAACGTTCCGATTCCCGAAACTGTACCTCTATTTAATAATTTTTCATCCCATCTATTCGAAAAGTACGACTTTGCTACCCTTTAAGTGCACCCAAAGTTGGTGTTTTCTATAAGAAACTTTTTAGCGGGCAGGAATGAGTTTTCCTCCTTCAAAAAGTGCATGGCAATGAACTTTTCATGTGCTCCCCTTTAAGTGCGCCCAGAGTTGGTGTTTTCTATAAGAAACTTTTTAGCGGGCAGGAATGAGATTTTCCTCCCTCTTCATAAGTTCCAAATTCAAAAAGTGCGCGGCAATGAACTTTTCCGCGCACCTTTTGAATTTGGAATATCTTAGTGTTCAACGCCAAAGAAATCGAACGCAAATATTGTTTGAATAAAGACGACAGAACTAAATATTGTTTGAATAAAGACGACAGAACTACAGAACTACAAACACACAGAATATAAAATCTCTATTCCTAATAAAACTGTAAGTAACAATAAATTTTCATAATTGCAAAATCAAATGTAAATATAGCTTTTTAGTTGTTTTATTATCGGATACTATTTAATTGCAATTTAGTTGTTACTCTATGTTTTATTAAAAATAATAATATTAAAAGGATACAATACAGTCTAATAAATACTGCACCTGCATTTACATAATGTAAATAAGATACAAAATATACATAATTATACATAGTTGATTAAAATTACTATTTTAAAGGAACCTGATGGCATTAAGGCATTTTTCAAAAATAACAGATGTATTGTCTTAGAGATGGAATTCCCACACCACAAGGTGTGGGAACAAAGCAAAACAAAATTTGTTTTCAAATACTTTTACTAACATTAATTTAAAGACTACATTTACTATGTAAATAAAAATTATAAAAAATATTATCAAATGACATTTAATGATTGATAAAAAAAATATAACTTTTAAATTTCATAATTTATTCTTTCCAATTTTTGTGGAACTCTAGCTATTGATAGTTATTCATAACTGTGTAATACAAAGTACCATTCAAATTTCTCAGCAGCATTCACTGTATCATGAATATACAGTGAATTGTGGCTTCCAGCCACTGGCTTTCTTGGCACAGTTATGCTTCATATGGCACAGATAAATGACTGTTGATGTCAATTTGTTGTGTTAATTAGGATTATCTATATTGAAGTAATGTGAAGGGGAATGACTCCAGGGAGCATGACCTTTGTTATGTGAGATCCATGCCCAACTTTAAGAAATAAGAGTTAAACCCACTAAAGAGAATATAAATGGAGAATGTAATAGTTATTCTGGAGCATGTTTTAGTTCTTACGCTGGACTTTTGCATTGAGTCCTTGATTGTGTGTGTTTTATATACGTGCACAGTATGAAAATGTGCATGCCTGCCACAACGGTCAGTTGTCAGCATGCATTTGCTCTTTAGTATGGGAGCTCACAAGGCTTAATGTGTAGTTACTCGAGCGCCGTTGGGACTCGTATATTTATTCGTGTAGTTGGGACTAGTGTAAGATAATATGATGATGAAGAGATAAAAGGTTATAGTCTAAGAGCTACTGAACCATCTGACTAATCTGTTACCCAAAAAGCTAAAAAAATTCAAGTGATGTTTTATTACCAGCACAAGACTACAATTTTAATAGGTTATAATTTACATATATTATGTACATTATATCTGTGCGCTCAAGTTACTCCGAAAATCCCCTCTTGAGCTCCCAACCTACATGTTCGAGTTGACAGTGCCTAAAAGAAAAGAGAAGATAGGCCCTTATTTACTTATATACATTTTTTGTTATGGAAGTATTACGCAAATATTGGGCATATCCTCTTACTGTCTTTTATCATTGCTTGTGTGTGTATGTCAATAAGTGTTCATAGTGATGTTCCACTGTCGTTGACTGCATAATCTGCAATATGTATCCCGAAAACATCTATTTGCCTCCGTCACAGACGTTGAGTATTATGAGTGTGACAAAGATAACTATTGTTTTGTTTTTCCAATTTAAAAAAATACAGCTTGATGTTTATTTGAATTGAATGACAATAAACATGTAAATTATAGTAAAGTCAACAATTAGAAATTGATAACAAGATGTTATTTTATCATTGAAGATACTCATACTTTTTTGCTCAAAATAGTTAAATAACATTATTTTAAAACCTCAATTATATTAAAACTTTTCAAATTTGAATCTTTTACTTAAACACCAAATTTCTAACCCATAATTTATAGAAAACTTACTTTTTTGTTTAATTAACCTCAGGTCCTTTTGATAAGGCAGCATTGCTCAGCAGTGTGGTGGACCACAGGTAACATGTATTACATTTTTAGAGACTGCGTTTAAAACAGCATCACTTGTGTAATGTGAGCTGATGGTGTACACAGATACATTCTATTGACTAAGCAAAACTTCAGCTTTTTGCCATCAGTTATTAAATATATATACTTAAATGTGAATATTATAATTATATTAGCTATAGAAAGAAGTTATGACGGCTTAATGAAAAATAAGAATAGGTAATTATCAATTATATTTGGTTCTCATGAATTTGTGAGACTTCAAGACAGCATTGAAACTCCCCATTTTATTAATCTTTCGAGCCAGTTAAGATGTTGTGTGAAATTAGATCAACTACACAGTATTTTACATTAAAAGCTTTTAGGGTGATATAATTTTCACAGTAAACAAGTATCTGCAGTTATGTCTTATGACCAGAAGTAAAGAAGTCTCAAAAGAAGTGTCCAGGTAACAATTTTAAAAAACCTATTATGTTATGACAACCTGAGTGGCGCAGTGGTTAAGACACTGGTGCACTACACAGAGGGTCTTGGGTTCGATTCCCAGCATAGCAGAGGTTCGAATGATGAATTTGAATTTCTGTTTCTGATCTGAGTGTTGTGTTCTTGGCTTATGTGTGTCCATGGCACCCACAACACAGGGAATCCTAGTGTGGGGCTATGAGTGTGAAGTGTTATTTATTTATTTATTATATTGTATTGTAGCCATTAATGTTCATTTGATAGTGGCTGTGTGAACATATTAGGTTAGGATAATGAGGAATTTCATTAAATAAAAATAATCATACAACAATTTAGACAAGTGAATTATGAAAGACTCACTGATATGTTTGTATTATGATTTGGGATTTATTTAGACACTATTATTGGGGTTCTAATACAAATTTTAAGTGTAATTTATATTTGTAGATGTCAGGGTACCCACCTTTGAGCAGCGGCAGTGCCTGGAGCTCCACGTCCTGCGTGTTGCGGTACCGGGAGGAGCCCTGAGACTTCTTAGTCTTTTTCTTCAAAGATCGCTTGGCGAATGGATCAATTCTGTCCACAAACGTTCCCGAAGACATCTTGCTAAATAGCATATAAAAGTATCCCAAATGACAATAAGTCGACAGCGATCAATGCGAAACTTGTTTTAATTCCAATAGAGTCATGATCCAGCTCAGTCGGTGAGACGAACGCGCACTTTTCGTAAGCTCGCAGCGAAATATTACAGCCTAAATAAACATTCCTTCGTCACTCATGACGATATGGAGTGGTCAACACTCAGGCCATTCTTTACACACTTCAAGATTCCACAACAGTTACGTAATTTTACGGCGACTTTATCACTAAAAGGACACAATAATAAAAGAGAACAATTCCATTCACAAAATCAGTTTCAGTTTCTGAGGCGTGTCACGAATACCAAAAGGCAGAAGTCGCATATACATACAAGCCTCGTGTAATATCAGCCGGTCATTCGATGACAATTTAATTTTCCGACACTTGGAACCGAAAAAGTTACAGTTCTACTCGTAATAACACGTAAAATTGCGAAACGAAATCGTAATTGTCCGTCTAAGATGTACACGGAAACTATAGGCGATGACACAGAGCAAATTTTCAACACCAAAAATCTATCACTGTATTCTCGCCATCGCTCACCATCCGTTTCGATTCAGACAGTGAAACGAGACGCATTTTATCGCGATGCAGTAAATTATTTTGAAAATGCACTTTCACTACAAAGATTATATATTTTAGCGACTTTTTCTTCTGCGACAAACGATTAATTTATAAAAGGCGTCTAGTTAAAAGATATCATCACTGGTTTTGCTGCGAAAACGCCAGCACTCAAAAGTACCTATTTCTGAAAATAGATGGAGATATAAAAATGTTCAGAGATATCGTTTATATCCTTTTTTTATGAAAACACACTAAATATTTCCAAAAAATATATATGTATGGTTGAAAATTTTCGAAAAAATTATTGAAATAAATTCAATTTCAATAAATTTATTATTTTAATCAGAAACTATAATTAGAAATCTCCTACGATTCAGAAGCGGAAGATGTAATTTGTATACTAATGTTCACGTTATAGAATGCGTTCACACTAAATAAACTGGATGATATTATTTTTCATAGACAATATCACGGAACATTTAATTTTATAAATGCATAATATTATATTTTGTAAATTTTAAATTTTAAATACTATTGATTTAATTGATTTTATATAATAAATAGCAATTCAATCACTTATGCATAGAGCCTATTAGATATTAAATACTTAAATACCACTATTACCGCTCGCTAGACACAGGGGGCTAGAAGAAAGTGTTGCAATTGCAAGTAAGTATACTATAGATATACTAATAAGTATAGTAGGTACTAAAGAAATCATTTTAAAGAAATCAAGATTTGGATTTTTAACTACGAGGATATTAAAACTGTATTATCATCAGTACTATAATTATGATTTATTTATTTTAAAATGATTTCTTTATTATAAAACGAAAAATTAAATATAATCAAAATATTAAAAAGAAGATTTGACAAATTCAAAAGATATTACCTAGAAAAATAATATCATTAACGTAATATTTTATCTGTAATTACATAACAACAAGTAAATCAGTGGTTAACTGGTTAAATGATTTTAATTTTATTATCTGTGTTCACGGGAGATACGACGAGAAAGTATCGAAGTAGTAGCTTTCTAAATTTTTAAGCGTCTTTCTAGTCTTCAGAATATCAAAAATTTGATGCTACACGATTATATTTCATCATCTTTTTTGTATTGTTGTGTTTCTTGTGAAGTAAAACGTAATTGGCAGTTATTCCTTAGTAGAAGACTAATTAGAAAGCAACATGGAAGCACTGACAGTTCCGCCATGAATGCAAAATAAATAGAAATTGAAGGTTCTGAATTTATTTACTGGATCCTACAGTTTGTGATGCACGTAGCTTTAATATTTGTGGGATTAATGTAGTTTACCGGTTTACCCACAATGTGATGTCAATATGTTCGTTGGTCCGCAATAGAAAGGATAAGAGCAGGACTACGCAATGTAAGAAATTAATTTTCATTTCACATATTTCGAGAGGAGTGCAATTAATACACAAATTATTGTTATCAATATAGTTTTACATTCAGATTTTCAGGTCATTTCCAAATATCTGTAATTCTATTGAGATAAAACCATTCAGTTAAAAAAATACTCAAAATATATTAAACTCACTAATATCCTTTTTCCATCACTAAATTTGTATTGACGGCTTTGTTTTGATCTATTGCATGTGTGCAGGTAAAAGTTTGTAACATCACATTTATGATTGTTCCATTAACTATTTCACATATATGTGTTTATATTATTGTTTCAGAAGCTGGAAGTCAGTCAGGGGAGGCTAGAAACATCACGATGTTGAGAGGGGGGCGTGGTGGCCGTCACAGTCCAGAGCTGTACCCCCATACACTGAAGTGCTCAAACGCGAGCGACACAAGCTCTGCCTATAGTGGGAGTGATACTATGACTTCGGTCCACAGTTCTTTAGATATGGATATGGAGGTTGACCTCTCAGGTCTCCTCGAATCAATTGTTGATTCAGATGAAGAGGAAGATTTGGAAGAGAGCATGGATAGCCTCACTGTGCGTGACGCAGTGAGGGAATGTCTTGAGAAAGATCCAAGTGAGAGAACTGATGAAGATATTGAAATATTGTTGGAATTTACTCAGCATTTGAAAGCATTTACTAACATGACTTTGACCGTACGGAGGGCACTTTGTGCTGTCATGGTGTTTGCAGTGGTAGAAAAAGCTGGAACTGTTGTTATGAATGATGGTGAAGAACATGATTCATGGTCTGTACTTGTCAATGGCCAAGTTGGAATTGAGCATCAGAATGGTGAAATTGAACATCTCAATGTTGGTGACAGTTTTGGAATGGCTGAGGCAACTCTAGAAAAATTATATCACAGGGGAGTCATGACTACAAGATGTGATGACTGCCAGTTTGTCTGTATAACACAATCTGATTATTATAGAATTCTGCACCAGGGTGAAGAAAATATCAGACGTCATGAAAATGAGAATGGAGTTGTTGTTTTAGTCACAGAGTTTAGAGGTGCAGCTGGCGAGTCAGGGCACCAACAAGGGCATGTGGTTATAAGAGGAACACCGGAACACTTAATGCTCCAACTTGTTGAAGATAATTCTAGAGATTCAACAT
The DNA here is from genome assembly GCA_905147235.1 of Erynnis tages. Lineage (NCBI taxonomy): Eukaryota > Metazoa > Arthropoda > Insecta > Lepidoptera > Hesperiidae > Erynnis > Erynnis tages. The sequence goes on from LR990087.1 coordinate 4,389,111, forward strand.
ATGTGGAGGATTTCCTTCTGACCCACAGAACTTTCATCGAAAGCCCTTTGGTTGTAGCAAAACAACTTCTTGCCTGGTTTTCAGAATCATCAGTGAGAGATAAAGTCACCAGAGTAGTGTTGCTTTGGGTGAATAACCATTTTACAGATTTTGAAACAGATCCAACTATGATGGAATTTCTAGAAAACTTTGAGATAGCACTCGAACGTGAGAAAATGGAAAGCCAGTTGAGACTATTGAACATTGCCTGTTCTGCAAAAGCGAGAACGAGAAGCATAATATTATCACGTTCAGCGAGAGATGAGCCTCTAAATTTTTCCATATTGGGTGGTTATGAGAGAGGATATGGAATTTTTATACTTAAGGTTGAAAAGCACTCTAAGGCTGAAGAAGTTGGATTAAAAAGAGGAGATCAGGTTCTGGAAATCAATGGCCAATCTTTTCAACATGTGAGTCACGCAAAGGCTATGGAAATAATCACAGGATCAACACATTTAAGCATCACAGTTAAAAGTAATTTATTAGCATTTAAGCAAATGCTTTTGATGCCAGAAAATTCTCCAAGGCAGAGAGGATGTGCTAATATGGTCCGTTGGCAGACTGATCCGAGAGCCCGTTTATCCACAGCAGAACTTATCAGTGACGATCCTATTACATTGACCACAGTGATTCAATCTCCCACCAAGAAACCACAACCTTTGAGTATCAAGAAAGAACCTCAAAAAGGATATATGACATTAGGTCACAAGAAACTACAGAAAGCATTAGTCAAACTAAACATCCTTCCCAAAAACACTATAAATGATGGCATTCATACTGATGACAGTATCCTTTCAAACTCGGAATCCCTAAACAAGGCAAATACCAGTACCTCTTTTTATAATTCTCACAGCAACCCTGATTTAATATCAATATGCTATGATGAATATCAATCTTCTGACTATCCAGAACATGTTCTGAAAGTTTATAGAGCTGATCAGACTTGCAAATATTTATTGGTTCACAAGGAAACAACGGCTAGAGAAGTGGTAATGCTAACCTTGCGAGAATTTGGCATAACTGATCCCAGTTCCCATTTTTCATTGTGTGAAGTATCTGTTGCTCAGGGAGGAATCATCAAGCAGCACCGTTTACCTGATCAGTTACAAAATCTTGCTGAAAGGATTGGCTTGAGTTCCAGATATTACCTAAAGACAAATGGCATTAGTGAAACTTTAGTACCTGATGAAATGGCACCAGAACTACTCAGAGAAAGTGTAGTACATTTTCTGCAACTGAATGCTGTGGAAGTGGCTGTTCAGTTAACACTCCAAGACTTTTGTATTTTTCGACAAATCGAAAGCACAGAATATGTGGATGATCTATTTGAACTAAAAAGCAGATATGGCACTCCTATGCTATCACAGTTTGCTGGACTTGTAAACAAAGAAATGTTTTGGGTGGTAACTGAAGTAGTCAATGAACAAAACCTTGTTCGGCGATCAAAAATAATAAAGCACTTCATTAAAGTTGCAAGACATTGTAAAGAATGTAAAAATTTCAATTCCATGTTTGCGATTACTTCTGGATTAGGGCATGGTGCAGTTTCGAGATTACGAATGACTTGGGAAAAATTACCAACGAAATATGTAAAACTGTTTTCAGACTTGCAAATGCTGATGGACCCATCTAGAAATATGTCTAAATATAGGCAGTTGGTAACAACAGAGCAAGGTCGATCACCAGTGATTCCTTTTTACCCAGTTGTAAGAAAAGATCTCACCTTCATTCATCTCGGCAATGACACTAAAGTTGAAGGAATGGTTAATTTCGAGAAACTGAGAATGATAGCAAAAGAAGTCAGAACTCTTACAAATATGTGCAGTTCTCCACATGATCTCCTAACCTTATTGGAGTTGGGGAAGCAACCCCCTTCTAATGCTATGGTAGCTTTAAACCAACTCAACACTGGAGTTCAGCAAGGACAAGTAACTGTTAAGAGAAGGAAAAAATCATCCAATGTTCCCAATCACAAGAAAATGTTTGAGGAAGCACAGATGGTCAGGCGTGTTAAAGCATATTTGAATCGTATGCATGTAGAAACAGATGAAGAGCGTCTTCATGTGCTTTCCCTTGAGTGTGAGGGAGCAGGACCTGCTCCAGTTATGCCTCGGCGTCGGCACCCATCACCTTCCTTGTCTACTACTAGCAGTGCTTCATCAGCAAGTGAAGGCAAAAAGAGTTTCGCTGGAAACAAATTTGGAGCTGCCTCACCGCAAGCTGTGAGAAAATTACTTGCATTATCTGAACCAGCTAAGACGAGGCCTCATCAGCCTAGACCACCACCATCTGGGCCTTCACCTTGTACACACAGGCGTGATGGGCCCGGAACAGGTATTTGCTGTTCACGTGCTGCTCATGAAAGGTCTCATTCAGATACACCTACTCCTATGCCAGTAGACTTATCAGCTGAAAGTAGCAGTGTAACATCATTAGTAAACTTGCCATTACGAAAGACTGGATCTGCGACTTCAAGTGACAGCGGTCACGGTTCTTGCATGACTGCCAGCTGTGTTAGACCAGTACCTCCACCAAGAATGCCACAGGCTCCCTACACTCTTGCTTCGCAAGTAGCACGCTTGGAACGACTAAGTCGTGCGCATTCTCATGAAGGAGTAACTCGTCAATATGCTGATTTTTATCATGATGTGCCCGACGATGAAGATGATGATCAACAAGTTTCTGCCGTTTGAAATTTTAATACTCTAATCAGTGTCTATTTATATAGTTTTGTAATCTCACTTGACGAATAGAGAGCACGAGTTATGTACTTTTTTTCGTATATCAATATCTTGTCTTGTATGTAACCCTTATGATTAAGTTTGAAGACTGTATTATTTTATCATTAAGAAGATTTCTTAGTGTTACATAGTGTAAAATTACATGTAAGCCATGCCTCTATTATTATTATTACTAAATATAACGTGACCCACCATTTTCCAGTTATAGCTAGAGATGTTTTATGTACCAATTATAGGTGATTTGAAGAGAGTATTCACTGTCGGTATCTTCTACATTCCGTTGTTTCTATATTATTTTTTAATTGCGATTATTTATAATATGCAACTTAGACCAAATAATAATAATTAATGTACCTTTTAATATTTACGATTCAGATTGATTTTTTTTATTATTGTATAATGTAGTGATTTTGGTAGCTTTGTGGACCAATATTCAGTTGGGATGTTATGTCTTATGGTAGCAAGTTTGAAATATGTTTATATTATGATTTTAATTATTTTAATTGTAAATAATAAAACTATTAATTTGGTATTTTATTCACTGTTTATTTAAAAGTTTAGTACCTATGGTTACAGTTGAAATAATAAATTAATATAATTCACAAAATCATTCTTGTCAGAGGTTTTGTAAATCTCATTATCTAATATAAACATTACTATAAAATCTTTGTATTATTAAAATCACAAACCATAGATAAACACAAAATGCAGCTGAGTGTAATCATCTATTTTTACTTTTACGTGTAGGTAAATATAAATGCTTCCCTGTAATGTCACAGTACAATTATCACTTTTCCTCTTGACATGGTGTATTGTATGACAAAGGATTGCAACTAAAAAGAAATGTACAGAATGTACAAAAACGGTTACGTTTATAAGATTATTATGACACTGCATAGGCTATAAAATAAAATATCTAATTTTTTAGTTATATACAAAGAGTATCAGCTAAATTGAATCGAAATATATTTTTAAAAATCATTATTATACAGTTGCAAGCCTACTTTTACAGAAGTTTTATTTAAATTGGGCAATGTAATCTGCTTCAAGTGGATGCAAAGCAGGAGCTGGAATCACCAAACTATGTAGGGGTGGTCCAAGTTCACAAGTCTGCATATCATGTAATGACTTCACAATTATTCTTTGATCTGTAGCACCAACTCTTGATAAGCCAATTGCCAAGTTGTTGATGCATAATCCTGCAAAACATTGATGCTAGATTCAATTTAAAACAAATCTTTTGATATATAATAATATATTTAAGGCCTCTTCATATGCGGCAAATTAAATAAAAATTTGTTTTAAACATTCATTCATGTAATAATGATATAGTGATGAAGAATTATGTTTTATTAATTAAAGAAAAGATATATAATTGTCTTATAAATATACATCATACTTCCATGGTATAAGTATTTAGATCAAAATTTAACCTAGTAAAAATGTAGTTTTGCAGCTAGAAGATTTTTGGAAAATTCTGTGAGATTCCATAACTAACTTGGCTTTTGTTATAATGTATTACTTTACCAATTATATAATATAATTATAAATTATATTGCATAACATTAAAATGTTCATTTTCAACTTGGCTTTAGATGTAATATTAGTTATATTTATAGATGAATAATATTTATTTATGAAATTATTATATTTGTACATCACAAGTGTCAATCATTGCTAAGTAAACATAGCTTGTACCCATACTGTTCTTGATCCATTACATATTTTATCTTAAAAATTGTTTGTATTTTATATTACACACATTATTATTTTATATTAAATTTATATACTATATAACATCACTGAACCATACTTACTCTGAACTCATACAATATTATAAAATTTAAATTCTTACATTGAATTTAGCTAAAAGCTAGAACATTTCAATATTTAATACTTAAATGTTGAAATGTGAGATTTCTGATGAAAGGATGCTATTTAAAATACTTTATCTAGGAACTTCAATAGTTTCATGTCTTACCAGAATTAGGGTGATTTTTTATAATTTCAACTAACTGTGTTGCAGCTTCACTCACATTCATGAATTTGGGATCCATATATTGGCGAATTTTCTTAGTCAGTGATTCTTCAGTAGGCTCCTTCACTTTTATATCTGAAAATTAATATGTAGTATATGTATGAAAAAAATTAAACCAACTTCAAAAAAGTATTCAATAAAATTTGTTACTATTTTTTGAGGTTTCAATTTTTAAATTTTGCCACCAACCTCAAAAAATAACCTAACCCTAATATGTAACAAATTTTATTTAATACTTTTTTGTAATCAGTTTAAGGTTTTTAAATTATTTTTATTATCTTATTTTTAGTTTTAAGTCGATATCGCGAAAACTGAACCGATTAACAAACAAAAAAAGGACAGTCACAATCCGTCCGAAATTTGCTATACTTGTTTGAAAGCTGTAATAGACCAACATAATATGTTAATATTGTGCAGTTCTGATAATATTAAAAAAATATGTGTCATATTGATAACCTCCTTTTTTGAAGTCTGTCAATAACTTCATAATTTTATGATATACTTGAGATACCTTATTGGCAGAGAGCGACAGAGAGACTTCATTTGAAGCAAAAAAGCTGCACACCTGTTTTCTACTCATACAATTTAAAATTGTAGTAATACCAACCATTTTCTTTCACACACCATTACAAATGTGCCACTAATAAGATAATATGTATATAATAATATGTGGATATATTATTATTCATTGGAAAACATTACTAATTAGTACTAACATAACAGCGCAAGTGGACTTGGATCAGTCCCAATGGTTCTGTTAAAAGTCTTCATTTTGGCAGACAAGCCGCACATATTCAATGATGTCTCTGGTTTAAAACCGGAAGCGATCACCAAATGGTCAGAGGCACATTGAATATCAATGTCAAGCTGGAATGGTCACGCCTGATGAAGTCTACGCTCCGACCAACACCTGCCCAGATCCAGGACTCCAAAGCCTTTCAGCTGGAACTCCGCATCTTGGGGTGGGGTGATATGCCCATTACCCACATCAAGCAGTTCCAATCCATTGCTATAAAGCTTTTTTGCTTACAGATTTTAACATACCTAGAAGGCAAAGTGTATGCAAGTTTCTTGAGAAGTTTCCAATAATTTTTTCAAAGTAGCTATCAGGTTTCCAGGTTTCTGTCCAATAAGGAATAGACACAGTCTCTCCAAAGTTGTAGAGCTGCAATCCGCAACAACTTACAGCATTTATTATAGATGCATTATGGATTATCTGAAATAAGCATATTATTGATTTTAGTTTTTAAATCTATATGTATTTTAATAATCCTAAATCCATCTTCAGAGTAATTTCACTTGTAAAACTATACCACAAAATAATAGTATTGACTATTATATTAACAATAGGATTTTCAATATTCTAAATGGAATATATGTGTCTAGTTCTTTGTTTTTATAGTTATCTATCATATGAAATGATAAAAGTTCTGAAAATGTATGAATTATTATATGTACAATATGTCAACTAATTAACATCTCAAAGCTTTTAAAGTATTAGTAAGTATAGATATAATATTTATAGTATACTTGTGTTTTGACACCAAAATCCTTAGCCCGAAGAAGCATATCAGTGTGAGTAGTGGCACCCAAGGGATCTCCAACTACTAAAAGTGCTATTTTTCTATCTATGGCCTCTTTCAGTATATCATCTATGCTGGTCTCACAAAGTTCTCTGTCTGCTATAACTAATGGTCTCCCATAGAATTCTTCCTGAAACATGTTTAACCAGTAATGTACACTAATATTATAAAGAGGAAAAATTTGTATTTATGTGTGTATGTTTGTAATGGATAAACTCAAAAAATACTGTGCCAATTTCAAAAATTCTTTCACCATTGGAAAGCTACATTCAGCCTGAGTAACATAGGCTATAGTTATTGCTAAAAAAGATTAGGGATCCTTACTAAAACTTGAGTAACATAACCCAAGGTGTAAAAAAGTGCCCTAAAATGTCTCTTTTCGCATGCACTGCCTAAACTATTGATGATAGAACAAAAGTATGTTCTACAATATTAAAGAACATAATCAATATCTACAAAAAACTGCGATAATAGTCAAATTAATTGGCAGAGCAAAGCCTGTCGGGTCAGCTAGTTAAGAAATAAACATAGATATTATCATTATTTTAATTTTAAGATAAACAATAAAAAAGTGATTTTAAATAATAGAATTGTAGATCTGGGGGCATGGCAGTGTCGAACAAAAAGTGGCACGGCCGTACTATACTTTTCTCGAAGCAATTCAGGCCATTTTCAACCCGCTATAATTCCTTTGTGGATAAAACTACGAGCCTGAATTTTCAGTAGCCAGGCAGGTATTGTAAAAACACAGTATATTTCAAATTTCATTCAATTTGAGCCAGTAGTTTAGGAATTATAACAAGTCAAAGTTTCTTAATTTTGTCACTCACTCACTGATCATCAAAATTAAAAGGCACTTCTAGCAAACATAGAAGCTTCAAATTAAGAATACAATTAGTGTTTAGTGTATAAGTCGAGGAAAAACTAAAAGAAATTGCAATTTCGGTCTAGTTTTCTAGATACACTAACTGCATAAATAACTGTGTAAAGCCATACAAATGTAGAGAATTACAAAGTTACATTTGCAGTTAGATTGACAACACAAAAAGAAATGAGATACTATCAAAAACATAACTGTAAAAAAGCCAAGTTTCGCAACTCAGTTTGCACCGTAAAAAGTTGTGATATCCATGTATGTATCCATAGATTGTTTTGGCAATAGCAGTAAACAATCTTATTTAATAAATTGTGCAATACAGCCCCCAGATTGTGCTTTCATGCGATGGTGGTCAAGTCAATCTATGGATACATACATAGATATCACAACTTTTTTCAGTACAAACAGTTGCAAGACTTGGTTTTTTTACAGTTATTTGATGGTAGTTTGTAGTAAACACCAATGACTTTCCTAAAGTTGTGTGCTTTATCATAAATGTCATCTGCTGGAATGTTGAAGAAAAACATTGTGATGAAACCTGCATGCCTAAATACTCTCCATTATGTTCTCAAAGGCATGTGAAGTCTACCAACTCCCATTAAGGCAGCTTGGTGGACTAAGACCTAAATTATTCTCAATGTGAGAGGAGACCCGACCTTGCGGTTATTCACTAATAGGCTGAAGATAATTAATACTTAAAAGCAATTACCAGAACATCTTTTCCAACAGTAAGTATAGATGTATAACCTTCCAAGTAAACCTTATCACATGTTTTAATAGTTTCAAGTCCCCGTACTGTTATGTCTTTCGCATCACCCAAACCCAAGCCTATTAAATAAAACATCTTGATCTTCTCACAAAGTCAACTTAATAACTAACTATTGGAAAAACAAGTTTTGCAAGGTATAAAATAATTCAAAATTCAAAAACCCCTTTCCAATTCTGCAATCTGCATCCATTCCTCAGTAAAATTAAATTTAATATTATAATAATCCTCCCAGATGACAACGACAGGGTCTGTCAGCAGAAGACTATATTGACAATGACAATTGAATTTGATGACAAGACCAAAGACAATATAAACTTTTGACAGTGACAAAGTAAACTGAAAACAGATAACTAATTATAATAATATAATTAATGTATTTTAGCCGATTTCGGCAACAAACAGCGACTGCAGTGTCTGCAGCAGGCTTCTCGTTGCCTGCCGGTCCGCTAGGTCGTGTGCTCTCATGTGGCTGCTGTAGTCTATTTTGGCCTTAAATGTTTATGAGCATCTCGACAAGTGAATACACCGCCCTATAGTGGTAGTTTAAAGCCTTTGGTGGTCTGGCATTTAGCTCGTCTCTTTTTGCATCGAGCTCGTCCTTGCGTGAGTTTTCAAAGGCGTCGGTCTTCTGTATTACAAGACGTGTCCATTCCGGGCGATTTGCAGCAGATGACTCCCAAGTCAAAGAGCCACAACTTGTCATATTTGTCTTTTTAAGTATACATGTACATCTTTGTATCACAAGAGCCGTCCGTGCATTGCGCTTGCTATTTTGGAGCTCGCTATAAAAGATGCACTTTGCTATCCTTGCGTCTGACATGCGGAACACATGACCACACCACCGTAGCTGACGGCGCATCAAAATTAGCGCGTCGAAGAACTTCATTATTTCTAATGCGGTCCGTCCAGTGGATGTTCATAATATCCCGAAGACATCGGAGATGGAATTGGTCTAAGGTCTTATGTCCCGGTAGATATATTATGTCGCGGTAGAGGCACCATGTCAGTGAGCCACAGTAATAAATATAATAGTAACTAAATATGGACACACTATGCAAACCTTATTTCCTAAAAAATTAGAACGGACTAATAGAAGGGTCTCTACGCAGACGTACCACAACCACGCGACAAAATGCAGTCAGTTTGTGGGGCTAATGTGGCTTAATTGTGGTCGCGTGTGAAATAGCATCGCTGACATTTTGTGATTGCGATGTGACAAGACAACTAAATTCAACTAATGTCATTTCAAGTGTCATTTGATTGATCATTTCTTCGTCAAGTTCTCAAGTTCGTCATTTCTATAAACTTTCTTTTGATTCTACTAACAATGGTTTTTTTAATGTAAAATAATACAAAACATATCTAAATAAAACATGAGTTAATATACGCATTACATTATATTTTCTGCTTACTTAGTTCGTAAATCAAATACCTACTCATCACAAATATTCCGAAAATGATTTCGAGGAAAGGACAGAAAGCTATAAATGAAGGCGTCGTTGGCAAATATGTGAAAAAAGATACACCTCCTGATTTACCAAGTGAGTATGACCACTGTAAAATTCATACATCAGGTGCTCGATTTATGTACCACGTAATTACTGCGTATGAAGATTAACGTTATGAAATATCTTTTGTTTTTCAGTAATAAATGTTTGGACAACAGGCAACAACAGGCGGCCGCGTAGCCAGCCATTTGCTTCAAGCGACGACCACTCACAAAGCATTGAAAATAAATTTGGTAAGGCCCAGACTATGAGTGGCCATGCAGGAAAATATACTCCTAGTGAGTCAGTTCCAAACTTAGCGCACAGGTATAATTTTCTAAACCTTACTTTAAAATTTTTTTGCTTAAACCTTTAACAATATAGACATTTTAATGATTACGTAGGATCAATTAACAAACTTAAACTATCTTGAAAATTTTATAGATTTTGGCTCAAATGACATACAATATGTTGTATGTTGTTTTTTTTAACTAGGTAATTGAAGAAATTATGCCCTGTGTGATTGACCATTCTGATATTGAGATACTTTTATAGACCTTTGAAAAGTGAAGCTCTATAGATTTTAAATGAAAAACATTTTACATTAGTGTCCACCAACCTGTGATTAATCAGTCATTGGGTTTCTTAATAATTTTATATGTATATGTAATTTTTTTTATAATTAGTCCATCAAATGGACCAACAGGCTGGTAAATGGCCATCATCATAAGAATGAACTATGAGCTATATCATTTTCGTAAGAGTCCCTTCCCCTTAGTGCATCCTCAGGCTTCTAAAACATTAGTATGTACAGTTTTAAGGACTATGATTTTAGAATTGTCTGTATTTGTGGTGTTTCATTCAAATCATATTATTTGCAGATTTGCTAGTTTATCAACAAGTAGTGGTGATGCTGCTAGTACATCAAGCAACTACAATTCTCAGTATCATTTAGATGTCAACTTGGTAAGTAAATCATCTTTTTATAAATCAATTTCTATTTTATAGTAAAAGTTATAATAGTATAATCTTCCCCTCTGGGAATACCCTGGATCTGTATGTAAATTTACACATCAAACATTCACATTCAGCCATTTTAGGCAAGGTAAATAAATATTGCCCTTTATGGTAAATGTGTGTGTTATCAGTAAGGACAGTGCTGCCACACATTTAACCACTTTGGATTCCTTGTCATAATTTTTACTGATCAATGGTTTTAATCAAATACTGTACACCCTTTTGTACAGCATTCAAAGACACTGGTTTAGTCCTCTGCCTTTGAAGTCTATTATTCTTACTTTTTCTGTTTTATTAAAAACTAAGATTGTTTAAAACTGTCATTTCAGGCTTCACACTCCACATTGAATGAAATAGAGGATTCATTCAGTAGACAAACAAGTCACAGATATTACAGGCAGCTCCAACAAGAAGATCCAATTTATCAAAACCAACAACAGGTGCAAATGTAACTAATAATTGACTTTAGCTGAACTTTTGGGCTCCATTTGATACTGCAGATTGATATGGATCAGAACATCTCGATCTGATCTGCGAATCATCAATGCATTCAATCTGATATCCAAAAGATTGATCCAAAAAATTGCATTAAACCTTTTTTATAAAAGGGTTTGGTGGTTATTTTCACATAATTGCATCCTACCCTGAATATTTCCTAGAATTAATAAACACGCACTTGACGTTTATATCGTCATCTTTCTACCAGCTCTGTAGCCACCATTCGCCACTAATAATAAAGATGTAAATTATCGATATTTTGTTTCAATATTTGTAACATAAACAATCTTAAATTGTTTGAATGTAAATGAATAAATTTGAAGTTACTGTGGTATGTTGGATTGACCACCCAATAACATCATACCTTTATTATATTATGTGAAAACCAATATGTATGAAACATCGATCTGATACTTGCATTATTGTATCGATCCACATTTAGATTGTATGGTGTTGATCCAATCTAAATATCTACTGGATCATAATTATGCCCTGCCTTGATCTGATCTTCGAAAGATCAGATCAGATCGTCATATCCCTATTATGTGGTGTCAGCTAAACCTTTCAGTAACATCCATGCCCTGAGTGGAGCAAGCGATTATGATACTGGTGCGCTGCTCAGAGGGTCTTGGGTACGATTCCCAGTGGAGCAAAATGAGAATGATTTTTGAGTTTAAATTTCTGTTTCAACAACTTAGGGAATGATAATGGGGGCATTTGTAGCGTTTTTTTATTTCCATTTCAAATAATGATTTGTTGTAAGGAAATAAATTTATTTCTGGTTTTAATTCTTTTAATATAATAGTAGACTTTTGATCTTTCGCCAACACATTTTGAGACCCTAAGAATCTATTTCATCTGACAATCAGAATAGATTCTGTCTCAAAATGTGTTGATCAATAGAAATGTTGTTGTTTCAAACACTGAACCTAAATCCATGACTTCCATGACCATCAGGGTCTATAACTTTTCAACTGAGATAAAACCTATAAGAAATTCAACTTGTGTTTTGGCATGTTTTTAGGTACAGCAGCAAAAGCAACAGCAGTACAGTTCTCGAGAGTCCAGCATGCCACGCATATCCTCCAATCTGAGTTTATCACCAAGACTACATCCACCATCTCCCCATTCCATTCGTCTGCATTGTACTGATTGTAAGTATTTTTCAAATATGTTAGTAGTATGTTCAAGTATGTAGTATGGTTATACAGTCAAAACCGGATATAGCGACATTGAAGGGACCGTATAGTTGCCGACGTTATATCCGATACTCGTTATAAGCGTTACATATACACAGGTACAGTATATTATAATAATATATTAGTTGTGTAGTAATATTATTATAGGTATCTATCTGGTATTATGATATGAGATTTTTCTTCAATAGAAAAAACTTTCCTCTTTTTTGCGACAAGATAACGCATAAATGCACGGTCTAATCAAAACCAACACTTATTCATCGAACTGTCACTCACGCAGTCATTAATTAGCGCACTAAATATGCAAGGTCAAATGACCGGGAAGAGGTTCGGGTAAGGTGGGAGAAAGTGCGTAGGTAAATATTCCTTCAATGATTATCAGTAAGATCTAAAATCGTCGGTATTGTTTTGTTTTGCTGGGACAAGAAGCGGTTGGTAAAGGTAAACGGTAAATATCGATAAAGTTTCGTCGTTATAAGCGATATGTCGCTATATCCGATGTCGTTATAGCCGGTATGTTTACTGAATAGTTTACTAGAGATTCGGCCGGGACCTTACAATCTGGCTGTAATAACCGATATATCAAAAATTCTAGATAACTTTTAATTTTGTTCATTTTTTTTTGTAGCTTACTCAACAGGCAGCCAGTCATCCCCAATATACTCAAATTATGTCAACACATCTGTTCTTCCATATAATAATAAGGGTCCCAGTAACAATATCATATCATCTAGTCAAGGTCAGTACACACACTTTTTTTAGAAAACAAATAACCAAAATAAGGCTTCTATAGTACACGACGCCGGACCCGGAGCGATGCCGGACTGCAAGTTTATATATACGAATGAAAATCTTTCATGAGCCGTACCGCCACCGCACCGCAGCCGCGTCGGCGCCTGACCGCCACAACTCCGCCGTCTTGTAGACAGACATTACTACATTAGACGCCGCTCAGTGACACGTTGCCCGCGCAGTTGTTCACACGCATGTGAATTTTTGTGTTAATTTTTTTGGTTTATCTCGAATAATAATTACTTACATCTTCATGAATAAATGTATTCTGATTTAAATGTATTTTACTAATCTTAGGGTGACCACCAGTCTTTCCGCAGGAGAAATGCTAGATCGCATGTTGGTGTCCTGATGTTGAAGTTTAGTTCGTAAAATGTTCGGTAGTGCATCAAAAATTCTTACACTCATTCTAAGATATTCAAAAAAATTTTCTTTCTTTGATAATTTCTCAATTCTTCAAAAAGTACCTAAAATTCTCCCTTGTCCTCCCTACAGGATAAAACAAGTACAATAAGTACACCCACTTACCCAAAATCTTCTACGTTTATTCATTTGTTACTGCCACTGCTTGTAGATTAAATAAGTAACACTCTTTTTTTTGCTTAATGTTAACATTATGAATAGATACGAAATATCAAGACTAGATAGTGAAATCTGTACAGTTACACCGACAATGCTGTACTGAACTGTGATCGCTGCTTTATTATTTATCGCAGAGGCAATACGGTTTTTACGCGGTGACGGTGCGGCTGCGACGCGGCTGCGGAGCGGTGGCGATGTGATTTTTATGTGAATACATTGCGTATTGCGGTCCGGTTCCGGCGTCGTGTACTAGAAGCCTAAGTGTTAACTTTTTTGTGATAGCCATATAATGGTGCCTCTTTCTAGCCTAACAAAATCAGTATACTAAAGTACTTTTTGTTTCAAAATGTGGGGCTTATTATGAGTGATTTTTAGGTTCAGATGAATGTGAATTACCATTGCCGCCTGGCTGGTCGGCAGATCGCACTCTGCGCGGTCGGCGCTATTACATGGACCATAACACACAGACTACCCACTGGACTCACCCACTCGAAAGTGTGCCGCAACCTTGGCAAAGGGTCTCTACACCACACCATGGAGTTTATTACTTTAAGTAAGCGCAGTTCATATTCAGCTAATTTCATGTTCAATTTTATTCATGAAAAACAAATCATTACTACAAAAATTTTGCGGTTAATATAAAATTGGATTTATATTGCAACTGTATACTGTACAGTAGCAAATAAATCTAATGAAATAAACACCTAGGTAGACAGTACTGGTTAGAGAGAGATTAACAGAAGTTTTAGGTTCCGCCTTCAACATAATGTTCATAAATTTGATATTTTCCCCCTTACAGTCACCCTTTTCATGACAATGCATACCTTGTGTAGGCTAGGTTTACATCACATTATATTCTGAATTTTTGCTAAGATTCTCTAATGTTACAGTGAGATAACTCATCAAACAACATACGCACATCCTTGTTTGGTTGGAGGCTGCTACTTGGTCAGTCCACTTGTACCAACATTAGTGCCCCCTTACTTACTGGAGGAGATACCGCATTGGCTCATCGTTTATTCAAAAGGTAAAGGTGTTTCTTTAAATATAAAATAGTATTTCTTCAGTGTGTGTACAATTGAATAAAATTTACATGACTGGACCAATGTTGATAAAATTTTGTGTGCATAATCATACTACTTAATCAAGTTTTTAAGAGAATGATTCACATTGACTATTGACAGTTTGATCCAGTAGGCAGCACTTCCATTGTCAGCATTATCTGTACATCATAATTATGGTCCGGCATCCACTGACTGCTTTTTCCAATGATAGTGTATTAAAAAAGAGGTAGATATGGTATCTTCTAACGCGCGGCGATTAGAATTTGATCCGCCAAACTGCACATTCAAACGTATTCTTACGTCTAAAGGTATACATGTGTTTACATGTGTGTACATACTGCCATTATAAATGTGAAAGTTTGTGAGTATAAATCACATGGGATGGTTGTTAAATTGTTACCTTTTAACACAAAAATGGCTAATATATGTTGATAACCTGGATTAACACATAGGATACTTTTTATGCCTCTCTGGACAAAGTTTTAAAATCTGGACGAATGTGAAGTTGTGTGCAAAGTCTAGTATTACATGTTTAAAAAATACAAAAAATTTCATTGCCTCAACAGCTGATCAGGAGTTGGACCATAAACTACGTTGGAACATGTTTCGGCTAAGTGAACTGGACTGCTACTCTGATATGTTAACCCGTCTTTACAAGCAAGAACTGCAACTTATTGTTATGAAATATGAGAGATACAGGTGAGAATATTGATACTGTTTTTTTTACTTGGTTGTAGAACAATGTTTGTTGCCAGTTGTTTTAACATTCATTTTTTTTTACATCATTAATCTGTAAATTCTTAAATGTGTTATGTTCTTTCAGATCAGCTTTATTACAAGAATTAGAGCGAAGAAGACATGTGGTAGCATGTCATGCACACTCAAATTATTGAATAAATAAAATGTGCCTTTCTGAGCTGTGATCCTAATGTTAAGAATAGATGTTTAACATGATGTTATATATTATTACCTGACCCCGCAAACATTGTTTTGCTATAGAAGAAATCGAGCGTTAAAAATCGACTCTTAAAAATAGGGGTTGGTGATAGAAGGGTGAAAATTTAGGTTGTATGTATTTTTTGATTCCACATTATTGAAAAATAATAAAGAAAATTTGTCCAAAAATAAAATAAAAATGTTAGGTGTGGACAACCCTTATCACTTGGGGTATGAAAAATAGCAGTAGCCGATTCCCTACTGCTACTGAATATGCATATAAAATTCTATAAAAATTGGTCAAGCCATTTTGGAGGAGTATGATAACTAAAACTGTGACATGAGAATTTTATTATATGTATATTATATCCTCATAATTTTCAACTAAGTGCTTTGCAAATTCACTATTTATAAGAATGTAACAAATATTTTTTAAATAAAAAGTACTGTTCAATAAATTGTTTTATTGAAACCATCAGATTATTTTTAATACACAGTAAGATGTTAAAACTATGAATAACATGTAACAATGTTTATTACTCATTAATGAAAAAATCTATTATTTAATGGAATTATCATAAAAATGGGGATAACTTGTGCCCTATGAAAAAAGAAAGACAATACTAAATGTATATATTGTATTACTAGCTGACCACGCAAACATTGTTTTGCCATGTAAGTTATCAAGCAGGATGAAAAAATTTTAAATTACTAAAATGACTACTTATTAAAAATAGGGGTTGTTAATGGAAGGATGAAAATTTAGGGTTGTATGTATTTTTGATGCCACATTATTGGAAAATAAAAAAATTGTCCAAAAAAATAAAATAAAAATGTTAGGTGTGGACAACTCTTATCACTTAGGGGTATGAAAAATAGACAGTAGCCGATTCTCAGACCTACTGAATATGCATATAAAATTTCATAAAAATTGGTCGTCATTTTGGAGGAGTATGATAACTAATAAAACTATGACATGAGAATTTTATATGTAACTAGCTGACCCTGCAAACGTTGTTTTGCGATATAAGTTATCGAGCGTTAAAAATCGACTATTTAAAAATAGGAGTTGTTGATAGAAGGGTGAAAATTTGGGGTTGTATGTATTTTTTGATGCCACATTATTAAAAAATAAAAATAAAAAAATTTGTCCAAAAAATTAAATAAAAATGTTAGGTGTGGACAACCCTGGTCACTTAGATGAAAAATAGACGTTAGCAGATTCTCAGACCTACTGAATCTGCATATAAAATTTCATAAAAATCTGTCAAGCCGTTTTGGAGGAGTATGTTAACTAAAACTGTGACATGAGAATTTTATATATTATTATAAGACTAGCTGACCCCCCAAACATTGTTTTGCTATATAAGTTATTGAGCGTTAAAAATCGGGTTATGAAAAATAAGACAGTAGCCAATTCTCAGACCTACTGAATATGCAAATAAAATTTCATAAATATTGGTCAAGCCACTTTGGAGGAGTATATATTATGGTAATTAAAACTGTGACGAGAATTTTATATATAAGAAGAAAGATAAACAGTGAAATTTATTATTTAAAAAACTGACAATGTCATGTGGACACGTTGAGCTTTTGTGAAGTTCTAAGGGCTTGTATTGGACTTTTGGTCAGCATGAGGCATCCAGAACAGCCATTGGTTGCAAACACTAGTAAGCTTCACAGACAGTGAAAAAAATCTGTGCTGCTGCCAGAGTTCCACATATTAAATTAAAATTGTGGCTTTTTAATGAATTAAATTATTAATCCAAAATTAAATAAGTTATACACACACACGCTTTTCATACAAATAGTGCAATGATAAATTATATTGACAATAGGTACAACGATTTAAAAAATTATCCCCTTGAACCTTCTCCTTTTTTGAAGTCAGTGTTAAAATGATAATACCTTATTCAATTACACGATTTTAATTTTAATTTACACAATACCAAACTAATTGATTTATCTACCCTAATTAGAAAAAACCCGTTACTTTTCATCAGTCACTTAATTTATCTTCATTTTCTTTGTTTTGATTTCTACACATTTCTCCATCCACTATATCATATTCATCAACTTTTGTGAATCCTTTAATCCTATATACTTTGGCATTTTTAATTCCTAATGTTTGAGCCCATGCTTGACCTGAAATACAGAATTAATTTTGAAAGATTATCGAATCATGAAGTAGTGAATGTAACAGTAGATATGTCATATTATCAGAGGGAATTTATAAATTAGTTCTCATTATAATCACATTTCTAAGATTGCTCCTCATTTACTTGAACAGTTTTGGGAACTGTTATACATAGTACTGGGGGAAGGGGTAAAAGTGCAAAATAAAAATAGCCCTCCATATCAACTCAGGCATCAACATGGCTAAGAAATTTAATGAGATTTCAAAATTTTCTTTGTGAGTAGCATATGAGCAAGCAGGTCACCTTATGCCAAGTTGTCACTGCAGCCCAAGGGCAGTAATGTACCCAGGTCCAACCTAAAATACCTAGAATGGAAATCCTGAGTTTTGCTGGGGATAGTACGGGTATAATTGTTAATCATGAGAACTAATATGTTTACCTAAAATAAAGTAATATAAGCATCCAAACATAAAAAAAACATGCTATTTCACGGCGGGTCAAAAGGGTGGAGGCAAGATAGATATTATATATCCGATTGAACGCAATAAAAGTTTTGCGAATAATTTGCCAAACGGGCTTTGTGCATACCTGGTGGCATCTGCATTTCGTCATCTGACTTAATGCCGTAATAATGAGCCCAATCTGCCTTGCCCTTGTAAGTAGCGTACGCAACTAAACCGAAAGTATTCCATGCAATCAACGCATACGCTATACTGAGTCGACGTTTCCATAAAACTGCTGTTTCCTCTGGTATAGGTTTTGTCCTTTTGCGAACAAACCGATGCCACCATCTAGGTATCATTTTAGCTACTCGCAAAAAAAATTATGTAATGTTTTGATGCTATTGAATTCGATTATTTCAATTCACATCACATCATTTTTGTTCACAATAAATTTATTTATACTTGATTGACGGATTGACCAACTAATGGTGGAATGTCAATGTCAATTGTAAATATATATATTATATATAATAAATAAATTAATTAATATTGAGCAAATTTTTAAGTGTTCTGTCATGTCGGACATGTCTGTCTGACTGTCTGACCTGCCTGGGCTGACATACAACACAGTGGCAGTTTGAGTTTTTCACCAGGTTTGCCAGATATAAAAAAACACTCATAATAAAAATAACTCTAAACTATATATCCATGTGAGGCATCGTTCCCAGGACACTGGTGGCATTTTCACACTGAAAACACAAGCTCAGCCTTTGAGCGAAATAGTCGCCGGCCCTCGGGTCACCAGAGGCAAGGATCAATTCGGTCAACATAGGTACATAAACTTGTCGGTCCACGTTTTCTACAGCAACTGGTCGGCAGCGATCCCAGCACTCACAGCAGTAACGCTGATACGAATATGTGATGGGGCCAGTGTATCGACACAAGTCGCGTCCCATACCAGAGATCGGCCCTAACACCACGGCACCAAAGTAGACTGGTCTCTTGCCATCGCTTCTGGATAAACCAGGAGGCTCTAATACACTGTGTCCCGGAATAAAGTGCACCCCCGAAAGAGGGTGAAACTAAACCAAAAATTATCGACAAAAATTAGAAAAAAAAAGGAAAATTCTAGTTTTTATTTATAAATTAAGATTTTTATTATTCTATGGTGGACCCTATGTACAAAAAAGCGATTTCTTTCAATGTATAAAGTATAATATATTAGGTATACTAGGTCACTATATAGGTAAGTTCTGCAATACAGCCATGTTTATTGAGGGATTTTTAAATAATTTTGGTGTAATTTATATACTTAATGTGTCAAAATCAATTATTAAAAATATGAAGGGTTTAGTTTTTTTACAGATTTGAACAAACTTAGTTCTACGCTATGGGTAACTAGGGCTTACTTGAAAAATTCGTCAATAAAAAATCTTTTTTTAAAAAAATCGATTTTAACGCTCAATAACTTATAACGCAAAACAACGTTTGCGGGGTCAGCTAGTAAGTATTAAATAGATCCTTTATGGAAACTTTCTGTATGCCTATCATCTAGTTATGAGTTAAGCTTTAAAATAAATATAAATTCAAGAACGGTAGGTACGTTTCTAAAAACTGCGTATAAAACTTATCTAGTGACCTAGTATTTGTAGTGCATCGATTTCGTTGAAATAAAAACAATAGTACCTACGTCAAATACTTGGCAATGAGGATAGAATAACACGTACCTGTATACCGTATGTATGGGTATAATCAATGGCCAACTTTACCAGCTCTTAACGGATGGCATATCCCAAGCAGCTTGACTTTTGGGATTAATGCCCGTTAAATCCTCGCTGGGAAAGGTCTCCATGTCTCCAGTCTCCACAGTCTCTGACAAATACGTGAAATACGCCACCCGAACACCGTCCGAATGGCCTCTGAGTGGCTTGTTGGTCTAGTGGTTATCGACCCTAACTACTACGCCGGAGGTCGTGAGTTCGATTCCCACCCAGGACAAATAATTGTATGATGAGCACAAGTATTTGTTCTGTGTATGTGTTTAAAAATATATGTAGGTTTATCAACTATCTGGTTACCATAACACAAACTCACAGCTTACTTTGGGATCAGAAAGCCATGTATGAGTTGTCCCACAATATTTATTTATTTATGCATACCACCCCAGTATCTCTAGGAGTTCATTAGAATTGCTTAAAATTGTCTTGCAACTCTTAAATAAGAGAAAAAAATCATAACTTCTAAACTACGAAAAATCGCGGAACAATTACATGGGGGGTGATTCGGGTAGCCCAAGGGTGCTCTACCTCTGGGCTACCGCTTGACAGTCTTTCCTGGGATACCCTATATAAGTATGTTTTTAAAAATATGTATGTGGGTGTATCAGCTATCAGCACCATAACTCAAGCTCACTGCTCACAGCTTACTTTGTGATCAGCAGAAGTACGCAAAAACATCCGTCAGGCGTCAGGCTATAATATTCAAAGCCAAATTATGATAATAATACTTTACTCAAAAGCAGAATAGAAATGTGTAGTGTTTTATTACATTCAGGTTTTTTAGTAAATTTGCTCACTCCTGTACGTTTATTTTTTCTAATATCCTTGTATGTTTTGATTCTACTGTAAAGAATGCAGACGATAACCATAAAATTGAAAATTTAAAAAAGCCCCCGACACAATAACGACAACTTATAACACCTTCTTTTGCGTCGGGAGTTAAAAAGATATAAAATGTACTCTGTGTTAAAAAGGATGTGAGCGATTTTTTTTGTTAACGACAATCGTCATGAAAACAAAAATGCCTTACTTCCTTTTCCTAGTCAACGGTAATTTGATAGACGTGTATGACTGGATACGTTGGCATAGATAAATACTAATTAAGTACGTTGGTTTTTTTTCTATTCGAGTCTTCAAAGAGTACATTAATAAACGCAAAGTAAATTATTAAATACGGTACGTTTTAATTTTACTGTGTTATCAAACACAGGATTTAAAAAAATCAAGCATACTTAGTATATAGCATACTAACACTAGGGCCAGGGCTGCAGCCGACCATGCGCAGTTTCTCAAGCGCCGCAAATATTCTCACACTAGAATTTACCAATTTGTGGGTCCGTGGTCGGCTGACATGAAAGAATTCATCAAAGACATGTCTGCCAGGCTTATCCTCGCTTCGGGTGACCGGAAGGCTGGCAGCTATTTCGCTCAAAAAATAAGCCTGAGCATTCAACGCGATAATGCTGCCAGCGTTCTGGGCACCATGCCATAAGCGGAGCTATTGGATGGCATATTTATTTTGTAAATACTTATATATTGTTTTATTATTATTATTTTAATTATCCAATATATTATGTTTAAAATAGTAACAATATTAATGTTATTTTACTTGTAGGTTATAAATCTTGGAGCATACTTAGTAATAACATGTTAGTTGTGAAGAACAAGACTTCATCATATATATTTTTTCAAATGTAAGTACAGTTTTCAGTAGGCTAAAGCTTTTTAGATTTTCGTTATTATTGAACCATTTGAACCAGTAGACTGCATCGCATGTTTATACTTAACGTGCCAATAAAACCGAGTAGCTATGTCATGATGTAAGTAACAGCATAAGGCCCAAGGTCGAAGTTAGAGGTTCAAAACATTGAATATATCTGTACCAAGGATGGCCTGGCACGATAAGACTTGTACATACTAGATGTGCTTCGCCAATATCAAATACTTTTATGTACCTATAATATATTGCTTTGATAAGTGAAATTCAGCTCAATTATATCAATTAAATACTGTAAAAAAAAATTAAAAACAATTAAACCGACCTCAAAGAAGTATGAAATAACATTTGTAACATTTATTGAGGTTGGTGTTTTTGCATCTGGTATTTTGTTTGTATTTAAGTTAAATTTAGGTCAGCAATAAACAGGAAAAACTCTGCCAAAATGAAATACAAGTTGGACTCTAACGATAGCAATCGTGAGAAGTATAAGATGGCAAGAAATTGCTGCAATGGATTTACAATGACGCTTAACAACGTACAAAATGAAGACTCCAGCAGTCTGGTTTTTTTTAAGTCTTTGGGAATCGGGAAACTACAAGGTAGCAACCTCTCTCCAAATTTTGATTTAAACAATCTGAATTGTCACTTTTCCTCTCGTTCTTGCATCGATAGCAGGACTAAATTACAAGCACTCAATTATTATCTTTCAAGTCTTCCCGTTCCCGACTATCCTCCGTTTTCGTTTAATCGTTTCGCAGATCGTGATGATAGGAAAGCAATACTCTATTTCCTCCGATGCGGTCGGCAGTGATTGCATTAGCCATAAGATGATAATTCTTGACCTTCTTGTCCCTGTTCCAAGAAAATACATTACCTTCTTCCTGGAAAGACGCCATGTAATTCCTATATATACCTAAAAAATCGAACCCTGTACCTTTGCAGACTTCAGGGCCATCTCCATACTTCCGTTCCTCTCCAAAGTACTTGGTCTTATCCATCAACAACTAAGCTCTTTCCTTTGTTCTCAATCCATCCATTGTAAGACCTTTCTAATCCGGTTTTCATCCCGGTCATAGTACGGTTACTGCGCTCCTGAAAATCAATGACGACATACGTACGCATGGGGATGGACAATCAAAATGTAACGGTGTTAATCCTGTTGGATTTTAGCAATGCGTTTAACACCGTCGACTTTGATATTCTACTGGGCGTATTCCGTTCTCCCAACATATCTCCGTCTGTCACTGATTGGTTTCATACTCGTTTACACGCCGGCAGCGTATCATACTACAAGATAAATGCTCCTCCCGGGCCCTTTCTACTGCTGGTGTTCCAAAAGGTGGTGTGTTGTCTCCCCTGCTCTTTGCTATTTCCATTATTTCCGTAACCCAGCGAATTTCTTCTCTCTACCATCTATATGCAGATGATTTACAAATATACTCTCAGGCAACTCTGGGTAATCTGCCGGTAGTCATCAGCAACGTTAACGCAGATCTAACTTGTATTTCGGATTGGAGTAGAACTTTTGGCCTTTCTTTAAACGCTAAAAAATCGCAGGCAATGGTAGTCGGCAGCTCACGCCTCATTGCAAAAATTTATTGGTTAGCCGAGGAGCAGTTAGATAAACTTGAGCGCCTCTAAAACTTGAATATCAACGAAAATTTGTTTCGGAGACATTCGGACCTATGAAATTTGGTATACTTGTTTAGAAACCGTAATAAACCAACATAATTATGTAAATATTGTGCAGTTCCGTTAATAATAGTTAATATTACATACGTGTCGAATTGATAACCTCCTTTTCTGAAATCGGTAAGTAACAGTTAATGTTGCATACCGATACTCGACCTAATGCCGAGCTGATAATTATAATATTTAATACAGACGAGGATTTTAACCGTTTCAAATCGACATAAAAAATAATATGAAGCCATCACCACCCACAAGTCCCACAACGTCTATTCTGCCAACTACTGCGCTGGAGGCCGTGGGTTTGATCCCCAGCCAAGATAAATATTTGTGAGTGCAAGTATTTGCGTCTATGGGTATAAATTATCTATAAAACTAAAAGTATCCAATTAATCCAGGCGTTACTTTGCGGTTACTCTACAACGGTTGATTGTCGAGTGACTAAGTCGACAACCAACAGTCCACATCACCTGATGATGCTCTGTTTTGGAGCGAAACACGTGTCGTGTACTATTGGAATAATTGTTGTGATGGTATATACCTACCTGGAGATATAAGGGAGGGTGGTGGGTCCATACCAAAACAAGTTCCACGTATAAATAAAATTCCAAATATAATTCCAACTATAAATACAACTTTAATAAAGATTTATTTATAGGTATCCGTAGCTTTTAAATATTAAAATTACACAAATCATGGATTACAGTGATGGTGATAATTACGGCGACAGATATATACCTTGTGAATATCCAATATATACCTTAAGTATTTTGGCTTGAGTCATGACTAAGGACCTCGGTACGGTCCGAAAGTAGTCGGGCAAACCCGAAAATTCAATATTACTGTTAAACACTTTTATTGTGTTGTAAACTTGTAAGAAATTCTTTAAGCAGGTCCGTTATGTGTGAACGTTCACTCACCTCAACCGAAATAAATATCGTAGAAAGCAAAACCTTCGCAAAGGTCGAATGCCATTTCTTTGTTTACGTCCGAACGATGCGAAGTCTCTACTTACTCGATACACATATTTTTTTTCTAAGTCTACAACAATAAGTTTAAATGGGAAAGTCTAGTAAAAAGTATGTTTAAATTCAAAGTTAAATAAAAAAGAACCCTCTTTAAATATTACAATACAATATGCTAAACAAGGACCAATGATGATACTGGATATATTTATTTATATTCTACTGTTAATAATATTTCAATAGTTCTCCTCCCTACTGGGAAAAATTAGATAAGTTCGACCGTTGTGTATAGTGCAAGATATGGATCGCGAAAGAATATAAATATTTTAAAGTTCTTAAAAAATATTCTAGCAGATACTCGTGAAAGTTCCTACGGATCGTGATTTTAGGTAAAATAAAAAAATATATAATCTTTTTTTTATTTTTAGGGTAAAAAATGAACGCATCAATATCATTAGAAAGCGGTACGATGCATTTTTGGAGGAAGATAAAAAACGAAGAGAAAGAAATGAATACATATTGGGTAAGCTTGATAAAATGCGTTCATCTACAGCACTAGTACCCATATCCACCAAAGTAAGTATAAAATGGAAAATTCCTTACTTGAATTGTATAAATATATATTTTTTACCATATTCAGTGTTTTCTACATTTATGCTTCAGATTAATTACTCAACAGAGCCAAATTCATCTGACCTATACATTCGACCAGATTATGGACCCAAGAATTCTATGATTTTTGAACAAAATATACCACACTTAGAAAGACCAAAAATGGCCCTAGGCATATTCAACAAACATATTGATGAATCATCTATTTTGAATGAAATAAGTAAAAAATATATACTTATACCAAAACGAGGCACCTTCGCAGGAGAGGAATATTCCTACCACAAAGAAAAGTCTGATGACAGTGACTGGAAAAACAAATACAATATTTTGGAGCAATTAAAAGAGCAAGAAAAAGAAGGCCAGTCAGAAACGGTATTGTGTAAAACTAATGGAATCTACCAGACTTTACACAAAGACTTTGAACAAACAACGTTAGAAAAGCAACCTTCCGAATCAACTCACTTTGATAAACCATTGCACGATAAGAATAATGTGTTTAGCGAAATTTATAAAACAAATGCTATGCAGAAACAAGAAGAAAATATAAATAATATTAAATTTGAGATATCTAACTCCAATAGTCAGAACAACGAAGAACACAGAACGGTTATGCAATCTATTACTAAACTAGATGAAGGAATCAAAAATAATCAATTAAACCACTTTACAGAAAACGATAGATCCGATAATCATATTACCCATGAAATGAAGAAATCTCACCAAGAAGAATGCGTTACCGAAAAAGAAAAATATAATTCAGATATTAATGAGAAGAATGAAAACTATGGTACGGAAAATATTAATAACAATCTACAAACAAACAATATAAATCTAAGTAAACGAGAACCAAATTACGAGGAGATATTTTCTTCTCCTCAGTTTCATCAAGAACCTGAAGATACTGGAAAATATCTAGATCCAAGTGGGATAATCGATAGTACTTTACAAGCATCAGATATAAATCAGAAACCTAACACTGCAGTGTGTTCAGAACAAAATACAGATTTTAACAGAAACCCGAAAGAGGAAAGAGAAAGTTATGATGTTAATAATTTACCAACCGCAGAAGGAGCAGGGTTGTGTAATCAATTTGATAATCCTGACACAACACAAAATTATCAGAAAACTCAAGAAAGTAGTCCTGTTGCACTTGAAAATACTGAACAACCAGAATTTGTGGATCATGATACTGAAATCAATGCATTTGAGGCTGAACAAAAAGATATGTTTTATTCAGAACAAGCTGGCGGTGATAACTACTCATATACTCAAGGAGATGGCAATACTGGAGAATATAATACAGATGGCTACGAGCAAAATGACCAGTATGCTTATTACGAAGGAGTTCAACAAGAACAAGGATATAATAATATTAACGAACATGAAGAATCGACTGAACGCTATGATCCACATTATAATCAGCAATATGAGGGGTCTTATGACAATCAACAGGTAGAAAATACAAATTATGAAAACACTAACGCATACGATCAACAGCAATA
This sequence comes from Erynnis tages, assembly GCA_905147235.1. Lineage (NCBI taxonomy): Eukaryota > Metazoa > Arthropoda > Insecta > Lepidoptera > Hesperiidae > Erynnis > Erynnis tages. Next base: position 4,415,580 of record LR990087.1, read on the forward strand.
CCCAGATCCTAGTTATGAAAACCAACAATATGAAAATGTTGTTACCTACGATAACCAACAGAATAATGAAAATTTGCAAGAGCTGCAAGAAAATAACATTGTGTCACAGGAAAATCAAATATATGACCAACATTTATATACTGAACAAGAACATGAACATATTGAACAACAATTAGCAACTGAGGAGGGTTATGTAGAAACTTCGCCAGTTATTCAAATGAAAAAAGAAATCGAAGGCGAAACTGAAACAGTTATGAACACAGCACCAACTCTAGAGCAGTTACCTGATCCTAAGGCCTTATAAGAGGAAAAGATAAATTTAAAATACCTACATAAAATAACAAACTTTAATATAAAGTTTATGATGAAGTTTAAGAGCGCCTATAGTCTGTTTATGCGAATTCAGATGAGAAACCTTAGTACCCACCAATACCGTAATTAGTTGACATTTTGCTTTTGCTCCCTTGCACTTTTGCAGTCTTTACGCACATAAAAGTTTACAATATATCTGAATGACTTTATTTCCAATTAAATTATGCATTGAAACAATCCTTTTTTAATTACCCACGATTAACAGTATTTTCTCAATTGTTTTTAAAAAAATGTATGAAACGTAAAAAATAATTTTAAAAAATTAAACTAACCCCGACTATTTATTGAGGTTGCTGTTTTTGCATCAAATATTTTGTTTGTATTTAAGTTAAATTTTGTCACCAACCTCATAAATAGTACGTCAAAAGTATGTACCAAATGTTATTTCATATTTTCTGGGGTCGGTTAAATCTTTTGAAATTATTATTTTTTTTTGAAATTTTATTTTTAACTCCATATCACGAAAACTACTGAACCGATTTTGATGAAACTTTTACCATTCCCTAAGTTAAACAAAATGCAAACAAAAACAAGAACGAACACGATCCGTGAGGTTAGTTGGGGTAAGTTGGGATGGTTTTTAGCTGCATTCGTAAGATGTTGGCAATTATTTATTTTCTCATAATCTATACCAGCCAGCGTAATAAAATTAAGTAAAAACTGATTATCAATAAACAAGCTATAAGAAAAATATAATAAAGTACGGACATCATTTAAAAAAACATGGGAAAGATCGGACGATGTAGTGGAAAGACCGGACTAGCCTCTAAAATCACCCAAGTGGCTAATAAGTGAGTTTGACAAAAAAGTTTACAGTTTACTCTACAATAATGGTCTCTATAACTTTTGCCCTAAAGTGCATAGTTTCCGAGATATCAGCCAAAAACTACTTCAATATTGTGATCGAAGCTCCACCTGGATCTGTCAGCATTGTGTTATGGTCAGTAAGTGACCCTTAACCTAAAAATAAAATAAAATTGGATCGGAAATTTAGTGTAAGGTTATATGCTTTATTTACTGGCCTAACACCCAGATATCATACTATTATGTAGGTTCAGATGGCCAATGAAGATGAGGAATGATGTCAATTTTGTTTCCCAGGCAACGCTTTTAAATGGCAAATATGGATAAAATAATGATAAACAAAATGCCATATAATATTATCATCAATATTATTTATTTAATTTTTAATACCTACCCTATAACAATCTACTGACAACATTCATACTGAGAACATTACTGAGGAAGGGGCATCTTCTCAAGAATAGCAGCTTGCTCTGGTATGAGGGCTTCAAAGGGTTTTTTCCAATGAAAATCTACTGAGGGGAGCCTGTCCAGCCCTGTAGCCCAATGATGAATTCGGCATCTAACATTTACTTCCTCTGTGTTGTTAATCTACAATATAAAAACAACAGACAGTAAAAAGTTATAGCTCACCACAACACCAGCAACTACATCCAAATAAAAAGTGTTGATATCCTGTATGACAGTTAACTCATTTGGGGATGTTTTGACCACAGTACTTTTTGTCATAGTGTCATGTCATGTCATTGTATGGAGTACAGGTGAGGTATGGCTCTAACAGCATAATATAAATCTTGATTCCAAGCATAGGTTGTCTTATAAGGCTGGCTTCACATTAGATCACAAGCCACAGCAGTGTGGCTATAGAGAAGTTGGCCAGTTATAAGCACGGCAGCAGCTATGTATCTTTGTATATTCAAACTAACAATATAAGTATCATCTTATAATACAAACCTTGACTGTCACAAAGAATTCTTTTTCCTGCAATGATAGATCAGGCCCTTTGATTTCAACTGGTGGCATGATGATGGCATGTTCAGGCACAACAAATCCTGCTTTACGAAAAGAGGTCCTCACATGCCAGGGTTGTAGTGTCCATGACTCTTGTTTACTCATAGTGATTTGCAACACTAAACGTGAAAGGCAGTTCATTGTCTGGAAAAAAGGGCCAGATATCAAAATTTTGAAGCTATACAGCTTCACCAGCATTTTTGCATACTTCACCATGTTGCAGAAAAATTATGAACTAATTTTTATGTCTAGTTGGACAGAGGGGTGAGACAGGAAAAGATTCTATCTATGAAACTGTTTACACATGCACTGGAGGATATATAGAGTATTATAGAGGTATACTCAAGTTGCTGGACTAGAAAGGGCAAGGCATACACATTTATGGTGATCACATCTTGCACCTGCATTCCAATCCAAATGAACTTAAAAGTTGTTAAAATTATAATTAACCTATGATTCATTTACAGTTTCGCACTATTCCCAAAGATATACTCCAAATATATCTTTAAAATTTACCCTTTGCGCATATGGTGAGCTGTAGGTCTTCTCTTCCTTGGGTTTGGATTCATCTACCTGGTACTTGATCAAATTTTCTGGAGAAGCATAAACTGCTAATCCAGGCAGAAGATACTGCTGGTATGCTTGGTTCGGATGTATTGAGAGAACATGCCCTGCTTCACCCACACCTAAAATTTATATTATTTGAAAAAAAAATTAAAATTAAACAGAAAAGTATGAAATAAAATTTGTTACTTACATACTTTAGGCCTAGTAAGTTTTTTTTTTAATTTTTAGTTTGAAGTCCATATCACGGAAACTACTTGACCAATATTGATGAAATTTTTACTATTCTCTAAGTTGAATAAAAGCAAACAAACAAAAAAAAAGAATGATCTAGATCCGTTAATTATACATACATACACCCATGAAATTTGGTATACTTGTTTGGCAGCTATAATAGACCAACATAATAATATGTTAATATTGTGCAGTTCCGTTAATATTACATACATATTATGTGTCGAATTGATAACCTCCTTTTTTGAAGTCAATAAAAACTATGTAGTTAAGTCTAGGTTTAAAGTATAAATGCATCAATATATGGATGCATAAATACATCAACAGTTATAAATGGGTATAATTTACTGTCACTATGAGGCTCATAGCCCAAAAAGCCTTAAAATAATGAAGCATTGTCAGTACCTGGATGGGTCAACACTAGCGTAAATTACATGTTGTTCTTTTGTGCTTAGAGGGCAAACCATTGGTCCTGGTTGTTACTGATAGGATAGCAGGCTTTTTGGAGGTTGTATGGGCGGTTTGAAGACATCTGAGGGGTGGGGGAGGGTAGCATGTTCCAGAATGAATTAGCATTGGACGCTGTTGGTTGTTGTGGGGCCAGTGAGACATTTAAGATAGGACAGTCTAGGGTTGCAGCCAATATTAAACTGTCAATCTATGAGCCTTACCTTCAACATATTGCTTTAAAATTATCTTTAAATCTTGTTTCTTAGCTACATTGGTGTCTTCCACCAGGTCATAAACAAAGTGTCTTGCCTTCATTTTCGCAGGTTTTCCACCTTTTTTATGAAGCGGTGGTGGCCGTCGTCGTTTTAAAACAAACGTATTCTGTAAATAAATGTTTTTAAGTATTTCTTGAGACATGTATATAATAACTTTAACCTTTTTTGAGAGTGAAACAATGCTTACCCTTGTTTGCTGGCATAAAACATCAGCACTAGATATTGTTATTTGTTTAAATATTTTATTTAAGCCAAACATATTGGTATCTTTAATTTGGAACTGTTTTTATTCATAAATTTAAAATAAAATTTATAATATAAATGCAAGGAATAATTAGAGCCAGAGGTTATGTTTAAATTTATACGACACTGAGAGTTCAACTTTACTCTGTCAAGTGTCATCAATCAATTTTAATAACTCCTTCACACAAATGGCCAAGCTATGACCATTAACGATGTCCATCCATAGTGTGGAACGGGAGTTAATACCTACGTTGGTCTGTTTTAGTATTTCTGGCCCACAATTTAGCGCGATAGCCGTGTGTTGTTGGTTTTTCGGAAAATATCAAAGGGTTTAATGCCGAGTTATGACACATCCACACATTGGCCGACCTTTCTATTGTATAATTATATTAGTGTTTATCTATGGAGTACTATGGACCTTTTAGTCTGCTACGAGGCATACGAGGCTCGAGAGTGATCGCACGCATGCTCTTCGATGATTTCTTATGTGTGCTACGATTAAATTAGTATCGAAATGTCAATTAGCATTGAAGAAACTTTTGGACTTATAACCATAGAAATAAAAACATTCATATAAACTGCTAGAAATAAAAACATTCATATAAATAACTGACCCCGCAAACGTTGTTTTGCAATATAAGTTATCGAGCGTTAAAAATCGACTATTAAAAATAGGGGTTGATGATAGAAAGATGAAAATTTAGGGTTGTATGTATTTTTTGATTCCACATTATTGAAAAATAAAAATAAATTGTCCAAAAAATAAAATACAATTGTTAGGTGTGGACAACCCTTATCACTTAAGGGTATTAAAAATAGACAGTAGCCGATTCTCAGACCCACTGAATATGCATATAAAATTTCATAAAAATCGGTCAAGCCGTTTCGGTGGAGTACTAACGAAAATTAAAGATGATATATGATATATGATAAATTAAAGAGATAAATGAAGCGCGGCAGCAGTAAGCGCCTTTCATTTCAATAAATTCGTTCGCACATTGGCCTGAGCTGAAGCAAACTGAACGACCGACCAATGTATGGACGGTGTCACAATCTCTTGGCCCACAACTTACGATAACTGCCCCTAGGGCCCCTGGCTTCCATTGTGAACACTGTTATTTTTATTCACGCAGCTGTGTACTCTATGGTATTATTGTTGTGTTCATCTGTGTTCTATGGTTGTGTTGAATAAAAAATTATATTTTTTGTCGCTGGTCGAGTTTCGCGATCGCGTCCATGTTGATTAGATTTTATAAAACTCGTCGTGCATTATTTGTTTTAACATAACAGCCTATAATAAGTGATATCGAGTAAGAATTGATCGTGTAGTTAATTATAAATCCCAATAACGGATCTCAATAATCATGGATGACGAAACTAGTTCGGATTTGCAGGTAAGTTAGGTTATACAAAGTTAATAATATTGGTGTCATCGAATTTAAATACCTACTTATTATCAACAATTTACTTTGTAGAAATGTCTACCAGACGAACAAATGGATACCGATGAAGGCCCTCTTATAAACGAGAACTCGAATGGACTGTCCCATTTACTGACGGAGGGAGAGTTCAATAGTGTAGAGGCGGGGGTGGACGAGTCGTCGACTTCGAACCAAGGTTTTCTGAATGCGGTGGAGTTATCTGCCGGTAGCGTAGGGGACTACTTGGAGAGCAACGCGGAAGGGTTTAACGCACACTCTTTCGATGTCGGCGATAATGCAGTGACATTCCCTAGCGATAATCTAAATAATGTGATGTCTGACGGTGACTCGCGCCTTAGTGACTCGATGTATAAAATTACCGCTTCTGATATTGATGGTGATTTTACAGAGAGTAAATCAAAGCCGGATACTGACTTTGATCATGAGAGTATGAGTGAGATATCAAATGACGCAGGCCTCTCTGCTCAATCCAGTGATGTTGTGCAGGTAACTGTTAGCTCTTTACTTATAATAAAGAAATGATAAATTGAGTTGATTGACATTGAACTAACATCAGCTTCAATAACCAATCTTCCAATTTGGATTGAGATAATTAACAAATGGTTGCCAAGTTACTCTTTGAAATAATAAATGCTTCCTGGCAACTAAACATCAAAATCCACAAACTGAATATTGAAACGGGTCATATGTATATCGATGATGAAGTGACATGAACTCCTGACATTTTGGAGATTTTTCTTTAGGTAGATAGACTTTAAATAATTGTTTGCGTGAACTGGCTTTGTTTCCTCTAAAATTATGTTTTGGTAGATAAAGGTTTATGTCACTTCATCATCAATATGGTTATTTATCATAATTTATTGATTATGTAGGTATTTTTTGCCTTAGTTTAGATAAAATTAATATTGTAGGAGGCTATAAGAGCAATTTCAAATAGCATTGAAGACTCTAAAGATGGGTGTAACACAACAGAGGATTCAACAGAAGTTAACAATGATGCTACAGAGGATAATCTTATTTCCAAGAATATAACTAACACAGAAGAAACAGAAGTGGAACAAGAAACAGTGCTGGAAAAAGAATCTACAGCTGAATCTGAGTCAGAACTGAAATCTATTGCTAAAGAAAAATCAGATTTCTCACCAGAAGAGGTAAGAAAGTTGTTGTTAAATAATACATAATTATTTCATTTGATTTGCAGTCATTACGCCTTTGATTAGTTTTTAATTACAGTGTGTCCCAGGATAAAGTGCAACCCCAAAAGAGGGTGAAACTAGATCAAAAATTATCAACGAAAAAATAGAATAAAATTAAAAAAAGAAAATTCTAGTTTTTATTGATCAATTAAGATTTTATGGCCTAAACTTTGACTTTTGTAACAAAAATGTATTTTTTTGGCAATAATTTTCAGTAATTTCCAAAATTTTCTGGTATAACTGGGATATTTTGTGACTTATTATTATTCTACAGCATATTCGTTTTAAAACAGAAAAAAAACGTATGTTCTAACTCAAAAAACGCTAGCTAAGAGCTGTTAAAGCCTCTACCTGAGTGATGACGTAATCAATGGCCAACTTTAATATAACTTTTATAAAGTCATTGGTGAGTGCCACTGGGATTCATACTCAATTAAGAGGTCGATTTCAAAGTCACTGGGCTATCACCGCTATAATTGATTGTCAATACTACAGCAAAATAATTTTATTTTTAAATCTGGTCTAAGAACTTTTTATTGCTTCAGCAGAAACTTCATATTCTTTCATTTGCTTACTGTCTGTGTATAATCAGTTTATTCTGTGTGTAATATTATCTTCAATGTATTTTAAATAGATTGAGACATCTGCTAAAATTGAAGAGCCATTAGCAAATGAAAAGGAACAGGAAAAAGAAACATATAATGATATCTTCAAAGAGGTAAGATTTAACTAAAGCTATGAAAATATAGATAATATAAATTTATTTATCCTATAAATCTTGTTCCTTATTTTAAAAGTGTACAAACATTAAAATATAAATAACTTAAAGCCTTAAACCTCTCACAATGAGAGACAACAATTATAATTAAAGTCAATCAAGTTTAAAAAAATATTTTGTGTTTCCTTATAAAAAAAAATCATAATAAAAATTTGATTTATTCAGGTAAAAAAAGAACCAGTGGATGAGGATAATATAAAAGGAGCTGATACTGAAGGGGTATGTACTTTTATCATAGATGGATTAACCAAATTACATAACATAACCAAAACAAACAGTTTTTTTTATTACACATTAAGCTTAAAAATTCGATTTCTGGCAATGTCTGTTAGATTTGCTTAATCTAAAGATCATTTAAAGCTATAGTTACACTTTGCATCCCTTTTCATGTTAATTTTGCTTTTGATATTGTCTTAAACATTGCTGATAGAAATGAAATATAATAATTATATTTATGTGCTCAAATAAGGTGACATGAGATAAACAGATTACAGTATAGAGCTCACATCTGCCAGAATTTTTTGAAAAGCAATTTAAATTAAAATGGTATCAATACAGTGATGTCACTGTATTTGACATTATTATTAACTTTCATTTGCTGATAAACAGATGTGGTGTGGTGTACATATATTCATTCCACAGGAAGAAAATCTCAAGGAAGTAATCTTTAAAAAAGAACCTGTTAAAGAGGAACCTATGGATCAGGATGATTTTAAGAGCTCTGAAGCAAAAATAGATATTAAAGTTACAGTGAAGGAGGAAGAGATTAAGGTAAAATATAGATATCTAAAGCTCAATACAATTATACCATTTATGGCCTAATAACAGACAGTTGGCTTGGTGTAGGCATAGCCTCACTGTAGTAGGTGGGGCTATCCTTTAATCATTTCTAAATGGGTTGGTTGATTCTACAAATTTTTGTCCCAGAGGAAATTGACCGTGAAAACCTGTTGCTTGCTGATATACCATATTGATGTATTGTAACAACTAAAAATTTACATATTTTTTTCTATGTTACAAGTTTTATTATATCACTATATTTTTAATTTGTGAGTGAAAGTAATTTTCAGATTTGATGTGTCTTAATTATCCTTACAATAACTGTAATGGGAAGTTTCTATAACTCACAAATATGATATGTCAAACTGCAGTTTAGTTATCAGGCAAAATTGGTTGTTTTGATGCAGTACAATCATAGAGGTATTATACTAGAGCAGGGAAGCCAGGCTTCCAATTGTCCTTCGGTTAAAAAGAGTGAGAAGATTGCGGCACCCTCTCTATCTCTCTCTTCTCGCGCACATGGAATTAGCTGGAAACTTTTTAGGTATTGAAATTGTTTAATTCACATGCGCGAATGCGTGAAGTTCTTTAATGCGCATGCGTTAGTAGAGAGAGACAAATAGGGCACCATAATGTTATATCTCTTTCTAAATGTCGGACATTTCCACTTACCGGCAGCTGTATGTCTCCCCTACTTTAGTATAACACCTATAAGTAAAATTTAATTGTCAAGGTGATTGGCCACTAGGATCCATTTCCAACGTTAGATTATTGTGACCAAAATTAAAATTATTTGTGTTGAATATTTAAAATATATTTTCAAGGTCGGTGGAGCTGAAGAGACTGAGGTGGTGTCGGAGGATGAACTGCCTGCTGTGCAAAAGCCAAGTGTGAAAGATGCTGAAAATGTGTCTGATGATGAGCTCCCAGGGCCACGACCAGCAGATCTCCCTGCAGACACTGAGGTTTTTATTGCTTTCATTAACCAACTTCAAAAAAAGAGGAGGTTATATGTTTGGCTGCATATTTTTTGTTTTTTTGGTGTGTTAAGTGATTTTTCAAAGTAATTGTAGACCGATTTTCGAAATTCTTTTTAAGTTATAATGTGTTATACTCAATATATTACATTTTTTTGTTTACCTATTGATAACAGACAAAAAACAAAAAATTACAAATGTTAATTTTTTTTTTAATTACAATAATTTGTGCTTACACAATGGGGGTTTCTCGTATAAAATTTATATCATTATATAATTTTTAAGGTGGTATCAGAGGACGAATTGCCCTCAGCCAAGAAGGAACCAAAGGAGTCGCGCAAACGGAAGACAGAGGAGACTGAAGATGGTTATGACCCAGGATCACCAACATCCGAATCGGAATCAACTAGCAAAAAGCAGGCTGTTGCTAAGGTTTGTTGGGATACTTGTATTTGAATGACTATATCAGACTAGTTGTGCCATGGTGAAACATTTTTTTGAAGTTCTATCAGAATCAAAGTGAAGTCACTAAACCTTATTGAATCTCCAATCACCATTTATTAGTTTTTTATCAATTTTTTTAGAAATCATAACCATTTTTTTTGTTTTTAGAATGGTGAGAGTAAGCCTGTACCAGCCGAAAAGAGATCATCTATAGATGAGAAACCAAAGAAGAAAGTTCTTCCTGAGTTAGACAAGTACTGGAAGGTGGTGAATGATGACCCCACCGATTTTACGGGCTGGACTTATCTGTTGCAGTATGTGGATCAAGAGGTAACCCATACTTGATGTTATTTTTTTACTTTGATAGTTTTAAAAAATATGACAATCGTTATAATATAAAAATAAACATTTAGATTACTTGCTTGTTAGTGGTAATTTAAATATGAATGAAATTTTAAAAACATAACAAAATATAGGAGTAACGCTGGTAGCACACCTCCGCCGCAAAATCGCAAAATGCGCACGAAATGCTTGAATGTTTCGCCCGTATTACAACGGACAAACGGTGGCAAAACTTCAGCGGTTTCGCATTTCGCGATTTCGCGGCGGAGGTGTGCTAACGCGGTTAACACTAATGATGAAAAATAATGCTAATCTCATTGTTTTGTGAAACATTGAGAACTGAATTGAATGTTGAGTGGCAAGGGCCAACTGATGCTGCAACATTATACTGTATTGACAGTGAGGTTGTGGAGCATAGCGATGAATGTATGTGTTGTGTTGCAGAGTGACGTGGAGGCGGCGCGGGAAGCTTACGACGCCTTCCTGTCGCACTACCCGTACTGTTACGGCTATTGGCGCAAGTACGCCGACTACGAAAAACGCAAAGGAAGTAAAAAGAAGTGCCTCGAGGTGAGTTTATTCCATTTAACCCTTGCACATCCTATATCTTAAGTGTTGTGACTTGACGAAGAATTATATAATTACCATGAGGATCAATACATTACAATGTGAGATAACGCTTGGATTTTAAATTGTTATAGTCTTAACTGGTATTTTGCAATTATTTTTTTTCCCAACAGTGCAACAACGGCAACGATGCTCATAAGGCAAAGTCTCCAGTTCGCTCCGGAGTGTTATTTTACCATAACATAGATTTCGTTGTAGTGCTTCGTTTAATGTGGTGTATATTTGATATTTTAGTGCATTTTTTATTTATTTATAACTTGTACAAGCATGATGTATTGTATTACTTTTCATGTATTATTATTTAAGTTCGATCTTGCAATGAAGTGATCTTACTTTAATTAAGGCTATAATATTAACTAATCCATGTTAGCATGGAGGCAAACAGGTGTCCGCTATAGCCATGTATTGGCATTAGCGGGGAAGAGCCGACGTGCGGAGCGCCAGCGAGGACGGGCCGCGTGTGAACAGGTGTAATATGCCCAGCAAGCATTTTATATACGGCGCGGGGGCGGGGGGTCACGCTCGTCTCACTCGCGTCTCTACCCTTCGACCGTTACCCCTCGCCTCTTCCGCCCAAAAATTATATGAGACATTTGATGATGCTATTGAATATTCCCTTGCTTCAAAGCGTGGTCGCGCCCGCGGCGACGCTCTGACCCCCGTGTTCCCGGTTGATACGTTCCGATGTTTCAGGTGTTGGAAAGAGGCCTTAAAGCTATCCCTCTCTCTGTAGACCTTTGGATACATTATCTCAATCACATTAAGGCCACACGGACCGAAGATCACGCCTATCTTCGGTCACAGTACGAAAGAGCAATTGGTGAGCAATTGAACATTTAAGCCATTAAAAGATTAATTAAAGTAAGCTGATAAAAGTTCTTATAATAATGGTTTTTCTTTGTGATTCAGACGCATGTGGATTGGAGTTTCGTTCGGATCGCTTGTGGGAATCTTACATCAAATGGGAAGCTGAGAATGGATCAGCACTGAATGTTACAAACATTTACGATCGTTTACTGGCCACGCCCACTTTGGGCTACACTTCGCACTTCGATAAGTAAGTCACATTCTGTTGTTCACTTGCAGGGTTAATTTCTCCATTTTATTATTAGAAGTGGCCATACGCTATGCGATTTTTCTTTCTGGTTTGTCCAATACAGCATTTTGGTCAGTTTCTTTCAATAATAGGGTTGATTAGATAGCTTGTATAATTTATAGTTTCGTTTCTAGCGATTAATGATATCTTAGCAACCGAAGTAGGGATAAACATAGGGATTCATTGGATATCCATTACTGATGATGTAAACATTGGCCTTCGTTGTTTAAATACTTTGACATTTTCGTGATTGGCAAAAATTTTGTATATGAAGTTTCCAGAGGCACGCAAGCAAATGACATTATGTCCTCTCTAAGACGGTGGAGCATTGAAATGAGTGTGTTGTGTAGTTTCCAGGAGCATGTGATGTCGGAGCCGGTAGCGGGCGTGGTGTCGCGCGCGGAGCTTGTGCGGCTGCGGGGCGAGGTGCGCGACGCCAGCGGCACCGTGCCCGCGCTCGACCTGCCGCCCGGCGAGGACGAGCCCCTCGACCACGTCGTACGTGCCGCCCCATCCACACACACACGCACTGTACACATCACACATCACACATACACCGTGCCCGCGCTCGACCTGCCGCCCGGCGAGGACGAGCCCCTCGACCACGTCGTACGTGCCGCCCCATCCACACACACACGCACTGTACACATCACACATCACACATACACCGTGCCCGCGCTCGACCTGCCGCCCGGCGAGGACGAGCCCCTCGACCACGTCGTACGTGCCGCCCCATCCACACACACACGCACTGTACACATCACACATCACACATACACCGTGCCCGCGCTCGACCTGCCGCCCGGCGAGGACGAGCCCCTCGACCACGTCGTACGTGCCGCCCCATCCACACACACACGCACTGTACACATCACACATACACCGTGCCCGCGCTCGACCTGCCGCCCGGCGAGGACGAGCCCCTCGACCACGTCGTACGTGCCGCCCCATCCACACACACACGCACTGTACACATCACACATCACACATACACCGTGCCCGCGCTCGACCTGCCGCCCGGCGAGGACGAGCCCCTCGACCACGTCGTACGTGCCGCCCCATCCACACACACACGCACTGTACACATCACACATCACACATACACCGTGCCCGCGCTCGACCTGCCGCCCGGCGAGGACGAGCCCCTCGACCACGTCGTACGTGCCGCCCCATCCACACACACACGCACTGTACACATCACACATACACCGTGCCCGCGCTCGACCTGCCGCCCGGCGAGGACGAGCCCCTCGACCACGTCGTACGTGCCGCCCCATCCACACACACACGCACTGTACACATCACACATCACACATACACCGTGCCCGCGCTCGACCTGCCGCCCGGCGAGGACGAGCCCCTCGACCGCGTCGTACGTGCCGCCCCATCCACACACACACGCACTGTACACATCACAAATACACCGTGCCCGCGCTTGACCTGCCGCCCGGCGAGGACGAGCCCCTCGACCACGTCGTACGTGCCGCCCCATCGACACACACACGCACTGTACACATCACACATACACCGTGCCCGCGCTCGACCTGCCGCCCGGCGAGGACGAGCCCCTCGACCGCGTCGTACGTCATACGTGTCCCCCCACCCACACACATACACTGGACTGTACATACACAGTACATCACACATACACCGTGCCCGTGCTCGACCTGCCGCGCGGCGAGGACATGCACCGTACACATCACCCACGCCAGCGGCAAAGATTCGCGCACCAAACAGAAATTTTAACTCATACAAATATCCCAACAAAGTGGAAATCAAGCTTACTATCTGCTACTCATTGTTGTCTACAAGGTTTATTTACACTTTTAAAGCTTAGGTGAGTTGCAGACTATTTTTGGCCATTTTAAAAATCTTTTTTACAGTGTCAATCCAATAAGTACATAATATGTGATCTTACTCATGACAGTTTACAGCTGTACAGAGCTTACTAAATTTGGTCAACTACTACGTACATAATCACATGTAACTCGGGCGCGATAATTAGACACCTGGCTCAAATGAAGTTTGTCTATAGTACTGAATGCAAAAAAAATTTTGACGTGATAACGTTTTATAAATTGATTTTATTTTTCTGATGTAATTTGGTTATATAATTGGAATTTTATTTTTCTGGTCAGGATTTATTATATTATAACTAAAATAACTATTTCCATTATAAATTTAGTTCCATTGAAATTCCACTGTATGGCGAGTCTTGAAATAAAATCTATTACTGATTTATAATTTATTTCCTACTGAGATAAAACATCTGTACTTATAACGAATCTAGTATTTTTTACTAAATTACGATTTGGAGCAGTAATAAACTATGTAGAGTCTATTTTGGGGTTAATTTTCAATATTGTTAATCAAATGTATTAATATTTTTTTTTTATAAATTTAAGTTCATACTTGTTAAAGTAGTTATACATTAAGTAGGTAAAACAATTAATTTCTTACGGAAATAAAACAAAAAAGGATGTTAGCGGGGCGGGGCCTCGCGCGGGGTAACGGGAGGAGGGTCGAGTTTCGAGCCAGGTGTCAAGTTATTTCGCCCAGGTAGTAAATATAAATTTCTAAGGGCACTGATTAAAGAGGCAGTATTAAATAGTGGTTTTGGTAAGTTAAAAATTATAAATGGCATGTTTAATAACTAGTTCAGCAGTTAAAACTAAGCAGTAAAGTAAACAAAAATGAGTAATAAAAAATAATGAAATGGATCAGTGACTATATAATTGAGCAGGAAAATAATTAAATGTGCGGTAAAAATTATTGAACGAGCGGTTACGTGTGGGCAGTAAAATTAACCTAACCTAACCCATTGAGGGGATTTCTGAGTTAAATTTAGACTTCTGTCACTGATGATCTGCCGAACTGCGATTTATCGAACCGCTCATTCCATCATTTTTACCGCTCATTCAGTTATATTGGACTGCTCAATTATTTTTAGAATAGGCATGATGACTAATTTTCAAAAACTCTTCTATGATATTCAGAAGTTTCTATTATGTCTAAAATATATCATATTTTTGTAGAAAATTAAGGTTTTTGTGTAATAAAAGTACGTTTAAATTTTAAGTTTCAAATTCGGTCCAAAACGCGCGCCCGTGTCATGACGTCTGTCATTGCGCCACGGCTCAGTAAAAAATGACAGATCGCGTATAATATGCTTACGAAAAAAATGACGTTAACTAAGACGTGACGTAATTTGACGTAATTCGATCTGATGGGTGTTTTAGCTATCATGGCGGATTGTTGTATTTTGTAGATTTATTTTAACAAATAAATTATTAATCTCGACATTAATAAGAGGATAAATACATGTTTCAAAATCTTTGAATCCTATTTCATTAGATCAGATAAATATTTTGGCGATACTTGATTACTGTCATCATGCCTATTGACATTGTATGATAAAATTAGGGTTGTAACGATATATTATTTTGCCGATACGATACCGATACCGATTTTTGTGTTAAATAAATAATCGGCGATACCGATACCGATTTCGATATAAAAATCAAATAAATAGTGATTCTGTATATCATCATTAGTGTTTTGCGTGTTGTATATAATATGTTAATAATATTAAGCATTAAAGTTACTTGTCCATATTTAAGGAGGCCTTGAAGAGTATAAAAAAATAGAAAAATATTAAAATGCACAGTTAAAATTCAAAGCAAGCATATATTTATTTTTAATCAATCACAAAGTTCAGTTATGAATAAGAACATAATGAACCAAAACATAGTCAGTAATAGAAAGCGTCGGTCGTTGCGCGCGCTTTTCGAACTGCTCGATCGGCTGTCATCGCTGATATATCGGTATTGTTACATCCCTAGATAAAATAACCGACAAATTGATTTTTATTACTGTCCATGTTTTACTGTCGCAATAATTAATCAACCGCCATTAAATTAAATAACTGCTCAATATGTTTTTCAACTGATCATAATAACATCTCGAATATTTAAATAACAGCTCAAAAAATTAGTTCCCATTTCTAAACACAATTTATTTAGCTCGATCACATCTTCACGTCCCTTATAAAATATATATGCATTTTCTTCAACAGGCTTCCGAAGAAGAAGCACAGGCCATCAAGGAAAGAGTGATTGCAGCTCGCAGGAAGGTTCACAAGACTACTGGAGAAGAAGTGGCAGCTAGATGGACGTTTGAGGAAGGCGTAAGTGCAAAAAAATGCAGTCTGCACAAAGAGAACTTGCTATATGAATAATATTAAAGTAAAACATTCACAATATCAAACAAACATTCACATTAACACATTTTACCTCTTGAGTGTAAAAATGGCTTTATAATATAATCTCTTACCGAAGTTGTTGTTGTCATTGAGTAACCATGCAATTGTAGAATTCCTGTGTGCAATATAGCGAATAAGTAAAAATTCTGAATCAGATAATATATTACTTTGTATGCTAGCAACGAAGTTGTGTGTATCATAAGAGGAAGTGAAAACTATTTCTGTTATTTTATAAGCATATTTGTGTTTATTTTACTGTTTTTTCTTTTCCCAGATCAAACGACCATACTTCCATGTGAAGCCCCTGGAGCGATGTCAACTAAAGAATTGGAAGTCTTATCTTGAATGGGAAAAACAACATGGCTCATTCAAAAGGGCACTGGTTCTGCATGAAAGGTGTCTCATTGCTTGCGCTTTGTATGAAGAGTTTTGGATGCGGGTAATTCATTAATTTTTAACAAGTTATACATGCTTATTTCAATAACATAACATTGGGAATGGATAGCCCTATCATAGTTTTATTGAAACCGGCCTTAAGCGATTTTAATAACACTTTCCTTATACTATAGAGGTATTAAATATGAGTACATAAGACAAAACTTGTTTCCTAGGTGGAAGGAGAAAGATTTGTTATTTGTTTTTTAAACTTTTTTATCAACGGGACATACACACATTTTTAGACATTTTTACTGTAATAAATTATATATTATTTAATAGCTGATCAAGTTCTTAGAAGAACGTTCCGCTACTATGCCGGAGCTAGTCTTGCTGCAGCGTGACGCTTTAGAGCGCGCGTGCACCGTGCATCACCTGGATAAACCGGAGTTGCACTTGTACTGGGCGCACTTCGAGGAAGCAAACGGCCATCCGGCACGAGCCGCTGACATCCTCGATCGCGTGGAGAAGTCTTGCCCCAATCTCGTGCAGATACAGTACAGGTTAGTGTACTGCCATACATACACATACATGCGTACATAACTGGATAAGCCAGAGCTGCTTGTACTGAATAGACACATGACGAAATTATACGCGTACATTTGTTCTTTTTTAAACAAGTCTGTTTTATTTATTGTAATCACACAGCAATGAATGTGATTGTCAGTTTCCAATTTTAAAAAATATTGTGAAAGCAAACATGAAATAAATGTATTTTATTTGTTTATTATTGCTGCAGCGAAACGAAAATCTAATGTGATAATGTTAGATGGCTTTAATTATCGTTATTTTATTTTGTTTATTGTCTTTCTTTCCTAAACTATACATAAAATAATTGACCAAACAATGACAATCGTAATTTAAAACAATTAAATGACAATTTTTTTTTTAATTGCAGGCGGGTTAACTTGGAGCGTCGCCGTGGCGATTACGAAAAGTGTTGTCAACTGTACGAAGGCTACATATCATCCACAAAAAACAAGGCCATAGCTTCCGCTCTCTCTGTCAAATATGCGAGGTTCCTTTTTCACGTGAAGAAAGACCCTGAAGCCGCGAGGAAGGCCCTGGATGACGCCATTGCGAAGGATCCCCTGAATCCGAGACTTCATATGCAGAGACTCGATCTGGCGTTGCACACGCCTGACACACCTTTTGAAGTCTTGGAGGGTATGTTGAATGTTTTAGTTATCTACTCTAATTTTCAACTTGAGTGCAAAATGGTTAAGAGCTAGTAGATGTTGTTTTTGGCTATTTATAATAGACAATGCTTGCAACTAGAGCGAGTTTAGATCTCTGAGGGCCTTCTTGGACACAGAGCTACAGCTAGCAAGCAAGAAAACAGTCAGATGGGCTTGATATTCGTATTGGTCATTGCTGCCTATTTTAAGTCGACCAACACCAGGGGAGCTTATATAAAGCCCTTTTTAAAAAAGTTCATGTCATAGTCCCGCATGATGGCCGATTTTTTAATAAAATTAATCTTCATTTTGGATTTTTGGTTGCCAAGCTACATTTGTTATATCAAAGCAATAACAAGTCTGCTCTGTACTTAGGAACCAAACAGTTTATCCCAATTCATATCTGAAGTTTGGTTATTGAAACTTATCGTAAAAGGGGATGGATAACTAACTAGTAACGGGTACAATGTACATATAATATGTTGTCGTATAGCAGAGCAGTCCAGTCTCAAACTCTCTACGACAGTCTGTCTCAAATCTCAATCTATATTTGAAGATTGGTTATTAAAATGTATACTTATGGATTACAATGAAGTTAACAATGTATTTGTCACATTATGTTAGATCTGGTGCAGTCGTACGAGCGCCAGGAGGGCGCGGAGCTGGAGGTGTGCGCGGCGCTGGCGTGGCGGCGGCGCGAGCTGGCCGAGGAGCTGGGCAGCGCCGCCGCCGCGCGCACCGCCGCCACGCACGCGCGCGCTCTCGCCAAGCACTTGCGCAAGCGCGCGCGCAAGGACAAGCATGACCAGCCGCCGCCCGCATGGTATACACACTTTTCTTACTACCTCCGAAGATTTTATTTGCGGAACTTACTCCAGACGTTATTCCAAAATATAACCTACATGTAAACCAAATATTTTTAAGTCCCTTCAGCAATTTTATTCGATTTTGTTCTTAATGCGTGAGTCTTAGAGTGCATTTCCATTGGTGTGGAGTTGGGCGAAGTGGAGCAGAGCTGACTCAATTTGAGAGTCAATGGACATAACCCTAAAATTTCTAATTTATGAAACAGTGCCACTGCTGAAGCCGTTAAGAAGAAAGAGGCTAATACAGCCGCGAACACCAACAGCGCGGCGCCGCCCGCCAACAACACGTACTACCAGGCGCCCGCCGCGTCGCAGTCCTACGACCAGTCCTACGCGCAGACCTACCAGCCACCCTGGGGCTACCAGCAACCCCCTGGGCCCTACCAGCATCACCCCGGCCCTTGGGCACCCTACCCTAACTACTACTGAATGGCTACATCCAGCCCAAATTAAACTCACTCTCCTTTTAACTCTGTATATCGGTGTCTTTTTTTAATGAATCGGCTAACGGTTTAAGAATGAGTGCAATTTCGATAACTGTTCGTATTTTTATGACATGTCACATTCATATATTTATTGAACTTCAGATATAAAAAATGTAGCCGTCAGCGAATGTTTCTTCTAATAGATGTAATTTAAGCATCGGGAGATACATTTTTATTCACGTAATTAAATGTATTTGGTAATTAATTTAGGATAATAAATAACTACACTATGTATAGTTGGTTGTTTTTCTTTGTTTTCGTTACCCTTAATTTTAAGTGTTTGAATGGTTCCTTTCAGTTCAGGCATTAATGTTTCCTTATAGTTTCTCAAGATATATGTATACAAACTGCAGGGTTGGGCTTTCCTCTTTATATTTTAAAACTTTAGTCATCTTTAAACATCTTAAATGAAACACGAAATAAAATTAAAAACCTTTACTATCCCAATTAATATTGGTAATTATATTAGAGTATTTATGTATAAAGAAAAATACATTAGTCATTGACTCATATTCTAATAATATTGGGGGGTAAAAACTATATTACACAGAAAACACAATAGTATAAGATCTCGATATACAACGACCTTCACCGAGTTGTTTATTTCATGAAACGTATTTCGTTTAAACGGGATCTTAGACTACAAGTACAAAATCTTTTCAACACAAAACATTCATTTTTTAGAATGTGATCCTAAATTCATTTTTTAGAATGTGATCCTAAATTTCAAACTATAAAATATAGAATGGTTTGTGTCATGTTGTATGAATTAAGTTCACAAACATTTTGATGATAAACTTTCAACACATTCTAACCATAAAATATAATCCAATAACTGAATCACTTGAATAAAATAAAGTAATATACTCTTCTAAAATTTTAATAAAATGCATTTTATCTTGTGATCAATGTGTCTTATATGAAAAATATCAGACATGTTACAAATATATTGAACATAAAAAAATTAACATGTTTTTATATAACACAGTTAAAAATAATATGAATGTTGTTTATTCTACAACGAATAAACACAGTTCAGCTGCGCCGGCAGCTCAATTTCTTTCACTGCTATTAAGAGCAAGCCGCTTTTGCTGCTTTTACAGCTGAAAAGGAAAACATTGTTTTACAATTAAAGAGATTTTACACTGTTTAAAGAAACTTTTAATGAGATCTAGTGACATTTCAAATATGTTAAAGTTAAAGACGTAACATAATATTTAATATACATTTACCTTCTCTCTCCTTGCGCCTCAGTTTCTTGCGGCGGCGGTCGATGGCGGCGAGCTCGGCCTTCACCGAGTGGTACGCTTTGCGCAGGTCCGCCAAACGCGAAGTCAGTACGTTGATACGGGTTGGGCAGTCCCACGATGGATCTGTTGTGAATGAACGAGTTTGTTATTAAGAATTGAATTAATAAACAATACAGTGCTCCCATACATGATTTCTTAGTCTAAAATACAGTCAGTATCAAACACGTAACATTGGAAGCGGTAAAAATGTTATCGTACAGTACAGGGTGTACTGTAACCGGTGATGAACCACACCACACTCAACCAAACTGCAATTGAACTTACAATGTGTTAATCAACTATTGATGTTCTTTCTAATCAACTATTGAAGAATGGATTGGTTTCTTCTTTTTGTTATGGTATCCAAAGAAGTTATACTTAAGCAGCGGTTGATGTAGTGAAAGAGGCTCAGGACTCATTGGGCTCATGGTCAGTGGAGATGGCACCTTAAAATATCTCACCAAGCTCGACGTAGAAGTTGTACTTGAGCGGCGGCTGGTGCGGGTGATGCAGCGCGTGCGGCGCGAGCGCGTGCGGCTCGTGGTCGCCGGTGTCGCGCCGCCGCCGCCGCCCGCGCCCCGGCCCCGAGCTCTCCGACGCCTTGCGCGAACGATTGCTTACTGCAAATACGACACAGAAACAAATATAAAAACACCAGATAAATACAGTGGAATCTTTATAACTCGAATCTCGGTAAGTCGAAATCCTCAGTAAATCGAAAAAAAATGCCAATTCCCTTCCGCTAAACCCCTATTTACGCAGTATCCCGAATTATTTAGAATTAATTACTCGAACATAATATTATTTCCTTGCGAGGTATTAATAGTACTTTTTAATATCGAATTGCAAAAAGCAAACGTCGTAGTTCACAAAATGTACTGATTTCTTACTTGCGTTTCCCCAAACTCATAGCAATAAAATTCTAAAGGATTTTATATAATATATCATATTAATATATATTATAATATATTATTTTATATAAAATGAATAAATCCATAAAACTTTCTAATAAACACAGATATTATGTTTTTTTCATTGTGGGGCACTTGGGTCTGTTCATTATTATTTGTGTATAGTAATAAGTTTTAATATTTTATAAGTTTTAATTTGTACCTACTTATGACTAACATTAGTTTTATATGTTTATTTTACTTTTTTAATTTGCATACCTGAAAAGGTGAATATGGATTGATTAAAATGCCTTGTAAAACCAATAAATAACCCATTATCTCGATTTTTTTTTCATTTTTCTTGACATTCGAGTTATAAAGATTTCACTGTATATCTAATTACTTAAGATTTTAGTCCAAGATCCCAGAGCGTTCTGACATAACTTATTTTTACATGGATGAAACCTTCACGACTTAGTAGCGTCTAGTATACTTTAAATACCTGCCTACTTGTGGAGCTTGCCCTGTGACACCTGAGCAGGTACCAGGTGAGAAAGATGACTAAAAATATGAGTTATCTAACTTAAATTTGTATGGCTGATTTTTATATATATTTTGTAGAATATTATTCTAAACTAGAATTATAAAGTGTCAGACACTTTTCATGGACCAGAGATTTTGTCAGACGCTTTAAAGCTCGACAAAATGATGATTGATGAACTTTACTTATTTTATCATGTCTGACTTTAAAATATGTTATTCAAGTAACTATTACAAAGTTATATTTCATCAGTCAGACAAATTCGAGTGACCAAACATGACCAAACAAAACAAATATATAGATATACATTTTGCATGGGTTGAATCTTTTTAAATCTTTTTTTAATAAGGGATCTTATTGAAGTAAGGATGCAAAAATCTTGGATTGAAATTAGAAAGTATTTTCAATACATTTCAATTTTTTACTCCGAGACGCATGCGCATAGTGCTCTCGCGCTCGCACTCCCGGCTGGATAATTTTGTGTTTAGGGGATGTTTGGTCACTCGAATTTGTCTGACTGATGAAATATAACTTTGTAATAGTTACTTGAATAACATATTTTAAAGTCAGACATGATAAAATAAGTAAAGTTCATCAATCATCATTTTGTCGAGCTTTAAAGCGTCTGACAAAAGCTCTGGTCCATGAAAAGTGTCTGACACTTTATAATTCTAGTTTAGAATAATATTCTACAAAATATGTATATATAAAAATCAGCCATACAAATTTAAGTTAGATAACTCATATTTTTAGTCATCTTTTTCACCTGGTACCTGCCCAGGTGTCACAGGGCAAGCTTCACAAGTAGGCAGGTATTTAAAGTATACTAGACGCTACTAAGTCGTGAAGGTTTCATCCATGTAAAAATAAGTTATGTCAGAACGCTCTGGGATCTTGGACTATTTCGGTACAATACAATAGTCATGTAACACACCCAATTTGTACACAAAAGAAAATTTTACAAACATTGATTGTACAAATTTTACAAATTGATCAAAAATTTTAATAATAGGCAGTGGTGAATTTATAGAACACAAAAAAATCTATTAAAAAACTGTACAAGAACTATTTAAAACTTACCATGCGGCTTATCAATATCCATCGATAGTGAATCTTGTGCCCGGCTGTCGTCTTCATCCTCCTTGCGCTCCGAAGGGCTGTCTCGCTCTGATATTCGCCTCTCCCTAAAATTGTTTAAACATATTATTGGACTGAATTATATTTTCATAGTAGAACGATTTTGTGCTACAATGAAGGCCTGTGGTCTGTGGTTCTCTGGGATTTGCATTCTATTGTGAGATACACCCTGTCGGGCAGTCGAAGCTGGTGTCGGCGTGGTGTGCTGCACAACGCATAGTTGCATACATAATATGTACCTCTGCGGGGAAAGGTCGAGGCTGCTGTCGGGCGTGGTGGGCGGCGTGTTGTCGAGCGGCGCGCGGCGGGGCCACGCGTCGGGGGAGCGCCGCGGCCCGCCCTCCCGCGCACCGCCCGCTCCCGCGCCACCTCCACTCGGTTCCCGGCCGCCGCCCGCACTACTCGAACCACCCTCACGGCCTACGCTCGAGTTGCGACGCTCCTCCCCTGCAATACCCCCCACCCCACCTCCAAATGTATTGCTGAACTAAGCCCCTAAGGCTAACAGATCTTGGTAAAGCTATTAAAGCAAAGAAGGGAAACTAGACTGGATAAGAACCTAAATCCAGCTGATTTTTGAAGTACGTAAGTAAGTCTTATGATTTGCTTCAAAAATCAGTATCCAAAGTATAAAACAATTAAAGCCAGGGAAAAAATACAGATCAGTACAGTGTAAAGAAACAATTTAACTATTTAACAAAAAACGTTTTCAGTTAATACATGATTTCCACTGAAATCTATTTTAACAGTGAAAAAAATAGGTGATTTGGAATTCACTAGACAGCTTGATTAGTTTCGTCAAGATACAGATTAACATATCAGCAAGTTTTATATAATTTGGAACCGGCAAAACGAAGCGAGTAAATTTATATAGCAAAAAGCCTAAAATATAATATACCTTTCGAGTGATGATGCGGCGGCGCGCACGCGAACGGCAGATGCAGCCTCTGGCGCGGCGGCGCGGGCTCGGCGTCGGGCGCGGGCGAGCCCGGGATGGTCTCCTCACACAACAGCATCGAGAGATTGCTGTCCTCCTCCGTCGCCACGCTCGGCGCCGGGGCCGCGGCGGAAGCTGGCCCGGGGCTAGCGCTCGACGTCAGTGCCAGGCCCGGAAGGGCGGGAGCAGCCGCGCTCGGCCGAACACCGCCCGCCACTACCACGCTTGCACCTGGAAGATATATCCTTTTTGTATATTTAATGCCATCAAAAACATAACTTGTAAAAAAAACAAGTTTCGCAACTCACTTCTACCATAGAGTTCTGAGATACATGTCGGGCAATGTATTAAGTGCCTACTTAAGGGTCCTTCTGTTATTACGTAATTTACTAACCTAACAAAATCTTATAGTGAGTTAACCGTATCAATACTAAAAATCTTTTATGATTTAAATAAATATATTGACTTAGAAATCTAATGAAAACTCAAGATATTATATTAAATTATCTTATTTATTTTTGTGTTGTCAACCTAACTGCCGAGACGTGGTTCTTTACTGTAAGTCTAATCCACAAGCTCAGAGTCGCTCAGAGGGTGATGTAATAAGGAGCTATGCTCGGTATTTCTCTACGTGATAGAATCAGAAATGATGAAATCAACTGATGGGGAAAAAAGGTCCTCGAATAGCGACCACGTTTAGGCAAAAGGAGCACAGGCCGCTCTCCTACCAAGTGGACTGACGACCTGAAGAAGACAGCGGGAAACCGTTGGATTCAAAGGGCCCAGGACCGGGCGGAGTGGCGTCAATAAGGGAGGCCCATGTCCATACGGCCATGGGCTTCCCTTCGTAAGGTGAAGGCAGGATGGAAGGAATTTAACTGCAAATGTCTCAAATTTGCCCATCAGTCAATGACGTTTTGATTGATGGACCGCCCGGAGGATTCTGATTCGGAATAAAACATTATGACCCATTCAGTTTCATCAGCAGTCATGTTTTAGGAGTAAAACTCGTGCATTGTATGTACTGACTGTTGCGCTTGTTTTGACACTGACTTTATTTGTACTACAGTGAGTATAATGAGTATGAAGTGTGTGTACTGACTATGCTTGCGCTCGTTCTTGTAGGGATCTCTTCGAGCATAAGTAGGGACACTAATTGTGTTCGCGCTACAGTGCGTGTCAAGCAGTATAATAGTGCGAGTGTGTACTGACTGTGCTTGCGCTCGTTCTTGCAGGCGTCCTCGAGCATGAGCAGCGACTCGCCCGCGCTCCACTCGCCGGGCGACTTGCCCGCGTGCAGCGCCCGCGCCGCCTCCGAGCTGCCGCCGCTGCTCGTCCACTCGTCCACTGACAGCTTGTCGATTATCAACCTGACAAGTTACATATATTATTAACGATTCTATTTACTTATCCTTTACTGTGCTAGGCCTTTACTGTGCCCTTGGCAATAAATGAGACTTGTGAGGAAAACTTTGCTAGTCTACACTGCCTTTACTACACTGCTAGTCTGGCTAAAACCCCAGTAAAATTGGTAGCCTTTTTCCTAGCACAACTATACAGTATTATAATACCTATTTACATACCTTCTATCAGAATCGTCCGAATCACTGGTTTCACTCCTGTCGTCCGTCGCGAAGGGTGGCAGTGGGTGTATAGGCGGAGCTGTCACCGACTGATTGATTTGGCTTGATAGCTTTTGTATAGTATCACTAAGCACCTTATTGCTCTTCCCAGTGGTTCCAAGCGAGAGATCAGCAACGACACTCTTACGTCTTTCCAGAATATTCAACGGACTCGTCAACCTCGGCGCTAGTTCGGGCGTGGGCTCTTTCGCCTTTACCTTCTTCACATCCACCGAATCGCTTTTCATATCTGTCAAATTCGATGGTTCACCAAATATAGAGTCCATTATTTCTGCTGGACTCAACCTTTTTGTAGGTTCTATTTTTGTCAAAGGTTTTAATAATTCAGTCTTTGAAGTTACAGGCTTTGCGTCGGGAGATAATTTTTCGGCCATTTTGGGCTCTGGTGAGAATTTACCCAGCGTTAATTTTTCGTCAACCGGTTTTAGAGCGTCTTTCTTTGGCGATACAGGTCGATCTTCGGTAGGCGGGGGTGACATGGACAGTCTCTTGGCACTGTTGATAGCTTGTAGTAATTTTTCGGCAATCTTGGGACCTTCTGACTGTAAGAGGAATCCAGGCGGCGGTTCAGGCAAGACATCTATTCTTGCGGGACTGTCAGGCTCAGATTTATCCTCCTCAGTGTCAATTAGTGGACTAGACGGTAGTTCTAATTTTGAAATAACAGGATCTGGGTCTAACTTTTCGATTCTTATTTTGGGTGGCTCCTTAGGTGGGTCTGTTGGTGGAAGCGGAATCGGGAGAGGTTTGAATGGTTCATCTTTTGGAGGCTTCTCTTCAACTTTCACCTCAGGTTCCTTTGGCA
The DNA here is from genome assembly GCA_905147235.1 of Erynnis tages. Taxonomy (NCBI): domain Eukaryota; kingdom Metazoa; phylum Arthropoda; class Insecta; order Lepidoptera; family Hesperiidae; genus Erynnis; species Erynnis tages. The sequence goes on from LR990087.1 coordinate 4,441,682, forward strand.
TTGGAACAATGATCGACGTACTGGGTAACTGCAATTTAGGAGGTGGAGTTGTTGGGGGTGGGGGAATTTCATGAACTGGTATTTCTTTTATTAGTGGTTCTTTAACTTCCTTCGGTGGCTCGGGAGGTTCTTTTGGTTCCTCCTTTACAGGCTCAGGAGATTTTGGAACCTCCATTTTAGAATCGATTGGACTTGGATCACTGTCTTCCTCTTTGGTAAGTTCTCCCGCTTCATCATCTGAAGACTGTTCATCGTCAGCGGGGCTATCAGGAGAGTCATCAATGAGTTGTTTCAATTTGGTAACTTTACTTTTCTTGGAATAAGTTTCTTGATTTTTAGCAGGTGTAAATCCTTCGAAGATTGGCCCTGAGCTACCATCTCCAGGGAAGGAGTCATCGTCTAAGGAGAAAAGACCATCTTTAGAGTCCTCTTCAAGACTTTGCCTGCCAGGTGCATCACGGGTGGTGCTAAAGTCTCTGAAAGGCGATAGGGACGGTGACCTGAGAGATAAAGGCCGAGGCCGTAAGGTGTCTTCCGATATTTCTTCACTTAATGTCTTAGAAAGCGTAGATGTATACTTGCTAGGAGAAATATCGTCGAATATGCGATGAGTTCTTTTCTTCTTCTCGTCGTGGAGCTCCAATTCAAATGGCTCTGGTTCCTTAAATTCGTACACATCTTCAGCTTGCTTTTCGAGTTGACTTTGTTGAGTGGGCTCCGATGGCGGCGCTGAAGACTGGCTCGGCATTGGTGCATCAGTCTGTGTATTTTCTTGTTTACTACTAGCATCTGGGTCTTGCTTTACATTTACACACTGCAATCCTTTTAGCTCTGATCTTATCTCATGGAGGTCAAATTCACGGCCCTGGTGTAGAAGGCCACTGGTGTTGGGGCGTGGTTTCTTAGCAGGAGATGTGTTCGTTGGAGTTGTAACATTTCTCGCAGGTCTCTTGCGCGGTTTGCTTGAACTGCTACTATCGCTTGATTTTGCATCCTTCGACCTTGATGGAGCTGGAAATTATACAAAGATATATGATCAAGTTTTAGTTTAGTTTAGTTTTTCCAGCAGTGGACTACTAAGGGCTGAAAGGAAGGAAGGAAAGATATAATCAAGTTATTGTTTTTAACCCTGGGGTTTTCAAGTGTATATTTTATTCATACTTTTAGATGATTTGTCATCATTCTTCTTTAATGATCTCTTAACTTCTTCGTAGCTGCTAGAATCACTGTCCGAGTCTGATCGAGCTGATGATTCTGAAAACAATATACAATGCTACATTTTTTTTACAAGTAGTTTTAGTTTTATATTGTTATAACTAAAATGATGTAGTGAATAGAATGTGTATAACAAATGTATCACAAAATTTGTAAAAAATTCAATTCAAACATACCTTCAGTGCGCTTACTTCTCACGCGCCTGCTCATACCTGTATTCTGTAAATAAAACATAATTTGTTACTTTACACTTACACTGCCAAAATGTTCCTATTTAAGACTTTTTTGTGTTTATATGACCTAAAGTTAATTTAATTTTTCTTACCTTCTTATTATGTGCTTCATGCTGAGTTACATTGAGCGCAATTCGCTGAGGCTTGATCCATTCATCGTAGCGCGTGTTCCATCCCGTATAATGAACTCGTAGCATTCCTTCCGAAGATATTTCGATCACCTTTGCTTCGTATGTCACCTGCGAGGAAATAAGTTTCTTAAGAATTATGAAAGAATTACATAAAGAGTGTAATGATAAAACATACCTTTGATTCAGACTGTGTAGGCCCGTAGTACACCTTCAGTTTGTCGCCAACTTGAGCCTTTACATTTGACACTGAAGAGCGTGTTGGTTCACTTGCTGATGGTCTGAGAGGTAACCAAATATTTAAAATCAGTTCATTATTTAACTCTTCATTATGTTGTTCATTATTTAACTGTGCCCAGTAATGTTGTCTCATTGCATCCTGATCAGCCTTCAGATTTCAGTATATCGGGAGACAGATGCCATTGGAAAAAACTTTGGGTTGATAATGACACACATAACACCAATAGTGTGTGTGCCTAATAACTAGATAGATATATAGCTCTTTCTCATATAGCACATCTAAAATGTAGTGATATAGGGAAACAGATAATCTAGAATGTACTCTTCAACTTAACTACATATTTCTAATAAATAAGACTTACTCAGTATTCTTCCGTTTCCTTGGTCTCTTGCTGCTATTGGATGCTATGGTGTTACCACTGCTAGCAGAGTTGGCACTTTGGCTCCTCCGACATTGCATTTTCTTTGTGATGCCACACCTAAATCAATACATAAGAATACAAAACAGAACAATACCAAAATGCTTCCTTTACACCATTTACAAAACATAAAAAAATAAAACACATACCATACATATACAACAAACCATGATAATGATAATGTGGTGACTAAAAAAAGGTAGAAAAAAACGCAGTGAAGACGGGTAGGGGTGTTCATTATGGAATGTTAATCACACAATTAGTTTAATACAAAACACTTCACACCTAATGAACAATTCACACCTATACAATTCACTAATGATACAGAAAAGTAGTGCTGTGAGCACTATTTTTCTGTATCATTAGGTCACTCCTTGTCATGGTTACCATAGATTTTTTTTAAATAAAATAAAGTTCTACCTGGAGGCTCTGCCAGAGCTGTCACTATCTGTGGACACGTGTGGACGTCTGGAAGCTCTTGCCGCACTGGTATTAACAGTTTCACTCACTGTAAAGTCAAAAGAAACAATTAACTTTCACTCACATGTCATGTCAGTTTAATGACCCACTACAGGATCGGGTCTCCTCTCACAATGAGAAGGATGTAGGCCTTAGTCCACCACGCTGGCCTACTGCGGGTTGGTGGACTTCGCATGCCTTTGAGAACATTTTTTTTTGTGAACTCTCAGGCATGCAGGTTTCCTCACGATGTTTTCCTTCACCGTAACAGCAGGTGATATTTAATTTCATAAATCGCACATAACTTTTATTACAAAGTCATTGGTGCGTGCCACTGGGATTCGAACCCGGATCCCTCGATTCGAGGTCGAATTCTAAGCCACTGGGCTATCACCGCTGCGCTTCACTCACATTACCTATTATTATTTCATTCCACCAATGCACATTAGGCCAGTACTACACTAAAAGGACCCAACCCTGCAGTGGATCATTGATGGGTTACAGAGGAATCTGACCAAGTTACTAAACTAATTTGTTATACGGGAAATAGAATGAATGATGGTTATGTCATGTCAAGGAGATTGTAAAAACTTGATATCGACAACATTACAGAAGACAGATACTGGTTTACCATCAATGATGAATGTGGCTCCATTATTGAAGGTTATCTAATAATTAAAGGTCTATACTTACATTTAGATGAAGGAGGTCTCCTTTTAGGAGTTCTCTTATCGTGTGGCTCTGTCTTGGCTGGAGTGACAATGCTGCGTGTTTTCGACTGCGACCGGGGTTTCACACTCTTGTCCTCACTAGCACCCGTGGCAGTGCTTTTCTCTTTCTCCTTTTCTTTTTCCTTCTCCTTTTCTTTCTCCTTAGCTTTTTCTTTTTCCTTTTCCTTTTCTTTTTCTTTTTCTTTCTCCTTTTCCTTTTCTCTTTCTTTCTCCCTTTCCTTTTCCTTCACTTTTTCATTCTCCTTGTCCTTCTCCTTTTCTTTCTCTTTCTCCTTTTCCTTTTCCAATCTGTGTTGTAGTCAAACAGATTACAATAAACATTAAAGAATAACAACTAAATGCAATCATTTAAGCGTTTTTAAAACTGTAATGTTTGTGTAAATGTATAATAGAAGAAATAATTATAAAATTCGCACGCAATCATAAAATATTAAATACTAGAGATTATCAATAATCTTTATGGTAGCAAATACGAATATGACACTAATAAGGTCCCGTAAGATGTTTTTGTGTTCTCCACACAATAAATGAGTACTTTAGTACAGTTGGCTCCAGATTAAAACTTTAGGATCTCTTTTTTAATCATATATATAAATAGGCGAAGGCGAATCAGTTCAGAACAATTTTCTCTTTCGTTACTGAACCGATTTTCCTCATTTTTGTTTTGTTTGGTAGATATTGATGTGTTTTAGTGCAAACGGTCCATAAAATTAAGTAAAATGCATTGGAAATACATTAAATTAACGAAAAAACACAGCAAGCACACAATCATACGTTTTTTACACACAATATTCACACTCAAACATAGATGCACAAAAATGACATTTATTCTTTTTCTTTACGGCTTACGGTTACGGCGATGGCGCATTCACTTAAATATTGTTCAGCCAATGACAAGTTGAAGTTAAAGAAATGATAATAAAGGCTAAATTTGGAAAAGTGAAAATCACGAAATTATTGAAGTTATAAATCAATAAAAGTGTACAATTAAAATTAAACCTTTACGTGTATTTGCTATGTCATACACCATTCTGTTTATATTAAAAATATTGTTGTAGAAATTGTTGTTGGTTTCAATGAATCCATTTTTTATTACTGTAATATGTTTTCAATACGATATTAAATCTGAGAATATTACCTTTATTGAGATAATATGTAAATATATTATGTAAATTAAAAAAAGAGTTTATTGAAATCTTGCGAAATTCACACAAATTCATGTTTTTAAAAAGGAACGAGTGCCCGCGAACTGGAATAGAATAATTAAGTCCATCTATACGATTTTGCGTGTTCTTACTTTAACCCATAAAATACATTTAAATTGTTAAAATTGGCTTACTTTTATAGTAATTCATCGTTTTTGAATTCAAATAATATACATTTTACCAATTAATTCAAAGTTTTAACAGCGAGTGCAACCAGTCAGCAACAGGTAGATAAATCTTATCTTATAAATCTTTCGTTTTAAAATTATCGGAGAAGTACATAGAAGAAGAATAGTTTTAAAAAATTATAGTCTAATGTTGACTACTAGGCGAACACAAGTATATAATAAATTTATGAACTGTAAGTTACTATGATTTATACTTACAATTTTGGGGCTGCTGTAATGAGTGGTTGATTGTCAGCACTATCCTCCTCATCACTTGCATGGGGTTTGTCTTTTTCTTTCTGCTTCTCTGGTTTTTCTATTTTCTCCTCTTTCTCGCTTTTCTCACTCTTGTCAGTCTCACTTCTATCAGAGTCCTTGTCCTTACTCTTCTAAAATATATATATATAAATAAAATTATTAAGCAGTTAAGACACATGAATTTAAAAAATGTTTGTAGACTCTTTGTCTACAACTTGCAATGAATAGTTTTATGATGATGTATGAATATATTTTAATCTATGAAATCTATAAATCAGCTTATTTTACAAAGTTCTATTAGTGTGTAAGCATATCCCTAACCCAAATTTTCAAGCGCGCGCAGTTTACTGGAGTACTTAGAATTCGGAACATGGAACAAAGATTTTAAATAGTTAAATTGGGGCCCCAGTTTATTTCTTGCCCCAGGGCCTTTAGTTAGCACCTGAGTAGAAGAGGATGAAGGTGCAGGCGATCCCGAGGTTGATCCAGAGGTGGAAGCTGGAGGTGTTGATGGCTGTCCAGCCGGCAATTGCTTGTCCCGGTCTCGTATGAGCGAGCGACCTGCGGGCGGAGTGCGGGCGCCCCGTGGATGCGCTACTAATGTCACTCCTAGCTTGCGGTAGAAGTCCTCAAAGCTATGCAAGAACCTGTGGATGGAGTATTAAAATAAATTTGTGATTTCACAGAACTGGTAGTAAATTAACAAAAATAGATTTCAACTTACATTGTTCATACTTTTGTGTTTAAACTTTAATCTATAATGTGCATGTGCACACTCTCTAAAAAACTCATAAGTTTATAGTATCCATAACAAATAAAGTACTAACAAAATTAAGACTTGTACTTACTTTTTATATGCTTGTTTGCAAAGATTAGTAATACTGGTTGTAACAGGATGAAAGCCCATCTTGTCTGCAATTGTTTTCCATTGGTTTTGATTTGTTACCCTGTTGTAACCACCAAGTTTGTGGACAACCTGTAACATTTTTTTCTTTAAAGTTGTCTTCACTGTATTTAAATATCATCAATTCTATATAACGTGTGCTTGTGTAGCCTGACTAGAAAAAACAGGCTACACAAGAAGAACGGATATATGGAACACACAATGGAGAAGCAAGTCTACACAAATTATATAAAAATAGTGAAGTTTTAAAACTATATGATGGTTTACTGTAAGAAACTTACTCTGAACAGCCTGTACAGATCAATGTCCCTGTTAGCAATGGTAGGGTTTCTGTTGAGTGGAGTCCCTCTGTCATCCATAAACTTGTACAATTGTGCCACAAAATGGTCCTTTTCCTCTCTCGGCTCATCATCTGAGCTCTATAAATAAAAAGTAAACATAAGAAATTGTCTGTATGTAATAATGTACTCGTAAGCAGTTGTCCAACGTTATCCATAAATTATATCACACATTTAAAGGAAGGTTAACATGTGTTACTTTTCAAGATGTTTGTTAGTCATTTACATATTTACAAAAATATTTAATTTTTTTCTGTTACTGTATTGATCTATTAATAATTTCTAGGTGTGAAATTGCGAACTATATGTATATATATTTTTCCAATTGTAATTTGAAATTTGATAAGTAATAAAATTTTTTTTGGATGTTATTCCAAAGGTAAGCATTATTATTATAAGCATTATACATACATCGTCTGAAGTGTTTCTGGGTTCATTGAAGAGCGTGTCCCTGTCCCAATGAGGCGGTAGGACGCCATTGTTGAGGTACTGCAGTGCTGCCTCCACCCCACACCACTCTAGTGGAGCACTGCCCTTTCTAAACTCTCGAGCTTCTTTCTTTGGCACTGTATAGCTAATAAATGAATGATAAATTGTTGGCATTGGCAGTGAGCAAGACTGACAATCAACAGTTATAGTATTATAATAAACATTATGTTATTTTGTTCAGTAGCAGCATATACATAGTATCAAACAGTTACTGTTCAATATTACATTTTAAAATTTGTATTAGCCTAAAAATTTAAAAGGATTGACAAAGAAATGACAGTGTTAACTAACAGTGAGAACATATGAGCTGATTCACTACAGAAATTCTTAGTCCATATTTAAAAAAAAATACCATAAATGAAATGTAATTTAAAAAAATGCATAATAATGTTATAAAAGATTTATTTAAGTGAAGACACTTACTATCTCCCATCCTTGAAAGATCTTACAAGATAGTCCTCCTTGACTTTGATCTGAGCAGTGGGCGCAACTACAAGGGCTGGGAAGGCTGGCTGGTGGGGCCTCCGTCGCTCTGCCCCACTAGCCGCTTCCACCAACACCACACGGCCGACATGCGGCTCACGCTCAGCGCTGTCAGCTTTCACGCGACGAGTACTGCCTTCACCTTCACTCTCCTCTGATCTGATGAAGTAAATATTAGTTAATAGATAATGGCATGCTCATTGTTTACCATCAACGTCTGCCCGTTTGCTTGGACTTTGTATAAAATGCATCATTTTTGTAGAGGAATAATAAATAAATTAATAAAAACAAACTTGAAAAACTAAAAATATAATGTAATGTATTTAACAAAAAATATTCTTGTCTGAAATTGTTCTGTATCCATGTCCAAGCCCTTCCATCTGTGGTGTGTAGCTGAGGTTGTACACCACATATGCAAACAGAGTGGAATAGCTTGTAGAATAAGACATAAATAATTAAGGGTTGGTATTAATTTTGAGCCATAGGACACAATTCATGGGTAAAAGCATAAACTGTAGGATCTTATCAGTAAAGAATACAAAAGAGTGTTTGTTGTTACATACAGAGGATATCACAATATTTTCTACACTATGTGGGCATAAAATGACATTATATGAGTGTAATATTTGTTTAAAATATTATTAACAAACTTACTGAGCTCTTCCCCTTCTTCCTCTCCGGCCAGCTATCACAGGAGTGGAGAAGTGTTCTGGATGAGTCAGTGGCAGCTGGTCTAGTGTCTCACTCTCATTGAAGTGCCGCCCACTTTTGAGGCAAAGAGCAGACCTCCGTAGTGTAGTTATGTCACCATCATCAAACACTGCAAATTGAAAGAAAATAAACCATTTCTTTCATTACTCTTTTCACTGTTCCTATATGGGTTACGGTCTTTAACCTATTGGAGGTCCTGGGCAATACTGGGCATATTAGGATAATGGGGCCCCTATTGTGGTCATTAACTAAGGTTTGTTTTCTTCGAATTATATGTTTTTTGGTAATAAATATTGGTTACCATTTGTGATCTGATGACTGTTGGTGACTAGGGACTTTGTATTTGATCTGCTCATGGGGCCCTGGGCACTTGCCCAAAGTGCCCACTCAGAAAGAGGGGTCTGACTGGTGGGCTATCCTTAATAACCCATGCATAATAGTGATTATGATTGATTCATGACTATGAATCTTACAATTACAAACATAAAATTTAACCCATGTTAAATTTCATAACATTCCGACATGAATCTTGCATTAACTTATGTAAAATTTAATCCATATTAAATTGCATACCATTGATTATGTTCAATAAACTAGGGTTTTCTCTTCATGCTGATTGGACAATATTAAGATATAAACATATATTCAAGATTTTTATACATACCCACAGTATACTGGCTGCAGTCCTGTATCTTGGTGATGACAGCTTCCAACGCATCTTTCTTGGGGTCCTGTTTAACTTCAATAGTAGCTCCCACCCGTAGAGTACCTTTGATGACATCATCATTAACAGTAGTAATCCCTCCAGCCTTTAAAGTTACCTAGAAAGATATGGATTTTTTAAAATTATGCTTTAATAATATGCTTTAAATATTTTTTTAATAATATGACTGTACCCAATGTTTTCACTAACATGATTCGAAAAAAGTACAAATACATTATACACATCCCTATGTACTTACTTTACATTTGATGTTTCTAACAACTTTCTTTATCTTTGCTTCACAAAATGCACCTTTATATTTAGCACTGACATCAGTACCAACAGGCAAGAATGGAGGATCGTCACCTTGCTGAAATTACAAAACATAAATCAATATGTATAACTTAAAACGTTATTTACCTATGTACCTATACTGACAGAGATTCCTTACCATGTTTATAAAACGCAGTTATTCGTGATTAATTTGTAAGCCTTATTGCCGCCAATCCCCTGTAAACAAAGTACAACGCATTTTTACTAAGTTTCGTGGTCATAGCTTTAGTGAGAATTACTTATTCATATAACATTATAGATACCCGTTCAAAATGAAAACAAAGCACCATGGAAACCTATCATAAGTAAGGCGGTCGTAAACGACACATTTTATTAATAGACGGATAGAATTCTATAATTTTTTATGCGTAAAATATGGAAGTTAGTTTTACGAACATAATCAAGAGTAAAACGAAATGACTGACCTATAAGTAGATTGCGCGGCAACGTAGTGGCTTCCTTAGCTTCCGAATAAACAATATATTATCAATATAAATTAATACTTTTCTTTCCCGTTACGAGAAAATATCCGGAAGGTAAATGTTGACTAAACTCATAGTATTCATTTTTCTTAACACGAATTATTACTAAAAAAGTTAATTCACACAAATGGTTAAACGTACAGCATAAAGAATTGCGAAGTGCACGAACACTACTAAACTACAAGTACACTGCGAACACCATTTTCATTTCTTTCACTAAAATTGATTGATTGACTGACTGACGTCTTTGTTGTTGACATTTCTTTATAGGTAGGTATTGCGCATGGAGAATAAAGCTAAGAAGGAAGCTAGCAAAGTGATTCCCACGATCAACTTGTACCAGCGTGTAGTGCTACCATAATAGTCTTCTAAACTCCACTCGGAATCCACATTATGATTAGTTACCGCGTTAAACAACGCGTTAATCTAATCCTTTGTTATTTTGAACGTTAACCTTGTCCACATTAGAAATCAACATGTATTACATCTTAAAGCATTAGGCCACTAATCTAGATTCAGTCATATCCAATATATTTCGACGATACCTTAGAAAGTCTATAGAAAGATTGTGCACATATTTTTTATCTGTGTGTAAATAAATGTCACCACCGATGTCATCTAATGAACAGTGAACACGTCAAAAAATTATTTTCTGCTGCTCAATCGAATATACTGGAGATGGGATACGATGTTTTGAAAATGTTTTTGTTGACAATTATATGGTATTGGAGTGACTAAAAAATTTAAGGATATCGATTAAGTAAATTAGAGTGTTTGTTTGTGTTGAGTATACCTCATAATATTCAAAATGAAGGCTATAGTAGCGACCATAATCAGTCTTGCGCTCACAACTGTGGTAATTGGAAATGCCTACTACCAAAAGAAGCAGTTTTATCCCTCAATTGTTTACCTGACCAATTCAAATCCTAGTATGGCTGTAAGTATTCAATAAAACTTGTGTTTTCCAGTCCTAACATTGTAGCATACTTGTAACTTTTACGACTTTCATGGTGGTAAAATTTCACAATTTGTACACGTAAGGATAACACAATCAAGGAACGAAGTGTATCATGTGATAATTTTAACCCATTATTAATGTAATATGTTCGTGGTTTCCATATTTTTATTTCAACTTTACAGGTTATGTATTTACAAGCTTTCATCCTAGTCTTACTGGCAGGAAAAATCCTAAGGAAAATATTCTTTGGCCAGCTACGTGCGGCGGAGTTTGAGGTAAATATTTAAGACTAATTAAAATATATAATTACTAGCAATTAAAAGCATTTTGTGAATATTAAAAATTGAATACTTTGAAATTTTATGGGCAAATAATATGTTTGACTTTAACCAGCTGGCAGCTTAAAATTATCTTACACACCGGCATGTGCATACTGCAGTGCCTCCCTTTACCCACGCCATTGTCTTCTAGCCTTGCTTTTCATATTATTTTTCTATTATTATTTGACAAGCAAATCCCTACCTATTGTTATTATAGGTCAAACAAAAATATTGATGTACCTATGACTAGATAGATCTTCAGTGCCTACCTCCAATGCATGTCATTGCTTACACAACATTCCAAAGAGGCTGAAGTTTATATTTTCAACTATATTATTGCCATGTAGGTAAAACTGTAACTGCCTGATTAAAAAAGTGGAACAGACATTGTACAGCCCGCGCCAAACATTGTGACCGCCCCGAACTTAGACTCATTGCATTGCGCAGAACACAAAATCAGGTACTAGCGGGACGCACAAGAGCTTGGGGGCAGGGCCACACCCCGCGCGCCCGCTCCGCTCACCCGCGACGCGCGCTCGCACCCACGCCTTAGTGTGAGTGCTACGTCCGTACACGAATCACACACTTGTTGAGCTCTGAGAGTACTGTCGCGTTCAGAATTCGTTTGATCGTTTCGTTAATTTGTTGTTATTTTTTGTCATCATAGATGACCTAACTGAAAAAATAATAATTCACGTGAGAGATAATGAATCAGATGAAGAAGATTCGGATATTTTTTGTGAAGAGAGTGATTCGGATGCGGAACCATCCACTAGTAAGAGAGATGTTTTTATGGAAGGTGTGGCCCCATTGTGAATATAGTTTTTATTTATATTAATGTTTTTTATTTACATTTTTTCTATTACCTAACCTACATGTTTTACAAATAACACATACATTAAATATTAAATTAAGTAAAATAACCTATGAAATAAACACAAACTTTATAATCACCAAATAAAAATAAATTGACATAATATAATAAGTATTAAAAATGTTAGAAAACGAAAATTGTTTGGTTGATTGCGTATTGTCCACTCGACCGTACCATGTGCAAGTTCGGACTCGCAACTATATTCAAGGCGGTCACAATGTTTGGCGCGGGCTATATTTAGGTGATATTTATGTATCATTTATACTTTTTATATTGCATTGATCGTTTTTGTTTCAGCACCTAATAGAAAGATCTTGGTATGCTATAACAGAAACATGTTTGGCATTCACAGTCTTCCGAGATGATTTCAATCCAAAGTTTATAGCACTATTCACACTATTATTATTTCTGAAAGCATTCCATTGGTTAGCTGAAGACAGAGTGGACTATGTAAGTATTTTCAATACTATTAGTTACTTAGAATTGAAATTAGTTATCCAAGAACCTGGGATAAAAAAACAGATAAATATTAAATAATTAACATGTTTTCAAATTATATCATATAGGTTTACCTTACACAAACAAGGAATACATTTCTTTTAAAAATAAGCTTAAGTAAAGACTAAGACTGAAACTGAAAGAAATATTTATTCTTCACCTTCAAAACAAATACAAATGTGTATAAAACATTTATCACACTTTTACTCTCTAATTTCACAATTTTCTTACAGTTGTGATTTATCAACAAATATTGTTGGTTTCTATGTGTGTGTACAATAAAAAGTTTAAATAAATAAAATGTGAATCACTGTATATACCACTATAGTGATTAACATATTTTCTGCTATAGTATAGCAGATCCAAGACCATAGTGGTCTTGTGATGACACAATAATTGGCCAATCCAATCTTTATTCCAATTTTAATACAATTGTATTCAAGAGTACCAAATCATGTGACAGTTCAGATTGGATCAGAATTGGATTGGTATTGAATTGAAATTGAGATTGTTTTCAAGAGTAAGACCACAGAAACAGAAATTGAAACTCATCATACTAATCTCTGCTCTGTTTGGAATCAAACTCAGGACCATTTGTGTGGTGCACCAGTGTCTTGATGTCTTAACCACTGCACCACATAATAGATCGTCAAATTAATTATGAGGCTATTGTTTCACAAATATTTTCTGTTTTTTCTAGATGGAAAGGAGTCCAGTAATAGGCTGGTTGTTCCACATCCGTATTGTATCGCTCATGGCGCTACTTTCCAACGCAGACCTCTACTTCATACACCATGCATACATGTTTACTGCAGCCAGGGGACCCTCAGTGCAGCTAGTCTTTGGTTTTGAATATAGCATATTGGTTATCATGCTGCTGAATATCATGATTAAGGTGAGAATAATTAGATTCATTTTAATTTTGGCTTATTGTTTTTTAAGAATATTTAGCTCACTGTCACAATAATTCACTTAGGTGTGACTCCTACAAAAAGATAACAGTGAAAGTTTTGAGTTGTTTGTTCGTAAGCCATAATAGTTTTATTATTATTATTGCAATTAAAGTTGAGCACAGTACATTAAATTGTGAAGGAGACATAAAGTAGATGATAATATTGTTATGATCCATTTAATATCCCCCTAAGAACATGTAAATAAAGGACAGGTTGTTCTATCCAGAAATCATATTTCCACCAAGAGAGATCCATGAGCATGAGGAATTATTATTATCAATACACAATGTGTATTTATTTTAAAAATATTCAAAATATTTATTCATCATAATTGTACATAGCTCTGCTTCATGAAGGTCAATATAATGGAGTTCTAGGTTATAATTTTGAGTCTTATTTCAGTACATCCTCCATGCAGTGGACTCACAATGGGAGGCTCCATGGGAGAGCAAGGCGGCAGTACTGTTGTACACTGAGCTGGTGATCAACTTCTTCAAGGTTCTCTTGTACATTGGATTTGTTGTTGTCATGGTCCGCATCTTCACTCTACCACTATTTGCATTCCGACCTATGTACGAGAGCATGAGGTGAGATTGTTAATTTATAGTATTTTCTATTTTCTGTGAAACAGTTATTTTTGATAAACTTATTAATCTCAATTATTATCAAAACTGATGAGAAAAAAAGATCCTCGAATGGTGATCACGTCTAGGCAATTGGAGTACAGTTAACTTTAAGAAGACAGTGAGAAACGATTGGATTTAAAAGGCCTAGGACAGAGAGGAGTGTTCTTGATTAGAGGATGCTTATTGCTTACGTCCAGCAATGACTACAAATAGCCATGGGAAGGAAATAAGTATTATTAAATATTTATACACCAAATGATGCTGACCATGCCTAATTTTATTGTCTTACCTATGTATTTTCATGTATCATTGATGTGACATGTTATGCCCTACATAATAATAATATACTTTACTTATGACAACCCATTAATTTTATCAACAAATAAATTTACCAGATGATTAAACATGAGTATTGTGTAATCTCCTTCTTTGGGTTTCAAGGAGCTTCAAGAAGGCGTACAATGACGTTGTCTTGTCTCGGCGGGCAATCCGCAACATGAACACCCTGTATCCTGACGCCACGGCAGAGGAACTGGCAGCTGCCGACAACGAGTGCATCATCTGTCGTGAGGAGATGCATAATGGTGAGTGGGTTCGTTGCAACAAAAAAATATAATCAACACTATAACTGCCGAGAGCATGAACATTATCCTCAAAGAATTCGAATAGTCAACATCACATCGTATATCAGTCTGTCTTGACATTTTCCCATTCTAAAGGCAGCATGGAGGATAGAGCTAAGGAGCTAACATCTGTATATATGAAAAAGTGTCCGTCGAAACGCACCACATTAGGGTGTAAATTTTAAAAGAAGCGCCAAATTTTGAATTTCTGAAAATTTATGTAATTATATTAATTGAATAATAACTCTTTAAGTTTATATTTACTACATTATTTTGTACTACGCAAGAAGTTGAAATTTTCAAGAAGTAATAACTTTAGTCGACAATAATAAATATTTTAACTAGGCGTACTTCAACTCGTTGCTACCTTCATACCATACCTCCGTCTACACCAGCGCCATTCTGGAAGGTTTTGGAACTGTTATTTATATATAGCTTACAGCTGAACACTTTTTTCAATTTTCTACTATATGAGATAACACCCCTGTTATCTATCCTCCATGAAAGGCAGGTCGATACGATTACTATACGAGACTGTGTAAGTTCATGTTCGAGGCACAGATCCTTCAGTGATCCTTTTGTCAATAAGGGCTTAGTTTTGTAGACCGTATAGGAGATTCAGGAAGCAATGTAGGGGCAGCGCTGTGCAAGTGCTTTGCAAAATGTGGGGAGATGTATCCTTCAGCAATATGGTAGGTATGGTTTTCACCTCTTATTAAATCCTTTAGTTTATTCTAATTAGGCTTCAAGCCTTCCCCAACCTATCTGACGGATTACGGGAGCGGCGATAGGAACCATCCTAGATTAAACGCAATACTTCTGCCTCCCATGAAATTTTTAAAATGAATTCCACTTTTGCAAGGCAACCGACGTACTTTTCACACCTGTACATACACAGTGAATATTCATTAGCGCTCAAGTTTTACAAACGAAGGTTATCGCGATACTAGCGTATGATGTAAAACTGTTCAAGTCATTAGTGAACTAACTGAACTGTTGATATCGTGAATTGCACTTCCGCGCATTCACTTTCACAGCTATATCTGCAAGTTAAATGTAAATATCGTTGCATAATTGTGTTTTGGATAAGTATGGTATGATAATGTGACTTATGCCTATAGATAATTATGTGTTTGAGTGCATTCATGTAAGTAGGTATCTAACAAGGAAAGGTAAACGGATTTAGTTATTTGCATATTTCAGTTGGTAAGTCAATATTATGGTTAACCATGTATTGTATGAAAATACATATTACTTTTTATTACTACAAGATAATTACATTTAAGAGTGTATATCTCAATTCTATTAACTTTTAGAACGAATGTTTTTTGCTTGTGAAACCGCAAACAAAACATTATTTTCCATAGCAGACGTTTAGTCTTTGTTATTGCTGAAGGGACAATCTGTCTATCTAAGAGTCCATTTATGACTGACAATGCCGTAGTATTTCGGTCTCATTTGAAGTTTAGATATGCCCCAGTTCGGCTCCGCGGTGGCGTGTGAGTTTCGAGACCACTGGACTCTTGACACTACAGTATTGTCTTATTCCGATTTATGAGACGTGCCCTGACTGCACCGGGGACACTAATAAGTAGCATACAAAAATATTACATTACCTACGATACGCGTGACCTAAGTAGCCTTGCTGCGCTCGGGCGCTAACTTCATGCCGTGCAATAATAGACAGCTTTGGTCACAAGTATCGTATAGTATTTTATAGCAAGTGTGACATAAACCCGCCCCGGCCTGGAGCGGGCGGAAAGAGAAATAGGCAACTTAGGTCACGAAATAACGTGCGTACATTGCGGGTTTAGGTCACTCAATTCATTTACGCACCGTGTAGAAATAGCCAACTTAGGTCACGAAAAAGCGTGCGTAAATTTCGGGTTTAGGTCACACTGTGCTATAAAAGTATTTACAAATTAAATCATTAATCTGGATGTGTCTGTGTACAATGTGTTTTTAAATTATTTCAATAATTCCCAGGTGCGAAGAAGCTGCCGTGCAACCACATATTCCACGCGGCGTGCCTCCGTCTGTGGTTCCAGCGGCAGCAGACGTGCCCCACCTGCCGCCTCAACGTGCTGCGCGCGCCCGCGCCCGACGCTGCGCCCGCCGCGCCGCAGCAGCCGCACGCGCCGCAACAGCCGCACGCCGCGCCGCAAGTGCCGCTGCAGCCCGTGCCGCCGCCCTTCCCCAATATGCCGCCGCCCCCGCCACGTGAGTCGCGCAGTACATGCGGATGATAACTATAGCGGTTGGCATGAGTCGTGAGCACAATCCTTATTGGTCTAATTGACGTTGTCAGCTCTGTTGGTAGTTGTTTCGTCAGTCACAGTACGTCGTCTATTTGTCTAGCGCGTGCTATTCGACTGCTGTACGAGTACATTGGGCGAAAGTGTACACAATATCCCTGCCATTAATCAATCGTTGCTCATGACTCGTGATGGTTACTATAGAGTGTTCGAAAAGAGAACACACTTATTACACGAGGAGAGTGCAGTAACATAAATCTTTGAACGTAATTTTTACCTACGTACTCTTTTTTAATAAATGTGATGTTGAACAGAACTCAGAATTCCGACAACCTTTGACAAAGACCGCTTTTAGTTTAAATAATCACTTCACTTTTTAGGCAGATTTGATTTTTCTTATTTATATAACAGCGATGATGGCGTGGGGCGTGCCCCCGCCTCCGCCCCCGCGGCCCGCGTCGCTCGCCAACCTCAGCATGGACGAGCTGCAGCGCATGGAGGGCACCGAGCGCAGGAACGTTGAAGCACGATTACAGGTACAATACAAACACGATGATGGTATACACACACGATGGTCTGGTGGTAAATGGATCCACTACTGTGGTGGCTCACCAACCTCAGCATAAACAAGCTGCAACACATAGTTGCGGATGCACAGCTATGGGTACTATACACCAGGGCTCACTACCATAGCCACTATTGAAGTCTCGTTCAGGATCCTCAGTATGGACGAGCTGCAGACCATGGAAGGTACATCCACAAAAGGTAAGAAATTAGACTATCACCTTTATAGCGAGCTATACTAGCAATGTCAAGAACTTTTACATAATGTTTGATTTCCTACATTGTTTAACTCTGTACTGTAATATTTTATTTTTATTTTTCCAGTTACTTCGCGACATCCAAGCGATGCTGGACGCGTCGGTTCTTTTGATGCAACAATACTCTGCTGTTGTTTCAAACATGCCTCAGAACTCCAACCATGTTGGTACTCAAACTGAAACCAAGTGAGTCAATAAAAGTCTACTATCTAGAATTCTAGATCCAGATTTTTATCAAACCTCCAGCTGGATTCATGGACTGATACTGTTCTCAAAATGTACTAATTAATACTCTTATCATGATTTTTTCTTGATGTCTGATAATTGAAGTATTTATGATTGAACTAATTTTGTCTGGAATGCTTATAAACTTATTAATTTGCCACAGCCAAACAGAAGCGCCAGTCCAGCCCTCCCCATCTCCAGCCAAGACCAAGAGCGAACCGGATGTGGTGCCCAGCACCTCCGGCGTCAGCAAACCCTCCACCAGCTCCGTTGCCATCAACGCCCAACAATTCTCGGAGTCAAGTACATCCACCACTAATGAAACGACAATGGACCCTGTCAGGTAATTAATATTTTTTCTTTGTATACTGATAGTTCTTAGGAAGTATTCTTACAGTTACCAAAGGCAAATGTTTCTCTTCACAAAATACTCCAAAACAAAAATTAAAATTGGCGTACAGACTATAATTATTGATGTTCTGATAAATTCGTGGGCACAGTTATTTACTTTTATTTTATAAGTTATTTATATACATTTTTTTTTCAGGGAAAAAGATGATGCAAATGCAGAGGAACTAAGAAGACGTAGATTACAAAAATTCACTCTCGAGAACTGAACCTATTTATAAAATATGAATGTTTCATAACTTGCTATTAATTTAAATGTACAGTGTTTTGGTATATGCATTGTGTACTCTAATCAAAAGAAATGTATTTATGTTCTTGTAAATATATTGGGATCTACATGTGAATACATTCAAACAATACTTTCTGTTTATCATACACTTCATTTATTCTAGCTAGTCAGTGTAATATGAAACTAAAAATTTATATAAATACACAATAAATTACGCTACAACCTTAGGCATTGTAAAAAGCGTTTATATATCCATACACTTTAGGGTTATAATTTTCTAGCACTGGCCTTCCACTGAAGTATCTGCATGAATCATATAATTTCATGTTATTCTTGCAATACAGAACATTTTTTGTACCTTCTGTACCATCAACATTCAGAGTGTTTAGTTCAAAGACACCAAAATGGTAATTTTGACCATTTGTCTGGATACAATTAACATATATGGGTTCTGGTAGGTCTTTTACATCTTCCTGTAAAAAACAATAAAAAATAATGAAAAGCTGTTCTAATTTTTTTAACATTTAATTTTATTATTCGTTATAATTTAACTTGTCAACTTACCCCATGTATTTGTTTAGCATAAGCTGTGGCAACAGTAAATGCATGTGTAAGTGACTTCCCGAGGATCTGTGATGGAGTTACTGGGGTCTCATAGATGTTACTAACTTCTGTACTATTGAAGTGCAACCATGTGGTGTGGGGATGCTTCACACTAACATTGGGCTGGAATGCTTAAACAAAAATAATTAGTAGGCAGAAAATTTCACCCTCAATCACCATAAAAATATATAAATATATAGCTAAGAAACCCGAAACAATGCTGTGACATATATTATGCAATATTATAATATATGTAATTTAAAGTTAATAATCTTGTACAACTACTGAGTTGTTAAGATCATATAACATTATCAAAACTCAGTCAAACAGACATAATATAATATTTGAATGATTGGAATATACATACATATTTTTAAACAATAACATTTACTAAGTTTTGATTTCAAAATGGAATTCTAGCATAATATGGGATAGTATTGAATCATTAAGGAATTTTCTACTTTTACCATATTTTGGTGAAGGAAAAAATATGGACAGTACCTACAAGTTGGTTTGCAGTTCCCAGGGCTTAATTTTCAGGGACAAATTTTATTGTGTCTAAATCTTGGAGTAAAAGTTAGTTTCTAATTTTTTACCTCTACATTTGACCTAGAATGCACTTGCAAGTTCATTTTATCCAAGAATTATTTTTACTCTTCTCATTTTTACTTTTGTTCCACTATATTCCCAATAGCTTTATTATTATTATTTTTAAATAGGACTAATATAAATAGGACTAAATATAAATATTATGTGATTTAAGTACAGCAAAAATAACTATGTAAATACTGATGACACAACATTGAAAGAAAAAACAGCAATTTTAATACTATTGTGGCCACCAATAATAATAGAGGTAATAATTAACTTTTTATATCCATGTATGGAGTTTACATTTAAGTATTTATAGTCTATTAATTAGTTGGTAATATTACCAATAAACAAGAGAAGGTGATTTTGATGAAATGTGTTTTTTACTACAAAAATAAAACTAAGTAGGATGACAATCATCTTCTAAGTAAAATCACTTCTATAAAATAAACATAGATTTAATTAAAAATATTTTCCATTTAAACTAATTAACCTAGGGTAAGGATTTTGACTTATTATTTCATTTTGATTACATTACAGTAGGGAACTGCATTATTACACTAGATGATTTAAAAATTGTTGTCTTTTGACTTGGTATTTATCTAAAATGAAGCAATAGAAGTTTATGTAAATAGCAGTCAGTACTCAAAATTCATGCAAAGGCTTGTAAGTAGAAATACTATAGAAAGTATAAAGCATTTAAACTAGAATATTATATGATGTAAACTTACGGTATTTGCTTTTTTCACTGTAAAAATGTTCTGGTGGCAAGGTGATGGTGTGCTTGATTGGATACAAGTCAGGTATTTCTATAAATGGAATATCATTTGGTACTTCATGCTTGAGAGGAGTGTTGTTTGTGATGAGTATGTTAGAAACATCGTTGAACTTAATCAGATCATCTTCCTTGTTAAATACAACATGACTTTCAACATCATTTGATACATATCTCTTTTGAGTGAGCTCCGTATCACTGCATTTCTCAACAAGCTGGACAAGTCTGTTTGTTAAAATTTGGCTGAAAATATTTGTGATAAATATTAAATATTTCTTTATTAGAAAATCATCATTTTTTTCATTACGCCCACCATCTACACAATTTATATTGAACTATTGAAAGGACAGGAGAAGGACAAGGTAGGGTTGGGTTAGCTACAGTGCAAGGCACCCATTGATTTACAGGTTTTTTTTTGAACCCTTAAGACAACCAAGCATGTTCATGGACAACTAACTGACTTGCTCATACCAAAACAATCATGTTTTTATTACTCCTGAGGCTCTGAGACCATAGCAACAACATTATAAGAGTAGTAATTACTTTAATTATAACAAAATTTATTAGATTTATTCATATGTTATAGGCAAACTTTGAAGCTCCAGCGCTCCTAGCATGTGACTTTAAGAATTAGTCAAAGCCCAAATAAAAAAAAAGGATTTTGGTCAAACCTAGGAGAGACCAATTTGGTCAGACATATGTCAAAACACAATTTTATAAAATTGTTAAAATATACAGAAGTAAGACATTTAACTACAAAAATGAAAGAATGTCTTACTTCTGTATATTTGAAACCAAATTAACTTTCACTAACCATACAACTTAAGGTTCTGTAAGAATAATTTATTATGATTAAACAAAGCAAAAAAATAGTTTAGGCATCAATTTTGTGTGTGTGAGTAAACTACACACTGAATGATTGAAAGTATGTAAATGTCACAGCTTAATTAGCCATTCAATGAACAGCCTAGCCTATTATTTATTTATTTACTTAACATTCCCGTTCAACTAGCGGAAGCCTAAATTTGACATAGTATTTCTATGTCAAATTTAGGCTTCCGTCACTGACCCTTACTTCCCTTGGGATTGAAGGGATAGGTTAAATCGGTGGTAAATTTAGACTTATACGAGCCAATAAGTTATTTCATTTTCATACACATATTCAGTTAAGGAGACCTGGACAATGAAAAAGGCTGACAGAGACCAAATGGACGCCTTTGAAATGTGGACCTGGAGGAAAATGCTACAGATTCCATGGACCGCCTCTCGCACCAACGTGTCTATTCTGAGAGAGCTTAACATCAAAACCAGACTTTCCACTATATGCGTTTGTAGGGTGCTGGAATTCTTCGGACATATTGCTAGTAAAAGGGTCACAATCTTGAACAGCTGATGGTGACAGGCAAGGTAGACGGCAAGCGTCCCAGAGGCGCAGTCCCACGAGATGGTCGGACTAAATATTCTCTTAACATCAACTTCCACAATGCCCCTCACGAAGCTAAGGATCGCAGCAGATGGAGGGAAATCGTATGAGAGAAACTGATACAGCGGGGGAGTCACAACCCTCAGCAATGAGGAAAACGACGCGAGGAGGAGGAGAGGAGCCAATAACTGATTGGAACACCTCAAGAGACATATAAACATGTTCAGATCGACCAAGTTTTACTGTCGCTTCTAGGATTGAGTAGACAAAGCCCAAAACAGATTAATTTACTTTTAAATTAATGATTAATACATACTTCCGTCTTCTATCGGTAATGCCCAATATCCTTGGAAAATTATAAGCAGGTCTTGCCTCATCTTTTATTTTTGGTAACTTCTGTTGTTCACAATCAAAAACATTGGCAGAAAGTATGGCTTTTTTTACATTCTCATGTACAGCTTTTGGAGGAGCTACTTCAGCAAAGTCCTCGATTTTTGGTGGGAGTTTATTATCAGCTATCACAGTTTTTGTAAGTACTTGTGCCTGAGAAAGACCTTCAAGCAGAACATTGTTATTTCTTAAAGTGAGACATGGCTTTTCTTTGTAATCTGGATGGGTTTGGTCTAGTGGAAGAGGTCGTTCATATGGTCCAATAATTTCGATTCTGCAAAAATAAGATTTCCCTCAGAATATATTTTATGGTTGCATATTATTATAGGTTATGGTATAATTAATAGTCTTTAATATGGATATAACAGGACTTTAACATTATTTCTGTGAATAAGAATATTTAGTACTACCTTTTATGCTCTTCGGGTTTTTCTTTGACGAATTCAAGAGCATCTTCGACAGGTATACCCTTTTCCTTAAGATACTGTTCTACACCGGTATCCATAGGAACACGTCTACCTCGTACTAACCAATGCTTTTTGAACATAAAATCAATGTGTTGTCTTTTTAAAATCTGCGTTAACTTCATTTTGTCTTCCTATTTATTATTTTCTTTTCTACAAAATAATTCAATTTCACATGCTATGTATATCAATTTGATAAATTGAGTAATTGACATTGTCATTTGTCAATTGACAATGACAACTCTGACCGACTCGCTGACGTACAAGATGTCAAACTAATGAAGTGTCAAACCCAGATGTCGATTTGACGATCATTAGGCCGAAATCGATTTGAAGCGTCAGTCACTGACATTAGAAAATTCCTATTTGTTCCCAAAGAAACCCAGAAATAATAATTGCTCATAAACAAAAAATAAATGAAACAGATTAAACAATAAAAAATTATTTTTTTCCCATAATCAGTGTGCTGTAGAAAATAAAAAGTAACGGCCCGTTCACACAAGGGAGTCCGTTTTACTGGTACGTTTTTAATGGATGTCATAAATTTATGCTCTGTTCACACATAGGCACCGTATAACGTTCAAGGGATCCGTTACTGGATCCGATCTGTGAAAACTCGCAGACCAGTTTATACCACCGCTATTCTACAAGGATGGACGCTGTCGTGTTGTATTGGTACTATCGTCGGAGAACCGTCCGTCGGAGAATCGAACCCATTGATTTTGAAAAAAATCAATGGGTTCGATCAGGTATCGAATATGCCTAGCCAGGGGCTAGGCATATTGATTTTTAAAAAATATAACCTACCTATTTATAAGTTATAATGTGGCTATAGAAAAAAGAAAACAATCAATCATTTCGTAAATATATATTTTTAATTTTATATCTTCCATCAATACATACAACGATACAGGTAGGTACACAGAATTTGGTTGTAGTTAAAATTACATGAATTCAATGTTTCTGGTGATGCTGACAAGAACACATGGTACTTAGCTTACAATAATTTTATGGTTCAATATTTTATTTATAAATAACACGGGGAAGACATTGTGAGTGATAAAAAGTAACATCAATACAGCACCTTAGAATAGACACAATTTGGGCACATCGAGTTATTCTTATTCACGTATAATATTGATGGAGGAGTAATACTTTACAAAATAAACCTTATCGAAATATCTTCGGTGTATGCTAGGAGCTATAAAAATTGAAAATAATACAACTAATTAATTTCATAACTAGTAAGACATTACAATCCCTTACCACGAGATCAGCGACAAGTTGACGTCACCCGGTTTTGTTTTTAATTAATGTTTTGCATTGAGTTAGTGATAATGAGCTCTCGCCGGGCCTAGAGGATACCAATTACATACAGTTTTTAGTACTTTTAAACCGTCAAATAAAACAAAATACTAGTTCAAATTCCTAAAAGGACTTCTATGCTGTCTGTCAGCATATTATATGGTAGGTACAGACAATTTGTGACCTACTGCCTAATTTGAAATTAGAATACATAAAAATTGAATACAATGCCATGCAATGATCTATTTCAAATACGTTATCATTACATTTTCTGAAGATTTTCCTTATAACACACTCTTTGCTTGCCTAAATTATGCAACTTTGTATCATCATATTAACATCAGAAGTCCCTTTGGTAATTTTACAGTAACTTTACCAATTGGTGGGTATTTAGATTTTTAAATCTTTGGACTCTACTGAATAAAAACATATTTTAAAATTGTTTATGTCCGTCATCATTCTAACTATGCTTTAATTTAACCGCATATTGCAACAATTTGCGATACAAACATACAACACTTAATAACTACTATAATATAATACCTAATTATTTTTATAAAGTAACAAAATTAACTTATATTTACAGAATTATTAAATTGATAGCAGAATTTTACTATTTATCTATGTATCGTATATAAGATTTTTTCAGTACTTTAGTAGAAATTCACAAATTAATACTCCAAGCAAATGAAAATTGTTTTAAGAATAATGATTTTTATGATTGGGTGTTGCCTCAAAAATGGTGTTTATTGATGAAACAATTGAAACAAAATACTTGTTTTATATACAATCAAAGTATTGAAGTGTTAAGGCACCGTTGGTTAAACAGATACTTAATAATTATTTTATTTATAAAAATGTAAGATATTAACGTAGAACATTTGATGTGGTTTTTATAGACTTGTTAATTGATATTAGTTCCACTGGAGGATGTGCATGAGATCAAATCCGACATTTCATAATATGAAATAGTATATTTAAGAAAGATTCAGGAACATTTGTAAGGGCTACTGAGACAATGTTAGTAAGTAAATAATTTAATTTTGCATTGTATACACTTTGTATCGTTGTAATAAATATCCCTGATCGGACCTGTTAATATGAAATATCACTTGATTCTGAACGAAAGCGCTTCTGATTATGTAAAGCGATTGAAAACGTAACGCCCTAGCACGGAGATGCTCATATTAAGAAACAGAACCAGAACTTGAGACTAACTTAAGTAAGATTTAAGACCGCGCTCAGTCTTGGGTTTGTCTTTTAATATGGGCCTTTGTTACTGAATTTTGACTTGCATCAGGCTGGGGAAAGTTGACGTAATGTTTGTTAATTTGCACGTTTTATGTCGTGATGAAGGTCGATGCGCTGTACTGTGAACTGTCTGCGAAGAAGGAGCGATCTGAGCGGAGCCGCGGAGACGGGCTTTCGGTTCAGTCGTCATCTTTCTTTTCCATTTTGGGCTCATACATGGCATGCAGCTGCTCCGGTGATATTCTGTAAAAAGTATTTTTATTAATATAATAGTTACAAGGGCTATTGGCTTATGATTGCCCCTTCAGTCGTTATCATATCACCACCCTCTTAAATGCGTATTCATGGTCTCTGCAACTGAGCGTTGAGAATACAGTGGGGTTTTGCCGGTAGGAGTTCGGCAGTGGACTGACGGACTGACAGACCAGTTGATGATGATCCATGATGGATTTCCCCTTTCAAAAAATGGATACAATAACTACTTAACATCAGGAGGCATGTCCATTTACAATTAAAAATTATTTAGTAAACGTACCCGAGCAAGCTCTGCAGGTCGCACACGAAGCGGTACACGTAGCGCTTGCCGGCGGTCTTGTGGATGATGTTCTTGTCGTAGTAGTAGCGCAGGCCGCGGGACAGCTTCTCGTAGTTCATCTTCGGCTTGTTCTTGCGGATGCCCCAGCGCCGAGCCACCTGGATCAATGAAGGTGATGTTTTAAAATTTTAGAAATAAAATCGAATTTAAGCGAGGAAAATTTTAATTTTGGTTTCCGAACTGATTTTAGTTTTGAACGAAACAGTTCGGTAACCAAATCGATTTTAGTTTTATAAATTAAAAAGTTTTAAATTTTGGAAATTTAGAAATTAATAATCATATTTAGGTTTAGTGAAAATTAGAAATTTAAATTTTGGAAACCAATCTAAGCTAAACAAATTTTTTTCTCTGGTAGAATATAAGTAGATAGTATGAACCTTTTGTACATATGTTACCTTATGAAATGTATGAAATCTAGGAATTTATGAAATGTAAAGAATGTATGAAAACTAATTGAAGGGATTTCTGTGTTAAATTTAGACTTCTGTCACTGACCTGACTAAACAATACCCAACATATATAACATATACACCATATTAATAACGAGAACCTTATAATTTACCTCCATGGTGGAGTACCTACGCTCCAGGCCTCCCCTGCTGTGGGAACAGACCCTAGCCCTGGTCACTAATGGGTTACAGACAACAGTTTACCTCATCCGGGTCGGTGAGCTTGAACTCCCAGCCGTCGCCGGTCCACGAGATGAACCCCTGGCAGCTCTTGTCGGTGAGCAGCTCCAGCAGGAACTGCCACAGCTGGATGGGCCCTGAACCTGCGCAGATGGTACACACTTGCTTTACGATATACGGTGCACTTTGTTTATGTAGAGATTCTTTTTGCATAGAGGTAGTAAATAACTACTGATTGTCGTGGTCAAACCGCCATTATATTCGAAGTAAGTATTATGAGGCTAAGCTACTTTGGAGGCTGCAACAGATCACAATCATTAGTTACGTTTGGATCTCTAGGGCTTTTATGGGCTTGATGCAAAACATTTTCCTTTATAGATGCACCCCATGCCCTATTTAAAAAAGTAGGTTATTGTTAGGTGATCTGGAAGGAACTAGGAGCCCCATTCGAACATGGCGGCCATGAGAAAGTACCCAAACTGACCAGTGGGAAGAGGGCCTGACGAAAGTTGTTTACAGGCGCGAAATGAATGGACTATGATAGTTTGAGTGTGTGTTGAACTGTGATGGTTAGTGCGTATGTGCCTTGTAAATATAAATGATGCTGAAGGGCGGTAACACGTACCAGTGAAGCAGGGAGTGGAGGCGGGGTAGGGCAGCTTGTCCTGCGGCAGCAGCGCGTGCTGCTCGGCCGGCCACTCGCCCCACTCCGCGCAGCCGCCGTACTCCGCCGCGTAGCCTTCGCCGTACACCTCGCCGCCGTACCGCCCGCCCGCGCCTGCAACCACACATGTAGTACGACCTTTAGTAAAGGATGTCGAATTGAATAAGACCGTGCAATATCGTCGATTTTTTTGGAAATAAGATAATTATTAGGTAATAATTAGCAAACGGGCACGTAGATGTAGGTCAGATCATGATCATGATCTTGTCTTTGTCTTGTCTAAAATGTGTAGCGACTCTCATATTGATGTATTACTATACGCTAACCGTTGTCTCTTTTACAAGTTCTTAAAGAAAACGGGTTAAAAATGATTTAGGTACAAAATGTAAACATTTGGTACAATTTTTGTCTAAGTTATGTACACTTAACTTACAACTTAGGTGAATGCTCCTCGTCATAATTCTAAGTCTTAGAAGTGTTAGTTTGGTGAATGTGGCGTGTAATTTACTTTGTAACACGAGTATTAAAAAGTATCTACGTGTGGTAGATACTTTTTAATACTTACGTGTATTAAAAAGTAAGAAAGTTACGTGTAGTAAAATACGTGTTGAGGTTTGTATACATATCTACCTATACAAAGAAGTTGAATAATCTGTAAACTAAGTGTAGCTGTTAGCGGCTTGGTCTTGGAATTGAATACACACGTTAATTAAGTAGGTACGGTGTAAGAAGTTCTTTTGTATTTTCTTATCTTCTTGTGATCTTTCCTAATGACTGATTCTTTGTTCTTTTATTTCATTTGAAAAGGCAACACTTCGTAGGCCCTTCCTCGGAATCCGCTAATGATGTAGGGTTAAGCAGGGATAATAACCCAAAAATGCATAGTTACACGTGAATTTTGCACACTGTAATGATTTTCTTCAAAGTTATCTATCATCTGGTTTAGTCACTAAAATACAAAAGGTCAATAGTAGGTATGGCATGACTCATGTGAAATAAACGTACCTACCTACCTAAATATAAATTAAATAGTTTTCGAAAGAAATTCATAAACCACAAAAACTCATTCTATTGTTGATCTTTTTGCAGATGGTATAGTTGCTGTCGCGAGTGGTGAGCAGAACTTTCATTGGTCGGTTTGACATTGACTGCGCTGCGGTGCACAAGATTGGTTCGACAAACGTCAGTTCGTCAGTGTGCGTCGTCTATTGGCCCAGCACGTTTTTTCGGCTGCTGTACATTGGTCGAAAGTATACAATATCCCTACCACTGATAGTCTGTGCTCACGACTCATGACGGTTACTATATTATTATGTAAAGTTAATAATAAATGATTATTTCGAAATTGTTTTATTTTAATTAGTTAAATATGGAAATTATGGAAAATTTTATTCATGTTAGGTTGTTTGAATTGTTACTTTTGTCAGTTGTAAATTTAACTGAGGTCTACTTGTTTGTAATATTTTCACTCTACTTCCTCTGATTTATTTAACAAGGAGTAAAAAAGTAAAGTTGAAGGTTCAAGGTATGCAAGGGGATGTAGTGTTTTACCAACCACAAGGTAACACTTAATTTTAAGGAGAAAACAAATTGTATAATGTGTTTTTAACTAAAGCAGATAACATTGAAATGGACTGTGGCTATCGATAAGATATTATACTTATTCGGAGAAGTTAGGGAATTAGAAAATAACAAGTTTCTGCTTGCGATAACGTCAGCGTAGGCTTAAAAATATTTTGACAAGACTTGTAGTGAACAAAAAAAGTATGTATTGTACTTATTAAACAAGGTTATTAATGATCTGTATGTCATAATTCATTCAGCCCTCAGGAATATTCCACATGATATTATACATAATAATATAATATTATCATGTACAAGACGACGATGTGTACGATGGGGTACAATAAGTAAGATATAGATTATTAGATAATTTATCTATGTATTTACATTAGTGAGATGTAGGTATTTCTGTCTTATAAAGTTGCCTCGATTTTCTTACGTAGCAATATCGCCGCCGACCAATATTTTCATTATAATTTTTTTATGTACTAGCCCACAGAAATACTTTCTGCTAAATATGGGAAAACGAAATTTTTGTTTTATACTATATCCCACGCATTATGTCAGATTTTCTCACCGTTTAAACCATCCTTGGACTCATGTCTAATTTCTAAACCAAAATAATATTTCTAAACCGTCCAGCCGTGTTCGAGTTTTAGCGCGGTTAACGAACAGCGATTCATTTTTATTATACTTATATACAAAAGAAGATGTGTTACATTCTGTTTGTATAGTGTACAATAAGAAGTATTAGCTGTTTGTTGTTTTAAGAGATATTTGGTCACAGTACTCACTTCTGGGGTAAGGTTTGGTGTAGGAGTGCGGCTGGTATTTGTGTTCGTGCGTCAGCAGGGGCTGCGAGTGCGCGTGCGGGTGATGGTAGTAGTCCTCGAGGTAGGGCTGCGTGGGGGCGGGGGGCGCGGGGTACTCGGGCTGGTAGTACTCGTCGAGGGGCGAAGCTGCCGCGGGCGCGGGCGCAGCCGGAGCCGCCGCCCCGCCGCTCGTCTCCGTGTAGTATGCGCTGGTCTCGCGAGGCCCACCTGTTGTGTAGCCGCCTGCAATGGAAAAACACCATCATAAGTAAGTACATTCTTACACGTTTCAAGTAAAATATATTTTCTTGGCCACGTAAGTGAGATGCTGTAAGATGCAGAGACCGAAAGAACGGATATTTTTGGGAAGAGTCTTGGAAAAGGAAGGTTCAATAGCTGGACTAGGTACTGAAGGACAATCTGTGGTGCATATTTTGTTTTTTATTTATTTTAATCTATACATATAATAAAATTCTTGAGCTATGAATTCTGTACATGTAATATTTTTTTGTGAAATTAAGTTTTTCCAAGTCAGGACACGCTTCTAAGCCCAAAAATGTACTTTTTACAATTTTTGTCTGTTTGTCTGTTAGTCTGTTAGTCTGTTTGTCTGTTAGTCTGTTTGTCTGTTTGTTTGTGCGCGAACATCTCTCGAACGGCTGAACGGATTTGAATGAAACTTGGATTGTTGTATAGAGAAAAACCGTCGGTAAAACATAGGCTATATTTTATTTTATTATATAACAAATATTTTTTTCCATTTTTCACGCAATTATGTACGTCCACTTAGGTCATTGACCTTTGTAGTGAGTAACAATGACAACTAGATACTTTTTTTTTTAATTTTTCGAATATAATGACAGACGAGGCATCATGCCTTACGGCAAGCTCGATGATTTTTTTTTTGCAATAAAATATATTATTATTATGGAAAATACCATGAATAAATCCAAGATTTCGGACACATTTTTTAATGAATTAAAAATATAATAAATAATTTATTTCATTGTCATGTGTTATTATTTAAAATAAATTACTATTAAATTCAAGATCATGAATTCAGTTTTATGACTATGATTTTATTTAATGACATTTTAATAGAATATTTTGGAACGAGAAATAAACTATATTTCTAAAATCAAGATGGAGGATACGACTTTGTTAAACGGTTTTATTTAGCTGGCCCTGTTTAGTTGTTTATTTGGGTCAAAATTAGTAAATTGCAATTTGACCCCCTTCCTGGTGACAGATTGATCTGATATTTGGTACACACTGTTAATGACAATACAATAAAATACATTCTTTATGATTGTAAATCCAAGATGGCCGCCGATACAAAATGGCGGATTACTTCTTATTCTTATTATTACTTCACAACAACCTCATTATGGGTATCAAATGAAAGGGCTTGATTGGTAGAATAGAGCTCATCATGAAAAAAATGAAAATCCAAGATGGCCGCCGCAACATAATGGCGGATTACATATTTTCCACAACTGCCTCAATATGGGTATCAAATGAAAGGGCTTGATTAGTAGAATGGAGCTCACTATTAAAAAAATGAAAATCTAAGATGGCCGCCGCAACAAAATGGCGGATTTCATAGCCTCCACAACTTCCTCAATATGGGTACCAAATGAAAGAGCTTCTATAGTAGAATAGAGCTCACTTTGAAAAAAATGAAAATCCAAGATGGCCGCCGCAACAAAATGGCGGATTACATATTTTCCACAACTGCCTCAATATGGGTATCAAATGAAAGGGCTTG
This sequence comes from Erynnis tages, assembly GCA_905147235.1. Classification (NCBI taxonomy): domain Eukaryota; kingdom Metazoa; phylum Arthropoda; class Insecta; order Lepidoptera; family Hesperiidae; genus Erynnis; species Erynnis tages. Next base: position 4,472,803 of record LR990087.1, read on the forward strand.
ATTAGTAGAATAGAGCTCACTATGAAAAAAAAGAAAATCCAAGATGGCCGCCGCAACAAAATGGCGGATTACATATTTTCCACAACTGCCTCAATATGGGTATCAAATGAAAAGGCTTGATTTGTTGAATAGAGCTCACTATGAAAAAAATGAAAATCCAAGATGGCCGCCGCATCAAAATGGCGGATTACATATTTTCCACAACTGCCTCAATATGGGTATCAAATGAAAAGGCTTGATTTGTTGAATAGAGCTCACTATGAAAAAAATGAAAATCCAAGATGGCCGCCGCACTAAAATTGCGGATTCCATAGCCTCCAAAACTGCCTCAATATGGGTACCAAATGAAAGAGCTTCTATAGTAGAATAGAGCTCACTATGAAAAAAATGAAAATCCAAGATGGCCGCCGCAACAAAATGGCAGATTCCATAGTTTCCACAACTACCTCAATATGGGTATCAAATGAAAGGGATTGATTTGTAGAATAGAGCTCCCTATGAAAAAATGAAAATCCAAGATGGCCGCCGCAACAAAATGGCGGATTTAGTGATGACGATATTTTTTATGCTTTCGCGTAAAATCATCATCATCATCATCGCGTAAAATAGATTGGGATTTTTTAATAAAAAAAATTAAACCTGGATTGTGATATGGAATACTTTTTACTTCGCTCTTGACCAAATCCTGAAGTTTACGTGGACGCAGTCGTGGGCAAAAGCTAGTAGCATCAATATAAATGTAATTGGTAACATTTACGATGTACCTAATAAGTAGATATTTACACGTAATACGTAGAATATGCTACACAGACGACTGAAATCGCATCGCTTGTCGATGAAATCAGTTATACGGTTACGGATTAGTAATGTTATTCTTCATTCATTACATCAATCAAGTCCTTGACCCATGCGGTAGATATAGATCGATAACTTTTTAACTATAGGTAACAGTTTTTGAACATATAGGGAAAAAAATCTTTGTTTGGTACCTATGTCGGTACCTGCACTAATGATACTTAACAGATGATACTTAATGATGAATAGTAATGATACTTAACAGTATCACAAGACAGGATACCATGATAAATGTTCTCAAAAGCATGTGAAGTCTTGCATTCCTCTTGCATTAGGCCGGCCCAGCAAGGTATATTAAAGCCTAAATTCGTCTCATTGTTGTGAGAGTTCACTAGCGGCTTTCAGACAGGATAGGATGTGTACCTATTTATAATCTTCTAAATTTCGCTAATAACCGCCAACATCCATCAATATCAAGGCTAAAAACCTCCGAAAACAATCAGGGCAGGCTCGCGGAGTGGCGCGGGCGAGCTACCGAGGCGCGACGGTCGCGGTTCACGGCGCGCCCTTTGTTCGGCATCGGCCGGACCGCCGCCCGCCGCCGCGCCCGGTCAACGAGACGTACCGCGTATTCGCTGTACCGTGTGTGCTAGGATTTACAATTTTTGGCCTTCAATTGCTGTAACTTTCGAACTGAATTATCAACTTTAAGCTCCTTGAATTTTTTACCATTGAAAAGCTGTAGGTAAAGTACAAGAGAAACAGTATTAAACAGCTGAAGGTCAAGCAAGCTTCATTTATATTGACTAATCAAGTATTAGCGGTGATAGCTCAGTGGCTAGGAATTCGACCTCAAAGTTTCGAACTTTATATTCATAGGAGCTCTACCAGCTCTACATAGAGTCTTTACCAATTTAATTTATATCAATTTATACATATTATTTTCTTATTTATTTACTTGTAAAGTGCGTGTTACGTTTTGTGTCGATAACTGACGTCTGGTCACCGGTCAAGCGCTGTGAATAGGTAGGTACACCTGCCGCGTGAATACCTAAATCTAATGCTTAGCTTAACCGCTATTTGAACTATTTTTTCATTCTAATAGGTAATGTGCGTAGTAAAAAAATTATAAACACATCGTTTTTTTACCTAAACATCTAACGGTTTTATACAGTTTAAAGTTGATTAATGTGCGTCAAGAATAGAAAAAACAGTAAGTTTAAAAAACTTTACCATTATTGCATACCTACCTACTTAATGTTGGTAAATTTGTTGTTGTGTTAAGTTTACAGTAAAACACCTAACTTACAATTAGAAGTTTATAAAGGCTGTGGCTATGTTAAATAAAATCTATAACAAAATTGACATTACCAAACCCTTGAGAAGATTTAGCAAAATAAATTAAAAAGGTACGGAATAAGTACACAATACAAAGAAATTCCAATTCCTAATTTAACACATAAACTCACGCAACAATTTGAAAAAAGCTCGTATTTTTGTCCATTGACAAAATAATGGGGATTTTTAAAAAGAACAAAGGCGTAAACAAATCACTCTGTGGGGCGAGACCGACAAATAGAAGTATTTTAATGAAGCGACACCGGCTAATTACAATTCCCTTGAGTCGTCACAAGACAATAAATTGAGCTGAAAAATTCAAATTTACGTAAAAAGCTCTCCCGGGAGTGACCCCGCGACCTGCCATCCGTCAGCTTGCCACTTTTGTCTAAACATCAACGCTTATGAGTTATTTCTTTGGTTATTTCATACAATACGGTATACGCTGCATCTCAGTTGCAGGATAGATTGCATTTGACCATTGTAGTAGGTAGGTACCTATACTCTCGAAACAATTAACCCACCTAGGTACTTATTTAAAAATAGGTTTCTCGGTAGGATTTGATAGTTCTAAGATAATAAGTATTTTTTGGCAATTTAGGACCGATAAATATTGTTTGAACAATTTTCCTCAAATATTTAATTAAATAACTTGTGTCTCTATCTGTGTCATAATAAAGTGTCGCATTTATCACAGACCAACAATATCTATTGCAGCTTATCATTTCCTACTAAATTGGATTAACCACGAGTATCTGTTACGGAAATAAATTAATGCGATTTTGGTTAGATTGCAGCGATTATGACACAGATAGCGTTTTTAGCATTCAGTTTTTCAGCTGAAGATACGAGTACATTTCATTAACGCACGCATCGTACCTTTACCTAACTTTTTCATTTCAAAACAGCTGAAGACACGTTACATCGTAACTTTAATTCTTGTGATATGCGGTCTAACTGGTCAACATTATGTGTCTCGTACACATAAATATGTTTCTGGCTTAAATGATAAAATAGCGTTGATAAATGCTCGGCAGTGGCCGGCACAGCACAATAGAGTATCTGGCTATCTGGTGAGAGGCGTGCGTGCGGCGGGCGGCGCGCGGGGCGGGCCAATGGAGCGCGGCCACGCCTCGCGGGTCGAAAGGTCGTTCGATCGCGCGGAACACGGACACGACACGACACCGACAAGAGAATTAAGAAAACGAATTAAGAATCTTCAATCGTAAGAAAAGTTTGACGATAGTGCTCACATTTGGGGAGAGGAACGTGAGATAGCAAAGTTAAGGCAATAAGGTAAAGTTAAGTTGCCACAGAATCGTAGGTTTTCGGTCCCTTCGAGATATTTTCGTGTTGATCGGGGACATTGTGACTTGTGACGAAAGAGGTATCTAAGGTGTTTGAAGCTGTCATAAATTTAGGGGAGATGTTAATGAAATTACAACTGTAGATATAATTGGAGGGTTCTGAGATAAGTTATCAGATATTTTGAAGTTATTTATGTTGAACTACCTATCTATGCATAATATAATTAATTTCTCCTTAAAGGGGTTAAAACGAGTTAAATAAATAAATAAATAACTTCTATTGTTTCCTATACCCATGTCCAATGATTAATTTATTAGGTAGATGTAGATTACTAGAATATCTTTAACAACTGATGGTCATCTCTATCATAGCTAGACAAGTAATGAATCATATTGTAGAGACAATGTAGGTAGTGATTAACCAATCTATGAAAAATGTTTAACACGGTATTGTGATCATGTAATACGACCTATTGTTTACTAACGTAATTAATATTTTTTACGCCGTTTTCAAAAATTAAAACTATGACGTCATACACTTTAGGTAACTGCTTAGGAATGAAATGTTGTGCACAAAATCAACAAAAAATTTAAATTCGAATCATACATTTTATATAATATACTTATGCATTTTTTTAATAAAAAATTTGCGTAACTGTAGTTCTAATTTAGAAGTTGCATTCAAGTTTTGAAACGTCACAAACATATGCGACAGTAACCCTAGACCCCGAAGCAGCTGCGACGCGCCATCAACTTTTTTACTTATTCCTCCGAAACTTGAGACCCGCGAAAATGTTGAATTCTTGTTTTTTTGGGACGAGCACGCGCTACGACATATGGTAACGTGATGACATTCGAGGTGCATGCAATGTTTTAACTTTTATTTTTTTTCCTGCTATATTTTTTTCACTCGGTTCCTTATTGCTATGTGATCGCCATGGCACAAGTTGGTTAACGGGAAAATATGACATTTAAATTATGAACCTCCTATCTGGTACTCCTATCTGGTGTAAAAAATTCCAACAAGGCATAACTATATACCAATTATATTATAGGTAGGTACTTTACCTACTGTCACTATTTAGACTTTTATTGCAAAACATCTAACGGTTTAGTTTCAATTTCAGTGGTAACTAGTAAAAAAATACGATGATTTGATAAATTATAGTCAAGGCCGACAATAAAACATAGAGTATCGAGAAGAAAAATATTGTGGTGGAACTTAACAAGAGGGTTTACTTTATACTATAGACTAGTCATAAAAACGTTGGCAGTTCTGCATTTGAATTCTAAACGAATGAGTTCGTCGCACATCGCGCCAATTCCAATTTGGGAGCGGAAGTCGAAATATGATTTTTTAAATTTAGACGCATTGCCGGGCGCAGGTGAGCGCTCGGTGACAGCCTGATGTCGACGGACGGAACGTGGACGGAACGCTTCTCTCTGTTTTGACGTACCTACCACTTCATTAAGTAATCTGAAGCGTTCCAAAATTTGTATGGCTATCTATGATGTTCGACATTACGTGTGGTCTGTGAATTCCTTTGAAATGTTTTATTATAGGTGTCATTTTTACAGATTTAAAATAGTGGGTAAGTAACTAAGTAGGTATGTAGTACCTAAGTAGTAACGATAGTGTATATCTATTTAACTGTGCCTTTGATAAAATTAAGTAGGTACTAGATAGGTATATAGGCAACTGGTGTTTTTAATGCATTTTTTAAAGATTTAAAGATTTTGAATATTTAGGTGTTAATATATGATTAAAGCAGATTTTCTGGAGTAATCATTAATAATATGTAGAGTAAGCTTAATATAGAGTTCTATAAATATCTAGTGTTAATAACTTTGCAATTCAAGGTAATTAATAACGATAAATTACTAGCTTATTTACCGTCATACAAACGACAGGTGCGTCGCAGTAGAAAATAATTTGTCGAGTGACATTGACGCTAACATAAGTCATAGCTGCAAAAATATTATAAAAATTAAAAAGATACGCTAGAAAACGAGATTTGGTAGGAAAAGGGAGGAAATTGCTGTCAGCGAAAGGAGTTTAAATCAAATTGAAAATTGGAGCAAGATTCGGGAGGAAATGTATAATTTATTAACGTCCCGTCGCGCCGTGCTTTTGTCATGTAGGAGGCACTTACTATCATGATCAATTCACAATTTTAATCTTTAGATACGAACACAAACACTTGAAAACAGTTACATTAACATTAAAAATTTTAAAAGTCATCAATTATATTGTTTTATCTTTGTTTTTGACAAAGTAGGAAAATAAATAATCTTTCAAAATAGGCCATAAAATAGTTCAATAAAAACGTATGACCTAAACTTGGTTTAAAAATAAAGAGTCCCAATGGTTTTTCCTCGAGACGCGAGCGAATCGACCAGCACCAGATCCACCGATATTTATTGCCAATAAACCACCGTATGGCACGAATCTACAGAACATAATTACTTACACAGAATTTTTTACACCCATTCACCAATATATTATTTTATGCAATGATTGAATCAAAGGTTTTTTTGTTAAAAATAATATTGAGCTTACAACAATATCCGGTTGAGCATCATGTTAGCGTCAATTTATAAACACACTGTCTTGGCAGATGGTAATTCAGATTTACCACATTAAAAATAAGTCAATTCGATTGAAGAATGACACAAAATTTTCGGGTTATTATTATTGACGATCTAAGAATTTAAGAATTTAATTCATCGCAAATAATTGAACGTCACCATACGTCACGTTGGTAAAATGAAATTTATTCATTATAGCAAAAAAGGTATTATCTAATAACTCTTAAAAATAATAATTTTATGAGTTGTTTAGTTTCTGAAATGTCGTTTTTTAAATAACGTCAAACTTTTATTTCCAAGTCCCACATCATTTACAAAACCATTCACATTCTATGATATTACAGTAATGGTTATCGTGAGTAAGCACGTAGCTGTATAGTTTTCCATATAGAAATCAGTTACATTAAACATATATTAGGAATAAAATGGCTATAAACATAAATGTATGATGGAGTTAAAGGCGAGTCGTAAGCGATCCGAGAATCCAATCGTTGCTGTTTAAATGAAAGATAATAAGTTAATTTAATATTTTAATTCAGGTCATTTTTGTAGTAACTACTTAAACAAAATCATAGTTCATAAAACAACTAAACTTATCTAATTGGAACTCATACCAAAGTTTAGTATGAAGGAATTTTGTATAAATTAATCTGTGGTAGGTACCTACTTCTACAACGAATAACATAGAAAACTTTCGGAAAAAAGGTTGAGTAAATTGTGTTGAGAGAATAATTTAACATATCAATTACTCGTAAGTAAGTATAGTTTTACACCTAAATTTTGATACTTACTCGTATGCTCATGTAATTTTTTCACAGCGAATATTGATATGCTATACAAGACACGTACCTAGTCCAAAGATTGACATTAGGCATTGTGCTATATGCACTCTATGGCGGGTCTGAGCGTTAGCGCGGCAGGTGCGCGGCCACCTGCGCACGCGCCGTCGTTACGAAAACACCGCGCATGGGGGCGAACTGACACTACTAACACCACTGTAAACACTGGCAACACCGTGCCCGACATAAGGGAAGCCATTAAACCCTGTGAACTCATTGTTCGTAATTCGAAATTCAAAGGCAGATTGTAAGTATTGAAGGTAGGTGATTAATGTCGTCAACAAGTGGCCAGTATTCAAGGTGTTTCGAATACTGGCCACTTGTGTCCAATCTGAGGTTTAAAAATTGGTATAAGACAAATAAGAGTTATGGTGCACCTATTGTTCCAGTTTTAGACTTTTGTCCAGAAAGACAAAATAATCCCGAGTAGGTACCTACAGCTTATGATCTACCTATGTTTACTTTGTGTATCTACGAAAATATCAGTAGATAATTTCACCACCCCCCTTTTCACCCATCTCAACTATTTCGCAATTTCGCGATAATTAACTATTCCTTATCATCCTAAGTCATTTAATGTGTGAAATGAACGTAGAACATCCTACATTAGGATGTTCTTGGAAACAACGAAATGGGTCGCCAGTGGCATAGATATTAAGACAGGATGTCCCTGGCGCTACGGCGCGGCGGGGACGGAAGTTGACCCGCAGTACGACACGTGACTACCTCGACGCCTGCAATTGACCAACGCTTATGCAACTCCAAATTGACGTATTATGTTAGGAGTTATAACAGAAATAGTAAGCGTGCAGGTCACCTGATGAAAATTAGTCACATCCATAGATTCCTTCAACATTAAAGTTGGAAAATAAATGTATTTTCACCCTTAGGACTAAGTTAGATGATCGTAAGTTGGCAAACACAAATTGTTATCTTCTAAGAATTGTATTTTGAAAAAGTCTACAAATTGATCAAATGACTTGACACGATACCTTGATGCCCCCTATTTTTCATAATCCAATTTTATAAAAAATATAAATCACTCGTTAAATAGCCCTACAAAGAAACAAGAAACTTCAATCTAGCGACTACCTTAAGTATGTCGCTATGTAGGACAGAATAGACGACATTGAAAAAACTTAACTTACTTTACAAAAGCTGTGTAGTTTTTAGTAAAGTAGTGTTATTCACAATACATATATTCTAGACATTTTAAATGTGCCTTTTGAGTGAATAATAAATTGATTAATTGAGCCATTTTCCATAACAGTTAACATACTCGTACGTAAACTATTCAATCGGCCAGCCAACTGCAGATAAAAACGGCACGTGCTCGAAACGCAACATTGATTCCTAGAAGAATTGAATAGTGAAGATAGCATTGCACGAAATGACGAAACCATTTAAAAAGATACGTAGACACGGGCGCGGCGGAAGTAGCCCTAACGTGAATGAATGAACAAGTGACGTCAGTAATGTAAGTCGGATTTTTTATAAGATTTATTCGCTGTCGAAACGTTCACTGTTTTCCTGTAAATTAAGCTCATCTAGTTCACCTATTTCTTATTTCACTTTTTGTGGACATGTGAGAAACAAATTACGGTATGTTTCTATTCGATTTCGAAGGTTCGAGGTTAGATGAATTAATTGCTATTTACTTAGTCAATGAGTTGCAAACTGACATGCAGACTATCCTATATTATATCTTATGTTCTTGCTACTGATGATGTAAATAAACCTACCAAAATTTTCCAACCGAAACGCAAACCAAAAATGACATTGCTGCTGTGTGTATTTTGCGGCGGGTTATGACTGAAGAGTCTACAGAATTGCTCAGGACAGGAGTTTAAAAAGTTAGACGCCAGCGGAAGCGGTGAATGAATGAACGAGTGACGTCAGAAGACGGTGACGTGCGCGAACATGGGGATGTTGTCCATCACTTCTAATGTGCTTCAATCAGATCCACGACTCCATCTAACACGTGTTGTCTGCATGTGTTTTTAATACCCTTTTATTTTTTGACTTTCAGCACTGCTGAATTTTACCTACAGTGTAGCCTACCTACATTAAGTGTAGAGACTTGATTTAATCAAGATTTTGATAAGAGATGATCTGAAGGGTTTGAGACAAAAATGAAATGCAATAAAATATACCTAACATGCGAAAAATTGAAAGGACTCAACATATCTACATTTTTTTGGACTTTAAAATCAATAAAAACCTAAATTATACTGAAAAATACCTGATGAACCATGTTGTTGGTTAAAACAATATCGTATTTAAAATTATTGATAAAATATTAGCACGCTAGTCATATAATTAACGATAGTAAACTTTATCATTACCTAAGCACGTATCTTATATACGTTCTATTGACAATAAATTTATTTTTCAAGGTGCATAAGTTATTTAGCGCGTTCGTGTGTAAAATTGTCCTTTTATGAAGTTCATTAGAATGAAGTTATTTCTGTTCGTGTCCCACAGGTCATCTGCGGACCAGCTGGCGGCGTTAGACAGGTGCTTCCATAGAAAACAGAATAGTTCTAACGCGCCACGTAGGTTCATATCGAAGTATAAGAATTCTCGATAACGTCGGATAAGAATAATTCCGATGTTATTCACACTAATTAACGACGTCGGACTTGCAAGGGGTGTCCATATCCAAGGTTACGTGCTAAATTAAAACATTAATGAACTGTAATTTATTTGAGAAGTGACGATATTTTTTAAAGAAAATATGAGCTTCGTACTCGTAAATTCTCTAATGATACAGTTTTAATGTTAATTTATGCGTATTTATTATTTCCTTTCCATATAGCAGCGAGTCAAATATCCAATTATTCCTATTAATTTAAACAAATTAAATATCACAAAAATATTGTTTATTTGTTAATATATGTATGGTAATTTATTTTATATTCTACATTCATATACTAATGCATGATAACTTCGATGTATGGTTAATTGGTACTGTAATTATATAAGTGAACGGAAATTTTCCGAGCTTTAAGATGTGAAACTGTGGCAAAAAACATAATTATGTACATAATAAAAATGTTACCCAGTTGTTTATACCATCGGATCTGAATAGTAATCGGGTTCGTTGTAGATCAACAGCTTTGAAAGATCGGAGGAGACATAATTTACGGTGTCATTGATCTCCCATAATGATTCTCTATAAGGCGCGATTTTTAGTTTTGCCCGGTTATACGAAACGCAGAACTCTAACGGCTTCGTATTACTAACTATTCAATTTGTATTCGCCATTTCGATCACGTCAAGTCGATGATGGAATGAGATTTGCGTCTACCTGTAAAAGGAAATGCGTGATTACTGAAAGGTGATCGACCTGTACCGTTAACTATTATTGGTAGCCATTTCAGACGGCCCGTGTCCATTTGTTAGCGCACTACACGAATCTACACCGATTATATCTGTTGACGACACATGAATATTCATAGATGCGATACGCCACTAGCATTTTTTATATGCTTTATTTATACATTTACAATTATTCGTATCAAACACGCGAAAAACAACAACTGATCGCGGGCAAACGCTTTTTAGGTGGTTAAGCCCTAAAATAGATTCCTAAAGCAGCATGTTCTTCATTTTTTGTGTACAAGGGTCACAGCCTTTTAGAGAATCGCCAACACAAGTAGGTACCTACAGCTCGTCTTAGACTGCTTTTTCTGATTCGGATAGATTTCATACTTGCTGTAGTGGCAGTTGCTAATAAAGGGCGAAATCTACCAGATAACATGATATTTTTTCGAACATATTTTATGTTGAAGACAATATTAATATTACTTTTTCGTGAAAAAATACTACTGATTTATAATATAATTTATATAAATTTGTTATAAAAATCAAATTTTAATTTCAAAAATTTCAACTATTTTTAACTCACAGCTTAATAAAGGTTGAATTTATGCCTCGTTAGAATCTCAAAAAGGTTGAGAAACACTGCTGTATGCAAATGTAAGCTATGTGACAATACTGCGAAGCTTTTTATGCGCGTCACGCGACGGAAGTGCGGCGAGGTGCGCCCGCGCCGGATCCATCATGGCGGCGAAAGTACTTCCGGCCGAGACTTCTCAATGAAGCTCGCTCGTAGTCGGTGTAATAGCTAATTGATGATTACGATGAGCTTTCCTGTCAATGACATGCTGCAAGCTTTGGGACGCTACATTAGATCTATGGAAAACTATATAGGTATTTATGAGTTGTACATATGTATCGGATTTAGAAATAATGCATTATTTTGTATTATATGAGGCTTATATTAACACTTTGCCTGTCCAATAAATGGAAACAATGGTTAAACAATGCATATGTATCACATGTAACTCACGGGACAGAGAAATGGTTAAGAAATAAAGCGAAGTTTAAAAATGTAGAGTTTGAAAACTAACTCCTTTTAATATTACTAAACTTCTTTAGTTCCTAGACTTCCTAGGAAATTATTGAAAGAAAGTTTTTTGAACATTTTAATCTCTTTTATTGTTTTTAATTTTATAATTAAAAAGTTGATTTTATGTTATGACCAGTAGAGACGGACGAGTTTTCCTTCGGCAAGTTTACCTACGGTAAAAATCTACATCGCGAAGATTTGGTACTAAGCATAAATACCTATTACTCAACTAACCTGTTGGCAGGATGTACGAAGGATCTGGGCACATATTATCGACCGAGGGGTCAAATGCGAGCCTATTTTGTTCATATTGCAACTTATTTGAGTTCCCACTCACTGATTGTTCGTATGTTAATCTAGCCGCACCGAGTGATTGTTCGTAATTAAGTCTACTGTCCCGCTGCTCGGTTGACTCCTCATAGGGTTTCACTTTAACACTGTAGTCTGTGAAGTTCAGTTTGGTGAGTGTGGACATGGGGAGGTGCAAGTGCGCCGTGCTCGGAGGCCCGGCGGCTTCGCGCGGCTCCACTAGCAGCATGGCGGCCGCGCACCGCCGCACCAGCTCCGTACCGCCTCTCAGTACTGCATTTCACTCGCGCACTCTTTTAATTTTTTTCAAAAAAATTAAAAAAAAATTCCAAATTTAAAAACAATTTGTATTCGGGTCCAAAATTGAATCGCAATCAATCGTATTATATCGCAAACGACCACATACGATTTAATCTCACAAAATATAGCACGATACGATCTCGAAGTTAAGTTCGCTAAGTACTACACGCGAGCGACTTGTAGCACCACACCGCTTCACGCCTAATCGCAGACTGAGCTTTCGTGCACTTTGGGCCTCGGGCGGATTGAAGAGGGCGGCCGCGGAAAATGCGTGCCGAGCGGTTCCGACGATAGCCGAGGGAGCACGAAGACGACCGGCCGCGAGCGAGCGCGGCAACGGCGACCTGTCGCGCCACCTGCTACGGAGACCAACTGTTGCCCGACCGTTGATTTTTTGCTAACCGCCTCACTATCGTGGAAATTAGCAAAAGCACCTTCGAACCATTAGTTAACAACAAAAGTAAAGTTGTTACACTCGAAATAATGACTAAGTATAATGAGTAAAATAAGTACCTAAACCTAAACAACACGTGTGCTCACGAGGGGTCAGTTAACAATAAACAAGGCATGGCATAGTTTACTAACCATTTTCCTCTTTCTTATCACATAAGGAAAGATTGTTACCGGCGAATTTGTAAATATATATTACTTAATTAAAACGGTTTACTTGAGCTAATATAATATACCTATAACAATACATTAATTAGAATCTGGGGGCACGGCAGTGCCACCGCCAAGTCGAGCAAAAAGTGGCACGGCCTATAGGGTTCGTTGTGGATAAAACTAGAAATTTTCAGTAACCTAGCAGGCACCGTATTTTAAACACCATACGATATATTCTCCTACTACTTCTAGCGGGCAAAGAAGGTTCAAATTTAAAGTATAATGAGTGTTTAGTCTATAAGTCGAGAAAAAACTTAAAAAAAATTGCAATTTCGGTTTAGTTTTTTTAGATATACCAACTGCATAAATAACTTTGTAATCCCATATAAATGTATAGGATTACAATGTAACATTTGCAGTTGACTTGACAACACAAAAAGTAATGAGATGCCATCAAAAACATAACATGTAAAAAACCCAAGTCTCGCAACTCAGTTCTTGTACCGTAAAAATGTTACCGTGTTTTCATGCGTTCAAGTCAATCTATGGATACATAACACGAATCTCACAACTTTTACGGTACAAGAACTGAGTTGCGAGAATTGGTTTTTTTACATGTTATGTTTTTGATGGCATTTATAAATAATTAGTCAAATGCACTATCTAGGTACCTACCTACTAACATTATGATTATGTATTAAATCACAGTCCCTTAATCCAGCTACGCAAAGATATGGTTCTTAGCAAATTCCTTGCTTTATAAAAATAACAAAGAATAACTGATAGTAAGGTTTACAGATGTAGGCGCATTTAATTTATTCGAAGTTTGTCATTTTATTTTCTGTATTTGTCGCAGTATTATAGATACAGACGAGGATTATTATCCGGTATAACGATGTAGCAGTTAAGTGCTTGTGAAGAAAAACGCAATTTGCTGGGATTGGGCTAATTCGCATGTCAGTGACGACGTAAAACGTAATTACGTATAATGGTTATGACTTATGACGCACGCGACCTTGGCGGCCATTCCCATTGTTTAACAGAAGCCACGGATGGTTCGGATACTGCCTGAATTTTAAACCTCAAAGGCTAGTGCTCTTAAAAGTTACCTATGTGTAGGTATATGTTATATACTTACATAGAAACACTTCATGCGCTAGGCTTATGATTTGTCTTTAAATTTAAACTAACAGCTCGAAAATACTTTTTAGAGCCATCACACATCACTAGATTTGAAAATGCTGCATTTCTTTTATGATTAATTTAATTAGACTGAAATGAGCTCAAGTTTTGGTATGTTAAGGAAAATAGAATGTAGCTTGAGAGTCATCCTTGAAAGTTTTCTAAAATAACTGGTTATATTTCTTAAAAAAGGAACTCTACCAACTTAAAATTACATAAAAAAGGAACTCCACAAAAATGTAATTTTGTATGAATATTAGAATTCCAACAAAATATTAGATCGTCGCAGGCCATTCATAGTAATGATTTTGCATACTTTTTACATTATTGAACAAATATTTAGTGCAAAGCAGATGTTATATGTATATCAGTTTTTCTGTGACTATACTGATTGTAGTTTCGGCAGCGAATCCGAATCCGTAGGTGGGGTGAAGGGCGGCGCTGCCGAAACCGGGTCAGGTTACAGGGGGAGGATCTCAAAGGTCACAAAAGGTAGACAGAAGGGGACGGGCTGGCGGGGATAATAGGCACCTGAGCACGTGTGCTACCGGATACAGAAGGCTATTGTCTAACGGAGGAAGCGATTTCGACGCGTCGGAAGATCCGATCTGGTTTTTATCACCCCTAGATAGGTATGCATATGTTTTACATGTTGGATATAGTTCCATTATGGAACTATTGATTTCATGACCAGTAATTTGCTAAATATTTTTACGAAATACATGTTAATGTGTTGGTATGTTGATAGTTACTCCTATGATAAATGTTACCTACACACCACTTTTCCTTTGTTGATTTTCTTAACACACTTTCCGTAGCAACTGTAGCAACAATTAGCTACTAGGTGATGTCATTAACTACTTAAGCGAGGAGCATTAAAAACGTCGCAAAACTTCGCCTAAAACGTAAAACATTTTAGCGGACTGATAAAAAGTTGGGAGCACACATAATCAGGTTAGTACGTCAAACAGGGTTCCTGCTACATTTAAGTTTCGTGCGTTTGGAGGCAAGCGATGGAACAGCCGAGATTCAATTATAAACGGAGCGAGGACGCGATGGGAAATGGCGCGGGAAATGGCTTTTCGATATTTGAATAAATGGGCCGCGGAAATAAACACGCGCGGGATATTGCCAAGACAATCGACAATCACGCGAGATTCTCTTCCGACGTGCGAGGAAATGGAACCTAGACAGACACAGTTTGCTATCAGGTCCTTTGATATTAGTACCTATGAAGTTAAGGCTGAGACTTTTTGCCGTCATTTCCGTAGGAAAGGTATCCGTGTTTTTGGGAGTTATTTGCATTTCCATTTCTCAACGTTGCAGTGATCTTGATCATAGGTACCTACATGGTCAAAATCACACATACTAGTACTTATATTAAATCGAAATTCCATGCAAAATTTGTTTGCACTTTGAGTTATTTTGTCACTATCAAAATTTTAAAAGTATTTAGCCATCAATTTAATATTCTCGTTTAAGTATTGTTAAACCTAAACAAAGATCGGAAGATATCGCTAAATTATTCGTTTTCGAAATTTACACACGATTAAATTTTACATAAACGAGACACGTGTTACGCAGTTAAGAGCGTGTCCTTATGCATAGGAGGCTCTATTCGTTGACATTAAGGAGTCGGCGACATAAAGAGCCAATTATATATGGCAACAGCGTAATATCGATCGCGAAAACGCATAGCAATATCGAAATACCGGCGGCACAAAGTGAACCTCTCGTCATTCCAATAGCGCGTTCAAATTTAAAAATACAATTTACCGAGGAATTCCCTGCTTTGAATTACATTAAGTGTAAACAATAAAGCTCTAGTGAGCGTATCGGCCGCGGCAGGGGACGGAAGTACCAGATAAACAATCGTTTTTAGATAACACGCTGAAAAACAGTCCATAAATCTGTACAGTCAAGAATACTTCATCCCGAACTGTCAGAGAGGATAATACGCTGTCCTAATATTAGATTTTATGTTCAGGATTTTTTTTCTTTTTGTCATTAAATAAATTTAATGTAAGTAATAGTAATTTTCCATTCCATTCACAGTTGCGGCAGTTCATTATATTATTTTTTAATAATTAATAGGTACATACTTTATATTTTTAATGGGTAGGGCTAGGTACTTGCTTTGTAGAATAGGTCCTAAAATCTTAATTAAGAACACATTTGAATGGATACTTACTAACATTTCCTGTGTATGTAAATTTATTTTCGATTTCATAGCACCCTTCAAAGTCTAAGCAATAATATCGATATTTATAATTCAGGATCGACAGAACGAAACATTTTTATAATCATTTTAACCTTTGCACCACTTAATTAAAAAGTCAGGCGCACCCGGTTCGGCATAGCATTTGAAACCGATTGAATCCTTATTTGAATTCAAATTTTATGTAACTAACAAAAAGGGTGTAAGGTTACAATTTTTATTTCCTGCAATTTAGTGGCTCCATATCGTTATACTGTCGGGTATACCTACTTATGAGGTTTTTTTTAAAATACGCAGAGAAGTTTTAACGGGTTCTTAAAGTCCTTCAATAATAATACTCTTTTTTATAAAGCACAAACGGCAGTGCTTCTGACAGTGATGCGTAGTCTGTTTTAAATTGGAGCGCGCTCGGGACGTCACTTCCGGTACCAATAATTTATTTCACTCAGTCCCCGTTCTGTGACGAGATGGCGCGAGATACGACATTTATCCACGTTTAAATTTGGAACGATTTCTGAGAACATTATGATTGTGACATATTATTCTTGTTTCAAAGTCTTTCATGTAATGAGTCTGTATGCAAATTGTGTAATTATTTTCCGCCATCGATGAGAATCCTCCTTACACATCTTCCATTGTTACGAATTAAAAATAATAGACAAATTCATTTGTAGATGATACTGGGACACCCATACATTGTATTCTTTGCAAATACTTCGAATGTTATTCGATTTCGCCCATATTTATGTATCTACCGCTTATTTTGTTACCACTTGTTACCACTTACCACACAATAATAGGTACTACCAATTATTTACGTGTGATACGTACTTTAACCTTAAACTAAGTAATAAATTTATCTATGGAATGGTAATATCCAAATGCCTGAAACAGTTTTGATGGGATGAAAATGAGCATAGAGATCCCGAGTAACTAAAAATCGGTTGTTGCCAACACCGATCCAAGTTTATTTTACTATTGAATGTTAAAGTTATTTGACACTTGTTGACTTAAGTTAACAATAAAAATTATCAACAGTAAGCTGTGACAAAAACAGTTTTGTTCCAAGTTGACCCATGATATCGCAGGGCCGGCGAAGGACAGCCGCCCACGACATCCGCCCCCGCCCTTGCACCCTGCCCACAGATAAGATAGCGTATTTATAATGAGATTTTTACATTGTTTCGAACATTGACAGTCGTTATAAAAATAAAGAGTAATATGCGGTTTTTTTTTGTTTTAAACTTATGGTAGAGTTGTTGCTCTGCGATAGTTTCATTTATTAATTTTAACACACCCCTTACGTCTACGATTTTACATTCTAACAGACCTACCGAATAAATATCTGTTTTTTTAACACATATTACGTAACTTAATTTATGACATGAATAAAGCTGATAGTTTTCAAACTTTTGTAGAGTTCTCACAATAGGTAGAGTATGTTTACATCCAGTATTTTTTGTACTAAGTTATACCTACATTGGGCACTAAAGTTATGATGTGATAGACAATAATGTATTATAAAGTTATTACAGTAACTTAATAATAATTAATAAACGTTTCAGAGATTTTTAAAAAAAAATTATATGTACCTAATAACAGGCAGTGACAACGTTGCTGAGCAAATCTAGTTCTTTAACACTATCATGAAGTCCCCTTGCATCGTAACCTCAACAGTCCAAGTGGTGGGTTTCAATTAAAGCGCGCCAACTAATAACGTATAATGAACACCCGTCGAATATTTGTTCTTGCGGGGATTCTTACAATGAGCGTAGAGTAGCGCAAATAAGGCAATTAATTGAATTCGGCACGTCAAAGGTGCCGCCGCGGGGCTTTGTCGGCGCCCGAGGCGGCCTGAGCAGCCTCAGCCGGCTTGTAATGCGACACTCTTATTGATCATCTCGCGAATACGTGCACAATCACTGAATTACACGTAAACTCTTTTATGCCAATAAGTATTCCCACGGATAAGGTGTTCTTTGAAGAAACTGAAAAAAATGGCGTGAACTCATTGTGTTACGCTAAAAAACTAAACATCTATAATATCCATTGTAAATTAACAGTTGAATCCTTTTAGATGCTTTGCCTTTAAGGCATCTGCCCTTGACTATTCCCAAAAAAATTGAAACGTGAATTTATAACTTACATTTACTTATACGAACCACAGCCCTGAATTCTTATGGACTATTTATGAGTGTCACTACTCGTTAGATAAATTAGTAAGTATTTGAATTGTTGAGATCACAGCTCTTTTAAATTTGTTAAATTTATTTTATGCATTAAAAAGGTGTTACTGATTTAGTTTCTAGTATTCAATTATATTTCCCAGTAGGTACCTACTGTAGAGTACCTAGCAGGTAGGTAGGTACTGTAAACTGAAAAATACAGAGTTCACTGTGTCATTGATAACTTTTTATCTGAACGCGACACAGTTGGTTCCACGAAGTGTATTACATTGTACAACATAAATAAATATTATTTATAAATTTCATATTGCTTTACGTCTGGTATTGTAGGTATGCACTGAAGTATAAATTACAAAGAAATAGTTACGGACCTCATGGTCGTGGTCCGCAATTACATGGACTTACTTATATAAAGAAATAAATAAAAAACACTAACTACCAATAGATAATATAGATATGTATACGAGTAGGAACAAAAAAGCCAAGTTACTCGAAACCATTATCAGAAGCGTAAAACAACACATTATTACACAGATAAGCTTACTGTAAAACAGTGTGCTGAAGCTATTCTGTAAATACATAAACTTTTATAGAGCCATGAAACGTTATCTGAATGGAACATTTAATTTGCCCAAAATAAAATATCGGCAATAGAAATCGTTTTAGAATATCAAAGGGGTTTTATTATTCGAGTGACCTCTACCCTTTGTTGGAGCCCGTTTGAACATCAACAATCGTCGAATCTCATTTATAATTCCAATCAAGGGCACCTGAAATAGGTGAATGAAGTATGTAAAGGGATTGATTGTGTGGGCTTCTCGAGGACCCTTGTTAGGGGCCTATTGAAGGACGAGGGCCCCTCGGTGTCAGGGTTGCTACTACAAACACATGAAGGAGCCACCCCTTGCTCTTTTCGGGGGCAAACCCTTAGCGCTGATTTTTACCTGGTTTGCCATTAAGTGCGTATTATGTATTTTTTTCCTTTCCAGTCCTCGACAACGAATATTCTTTGTCCATTATGGGACGTGTCTACACTTGTGTAATACGTTTTTTGTGTGTCTAATCTCGATTGTGTAATATGAATATCTGCGCGCTTAAAACATTATAAAAATATGATCATGCTTTTTCAAAAATGTAAATTATACCACCGAAAATGTTGCTGGAAATATTTTTATCGTATTCATATGTTTCTACACAAAAAATGTACGATAGGAAGGTACGAGTATGTAGAATTTCGTCATTGCATTTCATTTACTTCTTCCTCTCTTTTATTCATGTACCGTTGTTATAATAGTTGTTATAAGTCATTGTCATTATCTTCTTTATTATATGAATTAACAGCTACCCTCTTCCCCTTTGTGTCTATTTCGTAATTTGAAATCAATGAAGGTCTGAAGGTTCCGCACGTGCGCAGGAGTGTGTATCGGGTTGCACCGGAAGCCCGCCGAAGCACAATGGCTGCCGGATGTGGCCGCTCGAAACGACACGTATCTTTTTATCGATATCTTAGAAAGCTCAATATTTTCCCTCCCAACACTTCAATTCGATTGATATCCGACTGCCCATGTAAATGATACTGATTAAATCGACCCGACATTACCTATGCAAACGGTCCATTGTACTTATGAAGCAAAAAATATTGTAAATTTACAATGAGGTATATGGATGTGTGTGGTAGGTATCGTCCCTGATGTACGATAATAGTATTATCTATATCCAAACATACTCGTTGACGGTACGGCACCCATACAGATTTCTATTACTTTAACGGGGGACAAAAGAATAGAAACTATAAGTAGGTATGTCCAAAGTA
Source organism: Erynnis tages (assembly GCA_905147235.1). Taxonomy (NCBI): domain Eukaryota; kingdom Metazoa; phylum Arthropoda; class Insecta; order Lepidoptera; family Hesperiidae; genus Erynnis; species Erynnis tages. Next base: position 4,492,696 of record LR990087.1, read on the forward strand.
AAAACGCAAAGTAAAGTCGCTACTGTTTTTAGCATATACGAAGATTGCAAAATCATGTTCAACATATTTTTTGTCGAAATCAATTAGTTAATTCGAACGTTGAGTGTAGTGATATCACAGCTCAGATTGCGGTTGTCATGAAGAATGAAGTTATCTATTTATTTGGGCGGGGTTTTAGTTCGTATATTACCTTGACGCAGGATACAGGGTGTTACCGCGGCCATTGCAGTGAATTAACTGTCCATATCACTGTATGGAAATAAATTATCATGATTGGCTGTCACGTTATAGGCGGATTACTCACGTACCTCGTAAACGATCTAATAAGGATGAGCCGGACTTGATTTATAAAACGTACGGCAGCTTTAACGACGGCTGAGTTGTGGCCAATAAAATTAAGTTATATCGGTGTAAAGTAATTGTATTTATAGGTACTTTCAGTAATTAGTGAGGCACCCTTTTAAACGGTCGGTGAAATTAAAGTAAAGGGAAAATTAAAGGTAATTATGCGTTTTTGTTTACCAATTCTCATTAGATCTACGTAGTGGAGCAGGTATATTTCAGGCATACATTTTGTGCGTTGAGTTCGGTCGTCTGGAAGTACTTCAAGTACTTGTGTCTAATAGAGAAACGCGAAGAGTTGAAAGCCATGTGGTTTAAGCAAGTTATGTAGAGGTAATATTATATCGCAGAAAATGGAAACTTTATGGACTGGTAATGTTATAACCCTACGACCTTGATTTTTCGTAGAGCACTAGAATTGGGGGAGTGCAGAGTGCGGAGTAAGTAAGACATTTGGCAACGTTGTTCCGAGGCGTACGTCCGGCGATTAAGCGCATGCGCAATGCGAGGATGTGCCACAGCCGAGCGATCGGGCCTTGCGACAGCGCGGATGCCTCGAATTGCACATGTACGCTACCAAACGCCTTATTAATATGAGTGCAATTGCAAAATAATGAATATATGATGTGTTTTTGTGTTTTAACCTTCAGAACCGACCCACTTGCATTAGTTCGCCACGCTCGAGCTCACGCCACGATGCGAATTTCGATCGCTATTTTCAGAAATTATTTGATTTTGATTGTTTTTAATTGAATAAAATCGATTGACCTATGTCGCTCGATTTTATCACGATATTATTGAATAGCAACGTTGAGTATTCGATTATTGCAGAATTTTTTCTCAAGCCGGTAAGCAATTTCAAGGGACCAAAATTCGAATGTAAAGTAAGTACCTGTAGTATGCCAATAAATACTTCGCGACGGAATTCTTGAGATTGCCTCATTAAAATGTAAATTGATTTAGATATACATCTAGCACCCAGACGTATTAGTACCTATTTACCGCATTTTCGCATTTAGTTACACCCTCGGGGCTTTGATAGATAAACAATTAATAGAGTATACTTACCACGCCACACCATAAGAGGGTCCAGCTCAGTGGAGTCCCTGGCGCGGGAGCTCGGGTGTATAAACATAGTTTAACCAGAATCCAGGTCTGCCATATTTGGCCACTAGTAACACTCGATACACAGTCGCATCATTCGCTTAGGGGCTTTTTCGAGCGCACTTCACGGACCCTATCGAATTAAAAATATATTTGGCAGTTATTCAATAACTACGATTCCATACAAATAATGATTACTTACGTGTAAAAGGATAAATTACTAAATAAAAAACGTGTACTTAAATTCAGAATAGAAGTTAAAGAATACTCTATGGTTTAACAAGGTTAATAGACACAGAACTTGACAAGAGTGACCGGCACAGATAACATATAGTAACGAATATAACAATGAAGGGATTGGCACAGACACGCTGCGCCTGAAGACTGATTCGTGCTTTCCACTTACTGCAAGGTGAGCCGATGGAAGGGGAGCATTGCCTTGCTAATCTTTATGCGAAGGTAATTGTTGCATTTTAACACTAAATTAAACAACGCTTCTTTAAGGTAACTGCCGAAACGAGACGAAAACTTGGGCGCTCTATTACAAGGGCTGTTTTCTATAATATAAAATTATCAAATAAGTGTGCAGAACAACTGATAGTAAATTGTCATTAGTGTCTATGAACAATCAGACTTGAAATAGGTGTTGTTTGCGGTTATAAGTGAAAGCATTGTTACTCCTGAAAACTAAGATGGTCGCCGCAGGTATTTCACTTGGATAAACGATCTTCGCCTTCCAAACATCATATTATGAATACCTACTTATTTGATTACTTGTTTTATGGCCGCGGCAGTTACCTCTGTGTGAACTACTATTCTTGTACTATCAATAAAATTCTGTGTTATAAGAAACACTTGAATCTTTCGAATATGAATACACGTGATATAAAACGTTATACTTAAAAGTAACGTTAAAGGCTTATAAAACAAAGTTGTTTATCAAAATCAAAGGGATTTACAAAAATTAAATCTTTATTTGAACATTAGCTCACAGTGATCTTGTTCTGAAGACAGCGACATCAAAGCGAAGCGGTTTTTAAGCCTGTTCGCTCATAATGTAAAATATTAATGTGTTCATTTTTCAAAGCCGCCAAATTAAATAAGAATGCATTTCAGTTAACTGTCTGATAATTTTTTGTAGGTGGCGTGGTAAATTAACCTCTTGCTTTACTTAATTTCTTTATACACCAACATTTATTAATTTGTTTAAACAATTGTTAGTCCTGCCTGCTGTAGTACAATGGAAAGAAAATAAGGTAGAGTTTGGATGAAAGAGGTAATAACTAAAATTATTTTTCCGATTTATCCCATTTCTTCACTAAGTAATTATTTTTTACGAATATATTAAGGTGAAAGTTAATTTTGAGTGCATGAAGATTATGCTAAATTATAATAATATCATTTAACATAAGTTTGTGCAATGTGTTAAGTTAATAGGTTACCTGGTTAGGATTGCATTTAGGTGCCTTACATATAATAAGAATACTCTACCCTACCTATGTACATATCTTAAAAATAAACCCTTTCTTAAAATTTTAAATAAATGCACCTATATTACCTATCTACACAACCATGTACCGTGTCACGAGAGGGTGCAATTGGTTACGAAAATGGTGAAGATGACACGGTGCGTTGCATGAAGACGCGGAGCGGACCTCGCGCGCTGAAAGAGAGCGGAAAAACCGCGCCAAGGTCACTCGGTTGCGCCACACTCCACACACGCCCGACTGGAAATGATGCGCCGACTCGCTGTTATGATTTTTTATTTAAATTTAAATTCAATAATAAAATTGAACTCCACTCGGAATGAATTTGTCTCTGCATTTATTTAAATTTAGGTTCGAATATCGAATGCTTATTACTTTTTTCGTTTTATTGTGTTCTGCCTGAAAACGATAATTTTTTCACTCATTAAACTTTATGTTTAGCGAAAATAATACGCATTTACGCTAATGCTACTTTCTTCATGGACGTAGAAAACTAGTTCCATAAGTACGTTTAAGAGAAAGTTCAGTAGTATCTTATAGCTTTGAATATACGAGCCACGCAGACATACATTTCTTATAAATACGCAAAAATATAACGATACATGGAATGCTGGTTTTAAAATTTAAAATTTTAAATAAATAATGCTATATAATTATTGCTTAGAAATGATGACACTGGAGTTTGAATTTGGAGTTGGGTACCTGCTTAGTAAATACCTACAATATAAAATTATGGCCATGACGAAATTTTAGATTCATTTACATGAGAATTACTCTTATTTTAAAATAAATGGTACAAGCATGGACCTAGTTACAAGCAATAAAATAAATTAATAATATTTATCAAAATTCATCGCAATATTTTCAAAAAATAAAAGTGTCGTCTTAAACAGAATTTGGAGCTGAGACCACCCGTGAACGGTAGCGATGAGGGCCTCTTGTCTCTTTGTTAATTTATTATTTCGGTAGCTCGTTCGCAGCGGAGTCAAAACATCCCGCTGCTATGATTTACAGCGCAATAAACACACTTTTATATCACGTGGAAATGAGCCTTTATACGTGAGATTGCGCAGCTACCCGCGCCCTCTTAAACTAGTCATTCAAAAAAGTGGAAAATACAATGGGTATTTTATTGGTTACTATCGATGGATAACAGTCCTTATAAAAAAACTGTTATAAAACTTATAAATTAACTTAATATCATGTGGAAATCGGCCTTTATACGTGAGATTGCGCAGCTAGAAACGCCTTCTTAAACTAATGATTAAAAGAGATGAAAAAAAAGAGAAAAAAAAATGCCCGTATCTGTTAACGTGAAATAAAGACAAATCGTAAAATGTATCGTCAATACAATATTGTTTGATTCGATTGAAATTACAGTGTTCAGCCCCAGACTAAGGATAGAAAAAGTCTGTCTTACATATTAAATATTTAAAAGTTCAATTGTAATAGAAACGTGATTAAGGTTTTACTTATTCAAGTAGGTATCTGTCCAAACAAACTACATCTAATCATTAAAAAGGACTTATTAAATCTTAATGAAGATAAATTACAATTTTAACGCCATTATCGAAAACCACCTAATATTTATTAAGGGCTTCTGAATGTCAAGGATAATTCAATTAAATTGAGAATATCAATGGAAATTTTAATATATAAACGGAAATCTTAAGCACTTTAAGATATATAATAAAAAGGATTATAAAATTAATAGGTATAAATAATGAAAATTAATTAAGATTATTCAATCAGATCACAAAATAATAAATGTCGGAATAATTATTTACATAATTGTTTGTTTATGTGACCCACTGGAGTCTACGCTAAGGTATGGCTGCATAATAATATGCTCTAAGTCTCCACTTTGTGCATATAGGTTTAGTTGTCAGTGCGTGTAATAAGAGCTGCAATTTAGTCCCTGGGAATCAAAAATACATTCTCAATTTCGACTGTATTTTGATCCTATTGTTGTCAATGTGCTGCAGTGATAACTCTTTGTATTGAGTGGTTGTACAAACCATTCAATACAAAGAGTTATCGCTTCGCTCGCTTGTTGTCTCTGTATTTTAAAAATCAATTTCAAACAACTGATATCGTTTTTGGTTATGGTTATCTGATTAAGGATCACCCATTTCAACGTTAAAGTTGAGTGTAGGTGAGATTGGGTTCGGATTTCGGATCAAAAATGGTCGTTTATATGTACGTGATAACAAGTAGATAATTAGACGGATCAATACAAGTTTTTAATGGTTACTAGTCCGTAATTATCTAATTATCTAGTATGATGGTTATACTTCACTGTTTTATCTTTATGTGTTGAAGGACACTGGCTACTTATTTCGCATGTCATTTTAAAAAAATCATTGTTATACTGTACATTATCCTGTTATATGAGCTTTAAACCTATTTAACAAAAGTAGTCGTAACAGTCCTATGCCTGAGGTATATTAGTGGAAAATATATATTGGTGGATAAAATAATATACTGTTGCTGTCTCTCTGAAAATACACGTCTGTATTTGAATAATTTGAATTTCGTATGATAAAATTATTTCAAAATTCACGAAAACTTTAATGTAAAGTTTTATTTCCATGCATAGTTTGCACTTCATTCTAGAGTGTGTCTATGTGTCCAACACATTATGTTGTGGCAATTGTTTTGTTACATTATGTTTGTGAAACTTCTACGAGCCAAACAGCAAATCGCTGTAAAGTTTATACCTACATCTACAAGTTTCTTACGTGTTCCGACTTACGTGGCCAATTATTTAAAAGCAAGATAAAGAGCGTTTAATATTTCTAACGGCACGGTGACAATTTTAATTAACGAGGTGTCACTATGTATGTCCGTATATGATCGCACAAGCGGTCGTGCTAAGTGCAAAATTTAATCTTTTTCAACCGACTGGCATTACTTTAATTACGTGAAATCATGCGATATGTACCTCCAGTCGATAAAACGAAAAATGTTTTCCTATTTATCGAATAGTTAACAAGACTACTATAACCATTAAACTTGAGCAGGTACCTATATACCTAGTTATTACACGAGGCTTTGCCGTTATGAAAATAAATACATAGGTAGTTCAATAATAACTGATGTTTACTTATAGGTACATATACTTCATGCTATTCTATATAAAGTTTCGCATATTTTTCATTTTCTTCTTCTTCAAGGATAGTTCAGTGATTATGTTTTTACTTTTATAATAGAAGATAGAAAAAAGACATATTTCTATTTCTACATTTCAGTATTACAAACTAATTAAGGTAAAGCTTACCATGAATATTTAAATTATGTGTTACTGATTAAGATACCGTATCTGCTGAGACTTTACAGGAACCAAAGTGGTATACATAGACATCTAGTCTCGGCTCAAGTGAATATGTGTCAACCATGTTATTTATTATCTAATATAATATTTATTATTATGGAGCCTGTTTCAGACACGCAATGATCTAACTGCACTTAAAATGAGGAGTCGTGATTGGATCTCGTTTACCTAATGCCTTCTCGAAAATGAATTTCTAAAAGTAACTAATAATTTCGAAGGCAATTGAATTATGCAATGTAGAGTCCACAGTGCTTTTGCATTTTTTGTTGTTTGTAGAACATATTTTATATATTATCAAAATTTTATGATAAAAATATTTTTGCTTACATTATTTATTATCCATAAGTAATTAGTTAGTCTAGGGCCCTCTGCCTGGAGATTGCTAGCTGTCAGTCAGTGACCCATTAATGACCCACTACAGGGTCGGGTCTCCTTTCACAATGACAGGGATGTAGGCCTTAGTCCACCATGCTGGCTTAATGCGGGTTGGTGGACTTCACATGCCTTTGAGAACATTTTTTTTTGAACTCAGGCATGCATGTTTCCTCACGATGTTTTCCTTCACCGTAACAGCAGGTGATATTTAATTTTATAAAGCGCACACAACTTTTTTACAATGTCATTGGTGCGTGCCACTAGGATTCGAACCCGGACCCCTCGATTCGAGGGCGAATTCTAAGTCACTGGGCTATCAGCGGTTGCTAGCTGTAACTGGCTGTAAACTATAACTGTCTGTAAGATGATGGCTGTAGTGTGGACTCACCAGTGTTGTTGTTGTTGTTGTAGTGGTGCGCGGGCGGCGGGATGTAGTCGGGCAGCTCGGGCAGGCACACATTGCTCTCGTACATGTTCGGCGGCACGTTCGCGAGCAAGGATCGCTCTTTCTCTACGTCTGGACAAAAAATAACAAATTTACTTCTTTTTTCATCTTTGTATCGGGAAAAAAAACTTCATTCTTCTTTCTCTATACTTGGGTATATGTAGCCAAAAAACAATTAACTTCTTTTTCAATCTAAATCAGTAGATGTTAATCACTTAACATGTTACATGTGCAATCCATTATCACAAACTTCATTAGAATTAGTGTCTTGGTCTTATAGCAACACACAACACTACTGCTAGGTACTTCTACTACTATACTACTAATGAGAACTAAGAGTGACTCGCTCACTTGCTTCATATAAAGTAACCATAGAGACTTAAATGTTCTCGTAGAGCAAAAATGTTTTGCATACTTAATGTTTTTACTCAAACTCACACTCGAATTTTACTCAAAATCACTCCGTACAATACTAGCATTGACACTACCATGTAAAACAGGCTTCTAAACATGATGAAACGTGTATTTGAAATTAAGAACGCACCTAATGCAAAAAATTTAAGCAATTCCAGTAAAGCTTCTTAGTAGATTACTTGTTTAAGACCTATGAATCACGGCTGCAGAATTTAGTGAAACGAGTTAATCTGAAACAGGTGTTTCGACTTACGATTTAATACCACAAATAATACCTCAATAGCAATACTTTTTTCTTATATTGAGGAAACAATAATAATTGGCATTTGTTTTGAAGGTAAAGGTCAAAGATACCTGATCAGCTAGGTACTGTCCATGGACATGTTTCATCCTCCGGCAACCACACCTCCCCAACCGAAACACATGGTAGGGGTAGGTGTTCCAGTTTGTCACATGTGATTCATGCCCATTGGTTAATAAGTACCTAGTCGACAGGCAAAGCCTACCTTTTTGTAAGATCTCCAAGTGTTCCCAAAGAATGTCTCCCATGAAGGCCGGTGCTCTGGCCAAAAACTCCTCCCGTCCCATGGCGCAGATGTCCTTGCCCTGTGCCCTCGCGAACTGCTGTAAAGCTACGCCCTCGAGAGAGAACTCCCGCGCCGCCCAGCGCAGCCACGCCGCCACCGCCGCCTCGCTCCATTGTCGTGGATCTGGTGACGAATAGAAAAAAATTGCTTACTAATATAATTAACACTTTATGCTTACTTAGTATCGTTATTAATTTGTTCTTTCTAGAAGATAATAGTTACCTAACAGGCAGAATTGTGCTCGCAGTTGAATTTGTTTTATTCGTAAAGTTTGGTTCACTTTTCTTCAATAACGTAGATTTAGGGACCTTGATTTAAGGAATTAGGTTTAGGATACAGAATTACCTTAGACTTAGAAGAACCTTTCTGAGACCTACTCTTTTTATTGGTGCGTACCTAAATACTGAGTGCCGGAATAATTTTGGAAAAATGCATCATGGTAAAATGCGTTTAGCTCGAAGTTTATGGCGCATTAAAATCAGATAACTTATTAACCGGTTAAGATAAACCGACTGAAATACAGACTGATACATATATTTAAACAAAGAACCTTTAAAGCTATTAAAAGTACTTGACCGTAATTCGAAGCTTATGGTTGAGAGATAGGCACTTCCGTTTCCCGTAGATTTTACCTTTTTTACCTGAATATCTACGTGTTTCCGGTTCCTCACCGCAGATGGCGCCCGAGTTTATAAATATCCGTTCCGGCGCCATTTTTCCTCATTGGCGTTCTAATTCCCGTAGAATAAAGTACTCCACAAGTGAAAGAAGAAAAGTGAATAAAATTTTGATTGTGATATAAGTGAGTTTAAGTGCAAAAGGTAGTGTGAGACCACTAGTGACCATGTAAGTACACCAGACCTTAATTTTCTATGATCTGACAGCTGGAATATTCACCTCATTACTTTTATTAGGTAAAAGTAATGGCTGAACGAAAGGAAATTTGGAGTAATTTATACTTATTTTTAATTTCCTTAACCGAACTACTTATAATAGCTGAGTTCGCATACATTTAAATACCTTGCTTTTTGAAGACGTTTATTGTAATATTATTTTACCCACATTTTTTCCAATTTCATGTTTTTAACATGTTCAAATTAAATAACGAACTGAAATCATTTCTACACCATCACATTTTGATAATTAAGTCTTATACCTACCCTAAGTACTAATCACAATTTTAATCATGATTAAACGGGTTTTCCGTTTGGAATTCACTTGAGTTATAGATAATATATAGTGTTATTGTTTAAACCTGACGTGACCTGGCTAACACAATGAACTAAATTCTTGAATGAGTAACACACAATTATTCTCAGAATGAGTGGAAATAATGTACCCCCTGAAGAAGAGCCGCTGCCTGGACCGAGTGGCATAAATCGTAAACGGTCCCACAGCAGTAGCAGTAGCAGCTCCTCTAGCAGCTCGACTGGAAGCTCGTCGTCGCCGACTTCTAATCCTAAGCATCCACGCCGTCATCGCCGCAAGAAAAGCAAAAGTCAGCGGTATAAAATAAGGAAGCTAAGCAAGGAAATCCGTGAGTTACGCTATATGTTTTCTTATCCTGGTTTTTATGGCAATAATTATGTAACTAATGACGAATTGGATCATGTATCAATTTGTTCAAAAGTTAGCGGGGACCTGTACGAACAAGTTGAGGGTCCTCTCGATCCTAATATAACGGTCTCTGATTTTACCTTTGATATAGAGACAACATTAAAGGAACCAACAGTTCCTAAGACACCTGCAACCTATATTAAGATGTTGACGGATGTTCAACACTTCGGATGCTCAACTTGGTCTGAGGTTAGGTACGCAGACACCCAGAAAAATTATAATCATTCTCCGGGTTTCATAGACCTTGAAGTAAACGGCGAAGTTGCACATTATGATTCCCTGCCTCACTTGGCAAAGGCTGATAAGGCATATGCTGCTATAACATTCGGCATTCTTAAGCAAAAGGAATCATTACAAAACTGTATTCGTAACTTACTGGCTTGGGCTAAGTCTGAAACTAATAACTTTCAAAACTTCAGTGCTAAGGTTGAGGAATTATTTTTAAGAGGTGATTTTCATAAAAATTCATCAGACCTTTTACAACTCGTTTGTGGCCATAGGGCCGAGGTTATAGCTTCAAGAAGGGATGCTATTATCAAACGAGTTAAGGACCCTCTTGTTAAAACACGTTTAAATAAGATACCGCCCTCAACCACGCATCTTTTTGAGGTCGATACGTTCGCCTCTACGTTAGAAAAAGTAGGTGGTATCCGCAAAGCCTTTTGGCCTGCCAAAACTGAACCTCCACAGAGAGGATCTAAAAAACCGTACAGTCAGCTTCCACCCTCACGGGGAAATGACGCAAGGTTACCCATGGCACAATCTTATAGCGCCCAAAATCATTACAATGTACCAGGCTCGTCTAGACCTGTACATAACACTATACCACTCTCGAGGGGTGGCAATCACAATTTCGGCTATGATGCTACACCAAGTAATGTAACGGCCCAAAAAGTGAGGGGTTCCTTTCAAAATCGAAGCTCAGGGCTTCGGGGTTCAAAAAGAGGGGGGAGGGGAAGCGTTCCACATGCCCCAAGAGGAAAGTATAGACGTCATCCACAATGACTCGAGGCCTTTCAAAGCCGGTCAATTAAATCGGCATTACCAGAATTGGAAGGAAATGGGAGCACCAGCAATAATATTAAAATTAATCAAAGGTTATCGAATTCCATTCTTCCGGAAGCCTCCTCTGACTTTTCCAACAATAAACAACCCGTTTCGCACTCATGTCTCAGAAGAAATGACTACCATAATAAACAAAATGAAAGATCAAGGCATTCTAAAGGTAGCTCCGATATTCCCCAGTTTCATTTCGCCACTTTTCCTTGTACCGAAAAGCGACGGATCTTTCCGACCCATTTTCAATTTGAGATCTCTCAACGAATTCGTAAAACCAGATCAGTTTCGTCTATTAAACATGCAGCGGGTTCCAGACTTCCTTCAGGCACAGGACTGGATGTGCAAAATAGATTTAAGTCAAGCCTATTTCCATCTCGAAATGTCGAAAAGTCACAGGCGCTTCCTTCGGTTGATCTACAACGGAGAACTCTTAGAAATGACATGTTTGCCATTCGGCCTCAGCTCTGCTCCCAAAACCTTTTCCATTCTAACCAATTGGATAGCACAAGAGTTACGTCAAAAGGGTATAAGAATACTTGTATACCTAGACGATTTCTTGATTGCCCATCAAGACGATGTCACACTTCACGGCCACGTTCAAATGACCATAAATATACTTCAAACTCTCGGTTGGAATGTAAACCTGGAGAAGTCTGTAACGATCCCTCAAAAGGATCTTACTTACCTAGGTGTGCGATGGAGAACATGGGAAAACCTGAAGTCGTTGCCAAAAGACAAAATTTTCTCACTGACAAACAAAGTTTGCGAAATCACAGTCAAGAACAAAGTGATGCTGAAAGAAATACAGAGTCTTGTAGGCCTGTTAAATTTCGCCAGCTTTGTAGTTCCGCGAGGTCGATTACACCATCGCCAGCTCTTGACATTCATGAACAAATTATTGCACCATCCAACCAAAAAGGTAGTACTCCCCGAAGCCGTTCAAACAGAACTGAAATGGTGGAATCAAAACGGTCACCTATCGTCAAAGCTCTTCTTCCCTCCTCCTGTTTACTTTTTGGCGACAGACGCATCAGACCTTGCCTGGGGTGCCCAACTAAACAACCTTGCTATAAGCGGCCAATGGTCACTCCAGGAGAAAAACTTGCATTGCAATCAGAAGGAGATGCTTGCCATTTTTCACGTGATTCAAATGCATGCACAGACGTTGTGTCGGAGTTCTATCTTAATTCAGTGCGACAACAGGACAGTGGTAGCACATCTCCGAAAGGAGGGAGGGACAAAGTCAGTAGCACTAATGAATCTGACTCGGCGATTGTTGACACTGTTAGACCAATACCAGATTTCCTTCACCATCCATTATATACCGGGCAGATACAACAGTCATGCCGACCATCTATCCAGGAATCGTCTCCCACCGGAGTGGCACCTGTTATCGAACTGTCTAGAAGTAGTATTCAGGAAATGGGGAGTTCCGACCATAGACCTCTTTGCCTCGGAGAGAGCTCACGTGGTTTACAATTACGTGACCCTGGATGTGAAAGATCGCAAGGCACTTCTCCACGATGCGTTCAGTTTTCAGTGGAATTTCCCCCTAGCTTGGGTGTTCCCCCCACCATTCTTAATACCCAAAGTACTATCACACCTAAACAGTGCGACAGGAGTATTCCTGATAATAGTTCCTCGGTGGGAAAAAGTATTCTGGCGAGCGGATCTCAAAGCACGAGCCCTCGCAGCTCCTTTTGTCCTGACAAATCTGCAGACGAATCTGATAGACACATCAACAGGTCTACCGCCCCCAAACCTACAAGATCTAACCCTCGAGGTGTGGAAATGTGGGGGTGGACTAAGGAGATAAGTGGTTGGAATAACGAACAAGTGTCTTTACTAAAAAGTTCCTGGCGTAAATCAACCTGGAAAACGTACAGATCAGCATGGAATCGATGGTTATCATGGGCCAAATCCAAACAGATTGATTTCAGAGATCCCACGGGTGCTCATCTAGCTCAATTTTTAGCAGACTTACATATAATATATCGTTTATCGTATAATACAATTCTATTGCACAAATCTGTGGTGTCCACGCTCTGTAATACAAACATATCTAATCAGTTAAGTTCTCATGTTCTAGTCAAACATATATTAAAGTCAATAGCGCTTAAAAATCCAAAAGTTGCCAAACCACCTGTTTGGGATATTGACCAGCTAGTAAATTTTTTATCAACCTATTCAGTAGATTCGAATAATATTTATCAAACTTCTCGACATACAGCTATCCTCTTACTTTTATGTTCTGGACGACGGATCCATGATTTAACCCTCCTAAGGGTAGATCCAGAACATTGTATTAGATCTGAAACATCGATAATTTTTTGGCCTGACTTTGGCTCAAAAACTGATACTTGTGACTATAGGCAATCGGGCTGGAAATTGACTGTTAACGAGGACAATGATCGTATTAACCCTATATTTTGGATTGAAACCATGATTACCTTGTTGAAACATCGACGTGAAAGCGCCAATACTTTCAAATTATTTACGACTGTGAGGGGACCACCTAAACCCGCGTCACGAGCTGTGATTGCTGGTTGGATTAAACATTTATTTAAAGATGCTAATATTCAGTGCACTCCTGGCAGTGTACGGTCAGCAGTTGCCTCCAAAAATTGGCTTAATTTTTCATTAGATGAAATTCTAAAGCGTGGCAATTGGCGTTCCGCTAATACATTCAGAAATTTTTACAGGCGAGAAATAATGAGAAGTAGCGATTCTGCTAATGTAGCACACTTATTTAATCCTATTGATTAGATTATATAATTTGAGACAGTGTATATCAATAACTAATTAAAATAGCAATGCCTTTCGATTTTTTACATCAATATATTTTTTTTGTTATATAATATATTATAATTATGTTGAATTAATGTTTTCTTAATAAATTAATAGATTTCATAATGTCACATTGGCGTTTTTATTATTATTTAGTGTTTCCAGAACCTCACCAGGCGATAACAAACACATCTCAACCATAAGCTTCGAATTACGGTCAAGTACTTTTAATAGTGGCGTTTTCCCCTGAAAGAAAACGCTTATTAAAATACTTACCTAATTCGAAGCTTACTTTGGAAATCTGCCTGGTGATTATAGAACTTCAATGAGGAAAAATGGCGCCGGAACGGATATTTATAAACTCGGGCGCCATCTGCGGTGAGGAACCGGAAACACGTAGATATTCAGGTAAAAAAGGTAAAATCTACGGGAAACGGAAGTGCCTATCTCTCAACCATAAGCTTCGAATTAGGTAAGTATTTTAATAAGCGTTTTCTTTCAGGGGAAAACGCCACTAATAACAAATTCTATAATTATTATCAAACAATCCTAGGAAAGCATTAGAAAGTTCGGAACGAAACGGAAATCAACAGCGGAAACCCCGCAGACAGTTCGCTGTTAAAACAAGGAACCATTCGCTAAATGGGTCGCCAATGGAGAGGAAGTCTCTCATATCGATACGCAATCGAATCGTTCGTCGCGTGGCAATTAAACTGATCGGGTGTCGGTGAAGCAACCGGGAACAATTAGCTACGGTTGCTCCACACCGGAATTGCTTCAGGCGGGGAGCGACGCCAGAACACCTATCTGATAGGACTTAAAACATCTGAGGTGAGACGTGAATGTGTTGTGCTCATAAGAAGCGAAAGTAGAGAGCCTATGAAGCGCTTGCGCCCTCTTATACTGAAATATTAGGTCAATTTTTTCTCGTGTACGGCGCGGTATTACAGGCGAGGCTGCAGTATGTGACGCGAGCGGCGCCAGGGTGCACCGTACATCCTGCACTATAGGTTGAGTCTTAACTTAAGACGCCCATGCTTATAAGGACTAAGATGATAGTTTCAAATAAAGCATATCCGGGTTCTTCGGGAGTGCTTCCCGAAGAACCCTTTTAGTTAGCCTGCTGCTAACTCCAATGATTCTACCACCAGAAAACTAAGATACTTATCAGTATGATTAAATGTGCTTCCCGGACCGCTGTGACTTCGCAAAACCTCCACATTATTTACGTAATAAAATTGAACTAAAGTGTTTAAGTTAATGTTTGGCATTAATAACTTCACTATCCCTACCAAAAAAAGAAACACCAGTTTAATGACCTTTTCAAATGCATATTTCATTTTCCGAAAGAATTTTGTCGGCAAGAAGTTGGAACATTGTAAGTCAGTATATGAGTAATGCTTCGGGTGGCAATTAAGCACATTGTGATCGGGTTGTCAGTGAGGAAACCCAGACAATTAGCAGTGGTTGCTCCACACCGGAACTTGCTACACGCGGGAAGTGATGCGACCTTGACGCTCAAACGCGCGTTTTACACGTTTGATCGATAAAAGTTTCTAATTTAGATTTAAATTAAAAATATAGTAAATGCAAGTTAGCGAGCATGCTGGCGACGGGATTGTAATTGTCGATGTGACCCTTGGAATTAAAAAGGTCCGGCAACCATTATTTTTTAAAATATAAGATAATTATGAAGAACAGGCAAAAAAATGCACTTCCGCGAATGATCTTAGTGGTTCTAACATTTGTATAATATGGTTATAATATTTATTTACATGAATGTGCCTAATGATGGTTGCGTTTTGTCCTCTAAGAAAGGAACTTTGAACAACTCCACTTATGTGTGGAAAGCTGTCTAACTGTTCGTAGGAAAACATAAAGTTTATATAGCTGCAGTACAAAGAGCTTTTGCGTCGGTTATGCTTCGAAAGTTGCACTTCCGTTGCATAACTTTTAATACTCTATGCAGTATTCCTTTATATAACAAACTTATGCTGTCTGGCAAGTGGATTTGATAGTGAAAAGACAATATGGCTTTAACTGCCATATCGGTTTGAGCAACTTAAGAAGACACATTTAAAGGAATAAATAGCAGCTTCATTAAATTTAATAATTTAAAACGATGAATTAAATTGATTTAATACAATTTTTTAGCATAAAAGCAATAACATACTTACCTACTAGTGAGTAGGTACACATTTAGCATGAAAAATAAATAACAGATTGAGCCAATGAGCTGTCACTCTCTTTATAGCCAATGTCGTACTATACAATACTACTGAAAATATTACGATTTAAAATGGGATGGTTTTAAAAGACATAGCCTTGTGAGTTGTGACAAACAGGCAGACAGCAGAGTTACCAAAAATATAATCAAAATTATCGGTATCAATTGAGTAACTTGGTCAGTATAGGTAGGCGGCGGTTCGCGGTAGGCGGTACATCGCGGTATTTGTACGTACGTACGTATAGTGGTATTCGTACATTGGCACTCGGTCTCACAACTTTTCTACGAGAAACGGGAGAAGAGTGGCTAAAAGTGAATAATTAGTTTGATTATTGCTTTAAGCCCGTGTTGGTCGCCATCGAGACATGCCAAGGGTTGCTGGAACTAAACAAGAAATGTAGAGCAGTTTCTTTCAGAAATATAGTCATTGAAATGATTTATATTATTTGTTTTTATTTATGGGATTCTTAATCTTTCTTTGGTCTTTAGCTCATTTTTTGTGTGTTCAATATAATGATTTTGTTTTTAATGTCGCTAAGGAGCAAGTAAACATTACTTGTTTTTTAAAGTGACTTATTTGTTTTAGGTAATTAATCTTCAACTGTGCCTATTTCTAAAATATAATGTACCTACCGTAATGTGTCCTTCCGTGGTAATGTGTTTCGGGTATTTTACTGTATAACTCTTGTACTAAGGTGGTAACTTAGATTAAGACTTGTTCTGGTAGAGTTAGACTTGTGCCGCAGCTCAATTATATTCAGTTATTGCATAATACATGTTAAGTGATACATAATTATTTCATGATTTTTAATAAGTACTTCCTTAGTGGGAACGACGTCCATTGTCATAGGCTGATTGCAATATTTAATTTAATGCTTTTGTACTGTATGTAAAATTGACAATAATATCAATAGGTATGGAACACCGGTGTTATAGAATTATGTTATGTGTAATTGTGTATAATATGTTATTTTCATATTTCAAGTCATTTGACCGTTATAAGAAAATATATACCTACCAACTAATCCCTACATAACCGTTCATGTGTGCTGTTTTGTAAGCTGTATTTAATTTTATGAAAATATAGAAACATTTAAATATAGAAACATTTGCCGATGACATAGTGATCCTGGCGGAGTCGCTGGAGGAACTCAGCATTATGCTCAGCGACCTCAATAGTGCCTCACAACGGGTGGGTCTTAAGATGAACATGGACAAGACGAAAATCATGTCTAATGTCCATGTCACACCCGTACCGGTGGTTGTTGACGGCACTGCTCTCGAAGTTGTAGACGAATACGTTTACCTAGGACAAACGATCCGAATGGGTAAGTCCAACTTCGAGAGAGAGGTCACTCGAAGAATCCAACTCGGCTGGGCAGCGTTCGGGAATCTACGACACGTCTTGACGTCCGATATACCTCAGTGCCTGAAGTCGAAAGTTTTCGAGCAATGTGTGTTGCCAGTGATGACCTACGGTGCCGAGACGTGGTCCTTTACTGTGAGCCTAATGCACAAGCTCAGAGTCGCTCAGAGGGCAATGGAGAGAGCTATGCTTGGTATTTCTCTACGAGATAGAATCAGAAATGATGAAATCCGTAGAAGAACGAAGGTAACCGACATAGCTCTCAAAATTTGCAAATTAAAGTGGCAATGGGCTGGCCACATCGTTCGCAGGACTGACAACCGATGGGGAAAAAAGGTCCTCGAATGGCGACCACGTTTAGGCAAAAGGAGTACAGGCCGCCCTCCGACCAGGTGGACTGATGACCTGAAGAAGACAGCGGGAAACCGTTGGATTCAGAGGGCCCAGGACCGGGCGGAGTGGCGTCGATTAGGGGAGGCCCATGTCCAGCAGTGGACTACTAAGGGCTGAAAGGAAGGAGGAAGGAAGGATAGAAACATTTCAATTTTCGTTAGATTGTTTAAAGTTTGCGCCGTGCTGTACAAATGCTTTACAAATGAGATTTATTTTAACTTTGATGCAACCTAGAATTCACAGCTACGAGTATACCTTCTTAGATCAATATTTCTGGTAGCTATAGTAAAATAATCCGTGAAAATTTTTATTGTCTTTTAAAGGTTACAGTAGCCCTAACGTTAGCGAATAAAAGAAACCATTAATCTCTCTAGCACACTCTTTCGATTGTCCATTCTTCAAATTAATTACATGATCCATAACGTTTTACCGCTTCTTTGATGCTATTTTGATGAGAGCCATTTTTCTTTTATAACATCATCATTTATAATTGCAAATTCCGATCAAGTGATGCTCACGTATAACAGTACTTTTTTTCAAATAAAGTATTAATAATGGTAATAATAGAAGTATAATAGTAGAAAAAATTTCAAGTGATAGATTCAGAGGGCCCAGGACCGGGCGGAGTGGCTACCAAGGGCTGATTAGAGGAGGAGGAGGAGCTACGAGTACCTGTGAAATTCCTATTTCCGTAAATTGAAACAGATAACTAGCCATATCCTGATTGAGTGTTTCTTGCAACAAATATATGCTCTATGCAGATATGTAAAACGGAACGTGCTCGAGTTTGTATGGTAATGGAGCAATTTCATTAACAACCGATGCCGGGATAACTTGCTTGTCGTGTACCTAGATGTGCCCGTCACTGTATCACGATCGGATCCTTTTTATGTAGATTTCTTCAACTAGATAATGGCTGAGATACGACCCAAACGTTTAATTAAAGTCGTATGTTGGAAAGGACACGTGACTTCTTCCCGTAAAGATTTACGCCGATAAAATCTAGGTACCTACATACGTAGTAACGGCTGCAAAACACCTTTTGCATATATAAATATTATATCGACAACTAATTTTTGCATCGCTTAGCGTGTAAGATGCTGTTGTACCACTGAGCATTTATGTATAAACCTCTATGGTTCTACTGAGGCGGTATCGCTCTCATTCTCGTGAAGGTAGTTGAGATTATTTTTAAAAGTGCAAGAGGCACAATAAAATACAATAAGTACAATACTTGTAGGTTGTATTGTATTTTATTGTACAGTACAACTATTCGACTTGGGCTTAATAATTTGAATGTAAATCTTCAATTCTGGCATACATAGGCATTATTATGGATATTGGATATAGGGAAAGCTGTTTGAGTGTCATGTAAGAGAAAAAATAATGTATTGTTTGTAATGCATATCAAATGTTTACTTTAAATACCACTTTATTTTTACTCTGAAGGGGCCTTGTATCAAATTTATATGTAATAGCACTACTAGTAACCCATTAACAATGCAATTATTTGTTTAGTTCATGATACACATCTCGAAGCCTTGATATAAAATTATTATATGCACCTAGAGATCCTTGAGCAAGTTATGTAACCAGAGCATTAAACATACGATTCTTTTGTTCTAGTCTACTAGTAAACAGATCTATCTATTCTAAACTAAGATAAACGAGTTCTGATAGATCTTCGCGAGCCGCATTAACTGATGAGTCAATGAGTGGGCTCAGACTTCGCTAATGTGCATCATTATAAGATTGTCCGTATAAATCATATTTAAATAGATTTTATTAGCTTCAAGGATAAGGTGACGCATTGATTTTTTAATGTTAACGGCGCAAGTTGAATTAAGATGGATTACACGGTTGAGCGGTGGCCGGTGATAGCCCAGTGGCTTAGAATTGGACCTCGAATCGAGTGATCCGGGTTCGGTAGGCCAGCGGTGGTGGACTAAGGCTTACATCCCTCTCATTGTGAGAAGGAGATCCGACTCTGTAGTGGGTCATTAATGGGTTACTGACTGACACGATTGCGATCTTTTTTGCCTTTAATACTATTGACAATATTTCTTAATGTAGTAGTGAAAGTATAATCTAACCAGATTATACTTTCACTCCACTACGCAATTTTACCCAGAATTAGTGGAGATATACTACATATGGGAGAAGTGGCATGAAAAAGCCAGTTTACTAAACAAAGCAAAAAATATACTTTAAATGAAAGATGCCATGAATTAAGGTAGGTAATTTCTTACGGAAAAACTTTAAACATACTAAAAATCAATGATTTACCATTTTAAAAAAATGTGTCACCTGACTCTTTCATAACTTATCGGTTATGAAGGAGCCAGTACAAGTTATGAAAGAGCCCGTTTGTATTTTAGAGTGTAATTGCAAAAAATATGAAAAATAAAAATAACTGTAGTATTAAAAAATAGCAAAATAACAATTTCGTAAAAAAACTACGGACATTCTTTGGATTTTTTAAATTCTATTATTCATTATAAATCATTCTAACAATCGCCTTAATTTTATTATTAAAACATTATTAAACATATTATTCAGTCATACCTATTATTATATAATCTTAAAATATTAGATGCGGCAATTTTTTTAATAATAACAATCTAAAAATTTTAACAAAATAACTAATTTCATCTCCTAGCAAAATCGTCATAGAAAGAGTCGGCTCTTTCAAGGCCTATTTAACCGGCTCTTTCATAACCTATTCTTTAAATAAATACATATAACCTTCAAAATAACAATAATATTAAAACTTTCTCAGCTTAGTATTTTCGCTACAAGGCCAAATATATGCTTAAACTCAATTTATAATCCGTGTAACTATATTTGTTCCCAAGAAAATACCGATAAACAATTTAAATTAAGTAAAATACTAAAAAATAAGTATGTACTTACTTTTTAGTGCCAAAAACTAACTCAACGTTCCGGCTTCCAATGGTTTCGAAGAACTGTCAAATGTTTGTAGGTACAGGAAATGAGTGTTGCCTCTTAAAAATATAATTTTCAAACAGATTTGATCCTAAACTACGGAAAAAATGCAAGTGGCTCCTTCAAAACCGGGCTCCTTCATGGCACTTTTCCCCTACGTACTAGGCCAGTGGTACCTATGGTATTTTCTATGGTTGCAAATGTTATTACATATTTTTATAGCCCATTTTATTATTATGCCAATGTTGGATAGGACCTGTCACGGCGACGGGGGAAGGTTGCCCTACAACGGTAGGTACTCCGATTCCGATTCGGTGGATACTTTGCTACCTTTTGCGTCAAGTATTCTGATCGTTTTTCAATGAAAGGCCATTGGAAACTTACTCGAAAGGTTATAAAACCGTAAATGCAACATTATGGCCCGTGTAACTGTTTGTTCGCACGTACATATCGTTATCAATCGATCCTCGTTTATATGCCAGCAGTTAATTGGAGGCATGGAAAGTCGTCGTATTAGTCAGAGCGAGTTGTTGCATGTCTACCGTCTTATCAGTTCTACTTATCGAGAAAAGGACTATTTCATACTGTACCCATTTGCAAGCTATATAACCAAGTGTATGGGTAATATTGGCTTTACTCGCTGCTTAGATCATTTCATTAGACTCATAAACATATTTTTACTATGAAACTAAACATAAATAACACTTTTCATTTTGTTGGACTTTGTAGGTATATTTATTAGTAGGTATTAACATTTCGTAGTTTTTGATGAAAGACTTATACATAGTAGGGTGTGAATAAAATCGTTAGCCAAATAGGTATGTGTTACATAATTTGGTAGATAAAATGTTTTGAATTACGTGGTGCCATTTTGGAACGGCTATTTTTAAATGCTTATCGTGCCGTCATTATAATATCCGGAAATACTAAATATTGGTATTAGGTATTTCGTTTTTCATGATATTGTCAAGCTGAGTTTCAGACATCTTTTACCCAGTAGGTAATAAATGATAAAATCTGATCCGACCACACATTATTAAGTATGAATGAAAACCCAAATATTTTTGATTTTTATCAGTATTGACACGTTATCTTTTCATTCCAATTGCAGATAATGAGCACGTGTGCGTTTGCAGTCAGGACTGGTTGTGTCGAATTCACTTTTATAGCATCGTTTGTTTGTGGCTGAATCATTAAACGCCAATGTTCACGATAACTGCGTAATTTGCCCACGAATGCGTGAATTGATATAAATTAAAGGCTGTAATTAATGCAAATAAAGTTTCACTTTTTTACTGAACGGTACCAAAGATAAATAGCCATTGAAACACCTTGATGCAGATGAGCAGATAGCTTTTTTTATAATTTTCAAATATTTGATTAGGAACGAAAAAATTAAACGACAGTTTAAAAACTCATGTAAACTCAAAAATTATGTTAACTTTTTTCAATTACATTGTTTACAGAGCTACTGTTGTTGCAGACTTTATAGAAAGTCGAATCTGTTTATTATTCTAATTGGCTTTGGCAGTGTGTTGGCAGGCTGCAAAGCATAACAATTTTTCTCCAAATTGGTAAAAATCCACTAAATATTTAAAAATCTATGACATACCCTAAAGTTAGTTCATAAATTCATAATCCAAGAAATTGTAAGTTTTGTTAAATTGTAGATAATAGAGTTCACCAGAATGCAACAATACTAGTCGCGACACTAAATCGTACATAATTTTCGCTAATATATCGCGTCCTGCGTAGTTCTGTACTACATAGATTCGAGCGACACCGGAAACGCGAATAGACGTGCCACAGACACACGCACTTCCGCCGATCACGGGCGTCGAACCCGCCACCTGTCCTCTATGCTCTATGGCCTAGTGCAATCACCATTGTTAAATCACAATAAAGTCATAAAGGCAAATAAATGACTGGAGAGCGCATAACATGATTTGAAGCGTGCCAGTTTTCAGATGAACCTATGAATAGAAAACTTTTGCTTTTTCTCACGTTTCCTTATTTATGTGCTTTTACAGCCGTAAGTGTCTCATAAAATTACTTCTTCAATAACAATTGTCAGTACCTAACCCATTTAAAGAACTACTACAAGGTCCGGTCTCCACTTACAATGAGAGGGATGTAGGCCTTAGTCCATCACGCGGGCCTACTGCGGCTTGGTGGACTTCACATACCTTTGAGAACATTTTTCTCTCTTTCTCAGGCATGCAGGTTTCCTCACGATGTTTTCCTTTACCGTAACAGCAGGTGATACCTATTTAATTTTACAAAGCCCACATAACTTTTTTTACAGTCATTGGTGCGTGCCACTGGGATTCGAACCCCTCGATTCGAGGTCGAATTCTAAGCCACTGGGCTATCACCGCTTCTTTATATTACTTTTTCTTTCAATAACAATTACTTAACTATAAAGTCTTTTTAGCAAAGTCAAGAATGAATTTACACGTTGAGTATGAAAGTTCAGTTGGCGGCCAAATTAACAGCCGTAATAATAACCATTTCTCATATAAACCCAGTGACGCTGACGTATGAACGTAAGATCCTGTCATTTGAACCTCGTAGGTCAAACCTTGTGGTATCATCAACCATAGGACATAGGGCACTATGCATTATTAATTAATAAATTCGTACACTTTACGTATAAAAGTATTGAAGAAAATTTAATGTCGTAAAATGTGGTCGATTTTAATAAAACCGGTTTTTTTAAAAGCGTGCATGCAGCAACATCATTGTATTTTTTTCGCATCACGAATAAATAAAATCGTTTCACATGAAATACGACTATTTTTGTATAAATCGACTCCAGTATTTTGCTATATGTAAGTTACTAGTTACCACCAACAGAGGTAATGGTGTGTGGCGTCTTTACATGCTACGTCCATCACATTACCATATGCAAATCAGTCGTACGTATTATACGGTTAGCGCCTACCTACCAGTGCCGTTTTTTAATTCACTTATTGTACTAACGAATATATTGGTAGATTGATAAATAAACTTTTGTTTTATAACTTCTTAAACTTCTTCGAATTTGAATGATAGACGATAACTCTGCCTTAAAATTGCCAGTCCAGAGATTAGAGTGGCGGTTTTTTTTTTAATTGCCCAACAATGAAAATTTTCTAAAGATAATTATTTTAAGATTAAGGATATTACATTTAATAAAAGTGTAGTGGTTTCCTCCATAACAGCTAGTCGTGAACAAGTGTAGGGAATAATTTTTAGGTCGTCTCTCTGACTAACCCTAATGATGTACCGTAAAAACAATTGCAGTCAGTTGTAAAAGTACCTATTTCGCTTTCTGATTTTGCAAAGGAGGAGCTTCTATGCGAACCGTCTATTTGTGGTAATATAAAACCTTAAACCGTTGAATTCTACGCATATTAGTGCTAATTAATAAAGCCAACATAAGACAGCCCCGACACGCTGTTTTAAAACATGACTGGCGTGTTTGACATAATACTCTTAGTAGGTACAGGATTAGTGGCTCGACCAATATCAATGGTTATTTAGCTTAGCGAGTTAGGTTGTTGTGTGACCAAACATATAAGTAAGTTACCAAAATTCAGTTGACTTAAATGTTCCGCCGAATCCACAGCTGTACCTACCTATAGTATTAAGCAAAATCAATTTGCATAGATGCGAAAATTAATGTTCAATAATGAAAATATTTGACGTGTTCACATCCGTTTGATCCGGCAAGACGAATCATAATTATTAATTAGTAATTGATAAGTGTTAACAATAACAATGAATTTATGAAAAGATTTTAGATATGTATTGGGTTTAGGTTAACCAGCACGGCGAACAACAATGACAGAGACTCAATATAAATCACATTACAAATTTATCAATTTATTTTAACTAATCTAGTAACAACTTTTGCATACTACCTTTGTGAACATGAGATGACTTAACTGACGATAAAAACTTCGTGCATAGACCATTCTTGATCCAAATCGAGTCCGTATTATATCGAATCGGCTTAGCACTAAAGAACAGAAATCAAACGACGCGACGGATGTATCGCTGACAATCTACAGTTTTTGCTTCTAAGTTCTATGTCATGTCTAGTCTATATAGTACAGCATTCGTACAAAGTATCTATATTTAAAATGGCCTTTGTTCCAATCTTGGATGTTTTTGCGGTAAGGTTCAATTCAGAAATTGTTTAAACATTGGGGATATTAATACCTACCACGATTAAGTAGTTTTAAAAACCTAATAAGCCATTTTAGGCCCAATCCAATGCGAGCACAGCATCTAGTATCTAACGTCTATAAAACAGTAGTATGTACACAAATTAAAAAATGCCTCGAGAGACAAAGTATTAAAATATTTTATATTTTTTCATCTAGGAAATAATTCACAAAGATGAAAAGTAATAAGGGAAGATGAAAAGTAGTAGGTAAGGCTATAAAAATCGATTTTATAAACCTCTACCTACCATCGTAATAGGTTTAGAAGAGTGCTATCTAAATTATTTTTGCTGTTTATAGCTTTTTCTTCCTGACTATAAAGGGAACGAATATATAGGTGGCAATTACAAATGTTATACCATTTACGTAATCGTAGAATGATGTCTGTTGAGTGTTGTTTACTCGAATCCTATCTCAAGTCGAATTGCGATTTATTGATCCTATATAAACTGGTCATTTACGGTAAAAATTATCATATATTTATAGAATGTTTATCACGTACGAGTATGTATGTATTATGTATTGAAAGTATACTCTGGAAGAACAATACGCATCTACGACCTTAAAATTATTTTAGTTGTGTTCGTAATTCTCAATTGGCTGTAGTCAAAACCAAATATCAGATAAATTAAACGCTCATTTTATTGGGTATAAAACGTAACAAGAAAAGACGAATATTTTGACGTATTAAAATTAAAAGTCTACAACGTGAATAATAAGACATTAAGTTGGGCGAGTCGCTCCACGATACTTTCGTGTATTTATTCCGAAGTATACGAGTATTACCGACTCACAAAAGTCACAAATACGAATGAATGTAAAAACAGACTAATTTCGCCCATGAGTAATACAGGTAGAGTCGTAACAATTGTCATTGCGTTATAATCAACGTTATTATAATATCGTCGTAAATGAGAATGGTAGCACAGTTTATTAACACTAAAATACTTTGATTATAGCTTTGAGTTTCTAAAATAGTTGCAGTTAGAAGAATTTCACTAGAACATAATCAATATTTTCTTGATTGTCATAGTAATAATATATCTGGTGGACGTATTACAAGGTAATTGTAATCATGGGTTTATGGAAATTGACTTTTAAATTGCTTGTAATAAAAGCTCGAATGAGTTCATAAAAAGTAATTCTCTGATTACTCTGATACCGTTTTCTTAGAGCGCTCTACGAGGTTTATGCAAATTCTTTCAAAGTATATTAGGAGTATGAATACCAGTATTATTTTATGCTCTTATTACTGGTAAGTTGAGGAATAAGAGTGGATGCCCCATTTATTAGAAAGGTAAATTTCAAGTTATGTATGTATTTATGAATTAGTTCAAAATTTAATCGAATCTTAACTAATTGAAATCGATAATACCGAAATAAATCAATTGATGGAAACGCAAACTGGTGGAAACGAGAAAATGTTGGCTTAGTATATTAAAATGTTAGTGACAATAAGTACTTAGTTAAAATCGTGTTTTCGTATCATTGTATTTATTAATTTAGTTTATTGAGATATACCTAATCTGCGATAACGGCGCGTTTTACAAAATGAAAAGTCAAATGATTTAAAATTGAAACTGTAGGCAGCTTTCCGTCAGGGCATCAGGATCCCTGATAGTTTTCTATCACGTTCTGAAAAGCATAAGTCCATCAACCTGTATTAGAACAACATGATGCACTGAAGCCTTATCATTGTGAGAAGAGATCTTACCCTCCAGTGAATAACTAAGGATATGCTAGGCGTGTCGCCGTCACTGCTAATGAATCTAACAGGTGGGTTCTAGTTAGACGTGTCGAAGGCTGTCTGTAATCCATGTAGGGTCGAGTCTCCTTTCATAATGAGAAAGATGTAGAGTATAGTCCAGTGATTCCTTACCTTTGGGCACCCCGAGGCGCAGCTGCTCCTTCTCCCAGGAGGCGAAGGTGGCCTTCAGCGCCTCGGCCATCTTCTTGTTGGTGCCGGGCGTGAGCGGCGGCACCTGTGACGGGATGTCTGCAACAATGAACAAATTGCCTCATTAAACATTAAATAAGTAAGCTCTAAGCCTTCAATCAAAGATATTTAGATGTCAATGTGTCACCTAAAATTGGGGTAGTTTTTTGGTCTATGACGCTTGGGCCCTTTGAAGCTTTTGTAGCGTATCTATACCAACCTAACATTTTCATGTATGCATGTAGAATAATCTTCCCGATTATATGTTTGTTGGTCTTTAAATTGTACCTTCGAGATGCTAATTTTTCGGCATAAAGGAATGTGTTAATTTGTAGAGCTTACAATGATTGATATTTGCAAATGTGAAAATGCACTAGAACACTCTAAAATTTTCATTGATCTACCCAATCATGTGATATGATGCGATGTTACTTATATTAGAACCAATACGTTCTCATAATTTCGAGCTCTCAGTCATATCCGCCGCAATTACTGGTGGCATAAATTACATCTAGTATAATATTCGTAGCGTTCGCGACTGACAGACTAGAGAGCATTGCGGTCTTGTCTAATCAAAAGTAAGTCTCATCAGAGGATGATTATCGTACGGATTAATTACTTCATCTACAGTATTTATGCTAGCGACGTATAGAGGAACAAATTAATAGTTGATTTCTTTCGGAGCCGATGGCTTCGAATAAAATAAATCAGAGATAAACAAGCAAGATTACATCGTCTGTACTGTAGTATGGAGGGTTCATTCATAAGAGCGGCTGGTTTGGTGCGCTGGTGTGCGTGGGTGGTTGCATGTGTGCGGCGCACACCTGCCGACCAGTTTTGAGATGTTGAGATTTGTTCTGCTCTCCCACGGTCGCTGCCCGCTCAGATCTGCTCTAGCTCAGAACTTCTGATATCGTTTTAATATTACTGCACTTACCTAGGCTCTGTTTAATTTGAATTAAACTTAGTAAAAACCTATTCAAGATATTGCTTCTCTTAGATTTTATTTAGTGGTGCTTAATAACTCTACATTAAGCAGGCCAGTCCAGATCAGAGTAGAGTCAAGTTTAAGTCTATAACAACAAAAAAATATATATTTTTCCCGATAATGGAAATACTGCATAGTATAAGAATGTTATTTATTCATACATATATCATTAGGATTTGAGAATAAGTTTTAAATAGATAAACAAAGTCCTGCCTGCAAGCCTGAGAGTCTGGAACCTTTTCTATCATAAAAGGCCCAGCTTATAAAAATAATTATGATTGTAACAAGAGTCACGAATAATCTATTGGTAATATTTATATTAAGCTCTGGTTGATTTTGCATATAATCTTAGTTAATTAAAAGTTTTCGCACGCTTTATCCAATTGAACGATACATAAATTTGTAAAGTTTTACTGTTCTAATTTACATATTAGACATGAAAGGATTAAATTGATAGAAAATAACATGTCGGGACATTGACCTTTACGAAGAATATATTTTGTATGAGTACTATGAGTTTCCATTACATAGGATTCAAATAAAAAAATAAAGAAATTAATTAAATTTTGTTTGATAAAAAGTTTTTTTGTTTAAGTTGTTTCTTGAATGTTTTATGTAAGGATAACTTTTGACGAATAATAATAAAGGCGAAAATACCTTCTATAACTACCTCCTCCTAAAAAATATTGTGTAGGATAACAATCTCGGCGACTTTAATGATATTCATTTTCTACTACTACATTATAAAATTTACCAAATAAACGTAGTTTTATCGATTTCACCGAAAGTGAATATTCTGTTCTAACAAATTTTGCCATCGAATTTATATTTAAATGTAACAACTTAACGGTAGTACCGCCTTACAATTTACAGAGTTTCAGATTACCTAAACCTTCGCTTGCCGTTTACCTACCTCAACCGTAACTCGTAATATTGCATGCGTTTCGAGTTATTCAGGCATCGATGTGTTTAGTTTTAGTATAAACTGGGCATAAAGCTGGTGTGAGCTCCAAGGCTCATAACTGATGTTGAGTTGCAGCGGTCGGGAGTCGCGGAGACAGTAATTGCATCGAGCCTGCTTTGTGATTTACTCGCGCTGTGGACGCAGCTGCGCTTGAATCACGACGTATGCGCGTCTTAGGACGAGAGCAGAGTGAGATATACACATACATATGTACGAGTATGTTCGGTCATCTGCGCTCGTCCTAGTCGTGCCCATCTATAAAAATGCAGAAGGAGTGGCAAGCGAACCTGTGTTTTATATTCGCAAGAACTTTGGTTGTTACCACGCTGGAATCCTCTGGAACCTGCCAAAAACGCACCAAATTTGACAGTTGTGACCAACTTTTATTTTTTAAATTTTTGGAGTACCTATAAAACATTTTGTCAATTCGAAATCTAATTGTGTGGTATTTGCATGGTATTTGCGAAATAATAATAATTAATTATATTTCATAGGTCAATCGGAACTGTGGTGTCACTCCGTGTCACTAAGCAAAACTTGTCATTCTTCTGTACCGAGCCTTATATGCAGTAAACGCATAATAATTCGATCGCAACGATATCCTTCGCACTGACTTATTGTGGCCAGTGCATTGTTATTGTAATGATCAGCCATCATTTTGTATTGGAAACCGTCTGACTCTTACACTGAGGAATATGTTGAAAATATAATAAGTGTCGATTAATCAATTAGTTTTGGAGATATGCGAGGACAAAGATATCTACTTACATACATATGTACATACATAATAAGATATACATACATATACACATACACCTATGAAATCACCGCCAAGTTTTGATATACATACTTAGATGTTTGGAAGCCGTAATAGACCAACATATGTAAAATATGTAAATGTTGTGCAGTTCCGATAATATTACATACATATCTACCTGTCGAACTGATAACCTCCTTTTTTGAAGTCGGTTCATAAAAACAAATTAAAGTAACATAGATTTTTTGATTTTTTTATTACGACATTCAGAAAGTCTTGTGAAACTTTGTGAAACAAGAAAGTTTTGTGAAACTAAGTGCCTATAAGGTAGGTTTCCTGACATCATTAAACATTTATAACTGCCTCTCCACGTCTTTGAGATAGGTACATATAAACGAGGACATATTTTGTAGGATTTTTTCATCCTTACTCAAGTCCATTGTCTTGTATAAGATTATCGTAAAGGCATCACACACCTGCAGTTAGGAATGAGACTCGTATGTATATTAATTAGATTGTAACGCGAAAAGAAGTCTGTTAGCCAATTGAATGGAAAAATGAGAATTGTCTATGCTTTAAGACGTAGATATGGAATTCGATTTGCGAACATTAAATTAAAATAGTCTCCATACTGTACCTAGGTCTAGGAAAAACGAAAAATGTACAGTCCAGCATAGAAATGCAGTTCTTTTTTTCAAAATTACACAATTATGAAAGAGATTCCTTTTTATGTTGGGGGATCTAGGAAAGACATCTTATGTCTTACATGGGTCATACAGGATTCGTGGTGGTCAGAGTATTATCTTCCTATAAATTTGATTGTATGTACCTAGTATTAAAAAATCTACAGTACCTATAGTTGAAAAAGAAATTTACCATTACCAGCTGAAAAAGAAAAGGCAATATGCATTGAAATTGAATGGGCAAAAACTATATGGCAAGACTTCCGCATCCTTAATTAAAGTAACAGCACTAAGTGATTCGGGTTTAATTGTCCCATATGGCTTCCGCCCAGTAGAGGATAAGCCATATCCAAGTATTCATGTAATTATCTGTATCATGTCCAAAAAAGCATATCCGAGTGACAGGTGAGCGATTTACTGTAAGAGAACACTTTAATTACAATGTTTTCTCTTTTTTTCTGTAAAAAATATAATAAAGCATTTCCTTAGAGCAATTTGCAAGAATTTATATTCATGGGTAGCTAATACCTAGCCGGTTTGATTTAATCCTTTATGAATGACTAATGTTATGTTACCTGGTTTCATCCAGAATACAAGTCTAATTCCTTCTAGAACTCAATTCTGTCTCTCTGTAATGTTTTACGCCTGAACCGCTGTACCAAATATGAGGGATTAGGTAAGGCATAGGAATAAATGCAACCTTAATGAAAGTGAAATAGGGGATGAAAGTTTATATGAAAAGCCGATATTTGATGGCACGAAATGGAGCAAAGTGCAAGTAACGAAATAATAACGGCAATAATGACAACTACTTCACACTCAATACAGTTTAAGCTGCGGTAACTTTGTCGAGTTTCATCATAAAGCAGAGCACGTGCCCTTCTAATAAGTAGGTTTAAAAGAGATAAAGTCACTTAAACTTTTTGCCACCTTATCTGCCATCTGTCCTCATCTTGAGATAATGCTACCATTTACGGTGGTCCTACAATGCTTATAACGCTTCGTCATAGTAGATATCTATAATTTTTTCGGTATCTAAATGAAACAAATTACTCGTACCTTTTTGAGGCTAGGGACAAAACTTTAGGCCTTACGATATTTTGCTGTATACGACACAACTGACTAACTAACGCAATAAAATTTAAACAGAGGTCTCTGATAAGAGCTAACTGACAATAGGTACGCACTGGCACGCAACAGACGCAATGACGTTGCCGTATGAACGACTTGTTGTGAGCGATATTGGAACGACATGGCAATTAGAACAAGGGGTTACTGGTCACTGACTTGTCCTATCATCTGAGTTAATGTTATTAGTCAAGACCTCAAGGTCTCCGAGGCTGGCGGCAAGTATTCAGTCAATGGACGGGTACACTGATGTGGGTCGAATTGTGAATGGCGTAGATAACGGCACAATGGGTCGGAGATGCGCCCGAAAGCGCCGCCAAATTACATCAACCTTGGCTTATTTGGGATTAATTAACAAGGTCCTTGTGTGTGATTGGGTTTGAGATCATCACCGCTTCCATACAAATTGCATGCTGGCTATCGATAAGAATCAGTGGACCTACTCGTACATATTAGATTACCAACCATACCGGATAACTATTCAAGAGCAGTGGTCGTCGATTCGCCGCATGGAGGTAGACGTCACAGGCTTCGAGGACTTCCTCTTTATCTGAGCATTCCCTCGTAGAGTATACCTACTACCCTGGGTGCGTCAGGGCCGGGTTTCAGCATGTGTACATGCACTGCCCTTAAACTACTTAATTCTTAATTTATGATGCTCTAAATAAATAAATAAAGCTTCACACTCATAGCCGCACACTAGGATTCCTTGTATCGTGGGTGCCATGGACACACACAAGACAAGAACACAACACACCCAGACCAGAAACAGAAATTCAGATTCATCATTCAAATCTCTGCTCTGTTGGGAATCGATCCCAGAGTAAGTAAATGAATAGATGTTTGCTACAATTGCTACAGCCGTTTGTGTTTCGAAAATTTGCAGAAAGCGTAATTCCATTTTTTATTTCATTTTACACTTATATTAGTACTGGATTGCGTGGTCTCTTTGTAAGCGTTTTTATTGCTTCTATAGCGTAAGGTCGATTGCATGCTCTGGATCAGATATACCGCCGCGCGGATAAGATGTTGTGTCAAGATAGTTCAAAGTTACCGATAGTTAGCAAGTGAACAACGAAATATTATACTAGCGGAATGTTATGCCCTCGCATATTGTGAGCGAAGTGTTTCGAGCAACAGGTGGCAAATAAGGGTGGTTTAAAGGGGGAGCATTCCACCCGGCACTTGTTGCACTCCGCAGTTTATGTGAAAGACCAATAATATAAAAGGGATGACTTCATTTTTATCGAGCAAGCTGTTATCTCAAATGACTGGCTGTATATTATGAGAAGTTAAAAAGAACAATTTAAGGCCCGAGGGGAACGGATACAATGCGAACGATGCAAAGTACAGGAAAATAAATGATTATCTGTAGAGATAGTTCGAATTATATAGTTACCTCTGACATGACCACCTACTGGCCACTACAATGGCGACCCAGAACAAAAGCTCGCGCCATTTTTACTGAGTCTATTGTTCGCCGATTGAACTTGGAACGTCGCGTGACGCGATCGGCGCGCGGCGCGTGCGATGATTCGCATTCAAATAGCCTTCTGCAGCAATCTTACTGCACTTCACCGATGCACTTTATGAATATTGACGTAGAAATTGAAATTCACTATATTATTCTTAAGATGCAATTTCTTAATTACACAAGTAACCGTTACGATGAGATAATAAAATGAAATAAAATTAAACTTTACCGTTTTATTCATTATAATAAAAGGCAGATTGGATTCGTATCTTGTAATCGTCGAAGAGTCTATAAAGAGCGGCAAAATACTTTTGCGAAATAGAAACAGTAATTACTTATGTCCAAGTAAGGTTGTTTGTGTATAATTACAAATTGAGATAGTTATGATATAACCAGCACAATGGTACTAGTAGTATCTATGGTGCGTCGTAAAGTTATGAATTAATATTTTGCAATCATCAGGCTTTTGTCTTTAAGGTGATCTGGATATGTCATTGCTGGATGTATAGCGAAACCACGAGTCACGCTTTTAACATATTATAATTTAACAAAAAATAGAGCCTGGAAAATAAATAACATAGGGTTCAAAAAGAGAGCTCTTTTTCACAGCCAGCAACGTACTGGCTACTTCCTACGCGGCTTGTGTCAATAACCGGAGATTACAACTTTCAATCAAACTTACACGTATAGGTTTTCTTTAAAAATAAATTTGTAACGTTTATTTCACGTGTGAAATGTAATTCCATTAATTTTCCAGTTCTTAATAGTCAATTTTAGTGTTCAAACACCCTTACTACTCAACCATGCCGGAGGGTTCGGCCATAATGTGGTAAAATGTTGTTTTTCAAACGGTCCTCGACTCACTGGCGTGGAAAATGATGCGCACAAAAGCTTTGCATAAGCATACAAAGTGCTTTTGGTGGTCGATCTAACAAAGAACGTTAGTGTTGTTATAGATAGGGAGCTGGCGGGCAAAAAATCTAAATGATCGGCTCGTGTGGCAGACTTTATTAATAGCGATAATTATACGATAACGAATATTAAGAACCGCGTCTGCCACCATGGTAGCGCTGCGTTGTCAATTGACAGCCCCTAAATAAATGTTAAAAAAACAGCTATACTATACTATATCATTTGCTCGTGTCTGCCTCTAAGGCTCATGTTTATAAACCTTGTCAAAATGAAGAAAATAAAAAAGGCAGAGATTTGATTTTTGAAGTAACGAATTATTTAAGATTTTTTATAATTAAAAAAAATATATGTAATGCACGCTTGGCAGACCTGCAGTGTTCGTTTAAAAATCCCGTGAAAGATCGCAGAAAAATAGTCTGCCACCATCGTAGCGCTACGTTTTCAATTAATAGCGCTTCAAAAATGTCGACAAAAAAACTGTGCTATATCATTTGCTCGTGTCTGCCTCTTTGACTGTTGTTTATATTGCTTATAAAAGAAAGAAAAAAGAATGAGGCAGACACCCAGGTCACTGATATTCCGAAAGCAGACCATTTGAATTTTTTTTTAAATCAACGCTTGGGTGGAGCATTCAATTAACAGGTCTATGTTAACTTGCAAAATATTAATCGAAACAAATAAACTGAAAATCGAAATGCGCGTTAGCAAAACGGGCGATTCAAGGTACCCTGTTTGTACTATGCTTTAAGACTTTGAAACCATCTGTAACGGTTAAAGTCAGTAAGTAAAATGTCTGCCAATTTTTTTTTGTATTCATGGGGTTCTAATAAATCGTATGGACCCAGTTATAGCTACGAGCAAATGATTTAGTAAAGTTTTTTTTTTCAACATTTTTGATCTAATAGATTTTTCTTCGTTATCAAAATGGTATTAACCATTAACCCCAGAAGCAGACACGAGCAAATGATTTAGTACCATTTTTTTTACAGATTTGAAGCCCTGTAGAATAAAAACGCAGCAACGTACGACCTTCATTCATTAAGAAAGTTTGTCGTATTGATCCCAACTTTAATGCCTATATATCAACACGTAGGACGAGCAAATCATATAGGTACCTAAATGCTCGCCAGCTCCCTATCTATTACATGTTTTATTAAAATGGGTTTAGCTTTTTTAAGTGCCTTAGGAAATGTGAGCCATAAAATAGCATCCATAGATTTAATTTTTCAAAAAAGAATGTTCAAGTTTTCAACCGTTATACAAGACTAGCAAATCTTTCTATCTCAGGGTTCCTCTAACCTTGGAATATTCATTTTAGCATTGAATCGTTCACGTTCAAAAGACAAAAACGGTGATAGTGATAAAATGTATGTCTTATTGTGTTAGGTCTTAAAGAATTGGCGTTGTATTCCTGCTTTTGTAATAGATAGTGAACTATACGAGCAACAATGGCAGACGTATTAATCTTGCGTTGATCTGTAGTGCTGATCACGAATGTAGGCGAGAGACCTTTGCTCAATGACAGAGGCGGCGCGGGCGCATCATCTCATTGAGCGCGCACCGGATGGACCAATCAGCGGCGTGAATGGACGCCCCCGCGCATGCGCGCTGATGCTGCTCGGTGGGTTATTAGCTCCCGTACTAGATGCCACTGCTTTTTTGTTATATCCGTAAATTGTTATGACTTTTTATAACCCTCGGAATGCGTGGCGAGTCGTAAATACCTCGAGCGTTGCTTCATTGACAGGACTATTGTTTGCTCGCGAGAAATATTCAAGTTTGTTTTTCGTCTCGGCTCTAATAGGACATTCAACAATTGAAGTCTTGGGAGATTGTCTATTTTGACAGCGGAAGCGAGGACGCGAGGCGACCGCGTGGCTCATAAACGGTAGTTAGCTACTGTTTACAAACATTGTTAAGACAATTCTCAGGTTATGAGCGTACGTCAAGGTCTTCACTTTCAAGATCATCAGAGCATGCGCGAAGAGTAAATCATAATTGCGGTAATGACGGCTGGCGGTTGCACAACCGTTGCCCTAAGGTTGGCTGCGCTGGACATGCGATGTTTCAAAACAGTCGGCCAAAACAGTAAATTGGATTTATGAGTCGAGTTTGGTAGATCTCCTTGGATTGCTATCTTGATCGTAAAAATACCGACAGTTTAACTTGGTCATAGTTAGTTTTTGTGTAAGCATCACGAGCAATCGAAAATATTAAGCGTTGGACGCGGACAGAACCTACATCGATACATCCATACATCAGAGTACACATTTAAGCGTCAGCCAATCTCAGTTGACATGGATTGATAGCAATCGTTAAGCTTTTCGGAGGTCCTATGTGCAGTTTTAAACATTTGACACGGGTGGTCACAAGCCCATAGATATCTCCTCCAATGCGCATTGGAGGCAACAAGAGCAGTATGGAATTCTAGGCTTCCCTATTTTAGAGACACATTTTCAGTAGATAATAGAACAAGTAAAGAGTTGTTGCTACAGTGTACTGTCGTTACAATATATTTCGTAAGCAACAAGTGAAGCGTTTACAATAACGCAGCGTCCTAACGTTGATACGCATCGGAGGCGTGCGTTTTCGTATTTTTCTTGCGGTCACGCCGGCTTCACATCCAGGACAAGTGCAGGCGAAACCGAGAGCATTGCGTCACTGAGGATGATACATCGACTTTGCACAACCGACAATAGAGCTGTTGCGAATTTCAAACGAATGCCTTCAATGCTACCGAACGCGTGATTGGCAGCGGATATTCCAGCGTTTGGACATCATCCTATTATCGTAAATAATATGCTATTGTCATAACTGTCACTTTATCAAGATTTAGATGCTATTTTACGGTCAAGTGTCGTTAGATAGTTATTTCAAACTAATTAATGAGGTAAACTTTATTATTTCGCCGAAATAGAACTGAAATTAACAGTAGGTATCTACATTAACACAAATAACATACAGACAATAACCATAAGGGACCGATTCAACCAGATAACAAATCTATCGGTAGCGGTCATTCTTCGTTCGTTCTTTTGCAGAGCCTTAAATTTCAGGTTTGAATGCCATGTGCTTGGTGATGTGTTATTGTTGCTGGAACTTCTTCTTAAAAGTAAAATTAAATATTAACACTAAACAGTTTTTAGCCTTTGTAAACCATAATTACCTATGTGAAACTGTAGGTACGTCTGTGGTCTTTTTATTTAGTGTACTTATGCAGTGCACTTATGTGTGTGTCATTGTGTTCTTACCTTTTGGCTTATTGAAAGCTTTCATCATGACTTTGATTCCCATGCCTGCAATGGCCGCCGTCGCCAACATACACTGCTGCGGGCTGGAGGTGGATCTGGTACCCGGCAGCGAGCTCCCCGACACTTAATTATACCTCTTTAAGAGATTTTTTAGCACTGGTTTGTCTATATTTACAATGTACTTGGCTCTACTATTCACAATACTTTAACTATTTTTTAAATAAGATCAATAAATATCACACGAGTTTTCTACAGCGTCACACTAAACGTCTAAACACTCTTCACTGTTTTTCATTTTGCTGGCGTACTTCTTGTCACGTGACGGTCGAAAAATTTATTTCTATCAAACTATTGTTCATGTTTTAACATCTGAAAGGGAATGAGATATGATAATGTCGCTTTCGAACGCTGAAGCGCGCCGTTGCTTGAGTTAGGTACACTGCAAGCGATCGAAAACTGATTTTTTTTCTTTGGGCGCGAAGAGTACTCGGATGAGTGGCCAATAAGCGTTTCTGTGCTTAAGATGACGGTCATACTTGTTATCAATACAGACTAGTCGAGAGGCATCGTCGTAAGCCCCACAGGGTGTTTGAATACTCGTATGTAACACAGGGGTGGGCCACTAGCCCGTATCTTAATTATTCCGCAAGTAGGAGGGTAGTGGATCCTACATTCGTATTCTTGTCTTACAGCTTATGACTTAAAATAGGTAACAGTTGCTTCTGATTAATTTTGCACTTGACTCCGCCTTAACCTACTCGCGGTATCTATGTAACGATACCAAACGCGTTCGAATTGTGGGCCATTTCAGAAACCGGTATGCGAGGCGATGAATAAGGTGCACTAAAAGAACAATTAGGAGATAACGTTGTGCAGTTACACGGTATCGCTCTCTGTTACGATATCGGTAGCGCAAGTGAGTCGAATTAACAATATATTTGTTGGTGGTACAGCTATTGGAGTGGAGACTATCTATAGTTTTCCCCATAGCAAAGCAACGTACTCACATACGATCTCAGTTGAGACTGAGGTTGTAAGACCATACATTGCTATTGTGTCCTCATGATAAATTTAATACCTACGTATAGGATCTCCGACAACCACATCTCTCCAACTCTTACAAGTTAGCTATTGGTACGTCGATGTTGAGTCATGGCATATTATGGGGGAACCCAGAGCTCAATTGGTACCTACCCCCTATAAAACTTTTATATACTACCTATGAGACTTATCTACTGACATGACCGCTCAACATAAGGGGACCCGTATTTTTTCGCTCATTTACTTTTAAAAAGTATTCAAATTGCTTGCGTATTGCGCGATTTCAACGGTGTATGCACATACACACTTTCGTAGCAACATTCCCACAGGTGCGTGGAGCGATCCGACACACTCGTTTCCGGCCCGGTACCCCACTTACCCACCCTCGTTCTCACCCCCGACGTGGGGATGTTCCCACACCGACCGCTAGCCCGTGACGAGCTTCGCAACTCAACTGGGGTCAGAGTGCACTTGCAGTCTTTGTCTGACTTGAGCGATAATTAATTCGGTTTTGTTTTTGGCACATTTAAACACTTATTCTATCTTAATATTAAATCATTCTTTTACTTCAAAATTAAATAAAGTTAAATATGACGAGTAATTGTATTCTTAAACTTGCTAATGTTGTGTATTTTTTCGTATTTTTTTATAACATGTGATTAAAGTACCAAATTAGCTCTTGTTGAACTCGCCTAAGCTAGTAGGACATGTACAAAAGCAACGAGTTGCATATTGCATTGAGTGGCGCGAGTACATGCAACTAGTGCAATGGGCGGGTGTAATATTCCACTGTGCGTGACCGCTTGTACGCATAATTATAGCGCGGTTAGTTTTAAGCCCTACATTTTACTATAACCAGGGATGTAATGGGTTTCGTAACTGTAACCGAATTTGTTGGATATCCAAATCAAAAGGTGTAACCTCAGTAACGGTTACCTTTTAGATATAAAAGATTTAATAATTCCGAATTTTTATATCAGATTTAATCGACACTTCCTTAACTTAGATGATACATTGGCGATGGTTTGCCATCACAAACGAAAATTACCTAAGGGTTAAGAAAACTCCAATTTCTAGAAAATCGAATATCCGTTGCTGAAACTATCCATTATTATCGAATAATCTGAGATTACTGTAAAAGTACATGAAATCGGTAATTTGTTGTTATGTTATTCATAATATCCGTTCCATATCCGTTAGTTATATCGACACTTAATACCAATGACTGTGTGACTCTACTCACCTAATAAACTATTTATTACGCCGGTTGAATAAACAATTATCGTTAATTTATAATCGTTAGTCGCTTAATACTATCATACACTGTTGAATTTTAATCGGAACATAA
This sequence comes from Erynnis tages, assembly GCA_905147235.1. Taxonomy (NCBI): domain Eukaryota; kingdom Metazoa; phylum Arthropoda; class Insecta; order Lepidoptera; family Hesperiidae; genus Erynnis; species Erynnis tages. The sequence continues at coordinate 4,531,872 of LR990087.1, forward strand.
ATGAACTTGTATGAGTTTTAAACAAGCGTGTACTTATCTAATTCCATGAATAAAACATTTTAATAACTAGACTCCCCATACATCGATTCATCTCGTGTCGACGGTTCAAGGGTTAAGTAGCAGTAAACATCTTCATTTCATTTTAATAACCGTTTTGTTGTCGAAGGGTCGAAATTGGTTAAGTAGCGGGTCATCGAGAGTAGGTACCTAATCTTTTTTAAGCGTTAACTATTAGTTACTTGTTGTTAACGATCTTTGTTAAACGCTTTTTAATCACAATTTGACGTGCACAGTTCACACGGTTATTGTCGATGAATTCTGAGGAATATTATAAGATTTAAAAATTTAAAGCTTATGTTGAGTGACTCAGAACGACGGTTCAGAGTAACAAATACGACCGATTGTGAACTGGCTAAATGTACATATGTTCATAATATATTCAATCTAACTTACTTAGCGGTGATGGGGGCGACGAATTGGTCCTAATAAAAATCAAATTTAGACACCGCATCAATATCTGCTGCGGGGCACATGGCGGTTATGTTTATGACAATAAACTTGGCTGTAACGGAATTCTGACAAATTATTACAAAAACGGTGATAGTCCAGTTGCTAAGAATTCGGCCATACCCTCTAAGCTTGCGAAAATGGGGTTTAGTCTCACGTATGTTTTTTATGTAAATTCACCGTTTTTGAAGATAGATTAAAAGCAATTGGTAAACTCTGATGCAAGCAAACCCACGGGCAAAGTACTTTTTGAAAATAATGGTAGCTATAATACTGATGATACTTACTGAAGATACTTATGGAAGTTATGGAGCAGTACCTACCAAACGATACACGATTGAAGTAAAAAATCAGCGTGAATTCGTTCTAATAGGTACAAGAGCATCAAGAATTGACTAAGTGCTTCACGGCACTAGAGCTGGTTAAAATTCTTTATGTTGTAATATGCATTCAATACCACCGCCTGGGTCGGCCCATATTGGGGGACAATGGAGGAGTTATACTGATAATACTGCCTTTCAACGGCCTAAACGATGTCACAGACATCATGAAGTTGTATATATATCACGTAAAATGTTTTCAAATTAATTACCTACTTGAGAAAGTAATAATTTTAAAGTAAAGGTATGTTTATTTACGAGTGAAAATCGAAATTGCAAGAGTCAAAACTACCTAGGTTTAGAGACCAAGTTATAGAACTTCATTACTTCATTCTATTATGTAATTAATAAGGCTACCAACAGAAGGAGAAAAAGAAGAAAAAGGTGAATAAAAAATTTCAGGTGACCCTCTTAATTCCGAATGAAGTCCCACAGACACCTAATTACAGTTTCAAATCGAATATACGTAAGTTCATGCGTTGCGACTCAGCAGGAGTGATTGGTCAACTCAAATGAAGTATGTATACCTATCTCTTACGACCTCAATAAATAAATTGCGTCTTAAAAGTATAAATCGAGTTTATTCAGTCATCTAGTGCCGTCTAGTTAACCGCAAAGTCCCAGTCTGACGCCGAGATTGTCCCGGGTCAACTAACTCGATTGTCGCGCCCAATTTGTGACCCCTCCGCTTATGACACTAACTGCACTCAAATTGTGTTATATGTACATGTGTTGTTCATTGCGCAGCAAGGACTACGCCCAGTTATGTAATAACCTGGATAAAACACCATAAATGTACCAACCTCTACACTATACCTATATTAGAATATCATATTTGAGGAATATACAAAAAATATACTAATTAGGTTACGAATAGTGCCATACTCGTAAACGTTAGGCTATTCAAAGGAACATACCTATATGCTGTAGCTAACTATATTCTATGAAGCGTTATAAGAAATATACTTCAGACGATTTTCAAAACTTTTAACCTCTGTTCAGTGTAAGGCAATGCAAGCACCTCAAATCTAAGAATTCTAATTCTTATTTGGAACTTCATATAATTATATTTCCATATATTTTGAATCAAGTTTACAAATTGCTGTTACTTTGATAGAAATAGATTAAAGGTAGGTACCGTGGTTTGCAAATAATTTGCCAAAAATCTAAATTGGGAGTTTCGTCAAGTCTTTGATGTTGAACAGTAGATGAACAATTGACGCCTGCCACATTAATTAAGCCCCGCGGCCTTCTCTAAAGCAAACACTAAGCGTTGGGTGTCAATTACGTTGCGGGATCAGCCGGGGTCAGATCTAATTTCTATCTCATCTCTGACCCTCTTAATTGGAAAGTGGATGCCCGCATATTTGTTCCAATAAGCAGTAAGTTACTTCACGTCTCTCGAGCGTTTAAAATCATAAGGCCCATTGTGTGCGGCTACAGATTCAAATAAAAAGTCGGGCAATGGAATTCAATTTATTCAGCTCGAAGTCAGGTTGTTCGAAATTCGAAAACACGTTTGTTTCCCGCGGCAATGTTTTGATGGTACGTTCGCGAGATTTTGAGCGGTTTTGCGATCAACAAACACTGTCACAATGGATGCTTCGGCGAAGCGAGTGTGACGCGGGTCGTGCGATTCAAATGTGGAACAATGCTAGCTTGTATAACAATTCGGTAGCGTGTTGATGCGAGATAATTATGTGATAGAATGCTACGAGCAGCTTTTGTGCGTTAGCGACTGGTCATGTAACAATCGTTACATATAAACATCTACAAGATTTTAAATCGCCCTAAAACGTTTAAAGACTTTTCATAATACGTTATATACGTTTTACACCACTTAAATCTGTGTAAGAGAATAAACATCTACGATAGATGGGCCCACAATCGATTTGACCTCTGCCCGATCAAATTATTACATCGGGCGTTGGGCGGTCTCCATTGTGAGTCTACATAACGTCTACAGTGGTAATTGCTACAGCAATCTCTCTACTGATTTACCTATATGACATTTATTGTTTTGAATCTAATGGTCACATAATGTACGATAAAGATACGTAACATATCTCGACACTTTTTAGGAGATGCATAGAAGGGCAGGTTGATTGAAAAAAGGACCTAAGATCTGATTAGAGCAGAATCAGATCTTGGTTATCTCCTTTTAAAATGAATATGATCTAATTTTTAATGTCTCACTACTATGCGATAAAAAGCTGCGAACACCAATTTTATCACCGCTCACGCCTAGAATAGTGTTCTCCGATTAATGCTCTATAATAAAATATTATGTACTCATTACTGCTTTACACATGTATGGTTAGATTAGAGCTATTACAAATGAACTCGCAAATTACAAAAAATGTCTGATTGATGGCTGTTTTTCTAGGCTTCTCCGCATTTGGTTAGATAAAAAATAGAGCATTCTAAATACAAGACGCCTATGAAACTAATACCGATTAGGACACATCGGTACTTACGAATGTGCCCCCATTTTTACCGCTTTAAATCTACATGTTAATGACGAAAGCTTGATTTCAATAGTGCGTAATAAGGTATTTAATGAACTAATAAAATGACGTATTTCCAAAGAGAACGGCACAGATTCTCGGTATGTATCACTGACGTTCCGAACCATACGCGACGTCAAGACTTTCGCACAGATTTGGTTTTTCGAAAAGTCGAACTATTGCATTTTACAGGAAAGTATACTATAATATATTCTTAAAGAAACTTATTTAAGACATAAGGTCATATTTTCATTGGACAGCGATGTCTCGATGAGATCGCAACAAGCTAACATGTAAGTATGTCTTCTGGGAAGAGTGCGCCGAGGGAAGTGTCTGTCACTAGTACGTAAGTAATACGATAATTATCGCGAAAATTGTGAGTTTCAGTATTTAATTAGTATCGGGTGGGTGTTTTATGAAGTTAGTGGTTGTCGACGAGGCGTGCTCGCGCGTGGGGCGGGCTTGCCGGCGATTGGCGAACGACGCCCAACTCCCACGCATGCGCTGCGCCTCCCGCGAGAAAAATCTTCACCAGGAAAATTCGTTTCGAGCCCGCAGTCAAATTTTAATGTTTATTTTAAGACGTGGGCGGGATAATAGCGGGGTCTCAATAACTGGATGAAATGGCCGCACTCTTTACGACGCTATTATAAAATTGCTAACAAACTCTGCGGTCGTTGAGGAACTACAGCATTCGTTCAGATTTAGATTTAAAGACTTATTTAAACTAAAATTCAATATACAGTTAATGATCATTTAATTGTAAGAATAGCTCTCTAAATATCCTCGACGGTTTATCGGGGCGTTAATTATACTTTCAAATTAATGTATTTCAGTACTTTTGTATGTAAATTCAGCGCGTAAGGTTAAGTTCAGTGTCGCAGCCATTTTATGTAACATTTGGACCAAACAATAGTTATTGGTCTAACTTGATTGGTAAAACTGGTCTAACAGTACCTAGGTACAATACCTACAACCTACCTTAATTGATCCTAGAATATGAATGAGAACTAATTACTGAGGTACATGAGTTACCTATCATTCTAGTTAGCCAAATGCACTTAGGTCTGGTCTGTGTCCCATTTGTGACCCACAGTAGGATCGGGTTTCCTCATACAATGAGAAGGATGTACCTAATTAGCATTTATCCATCACCACGCCTATTGCGGACATCGTTGGATAATATGGCTAATGTAAGAAAGTAGATATGTTATTTGTCAGTAACCCATAAATAACCCACTACATGGTCGGGTCTCTTCTCACAATGAGGCCTACATCCCGCCTTAGTCCACCACGCTGACCTACTGCGGGTTATGTTGCTAATGCTAAGTTTTAAATGTAGGTAGATTTGTAGTTGTAAAACTAAAATAGGGATTTTATATCCATTAGGTATAATATTTACTACTCTAGATGGTAGAGCTAATTTACACAGAGTGCTTGTTAAAACCCATTTCAGCGTTCAGAAATTGGGTCGGAGCTATGTCACCGTGACATTAGTGGCTATTAGCAGGATGTTAACGTTTGGTTAAAAATATTTTACAACCGAAACACGTGAAATTTATCGACGCGTATTATACGGGTGAGCCGATTAATTAAACTGGAGTAGGTACAATATTAAATTTGCCATGACAAAATATTGGGTGGCGGTAAAGTTTTAGAATAGATAATAAAAGAGATAGGTACCTAATTGTTAATAAATAGTGTTCTACGTTTTAGAATCGGGTTGGGATGAAAGTAAAAACTAGCTAGGTAATATTTGCATTTTTTGTTAAACTCATAGGTATGACTTGAATTCAAATGTAGTCATACCTAATTGTAACCGTCCATTTATATCTTTGTTGAGTTACGTTGACTTTGTTGAGTGCTGCGTTACGGTTCGCTGGCTGCAAAAATTTGGTGTTTACAGAACGTCCATAGTACCTGCCCGTAGTAATATTTTGATTTTTAGCCAACATATAAAAGTAAGTACCTAAGTAATTGACTGGATTATTTATTATTAAATGAAATATAAAATAAATATTATTTATAAATAAAGGAAGTTTATTTTCATTATAACTTTAGATATTATTATGATATCTAATGTTCATTAAAATTTAATCTAGAGTCAATAAAACAAAATCGTATCGAATATCAAGACGTTACAAAAAAAATTTATCGGCTAGGTTAAAGGGGCGTTATAAGGAGTTGTATCATAAATACATTTTGATTGGCTTACGTTGATATTGTTTGTTTTGTTGAAAGTCTTGAGCAACGAGTTCTACGCAGCCGTTGAGAAAACATGAAAATGTTTACTTTCAGTTACAAATCGCAGTTCTGTGAACCTAGTTGTTTAAATAGTTTAAATAAACAATTGATTCGTGATTCATGGTTGGACATTTGGGGTTACGCGCGTTTATTTTTTTATTTAAATTAAATAATAAAGCATACATTATTTTTATTAAACAATTCATTCATCAATAAGAGCGGAAATACCAATATATCTTACACGTACCACCTTTTGTTAATAATTGAGAATACTATTTGCCATTAAAAATAAATACAGACGGGACAAGTACCTACAGATTTTTAAAATGGCGGCTGAATGAAAAGATTACACCTGTATCCGTTGCAAACTAGGGTGCAGGGTGCGTTGAAACCCCGCGGCGACCCGATATTCATATTATTATTGATAATATTTATATCGAATCAAAAATTATTACCCTTTAAAACAACTTCATTGTGCAGTTCTTTATCTGAAAAGAAAATACTGACTGTATCAGAATGTTGAGACAACATTGACACACCATAATTTTAAGAACCTATTATTAATAAAGATTTTGATTGAATTTATCTTGTTATTATTTTCAAGTTTTGTTGACGTATTAAGACAAAATTTGCTAGGCACATTAAATTTGATACAGCATATTTATAACAACAAACAATGGAATCCAAATAAAAAATGGCACACATTGTACTCTTAAGTTAGAACAAGAAATTGTCGCTTTTCAACAATGATCATCGATGCTAAAGCTTATCGATCGAAAACTATGTGGACATTGTTATACGTACGTTGCTACGCTACAGGTTGGCGAAGCACCACGCAATAACTGGAAGGTACCCTAAACGGGGTCTGACGATGTTCTTATCTCTGCTATTGTTTAACACGCTTTTTTCATTCCCACGGTCGCTGGTGAGCGTGGAGCTGATAAGGCAGCCGCTAGTACCTGTCCCAGTCCAACGAGGCGTCTTGAGGAATTCTCACTATTGACAATTTTTAAAAGGATACGAGCATGTATTTGTACGCTGTCGTTTAAATGTTTACTGCTTATTTGCATCACTTTGGAATATTTATCTAGAGTCGTATACAACGGAAAACTACATTTGTGCATTTTCGTTTTATAGGTACTTACATTAAAGGTTTTATTTTAACCGATATAGAATTAATTGGAGATGTTTATTGAACAACTATGTGATAAATAAAATGAATGTTAACTTATAAAGATCTTAATAACGGCAACCTCATTTAACAATGTTCTCAATGAATATTATCGTTCAACCTCACTGTTATCCTTCCTTTAATTAGTGTCAAAATGCATTTCGTATCATTGTACCGCCATCTCACGGAAATATGTGTTAATCGTATCGAACTAAATATCATTAAATAACTCTATACAAAATAAATTTGGTATTCCCCTCATGAGTGTAGGAACGCATTGTTGAATTTAAATGGAACGGCATAAAACAAAGACTCGGGAGTCAAGTGCAAAATTTACCCGCGACCCACGTATATTAGAAGGACAGATATAATGTAATAGGTATATGAGCCGAATCCATTATCCAATGACGTGCAGCAATTACCCATTTAATGTAATTTGGGGCATCGTAAAAGTGTCCAGGGCGACTTCTCGTACATTCTCGGCGTCACACACTCAGAAGCACTTGGCAATCAGAGAAATCACTGCGGAGCAACCACTGTCTGGGCACAGTCGGAGACCGAGCGTTCGCGGTTCGGAGCGGTCATTTCAAATTCGGTATCGGTTATCCAGAGTTTTCAGAGGCTGGTGTGAGGGCGCGCGCGTGCGTGTCTGCGGCCGGTGCGCGACTACTCGCCGCTGAATGGGCGCCGGCGGAGGGGCGAAGCTCGCTACGTCTCACTCCCAGTGAGCTTACGAAAATCACCAATTGCGACTGTCCTGTCCCCCATTAAATTAATTCTACATTTAATGCGACACTCGCAGTTTCGATATGCGACGAAGCGGCGCCCCGGAGCGACTAGATACCACCGGACGGATTTGTTTCCAGTCGGCCCGAGAGAGTGCAATATTTTTTTAAGGAGCTTCCGATCGAACCTACGGATCGGCTTTGTGCATCCGGTGACACCTGCTCGCACTCGAGAGAAGACTGCGCGTTAGAAGGAGATGAAGTGATCGATCAGAACGCAGACCGGATGGCGGACTCGGTTATGAATGAATGCTCCGTCCTCGTCTCGCACGCCGGTATACGTAATCGGTCTCGCTCGGACGCAGGTTGTCGTTGTAGAGGAAGTGAAAGGGACGGGAGGCGGCGTAGTAAACATTGCGCTCTGTGATTCCATCGGGAGTATTTCTTAGGAGCTTTGGTTTTTGTGTCATTATCACAAAGGGTAACCGTTCGCGTCATTCATAGAATATCCATGGTTGAGTGAGTACTCAACCTTTGATGATATTAAATTTTTTATATAGGAAAAGCAAAGATTTTATATCCACCGTTATCGAAATGGCACAATTAAATAATTTATTACATATCTCTACGTAAATAATATTCATAACAAAAACCATCTTTAATTGTTACCAAACCAAACTCCACAAGACCACAACCTAACGTGGCCCAGCCTTGGGAGCGGCCGATGATAACGAGTATTGTCTTATACTGTCCTATAATACAAGGCGCACCTTAATAACTACTAAGGCACATAATACCTTCAATGAAATGAACATTATGATGAAATAAAGACCAAGGTCAAGGCCAGGAAGAAAAATTGAAGGTCTTGTTCGTCGATATGCCAAAATCACTTCGATTAGGTAAACAAGAAATTCTACATATCAATTTCAAAACATAAATGAAAATAGTTGAGCTCTACATTTTCTATAAAAAATAAAGTACCTAGGTAATGTAATGTATTTTCAGTATGCTGATTACGTTTATCAATAAATTAGAACAATACATACGAATACCTACTATAAGTCATAAAATAAAATAACGGACCTCTACATTTCCTTTTAAATAGTAAACTCGGACAGTTTGCTACAAATTTACACAAATACACAAATTCAAGAGTGTTAATTGTAAAGATTAAATAATAAAAGATGAAAAGAGAAAATTAGGGGTATCAAACATAACGAAATTAGAATACAAATTTAAAAAATTAAGTTACCTACTTTGTAGTGTTGGGAACTCTACATTCCTAATTATGTAAGCCGGACGGTACAACTACAAACTCTTGATCTAATAAGTGGTCTGATTTGAAGGAATTCGGTGGACTATAGTAACCACAAATTTATTTTTTCAGAAACAACACATTTGAGGATGTGTTGTCTCTAGATAGGACATGTTACCACCACACTTTTTTTTCGTTTGGTCAAAAAAAGTAAAATAAAGATTTTTATTTCTATTAGGAACATACAATTATTTACAACATTACACAATTAAATTATACCTACAAACTATACTTAAATTGTACAATAAAAAAGCCGCACTGCAGCTCATAGAATTATTGTAAGTATTTGAAGTCATAGATGTATTGTGTATGAGCAATATCATAGGTAATATTTGTAAGTGTGACGGACGATTTTGACGAGTGTGACGAGAAATTTTGCCTTTAAAATGTTGTAAATTGCGAAAATCCTTAACCGTGACGTTGCCCAATAGTGCTTGCTTTCAAAAGTTTGGTCAAACAAATGGGGAGTAACGCAACAATCGACTTTCGCTAAAACAAACAAAGGATGTGGCATTGTCACCGCCGCTTAATACTCCGATAGGTTCAACATTAGGTACATTGTTGGGCTGTTTTCTCAAAATTACCAGCTTAGAATAAACATTAGCTGCTCTAGAATCGAACAATCGAAACGGTGAGGGAATACTTAATGCTGATGAGGAGATTATACTGAGTCCTGTAGGTAATACCACATCGAAGCAACTTTATGATGTGTCGCAGTTAGTGTTCTGTGCGAAGAGACCTTGCGTTCGATTTTCGATTCCTTCACAAAAAATGTGGTATATGTGCCTGATTTTAAAATGTAGCCATGGAATTCACGACCAAGGGAATAATAGTTTGATTCTGTAAGTGTTAAGATTATTTGTGGAAATCAGTTGTCCTCACAACCACACACGTATTCAGTCAGGATAGCGAATTAAGACGTGGAAATCCCCATTCTTATTAAACGTTTTACAAAAGAGCATAATAAATTAAATTTGCCTTAACAAATTTACGGTGCGTTTCAATAAGGATAGATATTGTTTGTTTGCCAAGATGCTCCTAATAATTGCTTTGAAATAACAGCAACCAAACATTATTAAGGCTGTCTATAACTATCCGACGGGTTGATTATTAAAACCGGCCGTTAGTAACACGTTCATACATATTTGCGTAATCTGGCCGATAGTTCTGAGTAGTTATCAGTAAAGGAAAAACGTACTTAGCTTTATGGAGCTTTCGGTGTTTCGAGCTTTCGAAGCTAAATTATTGTTTAATTCTTCTTAACCAATTAAAAACTCGAGAGACAGACGAACTCAGTTAAAATTATCAATAATTAATTATCAGCTTAAAACATAATTATTTAAGTTGAAACATAAAAAAATATCGACAGTTCTCGCAAACAAAGAGTGCATCGGCGTTTGAGAACATTAATAAAGAGAGATCTCGCCACAAATCAATGGGATCCTATTGCACCATGTGACCTCTGCACGCCAGGTGCTACGCGGGAAGTGCCTCCCCTCTCCTCCCTCCCTCACACACACACATCAACAGAACACACACACATGCACAGCTGACGAACGTATCTACGCACGCACACACTAACCATAACAAACCACGTCAAGTAGTGCACTGCAATATGCACTTGTGTGTTTCGTGTTTCTGTAATTTATTAATGGCTTACGCATTCACCGTTTGTTACCTACAAACGATGCGTATAAATTCAAATGTACGGATTTTAGTATTCATACGTTTATGTTGACATGCTTTATTTGCAAGCTTAAATGACGTCGCATTTAACTGACGTCGCTTGTACACTTTTATTTAAATATAATATTTTTGCGAAGAATATCATATGCCATTCAGTTATGCCGTTATAGATCTTCAGATCTATAAGTTCTTAATAGATTTCTTCTTGTATAAAATTTGAAAACAACGCAATGCAAATAAATGTTAAAAAGCAGTAGTAATGACTTTAAATTAAACCAATGGATCTAAATTAATTTTAACTGTTGACTGCGTATTAATTTATTCGTTCTGATAGTAAAACATCCATGGATAGGATCTTTATCGCAGGTCCATAAAACAAGTTGTAATTATACATGGAATGTTACTATAACCGTCGAGCGCTAACATCAATGCATAATTGTTCACATCCACAACTTACAAAGAATATTATCACAGGTAGCGAACGCAACAATATGTTCTTCCGGTAACCCATCCTTCGAGGGCATTTCCAAAATGAACACTACGAACAATACACAAAGTAACATGTCCCTTGAAAACACCATTTCGAGGAAAGCTACAAAATTAGTCGTCGCATCTAATCGTTGCTGAGCTAGACTAGTTTTTACGACTTAGAAAATAGAGTTTCTTTTTCTCTGTGTGAAGTAAGAGTTGAAGCTTATCGTTTGTGATGCAGGGTTACCTGTCATCCGGTGTAAGACGACACCGTGGGGAAGTGCGGACCATTACGGAGTGAGCAACCCTTCGATATCGTATTAACATAATTAATATGGTAATATAGAACCTTTTATCCATTTTTCCGCTTTCTTCGGAATTTCTGTAAGTATTCATTTTTAACCGACATCAAAAAAGACGAGGTTGTTATGTACTAAGATAATAATGTTACGAACGATGTGAAGTGAAGTGATCGAAGTAGCAACGGACTGGCCACATAATATCGTTCGCAGGACTGACAACCGATGGGGGAAAATGAAACAAATGAAATGAAACAATTTATAACATCGAAAGGTCCTCGAATGGCTTCCACGTTTTGACAAAAGGAGCACATGCCGCCCTCCTACCAGGTGGACTGACAACCTGAAGAAGACAGCGGGAAACCGTTGGATTCAGAGGGCTCAGGATCGGGTGGAGTGGCGTCGATTAGGGGAGGCCCTTGTCCAGCAGTGGACTGCCAAGGGCTGAAAGGAAGGAAGGAAGTCATCACTACCTAGGTTGACGAAAAATTTTATAAATCAATCAAATAATGCCCACAGTTTAGTTACATCCTAAGCTTTTTTTCATTTTAGCCAGAAAATCGTAGTGACCTACTGACCTATTATTCAATAAAAAACTTAAGGAAACTTATAAAACCTACCTAGGTACATCAATAAAGCAAAACTATAAAAAATAATTAACTTACATGAACCACTTACGAAAAGTATGAGTGAAGTAGTTAAGATAAGTAATCAAATTAAATCTTCATAAAAATCAATTTGGTTTTGCCATATCATATATAAACTGATACTTAATTACCAGCATTTATAGCCAATATTATTACCAAAAGAAATCATAACCATAATTTAGAAGAATACATTACAAAAGTAACTACTCGGGCGCTCGTAGCAATAAATTTATAACGCAGTGCTACGAACATAAATTGCTGTGTGTTAATTAAAATTAAATATTATAATGGTTCACCAATTCGTTTACCTTATGAAAACCAGCCACTGGTCGAAAACGCGTTATACTTAAACCTTAATAATAAATAGGTAATCTTAGATTTACCTACTAAAATAAATTACCATTAAGATCTTTCGAAGGATTCCATTAAAAATGTTAATAAGTTTATTACGTCATGCAATTTTTTCTCTCATCAATGAACTTGATCTACGACTGTCGTAAGCTACCGATATATCGTGTACCCATCATAAATATAAAATGAAGAATAAATAAAGTAAAACAAAACAAAAAAGTAATGTGGACGATTGTAAAATGTATTGTTAGTCAATCGTCATTTACCATTTCAAGCTCTTAGAAATGAAAAGAATCGCGGTCCTATTCGGCGTAATTCAAGCCTCATCCCGCCATTATTCGAGCCGCAGTCTAGACTTAAAAGATCTCAAACAGTAAAATGTCGAACGGAACCATAAAAAGCCGAGTAAAAGGCGACGAAAGGAGGCAGCGAATTTTGAGCGAAACCAGTTTAATGAGGGTCGTATTTAAATTCGAAAATAAAGCGGTTCCCACGGCGTCGCTGGCGGGAACGGAAGCCCGCGCGATGTCGCGGCGTCACCGCGCGACTGCGTATCGCGCGATCATCGCCTCCGACGCCTCCCGCGATCCGACGGCGCGCCTCGCCAACCTACCGCGATCCCAGCACTGCCCGGCACCATTCATGAACCTCATTCACTCTTCTCACAAAAAACCACGCCAACCAATTCAATCGGAGCTCGAGATAAACTAGTCAAAAGAATATGTGTTCAGACGGGTCTTCATACAATATTTCGATGCGAATATCGTGTTCTGCGATTCGGTTATTGACGCGGCCCGCGAAGTAGCGTGAGAAATGTTTGTAAACAGTGTCGATTATCGCCAAATCGAGTTTTCGGGGAATGATATCTTTTAAATTATTCCAAATTAAATTCATTTTAAGCTTACCAACAAGTTACCACGACTTTCTGTCGAAATGAACGTGTGAAATACTTTTTATAACATTAAAGACACGATAAAGTTTAGATGTAAACTTTACTTTAAAGAATCATTGTAGGTATAACTACCATTTCGTAGATATTGCATTTTCAAAACTTGATGCTGATAATGAAGTTGTTCTGATAAACTCAAAAGATATGCAACATCAGGCGGTATTAATGTAATAAATCGCTTACTGATCGGCTATTGCATATTACAGTTTTGCATTAATTAATCCGATTATTATCGATGGCTTAAGTAAATCATGTCCTAACCTCTAAAAGTGAAAACCAGTTAGTTCGAAGTTTTGAGTTAGCCACTAGCTTGTACTCGTATCTCCACTATTCCGTGTTGGAGTTGCGCAGTGAAGTACTTATAGCTCTCTTGCGGGGAAAGAGAGCTTCGTGCTTAACCCCGTGTCCTAATTGCCATGTCGCCCCCAAAAGTTGCTCGTACGACAGCGTCATTGCACACATTTGACATAGGTATGTCAGTATCTAAGTATTTCAATTTGGATAGCACCGTACAGAGCCCTGCGCTTAAGTTTTGTCGTACTGTTTGCTCAGTAAGGCTGATAACCTGTCAACCAACTAGGATAAAACCTCACAATGGGACATAAAAAGGGTTGCAGCTTGCAGTCTAACTTCTCCGAGCTATAGGTACATATACGGGCTACAACTACATATATGGACCACCCCTATTAGCCCTATGTTCTCTCGATTGGATTTTCCACGAATTGCAAAATTGACTTTTCGAAATATCCAAGTTGTAAACGAGGTCCGATCTGTTTGAGCTTGCTTTCGATAGTGTCAACATGGCCTCGGTCAACGGAACATGCTCCAACGCCTTTGTTTGCCCGTATTCTTTTACACAAGCTGTTTTAAATGTGTTTACGTTAAATAGATATGCTGAGATGTATGTATGTATAACTAGGTAGGTACTAAGTGAGTATGTAAATCCATTGTTTAATTCTATACATACCTACATAAAATTGAAATACGAGTCTTATTGACGAGTCTTATTGAAGAAATCTTCGCAACGAATGTTAGCGAAATTTAACAGTGGTAGTAATAATAGCCCTTAAAAATAGAGTACCTTTTATACTGATACGTAAAGGTAAAAAAAGATGTGTGTGAACTCCATCTTAGAACTCCAAGTTAGAACCAGAAATCAATATTGTTCTCAGTGGACCGACCAACACGGCAAAATTTAAACACAGGGTATATCTGTATGGAGCTGTCCAAATTGAAATAAGCACTGAAATGCGACAAAACGTATACAATGATATTATCGTACAAAGCTACAAACGTTTTGCGTGCCACATGGTAATAACGGCACGGGGTAGGTAAGCTCAACGTGATCGGAGTCGCAGGCACAGCTCTTTATTTTTGAGACCCGTTACTTTCTTCGTCAAATAAAATGGTATAATAGTTCACACAATATGTTAATGAATGATTATTTAATTTCCTGACAGTGCCAAAGTCATGTACCTATACAAGATACGAGAATATTAAAACGCTTTATGACCGGTTCTCACAGGTTGTCAAATTGTGATGGATACATGTGTTTCATTCTTTCTCCCAAAAGTAACACTAGTTTAAGTTTAAAGATTGACTAATATGCTTAAAAAATTAATATACTTAATTAACGTTATGAGATATAGAGCAGTTTAGGGTACATAAGTACATACCTACCTTGAGATAGGAAAGTATTTTAATGTTACATAAGACAGTCGGAAGAATCGGGAAATACATAAGTAGGTACATAGCCGGCCATAAATCACACGACCGCCCGTCGCTGACAGTTATAAACATGACATGCCTTGCAATAGAATCTCAACCCTATGCCTAATAAGTTAAGGTTCGAAATAGCATGGTTAGTCTATAGTTGTTTACAACTTTATTACATTCTACCCTAGTCTATATAGTTCGGGATCGCTCCAGTAAGTTCTAGTGTACCTATAGTCGGGTATAAATAGATGCGTGACGGGCACTCGGAGAGTCATTCTGTAATCAGCGATCGGAGCGAACTATCCAGGCGATAACAAGTGATACTACTGCGACTAAGTGAGTGAGTTAATTAAGTGCGTTCTGTGAAAGTGTGTATACGTGTTTTGCTGTATTTAAAGAGTGGTGATTTGTTGTGTGGACGTTCAATAAAGTACTTGCGGAACCAACTGGTGTTTTCACGAACCCCATTATCCTGACGACGCGACAATTGGTGACAGAAGCGGAATGCCAGTCGTACCGCAAAGTGAAGAAGGAGTGCGAACTCGACGTCAGACGGCTCTGGATGCAACGCGGATGGAGTCGCCTCAGCGAGAGCGCTTGACAACAGTGACGACCACGGCACCTACACACGCGCTCTCGTCGACTGCGGCACCTTCAACCGCGCCGGCCGCTGCGACCGCACCCGTACCAGCAGGTACGAGGAGTGATATCGGCTTCGATATACAGGCCTTACTCGGGGCTATACAGGCCATGCAAGTAAGTCAACGCGAAGCCACGGTTCAGTTGCAAGAGAGCCAACGCGAAGCCACGGTTCAATTGCAAGAAAGATTGCAAGAGAGCCAACGCGAAGCCACGGTTCTATTGCAAGAAAGATTGCAAGAGAGCCAACGTGAAGCCACGGTCCAGTTGCAAGAAGCCACGGTCCAGTTGCAAGAGAGCCAGCGCCAAGCCACCACCCTATTACAGGAGACAATCGACACGAAGCTTGAAGGTTTCCAGGGATTGTTGGAGCATGTGAAGGAAGACGTCGAGACTTTAAAGACGCAAACGCAAGATCATGCTGCAACCTTAAGCGCCCACGAACGGAAGTTTGAAAAAATGGAGGAAAAGCTCCAGAAGGTTATCCTCGTAGATCAGGAAAAGAAGTTCGAGGAACTGGAGAGGAAGCTGCGGAAGACCATGACCGTAGGCACCTCCGTTACACCTACAATTACTGCTGGAGGTCCAAGGCTAAAAGTCCCCAGTTTCGACGGCTCTACATCATGGATAGCTTTCAAAGAGCAATTCGCAATGATTGCTAAAGGTAACGGGTGGGAAGAAGAGCAGAGCCTCATGGCGCTTACTCTTGCTCTTCGAGGAGATGCCGCACGCATTTTAGAAAACGTGCCAGCGGATGAGAGGACTCTAGAATCGCTATTTGAGGCTCTCGATGCCCGTTACGGAGACAAGCACCTGGAGCATGTATACCGGGCGCAACTAAAAGACCGAGTGCAGAGGCCCAACGAAAATTTGCAACAGTGGGCTACGGAGATAGGAGTGCTGGTACGCCGTGCCTACGCATCAAGCTCAACGCCCGTTGAAGAGAAAATTCTGGAGGCGTTCACGAACGGGATAAGGGATCCAGAGGTGAGAGCTATGGTGCGCTTGGGTCACCACACTACCATGAAGACCGCTCTTGCGCATGCACTCGAAGTGGAGGCAGTTCGCAATGACTATAGAACTCATAGAGTTCGAGAAGTAGTTGCTGCAATACAACCTCGTAGTAGACCCGTATGCTATGGGTGCGGCGAACGAGGTCATATAAGAATCAACTGCCGGGCTCAGAAAAGGCAAAGGTCGGTGTCGACGGCTACCCAGGTCGACACTCAGGATCAGGAGCCGTTAAACTAAATGGCGCCAGGGCCGCGGGGCGGGCACTGGCTGGACTTCGTCGAGCCCCAACAGTCCAAGTATCACAAGCTTGTGATGGGAACAGCCTTGTTACCACAGGAGAGATTAATGGCAAACCCTGTCGCTTCACAATCGATACAGGAGCATCGAAATCCATCGTGCGACCGGAACTGTTAAAGCGGACCATTATGTGGAAAGATGCACGCCCATTGTGCAACCTACAGACAGCAACAGGCCAGCCAGTGACCGTCCTGGGAGTAACAGAAGTTCGAATCAAACTCGGAGATGACACTTATGTGCAGTCCGTCTTGGTGGCTAATATAACTGACGACTGCATCATCGGATTGGACTTTTTACGGACGCAACAATGTGTAGTCGATGTTGCAAGAGGGGTATTAAGCTTCCCCAGACAAGAAGTTTTCCTGGAGGGATCCTCTTCGTCAACAGTTTACAGTGTGAGGGCTGTAAAACTAGCACCCAGGTCGGAAACGTTGGTGAGCGTTCGGTTTCCGGGAAAGATAACGCCAAACCGATGCGTCATTGTGGAAAATTGTGGCGATCATCCTAGTTGGATTACGGCCAGAACACTGGTTATGACCAAGCAAGACGCTAAGGTGAAGATCATTAACATCAGTAGCTCACCAATTTATCTACCAAAGAACACGATTATCGGTCGATGTGATGCCGTTAATCACTTGAGGAGGACTCAGGAATCTAACATTCAATGTCGAACAACCGACAACGTCGCCTCTCTGCTGGAAACAATCAAGGTGAATTTGAGTCCTAAGGAATATGCAGACGCAGCAAGGTTGTTAAGGGACTACAGGGATATTTTCAGTGAAGACGACACTAATCTCGGAAGAACTAGTCTGGTGACACACTCAATTGACACCGGTACCATCTCGCCGATCAAACAGAGACCTAGACGCGTACCCTTCGCGAAGGAACAAGAGGTGTCAGAAATGATCCAAGAGATGAGACGAAGTAAGGTCATTGAACCTTCGACTAGCCCTTGGTGTTCACCTGTAGTACTGGTGAAAAAGAAGGATGGAAGCACCAGATTCTGTGTGGACTACAGAATGTTGAATAATGTGACCAAAAAGGACAGCTATCCTCTACCCCGGATTGACGATACACTGGACATGCTAGGAGGCATGAAGTGGTTCTCGACTGTAGACCTGAAGAGTGGCTACTGGCAGGTGGAACTTCGGCCAGAAGATAAAGAGAAGACTGCGTTCACAACTGGAACTGGAAATGGTCTGTGGCAGTTCTGCGTCATGCCTTTTGGTCTGTGCAATGCTCCAGCGACTTTCGAACGCCTAATGGAACGAGTACTATTGGGACTGCTAGGAGATGCCTGCCTAGTATATCTCGATGACGTGATTGTAATGGGTCGCAATTTCAAGGAACATCTAAAGAACTTAGAAAAGGTTTTCAAGAGATTCCGCGAATCAAACCTGAAGCTCAATCCGAAGAAATGCGACTTTTTCAAGAAAGAAGTATCCTTCTTGGGACACGTCATTTCCGACCACGGCGTTCAGACTGACCCGGAAAAGATCAAGGCGGTGCAGGTATGGCCTACACCAAAGAATAAGACGGATGTGCGTGCATTCTTAGGCTTGTGCGCGTATTACCGGAGATTTGTAAAGAACTTCTCCGAGGTAGCCAAGCCATTGCATCGCCTCACAGAGGAAAAGAGAAATTTTATCTGGGACCAAAATTGCGAGAGTGCGTTTACTCAGCTGAAGAAGCTTCTCTGTTCAGCTCCGATTTTGGGATACCCTAGAAGAGATGGGAGATTTGTAGTGGATACCGACGCAAGTAATACAGGGATCGGAGGGATATTGTCACAAGAGCAAGATGGTCGACAAGTGGTCATCGCGTACTTCAGCAAGTCTTTGTCGAAGCCGGAAAGAAATTACTGCGTTACTCGTCGTGAGCTGCTTGCTGTAGTGAAGACCTTACAGCACTTCAACAAGTACTTGCTGGGCAGAGAATTCACAATACGCACAGACCATGCAGCTCTTAAGTGGCTTCTCCAATTCAAGAACCCTGAAGGACAAGTTGCGAGATGGATTGAACAGCTTCAAGAGTTCCACTTCACTATCGAACATCGCAGCGGGAAGGCTCACGCAAACGCAGATGCTCTGTCACGACGACCGTGCCCCGAGAACTGCAAGCACTGCTTGAAGCATGAATCGAAGGAAGTGGTAAAGATCATAAGGACGCAGGACTTGGACGAATCCTGGAGTAAGGAACAAATAAGCCAAGATCAGAAGCAAGACAAGGACCTTAGCCTGATCATGGACTGGAAAGCCAGAGGACAAAAACCACAGTGGAGTGACGTGTCGGCTTCGAGCCCTGTCACTAAAGCATACTGGGCCCAGTGGGACAGCCTCATGGTGGAAAATGGCGTGCTGTATAGAAAATGGGAGTCACCCCACGGAAAGGAACACATTCTGCAGATGGTTATTCCGAAGAGCAAGGTAGCCTCACTACTGAAGCTGGTACACGACGGTGCATCCGGTGGACATCTGGGCGTGAAGAAAACACTCGTAAAGGTACGAGAACGTTTTTATTGGGTACGCTGCCGTGAGGACATCGAAGAATGGTGTAGAAAGTGTACAGCATGCGCTTCAGTAAAAGGACCTCAAACAAGATCTAGAGGGAAGCTGCAGTTGTACAATGTAGGAGCTCCCTGGGAAAGAATAGCCATAGACGTGGCTGGGCCATTTCCCCAAACCGAGGACGGGAACCGATTCATCATCGTGGTTCAGGATTATTTCACCAAATGGCCTGAGGTGTTTGCTACCCCGAACCAAGAAGCAAAGACTGTTGCCCAGAAGCTGGTTCAGGAAGTAGTGTGTCGTTTTGGCGTGCCTTTAGAACTGCACAGCGATCAGGGTAGAAACTTTGAGTCGACTTTATTCCAAGAAATGTGTAATCTTCTGGGAATAAACAAGACACGTACCACCCCAGCGCACCCGCAATCTGACGGCATGGTCGAGAGATTCAACCAAACGTTGGAAAACCACTTGGCCAAAGTCGTCGAGTCTCATCAACGAGATTGGGATCGGTACATACCACTGTTTCTGATGTCCTATCGCTCGGCGGTACATGAGTCTACTGGGTTTACCCCCGCCAAGGTCAATTTCGGAAGAGAGGTACGTCTGCCGGTGGATTTGTTGACCGGCACTCCACCTGATGCCCCGAAAGCGACGGTTGAGTACGTAGCCGATTTGCAAAGGCGGATGGACGAAACCCATGACCTGGTGCGACAGAACAGCCTGACGTCCAGCGCAAGGATGAAAACCCGCTATGACCGCAACGCAAAGACACATGGTTTTGAGGAAGGAGACTACGTCTGGCTACACAACCCCCTGAGGAAAAAAGGAAAATCGCCGAAGCTTCAAGCCCGATGGGAAGGCCCATATAAGGTGATCACGAAAATCAACGATGTCACCTATCGCATTAAGCAAGCAGACAGAAGGCAACCGAAGATTGTGCACATCGACAGATTGGCACCTTTTCATGGGTCGAATAATGCTCGGGACGAGCATGATTAAGAGGGGGGCAGTGTTACATAAGACAGTCGGAAGAATCGGGAAATACATAAGTAGGTACATAGCCGGCCATAAATCACACGACCGCCCGTCGCTGACAGTTATAAACATGACATGCCTTGCAATAGAATCTCAACCCTATGCCTAATAAGTTAAGGTTCGAAATAGCATGGTTAGTCTATAGTTGTTTACAACTTTATTACATTCTACCCTAGTCTATATAGTTCGGGATCGCTCCAGTAAGTTCTAGTGTACCTATAGTCGGGTATAAATAGATGCGTGACGGGCACTCGGAGAGTCATTCTGTAATCAGCGATCGGAGCGAACTATCCAGGCGATAACAAGTGATACTACTGCGACTAAGTGAGTGAGTTAATTAAGTGCGTTCTGTGAAAGTGTGTATACGTGTTTTGCTGTATTTAAAGAGTGGTGATTTGTTGTGTGGACGTTCAATAAAGTACTTGCGGAACCAACTGGTGTTTTCACGAACCCCATTATCCTGACGACGCGACATTAAGTATAAATTGCTTAATATTTTAATGCGCTGTAAAACCCGCATTAAAAATTGTAAGTATAAATATTTCGCACCTTCAGTTTTCGCAGCGTCCTGTCTTTTCAAACACCCCTTTAAACTGTAACGCAAAAACTTGTTTCAAGACGTATCACCTATTTAAGGCCTTTTCATCATTACGTTGACTCATCATCATTAACAGGAACATTGCAACTCGTAAGGTCTAATGTCATAAATAAACTCCGGAAAATCAAACTCCAAAACCGACACGACATGAATAACATGCTGCTTTACGACGATAGGTGACGAAGGTAGTAAGGTCGCTACAAAACTGTATAATAATATGCCCTTAATTGTAGCTTAGATTAGCACTCTATTACAGAACATACGGACACTTCAATCGTTTTATACAGATAGCAAACTAGTTCGAATAGTGAAACACATAGTAGTGATTCATATGAAGTGATGTGTGTCGGAATAAATTACAGTGTAGCAAGTATCTCGCTTCATTAAACGTATGAATGATACGCTCATTGAGCCCGCCGGGGAGGAGGGGACTGCTGGCTGTGATCAATGAAATCGTACTTGTTTGGCTTCTAAACCGTTCTAAGTTAAGCAAAGCGATTGTCTCGGTATGTTCTTAAATTTGACTCTCGACCGACCCCTGTGTAATCCAACATACAAGAGGTATGACAATTCGACATCAAAAATGTAGAGACTAAAAATGTCACTGTCAAAATGATGTTTCAGGGGCATTCAATATTGAATTGAATTACTTTAAGTTTTTTTTATAAAAAAAGTGTTGTTCACATTATTTAGGTAGGTATTTGATAAATTACTTAACACTTTGGCCAATAGCTCGGTATCGAATGTGATACATTCATTGAGTGCGGTTGAAGGAGGGGACTGGCTAGGCTAGCTGTAATGAATGAAATCGCACTTGCTTGGCTTCCACTTAACTTTACCATTCTAAGTTCTTAGCCGGTATAGTGGGCACGATGCGTAGAAGAAATTGTACGGAGTTTTGACAAAGCTGTAAACTTTGTATGATATAGTAAAGTTAAAGTTATATTTTTGGCCCGCGGACCCGACTCTGTGTAATTTTGACATATTGTCTGAAGTAGCCAGTAGGTATATCTAAACTATAGACGTAGGTATAGTATACCTAATAATTATAACCTAGTCTTGTACTTGTCAACAATTTGTTCAACAATAATATCAAAAGTACATTGCTAAAACCAACATTAGCTAACCTACCTAGCTTATCGTTACCGTCCTAGTCTCGACTTTACATGCAAATAAAAAATCTATGACTCATTCTGAGTCTTGTATTGTATGGGAAAACCACATCAATGTTATCTGTCGGCTCAAAATTCCACCATGAATAGCAAACGCGATAAAAGTCTCAATAGGATTTTTTGTGCTATGTCCAAGTAACATATTTCTCCCAGTTTGAAGAATTTGTTGGTATGCAATTATTAATATTCTACACGACACTGCATTGTCTTTCAACGTAGGTATAATGATGGAATAAATTATTAGGTACTTTTATTTATAATACTTTAAAATTATACAAAGACATCATCGATAATAAGTATTTAAATTTCTGTTCATTAATAAATTTACATAATCGTTAACGCTTAACTATTTACTGTTATACATAACTCGTTCAACCAAAGCTTTCAAGTGGGACAAAAATGATCGCAAAAATGGCCATAATTTCGTTTTGTCCTACTTGTGTGTGAGTTATATCGATGAGCCAAATTGGAAAAAATAATTTGATGATGAAATCTAATCAAATGAAGCGCTATAGAAAGCAAACTCTTACCCAAATAAAGAAAAATAAAAAATCATAGGGAGGTAGGCGGCTACTAAAATTCAACTTATTTTCTAAGCTTCCAGTAGGCAACTTAATTTAATACGGCAATTACAGAAAATTAAAATTACTATTAGATATTTGAAGCGTATCAGATACGTTTAATCTTAAAGGGACATAAACTCTGAAATACTGCGAGCATCAAAATTCTACGCGCTCACTTTCGGATGTTGGGCTCTACATTAAAATAAAGATGCACCTACGAGTAGAGTAGATATTTTTAATAAAACAATATGTTTGGTGTGGCGTCGAGGGTCGGATATTAGGCCTTAGGTGATGCTTATGAATACTCAAGCTATTTTTATTTTGAAAAAAAATGTAGGTTCATAAAAAATTAATGTAGGTACGTTTTCTCGTTGTTACTCTTATACCTATACCTGCGACTTACGAATACATTCTTGAACGAACAGATTTAACAATTTTGTAAAAGATAGATATGTCATAGATATTAAAGGAGTTAATATTGGGTATAAAGATTTCTGTCGCTTCGATGAAGAGAGATTAAATCTTGGGTAACGAAGAGATAACATCGCCGCGTTTGGCTACCGTTGCGTTTACATGTATAAAATTAGAGTTAAATACCGACATCATTAGTCTTTACACCACTCAACCAAATATTCGATTGAATTGCCTATAATTTTAAGATAATAACTTTTAAAGTTAATAACTTTTATATTTATTATGAAGTTTTACAAGTTGTAGGTAAAGCTGCACTTAATACCTAAGTAGCTTTTTGGTGCTCTCCGAAACCTAATATACCTACATTTTACCTATATATGTATGAGATACCTAATATACCTACCTAGATAATAGAGAAAAATGCAAGAAACTCGTTGCAATCATTTTTTATTGTTTAAATAGACCTTTTCATCATAATATCCCTTTTAGTCTACGTCTAAAACTAACACATTAAATTTAAAATGAAGCAATGAAATTACAGCACGTTATTGACGAACTTGCTTATCTCGTGTTAGAAATTATACGTTATGAATATGATCGAACAACCTTTCTAATATCATAGACTAAAAAATAGAAATTAAGTATAAAAAAATCGAGATGTAATGGAGGTCAAAACCTCCGTGGACCGGTCCCAACCGTGTTACAACATTTATAATTCGGTCCGAATGAGTGTCGCGAGCGCCACCGTGAGAACAGTAGCATAACCAAATAAAATTGAGCCTTACCTACCACACTCAATCGCGCACTGATACTCTACAAATGAATGAAATCATCTGCTTCCGTGGGTCATCTTAAACTGGATTCTCAGACATGATTTGCTTCTGTCGTATCCATCAAAAACTTACGCGTAAAAACTGTTATGACTAGCCTAAATGTATGCGGTTTTAGCATCGTGAATGGATGAGGATCGTCGCTCCGTTCGTGGGAAAAAATATGTTACTGATAATTAATTAATTCAATATTAAAATTCGGTTACGGTATCTCAATCATTAAAGATATGCCTATCATGAAATAATCTGTATGGGCATTAAACTATAATAAAAAATGAATCCAAAGACTTCAAGTAGCGCGGCGGTCCAAATTGCGCAATTTGGTAAAAGTTATACGAGCGTTTACCGAGTGGCAAAAAGCATGGATGCGAACACACGTTCATCGCTCGGATTGGCAATAAAATCTCCGGCAATGCTGACCATGCCCATCTATCAAGGGATTCCGTTTAAGCGAAGCCTCTAATATGCTTTTTACTTGAGCGTCGACAAGCTCTTCAACATTACGAGTGAGTGTACAAGGAAAGTAAACATAAAAATTTGTTACTTCCAACGAAAGGGGTATGCGTTGCAAGAACTCGAACTTGTTTGCTTTCATTAATAACGTACTAAACTTGAACGATAAAAATAAATTTCATTCAAGACATCGCCGGATAAAGCTTCCACGATTTATATCGACGACGAGTACGCGGAGTACGACGACGCTAAAGATCACGTTTTACTTTACTAAACTAGTCAAATATGGAGAACGGCAGGTATCGACGACAGGTACTGTTAGGCGGATGGATAGGAAGCGTCCGGCTAAAAACCAGAAAGTCGACATCTCCATAAGACACGGGAATATCGCCTTCCGCTAATTATTTACGATATATTGCATAACGGTGAAACGCCGGGAAGGAGACAGGAAAAAAACACGTTTTGCAGGACGCCGGTCGCCAACACCTTAGACGACATTAATCCAACTGGTGCTTTATCACGGGGCATTATGGCTCATAATGTATCAATGAGCGAAGCCGCTTGCTCGGTTTTAGAATATCTTTATTCATATTTCGAACGATCTCGATAAAGCGGAGATAACGTCCGATCGGCGGTAGGATCATCTGAAAGTGCACTTTATAGTTTGCAAGATAGAAAGCAAATTTGTTTGTTGACGTTTAGAGCATCGGGCTGTTTATACTGGTGCGTAATTAAAGATACCATAGCAGGAACCAGGAAGAGTGTCGTACTATCTCAACAGTTAGCCGGAAGTCACTCGATCTGTGAGTTCATTCATAAATGAGAAACTCGACGCGACAATGTGGTATGGCAGGTTGACGCATCGCACAATATTAGAGTCTATTTATAGGCGTGTTGGGCCTAGATTGGGAGATCGTGCATTCGTAATAATTAAGCATGAATGAAACGAACCATTTAATTGAGTAGAAATGTGAACAAACATTGTGTTAGCTAGTCGAAGCGTGGTGGATGCTCTACTTGGTGTTATTTATTTTAACGCTAGTCGCTTGTTTACGT
Source organism: Erynnis tages (assembly GCA_905147235.1). Classification (NCBI taxonomy): domain Eukaryota; kingdom Metazoa; phylum Arthropoda; class Insecta; order Lepidoptera; family Hesperiidae; genus Erynnis; species Erynnis tages. The sequence goes on from LR990087.1 coordinate 4,557,418, forward strand.
TGGATGTTAAATTTAAATGGTCAGCATAATCATAACACAGGTTATAATAACTTTTTGAGCCTATTTATTTATTTATTATCTAGATTATACGCACCTAGCGCACTTAGCACCTATGTTCTAAGTTTATTAACTTATAACATAGGTCAGATTGTACCTATAGATTATATTGCGTCCAACGAATTCAGACAGAGTAGGTAATTAATAGTGTTAGTAATAGTCTCATTATGAATATTTAGCTACGGAACATTTAAATTTAAAATAAATATAATAATGTACCAGTATTTTTAAAAATTGATTGCAATACCAACTTAAATTAAAATGTCATAAGTTTAAGCTTGACCACAAATTATATCATTCATCCTGTGCACACATCCTGTCCTTTTCATTCATTTGCATATTTTGGTACAGCGTGTACAAATAGCGCGATTATTAATTCATTTTGATTTCCGTTGTAATCAACCCGTTTGTGAGTCATAAGTTGTATAATAGTGTTGGTACAGAAGGAAGCAGTGTGTTATGTTGAGGTCTTGTCAGATTGCTACGGGTGACATAGCGTGTACCAGAATATAACTAGATGCCTTGCAGTTGTATGGGACCCCAGTACACTAAACTCGTATCAATCTTTTAGAAAAGTATAACCTACGAGCCTACGAGCTACGAGCTATCGAGCAAGATCGAGCCCGTCTCAGATTATGTACGATTGAATTAATCGGAGTAGGGAGGTAATCGAATAACAAATTTTATTCGTAACTTATTACGGGTCACTTGCACTGTAGGTGGAGAGGTCCCTTCCCGTCACCCTCATAAACTGCCGTGGAGCACCATGTTATTCATGTACCTAATGGGTTACAGTTTCGGGAGGTGTAATTACCTACCGAAGTTACTTACTCATGGATAGTCCTCAGTATGAGCGCGCCCTACATACCTCCTCAGATAGAATTTCTAAGCTATTTGGGTTCATCTGATGTAATGACCACTTAACATCGGGTGGCCTGCGTGCTAGACTAGGTAAATAACATTCAAAATTTATCAAAGATTTAATTTAGTTACCCCAAACCTCCTAATATAAATCCTATCCTTCCTCCTAACTAATATACTAGTCATAGAAATACTAGACAAAGTCATCTGTATCTATCTTCACTCGTTGTGACGGAGGATATGACGAGTAATTGGTGAGACGGGATGTTGCAGATTCGTCGCATCGTGAGACTCACGACACGACGTAAGTAGTTTCGTTTGATTCACTTACAAATTAACAGTTTTGCTTACTAACCAATGATGAAGAGGTTAGGAGAAGGTTGTTCTTTGTATAAATTTCTAATTTTTGTGTCATTTGTGCGCAAAATTTTAATCACAAAACAGTGAGTTTATTGAAGGAATTTAGGTTATTTGTATTATATTAAGTGAGCTCCTTTGTCAATGTTTTCAGTCCCAGCTTTCATTGCACATTGATTGGATGAAAGGAAAGGTTCTAGAAAAAACAATCTACATCTTTTCTTGCAGTCTTTTGACGTTTGCTTATTATGCTTAGCTATTACCTATCGAAAACTTGTTCATTTGTTCAATACTTAACTAATTTCCTTCCAAGCGGAAACACAAAAGCTCTCACAGTCTCACAGTATCATGAGACTGTCAGGCGTTGGGGCAAAGGGCGAATCTGATTGTCCTAATCGAGTTAAGGCGAGTGGACATCTAAACAAAAAGAGTACCACAATTAGCGGGCGCGTGGGCGCAGGATGCTCCAACTAGTGGCCTAGGGAGGCGTAATTCAATTATCAAGACGTTCTCCGCTCAATAAAAACAAACAAAGGACTCCGCTAATAATTAATGTGATTATTGAGACGTAGAATCGATGCCGGAGCTGCGGGGACAGAACGCGGAGGTGACGGCATTTCGTTATAATTAAAGGTAAGAGGAATTTTTCTCGTTTTTGTCCTGTCGTTTTATAAAAAGCTTTTTAAGTATAGCCTTATAATTATAGACAACCTGGTATATATCATACTTACCTACTGTTTTCAATGCACATAATAATTATGTATATTATCTTAATTAGAAGTTAACAGAAGTTAACAAGATTTAATTACATTTGTTTGTATTACCAAAAGTTTGGCTCATTTGAAAAAATATAATATCTCATGGAAGATGCCAACTTATCAAAACTTTAAATCTTCAATGTGAGTTGAAGACAAATAAGCACGACGAATAAGTTGTGTGATTGAAGCAAGCAGTTTAGAGCAGGAGCGCGTCGCGGTGGACAATTAACGAGCACACGAGACCACCGGAAGCCACCGAACTAACCTGATGATTGCCGTGTACGTTAGTGTAGGTATTTACATAGAGGCAAAAAAATCTCTTACTTATTAGTGGTAAAGCCATTGTAGCTTTCCACCACCCTTAAGTCGCCGTGTTGCGATCTCACAGAAGAGAAGCCATGCAACTTTATGTGTACATTGACTAAAAGTTTTTTACAATTACCAAAATTAAAAAGTAAAAATTATTAACTTCTTTTTTAGTGAGGGAGAGGCTTGTAAATATTATTATTCTTTAACACCTACAGACAGGCTGCGCTACAGAAAAATTTCCTTTGTTCAATTGTTTTTGTAGGCAAATATTTAAGTGTACCTCTTATGTTTTCTCTCTTTACGATGTATACCTACACGAGGTCTCTCAATATGAATTAATTCCTTTGTAAAGATACAACACTTATTTGATGCTCGTATTTGCAAGAAAAACTCACTTACATAGTCAATAGATTCTCTTATATCTATATAGCTATCTATACCTTTTTTGCATCTTGATTAGTTTTCTTTTTTAAGGCAATTGCCAATTACCAAAATTTTTATAGCTATTGACGTAAACGTATTTTGATGTCATAATTTTGCAAGGCAAGTAGGTAAATAATTTAATTTTAATTTAGAATATTTTAAGGTGAATAAGATTTTGTTAATAAGCACTTTTGTAAATTTTGGATTTATACTAACATCATCACCAGTATCAGAGGATTTGTATTCCAAATTCTGATGGATAATGATCTTCCTTTCTTTCATTTATGAAAAAAATAATTACTATGTAATTATATTTCTATTAGCAAGTATCGATGCTGAGTAGCAGAGTCCGTGGCTGAGTGCACTTCACTATCCCGCGACAGGAAGTGGCCACCGGACGCGCGTATCTAGCTACCGTATCTATCTCATTCGCAACATAGCTGTGGCCTATCCCGCTCTCGCTCTAACCAACTTATTTTTGTCCTCCTCCAATTTCAGCAGGTCCCATAACGCCATCCCGCTCGACCGGTACTATTCCAATATTGCGTAATGAGCTGGTCGAATTTTATTTTGTGCTTGTAACCGTTATAAATTATTATGGCATCGTCTAAGGTAAAATGAGTTTGACAGTGCCGTGGATGTTACGACGAATATCCGCTGTTGCGCAGTCTTCCGGATCAAAAGGATATTAATACCTATAAAATTATCTCCGTTTAGTTAAAACAACCTTGTAAATATTAATTAGGACACAATACTTATGAAAGATCACCTTACCAGCTCAAAATACCATGAAAGCGTATTTTTGAAAAAAGAAAAAAGAACAGTTTAACGCAGTTTAATAAGAATGGCAAATACCAAAGATTCCTACAACAAATTCTGACGGGTTATATCAAAAAACAAATTTGTCTTAATTAAAACTAGATCAAACACGGTAGGTAATTTCTTGGCTTAGTCATACAAGAGTTTTGATTTGCGGGCGCGCGTAGACCAGAAGCTGCGCCCGCGCCTCGGCTAGAAATCATTTCTACGTCCGGCCATTCCGCTTGTTGCTGCGCCTGCGTTTTAATTATTAATGAAACTGCCCGCGCGGGAAAGCCGCACTATGGCCGGCTTCGCTTCCGCTCACGACGTCGAGCTTCATTCATAAAATCGAACACTCGAACGTCAACATTCTATCTCCTTGCCCCTCGCAACCGACTGTACACTTTAACGCCATACTGAAAAAGTTCAATTTACATCCTCGTCGGGCGCACGAGCGACGTCTCACGACAGTGCGGTACCTGCACAGAAATAGCCTTCAAAAAAAGGAGTAAGTCATCGAGCGAGCAGACGAAAGTGGTTTTTCTTTCCAAAGCAGAAAGTTGTTATCCGTTTGCATAGGAATCCCCGCTTGGACCTTAAAAGGCGAGAGCGTTGCCGGTTGATTTACTCGCTTGTCGTGAATGGGATGCGTTTTACGGTGAGGTGCGAAGGGTCTAGTGTTGGAGTGAATGGAGTGACCGCTGTTCCTCCGACTGACAACTTTTACGGTGTTGACGCTCCAATCAGCGGAAAAACTCGGCGGTATCACGTTTCCATTTACAACACATTAGTTAATGAAAATCAGGTAGGTACATATTACCTTAAGTTTCCGTTATGAAAACTTGTTGTGATAGCGAGCAGAACGTCTGCGGATATTACTTAATTTAGGTATGGGTATCATGGTGGTTGGGTTTTTAAGCAAATCATGTTTATTTGTAGTTCTACATGTCGTTCTAAGAGTAGATTTACCATTACTTTAGTGAAATAGAGGAACCAAAGCACTATCTACTTGTGTCGTTACTACGTACGAGTAGGTATATTGTAAATTTCGTAATCCCTTCATGACAAATAAGAGTATCGAATACTATTCCTGAATTCTGTTTTTCCGGATCTACGAGTACTTACATTGGCCCAACCAAAATACATGGCATTTCTGGACGGGTTATAACTTAAAGGGTGGCGGTAGAAAGATACCGCAAACTCCAGTGTCTCTACCAGCTACGAAATTGTATCATATTATTTATCGAAATATCAGTTTACAACCAATGACCAATCCATCCTTATTTCTGCGAAGTAATCGATGAGCCAGCCTTGCGTGTATTTTGCACGAACAAAAAAAGATCTCGGAGCCACACTGTCTGCAAAGGACGACCTTTTTTACAAATCGTACCTTAGAAATGCAACCTGTTTGCAAAATTCACAAATATCACCTTTATTGCAAAGCGCATTCTGACTAATTTTGTAGAACTAATTTGGCGTAATGATCCATGTTTTTGTGTCTACCGGGCTTACAATACGGTGAGCCGACCGGATATAATTATATAATGTTCCTTTGAATGGTTGCATAAAAAGTATATTTACGATTCATAAACGTAGATTGTCGTCACTCGATACGATTTGCAAGCGATTATTGTAGATATCGCGTTACGGAAGATGTGCGAAGGAAGCATTTCATTACATGTTGTGCTAGTTATCTAGATATCGACTGTGGTTTCATAGAATTGGATACGAAAGCAATCAGGATGAACTTCAGGGTGAAAGACTCTATAAAACAACTAGTTAAACAAAGAGATGTCGACGTATGTGTATATGAAAACATAGATATGTAGCTCTAGCTACAGAGAAAACCAAATATTTATATGACTTGGAGTGTTTTTTTGTTAATTTATACCCGGGGTCACAGTAATCCGTACAAAAGACCTTAGATAATAAGTAAATTATAATACCTCAGATAATAAATAGTAAATAAATAAGCACTGGGCTATAAAGATTTTCAAAGAATTCTTTGTAGTTACTGTTCGGAGCTACTGGCGAGATTTTTTTATTTTTTATTTTTACACAAATAAAAACTTTCTCTTAAGAATTTTCTATAAGTATCCAGCACTTATTAGTAAAAATATTTTAAAAGATTTTTATCAGCTCTCTGTAACCTCTAGTTTGTTGAAATCAAATAGATATAAGCCAATCCTTTGCCTCGAGTCAACCCTTATCTCAAGTCTGGAACGGAAAGACCACCGTTATATGTATTGTCTTAATCTTCCGCCGTAGGTACTTTCTCTTTGAACGGAAATGATTTTAAATATTGCATAACTACTTATTTACATTCATTTATATCTCACTAGCTGACCCCGCAAACGTTGTTTTGCGATATAAGGAAGTTATCGAGCGTCAAAAATCGACTACTAAAAATAGGGGTTGTTGATAGAAGGGTGAAAATTTAGGGTAGTACGTATTTTTTTATGTCACATTATTGAAAAATAAAAATAAAAAAATTGTCCAAAAAATAAAATAAAAATGTTAGGTGTGGACAACCCTTATTACTTAGGGGTATGAAAAATAGACGTTAGCCGATTCTCAGACTTACTGAATATGCATATAAAATTTCATAAGTATCGGTCAAGCCGTTTTGGTGGAGTATGGTAACTAAAACTGTGACATGAGAATTGTATGTATAAGACATTACTGAAGTAAAAAGAAGCTTTTTATGGATGCTAAAGCCATTATTCATAGCTCGCTGGGAGATGGTAGGTACAACAGCTACCGTTGGGAAATGCGATTCCAAGACCTCTCCACGGCTCTTCATGCCTCTTTAATGCCGAAGCCGTCCTGTGCTCTTTACGATGTCATGAGACCATCTGGCTGGTGGTATCAGGAGGTATTCCTTCCTTCATTTCAACCTCTCGTAGTCTTATCTACTAGTAGACCCGTGTCCAGCAGGCACATGCCTTCTCTTATTTGCTCAACAACCTTCTTGTTTGTTACCTACTCATTTGCCATAAAATAGTAACAAAATCAGAACAGCGCAAACTTCACTTGACATGAAATGTAATAGACACAGTTCTCACGTGCTCAAAGTATGAATGAATCACGTTTCTCAGTATCGTCACCGAGAGATCAGTATGTAAACATCATTAATACAGTCCCAACATGCGAGTATTCTTACGATGCATTAAGTCTTACATGCAGGTTTGTCATAATGAAAAGCTCATTAATAAATGACACAGAGTAGGCGACTAACGACTATAGCATTAAGAGGGAATAACATTGTTACTTACGTATATTCTTAGATACTATTTTATAGGAGTTTTAGGATATGTTTTATAAATTTTTACTTACCTAATAAATGTTATTTGTGAACACATGCTAGACATACTACCTACGAACAGAAATCTAAAGAAGAATCTGAATAATGTTTACAACATAAGAAATGATAACTAAATATTTTACTTCATATATACCTACATACTATGATTATGAATTTATCATGGTAGGGTAGGTATCTATTATAGGATAAAATAATAGATTTCGTTTTAAAATTAGCTCAATTAAAAAACTTTATTTAATTTTACCATTAACTAAACGTAAAGAGCCAAGTCAATTAAGAAAAAAAAAAACAAAACGATTGTGATTAAGTATCGCAATATCTCATTTCAAGTATTTCAACAAATCAACACATTATGCTTTCAAAATATTTTGGCGTGACATCGCACCTTATTTTCAAGAAATTATCCATCATAACACGAACGGTAATTTTTTACGGGACGACCGCGTTTTGTTTGCACAATATACTAAATTAACTCTCCAATGAGGTTAAATATAGTTCGAAAATACATCGAAAATAAGCGACGTGTTGAAACTACGCTTCTCTCACCTGTTCGCCGACTTATTAATATCTCAACATATAATTTACAAAGAAAAATATATTAGTTATCAAAAGAAAAAAAAGAGATGACAGTTTATTCTTAATTCAAGTTCCAAATTCAATCCATTTTACATAATATACAAGTCTGTACCTACCAATTTTGAATAAGTTCATATTTGACGTTAGAAATGTGTGTATCATATAAATCTTGTTAGATTTTGATGTTAGATCTTGAACAAAGGCCTACATAAACTGTCCAGGTAACAAGCAAAATTAGCAGTTCTATAAGACCCTCATAATAAAAAGAATAGATTATCCTAGCGTTTTTATTTGTTTTGGTTGCTTTTCCATGACATGGCTACAGCTTTTACAGCTTGGGATACTTTGTAAATTAATATTTTTCATAACCCTACTCCTACTATAATAATAGCAACCATAAAATAAAATCAATTTTAGCTTTTAAACTAGCAGAGCAAAAAGGATGGTTATTAACAGATGCCCCAGTAAGTAAAATCACATTTTATTGCATTAAAACTATACTTACATTCCTTTTAAGAGTAAATATCAACCAAAGCATACTAAAACCGCTACAGCTGTCGGTCGGTGAGCTAAAACAACTATAACAAGTACAGATGGTTAGTTTTTTTACCCCTGGTTACGCAGGTCGGCCCGTTACTGAATGGAGCGACCGGTTTGACCGTTCTAATGCGCCTTCGGAAGCATCGATGCGAGTTTATGGATCAAATTATCGAATAAGCCTCCTCGAACAAGCCTCGGATCGTATCGGTAATTTGGAAGACAAGTAATAGACTGTGGAATAATAGGCAACGCATGTAATCTCGGGATTAAGTATTAGGATTATCTTGCAGCGGTGTTGGTGTTAGATACCTACATCTCGTTCTTAGATTTGTTATTTAAAATGACTACAACGAACAAGTTACGAGTTAGTAGTTAGCGCGGAATGGTGCAATTTCTCAACCTCAAAAATTTTAGTCCTTTTTTTGTATAAATAAAGTATCCATGAACTGCAGTGAGATTTGACAATAGGTTATCTGCACGGATATTTTATTTTTTCGTTAAAAAATAAGATCTAATAAGGTTCAAATAACAAGCAAGTAATATTTAATGGAAAGAATATCTCATTGGAATTAAAGGATGATAGGTCCAGTTGGAAATCATTCCAACTCATGCGAGTTACTGTTACAGACAGGTGTTCAAAACAGTGTCCATTTAAAAACGATGATAATTGTATGTATGCACGTTGAGATGTTACATGAAGATATATGTAAGTATATAATTACCCGCTCTACACGAGTCGAATTACTTTTTGAAATCTGGTTTGACTTAAAATATATTCTCCCCTTATTATTATCTACGAAACTAACCCTTTAAGCAAAGTCTGTCACATGTAACTGTCATCTTTTTAGTCACGGAAGAGGCGGGGCTTCCGGTCCATCCAACGGGAATTGAGCAATGTCGGATTATAATTGAAATTTAATACTACCCCATTTGAATTTATTATTTTACGTTACAAAAGGAACAAGTTTTACGTGTTTCGCCAGTAAATCTTCGCAGATGGTAAGGACAATAACGCAGATTATGTAGAGATACTCGTAGTACATAAAAGGTGTGGAACAGGAATTATATAGATACGTAAGCGAGATGGTCTTATTTAAAGGGATCAAGTTAACATACAAATTAAAACATTTCAAAAAATAAATATTTTTTTTTACTTATGATTAATTACTTATATGTTTTATCAATCAGTTAAATTTGACTCTTGTTGTGATACACTGAAAAATAAATAACGAATTCACAGGGCTGTTAAGTAAAATATCAATTAAATCCCTTGTAACTTGTTTATTGCTGCATTCAATAAGAACGATAAGTGAAAGAGCGTAAGAGAGAATAAAAATAAAAGTTTTTATTGGTATATCTTTCATTACATCGACGATATCAGTAAAAGTTTCTCACGCCAATTTGTTATCTCGACAAGTTGACAGCTCCGGAGCGCCATTCAAAAAACAAAAATTAAAAATTTAAACTATTTCCTAATTAAAACTATTAAAAAGCAAAATAAGCGTTGTGGTAGTCGCCTACTTCCGCATTGGGTTATTTGTGGCAGTTAACCCTTCACCGGCTATTAGGGTACCTACCGACGGGGTTAAATGAGACATTTTTCAAAGCGGCACCGATCGTTGACGGGCCTAATGAGATGTCGCCACGGGTTATTTTCAGCCGTAGATATTGTGGATATGGACATACACAGAGATGTTTTAAATCCAAGATAATGAATTTTGGGTGGCTGCTACTCTTTTTTGTTTCACTCCTTACTACAGGGCGGCCTGGAATATGGAGTAAGTATGTTCAACGCCGGCCCAATGCGGTAGGTATGTAGAGACTACAGGTAATGGACAAAATAATAATAATACTAGACTAGACCAACTAATGGGAACCCATGTCTGATCATATAAAACCGACCTGGGAACTGTGACGAAGTTAAATTTTATCTATCTAGACGAACCCGAATTCCTTGATAAAAAAAATCTGGCCACTAGCTAGGCTGTTGCCAAGCTCTTGTACCACTCTACACAAAAAGAAAACAAAAAGTCGCTATGACTTCTGGATAAGCGCGTTGCACACGTGTGTGTGCCTGAACTTAAATGGATAAAAATCAGCAGTGTATGTGTGGGTGAGTCTTGAATGATCGGTAAGTAGAGCGTATTAGTTGGATGGCTGCTCCACGTGTATTTTCATGTTAGGCTCCATTGATTGCATTATGACTATGTCTAACAGACTGTGACGATCGCAATCATAGAAGCTATGAAACTGGATAAGAATTAAAAATACAGAGGTTATATTATGTACATACCTACTAGTCGACCCGGCAGGTGACGCCCGTCCTTAATTTACTATCTAAGTATCTAAGCATTTCTACCGTAATAACTAAGTATTTTGTGTTGGGTTTTTAGAGATCCCTAGTTTTTTATTATATAGGTAAATATCTACTATAAGTATGTTGCCTAGAGTTTTCCTCTATACAATAGTGATATTGCATTGCGCATTGCATTGGTTCAGCCGTTTCTAAGCTAAGTGTGAAAAGACGCATTACGTCACGTTCGGTCAAAAATTTGATTATATTATGTATAAAAGATAGAAGAAGAATAAGAAAATTTACGTTTTATTGTTATGTTAAACATCATAGTTCATAATAAAATATATGAATTTTATTGAGGTATGTTTCCAATTTTCCCACAAAACTAAAGTGATGTCGGGCAACGAGATTATGGGTAAGGCAAGACCGGTATCGCTAATTATATACGATATTAATAAACACACCATTAAGACAAAGAACAACTAAACAAAAACTCAATGGTCCGATTAAATAATGTACAGACGTCGACTTACAGAAGTGAAAGTCAGCATTATTAAAATCGAGAATATGCGACTTAAAGTTATATTTATAGGCCCATGTTTTATCACATTTAAAACAAAACCTTTGAATATCAAGGTTGACTGTTGTTTTTATGTGTTAGACGAAAAGACTTAACCAATAGATGGCACGTATGAGAGCTAATGTCATCGTTGAATTGAAATTATACAGATTATAACTTAAGTTAGATTAAAACTTAACTTTAAAAGCTATTTCGTGTCCTTATACCTAAATTATACGTAACAAAGAGTTTTAATATATGCACTTAGATTTTGCGAAATAATTAATTTCGCAGTCATCAGTATTTATTGATTTATTTAAGAAATTAAAAGGCATAAACTAATGTGAAAAAAAAGAAATATTATTAAATACCATAATGTAAAGAGACTTCTAAATTTGAAATTTGCGCGTTCCACTTGCATTCGCAAATCCATCAATGAAGAACGCGCTCGACGACAGTGTGACCTAGTGCAGGCGGATTAAACTTTGGAAATCCGAGAGTCGTCATACAGGAGGCAGGAAACTGTCACCGGGGTACTAATTTAGCGGCGTAGTGAGTTTCAGCTTATCTCCGCCAACCAGTTTTGCACGCCGTGGGAACCACGCTCTCGAGCTCAATAATTTACCTTGTTTTATTTATAGGGTTGAACGCAATAACACTGCGCCGCTAACGTATCAATTGGAGCGATACTTTCACCTTTATTGGGACATAAATGTTATTTTTTCTTCGGACGTTCTGCTGCCCTGATGCCAGGACTCTTCATTAGGGAGGGTGACTCTAATTCGTCTGTAAACGTTTAAACTCTAAAGTATCTTGTATATCATTATAATATGTATAGTAAAATCAAGTTTAAAATGTCAATAGTAAGAAATCAAGGTTAAAATGAGAGTTTTTAAACAGTTTTGTATTCCGAATTTATTGAACAAAAATTAACATCAAAGCTAGATACTTCAGAATAATAATAATGCGACGTAGCCCTTCATTTTAAATTTATGAATTTAAAAATGGGATTCAATTGAATGTATTCTATAAAGTCAGGTCTTTAATCGTATGCCTAATTGATTATTACCAATTGGCCGAGATCTCAAGAATATGGAATATTAACGTTCAAAATTTGTACTTAATATCAATCACCAAATCCGGTCACAAATGAAGACATAGTAAAATTTTTAATTTACATTCGTTTTTTCATAGAGGTGAAGTTGAACGTGACTCACCAATTTTTGAACGAAGATAATTTGATGACATAGAGCTTTATAATATCGATAATGGGTAGCCCTACAGTAATCGGCAGTGGCGGCATCTCATTCATGGAGAATGGATGTGTGTGTGTAGTCCCGTGTAAAATGAACATCACTTACATGAACGCTATACCAATGATTTTGAGCTACCGTTAGAATATGGCGTATGGTAACAAGCAATCCATTCTAAAACAAATTACTCGTACATGCGTGTTCACCGTCCGGTAAAATTGCGACCTCTTTTCTGGCTTTGTAATGCGGTCGTATTTTTATAATTATACCTTGGTGCCAAGTGGTCACTGCAGCCTATTTACCATCATGTCCAACCAATAACCAAAATCGTAATGGATGTATTGTTATTACAGTTCAAATAATATCACTTCAGAATACTTCAGATACTGTATAAGATAAAGACGAAACGTATTGCATGCCTCAGCGTGGAGAATTAGAGTTTTTTAATATATTCAAAAAGCGAAGACGTTTCATGTATTAAAATGCCTCTTAAAACTCCAAACTAAATCCAAACAACAAGAAACCAAATTTTAACCAACAGGTTATTATGTTGTTCCTACCACAATAATGTCTATTTTAGTTCAAATAGATTGTCGTTTATTTAAAAGAGTCATCGTAAAACTTGTAAATAAAAAAGTAGCAATTTAAAAGACGTATGTTTTAAATCGATATGCATTTTAGTCGGCGTCGTGTGTTGGAGTAAAACGCAAATAAATTTTGAGTGCATTACGAAGCCTGGGTGATGAATAACGTCCTCTCCGGAGTGCCGCTTAACCCTTTCAGTCCTCAGGCTATAAGTATACGAGGGGAGCTTTCATAACACTAGCAGGGACATACGTTTCTTCTCTGGTATCGTACTATATTTTTAGTAGGATGTCCAAGATTGTTCGGAGTTGTCATGCAACGGCTGAGCTGATTTTAATTAAATCAGAAAAGAAAAAAACGTTTTTGGTTACTTGATGGTTTTAGTCGTACAGAGCTTTTTGACCACTCCATTTTCACCTTTTCAGGTATGCAAAAAGCAACAGAAAATAGACGAATGTAAAAAGTGTGTATCAGGCATAAAACAGTGTATGAACTTTGAGGTTTGAATGTACGGCATTTTAAACGTACGTACCTACTCGTAACACATACCTTATGTGTATTTGGGTATACGAAAACAATTAAAAAGATCTATTTGTATGTGTAACGTCTAAACAATACTTTGCATGTAAGTGTAAGGACCTTGGATGGTCATTCATTTTAGGATTAGATAAACTACTTGTATATGTATCTAAGTATCCATCCATAACCTAATTTAAGTAGGTAATTCTCCTAGTATAACGTTATATAATTTGCAATTTTAAATTGAGATATTTTTAAAATTTCAATTTTAATTAAGCCCACCAAAAGATGATGTCATACTTTGTTGTCTCGACTCGGAATTAATTGTTGATTCCTAAGACACCTTTATTCCCTCCGGATGCGGATGAAGTCGTAGCCACAGGGCCGGATTTAGAAGTCTGGAAGCCTCGGGGCAACAAAGGAGTGGAGGCCCCTTGGTCCCAAATTATTTTCCAAATAAAATCAACAATTTTTTTCAGTAGAGTTTTCGAATAAATAATAATAATAAATTAAAAGTGCTTATCAGGGCCATTTGATATTTTGATATACTGATTGCCTAATTGATGAGAACAAAATATTTATTCTAATTTCTGTTAATATTTAATGTAATCATGGTTGTACAAAGTACTGTAGGTAAAGGTAAAACACAAAAAAAAAATATGAAAGGAAAAGTTGTATACTAGTGTACTAGTCTTAATTTAAATTTTTTTCCCAAGTCTATTGTGGGGGCCCTTCTTTTGTGGAGGCCCCGGGGCTGTAGCCCTGGTTGCCCTCCCCTAAATCCGGCCCTGCGTAGCCAGAAGCTTGTATTAAATAAAGTGTGTTAAGTATATTTTCTATTAGGTTTTTTGTACCTTACTATTAACGTGCCAGCGTTAATTAGCCTTACCAGTAAGCATAGAAACTAGGTACTTTCTCTTTACCCGAGACATAGAAGGACGATTGCCCCCCGATGACCTCGGTTTATCAATTATATTTGATTCCAACTTTCTCCTATAAGTGTACTGATAAAAAAAGTCTTCGGTCATCTAAATGAAGTAGGTATTGAGTTAGGTTATAATGTAGACAAGAAATTATGGTTCGATTAGGTATTCCCGTTGAGGAGTTTCCAGCTTCGATCCCAGCGACTTTCAGTAATCAGTGTAGGTACAGACAAACTTACATAAAAAATTATACAAAAAAATGTACTTAAATAAAACCATTTTGAAATACCTAAAGAGGGCGACTGCAACACGGAGCTATTGGATTCAAAGGCCTAGGACAAGTTGCAGTGTCGTTGATTAAAGCCTCCCCTATCCTATTATATTATCCCACTACTATTAATCAATGTGAAATTATAAATGTGAAAGTTTGTGTGGAATTATGGATGGATAATATGGATGGATGATGATACTCTTTCACGCAAAAACAGCTGAACAGATTTGAATAATATGTATAATATATTTTGTATGTAAATGGTTTATATTATATAGGATATTATTAATCCCTTTCCGGACTAAGTTCAAAAATCCACATGGACGAAGCCGCGGGCAAAGTCCTTTACTCTTAAACTTACAAATTCACTGAATAAAAGGTTCAACTTAAAGATCCAAAATCAACTAATGCAAATAACTTGTTACTTTAAATTAATAGCTTGTTTGACATTCAAACCCAATCAAATTGATTAAAATTTGAATTTAATTAATTTAGAGTTGTTCATCTCAGTGTAGGTTACATTATGGTTGATTGTTTATTCATGTTTAGTTCGGCATACAAATTTATATTAAGATAAGATAAAATAACACTCGTAGTAAAAAAAATCAATAGGTGTATTAAAGTGCCAAGCTGTCAATATTTTTTTACTACGAGTTTCTTTTCCTTCATTGTTTTCGAATGTCTACGACCCAATAGTCGTCGGACTCACTACGGGGTCTGGTGTTCGCTCACGACGCTCACGACCAGATGTGTGCACACAACGCCGGCCTTTTGCGGGATGGACTTCAACTGACTTCAAATTCACATGCATTGAGTCTGAAAACGTTACACAAAACTCTCAGGCAGAATTCCTCACGTTTTTTTTTGTAAATTGTTTATAATTTAAGAGACGTTTTGCATCCCACAGCAGCCTGGATTAAGATGTCGAGTTCTTAGCCACTTATCACCTTTTTTTTTTTTTTTTGGATAAGGTCGAAAAGTTTTCTTTATAATTTTTCATTACCTAAGCACTAATAAATAATTGATTAAAGAAATATTGCTTGGTATTACCCATTACTGAAATCATGAAATAGCTTGATTATAATTGATTAATTAATCTGATTAAAAATCATATTGTTAATTTCGTAGAATTTCTCAATAACATAAAAAACAAGATAAAAATTAATAACTATTAATCAGTAATCAGTTGTAATAGATAGTGGGTAATACCCAAGTACTCAGATTTTTTTCTGGTATCTTATATACGCACAATCCTATTGAGTGTATCAACGAGAAAGTATTTGTATTAAATGAAATATAAAAATCTACCATAACTACACAAAAGTATTCATACTAATAAGAACTAACTAAACACACGTCTTCAAAAACGCCAGAACCATTTCTACATAGGATTCTTTGGATTCTAACGTACACAGCAGTAAGCTACTTTGAATACTGTCTTATTCACTATTGCTTTGTGAACTTTTCAATTGGTTAGCGCCTAATGCATAGAACCAGCTTCTGTATTAAGTGTTGATTTGCTTTTTTGCTTCACTGTACCACACTGTACGTACTTGCTTTACATCGTGGTACTGTGGTGAGGTCAAGTGTGGTTTATAGCAGGATTGAGTCGTAAAGAGGAAGATGTGTGTTTTATAGTATTATCTCGCTAATAATAAAGAATCTTAACCTTATAACAAATTGAAGTAATATATCAAGATATTATTCCTTTCGATACTAAGGAAAATGTATTATACAAACATTATTTAACTCATGTTGTAGGTAAGTAAACAAGCTTTGCTGTTTAAAAATCGGTATAAGCAAGGATAATTTGTGTTTAGTTGATTTCTTGACGGTATGGCGCTACTCACTCAATATTCAGCCTCCATGTCATCACTGACATAACGTCGGACCATGTGGGGTCAGTAACAGACGAAAAAAGAACACACATCCAGATAACTAGTTATACTTTAAGCATAATAAAAATAAAATCCAGCCCAAGCTGAGAAATAAAAATGACATGAAAAAGTGTATTGGTCCAACCCAGAACTTCAAAAACATAATCTTTAATATTTTTCTCAGCCAGGAATGGAACCCTGCACTACCATTACCATTAGTAGTTAAAACATTCATTACGAAATTCTTATGTCAGTTAAAAAGAACCAATTTAAAATATAAAATGTAAATGTGGCTACCCTAATGAGTCGTTGTAACAACTCTGTAGAGAACAGATAAAGAAACTAATTTGATAGAGATAGCCGTCGACCATTGATTCCAACTAACTCTTGTACTTTTTGTAACCATGTAACTTTTTGCCGCACAATCTCTATTGAGCAGTCACGATTATTTTCAACCGAGCGGACGCAAGATCAATACTTTTACTTTAAACAAACAATTATGTATGTAATCAATTAATAAGGAGAGTTAAAGTACTCGTTTAAACTATAAAAAACTTGTTGGGAAGAATTTACTAACGTTTAGCGAGAAGGGAACGATTTTTTTTAGTAAGTATCAGGGATCATAATTTCCATAAACTGTCCGACAACCACAACTTCCTAACCGAAACCCAAAACCTGGAGAACATGTTGCTTCACGGCGGTTTATGAGGGTGGCGGTAAGATACCTAACTAAAAACTACTGTAGTGGTGGCAGCTAACAAAATTAATTTGCGCGCCTTCGTGAGCCGCACGCTAATATATGAACCACAGAACAGTGATATGAACATTATAACATTACGAAACAGAATAACTAGTGTTTCAATAAGTCTCAATCAATCCAATCGGTTGATCAGCGCAGTTGCGTTCACGGTTCTTAGTCACGGTGGTTAACAAATTATTGGTCACGACTTAATCGCGCCATCGCTGCGGTCGTCGGTAGCCGATTTAATTACAACAGAAGAGCTTTAGAAAGTTCACCTCTTTAATTGATAGTATCAGATTGTAGGATTGTATCTACGTGATGTTTTGGAAATTAACTTTATTAAGGGGAAATGACGGGAAAGGACTTAATGAGTTACAAGTAGTTACAATCACAAATATGGGTTCCTTAAAATTTAGTAAGTTCCAAAGTAATTAGTTATTTAGCAAATTGTTAAAATTGAATAAAGTATAGTGTAGTTTTACATATTAACTAAGATTTTATAACTATGTAAAAATGTAAGTATCTTTATCAAGAGAGTTCAAGAAATAAAATAGGATTTTTATAGGAAGTTTTGATTATGAAGAGGTTTAATAGGGTCTAAAAATAGTATCGCTTTATATCTTTATAAAAAATATTTTATCCATAGATATTCATAGGATTAAGTGGTCGGTACCTTAGTAAATCTCGACCAGATCATTGATCTCTTTAGAGATCGTGAGACGGCGCCGGCGCAGTGGGAGGAGGCAAGGTTCGAAACACCTGCCGCCCAAGTACTGTGGACCAGTAACCGCACCACATAGACAAAACATTCTAACACATTCCACATCCACACAAAAGCGAACTGTATACGGAAAACAGTAAAGTCCAATTTCGATCAACCAAAGGCGATAGATAAATCGTTTCAGTTATGCGTAAACTGCAGCCTAGTCAGGGCACAAATCTTGCTGTAGATTATCTCGACTACTTTTACTGGAGGCACTAAGTTCAGGTTGGTTTAAAGGCCTGTGAGATGCTGGTGACTTTAAATGCTACTTATTTTACATATTCAACGTGTTCTGCGCTCTACAATTGACACTAGGAGTGTATTTATCTGGACAACTATAGAATGTTTAGATTAGTTATGAATGTCATTTAAGTGTCCTTTAGAGCATTTCGGTATTATAATTTATAATCTATTGCAATTATAAAACAACATATATTCAGTGATTACCTTCTCAATAATACTTATACATATTACGAAATCCTGATAAGATACTCGTAAATATGTCCTCCTTCCGATTATAACGAATGATATCTAAACTAATAATTCTATTTGGAACTCATATCAATTTCTGGTTAACGAATTGGTGATCTGATTAACAGACCCAAAGTGGATATGGTAAAATTAAAATGATGTGAAAAAAATGTGTCAATATTGCAGGTGCATTATTAGGCTCCTAAGAAAAGATATGCAGTTTCATAGAGTACAATATAGGTACGACTCGTATAGGTACGTTGTAAAATTATTGTACAGTGCGGCGTGAATGTGTCCCACGAAGCCTTAGTAGGAAAATTTTCCGCGAAGAATTATTTATTACAATTATGTACATAATCAGTCCTAATAAAACAGTGAATATGAGATATCACATACCAATTGATTTCATCTTCTCTGAGCCTTAAATAGACCAACTGAAATGCTTATGAGGAGAATACAATATCATCTATCATTCGCGACTTATGAAGGATGTATTCTAAAGTTATCTTGACAAGGTTACAGTACCTTGGAGCTGAAATGGCATCTAATTATGATGGTTTCGATGGGCTCCATGAGTATGTAATCATCTGGGTAAATGTGCAGGAGGAAATAGCATTCTCAATCAAAAAGCTTGTATCATTAGTTATGTGACATTAAAATGCTACTCATATATTAACTTTACATAATTTCATAATACTAATACAATCAGACTGTAGAGACTAAATAACGTACGAGTACTTAACTAGTTATAATTTCATAATTTATAATACACCGGAAGACGTTCGATCAACGCTAGTCACATTGCAAAATTACCTAGTACCTACCTTACTAGTAACTGTGATCTAATAATAATTTTATATTCGCCACATAATTATTATGTTCATTCAGTAATTGTAGATAAAAATACAGGTGTATAAAAATAATAATTGTAATCTCACATAATCGTACATTTATATTATCTCTTTAATAAATAAAAAACCTTTAAACTAATAGCCCCCAGTAAGACGATCGCAAGTAAAGACAATAAATGCTTTAGAGTTAGACATCCAAAACAACTGAACACAGCTACGTTTCTGGTCAAATGAGTTGGCAACCCTAGAGAGACACGAAAATCTGCATTTTCTTAATAGAAGATTTCTTTATTCTCTGTTCGCGTGTTGTAAACTGTACCTCTAATCTTCGTTTCACTTTACCCTTTTTTTACTTTCAAATATTTCATAGGTCCCAAGTTAATGTCCCAAACTAGCGCATCTCCCGCAATATGACCGGACAGTAAGACAAAAAGAGCGAGAACAAGATCGATCTCGTGTCGATAGGCAGCCGAGATAACGATGGTCAATGATCACCCAGATACCTAATGACGCTCGGCCGTCCGTCGGACTGAGTTATGCAACTCGGGAGCTTGTTACTTCGATGTACTCGTACTATACCATTGGGTTTAAGTTGAATAAGTGGAACGTGCTTTGGTTTGAGCTTAAACTTACAGTCCGTTTTTTTATTCATGTCCTATTTTGTTTAAAATCTCAAGTTTGGACAATGGTAATGATGGATTTTTTTTTACTTAGAAATGTTATATGAATATCATTTACCTCACGTCAATTATTATATTATTTGGAACAGCCCAAAACTGGCAAAGGTATATTAATTATCTTACTGGATGGTAATCATCTTAAAAGGAAACCAGTGTATGATAAGCATTTTTTTGTATGTGCACATTATAAGTCAAATCAGTTTAGAGACTTATAAGGTCCGATGCAATTTTCGTACGAGTAAAAAAAATAAAGCAGTGATAAATTGATTTCATAGTGTCTCATTATTCTCATTCCAAGAAGCCTCCAAGTATCGCTGCTTGATTAGCACAGGACTCGAACCCCAGACCTCTTTTTCTCCGAAAGCGGCGGAGCGACGCGTGCGCGCCCTTTGATCTTCGCCGCCAAAGACGCCGCGCTTATCTCGTGTGAGACCAATTTTGTTCTAACAAGTGACAATAATGGTCTTTGTGGTTGATAAATATGGATTTTTACGCACTTCCCGACACAATATCAACATAGGTAGATTCGTAGAGCGTAGCTATACATGTGTGTAGAGATTTTCTTATCTTATAATGAATAAGTTAGTGTCTTGTTTTATACTACCAACTAAATGTGAACAATTTCATCTACCTAATTCAGAAAAATATAGGAAACATACCTAAAGAAAAATACTCAGCGTTAAATCCTATATTAGACATCGATTGAAGAATATTTTCAATCGGTTAAATACTAGCTTACTTACTAGGTACCACATAAATGGAAAATTTATTTTTATGAAAATTGACATGAAATTTTTGTATCCAATATTATATATATTTGAAGAAAAGCTTCTCATAAAATAACAAAACTAAACATACTTTTTCACGGTGATCTCATGTGGTTTTGTGGCAAGGCGTCTCTATATGGACTCTTCTACCTACGGATATAAAAAGAGTTGATGCCATCCAGACTGGTAGAGTCGCGAGTTAAAGCATCATTCAAATCTCTGGGAATCGAACCCAGGAACCTTCAATGCCTAAACCACTGCGCCACACGGGTTATTTATTTATTATTTATTTATTTAACGTGCAGTATGTAGGTACTTTTTACATATAAGCATTTGAAACGGGCTGTTGGCTGAACAAAAACTTGCATAACCGCTGTTTTTTGGAGCGGAAAGCAACATAAGGTGAATTGCTTCACAGTGACCTTGCTCATACTGACTCGTGATACATATGTGCTACCAGTTTCTGTTCATGTCATCGTTTATGTAGAAGATATTTTACGTATCTTGCGGAAACTGTTTAGTAAAAAAACATTTTTCAAGGAAGGGCAAAAGCATGTTTAAGGAATATTTTCTCCATAAAATCTATGACAGAATCTTCTCCATTAATAATTATCTATCTATCATCTCTTGGACGTTCGGATAGCTAGGCCTCCCATCGATAACGCTCTCCTTGGTCGCAGCCCGAAACAACTATAGGTAGGTACCTACTTTAATTACAATACAAAATAAAGTAACAAATTTCGATCAAAAATCAAAGGATATTATTTGTATCTAAACAAACTAACAAACAATTTCTATACTATTTAATGACGTGAATATGACCCGCTTTATGTGCAAAGGATATAACAAAATGGCGTCATTAAGAAAACATTTTCAACTTATTGTGACTCAATATTGCGTACTTATCGTTCGTATCGTTCTGAGTGGAAAAATTGATTGCAGTTATACTACAATAGTAAGCAGACTATAATTTATAGAAGCTTGTGCGTTCTTTATGTCTTGTGATTCTGTTGAGGAGGTTTGGTTTGGTATGGTGGACCTCATCACCTCCTTCTTTGGTTTCATCTTCAGCAGAATTCATCACATAAAGTGTGCAATTAATTAGATTTATTGGTGTATGTTCATATTTCCTCCAAATATTTATGCTCAAAAATACGAATTTGCGCGTATTCCTTGGGTACCTAGTTTAAAAGCAGAGTGGAAGAAATTAAACTCTCATACGCATTCGCACCTACTTGACTGAAATAAAAAGTATCATATTAGTACCTATCATATTCCTACTTACTTACATAAAACGATATTTACAAAAATCTATAATTTATCAAGTGTATTTTGCATTTTGCAGTGTTCCATCGGGATGCTGGAAGTATTATTATTTGAAATTATAAAGTAACAATTAGAAAAAGCTGGTACACGAGCGTCTAGACGCGCCCCCGCGGCGGAAGTGGCTGTTACAAAATTAATGCGGCTCTAATTAAATAACAAGCGCCTGCTGACGACCGCTGTGTCGTCGTTACTGTCAAAATAGAACTCAGCTGGAATAATGTTACAGATGAAGATTTTTTTAGCTTTTAACCTACCTATGTTATAAAAAATAATGCGTAATATAAACGCAAAATGTTTTGTTGGCAACATTACAATCATTTATGAGGATTCTGAAGCTAAAAGCATTGTAATACGCTGTAAAAAGTGCTGTCGTCTTCAGAACCTTACCTGAAGAAATCTTCGGGGCACTTTAATGCTAAGTAGCAACGCGTCCACTAACCTAAAACCTTTCCACAAGATGCTTTGTGAAATAAGAACTAATGATTTTTGCAAGTGCAAAATACATAAAGAGGCAAAATAGCTAAGAATGAATACATAAAATGAAGAAGAAACAAAATTAAAACGCCTCAAATTACTGTGTCACTTCAATTACATTTCCGATCATTAAAAATCTCCAGTATCGTAATAAAACTGTAAATAATATCAATATTAAAGCGGTGGAGCAAAAAATCATAACTCATAAAATATGACAAGCCATCCGGAAATGCAAGCGCGCCGGACGTGCGCCTACGCAAGTGGGTCAGTTTATTTCTGTTTTGGCGGGAACCTAGCTCCAGCCGGAAACCGCCATTGTGGATGAGCTGGGAAGCCCGGAAAAACACTCCCCGGATTTCTAGCTAATGAAATCTTACACGACGCACAGTAGCACGGTTGTGACACCCCGAAGCCCGAACAAAAGTATAAAGTACACCGCAACCATTTCGGTCGCTTCACGCTACACTTTTCTTAGGAAGTCCACGTAGTACGCCGTAGACTAATTCGGTTCACCGTTCCCGAAATGAAATTTGTATGCGAGGAAATGTAGCGATTTAGTGTTAAAGCATTTCTCAATGTAAACAGGATACGCCATTAATGTTCCCGTTGTTTATTTTTTTACACCGTCATTACAATATTCAGAGAAATTAATTATTTGTTTTAATGGTTCGGTTTTGAAGTGAAATTGGTAGCGGCGAGTATGAGGGTCAGAATTACTATCCCACAATGGCCGATGCGGGCGTTTGCAATAACGCTCCTTGCGAAGGACTTGAAACGACTCTCAATTGGAATTAATTAAAGACAATTTAGCAATCCCTGAAAATAAACGGTCACTTGACAACAAACGAGATTTATTAAAGCTTTTGTGAGATTTCGCTTCCACGAAATGTTTTGTTGTAAATGTTCTTTTGACATAGAACTCAAAATTTTATTTGCAAAACTCTTCACGTAAATATTTTGTTCTCATTCTTCTACTTAGACTTAAACTTATGTTTAAACTGTTTTCTTCATTATGTTCAATTTAAATATTTCCTTTAACTTATTCTTATTTATATCCTACGCCGATGATTTTCGTAATTTAATTTTTAACTTACTGATGCTGTAGTATCGTACATTGTATTCGTACTTCTTTTAATTTGTGTGAAGTGTTGAAGAATAAATAGTTATTTCTGTAATTAAGGACATCTTTGTTTATTTAGATACTAAATTAAGCATAATTACTGTCTAAGTATACATAAATATCCTCACAAAGCGTGACGCACAGGTGCGTCTGGTCTTCCCACCACAGAACTTACTTTCTGTAGAAGGAGCATTTTGTAATAAATCACGAGGTAACACTATTGAATAAAACTGGTCTTAAATTACTGATAATTAACAGTCGGGACATTTTGTAATGTCTGAATGTCATTCTGCGGTTTTTTCTCTCTTGACAAAATAGTGAGTGGCACCAATTGAACCGATGAGTCCGATTAGGTAAAACAACTAAATAAATGAATTCTGAACACTACATGCCAAGTAGTGTATATAAAATAATCAAATTTAAATGAAAAGAAATGATCGTATTTATAGTTAATTTAATTTATTTAATGCAATTAAGTTATTTATGAACGTTCATTAGTTTTATCTCCTTAATATTTGCATACCTAAAAATGGTAAATATTGTCTTTGTCTTTGTCATTCGGCGTCCCTCGACGAGATACATATATGTATCTACAGAACGGACGATAGACGAGATAGATAGAAAGATACTTAAACCTGAAACAGGACAAAATTTTATAATACGAGGCAGGTTACAAATGTAATGGTTTGACATGTTAACAGAGATATACATTAAAGATACTCTATCATCGATGCACTACAGTATGGTATGAAATTAGGCTTTTTTAGTTAAGTTTAAAGTTGGGTGCAGATAAAATTCGGTAGATAGCAATCCCATGGGATTGCTATCTACCTATAACTAACTAATGTGTAGTTAGTTTTCTAATTTTAGTTTTCATTTCTCATCCGTATTAGCTCTGTGGATTAAACATTATCTCCGCCGAGCCGTTGGCGACAACGACTGGTCATTTTTTACATCTAATAGCCCGTAATGTGACACTATTGACGAGAAATGGAATATTTCTCTATTGATTTGCATAATTTTTGCGACAGATCGTGGGACTGTCGATCTGAATCCAATTAAGTTTTTATATGCAGCTTTGACTTTGAAAGACATGCAATCAATCGTATCTACATATGTGCAAAAATTAATGCATGTCAATTAAAAGGTATGCCTCTTAATTAAGTAATGCCATTAATTGTGGGATAAACATTTCACACACTATAAAATATACATTCTATTATGAAAATTTATGTATTTTTTTTTGCAATAGCTGGATTATCACAACCCACTGAAGCAACACATTGTCTTGTGTTTAGGTTGTGTCATGGTTACCAGAGGAACACTGTTGAGGCGACGAACGCTTTTGAAGTAGAAATTCATTCCCAACCTCGGATCCTTGCACTGAATTAGTGTCAGTTCTGTTTCAGTTTGCAAGTGGGTGTTTGTGGGCAACAGTGACCACTTACCACCACGTGATCTAGACGCCCCTTTAAGTTTCCATATAAATCATAAAAATCGTCAGAATTAGTCTTTCGTAACACTGGTACTACTGGTAGGTCACCACTACTTACCACTTGCCACCAAAGTGCAAGTACGCACGCGATCTGCGAATTAGTCCCGTCGTTGCAGTTAAGGTTAAGTGTCTTTAAGCTTCGGATTTGTCTTCCAAAATGATTATTAGGTCCGTAATTGAAAATATTACTCTACGAAGGTCAATGATTCTCATTTACAGATCTTGTACCTACGAGTATAACTTCAATAATGAGATGTTTTTGTCGTATTTGTATGTACCTACCTACTTATAAGTATAACTATTCTTACTATAGAAAATCATTAACTTACTTCCTAAAAAGAAAAAGCTTTATCAGTATTAAATTAAATATTTAAATAGAGTTTCAACAGTAAAAAGGATTTTTGAATGTCCCATGACTATTATAAACGCGTAGGTTGTATATAATATAATGATTGATAAAATGGTTAAAGAAGACGGAATTGCGGACAAAAGTCATGGACTGTATCTAAATCCTATCACCATTATTTTTTAATAGTTCCGTTTGACTTATCCAACCTCACAAATTAATCAAGAAAATGATTCCATATGTTCCATACTTACTCGTATTGTTCGACAATCTCAAAGTAATTAGCGGTAGAGAATTACACGCTCCTCCGAAGCTTTTATCGAACAATGTGAGTGATATCACATATAGAATCATTAGCATCACGCGAATGTGCGCGATAATTGCCGACAATTTAAAGCGATTAGCGGCAAAGATTGGAAGTTGCATGCCACTTTGATTAATGAAACAATTGATACATGCGCTACAATCGAGTAATTGATTGTTAGAGGATTTGTGCCAAATATGATAAAAGTTTTTGTTTGAAGTACATACTTATAGCAATACTTTTCTCTAAACGGATCTTAAAAAATGGATTTAAACGTGCTGAAATGACTGATTGGTGATTTGATTTGCTTCAGTCTAGAAGATTAATTTTGGGATGCCTCATAAACAGTGCGATAACTGTCGGTCTTCTTTTTTCTTCTTTTCAGCACCTCGTAGTCGTTTGTTGCACAGGGGACTTCCCTAATCGATGAAATACTTTGGAAAATTAATAGAACAGAGCTAATTTCGCAATTTAGATTGGCAGGTTTTCTCCCCGTCTATAGTAAAACTCGTATCGAATCATCAATGAGTATTGTCTGCTAGTTTTTTGTTCGTTAGCTTATGAGTAGTAAAGTTTCCGGCCATTGTATTTTTTTACCAAATAACTTCTTAGATTTTCGTAGGCCAACTTAGTTTTATTTAAAATTCATGACTTACGTTTAAAGTAGACATACCTTTTTGTAAGTACTTGTAAATGTTTTTTAAGTTGAAAAATACACTTTTTTAATTAAAAATTGAAATCGATATCTAACTTTTCAGACGGTAATTTTTAACTCGGCCTAGGAGGTCCATGTCAAGTAGCGGACTACTAAGGGCTGAAAGGAAGGAAGGAATGATGGGAACTATGTGCTTTACCAGTACTTACAACAAAACTAAAAAGCTATTAAAGAGCGCAGTTCATAAACAGAACCGGTTCATTTTATTCTTCTCAAGGAGGACCATAAACAAAGTTCATTAAATTCTTTTTTCAAACTAATAATTATTTCAAATGGGAGTGATCATTGCGCAATTGCCAAACATCGGTAAGCATAGGTACCTACATCAATAACTAATTAACCTCAACAGAGCGATTAACACTTAACTCATTAACAATTAATCAGTTTAAGTGGCGGGCTACGGACCTGTCCGCCCCTGGCTGGAGGCTGCTCTGAATTACTGCTAACATCGTACTGGTTATTATGAGAATATAATAAACTACAATTATTGTGAAAATAAATTTCTAGCTACTAACACTAACCATTCGTTTTCATGAATGTCCAGTAGCTTTTACGTTGGTCTTGCTACTCTTATAGCGTCTTATTAGTAGTGTGGAATGGTTACATTTAGTATCCACAACTGGACACGAGTAGGTCCGTAGATAGGTATTGTAGAGAGGGAATTCAAGGCATTGAAGCATTTCAGCAGCAGCCGTTTCTAGATACAATATACCTACTAAGTAACTATCCTTTTACAGCTAGTAAATAATAAAGTAGTAGTAGATACATCTAGTAAGTAGGTAATGTAAGGAGTCCAACATTTAAATTAGTATAAGTCATGTATTGTATACACCTTTAGGTTTCCTTACCTTTAAGTTTCCTTGATAAAACAAAGGTTTGATCCTTAAAAAACCTGTAATTAATGTACTTAATATCAAAACATCTGTATGCTTATTTCCATTAAGAAATTAGTACGTATGAATGAACTGAAAACAAATAACTGTACAAATCAGAGGAACATTGTTGTATTATAACTGCATCCGTCCTTGTATACATATAACATATTACACATATAGAACTGTTCTCTCAAAGGATAGTACCTACTATAGACAGACAATCAAATCTTTTTCACTTTTTTTCATTTGCTTTACAT
This sequence comes from Erynnis tages, assembly GCA_905147235.1. NCBI lineage: Eukaryota > Metazoa > Arthropoda > Insecta > Lepidoptera > Hesperiidae > Erynnis > Erynnis tages. The sequence continues at coordinate 4,584,894 of LR990087.1, forward strand.
ACAAGCCCAATACAAGGCCAATTGGTTTGGCGAGAAAGCCGTATTCTCGTAATTGGTGCTTTTCTGGCTTACAAAGTTCGAGGAAAAATAACCCATTTTAAACTTTGTAGAAAAGTTGGTCCAAAAGCGAATGACCGGCGGAGTAATAGGTTACTTCATTACGCTACATCAAAGGGGAAAAACTCCCTGTTGGGCCTTCGGCGAACCAATCTAATTTTTGTGCGACTTTTATTGAATTTTGCTCGATGAGACCTGGTGCCCGGTAACTACGTTACTCCACATAACATTTTTAACTAGGATTATTTGTTTTAATTGGGATACATTTCTGCTTATTATTATTTATTTAATATCTAAATGTTTGGCTGACATTCTGAAAGCTCTTCTGAAAACTCGAGGGGTATTTTATGAAAGCCTGAAGGTGTTCTTACACGGATTTTTGTAAGCTTATATCTACGTTGTTTTTACAACCATTGTATTACACTTTGCAAATTCATAATAATTTCTACTACCTATTGAATTACCAATAGGTAATTCAATAGGTAGTGTTGAAAGGGTTGGACTTTACCGTATTTTCGTATTACCATTATCTGCTATTGCAATTAGACCAGCCGTGAGTTGAAATGGTTACCTATTAATTAAGTACTCGATTTCCATTACGATTGTGAGCATGACTGGACACAACTCGATCCAAGAATAACCTACATTAGCTGTGTTGGAGTAGCAGAACTTTCTCAACTAGTAGGTAAGAGCTTACGAGTAGGCTCGAGTTCTTCGTGAGTTCTCTTATGTGTGGGTAGGTATGTAACGTGTCTGTCCAGGTGTCCCACGAATAACTTGGAAATCATACGAGGAAGAATACCACCGATTGGCACGGATGGCAACGGTAAGAACTTTGAAGGTCACCATAAGTAAAGTATCTCTGATATTCTGCTTCACTTCTGGTAATGAAGGTGGCGGTGCCTTCTGGCGGACCTTCAATAGTACCACCAATAACAAACGAGGGGTAGCAAACGAGAAACCTAATGTTGAGCGGTCACTGCAGCCCATGGTCCCCAAAATCCACATCCAACATAAAATATCGAAGAAATCCTATCTGAGTTATATTATGTGGGTGCATTGCTCATGTGGACTAACATGTGCGCCGCTTGGTATCTCCGGCAAACATCCCCTAGCTGTATTACCCCAGCTGAAACACAAGCCCGTTATCCCCTGCTGAAACACAAGACATGAAGAACGTGCTGATTTACGACGGGTTAAGAGGCTGGCGGTAATGTACGTCCCCGGGCAAGTTACTGGCTCTACCAGCTAAGCAGAACTTTCTCAATAGTGGTTGTAAGTTCCTTGTGTGTTCTCTCGTGTGAGTGTGGGTGTGTGTGTAAGTATATGTAGGTGTTCAGGATCAGTGGCCGGCGCGCACCTGCCGCGGTTCCCACGCCTCGCCGCCCGCGCCCCTCGCCCCGTGACGTCACATCCACACAAACAACGGTCCGCGAAGCCGAACTCGTTTTTTATTGCCCCATTACGCAAAGAAATTGAACATACTGCGATTGAATAACTTGATGCTCTATTTTTGAATTTTGAAAAAGTTTTGAGCCTGTCGGTTTAAATAGGTAGGTATACGAATTCAGAATTCACCAAAACGATGGAAGCAAGCACTGCCTACAATTTATTGGAACCCCTCTGCTCAATTCGTGACTATCTGCAAGAAACTCTAGTCACCTCAACGTTTTTTCTCAGAAAACTGCTAAAATGAAAAAAAAAGTGTCCGGACTGACTTCTAGTTGTCTAAAATAGTCTAAACTTAAAATGTAACTAAGTAAGTACTTTCTCTTCATGTAATGCTTACATCTTCTATTGAAATGAAAACTTCTTATGGGAGGGTAAACCGCTTCGTAACGTAACGCGTTACGGAGCCACTCTATCTGGTAACTATGGAAACTGTCAAAAGGAAACATTCATAAATAAAGTGTGTCTAATTAGATGGAACTATGGAAACTGTTAAAAGGATAGAAAACAGCTAAATATTATAAAATTTATTGTGATTTTGGATTCGACATTGTGATTAATAAGCATTTAAATTCCTTTCTTTTCTTACAGAGAAACTCAATTGTGTTTTAATTGAACTGTCGTCCAAATCACCAACAAAACACATCTTATAAGTTTTCACTTCTGCCGGCACTCCCGGCGTGCGACCCATTTTTTTTACCTCTCCTTAATGTATAGACTACATTTCCGAAGGTATCACTGTTGCGAGTATTTACCTTACGTTACATCTAGCAAGATTTGCGAGTATTTATGTACATTGAGCAAGACGTAAAAGATGTTCAAAAAACAATTTTTTTTCATTTGTTTATTAAATTTCAACATTTTTGAGTTCTAAGGAAAATGAAACACAACTTTTAAACTCAAAATATTTAATCTTAATAACTCCTAAATCCTACGTAACTAATCAATCTTATCAGGAAATTTAAAATAATTAATATTTTGTTCAAAAAGAATAGAAATTTTAAAATATTCAAGGGTAATTTCAAATATGTAGTTTCAATTCTCACAGTGTCTCAGTATATGGATCGATCCGCGCCATCTATCTTACAATTACAAAGACTCGTACCGGGTAAACGCCATCTCGCGGCAACGCTGTAAACTATTTCTACAAGCACTTCAACAAGCTTCTGTGACAGTGCTCTCCAGTTCGAAACAGATGGCGTTAGCGTTAGCTGTACTAAAGCTGCATGGAAAACCTACTTACATCCGATTTTAATTTTTTTTTTATCCAAAAAGAGTCCAATAAACTCGATGTTTCTACTCGACTCGATTTATGTTGCTCATATAAATAATTGGTTAAAGTTGGTTTAAAGCCATTTTATAAGAAAAAGGTAATTATGATAGTAGGTAATGTTTAGTTTAGTGTGCCATTTTAATTAGGTAGGTAGTTCGCATTTTTTATAACTAAGTTGTACTAACATCATCGTAGCTTTATGGTAAGGTTTAGGTAAGCGCAGTCAAAATTAAAAAGTAAAATGCGATTATTTTTAACAAAGATTGAGTTCCTTAGTATGGCAAGTTGGCAGGCTTTCAAACGTCTTTGGTATATCATAACGAGAGACCAACAGATTTATTGCTCCAATAAATCATATTTAGGACACAACACTTCAGGATAATGCGCGAATTTATTGGAGACACGGGCCGGCAAACTTAATGCACTAGATCTCAAAGATATTGGATTTGGACAATAATTCATAAGCCAAATTTAATATAAGCCGTAGGGGCATTTATTTTCCAACTTAGTTGCTATGTGTAGGAAATGCCATTACATCTTTCAAAACAAAAAAAACAATCACTAAATAGATATCGCTCCGGCTGGTTTTAATAATAACCTATCTGCGATAAACCTACGGTTGATTGGTTGGCAGGCAACATTATTGCCCATTAATTAATAAGAATATCTTGGCAACTGAACTATAGTAGGGCGATCCATATGCGACGATAGGTTATTTAAATCAACTATTAATCTGGTTATATTCGTTGGTCTACATTAAACTATATCTCTTCCATAATTATTATCTTTGTTATAGGTCTATCTTTGTTCGTCTAAGTAACTCTAGATAATGTAGGTACCTATTTATAAATATCGTTACAGATTACAATGGTAGTCCCGTGAAGTCGTTATGCTAATAGTAATACAACAATACACTATTAAATAGTGACTATTTGTAGAGACTTACTGGACTCTACCAAGTTTATTGAGGTAGAAGAATTAGTGATTTATTTGCCTGGTTACCTACCTATTTGGCTCATGTAATCTACTCGTGTTACAAGCAAATAAGTTTATATTTCATATTTTGCTGTTATAACTACATATAACTCATATAATTTTTAAAACTGTTGTTTGTATTTTTTACCAGGGCCTTATGTTTAGGTAACGGTAATATCAAGCTGCTTAAAACTCTTCGAAAATAACATGTTCTTTTACTGAACCCTTTTCTTCTCGACGGGTTATGAGGGTGAAGGAAAGGAACCTCTCCAGGCGATCTACAGAGACTACTGTTGTATTTATAGTTTAAGTGCTAACAGAACCCGAAATACAAAATTAAATACAGATTCTTTATGACTATATGCGTATCATTGTGCGGGATCGACACATATGGCGAACACTGAACAATGACATGTACCTACCTGCCTAATTGACATTAATTAAGACTAAGGTGTCATCGTGCTTTCAAACTGAAGCACTGAACATACAAATAATGAGATGTAAATTTAGCAAAGGCAGAGTAAATTATACGCCAGGCATATTCACAATTGAAACGAAATTTAAATACAATCGGGTTGCTTAAATTTAAACCTTTAAAAACTTTTTACTTTTTTACATGTTAGCGACCCTTCTTAAAGGTACTTTAATAATTTGTAATAAATGGTATATATATTTTACACTTATTTTATACTTATATAAATGTATATAAGCTTTCTGCTCAGCCCATAAAATTTTAAAATTAATTATCTCCTATAAATCAAACCAAATATAAATACATTTAAATAAAATGATGTACATAAATGTATACACATATATATAACAATCTATCCTCAAGAAAATTTATTCAAACGAATGATTTCCATGCGTAGAATAGATATGTATGTACGAGTGTACCTACATACTTATAAGCGCACCATGTCGGCTTTTTATTCCCATCGTCTATGAATGACTAACAATAAAGATGCGAATGTAGCAACCGTATAAAATATGAATGCGTTATCTATATATCTATTACTAATATTAAAAAGCTGAAGAGTTTGTCTGTATGTTTGTTTGATTGCGCTCATCTCTGGAATTACCTACCAGTCTGATCTGGGAAGGCTATACTTTGAGGGACAAAGGATGTTTTGTTTGTTTGTTGTTCATTATTTTCGAAAATGAGCGAAAAATAGGTGTGACTTTTTGTGTGGAAAGGTTTAAAAAACTGAAAAGTGCCATAAACTGATTTTTAACAAACTGCATAGGTACTTAAATAATTCACGTAGACAAAGTCGCACACAGAAGCTAGTCTATGTACATAAAAGTACGTTGCATTAGTATGCAAACTATACAGTAGCCGGAGCAGAGAGGTGACGACGAGTGTCGACGAGCCCATTAAGATGCGCGTGCGCGTAGCGATATGCGGCGCGCATCACCAAATAGAATTCGGGCGCGATAAAATTATCTTCAAATTAAAACTTCTACGTAAAAAATAAACCTTTGAACAGGCATACTGTCAATAAATCTAGAAAAGATCTCGTTAAGATAAAATTATGAAAAAACATGCTAGGGAAAGAAAAAGCTGTTACTAGGATAGAAATAAAATCATATCAATAAATATAGGGAAAGATCTGATTAACTTAAAACACGAAAAAGGTTGAATCATAAATTTTATAAATAAGTTTAGTTCACTTTACATATTTCTTTACACTCATTTGTCAACGAAGTAAAAAAAAAACACTCTTCCTCCGTCTTACGCATTTTCGATCAGTCACGTGTCCTGACGCGAGTTTCACATTTTTATACCCATCCCAAAAAGTGCACAGCGCCGCAAATGAAGTTTTCCATTCAAAAACAACGGTTTGCAATCCGGGAGTGCCGGCAGAAGTGAAACCTTGGACATTAACGTTGTGCATTTTTGAATTGCTTTATTTATCAGTACTATTAAAGTATATCATTTCTGTGGTCGTCACTTTTTTCATTAATAGATGCACTTTGTTCAATTTCCATATTTTAAACACTCTCCTGTCAAGTCACGTGTCCTGAGTTTAACATTTTTTACCAATACCTATACCAAAAAGTGCACAGCGCCGTTAAAGAAGTTTTTACTTCAATAATGTTTTATGAGATTCTCATTTTATTTCAGAAAGGTAGAGCCAAACCTATATTACTTATAGCCAGTTGACTACTTTAGTAATTTAATTTTTCTATTATTGCATCTAATTTCAGACACCGCTCTTTATTCTAGATAGTTATACAATCCGATTTACCGTAGGTCTACGTAGGTACGTAAATTCGTATTATTCGTATAAAACTATAGTTTTATTATTCGTAGCCGTAGGTAGTCAAACTACAAATAATAAAAGAGCCGCTTACAGAGATACAGTTCAGAAGCGCAGTGTGAACTTTAAATGTCAGGACGAATCTATCAGAAGATCTACTTACAAACAAGCAATCTAATTTCGGAGTCGAGTGTAAAATAACCAAAAAAATGTATGTAGAACCCGAACCATAATGCATATCTGTTTACTTTTAAAAAGCTCGCGCTAATCGCGTGATATTTGCTTAATTGTTATTCCATTAGGAACATAAATAGGGATTCGTTAGAGTTTCGATGAAGTAGTAATTTATCTGCTTGCGTTGGCAGCGGTCAGTATCGCGATTAATAAAACAACATGTCCGCCGACTAGTCCGCCCTCGGTACCAGGCGAACATTATGTCTATGGAGCTTTCGCGTCAAAGACGAGTGGAGCTCAGACGTTCGAATTAATACGATCCCACCGAAGAAATAAATGTAAAAAAGGAGAGCCAAGCTCAATACAAAAATTCTTGGCTGTGGGCTTCGCCGCAAAAAGAATGGAGATCTAAATGAGTGCAGAGTTCTATGTAAAATCCAAATATGTATTTATAGGAACAAAATAACGTGCGTATTTTTCAAATTCTAAAAGTGTTTGGTCCAAGTGTTTTTCAATAGAAAATTTGTTGGTATATTAAAAGGGTGTAGAGGATTTTCCGATAACATTGTTTAAATAAAGTGATCAACACATAAAGCAGTATCTATTTTAAGATGATGATTAAATAGAACAAATTCCTCCTTTTCATTGAAAATAAAAATAACTTGAATTTTAAATAAATTTCAAAACAAATTATATATTAGTTTCATTTAAAAAACCTTGATAGTTCTTTTTAACCGTTTGAATTCATGTCACGTGTATTTTTAACTGCATTTATCCAACTTTTCGTATAGTTTTTAGCCAGAGCATGTTGGTACTATCAGTAGAAAATTACGAGAATTTACACTAATATATTTATATATTTTATTCTTGGAAGTATTGGAGCATCCATCAATACAAGAATACACTTTTAATGAGCCTTTTAATATACAAAATTGTGATACACTTTTCAAAAAGTTAACATACGGCAGTAATCCTACCCATAAAGCGATATGCAGTTCCGATAAATGACACTAGATGGCATAGGTGTCGCCACGCACGGTCCCTATAAGCTGCTATTCAAACTTATTCATCTTCAATCGCTACTGTTTTATGTTTAATCTGTGGGCTGGCCACCGCCATTCACGGTTCTTATGAATGAAGCTTGCCTGTGTGCGTGCGCGTTCCACCAACCGCTCGCTGTAGTCTTGAACACGTGTTTATTTGAGTCAACATGGTAGGCCGTTCATGAGAATTCTTGTGTCAACATCTGAACTTGCTTAGACAGAAATAGCTTGCAGCTTTGTTTTCGCAAAGCAATAATATAAATGGCCGCCTACCACTTGTAATGGATGGCTAGGCGCTTAGATACTCCAGCTCTGTTCGTCGTGTTTTATGAATCAAGTTGAAATAAGCGTTTCGAGAGCTGGAGAACGGCTGTTTTAACAATTTATTACGTATTTTGTACTATTTGTCGATAATAAAGGAATGTATTATAACAAAAAATATTGCATTTAACTGTAATTAGCTAGATGTACCTAAACAAATTGTATAACTTTATCTTAAAAGATTCACACTGAAGCATAATGACAAGAATAATTTTGTTACTTATCAGTCAACGTTGATTTATTAAATAAAGTAATTAAATGTGTACCATTTGACAAACAAGTGTCTACAACAGGCTGCACATGTGTTAATATGTATACATGTAACAAGGGATTTCAGTATTGTACCGCATTTTAAACTTAATACCACGAAGGTAGAGTTCAAAATAGGCTATTTTTCGAAAACCAGGTGCGATACGACACTTACTTTCTACTTGGTAGAGCAGAAAAACCTGAAACGTCTTTTAATATAAAGTTACATAGATGTGTAGAGTACCTACTGTAGAGTATGGAGGTTCAGTTAAGTTACCTACAGTAATTATTGTCCCGAGACAATCTAAAAAATAACATCTAACCAAATGCAGAAAATTACAAAGTTAATAAATTTTCATTATTTTATGTGTTGGTTTCTACTAAATGTGCAGATTTTTTGCGGCATTTATATAAATATTATATAAATATTGATTTTGAATCGTACACGGTATCCTCTGACTTAGATACTTATTACTTACTTTCTAAATAATCTACAACAGACATTTATAGCAGTGTAACAAGTGAATATTAGTGAATACAAAAAATACCTAAAAATCATTTTAAAGCAACATAATATAATAATTCTATACACACAAAGATACTCAACGTTTGCATAAAATAAATTTTACAGTCATAGTTACATAGTTCCGTTCTAAAGTAATTATGTATCAACATCAATAACATTAATTGTTTATGAACGTAAGTAGGTATATGGTTTGGAGAAACGGTCCAACTTTAGTAAACATGAAGAGGTATGCATTTTGGCAACATCCTGTGCATGGTTCAACATGGCCGAGGAAGTGGACACCGCAACATCCTTTAGACATCGGACACCGGCTGCTAAAAAATGCTCTACATATCCATCACAGCCCACAGGTTACAGTGCCTTTAACCGTGGATCAGGGACCTTTCAAATCCTCACGGAAAAAAATATATCCATAGGTTGTAGTGTCCACTATTACTTTAAACAATTTATTGTATTAGGCTTTACTTTCCGCAAATCCATTTTTACATAGTTTTATCACTTTGTAACACTTTGTACGCGCATATACAAATAAGTACTTACCGCAACTTTTATGATTTTTATTGTAAAGTCTATCTGTGTTCATAAATGAATAAATAAGTATGTATATTATAAGTATATCTAATTAAATTTTGAATTAGAATTTGCTAGTAGGTACTTGACTGACTGGAAAATGTCTTAAAATAGCTTATGAAGCTATTGGGTTAAATTGAAGTAAAAATTTGTGAAAGTCTTTTTAGCAGTTAGTGTGCGATAATATTCACTGCACGACGAGTTATCATCGGACAACAGAATCCTTTATGTTCATTTACTAGAATTATACACTGATAGTGATACTGGCAATGTAGCTTTATTAAAACGACGATAGTTGACTTATTGTGAATTAGCTCTGTAAGTAGGTATAAACTAAATCACAATTCACTAGTATTTTCGTTTCTGACGTTTCTTGCGTTTCCTTGCGTTCCTTGTTTTGACGGAGATACTTTATTTGAAATAATACTAAGAGTTTTCCCTACGCTTATTTGTCTTGGTCCACGATAGCATGGGGGACGCTCAAAGCGAATGTACTTAATGCGCTATATTATATGTATTGCAATATAATGACTTCCATTAAGTTTGCACAACTTGTACCTGAAAATGAATAACAGATTTTGAAGGCAAAATTCTTATACGTACTTTATGGAGACCCTTTCACCGAGGGTCGTACAAATGCAATCAGTTAGTGAGTTAGTGGGTACAAAACTGTAATTAGTGCGGGCAATGTGCCGCGTCCGCGCCATTGATCGTCCGAGCCAGCTTACGCACTCGTTTCATTCAATGCTTCATTCAAAATGTGATTTTTGGTGCCGCTTAAAATCTGAACAAGAAGAATGATTTAGGCGTTGGTGGTGGCCAGCACTTGCCTTTGAGAATATTATGGAGAACTCTCAGGCATGGAGGTTTTCTCACCATGTTTTAGTTAGTTTGTAGATTACTTTTAATTTGGTAAAACACACATGAACTTAAAAAAACTTATTTGGGGGTTTTGTACTTAAGTGCACGCCAACCGAAACCTACTTTACACATAACTTAGAAAAGTCAATGATGAATGCCACCGGGGTTACCCGATACGTGGCTATTACCATCATTGACAGAATAAACAGAATTTAAAGGTTTTAGTGCACCGGTAATCGAGTGGGTCTTCCTTACTTAGTAAAAGGGAAGTGCCGATCACTTCATCTCGGCTCAGGAGACGGGAAGCAGGAATATCTACAGCCTACATACTATAGCTAAGTACTTATGTCGCTCACAATAATCTATCAATTGCTAGGAATTCTACGAACTTGTTCTTTAAGAGAGTCAATTATTCTTCTTCGTTATTGCGAACACAATTATTATCTTCTTGGGATCGTTTACCCACATCAATTTAGGAGATATTCGGATATTAACTGTATTCATTTGTAATTCCAATTGCAATTAAGAGTATTTTTTGACTACTTTACGTAAAAAAATGAAATTAAAAGAAATTTTTATATAGAGAGGAAACAACTATTTGTAGGACCCTTCGATCGACAATGTATTGTTGATCGAAGGTAGGACCCATTATAATAGGAAGTTATTCGATGTAAGGAAGCTTTACGAGTACGAATGTCCATATTAAAATAACAATAAAAATAAAAGTTAATATCTAACTGTACAAATTTTTACGAAAACTTAATACTTAGTACCTAAATGTGTTTAACAATCAGTATTATTTATTTTGTTCTAATTACTTATAGATTTGAAGTTAAAGTCCGTATCTTCACTCTTAAAGTTTTATGTAAAAAGATAAACTTTTGCTCCTGTATTTGCCATATGTTTAGGGTAAGACGATACGATACCCTACCTTGAATGCACACAGTTTAATAACCTGATTTTTTGCGAACCTAAGTAGGTAATATGCGTGAATAAAAAAAGAGGTCATAAGCTTTCTGAACAAAGAATCTAAAGGTCACAGAAAGAATTCAAATTTACCTACAATAAAGCAATCCTTCAAGTTGCCACCATTCAAGGCGGATCTCACTTTATATTATACAAGTATTTTGCTCAAGGCCCATTCGAGTATTCTTTTAAGGAGATTTAAGTGATTCTCTCGTGGAATACAAACAGGCGTCGGTGTTGGTACGCTATGTTTATAAATCTGTATATGTGCATACATGCGTTGTTCCCACGTCCAATATGTACATGAGACAGAAGAAACAATGGGCCCGTATACTCGGCCCACCCCGGAGCGACTCACAAACCTGCCATCACGTTTGATCAGGTTCACTGACCCTAATAAAATAAAAATTTAAGTAAATAGATTTTTTTAAATATAATAATAACTAACGAGCGTGCAGGCCACCTGATACATAAAGTTAATCTCAGATGGGAAAATTCTATCTGAGGCAGTAAGTAATGTACGTGCGATGGTTAAAATGATGAAGAACATCTGCATCACAGCGAGAAATAACTGCGAGCTTTACAACTACAGATATACAAACACCTATGTCATGTCAGTAACCCATTAATGACCCACTACAGGGTCGGGTCTCCTCTCACAATGAGAAGGATGTAGGCCTTAGTCCACCACGCTGGCCTAGTGCGGGTTGGTGGACTTCACATGCCTTTGAGAACTTTTTTTTTCTGAACTCTCAGGCATGCAGGTTTCCTCACGATGTTTTCCTTCACCGTAACAGCAGGTGATATTTAATTTTTATAAATACCTATAGCTATATATTATTCGATTCGACTCATAAGAAGGGGGGTGTAATATCATGAAAGACTGTATTTATATTTAGAAGTACATGGAGATACTAGGTAGAGTAATAGAGAGTAATCGGATGAGCGTACAAAAATATGCTCCAGAGAAAACATAATCCAATGCAACGGAATGCAATTAAAGTCTGGCAACCAAACAGTATCAATCTCAGACTAAATCTGATTATTAGTTTAGGGTGCTAATCTACTAGTTACCAATCTGTGTGACTAGTTTATTAGTTTATATATTAGGCCACGGGTCCGGTATAGAGCACAATGATTAGCAAATAGGTGAAGCCGAATAGGATAATGCGGCGCATCCTCGTTACTCGGAGTGCAGCGCGCCATAACCCACTTTACATAACGCGTCCTCTCAATGTACCCACCTGGGTATAATTTAAAAAAATATACCGGTAAGGTATAATGTCGAAAACTATAAATAATAAAGTCCACCTGATAGGTATCAATAAAAAAATGTAAATAAAATAATCAAAAAATTCTATATATTTTTATAGCAGGTACATGAGCAGCAAAACGGACCTGGTGTCCTGATGCCACCTGATGCCATTGACATCTACGCCCAACCTTAAATGCGTTACATAGAAAGTTCAGTGGCAAAGAATTCGGCTTTCAATCCGGACCTCTCAATTCGAGTTTTTAGCCACTGGGCTATCACCACTTGTACCATTGATTTTGCCTGCTATTGTCGTATCTGCTTCAACACAATACAATAACTCTTAATTGTATACAAATAAAGTAAAGCTTATAATTAAGAAAAACGAGATACAATGTATGTCATGTATGTACAAAGGGCTTCGTAATAGAGTAATGAATTCGCTTAATTCTATAGCGAACTCCCTTCTGTTATCTCGAGATCCTGGCAGCAAAGTGTTTCCGTTACCTAATGATATGAGAGGAAGATTCATAACGTGTGATCTGATATAATCTGTCCGAAGTGCAATTATTATCGTGGAAAATTGCACTTTACACTTTATTTTCGCAGCTACAAAATGGTGAAGAGGTATCTTCTTTCCGCAAACATCTTAATGTTTAACCTATACAATAATTATGTTCTTTTAACCTAGGAGGATTTTATTTTGTTGTTGAACTATTTTTAATATAATTTTTTTATCGCAATGACTTTAAGAGTAATGAAAATGTAATTAACTTTATATACGCATAGATTTAAAAAAAACGTCGGAAAACTACAAACTAAATAAGAGACGGACACGTTATTTGTAACAGCAACAGTTGTACATTATATTTTACATAAATCACATTCAAACACACTTCTATACAATACGTGATTTTCCACACAAGTTTTCCAAAAACACGTTTGCTCTGAAAAACGAAATATAACAAAATATTACTTTTTAATTAATATTTAAGTCTACAAAAATTATATTTAAACAAACCCTAAAAATACCTAAACTTAGTAAACCTAAAATCTCATTGAAACAACTACAAGTACAACACCTATAAAATACCTAGTTAAAGATTTTCAGTAGGTAGGTAGGTTTTGCAAAAAATAAAAATAAGTTATTCCCAAAATAAAAAAGAAAAAACTTTTTTTAATTTGGGTATAGGGACAGGTACTCACCAAGTGATGCCTCAGGGTCGGAGAGGTCCGAGAGGGAAGGTACCTTCTGCATGGCTCGGGGCTCCTCGGGCTCCAGAGGCTCGCTCTTGATGCCCTCTGCCGAGCCGCCGCCCTCATCGCACTGAAAATAGTTAAATATTAAGTTATTTTTGTAAATAAATAGGTATATACTCGTAATACAACGTGGGTCGTTGTATTACGAGTATATTATAAACCAGCATGGTCATGGATACGCAAAAAGATTTTTTATTATTGTTTATGAGAAGCTAACAACCATGCAGGTCACCTGATGTTAATGGACACTGCGGATCATGGACACTCACGTCCAACTTCAAATAGAAAAACAATTTGAGTCACCGTATAAGGTACCTACACCTAACAATTAAAAAAATATAAAAACTCTCATTATAGCTTCTACTAAAATGCTACTACAATTTTGGGATCTTTTAAGTTAAATAGGACTAAATAAACTCAAATTAAAACTAATTAAGTATTTTAAATATTAAAATAACGATGAACTTTGAAGCATAGGTACCTTCGACCCGCTAACAATGCGTATAGGACATGAGAACTGAGTCATGTACACTGACAGGAACTATTTTTTGTACATGAACGTGTGCTTAGCGTACTTAACGTTAAATCTCATCGGTTCGATCGTTTCAAGTCAATATTCTATTCACAAAACGAACCCTGTTTCCGTTGGAGCGAACTTTACCAAGCCTTTAAAAATAAAATGATTCGCCATGAGAACTATTGTTATATTATTGCAAAGAATGAAATGATGCTTAGATGTAGCCGTTCAAGTTTTGTTTCTTTGAAGTTTGATTTGAATATGCTACATGGTACCTAACTTTACTACATATTTGAATTGTATGGTATAAAATTCAAATTTCCGTAGAATATAGATTATTCCTCATTCAATAATCAATCTACAAGCATTGAACCTTTATAAAAATAACGTGCAGCTAATAGAATGGTGTAAATTATTTTATTGATTCAACCGACCCCATGTCAGAAGTCAACTACCGTATAATAATATGATCCATAAGATGTTGTCATCCCTTCGCAATTGTACTATATATAATCCATGCCACCGTGCCTAATCATAGAAACATAACAGAGTTACTCAATAAAAACGTCAAAATTGAATCAAAGTCCCCCTCGAGTCAATCAAGCCAATAATACGACGTATGTCAGTCTGTTCGGCCCACGAGACCCCATTGTTATGAAGTTTGTAAATATTATTCAGTTCTCAATATATTTTCCTGTGAGATTGTTCGACCAAACGAGTGTTAAGGAGTTACAATAGTTTAGTAAAGTTGATTTAATCAATGTTTTATTTAAGAAAGTAACTTAAAAACCGAATTATTTATTGTAGGTTTCAATAACCGATCCTCAGATTTTATTTGAGATTAATATTATTTGGTAGTCAAGATCCTCTTTTAATTTGCTTAGAAAAACTTATTCGCTTTAATGCATAGAACTCATTGTTCTACAAATTATAAAAGAGTAATTGAATCACTTTTCTCAAACCATCAACATTGTAGAAAGCTCATTATTTGAATAAAGTTTTACAGGCAAGAAATAAAACTGTATGAACGTATTGAATTACATACTGGCTTTTCAAGCGAGCGACGATTAACCCGTAAACACCGCGGGGATATTTTTACACGGTTCAGAGTAAGGGGTCGGCCAGCCCCTCCACAACTTGGCACGTGATTTCTAATAAGGGGCGCAGACCTTTGTCACTTAAATAAGTCAACCGGTGAATGATAAACTATTTGTGATTTTTTCTCTACCTTTAAGGTTAATTATTGTGATGGGCGCGCTTAATATTGTTTGTTATTGAAAGACGAAGGAAAAGACAAAAGACGCATTGGTAATTTACAACTTTTGAAAGCTTTTATTTAACTTGCAATAAATATAAATTTGTTCGGGTAGAATCTTTGAACTCAATTTTGAAGTAGATATCTTCAACCGATTGATTTGAAATTTTGTAATATACACGTTTAGTTTGGATGACAATGCACGATATGGTTTGTGACGTCATTCTAAATTCAATATGGCGGACCATCCAAGATATCGGAATACCTAGTTATTTTTAATTACATTTCTTTCCACAATATGGATATCAAATGAAGGGTTTTGTTAAAAGTAACCCAAAAAAAAGTTTAAATTAAAAACTTACTTATTGATTTATATTTTTTCTATTTCCCGGAAGTGAGGTGTATCATGATGAGCTAGAGTACCGGACCATGAAGAAGGGACGGGTGGAACTGACGTTATTCCGATTTTATTGTGCCTAAGTAAGGTTAAAAAATCTTAATTGTGTAATTTACCTAACGGTAGTGACTTTACTACCTATTGCTAAAAGGACAAAACGTAACGTAAGTACATGCATACTTTGGTCAGTAGGCACACATAAATAGCCTTGCACTATTTTAAAGTAGAAAACCTTTTCCCCATTTTATAAACCACAAGTATTCTCAGAGAAGTGGATAACATATTACGTGTTTAATTGACTATTTGTCGTTGGTCCCCGCCAGCTAGTGATGTGTTCGTCAGCTTGATCTTGTCATACTAAATCAAACGTCACTGTTTTTAAGCGCACCCGTGATACTTCACTACTTTATCCTGAGATTAGAATAAATTAGGCTCCTGACAAGACTGAAAAAACGGTACACGTCTATATTCAATGGTAGTTCGTTTGAATTTATTATAATCCATTGAACCGTGGTGCATCCTGGTTTTCAAGGAAATCTTATTAGAAAAAGACTTTGGCACACTAATAACCTGGATGAATTGTCGAAGCGCAAAGTGTTAAAAGGTCTTAAGAATATTTTTTATCCCTTTTTATTTCTTAAGTCTAGAAATACTTTTCTTTTTGAACGTCTTGGGGGATGAAGTTTTTGTAAAACGATCTGAAATAGACATTGGTTGGTGGTAAATTTATTGAATTGTGCTGTCATGTCGAGAAAATGTATCCCAATTAATTTAGTACGTAAATATGGTATTTTGAGATCAATTACCTCAGAAATAAACAAAGAAAAATCATGCGCTTATTTAACCTGCTAAGTAAGTAGGTACGTACGTCGAAATGTTAAGAAAGCATAGCAATATTTACAAAACAAAACCATTATTCAACACAGCATGTTAGATTGTTAGTTACGAGTACTTACGAGTATATCGATTATAAAGACCGACGTTCACCGACAGAACTTAACTGCACTTAGCAATGCTTACTGCAGTCTGGATGCTGATGTATAAAGTAAGATGACGTAGAATACTGAGTGCAATTTACATTGTACAATACACTGAAAATCGTGCAACGACATAGGTTGAATGGGAATTTCGCATGACTTGTTTTTAAATATTTTTACAAATGTTTAAAAAGTTGTTATTTGTTTTTAAGGTCTGAACTTGATCCCTTTTACGGTGGATGCCATAATCTTTGTCAACACTTGGCAGAAACAGAAATTTAACCAGATCATTTAACTGATAGCACTTATTCTGTTTCTTACATCTTAAACATAAGATGCGGACGTATATAATATAGCGGACGTGTCATAGAGACAAATAACCATAATAATATGTTTCGATAGGGTGATTTAATTTAATTTCGAGTGTTCACTTTCTATGGGTACCGGTCTTACTTGTCGCTGAACGCAGGTCTTACCCTGCCAAATACAGAGGTTCCGTTAGGCACGTGATACTGCTAATCAGTTACAATTTTCACTGGACTAATTCCTGTAGCATGTGTTTACATAGAACTGTCAATAATGTTGCCTACGCGGAGATTTAGTGTTGATTCTCTTGAGATTTAGAAAAATAATTTTTCTAGCAGTTCATTAGGGTTTACAAAATATAGGCAATTTAATACATTAGATTTCGATGGATAGAGTTCGTGAAATATTGCAGTCAATGGTCTTAACAGTTGTGCATTTTGCAATTTATTTACGTTCATCTATGTCCTTCTTTTGTTCACTACATTTAAGATAGGATAAATAGGAATAGTTCCGTCGATTTCTTACATTAAATACAATCATTAATAAATAATAAAAAAATATCAATTTTGAAGTGAAATCTTATTTAGCAGCACTGAGCACTTGATAAACTCGCGACAGGACACGTGATCGTAAGGGTAACCATGAAAACTGTCAAAAGGAAACATTCATAAACAAAGTGCGTCTAATTAGATGGAACTGTCGTCCAAATCACCAAGAAAACACATCTTATAAGTTTTCACTTCTGCCGGCACTCCCGGAGTGCAACCCGTTGTTTTTTTACCAGTGTTCTGTGGAGGGTGAAAGGGCAGTCAACAAATAGAATGTTATTTGGGGAAAAGTACGTTTATTAGAAGAAATTAGCCGGTCCATCCGAGCGTTCCTCATTATGACGCTATATGATATCCGGCCCCTAATTAAAGGATATTGTAACTAGTTACGTCCGCTTTGCAGGTTATGACAAATATGTTGTGATTTTTCTTTGAGATATTTTTATTCTATTGGTCGTCAAGGGCCCGAAAATGATGTTATTTTCACTGAATAATTAGGGAAAACGATATCATCTAAAATAACCGCCAGATCGCAACGCATATAATTATCACTCTTTGGACCGAAATAAATTTAAGTTTTAATCTTACCACATTACGTAGGATGCAGTAAACAAAAGTACTAACTGGAAAATAATAAATCAATTTTGCAGCAGCAAGGACAATCAGACGCTGTATTATATTTATTCAGGTGTACTAGTAACTGAGCTCGTTCGTTTGATGTTGATTTAGGTATGCAATCCGTGGATCATGCTGCTTTACGACGTAACAAACTTCACCCGGCGTGCTACTATGGTTCTACCACCTAAATGTCTATCCGTAAGTCTGTCTGTAAAATACAAATGAATCTGATAAGGCAACTTCAAGGTACTGTCGCACAGACTCGTACCATCGCTTTAGATTATTACCACGGGGCAACCCTTTTCAACGTCTGTCTTCGGGCACTGTAAATCATGTCAAGTTATTCTTTATGGCGACATTCTGAGCTGAATAAAGGTGTTAATGTCAGGGCTGTCGACAGCCTCTTTATTTTCCTCCGCCTGTTATTAACGATCCGCACCCGTAATGATTTAATGAGAAACTGAAATACTTGCTCGTCCGTCTTGATTATATTTCTAACAGTATTATTCGGTAGACGGTAAGCGTAGTTATATTTTATTTTATAAGCATTAATTGAATGTTTTATAGGAACGTCTTATTGCGTTAGGTACTATGTTGCTTTTTTGTTATGGTTCTTTAAAAGTCAGCCCCAAGATATTGTGGATAGTAAAAAATATCTTTCATTGAATAAAGTAAATGCGACATATTTACAACAACACGACGACAATACTACCATACAATAAAAATCTACGCCGGAAAGTGCTGATTCAGGCGCAGTTCGAAGGGGGGGGGGGCACAGGGCACAGGGGGTCAAGTTGAAAAATCTCAAAAATAATGAAAGGAAATTTCTATCTATCCCCTAACAGCGATAAATTTATAGTTTGCTGACATCTAGTGGTGTTTTTATGAACTACGTACGATGGCATAATAGCAAAAAGATATATTAGTGTAGTAAGTGAGTGACCCCCTCCAAAATTTCAGGCTGCGACCGCGCCTGTGCTGACTCGTCTGAATTACCAAAACCCAAAAGTTAAAATTCTATTGCGAGTTTTTATACATCGTTATTATAATATAAACAAACGTTGTTTTGCGAAATCCCTTATCATTTAGAGGTGTTATGAATGAATGAATGCTGTTATGAAAAATAGACAGAAGCCGATTCTCAGACCTAGTGAATATGCATATAAAATTTCATAAAAAACGGTCAAGCCGTTTTGGGGGAGTATGGTAACTAAAACTGTGACATGAAAATTTTATTAAGACTAGGTGACCCCGCAAACGTTGCTTTGCGATATGTTATCGAGCGTTAAAAATCGACTATTAAAAAATAGGGGTTGTTGATAGAAGGGTGAAAATTAAGGGTTGTATGTATTTTTGATGCCACATTATTGAAAAATAAAAATAAAAAAAATTGTACAAAAAATAAAATAAAAATGTTAGGTGTGGACAACCCTTATTACTTAGGGGTATGAAAGATGGACGTTAGTCGATTCTCAGATCTAATGAATATTATGCATATAAAATTTCATAAAAATCGGTCAAGCCGTTTTGGAGGAGCATATTATGATAACTAAAACTATGACATGAGAATTTTATAAACAGGTAAAGATTACATAAAGATTACGAAATACATGTACATATAGACAAAAAACTGATTTAAATACGGATGGTTACTTTTAAATATAAAGAACTGCTGAACTAACCCATTCTTAAATACTCCTGCTGATCTTTCCTCACGGTGCACTAATGTCGAAACTCATTAGAGTAGCTTAGCGTCAGTGTCATGGACAACTTCGGACCAAAAATAAAAATTAAAACACAACTTTGAAATAGAAACCGAGCTTTTTTTCATTGCCTCTTCATATTTCGGTGATTGATTGTCGAGTTATTTTATAATGACTTGTATTTTTTATTAATATCTATTTATATAAAAAAATAGTAAATATTTAGTACAGTTACAATTATTATTCATGATATCGAAAAACGAAAAATTTTGACTTGTATCGTATTAATTTGAAACTTTCTGATTTTATTCTTTGAGAATAGTAATATTTCGTAGTGTAACTGAAAGTTATAAATTTCGCATAATAAATTTCACATAACATTATTACACCAATTCAAAATGGCTTTTTTCCTTTATGATTTATTTCTTTATTTCTTAAAATTAATATACAAAGTTCCTTGATGAAGCGTTGTCTTTAATAGGCATGATGACAGTAATCAAGTATCGCCAAAATATTTATCTGATCTAATGAAATAGGATTCAAAGATTTTGAAACATGTATTTATTCTCTTATTAATGTCGAGATTAATAATTTATTTGTTAAAATAAATCTACAAAATACAACAATCCGCCATGTTAGCTAAAACACCCGATCGAATTACGTAAAATTACGTCACGTCTTAGTTAACGTCATTTTTTTCGTAAGCATATTATACGCGATCTGTCATTTTTTACTGAGCCGTGGCGCAATGACAGACGCCATGACACGGGCTCGCCCGTGTCATGGCGTCTGTCGTTTTGGAATGAATTTGAAACTTAAAATTTAAATGTACTTTTATTACACAAAAACCTTAATTTTCTACAAAAATATGATATATTTTAGACATAATAGAAGCTTCTGAATATCATAGAAGAGTTTTTGAAAATTAGTCATCATGCCTATTGATCGACAAGCCTATAAATTCAGTTCTCTTATTATCCGTTACTGTAGATAGGTACTTGTAAACAATTTTATTAATTTTAAGTATAAAATAAAACAAATCATTTTATACTTCTAATACGAGCTAGGTCCTTGTTTATGCACGCCCTTTGTTTTAGACAAGAAATGTAGTGGCGGTGTCAAAAAAAGACGTCAGTTGATCACGCTCCGGTAGACTGCGTCATATCCGGTGGCCGTCCAGCCCTTCAGCACCACAGACACAAAGGACAGCTTTTTATATAATCTAATAATACAAGAGGTAGTGTTGCATTACCCCTTGTCCTGATTGCCATGTTCCACGCAAAAGATGCTCGTACGTCAACATTATTGCGTACGAGTACATTCGTCGCAAGTCGATGCGTATAGAACTCTATACAGCCCTGTGTTTAAATTTTGTCGTGTTGGTTGGTGGGCTGGTCAGTCAGCCAATTATAATAAGGCCTTATTCTGGATTCTAGCATATCGCCTGAATTCTGTTTTTTGAAGTTAATTATTATTGTTCGGCGATCATCAAGATGGGTGTCAAATGAAAAGCAAATGAAAAAAATACGTTCTCGTACCTACATATACCTAACAATTTAAATACCCTTTAAAATTAACAAAAAATCTTCACGTGACTTTCACAGCGAGCGGACTTAGTGAAATGTTTTTTAAATGTAGATACGTATTAACAACGTCCAACCAAAGAAGGGGTAAGAAGGGTCTAAACATTAGCTATATACCTTAAAAATGAATGGTTGTGCGTCAATGTTGGGACTACAATTTTTATGTCATTACAGCCTACAATTTGAACCAATAAACCGTTCCGTCTCTCTTCTAGTTGCAGGGCTACTGTGAGTCTGGTTTTATGAAGACAACCAGTTTGCTAAATGTATTCTAGTCTGATCAACATTGAAACGTAAGACTAGGGTTGTTTGAATAGGGTTGTACCAAGAGCGACTTTCAAAGTTATTTTGTTGTTTTAATACATTTGGAAAGCACCTTATGATGATAAAATTATGCATTAAAATTCCTTGAATTATTTAGTTACTAAAAATGATAACATAATCTCAATTGCTTGATGATTAATCGGCTTTGTAATAACTAACAGTCATTATTTATTTCGATTAGCAATCCACCCATCACCAACAATTAAGTTATCTTATATCTTTAGACCATATCTTTAGGGAAAACAATCCTCACTAATTGATTTTAAAAAATTGTTGCTTTAGATAAATTTATAATGAACATCAATGCGATCCGCACCCTGAGCCAGCTTCAATTGGCAACTTTACCCACCCATTTCGAACGACTGCAGCTTATTATTAACTCATCACTTATGACTGTACTAAAGCCGTCTGTCTGCAGTATAGAAGAAACTAGTTGTTCATACAATTATATTGATTGTACACTTTAAACGGAAATGCAGTATGGCCAGCCTGATATGCAGTTGCAACTGTGTATTTCAGGCTATTTTTAACACACTTTTTGCTATTTATCTACTTGAATTCGAATCATGTTTATACGGTAATTGACAGAAAAATTACTTGCTACATTATTAAAAAGTGTTATCATTGTAGTCATTAGAATAAAAAAGTGTAAGCCAGCTTGATCAATTCGGCATATAATTTCATGAGCATCGTATCCGTTCTTCTCCTATTTCATACGAGATAAAATATAAGGGTGTCCCGTCAGTGGACCAACGGAAAACTAGTAATAAGGGGACTATTATCTATCAAAATCACTAAATTTTATAAAATAAAATTTATATTTTATTTTATTTAATACATGTAAAGATACATGAATAGTTTAAACATTAGTTAAATATATTTTTATTAAAAATTAAGGAGTTGTGGAACTTTATTTAAAAAATATCTGCAATTTACTTCTATAATGTTACTTCTGCATAAAATAAAAAGGTATTCAAATTTAATCAACATCAGGGAGCATTTTTTCATACGAGACACCCTGTCATGTTACTCGTATTAAAAAATTATACTTAAACAATTATTAGCTAATGCTGTTTAAAACACATGACTTTCTGTTGAAAGCTCAACAATTTGTTAAAGAACTTTTCCCTCACCATAAGAAAGTTTATATCCATGGCTTGTTTTTCATTTAAGCACGTGCTTACCAATCTTACCATACATGCAAAGATTTTCCATATCCAGTTAGATTTCCTGCCAAGATCGTGGCAGTTGTTGATAGAAAACAGGTATGCAACTAATACCCGATTATAATTTAAGAATACTTTCCAGTATCTTACCTAGCATGTATGCTTAACAGCTTTTTCCTGATAAGTTATTGTAATGAATGTTCGAGAAATCTTCGAAAGATGAAAGGTAAACATTCGTATAGTGTAGTATCCTTAATCCTAATAAACAAACAATAAACTTTTTATTTATTAAATAAAAAAGTTGAATGTTATTTGTAAATCAACTAAAATTTTATTGAAATAAAAAAATCAAGTTTGAAAATCCATAAAATGCGAAAAATATAGGTATCTTATATTTTACATACAACGAAATATTTACTATTAACTCAGAAGTATGCACAGGAAACAATACAGACTTTTTTCTAAATTTAAAGCGAAAATCGTTAGGAACAATAGTCGGATGTTGTTTGATGTTTAAAATTTATGTTTCCCTAAGAAAATACTCGTAAATATACGGCGCCTACATATTTTGTCAAAGAGAATAGACAATGGTATTTTAGAGAGATATCATTGTGGCTGCTGTAATACTCGTAAAACCAATGTAATAAAATCCTTTTTACGT
Organism: Erynnis tages; assembly: GCA_905147235.1. Taxonomy (NCBI): domain Eukaryota; kingdom Metazoa; phylum Arthropoda; class Insecta; order Lepidoptera; family Hesperiidae; genus Erynnis; species Erynnis tages. The sequence goes on from LR990087.1 coordinate 4,608,186, forward strand.
ATGTATTTAGTATCAGTATAATAAAAAATGATGTATTAAAATTTATATAATGTACGAATCACCTGATTACATATCGCCTGCTATACTGCCGTCATAATGAGAAAAGGCACATCTAACATTTTATAAATATGGAGAAAATCGAGTTTAAAGTTTTTATTGGTTTTTGGCGAAAAATATCGACACTAATATTACTTTCGAAAATAGATGAATTAAAATAAATTCATTTTCACGATTCCTATACAATTATTGAAATATAAGTTTTTATTTTATTTGCATTTAATAAATATTCAACGTTTTCTCTTTCAACGTAGCAAAAAAAATGAAGTAAATTTCTTACTTAATATTACGAATAGAGGGCATAACTAACCAATTGTGACTTTTCAGTCTGACATTTTGTGAAAAAAATATGAAATAATACAATGAAAAGGCATATTTATTAAAATGTGCCTTTTCATTTTACTAATATTATACAGGAAAAACGGGTAAAAAACAATTAGGGAATATTTATAAAACTATTATTTTAAAAAGGTAACAAAAATAATCGTATCAAAACTTAAAAAAATAATATTAATGAATTAATTATTATCAGTCATCAAGGAACTTAGGTATTTGTTTAATTTTAGTGAAAATCACAGTATCAATCAGCTTCTAGAAGTTTTATAATAATGTTTGTTAAATATGGCACTTTTAAGGTTATCAGTCACAATTATAATGATTCTAGCAATGTCCTATAAACAACATTCAAATTATCAAAATAAAAATAAACAAAAACTATTTCAAAAGTTAAAAAAAAAATACCTTCATCAAGGAACTTTATTTTTTTTTTTAATAAAAATCATATTATGGATATTTAATCAGCTTCTAGTACTTTTAAGGTAACCACAATTACAACAATTCTGGCCATGTCTTTTAAACAACATTAAAATATGAATAAATAAAAACTATTTCAAAAGTAAAAAAAAATACCTTACAATGAAGTTATCATAATCATCAAGGCACATAATTAGAACTTTGGTCAAAATGAGCAAACTAAAAAATAATCATTCTTCATAAATATGAGTTAGATCAGCTGAGCCATCATTCACGGGTAAGTTTTCCCAAAAATTCTTTCTATTAGTAGGCATAAGTGGGCCAAGTTTAGTGAGAATAGCGGATTTTCTTTCATTCGTGAGACCATTCGCCTACAGAATTATGTTTACGTAAAGCAGCACTAACTAATCTTGCGCTTCGCGATTGTATATTGCTAAAAAAAACTACATATTACTACTCTGCCGTCACAAAGAAAAAGGGCACAACTAACATTTTTTCCGAAATTGAGTTATATACATATTCGGAATCAGAAAAAAAAGGCCCATCTGCTAATATTTTTTGTACAATTTTAGGAACAAGATAAACAGAAATACCGTAAGCATAAAAGGCACAACTGAGCCACTTTTAAAATTTTTGTACGTAAAAAGAGCACATCTGACCTATAGTAAGCCAAAAGGTCACTTATGCAGAGATGCGGCTTTTAGATTTATCACGATAAATATAATTTATTTACTTGAAAAGGCATAATTGACATGCGTTAAATATTAAAGGCATAATTAACACAGATGTGCTCTTTGATTTAAAGTTTACCAACAAGACCTTGATATTTCATTTAAAAGAAAAGTCACAACTAGCAGTTATGCCTTTACTACCAAAATTTTTTGACTAGGGGTGAAGTGAGGCGATAGAGGTACGAAGCGGATCCCGCCAGTTGTGCCTGACCCTAACGTGTCTAGGCGAGTCCACGTTGATTTTATTATATAAAACTTCTTTTGTCACATTAATATGATTTATTAGTATTTATTGGCAAAATTTTTTAATGATTAATTGCAATTTAGTTTAAAAATATGACGACAATTTTTTTATTTTATGTAATGGTATCCCATAATTATTCATTCAATCGATACATTACGACCAAAATTGACATTTTAATTGAATAATATTTTAATTGACACTAATTGAATAATATATTATTTTAATATATTATGACTGTAGATAAAGGTGGAGAAAAATTTCGTGAGGAAACATGAATGCGCGATGATCTCAAATAGGTACATGTGAAATCTATCCATTTGAGTTCACCATACAATATACATACGAGTACATACAAAGCTTAGATCCTTTTCATTTCAGGTCACTCATGCAGCCAAGACTTTATTACTATGCCGAAATTTTGTAAGCTTGTGTTGATACGCGTATGTGAGAATGGATGAATGTTTGTTTCTTTTAAACTTAAGACTAGACTAGATTCGAATTTGGTTGGAATTTATAACCTGGATTAGCACGTGGACCAAATTCTATATTCCACGCGGACGAGGTGGCGGGCAAGAGCTACTTATTATAGACTTACCAGGTCTAGTCTAAGACTAAAAGAGACGTGTTTTCTCGGTGGAGGAGCGATGGTTGGTGGACCCTCGTAGAACGCTGCCTCCTCCAGACCGTAGTCAGACTCGCTCTCCGTCCACTCCAGCTTCATTGCGCTGGGACTGTTGACAAAAACAATTAATTGGATTTTTTATTTATTTAGTGTTAATTTCTTAGTAGCAAACAGGCTTTCCGCCAGCCTTTTGACTCGTCCTAAGGCAGCATGAAGGCTTCATGTCTTACCTATGTTTTTGCCACGAATGGCTAAGCACCTAAATACAACATCAGATAGGATTTCTTCTCTATTTGAGGTTGGATGTGGGTGTCCGTGGGCTGCAGTGACCACTTAACATCAGGTGGGCTGCACGCCACTTTGCTACTCAATTACCTTACGGATAATAATTCAGGGGTGAAGCAAAGTTCCGTGGAACTTAATAATAATAACAAGAATTAAGTTTCCGTAGGCTTATGTTTCGCCGTCCCATGCCAGTAAGGCTTCATTAACCGCAAGCCAAACCGCTTGATTTCGTGGTCGTAGCTACGAAAAAAAAAGTAACATAGCTTGTGTTTATAACCCTATAAATTCTGACACTGGCGTAACCCGATAGTAAATTAATAATAATAAAATAACTCATAGTAATAGACCATCTTAAAATATATAAAGTATTATAAAATAGACAATGACTAAATCATTAAGAATACAGCAATGGGCCATAAAAACAGTTTCAGCATGCATAGAAGTCAGTAAGTATTGTTTTAATATTGAAACAAAACATTATTAAGCTGTGACGGTTTTTAAAAGTTCATGGTAAGTACGTACGAGTATGTTTACCAATTACTACTTATGTATACAGACAAAATATCTTCCGTTATCGAGACTCATGCGTGTGGTAGATATTTCTCCTAGTAGCAGGCATGAATCCTCGATATTCGATACCTACTCTTGAAATCAAGTCTATTCCAAAAATTATTGCTCTACATTTCCTTACGACACATACTTCCGAGTAGTAATTCAAATAAAAAAATACAGAGCATTTCTTCCACCGCGGCGTCTGCGACACGATTCATCGAATCCATTAATATCCCATCAAAGCGATCGGCATTAGTTAACACTTTCGACATAACGAGTTGATCCGGCGGAAATGGTTCCCAAAACCACGTGTTAGAAACTAAACACTTTGAACTGTTACTGAAAACGCTCTTTTTCAGTGGGAATTAGGGTCACAATTACTTAGCAAAAGTCGATAACGACTCGAGGAGCAGCCAGGAGCGTGATGCGGTTAATATGTCGTCGGCCAAATTCGGTCCGTCTGAAGATCGGGTTCAGTAGTGTCGCTACGCCTAATATCCGCCGGAAACGATGCTACAATACTGACACCATCGACATTATTGTCATGTAATTGAAACGGTGTGTCGATTTGTCGTCCATTTGTAGTATGACGAGGGTGCGCTGATTGGAAGGCGAGGAGCGGATTTATTGAAGGAAAGTAATAATTAGTTACGCTCTACTGTTAATGATGTGCTGAAGTGTAGTACATTATGGGCCCTTTTGGAGAATAAGGCCTACTGTAATGGGACAAAACCTTTTAGTTTCAACCATTTCTTTCATCATCCATCCCTTTAAACTGAAAACATAACATGTTACTTTGTGACGTTTCCAACGTATCAAATCAATGATCTTTATGCAATAAAGATAAAGTTCAACAGTACCAAAATGAATTTTCCTTATGTTATCAGCTACAGTTATGTTTAATTTTTTATGTGCAGAAATACTGTCATTGCCCTATAACTCATGTATTTATGAATTCAAGGCAAAGTGTAGCTATCGCGAATTAGCACAAATGAAACAAACCGCAGCTCGGTATCTAATCATCTGGAGATAACGTATCTTGCTCGTCACTGAATCATATTATGTGTGAATTCGTGAAAAGCTTTTCTTTAAAATTAAATAGAACTGTACCAAGATAACAGGATTTATTCCTTGCTGTACACCGAATACCGACAACTATAATATTCTTCCGTACGTTTGTCCCATTACACGTTAAATAACTCAATTTACTTCCTTTGCTCTTTCTTTCTTCACTAATTCAAAATCATACGTTTTAAAATTAGTAAATCATTCAAGCCAAATCATGATAAGTTTCCTCAATGAAATGAGGTTTTCTTTATTGAGTCTCACATTACAATTAAAACTTTCTCCACCAGCCAACCCCGGGTAGTGGAAGCACAACGTCTGATTAAAAAAGCCTAAAGCCTTAAGCCTACAGTAAACTTGTAAAGTGTTCTTAGCGTTCTTTATAGAATTGATCGGCACAGATGCAAATTCGTCAGCTTGATTACCCTTCATCAAATTGTCAATGCCCTGAGGCTTATTCAGTTTTAGACTAACGGATGTATAGTTTATTCCCTTGGTATAAGGGTGACTGAACTGGCCCTAAGCCCAGATGGTAATAACCATAAGGTTCCCGACCTGTGGAACTTAACCCTAGCAACAAGCACGCACGCGATTTCGCATGTGGTCCTTATGTCTTCTGCATCGCATGGCAGATAATCGATTTATGAATACCTGAAAGCCTTTCACTCAATATGGTGCAAGATTCTCAGAATCGTCATTAGAGCTTGGATATTATTCGTTTCTTATTATTTTAATCTTACTTTATATGTCTTAATTACTGTGAATTGTATGAGATGCAATTATGTTAAGTCGATTGCATTAATGTATGTATATTGTATACACTACAGCTATTATGTATTCTGTGTCTACAGTGTGAATCCCAGTCGATGCACGTTGGGAATTAGCAAAATCATTTTTGGTTCATTTCAAGCCGAACATAAAATGTTTTTGTAATAAATCTTAGTGTATTTATGTATAAAAATGAATAAGTTTGTATAAAAATGTTGTCTTGGAACATAAAGAGGATTTTTGGAGGTACTCGTACATAGACAATATGATAGACAGATGACAGGACATTATGCCAAATAAAATTCAATGATAATAGGAACTTATTGATTAGTACTTATCTACTATTTTGCGGATATTAAGGTATTATTAAAATAAAATGGCTAAAAGATTTACGAAACCTGCAGTAAACTGGGCTGACCTAGAAAAAAGAGTACCGCCACATGAAAAAGGAAAATTTTTCGCATTCAAAGCAAAAGCCGATGGTTATTTGCGGAGGTATTTTTATGCATTTTATGTAAATTAATATTTATGTTATTTATATTATGAGCAATAATTGGTTCATTTAGAACAATTTAGATTCCAAAAAAATAATTTAGTGTTACCCAGCTAAAACATAATAAATAAGGTCAATATGTCACATTACATAGGATACTTCCTCTCTTTAAGAGTTCAAGCCAACCCTCCAGAAGCCCCTAAGATAAATTGGGAGGAATACAACAAAACAGTGCCAGTAGCGGGACTGGTAGATAAGTTTAAGGCAGCCTACGCGGAGTTTAAAGTTCCCTACCCCACTGATACATTGTCTGCCAAAGTCGACGAGCAGTGGAAAGCGTTGCAACCCGAAATCAAAGAATTCTGCGCACAAATGCAGAAGGACATCGATGCGTAAGATATTTGTATCGTTATAAAGTATCCATTAAATGTAGGAAACATTTTAATTAAAAATCCTGGTAACTGTTAAATATTATCAGAAATCTGATAGCTTACCGATGCAAGTATGTATTTCATACTATTTTATTTTCACACGCAAATTGAAGAATAAACCAATTTCAAAGAACTAGACGCTACGCTATACTATGATGGATATGAAAATTCCTTTGGTTTAATATCATCCATGTTATCAAAGAAGAGATGCTATAATTTGATTTTCAATTGCAGTGCCACAAAAGAGTTGAATGCAGTCAAAGCTCTCCCTAAGTTTGAAGATATGACAATGGAAATGTTTTACGACCTATATCCTGATATAGCGCTGGACCCAGTGAAGAGACCGACTTTTTGGCCACATGATGATGAGGAGCAGCTCTGGTACAAACCACCCCAGGATAAGGGGAAGAAAGCCGAAGAAAAACATTGATAACTATTGCATTTTCATGTCATACTTTTAATATACATGTTTCTTAGAAAATTCGATTGTATTTTTATTCGATGAGGTGAAAGAAAACGCCTGAGGGAACGCGTCTTTTCATTAATGCAATGTACTCGAATATACACACTTGTGTATTCAAGTTTTTCTTGTGTCAGCTTTCATTTCGACAATATTCAGCATTGCCGTCTACAAACAAGTCTAAGGCTGCGTTTCCACCAGAGATGTGCGAGATCTCTTTCAACATTTGGTGATGTGCGATACAGTGATCTAAATCCATAATTCGGAAACAATTGACAAACAAAAGCCATTGTGAACTTGCCTGCAGTCACTGTATGTACGAGCGACAAGCTTACCTTACAAAATGCGATAAAGATTTCTGAATACGACAATTAACGGAACAAAGTCAATGTACGGCAATCAAGTCCAAACATCGCATGAGTTATTGTCGTCATCCATAAATAAGAAGGGCTGCAGGTCTAAAAATAGCACCCATTCAGGGTCGCAGTGGAGACATTAGCCAAGAACTTGCCGTGGCAAATTGTGACTGATTGTCTGAGTGGTTAAGTTTAGCTGTGGCAAAGTATCTAAAGTTCACACAAAAATTTGTACGTGATCGTGTAACAGTCCTATTTATTTATTAATCTTTGTCTACGTAGTGTAAAAAATTTGATTCAGATTGGGATAAAACGTATTCTATATTATATGTCAATCCATCTACTTGTATACCAAATAAAATCTAAATATATTCAGCGATTTCAGTGTGAGATTATCAAAAATAAACATATAATACATTCATCCATCCTCACAAACTATCGCATAGGTAGGATAGGAAGTAAGAGAGGAACGTATAAAGTAGTACAAAGTAGGATTTTTGCACGCACAACGCACATAAGACGAGAGAGAATGCGATGGCTAAGGCAAATATGGTAAAGGTTCTACTTATTTCCACAAATAGTAGTATTAGTTTTTTTTATTTCTTAGCGTGCTCGTAGGTACTGGCTCAACTGCGTTTTTAAATAAATTTTATTTCTTTAAAATTCTGAGTTATGAAGTGCGTAGATGTGACATGCAACCTATACAATTCATTTTTAAATATTGCGCAAAAATTTATTAAAAGTTATTCCAAAATAATTATATCTTTGACTCTACACTTCACTAAAATTGAAAATGTTGTTACATAGCTTTCGGCTTATTCGGTTAGTATCTTCCCGCTACCTTTTAATTAGACTTATCAATAGGCATGATGACTAATTTTCAAAAACTCTTCTATGATATTCAGAAGTTTCTATTATGTCTAAAATATATCATATTTTTGTAGAAAATTAAGGTTTTTGTGCAATAAAAGTACATTTAAATTTTAATTTTCAAATTCATTCCAAAACGCTCGCCCGTGTCATGACGTCTGTCATTGCGCCACGGCTCAGTAAAAAATGCCAGATCGCGTATAATATGCTTACGAAAAAAATGACGTTAACTAAGACGTGACGTAAATTGACGTAATTCGATTTGATGGGTGTTTAAGCTATCATGGCGGATTGTTGTATTTTGCAGATTTATTTTAACAAATAAATTATTAATCTCGACATTAATAAGAGAATAAATACATGTTTCGAAATCCTTGAATCCTATTTCATTAGATCAGATAAATATTTTGGCGATACTTGATTACTGTCATCATGCCCATTCCTTTACCGAACTTATTTAAACCCCATTTTATTTTTATTGCCATGTTTTGGATTGCAATAAACGGGAGGCATTTATAGCATGCCACGTTACAATATCAATACATGCTCACTCCGATCGTGGTAATGTAGCTCTTGGAAATGCAGCTCATTCTCGTCTGCTGAAATTCTTCATCAACGCGATGTACAAATTTCTCGCGATCCCCTTATAATTTAAGTAATTTAATATAACTTAACTATTATGTACCTAATTAGTAGGTTTGGAAAGGGGAATGTTTTTGTTTATTGCAATCAATCTTCCTTTAAAAGTCTCAAACTACTGACTTCTAACAGTTCTAACCATCTTTCAAAATAGTATGCCTAATGTTAAAAACGTAAATACCCTACAAACAACAGGTTCATTCAAACTGTTCAACTACATAGTATTATACACATATTGTGCGATTATTTACAGCCAGTTCTAAGAAGTAAACTCCCCTGTAATGCAAGTTAGTTTCAATGTAGTGGCACAAATGTGGTTATGGCCCGTTAAACACGGTATAAGATCACCAACGATGTTTAAGTAGAGCTCATTATGTTTGAGGTTTGTTATTAGATATTCCATATTTTAGCCGCCAGTTTTAATTTCAATCTGTAGTGTGTAACAGATGTACGTACATTGCGATAGTAAAATGACCTTTTCATTCCCTAAAAAGAAGTAATATCCTAGCTGTACTCAATCTAATAAAATTATAACCTCACTGTACTAGACTATTAAAGGTACCTAAATACATAGCTAAGTATTATGCAGGTAGAAATATACAATAGTAGCTATTTTGGTACGTAAAATAGCAACGATATTGAAAAGCACACATATATGCGCACAATTATTTAAAAACTGCGTATTAATGCTTTGAATCCAACTTAAAATTTCTGTGATTCTCGGCGATCAATTGGTAACAATGTGAAAATTTTTCTTCATTATGTATGTATTAATATAGGTATGTAAAGAACCCTTTGTACCTATAAATCCATGAAAAATAGCGACGCTACTAAGAGTAATTCTTCAATCCGAGAAAGAACGTACATATTTCGACATGTAGCTGGAAAGATGAATCTAAAAATAATGCACTGAGAACATCCTCTTCCGCTTCCAGTAGAAACGTTAAGTATTATCGTGGAACAATCATCGACTCCGTATATTCAAATGGATAAAATATCAATAGTCATTCATCCAGCAAATTGAAATTCTTTGCATACTACTTGCATATTATCTATCTGTCATGCTTGAAAGCGTCTACCTATCATGGAATGAATTATTTTAAAGAGTTCAATTTAATTGTACCTGTATGGTTTAAAAAAAACCTAAGCAAATGCCGACCCACTAATTTTAGATTTCATTGATTTCAATGTAGATTTACCGTCTAACTTAATGTTGTTTAGCTTTCAAGACTGCCATGAATGAATGATCCAAGGATTTTTTTATCTATTCATCAATTACGTCGAAGGAATACCGACTAGCGAGTAGCGAGCACAGCCAGCCTGAACTGATAACACATGATATGTATTCCGTCCACGATGACATTAAATACATTATTATACGTGAATGGGCAGGTATACGCTAAGCGAGGGATTATCAATTATCTACTTAACCCTCGTTACTGCATTAAATACACAAATAACAAAAGCAGTCTTCATTGTTCTTTAAAAGGCATTAAAAATGTTCAGTAAATGGGCCACGGGCCAGCTCTTCAAACACTATTGAATAAATATGGTTCATTATGTTTACACCATGTTTGGATCGTGAACATAGTAATGTCCCGTACATTATTGAGTTCACAATCAAACTATTTCATACATGGATTCTATTAATAAGCCTCGGTATTTGTGCGCTTAGGCACTTGAATTTAATAACTCTTGTTACATCGTATAACAAAATTAAACGAAAATCTATTTTTCTTCAAAATGTATCCACAGAAAGTTTCCTGACGAAACAACGGTTCATAGAGCTGGTTGCTTTACATATTAGTCACGAAGACCACAAGTAGGGCTGCCCGATCTAAAAATCGATTAAACAGGATGCAATGTTCGGCCCGATCGAATCATAAGATCGTTTAAATAATCGTATCTACTAAAATCTTGATTTGAATCGTAATACAGTAAAAGAACACAAGAATCATTTGCAAAGATTTGCACAGTTAAAGAAATTGTAACCCATATAAACAACGTATTGATGCAAGAAAAAAATTACACATAAAAATTGTGTGCGATTTAAAAAATAAATATCGTATTAATTTCACTAACTTACAATTGTCATGAATGTTGGGTTAAGGCGTGTATCTTTCTCATTTGAAGAGGAGAATCATCTCTGCAATGGATGACTAATAGATTGATTATTAACTATCAAGATCGTATAAGATCGGTTGAATACAATACGATTTACCCGCAGATCGTCAATCGGTTCTGAGGTTACGATTTACCCGCAGATCGTCAATCGATTCTGAGGTTACGATTTAAAAGATCAATTAAAAGCAAATAAAATCACATCCCTACAGCGTGTATGATCGAGCGGGGTGCTATTGCTATGTGGCGCTAAATATAGACCGAGGCAACAGGTGGCCTGCCTACCCTGCCTCTACCGCCCTGTCACCGCCCACGCACGCCACTTACAGTAACGGGATGCGTGCGAAACTTTACCTCACCATAGTCTCTCCTCAGGCCTTGCCTTGTCATCACTGGCTGTCGCAAATACGACACAACCAACCGACTAACCAACACGACAAAATTTAAACACAGCTTTTTGTATGTAGTGTGGATCTTATATGACCTCAACCTGACATGCGACAAATGCAACATCGTCGTAAAACCAATGTGTTGCGATCAATCGATGTTGTCGTCGACTTCCTAATCGGGACAAAGGGTAAGTGAGAAAGAAAGAAACGGACTGCGAACATTTGTTTACGAACTCCAAAACTCAGTTAAGTACCTACTACTCAAAAGTCATTTGAGTTTGTACACTTTGAGTTGGCTTTGAATGAGTATTTGTGAGTCCATATTCCTACGAGTATATAGATGTCATAAAAACCCTCCCAAAATCAAAGATACTTGTACAAAATTAACGATTGCAATTATAAAATCGGACAAAAAATAATTTAAAAAATTAAACTAACATCAAAAAAGTATAAAATAAAATTCGTAATTTTTAGTTTTAAGTTCATATCACGGAAACTACTGGACCGATTTTGATGAAACTTTTACCATTCCCTAAGCTGAACAAAATGCAAACAAAAAGAACTAACAAGATCTGTGAATTCGTTTCGGAGATATGGGAGGACAAACATATCTACATACAATAAATACATACACCCATGAAATTTGGTATTCCTTTTTGGAAAGCCGTAATGGGCCAACATAATATGTAAAAATTGTGCAGTCCTGAGAATATTACATACATACGTGTCGAATTGATATAAGTCGATAGAATTTTAGGTAGAGTAAGAGAATTATAAATGTCTCTAGGTATAGGTACATAGCGCGGCCGCTGATAGGAAGTCGTTTTATAATGATATTATTATCGGAGAGTCGTCGAACCCGCCATGTGCCGCAATGCATACATTATTGTGCTTTACGGCACTTTGTTTATAAATATGTTAGGCTTGTTTTCAAATGCATACATTATAGTTACTTACTCTACGGGCATATAACTTATAGCCAACAAAATGAATGGATAAGAAATATTGTATGAACTTTTAACGTTTTAATCCACAGAACAATGGTGACAATGATTTTTATATAATTCGTATTACCAAAAATGTATGATGTATACAATCATTCGTATTCACCAAAAAATTCCTTCTCTTGCACTTTTGAGCCGAGAAAATAGTTTTTGTGTTGCAATTTTCATTGTTCTGCTATTATTTTATCAAATGATGGATTCGGTTTCATCTATAATAGATGCTATTTAATATTTTTTCCGCACCAAACGGTCTAAAGCTATTATTGACCAAGTTTGTAATGTTGATCCTTACTAATTAATTCATAATTAAAAATTCTGGTGCGCCTACGCAGACGGCGGCGTCGACCAATTACACTGGTGTAATCTTTATTTGAAAATATGCGTTATTTTAACAGTCCTTAGGTAGAAATTTGAAATCATAAAGCTTTGAATGAAGGGCAAGCGACAGTTGTTTTATTTTGTACTATATTTAGTACTTGGACTGAATTGTTACTGTGCCAGCTTGGTATGAAACGATGTGACGATTAGCATACTTGGTGGAATGCATCACTTGGATATTTGTCTTAAAACTCTAAAATTTTGGCTTTCACGATAATTCACTTTGTTTTCTTATCAATTAAGTAGGTATAAGAAATTCTATATATCTAACACAATGCATATCTAACAAATCAAAAGTTGACTGGAAGATAATGCTTTTTGTTCTCTTGTATAATTTTTGAAGTTCCTATTCATATTCATATTTTTAACTTTACAATAAAACCCAAGTACATAATTATTGCTACGAGTACATTATGAACTTCTATTTCGTATTACAACCGCAAGTCAACCAACATTGGGCCAAAAGGGTAGGGACATAAAAACGCATGAGAAGATTTTGACTTGAACATCTGTTTCCATTTGAGTATTGCAAAAAATGTAAACCCAAAATATTAGTTCATCACAGTCTCAACAGACCTCAGATGAATATTAACTTTTAATACCAACAATAATGTGGCGTGGCACTTTTGTGGTCTCGGGAAGAAAACCTAAAGCAAATCAACGTCAAGATATTTCTTTTCAATGATGTTCCAATGATAAAATCATCTAATGATTAATCAAAAACCAATGTTGTGGATAGATACCAAATAATAAATTATATTTATTTTATCAATGTTAAACTAAACATCCATCGATTGAAAATCTTAGGCACAGGGAACACAACCTGAGGCCGAAGCATTTCAGAAAGAAATTTCACATGTTATCCTGCCTTTCTGCGAACCAACTGACTCAGATCCGCTCTTCATTTAGTTGTATTATATTCAAAATCCATATTCGCCACGCGATGCCTGTCCCGAAGCGTGTCAGCCGACGACGTTTCTACCTGTCGGGCGCAGGGTCCCGTTGCGTGCAAGGTACAACCCTACGCACACATTCGCAAGAATAAATCTCACACTGACAACCTGCGCCTGCGCAGCTGTTCCCCCCTCCCCCATTCACCCCCGCTGCCGTCCAATAGAGCACCGAACCTAGTCACTAGTGGCTCGTCAGATGTCGATCGACAACCTTTTTTTTCTCCTTGAACGCTAAATTAGAAGCGCCCGCAGCGACTTGATTATGCTGATCTGGCGAAAACCGAGCATTTTTGTGGCAACGACGGTTAAATGACCCGTAATGTATTAAGTTTATGGTAATAGGCGTTAGGTACTCTTGTTATCTTATATCAAAAACATTATTAATACGCTTTGAGACGCTTTTCGTGAAAAACCCGTTTTCTGTTTTGTAGGCTATCTTGAAATCTGATTTAATATGTAACAGTGATGATACTTTATGCCTCTAACCTTCAGATAACGAGATAAGGATAACGCTCTGGGCTGATAAAGTGCCATCGCATAATGTGATTTTTGATAAATGTTCTAAACAAACAAACGTTACGGCGTATACCTAATTGTAAAATTACTTACAGTAAAGTCGCTACCTAGAAAAAAAGCACTCATGACTTTTCTTAAACGATTAAAAAGAAGATCGTGCATCCATGTCATATGACATTACTCCATAATGCTTTCTAACTGAAGTCCACCAATCCACAATGAGCGCGTAGTAGACTCAGGCCTATCTTATACAGTGACAAGAGACCCAACCCTGCAGAGAGTCACTGATGTTAGATATTACAGTATTTGAACATTCTTTGCTAATGGTGCCTATCTATTTTCGAAGATTATTTATTGAGCGTGGTAATCAGTGCGTCAATTGAAAAAGGAGTTTGGAAAATAGCTTTAACGCAAACAAGATCATCGACAGCCGATACTAAGATTTAGATAACTCGTGCCAGGTCACGTGTGCCGGTTTATATCGCAAAAACCATTGAACGAGTACTAGTACGAGTATTACCTGCTAGTGACGTCAGTATTAACTTTACGTCGAGTTCAAATTTCAATTGTCTGTAAACCTAGTCGGGTCATCAAGTCCTCTCACAATGAGAAGAATGTACATTAGTCCAACAGGCTGTTGTGTGGATTTGTGGACTTCATATAACTTTTAGAACTTTTGGAGATCTCTCAGGCATTGTTAGTACCCGATGGTGATGGTCCGAGTGGACTGTATTTATAAGTAGGTGATGCTGGCTGGTAGTGTGTGGGTTAAGACATCAACCAAACGCGGATTGCACTTCAACAACTTTTATTGTAAAATATTAGAAAGACATTTTATAATTATAAGAAGAAGTAATGGCGATGAATGAAAGTAATGTGAAAAAATATATTTATTTTGTATCATGAGGTTTAAATTTTGATCTATTACTTTTTAAATATAAAAAGAGGTTTTGATGTTGGAGATTCCAACAGGCATGCACCTGCATGTTTGGATGCATTGCATTGCATGATGTGAAGGAAAACATCGTGAGGATATCTATACCTCACGATATTTTTTTCACCGTTACAACAGGTAGTTAATTTATTAAGCGCACAACTTTTTACGAAAGTCATTGGTGCCTGCCACTGGGATTCGAACCCGGGCCCTTCGCGTAGTAGCCGGTTTCTAGCCACTGAGCTATCAACTGCCTACAAATTTAAATTACAATTATTCTCAGCCTTCTCAGAGATATTGTAGCTTGCCCGGAGAGGCACTTTACCGCCGGTACCCTAACCAGCGTTGAAGCAGTATTTCTCGTGTCTTATATGTATTATTTTTTACTTTTGAGGCAACGATATTAGTCCTCTAGAATTTCAACGCTGGGTGCGTAAGACCCAGATAGCATTTCTAACCTATGGGTTGGTTATGGTCTCTACTACGGAATAAATGTGGTCTCTACCTACTAAACATTAGGTTGCCTATGCCCGCTCTATATAGCGACTTACTTAGATACTTTCAAATACAAGCTTTGAAATAATATAATTCTTTCCTTGATTAAATTACTAAATAAGTCCAAAATGATGTAGGTACGTGTTATTTTGATTATCATGTTACATCATGAAGTCGGTGCCTAATTGGCCAGACAACAAAGAAATTACAAGATTAATGCAACAAAGATACCTACTTTAACATCAACATAGTCAGGCAGTCGTAGTTTAAATGTTTGGAGAAAAATTATAATTATGTATTATGAATTGAAAGCATTTTGATGACTACCATTCTGCTTATAGAATATGTTCGTATGACAAGGATATAGATATATTATTGTTAAAATATCATATATAAAAAGTTAGTTAATTCAATTTTTTTTTCAAATGATGTACAGTTATAAAATACTTAATACTTTATATGTAAGAATTCCGCAGAATGTATGAGATGTAAGATGTAAGTATGATGTCCAAATAAGCAATCTACTGTAAGAAGACTCACGTGCAATATTTTATAATACCAATAAAAGCTTTAGTATGGCTTTGTGTGAAATAATGGAGAATTAAACAAATTTAGAGTCAACGTAGAGTAGAAGCAATAACTTTGTATTTAGCAAGTAGCCTACACAGCTTAGCTACTTCTGTATCCTACTATCTACCTACTACTCAAATACTATCCTATTACTATAAGTAAATGTGAAAGTTTGGGAGGATGGATGGATGTTTGTTTTCATGTAAAAACTGCTGAACAGATTGAGATGTAATTTGGTAGTTTATAACCTGGATTAATGTATATGATACTTTTTATCCCTCACTGGACCAAGTTCTACAATCCACGCGGACGAAGCCGCGGGCAGTTTACTTAATAATAAAATACAATGTTACTTTTCATTCTATTACCATAACTGATAAAGGGTTTCAAGGAATCTTCTCCAGTGCAGCCCTAGATACAGTGAAGATTTCACCATAAAATATCTCTTCATATTATTATTATCTAGATCCATCTAAAATATCTAAATAGGCTGTTGCCTGTCAGTCTGTCTGTCAGACAAGTATGTTTTAGTTGACATTGTATTGTAGTTTTGTGTATGTCCGTTGAAATAGTTGATAAAGTTTGTTATCTAATTAGACTGCTTACACGTAAATGTTATTAGTTACTGATTCATCGTTATATTATGTAGATTTTGTTGATTGGAAAAGTTTTTGTAAGTATGTACCTATCATGACACAAAATCATTATTGTTAAAAAACATATGTCATTACCATTAATTCTTGTATTATTGTCAATGTAGTGTTTATTATATTTGTCAAATACCAACCAAATTTTTGACGCTAGATGGACGAATTCAAACTACCCAGCTACTCATCTCAAAGAATTAAACTGTTGGATTAGATGTTTATAGTAATCCCAGATTAAGTAGGTACAATTCTACTACGTTGACTCGGAAAATTGAAATATTTTGTCATATTTTTGTACGCAGATGTGCATATCACCCATAAAGTGATATTCGTTTGATATGACGTAATTGTTTTCTTTCGGTTTGAAGATAATATTTGATGGTAGGTAAAACCGCACCTTGTACAATATTGTCAACCATGTAGGCTAGGGCTTTAAAATTTTGTGATAAGCACTTATAACTTAAGGCCTTGCTTCGTGCTATAAAAATAAATTGTTAGTCGTTGTAGGTGCTCGGGCAGTGTTCTTGTAAGGATTGCGCGTTGCCATTAGCGGGATCGACTTGCGGCGAGTGCGGGCCGACTCGCCTCGCAGGTAGCGCCGGAATAAAAACACCACTTGAAATGGAACGGACGCGGCCCGGTCTCACCTAGATAACAAGCGATCGACCGACTGAGAGCACAACCGACCATCTTTACCTTAGATCGAGAGCACTGGCGATTACAAACTCCACATAATGCCGTCATATCGTGAATCAACCGCGACGGTCCTCCTCCTCCGTTACGAGGCGCCCTAATCGCCCATTCATATCACACGTCCCCCGATAATAATATAAATAGGACCTAACGTCCGATGAATGGACTTATACATGTAAATCCGTCGTTCACAAATCGCAACAGAGCCCCGCGCGTAGGCGTCGGGTTTGAATGAAAATAAACACAACGGTGGCGGGGCTTACCTCTCGATTTTGACTAGAGTATCCAGGATAGCGATAGGGTCACAGCACAGTTAAAGGGATAAGTGTTGCACTGAACTTATGGGCATATCACTGTTTTGAACACGAACACGGTGCGGCGCGGGCGGGTACAGTACAACGTCGCCGCCGCCGACTCGATCGGAACTGCGTGAAGTAGAGTGCAAGCGTAGGTGCGCCCGCGTCGCACACACACAGCCGGTGGCGGTCTCATTCAGGCCGTGGTGGGGCGACTTTATGAATGGACGTAGTGAAGCCGTGTCGTATAGATATCAGTGATAAGCCACTTCGCGTTATACAATATGATACGGCCCGGATCGCTCAGCGGACGGCGGTTGACGATTGCCTCTCAGTTTCATATGAACATTGGCATTGATGAGTCAGTGTAATTGAACCGCTGGTGCCTTGTAGTTTCGAAATTAATAAGGTCATCCAATAGATGCAATCTAATTACAATGTAACAATATAATTTTCAATTCAACTTAACGATGAATTTTTATTATACAAACTTCTTTGAATCCATAAATTTATTTTATACCTACGACAGCCTTAAAAAATAATTAAATTTTTGCTGATAAAATTTGGTACTCATAGCCACAATACGATAATTCTTAGTCAAAAAACCATTATCAAAGTCAATAGAAAAGAACAATTCAACGTAATCAACATTTCAAGGTGGTTGAAAGTCGGCAAAAATGTCTCAGTTGCCCATGTTAGCCCTATATCTACAATAAATAATTATTGCTCGAAAAATAGGCTGTAATTTGGAGGCATTGCTACACAATTTGCCTGGACCTCTTTCCTATTTACGCGTGTCATCACTAGGGTCCGCCACCTTTATCACACGAGGTCACTCTTTGTTGGCTCCAAAAACCTCACCCTGAACACCTTCAGGGTTCTGCCGTAATTTATGGTAAGTTCGAAATATAAACAAGAAAAATAAGAAAAAATATTTTCACATATCAAAAATCCTTACTAGGTATATTGCAGGATTATTGAAGACACGTGGATTATTTTAGATCGTTACAAATTTATGATGTTAGATTACCAAAACTAAAACAAGATAATCGTGTAAATAACTTTATTAAATATCCTATACTTATGCGTAGCAATAATGTGACGTATAAATAAATATACCTAACAGATTATAAATATTAACAGTAAATATATTAGGTGCTTTATTTAGGATAGTCCTTTAAGAAAGCTGGATAATTTATGACTCTTATAGTCTGATCGCAGTTGGATGAAGTTGTGTAGAATTGATTGATCCAATTCAGCCTGCAAACAGAAAAAGAGTATTATTAAAATAGAAGTAATCTTCTTACTAGACGATAGAATTTAAGATGAGTCTTCATCTTCATCTTCATCTGAAACAGTAATGTTAGAACGGATTTTCGTTTTAGACCTCAAAAGTAGCAATGTGTTGACTTCTAATTGTAGACCCGCTGGGAGCTGGCCCCCGTCATAAACAAGGATTTAGCAACAATCCGCACAGATACTTGACTATTTGACGAGTTGCAAAGAATACAAAATAGGTAGAACCTATTTCGACTTTTAACTAGATCGATAAGTAAGTATCTGTCTATGATTCCCATTATACAAATAGGGTTTTTTTTTATAAATAAGTTAGTAAATAGATGAAATATTTAAATAAGAGATTTTATATACAAATTAATTTCAAATAGAATGAACTTGACAGTTTCTCGGGATTCACTAGTAGTGAGTTGCACTGCCTATTGGTATTCATACTTTTAAGTGAGAGGGAAGACCAAGAGTCCATTTGAGTCTACGGATACCAACGTCTCTTACTTGCCGACCGGGTGTATGTTGCCAGGTTACAATATCGGTTCCAGGAAAAAATAATGAAACTGTGTAAAGTGTGACTTAATTTATAGACGCCATCTAACAAAGAGAACCTACCAGGGTCTCTCCCTTGCAGACCTCGGGCACATTTTCGTTGGTTTTTGTCGACGCACTCCCACTTCCCATTCGGTAATTTTTCACGTCACAAATCATTATTTATCAACTGCAATAATGTAGTGAACGTACCAGCGTCTCCCCCTCGCAGACCTGGTGCAGGTTCTCGGGCTTGACGAGCAGCAGGTTGCAGAGCGCGTGCAGCGCGTCGAACAGCGCGTGCGCCGGAGCGGGCGCGCCCCGCCCCCCGCCGCCGCCGCCGCCCCCCCGCCCGCACACCGCCGACCGGTACTCCTTCACGTCGCATATTGCTATCATCGCACCTGACAACAATTACACTGGTCAAAAACACCGTAGGTATAGCGGCTCGTCCGTGATGGTACCTTACCACCAGCCTCTTAACCAGTCCTAAAGCACCACGTTCTTAGTGTCTTGTTTTTCGTCTGGGGAGGTATGGTCGACGATGATACTTTATTTGGGGCGCACATTTTAGTCATCATGAGTAGCAAAGCACACGCATGCAACCTGAGATAGATTTTTTTCTCTATTTGAGATTGGAAGCCACTCAACATCAGGTGGCCTGCATGCCCTTTTGCTACTCAATTAAAAGATACTATATAAAATCGTAAAATTAGGAAAAATAAAAACACAAAGATCTGCACGACAAACCACATTGACAATACCCAAATATAAATTAGTATTTAAAAAAATGTTTTTTATATTATGGCTATTAAAATGTTTATTAAAAATAAAAATGTTCAAAAACTCTTGCAATTTTTTTTTTTTTAAAACAAGTTATAGTTATTAGAAATTTGTTTCAGCGTTAAATGACGCCGCAATTTTAACTACTCGGCGTGGCTAGGTGATAGCTTTCGTTAAACAAAGTCATGACAGGTGGTCTTAAATGTTGATTTTATTATAATTATTATTTCTTTATATTTACGTAAAAATACATTTTTCTCGGATTTCGGTTATCACCGTATAAGTTAGCGATTAAATAATGATTATTACACTTTTACTAACATAGTGATAAATAATTACTCACCGGCAGAATTAAACTGGAAGTTTTGCAGGTGTTCATATATGACCCGGTGCAGACGCACTGCCAACTCGAGCGTCACCGAGTTGAGGTTGTCGCCCTCCAAATTGGCGTGAATCTTGTCCATCGTCGCATTCAAATACGACACTACAGCGATGCAAGCCTGGGTCCAAAATAATTATAATAAAATGTATTAGATAGACGGTTTAACTTATTTTAAATAAATTTATTTTATTATTCATATTCACACTCATAGCCACACACTAGGACTCCCTGTGTTGTGGGTGCCATGGACACACAAAGACAAGAACACAACACACCCAAACCAGAAACAGAAATTCAAATTCATCATTCAAATCTCTGCTCTGTGGGAATCGAACCCAGGACCCTGCGCGCAGCGCACCGTTGTCTTAACCAATGCGCCACTTGGGTCGTATTATTGCGCGTAATCGCACGTTAAAGTTAAGTTAAAGCGTCTATAGACACTGTTACACAACCAGTGTCGTCGTCCGCGTAGCACTGGATCCTATCACTCACTAGAAGCACACTCAAACATACCCACAACTACGCCTATTCCCGTAGCTCGGGGAACCTGAGCTTCGGTATATCCTGTCCATTGTAAAGGTTGAATAAGAGGGCGCTAGTGGACGGAGGGAAGTCCAAATGTGAGCTCAAATCCTCCAGTTTTCGATGTTGGAGGCTGGCGGTAGTGCATGGCCGCGTATTGTCATAAACTGCCATAGGGACAAGCCCACCCATTGTACTGCCTGCGCGGTATTACGCTCCACAGGAGATCTCCGATTCGTCCACAAATGCTTACGAAACCACTGGGTTTTTAAGGATATACATCACAGATAAAACCTGTTATCCCTCCGACGGTTACAGATACTTATTGAAGGATTGTTATCAGCATTTTTAATCAGCAAAATTAACAGTATAACTATCTTACCGGAGAGGCTAGAGTATCTATGTCACCCTCCGGCTTGAAGTCAGTCTTCTTCTGCTCAGTCTGGAGGTGCAGCTTGACCCAGCCCACGACCGCGGAGATGGCCCGCTCGAGCCCAGCGTCCAATTTGTTCTCCAACTGCTCTGTTATCACCGTCTTCCTTTGTATGCACTCACTCTGTTTTGATGTTGTACTGTAGTTTTAAAAAATTAAACATGATTTCTTAAATGCCATGCTGTAATGAATTGCACACAAATCCCTGATATAACATTAGCACTTATACACACACACAGACATTACTGCAATATCCTCATTTAATTCCTTAACATGTGGATTTTTTTAAAAATAAGATATGAAACCGGGTCATCCTGGCACAAGTATTTTTGTGCACTATACAAATGTTTACTTAAAAGGAGGTTCCGAGAACACTATTATTGTGACAAATAATATAGTATGTAGCAACTAAACTTCTGCAAAAATTATGACATGCTTACAAAATCTATAAAAGTATAAAAGAAGCAACAAGAAATTGAATAATGGCTAAAAACCACTAGCATTTGCGACGAAAATCTTACCTCACACAGGCTAGTACTGATTCTTGAAAATGCTCACCGAACATCTTCACTATTTTATTGGCCTGATTCACAATGTCAAAGAAGTAAATCTGAAAACCAGAACATTATCTTGTAGATTTTTGAATCCCAAGAAAACACTACTTTGGGCCTCAGTCAGGTGATTCCTGAGAATCCAGTTTATTTACCACTGATAATAATTCTTCCAGGCGTTGGCAGGATATGACATAACTGTGTCTTATTAATAAAAATTATATTAGGTTAATGTTACTATGCAGCTTCACAGAAAATCAACGCTATTGGTTCATATAACCAAATGAGGAGTGCAAGTCACTTGCAGCATAAATAAGTTTTCAATACATTTAGTGTATTATAGCCCTTTTTTGTTGCTTATGTTTCAATGAAATTCCACAATAAAATTCTGTTCTATTCTATTTGTAAAAGCTGGGTATGGTTACCTACAAATGCTTACCTGTGGTGGGGATTTGCTCTCAGCAATAGGAATGGACTGTAATCCAAGATCCAGAGCATAATCCACATGTTCAATTAGAAGATGTTGAATCAGTGCATCAAGAAGTGCTAACGTTGTTCCATGTAATTCGTTTGGAGAACAAAGCTGTAAAGAAACAGAGATTAATTTTGTAAAATTCAATAAGTTAGAATAAATTATAGGCACGGCTACCATTGAAAGCAAAATAAACTAGCCACTGGCCGGTGGCTGTGATCTGTCAGTCAGTTATTACAGTTCTTCTATTGGTTGGACATTGAGTGAGTGAGACACGATTTGCTTGTATACCATATACTGGCAAAATTGCCATAATACCAAGTAAGTATTCAGACTCCATAACTCCATTGTTCGAGGCTACGCTTAAAACTGGGCAACTTCGCCAAACCGTCGCCAAGTGACTTAACTGCCATTAATTTTAATACAATTTGTTACACAGCAGCCATACCCTTTAATGTACTTCGAACAATGTGAGCAGCTCATAACCACAATAATTTGCAAGCTATGAGCGGGAGAAAGGAGTTAACTCACAGTCTTGCACCTAGTGAAGGAGGTGGCGGAGTCCGCCAGCATCCTCTGCACCAGCTGCTCGCTGAGGAACGTCTCGCCGCCGTAGTTCTCTATCTGGGCTATGTTGATGTTCGCACGAGTGCCGATGACAGCTTGCAGGTCGCGGCGGAGCTCTTGGAATCTGCAAGTAGATTATTGTTACACATGTCACTTGTTTTGCCACAATCTATCTATGTAGCTATTTATATATATAATGATACTCATCTGCGGAACTGCTTAACCAATATAAATGTAATTTTCACTGTTGTATAATGGAAAACTTGGAGCAACACATAGACTATATTTGTTTTTTAGTAAGGGAACCTTACGTACCCCAATGGAAACAATTATTTCGGTAGTTCTTGGATAGATAGTCTAGAACAGTCTAGTATAAGGACAGGGCAGGGCAGGACAGGACAGGACGTCACCTGCCAGGTCGACTATAGAATAAACTTAGAAAAAACCAACCAATGAAATGGTAATTCTTGATGGAGTACAAACATGATCAATATCATGTCTTGTGTGTGTGCATAATAACCAATTCATATGGGATTCTAGTACCTACCTCAATATGAGCATAAAAGTCTAAAAAAAGAAAATATATTTTCATTATACACACCCGCCACCCTGGATTTGTTTCTTGACGTGTTGCTTATCAGTGTAGTAACCATGGAGCCAGTTGGCCAACACTGCTTTCAGCCTGCGTATCTCCAGCGCGGGATACCCATCACCAGCTCCAGCCAAAGCCCCATTAACCAAGGCCTCACGCCTCAGGTCACCGATCGAGGAGTTACCATCGGCAGAGACAAGATTCGCACCAACTAACTCGTCGCAGACCCGTTGGGTACTGAAATTTAAACATAATGTTGGCAATAATGGTTAACATTATGAAAGAATTGAAAAAAGTGCAACTCATTGCATCATTATGTTAGAGATCCCGAAGTCTGTACTGAAGAATGCCACTAAAGCAACTTGTCCTTTCCCCACTTACATAGATCTCAGACAAACATTGTGGAGCAAGTCATTTCATTGTTTCAGTTCAGCTAGTGAGTAGTCTTGTCACCTGATACTTCAGTGGCTCGTTGATGTAGGATGTGGCTGTTATGGATTGCAGTGACCAATTAACAACAGATGGCCAGTATTCTTGTTTTAACTTCTTTTTTGTAAAACCTGCATGCTTTTTTTCCATGACCAAATTTACTCAATATATATATGGGGGAGGATCCCCCATATTTTTTAAAATTATATCAGGCAAACATTACCTTGTGTACATATCATATAGATTGCGCAAATACTTCTCAATATCATTTTTATCAGCAAGTTTGGTCTGTATGTACTTCTGTAGTTTTAAGTGGAATATGTTGAGCACAAACTTGCTCATAACTTGGTCTGGGTTCGGGAATACATTGCTAATGATTGTGTAGTTCTTCTTACATAGCGGCAAAACTGCTGAGAATATGTCCTTGCCTAATAGTGAATTCTGCAAAATTTTAATAATTCTAAGATATGTATCAGATCCTTCTGTTTTGGTAGGTAGGTTTGCATTTGAATAATTCAAAGCTAAAGCAGTCTATAGTAATAAAATATCAACAAATAATTATCAATAAAATAAATTATTTCATAAGTTTTTTGCAAGGCACAAGGCAACATGTGAAAAAACTCGCTATAACTAACTTTTTATATGTAAACATGTTGCAGCTGCCACATTTAGCTACACAGAAAGTGATATAGCTTCCAATACTGAATAGACAAAAACTGGTGGAAATAAAGTTCTTTATCTATATAATCTTTGTCTATCAAATCTGGTGGAAATAAAGTAGTAGACTACATTGCATATGCCAAAACTTGGTAACTTACCATTTGGCTTGTTTCAATAAATGCATCAACTGTTTGTGAATACCCTTTGAAATTGGTCATTATATTGGCTATTTCCTTCATCCGAGCGGTATTGCCCTGATTTTGAGCCTTTACAAACTCTTCAATGAGGTTTCTTTCTATCTCATCATATTTGGCTTCTATCTTCTTTTTGGCAACCTCAAATTTATCTGGAGGCAGCTCTTGAGCTATTGTATACAACTTTTGTATAACATCTGCAGCCTCATTAAGCTGGGGATATATCCAAGAAGTATGAAATAAATAAAGTATAGATGACACTATAACACACATACTATTACTACTCTACATAAGCATTCCCTGTATTATTGATGCCATGAAAACATACAATACAAGTTATAATTACAAGTGCAATGTGGTATTGTCTTTAAATGGCATCAAATACCTTGTTTGGGTCATTGAACAAATCTGACAACACAGGACCAGGGCTTAAGAAGTTGGCAAGATGTGACAGAAGATCCCTAGCAGCAGCAGATCTGGCTCTTGGAGCCCTTGCGGCTCCTAACTTCTCGGCCACATCCAGAGCCCTACCCCCACACCGAGACATTCTCTCATCCAGGGAACTGAATACAGTGACACAGTGCTGGAAATAAAAAAAAATGGTAAATGATTATGGTGCTCAATGAAATAAATATGCACAGACACCTTGTATGGAGTTTAAAAAATAGTTGCATAATTGATATAGCATAGTTTATTGTATCAGGTGTTACTTGGCGGAAATCCATTGTTATTAAAGTTGTATTGTCTTTGCAACAATCTGCACACGTGGAACTTGTTTTCGTATGGACCCACCACCCTCCCTTATCTCCAGGTGGTTATGAACCATCAACTTATCCCAATAGTTGGTTGTCGAGGCATTACAACCATTGTAGAGTCCACATCACCTGATGATGCTCTGTTTTGGGGCAAAACACGTGTTGTGTACTATTGGAATAAGTTTTGATGGTATATACCTACCTGGAGATAAGGGAGACTCCTTTCAGCATTGTTAGCTATTCCTCATAGTTTCCGATATTCCCATCCATGCACACTTGAAAAATTCATCCTGAATACCTACATATTATGCCTATTGTTTTGTTGTTGTTACATATTTTTCACAAATAAAATATATGTTGTGTTTTACATATTTTCCATTCATTAATATTCACAAATCCTACAAAATGCTCTATTTTATATATGTTCAACTCTATACTCACAAAGATACATTAAGTTGGCATGCTCATCATTTCCATGTGCCATTTATAGTACACAGAAATGCCAAGTCCAGCCAGAGTGTACTGTATTTGATCCAATAAACAGTTGAGATGTTAAGTAACTTACAGAGTGTTGGTCCATGATATCTGACAGCCTAGCACCATACAGTTTTTCTTCTTCTTGTACAGCTTGTTCCAGCCTGGCACATTTTCTCTGCTGTCTTTCTTGTAATACCTAGAAAATAAGTTTGTATACTTATAACAGTATAAAGTGTACCTTTAACAGATTCTATTTGTTATATTTGTCAGTATTTCTGCATTTCAAAGGACACACTGCAAATACTTCTTCCCTCATAGAATGGTAAGGATAGATGGATAATCAGTCAACCACATTAGCCAAATACAAAGTCCCTATCTTTGTCAATATTATGGATGTATACAATACTATGAGGAAATGATATTATCTTTCTTAACCAGTAAAGCAAGTGGTATTTAATTTGGTAAAACACTTATGTAAAACACTTATGTATCTTTGAAAAGCCAGTGTGTGCCACTAGGATTTGAACTGCACCTCTTGATTAAGACTCCAAATTCTTAGCCTGGGTTATCTCTATTAAAGTTAGAAGGTAAACTAAAATGTAAAAAAAATATTATAGACCAAGGTTATGGAATTAAAATGGAATAAATTAAAGAAATTGTAACAAAACCCCTCTTCTATAAGGGACTACAAGTTTCCTCCACTTCACTAGTAATTATAGTTATAATAATTTCAGAATTTTCCATCTTCATCCACACCTTTAAATCTTGAATAGCTTGAGTGAATATATCGTGAATCATTTCAGGGTCAAATTGGTCATCTTTTAAGCGAGATTCCTGCATGCTGCGTCGCACCATTCTTTCCACAAATTCGTCGGGGTCGAAGGGATCCTAAAATTTTAATTTAATCTTCAATAACCTGAATATTAAAAGAGAAAGTTATGGTATTTTGTAAGCTACTTACCTGTTCAAGTTCTTTTATGTACTGGTTCATCATTTTTGCAGAGTATACTTATAAGTTTATCAACAATATTAAATTAATTCAATTGTTGTTCGCTGTTGAATGGGTAATTAACAAAATATCACCCAAAATAAAAATGAAACACCCCCAAAAACGGGTCCGATTCGACCGCAAGACAGGTGTCACTTGTCTTGTCAGTTTCCCAAATGAAATTTGTCAGAGGTCAATGTCAATTGTCAAGCCATATTGACATAGGTAACTAAGTTCAAATTTTTCTTTACTTGGATTCAGTGGTTTTAACTGATATTCGTGGAAAAGAACGGAATATTCGTCGGTTCATAACACTATTAGCTTCATTGTTCTCATAACATACATTATTGTATATCAATTTAATATTTATTTGGAGCCTTTCAGATTTAAGTTGTCGTAACAAATGTTGAATTTAAATTGTTCTGGACTTGTGTGTTCTTATCTTGTGTGTGTCCAACAAATCAAATCAAATCAAATTTATTTCCAACATATTTTTCACAAACATAACATAACACATTGTGGTAAAACAGATCAATAGTAATCAGAAAGGGCCAATAGTTATATAGATCGTCAGTTGCCTAAACTGGGCGAAAAGCCTGTAACATAGGCAACTGCACTCTCCCATTTCCTCCAACTCCATGTTACCGAGATAGTAGATCCTATTGTGGGGCTATGAGTTAAAGCGTTTAAATAAATCGAAACATGTAATTTTAAGTTACAATAAAAATACGAAATGTTCGGTGATATCATAGAAGTAATAACTATTAATTAAAAATAAAATTTTTGCCATGTTGTTAATTATTTAACACACGAAAACTTCGTAGTTAAAACTGTGCTGGTTTTGAAAAATAACATTTTAATTTGAGAAACAAATGAATTAAACATCAATGTAGCTTATACGTCTTTTTGGGAGATTTGATACAAGAGGAAGCGTTTTTTATATCCAAATTCTTTGTGATGTCGTAATATTTTGGCAAAATCTTGTGTGTTATAGTAAACTTTTATTTATATCGACTCTCATAAGGAGAGCTAAGTGTACACAAAATATAAAGTAGAATTTGAGAAACTTGGCAGGAGAGCAAGACATTGTGCGACTTGTGTACTGTGTGATGTCAAATGTATCCTAAACGGGTTAGGATAAAGTCAATAGAGCTCAATGGGTGAGCGCCTGAGCCCTCGAAGCTCCGAGGTAAATGCCTTGGAACAGCGAGGCTATCTTATTGGCAAAAAAATCGGACAAGGATCTTATGCCACCGTTCACCTAGCGGAGTACTGTGATGCATCAAGCCCCAAACGTATGCACCTTGCTTGCAAGATATTTGACAAAGAAAAGGCCCCAAGGGATTTTTTAGATAAGTTCTTTCCAAGAGAATTGGATATATTAACTAAAATCGAAAACCCTCATATCATCCAAGTGCATAGCATACTGCAGAGAGGGCCGAGAGTATTCATATTTATGCGTTATGCAGACAATGGTGATCTTTTGGATTTTATAAAACGTAACGGAGTCGTCCCTGAAAACCAAGCCAAGTTATGGTTTCGACAAATGGCCAGCGGGCTGCAATATCTTCACTGTAAGAATATTGCACATAGGGATCTCAAATGCGAGAATATTTTGCTTTCTAGACGATTCAATGTAAAGCTTGCAGATTTTGGATTCGCAAGATTTTGCACCGATGGTGACAACAGACGTGTGCTGAGTCAAACCTATTGCGGGTCCGCGGCGTACGCTGCACCGGAAGTGGTGAGTGGAACACCTTACAACCCAAAGCTTGCCGACGTTTGGTCTCTAGGAATCATTTTATTCATAATGCTGAATGCGTCCATGCCTTTTGATGACTCAAATTTGCGCAAATTATTGAAGGACCAAATGTCACGTAACTGGGTGTTTCGATCTCGCATCCGGGATACGGTTTCTGCAGCGGCTAAGTCGATCGTACGCCATATTCTTGAGCCAGACATTACATTACGGTTGACTCTCGACCGTGTCCTTTCGCATGATTGGACCCGTCCACGTAAGGATAAGAGCGCAAGTCTACTGGGGCGCTTGGTGCAATCAGCTCCATCAGCACCTCACCCACCAGGTAAACGCGAGTACGATGAAGCTGGCACGTCAGCCGGGGTCCGAGTCTCCGGTGATCATCGCGAGACTGAACGAGAGCGGCACGATGACATCAATATGCGTTCTCGCGACTGACTCACTGATCGTAAATTTCTGAATAGATAATAGCTAACAAAAGTTTAGGACCTTTAAAACCGTAAATTTATTTTTTTATTTGAACTTTTTATACAGCTGATGGCATTACTTTTGTAAGCCGTCAGTAGTGATAATAAAACTTTATTAAACATATGATTTCCTTTATTTTTTAGTAAAATTTGGTTCAAGTCCCGAAAATTATGAAAAAAGCGAGATTTCTCTACTAAGTTATTTTAGTTCGTCAAGTTGAAGCTTTTAAAATAATCAAATAATAGGTACTTTAAACGTACAGACGTCTAAGTATGAGTATATAACATTACCAAAATCATACTAGTTTCACGATTTTTTCAATGCATGTTATAATTCTCATGCGTTTGCATATAAAATATTTTATCCCATTGAATATGCTAATACCGCAAATGGCGTCGACATAATGGGAAATTTTATAAAAATGGTCAGAATCGAATCTGTGGCATTGTAGTTGAAAAACGTAGTCGAAATAGGATTCAGGCTTTCTGCTCTCAAATAAGTTATTGATTTTTCAAACCCTTTATTTGGCTGGAACAATTATTAGAACTTATGAGTAGATAGGTAAGTAGGCAACATACAATATGGTTCTCATATAATCACTATTCATTAATACTGAATCCTCAATAATCTATCAAAAATATTTTTTATAGTTCGGACGACCCAAGTGGCGCAGTGCATAAGAATGAAAAAAGTAGGCATGTAACATTTAAGTTGGAACCTAATAGGTGAAATGATTTATAATTGTATAGGTAATTAATTACAGTTCCTGTACCTACTTACTGTTATGGTCAAATTATAAATGGGCAAAAACGGAGGAATTAATCCGACATGCATAAATGAAATTTGTTCTCCTGAAGCATGAGTTCCTAAAAGTTTAATTACGTATTAGGTGGTTAGCTTAGATTTGGTTAGGTTAGGTGAGGTTATAGAAATGTGTTGAAAGAATAAGTATTCTAGACCCAGCCTACGAACAGGCGCGGCTCCACCGTTGTGGCATGTGAGCACGATGGGCATGCAGCATGCCCATTTGCTTTGTAAATATAAGTTAATACTAGGACTAGCATTTGGTAAATATAGCTTTAGTTAGACTAACAAACACCAAAGAATCATTACATAAAACACTAAGCAGATTTTTAGGTGGCTGTGTACGAAACAACTGATCGTGGATTTGAGAGTGAGGTGAGAGAAATAATAATATCCTATGTTAAAAGATAGGCCTATCTGCCTGCGTCCAAACAACAGCTGTTTGTGTAAGTCTTTGATAGGTAGGTAGGATAAGTAGAAAACTAATGACTAGATAGTCCTTTAGTCCTTTTGAGCTGTTTTTAGTTATATATTCATTTTATCTTCAAGTTCCTTTCCCAGTGTATGTTGATCAGCGAAAAGAGCCTTAAATTATGTAAGAAAGAAGGACTAGTTATGAAACCATGGCGTATGTACCTATACGAATAAAAAAATCTTTATCATACATAAATTATATGTATATATTCGTACCTTGTTATGTTGAAAGTGAATGAAAAATTCAACAAACCGTATTCGTACTGCTGAAAGTTATCCTTGGGTTCCTTTATCTCCTCACCCAGACCGATATCTAATATAATGAGAATAATCACTATTGAGTATGTGTGCACACGGTGTCTAGTTATTATCATCTTGTAAGAAAAAGTACGAGTAATGTTAATCTTGTACGTTATCAACCCGTTTCACCGTGAACAAAAGTAATCAATTTTACGGCAATACAGTAGGTAGGTAGGTATAGTAAGTTCTATAATACATTGTAAACATAAATATGTACGTGTATTTACCTCTCTCTACTACCCTAAATTTGACAAATAAAATAAAAAGGTAACTTCCCGTGTGTTCTCGTACCTATTAAAAATAATGTGTATAAAATATTAATTGGTACCTATAAGGATGAAGATAACGAATTGGGAACAGATTAATAAGTTAGGTATTATGAAACAAAGTAAAATACCTACTTATATGCAGATTTATTTATTTCAAAACAATTTATTTCAATATTTCAATAGTATTTCCATGAATGCAATTGAATTTTGTGTCAAACGAAACCTTACACTCTGTTATTACAAACCGTACAAGTCGGTGTCGCAGTAATGACTCCGCGCGAAATATTATGACTGCATATCTGGTAGGTGGTGATGACCGCATTGCCCAGGAACTTCCCAGTGGGATCCTGGCGGACCACGTGCATGTATTCATCGCCCAGTGTGAACTGGACCTGCGGAGGCGCCGCCCAGTCGCAAACAGTCGTGACGGCCGTGTTCACCGCTGGCGGGTTTATACAGTACATCTAAAATTGAGCAATTTTTTTATTAATATATTTTTATGTCAACCCTTCATGTCTACTGGAAAGTTTCATATTGAAACGGTGCATCATGATAGCGACGGACTATTATCACACGATTTTGATGGTTAAAGCAAGTGTATGTACGAAAATGTAAAATTATAATATACAGGTTTACCTGTAAAACACTAGCAATCTCGCAGCACTAGGTAGCTAACACCATATGTTCTACAACTTTTGGTAATTTGTTAATTTTTAATGTCATGCAATTTAATTTAATTTCCCGCTTAAATGTTTCTAACTCTCGCATCGCAAAGATTACATAAATAAACCCGTGCGAAGCGAAGGGGGGGGGGGTGCATTCATGAATTAAACATACTTTCGTAGACTTACACATGTCACGACAGTGCAACAAAATCTTGTATAACCATTTATTTTTTTATGCATTGTTACGTATGTTCGTACTCATAGAACAATAGTTGTTGCTTATGGTGTTACCTACCTAGTGCTGCGAGGTTGCTAATGTTTAATGTATAGTTTATAAATGTATAATTTATATTTAATTTGTCAAATTATATATTTTAGGTATGTTCTGGTTTTGGGGCGCTGATTTTAGTTCAATTCAGTTGGTTGGAATCTGGTTTAACTTATTAGTTTACGAGTAGGTACAAATCGGTTCTTAATTACGTATAACTATTAATATTTAATCGCCTGGCGCCAGTAGATTTTTTGTCCAGTTCTAAGAAAAAATACAGTCTCCCGAGGTGGAATAATGTGACTGTATCACAACTTATGTTCCTATTAGTTACACATTGTTAATATAATATTGTAAAAAAACATGTTACTATTATTACTTATGTATTTAACAACGAAGGGTTATCATTACAGATAAATGCATGCAGACAGAGTAAATTAAGTAAATGTGCATTAGTAAGTATAAAATATTCTTTAGGTACTATATAATAATTATTGTAAACGTAGGTAAAAGTATCTACTATTAATACTGTCAAAATTGGATGATTGTACATGACGGCGAATTAAAGCATTATAATATATCGGTACTATCTCACTTGCTGGTAAGCTTCATGTTGACCGGGCGGAATATAAGCCACTGGGTAGTCTAACTTGAACTTGGATACGTAGTCAGTACCTGAATATAATGATGTATAAAAATATTAATCATTAAGTTCTGTATGATAGCTTGCCTAATTAAATTTTTCACGCTAAAACTGCAACTTGAAAAAATTAAACTTACTTTTGGTAACATGTGTGCAATGTGGAGGACTCTCCAGTTTTTTAAAACCGTAGCTAGCAACAAATGTCATATAAATCACAAAAACTAAACATTTTACAAACAAAGTCATCATTTACCTATCGTTATTCCAGTACTTGGAACGTTCAAACTCTTATGATATCTAATTTATATTGAAGTCCGTAAAGTATGTTTAAACATTAAGTACGAGGCAGGTACTGAACATTTATAAGTGTGTTGATCTGTTCCCATTATCAGCACAAACCACACGCTATTTATAGGTAGGTACATAGCATTGTAGTAAAGGAATAAACACCAAAAAATACAGAGAATACGGAAGTAGCGTGGATAGCACAGTGGCGCATTCGACTTAATTTTAATTTTTACTTTAGGAATATGTAACTTATGTACTTGGGAAACTTTGCATCCAGTAATTTTAAGACCAGTAGGTAGGTATGTAAAGTCCACTTACGCGATTTGCTCGCATGTGAAAGTAGATATTGGAGGTACTTAGGTATTGTACAGTGGCGTAACTGTCATGCCAAAATGCCACGGACCCCCTGCCTGAGGGAGCCTCGGCCCAAGTGGCCACAATGTTTTTTTAATTTGGTAAAAATTGTATGTTTCTAAATTGTTAAAATTGACCCTACTAAAAAAATAACTCTCTGCAGAGTATATGAAACCTGCTTAACATAAAATATTCAACATGAAATAAAATTTTACTGGGGCCCCGGCCGGTGTATTTTCCACGGGCCCCCGATGGTATAGTCACGCCACTGGTAATGTGGGAGTGTAGGCTGTAGGTATGTTCCGTCATTTTGACAGGAGACCCAAATGCCCAATCCTGCAGTGGGCAAATGGCTAGCTGACTGACACAGTAGTAAATTTAAGTTAGTGCAGTACCTACTCGTACGTGTCACGGACCGGGATCCCGGAACAATAAATTAGAAAACAGTAAAGACAGTAAGTAGTAGAATACATAGTTCGAGCACGCCTTGCAGCTTCACTTCTGTACTCTGCGTGTTTTGTATAAAATATTTCTATGAGACATAATCGCATAAAAGCACGTTTATATTATTATGTAAACACCCTATCTGCACTAATATTATATAGAGGAAAAATTTGTATTTTTGTGTGTGTGTATGTTTGTAATGAATAAACTCAAAAACTACTGTGCCGATTTCAAAAATTCTTTCAGCATTGGATAGCTACATTCACCCTGAGTAACATAGGCTATATTTATTGCTAGATTTAGTCAAATTAATTGGCAGAGCGAAACCTGCCGGTCAGCTAGTTCAGTATAATAAAAATGAAATGTCGTTCATTAGTCTCGCTTGAAGAACGACCGAACCGATTGGGCTAATTTCGGTTTTCAAATGTTCGATACGGAGAGAAAATTGAAAAAAAAAATTACCTACTTGAGAGGTGTCAAGGGACACCCGGATGGAACGAAGTTCCTTTCGATTAATTAGTGAAGGAATTGTAATAAAATTTTATTATTTATTATGTACAAAACCTGTATACTCAACAAAAATAATCGTCGCGACACCACACTGTTCATGCGAAATAGAAAGACGAAACGAAAATATCTGGCTTGCTTTCTATAATGGGCGAGCCATACTGTTTAAAACAAGGCCTCCACATCGGTCTCCACCGGCGGTTTGCAACAGTGTAAACGCTTGTTTGCAACAAAAATTCGTTTGACCTTCAACAACCTCTGTGGACGGTCGCGGCCCACCAACCGCTTGTGGATGCCGCCGTTGTAAACACGATTTCCACAGTGTAAACGCTTGTTGTAAACCGCGCTAGGGCAGTTCGAAGCGGCAACCGTTGCGTGCGCACGTGTCGTTCTATGTATGCAAAATGACGTCTCGTGAAAAAGAAATTATATTATTATTAAATTATAATTATTGCGGTGATAGCCCAGTGGCTTAGAATTTGACCTCGAATCGAGGGGTCCGGGTTCGAATCCCAGTGGCATGCACCAATGACTGTAAAAAAGTTATGTGCGCTTTATATAATTAAATATCATCTGCTGTTATGGTGAAGGAAAACATCGCGAGGAAACCTGCATGCCTGAGAGTTCACAAAAAAAAATGTTCTCAAAGGTATGTTCGTCCACCAACCCGCAGTAGGCCAGCGTGGTGGACTAAGGCCTACATCCCTCTCATTGCGAGAAGGAGACCCGACCCTGTAGTGGGTCATTAACGGGTTACTGGCAAAATCATAATTATTAAATTATTATGATTATTAATTAATTATTATTTCATCCATATTTTTTTCTTTTTTCTTTTCACCGGCGGAAATGATTGTTAATGCCACACCAACTTTTTGGAAGTTTAGATGGCTAAAGCCATATTGCATTAGCGTGCTTCCAACCAGAGAGTCGACAACACACTGAGGTGGGGGCTTTGTTGTAAACAAGTGTGGCCGCAAACACCAACCGTGGGCTCCACAAGCCTTCCACCAAGGTGACCTCTGTTGGACGCTTGTTTAAAACAGTGTCGCGCAGGTGTAAGAGAGAGAGAAAGAGACACACAGACCACAGAGAAACATGCGCACGCCGCACGGCTTACAATAGCTTACT
Source organism: Erynnis tages (assembly GCA_905147235.1). Taxonomy (NCBI): domain Eukaryota; kingdom Metazoa; phylum Arthropoda; class Insecta; order Lepidoptera; family Hesperiidae; genus Erynnis; species Erynnis tages. The sequence goes on from LR990087.1 coordinate 4,643,502, forward strand.
ATAGCAAAAAGTGTCGTTACACAAAGTGTCGTTACAACTTATCGCATTAATTTTTTCCGTCTAGCCCCCTTGAACTTCGTTCCAAAATGGGAAGAACGTAGTAAAACAACAATTTTATCTCCCCAAATATTTGGCAGAAGTGTGCCGGGACAGCTAGGTTGAAATGAAAATATGGCATACAGGGTTTGGGTTGGTTTTCAATTATTTATTTAGGCATATCTTTCTAATTATTTAGGTAGCTGATTAATTACAATTTCACTGACTTAACATATTACATCCATTTTTTACCGATTCACGATGGTTTTCATGTAATTAGGTACAAGATCGGTTCATATTTTGACTTAACCAAACGAAAAGATAATTAAAACAATAACAAACAAGGAAATTCTAAATTGTAAAAATTAGTCTCGTAAGTTCGTAACGTAAGAAAATTGGTAGGTGTAGATTGCAAGTACCTATATTATTATATATCATAATACTTTGCAACAAGATAGATTCATTTTGGCGCCTGTTCTGTAATATCATCAATATCATTATGTATGGTATCTTCTGTCTGCATTTTTAGATTTTCAGTATCATACCAGAAGTCAGCATGGTACATCAAAGCTATCTCCATTTCCATCTCTGCTGCTTTAACTAAAAGTAATAATAATATATTATAATATTATGTAGATAATTAATCGTAGATTTCTTATAGATACTTTGATTAGTAGCTATCAAAATAAAGCTTTCAAGAAACTTGAAGGAACGCAAGGAATCTTGGACAAAAGTAGGTTGTAACTACGCGTATAGGTATGTACCAGTGCGTTGCACTGGTGCCCCGGAGCCCCTTGCGCAGAAGAAAGCCACCGAGGTGGTTTTAGTTGGTAAGACTCTCATAACCCGGATTACAGATACGCAGATAGTGCTGTAAGAAACCGACAGCCAATCTTTACGCTTGAAGAGGCACCCGAAGGAAACGATTCAAACTTACTTCGCAAATTAGTGACAACTGTAACATTCTTTTTAAGTGCAGCTACATCAGCTTCGATTTGATCTTGCAAATCATTGTAAAAATTGGGATTGTTTACATTAATATTTTGGACAGAACTCGAAGAACTTTTACACATTTTTGTAAGAAACAGTCACAGACAGAATCAAATTTGTTCAAATTATAATACTGACGATTTGACGATTCCCGCGCCTTTGCACTTTGAATTAGATTTATTTTCGTGTCTCTGCCTTGTTTATTCTGCCAATAACAATCAAATGTTATGTTTTTTAAAGGATAGAACAATGGGATAGAATAATTTTAATTTTTGTCCTTATGCCTAGTTTGTACGAAGCCAGCGCTGACTGCCAAGTGCCAGTGAGACCAGGTAATTTACAACCTGAAGCCAGGCAGCTATCGTGCCAGGGCCGTAAAATTATCGTATTTTATCGTATATGGATCAAAATTATCGTACCCACTAAGAAAATGACTAAAATGCATTAGGAATCTTAAATTATAAATCGTTGCTAAATTGCAGGCTGAGTTTGTTTAAACCTAAGAATTTACTTAAAATTAAGTTAAAATTTAGTTGATCACTTCGTCATTTAATACGTGTAAACAGCCTCTATGATAAAAGCATAGGCAAAAAATTCCACAACTGAAGAGAAGTTTCGTTTTTAATCCGCTTGGTGGCGTTTTGTCGTTTTGCGCTGCCGTCTATAGTTTCTGCACGGTCCCTATACTAGGGCTGTTCATATTTCTTAAAATATCGGCTTTTCGATATATCGATATTTTTGGATATTTTAATATCGGGGTTCGATATTTCGATATATATCGACTTTATTAAAAAGATCCTGTTAACTCAAAAATGATTACACAGTAATAGTCTATAATTATTTACTAAAAAAAATTTTAATAAGCTGTTAACGCTGACATTGACAACTCAGCGTTGCCAAATATCTCAGATGGGTGCTAAATGCATGGACGTATTATTCTAACAGGACTGAGCACTCGCAGATGAAAAGCGAGTCGACCGAGATAGTACAGAGGCCGTGTGTCCCTTTCTACCAGGGTGACAATAAGATTTTTATTATGTGAGACAAATTCAATCTTGCAATCTTTCTACTACTAGTTTATTATAAACGCATAGGTATTGAAGTATTTCATGAGCAATAGACTCGGAAATAAATAAAACTAATAGTACCTACGTACCTAGATCTCAAATAGTGCTAGATAGGTAAAAAAACACAAAAATAATGCTATTTTTTTATTTTTCTTTTTTTATTTACGCATGAAAAAAATTTCAATTTGGAATCAGCTGACGGGAAATCCCCAAGCATAGACTCTATTAATAGGTATAGGTTGTGCGTTCATGGAATTATTAAGTACTACGTGCAACGTTGGCTGTGTTCCGTATTGCGCTAAAATCGATTTTAGTGCTCATGATATATGTCAACCCCATACTAACCAAGAAATGCAAAACGCTTTTGTGAGCGCTAAAATCGATTTTAGTGAATTAATTCCATATATAATTCCATGGGTGCATTTGTGGTCTAGCATAAACTGAAGCGTTTTGTTACTTACTATTCCTCGCGCGCATAGACTGCGCTATGCTGCGCTGCGCTGTGCTAGATTTGGTGCTAGGTGCTGAATGTTAAATTACAGTGCTAAACTTGCGAAAATAGTGCCAAATCTAGCACTGAAAGTGCTAAGTTGGCAACCCTGTGACAACTAACAACAATTGTAAGTATTATAAAGTAGACACTCCCCATATTATTATGATAAATAATTTTAATATATCGACCATCGATATGTACATTTCTTATTATTCTTGATTTATCTACAAACTATCGATATATCGTCCAAAAAATTTTTAATAACAAATTTCGATATTTTGATATTTTCATACATATATCGATGTTTTGTCAACAACTACTATACTATACTTTGACGTGTTTATTTTCTCTACGACTGACTTATTCATTCTGTGATGATTCTGTGGCCTCGGGGTGCTACTGCTAGGCCATGGAGGATATCAGCATAGATATTCTCCATGTGCTAGGCCTAGGCCCTAGTGGAGCCATGGAGAATAGAGCTAAGGAGGAACATCTGTATTCTGTATAGGTACATGAAAAAGTGTCCGTCGAAATACATTAAACTAGTGTGGCGCCACTTTAACGCGAGGTATAAATTTTAAAGGAAGCGCCAAATTTTGAATATCAGAAAATTTATGTAATTGTATTAATTTGATAATAACTCTTTAAGTTTATATTTACTACATTATTTTGTACTACGCATGTAGTGGAAATTTTCAATAACTTACTACTTTAGTCGACAAAAATAAGTTTTTTAACTCCGCGTCAATTCGTTGCTACATTTATACCCACCAGCGCCATCTAATTATTCGTTTACAAATTGCTAATTAACTAATTTCATACCATACTCCGTCTACACCAGCGCCATTCTGGAAGGTTTTGGAACTGTTGTTTGTAGCTTAAGCCCTTACAGGTGCCTTACAGCGTGACACTTTTTCTCCAATTCTCCATGCCCCAAAGAATACTATACTCCACGGGGAGAAGATGCGTCTCTTCAAAGAAAAAAAAACCCCTCCATCAAATTTTAGTTGCTGTGAAGTAGAGACAACGGGCGCTGTTGTCGAATGTATCAACTGTCATCAAATAGCGCGAAATTTGAAAATCTACCAACATTAATGGGTTTACAACAAAGCTAACAAAGTAACACTGGTTTGCAACAAAACCCACCTCAGTGTGTTGTCGACTCTTTGTTTGGAAGACGTATGCATTACTATGTGGCTCCTTATCTATCTTAACTAAAAAGATGGTGTGGCATTAGCTTATTTCCGCCAGTGAGAAGAAAAAAGAAAAAAAAATAAGAATATGAATGAAGCGTTGGCTATTTCAATGATTTGCAGCAGGGTTCATTTCCTTCAATTTTTCAGTTAATATTTCCCACCCGAGCGGATAGAGCGGTGATAGCCCAGTTGCTTAGAATTTGACCTCGAATCGAGGAGTCCGGGTCCGAATCCCAGTGGCATGCACCAATAACTTTGTAAAAAGAGTTATCTGCGCTTTATAAAATTAAATATCACCTGCTGTTACCGTGAAGAAAAACATCGTGAGGAAACCTGCATGCCTGAGAGTTAACAAATAAAAAGTTCCCAAGGGTATGTGAAGTGCACCAACCCGCAGTAGGCCAGCGTGGTGTACTAAGGCCTACATCCCTCGCATTGTGAGAAGCGACCCGACCCTGTAGCGGGTCATTAATGGGTTACTGACGACGATTTCCAGCCCAACCCTTTTTTGGCCCGTGTCCTTATATGTTTCGGAAAATAGATCCCAAAGACAGGAAAGCTCCCTATATAGTCCAATGAATTCGCTTATAATTTCTTTTTCACGAGACGCCAACACGTCCGCATGCAACGGACGCCGCTTCGAACTGTGCTTGCGCGGTTTACAACAAGTGTTTTACACTGTGGAATCGTGTTTACAACGGCGGCATCCACAAGCGGTTGACTGTGCGCGTCCCGTCCACAGAGTCCTTCAACAAGGTCAAACGATTTTTTGTTGCAAACAAGTGTTTACACTGTTGCAAACCGCCGGTGGAGACCGATGTGGAGGGCTTGTTTACAACAGTGTGGCCCACCTATATTTCTCTACAAGTGTCTCAGGTTAAAACTGGCACAAAACACACTTCTCGACATTCAATTTTTTCTATTCACGAGTTGGCTGTGTGCTTAGTTTTCTGACTTCGTTTTCTTTTTCGCCTTCGCCTCTCTTTAATAAATATCACGAGATGGCTGTGTGCTTAGTTTCCTGACTTGGTTTTTTCTTGTTTTCGCCTTCGCCTCAAAAGTTACGTTTGTATAGTCTTTGACCATTTTGAATCTGTGGATCGATTTTCTAGTTTTTTTCGCCTTCGCCTCTCTTTAATAAGTATCACGACATGGCTGTGTGCTTAGTTTCCTGACTTCGTTTTTTTTTCGCCTTCGCCTCAAAAGTTACGTTTGTATAGTCTTTGACCATTTTGAATCTGTGGATCGACTTTCTAGAGATCGATCTATTAGACTTCGATTTTTTATGAATCGATTCATCAAGCTACGATTCGATTCGATTCAAAAATCGATCTTTTACGGAAAGAATCCCATCCCTACCATGAGCCATGGCAAATAAAGAAAGCCGGTATCATGACGTCTTATTTCAATGTTGCCATAGTGAACATTTTGAAAATGTACTAATATTTCTTCTCAACATTTTTTGTGCTCTAAAAGTAAGACAAGTTTGTTAAAATATGTATAACTTTAAATTTGGTATTTTTCGTAAACAGGTAATTGCAAGAATATTTATTGAATTTTGATATATTTCAAGAAATCATTTACTTATAAAGCTACCATTCTGTAATTTTAGTTAGGTATTAGCCACACCAAACAGAGCAAATTCAGTGTGCTGAGTGCGAGTTTTGACAAAACATTTTCGCTTGAACGTATCGAGCGCGAATACGTCGATTTCTATGGGATTGAAGCAGCGCCATCTTGTGGCTAAGATGACAAACGGAATTGGCGCTTAGCGTATAGTCGATTAACGCGACGGTGAAGTTGCTCGAACAATTTTGTGCAACTCGCACTAAGCACACAGAGCAACTAGTACGGTTTATCTATGTGTGTGTGTGCTCTTCACGGACACAAAAGTGAGCAGCCTCGGCATGCCCCCCCCCCCCCAGATGTTGAGGTATAACTAAGTGGGTGCTTTACCACAGAGTACATTATATTGTGCATTACTCTTAAACTCTTAACTCTATCTACTCTGACATACTCTTGGCTCGGCAAATTTTTAAATTATTGTAAAGGAAAAATCTAGTCACATTGCACTATTATAACTACATAATTTTTAATTATTTATTAGAGGGTTGAGACTATCGGCTGCAATCGGCTTACACTTACTGCCTGGAAAAATGAAGGTCAAAATGAGAAGAATTCAAATTGAAATCTTCATAGCGACATTCGCCGGTAAGTTTTACAAAATTAATCATACATTCTATTAAGTTAAGTCAAATGGTCAATTTGTATTTTAATCATTGTTAAAAACATGCCATCAGAAAGACATCAGAGTTATGATCCTATTATTACTTCAATTACTACTCAAACCAATCTTAACCGATAATATTTACTCAAATGTTAAATTTATCGTGAAAAATGTTAAATTTAACAATGATGCAATGAAAAAATAGAACATCATTTTTGTTAAACGATTTTTAATTTTATTTTATTACCAAGCTACATTGATGATACTGCAACTGACTGTTTAAGCACATTCATTTTATTCCCAACACAGTTGTATTGGTGTAAATATTTTACATTACTCTCCATCCAGCCCAATATTTATAAAATCAGTATCTTACTCAAGAGGTCAGGGTTTTTATCCAATTATTTATGCGTTTTACATCATTTGCTGTAATGGTGAACAATAACAGGTTGGGAAACCTTCTTGAGCTCTCAATGAAGTTCTATAGTACCTATGTGTAAATTTCATCGACCTGCCTGCAATAGACCAGCTTGGTGGGCTAAGGATGTTGCCACGCCACTGACACAGAGCTGTTTCAAGCACCATCTTTGGCCAATCCACAGTACCCTCTGCTGTTATAAATGTTATTTCCTGATACCAGGACTGAGACACAGCAAGGCATGGCCAGGATTAATAAGTGTATGATTTTGTGGGATTAATAAGTAAGTGATTTTAACTGAGGAATTATGTTTGCCGAAGATACTTTATTTGTGGTGAACATCTCCTTCCTCAATCAACAGTCCTCATGAGTAAAAAAAACCCACATATAACCTCAGATAGTTTTTTCTCCACTTGAGGTTGGATGTGGGTGTCCATGGGCTGCACTGACCACTTAACACAGGCTTTTACAGCTTAGATAATTATATATGATATATGTGTGTTTTGTTCACCCTTGACTCCTGTTCATGGAGTAGATAGGTATAGTTGCCGTCACGAGTGGTGAGCAGAACTTTTATTGGTCAGTTCGACTGCACTGCGGTGCATACAATTGGTTCGACAGTCCTCAGTTCGTCAGTGTGCCTCGTCTATTGGTCCGGCACGTTTGTTCGGCTGCTGTAAATTGGCCGATCGTTTACAATATCCCTACCACTGATAATCTCTGCTCACGACACATGACGGTTACTAATGCCACACACAAGAATCTCAATTATTTAATAACTAGTAATTATTTTTGGTATTTAACTGCATCTTGTCCCTGTATGCAGGACCTTTTTTAAAAATAGTAGTATCATTCAGATTCATCTGGTTCACATTGTTAATTCAACACAATAAATGATTCTTATTGACATAGTTCAAAAATGAAGGTTATTAATACACATAATACTTACATAATTATGTATAACTTAAAAGGAATTGCAAAATATTCACATGACATCACCAAAATTATGCTGGGCAATTAGGACTTCTAAACAAATATACAAAATTTTATTATTAATCAAATCATGATTAATACATAATTAGCACACACAAAAAAAAGTTTAATATGTGCACTTCTCTAATATGTGTAACATGAATTCTGCATGTTATTGAAATCTAATTGGGAAAATTATAATTATCTTTGACATTTCTGTATTCATTGTGACCTGTGCCAATGTAGTAAACTTCAATACACTGCCATTTTAAACTGTTCATTAGGTCATCAGGATGATTTATTTTGTCAATTTAATGTTATTTGACCCGCAGTAGGCCAGTGTGGTGGACTAAGGCCTACATCCCTCTCATTGTGAGAGGAGACCCGACCCTGTAGTGGGTCATTTGGGTACTGACATGACAATGTTATTTGACACTTTAAAACCTTAAGAGCAATAATGTGCTAGGTAAGAACTTGGTCTCTTATATGAAAGGTCTGGGTTTGAATCTGAGTGGCATGTACCATTGACTTCAATAATAAATCTATAAAGGAAAATATTATAAGGTAACTGTATTCCTAAGAGTTCCCATAATAATCTTTAAGACCTCCACCAACCCTCCATGGTGGACTAAAGTCAACAACCATCTAAACTGTCTAATTTTGGCATAATTGACATTAAAATTTGATTGTTTTATTCAAAGGATTGTTTTATTTGTATCAATCATCATTTATTTTGATAAGGCTGCAGTTAGACGACGCGAAAAAATTCTCGGCGGCGACCGCGCGGTGGCCGCGTACTAACTGTTCAGTTATAGCAAATTTATGTTTTATTAACTAGGGCGTAAAGTTGAAATTAATTTTGAGTAACTAACTGCGCGGTGACCGCGCGGCGTTCGCTTCTCGATCACACGGCGGCCGCGCGGCCGTCTCGCTCGAATCACTCGAATGTTCTCGATGTACGCCCCGCGCCGGCGTCCCCGCATTCTCCTTTCATTGGTCCGTTCGGAAATAATCTGCGAATTCTTTTTCATCTTCTCGCAATTGGTTGTCTAGCGTCTGAAATTCACCAAACTCTTCTCGCCGTGCTAAAATAGGATGAATCCAAAATTTTCTACATTTCTGTTTTTCTTTCTTTTTGCTTTGTCGGTACAAGTAATATGCAATCATAATTTTATTCTTCTTAGTCAAATAGCTCATAACGAACACGTGTGAATTTTAAGAAAGACCAAGATCAACTGGAAATGGTTCGGGTTCGCAGTGGCGTGGCCACCAGGCCACCACGCGGCCGCCGCGCGGTCACCGTACTTTCGCCGCGCGGCCGACACGCTGTAACATTCCGTGTCATATAAACGCGCCCTAAGAATGATAAGAATCAAGACTTAGAAGGAACATGTACTTACTATAATAAAAATTAAAAAATTAAAATATAGTAATTAATTGTCCTCTTATGTATCTAAAATATAAACAGTTTTTCACCAACAAGTTCAGCTACTGAAGACCCTAATGACACAGATGCCTACCAATTATGTTATAATTAATTGAATAGCTGTAATTATTCATGTGCATTCAGCTGCATTTTTTCATTCTATAATTTATTTTGTTTCAGTATTGCTGCAGGAAACCCGTGAACTACATTTTATGAATGGGTATAAACATTCTTACTTAATTTGATATTCATTTATACATATTTACTTAATTATACATAATAACTATATAGTATCTCACCTATTAATATTCGTTTGATGCTTAGAATTAAAATGTAAGTTACTACATTATTCTATGGTTAGATCATTTATTATGTATTTATTAAAAAAACCTACAGCTGTCATAAGACATACCTTTGAAGTCTTTGAAGTCCTTTTGTACCATGAAATCATAAAAATGATGAACTTTAAAATTAACCTTGTTTTGTTTATAGGTTAGAAAAAAGTGCAATATTTGAACCCATTAGGGACGTCAAATGCAGGTAATTATGGATGGATTATTTCCTTTATTATGTAGATTCATTCAAACACATTATAATGTAGCCAGTTGACTAAGGTGGGATCACATCTGGGAGACCAAAGTACCTAAAGTAATACCTAATGTAATATTTATGATTTGATTTTGAGCATATATTTGCAAAGTCAAAGACTTTACATTTGGTAGGAGTACCACCTTCACCACTAGAATACTGTAATGCTTTGTTCTCTTACTTTACTCATGTAATGTTCTGATCTGCAATGTTATATAACATGCACATGCATGGTGAGGGGCCATCTTTAAAGACTACATTTTGACAGTGCATTGAAAAATCTCAATTGTCTTGACAAGTATTTAATCCACAGTAAATAAGTAATTTCTTTGTTTTATTTTAGTTCAACGGAGTTCCGGTGTCAAGATGGCACATGTATTCCTAACTATGGATGCTGCAATGGTGTCTTTGATTGTCCAGATGGTAGTGACGAAACTCAAGCACTTTGTGCTTCTGATAGGTAAGTACCCAAGTTCAATTATGTAATATTTTTTATTTATTTATGGCCACTACCTTCCCAGACTTTTTAAATACTTAAGAGGTTTGCTTTTATCTGCTCAAGAATATTTTTTATATGATAAAAATAATTTATTGGTACAAATGGTACAAAAGCAAAAATGATTGAAGTATAAGTGATAAAAATATACCAGGGTATCAATTTTGGGGGATGTGAAGAAAATAATCTTAAGGAGATAAGAGAGACTTATCTTCTCATAAGAACAGAAGAAAAGAAAAGAAAAGTATAAATACCTATAATGTTCTTAAAGTGTCTTTAAGTAATACAATACTTTTTATATCATAGCATTGTGACCTCAAGGTTTCAATTTTAATATTTGCAGATTATAAACCATTGTGAAAATCTGTGAGGAGTAGATTAATTTGCTCATCTGTAAGTGATATACTAATAACCAATCGAAAGCACGCAACAGATAGATTCATTATCAGTTAGGAGCATGTTGTCTGATTTGTACAGAAGTAAGAAAATATTGCTACACAAATTTACACTTACACATCCACTATTAGATTTAATTGTTCATTTTTGCCACGTTTGTGCAAGCAATACGGATTTCCATGAGGTGGTCGGTTCAGCTTTTTGCCTGTTTAATTAATACAAAATCTATGTGATATAAGATTTGATTCACTATCAATTGTGATGATGAGATACTATACTAGCCCACCCGCACATGCTTTTTACTCACTAATTCACTAGGCACTGATAGCATAGCACTGATAATGGTTGCTATGGCTCCTCATTAAACTCCACAAAGTAGTATTTATTAGTATTAGTCATGTTATGTGATCAATTTGAACAATATTGCTTATTGCGTAATTACAACTGCGTAACATTCATTTGGTACACAATAATTGTTATTCTTTAAAAAAAACTGTATTTTAGTGTCTTTAAAGTTGCTACTATATATAGATAGTTATAGTTCTATCAAGAATAGTCATAGCGACTGGGTCTTGTTCGTTTTTTTATGCATTTGGTGAGAGAATTTTTAGCATTGATCTATATGTTGTATTACTCAGTAAGATTAGCCTGTATTTTTTATTTATTTAGCCTTTATCGATTTACTATAAGCAAAGAATACTCCTGCTAGCATTCTCAACTGGCCAACCCGGGTACCAGCAACAAAAAAATGTAAAAGATGAGTGACTTCTGTTGATTGAGTTGAGATTACTAACGGTTTATGTGTTTTTATCCAGTTTTAAACCAGAATCCTAAAAATGGTAAGGCAGTTGTTTTATTAATTTTTATATTTTCCTTTCAGTTATTCTTACTTCACATGCGACAACGGTGAAAAGATTCCGTCCTACTTGCTCTGTGATGGTAAACCACATTGTTCAGACGGCTCAGATCTGTCTGTTTACATATGCCCACTGAAATGCCCCAACAGTATGTACCAATGCGCAGATGGCACTTGTGTTACTGAAGCAGATGGATGTAATGATGTAAGTATTTTTTAACACATTGTAAGCTTGACCTGTGTCTTGCATGTATCAATGTATCATTCATCAACAACAGTACCATCGAGTTGCCCTCATGTTGCAGTAGACGAAAGTTAGACATCAAGGTTACACTGCACACAGCAAAACAGATTTGTTTTTTATATATGGTCACAGATTCACAAATGGAATTGAAGTTTATTGTGGAGTATCAAAGACTACCACTAAAATAGATAAAAGCTGGCGCACTTAGTGATATTTATGTATAAAATGAATTTGATTACAGATTGATATGTGTGCCACTGGTTCTGCGGAGAGTTCTGGGGAAGTACCAGAAGCATGCCGTAAAAAGAAATACAACACAATTCCCTCATGGTATGCCTTTATTCAACTTCAAAAGCTTTTATTCATTATCAGATACAACTTGAGTAATTTTAATTATTAATTCATTCATCTGCTTCAGTCTTCACTCAGGCACTAAATAAACATAGACTGGGAAAACATGAAAGCATAATAACTTTCAATGACTGTCATGCCATACCACATTTATACATTACTAGCTGACCCGGTACACTTTGTTCTGCCAAATATAGAAATTTCCACTATATTCCACACATTCGTTTCAGATTTTTTCACTGTATAAACCTTCCGTGGACTTGAATGAATATTATCAAATGAATATATCAAAAGCCAAAATGAATCAAATTGGTCCAGACATATTCGAGTTTTAGTGAGACTAACGAACAGTGATTCATTTTTATTATATAAATTATAGCCACACCTATGTCTTTTCCACTGTATTTTCATTTAAGTACACTGCTAATTTAAAATATTAATTCTTTCTTTCTGTTGAAAAAGTTTAAAAACACCAAACTTGAATCTATAGAACATAAATATGTGAATTCTCCCTGAGTACCTTCACAAAGCATGCACAGGGTAATTATCCAAACATGAACCAGGGTACAGCTCCAACGTTGTGTACCATTGGCCGGTTTTAGCTGGTTAATCTAATCTTTGGATTTTTATGTTTGGTTGCTAAGCAACATCTATTATTTCAAAGCCATTTAAAGGAGTATCTTGGCAACAAAACAATATCTTCATCCAAATCTGAAGATCGGGTGTTGAAATTCACTGCTAAAGATTATATATCACTAAATTTTGATCACTACACAATAGAAACATAAATCATTATTATCTGAAACATAAACTATCATGGCCGCCTGTAGTATCCTTACGGTTTATACAGTGTATTTGGGATATACCAAACTAGACTAGGGATACAGCAATAACACTGTGTACCTAAGATTTACACACCAATAAACCTTGAACGAAATTTTAAAATACATGTAATCAATTTACAGGAGTTTAAACAAGTGTATCCTCCCGGAGTATCCACCTAACGGTTCTTACAGCGTGCTTGGGGTATACCCACCGCCAGATCCGGGGTTTGGCTTGAACACAGTCTACCTCATGTTTAAGTGCCACGATGCCAGTTACAAGCTCAGCGGGCCGAGTTTTATATATTGCGTGAATGGAAATTGGTCAGAGAAAAAGTTCCCAGTGTGTTTGCGTAAGTTTGTTACATAACATTCTATGATCAACGGTGGGCAAGTGTTCTCAGTTCCAGTTCTGTTCAAGCACAGAAGTAATATTCCCAAGATTGCAAAAACCACTTGCCGTTTATATGCTTGATAATTCTTTCCTCTCCATGATCTTGAGTGAACTCCTCTCCATGAACATGTAAACTTTTTGGATATCTTCTTTCTTGGGTGAAGTCAGGAGTTGAACGACAGAAATTGAAAAGCAATCCTATTCAATTATTAATTTATATACAATTCAATTTCTTCTTCAAGTTATTTGGTTGGTTTTAACAAGCATGACATTCCCTTTTGCAATATTTCAATGATTCTTTACTTGTGGGTCTAAAATATAATTTGAAATCAGTACAATGGCATTCAAATTTGCACTGAACATGATTGCAGGTGCCTGCAGGCTTCCGAATCATAAAAGCATACAATTCCAATGTCTGTTGCCAAAAGACAAAGGTTTTGAAGGTTTTCGACCATGCGAAGAGCACGAGGCCCACGGGACTTTTGTGAAGCCACAATGTAAGCCAGACTACTACAGCCCCATGGAGTTGTTCAATATGCTATGTATCGATGGAGCATGGAATTATCAGCCCATGTGCTTGCCAGGTACACACTATATCCATTTTTAATTGGTCTTGAATGATGTGATATTGAAGTTCGCCCATAGAGGCGCCACTTATTGCCACCCTCCTAAACCACTATAAAGCACAGTGTTCTTCATATTATTATGTCATAGCCACTCATAGCCCTAATGTCTATCAACAAATTATTCCGAGCAACACATGCTAGAGCTGGCTAAATAAAAGAAATGGAGAAGTGAAGAATACCGTGTATAATTGTAGCTCTCTCCGTTGCCCTTTGGGTGACTTTGAGTTTGTGTGTACAGATTTACCTAACTAAATTATAAATGATATTTATACCAAAATGAACAGGAGATTGTCATATAACATTCCAGAATGCGGCACTTTGAGCCCTTCCTCGGAACCGCTGATGTTGGGCGGGCGAGTGGCGCGGCGGGGACAGTTGCCCTGGCACCTGGGCGTCTACGAGAAACACAACGGCCACGAATACAAGTGTGGGGCTACTCTGATCACCCTTTCAGTTGGTGTTGGAGGTATGGCTGCAAGTATTAAACGTTAAATTCTTTTATTCATTTTTTTCTTTAATGTCATCTTTGTGCTCGGGTAATTAATTGTTGGCAGCAACATTCAAGAGCACAGAAGAAAACTGAATTTTATTATGTCATAAATACATAGAAAAAAATATTAGCAAAATAGTGAAGAAAAGACAAGCGTGCCGTGCCTACATGCTTTTGTTTTATGAGTAAACAATACAGCCTGAAACAGGACTGCAATACTATTTGAAGTTGGATTCCTGTATAGCTATACCAGGAAAAACGTAACGCTTCAATGGCAGCGCCACATTCTTTTGGGATATGGGTATACCAATCTCTGTCTTCTTTGACGTTCTTGGTGTGAAGTTTTTGCACGTTAATTGGCTCAAAAACATGTTATGACATGTTTTATGTACTATGGTAGTCATTGGCACTGTTGCCATTGCAAAAAATAAGTTGATATATATAATTTTTCTATATCATAGTGAGGTGTACAAAAACACTATGTAAAAAAACCTAAACCAATCAAAATCAAGGTATTTCAATTCAATTTTATTCAATTCAGGGAGTTTATTGTTAAATCACTTTAATCATCTTACACTATTTTGATTATATTTTGTTATAGCGGCTCATTGCTTTTGGAGCGAAACGTCCGGCCCGTTGCCTGCAGACCAGTTTGCGGTGGCAGCCGGCAAGGTGTATAATAGCTGGAAGCACACCTCTGACCACCTGTTTGTTCAGAAGTCTAATGTAAGTAGACCTGCTTGTGAGAAAAACCTTACAGCCCAATATTAATAATATCGCCATCAATCACATGAAGTTTTCAAACCCTAATGAGGCAATGAACCTATGCAGAAAAACGATAAATATGCATTACCTATAGCCAAACCAGGTTTCTACATTTTTTTAATGAGGGCGCCATATTTTTATTTAATATAGCCACACCAATACCTTTAACTTTTGGAAACTGATATTTCAACATGACTGGCATAATCCACACTATTGCCAGTAAAAGCATTCATAAGCTTTCCGCAACATAGTGTGGTGCTAAAAGACTGGTCAAGCTATACCCCAAGTCTTCAAAACATTATATACACCATCATAATAAAATTTGTGAACTGCCAATTGTGTAATGCGTTTGTGCACACTAATCAGTGGGGTTACTTTTGAAATGTCGTGTCGACATTACCGGATTTAGTTGTTAGCTGTCCCAAATTAAAATGTTGAATTAGTGAAACAAATAAAAACTTTAAGATGAAAAATTGCACTAGTGATCTTAGTTCTCACCATTGCTCCATACCCGTCTGCTCCATTATGCGGTAGACTAGAGGTAAGAGGTCATTGTCGCCTGTTGATAAAAAACACTAGGAATTTTACTGAAAATTTACCACCGATTTCATAATTATTATGGGTTTTATGCAGTCTTATCTTATGGCAGTGTAAAAACTTTGTTTTTAGGTTAAGAGAATAAGTCTCCCAAAGAAGTTCAGTGGTATTCAATCAAATTACAAACATGACTTTGCGATATTTGAGCTATCGTCGCCAATGAAGTACACACCGTACGTGCACCCAGCGTGTGTCGATCTCAGCGATCATCAAGCAGACCAATTTCTTCGTCGTGGTAACCTGGGAATGGTAAACATTTATTTTTTATTTATTATCATCCTTAATTTTTTTTCGGTCTGGCTCAAATGCTTTTGATACACATAAATGACTTTTCTTAGTTATCTAAGTTTTACAAAACATGAAACATGCCTGATATTACTTTATAATTCATATTCCCAAAGGCATGCAGAATCCTGCAATGGACCAGGATGGTGGGCTAAGTTCTATAATATAATCTTCTTGTTTGTTGTAAGAAAAGATCGAACCATCAGTTGTGGGTCACAAAAGGGAGGCAGAACATTTTTGTAGGTGCTGTTCGAGGTTAGGTGTTTGCTGTAGGAATAGCAAACACCTAGGTTTGCTATTCCTACAGTATTAAAAATAATGTTTAAATGTTATGGGTAAAAAAGATATAAGATTATAAACATTAATTTGCAAACATGCACTTCAATAGTTAATAACACTTATTGTACTAGTAAGCGGTGATAGCCCAGTGGCTTGGAATTCGACCTCGAATCGAGGGGTCCGGGTTCGAATCCCAGTGGCACGCACCAATGACAGCAGGTGATCACCGTAAACGTACACGGTGAAGGTGTACGGTTACGGTGAAGGAAGTTTTCAAAGGCATGGGAAATCCACCAACCCTCAGTAGGCCAGCGTGGTGGACTAAGGCCTACATCCTTCTCATTGTGAGAGGAGACTCGACCCTGTAGTGGGTCATTAACGGGTTACTGACAACACTTATTGTACATCTTTTAATTTTATATGATCCAGGTATGTTTTTGGGAATAGGAATAGAAAAAAAATACTATTCTGCCATTTTGGAATAATTGCCAGAATTATGCAGTTGTAAGTTCAGTCTACTGAAAGGGGAAAAATTTTATTTTATCATACACTAGGACAGTTGAAACTAAATAAAAGGTTATAAAAAGCTTATAAAAAGATTTATGTGCAACCAAGAGCGTCTGTAGCCTATCAAGCGCCCGGGTGAAATTAATACCCTGGCGCTCTCTTGTATCGAAATGTTCGGTGAATTTTTTCCGGTGACGCGAGCGGCTCCATGGCGCGGCGGAGCCCCCTGAAACTGGGCGCCCGCCTCTGCAATATAGGTTAAGACGCCCCCGTGTGGAACTGAGAATTTAACTATTTGGCAGGTGGGTGGATGGGGACTGATCGACGAGCACAATTGGATACTGGCGAGGAAGCTGCGAGTGATGCACATGCCTGTCGTTCCTTACGCGGAATGTCACGCTCGCATGAAAATAACTAACATTGAGTTCCCAGCCGACGATAAGTTTTGTGCTGGCTATGGTAATGGTAAGTTGGTTTTGAAGATAGTTTCAAATACTTTTTCATCTCATCTATTCGAAAAGTACGACTTGGTTCGCCTTTAAGTGCGCCCAAAGGTGGTGTTTTCTATATCTTCGATACACTCTCATTACCCTCTATGAAAAAATGAAAGGCGCCTCATATTCTTTTGTAGTATTATTATTTAATAAAACATAGAGTAACAACCATACTAATATTTTTGGCTCGGGCGACTTACTTTGAATCCGTTGCTACGTTCAGGATTCTCTTCAAAACCCCAATCGAATTAATTACTATAGTAGAAGTACCTTGGATTACAGTGAGTGAGTGTGTACAGTAGTGAGTACAGAGTCGAATATACAGTGCTACGCCTGTCAGCTTTGACAAGTTCTAACGTAAAAATGTTACATTTGAAGGGTCGGCGCTCTGTAAAGGCGACAGCGGTGGCGGCCTAGTGTTCCCCGTGCAAGTGCGAGGCGTGACGCGGTACCACCTGCAGGGCGTTGTGTCCGCCAGCCCGCCCACCGACCAGCAGTGCGACGGCCGCGCCCTCACCAGCTTCACCGACGTCCGCCGACACGCTCAACTCATCGATGCCTACAGGTTCCAGTAGAAGCTAACAATCCTCCACTTCTGAGTGAGAAGTGCTGCTTTGTACTGTACGGAAATTTAAATACCACTTTCATTTTCGACTGGGACTGTTTTCTATGAAGTGAACGAGTATCTAATGTTCAAGTAACAAACAACTTTTGTTGGAAAGACGATTATCTAACCACATCCACGAAAATGAATTTATGGACAATGAAATATTGGTGATTGAATTATTAAGTGATGAGGTTATTTAGTGTTAGTGGCCGTCTGTAAATAAGAGCTTCATAGCATTGTTACAGCAGCTCGCTCAATTTTGACATATCTTTTTTATCTACTAAAAACCCCAAAGAAGTATGCATAAATGACACGGCAACCTAAACTGACATTTAGTAGAAATAATAAATTAGGTGCCATCATAACCCCCGGGATGAGCCCGTCAAGGGCGCCGCGCAAGGGGGCACCGGTGCGTTCCACTGGAGATCCCGGAGCCCCCCACATGCGCAGAGGCAGGCCACCGAGGGCGTTTTAGTGGGTAAGAATCCCACATAACCCGGAGTCGCTCCCACGGCTCTCGGGTGCCTATGAAGGTTTCCCCCCGTCACAAAAAAAAGGTGCCATCATAAACATAACTTGTTAAAAAACAAGTCTCGCAACTCAATTCTTCTACTGTAAATGATATACATAGTGAGATACATGTAATACCAAGTCGGTTCATTTATTCAGTTGCTTCTTAAGGCCTTCTATCTTACGTTATTACGTAATCAGCTACAAGTTATTTTTTGATGGCATCTCATTTCTTTTTGTGTTGTCAAGTCAATCTAACTGCAAATGTAACTTTGTAATCCAATCCATACAAAGTTACGTCGTCTAATATTACATAGGGTCAATAATAAAACGACTTTTTTCCGAAGACAAATGACACATTAGACATACATCTTAGAATGGTAACTATTTAATTGATATTTTTATACATAAAGATTCTGCTGCATATTATATTGCAGCCCGCCTTCAAACTTGTTTTAAGTTGGTTACATTTCCAAAGCCACAGCCAGGTGGTTATGTAGGATCTGCAAAATGGTTGTATCTCATAGTCCAAGTGGTTTGATGATGTCTGATGTGGTGGCTTCAGCCGTCCGTCCTGAGCGGGGATTGTCTTCAATCGTCCCCCGACCATGTTTGAAAAGACGATGCCACTTATATCCATTGTTTTACCAGGGCAATGTTCACCATAAACGGGATGTTGAATATTCTCCATTGTTTCAATTTTCTTCCTGATTGACTTGTTCACCGGGTTACTATTAAATTAGTAAACGAATGGAACAAACGAGCTTAAACTTTATTTATACAATTTTAATGTACTTATACTAATTATGAGTCATGCCAAACGTGGGCTCTCAACAAATCGCACTATAGGAAACTAGAAACCTGCCAAAACGCTATGATGAGAAGTATGATGGGGAAAAGACTGAAAGACAAAATAAGAAATACAACGATTAGGAAACACACAAGAACAAAAGATGTCACGATAACCATCAAAAAACTCAAGTGGAAATGGGCAGGCCATACTATTAGAGGAGTAGACAAGTGGTCGAAATTAGTGATGAACTGGTACACGGGCAACAGGAACAGAAAACGAGGCAGACCACTCAGGCGATGGGTCGACGAAATTAAGGCAGCGGCGGGCGGTACTTGGACATCACTAGCCAGAGACCGAGAAAGTGGAGTCAGTTGGAGGAGGCCTTTGCTACAAGAAAGCACACAGATACAACAAAAAAACAACATACAACTGAAGAACCTAACTGATAGAAATATGTATCTTAAAGAAGGCTTATAATAATAATAATTATTATGAGTCCGCACTTAATGTGATACTAAACAAGCACCCCTATCCCCACTCCATCCCCTTCATTTCGCAAATTTTTGGACCTCTCGTATATACCAGTAGTTATTCTTTAAATTATTTAAATAAGGCTAAATAAACTACCTCTAGATTTTTATTTGATCTCATTTACTCATGATCTCAGTTTTTCGTTTAAAGTCTTTCGCAATGTTTAACATAACCATCATGACAATGAAAGAGGTTTTAATTAAATGTCGAATTAGAATTAAGTAATTATATTAAATTGTTTGATTTGAATTAGCTCTCTGTTGGATATATGGACAACACAACACAGGGAATCCTAGTGTGGGACCATCGAACTGCATTCTCATTACTACTTCATGTACTTATAAAATAAATAAATAAATATATATATATTTAAAGTGCGCGTAGTGAATATGCAAGCTACTAAAAAGTTTAAACAATGTTGGGCACTGTCAGTACTTTTTGACAAGTGAAAGTGGGGTTTTAGGCGGCAAGAGGCTAGATTATTTCCAGTTAATACCTCATGAATGTCAGCATCTCCTGTGTCGTAAAAAACAATTTCTATACTGCGGTTCCGATTTAGGAAGAATTTCGTACAACGCCTATTATTATTTATTTTAAAATAATGAATGTCAATTTGGGGATGCGCTAGTAAGCGATTGCATGACTTGCCTTAATGAAAGTTTAATTCTTTAAAATGGAAAACCGGCGCCCTCGCCGTCTACCACCTTCATGTCATCTTTCTCTTCTTACTTTACTTCTTAGCGCAAGAAAAGAAAAGAGTCTCTTTAAACTAGTGAATCTGAGAAGATAATGACTATTTATGTGTTTAAATACTTTAAAACATCCTGGCATGCAAGACAAGTAAGTAGGTAATGGACTGTAATTAATTTATAGCAAATTAATTATTTTATTTTAAGGATAACAATTTAATTTTTATCTGTTTTGTATGTTTGTGACAACTGTCAGTAGGCCAAGGGGTCATTGTACGAAATTCTTTCCGCTTTGCGACCTAAGTATTGTGTTTCAGGGTTTTCTCTCGTATCTGGAAACATCCTGTGCAGAAGTTAGTCACAAAATGATTGTAGTTGTTCATTAATATCAACAACTGGAGATTAAAACTCTTTGCAAAGTGACTTTCGACAACGTGATTACAAAATATTTTTTAAATACAGTTTATGAAACTTCTTGCCACTATTTTTCTTTAAGTTTAGTCTAGTCGCATTAGTCATCTTGGAGTAAAACTTTTGTAAGTGTTTAAAGGATACTTAATGTTAGGCGTTTTTATGTATATAGTTATAGGCTGACTAGAAAATTTGTAAGTCTTACTGTGTTTGTTTATACGAAATTAAAAATCTTATGGTATCAACATTTCTTTTTGACATTATTACTATAACACCGGCTTACTCACGTTCTTAGTTTTTCGGGATAGCCCGACCGAGTTTCATCATGAGCTAATAATGATGTATAATAATACTCGCGATTTCTTTTTGATGTAGGTATTAATAAAATGAAGTTTTGTAATTTCCGGCATAAACGATATCATTCAAGCAACATACTGATTGACAGAATTTTTAGTAATTTTGCAGGATATAGTGAGGTTTCGCAATTATCTCGTTAGAACATAATTTGAACTATTATTTAAAAGCATTGTTGTATTATTGCCATATTATTTTTAGCTATTATTTATCCAAAGGTTTTTACAAATTTTAATCGTAAATTTACGTTTATTACGTAAATTCTTATAACGTAATGTGAATCACATTAATATACAATCGTATTATTATTTCGTAAGATCTATATAGATTTATTTATTTACCATGTACAAGACACAAAACAAACCAAACGACAAAAACGGCAACTACTGCTTATTTCTCTAAGAAATTTCTTCCAGCAGAACTGCAACGGATTTTTACGTACAATGATTTGTGAATAATTTTATGTACATCATAATAATACATATATGGTTTTTGGGGCAATTTTAAACAATATCATTCCAGTGCTGTCTGTATGCAGTACATGCGGACTGCCATAATATGTAGCAGACTTGACACTATTTACTTATTAAAAAATATAAAATGACAAAAAAAAACTTAGAACAAAATAGCTCTGAGTATAGTAACCGTCATGCAGTCATAAGTCGTGAACACAGATGATCAGTGGTTATTGTACGTGGGATATTGTACGCTTTCGCCTAATGACTAATGTACAGCAGCCGAAAAACGCGCTAGACCTATAGACGACGCCCACTGACGAACCAATGGCGTGGACCGCAGCGCAGTCAATGTCAAACCGACCAATAAAGATTGTGCTCACGACTTATGCCCACTAATATACTAGCGTTAGTTATAAGGCATCTTCTATTGCTTGACTATTAAGCAATAGTTTTAGAGGTTTAACCAGTGTACTGTGTAATAATATATTATATCATTCTGTGTTTACCATGTGTTGTATAGTTACCCTTTTATGAATTTTATTTAATCGTTAAAAAGATTGTATTATTATTTTCATGTAGTTATAATGATCAATATTGTATTTTTATAAAAATAATTGATTTTATGTCCTATTTTTATTATGAATTTCTTTCATCGTATTTAAGAAGATATGTAAATTTCAAAATATGTATTTAAAGATAAAAATTGTATACTGAACAAATATATTATACTGAACAAAGTTCGGTTGCAGGTGTATTTAAGATGCAATGAAAATGGAAAAGCTGTGATAGTGGCACAAACAAACTAACGGAGGTAACTTAGGTCCAAGTGGTCTTCTTGCCATCCAATTTAATATGTCATTTAGTTATTAGTACGTCGAAATTTGCGTTCCGCTTCTCAACTGAACGTCATAAAGAATAGGCACTGTATCTATACTGCGGCCGTGATCTAGGAAGAATTTCGTATATCAACCTATCAGTACCTATCTCTGTGACTATCGCGTAAATATAGTGCATCACACAGTTGCAATGACCGCTGTCTTAAGGAATTGTAAACCCTTTACCAGGGACAGTAAAGTTTGTTCTTTCACGCGTTCAGTTGGTCTTGAATCACGACTCGACCCACGTTTTGGCAGATATTATTAATTTTAAAAAAACGAACGTCATTCCATTAGGGGATGCGTTAATAAACGAATGAGAGAATTGTTAAGTTGTTAATTAAAATTAAAGTACAACAATTTAGTTATCTATGTAAGTTTTATTGTTAATATTTCGTATAAACTCGCATTCTACAAAATGTTGGTGACAACTGTCAGTAGGCCAAGGGGTCATTGTACGAAATTCTTTCTGCTTCGCGACCGCAGTATACCTCGATATACATTTTCAATTGGCTAGAAGGATCGTTAGTAATCGTTACAAAATGAAAAAAGTGGAATGTGGGCTAAACGTTTTAAGGAAAAAGGATAATATAAGTGGAGACCAGAATGAAATAATCGGCCAAAATACATAGCTTCCAAATTTAAATTTACTTTCATAAGCTATTGTAAAACAAAAACATGGCAGTACATCCCGCCAAAAAACAGGGGACATTTAGGTACCTCAAGATGTCCAAGAACTCCATCTAGACATACAAAAATCTACAAAATCATTTTTAAATGTCACTATGTCACATCATTGCTGTGAGTGAGGCTGTGATAAAAATGAATTAGAGATATTATGTAATCTATTTTTAAATTAAAAATGAAGGCTTTTTTATTATATTTTATGTTAAAAGATACTGATGTTTGTAGCTAGATATTGCATTATTTATATATTATGTTGTTAATTTATATTAAGTTTATAAAACTTTGGTCGCTTTAAAGGTGAATCAACATCCACCACACAGTGGCATGGCTGGCTATTGTTCAAAATAACAAAGGATTTGATTAACGCGTTGTTTAAACGTACTAACCAACTTGTTAATGTGGATTTACCCTAACGGTCCCAATATAAATATACGTTCACATACTGTACTGAGTTACACACACTGTACTGAGTTATATGCAGAACTTAGTTTAAGTTTACACCTGTGCGCTGTGTCTTGGATAAAATCTGTGCTACTATATATAATAATTTTGTATTAATTAAATCGACATATATGTAAATGGATATTAAAAAGTGTTGACTATTAATAGATTTTTTTTACCAACAAGTGTTATAAAAATAAGGCCCTTCTACCACGACGCTACTTGCATGCGACTAGAATCTTGTACAGTCAGCGTCATATAGTTCGTGTCACTCAGGGTACTCAAATATATAGACGCAACCAAAAAGTCGATAATATCGGTACAAACAAAGTTGTCTTATTGTTGTCAACACTTTTGTCGCTCAAAAGGTCGACACACTTAAAATGTCATATAAATCGGTTCAGTCAAACTGCCATAAATATGGTGACAGTCATCCCGCCAATGGTATCCAAACATTCTAAGTGTTCAAAAATATGAAACACATTAGAAAAATAAAGTTTACTGCTATAATATTTTAAATATTATTTTCCTCGTCAATTAATATCAAAAAATTTAAACACAAAGTGAAAGCGATAGAAACTACTGCTGTCCTTTTCATTTTAAGAACGACGTCATGGACTTCTCTTTTGTTTTGTATAGAATTTCAGAATTTCTTGCATAGCCATTTACGATATCTGGGGGCACGGCAGCGGAGAAGACCAAGTCGAGCAAAAAAAACCGGCACGGCCGTACCATCCTCTTCAAGCAATTTTCGATCCCCTATAGCTTCGTTGTCGACTAAACTAGAAGTTTGAATTTTCAGTACGGACCATATATCTCAAGATATGTTAAAAAAATATGCAATAAACAGTTACAGCTTAATAGACTGATGTTAACCTCAATGTAATGAATATGAGTTATTAGGTATATTTCGTATTTAATTTTACTTGTGTACCTAACTGAAAAGAACACATTCCGTATTAGCGATAAACTGAGCAGTTCTGATAAAGTTACTTTCAAACGCCACAAAAGACTGACCCCTTATTCATATAAAGCCAAATCACATCATAAACCTATTTTCTATTCCACTGTTCTTTCACTGCACTGTCTCTTTCTTTCTTGGTGCTGTCAACGTTTGAAAAATGGCAAATCAATGTAATGGCTAAAATAGGTTTAATAAGCGATTTTTGTTTTTATGAATAAGGGGATAAAAATCTCAGAGGGTGTAAATAAAAAGAGTTTTGGTTCAACTATCCTTATTTTTAATATATAATTCGATGTTTAGTGGTGTCATCAATGCGACATGTAGCCATATTTAAGTATTAAGTATGAAATTGCTTAAGATATAAATTACGTAGGTAGTCAAGATTTCCAGCTTTCTATAATATTGCACTTGACATTGATACGACTGATGGTTATTTGACATGCACTGACAGATAATAGAATTACATTCAAACACAAGATTGCGTAATGAGGTTTTAATGCTAGCTTATTTTCTAGTGTGTTCCATATTTTTGAACACTTAGAATGTTTAGATACCATTGGCGGGATGACTGTAACCATATTTATGGCAGTTTGACTGAATCGATTTATATGACATTTTAAGTGTGTCGACCTTTTGAGCGACAAAACTGTTGACAACAATAAGACAACTTTGTTTGTACCGATATTATCGACTTTTTAGTTGCGTCTATATATTTGAGTACCCTGAGTGACACGTACTATATGACGCTGACTGTATGCTACGCGTCGCTCGTGAGTCGTCTCCATATATTTTTAGTAAGGTCCGCACACGACCGACGCAATGCTAGATGCATTTGCTAGATGCAATGCAGACGCGTATCTTATTAGTCGCGCGCGCGCTACCCTGCATGCTAGTCGCACGGTACTCGAGTTGCAAGCGCGTCGCCGACCAAAATGGCTTCCGTCACTTGATGACATAGCGCACGCCTCTATTCGAGTACCACTAGTACCACTTTGGTGAGTAGTGATATTTGCTTGGGTACATACTACACAAAGAAAACTGATTAAATTCACATTTCATAGAGTAGCGCCGTGTGCGGAATCCACTTTCATAGAGTAGCATACCAGTAGGCGACCTGTGAAAAAGTCGCAGTCGCGTAGCTTATAGATAGGGCCTTCTCTCATATGGCTACGCTACACCAATATTATTTTGTTATTACGCTGGCAGGTTTCGTCTCTGAAGTTTAGTCTGACATGACTCTTGAGGATCCAGAATATGGAATTAAAAAAAAAACAGGTAGTACCAAAGTTACGTTTTTTTAAGAAGAAGAAACAAGAAGCCTACTATAAGAGGTTTGAGGAAATTCTGTATAAATAAAAAATACCCTCCCTTTTACCAATGTTTTCTTAGTCGTAGTCGATGTCAAGTTTTTGCAGGCTCAAAAGCTCAAAAGCACGAAGTCGTCGTTTTTCACATTACTTCCTGTTCAAGAAAAATCGGTCAGACCCTTGCCAGTCATCCACATTTAATAAATACTGGTCATGGATACTGGCGTAAAACCTGGCAGTCACTGGCACTATTAAAATTTGTTATCTACCATCGATCATCTATCCTCTATGCATCGATCGGCTTGCTTCCTGTCAAATATTTCTGACACTGACAACTGCTGACAACTCTGTCACGCGTTCTTTTCTTTTGTGTGGAAAACTGAATAATAAAAAAGAAGTTCCTTTGGAAAACAATTGTTACAAAATAGCAAAATATTGTATTTTTTGTAAATAAATGTGATATAAGTTATCCATTATACGTATTATAACTAATGATTATTTCGTGACTTCGTTAAGTGGTTGGAAAACAGTGGTGTGCAAAATGATGAGTGACGACGATCGTGACATTGATATCGAAAGTGATGTAGGTGGCTGGTCATTTTGAGTTGTTTTGTGTATTGTAAACGTGTTCTCATAGTGCGATTGTATTGATATTTCAGGCGGAAAACGACTCCGACTCACGTAATCACACTAGAAACAGTTTAGGTGGGAGCGGGTACTACTCACAGGTAATTATTAATTTGGCGCTTGACAAGCTGAAATGTATTCATGTCGTACCGCGAAAAAGCGACGGCTACACGTGATATTTTCCCTGACCAAGTTACACGGTTTGCGCCTAAGTAAAGACCTATATTATCTTCTGCTGTATCTTCTGCTTCCGCCTGTACGCTTCTGACTGTTATTTGGTTTTATTTTTCTAGAATACAATTTTATAGTACAATTGAGAAACAATAATAACATAGTGGTTGTTGGTGTTTATGGGCATAAATTATTTCATATTAAAATTAGGATACCATCAAAACTTCTCATCTTTAAGATTATGGGAATTAAAACGAAATATTTAAATTGTAGTTTAGCAGCTCATTTTAAGCTTATGTTATCTAATTATTTAAATTTTAATTAATTTTTTTAACTGAATTTGAGGTTGTCTGTAACTCTGTAACCCATTAATGACCACAGTCTACTAAGGCCTAACACATGGTAGTGAATTTTACATGTCTGAGATTTTTTTTGTGAAATCTCAGGCAAGCATGTTTCCTAATGATGTTTTCCTTTACTGTAACAGTAGGAGATATTTAATTCTACATGATTGATATGAATAAATTTGAGGTTGAGGTAAACTATGAATAATTTTATTATGAAAATCTTATAATAGAACTTGTTAAATTGATGCACTAACGACAAAAATTCAATGCACATTCACCTAAGATTTGCCCATATCTAAAGCTAGCAAACAATAGTTTTACCCCTTCATAACTTGTCATACATCACCATGTTGTAGAATGCTTCTGTTGGTAATATGTATAAATTTGAATTCAAATTCAAAAGCTTTTATTCATTATTAGGTACAATAAATTTATGCACATTTAATGAACGTCATACATTTAACATTATACAGACATCCGCTTTGATTGCCCCTCAGGCAAAATGTAGACTAGGAGAAAAAAGCGGAGAAAACTCCCATCACTCTTTTAAAAATAAGTATGAATTAATAATGAAAGGTACATAGCCCAGCTCCTTGATTAGATCGCTAGTGTTTAATTAAATGTGTGCTTCTAGGCTTTTGAGGGCAAGTTAAGCTGTTGGTCCCGGTTGTTATAAATATAATAGCAGTGGTAGACCTTGTTGGAGGCCCATGGGTGGTTTGCAAACATCTGGCACGGATTGGCCACAGCCACAGTCTCTACACCAATCCACATTTGGGCTGCATGCTGGAGTATGCACCAGGCCCCTGCTATGGGGAGAGAACTGTGCCCAACAGAGGGCCCTAAATGGTTACAATAATGTATAATGAGGTAGGAGCACAACCCAAAAATATAAATAATGAATGCTTTCAGGCTGAAAAACGAGCACACCATAATGCATTAGAGAGAAAAAGAAGAGACCACATAAAAGATAGCTTCACTTCTCTAAGAGAATCTGTTCCAGCTTTGCAGGGTGAAAAAGTGGTATGTGTATGTATTTAATAATGTAATTAATAGAAATGCCTTGTAATTTTTGAAAATTACTTATAAATAGATAACTTGTTCTACATTTAGAAGGATGATTTATACTAATTGCTTTTTGTAACTTTTAATGAATATAACATCATAATTATTTATTTTTCAAAGGCCACACGAATACTTCTTGTAAGAGAAAAGCAAATAAGAAATATTAAACAGAAATTTTATTTGCATACTTTCTAGTACTGTATACAAATAACTATGAATATGTAGTACACATGAAATATATACAAACATACAACTTTTTCTTGGCCTTGCCGCTTTTCGTTATAGAGGGTTTTTAGTAGAGTTACTATAGGAGTGTACTGTCAATAATTGAATGGGAGATAGTGATGCTAGTAGTCATGGTAACCAGTACACTCCAAAACACAAGGGGTATGGATTAACTCCAGCACCATCCCAACAATGAACTGGGGTTTATTTATTCCAGTCAATAATATGCTCACAGTATATACATATGAGTGTGTTTAATCATACAGAACAAAAATTAGAAATAAAAACAATAATCAAAACAATACCTACAGTAGTATGAGAATTAATAATAATATAATATATAATAAAATTCAGGATCCAATACTGCTACCAAAAGCCTCTTTGAAGTGATTAGTGGCTTCCTGGAAGTTGTGGTCACTGTTAATGACAGAATTTATCAATCTGACCATCCCGGATAGGGGCGCCCAGTGTCCCAGCAAGATGTGTGCTGCTGGAACTGTGAATATTCGTTATTATCTCCACGTTGCACCAACAGATGAGTCGCACTGACGAACTGATGACCTACAAACCAATTGTGTGAAAACCACAGCCTAGTAGATGTCAAACCAAACAATAAAGATTGTGCTCACGACTTAATATGGCGACAGCTATACGTCATTCCTCATGCTAAGTTAAAGAGTACCCACTGAAGCTGTGTTAAAGGAACATTGTAGGGTTTTTTTAGCAAGTAAAAATCCACCACTACCCTTTTCAATGCCCAATCTGGCAGTGGGTATCCATGATTTGCCAATTACAAAAAAAATAGGCTGCATACTACTTAATACCAGGTGTTTAGTGGGCTTGATTGCTTTTTATAAATTGTTTGAAATAATAACATATTAATAATTTTACAGGCAAGTCGTGCACAAATTTTAAAAAAGGCAGCAGAATATATACAATTCATGAGAAGAAAAAACAATTCACACATGCAGGATATTGATGATTTGAAGAGACAAAATAGTTTGCTAGAAACCCAAAGTAAGTAATTATTTTAGAAAGCTAGTCAGCCATTTATAGTTAGCAAATGAGTGTTTAATATATTTTTGTCTGACTTAGTAGTGTCTACATACTTATAGTAAGTATCTTGGTTTTGTTTCATACTATATTATCAACACAAGTCAAGGGAGTATAATAAGTTTAGAAGTTTATTTACGTTAATGTTTGAGCAAGTTTTAACATAAATGAATTTAAATCATAGTAATGGATTAATAGTGGGTTTCATTAACCAAGCCAAGATCGATCCAAAGAGTGTTATCATCGGGTCATAATTGTCCTAAATCAAATTTGTTTTAATGTTTAACATGTTGAGGATGCTCATTTTGTGTGCTTAAACACATGGTGTATTACAAATTTGCACTGTATTGTAAATTTTATATGTATGTAATAATAAAACAATCAACATGAATCTGGTTTCTTGTTACAGTAAGAGCATTAGAAAAGGCCAGAGCCACTGGTAACTACATGGACGCACACGAGCTAGGGCTCGGCATCAAATCAGAGGGCAGTTCACACGACACAGATAGTTCAGATGGAGAAGGCACTACCAGACGAGTAAAAAAGCTCAAAATAAACACAGTCAATGTGTAGTTTATGTTTGAAATAGATCTAAAACAATCAAATACTATTAATTTTGTTGTTCAAAGAAATGAAATCACTAAAAAAATTTTTGTTTGACTCACACTGTCTATTTACATAAGTTTATTTACTTGCCTGTGGAGCATGGGCATAGGAGACCATTTGCTGATGGTGGGCCCCTAAAGTTCGATAAATCCCAATATACGAGTAACTAAGCGTAGCCTGGTGTGGCCGTCAGACCATTCTGGGGTGGTGAGACACAGTCCCTGCATTTCCTATGCCTATTTCAGTTTGAATTTGGATGCAAATACACAATGATTGCCCAGTCCACATGACTATGACTTATAAAAATTACTCTTGAAAATAATTGCATGCGTAATGAAATCTAAAAATGTTTGTTATTTTATACTTTTCTTTATATATTTTGTAAAGTATTTGTGTGGACTCATGTTTTGTTCCTTTTTGCCGAATTTTGTTTACCGCCTTCATAAATTAATTGTATATTATGTAATCATATTTTGAAAAAACCGACAGTGAAAGTGTGATTGATTGTTTTAGGGGGTTTTAAAGTATGGTACACATACCGATTTCGTCAACGGCAGAGTTGAAGCTGTGGCAAAAAAAAAGTGATGTTAATTTTTAAATTTGTTTTTGAATGCTTCACAACAATATTATGACATGAAAATGTTGAATATATAGTGGGGGGCAAGTGAATTTTAGTCCAGGGGACATAGACTGTTAGGGCAGGCCTTAATTATTCCCTTAATCACTTTTGCTGTAACTACCAAATTGCTGTGCATACTGTACTGTAATATGTAGAAGCCGGGTCCATTCCAGCATTTTAAATCAATGAACAAGTGTTTTAGTTTTTATTTTATTAAAAGGCAAAGCAATAAACGGGCAATGCAATTAAAATCTTGTTGGGAATGGTTGGAATGGTCGCTGTCTTATTTCGTAAGGCCTTCAGTGATAATGTTTACATGTGTAAGCAAATCTTTATTTGGATATCGTCATCTATATTAGGCGTAATGTTTTTACATAGAAAATCAGTTGTGAGTAGATTTTTGGTATGGCAATGTAATGCCTTGTTGTACATTCATATTTAAAAGTTTTAAAACTCAAATATATGCTTGTGGTAAAAATGGATTATTGCAAGCAACACAAGTCATGTTCATTAGTAGTCGGTTTAAACAAAAGTTTAGACTACAAATGACTACTCAGACAACTTTCTAAAATCCATCAACCATGCATACCAAACCCGGGTATAGGTATGCGTATAGGTACATATATTCGAAAAGTATAACCCTCCTCATCTGCAATAAGGTTTAAATATTATATAGCACTGGTCGTAACTTTCGTAAAGAATGTAACATAAAAAAATTACAAAGGGCTTGGGTTGCTTGCAAAAATCTTTACAGTAAAATGTACGAGTCGAATTGGTCATACTGAATAAATTCAAATATTTTTTTATGAAAGTGATGTTGATAATATTCAAGAAAAAAGTTTTAGGTATACATACTGTAAGATTAGTCTTCTTGAACAGTTGTTTTTTTTTTCTATTAAGCAGTAAGTACATTCCGGATGTTAATATTGTTGAAGTCATTGTAACGATAACACCGTTTTAGTTGTAATTTCGTTCATATCCTGACATTATTGCATTGAAAATGTATTTGTAAGATACTGTATTTTGTATAACGATTGAAAAAATATCTCTCAATTGTTATTTATTTTCTGACACAGAAAAGAATTTGATTTTGTTTGTTTGTTCCAGAAGACTAAAAATTTTGTGAAATATATTAAATACTCCGTTAAATTTTTCATTTGAAATTTTATTTCTCTGTTTGGTGCATCTTTTTGGATGAATTCTTTTATTACGACACTGACTATTCAAATCCTGGGTAATAGAAAGAAGTCTATATAATTAGGGGAAACATTTTCTTCAAAAAATTTGTCAGCTCTCTGTGCTTGTTTTCATACGCAGCTGTATAAATATGTTTTAGCAGAGGAATGTGAACATTTATTGTATAAAATGATTGATGGGTCATCCTTTATGGATGTGGTTATGGATAACCTGGACGGATCCTGTATAAGATCGACAGTGGATGTACTGAAACACTGACAACTAGGATGGCCATTTCAAATAAATCGTCGGTAATAGCATTTCACAAATTGATAGTCATGAAGAACTAGAGGTTATAAGGGTGGCAGCAGTAAGAACCCAATCGTGGGCTAACTTAGGTTTTAACTTAGGTAATAATTATATGCGGGGAGTAATACACGCACCCATTATACTATTTTGTATAAACAATGGATGCAGTTAAATATTAATTCATTGAAATAAATGTAGGCAAGTGGTTTGTACTACTTTATTTTATTGCACATTAAGTCATTGGGTATACGTTCCTACCTAGGTAGATATTAATTACATTGAGCTTATTTATTTTAAATACCCTAGTTAAACATTCAATTTGATTTATAAAGTAATATTCCATTAATATTAAATAACAATAATTATTTCCATGTTGTACACAAGTCACAAACACCAATTTACAAACGTCTCTATTTAATACTAAGTGCCAATTAATTGAACAAGTTTAATTCAACCTGAAACAAAAAAGGCGTCATTTAGTTACATAATAATTAATTAATGTTTTTACACACATTGCTCGAATCTTGTTTATAGTAACATGGGTGATCAAAGCATTTATTCTACTTTGATCACCCAATCACCCAGTGTGATTAAATTGGAATAACCCAAGATAACGAGTAACATGAGTAGTCAATGAGTTATCACTGCCAAATTATGGACACCAACGAACATGGGTTACAAATAGAATACAAATCTATCATTCCATGTGATGTGGGTGCGCTGCCACTCATAAAACAAGGAGTCATGAATATGATTGCGCCAAACAAGACACCCCACCCGACTCAAAATGGAAGTGAGGTGAGGTAAAATAGAATGATACCTATAGAACACCTATAGAATATTCATTCATTACCGGCGTCACCTGGCAGGCGAGGATTTATACTGGGTACCTACCTGTATTTTATGTTAAGTATGGATTATTTACCTGCAATTTTCTTTGTCTTCGGCGAAAACAATGTCACTCTTTAACGCTAGGCGTAAGTAGTTAAACTGTGTTGGATTGTTCCATCTGAAAGGAGGCAGATTAATTTTTTAGTAGGTATAGTTAGTTGTCATCGCTTTATTTATTTTAAAATAATAGCAAATATAGGTATTTAATATAATAATAATAATTTAGTAGTGGATATTACACGTGGATAACACAAATGGGGAGGTACCTCTAAATATTCGTTGATGAGGTCTTCGATTGGCCATTGGTCTTCTATCTATAAATAAGATACGATACATCTCAGTTAAATAAGGTTAATTAATATACATAAAATAAGTAATTCCTAGTATATGTATTTTTGTAATTCTATTGAAAAGGTATGTTAATTGTTAGCTCAGTCTCTAAGTAGGTTTTTAGGTAGGTACTTACCTCAGAATACGTTGTTTGGAAATCCAGGCTATCGACCTCGGATACACCTTCCCATTGCTTATCAGACGATGGCAATTCCTCATTCATAACTTCTGTTTGGCAATGAAATAAAAGTTAATTAAATAAGAAAGATAATAAAAAGTAAGACAAACAAATTTGTACTAACACTTAAATAGATTACATTATTTATGAACAAAAGTCGTTCAAGTAGTATCTACTTTTAAAAGGTAATATCAGTAATATCGACCAACGACAAATATCCCAGCTTGAGAGATGAAAGGACAATCTATAAATAAGTAACGAACATACAGAAATATATAGTAAAATTGTCTTACTAGATTCTCGACCGTCGGATTGCAATTTTATGTCGAATGTTGGTTCTGTAACTTTGTTTTCTTCGTCAGAATCAAGTCTCTTATGCCGTTTGCTACTACTTCTTACTTTGCTCTTCGTTTTAGAAATATGCCGATATTGGTTTTCTAACTCAGTATCGTTTGTTTCGCTCCAACCGAGTCGCTGTTCTAATTCTGTTACTAAAATGATAATAGTTAAGTTTTTGAAATCAGTGTTAAGGCCTTTCATGGTCCACCCACCTTATCTATAATACAATGTAAAATCTATAAAATGGGATTACTTGTGACCGGATTATTGGCAGTAGCTCCTACGTAGGTAGGTATATCGTATTATAAATTAAAGATTCTCACTTTGTTGGATTAATGTTTCGTTGCATCGTCTAAGATTCTCAATATCGTCGTCCGGACTTTTTTTCGCTGCTTTCTGAAGCCGCGTGACCACTGTGGCGAGCAGTTCTGCGTTAGAGATCTACAAATAATGAAAAAAGAAATAATTACATCGTTACGGTAACAATAGTACCGTAGTAACAGTAGTAGTAGTAGGTAACGTCGTTACCGTATTGTTACCGTATTATTATACTGCTATTATACGAGTACTACTATTGTTAGTAGCACTACGTAGCACCTACAACTTAATTAAAAATACGTTGTTTGCTTGTCCTAGCTTAAACTATTTCAAATGTCTTACAGTGGCATGACAGCCAATAGCCTCAGCAAGTTGGGCCATAGCGTCGGAGGTTTCGCAGCGACGCTCCCGTTCGTACTGGGCGTTTCGAGCGCGCCTCTCTTCCTACAAAATACATAACAGTTGTTGTACAGACATGAACTTAGTCGACGAATTGGATTTTATTTTGATCAGTGAACGCTTCAGACAAGTGGTTCATTTTGTACTTTATGAAATAGAACTTTTGTCTTCTGAAAAGTATTTTTTGAGGTAACGGAATTTTTACTATCAATATACATAGTACCTACGTAATAATATTAATATGAACTTACGAGAGATAATGGGACCCGATTCTTGCCAGAAGGCCGCCCACGACGCCGGCACGGCACTTCAGTGGATTCCTAGAAGATAACTAATTATTTTAAACAATGTTCAAATAATAAACTGTGTGATCAAACGTACAAAAATATGTTATAATCTTGTAATTTTCCAAATTATATTCCTACATTTGAGATTAAAATGCGATCAAATGTAATTAGTATTTAATATTTAATCTATATTTTCATCTAAGGTATGATCTTAAGAAAATTGTGAACAAAAATACATTTGGATACTGTCTGAAGTCTTTCATAGCATAAATGTAGATGAAATGTTTCATTAAATAAAATTACTTATAACTTGTCAGTGTAGCAAAAACTTGTAAAAATAGGAGATCAAATGTAACTTACCTGTTTAGGCATTGGATCTACGGATAAATAAAAATATTCCAATCGTTAAATCACTGCACATATTACATTACACGTCGTAATTTTTCACAACTATTACAGTTTGGGTGCCTTCACTATTCACTAGCCAAACTTTACTAATACATTACATTTAAATTTTTTGCTTTTATGTCTTGGTCCTCCCCACCACCGGGATTTTAGGGAGCTTTAATGACTTCTTTGTCTTTTATCTTCAAAACCTACCTAGTAAGTTACCTGGTAATAGTAAAGGCATTTAACAATAATAATTAATTACTACGCAGGAATATTGTATGTACCTATCTATGTAAAATGTAGGTAAGTATTTAAATATTTAGTAGGTACCTATTTAAAAATCAGCGTAGTGCTTGCTCCGACAAACATCCGTAATATAGCTTGTACAGATATCCACAACTATTTACTCATTGATTTGTAAAACTTATACAATTGAAAGAAAATTTACACTCAACTACACTATCCAACAATATATATTTTACAATAGATACTCGTATGTACGCGAGAAAATTTAACTTTTTCGTAGATCTTTCGTAGCATTGCTACATTCATGTAGTTACATACTGCGTAGACTTGACGTAGCCAAATAATGTTGTTCTATCGATTTTAAATCGTATTTTTTGCCTAAAACAAAGTTTTTCCATTTAAAGTACATTATAAACATTTAAATATTACTAAGACACCCCACCCGACTCAAAATGGAAGTGAGGTGAGGTAAAATAGAATGATACCTATAGAACACCTATAGAATATTCATTCATTACCGGCGTCACCTGGCAGGCGAGGATTTATACTGGGTACCTACCTGTATTTTATGTTAAGTATGGATTATTTACCTGCAATTTTCTTTGTCTTCGGCGAAAACAATGTCACTCTTTAACGCTAGGCGTAAGTAGTTAAACTGTGTTGGATTGTTCCATCTGAAAGGAGGCAGATTAATTTTTTAGTAGGTATAGTTAGTTGTCATCGCTTTATTTATTTTAAAATAATAGCAAATATAGGTATTTAATATAATAATAATAATTTAGTAGTGGATATTACACGTGGATAACACAAATGGGGAGGTACCTCTAAATATTCGTTGATGAGGTCTTCGATTGGCCATTGGTCTTCTATCTATAAATAAGATACGATACATCTCAGTTAAATAAGGTTAATTAATATACATAAAATAAGTAATTCCTAGTATATGTATTTTTGTAATTCTATTGAAAAGGTATGTTAATTGTTAGCTCAGTCTCTAAGTAGGTTTTTAGGTAGGTACTTACCTCAGAATACGTTGTTTGGAAATCCAGGCTATCGACCTCGGATACACCTTCCCATTGCTTATCAGACGATGGCAATTCCTCATTCATAACTTCTGTTTGGCAATGAAATAAAAGTTAATTAAATAAGAAAGATAATAAAAAGTAAGACAAACAAATTTGTACTAACACTTAAATAGATTACATTATTTATGAACAAAAGTCGTTCAAGTAGTATCTACTTTTAAAAGGTAATATCAGTAATATCGACCAACGACAAATATCCCAGCTTGAGAGATGAAAGGACAATCTATAAATAAGTAACGAACATACAGAAATATATAGTAAAATTGTCTTACTAGATTCTCGACCGTCGGATTGCAATTTTATGTCGAATGTTGGTTCTGTAACTTTGTTTTCTTCGTCAGAATCAAGTCTCTTATGCCGTTTGCTACTACTTCTTACTTTGCTCTTCGTTTTAGAAATATGCCGATATTGGTTTTCTAACTCAGTATCGTTTGTTTCGCTCCAACCGAGTCGCTGTTCTAATTCTGTTACTAAAATGATAATAGTTAAGTTTTTGAAATCAGTGTTAAGGCCTTTCATGGTCCACCCACCTTATCTATAATACAATGTAAAATCTATAAAATGGGATTACTTGTGACCGGATTATTGGCAGTAGCTCCTACGTAGGTAGGTATATCGTATTATAAATTAAAGATTCTCACTTTGTTGGATTAATGTTTCGTTGCATCGTCTAAGATTCTCAATATCGTCGTCCGGACTTTTTTTCGCTGCTTTCTGAAGCCGCGTGACCACTGTGGCGAGCAGTTCTGCGTTAGAGATCTACAAATAATGAAAAAAGAAATAATTACATCGTTACGGTAACAATAGTACCGTAGTAACAGTAGTAGTAGTAGGTAACGTCGTTACCGTATTGTTACCGTATTATTATACTGCTATTATACGAGTACTACTATTGTTAGTAGCACTACGTAGCACCTACAACTTAATTAAAAATACGTTGTTTGCTTGTCCTAGCTTAAACTATTTCAAATGTCTTACAGTGGCATGACAGCCAATAGCCTCAGCAAGTTGGGCCATAGCGTCGGAGGTTTCGCAGCGACGCTCCCGTTCGTACTGGGCGTTTCGAGCGCGCCTCTCTTCCTACAAAATACATAACAGTTGTTGTACAGACATGAACTTAGTCGACG
This sequence comes from Erynnis tages, assembly GCA_905147235.1. NCBI lineage: Eukaryota > Metazoa > Arthropoda > Insecta > Lepidoptera > Hesperiidae > Erynnis > Erynnis tages. Next base: position 4,680,931 of record LR990087.1, read on the forward strand.
AATTGGATTTTATTTTGATCAGTGAACGCTTCAGACAAGTGGTTCATTTTGTACTTTATGAAATAGAACTTTTGTCTTCTGAAAAGTATTTTTTGAGGTAACGGAATTTTTACTATCAATATACATAGTACCTACGTAATAATATTAATATGAACTTACGAGAGATAATGGGACCCGATTCTTGCCAGAAGGCCGCCCACGACGCCGGCACGGCACTTCAGTGGATTCCTAGAAGATAACTAATTATTTTAAACAATGTTCAAATAATAAACTGTGTGATCAAACGTACAAAAATATGTTATAATCTTGTAATTTTCCAAATTATATTCCTACATTTGAGATTAAAATGCGATCAAATGTAATTAGTATTTAATATTTAATCTATATTTTCATCTAAGGTATGATCTTAAGAAAATTGTGAACAAAAATACATTTGGATACTGTCTGAAGTCTTTCATAGCATAAATGTAGATGAAATGTTTCATTAAATAAAATTACTTATAACTTGTCAGTGTAGCAAAAACTTGTAAAAATAGGAGATCAAATGTAACTTACCTGTTTAGGCATTGGATCTACGGATAAATAAAAATATTCCAATCGTTAAATCACTGCACATATTACATTACACGTCGTAATTTTTCACAACTATTACAGTTTGGGTGCCTTCACTATTCACTAGCCAAACTTTACTAATACATTACATTTAAATTTTTTGCTTTTATGTCTTGGTCCTCCCCACCACCGGGATTTTAGGGAGCTTTAATGACTTCTTTGTCTTTTATCTTCAAAACCTACCTAGTAAGTTACCTGGTAATAGTAAAGGCATTTAACAATAATAATTAATTACTACGCAGGAATATTGTATGTACCTATCTATGTAAAATGTAGGTAAGTATTTAAATATTTAGTAGGTACCTATTTAAAAATCAGCGTAGTGCTTGCTCCGACAAACATCCGTAATATAGCTTGTACAGATATCCACAACTATTTACTCATTGATTTGTAAAACTTATACAATTGAAAGAAAATTTACACACAACTACACTATCCAACAATATATATTTTACAATAGATACTCGTATGTACGCGAGAAAATTTAACTTTTTCGTAGATCTTTCGTAGCATTGCTACATTCATGTAGTTACATACTGCGTAGACTTGACGTAGCCAAATAATGTTGTTCTATCGATTTTAAATCGTATTTTTTGCCTAAAACAAAGTTTTTCCATTTAAAGTACATTATAAACATTTAAATATTTAAATGGGTTGATTTTATGATTATTTTTAATATATTGCCAATATTATTTTATATGTATAATCTACAAGTATTTAGCTTTGTCAATTTTCGTGGGCGACGGGATACGCCAGGCTGGTTGCCAGCACTGCCCATGATACTTAAAAGAACACACTAGGCATGTCTTAGGCATTGAACGTGTTATTATAGTTATAGTAGGTATTCGTATTTTTCGCTCACAGACATACCCACTCTAATAATTACCTACTGTAAATACCTATTTATCAACATTCATACGAAGGCCAAGCATTGCTTTGTAATGTATCTGTCGCTAACAAGGAGCAGCCGTTCCATGCAGACTTTTTACTTATTCTCCCTATTCTTTATTTTTCTTGATTACGCACGGAAGAACGGTTTTGTCTGCTCTACGCATAGTTCGTAGTTATTGTTATTCCTTTGAGTCGCCATGCCAAATGAAAAACAAAAGCATTGGAGACCTAACCAGAGTAATAAAACATTCTCTTTTTAGTCTACTATTGTGGGAAATTTGAGATGAAATACTATACGCTAATTTTAGATAAGCTTAGATAAGATAAGTTTCAAAAAGGATGTAAGTAGGTATTAAGGATAGGGCAAGCTTTAGAACCTTGAAAAAGTGAAACTTAAGTTGATACTAATAGCCCTTTGTCATATATTCAGAAACAATAGGTAAGAATAACAAAGTAAAACACACAAGAAATATTGTTAAAAGATTAGATATTAACTAATTATAACCATAGATTTGATAGTTTAGGTTTGGAAGTTATAATCATTTTTCAATACTACACTCATGGCGACAATTCTAAGTAAAAATGATAGTGACATTAATAAAAAAGAGTATCAAGTAGGTAACAATTAGTTAATAATAATTAAGTCAGCTTATATCCAGCCCGATAGCAGTTAAGTTGTTTAAAAAATCTAAATACTTGGTCTGGGAGATGCATTCCAAAGGCATAGTTGGCAGGTAACCAGCCAGGAATGCAGTAAAGATAGCCAGTGGTTCTGTTTGCCCAGCGTTCTGCGGACAAACATATTTTTCAACACGTGTTTGTCTAAATACAACTATATAGTAAGTATCACAGTATTCAATACGTTTAAAAGAAAATTAACATGCCAATGTTTAAAAAATGAAATTGTATTATAAGAATAAGTAGCTAGTTAAGATTGACTTGGTCAATAGAAAAAATAAATATTGATCAAGTTGGCTTAGTATGACTTAACAATTTTGTGTGGTTTGTGTTAACGTTTTTTTTAACAATTTGTAGAGTGTTTAAATGGGGCTACTGATATTTTTTAAATCCTTACAGAATAAGTGACGACAACAGATATAGCTACTCGCTGTAGTTGAATCAATTCACATCGCTTAATATGAGCGAGTATATCAGCCATAAGTATATCCATACTCCTGCCTTCTCCCCGAAGTAAGTCAACCACCGTTGGCTCAGTGTTTGTGCATGCTTCAAGAACATCGCAAATTTCTACCCAAACTTCAGTGCCACCTTCTAAAATTGATTCAAAAAGGATGTAAGTAGGTATTATTAATATTTTTCAACACAAGATATAAAAAGGTAAGTCGTAGGAAAAAAACATGATAATAAAGCAGATGTTGTGTATTATACTATATATAACATATATAATATAGTATATATGTTACCAATTTACAACCCAAAATAAAAAGAACGTGAAAATAAACGGTGACCAAATCTATTTAATTTATTTAAATCTGTATTGATACCGACCACATGCGGCATAAAGGGCGGGACTAATACCTTTTTCCAGCTGACCTAAGGGAAAGCCGGTATGTAAAGAAAAGGGCAAAAATAAAAAAAAGAACAGACAATAGTCTCGTCAAGACTACAAAAAAAAACGTGCTGTTCATGATTTTTTTTATCTGGACGAGACTTATAATACAATAAGAATTCGGTATCTTGAGTAAAAAGTCCGGGTTCACATTTCAAATATTACCTAATACTCTTCTTAGTTGTCTGCGTTGATCGAAATAAAATATGTATCTAATAGCAGTGAAGTAAAAAGTAATTTCAGGAAAACATCGTGAGGGAACTGTAAATGTTCTGAAAGGCAAGTGAAGTCCACCAACGCACACTACGCTAGCGTGGTGGACTACGGCTAACATTTTTCTCATTATAAGGGAAGGGAATGGCTTGAGGAGAATATATCCTACTAATAGGTTGCAGATGATGTTGTTTTAATATAATGTTGCCTATGTTTAGGTATCTACCAAACTTTATATAATAATTAATAACATGAAATTAATTTCAATTTAATAGATACCTGCCAGTAACCCTAATAGATACCTACATAGGTACAACTCGCTACGAGTGAACTTTCTGCGAGTGAGAAACTGTAAGTATGCAATGTACCTACCTAGGTACTCTGTTTGACCTAGCTCTCAATATGTGATGCCACCGGTCATACATCAAAACAGGGGTCTGATTGAAACGTGAATGATTCAGATGGACGCTACATTTCTTATTCCCACGTACCTACCTATGTCGTAAAGTTCCTTGGCTTTACATTGCTCCCCTGGGCCGCAGTAAAAGAAGGTTCGCGCTCATTGAAAGTTATAATTTAGTAAGTGAGTAGCTACTATTTTTATCGTAGAAATGCTATAAAGTAATAAGTAATAAAAATAAGTCTTGTACGTTTTAGTCTGAATGTTTGAAGGAAATGTTTGAACACTCAAACATTTCCTTCAAACATTACACAATTACCACCTTTTTAGGAATAATCTTTGTCCTATGTACATATTCTTCATAAGATCATACATAGATACTAGCTGACCCAGCAACCTTTGTTTTGCGATATAAGTTATAGAGCGTTAAATATCAACTGTTAAAAAATAGGGGTTGTTGATAGAAGGGTGAAAATTTAGGGTTGTATGTATTTTTTGATGCCACATAATTGAAAAATAAAAAAAATTGTCCAAAAAATAAAAGGGGTATGAAAATAGACGTTAACCGATTCTCAGACCTACTGAATATGCATAATATAAAATTTCATAAAAATCGGTCAAGCCGTTTTGGAGGAATATCTTAACTAAAACTGTGACAAGAGAAGATACTATGAAACAAATAGTACCTTCAATGTTTTGGTGCGTGAAATAAGCAAGGGTCAGCCTTTCCATTATTTGGCAAGAAAATTACGTCTATTTTTAGACCATCATGATTCTCTCGGATCTTCAGGGTGCTTAACTTGATTACTTTTCAATTCTGATGTTTCATTCCGGGGTTCGTTTATTTATTATGATTACTCATAATGTGGCATAATTTTGTTTTTGAGATTGGCATTGATTAAATCTCGGATTATTTTCATAAAATGGTGATATTTTTTTATAAACAGGAAAGATGCATTATTAAAAGTCACCAGAAGGTTTGTGTTTCTTATTACCTCGTTAACTGTACTCATTAGATACTTTAGCAAATCTTAAGGTAACTTAAGAATACTTAAGGTCTTAAGGTAACTTAAGATTTATAGCTTCGTGAACTAAAACTAATGCATATAATATGATATACCTACGAAGCTACTTTCATACTTAACAAAAAGTACCTGGTCTACCAGAATGAGGGAGAAATACTCCATCAACATTTATCATGCTTTAAATAGGATTCTATAAAGAATTTTTTTATGATTTCTTTACTGAATTAAATATATATCAATGCGGGTCTTTTTATAGTCTGTGCTAATAGGTATAATGCTGTTCTTTTGCCGGCTTAAATACTTACCAACATAAGGTAGAAACGCCTCCACAGCCATATGTTCCAAATAGGAACCAAGTACGAGAGTGTTGTTATGTCCTATGCTGCAATGAAACGTGTAGCGAAGCGGTCCGTCAGGATCCGTTGCAACGCGGCTGCTGATCCTAAATACTGTCTCCAGAGCTGTCCCCGATGCCGGAAATATCTATAAATATATAGCAGTATTTATGATTTAATTATAGTTAATTTTATAGGCAGTATAGCAACATTGGCTTCCTTAGGGAGCTTCTCTTACGTAACCTTCAGTCCAGTGATAATACGAAAATCACGAAAGAAGTCAAGGATACTATTATTTCTCTCTAGAACCTATTCAATCAATATAAATTCCAATTTCCAATTATATTATAAACTCTAAGTCACCATTTTGAACCCTTGCAAAAAAATCTATTCAAACATGCCATTACGGCATCATAAATTACCGTTACACCATGAGGTATTGGTCCTTCATTCAGTTTGACGTATATATCTGCAAGTACAACATTTTCGGTTCCACAATCGAATGGGTGAGAGCAGTTGCATTCCACTAGGATTCGGGCTCTCCCGGCAGAAGCTTTTGTCTCAGCTGTCACTTGTCTCCACTCTGTCTCGTTTGTGTAGTCGGTAATTTCAGACAGGAAGTTCTCTTCAAACGAGTACACTGTCACTGTATTCGATATTGGTGTGCCATGCTTCAAGACGAAAAGAAAGCTTAGAAATTAAAAAAAAAAATCAATTTTTATTTCCTGTGGATTTAACTTGCACTTGGTGATATTATTTTCATTTTTACCATTCTAATTTCTCCCCTTTAACAAAAAATCCTGGATCTCGGAAATGTCAACGTTGGAGTCAACAATGTGTAAGTAGTATTATTGTAGTTAACCAGTAAAATATTCCCGTAAATCGTTATGAAAAGGATGATTGGTCTATTTAAAGCAGAACTCAGACAATCGCAGTATTGCAAGTTGAGGCCGGGTGTGGGAAAGGCAAAGTTTTTAACGAGTCTGTGCCGTTCTGAGGCCGCCTGCTTGTTAGCGCTAAAGCTAAGCTGGCCATGATTTCGAACGAAAAAATAGGATGTTTTGAAAATTCTACGGCTTTTAGTAAATTTCAAAGTTGGAACGAGCTAAGGTTATGCAGGTTCACTTAAAACAAAATTTTAGAGCATCTAGATTCTAGATTCTCATGTTTGGAAGGAAATGTCGACCTTTTTCGAAAAGTCCCAACGAGTACACCGACTTAACATTTTGGTTATGTTTTCCGGGTTTTTGTCATAGTGTGTCAGTTGTAGATTAATTAGTTAGATAACAATTACCTTTTCACAAATAGAGATACAAATAGAGTCATTCATCTTAGATAGCTAGTTTTATTTTTATTATTTCAAGAGTATCAAATTAAGAAATATAATTTACAGACTTGAATTTAATTTAAAAAAATATCAATGTCGATTTAACTCTCTTGTTGAGTCATTTAGTGATCACTAAGAACTATGTTTTTCTGATTTATTTTGAAGTGACTGAAAACGAAATTGACCAATAAATATTCATGGAACAACTACTTTAAACTACCTAAGCGTTGAGTAAAAGCGCGATAAAAAGTCGCTTTTGACATATAAATTTTTAAAAACTTGAACGCTAAGGTCTGCTGAAATGCTGACTAAAAGTTTTGCCGCTGTAGTTCCTGAATGTGTTAGGCTTTTATTCAATGGAGGGCCATTCAGAAAAATGTGTGTAGGAACTTACAGAAGCTGCAAAAAAGTGTATAATTGAAAGAGACGGTATAAGAAACGACCATCTTACCCATTAGGAGTTGCAATGCATTTACTACCAACACAGTTTGTCAGTATTTAGAAGTAAATAATGCAGTAGGCTACCTACATTATCCATAGAAGTACCTATACTTTAAATACTTACAACTTTTTGTGGGTGATGACCATGACCATTTTAATATCATGTAACGGATGGTGATGTAATTTCGTTAATTGTACATACCACTAATAAATAAACAGAAAGAAATAAAAATAGCTGTCTACTGTAGCAAACAAACATGACGCTCGGAACGCTCGGACGAACGGAAAACGTACAAAGCTACGAAATATTGTATTTGTACAAAGGATAATTGCCGTCCAATGTTTTATTGTTAGGAGATTGGCTCACGTCTTGACCTAAATTATGTGTTATGGAGAAAAAATTAACAGACCAGAATGGATTACTTTGGTATAGGTACGTGCACGCAATACATGCTCGTTAATTAACGTAGCTGAGAGAAAATTGTTATTATTTTCCTAACTTATTTTCCTATAATTACAACATTGACATATATCGTGGAGAGAAGAAATCAGTAAGTATTAAAGGTTTATCGGAATAAAAAGATGTTTTCTATTTTTATTTGTTCCTAGCGGTCCCACTAAAGCAATGGTCCGCTCTAACTTTGACCAACGATAGATTCTTTTAAGATTCTTCCAAACTTTTACCACTCATTTTCTCACCTAAATTTTATTTTTTATGGTTAAATGCTGTAATTCATAAAATTAAAATCTTTGTAGTCACTTTATGCATTTTAAAATTTGAATTCAATAACGTCTTGTTAATTTTTAATCCAAAAATCCAGAGACCTGTTAAATAATGAGCTTGTTTCTTACCTCTATTTCTTTCGTTGTACCGTCAATGGCAATAACAGTCAGCTCGTCGTGAGTGGCAAAGTACCAAGTAAGAGTACATGTGGGCATAATATTGCTCACGTTTCCGACTAGAGATAACGTTGTTCCTTTATTTAGAACTCGTGGTGTGGGTTCTACCTAAAAAGGATCGATTTTTGGGATTTGGGAAAAATATTCAATAATAATAATATTCGTATCGGTTTCTTTCTTTTCATATTTTTAAATAATATTTATTGCTAAGTAAATACATACTGTTGCAACTGGAATAGACTAGACTCCATATAGTAGTAAGTGATACTGTACCTTTTTTGTTAAACAAATAAATAATCATTTACTAAAAATACTAAACTATCGTATATGCCGTAAGTTTACGATATTCATTCAAAGCAGCTTCAACTATTGTTCAATATAATAACAACAACTAAAACATAATCCGTGTACCTGCACTCATTAGTGACTCTATTGTCTTATTATTGCCTAATACGTTCTGGGAATTTCCTAATCAGTCCTAATGGAATCCAATACGAGAACAAATCCTCGGGGTTCAAGACAGTAGTAAAACTTACCTGGATAACAGGCAGAAAGGAATCTATGGCTATTATTGTAGCTCTAGCTTTAGCGGACTGGTGCAATACACTCACAATGACTGTTATTTCGTACCTGAGTAAAAATATGTTTAAATAACTATTAATATTACACGCCGTATTACTTAGTCTGGTTTGGGTAAGGTATTGATTTTTTATGATAAAAGTGTAGCTGTTGTTGTGTGGCCTCAGCAAACCATACCTACATCCAACCCCAAATAGAATAGCTAAATGGAGATGCAATTTAGTTATCCAATGCACTCACATTGATATTCTCGAGAATTTAGATGGTCATCTCTCCGACCGAAGTAAGTATAATAACATATAATATATGTAATTATGGAGAATGTGCAGATCCACAATGGATTATGGGGCCAGTAATAAAGTACCACCCCGAACTACATTGGTTCAATTACTAAAGAAATGTATAAAGAAGTATTTGTAATTGTGTGATTCTGGGTAACAGTTTAAGCCATCAGAAATATTTCACAATATTACTTATTTAATGCCAAGTCTCAAAATTCACAGTGCGCGTATTTAAAAAAATATTCGAAATTGCAAGCCTATACAGGATCCTTAATGATGAGTTTGTGAGTCCTTCGTTGGAGTCAGTATCTAATAGGTATTAATAAAAAAGATCCTACATAAAGTATAATAAGTATAAATTAATTCGTCAAATATATCTAAGTAGGTATATGAGATTTGTGTATATGAGGTATATGAGGCTTACTGTCCCGTTGTAGGTAAAGCCATTGCTAGAAGATAGTTGCTCTCGTTAGTACAGTCGAAAAAGTCGCATCCCGTTCCATTTATGGAGCACCACCATTCAAACTAAAAAGAAACGTTAGTTTAAATGGATGAAGTAGGTAGTAAGAAAATATTTGATGATGATTCCCAGCTTTTTAAAAATTTCAAGGAAGCATCATTTTAATATATACCTACTATATATACCTATATTAATAGATACCTAAGTAGCTTTGGTCAGTGGGTCACATTCTATTCTACTATAGTTTCCGCGGCCTATTTATTTTTTGTGCTAATCATTTTGCCTGATTAAATAATCGTCATTTACAATTCTTTATAATAAGTAGCAATTAACAAATGTGAGAGATTTTATATTAGTAGAATATATTATGTATCACTATTGCTCTATAGAATATTAGAATATCAATTGTATTCTAATATACATATTTTAAAGAAAAGTAACAAAATATTTTTGTTATGTGTATCGAAAAGGTTTATTTTTAAATTGCGATGTGTGTCCCTTCACGTGCTTCGAGGCGACCGCGCTGCTTTCATACTTTTAGCCACCGGGCTATCACCGCTTATTGTGAGGATTGAGGACCGCGGTTGAAGGATTAATATAGCATGACAGCGACATAATGAGAAGGGGCCTTAATTCAAAATTAAACTTTTCTTAATCGTTAAGACTTACCGTTAGCGGCAAAGCGAAATAGTCATGGTTTATTACAGTGGATTCAAGGATGAAACTGTTATGAATGGCCACAATTAGTCTGTCTACGTTGAGGTAAACTTCCAAGCCGCGGTAGCCAACTTCCAACGGTAGTTCAATCTGCAATTAATTTACTATACTAGTAAGTGAGTTCAAGTAAAATTGTTGCAAATATTAAATATTTGAATTCAGATTCATTAGGCAAATAGTTATCATCATCATCAAAGTGCCTATACAAAAAGGCAGTCTTTCATTCCATTCTCATTTCAATAATTAATTATTATCAGTACATGTTTTCTTTCATTATTTTGCGGGTTTTAAAAACAGCACAACATTTTTTTCTTTTTTGCCATTACTACTTTGAATAATTGCACTAACAAAAGAACAACTATGAGCATAACATACTTGCGTTACAGTTTCTCCCGTGGCATCTTTTATGATATAGCAAGTAATGTCGTACATTAGACCCGGTTGCAGAGAGTGTGGAGGAACCTCTAGTCTAAATCCCGTGGCCGATATGTTCAATGTCTCTTCCATATTTTCATTTTGAACTGTCCAAATAAACTGAAAAAACCTTTATAGTCATACATAACAATAAATGAAATTTCACGAGGAACACTGTAAAGGAGTCAAACTCTGCCCTTCTGCTTGTATACATCGCATGCGATCGAAAAAGTTAGGCAACGTCGGGAATCGGGATCGATCAATGCTGGGATGAGTGATGTGGCAAATTACAAGTAAGTACATACGCGCATTCGTGCTTCGGACGCACCCTACGTCAAGCTCGGTCGGTTCGAAAAGAGAACAGTCTTAAAACCTTGTTGAAGGCGTTATGAGTGGTTTTGAAACTATAAACATGTGATATGGGTTTGCTGCTAGGCCTTTTCTCCACCAAACTGCATTGGGGTAACGTAGTGGAATATGCATTCCTTCTATTGTGCGAAGAGACCCGTGCTAAGATTTTTTTCTGTATTTAACTATTTGACGTAACTTTACCTACATATTCATTAGCTTCTTCTATTTAATAATTATATACCAATAAAAATATTAATACTAACGTGATAGTCGCGCATCGAAACGCATATAGTAACCTCCGCTTCTAAAACGTAGGTAATGTCAGCATAAGTATTTTGACCCCCAACTAGAACAACAGACATCATATCCGTTCTTCCATCTACTGCCTCCAATGTCGTATCCCCAAAAGTATTGTTGATGTAAAAAGTCTTAGGTTTAGATGCTTCGCCCGTCAGGGATTTTGCGGTTACATTAAAAATGTAGTTTACACCGTGTAGCAGCTGAAAGTGAAATAAAATTGCTACTATCATTAAGTAATATGTAGTTAATTTATTTACTAACTTACATAAATTTTACATTATTCCTTTATTAGTTTACAGATTAAACGCTGCTTAAATAAATATAATCTGTAATTAACTACGTCAAGGCAGATATATTTAGATTTTTCATTTTCACAAGATAATGTGAAAATATAGATAGTATTAGATAATTTAGATCAGAAAAAAGGAAGTGATGCGCACGGCTGCTGTTTCAATAAAATGTGTTGCAATATATGCAAATGAGATCCATTATGCCTCTCGAAGATCCCAATTTTTGTAAAAAATGTGGAATCTACCGCATTTTGTTTCATGTTTCGATATAAACAAATAAAATGTTTAAAAATATCTAAATCGGTATGTTTATTTAGTAGTTATTTGAGGCGCTCCGCAATGCAAGATCCTCTTGTTTGGATTTCCGTTTTTTGGTTTGTCTTATTTACGTAGTTTTAATACTTATTCTACAGTTTTAGTGCTTGTTTTTTTTGCGACTCTATCTACGGCGTTATAACGTCATAAGAATGTTTTTGTAATTACCTCGTCATCCTTAATGACATAAATGAAGGGCTCCGGCTGGGGTCCATTCAGCTTGGCTTCGAGGGCCCTCACGGTGCGCCAGACCATTAGCGTGAATCTCTGGGTGGGCGCGAGCAGAGGCTGCCAGCGGACTACCCAGTCTAAGCTAAAGTCTGAGTCGTACCTGGCTTGAATTCTGTCAAAGTTTAAAGCAATGTATATATTCATACGTGTGCACGCAAACAACATTTTTATGGATACCTAAGACTTCTAGAAAGGCGCCATTGGTATGTACATATACCGGGATAAGAATTTACCGCTATACCGGTGGCTATACTTACAAACACCCGTATATTTATAGAAATGTATACTTATATATTTTATTGTAGCATTCTACGTTTTTCTATCCTACTTCTTCCTACTTCATATTTTTATATTTTAGTTAGGTTGGAGCGTGATGTAATTATTTAAATACTTGGAACAATTAAATTGAAATTAATAACCGATAAGGTTTTTATTTTAAAATTACATTACATTATAAAAATTAATGAAAATTAGATTCTTAGAAATGCTGGGTTCAAAGTGAAATAAATGTACCTACATGGTTTGCGTGAAGGTATATTATATAATAAACACTGCAAGTACATCCGCGACCGTATACCTAATTAAACTTGATAAAAAGTACCTACCTAATTAAAGTAACAAAAAACAACAAAACTTACGTGATAACAGTGTAATCAGGTTTCTCAATTGGAGAGTTATCATCTTTTGGGCATATCAGCTGTGGTGCCAAAATACGAAAGCTTGGCAAATCTGAAGCCTGATGAAGGACAACAAAAAGGAGGAAAATATAAAAATAAAAAAGGAAAAAGATATTTTAAAATAGTCATAGGCCCATAATAGTTATTGAAAAAATAATTCTACTTGGAACGTTTTATAAGTATGTGTTTCTATTACTGGCCCTAATTTTCCTTAGGTACTCTTTTATGAAATATACACAAGACAATAATAAAGAAGCTTGAGAATGTTGTTTCTCAGTTAACCATTTATAATGTAGACAAGAAATAAGCAAGTTGTCCGATCTAATAACTGTAAATTTTTAAGAAACTTGAGTTTCCAGCAAAAATGTTATCTAAAAAAGATAGTGGTGAGCGAAACGGCTGCTCTTCCAAGTCCCAAGGATTACACATGCCACATTTATTTTATCCCTGACATCCGGCTTTCCTTACGATATTTTCCGCTGTCGTAAAATGCGGTCTCAGTGCTCAATGTTTATAGGTTGCCATGCAAATAAGTAGACGTTTTGAAACAAAATTTAAAACATGCGTGCTTTCTTTAAACAAAATTAAAAAAATATAGTTATTAGGTAAATATAAACAAAAATAATATTTTAAACAAAGATCTAAAATTTATTGAACCTGGCATCTTTACTATCGGAAATCTAAAAAGAAGCACAGTTAAAAGAAAAAATCTTATGGAGGTAATACCTAAGGGCAATGTTAAGCACCTACCTAAATAAATTTGGTTCAAGTACTGCGTTTACTTATACAAGTACTTAAGTGTATCCTTCTATAGAATTATCAATACTTAGTTATCCACAACATTCTATAACGCGTCAAGAAATCTTAGCGATGAAGTCTCTAAAATGTCCTAAGTCATAAATCAGTAGATACTATATAGCTTTGAAAATTTTAATTAATTAGGTAAGTAATTACAGCAGCGGATATAAATTTTGCTAGCGAGGCCGCTGTATTACAGTTTGTCCTTGCCTCATTTACATCAATTTATGAGTTTCCCTGAGGTTTACTTACACGCAGCTGCTGTCAATTTATTGGTATTGGACGCATGGACGTTTAAAGACCCCCAGGGAATGCGATAGGTTACTTGTTTTCATATTTTTGTAAACTTATTACAAATTGCCGACTCACCAAATACGTTGGTAGGCAATATTTTTTTTAAGTACGTATAACTTTCAAATATAATTTTTTGATTTACTCTCGTTCATAACGAACTACTCGTACATATATTTTTTAATGTTAATCAACAGTCGAAAGCAAATCAATAGTAGGTAGTTGAACGGAAATTGGAGTTGAAGTATATTACTCCCTTTGTTTCTTTCGTCTACTTTCAACTATTATTTTATTTCAATTCTTAATTATCTTTGTTCCTATATGACTTATTCAGTCGCTTCGGGACTGCACAAAGTCACAAACGTGAGAAGCAAAGCACCCGCAATCTGCATACGACATCAGATAGGATTAATTGCCCGTTTGTTCCTCAGTTACTAAAAAAAAAAAAGATTTCAGAACTTACCACACATTTTGACGATACGGTTACGATGAAAGAGAATACTAATATAAGTTTTTGTGACATGTTAATTAGTGGCTACGCAGTATCTACAGCGGCTGGGGAATGAAATACATTTTGAAAATTAGTTTATTAACTCAACTTGTTTTTGTTCGGCGGTCTATATGTAGTTACTTTGAAATACATTTTACAATTAACACGCAACAATAAGTTAACGAACATTTGCTACCTGCTGTAAATAAGAAAATAAATATTAAAGAATTGGGTCGGCAGGCTTTTAGGCTTTTTTATATCAAAAGCTCGTATGTTAATAAGTTTAACACAGTTAACGGCAACCGGGAAAATGGTGCAAATGTATAAAACATTTTCAGTTTTTTTTTTAGTTTTTGCGTGTCAATAAATACTATGGAGGCTTAGCTGCCGTATCGCGGCTTTAGAGCATGAATATTTAATTTTGAGGAAGGATCGATTTTTACTTTTCGCTGCGGATTAAAATGTAGAGCTAGCCGTTTTTATTAACATACCTATGTGTAACTCTCAATCAAGTAGCGCCCGACTCTATAAGGGTTCATATTTGGAGATATTCCGTTTCGTGGCGAAGCCGATTGTACAGTTGTGCCGTTGGTATTTGTGGTGGTATATCTCTTTATGATTATAACTTAATCTTATTAACTACCAAACAAATACTTTCAGCAAATCTGTTGAAATATAGTTTTTTAACAACGCTATATCATTTTACGCAAATCTTATTACCCGGCTCCAAATGGTGAAACACAATTTCCTGATCATGAAATCAACTTGAATTCTTTATAATAAAACAACGACTATCATATTTCACACGTGCCATACATTCATACCTCCGTTCTACCTTCTTCCATAATTATAATTATAACCTAGAAACCACAAAGCTGCAGATAAAATTAGAGAGCAACCCATCTAATGGAGTTTTTATTAAAAGTTTGCATTCTTTGCATGTAATAACGTATTGTCAACATGTGTAGTTGGACGCAAATCAAATTATCCGGATCCATCTGGTGCTAACTGCTCCAACTATCGCCGAGTTGCTCATTACGGGGTCATTAGTGCCCGTAAATTGTTTTAAAGCGCAATAAGCCGGCGAGGACGGGTTACATTCGGATTATAAAGGATTTTCCCCGTTATTTGCTATTTGCTGGGTGTATAACGGTTGTTGTTTTATTTCAGTACCTATCTCAGCTTTTGATGATTATCCTTTTTACCGTTAGCTGGCCATTGTCAGCTAGTTGTACCTACAACAATAATCATAGCACTACAAATGTAAACGTAGGTATATGTTATACTCAGGTCTTGGTATACGTATTATGGCTTTATGTCTAGGCATAATTTAAGCTTACATATTTATTGATATTATAAGTAGGTATACCAACTTAATCCTTTCTTTGCAGGGCTGTGTGGTGTGCACAAATTATTATGTTTTAGTGTGAATTATTGTTATTGAATATGTAGGTGTACTGTATGTACTATTGTACACATATTATATGCATATTATTATGCGAAAGGTTAAGAATTATTAGTTTATCTCTTGGTAGTATTTGGGCGCATGCCCAGATCTCTATTTTTGTAAACTACTTAGATATTATTATGAATTCACTTATGGCTTTTGTACATATTATTTAATATTTATAAAAAGTCGTGTATACCTATTTTTTATCAAGTATGTGTTTTTTTAGTTTTTATCAAAATCGGTTCGCGGCTCTCGATTTCGCGGCGGAGGTGTGCTACAAGCGAATCCTTATATTTATTTTTGGTTGACGCCTGCGCGGTGATTACAAGCATGAACATCGTACAGGACAACTATGACGACATCGCTTATGTCAGGCCAATCCGCCGAGCGTTGACGGAAACAGCCGACTAGTGCCGAATCGTCCATTCGTTGGGATTCACGTTCGCCCGGTCTGCACTTTATATTGACTATTTCCTGTGATATTCGCTCTAAATTACCTTAATCGCGATTAATTCTGACAGAAAACATAAGCATTCATGTGATCAAACAGTGCTATCGTATAAAGTGACTCCAATTTTTGCGTTCAATTAACGCGAGAACTGCTTTGTTTTATCAAATAACAGAAATGAGCTGTGGACATAATAAGCGACCAATACCAGCGTAGAATGTCTTACGTTAATTCTTAACAATTAGGATAAATAGAAGTCGTGACTATCACTAACGTGCGAAATACAAAAACAATAAGTAGTGATCAATACAAGCGAGGACGTCTGCTGATTTCAAATTTCTAAGGAGACAGCCGTATATTTTAACAAAGAAATATGCCTACGAGTACTTCTATACAAGAAAACATAGCTCTTCTAAATATGATGTCTTCTGATAATCTAGAAGACGATCTTAAAAGCGTCCAGTTACACTATCCTTCGGACAGAAGACTGCTGAGCGACGGCGCATGCGTGGAGGAAAGGGTAAGAACATCGCGTGGAGACGTACTGGTGGCGGTCCGAGGGGACCGAAGCAAGCGAGCGATAATTACCTACCATGACCTTGGCCTCAACTATGCCGCTAATTTCCAAGCATTCTTCAATTTCGTCGACATGCGAACTATTTTGGAACAATTTTGCATCTACCATGTTAACGCTCCGGGGCAAGAGGAAGGCGCGCCGACCTTGCCCGAGGACTTTGTTTACCCGACGATGGATGTTCTCGCCTCACAAATAGATTTTGTCCTCGGCCACTTCGGAATCAGATCTTTTATTGGATTCGGAGTGGGTACGGGTGCAAATATTTTAGCTCGATATGCTATTGCCAGCCCAAATAAAGTAGATGCCTTGGTTCTAATAAATTGCACGTCTACTCAAGCGGGGTGGACCGAATGGCTCTACCAGAAGATAAATACGAGACAGCTACGGTCCAGCGGAATGACTCAAGGAGCCCTAGATTACCTGATGTGGCACCACTTCGGTCGCAGCAATGACGAACGTAACCATGATCTGGCGTATGTTTACAAGGAATGTTTTTCTCAAGTCAATCCTGTGAACCTTTCCATGTTTATCGATGCCTATCTTCGTCGAAACGACTTGAACATTTCAAGAGACGGGGATACGATTAATGTTCCAGTACTGAATGTAACTGGCGCGCTTTCCCCACATGTCGACGACACGGTGACGTTCAACGGGCGCTTGGATCCCGCCAAAACCTCGTGGCTGAGTATTTCGGATTGTGGTATGGTGTTGGAGGAGCAACCGAATAAGATAGCGGAAGCCTTCCGCTTATTTCTTCAAGGAGAAGGCTACTGCAGGTAGTCATGTGGCTCAGCAATGAGTCCCGAGCTGTTATATGCAATAGAATGCACATGATGCTTAACCCACACGCGAGCTTTAACAACAAATTGGTTGTAGATGCATTGGTATGGTAGATCGAAATTGTTGACTCTCGTTATATAGGAATTTACGAAAAATAAATTTATTTTATTGCTTACCTGTATTTTTATTTACCGACATTACACCGCATTAAGGATTAAGTTGATAAGTAGGACACGATAATGAGATCGATTGGATGAATAGGATTAAAAGGATTAAAATTGAACAACTTGCGTGTAAATTTAAATAGGATTTCGAATCGGATTGAAGCTGAACTCTTCCCGTAGTAATCAATTAAATCAAATTTTGGTCGGCCGTAATCCAAATTGAATTTTAAGAGCGTGAGCGTGAAGTGATTCCAATCATGGAAATTTTAAGGTTCGTTAATGACAACATACAATCCTTTTTTTGTTTTTCATTGCAAACTAAAGCTCAATACCTACATGAAACAGGCATGTTATACCTATCACAACGTAGCTTGCTTTAATATACTGTACAATACTGTGTATAATATATAGCCAGTATAACACTTATAATACATAATTATATTATTACTATCTATAAACCATTAGTTACCCAATGCAGGGTCCCGTAGGCTCTCACAATGAGAAGGAGGTATGCCTTAGTCCACCACGCTGGCCTAGTAGGTAAGTTCATATGCCTTTGAGAACAATATGAAGAGTTCTCAGGCTTCCTCACGATCCTTTCCTTCACCGGTACAGCATCGCAGGTGATATTTAAGCTATAAAGCGGCAGTAAACTACATGTACAGTACTACACAAGTTTACTAGAACACATTCTGATAATATACATTCACAATAAAATCGATTAATGTTTAACTGCAATTACGTTCAATATTCGTTCTAGAGCGTTGCGGTAAGCGATAAAAAGTGGTGAGAAATATGCAAAACGTAAAACATTTTATTCCACGCCATAATTAATTTTCGATTCGTATCCAATCGAACGCTCCATTCGTACTTTCATTTCCTTTTTTGTGGGGGTTTTTCTGAACAAACTTGCATGGCAGCCACCCCAGGGGGGTGCGGGTTAAATGGACTCCCCAGAGTATAGCTTCACACCCGCTCATCCCCTCTACTGACCACTGGATGAAAGGATTACGAAATATTTCATCGGAAAATAAAAGGCAAAGATATAAGGCTGGGAACCTAATACAGCTTAAGTTTTCTTCCGTCTGAAGTCTTATTAGGATTAACGTCCTATCTTTAGCTGAGTGAATTTTCTTGAAAAATTCAATATTTATATATTATTGCATGACTGGCGAAGAAATCTCTCTACAGCACATGGAGGATACGCTGCATTTGAAATATGCATTTTTGTATCCATTTATTTTTAGATGCCAAGTTTGTATAAAGGCTAAATACCAAACATAGCTTACCTTCTTTATTTACTTACGCAGTTTTTCTTTACCAACATTAGTATGCACATTTAGACATATAAAATGGAAATAGGGAAAATGTTTATTAATGCTTTTAAAATGTTATCATAAAACCGAATTCAAAACGATTGGCAGAGCTGGTCTAGTGTGAAATGATAATTATTTACATTGAGTCCATCTTATAAGATTGAAGTCCTATGTTCTATCACAGGTGACACTGGATGTACCAAAACCAGAGTTCATATTGTTGCATTAAAACACGCAGATGTGAAAGACTGCAGCACTTATACGTCTAGACTGTAGGTTGGTATCGTTCTGAGAAAATTTTAGTGGAAACTGTGCGATGAGGGCAATTCGAGCATTGCTTTGTGTGCGAAGTGGTTGCGGGGCTCGCAAACCCAAACAGTGCACTCGCGATCCATTGTTGCACTCCACTGCAGCACTTACGGTGATAGCGATAGGAGCCGCTCACAAACCGCGACGCTACAAAAATGCTACAAAACCCTGCGTCAATAATAGTCAATATAGAGACACTTAGAAGACTGCACGCTAATCGATGTGAATATTGATAATCTTATTTCGATATTACATTTAGTGTCTAAGTACAAGCAGATGATCGCATAGATACTGTACACACTAGATATGTACCTATGACGAACGTGTTGCTTCAGGGCGGCTTATGAGGGCGGTTGTCGGCACCTCCGGGTCAAGTCAATGTAGAACTATTGAGTTTGCTATAATCGGTTTAGATAGAAAACTATGACGATTGTGACGACGAAATCTATAACAATTTTGAGTAGATAAGATAATAATCTAACTATCCACGATCTACCTATATTAAGTGACCTATTTATTTTGCAAAATACACAATTTATTTATTTACATATTATGTGCTATCACTATTTTCCTAATAGGCCTTGAAAGTCATGTAATGGTTAACGTTATCGATCTAGAGAATTAAAATAAATAAAGAAAGGTTGCATAACTCATTAACAGCTTAATGTAGGTACTTAAGTAGAACGTTTTCAGTCTATGCAGATTATTTCAAGTTTAGTATAGTTGGGCACCTCTCTCCCCTAACTACGGGGAGGCTTAAAACACATTCCCCCAAGCCCCAATTCTCCAAAGCTGATTGGTGATAGGGTCGCGTCTAGTCGAATGACTGCAATACGCTTATTAGGTTTAGTGTAAGTATGTCTGTCTATTGGCTGTGATAGCCCAGTGGCTAAGAATTCGGCTTCTTACTCTTACAGCAATAACTTTCTTTAAAAAGTTACGTGCGGTTTGTTTAGTTAAATATCACTTGCTGTTACGACGAAGAAAACCATCGGGAGGAAACCTGCGTGCTTGAGGGTTCACAAAAAAATTTAAAATGTTCTCAAAGGTATGTGAAGTCCACCAACCCGCAGTATGCCAGCGTGGTGGACTATCTCCTTAAATAACTATATCCTTATCATTGTGACAGGATACCCGACCTGGGTATTAATGGGTTACGGATATGTATGTCTATTGATAGCAACTGGGATGGATGTTGTCTTAGTGCGTTTTGGAATACGATATTTGAATAGGATGTCTAGGGAAAAAACTATCCATATAGGTACCTACTTATTTACAGTAACCATCGTTATTAAACTTTCTTGGTCACTTGCAATGTAGTTGTAGATACTTAGCTTAGTCGATGTATTGTTCACGTATTATTAAACTACCATTAAGTAACTATTTATTTTAATAAAAACGTAAACAAAGTTATAAACAACTTTATTTTCTGTTATTCAAATTGTAATAAATTAATCAATAGATAAAGAAATAATAAACAGGCGCACAAAAGTGTAGCTTTTGTTCCATTATTGATGGAGTCAAAGATTCCGATTTTCCGAAACGATCGCTATGTAGGTCCCACTTTAAAATCAATTTATAAACCGAGTGGGATACATTTGTACCTACGTTACTTTTAGAATTTTGTACATTAACCCACATATTTTATTACTTTTCGCCATTAACTACGTCGTTTTCTATACAATTTCATAACCTTAAAAGAAAATGTAGGTCAATCGCAACAACAACTTCTATGAGTACAATTGCAATTCAGCTATTATAACGAACCATTATTTTCTTTCTACGAGTAAATGTGATTGCAAATAACTAGACTCTACTTTCATTGTTTTCTCAGTCTCATTTGTGTTTCAACTATTGTAGGCACGTTTCGTCACCCTCAAACATCTCCGTGTTAGAGGAAAGTTCTTGTGTTTTATTTAGGGACAGGTGTGATCGTCGTTGTGATCTTATTAAGCGTATCGCTTGCATTTGCATTATCAGACTTTATTCCCGTTTGAGGTTTGTTCGGTGTTTAAGGATGTTGTATGTTTAGCCCTGTTTTAGTCATTGCCTTCATTGGAGAGTCCTCTTCAGAGTTATTTTTTACCACTTTGTAAAAAGGTCAGTTTTATTAGGGTCGTTTATCTAGTTTTACTTGTACTACTGGATCACATTTTAATTAAAGTGTTTCTCTAAAAGGTACCCTATTATAAAAACCCTACGCGCATGAGTTTGTATAAAATAAAAAATAAATTTATTTGTAGTATAAATACTCAACATTCGGTAATTTAGAAGGTTCGATGAGGAAAATAAAACAAACAATTGCGATAAATTGATTTATATTACAATAAACAAATTCTCACATAGATTTAATATGTACAGAATACAATTATATTGCCGTAAACATTCAATCGAAATTGACTAGAATTGTGTCGATATCTACATAATTATTTACAAATAAGCTCCAAATAATGGGCGACGCCTCTTTACAATTTATTTTCAAATCTCACAAAAATTGAAATTAATTTATTGAATTATTTTAGATAGGTACGAGTACATATCTATGAGTGAATTAAGTTTGAGAGATCTGCAAATAAATTATAAATAGGGACTTAGAATAAGGATATTTAATGTCAGTCCGACTAAGTAGGTATATAATATTTACATAAATATACTAACATTTTCACATAGTAATATAGTTCACTAGCTAATCGCTAATACCTATTGACAAACTTGAGACGAATGGATTTAGAAAAAACATTTGATAAATACGGCAACATTGTATATTTTAAGATTGACAGATACACATAAACATTTAATAAATGCATAATTTACTGTAAATGCATACAAAATCTATCCTATTTTGATTGCAAAATGGCAGTAGGTAACCAAAATGGCAGTTAATTTTTACTTTCGGCAGTAATAAGTATTAAAATAAAAAAGTATTTTGAAAATAGTAACTTACTTCGAAAACTCTAGTCTAGTAGTGTTATTTGATATTATGATATTTAGTAGATCAATTAACCTAATGTCCTAATTTGAGGAAATAAAAGACACATATTACCATTATTTAAATCAATATGACGAGGAGCGTAAACTATGGCTGGATTGAGACTTCATATTTATTTGGCTATTATGGAAAATAATTATAATAAAAATACTTGAATCTTTCCTCCAGATATTTATTCATCGAAGTAGGTTATTAGTTGATTCTTATAAAAAAGCCTAAACGCCACTGATAAGATAGCTGACGTATAATGCCAAATTCTTCTGCAGGCTATTTTAGGTTGTGTGAGTTTAATAAAAGATATTCGAAAAAGAAAAATCGACTGTCTACTTGCCTGTGACAAAATATTCCGGCACGTAGGTACTAACATTTCCTTAGAAAGAATACTATAAAATTGTAGATACGCCATAAATTTCCTCTTCACCCGGGGCCTTACAGAATAGTGATAAATCAGTTGGATAAGCAATTTAAATTGTTTTCAATCTTATCCAGTTCAGTTGTCCTTTTATTTCGATTACCTTTCGCCTTATAGCAGGCATTCATTCCCTTAAGGCTAGTTCATTGTCATTTTCAAGGTGAGTTACCCACTTGAATAGGTATTGAGAAATCCGTATTTTAGTACAAATACGTAAAGATTTTCCTTTGGAATAATAACGTGTACTCGCGAAACTGATCAAATCTTTCACGTCTGAAGATCAGTGGATAAGATTACTGTTGACTGAATTTATTTAAAGTCGCTTTTAATCAGAAATTTCAATTTGATGGCTGATTAAGCAAAGTCTGCGTTTTAATGATGATTGTAGTCAGCAGTGGTTTTCTTTGAAGAAAATTTTAGGCGCCTTGTCTGAATTTGCGTTAGTTCGGGTCGTTGATCTTCGATGGTTTTTTATTACCTAATAGTGATTATCATATACTCGTATATATCACTTAATATTGTGTCATTATAATTCTTCAAGAGTATTCGTTCAATTTATTGTGGCTTCAGACATTTTGTCGAAATACAAAAGTTCACGGAGAGTTAAAGAATGTATTAGGATTTTGAGCGTATCTTTTAGCTATTTTATTTGAATTTATTTATTTAAAAGAAAATTCTTTCTTTCAATAATAGTAGGTCATATAATCCCCGCTAATTGCTAATATGTCTAGCTGCAGTTTTGATGATATTGTGAGCTGCCAATTTTTATACGTCTCAATATCAATAATATAAAGTAGTATCTATGTGTTTGTAATATATTGCCGATATTAAATAGTTTCTCGCAAATCTTACCAATGTCAATACAACAATCCGCCATGATAGCTTAAACACACATTAGAGCGAATTATGTCACGTCTCAGTAAACGTCATTTTGTTTCGTTTGAGCGTATACGCGATCTCTGCATTTTTTACTGAGCCGTGACGTAATGACAGACGCCATGACACCGGCGACCGTTTTGGTGTGAATTTGAAACTTAAAATTTAAATATAGGTACTTTTATTGCAAAAAAACCTTAATTTTCTACAGAAATATGATATATTTTAGACATAATAGAAACTTCCGAATATCATAGTAGATATTTTAAATTAAATTAGTCATCATGCCTATTAGCAATTTGTGGGGAATATTATAATACATAGTTCAGTATTTCTTGTTGTAGTTATTGATAGTGAAAGTTCGCGCTGGACGTGAAGCATCAAACTTATCGGACACAACTTAAGCTCATTGCAGATGAAAAAGTAAGGAGCGCAACCACTTTAGACGCTGTTGTAATTTAAGTTACCCCTTATTTTTAAGTTGCTTTTATTTTCGCGGGAACTGCTGTTTTGTCACTTTTTTAATGAAAAATTACTTGGACAGCACGTAGACAACATACGTAATAATATTTGTGGCACTGGGCCTAGTCAACTATTATTTTTTCTCTAGAATATTATCACTCCGTTTGGTTATATGGATGCTTATAATCTTGTATCAATGAGCTATCGTGTCTGATCCGTTTGTTAGTTAGCTTGACCGGAGTTTTTGCGTACTTTGCCATGTTGCGGAATAATTATAAAATAATTTATTTTAGTAGCAAGTGCTCAAATAATGCCAATCACATTTTTGAGAACGTTAGAGAAGACAGAAACTGATGTGGCCATATCAAAGGTGAATGCGGCACCGGTTTCGAAGGTGCGCAGAAACCCTGGTCAGTCTAATGTACGTAAAGTAGTGGGCACGAGTCGTGAGCACAATCTTTATTGGCCGGTTTGACGTTGACTGCGCTCTTGTTAAACGCGATTGGTTCGTCAAACACTGTACGTCGTCTATCGGTCTAGCGCATTATCTTCGACTGCGGTACATTGGGCAAAAGTGTACAAATTCCTACCACTAATCACCTGTGGTCACGACTCGTGGCGGCCATACAGCTTCACTTCACATGCGGACGTACCGCAGCGAGTCGTCGCTGGCGTCGCGCTCGCGGTCCGGCGCGAGCTTCCCGTGCCGCTAGCTGTGCTCGTGGTGCGTGCGCGGCGACAGCGAGCCGGGGCCCGACTCCGCGCTCGAGTCGCCCGCGTACACCTCGGACAGCCCGCCCGCGCTGCCGCCGCCGCCGCCGCTGCCGCCGCCGCTCCCGCCGCCGCTGCCGCCGCCCACTGTGCGCGCAATCATGACTATGTGAGACATCGGTTCATGGTACATTCATATCTCACAGACGTTAAGCGAGCGAGTCGGACACGAGAACGTCTGATGTTATAAGAACTATATGTTGTACATACAGTTTTGAAAGACGAGGAAGCGTAATAAACCGAACCTAACGAGTACTGGTTGAAAACGGATTTATTTCTCTATAAAATGATGGTGTGATAAATGAGTGTGAATGGGAAATGTTTGAATGTGTGCAAATAAAGTACGACATATAATATATGAAAAATCGTCTGTATAGCAAGTTAAGTACTTGTGTTTGTAACTCGTACATATACAATGTACTTATACGGGTTTATTCAGATTCATATCTAACGTACGCTAACGGAGCGTGTCCGTGAAGACATGGGCTGGCACCGATGTGGCAGTCTCGTAGCTAGCATGAACAAAGTTTAAAATAAGTATAGTAGCAACTACCTACTACCTAGTTGCCAGCTCGATCATCGATAATACCCACACTTCTACAACCATGACGCCTGCGCATGTCCGAGAATCCCAATCGATCTTTAGAATCGTAAGAAATAACTTCCAAATCGTATTGCATTGAAATGACCTTATTTGACCTCAGAGATGTTTTCATAATTCAAAAAATAATAATGAAAAGCACAGTAGGTTAAATATGAATGCAATATTATGTATTTTAATACAAGTAATATACGTACTTATCTACTATGTCTCCAATCTATTAGTGATCTATGACTTCTATGAGTAACTGTATATTCCTGTCATAGGAATCATATACATTAAAAATCTGATATAAAGAATCAACATAAAGAAAACAGTGAAATAAATCGCATTGTTATCTGCGATATTTATTTAATCAATAAAGCAATCGCGTAATGGAAGCTTTAGTTCGGTGAATGTCGATGGCTAGTTAATTAAGTACAAATGGATGTTTTTGTTGCGAGCTACGAGTTTTGTCCAAATTAAGGCGAGTAATGTGTTCACACTCCGCACAATTCTGTTGTTATTGAATCCACTTTCATTTGAGATGTGAAGATTCCGTTATTTGTTTTTGACAGCCATTTTAGATTTATTTTACTTTTATATACACTTGTACTTTAAATTTAACTAAACGGTGTTTATAAAATCTTCAATGTAAAAATAGAACTAATTTCAAATTGTCAAAGCTCATTGAAAATTGAAGATTGAAATATTTAAAACTTTCAGAAATTAAAATTCGAAATCATTGTAAAACTCGCACTTTGTATTCGTTGTCTAGAAATAAAATTTTAATTTTTATGGAAGTATTCATGTCACGAGACGGGTAACAAGATCACCTTTCAAAGCGGAGCCTAGAGTCAAACCGTAATGATGTTAAAATGTTTTATTATGTACCGGTGTTAACGTAGCCACACTTTAATTATGTGAATTGGACCGTATTTCAGTGTTGAATTACGTTTGTGCGCAGACGGTAACGAATCGAGGCAAATTGGATGATAGATGACCTAGAAACATTTCAACATGGGCGATCGATACACATGTTTATCCAAATTTAACGGGAAATATCATAATGTTAATGCGTGGCCTCCATCTATGTATTTGAAACGATTTTTTCTTAATTGAAGCCTAAGTGTGAACAATGGAATTTTCGGATTGGAAAATTAAACCGTAATCCGCCAACTTAACATAACTTCCAATGTCTTTAAAATTGACTTGATTTCGCGTGCGAATTGAGCCACGCTTGAAATGTTGGTAACGTCATTGCGTGAAGAACCCGTCTTTTAACGTCGTTTTGCCTTTTTGACATTTTAATAAAAGTATTTCCATTGCCACATAGTCCACGTCTATATTGTCTTGAAATGTCGACGACGTCATAAGCCGCGTTCGTCATACAAAATTTATGAAGATTTTGTTCCACGAAAGTATCTAAATTTCCTCTGAGTTCCCATCCCTATCGACTTAAAATATCGATGACGTCACAAGTCGCGTAAAGAAAACTAAAAAGATTTGCATATTTGACAGTTCATTATACTACGTATCTCAATTGTCTGAGGTAACAATCCTATTCACCCAAGTTGGATAGACATACCATGATGTGCTAAAGGCACGCAGTATGAGGAGCCGGCGCAGTGTCGTGGCCGGACCTTCTCGTAGCGGCTGAGGTGTTGCAGTTCACAATCCGAGTGGTGTTTCTCTACTGTGTGGGAAACAAAAAGACACTCTTAAAATAGGATCAACTTGGTCAACTTTGAATCCATAAATTAACAGCCTTAAGGACGGTAACGCATCAGTGACATCTTGAGTGTTGAAGACGTTCCTGGGCGGCAGTAAGCACTTACCATCAGGTGGTAATAAAAAAATGAAAAGCTTTTTGTCTAAATTTGGTAGTCCATGCCATGCCATGCCATAATACGATAATGATTAGTGATAAAAACCCAATTAAAACTTGTGGTTCCAAGTTACCTAAAATTAAAAACTACCTATTGCATTTATTTGCATTTTTCATATACATTATACTTGCTTACGTAATGAATACACTACAGATTTTCACGTTATAATGAAAATAAAAAAATAAGTGACGTAATTAGGTAAGAAACGCGAGACTATAGCGGATTTCATTAATCGTTTCTCTAATTAATTAATTCTCAGGCATGTAGGATTCGTCACGAAGATTCACTTTATCGTTACAGCAAATAACCCTATTTTTTTAAACATATCTTAGATTAGTCATTGATGCGTACCACTGATTCGAGTTGAGCTGCTCGTTGTCGAGCTCTTAGCAGGTAACAAAACTTCAGCTTCTGAACGTAAAAGATGGTCATAGCCGACAACGGGAAATCGTGTAGGTGAGCAAATATTGACATTCACAAGTAATTTTTTAAATTTGATCGGTTATAAACTTAGTTTTGATTATTCTATACCAAAAGTGACGTTACTTAATCTTGGTATACAATGTTTACGTTATTTGTTTTTGTTATTTACGTCATATATTGTGGCGTGTCATGGCGTGTTGAGAGTATTGATGCATCACTTTAAAGGTTAAACCTTCCGAATTTTGTAAATGCCTTTTGTTATTTAACCACCTCCTTTCATAACTATCTACACTACTACATAACAATCCTTGAGGCACGGTAACATAAAATATTTGCGCACAATTTTTATATTTTCTCTGGGCTACGTTCATTACGGTTTATCGTACGTGCCACAAATCAAACGGCTTGTGGGTACGTTACTTCCGTTAGCGGTGGGTTATAGTGCTTGCTACTGGTTGATTTGTGGCGACTATAAAGTTCGCTCAATTTTTAATGTTAGGAAATTACGGTAGTTGTGAGGCACAAATACTTGAATGAAAAAAAATTGAATTGTTTTAGGTTCAGGTACGTCAGTACTATTGATAATTTAGTAGGTAACCTTAAAAACCTTACTGGAGGCGTTTTTTGTAAGCAGGTTTGTGTGAGTATTTATGGTATCGATTGCAGCAAGTATACGAGAGTGAGAAAGAAAATTTTTCACGGCGTCACGATGTTGTGTTCGGTCTTACGAAGCGGGTGAGTGTGAGAGTATAAAGAAAAGTAACGAAAGCTGATAGCGTATGTACGACGTTAATGGTGTGTGTGTGTGTATGGTGCGTGCGTAAGTGCGTGCTTGCGTGAGTGTGTGCTTGTGTGCGCGCGCGCGCTCTTTTGTGTGCGTTGCAATGTTTGCTCACCATCCGGTCGGTCGCGGTCCCGATGTCGCTGGGGGTGCTTGCGACAGGGTCGGTGCGGCGGTGCGTCGTTGTCGCGGTGCCCGAACGTGCGGAACTGAAGCGTGTGGTCGAGTGTCGCCGCGGTCTCACCACCCACCGCGAACGTCGCGTACGGACTTATTTCGTACACGTCTAGTAACAAGCAAAGATTTAATTTATGAAATACGTATATATAAAATATCACCTTATATAGTCTTTTTTTTAAATACAATTTGCTCGATATCCTGTATAAGAGAATTTAAAGCAAAAAATAAATTTAACAAGTAAGTCAACGGATACGGTTTGATGGAAAATACAAGAGAGGAGATGAAACACGACTGAAAATATTTGCATCTTGAGTTTCAATGGGCTTGCGCAAATAAAAGCAGAGTATCATTTTAGCACCGTAAATAAATTTCTTAAGTAGACGAGGTATCAATATTTCATTTCCCCTGAAAGAGCCACCTTCTACACTTTAGCACATTAATACGGAGATCCATCAAGATCGACGTCAAAGGAGACAATGCCCGGAAATGAGCTGGGTCGGCAACTTAATGCGATTGCAGGAAGGAACGCCTCCACCTTTGTAAATGATACAGAAGTTGGTTTTGAATTCTTGCTTTAATAGAAAAGTGGCAGCAACTGCCCCAAATATTCGCCGAAGTGGCAACTTTGTGACAGTAAGTTCGCGGAAAAGCATTGAGGAGACGCTCATTAGGAATTTAAGAATTGAATGGACAAAGTACAGATGTTCAACTAAAAGGAGAATATTTTGCCATTTTGTAAGCAGTAAGCAATGTAGTTATGGGGTAGCAGGCAATCCGGAAATTAATAATTAATTACAGTATAATTTAAGCCCACTATTTATATAGTTATAGTTGTTATCAACTACCCAAGCTCATTACATATATCAATACGTGTTGTTTTTGATACTTGAAACTTTCATAGTTATTTGAATTTATCCAAAGTAATATGGAATGGAGGCTATTACTTAAAAATATAATTTATATTTTTATTATCAATTTTCAATGACCTTAAAGCAGCAAAAAAGTCACACACTTTTTTTAGGCATATTCTGGAGGTGACGAACAAACGAGATTTTGCTTACGACTCGTGCTAACTACTATTAATATATACATATTTTTTTTATAACATGTCAACCTATCCAAAGGAATCCAACTTTATAGAAAATGTTTTCTTTCTAGTTGTCTTTTCTGAGGGCCCACTGGAAAAAAACTCACCGGACGCAGGCGACAGCTTGTCGTGTTTGTAGTCATGTTGGCAGTTCCTCATGTTCTGCTGCTCCGGGCAGACGGACTTGTCGGTGCTGGCGGCGGAGTGGCTGCAGCGTCGCGTCTCCTCGTCCTCCTGGGAGCCGCATGGCCAGCTGAAAGGGATAGGTTACTTGACTACTGACACTTTTATTTCAATATAATACGAGTAGATATAATGTATACCTATAAATTCTCTGGAAATATTCAACAATAAACAAAGGGATGTTTTGTGGTATTTTCCCATATCGTATATTCATTCGCTGACCCGTGAGTTACACATGACTCATACGGATTGTTTGACTATTGCGCCTTCTGTTTGGATAGGTAAAATTTTAAGTGGTCACTGTAAGATATGGACACTATGGTATGGGTCATCCAAATATTTTTGTCGAGGCGACGGGTACACTTTCGCATTATACCGCCACCTACCCATGGACACGCACCTCAAATGGGATAGGAATAAAATTTTAGTTCGTATGTATATAACATACATATATCGCAGACTATCATAAATTAATATTCTCTCAGAAATTTAATATTTTCGTCGTTCCAGCATGCACGCTCCACTTCGTAAAGCAGGTGTTACGTCTTAGGAGCCTCTATATTTTCTTAAAACACCTCTGAAATATAATTGCAGTTAATGTGAAGATTTATGAGTAAGTTAAGAAGCTCTCTTAGGATAGTAGCTGTAGTTAGTGTGAAGATTCTTCTCGGTTCATCTATGTGAGGGGTCTTTTTGTTTGGACTTTATTTGTAAAAGAATTAATTCTGTTGGAATTTTCAACAATAATAGGCATAGTTCTTTTATCATGTCATACTTTAGGCCGGGTTCTAATCACATGGCATAAGATTACCCAAAACATTTTTTACATCATTATTTTCTCGAGTTAATGCATACAGAGCGCGTTGTCGCGCGGTGCTGCGCGTTCATAAGAACCCACGGCCTTATTGAACGGTTCAATAGGATTATTGTAAATCAAAGGTTAGTATTCAAATCAAAAGGTATAGATATACATTTAATTACGTAGAAAGTATTTGATCAAAAACACCTTCAATGTTATAAAAAGCTAGATAAACCCACCAACAACCACCCAATTAACATCTAACACCTTCAGAAATAGTGCTTGCATGCTAGGAGCACATATCGTTACTCCGAGGATCGCACAGTATCTCACATCCGGTACAAGATTAAAGAGCAAACATCTTACACATATTTTAGATTCGAGCCGCGATAAATTATTTATAGGGTTATTTGAGCATGAAATACATTATTGAACGGCGTAGTACATGAAAGCTCTTTGTTTAACGCGTACTCACCACGTACGTGATATAAATAATAATGGAATATAAATTTAAGAACACAATTTTTTTTAACTAAAATACTTGTTAACACTTTTGACGTAGATTTTTTATATTTTTTTGTTATTGTACTTTGATACAGTGACCTGAAGCAGTTAAAACTGAAAAAAGAAGCACATGAAAGCGCAAGAATGCAATAATTTATGTCTAGATTATAACTTCTTTGACTTTTTATAGCATTTATCATGTTATTTTCTGCTACTCTCAAATTAATTTTGTTTCTTAAACCAGTAAGCCTTTGATTTTACGTTAAGTACGTAAGTGGTTTATTTTAATACTTCATTAAGCTAACCTCATCTTCGTCATGAGCACGAGTTGTGCGGCTATAGCGTTGGCGGTTTGCGTATTTATCTAATTTCTTTTCGATAATATGCCTATCGAAATAATATGTAAAGTTAAGTTAAAAACCCCAAACGGTTTGGAGAAAAGACAAGAAAAAATATTTTCACCTCTAAAGTAATGCAAATTAAAGCAATAATCTTTGTATCAGAATTGAATGATAAATAATTAATTGTGAACTCACCTCCTCTTCGTCATGAGTACAACAAGCAGCGCGGCCACAGCGACGGCGGCGAGCGCGGCGAACGCCAGCGACACCGCGCCCAGAACCCGCTCCGCGCTCTCCCCCGCTCCCACTGGCGGCGGTAGAGCGCCGTTCTCCGAGTGGAAAGCCACTGGCCGCCGGATGCGTTCTACAATAAAAACGTTTCGTCGGGCATTAGGTGCCCCTCTTAAATTATATTGCGATAGCCGCGTCACAGGTGATGAACACTTATACAGGGCGGCTTGTAAAGTGACGTATTCCCGCTAAGGGCGTGTAGATTAGTTCAAAATACAACCTAAATATACTTTGAACCGCGAACTAAGACCAATGCTAAGACAATAAAGGGAATTTTCGTTTACTTACTGTTTGTAAAAAGATTTTTTATTTTTATTTTGTTTGGATGCTATTAGCTGTTACTTTTATAAATACAAGAAAATAAATTAAAATAATACTTGTAGGAAATTATCTTGCTTTTATAAATTAATAGAATTTTCACACATTTTTGTGCTGGTTGTTGTTGAACAGTTACGTCAGCATAATACACGAAAAATTCACAACCTTATATCACTACAAAATTTAAACATGAAAAGCGATACTTTATCTTGTACTTATAAAAGTTGACTTATAAAAAATAAAACCAGAGGTCTAGTTTATTAACTTACCTCCAGAATGAGTGGTGGTAGCGGCGTAAATGACCGCCTGTTGTCTCGCGGACTCTGTGGCCGTCCACAACCTCAGCGCGTACCACACGCCCGCCCCGAGCCCGCCGAGTACGACCTGCAAATATTGCTCATGAATTAGGTACTGAAACTCAAATTAAATAATAAAATTAAATGACCACACGTTTGCGTGTTTGCTTTTTTAAAATGATACTTTTTTGATTTTTGAATTGTAGGTAATCTCATCAAAAAGATATAAGATTTACGTGAGATCTACTGAGTACAATCCCGAGTACAACCTGCAAATTATTGCCCTTGAATAAATCGATACACGAGTTATTCCTACACCTATTAAACGTATGGGTTGTAGGTACCTTGTAGCATTTGACATATTTAGGCTTAAGATATGCATAGGTAATCTATTTCTACATGTTCAAATTTCGTTCGACGTCTCGATATATGAATTCAAATTAGGTACTTTCTCCCGTAGAGGGTGTGTTCTTGAGTAGTTGTCCAAGTGAGTCTGAAGAATTTTTAATATCAAATAGAAAAATTCATATCCGATCTAGCTAACCTGAATAGTGGTAACGTAAAAGTAGGTTACAGTAAGTTTTATTATTTTTCTCTTTGTGTGCGTTTCAATCGGAGTCAGTTATATTCTCGACTAGTTTTCCAACTTTGCACTTAACAAGACTATGACATAGAAATTATATTCTAGTTAGTATATTTATCAAGATGCAGTTTTTATTGTGCCTAAATGAGTATTAAAAGAGCGTGTATTTCATCTGATGTAAGGTGGTCACTGCTACCCACGAGCACACATGTTTTACCTCAAATAGAAGCTCTATTCTAAGGTTGTATGTGGCGTTGCTGCTCATTAGGATTAGGTGTTTTCCTCAAATTAGCTATCTCTGGCAACGACATGAATTACACGCTGTTTTATGATGGGTTATATAGTGGCGGAAAGTAAGGCACGATGGGTCTAATAACAACTATAAAACAATTTTTAAATCTGTTTATGTTTTTTTGAGACGCTCATTGCTTGATTAATAGTTTTCTATGCTATAAACACTGCTTACAATAATCGTTTAGACGATATTTAAGTTTAGCCTTAAATATTAATCTAGCTTATTTAATGAACATTTACTCACGATAAAAGCAATGTACTCGTACCTATTGAAGGTATTTCGGGTACATTGATGTTCAATAGCCCATATACTGCACTCACTTTGTAATTTGCAGTTTCGACGTTATACAAAATAAAGTGCTGATTTATTCATGTGTGCTACTAGGTACATATCGTATACGAGTGATCGTTTCAATTTATCGAAATATTCGACCATTGGTTTATTATAGTGCTGCTATGCCATAAATAACTGTGTTTCAAATCGTTAGTAGTATCGGAAAAGTTCCACTACAAGACTACAACCCTCAATTTAGATACCTACCATTTTTTGTTAACATATTAAGTAAATAAAGAACAAGTTGATCATCACATTTCACAGCTCTTCGAGCGTCTGGCGCCAGAGAATACATAGCACCATTACACAAGCTATTTTAACTTCATTTATATTTATATTCAGAAACCTACCTCTCGATGATGGTGCAACGAGGTAAGATCTGCGTCTCTCCAAGCATTGGCGCTGGCGTCAGCTCGTCTCCATTGCAAGCGAACGAGCCGCGCTCCACATTTCACGGCTCTTCGAGCGTCGAGAGCCAAGGAGCTGCTGTTGCTCCACACCGCCGCTTCTGCCCCCTCCTCCTGGCTCTCGGCTCCTCCACCTTCCCATACTAATACTGTGTCAATAAATTGTATTAATTTTCCCATTTAAATAGAAAAATAAGTAAGATTTTTCGAAGCAGAAGATCTGTTTGAGATCCTCGGTCATGGTCGATATCTGTGTTAAACTTAAGGTACGCAATTCTCAACTTTGGTTTAATTAATATAAATGTTACAACTCGATTCGCCAGTAATTGTGTGATATAATTTGCATTGAATCCCAATCACCTAAAAGAAAAGAACTCCACCGAATGTGCACAAGTTTAATTTTTGCCACCAAACGAACTGTTAGCATAAATCTCTAAAATGCTTCGGAGTTTAAAAATTATAAAAGAAGAAAGAAAAGTAGAAATTGATTTTTATTTTACATTTTTGCGGTAGATACCTACAGAGCATTGGGGTTCCTCATTGTTTCGTCTATTTGCATACATGGAGTGAGGCTCCCACTGTCGGAATACCTGGTCTAATGTAAAGTTTAAAGAAGTTTCATATTTGAATAGCTCACTCACAGGATTGAAAGTGCAAACATCCTTGAGCTGACATTTCTAAGCGGAGGCTCTTGGTGCCACTAAATGCCCGATAACTATCGAACCTGGGGCTTACTACAAACTACTAAAACATAATGTTTTCGTTCGAAGTTTAGTGGTGTATCATTCATTCTTTTCGATGAATGGACCCATTAGATATTCGTACCATAAATCAAGAGACCAAAAACTTGGAAGCGTGATTTTTGAATTAACTTTTGAATTGAATTTGAGCTTTCCTGGTGGATACACTAAATTGAACTGTCGTATTTAATTCACAAATTCAGTCGAAAAAAAGATTAAAAAGGCATTACTGAGCGTGTGGTTGTTCATATAAACAATGAATAACAAACGCCTAAAGTACTTACCATTTCTAAACCTAAAACAGAATTATTCGCTCAAAATCTAAATAACTATATCTAACTAAAAGAACTGTTGATTATTTCTTTGTGAAAATAATACGAATTTCATAAGGCAGTCACTACGCTTTCTGTTTGAAGAGCGTATCACGTTTCGAGTGTATTTGATATTGGCAACCACGAAGGAAGCGAGGTTTCGTGTTTTTATCGGTCAATACGGATTGAATCAGGTTACAAATTCTATTGAATATGTGTAGAAAATATTCCGTTCGTGGAAAACTAACACGATAAGACCGCAGTGGGTGGATTCCATATTTTCTTAGAAGAGTGAAATCTTCGATTAGAAATATGTTACTTACATTTCAGATAGTGTTTTTAGGAGTTTAAGAGCGCAAAATATTGCCTTTATGGAGTTTCGAGAAAAACCTCAAGTGGGTACAATATTTTCTTGTATAATGGAAAGCTTGATTGAGGTATATTTTTAGGTATTCAATTGTCTATATTTTTGAGAGTTAAAGTGTAAAAAAATCAGATATACATAGATAGATATCTTCATTTTCTATAAAATATTTTATACTTCTCTACATACGATTAACAAGTTGGACAGTAATGGACATCCAATTCGGTGGAAGCTCTTTGTTTTGATATAGAGTGAATGCTCTTCTTACTCTTAATTCTATTTACTATTTTGACGGTCAAAAGTCTTGAGCAGTTGACATACCTGGAGGTTTCGTCCTAACCATCAAAGGGGCTGATGATGGCGAAGGCCCGGCCCTGGAGTGGGCGACAGCCCTCACAGAGTAGGTGGCGCCGCAGGAGAGAGCCCTCAGAACCACACTATTTGTCTCTCCCCCCGCCTCTAGTCTTCTCTCCTCGTCCCCTCGAGAGCCTGAGTCGGATCCGTCTACGCTGTCATCCCGGACACGCATCCACCAGATCGTGTAACCTGTAGAGAAAGTCATGCAGTTATGTGATCACTGTAATAATTCGACTCCCACATACAACATTAAGTGCAACAATGAAATACTATAGCCAAAAGTTTATTTATTTCCAGGAGAGAGCTCTTAGAACCACACTATTTGTCTCTCCCCTGCCTCTAGTCTTCTCTAATAGATACGTTATCTTAGCTAATGATACGAGTACGTTGATTTAGACGGGAACTAAAATGATCGCGTAGGTGAAGAAGGTGGTGGTAAGAAACCGATAACCTTTTATATTTATGCTAAAGTTATAATTCCGTCTGTGTTTAAGTTGTTGCGATGGAAACTGGTTTTATGAAAATAAACAAAAGTTTGGTTATTGTTCAGTACATAATGGTGATACTGATACTCCAAACTGCTCTAGTTTAAAATGCTTTCCAAAATACCTCAATAATTCTAAAATAGCTTTTAAAAATGCGACCACATACCATGTGGTGGCGCTGAAGGGTGGTGAGTGGTCCTCCAAGTGAGCTTAGCTTCCTTGTGCGTAGCGTGTTCCAATGTAAGGGTAGGTGCAGACGGAGGACTGGCGCACTCCACGCGATACGTCACTTCTTCCGAACCGTATGCGTTGCGCGCCGAACACGTGTAATTACCGCTCGTTGACGCGTCCACCTCTGTTGGGTTTATTGAATGAAATGTCAGCAATTGTAACGACATATATAATACATATAGTTTTAGATGAAAAAAAAACTACAAGGATTTTCAGAAAAGATTCTACGAATAGAGGCTGACACTAAATAAGGGAATATAATATCGATGAAATATTAAGAGATAGTCACAATACTCTTTCAGTTGGAGTTGTAAACGACCTCATTCAACGCAGTACGTCTCCTTCTCCGAACTGTACCGTATTTTGTGTGTATGTTGTTTTCGTATTTACAGTTTAGCTATAGCCAAGATGTGAATTAAATGCGTCCCATAAGACATGTGTAATGGGTCGTCTACACCTACACGGAATCCGGCGTAATCTCTTTCTTAGAACACCTCTATATAAACGTCGGACAGCAACAGTACGCACGTATATACGTTATTGAGGATATACTCATGAGACCTCAAATATTTCTAATGCCTCATAACGCCAAGTGTAAACCGGGCTCAATCCTCTCTTAAAATTATCAAACAAAATTTAATTTAGTTGTTGGTTGGTATACTAACCGTGTATAGCTAAATGTCCATGTGGCGTCAGATGCGTCCTCGGATCATGTGTGACGGGTCGGTCCGAGCGCAGCCACCTCGCTCGAGGGGCTGGCTCGCCGCGCCAAGCGCAAGCTAGCCGCAGTCCCCGCCCGCAAGACACCACTGCCCATACGCCGAAAGAGAGGACTCGAACTGCCGCTGTGGTGATTTTAAATTTCACTTAGAAGGTATATGCCATGAATAACGTGACTTTCCATAATTAAAAACTAGCAATTGTCATTCATAATGTTTTGTAAAGCCAACTCACAAGCCATGTAAATTTTTAATGTGTAGTAAGTTATTTAAGATGCGAACTCAAACTGTGCGGTCTGCATGCGTCATTAGAATTTATATAACGCATTCAGATATGATTGGAAAGCGAGCAACAACACACATTTTATTTAGTGTACATTTTTTTTTATAAACTGTTTACTGTTAGTGTTACGTAGTTAATAGATATAAAATTAGGTTATAGATACAAAATATGTTCTTCATTTATTGCAAGTTTCATACACAAAAGTACCGTGTATTTTTGTGTACCTATAAAATTAAATTTATGAAAAGTAAGTATTTAGTTAAAAGATAAGAGTAAAAATTCGTAATCTAGGCTCGCGGTAATAGCATGTCAAGTCAAGGTTTAGCTAACAGAACCGGCGAGCAGCACCGTGTGTAATATCAGAGTATCACAGTATTACGTTGATAAGGGAAAATGTTACTAAACCTCTTGAAGTGGTAGTAGCTGGCTGTGGTGCCGAGGGCTCTCCCTCTCCGGCCGCTGAATGGGCAGCAACCCAGGCTTCGTACGTTGCACCTTCGGACAAGGACCTCAGCTCCGTGGATCCACCTAAGCCCACTGAGGATTCTGTGTCTTCTGCCTGAACTGTCGTGGTCTGGGGGGGTCGATCCCTATGACAAAAAGATTTAGTTAGGTAGAATAATAAATAGAAGTAATGTGGCTTAGCTATTTATATGAAAGTAATACTTATTGATTAGAACCCACAAAATTTTAAAGAGATTGATGCCTATTTTAATTGGTTGACTTTATTTTTATTGTGACTAAAGTAATGGTATAAATAAACTGACACAGGAACGTTCGATAAGTGACCTCTTTCTGCCAAGACTAGTTAATATCCCCTGTTAAATTCAATCGTGACCAGCTATACAAATTAAAAACAACAATGAATGTTTTTCCACAAGGGGAAAGACGACCGTCACCATGATTCTGCCTTGAAATTACTAAGTTCTCAGGTTTCAGCTGATACTGTATAATTGGGATAAGATAAGCTTGTTTATGTCCAAAGGCTTCAGTGAGCACTTTATACCGTGCGATCTGAAACGTTTAATTTTTCTAGATTACACAAGCTAAAAGCAACTTGTTCTTACCTGCCTAATTCTCGGTAGAATACTGTATAATACAAAAGTGGTCCGTTCGGTCGACTTGGTGGTAGCCAGCTCACAGCCAGTGACGTCACAGTCGTCGCTACCACCTTTACAGCAGCCGGCGGTCCTGGTACTGTACAAACATATTGTTTGTTATTATAAAAATATAGGGGAAGATAAAAGAATTGTCACTTAAAAACATTTTGATTCACTTATACGAGTACATTTACTAATGTTTAAAGACATTTAATAATGTAAAAATATTTTATCTTCATGCAAATGTTCCCGCCAAAAAGGTAAATAAAATCATTCAATTCCCACTCATTTTTTAATGGCAATAATAATATGTAGTATTAGACAAACAGCCAAATAAAAGTTAAATTAAATTAAAAAAAAAAACTAAATTGTATCAAATAAAAAATGTACATGGAAATTTTAAGATTTTAGAAGACTAAAATTGACAAACATTATTTAAAATTGACATTACTCGAGACCGGAAGACCGCGATACTATATTTCAGGCGAACATACGATATAAGTCTTTATAAGTTGCAAGGCACCTGCATGTAATCTCAGATAGTTTTTTTTTCCCAGACATAAACAGACTATAAAAAGACCTGTCTCAAATAAAAAGAAGAAAAATATAAGGAGAACTTTTAAAAATTGTTAATCTTATCAAATTGATTGATATCCAAAATGACTACTTCTAACTTTGCAGTCACTTACCATCTTGCTGCGTGGTGCAATGTATAGGATGAGCGGGAACACCGTCGCCCGCCGCGGTGTACGCGAGCGCTTGGACCGTGTAGTTCATGTGTGGTCTGAGTGCTAGCAGGAGCGTCTCCACGCCAGCCACCCGCTTCACCTCCGCTCCGGTCGTGCCCTGCCCCACCCCGCCGCGCACCTCCCACTCCAGCCAGTCTGTCGCTGCCGACAAACAACTGCCATCGCTCAGCTAAGATTGCACTATTAATTTAATAGGAAAGAGATCAAACATTCAATGGAATAATTATTTGTAAACTAGCCATTTTGAGTAATCCTGTAAGATTTGTAGTTGACTAGTGGTGATGGCCGGATCTTGATAACATTCCTTGGGATAAGAAATTTTTGAGTGTTTCTGAGTTACAGGTTTAGGCCACTGATAAAGTGGACATCTAAATTACAAACTAAAGTGCGTACCGGCCCTTTGAAGTTTGATTTTGTTGTTAACAGTACTCGTATAGCATCAGTTGGCTTCCCAGGTCGTTTATTACTTGAAAGTAAATTTATGTATAAAAGTTAGAAAACGTGATCAAAAATCGTCAACGTTATCTATACCAAGAGTATCGATTGATTTCGATCGAAGTTAAATAAAAAGTCTACCACAAATCTGTAAACTTGGTTAAGAGTAAGTATTTAGAAAGGCAATCTTTTTTCCTTCCTATGTATTTTCCAATGAATAATTCCATTTCAAAACTATACTCACTATGTTCTGGACGGTAGAGCAGTTTGTAGCCCAGGAGGGCTCCATGGTGCGCGTGAGCGGGCGGCGGAGACCACTCCACCTTCAGGCTCTGAGGAGAAACTGCCCGGCACCGGACTGCCCGGGGACCTTCCGATGGTACTGAGTACAAAATCAATTGCTATTTACTCGTATATAGGTAACTAAAATACAATTGATTTATACATAAAATCACAACTGGCCTCAATATACATAATTATTATATGAAGAAAAACTTTTACAAGCAGACTTCGATTTAGGTAATAGTATTATTAATGTGTCCTCTGGCATTTGGTACTTTGTATGGGTATATAAAATTTTTAAAAGCACGTGAATTTAACCAATCCATATTTAATTTTTGGATAAAATTAAACTCCATTGGAGAATGATTAATGTCCAGCAGTGTGATCCATTTTTAACCCCCGACGCAAAAGAAGGGGTGTTATAAGTTTGACGTGTCTGTTTGTCTGTCTGTCTGTCTGTCTTTCGTGGCACCGTAGCTCGCGAACGGATGAAGCGATTTCAACTTAGTTTTTTTTTGTATGAAAGGTGAGTTACGGGCAAGTGTTCTTAGATATGTTTGATGAAAATTGGTTGTTTTAAAGTTGTGGGGAAGAATAACCGAATGTCTGCAAATATAATCGAGTGGGGTCTCATATGAAAGCGCATCACGTGCACATTACAAAATAATATGTTCAATGAAAATTGTTGTTATTTTGTCCGGGTTTTTTTTTAATTTTCAATTTAATTTTATGTTATAATATGCATCCATCCATCGTAAAATTAATAATTTCCCTAGCCGCTTAAAATCTCCCGGTTGACACTTCTGTGGGATATTTATTGATGAGATTATTGAAAGCCATTAATTCGTTTTTCTCAATACTGACTTTAAAATATGCAACGAATAGAATATTTAATTAAATTCAATCATGTTTAACTATTTCGCTCAAGGGTCTTTTAACTCGATTCAATAAAAACGTATTCAGTCGACTGTTTTCTAAACTCCAGTTTCATTTCACTCGAGTGTTGCACTATTCAGTAATAGAGTAAATACTCTGAAACTAAATCAACTCACCGCTTTCTTGTGTGAGAGTATTGACTGGCGCGGTGGCGGGCCCGGCGCCAGCGCTATTGAACGCTCTGACGCTTACAGAATACCTGGAAATTTCAATCAGTTTATCTTCTATCCTTGTACGAAATCCGAAATCGAAAATACGAGCGAGAATACTACGATTTTACCTTTGGTAAAATTCTCTACCAATCATTTGTATCAAATAATACTACGATTTTACCTTTGGTAAAATTCTCTACCAATCATTTGTATCAAATAATTAATCCTTACTATAAGTTTCACTAACAAAACATACATATCTTAACTTTACATAAGTTATCAAAAATACTTAGGTACAGAACAAAATCATACTGTAGAAAATAAAGTATCTTAGGTATATATTATATTAAACTCCTACTGCAGGTATTGGAAGGTATTCTACCAAATCTGGCCACAAAACTCCGTAAAACTTTAAAACACCAAAGCCCACAGGTAATAAAATGTTAAAAAAGGTTTAGTTAATGCTAAAAGTTAATGAAATTAATTTGCTTTGCGCTTTTCATAAACTATTCATAACTGTTTGAAAGTAAGTTACAAACTATTACCTCTAAAATTCAAGTGTTATTTTTATGACAGTACCATAAACCTAGACATTATTGTCTACTGTAAAAAATAACAGGTAAAGCATTAACATTTCACAAACATGTAGCCCGAAATGGGTCAACTTTTCGTTTGAATGACTTAAACAAATCCTTTAACAATTATAGATACAAAATAATACGGTTTTAAAGATCTAGTAATCAGTACCAACAACATAAAAACCAAAAGTAGGCAATGCTCAGTAAGACCAACCTAGTATAGTGTTCCAAGCCCTCGATAATGTATTTAGTGATCTGCCCTCTGACGGTAGCGAACTCCATGCCTACATTCGCCCCGCCGGAGAGCGATCCATCAGCCGAAGCCCACCACCACACCGTGTAGCCAAGCAACTCACCGTTCCAGGCAGAGGTCGGCGGCGCCTATGACAAGTAAAAAAAATAAGGTTATAAGTAAAATAAACACAAAAGACATGATCGCCACGAAACATAGTCTTCGGGAATAAATCAATGAACTCTTAAACTTAAAATTTCAGACATAACGTAAAAAGAATAAAAAGTAATGAATAATAATATACCTGCCAAGCCAATTCAATGGTGGAAGGACGGGGCGCTGAAGCTCGAAGGCTAATAGGAGCTCTTGCTGGTGGTTCATGTAAAGTCAACGCAAGCAGCGCTCTTGTGTGGGTAGATGCAAACTGTGACGTCACTGTACGAGCACGCACTAAGTAAGGTGTCGCCGGTTCGAGTCCTGTTATTGTTGTACCTTCAGTGCTAGAAATAACAAAGAAACCAGTTATTGATATCGAGAGTGAAGACAGAGAAATAAATGAATAAGACATCTGATAAGAAATTACAATTGAATCGAATAAAAGGTATAAAACAAACAATATTAAGCCATAATAGGATATGAGAAGAGTACAGTTGTGATGTAAATTTTTGGCTATTCAAGAACAGCAATGCAGCATATAAATCTAAAGAAGCGAATGTAAAGATGGTATAATTAATTATTATTAATCGTTGTGAAAAAAGATGAATTATTTCTTACTCTGAATATGACTCCACTGAATGTGTAGATACTGAAATATTATGGGTATCGGCATCTCTCCATGCTTCAGTGTTGGATGAATCATGCTTTCTGTATTGGATGACATATCCCATTACTGGAGAGTTTCCATCGTACGGTCTCTGCCATTGGAGACGTACAGATCTTGATGATGTGTCTAATACTCGAAAATTGGCTGGTGGTTCTGGAGGTTCTAAAATGTTTTAAAATGACATTTGCTTTATATGACATATTTTATCTTTCTACAGATCCTTCGTAATATTAGTATTACAATACAAGTAAATCTCTACCTTGAACTCCTAGATGGACGAAGTGATCTGATCTTCCGTAAGGATTAGAAGCTTGGCATCTATATACGCCTGAATCTCTTCTGTCGGCTCTTTCAATAACTAATTCACTCCTCAAACCTTCTGCACTTCTAGTTTCTGATATGCTCATCCTAAAAATAAAACATGATTTTAAAAATGTCTCAAGAGCCGTTTTATTGCTTTTGAGTAATTTTACGAACCTGTAGTCAGAGTTAGGCAAGGCTCGTCCGGAATGACTCCAAGTCATTGAAAGTGGTGTATCACCTCGAGCGAGGCAAACCAGTCTTACTGTGTCTCCCAGTTTTGCTGTTACATTTACTGACGGGGTTTCAAACCTTGCTGGTTCTAAAAATTTAGTGTATAATTAGCTTTTCTGTATATTAATATTACTTTCGCATTCAGGTGTATATCTATGAAACTCACCATTTACGTGTATGTTTAGAGATTTTGAAAGAGCGGGCGCCACTCCATTGTCAGCTCTGCAGCGATATTTTCCAGAATGTTCTGCACGTGCTGAATCTAGTCTTAAAGATCCATTACTCAGCACCACGGGATCTGATACTCCGCCCAGTGACGTTTCTGTACTGCCTTATAAATGAAAGATAGTTAAAGTTTTAGCACTATCTATGGAAAAAGCGATAGGGACAGAAACAATGCTTACCAGAGAACTTGGTCCAATAAATTGCAGGTGATGGGTGTCCACGGGCTTCACAACTTATTGTTAATGATCCGTTCAGTAGCACCGCAGTGTCTGAAGGCTCTAATTGCCAGTACGGTGGAACTGCAGGAGAGCATTTATTGCATTACACTCGTGAAACAGATCTAAGATTGCTGTCTAGAGTTGCTTCGTTGAAGCTGATACGGTAAAGCACTAATAGCTTATTTTGTAACTTACTTAACGTTTAAATTAAGTCACTTACTCTTCTTCTTGTTTGGTTAAAATCACTTTAAGCTTACAGATAATAGGTATCTAGTCTTATAATAATATACAATTACCTTTAATAGCTAATTCAGCAGACGTATTAGCTTTACCAGCGGTGTTGGTTACTACGCAGGTGTAAATTCCACTATGTGCGGCAGTCAAAGTCTTGAAGAGAAGCATACTATAGAATTCGGCTCCACGTTCGTCTACCTAAGAATAAAACTGTGATTAATTATAAAACCTTTCTTTAATACGTTAACACTCGTGGTGGAGAAAAGGTTTTCAATCAGTGTAGATGGGTTTGAGTCAAATAGACGAAGGAATAATATAATGCAAGGATTGACTAAATGGAATGATATCATGCATTCAGATTGAACCATAAATAA
Source organism: Erynnis tages (assembly GCA_905147235.1). Classification (NCBI taxonomy): domain Eukaryota; kingdom Metazoa; phylum Arthropoda; class Insecta; order Lepidoptera; family Hesperiidae; genus Erynnis; species Erynnis tages. Next base: position 4,725,045 of record LR990087.1, read on the forward strand.
ACTTAACAAAATATTCATGTTTCATAAATGTTATCAGGTGAACTCAAAGCTCATTTAAGCTTAAGCATCCACTGACACATAAGCTTTGGTAGATGATCAACTAACCTGAAGCACGCTGGAAATAGGCATTTGATCTTTGAGCCACGAAAAATATACGGGCATGTCGCCGGACGTGACGGTGCAGGTGATTTGAGCGCGGTCGCCGGATCGCAAGCCGGGTGGAAACACAATAGGCGAGAGCACTGGCGGCGAAACGACCGTCATTTGTACCTGCAACAGGCGAAAAAACGACTTGAACAACAGAGATTGAAACTCCGTGTATACCTACAGTAGATCTCTGATAGTGCAGCCATTTTCTAATCCTGCTAAATAAGTTGAAAATCAATTATTTTATATGTCCAGATAGAGTGTCAGGATAACAAGAATAGGATACCTTAAACTAGCGGCTTTTTATTTTGCGGCAGTTTGAACATGGATGGTTACTTAACATCAGGTGGTCTGTAGGTATGCAGTTTGATACTTACATATAGCTTAAAAAAAGAAACATTACGGCTGAATGTTCAGTTCTCCTGAAACTGCTGATATAAAGTTTGGAAGTTTTTTTTTTGTTCAGCTTTTACGTGAAAGCTATTTTTAATTACTCACTCGTGCGCCGTTTGTATCGTTACGACTTCGTTTTTATCGCCTACGTGTTTTACGGCCGTTGGCTTGTAAAATATATATATATATTTTTTAAATACTTACTTTCGAGCTGATCATTGACCTTTGATTTTTTGGTTGTAAATGTCATTTTAAGAACGTTTAAGAAAATGTGTGTATCATAAAGAATACCTCAAGAAAAGTTTTATTATTCTTACATTTTATGTGAAGTCAGGTGTTAGCCCTGTGGTTAAAAATCGGTCTCATATTCAAGCGGTTTGGGTTTGAATTCCACTGTGCGCTTTAATTAATTAAATATCACCTGCGGCAACAGCAAAGAAAAATATCTTGAGTAAATCTGCATAACTGCGAATTGTCCATAATTTTCTCAAAGGCATGTGAAATCCACCAACTGTGGCGGTGGACTAAGGCCTACATCCTTATTGTAAAATGAGATCCGATCCTGCAGTGGGTCAGTAAGCGCTTATAATAATGTTAAGTCAAAATATATGGCAAAGGTTTTACACCTCTATATACGAAGAATCTCGAAAGTAGGTTGCTTGATTCGTTTAATATGTAATTAATACCTCTCTCCTAGCAAGTTCCCCACCAGGTGTGAGGACTGAACATGTCCAGCTGCCTCTGTCCCGATTTTTGTCCACATTGGTGATTGTGAGCTGCCCATCTGTCTGGTGATACCTGGGATCAGATCCAGCACCTCCTTCCCATTTTACGGAGCTGTATATTAAATTATGCTATTGAAGTTTTTTTTAACTTTTATTCGTATAGTGTAGGTACTTACAAAATTTTAAATAGAAATACTCTACAATTTACTACAGTGCTACAGTAAAGAGCGCATTTAACTAAGTGAAAAATATAACAGGTATAAATCTTGCGACGATAGAAGGCCTTATTTTCTTTCTCTGTTATTATATTAATTTACATTATTACTCCTATGGTAGGTATGGTCCCTATCATACCCACCATAGTAGTAGTGTAGACCCTTCTACATTAGAGTTCATTAATAATGTTTTTCCTGTACTGCTTGTTTCTGTTTCTTACATTTGGACTTTTGGCAGAATTTCATTGAATAGGGGCATATTTACAACTCTAAGTTACAATGAATATATTGAGTTTCAATGAATTTAATATAAGACTGAAAAGTGGCGAACACTAAAATGTATAAAACATTTTAGTGTTCGCCACTTTTCAGTGTGTGTATAAATAACCTCATCAAAATTTTTCATTTGCCAATTTGCTGAAAATATATACTAGAGCGGATACTATAAATAACTAAGTACATTCAGGTAAACTCCAACACAGAATACTTACTCTATCGGAAAACCGTAGTAGGGGCACCAAATTGTTACTTCGGACCCAGCTACGGCCTTCACCGGCTTCATTGCCCGAATATACGGCGGACCTATGTAGGAATAACATTGCTTTATTTAATACTCATTTCCACACAAAAGAAATACGTTCACAATTTATATTTTCATTCTATTTGATACTTTTTTAATTGTAGGCCTTTGTGACGGTGACGCAAGATGTAGAATATATATATTTGGAAATCGGTTTGGGTTTTTCAGTTTTAGTTTTTCCATCATAACCACGACGAGCACAACGACCTAACACGAATCACGATGCGATGCGATCACGACGATGAAGATGGTATAAAATATCTTGGTTGGTATGAATACTTAATAAGCAGGAATGGAGGAAAAGTGTAAGTGTAAGAACCCCAAAACCTGTTTATCTAAACAATTCAAATATTAACCATATATGTTGTCCTCCCAATCCTTCCCTCATTTCTCCCATTTAAGGGATTTCCCCTAAACGAACACCAAAGGCTATGATGTACTTATAACGATTTAGGTCTCTCGTTATCATAAAATGTGTGATCATGCAATATGGCTGAAAATAATGCGAGTAGCCAAGTTGCCGACGCGTAGCGTCGTAGAAGAGTGCTACGCGGCCATCGTAGCAAGTTTAGTTCAATGTTCTTAGAATTCGAATCGAATCAAAGTGATTGAATCGATTAGTCGATCCACGATCCTTTTTTCAAGTTTCCTGTCCTAAGTTCGCAGTGGTATCTTTTTAATTTCAAAAATTCAAAAATTTCAAAAACGCATTTGAGCATTATTTACAAAGATTTTAAAGCAGCGTATTATTTAGGTTGGAGGGAGCGGTACTCTACTAAAACAAATGCCTATTTCCTCGTTCTTATGAGTAAAAGGAGAACTAGCCTTGCCCACTGCAAGGTCACACATAGTAAAACACACATACCGTAGACATTCAGTCTGGCTGCGTGCGCGACAGTCCCGTGCGAGTTGGTGGCACGGCACTCGTAGCGGCCACCGTGTTCCACGCGCGCACTGTTTAGTGACAGCGTCGACAGTATGTAGTTGCTGCCCGGCCCGACTCCCGATGGACCGTTCTCCCGAGTTTCCGATATTATCGCCCTGTTTTGAACAATAAAACAATTTATTCATATTTCTAAAAGCACATCCTGTTTACAACCCTGTGCGATTAGATCATTCATACGGGATCATAAAACAGTCAACTTAGCGAAATGAACATTGCGAAATCACAATTACGATACGTTGATCAGTTACGGAGGTTGCTAAACTAACTTCAGACACGAATATTGTATAAGTACTATTATATAAAATTAGCTGCGTCATGAGCGACATAAGCTCGCCAAAATGACAGCGATGAAAATGTACGTTTTTAAGGCACACTTTGCTTTATATGAAACATAAGATTTCAAAAGGAAACTCACCCATGATGCGAAGGTATAGGCTGAGCGTCCAAAGTCCACCGGAACCGGGGTGTGGGCTCTCCCACCGCTGAACATTTCAAAGCCACTTGAGCCCCCGGCTGCACCGCTTGTTCGATAAACGTGTACACGAGCTCCGGACGAGAGTCTGCGCCAAAGTTTACGTTGAAATTTTTCGAAGTAGGTTTACGAGGGATTTTTAATATATATAAATAGAAAGACGATATTAGAGGGAGCAAAATAGGTTTAAAAAGTATTTAAAAAGTATATAAGATACAGATCTTTATTAAAATGATCCTTAAAGCAGGAAAAAAAGAAAACCATTTCAAGAATACAGATCGGACTTAGACTAGACGATAAAATTGTGAAATTGTAATAGTAATGTATGTTATTTCGGTAACATAATATTAAGTAAGTTAATCAACTCTGAATACTAAAATATAGTACCCAAACCTAAACTAAAAATCTTCAAATGCAGAATGTAATTCAGACATAAAATACTACAAACTGAGACAAAGGATATTTTTCAATTCTTACCAGAACGCTTTACACGTCTCTTCGGGTGTCTTCTTCCCAGTAAGTATGAGCATTCGATTACTGGAAATGTTTAAATTTTTAAAGATTGAGTTATCTCAAGTAAAACAACATAAAGTGGTCTGTATATTATTATAAAAATAATAAGATTAATATATAAACTGACGCTCGAACTTATATAATTATAGGAAACTGTGACTGCCATTTCTTCATCGAATATTTTCCCGCAGAAAAGCAATCAGAAAAACGGATGATGTGTCAAAAACCAAAATTTGCAGACCAAATCACGCGCAGACAGCGAAATTTAAAAATCCGCATGAAAGGGCCTGTAATGGGTTTTAAAACTGTTTCTTACTGTTTCGCTAAGTAACTGTATTGTTCACTCGGGCATTGACCGCCGCAGCCCACAACAGCTCGCCTTTTCAATGATCCCATTTAAAAATGAGTCCTATTCGGATGAAATGTGCTTGGCATTGGAGCTAAAATTTTAATTTACAGCTGTTACTCTGCCGCATTTAATTATAAGCTAGGCAGCGTTTTTAAGTTCCCGGGAAAATAACTTAAGCGTAAATCTACGTTAGCGGTTTACCATTTTATAATGGAAGGTCGTCAACCTTTCTACTTGTACGTTATTGTGGTAGTTGTTATTATACTTTTTTAGGGTCACAGCTTTCATTCGATTCTAACTCATTCCGATTGCAAACATAAATTTTAACATTGAGAATTTGTTTCAAAGCGTTTGGTTGTCAAGTTACCTATATGTACAATCAGTACAAACATGAATAACACGCATACAACGTAAAACTTTCATATGCGTATATGCGTAGGTACATAAACCGGGATATATTTTACGAAGGGAGGTGCGCAATAAAACTACGTTACGTCATCGGCAGAAACATCCTATACAAGGAGACATCATATGCAGAATTTAGGTCTCGTTGAAAATTTCACTCCGTTTTTCGTTTTACTACCCACGTTCGTTCTCAATTTATAACATCGTAAATCGTGCACTGGCGCAAAAAAATTACGGCCACGTAGAATTGCCGAGATAAATGGATTCCCGATAGCCTTTGCTATCACAAAACAACAATGGGATTGCTTGATTCCGAATGGGCTGTATTTTCAGTTATAAACGAAATAGATTTCTCTTGAAAATGTACTCCCATTATAACTAAAGATTGATATTGGGGCAGTTTTTATGTATACCTTGATATTTAGATACATTTTATATAGAAAATTCGGAATAGTAAATTGAATTAACTCTTTGTCAAAATACGAGTAGGCCATAGAGTCATTACTTGATTTTACTTATTGTTTATTCAATAAAAATCGGGACATAAAAACTTGTATCTACAGCTTCAGTCGTATTCATGAAACCTTCCTCGTAGATTCTTTACAAAACAAGCTTTTGATGTATGAAAATAAAATTAAAATAACCTTTCCACCCTCGCCTTGGCGGGATGGAAATCCGTACAGATCCTTACAATTTCGTTACAGAATACTACCTCTTAGAAAAGCATTATTTTTAATATTATTTGCTAAATAAATGTAAATCAATTAGCACTTAAATTCGCACGGTCTTAATTAAATACACCCAAACGATGTTTATTTTATTTTATTTTTATTTTATTTTATTTTATTGTACAAATGAAATATAACCAGAATGTCGACGCGCACAGTTCGTATACAATGAGATTAAGTAAGTAGTACCGAATCTACTGTTTGAGATTTTTAAAAATCTCACTTGTAGAACTTCACATGTAAGCATGTAAAGAGAGAATAAGAGGCAAAATGCAATTACTTTTAATGAGTTCGTATTTCGAGGCACATTGCTATGCAGCCCAGCCGTGCCGGGTTGTGCATAAAAAATTCGGCAGGCGATCGACGTTGTTTCTAGGTCAGCGGTCAGATCTTTCTCGCATGTAACTCCTACACAAATCATACTTTTGGAGGCCGGGTCTACGCTATTCGTATTCATCCGTATCGATCCGACATCTGCCAAACGCTTGGCTGCCATCTGGCATTAAACTGTTAGATTTAAGGATTCTTAGTTTTTCAAATTGCTTCTATTTTGAATTAAACAAAAGACTCGAAGCAAAAGGTTCAAAACGTTTAATAATGCTTAATAATGTTATGACTGAATATCATACTGTAGGGTTTTTCCAAAGGCGCCTGTTAAACCTTTGTACTACCTATGTCTTTTATATTTTTATTTTGGAACTTTCCAACAACCCAGTTTACTAAATTTCATCGAATTTTTGATGCCACTAAAAGTTATAACAAAACAGTTTTCTTTTCTACCATAAAATAACCACTAATATCCATTATAAAACGTTCTTGTCTCGTACATAAGCGATAAGAATACACTAATAAGGGATTTTTCGCAACAATTTGCTCTGAGCCGGGCCGGCCTTATTTTTCTCTCTGAGTGAGTACGGAATTTATGAGAGACCCCAAAGCAATAAAATACCTTGTGAGAAAATGAAGGAGCAAATCGCAATATATTTGTTCCTTGGTGGCCAGAAGAAACCCATTTAGTCATTCGCGCGTGGAAATATTATTTCTCGCTAACAATACGTGGCGACGTTACTCTGAATAGTATTCATGAGGTTTCAGTTTCGTGGGTATGTGCTATAGGAACTTTCATTCTTTTGTAATTTAATGGTAATAAAACCTGGTGATAAACTTGCTCTACTTTCATTTCATTTCTTTTATGAAATAGAAGTAGCAATTTGGTAGTAGAAAGCAGGATCAAAATACTGTAAGGTTGTACTACAACACTGCTTTACGATGGTTCCGATGGCCCTTCAATTTTCATAATTAGGTATACAACTGTCATTATCTACATCGTATACCTACCAAAAAAATTATTTTAGGTACGGGGTTTTGGGCATAGAGTTTATTTATGATTTATTATGTAGAAGTAATAACAGCCCTCTCTGAGATCAGCGCCCCGAGCATGAACACTATCGTCAACGTATTCGTACGAAAGATATAGCTTTTTTACATCTTCCCATACTAATGCGAGTACGTCGTGTAAACCGTGCGAGTATTATGACCTAAAATATAACATAAGACCTTCAACACGTATATTTGACAATTTTTTAAGTTAAGTATTTTAAAAGAAGAATAATGAGTTTTAAATATCAGCAAAAGAATAAAAGACACAAAGAAGCTTTTAGCCGTAGCTTTTAAGGTCACCTCAACAATGTGCGTCTGATAATGGAAAAATATAAAACCTGAAAGAAGGTCACACGGACATCGCAAGCTATCTATACCAACTATTTGACCTCAAAATGTTTTTAACTCCAATATAAGTGTACAGTTGTTGTACTCTTGTTTGATGAGCCTGTTTTTTATCTGTTTGTCTATTAGATATAGGGATATATTATCCTACGAACAAAATGCTATAAAGTACAAGGGTTAAACATTTAGCGTTAGGTTAAATATTTTCCTTAGTTTACGTTACAGAAACTATGAAATCCCCCAATACTCTGCCTCTTTGCATAGTAGTGACGTTTTACGCTCTGCGCTAAGACCTTTGCAAACTCGCCCGTAAAGTGATGATCGAACGATTAAACAGTGACCTATGTATAAACCCGAAAACGTTGGAAAAACATGTTTCGTTGTATTGTACTCCGCTGTTTTTTTTATTTTTTACCTTTAGTTGTCTTAAAATTTTCATAACTATTCAGTTTAAAAGTTAAAAGATAAGTAATGAATTTCAAGGAATATTCCCTTTCGGCGCGGCATCCAAAAATAACTCCTTAATAACATTGTCGCCTTATCCTTGTAAAACTGTAAATGAAGAACAAATCGCAGACGAGACATTCGTGAGAAATGATCAATCACAAAAACTTGTAAAACACACCACGAAGTTTAATAACTTTTCCAGAGATTGTTCCCCGTGACAGAAACTTTTAAGTGATTTGTCTTGTTCCTGATGTGAGTTTAATTGGAGCCAACTCCACAACAAGACTGATCATATTGTGATCACGATAACTCGAAAGCTTTCCTATACAACTTTATCATCTTTTTTCTTATGAAATATTAATAGTTTTGTACACGTATTCGTTTTTTATTCGCGCGCATTCAAGCGTAAGATACAAAAACTTAAATTTAAAACAAAGCTAAACTTAAAAACATTGTATGATTTTTAAATTTAATTTCATTATAAAACATTTGAGTCTTCATTTCAGTATTAGTAGGTATCGTATAAAGATTTTTTTTACATTCATCATTCCCAATTTTACATTAATGTTAACTGACTTATTGTATTGAACAACTTACTAAATTTTCTATTTTCCTGTCCAATTTTAAATGTGTAGGCATATTTTTAATAGGTACACTTAAATGTCCAGCTGTCAGGATTTTATTTTCTTTTAAAACTAATTGGGGTGTAAAACCTTAAGGCGTGCTGTAAATGGAGTATTAAGGCGAAGCTTTAAACTCATATCATCTGCGACCTTAAGTGTCTCAGTTATTCCACGTCACGGGACCATCTAAAAGAAATAAGGACACTGTATAGAAACAGCGGAAACGGGTCCTTAACTTCATGTGCCCTACTAGAATCTCTCTCTCTTACAACCGAAGAAGGCTTAGAGTGAATTCCATCACGCTGTGAAAAAGCGTACTGGAGGCACCGGTTTGTGGCCTATAGGGTTTTTGGTGTCTTGGGAATTTAAATTAGCACTGTAATAAGGTTTACTCTATTTTCATGAAACTACAGAATATTAAAAAATATTCACGTATCAACACAAAACAAAACTCTAATGTTCGGTAATTTTGTCCAAAAATACAGTTTCGTTTAGTTATTATTTTAAACCAAATGTTTTCTGGCTCTTCCTTAAATTCTAGTCGAATTGAAATAAAAATACTATTTTCGAGTATATTAAGCTCTGTTGAGTTAAGACGTTAAATCACCCCGATATTTCCACTCGCTACAGTATATTGCTTATGACCAGACCTTTATAACTGGGAAGCTAACCTTTATATTTATTGCCTGTCTTATTACGGCCCAAGAGCTATATCTCCAGACTCCGGACTGCAGAACCTTTTATAGTGTTTACCGTCTAGTATTTTTATGATAGCGGATTCAGCCTGTTTTAAAGATAAAAAGAGCATCATTAAGCATTTTATTTTGTTTTGCTTTGGATTTCTTTTAAAGAAAATACAGGTTATCAGAGAGGCTGTAGGTTTTAATCTGAAAGTGGTAAGTATTTGTAAAAAGTTTGATTACCCGCTTTTTATTGTTCTGCGTGTGTGGGTTAATACGTATTTTAATTAGTTCCATAAATTATATAGTATTATGTCATCAAACCCTACAAAAATTTGACTAATCATATTTATTTATTAAGGCTAAAATATACATTACCGTTGCGATTGTGTCTTCTGAATGCTTCTTCAATTATTTCGCAGTTGGCCATCGTTGCTCTTATTATCATGCAGTCTTCCCTGCCAAAAAATAAAAAAAATTAAGATACGATCCCAATTTTTGTCGATAATAATACACTCGTTATAGTCGTTAAGAGGTGTTTTGGTTGGTTTAAAAACATCAGACTCGTACTCGTACACTTTGTATTTTACAAGATTGTAACATCAGAGTAAAAAAGTCAAGAAAATCCTCTATTGTTGGTAAAACCATCATAGCTTCATAAAAAGGATTGCAACCAATGAGTTACACATAACAAAGAATCACATGAAAATAACAGCATAGAAAGAAAAAAGTTTATTTCTTAACGGAAGTCACTGCTCTGCGTGAATCATAAAAATGCCGTAAACACACCTGAAGAAACCTACATGTCTGAACAAACTTGAATTACGTTTTCAGGCACCGAAATGAAATGGGTTTCTGGGTCACATTTGGCATTTTAAAACAAAGAAAAAACTTATGAAACTGGGAGCAGAATCACTTTGTCTTTTAGTGACCTCAAAAAAAGAAATGTGTAGACTGTAGGTTAACATGAGAACATTTTAGGAGCATGGAATTCGATGAGGTCCAAAGAAAATATTTTTAATTTGTACGAATGGATGCCCGAGTTAATGAAATAACTGTACTTTAGCGTTTCGTTTTGAATCTCTACTTGTTTCTTTGCTTTGGATTTACTTTTTAATATTAACGTTATAATTGGTAGTAGAGCAATTGAAGCTTGCCCGGGGCTTGCACTCACCGTCATCGTCTTAACCCGCTATAAAATAGCATTTTGTTCATGCCTTGTGTTCTGGTTAGATTCGGTTCGAGATTGGAGATTTGAGATTGGCATGGTTCATAGGCGGCATAGGCTATTTAACCTGTGGCCTGCATAACTAATTAAATGTGAAAAATGCTGTTTCCGTCGTAATGTCTAATAATATAATTTGTATTCACGACTCTAGGTATGTAAATCTTCATTTTTATGGAATAGGTGTAATTTTTATTTTTACGTAAATCTTTCAGTTGATTGAAAAACAGGGTTATTTGCACCGATAAATTTTTAATAAAATATCTTAAACAAATTTATATTAAGTACGGTTTCGTATATCTAACATACGTCATACCTTCGTCAAGCTTAACGTTCAATAATTTTAAAAGCTTCCCTTTAACATGAACCGTGACAGCTACAGTACCATATGTTTTATACTAACCTCTTAATTACTTTAATTTTCTTTAAATAACGATAAGCGATATATAAAGAAAACTAAAACGATACGAAACGATAGGGATTTTTTTTTAAATTTGTTTAGGTCACGTGCATTCTAGAAAGATTCTTCACTCAAATGAAATTTTGAAAAGATGTTATTTGCCTACATATAAACTTGCCTAGATCGCAGCGGGTTGCCGGATTTTCTGCCATTTGGTTATATAAACCGACAGCACAATATTCTTTTACATTTATATTTTAAATAGGTGCAAAGAAAAACAATGGTAATTTTATATAGAATAAGAATCCCAATAAAAATTAATTTCCCATAAAAGAAATAAGTAAGTCGATTGAAACGAAAGAGCTTACAAATTGCTCTTTAAGCGCGCGCAAATAACAAATTTGAATTATTTTTCCCGTTTGCTTCAGCTCCGAACCTCCGCTAATTACCTACACACAAGAAACACACTTTGTGATGGTTTTCAGGATCGTTTTGCTCTTGTTTACGACAAAGTAATTATTGTGGCACGTTTGTAATTTAAGACAGAACAATAAACCTATTGCGCGAAACGAATGTTGTTTGTAAGTTCTGTGAATATTTCACTGAACAGTTGATATCTACTGATATCTGTGTTACGCTAAAACTGATGTAAGATTTAAAATAATCTCTGTAAACGCAGTCACTAGGTATATAGATGGATCACCGCTGGTCGGAATTACATACGCACATCCTCATACAGCTTCCGAAGGAACGGTAAGTCACCAGGGCCGCATGTTATCGATATATATCGATAACACTGGTTAAAAAGATACTAGATAAACTGGATAAAAAGTTTAACAATTATCTCATTTCCTGTCCAGTTTATTTATAGAAAAGGTAAGTATAGAGTTACAAGCATAATGAAATTTGCTTGAAACCGCAGTAAAGCAATAGCAAGTTCGTTTGGAATTCGTAAACGGACACTTAATCAGGGCAAGTAAATCGAAAATGTTGCTCGCGGCGAAATCAATTTTCATTACTTTCCACTTCACAAGCACCCATTCTAATTGCTTTTCGGCTTTTATAGCGTCAAATTTTAATCATTCCCGTCATGAAATTCGACGACCTTTTGTCGAATACAAAGACCTACAACTCAATACAAGGGTCATTCTTTTGATGGAAGAGGCATCTCTTTATTTAATACGAGTACCTATGGAAGGAGGTAGAGTCATTATTATATTTGACTTGGAGCGGTAACCTTATATTACCGCCACCTGCTTAATTCAGAATGAAAGAGCGTTTGTCTTTTTTCAGTTGGGGAAGTGTTGTTTTCGAAGCTACGTTATTTAAGGTGATTATCAGACCTTAGTTCCCATGAGTAGCACTCCGTCTCCGTGCTTCTCCAGATATTATTATTTCTACTTCTTTTTTAATTCAGTAGCTTTATTTGTTCAAAAAATCAAGTTGACAGACACAGCTCAAAGAACCTAAACCTTCTTTCATTCCAAAGAATCAATTTGTTCTTGTGAATAGACTTAAATATACTTTCAAACCGTTTAATAATTTCTAAGTAGCTTTAGGAATATTTTATTTTCATACTTAATTCTTATTATCATTTATTTTATAATACCGAGGACTACGAATTCTGTCAAGTACAGAAACGTTGATATTGGGTATTAAATGTGATAAAAACCCAACAAAAATACAAGCTGGTTTCGCATATAAAGGACTAAGCTAATTGGTAATTAAAAATAGGAAGATGTATACAGTTAAATATGTATACAGACTAAGCTAATTGGTAATTAAAAATAGGAAGATGTATACAGTTATGAAAGTCTACTATTGTGACTTAAGGAACAGTACCTATTCTTCGAAATTATTGCTGTCTTCTATATTATTTCTTCAGTTTCTCAGCAATATATGGCTATAATGACAACAAAATTGGTTTTTGATAGCACCGCCTACACCGAATCAATCACACATTTACGGTTCCTTTGAAAATGAAAGCTGCGCGCAACTCATATAAATAGCCTATTACGAGAGTAGGGCCTTCCCTCCACGCGCATAATGTTATTTTATTCAACCCTTCCAAAATGTTTCAAATCATAGGTAATGGAAGGAAAACATTACGACGGGAATAAACTTTTAGTGAGGCCCGACGTTGAGAAAATATAAACATTCAGAACGGACCTAAACTTCGCACGTCATTTGAAATTCACTGAAAATTTACGCTTGTTTCTGACAAAAATAAACAACACAGAATAGGTAAGTAGAGCCGAAACTCCAATACAAAAAACGTAAGCGATTACGGATGAAAAGCGGCGCGGAGATAAAATAAATGTTGCTGTTTTTCAACTTCAGTTTTAACAGTCAGTCAATCAATTAGAGCTCTTTTATTCGTACACAATCAGAAAGGTATGTAGGTAGTTTAATTCATTAATCTGCTCCATGTTCGTTTAACAGTTACTATACTTATTATTAAAGTTTAATGAAAGTTGTAGCTGGACCGGGGCTATTGGGTACTTCCATGTTGCCAAAAAATATGAACGCCGGCGAAAATATAAGGCCGATCAGGGCGGCCAAGTGCGTTCGCACCGGTAACGGGTGCAGCTTTCTAGTCTATGTATAGGTAATATTGTCTAGGGGTGAGTCGCGAAATTAGGGTAGTAAGTGGGTCAAAGTCGAGCGGGGTCGTCGTCCTCAGTCGAGCGTCTCAAGTAATTACGTAACGGCGTCGCGACGCCAAACAAATACGTAATGGGGTGATCTCTCAACTTTTGAGAGCATTCGAGCTAACGATAGGGGTGTTTAGTCTTTAAGTGGGAGATTAATATGCTTTGGAGGGCTTTTCATAGACATTAATTAGCATTGTGAATTTTATACAATAATAGGTACTTATATTGATTTTGTTGTATGTAAACAACTGCACTTAGAAATGGTTTGCGTCACTTTATTCGCGTGTTTTAAGATATTATTTAATCTAAACAACATGGTACTTAAACAGCAAAACACCTAAAGCAGTTAATTTTAATTAAAAAAAATTTTTTTGCCACTTTGGTTTTAAATGTATTAAGCGAGTGAATATTGTACCGTATGTGAGCAGGTATCTATCTAATATATTTTATGTATCTAATATTTTTTATATATGTACCTACATATAAAAAAACTTTATTACTCACCTTTCGTCTAATGAACGAATCTTGAATTCCAGATATGTTTTTAAATGGTTCCTAACGTTCCTCGTTGGCGTCCAGTCTGCAAATAAACTTGAGTAATTAAGTTATTCGATACAGTTCGATAAATTATAATTAATTACAAATAAAAAATATTCACTATATTTTATCTCATTCTGTACTTCATGGTTTTTTTATTTTCTTTACATGGCTATGTTAGTATTATGAAGTCATATACATTTTCGGTTTGTAGGAATAGGAATATGAATTTAAAAAATAAATATATTTAAATTTTTAAGATTTGTCAGTCTTTAAATTCTCTCTCTCTATCTCATTAGTAGGAGTTACTATGGATATTTAATAAAGTAGGTTAAAATCTCTTTTCAACTTTTTATGGCCCTGCATAATATAGATAACTCCGTAAACAATCCAGGACAAGCACACGTACGTGGCTCTACATTAAATTGTTAATCCTATAAAGGAAGCGTTGCACGCAGCACTTATTTGCCATTAAATCAATGGCCACTTCCATACACCACCAGATCCCATTTATATTTTCGGGCGCGCGCAATAAAATCAATACTGCGAACTTTCCAAGAGTGCACTGACCGAGTCACGCTCCATCCGAATAAGGCCACACGTTGCATAAACTATTTGTAGTAAAACAAAACGCCCGAACGTACGTCACGACTGCCAATTAAATCGTCGCGATCATTAAATCGGACAGCGGGGAATCGTAGCGAAGCGAACGCCCGGACGAATACAAACGGATGTGAATTATATGTGTGTGCGGCCTTTCACAATTCTAAAGGGACCACGCAACTAAAGCGTACCACTTGAAAAAAGATAAAAACCCATTTTGAATGCGCATATTTCCCTACAAGCCGTCCCGCGCGGGGAGTAGACAAAGGCCTGTGAAATTACAGTCTTGCTTTTAAATGCGAGAATGAATCGCAATGTCTCATCCCCTCAAAGCTTTGCGATCCGGTATGGAACGCGACGTTACGCCTCTGCTATTCTAGAAATCATGATTGTAGTCATTTATTTGTGACGATAATGTTAAAACAAAATTGTTTTCATAAAAAATAACTTCTATCTCATTGTTATCAGGTGAACAAGTCTCCTGCCACTTGTTCTCTTGGTGTCTTTAATTTCAAGAAAAAAACCGTATTATAAATGTCCATTGACTAACTCTATGTACAAATAAAGTCTGTCTGGGAAGGAAATATTGAAAATGAAGGAAAGGAACAGATGACCCGCAACATTATCCACGTGGATATAAAATCTTTGA
Source organism: Erynnis tages (assembly GCA_905147235.1). Lineage (NCBI taxonomy): Eukaryota > Metazoa > Arthropoda > Insecta > Lepidoptera > Hesperiidae > Erynnis > Erynnis tages. Next base: position 4,740,061 of record LR990087.1, read on the forward strand.
TCTGAGGAAAAAAAATGCAATTATGGTATAAGATATATTAATTTGGACCAAATTACCCACAGCCAGCTAACTTTTATTAAAAATGAGCGAGAAATTTTGAGGTTCATCGGGATTTCTCGTATATTAATATATATAACCTTGAGGAGATTAGGTTGAATTAAGCTTTATTTATAATCAAACAACGGTTATTTTGTGGGTGGAATACACAAAATTATAGCATAAGTGGTAAGTAAACCTCTTAATATGCCGCCATGTATAGGTTGTATAGTAGGAAAAGAAAACTGCTGTAAGTGGCAACCGGTTTCTTCTATAAGCGCAAAGCTAGCAACCGTTTGTAAAAGGCACGCTCTTGTTTCTGAAGCATCTAATACAGCTGACTCCATAATGACTTTAGCACGTTTGGCCATTGAAAGGGATGTGTCTTTACCCAGTTTGATAAATTTTGCATTCGCTTTTAAAAAGTCACAAATACCTATTTTGTTTCACTCCAAAAATACCATTAATTTGTCTGTTCGTAAAATTTGTTCCTACGTTTTAGTTTGAAGTCTGTTGTTGATTTTTGTAAAAAATATTTCTATGAAACTGTGTTTTAAATTCAATCGATTAATGTGGCTTATAAGGGATTTTCCCATTTCCCGCATCAATGATGAGCAATTTGCAAAACAGAGATACAAACATATTCGAATGTTGTATCTAAGAAGTCAAAGATATGTTAGATAGTACAGCAAAACATATGAGCTGCAAATAAAGAAAGTAGGTACATAACTAATATATCAACAATGTTATACGCACGACCTTTCTCTCCAAAAACAGTGTCCGTAAAAGATCTTTACGGGCGCAACATAACAATACTACACCTAGCCAAAAGCTTTTAGTTGTACGAATCCGACAGTCAGGAATTTTTATTACTTTCTCCAGTAGTGTCCCAAGAGGGAAATTAAAACAAATCGTAACTGAATCGAAGTCCGGGGCGTAACACTGTGTAAGTAGTTCCACGTGATCGGAATACTTCGAGCTTTTAGATACCCAATGTGAATGTATGGGTGAAGAGAGATAGATTTTACACGTTTTATTGTTAGAAACTTCTACGTTGGAACCTCTCGCGGAGATAGTCGCTGGGGCTAAGAAATCGGTCTCTGAATCCCAGCACGCATCGATGATTTTTCTTAGTTACGTACGTTTTACAAAATAACTGTCAATTGGTGTAGCGGTGAAGAAAACATCGTAAGGAAACTTTCATGCCTGACAATCCACGTAATAGGCACATGTGTTGGACAATCCTAACTACTTATATTCTTTGAAATGCGAGAGGAGGCCCCATCCTGCAATGGGGCCTCCTCTCTACTATGTTGCAGACAGACGATATGTTTCCAAACAGGAAATCGTTGCCAATTCGCAGATAGACAGACACGAGTAATTTTTAAACACCGTCGCTTCTTGTATGCCGTCGTCTTTTCATTTTGTATGATGTGTCGCCCCAAGACAAAACCTGCGGGAATTACAGTCTCTTTCCTCAAATACGAGCACAGAGCGCAATATCATCCCTTTGAAACCCAGGAAACTCATAAATAGACGGAATGAGAACGACACGCTTACATTTTCTAGAACGTGAGAAAACATGTCGCTGAAAGTTAATAAACCAATCTTAATTCAGAATAAACATTGCTATCAAGTTCGTTGAAATGCACAATCTTTATGAGCCACTTAGGTACTTAGGTACCAAATAATTTTGTTAGTCTATTCTTATTGATCATTTTCGAAACTACGAGTGTCTAAACTAAACCAAATATCTCATCTAAACCAAAGGACCAATTTCAAGAAACCTAGAGAGTTTTGGGACCTCATATTGGCTGCTGTTGGACAAATATACATTAAATTATTTAGATATACTCGTACGTATGAAATGTCGATCTCTACATGATAATCCACGTGCAAATTACTAAGGACAGTCTTGCTGATTTATCTTCTTTTTTTGAAGCCGTAAAAGATCGTACGTCACTTACAAATCGACAAATAGAACTTCTTTATTAATCACTGACCGGTTCTAATTGTTTCCACTGAGACGGTTAACTAATGGCAGGAGGAAGTTGGCGACACGTTAAACAATGAAGAACGCGGTTTCTGTGTTCATATCTCATTTGTTCTGTGGCCGGAGACAGTAGGCAATGGAGACAAAGCAGGGTGAAATTGCCGAGATCTTCTAATGTCACGGGCGGGTCGAGGTTGCTTGCCCATTGTGCTTGATGCGACAAACAAGATGGTTTATGAGCCCACATTAGGAGGCAATGGGAAGAATTAGTCTGGGTTATTCTAGTACCTACTGCAATATTATGGCCGGCAAATAGAAATGTTTTGTACAGTGGTATTGCGTTCGTTCAGGAATTGATAACAATTTAATGATTATATTATTGTTGTATTTACAGGAATAATATGACTCGCACGTTAAAATACAAAGAATAAGAAGAATAACTCGATTTACGTAAGAATAAGAATTATAATTCGACTTGTAAGTAAAGACACTTTACCTGCGTGGGAATGTATTATTAGTAATTAATTTTACGAAAAAAGTATCTACTAATAATTAAAGGATACTTACTCAAAACTTGCGACGGTTTTCGCGAAACTTTTTGGGGGGCAGATGTACTTTGGCTGTAAATAATGGCTCTGTTTTACAACAAATTCAATGAAATATAAAACATTTTATTCTTGGGAATTTATAAACATTTACATTACAAGAGTTAAAATGTGACTAAATTAGTTGAAGTTACCTGATTGTACTCGCGTTTTTCCTATCCAAATCTTCTGTGGTGTAGCAAATACATGCTTTGGGAATCAGAGAGTATCCATCGTATCGTAATGCACGCCAACTGGCCAGTAGGCGTTTGGTTGCAATACCTGAACATAAACAAGTAGGGGTGTGTCAGTTATAGTGTGTAGGTATGTGTGGTATAGTAACCGTCATGAGTCGTGAGTACAGATTATCAGTGGTAGGGATATTGTATACTTTCCGCCAATGTACAGCAGCCGAAAAAAGGTGCTGGACCAATAGACGACGCACACTGACGAACTGACGACTGCCGAACAAACGCTAAAGGCATTTATATAAGGATAAAAGCAAATTATTTTCACCAAGTAAAGCCTATTCAGAAATCAAAGGTTTTCAAGAAATTTGAGATGGATTAAATTTAAAGAAGTTAGTTTTAAAACTTTCTAAAGATTCATAAGATAACAACGCTGCAGTTGATCTCTTTACATCAGGAGCTGCTCGTTGATGATGATAAAAATATAGAATCAAAACGAAAAACCAGAGCATTGTTTCATCGTATTTTGTTTTAGAAGCTACTTATCATTTTTACTGACAAAATCGTCCAGACAATGACTAAAAAATCACAATGAGTCCATTTTAATATTCGGCAGGAGATTTGAGATAATATCTGGATAGATTGACAATTCGGAGTGACGTTTCAACTCCAGTCTATTAAACCATCGAGGCTGATGTCGATTTCCAATTTGGGTACTCAGTGACACCCTTGTCATCGAGGCAGCTGTCGGTAATATCTCGAACCGTTTTTATGACTTCATACATACCTACCATTTTATGTGGATATTTCTCGAATATTCGGCAAACTTGGTTAACCAAAGAACGTAGACGAAACAAGACGAAAAAGTTTTTAGGTGGGCACTTTTGTGACCTTTTTACCCTTAAAGGTGGATATTTTTCGAATATTCCTCACACCTTCAGTTTTATACACGAATATTGAGAGATCTATATGTAAAAACAATCCGCATTTGAACGCACCGGAGGATAATCTCCACAAGCGGCTTTTATTTTACAGAAGCGTTTCGATTTCAATTAAATTTCGCGCAAATTGAATCGAAGCGGATCGGGAGTATTCCCAGCCAAGTGTTTGACAAATAGTCGTTCCAATTTATTTCCATCTCACATAATGAGATACGTTTCCCAACGAATACGGTTCGAATAAAACGGCCCTTTAATTTTCATGTTGCTACGTAATTTTGCGATCGCCGAGTGGGTGCTTCGCCATGATGTATTCGCCATAATCATTTTAACAACGACCCCAAGCGAAATTATCGCGCCATTCCCCTTCGGAAATTTTAAACGACATTTTCATTTTGAAACGTCGTTTAATATATTTCGAGCGTAACATTCGGAGCCTAGGTAACTATATTGCAGCTTGCAGCGTTCGGCAATAAATTTGTTTGACTATCGTAAAGTACGATTAAAGTACCTTTAAGTACTTTTATTGGAATTTTTCTTACGTTTGTGAATTTTGCAGGGGAATAGAACTGGGACTCGTATCAGCCAACATTTAGAGCCTTAGGCGAATGCTTATTTCAATTTCTAAACTACATGTAAGCACGTAGGTACTTAAAGTTATATTTTTTCTATACAAAGATCAACAAGTCAAGTAACAAAATAGTAAAATAAATTACGTAACTCACCAGTAATAATCGAGTTATGATCATCCTGATCATACAGCTCGTTACATCTGAAAAGAACCAAAAAAATTAAATGGATTTTGTGTATCTGTGTGCCTAAATTGCACACTTTTTAAATGCTATGTGGCCTAACCGCACCGAGCGGTGATAGCCCACCGAATAGAATAGATAGAATTCGACCTCGATTCGAGGGGCCCGGGTTCGAATCCCAGGGGCACGCACCAATTTAAAAGTTATGTGCGCTTTATAAAATTAAATATCACCTGCTGTTACGGTGAAGAAAAACATCGTGAGGAAACCTGCATGCCTGCGAGTTCACAAAAAAAATGTTCTCAAAGGTATGTGAAGTCCACCAACCCGCAGTAGGCCAGCTTGGTGGACTAAGGCCTACATCCCTCTCATTGCGAGAAGGAGACCCGACCCTGTAGTGGGTCATTAATGGGTTACTAAAAAAATGTGGCCTAAACATTCATCAGTGAAGAAGTTTTTCCGGTCCAACTTCAGCAATACCTTCATTGTGGTTTTATTATACGGTATAATATTGTATTGTAATCAAAGCTAAAAATATCACATTTTCACGAAAATCAAATTACTAAAATAAAGCGATATTGGCGAAATTTGTGTTGAAAGGTTTTCGTACAGAGATAGATACGAGTCAATCGTGCTAATCTAAACGTCTCAACAAGCTAAGAGTAATAAATAAAAATAGAAGATCGATTATAATTTCAGCAACTAAATTACGCTAGGGGCGCAATACGGCAAACATTCTCGAAATCATTCGATCACACACGAGCATGACGTCACTGCAAGGCTTTCATCAATTTGTGCACTGTTTTTTTTACGGCGGAACAGAGAACGGAAATTCGAAACGCTTTTGCCGGCCATTTCGGAATTTTTTCCTCTTTCGTCCTATTTTTTACTTTTAATTTTTCCTTTATTGTGAAATGAAATGAAAAATCTTCTTTTGCACAAATATGGGTTAGTATGAGGTGTTACATATAGCACGTTATCTGTACAGGTAAAGAAATAAAGGAAACCTACTATTAGGTGCATTTTATTTAGCGGCTTACATCATAATATAATAGTATTTATCAGAAACTTTCTAGGGAAACTTTCAGAAGCCCTCTCTTTCTCTAACCTTGGCAACTCAATAAACACTCAATGTCAACCCGGGCTGGGTTGACATTACCGCGCGGCATCATGACAGCAAACATGACAGAGGTTTTACACAAAAGAATCTGTGGGACAACGTGTCATGTCTTGCTTATTTCATGTGATCTTGTACCTACAGAGCAGTAGGGAAAATCACACAGTACCGCGCGGTCATGAGCGCCCAACCTAACTCTTACGTCCCATTACTAGCGGAGTCTATATCAGGGTTTGTATTAAGAAACTTCGCAGAGCACACTTAGGCAACAATACATCGTCAGCAGACAATGCGAGTTGCGACTCCCTCTCAGCTCGTAGCCGAGTGCTCCTTGGTGGTTACAAACCCGCTCGTAAAACACATTGTTATCCTCAATACCTTTAAAAAAGTCGACGCTCAGAGCACTTTTGTAAACTATAACAAAGATCTTCTAACGGTTCTTTGCGAATCAGGTCAGGTAACCTTCTCGAACTTTAAAAGTTACTTGCTCTCGTATTATACATGATATACCTACTCCTTTACGAGTGCTAAGTTTAACGCTTAGGTCAGTGCTTAATTTAAAATCCGAATTATCAGTCTATTATAAATCATTATTAATATAATAATTTTAGGTCCCCTGATAATAGTATAAGGACCTAAAGTGAATGTTTTAGTGTAGGTACACTGAAATTCATCGTTCTGAATATGCCACTGATTGAGCTATATGAATAGCTGTTAATTAAATGACTGTAAATCAATCGCTGTATCGGTATTTGCCGAACACATACTAATTCAAATGTCCATTGTGTGTGATACAGGGTTACTACAGGGTCAGGTCTTCTTACTCTCACACTGAAAAACTTAATCCACCACGCTGGCCAATTGCTGGTTGGTACATTCTTGACCTCTGAAAACATCGTGGAGAGCTCTCGGACATGCAGGCTCACTGACGATATTTTCCTTCACAATATAGAATGATTTGGTATAATTTACCTACTATCCTTTTTTATATCTTCAACGTACAAGATTCACCTGCTTACTTTTTATTAAATGCACAGATTTATCCACCTTACTCTGAAGTCGTCTGTCATTCCCTGTGAGTAAACTTTGTTTGATGATAAACTGCGTTCCTAGTTAGGTGCTATGAACAGGAGGTACTCGTATATACCCGTACTTTTCTAACACCTATAAAATCCTTATATTATCTGACCAAATATTATATTAAGACTATGAGAGAGCAGCCAAACAGCCAATTATACTCAATCCCAATGGCTCCTAATGAGTCTAGACCGATAAAAGCATTGGAAGTTGTAAAAAGCACAAATATCGCTCGTTAGTAAAACGTGCGAGCCGTCTGGGTGCCATTTAAGTGTTTTATTTTGGAAGAAAAATACTGGACGTAGCCTTACTTTTCATTGTAGACTCTATCATTATTTTAAGGAAACAAGAACTAAGGGGTGAATGCCGTATGTTTATTTTTTGTCTTGAATAAGGTTTTGAGAAGGCTTCTCCTGAAGTTTGTGAAGATCAATTTAGGCATATAATAAATGTCTGCAATACTTTTTACACATAAGTAGAGAGAAGTTAAACCGAAGAAGCCATCTGTCTTATCTGACGACTGTTATTTCTACGAGTTAGTACAGTTTATATACACACATAATACACAAGTAATGCTCCGTTTTACAATTCGACGTACTCGTTTAAGTTGTTATTTTGTATTTTTGAAACAATATTTTTATTATTCTTACAGGGAATTTTATATGTAAAGATGGAGCGTTAGGTTATCACATAAAAATGGGACACCTAAAATTAGCGTACTTTTATTTTGAAGTCGTTCTTTCGTCACTTAGTAGTGATATGTTACCTTTACAAATATACATATTTATCCCAAGTGTTAGGATTTAATTAGGGTTAATTTTCTTATTTGTTTTGTTATGTTTACAGATTCACTTTTAGGGACGGTTTTGTTAAATTGTGAAAAATGGGAAGAAAATAGGAATAAAATCACGATGTCGACATTTTGCAACTGACAGTGTCAACTTTATTTTTTCTTAACTTACTTTCATCGACCTTACATAAGAGTATACAAATGCAATGCATAAAAAATAAAGAAACGTATCGGACATACCGCCCACCAAAAACAACAGTTTTTCAATAAATTCATTACCTATACATTATATTTTGAATACAAACTAAAATTAACAATAGCAAATGGACTGTATACTAAATATTTTGTAACATAAACACATAATATAATTACACAACAACATAAATTCACTTCACTTTAAACACAAACTCTATTCTTGATGCACCGCCGCCCACCATGACTCAATTTAGATCTTTTGGCAATAAAATCAATTTTGATAATGGTCTCTAATTCATGGTCGCCCTTGCATTGTACAGTTACCACTCTTACAAGGTTGTCTGAGCCAGGATGTAGATATTTTATTCTACCCAGTAACCATTTTGTAGGAGGCAGAAGTTCATCTTTAATAACAACCAAATCTCCAATGACCGGTGATGACACTGTGTCATGCCACTTGTGTCTCTGTTGTAATGTGTTTAAATATTCTGTTCTCCATTTATGCCAGAAATCTTGAGTTAATCTTTGAATTAGCTGCCATCTAGTGAGTAAAGATATATTCTTGTGTTCATAACTCAAATCAGGAACGTTGACTAGGGGTTCACCCACTAAAAAATGTCCGGGTGTGAGGGGAGTCTCAGTTGTGTTGTCTATTTGACACAATGGCCGAGAGTTAAGACATGCCTCAATTTGTGCAAGCAGAGTACTCATTTCCTCATAAGTCAGCTTTGTATCTTTGTTTACTCTCATGAGGTGTCTCTTGGCTGACTGGACTCCGGCTTCCCATAATCCACCACATGTTGGCATTCTTGGAGGTATAAAGTGCCAAGTAGTGCCATCATTTGCCAGAATTTCTGCGATTTCTGTGATCATAGTTTTCTTTTCAATCTCAAAAAACTCCTTGAGCTCTTTTGCAGCACCCACGAAATTAGTGGCATTGTCACTCCATATGTGCAAACATCGTCCTCTGCGCGCCACGAATCTTCGAAATGCGGCTATAAATGCTTGTGAAGTAAGATCTGTTACTGCTTCCAAGTGTATTGCGCGAGTAGACATGCATACAAATAGGCAAATGTATCCTTTGATGCCATGATGACCTCTTCCTTTGGATGTTCTCATTAATATAGGACCGGCAAAGTCTACTCCGCTGTTTATAAATGCTCGGTGCTCATTCACTCTCACCGCCGGCAATTGTCCCATGAGTTGAAACCTTGATTTGGCTTTATCAACGATACAGATCTTACAGTTGTGTATACATTTCTTAACACTGGATTTTAAGCCTATAATCCAGTATCTGGTTCTTAAATATGCCATCATTGACTGGATACCTCCGTGTAAGGTTTTTAGGTGAGCTTCATCTATGAGCAATCTTGTAATGTGTTGATTAGATGGAATAATTATAGGATGTTTAGTAGACTCTGGTATCGATGCGTTCTGCAGTCTACCTCCCACCCTCAACATACCCTTCTCATCTAAAAAAGGATTAAGAGTGATTAAAGTACTTCTCTTCTTGACAGCTTTATCTTTCTTCAATTCCTCTATTTCTTTCCAAAAAACTAGATTTTGATAGTACCTTATACATTCTTCTAAAACCTTTTCCATTTCCTTCGGTTCTAAGTATTTTCTTCTTTGTTCATTGTTATTGATTTTTAACATTCTTCTACAATATGCTAATACTCTCTTCATCTTTGTTATTGTTGAAAATCTTTCCCAGATTGCCGGTTCTTCTAAAATTAAATTCATTGTAATCTTTGCTTCTAAGTTTGTATCTGATATTTCACTCTTGTCAAAATTCAATGTTTTTTGTTGTAACCATTTTGGTCCAGTCCACCAACTCTCGCAAGTAGCTAGATCTAATGCTTTTATTCCTCGCGTTGCTATGTCAGCAGGATTTTCTGCTGATTGAACATGTCTCCATCTATCATTGTCTATAATTCGAGTTATTTCTGCTACTCTGTTTGCAACAAAAATTTTCCAACGACTTGGGTGTGATTGTAGCCATGACAGTACCACAGTTGAGTCAGTCCAAGCGAAAATATTATTTTTAGGGATCTTCAGAACTTCAGATATATCATTAATTAGTTCCGCGAGCAGTAGTGCAGCACAAAGCTCTAATTTTGGTACGGATAATTGCTTCAACGGTGCAACCTTAGAACGAGACGCAATCATCGTGACATGCACTGCATCATTCTCAACTATTCTCAGGTAAGTAACAGCAGCATAAGCTTGAGTGGATGCATCAGCAAATCCATGTAGTTGTATGTTTTTATTTTCAGGTGTGATTTTAAGCCAGCGCGGGATTGTTATGCTTTGCAGGTGTATCAATTCATCTCGGTAAGTTGTCCATTCTTCACATAAGTTTGAAGGTAATTCATCATCCCAACCTGAACTGCAAAGCCAAAGTTTTTGAATTATAATTTTCGCAACGAGAACAACCGGCGATAGCCAACCGAATGGATCAAACAATCGAGCAATATCTGACAACACTGATCTCTTTGTTATAGGATATCTCATTTCCGGTAAGTTTACTTTAATTTTAAAATCATCATCTTTTCTATCCCATGTCAATCCAAGTATTTTAATAATTTTATCAAATTTTATTTCTACTGTATCTCTTATGCAATTATCATTTTGTAAATATTTCAAAATTTCTTCTGAATTACTTGACCACTTTTGCATTTCAAATCCTCCCCTCTTTAAAATAGTTTTAATCTCATGACACATCTTCTTAATGGTTTCTATGTTATCATTTCCTATCATTAAATCATCCATGTAAAATGACTCTTTTATTACAGGTGCTGATTCCGGAAATTCATGTGCTTCATCATCAGCTACTTGATTTAATGTGCGAACAGCAAGAAATGGAGCTGCCGCTGTTCCGAATGTTACAGTTGTCAGATTGTAACTTTCAAGTTCTTTACTGGGGTCATCTCTCCAGATAATGCGTTGTAAATTTGTGTGTTCTTCTGTCATCAGTATCATTCTATACATTTTTACAATATCTCCTACAACACAAATTCTATGCTTTCTCCAAGCTAGTACCAAACTTCTCAGATCTGGTTGTAAAACAGGACCTATCATCATGGCATCGTTGAGAGAGTGATTATTAGAACCTCTTGCAGATGCATCATAGACTACTCGAACTTTACTTGTTAGTTTGTCCTCTCTGATAACCGCGTGATGTGGAAGATAAATAGAATTATCATCATTGTCAGTTAGTTCTGATTTTTTCATATGACCCAGATCTTTATATTCGTTGATAACCTTGTGATATTCTATTTTTAAATTTTCAGATTTCTCTAATCTCTTCTCCATGTACTTGAATCTATTTATAGCTTGTTGTTTCGTTTCTCCACATAATTTTATTGTTTCTTCGATACTTTGTTTTAAAGGTAAGTGTACAATGTATCTCCCATCAGAATTTCTTTTAGTTGTTGATTTGTAAATTTTTTCACATTGTTCTTCTTCTTTTATAAATAACTTCTTCTTTGTATATGATTCTGTTTCTATTTCCCAGAACCTTCTTAACATGTCATTGTCTTCTGTAACGATTTTTGTTACATGTAGTGTTGTTATATTGTGTCGGTTGCTACTCATTTCTCTTTCTTCTATCCATTGACCTGATAGTATCCACCCCAAGCTTGTTTTCTGAGCCACTACTCCTTGTGACATCTTAAGTAAACCATCTTCAATAATCTTACAGAAGATATCAGAGCCGAGCAACATATCAATTCTACCCGGCTTATAATATGTAGGGTCAGCTAATTCTAATGTTTGTAGCTCTGTGGTTTTAATCATTATATTTTTAGAAGGTAATATTGTTGAAATATTCTTCAGTACATAAGCTCGTACGGGAATTACCATCTTTGTATTAAATCTCGACATTATTTTCAGGTCAACTATGTGTCTTAAAGGTATTGTATTTCCTTCTCCCACTCCAGAGACTACACCGTTGATATTGGTCCTTGTTAAGCCCAACAGTTCACTCACTCTTGCAGATACGAATGAAGCCTCGGATCCCTGGTCAATCAAAGCACGAAGTACGTGTGTATTTCCATCAATTGACATAACGTGTACTTGTGCTGTAGCCAATAACACTTGCTGTCCAGGTTGTTCGTTAGAGAAATGTGCAGTAGTAATATTCGGTTCTGGTTGTGATTGCAAATTATTCATGTTCTTTTCATTCTGCTCCCTTGTTAGATGTAAGAGAGAATGATGTTTTCTTCCGCAGACTCGACATGATGTTTTTTGTTTACATTGGTATACATTATGATTCGGTATGAGGCAGTTATAGCATAGGCGATTATTCTTTACATACATCTGACGCTGTTCCACGGATTGTTTCCCAAATTCTTTACATTGAAATATATAATGACTACCATTGCAATAGACGCATGAGGGCTGTGAAGATTTACTGGTATGTGGTTGGTTTACATTTTTATCTTGTTCAGTTGTTACATGGAACAATTTGTGTACTTGCGGTTTCTCTCTCAAGTTTGATGTTACAGGTGCGATCAGTTCAAGTGTCCGGAATTTATTTTCAAGGAATGTTTTCAATGTATCCCATGCAGGTAGGTCATCACCCTTTTCCTTCTGTGAAAACTCCTCCCAGTCCTTGAGTGAGTCCGAGTCTAATTTCTGTCCAACCAAAAATATTATCACAGGATCCCAAGTTTCGGTGTTAATATTTAAATTTTTCAAGCTGTTAATGCATTCAGTTGTAACATCCAAAAGGTTCTTAATATTTGTAGATGATTGATTAGTTATTTTCTTTTGTCCAAATAATTTTTTCATGAGCGAATTTATTATCATTTTTTTATTTCCAAAACGTCCTCTAAGTAAGTCCCATGCCTGTGTATAATTATTTTCCAATATTTGTATGTGCCTTAATAAAATTTCCGCTTCACCCGATACACTTGTCTTTAAATAATGGAGTTTTTGTACGTTACTGAGATTTGTATTATGGACAAGTGCTGTAAACAAGTCTTGATAAGTGGGCCAATCTTCATATTTTCCCGAGAACGTAGGAAGTTGTATTCGCGGTAAATTGACAAACGTTAAGTTCTCTTGATGCTTATCGGAAGATGCTGAGGCATTGGACACATCCATTGCGACGTTTTGCGTGTTCATTTTTAATAAATGATCCGATAAATCGGCGTTTACGCACAAATAAAGATCCTCAACTGTGTAAAACTCATCATTAAGAAAGTAAGGTATTACTCCCCTTTGTTCTTGAGTAGTGCATCTTGTTAGGTTATTGTGTGCATCCTTAAATGTGTTCCAATAGTCTTCCAGAGTTTTTAACCGTGTTCTAATGTAACCTTCCGTAAGTCGTTGCTTCGGGCACTTTTTAACGTTTATTTGTGTTCGTTGAATAATATTTGCCACTTCTAGCAAAATTGATAAGTATTCGCTTTGTTCTTGAGTTGGCTTTTGTTCCTTTTGTGACATCGCGAAATTGTATAGGAATCTTCACATGTAATATTGCCTTTTTTACTTACTGACTTGTTCGCCGTCCCGTGTTTTAATCCGGCTCGTCGAAGGACCAAATGTTTGTTTTGTTATGTTTACAGATTCACTTTTAGGGACGGTTTTGTTAAATTGTGAAAAATGGGAAGAAAATAGGAATAAAATCACGATGTCGACATTTTGCAACTGACAGTGTCAACTTTATTTTTTCTTAACTTACTTTCATCGACCTTACATAAGAGTATACAAATGCAATGCATAAAAAATAAAGAAACGTATCGGACAATGTTGATTCGGTTAAAAAGTTAAGCCCACTTTTTACCTGTTCTCTGGTGGTCCGTCTGGTCATTTACTTTTTATTTATTCTGATTTAAGTCTTTGACCTTTCGTATAGATATACTATAATTATGGAACCGCAATATTTATGCAAAGGATTTAAAATTGATTCAATTTAGTCCTTCAATATTATACGCCCTCGCATGGAGTGGAGCTGTATCGACAGCCGATGATCGATTACCAGCGGGAGTTGCCGGAATATCTAATGAATCCCCGAGTATAATTTAACAACAATTTTTTAATGCCTCAGATTCAAGATAAACCGTTGGTTTTTGATATTATTATGATCAATTTAATTTAATCTTTCGTTTAATGTCAAACAAAGAAGCTCGCGATGCACACACAACAATGAAGATAAAACTGTCTTCATCTTAATTTTTCTCAAATTTAATTTTTTACTATACAATTTTTATCTTTTATAAAAATATTATAAAGAGGAAAGGTATAATTTTTTATTGTTTATTAGTTTCGAGTAAATAGTTTAAAAATAGAGACAACAACGTTAACAAATTAATCACCTTCACCTTTACTTTTTGTAATTTGTCAAGTGGCATCTAACTGCCCCGCCATACCTCTTAATGCTGTATTACCTATGCATTTTTAAGCTATCACTATATTGTATAACTATATTGTATAACTGTATTGTATTATTTGTGGCATGGTAACGAAAGCTCGGGCCTCAATTTTGGTGTAGACATTGGGCAGTATGATCTACTCGTAGTACGAAGCGTCAATTCAGCGCACAGTGGACGTGTTGGCAAACACCAATGACCCGTTTTACCCCGAATCGGGTTGAACCCTACGCCCGTAATTACTTCTCCTCTATTATTTGACAAACTAGGTATTCCTACAGTAAGCACCCAAACGAGGTGTATGAATCTTTCTTAAAGTTATTTAATGAATAAAACAAGTAGTAAATCTGCAAACGATTTATATTGTTTGACAATTCTATTAGACGCAAACCAGACATTTCAGCACAAACTTTTATTGTGTTTGTGGATCACATAAAATGGAATTTCGACTATTTCATTTCACGGTAAGTTTTCTGATATAAGACTTGTGGTTTGCATGCTTTTTTTCCACACATTTGTAAATGAATATAGAGTGGTTGATTAACGTCTCTCCAAATTTGTCTATATCTAATGATAGAAATCAGTGGAGCGTACAGTCAGCTTGACATCAAACAGTAAATACCAGTCGACCCCGCACGGGGATTCAACCCTGCCTCGTAGTTACTAGACGTAAACACTTTTATCTTTTCTTCTCTAATCCTTTCGTTGTATTTATTTGGAATCTAATTGTATGTTTGTAAAAGCGAAATAACATTTACTCACTCTCCAATCACGAAATAAATATATGAGCGGGAAATTTTGTAGAAAAGTTATTAGTCAGATATCTATCGGGTCATATTAACAAACCATATTTCTTTTCCATGTGTAAATTGTTTAATTCGATATCTCAAACAGTCACTAGAATTCATTGGGTTTGTCTATGTCTGTCTCAATGTAATAATAGAAAGCAGTGTACAATATTATAGAGTAGCTTAACATCAAACAGTAAATTATTACCCGTCGAGCCCGCGCGGAGCTCTCGAGGCAAGGCTATTTGCAGGCGCCGATTGAACCCTACCCCATATAATCATCAACACTTTTCTCTTTTTTGTCTGACATCCTTCCGTAGTATTTTTTTGTAATCAGTAAGTATAAATAAAAGCGATAGAACATAGATTACGAAATATCGAAAATTACTCGATTTAGTAATATGAGACAAGAAGCTAGTTTGTAGTTACGAGACGTCAGGTTAGACAGGATTTTACGAAATTCAACTCTTAAAGATAGAAAGCAGTCAAGTGGAGTGTACAGTCAGCTTGACATCAAGCAGTAATTACCCGCCGACCCCGCGCGGGATTCTCGCGGCGTCGCCGATTGAACCCTGCCTTGTAATCTAGCTGTAAATACTTTTATCTTTTTGCGTATTATTATTTGGATGATCAATGAGTATAAACTCATCACCCAAAAGCAAAATTATACTCATTCACTGAATAATTTCGAAATACCTCTTAACACATTAAAAACACCCAATATAAGAATTAGAATATCGTACCGTATAAAAACACCAGTGAGTACTGCGATGAGATGCTAAAGATTGCTATAAAAATCTTAAGTTTTGAATACTGTTATACAACGGTAGGAATATTTCACAAAAGAGCTATATGTATACATACATGGCCGATAGGTGAGTATACTATAGAGATACTACATTTGTAGAGAAGGCAAATTTAAATAAATGTCGCTTCAGTAGGAAGATAAAGAGAGAACATTCGAATTATTATCTAGTGTGGTGTGAAAAGGTCGAATGAAAGAGTAACAGCACACTTCGATTGATTGACATTGATTACAATATGTAAAATTGTTTTTAAATATTTATCATCGCCCAAGGTACTTGACGCATTCCGCAAAAAACATTATTTAAGCAGGCACAGTATGTCAATGAGTTAATTTATCCGCCCCAAAACAGTCGGTGAAAAAACGTTTGGCATTTTAAAGTACTTTTAACATTATTATTTGAAAACCTAGTGAAAATTCAATATCCTGACAAAAGCGAAGTTTAACTGCCCATGCAAAATGTGCTCCGAACGTAACGCTGTTTTTGAGGGCAGCCATTTTTCAACGTCACAACTCACACACGTACATTGGAAGCTCAGTTCCAACGTAGGTGTACATAAAATAATGGCCTTAAAATATAAGGGAAAATTCATTTATAAAAGCCTTTTTCGAAACGTTTATGCAGTGCAGCGGGAAACGAAAAATAGAGCATGAAATTGTTTTGCGGAAATTTGAAACAAAATGAAAACTTTTTTATCTCCTATTTTTATTCGTAAAATCCGTCATAATTTTAGGATTATTTGATTAATACTCACATTTTCATAGGAACAAGAATTTCAACCTAACCTTTGATGGAATTTTAAATTAAAACTAGCTGACCCGACAGGCTTCGCTCTGCCAATTAATTTGACTAATATCGCAAAGAAAAAAAATTTAGGGGTGGACTACCCCTAACATTTAGGGGGATGAAAAATAGATGTTGGCCGAGTCTCATAGATACCGGATAAGCACAAAAAATTTCATCAAAATCGGTCAAGCCGTTTCGGAGGAGTATGGCAACGAAAACTGTGACACGAGAATTTTATATATTAGATTAAATTTTGTACACTTGAAACTAAAATTGCGACTATAGTAGGTAGGTATCTGGTGATCTGGTTGTAGATATGGAAAAAAGGGGATGGTAAAAATTCGATATTATCCATTACGCTTATAAAAAACGTTGGTACCTTATTTCTGAAGTTAATTTCTGATTAGAAGTAAGTACTTTATGAGTATCTTAAATTCTGAAAAAAAAATCCTACCTAAAGGAAATCCTTAAAAAAATTTCATGTAATGAAAGTTCGATACCGTTTCCAATTTCCATATTCAATGGACAGTATGATAGATGCGTTTGCGAACTAAGTTATTGTAATTTTTAACGATCCTACCATTCATATTTATTTATGTGGTAGGAGTCTTCAAAGCGTGATGCGGTATTTTTGCTGGATCCACAATTTATAACAGAGATTAAGCACCACATAACTTGAAGAATAGAGATCTATCTTCGTGCCATAGGTATGTAATTTATAGAGGAGGAGGTAAAGAGTTACACTTAAAAAGGCCCAGAATCGGGGCGAGCGGCGTCGATTAGGGGAGGCTTATGTCCAGCCGTGAACTAAAAAGGGCGTTAACTAAAATTGAAGAAAGTAGTTAATCAGTATTAAGCTTGCAACTAAGCAACTAAACTAATGTACAAACGCATTCTTGTTTGTTAAGTTTGCCACTTTTATACCTACTATAAAGTTCTTTTAAAAATAGGAGCCAAAAAAAGGAATTGTTACGAAAGATGGTATTTGAATTACCAAGGCATATTACACAAAGTAAGTTACAGTGAATGGTCGATACAGCGGTTTATTAATGACCCAGCAGGGTCTAGTGCAGTGTTTCCCAACGTGGGGCCCACGCCCCACAGGAGGGCAATTTGATAGTTAAGGGGGGCAATTTAAAATGGACTCGACATAACTTTAGCTCTTTTGCTTTGAGTTATTTAAATGTGTTCCGTCAGGAGCATAAGAAAAGACTTTGAGTTCTTTAAAAGGTAATATTTTAGAGAAATTATGTACAAATGCCGAAACTTGGATACATTGGGTTAGTAAGAAAATTAATATGTGAAGATCTTGACAGTGTCAATTTCTTTTTTCTCTTTTTTGAGACCATAGAAACATCGTTTGAGGTTACAAGCGTCAACATACTCCCGGCCCTGGAAAGCTAGCAGCTTTCAAGTTTTCATTCCTCTTTGGGCCTCGGTAATAAGCATATTCTGTTTAAAGCTCTTCTCACAGTTCCTCTAGCTGTACGAACGTCAGCGACGCGTGTTACCCCATCTGATCCCGGAAACAAGCCTTCAACTCGTCCGAGACGCCAACACAGCGGTGGGGTGTTGTCCTCCTTAATGATGACCAGGTCTCCTATCTCCAATTCTTCCCCAGATTTGGCGCGCCACTTGGCTCGCGTCTGCAACTCGGCGATGTATTCGTGACTCCAGCGCTTCCAGAAATGTTGTCTCACTTGCTCAAGACGCCGGAATCTGTCAAGACGGTCAGCATTAGCGGTTTGCAAACACGGAGTCGGCAGCGACTGAAGAGGTCTACCGATTAAAAAGTGGCCCGGGGTTAAAGGATAAAGATCAGAAGGAGAGGAGCTTAAAGGACAAAGTGGGCGGCTGTTGAGGATGCTTTCAATCTGTGCGAATAGCGTAGACAATTCCTCAAAGGTGAAGTGAGCAGGCCCTAATATTCTAACTAAGTGAAATTTAGCTGATTTAACACAGGCTTCCATCAAGCCATTAAAGTGAGGAGCGTATGCTGGCGAAAAACGAAATTTGACTCCTTCGCTAGCGGCATACTCAAGAATGGATTCCTGGTTAGATTTAAAGAATTCATTTATTTCTTTAGAAGCTGCAACAAAGTTTCCACCATTATCACAAAATACTTGATTTGGTAACCCTCTTCTAGAAATGAAACGTTTTAAACATAAAATGAAAGCGTCCTTAGAAAGTTCGCTTACTGCTTCTAAATGAACACACTTGTATCTAAAACATATAAAAACGCATAGGTAGCATTTAGTAATTTTACAACCGCGACCCTTGCGATCCGTGATCATAAACGGACCGGCGAAATCAGTTCCTACCGAATGAAATGGAAAATCAGCTACAAGTCTTTCGGTAGGTAGATTTCCCATGATGGTTTGCATCGTTTTGCCTTGGAAACGCCTACATACGTTGCAATTACGGGTAGTACGGCGAGCCAAGTTCCTTCCACCTATAGGCCAAAATCGGGTCCTAATGGATGCTAGCAGCGCTTGAGGGCCGACGTGTAAGAGTCGTTGGTGTTCATGTTGAAACAGGAGATGAGTTAGATGATGCTTCGGACTTAATAAAATTGGGTGTTTCATATCAAAACTGTAATCAGAAGCCTGAATGCGACCACCTACTCTAATAATCTTTTCATGTATGAAAGGATTAAGTGAACAAATATGAGATTTAGTGTTTAATGATTTACCTTTGTCCAAGATGTCGTATTCTTTCGGGAATGATTCTAACTGAGAAACGAGAATTAATGATTTCAAGGCTTTATCGAGTTCGTAGACAGTTAATGGACCGATATATTTATTTGTAGGATTTTTACAATTATGAATAAATCTGTGCACATAAGCAAAAATATTTTTTAATATTTTTAAGTTTGAAAAATTATTAATTGGAAATAATGTATTTGTATTATTATTTACTACCGTGCAGGCATGAGCCTTTACTTCAGGTAAGTCGTCATTGATTTGTGGTAGTGAGCCAAACCATTTAGATTCGGGCTGTAATAGAAAACTGGGCCCATGCCACCACATATCACATTTGGCAACTTCCTGGGGATTGATGCCACGGGAAAGTAAATCAGCTGGGTTGTGTTCTGTGGGAACATGTTTCCAAGAATCAATGTTAGTTAGTTCTCTAATTGACGCTACTCTATTGGCGACGAATGTTTTTAAATTACCTGAACCGATACGTAGCCAGCTAAGTACAATGCTAGAGTCGGTCCAGAAAACTTGTCGCGATATGTTACGACGCAGGGCTTGTGCTACGGTAGAGCTCATTTCCGCTGCGAGTAAAGCACCTGAGAGCTCAAGACGAGGTATCGTCATTGGATTTGAAGCGGGAGCTACACGTGATTTAGCACATAAAAGATGGACGTGTACTTGATCCTCCTTATCAATAGATCGAAGGTATAAGCAGGCTCCATAAGCGCGTTGTGAATCATCACAGAAACAATGTATTTCAACAGTGATTGGGTCTTCAACTGATACCCACCTAGGTATGTAAAGATTAGAAATAGATTTAAGGCCTTCACAGAAGGTTTTCCATTCCTTTACGATCTCTTTAGGTGCAGGGTCGTCCCAGTCACATTTGAGAGACCACAAGGTCTGAATTAAAATTTTGGGAACGATAGTGCACAAAGATAGGAGGCCTAGGGGATCGAAGATCTTGAATGTTGAAGAAAGTAAGTTTCGTTTCGTAACCACAGCTGTATGGCCGGCGCCAATCGGAAAATGTAGTCTGTCTGAGGTTGGATTCCAGTCCAGACCCAATGTGTTAGTTGAATGACTGAGTATCAGGTTGTCTGGAGACTGGTTTACATCTGGAGGGAGTAAAGAAGGTAAATTAGAACGATATTTTCTCAAATTGAAACCGGCTTTGATGAGATTGGCAGATATTGACTGCTGAATGAAACGAAGTTGACCTTCGTCATCGTTAGAAGTCAGCAAATCATCAACGTAAATGTCTTGTTGTATAATGGTTTTTATTAACTCATCATTACAGCTTTCACCGACTTGCCAAAGACACTTAGTGGCGAGATAACTGGCGCTAGCATAGCCGTAGGTTACCGTATTAAGCCTAAGCGTTTCGAGTGGCTTATTTTCCGCATCACGCCATAGAATCAGCTGCATATTTCGGTCAGGTTCATCTACCAGTACCTGGCGATACATTTTTTCAATATCCGCCGACAACACGTAGCGGTGTTGACGAAATCGAATGAGAATATTGAAAAGAGAATCTTGAACAGTAGGCCCTATCATTTGTATGTCGTTTATAGACAAACCAGATGCGGTGCGCGCTGATGCGTCAAACACAACGCGAAGACGCGTGGACTCGCTATCCTCGCGGACGACTGGGTGATGTGGAACAAAGTAGGAGATATCAGGTCGGTTTTCCTGTGAAATAGATAGATGACCCAAATTGTGATATTCATTAATGAAGTTTACATAATCAGATTTGAGTTCAGGTTGTTTACGAAACCGACGTTCTAAATTTAGAAATCTCTGTTTAGCCATAAAGTAAGATTCACCTAAACAGTCAGGATTGTCAGTAAGTGGTAGCTTTACACAAAAACGGCCTTCTTTAGTTCGTTTAGTATTTTGTAAAAAATGAAGTTCACAAGCCTTTTGTTCATTAGTAAGTAAGGGTTTCTGTGGCAAACTTTCCAGCTCCCAGAAGCGTTTTAGGTCATTGTGGAGTTCGGTTATGCTATTTGCATTCTCAATATTTACAAAATTGCATTTTATTTCGTCGACATTCGAAGCGTTATATATGGGACCTGCGATGAGCCATCCTAGTTTAGAATCATGAGAGATAGGGTTGCCTTTTCCTAAAGAGTGCTGATTGGTACCTATAATGTCCCAAAATAAGTCAGCACCGATAAGCAATCCGATTTCGGAAGGCTCATAAAAGCTGGGGTCGGCTAATTCGAATGTCTTTATGTTTAAGTGAGATATCTTTAACTTAGCTTTGGGAATTTTTCCCGAAATTTGTGGTATGACCAAGCATGACGTCATTACATTGAATGAACGCGCGGTGGCCTTTATGCATATATTGCAACGTTCAGCGCTAAGTTTGTATAAAGTGTTACCTATTCCGATAACATTTTTGGTAGTAGAATTTAAAGGCATTAAATTTAACTGTTTCTTTAAAGCCTCTGTTATAAACGAAGACTGGCTTCCACTGTCTAATAGTGCTTTCGTTTTAAGCGATTTGTTAGTGGAAGGATTTATGACTTCAACTAAAGCAGTGCATAAAAGTGTCTCAGAGGATGAAACAGCTGACATAGAAATAGGCTCAGTGTTTGTATGAACCGTATCTGTTTCCAGAGGTTTATGTAAAATGGTGTTATGACGTTTTTTGCAAATTTTGCATGTGCCTGGAAGCCTACATTCACGTTGATGATGGCCTTGCCGCAGGCAATTTGTACATAATTTCGATTTAGATACGAAGGATAACCTATCGTCAACCGATTTAGATTTAAACTGTGAACAATCATAAATACGATGACTGTCACTATCGCAAAAAATACAGTTCTTTAAGTTTTGATTTGATGAACTTTCTTGGTTAGAAGTAATGAAAGACTTCGTGTGGGAATTGGACATGTTTTTGGCACCTTGAAATTGATTTGGTGATGACTTGACTACTTTATCTTGCTTGCTACGGTATACAGATTCAAGAACATCTGCACGGCCTCTTAAGAAGGACATAAAATCATCCAAAGTAGGCATTTCCAAAGCATCAACTTTATTGTGAATGTATTCTTCCCACTTAATACGAGTATTGCTGTCTAATTTCGCCGCAAACATGTATATAATCATGGTATCCCAATGGTCGGTTGGCTGTTTTAAGCTGTTTAAAGCGCGCAAGTTTTTTGTGATGTGGTCTATAAGAAACCTTAAAGATTTATCAGACTCGCGTAAAGGTTCGATGCTAAATAAACATCTTAAGTGATTATTTACCAATTGACGAACATTATTATAACGTTCACAAAGTATTTTCCACGCCTCAATATAGTTATTATCTGTGACTTCAAGATTACTGATCACACGAGCAGCTTCGCCCTCCAAGTATGAATTTAAATAATGAAATTTATGGATATTTTTAATTTTAGGATTGTTATGTATTAACGAAGAAAATGTGTCGTGAAATTCCAACCATTTAAAAAATGAACCATCAAAATTACTAATTTTAATAAGGGGCAGACGAAACCCTACGACTTCGTGATCATCATCATCTGCTGTGGTGAAACTACTGTTGTGTTCGTGTGTCGACTTTTTTCTCGGACTGTTACTCGAAATAATTTCATGGGCCTTTGCGATTGAATTGTGGAAAGCTTGTTCTATGGCTTCCCTGATGTCTAATTCAGAACTAAGGTTAACTTCATCCATCCCTTCTATGAGATTCTGCACGCCATCGAATTCGACAAATAACGCTTCAAGTTTTACTAATTTTTGTGATAGCACGTTAACTTCGATAGGAGTGAGTTTTTTACCTTGAAATTCGTCTAATTGATTGTTAAATTTTGTAACGCGTCCCTTTATTGAGGCACGTTTTAATTTTAAAGATTTATCCGTAGTCTCCATATTTCTCAAATTAACGTGTGCTCAATGCAAACAATTAGTTGTAAACAAATAGGTACATAGGTATTAAAGTTGCATACGATACGCCCCTCGCTTCAATGACCCGTGACGTGAAGAACTGCTTCGATCAGCTGATCAAGGCTGGCCGCTCTGCAGTCGCAGGCAGGTAACGCGCAGCCGGCGCTAGTGCAGGTGCACCCGGGATGCGGCGCAGCGGCGGAAGGCACAGGGACAGGTCAGGGAGCGCGAAGTACGCACTTCAGCTGGAATGGATTGTTTGAATGCTTTGTATATTTATGCATAAAAATAGGTATTTAGAATAGGTTTAGCTATTACGCTTTTAAATTGGTTGTAAATACTCGTATGAATTAATGAATGACAGGCTTTCAAGCCGTATAAGAACTGGCTTAGATTTACTATAAATAGGTAGGTAAGTATTATAGATTACAAGAAAACTTTGATGTTGGTTTAATTTTGAGGTAAACTGATTTGAATAACGTAATTTAATCACTATTCGCACAAAAGAATGCTAATTGAAGATAGTGAGTAATGGAAAGCAACGGGAAATAAATGGAACGGGCTCACTTTTGGTCGGCAAACCTCTGCTGTGGCGCGAAGACACCGCTGGACCGCAGCTTGGCTGGCTTGCGATGACTGCAAAAGTGCTTGTTCTTGATGATTTCTTGACCGTTTTCACTGTTGGGCAGCTGCGCTGGGTTTGAATTGTATTCTTATTCCGTGTTCCGAATTTCCGGCAGCGCAAGGGGATTACGCTACGATTCGTCCTTCCTTTGTTTTTTCCCGGCGCGGCGTCGAAATGGCTTCGATGATGTACCCGATTGTGTTTTAGATGTAAGTTCGAAATATTTAGCACGGTCGCCACTTTATGTTCCGTCAGGAGCATAAGAAAAGACTTTGAGTTCTTTAAAAGGTAATATTTTAGAGAAATTATGTACAAATGCCGAAACTTGGATACATTGGGTTAGTAAGAAAATTAATATGTGAAGATCTTGACAGTGTCAATTTCTTTTTTCTCTTTTTTGAGACCATAGAAACATCGTTTGAGGTTACAAGCGTCAACAAAATGCAATGCTAGATATGGGTGACAAAATCAACAAAAAAGGCATATTCTTAAAAAACTGCTGTAAATAATTATTAGGTAATTTAAAATCTCTATGCAGCAAGCATCAAGCGCAAGGATCGCACTAAATGAACATAGAAAAGTCACTATTAAAATTATTTTGATTGATAAGTTTTTTTTATTTTTTGAAATTTTACTTACAATGTTTTGATAACTTAAGAGAACAAAACAATTTTAAAGGTTAAAAATTATGTACGGGGGGCATAAAAATTTTAGAAATGTTAAGGTGGGGCATGGCCTGAAAAGGTTGGGAAACACTGGTGTAGAGCATCGTGCTACTCGTACACAAACGCCCCGATTGTTTACAGTACCCGTGTTGATCATACAGTTCCTACTAGTGACTAGTTTAGATATTAACCCACCTGCCGCAAAATAAGATTTATTTACTTTGGAAATAGCCTTGTTTTACCTGAGTAATAAAACAGAGTTTTTGGCACTTGTATTAACTATGTTTTCTTCATAGCCATGCTATGTAGCTAATGAACGTGTAGTTAAACGCCTTTTTTATTGAAAATGAGTTAGTAGCAAACGGGCATGCAGGTAACTTAATGTTAAGTGGTCAATACGACCCATGGACACCCGCAATATACTCAGATAAGAAAGAAATCCTATCTGACTGTGTGTTAATAAGGCCTAAGACTCTTTTAGTAACCTTAAAAAATGGTTTTTACCAAAAGTAGAACTTACCATCTCATATATACAATGGACTAAATCTGGACTTATTTTTCTTCTAAAAATAATTTGTAGAGATATGTAGCTATTAATAGCCACAATTTAAATAAAACGTGATACCATCACGTAGCTGCTAGCTAACCTACGTTAACAGCTGCTAGCTGAGTTTATGCCGCATTTCATTAACGTTTTAGCGCGTCGCCTTACATTCAATCCGAGTACGAACAAGTCCAAACTGCGCTAACTACCTTCCAAATAGTTTGTTTTCCCACATGCTGGATTTACGAAGGCCCACCATTGTACTCGTATACGTGATAGCGTAGAACAGTTTCCTTTTTCCTACAAAAACAATTGAATTGAACGTCGAGTTAATTTTATCAGTAGAGCAAACCAAAATGTAGAGCACGATACCAATGACGGATCCGACACAAATTGTTGTGTTTAAACGTTGTAGGGAAATCCAAAAGATCCAAAAAAATATGGCTTTATCAACGGCGGCTTACATCTAGACAAAAACCTACTATGTATTTAGAAGAGCGTATTTATTAATACTCGTAAAATCGTGCGTCTTAGAAATCCTAAAAGATTGTCCTCAACATACCGAGTTTTCTAGTGTCATTGTTTTTCTAGGTTGTTCAGTAATTTTTGCGTGAATCAGAACAAACATCGTTCAAGGGGCATAAATCCCCAATTCAAAGATCAGTATTCTTCCACCGACTAAAAGTAATGTACATAGTTGTTATACTAAGAATAGTATCTATGGTAAAACAAAGCTATATTTTCTCGCATTGTTCGTGAAATATCACACAAGTAGCTGTCTGAGTTAGGTTTGCACGTGCACTCCATGGTGCTTCAAAAGCCCCATGTATCCCGCAGAGCTATTTGTGTTTGTACATGTAAATGGTTTTGGAATTGAACGGCTGAGTTAAATAGAATTTCCAGTTTACGCCAACTCGGATTTTAAAATGCCTTTAAAAGCGTGTATAATTGTTTGCTCGCGTCTGATGCCTATTTGCCTAACCATTGCCTCCACTATTTCAGACAGTTACCTGCTAAAAGTTTTACGAATGAAACAATGCAGAAGATTATTATTTGCAACACTGTAGTGTTAGTATTTAATATTAATAACGGTGTAGTACGGGTATAGTATTTAATATAATAGCAGTGATATCCCAGTGGCTTAGAATTCGACCTCGAATCGAGGGGTCCGGGTTCGAATCCCAGTGGCACGCACCAATGACTTTGTAAAAGTTATGTGCGCTTTATAAAATTAAATATCACCTGCTGTTACGGTAAAGGAAAACATCGTGAGGAAACCTGCATGCCTGAGAGTTCACAAAAAAAATGTTCTCAAAGGTATGTGCAGTCCACCAACCCGCAGTAGGCCAGCGTGGTGGACTAAGGCCTACATCCCTCTCGTTACGAGAAGAAGACCCGACTCTGTAGTGGGTCATTAATGGGTTACTGGCAAATAATAACGGAGGTCATGTAGTAAAAGCGGTGAATTTACCTAATATTATGACGTTTATTAAGTGTGTACACATTGTACCTGATAATGAATAAAACATTATCAGTTTTGAATTTTACGCCCCCTGGTTTAAATCAGTTACGCAAATTACAAGGCCAGGGTACCCCTAGTACCTATAGGTATATCGATTACTTTATCTTATTTTATTGAACATGAGGCGAACTTAATGCCTAGTTGCATAGGTACTTAAAAGTTTTAATGTTGTCAAATAATTTGATTGAATAAATTCTTTCCCAACTATCGATAAAAAAAGCTTAGTTAAAATGAGTATAGGTTAGTTTACTTGGTAATACATAAATGGAAAATACCCATGAGCGAAAAAGGTAAATGTGTGGCGCGTACCGCCTATATCGGCATATCTTTGTTTGCAATTTTCTATACTGCTTTGAAGGTAGTTTATACTTTATTTGTCGTAAAGTTGATCCGGTAGGATTTTACGAAATAACCAACACACCTTGCTTCGTACCCAAAAAAAGATAGTAAAAATAAATTACATTGAATTATTAGTAAACCTGTGTCCATCCCTCATGCAAAACTGTAATAGCCCAGATCCTAAGAATTCGATCTCGAGAGGTCTAGGTTCGAATCACAGCACGCACGTCGGCACGCGCTAATGACTTCCCTAAAAGTTAAGTTCTCTTTGCAAAAGCTGACTCGGTGAAGGGTAATTCCACGATAAAGCCTGCACGCCTAAGAGTTCTACATAATGTCCTCAAAGTCAAGTTTGCCACCGCACATTAGGCCAGTGTGGTGACCAGACCTATATCCATCTCATTGTGAGTGGAGACCCTACCATACAGTGGGTCACTAATTGGTCATAAATCTCTGTTTACTAGTATCCGTTCATATTAGTATCGATATAGCAAAACTTTTGACTGGGAGGCTGCAACACTCTTTGATCTCAACTTACTGATGAGTTGATGACCTACGATACTGGCTGAATGGGAGTACCCACAATGCGTAGTTTTATAGATGTGCTTCTATATTACTTATATTACGAGTACGTCCAGAGCGAGCAAGGGTCTCAAACCACAACCGCGAGAGACGAGGACACTTCATTACGCTACTCCAATGCGAATAGGTGGAGCGAAGGGCGAGTGGCTAACCTGTGTTGTATGTTTTCCTACTGCCCATAGAGCCCAAGGTTTAGTGAGTGTACTGGCATTCGTTAAAACTCTATGGCAATCTACAATACTTTTTGCACTGGACAAAGGGCTTCACGTAGGTACTCTCCGAAGTTATTCGGTGTGATCAAAATGCAACACCCAACAAAATGTTGACAGCGCCTGATATACATATTTTACCTTTTTGAGTATGATCGACACAGCAACAGAAATATACGCTCGGTATTTAAATAAAAAAACATAGAATACTGAATAGCAACCGTCACGAATCGTGAGCAGACTTTCGGCCAATGTATAGACACACGTCGTATAACGTGGTATAGGTGACGGACGACGTACACAGTCGAACCAATCGCTTAAACTAACAGCGCTTAAAACTCTTCTTCTAAAGGTTACTTAAAATTCTTCTTCTAAAGGTTGTTTATTTAATTCAGCACCAATTGCACAAAACTGATAAGACTCGTAAGCTTGCCTGCACTTTGATCTACTTAGCAAGTCGATGCCTCGTGAACAAACAGTAAGTTGAAACTTAATGTGCATTATCCATCCGCGCTTCAGAATTAATACCTACTACGGAAGAGCACTAGCTAAGTAATAATGAAATACATTTAACGTTTTACTATTATCTATAGTAGACTTAGACGTTCATCATGCTTTTGTACAAAATACCTTTATTAAATTCTATTATTTATTTTCATTTCAGTTAACAATTATTTATCCGTTGTTTATAGATATAGCTTTCATTATATTTCAGGTTTTTCAAGTCCTAAAATACTTAAATGCCTACAATAAATAAAAAAATAAGAAATTAGGAATATTATTAGTTTACAACAACACACTCGTCAAATCTAGTAAATCACACGTTTTGTATTAATATCCCAAACAAGAGTGAGTGGTTGATGAAGCGGCACGCGATAAGTCTACGTATCCCTCGCGCGTGTCACGTTGCGACTCTCGGCAACTCCTTACGCTGTTGTGCCTATTTAAGCATGCGTGATTTTAATACAACCTTCACATACACAGTTTTTTAGTTGATGTTTACGTGTTTAACTAACTATAAAGTGGATCTATGGTAACCCGACAAACGTTTTGATGTCAACTGTCACATTGTCGGATTATAAAGTATATACTGCTTAAAAACCTCAATAGTCTAGACATTTATATAATATCGTTGTAATCCCACAAATTTGAAAATTGAAGACCAGCCGAAATTTTTAGGAAGGTATAAACATGTGGTGGGCGTTTCGGCCATGTCTGTTTCAAAAATCTTTAAGTCGCGAAAAAAACGCTGTAATTGACCTTTCTAATGTTCATGCAAAACTAATATAAAAGCTACAAAAGCAGACTTGAAATACTTACACAAAACGAGATACTTTAGTCTGCTTTAAAACAATTTTAATTACTGAAACTGAAATCTATACAACTTCTACCTGATAATAGAAAGGCAACCATTAAGTCGCGACTAAAACAGAACATCGCCTTCCGGGCATTTATCTCCACGCAGAGGTATAAAGGGCATAAATAAAGCAAAACCTATAAGGCTCTAAAGCAACAATGAAAAATACGAACCGGTGTTTGAAGTGGGGCGAAGGTGTGGGGCGGGGCGGGCGGGGCCCGAGTCGGAAGCTCGAACAATGCGGCCCTGGCGTGAGCACCGCTGCAGAAACAAAAAACACATGAACAACCGCTCCAATTATTGACGTGGGCATGAGATGAGAACCTCCAGTTACACGGCAAGCCCACCGTTACACCGTGATTATGCACTGGACGGGTTTTTTTTTGTAAATGAGTAGAACAAGCTCTTAACAAACTTAACACTCCTTTCTAAGGTTGGACTGTCTGAGCACTGCTCAGAGTTAAGGATAGAAGTCGTATTTAAATCTTTTATGCGTTACTGTTCACGAGGACATGCTACCTAAACGAAACCTTCACGGATAAGACCCAAAAGCACACACTATCACATGTAGGTACACGAGTTCTTCCGCGCATTAAAAACGCGCTAACGCAAGGGCTGCAGTTAATGATGAGCCTTAGGTTACTTACGTGACTTTCTAAATCTCGTTAATTATTTAGTTAATCACTCCTTAGTCTCCTTTTCGGTGAAATAAATTAGAAGCGACCATCTCATCTTTACGTGTAACAACGCATATCCACCTTTCAACTTCAGACAATTTCGGTTCAGCTTGATTAATGGATGTGATAATTATAACCCTTGGCCTACCGTGTGGCGTGTTACATGTAAAGTTGTAAAAAATGTTTGACTGCGGTATGATAACTTTCTATTTCAACTACACTTTATACAAATAAAGGATACATTCCATCTTACTAATCAAAAGGCTCCGCTAATCTGAAAACTCAAATATCTGTCTAAGGTTAAAAATAATTTAAGAGTGCTGTAGTCCACATTTAGGTAGGCTAGTTGCCCGTTCGATTGCTACTTCTATGCTATCAAATAGTAAACTTATCAAGAACGCTTATCATCAGCGCGGCAGGAAAACGTCGTGTGCGTAGTCCTCACTCTTTACTTCTCCACAACTACTTGTTAACTTCGTTCCAGCCTCGCATTTGCGCTAATTGGGACCGACAGCGCAAAATGTTATGTCCCTTTTAAATACCGGTACCTCACATACTCAAAGGAAAAGCATTTCAATATAAAACGTCTGGCTTAAGATTTATTCAACGGAAGCATCCACTTTCCATATAATAAAGTACGAATGTCAGAAATCGATTTCCGTCAACCGGAAACGACAAAGTTTACCAGATATTGCTTCTTAGTAATGTATTTCTTTGGTTATAAAGATGTTAAAAAGTCTTATAAATATGCTAAAAAATTTCATTTGGATGAGCAAAAACAATATGATACACACATGAATATAAATATGGTTGATTTTTTGATAGGATGGTTGGTAGAGTTTCATTTTATTACATGAACATTAAAATCAAAATTTAATATTTTGCTAAACTATTATGAAATAGTAATTTTACTTATTTTGTAACAAGAATTAAAATTTTAAATACCTATGTATTGTTACGTTAGTATGTACACAATACTATTTTATAATTTAACAATACTTACTACATATTATATTACTCTTCAATACCCAATCAATGTCAAAAAAAACATTAAATCTAGGTGAATATGAATATTGGTTGTTAGTTATGACATAGGCATTTACAAACAGAAACGAAAATACAAGCAATGACCATTATATGATGGTTCCATCAAAACAATAACATCGATAAGGTTTGATGTATTGTAAAGCCGATTTAATCGCGCATCTACACCATTCAGCTCGTCTACATACTGTTGCAAAATCCGATACAATCAGCACATCGTGTGGGAACATTCGTGTTTACAAGGAAAACACTTAACGACATCCAAGATTTACATTCGTAGCGTTTCACGCATCAATCTCGTACGCATCGATCCGCAAAGAGTATTTATAAAGCAAATTGTATTACAGGAGTACACCTCCTAGTCCAAGAGCTGGCAGACATTTTTCAAGATGTGTTTGAGACATCATAAAATCGTATTGTCTGTTTGTAATACCTGAACACTAAAAATTCAGACCTGGCTGTCTTTTTATTGTGAAAAAAGACGTTTGAGGTATTTTAAACAACCTTAACAACCTTTTTTAACAACCTTAAAGTTAGTATTTAAGTACTTAAGTGAAAAAACTGGACGTAATTTTTTTATATGGAAAAAAAATTTAAATCACTTTTAAAACATAATATTTGTAAATAAAAACATTTTTTTCAGGATTTTTGGTGGCATTTTAAACAAACATTAATTCAAAACGCCTCAAACACTTTTTACTTTGACAAAAGTCATCCGCCAGTCAGGTCTGCATTTTTAGTTTTCAGATATTACGAATAAATAATCGATTTAAACTATTAATTTGCATCGAACCACTGGTGGTCCGACTTTGTTTAACTATTGTGTCTGTTTACTGTACATTCAATAGGTTAATTTAATTTTAAATATTCGATTTGATATAATTAATTTTGTGATGCCTCAAACACTTCTCGAAAAATGTCTGCTAGCCCTTGAACTATAACGTGTTCTGCGTGAGTGGGTACAAGGAGTGAAAAAACGAATGAGGTGTCTATTGGAAATCGAGGAACGAAGGTGGCGGGTGGAAGAGGGGGTGTACCGGATATACAGTCTGCGGAATATGACGGCTACTAAACATATTCCTTACTGTAAAGGTAATATTGTAAGACGGAGACTCGCGGACTTCAATAATACGGATATAGAATCGCCGCTAGGATTGAGAGGAAAATCTTGTAACATTGAATAAAATATATGACTGCTGAATGAGAATAGGTATCTCGTTCTGTATAGTTGTGGATTTGACCTAAAAATAACCGGTTGATCTTATGTAGAAAAAGATTTATTTTCTAGATGTTTTTGTATCAAATAATAGATTTAGGCATACCACAGAGTGATTTTCAGTTACTAAAACATTGTTAACAATTTAATATTAATCCTCCCTTCCTTCCAGTCCCTGGTAGTCTGTTGCTGGGCATGGATCATTATCAATGTCACCATTCCTGGTCGCTATGAATTTAATGGTTTCGCGCTGTCTTCTTCAAGTTGTCAGTCCAGATGGTCCGACCGGGAGATGATTGAAGGGTGCTCTATGGTTCTTTGGCTTAGACGTAGTTTCCACTCGAGGACTGTTTCTTAATAATTTCTTGTGTAAAAAATGGGGGAGCTGCTTGATGCGGTACCCGCCTCAGGCTAACTTTGCTCTCGACATTCAGATACGTTAATTGAAAGGAAAGTGGAGACGCCATCGACACCATTAGAGGCGTAAAAACTGAAAGCCTTACACGTGTCGTCACAAAAGATGAAAAGAATTCTATACGCAAGTGGTACAATTTACTGTTTTGCACCCTTGTTACCACTTACATAGAATAGGCAATTGAAATGGTTTTTGTATCCCTACTCTGAGTTTTTACAGAATTTGGATGAATACGGTAATTTTTCCCGTTAATTTATATGTATAATAAATATTCATGAATAGTTATTTATTGCTACCATCCATCCATGCATCTACCTATTCGTATCCTATCCTATCCGTATAGATAGATAATTACATATATCCTATCCTGTCCGTATAGATAGGTATAGATATATATTTATACGGCTGTGATAGGATACTTATTATTCTCTCAAACATTCGCTTTATAATATTGCTAGAATTTCACCTTTTAGTACCTAAATGTATAAAAGAGACACATAAATTATGTTTAATGGATACGATAGTTCTATTCGATTAAATTTCCAGTGTTCGAACACAGATAAGGATACTCTACATTGTAGAGTCTACAATGTGCGTTCATTTCAATGGTATTCGCTTGATAATTTATTATTCACCTGCGCGTCGGTATTTGTAGGGCAATTACTTTAAACGGTTCGTGTTTCATTCTTTAATGGTAGTTTGCTCGTAAATTGTCTTTTTTTAGACTTTTACAGAATAAAAGTTACTGTTCCGTTCAGGAACAACTAGCTCACCCGGCAGGCTTCGCACTGCCTAAATAATTTTGCTTAACTTATTATTAACATAAACAGGACACACCCAAAAAGTTTCAGGTCTCTACGACAGGCGGTTTAGGTTGATCCCTCGAGTCATTCAGGACAAAGAATTTACATGTGGAGATTATTCGCCCTCCAGCCGGTTAAACATCTCCAAAAAAAAATTAGATCAACCCGTCTCTCTTTTTTAAACGAAAGAAATTAATTATTAGATCACTCATAGATAAGGTCAGTCAATTTCTTAGTCATAAATTCAATCCATTATAAAATTTTATGATTTATAATAACTAGAATATGTGTAAGTATAAAGTAAACTTTACTTTACCACTGTTACTTTAGAAATAAGATGAAGGTTCCTAAATTTCCACTCCAAACCCAAAAATCCTTTTTAAACTCGATACCTTGATTGAAATTTGTTGCAAACATGGGATCGATAAGAACTTTTCACAATTCTTATATCAAGCTACTATATAGTATTCAAAATAAAACAAATTCGATAACGTTCGATTTTGAATAAATTGTGAGCGCTCTCCCTCGCATAACAGCACACCAAATGTCATTTGCACACCCGAAAATGTGGTTGAATATACAACCCACACAAAACAGAATCTCTAGGCAAAGTGGATGATCCATTAGCGCCCACGTTCGAATCCTGTTAAGTGTATTTATTCAGTTCGCACTCAACACTTTCAATATAGCAATAGCCCTTTTTATTTACTTTGACGCGTCGCTCCAGATCGTATAGGAAAGGAAAGAGATCACGTTCTTAATTAGAAATAGCGCTGACATCGAACAAAGCCTAATCGGGCAGATAAGTATAAACCCATATAGGCAACAAGATCCCCGTAATGTGTAGCGAATGGTTCGGCTTGATAAGGAAAAACGGGTAAATAAGGAGTCGTGAGGATCAGGAGGGGGAGAGCTCCTTTCGTCAAATATTCGCCATCCGCTGGCTTAGCCTTCACTCTATAGCCCACAAGTAAGTCTCGGAGTTATTTTGTGAACTAAGTCTTGGATTTTAAAACATCTAGGTACTATCCAGCCAACTCTCATTTATTTATTTTCACGCAACTTAATATCACTCGGAATTGTAAAGAGTAATGTTTTTTTATTTAAAAAATAGGCTATGCTTACATTAACGAATACAATAGGTACATTATCACATACAGATCTCGGTTTTTATAAGCATTTTCACGAATTTTCACGAAAAGTGAAATAAGTACAAAGAATTTTTTTTCGGCTCGCTTTCATTTACTTTAGAGCAAGGTATCAATCGAAATCGCAAAGGAGAGCAAAAGGTCATGTAAATATATTTTTAGTAAATAATTAATTAGAGGCACTGCTTTCACAGAAAAAAAGACTCACCTTCGATTTAAATCGACCGTTGAAGATCTTTCTTAGAAGGTCTATTGTGCTACAAATATTATTCGAAATATAGGTAATAAGATTCCCGGTAATGCGAACCGAATGGTCCGGTTTGATAAGGAAAAACGGGTAAATAAGGAGTAGGAAACGCGCGGACCGGAAAGGGTCAGGCGGGGGTGGGGCTTCCGGTGGATATACGCCGTGCGCACTCAATAGCCCACGGCTACAGATCTCAGATTTCATAAGCATTCGAATTTCCACGAAAAGTGAAATACAAAGATCTCATAACAATCCATCTTCAAGATAATAATAAAGGTTGTAAAAGTTTTGAACGGTGAAGCAATTTTATGTTTCTTTGAGAATACGTTGACAGTAATAGTGAATATGATACGTTGAAAGTAAAGATTCTGCACAGTCCTATTCAGATTGGCAGAGAATGAGATAGGAGACAGGGTCAATTTTATTCGTGTCAGATGTTCTCAATTCATCCATTGGGCGTTTGACAAGACTTAGCTGGCGCATTTTACACCACACGGCTACAGTGGTCTTGGAGTGCCTTTATTTACGTTCAAAATTTTCTGAAAACATGCAAAATACTTATGCCAACACTCCTTCCGATACACTAACCTTCCGTGTGTTCCGTAAAGCATTTTTTACTTTTATTTTGGTTTGTTTTATGTAGTTACTTGTTCTGCTCATAAGCAGTAAATACAAAAATACGTGACGTATATACAAATACATTTTCCAGATAAATCCATCGGCGTCAATGCGCAAATGTCACCGCAATCCTATTTACAATCGGTACTTCCAACATGAGAGCTGAACAAACGACTTTGATTTCCCCGTGACACAGTCAAAGAAGCTTACCGAGAATAAGAAAAAAGCTCGGAACGAATGAATAGAGGGAAATAAAAAATTCACAGAAACACGGAGGTCGGAGTTTTTCCTGTCACCGGGCACAAACAATGCGTCCGTTGTCCCCCGCGCCCCGCAGCGGAGGAGAGCGTCTTTTGTTGAAACCAGTGCTTTGAACTCGCGGCCATCTGTTTACATCGCGCCGACTAGGAAAAAGGCATACGATTGTTCGCTCTGCATTACGGTCCCTGAATAGAGTAATTTCAGGCTTTCAGGAAACACTCCTCTTGAACAGTACGCGGCTTTAAGGGACAGGAGGATTACAATTTGTAATTGGGGTTCAGAAATCAAGTTGAAAAATACTTGATTTGATCTGTTTTTCCTTTCATTTGTTGTGGTACGTATCACTTGATTTTTTTTTATTTTAATTCATTTATTTCTATTTTCATTAATTTTATAGAAAATATCGTCAAATATACAAGTAACTCCGTAAATATTGATTCACCTTAACATAGTATTTTTAATGACATTTCCGTAGTTCAATATGAGAACTGAACAAACGAGCTCGGAACGAATGAATAGAGAGAAATAAAAAAATCACAGAAACACGGAGGTCGGAGTTTTTCCTGTCACCGGGCACAAACAATGCGTCCGTTGTCCCCCGCGCCCCGCAGCGGAGGAGAGCGTCTTTTGTTCCCAGACCGGCGTCGCGCTCGCGGAAGACGGAGCTTTGAACTCGTGGCCATCTGTTTACATCGCGCCGTACAGAAAAAAGACATCCGATTATTCCTTCCAATGCAGAATCGTCTTTTTTTTTGGGACATCATCGGTTTAAATCGCACCGAGTAAAAAAAAGACATACGATTACTCCTTCAAACTCTGGATCGTTTTTTGTTTCTAGCCCCGCGCTCGTGTTACTCGCAGTCATCTGTTTACATCGCACCGACTACAGAAAAGAAATAAGATTATTCTTCTAATAAAGGGTCGTGTCCTGCTTCCATCCGCACGTCAGTGGCAAGTAAAAAAAGACGTACGATTTCTAGCTCTGTGGATACTTTGAACTCGCAGTCATCTGTTTGCATCGCACCGATTAGGAAAAAACAAACGATTATTTCTTCTTATCCAGGAGCGTCTTTTGTTAACAGCTCTGCGGATTCTAGCGCTTTGAACTCACGGTCATTCGTTTATATCACTAAACTATAATATACGTATGATTATTCCTTCTAATCATTCTTCTAATCCAGGATCGTTTTTTGTTTCCAGCCCTGCGGGCAACCAGTGCTTTGGACTTGCGGTCATCTGTTTACTACTGCGCCGTCTATGATATACCTACTATACGATTTTTTCTCAGCGTTACATTGAGGAAACTCCGCTTGAACGTCGGATAACAATACGCGTGGAAGAGACAGGAAGCTAACAACTTGTGATTGGATTTCAGAAAAATAAGTTGAAAGTTTCTGGGATTGGTTTTTCTGTTTCGCGGTATTATTTGATCGCGAATATTTTTTTATATTGTTATCAAGTTTACCACGAAAGTTGAATTCGTTTGTGGCAAAACTTAATTAAAAAGAGCACATATTTTAGCAGCGACCTTATAAACTTACGTAAAATTATTTAAAAAACCTCACAGAAAATATCGCTAGATATAAATTCGGTAGGTTACATTATTAATTCAATTTTAAATTCATTTTCATATGGACATTATAACGAAGATGTTAAGTTTATTCTGCTATGTATATTTCTGGTACACCACAAATGTTAGATGAAAATTTCATAATGCCATGGATAAAAAACTAAAACACACCATGAAGCTCTATTATGAAAGTTTCATAAAGCCCTACTTTAGTAACGCAAGCTTACAATTAGGTACGAGTGTGCTTACATGCATGCAAAGTAAGTAGGTAAGCTGTTTTTCTGCTGTGATACCTTAGTTCAAAAGCAAACAAATAGTAGGTACCTACCTATTTCAAAATCTGAATTAATGTAACTGTATAGATGCTAGGGCTGGTGTGACAAGAAAAAGCAAGATTTATTTATTAATTAATTAAAAAATTATAATGGTAACCCTTATCCTTATCTATGCCTACATCTATTTGTGGATATCTTGCGAGATATCTCAAAAAATAATTTGAAAGTGTACCGGACTTCCGTAATAGCTTCACAATCCTCTTGTTTCAAAACAACCAGTAAGTAGC
Source organism: Erynnis tages (assembly GCA_905147235.1). Lineage (NCBI taxonomy): Eukaryota > Metazoa > Arthropoda > Insecta > Lepidoptera > Hesperiidae > Erynnis > Erynnis tages. The sequence goes on from LR990087.1 coordinate 4,777,488, forward strand.
GGCACGTCAATAAAAGCAAGTTAGTGAAGTATCTGCCGAGGAGTAAGTAATAAAAGTTTCTCGCCCATCAATAATGTATGGGATCTTCAGAGTAACAATTTTAAATAAAAGGTTGAGGGTTTCGACAGGTAACCTGCTTACTTCTCCCGAGGGACGAGGAATAATAATTTTGTTTTTTTGTATTCCCTCCGCCCTCTCATTTAGATATGAAAAAGTAAGGGTCTGAGCCCCTGCGACATGTACGGAGGGCATCATTTATTCAAGTAGATTCAACACTCGTACAGCTGAGTTTTTCTTTTAGGTCAGTAAGGTGCTTTACATTCTTTAGATGCAAAACGGCCGAAATGACAAAGAAATGGAAATAACACGCGTGTGAAGCAACATTTTTTCTATTGTGTGATGTTAACTGTATGCGTCTACTCTACACGTATGCGAAATTTCATCTTCAGTATCGAATTCATCTTCATGATTTCACAATGAAATAAAATAATAAATCTAAATGGAATTCACAAATTGAGAAGCTGTCGGAATATAGCCATGCCTCGAGAAATATTTTAACCAGCATACAATTTTAAATAATCTGAATTGGGAGCATTATCTCTACTTATTATTTTCTAGGGATGTGGCTCCCTTTAGTCAAGCTATTCGGCAACAACACCGCCACAAAAACAACACAAGCTAATTTCAATGATTATATATTTATGGACGATCTTTATTTGTTATGTTTAAGATTCGATAACAAAATTGTAAACAGGATATTAATATTATGTACGAAAATTATTTCAGTAAGAGATAAAAGGAGGAAACACGAAGATCATTTTGAATATGATTGATTAACATCCAAATAGGTAGATATAAAGATTACGTTTTCCTGTAGGTAAAGTTTTCTACGAATTCGGATTTCATCCTTTAGTTTTATTCTTGTGGTTTATAAATAAATAGCAACAGGGACATATCTATGTACTTAGCGCAACTCGTTATTTTTATTGCACGCTCAAATTGGATTGGATCCCCGCAAAATGTATTACGTCGTCGCAAATTACATTTGTGGTATCATACATAAAAGTGATATTTTGTTGGTATATTCATTATAACAGAAATTCGAAAAAGCGTTACCTTTTATAAAAAGAATACTTAATTTTATCATCTGTGAGTGCAAATATAAATAACTTTGAAGCTTTTGACTGAATACACTGAATTTATATAAAATGAAACTATTAAAATTGTTCCTCTAGTTTAAAATACCCTAAAAATGTTTTATTGTAACTTACTGACTTGAGACGCCATGCGCGCAACCTAAACGTTTTTCAACGTTACATTAAAATTATTAATAATAGAGGTACAGTTTCGGGAATCAAAATGTTTTTAGTAAATTTCCTTCTCTTTAAGGATCTTTTTCAAATTCCGAAAAAAATATTAGTTTACGAATTATAAGCAAAAAACTAAACACTACTTTTTTACTATCTTTAATTGTTTATAACTTTAATGTGTAATTCACTTTTTTTGCACAATTATCTAGACATACCGGAACGAATGAGATCACATAGTTTTAGCATCATTGTGTTGAATTAACACCAGTCTCACCTTGTCGACTAGACTACGATACATCATCTTATCTGCAAGTTTCCCTCATAAACACATTCACCTCACCTCACAAACGCATACAGTAAGCACATTCTTCTAAACATCACCCGGGCAAATCTATGGGCAAAACTAAGAAGTAATATTTATTAACTTTTACCACATTAGTACATTGGTAGGCACAGCAACAATTCCTCCCAACCAAGTACTTGTTCCTTGATTGCGTGAACGTGCAAGTTAGACCAATTTTCTCGTGCAACTCGTTTTTCTTCCACGCGTAAATTGGATTCTAGGTCTCCACAACACGTTTCGCTTCACTGCAAATTTCATTTGTGTTTGCTAAGCGAAGTGTGCGGAAATCATTTGTGTCGCGAGTATTTCTTAGCTATCACAACGACTTACGACGACATTAACTTATTACTTGTAGTTTTCATAACTTTCGCTTGTAGTTTTTTTATTGCACGTGTAAATTCCAATTTACAAATGGAATCCATTCCATTCTATGATAAATTTGTGCAGAATAGTGCCACGAAATATGTGGAAATAATAATTTTGGGATGTAACGCCAAATGTATTATGCTTAGATAAATTTGTCCAGCACAAGTTTAAAACGTGAAGTAGGAAACGAACGGTATGAAATCCGTGCCTCACGAAGCACAAATAACATTTCAGGTTAGTATAATTCTTTAGTACCTAATTTTATGTATAATAGTTGTACTGTTGTATTTAGTTGGATGTACATGAGTACAAAATAACATCAAATAACTTTTCAAAACCATATGAGCCTTAATTATTGTATGAAAAATAATCACATTATCCCTGTGGATTCGATTATGTATGTCAATTATATAATTAATAATATTATTAACGTTAACGGATGGCAGTGACGAATTTCCTCGTAGGATTATTTCTTTTATTGCACGCGAAAATTGGATTCTGGCTTCCACAACCACATTCCATTTGTGTTCGTTTAACAAAGTGTGCTGGAATCATTTGTGTCGAGAAAATTTCTATCAATTCCCACGGCGACTTCCTATGGCTGTAACGTATGACCTGGTGTGTACCTACTATGCATGTAAAATACTAGGCTTTAAGATTTCTTGTGATACAACTAGTGTAACAATTTTCATAAAAGAGATAGTGTTCGTTCTCAGGCATATGAATAAAAAGGTAATTAAATAATATTCTGGAGTATCATAAACAGGTAAATGTGAGGTGTTTTTTCGTGCAATTCTTTTTTTTATTGCACGCGCAAATTGGATTGTGGGATCCACAACATATTCCGCCTCAAAGCAAATTTCATTTGTGTTTGTTAAACGAAGTGTGAGAAAATCATTCGAGTCGCGGGTATTTCTTTAAGCTCCTACAATAAATTACAAAGACAGGAACTTATCATTAGTAGTTAATTTCCTTCGGCTTCTTCTTAACTGGTGAAAAAAATTTATATCTATCGTCAGTTCTTTGTCGTATATACAGCACAAACATATCTAACATTAAAGCGAAATTGTTTGTATCACAATTCAATAACATTTACAGAATTTCGTAAACAGTTTGAAGGATTTCAGTAACACGTTTACCTATTGCAAGTTTTCTTGGACACCTAAAAGTTTATAGTACATTCTGCATTTGTGATTGCTTAGTGAAGTGTGCGGAAATATTTGTGGCGTGGGAATTGGTACAAGTTCCTACGACGACTTATGACAGTAACTTATGATCTTGTGCATTAAGTTTTTGTGAAATATTTATCTTGTATCACGTACAACAACAAAACAAAAGATGGTGCAACATAAGACAAACAAAAAGTAAAAGATTTTATTTGGATATTTTACTTTTACTCATATAATAATTATGTTACGTACAAATTAGTAAAAGACAATATTCGATAGTAGAATATATAAATGATGAGCTAAATTACTCGTATATATTCATTAAATTATATTAATTTATCTCGAAAAATAAAACAGTGTAAACTTATGTAAGGGAAAATTCATAAATCATTAGATAGTTAAATTGAATTAAAGGAACAAAACAATTTCGGTTCACCGATTCCCTGTAAACGCATTAAGCTTTGCGCTGTCGATTTGAAGATCGCTCTCAGACGGTTGGTTTGAAATAAAAGTATTATTAAAGTAAGCGGAGGCTTTTGCGCTGATTGTACTTATTCGAAGCATCCTCACGGTGACTCGCAAAGGACTACGATGAACCGCTTCAATTGCTTAAACGGTTCCCCCCGATTCCAAAGAGATTTTTCATAATTGAAATGTTCAGAGGCTCGCATTTTATAATATTATAATTTTTCGGCAATGTTTTTAAAAAGTCACAACGGAAATACTAGCTATGGAACGATTTCAGTTGTCATTAAATTATTGACTGTCTCCCCACCACAGGGGGAGGCCTGGAAATCCTGGAACATGCTCCACCACGTTGCTCCAATGCAGATAGGCGGAGTTAAGATAAAATTATTTGTTTATCGATTTGTTTGCTATTTAAAAGCATAAATTACTTATATGAATAATAACTTGTAATTAAGGAACATAATAAAGCAAACGTGACGCGTGGTGGCATCTGCTCCGGTAATAAATGAACTGTTCAATTAGCGGTTATCACGACCTCTCCCAGTGCGCTCGCTCATTCTCACTGAATATATTATAATAAAAATATATGTAAGTGTAAATTCTTAGAAACCTGCTGCTTATTTAGAAAAAGAGAATAAATTACCGCTTAACTCGTAAAAATATAGTCTCATTTGATTCTTTTATCTATGTACACACCCAAGACTTATAGAACATACAGTGATACTATACTAAACAAAACAAGCTCAACTTTTTGCGTTTTTAAAAATTATAAAAAATACCCTATCACTTGGGAAAAAATGTTTGTACATAAAATAACCTCATGTTTCACTACTTATAATATGAAATGACAGCAGTAGGTACCCACTACTACAAAAAAGCGACCGAAAATAAAAGGACGCGAATTTTAGGTGTACCATTTTTGATAATCTGAAACTCCATCGTACGACGATTTAGTCGAAAAATCTTTGGAACACATTAACACCTAACTTAAAAGGGTAAGCAAACGTTTTTATGTTCATCTCTAAACTTGGTACCTACACCCAATCTACATGCTTTGAAGAAATTACGCCATTATAAAATTAATTTAAAAGAACAGTCCTAATTATCCTAAATTTATTTTCCTCACCTTGTTTATAATATTAACCTTTTTCCGTTCAAGATAATATTTACAATTACCTTCTTGAGCCCCCTAATTTTACAAAATTTCGCACAAATCAGGCTTTTAAGATAAAAGCGCATTGTTACAAAATTAAACTTGCAATGTTTGTATGTATGTTCAGGTAAAATCTTGCAACTGAATTTTGAAGCAGTTACCTCAACCGATTTAGCTGAAATTATGAAGACATATTTAGCTTGAATGACAATGCATGATTATTTATAATTGACGTCACTTTAAATTAATATAGCGCTGGCCCATAATTTTACACGACCAAAGGCAAGACCTAGTCATAATTGGCTGTCTCAACACGCCACAATATCAACCGATCAACCAACGCGACAAAATTCAAACACAGAATGGAGCTATCCCAAATGTAAATACGCAGTCAACACGACAAAAGTACGCAATGAGCGATCAATTTTGTCGTCTCATTTAGGATAGGGGTTACAGGGGCTACATAGGTGTAGGTACTTCCTTCTTCGTTTCAGCCCTTGGTAGTCCAATGCTGGACATGGGCCTCCCCTAATCGACGCCATTCCACCCGGTCCTGGGCCCTCTGAATCCAACGGTTTCCCGCTGTCTTCTTCAGGTCATCAGTCCACCTGTAATACACTTAGATATACTTAAAGTACGATGCGATTAGTATAAATATCTACCGTAATATTAACACAACATAGAAACGATTACGGGCACGCGTTAGAGCATAGTATGAAGACGTTACATAAAACGTAACGACCACTTTAATAGAATGGGGTGAGCTTACATTCATTATTGAGTAAATTTTAAAATATATAAACAGTAAATGTATACCTTTTATAAAGTGTTTTTATTAAAGAATGATTTCATTGTAATCTACAACCTATTGATACAATTTCCCGTAGAGTACAGTTTTTTATAGTAGGTCGCCGGTAAGTTAACCCGTCGTAAACCAGCATGTTCTTAATGTCTTGTGTCTATATTTAATTCTTATTTGAGGTATCCAACCTCCATGTGGGTATCCATGGGCTGCTGTGACCACTTGACATCAGGTGGCCTTGATGCCCTTTTGCTACTCAATTTTTTAAATAAGAGAAAAAATATAATATTGGATGGAGTGAAATACCGAGTATGAAAATTTATGAAAGTCGCCACTAATATATTTCAAAGCAAGCCATATACACACATGCATTGTTCCTTTCGATAACCGAATAAATGGCCACAAAACGGATATCCAAAATTTGTACCTTACATTACAATAATTCCAACTGTTCCTTCATCAAGATCCCCCATTTCAATATAACTATTGTCACAGACACATAACTGTTGTTGATAATTGAATTCGAATAAACAATGGCTACGTTATAGCTATTCAGAGTTGAGATTGCTGTATTCTATAAATCTTCCACTTTCACTAAACAGTTATTATCTTTCCATTAGAGAGGAGAGAGGCTCGAACCAACCTATCAACAAAGGATAAATATAAATGAGGATTGAAATTTAAGTACTTACAGGCTTCGGGAAATGTCATTATATTACACGGATGCTGGTTTTATCATCCAACAAAAGTTGGCCACTGGCTAGTTCTCCACGTAGCTATGTGTGGATTTGTGTAGATATGTACGTGCGTGTGCGTGTGTGTGTAAAAATAATATCGCTGACCAAAAAACCATAAGCAAAATTAACTATATCTCATAAAATCCACGAAACGTAATTATAAATTGATAGACAATTGTATAATAGCATGTCAAAAGCAAAATATAACAGATGTTAATTTACAATCTGGAAAACCGAGTAATTTCGGTTTTCAATTTCAATTGTAATAATTATAATGGCATACCACACGGTCTCGTGAATTTCGGCAAATTATAATTTCATAAATGTTATCCTATGCCAAGTACGCGCGTGCGTTGATAATTTCAAACGATACCGGAGTAATGTCAACAAATATTAGCTCATTAAAATGCTTCATATCAGGGTAATTAGCGCTTCGGATTTTATTACGGCTTCGTCGAACAAAATTCAATTCATGAAAGCCTGTCAAAATTGCTTACAATTTTGTGTTAAAAATAGATCGTTGATTCCATACAAGGAATGTGTCGTCATGTCGTGAATTATCAAAACCTTTCCAAATGACGACAATTTTCAATTTTAAGTATTGTAATTGTAATATTGGTATATACCTATATTTAAATTACCGCTCATTGTTTTCGGAAATATTTCAAAATAAATAATTCCTTTTTGTCAATCCTTAAAAACTCTCGAATGTAAATTGCGCGACATTTTATGTATTGTACAATTGTATATATAAGTGATGATTTAACATAACTTAACATTTTTGAATGTAAGTGTTTGTGAGAAAGCGAGAGTGTGTGTGCTAGTTTATGTGGTTAAAAAGGTGGTAACTGCAATACATTGATACCTACGTCCAAGCTCAAATAGGAAAGAAGCCATCTGAGATTTTACGTGGATGCGTCACTCATGAGGACTAAGATGGCCTCAAGACAGTCAGAACAGCAGAAGCAGAGAAAATTATATCTATCTATAATCTATAGTCAAGCCACTACCACCATCCATGACCATCAAAACGGGATTTGCTTATTAACATTTATTGAGAGCTTCATTCTGCTATTTAAAATTAAAAACACATACACGAATAACAATGTTAATTAAGTATACAAACCAACATCTGTATCTGCTAACTCGTTACTCAAATTATTTACTCAATTCAATTTGTGTTAGAAAAGTTTTTATCGGCGTTACGAAAGTTAATTTTCCCACAGGTTGTTAATTCACAATATTGTTATAATCATTATTACGGCAGGCAATTAGATAAATTAGTTTGGTCTGCAGGGAATACAGTCACTAAACTGAACGACTTGCGAGGGAACTCGCAAATTAGTTTAAGCGAGAGTGTAATGACTTCCAAACATGTTATACGGATATATTGTTATACGGAGAATTATTTGACCACTCTTTTTGAGGATACATGCTCAAAACTGTAAGTTATCTAATGAAAAGTATTTTTTTTAAATAAACTTTGATAACTGGAGACAAAAAAGCGGTGATAAATCAGTGGCTTAGAATTCGACCTCGACCAATAACTGTAAAAAAGTTATGTGCGCTTTATAAAAATTGAATATCACCTGCTGTTACGGTGAAGGAAAACATCGTGAGGAAGCCTGCATGCCTGAGAGTTCACAAAAAAAAGTTCTCATAGGCATGTGAAGTTCACCAACTCGCAGTAGGTCAGCGTGGTGGACTAAGGCCTACATCCTTCTCATTGTGAGAGGAGACCCGACCCTGTAGTGGGTCATTAATGGGTTACTGACAACTGGAGAGTCAAATTAAAAATTTAAAATCTTTGATAACATTAAAAACAAATTCCAAGACCCTGTGTTTTGTATCTAACTGTTATCTAATATAATTATGTAGATATTTCCACAACCATCGATTTAAAACCATGTCATTTTGTCGCTTGTCAGTGCGTAGGTATATTTGGACAGCTTACTTTACCTTACAGAGCCCTGTGTTTAAATTTTGTGGTGTTGGTTGGTCGATCAGCTAAGTCAGCCAATGGGTACCTACAAGGCTTATTTATTTAAATAGGTTAACTTTTCGAACATTACTTTCGTTATAAGTAGGTAATGATTTATTTTGGTTAGAAACAAAGGTTGTTTACATTTGGCTTGTTGAATTCGATTCAGAGTTGATGAATACACAGTCGAAAGACTTTTCTACATTAGACTTTGCACTTGGTAAGGGACCAGAAGGTTTTTATTTTCCTTGTCGAGTTATAGATCCAATTTATTTTAACCCTTTATCTTCTACGTGGTACCATTATTAAAACTTTTAATTAGGAACCCTTTTCGAGAGGGTATCAGTTACTTTATCCCGAGAGAAAAACATTCCACCACATTTAATTTCTATGTAAACGCAATTCACACGGACTTTTCATGACGGTACCTCATAGAAGGGTAAACGTTACGTTTGTTATTCAATTACCAAATTGAAAACAATGGGGTGGACGGGAACATAAATTTAATTCAATTTGAAATGAACAAATCTGTTTCAATTAAAACATAGAATAAGCAGATGAGGAAAGTTAAAAATGGGACATCGTGGAATGTATGCCCTCACCGCTAGGTTCTATTAATTATTTTGAATGGAACTGAATTAAGACATACCTTGAAGACATACATTCCTAACCTTTTGCGACAAATTCCTAAGAAGTGCGTCGTTCTCAAAGGGCATTGCATTTTTAAGATGCAACTAAAATTTGAATTTAAATATTCCTATCATAACGTTTTTCGTTTCATACACTTAGGTAAACCACATTAATAAGCTGGTCGTAAAAATGCAAATCGTGAATATATCATTATTTCAACAATTTGTTATCCATTATTTTTCGTAACACATCCGCAGTAGGAACGAATGAAGATATAATGTGAACATTTTAGCAGAAAATTACGCGCGGGATAGCGGAATACGGAAGTCTAATAATTTATCACCTTCCGCAAGCTTTTCTTTGATTGTCATTTTGCTTACATTGAAAATGATTGCATAATTTATTTATCATTTGTTTATCAAATATCCTTTCGTAATTTTCGTACAGAAATTTGTTTTGTAGTAAACGAGAAGCATTTGTTTTGTAGTATGCAGAAAGTCATCCAGTTTTTATTTTAAGAGAGAAAGTGTCTGGATGAGAAAATGATTTCCTCCATTTAATATTCATTTTGTTCATGGCACACATTTAGGAGCGACACAATATATGAAGGCGTAATGTTGGCACATTCTCTGGAAACGAGGTATAACGACGGCAACCTTATTTATCACCGACCAAGTATGAATGTCCCTTAGAAGCAAATTCAAAAAATTTTTTTTGGCGATGACTATTTCTCATTAATCAAATGACACACAACGCACGGAATTGCTGTCTGTGCCTTTATTTGCATTTGTTTAAGTATTTATGTTTTTTTTTGTTAATTTAATTTAGAAACCAAATTATTCAAAAAAAAATATTGTTTTTGTTTTGATTTTTTTAGTATTGATGATCAAGTCCGGTTTGAGCTCTGTGTCCGTAGATGATTTCGGAAGGTTTTTGAAATGCTGGGTAGCTCGTATTGCGAGGAGGTCCGGGCGTTGTATTTGAGCTCAAAGAGGTTTTCTCGGTGGGCGATACATTTTGTAAACATTAGGTTATGGCACAGTAGGTAACGTACGGTAGGTTAACTATTCAATATATTCACTGCATTATTTTTGAATTCAGCATGCTTTGCCACTATATCTACGCGCTATCTATGGGCTATTTATGGGCTTTATAAAATCAACAACGTCCATAAAATAACAACTCTTCTATATCCACACACCTAATGAATTTCAGAGACCTACGCGCTACGTCCGACAAATAAAACATTTCTATTCTCTATGATTATGGATTATGTATACCTAACAACAACAAATGAATAAGTAACGTGGGCGCATTGTCGCGGAAAATGACGCGAGATGCGGGACAACCTAATTTGTCACCCAACGTTCTTGTATGAATTTGCCACAGCGTTCTTCCCGTATATGAAAAACGGCTAAGAGCGAACCGGAATATTATTAAAAAAATACTTATAAATAAAATAACTGTAGTCTTATTTATATTTATGTGTCAAAAATGTAAATAATTATATGAAAAAAATGTAAAAAACCGAGCAAAAAATGCGTTTATGATAGATTTTTTATTTTTGACAATAACAAAATAATACGACTTTAATAATTAATTAAATTTTCCTTAATAATTATAGTTATTGAACAAAAGAAAAACAACAAAAATGCTTTACTAACATTTCTTCTAGGAGTTGGCTAACATAAATTAGGAAAAATCACCTAACGTTGAAAAATCATAACAGAATCTAAGCGAACCAAGAACAACTTAAAAAAGAATTACTATAACGTATTATTTGAACGTAAGCATTAGGTAGGTATTAGAACTTTCCAATGAAAATCCGATAAAAACTTTACTTTACGGGGAAACAGTCGACATGGATTTACTCGTACGTTTGAGCAAACAAGTTTTAATTAGGGAGCTTCTTTTGGAACGGTATTTCTTTAAGCGAGTGTGGCTCCGATTGAATAGCACAAAGCGTCGAACCTCTGATGCTGGCTCGTTAAACCAACTGAAGAACCCCCACAGATAATGTCGGTAGATTCACGAGCTGGATGTGATTTGTTAGATTTTCGTAGTTAATATCGTAGGTTATAGTTTTAGTATTCGTGCTAATAAATGATTTTATTTTCAGTTATATTATAAATAAAAAATTAACAGCAAATGAACCAGGTGGCACTAAGTTTATGCGTTTAAAAAGTCTTTTAAAATCTTAGATTTTGGGTATTAAATAAATAACAAACTTTGCGCCCAAACTCTACCATTTATATTAGGTACTTATTAGGATCAAGCGTGAAAGCATAGTATCTTTTAAATACATAAAATATAACATAGTGCCTTTGCCTTTATATCATTTAGTGTGATTGGATTATAGTAAAAAAATACTATTGCACTATTATCTATGTTTATACTTTAATTGTGTCTAGGTTTGATTGTTATTGTTTTGTGTGTGTTCATGACACCATCGACACGAGCTGGGCGATGTAAGAAGATGTGATGAGTATATTGTTTTATAATTGTTATTTATAATTGTCGCATCTAGATATTTTACAGCTGGTTTGACACAGTCGACTCACAATTACGAACCGCTAGGGAGGGTACGATCAACATTGCCTTTGCTAACTGATGGGAACCTTATGTTTTTCATAGACGGGATTTTTTGAAAGAGCTTTGGCTAAATTTAGAACGATGCATGCATTTAAATAAAAGTCAAATAAAATAAATCTCGTAAACTTGTGATTGGATATTAGTGATAAAAAGTAGTATTGGACTGGCCACATTGTTCCACAACCAACAACCGATGGAGAAAAAAATCGTCGAAAGCCAATCACATATTGGCAAGAGGAGAATTTATCTACCCTCCTATTAGGTGGGTTGACGAAAAAAAAGTACTGATACTTTTCGACCCAATGAACTGTTTATCAAACTTCCATATTAAAGTATTTTGTACTCAAACATGAAGCATTTCGCTTAATGTTCAGCAGAGAGCAAACAAAACGCTTGGAAACGAAGGTGACTCGATCAACATCGCCGCCGGCAGACTTACCCGTTTTTTCTATTATTTACACAGAAATTTTAGACAAGAATGAAAGAGGATAAGTCAATTTTCGGAGTTTCTTTGACTACTGATTGTATTTAGCTCGCGAATATTTTTATGTCCACGATTGTTCGAAATACCTACATTTTTTTATTTTAATAAAATAACACATTATAACGACTCGTGTCGCAGAGAGACAAGAGATGCCATGCCATAAGGCTATAGGCAAGAATCCTCAAACCCGTACCAAGAATCATTTTCCACCTCATCTGTATTAGCTCTGTTTATACGGCTGTTTCTGCTTCATACATACGTGCAAAATATGAAATTATAGCCCGTCTGAGGTTTTCTCATGAAACTATCGTGGCGTTCTTTAAAATGTTACCCGTGTCGGTAGCATTCTTATTTCTGCTCCGAAAACAAACCAAGGACCATCAAACTTTCGGTGCCCCTGGCTATCGAAGACCGGGAGAAAAAAGGACTGAAAAAAGCTCCCAGCAAACTTTTCAAATCAATTATTATGAAATAGGTATAGAACGTCCTACGTCAATAGCGCGTTCTATTCTGTAGGTAGGTAGGTACTAGTTTATACAATTACATTTAAATGTTTAATGAAAGGAAGGCTCATGTCAAGAAGGACGCAGGTGTCGGTAATTTGGGATAGATCAACTAGTTTTGAATTTCTCAGGAGCCCTTAATCCCTTTGTAGTTAAAATCGTCGCCAATTTCAATTTATTTTCATGTTTTAACAATTATATTTACATAGAGGAAATTTTTAGCATATGAAATTAAGTTTTTCCAGCAATACTCAAATGTTTAATTTTCTTTTCTTAATTTCTTTTCTTAATTTTATTTTCTTCTTTTAATAATCTTTAAACTAATCTTTTTCGAGTATGTGGGGTACAGGGACTAGATATTCCGAAATTCAAAACAATATGTTGAAAACGAACCTTGTAAAATTATACTGAAAACATACGTACAGATCTCAAATGTAAACGAATTGATCTTACCAAAAACCACAAAAAGGAGGAGCTTCACCATTATCGCCCGTTCTGAAAACAAAGAAGAATTCATGTGTTTTAATTTTATCAGTCGGTAGCAATTGTTTGAAATGTAATGAAACGAAATCCTAAAAAGTTTAAGTTCCTGTAATTTTTGTAGCAATGTAATTAGTTTTCTGCTTGCCACTAAATATATACCCCTAATTATCATATTTACTATACTACTAAATAGCCCGAGAGAAATACTCGTAAACATAAATAACAGTGCAAAAATATACAAATATACGCAAACGCGCGAAAAACCATGGCTTAAGTGTAGGTTTAAAGCACACTGTGCTATGATAGTAATCATTTTTGTTGACTTTTGGCAACACCTCAGCCTACACAAAGGATAGTTGGCAGTTTGACAGTTCCAAGGGACGCAAAAAGTTTAGAATGTATTTTTAAAAGCCAAAACTATTAGCTTTTATCTTTTGTTGAACAAATGACTTTGTTTTTTTCATTGTGAAACTTTACCTTATTTTTACTATGAAGTTTGCTGTTAACTTTTAGTTGGTTTTTTAATGAAATTTGTGAAACTTCAAAAATGCTTTGGACACTCAATAATAATAATTATATATTTAGTATCAAACTATTATGTTAATATTTTAATAATAATGCCGAGATACGGCATAATTAAGTTTAAGTGATTAATAAGCCTTAATATGCTTACTATTGCTTACGTCTCGTCTTAGCGGGGGCAGATAGACCAAGCTTAATTTTTGATTCGATATACAAACAAAAATTAATACATATGCCTTTTGTTCAATTGGTATTAAGAAAAAATAGGTTCCCAAATCTTTAATTTATTATAAAATGATTTTTCTGCTGATAACCAGTAAATAATAATAATATATTAATGCTTTATCCAATTACCTGTTTCAAAATAACGGTTCCACGTTAAATTATTTATTTATCTATCATTATTATTTACGTATTTGAATTCACTCAAATCAAATCAACTTCGTCAGAAAACGCCGCGAAAACATAATTTTCTTTCACCCACTTGCTTACACAAAGAATACAGCTCATTAGATTCGTTTGACGGAGACTTACCAAGTTATTGAATACTTTGGAAATTTCTTCCCAAATGAATGAATCAAATTAAATGGCGAAGAACCACCGCTATTAAATATGTACATACAAAAATTTGTTTTCGTGCCTGAAATAATTTGTAGGCTCCTTTGATGATAAAGGACATTGCCTTTGAAATTATTTGTATCTACAGTTGCTTTTCCTTAAGTGTCACATACACATTTGTAACACTCAGGTGCTCAAAGCTTATTAACGAGATACGCCATTGAAAAATGCCCGTGTAGATACGTATCTACTGCAGCCGCACTCATAACCAGCCCTGAAGCAGCATGCTCTTAATAATAATTATCTTGTGTTACCGTTGACAACGTAAGATTTTCGGACATATTTTATTTGAGGCAAACATTTTTGTCCCCATGTGGATTATGTGGGTGTAGACGGCTTGCACTGACCAATTTCATAAGGCGCTGCATGTCCGTTTGCTACTTGTATTCCTACAAGAAAAAAAATTGAGGCCATCATCTTAGTCTTACAAAGGAGCAATAAATTCACTTAAATCTTAATCAGCGTTACGTTTCTTGTTACTTGTTTAGCACATAATTTGCAAGTAAAACTTTCGTATTCCCATCAAGCCTTTACATTTGCAATCCATTCACAATAACTGGAAGCGGTTGTTCAACATTCAGAAGCACGGGAGCACGTTTAAAAGGCAACTAGTATTCATCCGTCAAATCTACTCCACCGGTCTACGTTGTGTTCGCGCTTCATTATAGCATACCGAACGGTATGCTCATTGCTCCGTTTTATGAACATAAAACGGAGCAATGAACATCGAGCCTATTATTCGAGGACTACTGACGTTTCATTTATTTGCGGACGCCGGACTAATTTAACTGTCAGGCGAAAATTGCGCGGAGGAGAAACAAATTGTTTCATTATACATATTGAGGCCGTTGCGCAGACATAACTGTTATATCTGATTAATTGCGGAATACTCTGCTTGATGGAAATGTTTCGCTCCCAGGATGAAGTCCGACATCGATCTTATTCTTGACGAACTTCTGTTTTCAAATTTTGTATTTGACGGCTCATTTATAACACAGCATTAGGTACATTATACGAAAATGTTACGTAATTTCGGAAAAACATGTGTACCTACTGCTGTTGATATAGCAGCGTAGACTAGACAACAATGTTAAATTAAATTACAATTGATAATGCCCACAAGATGTGACAAGTTGACTTTAAAACTTTGTTAGGTAGGTACTTCTATTTATGGTCATGGTCATTAAAAACATTGGCTTATTTTATAGGTCATAATATGTCAAATTATTTCTATAATTTCAATTTTTTTTATATAAACTTTTACTTGCTGACTATATTAACCTTCGATCAACAATACACTAGATTTCGGGTCGGCGCAAAAAATACGTCTCGGTGAATAACAGCTCACTTGAAATGTGAGCTCTTATTTTATTTAGTTCGCTTGTAAAAGAGCCAATGTAAACACGTGTCACAATGCCGCAATGTGCATTCAAAAGTTGCAAAAATAATGGCCGAAGGAACAATTTAACGGCCGGAGTGTCTTACTTTCGGTAAGTACACGTAGAATAAGTTGTATTTTATGCTTTAAACTAACAAATAATATCAAATTTAAATCAAAATTACCGATTTTATATCACCGCTACAAATGTTTGACCAACGTTGGCGCAAAATTGTGTGTAACAGAACAATAGATGCATGGAGTAGATTTGTATTGTAATAATTTATTTGTTACTAGATCTTTAAAATTGGTTAATACAAACTTTGTGTCTGTTTGTTGGACTTTCATAAGATACTTAGCTTTCCTTTTTTTATTTTAGCTTTCCGAGCAATCCGTTTACGTGTGCAGAATGGATCTCGACTTTCTATGGACATCAGTTTTAAAATTATATATTGACAAGAATGTGTTTCCTGGAGGAGATAAACACAATCACGAAATTAATTTACTCAAATCAGTGGTTCAAAAATTTATTGACGTCAGGTTACATTATATATTATGTAAAAAAGCTACCGATATTTAATTATTATTTTGATCTAATTATTGCACTAAAGTGTACATGTATTATGAAGATTGTAAACATGAATATAAAGATATTGTGGAATTTAGTGATATTTTTATTTGTGACAAAAAACTATTGTCGATTCGCACTTTTACCACCCTTTGTTCCCATTCATCCACATGTGCACACAGTATGTCTAAACACGACCGTACTTTCAATATTACGGTTTGTGATACACCTTAAAACCCAGAAGAATCCCTTTGTTCATATTCATCCACATCTGTACACAGTATGCCTAAATACGACTACAATACTAAGGTACCTACTAGCCACAACAGCGATAGACACCTTGGCCAAAAACATATTATACATACACATAAATAAACATACACACAACAAAACTGTAACAAAATAAATAACATATATGTATGTATACTATCAAACATACTCGTAGATGCCCAAAATATAAATAATTTTATCTAAACTTTCGTGCATAATAATATACTAAATTATTTTTGTGTTCAACGCGACTCCATACCTTCTGTAGTTAAATTTGAGGAAGCAAACTGAAACGAAACCAAAGGATGTAACTCGCAAGGTAATAACGGGAAAAAGTACTTTATTTATAGCTCATTAAGGTTGATTTCACATAAAATGTTGTTTAACTTGTGTCTTTTCATTTCTAAGTGACGGGAGTAATTTATTGCTTTGCTCGTTTTTCGTGACGAATGATTGTAAGAAAAAGAATATTTTGAAGAATTGCTACCTTATTTCTAGGCGTCATGGTTGTAATTAGGTTGAACTTAAACTGTTTTAAAACGTTTGTCTTATTTCGTTAGTAAACAAATGAAGATGTATAAGTATGTATTCACCCGGACAGTTATAAGTTTTGATTTTGTACGTGACCCGATATCTAGTGTATTGTTGATCGAAGATATTAACCCAAATTTCGTACCTTTAGTTTCAATTTCACTTTTAATTTTTCTCGAGAAATAACTAGGTATGGTTACAAAAGTGAAGCAATTATGACTAATATCTGAGTAATTCATGAGCTAAGTCTGACTGCAGGTATTATCAGTCCTTCTGTGAAACGAATTATTTTAGTAACAATCGATAAGACGGTCTAAAATTTACGTGTAGAATTGCTAGGATTGTTTTTTGTTTCGTGGTTAATTTACATTATATTTATATAGGTTAAGTCCTTACTAGCATAAATCGTCTGATATAAATCTTTATTATTATTATATTTATACAAATAAGCACAGTATGCTCCATTTCCCGGTTGTGGGAGAGGGCCGTGCCCAGCATCGAGGAATAAAAAGGGGTTAAAGCCGATTATAGTTTACTAAACATAAAATAATAATTGTAATTAATAGAGTTCAACTTTAATTACTTATTGAATTTAATACTTTTTATGCCGAATGACAGGCAAAGCTGGCCGGGCCGCCTTATGGTAAGTGGTCACCGCCGCCCATGGACATATGCAACATTTGGACGTGACGGACGCGTTGCCTCCTGACGAGATAATAGGGGATAGTGATAGTGACGGACTCCTAAATTTAAAAAAATATTTACAGGTTAAAGAAAAACGTATGACAGCGGGATTTTTGAAGGGTTCCTAAATGTTTATCATGTTTGTGTTATTACAAAAACTTCAAAAGGGTTCAATAACTTTGTACTGTCTTCTCACATTGAATAAAAACTGCGTACAATTAATTAGTCCTTAAAAATCTACTTAAAAAACAACAAAATTTTATCTAAAAATGGTTGTAACAGTAAGTCTAGTTTATTCGGTCAGCTGACCGTATTTCGGGCTGTTGTATTTCGGTAACAATCGATATAGCCTACAGCTACGAGCTACGAGAAGTAACAGAAGTGCTACGATTAGCTCTACGAGCGATGCCATTAGCATAGCGTAGGCTACGTCGGCGTCGCGCCGTATAAACTCTACGAGAAACACTAAACAGAGAACGGCTATAAATATAAATAACGTTTGTAAATAATGTTTATTTATTTGTGATTGGGGCTTTAGAAGTTTCACGTATTTTGTAAATTCAATAAATAAGCGTATTAATATAAGAAAATAAACAATAAATTAGTTCTTTATTTATTTTTAAGGTTGTTATTGAATTATGCCAAAAACCTCGAACCTTGCAATATATATTGTTACAAAAAAAAACACAAAAAAAAACCTTAAAATTTACTTAAATTTTCCATTCATTAGTCTATAAGTCATACATGTAGTTGTTCTAGAACTCGAGATTTGAAAGCAAGCAACAACAGAAAGTTTTATTCCATGAAACAAAAGTTGACTTACCAACTTCTCGAAACTTTTGCAGAAAATTCCAAAGATTTTCAACATCGAGTGGTAGCACAAGGTCACAATGGTTAGCGCCATGAAAGTTCCGAAAAGTTGCGAAGTGTCGACAACACGAAACACAGTTCGTATGGAACTCGCGGCCGCGAGACGCGTTGGGATGCTGCGAGGACCGCACGCGACTGAGCCGGGCGCCATCGGCTCTTCGCGCTCCTACCTATTTTATATAAACGCCTCTATATACCGATTTATATATTTACCCGCACTCATACATATTTAACTTTTTTCCCATTTCACATCGTTTATTCCCGTATGTGAGAGCCAGTGTAAGTATTGCGTGTGTGTGTGTGCACTGCCGCCATTCGAACCGAACGAAACGAACGCTACGCTCCTCTATTTACGTGTTTTTAGAAAGGGTGAAGCTTTTATACCTTTCCTTTCTACTATTCGCTCCATAGTTGAACGAAGCGCTCTGAATACCGGACCGTGAAATATTTCTTCTCGATTTATGAGTTTCGAATTTTGCGAATCATTTTTTTCGCTTCAGCAGTTTTATCAATTTCCACCCCCGTGTCGCCTTTGTAACAATATTTCTACGCGTAAAGAAATCTATGTGACCCATTAGATTTACTTACATATCATAGAGTAGCGATTATTGCTCTATAACTTGAGTAAGGTAGAGTAGATTCGAACATATTAAACAACATTGGACTCTTCCGTTACTCGGAAAGGTAGAAATTTCATCCATAGAAATTTCCTATTTCTATGGATTAGCCCAAGTTCTGAGTGTGTTCCGTCCTTGCTTATGTATTTCCTTAGAAACACTTGTCGTATGTCGTTAAACCTCTTCAATACAATTTTGTTAATATTTCCAGCATTTTCTTAACTTGACAAATTACAAAAATCAAATTTTTGTGAACAATTTACAGCTCACTAGGAACGGAGCATAAAATTTGGCACAATTAAAATTTATACGGAGCAGAAATTCTAATTCAATAAATTATAGTTGAACATCGACTACTTGGCGATCTCTAGTTCTTCTTATTAATCAATCTTCAATTCCTTCTCTGAAACCGTTAATTAACAGGCTAGGCTACTGCGAATCACGAATTATATCTATTCCCTAAAATATCAGATATCTACCGAAACTTTGAATGTCAGCAAATTAAACTTGCTCACTTAAACAAAAAGGACCGTACGAGTGTACTGAGTGCACGATTCTGTCTTGTTCTCCGAGGCTACGATCCCACGATTAAACTTGGAGGAAGTTTATCATCAACTTTAATTGTACGTTATCTTTAACGAGTAGTTTATAGCTGGAAGATGTAACTAAAAATCTTAAGCGCGTTATATGGATGGAGCTTACTTTATATTATTATGTGATTGAGCTATTCGAGCTCGGTTGATCTTGCTGAGATATATGATTGGCCGTAAAGCAGCATGTCCTTCTTGCTTTTCGTTTCGATTGGGGGGTGTAGTAATCGGAGGTACTTTATTCGGGGCGACTTGTGAAGTACAAAGTGTGGGTTGTTTATTGTATGTCATATCAGTACCAGTCAGTATTAATGACCCACTACAGGTTAGGTCTCCTCTCACAATGAGAGGGATGTAGGCCTTAGGCCACCACGCTAGCCTACTGCGGGTTGGTGGACTTCACATCCTTTGAGAGCATTTTTTTTTTGTGAATCCTCAGGCATGCAGGTTTCCTCACGATGTTTTCCTTCAGCGTAACAGCAGGTGATATTTAATTTTATAAATCGCACACAACTTTTATTACAAAGCCACTGGGATTCGAAACCGGACCCCTCGATTCGAGGTCGAATTCTAAGCCACTGGGCTATCACCGCCGCTTTATTGTATAATTATTTAAATAATTTCAAAGTTACTCAGATTTGAATACGTAAAACAAAAAAATAAATAAAAAGGCTATCCGTCTGTTACGGAACGCCACAGTAACAATGAACGTAGCATAACGACATTTGTAAAGAATTTTGTTATAATTATAAACATGGCTAATATTTTTTAACTGCAAGCCACGAGAATAAATTTTCGATACACAAACTCGTTAGCGCCCGTTGAGGGTGCGTAACAATATTTATGGTTACCGCTTCCATCCCAAAGTAAGGTAAAACCTAAAACATATGAGGATTTTTTGAAATTTAACCACTAGGCTATCACGTATAGGTACTTTATAGACCTTATGGTCTGCGGTCTACATATGTAACGCGTGAGAGATAACTTGTCAAGCCTGACTTACTCGTAGGTACCTAGTTAAATTGTAATTTAGGAATACGTTGAGCCGTGTTGTAATTTAAATGTATTACAAAAGGAACTCACGAAATATTTTGAAAAATAAACTTATCATTCTTCCCAAAATTTTTAGGCTAATTATTTGGACTCGATGCACAAAAGGTTGCTGTCAAAAAATTTGGCGCATGGTTGATTTTGTTGGTAGCCTTATCTCTGCTTTCATTGCACCAATTCAATTTACTCCAATTCACTACTACAGTGTAAAACACGGGGACATAATTCGAAGTGCAAAGCAATTTACGATCGAAAGCTTTTATTTTCTAACTTTATTTCAATTTCAACCTGAACACAGCATAGCAATAGGACCGCGAGGAAATCAACAAAGTTGAACGCTCTGCTCGTATCGATCACTATTTATTACACTCATTCGTTATTTATGTCAGGGATGGAACATAGTGTGTACAGCTTAAAAATATTTTAGCAAAAGACTTTTACTATTTTTCTGTTTCCTTTCACCCCTTTTCAGTCGATTGGATATTATATTTTAACAGCGCCACTTCTCTAAATCCAACGGTGACCCTCCATCTTCTTCAGGTTCTCAGTCAGAAGGTGGTCGTTCATCGTCGGTACTTCTTATACCATGACGCGGAATATGAAAAACCTATTTGAACTGAAATTAATGAATCCGCATGCGGATTGATAAGTTTGTTCGCATGGGCCGACCGATAATTTAATTGCCAACTATTGCATACATTTATTCTAGTTAATTGAACTCACATATTTGATACCTACAGTTAAATTGTGGCCAATTTTACTACATAATAAATATTTTTAGTGAAATATGCATGGAAGTAGGTAGTATATATAGGTGGGGGAACCATGTTTTGGAAATAAGTTATGGAGCCATTGTAGTTTTCCCGGGTAGAAAAGCCTTATGATACCCGCAGTAAATAATGTTTGCGAAGATTGCATTTTTGCGTTTTCTAAAACTTTAACGATTCTATTTGAGGTTGAACGTTATCTATGGTTGCAGTGAGCACTTAACATTAATATTTGAAACTTCTTTGCTATAAATTTATTGAATTTTTTTTGTTTAGCGCTAGGATTTCTTTAAGTCTTGCTCAAAAAACGGAGCTTCACCGCACGGGTAGCCATCCATTTTCCATTAAATTATATTGAAAGCAGGTGACTGTTTCATAAAAGTACACAGGGTGGTTCAATTCCCGCGCAATTCTGAAGCCGTCAGCGAGCAGCGCCAGATAGTCGATAAATACTCGATATAAAAGCTAATAAATTTCACGTCAGAATCGATTCTGTGTAGCCGTGGTGTGGGAGGCGTTGGAACGAGCGTAATAAATAGTGATCGATGCAGCTTCATAGCATAACTACTTCTTTCGTTAATTTACTTTGTGTCTATTCTGAGATTCACTATTTTTTCAATTCAATTCTTTAAAATTCAATTCTTCACTATACATTAACTTTAATTGTAATGTAATTATTCAATAACACTGAAAGTAGATGAATGCTCTGTAAAACCGATCTGTTGAACTATACGAACGTAAGATTAAAATAGTGTTAGATATATAACTGATATTTTTACTGAAAGGGCAGATGAGCGTGTAAATCACTCTTATGATCTCAATCTGCTAGATATATAATTTTCTCATTCTTAACTAAACCAAACCGAATATAATAGGGAAGAGATGAGTTACTTTTATATTGTTAAGACGTTACTCTATAATACGAGGACGACTCTGCAATAAATAGATAGATGTAGATGAGGCCCTTATCTATAATTTTATTCCCTTATCATAATCAAATTGTGAAAAATGAAAGACACGTAGACTTTAACCAACATAATCCCTACAGCAATAAAGTTTAAATAGGTGTTGACATCACATAAACATCACACAACCTTTACAAACATAAACCTTTTATATATTATAAATTTTACGTGGAATTTCAGCGAGCAATGTTTATTACGTAATGAGTAAGTAATTAAAATGCTTTCGTGTTATTTGGCGTAAAGCTGGCGACCCGTTTATGCCATAATAGGAGTCATTTAATGAAATTACGTCTGCACTTAGCTTAAACCGTTGCAGGCTGTTGAAAGCCCGGCTGTTTTTAATTTTTGGTAACCTTCCTACATTTAAAAAAAATTACACAGTAACTACCACAGATAAGGATCTAAAAAGATAAAACAAGTTAGCCCATCAATATGAAGACCAAGCGTGCCGGTTTTTTACTACCTACTGACCGAGACAAAACAAGAACGTTTAAGTGTTGAGAATCCTACATGAACGCGAAGCCGAATCAAAAGCGCCAGTACGAATAGTATGAATTATTCGATAAACTCTTCATCATCATTCGAATAGATTCGAACTCTTCATAATAGGTATTGGATTGGACGAATGATTAATCTGATATCTCGTGTAAACAACGGCGGTGTGCGGACTAAATGGAAAAGCGGCGATGGTTGCGTATTGCACATGCTTTTCGAATATTTAGACAAGGTTAGTACTTACATTTGCGTAATTTATTTAGATCTATATCTGTGGTAGTTACATTTGTAAAATTTGATGGAAAATGCAAAATATTGAATAACACCAAAAATTTACAAGTACATATAGAATAAGAACGGCGACAAGCCGCGGTTGGTATATTTAATGAGCGCTTTCGTGATTCGAAGAACACTTCGAAAAGATGGTCGAGACATTAATTTTTAGTGTTTCATCTACATTACCCAAGCAGATAACTACTAGATACAATGATATAAAGTGGACACTGCACAACCGACGGGACCTGCGCTTCCATCATCAAGCAGTGCCTAATAATAACTGCAACAACAATCAAGCCATACATTGTACATTTTCGATAATATTTTCAATTTTGCATGAAGTTATACAGATGTAACTAATGTTAAATTCACCCTCACCCAAATATCCAAGTACCTATATAAGAGTATTTGTTAAGTATATAAGTATACAACATGTTTTCAATTCCTTTTGTATGGCTCTTTGTCAGTGAAATTGTCATTTTCTGTTTACAGTTGCAAGTTAAACGAAGTCTGTAGAAGTCCGTTCCGTTCGCGTCACTCAAGTATTTGCTTCCTTCAGGGCGTGGAAAACTATAAAGGCTCTACCATCTAGAACGCTTACCCCTTTTTGACTTCGGAGGATTAAATCATAGAGATGACGCTACACCAATGCTGATTGACGAAAATACAGACAAATTCAAGCCTTGACGAATTTTTAAATAGCACTGTCCTCCGACGATGTTTAACCAAATAAGCTATGGATACTACCTGATTGTTTAAATTATCCGTTTGATAAGTACCTACTGCACGAAAAACAACAGAAAACAAACCCCGCGGCGATGAGGTTTAAACACACTTTAAAATATACATTTGAACCGATCACGTCGAACAAACAGTTCAGAAACGTCCTTTATATACAAAGTGCTAATACGTTCTAGTTAAATAGCTTCTGGCGCAACGAAACAGCATTGCTATCTGTGCACATTGTTTCTAAACGCAATACCTACTATACCATCTAACAGGCTCGCTAATGATAAGTAAACAACCACTAGGAAACCCCTTTTCAATGTAACTACAAACTACAAAACTCAGAACTCTAACTCAAAACCTTTTCGCATAAGATAATATCAAAAATGTTCCAAATTTTCAAATTATAGCGTCCTTTTATTTTAGGTCACTTATATTTTGGCAGGAACTGCCTACCTCAACTACTTTTGAAAAGTTAAAAAGAAAAAGTTTTTAAGTTTGTTTCATTTATTTTAACATAAATATTCTGTCAAAATCAGATGATGGGCTCCTCTGTAGTTCAAACCGAATAATAACACACACAAAAGTTAAAGTAAAGAAACTTACTGTACCTCCTGATAATATTAAATACTTTGTTTCAACTGAAACCCACACTAGCTTTGACAAAGGAGTAATCGCACAATTGAAATTTTATTCTGACGTATAACGTAACCATTAAACTTGAACACAACGATCATGCGAGCACGTGCGATGAATATATGCAACCATTTTCGCCGTAAATATAAATACCTACTGCAACATTCTTCCAGTAAAATATATGGCAGAGACAAGTTATATTTCACAAACGTGCAGTCTTGGTCCATTTCGTAATGATACTACAGTATTGTTGTGCGGTAAAATTTTCTTTAGTCTTATTTTTCTTGAAGGTACACGCAGTCACCACAGCCCGTTGTTGATAGTGTATCTTGATACTAATATCCCTCTCTACTCCTTCCCTTCTCCCGTTCCATTCAACAACGTCTTTCCGCGGAACCAATGAGTCAAGAACAGGCATGGATGTTCACCTTCAGATTTCACGGAGTAAATCCCGCCAACACACATCCCGTTTCAGACGAGAACAGCACTAAAGATTTCCTAGGACTTGAATATACGTACCCTATAAGATTCAATTTGGTGTAAAAAAATGACCATAAATTTTACAATAATAATACTGTCGTTTACGTCCATCTCCGTCCTGCTTTCCATATTCAGAATATTCGCTAAAGTACAAATGCCACCTCAAACGAGGAAACGTCCACTGCAGACTTTAAAATACATGGGACTTCGAACAGAGCCCAAGTTTTTTAATTGGTTTCTTAATAAGTACCCTAAATGACCAGGTTCAAACTGGTTTAAAAATTACCAAAAGTTTTGCAGTAATAATACTGCAGTCACCATCCATGTAGCCATCTCCGTCCTACTTTCAATATGCAGAATATTCGCTAAAGTCTCACAATGCAGCCGGGGCATAAGTGAATTTTAATATAAAATATCCCGAGGCAGATTCGATGCATTACCCATTCTTTCTAGATAAAGGTGCCATTATAGAATCATTTTCTAGTTATATATTGCCGAAGTGCAGTCTGTAGATGGTACGAAGACATGTTTTGTCCACCCCAGGCGAGCTTTGAGATAAAGAAGGTTAGAGCTTTGAAGTATTGCACTTACAATACCTATTGGTTTCACGTACCAAGGCTGATTGTAAGAGAACATTAATTTTAAAAAAGCGGCTTTATAAGATACTCTATCTTTGTCTGCAAACCATTAACAAGCGTACCACACAGTTGAAAGTATTATAGAGAACTATTAGAAATGCAGGTTTTCTCGTGAAACATCAACAATTGTAACAACAATTACTATAAAAAATTTAATCTTATTAAGTCAAATAAGCAACAAAGAAAAATTGTACCTTGATCGGATATATTTAAGATTATTACAATAAATTCAGTAGTATACCTACCCAATAATCTGACGAAATTACCTACTGAAAAGGATAAGTGAGTTTCTGGGTTTGATAGAATCAACGAACCTTCTTTCGACTAGAGACACCTGATACAATGAACTACCCTCTTTTAGACCTATTAGATAGCTACATATGTAACGTCTTTGTTTTAGGGCAAAGGTCCTTGAAGGAGAAGAGAACGTCTATCCCATAAATTTTATGTAAGAGTGCAGGCATGCAGGTCGCCTGATGTTAAGTGGTAATTGTAGCCCATGGACGCCCACATCCAACCTCAAGTGGGTGCTTGTTTACTTGAGGACTAAAATATTCGCCTAAAATATATATCCTAGAAATAAGTATCTCCGGCAACCATATCTCTTAGACTGGCAGTAAGGTACCTCCCTGGGCGAGCTACTAAGGTTCTGACATGCATAATAATAAATATATAACAGCGGTGTTAGCCCAGTGGCTCAGAATTCGGCCTCTGCTCGCCCTTGATTAGGAGGCCGATACTGCATTAAGTACCTATAACTAATAGGTTGCAGGCTCCTGAAAAATGAATGATCATAGAATTAACCTTATTAAAAACTCTAAGTTCTGTAATTATACGTAGGTTAAGTATCTGGACAAGTACCTTCGCAAGTGATGCAAACCCATTCAGGGGAACTACTGAGAAGTCAGCTACAAATAAAAGTATATA
Organism: Erynnis tages; assembly: GCA_905147235.1. Classification (NCBI taxonomy): domain Eukaryota; kingdom Metazoa; phylum Arthropoda; class Insecta; order Lepidoptera; family Hesperiidae; genus Erynnis; species Erynnis tages. The sequence continues at coordinate 4,804,117 of LR990087.1, forward strand.
AATGTAGGTACGTTTCTTGCGCCTCAAACTCGCATTCTGTCAGGTTTTTTAATTACCTCTCAATAAAATAACTATGCATCGGAAATTCAATTTATATTTTTCAACACGTTTTTAAAATCGACGCAGCACAATTTTATGCTTTGGTGAAGCTGTGAGAGGTAGCCGTAATTTTATTCTGATTTTTATTCGAGCTTAACTATGTATGTGCATTGCATTGCCCTCCTTTAAAATGGTGAAATAAAAATAATGAATTCCACTTGTACAATATTGTGCATTGGGTAGATGTTATAAGAACTGGCTAGAAATAAATTATATTTCTTTTTAGTTCCACTACTAGGCAGCTGTCTATTGTCTTGTCACGCAAAAATACCAAACAAAACACTTAATGGCACAATTAAAATCAATAAAAACATAGAAAAAAAATTTCAGTTGATAATAACATCATCATGAGTTGGAAAAAACTATCCAGAAAAATGTACCTATAAGGCTGACTTTACCATAGCTTTATAATATATAAATTCGTTGCCTCGCACCCCAAAGGGGCCCAAAGCTAAGCCCCACGTGGTCCGCTGTTGTTTTAGCAGTCATTGATTAAAAACGATCCCCACAGGTGGCCTGCAACGTGTAAAGACTGGCACTGAGAGCCGTTTAAATAACACAAACTTAATAAACCCTCCCGCTTTTATCTTTTGTTTTAGAAGTGTACGATATTTTACAGTAGATTGTAATGTTGACAGCAAGCTGTGAGCTCGTGGCGAACTTGGGACTTTTTTTAAAGACATGTCAACTCAAAACATTCTCTTCATTAGATCCCCGCGATCTTAGGAGCGATATTAGGTTATGTTGTGAGATTTTTACCCACTTAAACCGTGGTGGGTACCCATGATGAGCTCATCCCGGGGGAGCCGTTACACTCTCCCTTAAGCCTTCCCTGGGCTCATTGGCCGGGTCGACCTCTCATACTATTAAATTTGTACCTATTTGTATGATAAAAGTGGTGGAACTTAATTAGGTACATCAGTGTACATCACATTACCGATATCATAAACCAACGTAAAGCAGTATAATCTTCATGCATTGCGGTTGGAATGATATTGTTGCTTGATTGAATATCTTTGTATTTGAGATTTGACATTGGTGGCACATGGGTACTGACCACATAATAGCAAGTCGCTTGCATTTTCGTTTGCTACTCATTTATTATAATGAATAAATAGTATTTTTAAAATAGAAAGTTAAATAAACAAACAAAGAAAATTGGACAATATTTGTCTAGTTTAATCGTTTAATATAGAATACAAACTATTACAAACATTGCCTTCGATCTTGGGATTGACCTCGACAACGTTCGGATATCTCAATTTGTTATCTAATCTTAATCTTTTTTATAAAAGAAACAAATAGATTTACTTTAACGTTTTTCTAATTTGGATTTGGAAGCAGAAACTAGAGATACTTTTGGTTCCAAACCATGTCAAACATTTTTTCTTGGAAAAATCCACGTCATGCTGGAAAGAGCTGATGCTGGACTCTTACGAACTAAACGGTTTTTCTCTAGATGCTGATTTGTCGAGATCTAGTAATTTTCCCCGCAACCGGATTCTACCGAAACACGTAGATCATGTCCCTATAGAAAAACTAATAGGTAGGTAGGTACTTGTTATAATTCGCACGTGGACATGATTCACAATTAATTTAAAAATATAATTCCAATAAAAGTCATAAGTTTTGCTTGCGATCTACTCACAGAAATATATCTAGAATCTACTTCTTAAAAAAATATTAATAACTTTACCGCGTTAGCACACCTCCGCCGCGAAATCGCGAAATGCGAAACTGCTGAAGTTTTGCCACCGTTTGTTCGTTGTATATTAATACGGGCGAAACATTCAAGCATTTCGCGATTTCGCGCCGGAAGTGTGCTACCAGCAGCGTTAATATTCCCTAGTGGTTTCCTTTGCTTGAGACCGTATGATTAAACAAACAACTTACCTACCTTACGTCAAATGCAATTACTCAGACGACGTTTCAATATTTTACCTTAATTACTTAGTAAAGAAAGTTTTGAAATTGAAGTAAAATATTGTAGGTACTCATATATTTTCAAGCATCAACAGTTTTTTCTTATTCGTATTTCTTCAGTAAGCAAGGATTAAAAGAATGATGGATATTTTTTTATTTCAAGATCAACCTTAGAGCAGAAGAGCTAAGAAGCTAAGAAGAAATTTAACAAATTTCAGCCTCTAAGGGTTAAAATGAAGTCAAAAGTCACTAAAACTAAAAGTGTAATATGTATCACTCACCCATTATAAGTAGAACAAGTGATTTTAAAGGGCCCCGGATTAAAATCGTAATGAAGTAGACAATCCCGACGAAACGACGTGGAAAACGACACGAATTCCATTCCGAAAAAACCCGACCTCAAACGATTTAATGATTAAAATCCTTCATACCCATGAAACAGAGTTTCGAGTTAGTTTGTACGTTTATTCTTTGACTGTAGGTATTACAGTAGATATGTTAAGGTAATACGTAAAAACATGCGACGATGCACGCAATGACGTTGTCGTTCGACCAACTTGGTGCGAGATTTTGTCATCGCACAAGGGGTTGGACGGAGTGGTTGACTACGTCACTGTGGTCAGCGCAAAAGAAAAGACAGAAAAAGAAAAAATGTAAGAAAAGAGAAAATTTGAAATAAGAACTGCTATTATTCTGTTTACTAAAAGACAATATAGACGATGCAAAAGTTAAAGTAAGTCAACTTTTTCCAAAGTAATAATTGTTTCTTTATAATTGTGGGAGTAACTTATAATAATAAAATGTCGGTACATTTCAGCGTAATATCGGTATAATTGTATTTTATTCATCCGTTTAGCGGACAGCCAAACACTTCGTAATTCATCATGATCCATTTGTGATCAACTCAAAATATGAGTTTCAGATCAATCGGAGGTATTGACTTTTATGAAATGAATTTTAATATACCTGAAATGCAGCGTTTATATACATAACATGAGGATTACAAATACACATTCTTTATTGTCTAATCCAAAGTATAAAAAGAGATCTTAGAATTTAAACGAGTCCGTATGTCCTACCTAAGTGGGTGTACAATTTGTTTATACGTAATAAGTCAATATACTATATCACACTTATCAACTAAGTTATTTTTTATTGTGACACACATGCTCATCAAAAAAAGCATGCAAGCATGCATCTTGATTATTACCTTTATCTATATGTATAATTGTAAATAATATGTAAATAATGTACCTATCTGTATAATTACAGAAAAATTTGAACATTTCCCCATTTAAACCAGTTAAAAAGAAATTTAAATATAATTATGTAAATGAAATCCGCAGGATTACGCTAGTTGTTTCATATTTCTCGGGCCGCAAAGAATTTTATGAGCAAGTGAAATGGAGCATTAATAAACAGTTATGAATGCTTAAAGACGCCACTGAGGTTTGGGCATTCTTTATAAGATACGTTGAATACTCATAAAATTTGTTTAATACTGAATAAGAGTTTGAGTTTTTCAGATGCTTAAAGTGTCTGTCTTATATTTTCAACAAGTCGATATTAAATAATATGCAGACCCAAAAACTGTGTATGTGTAAATATACTTTTTAACCGACTTCAAAAAAGGAGGACTAGTATGTTCAAGGGCTATACACAAACAGTGTGTCCGGTATCGATCTAGCTACAAAAAAAGGCAAAATTCCCTAATTTCATCGGCAATATACCCCATATGACATACGAGTATGAGGGTCCACCAGAAAATTTCGATTTCTCTGGACCTCAATACCATATTAAAGCTTGTTTATAAAATTATTTCTAACTTTTTGTTTGAATTCGTTCCCATTTTTACAAAAATATTTTATTTTGTCTATTAACTCTACCATAAATTACGTGTATCATTTTACTCATTAAAATGACCATAAGCTTAAATAAAAGTAAAAACATCCTACTTACTTAGGCTGTAGTTTTTTATATTTTTTCGAGAATACCTTCTTGGTCTGCCTTCCTATTGTCTTTCAAGAGTCTTTTGTCTTTTATCTGGCGCACAAGAAAAAAGCCCAGGAGCGAAGTGTAATGTGCAGGTAATATGCCTTCTTAGACAAAAAGATATTAAATAAGAATGTTTTATAATCAGACAGCATCACTATCGTGTCTTAACCAATTAGCAGTCTCAGGAGTCACATTGGATTAGACCTTGACGAAAGTGAGATTTCGTAAATAGAGAATACCTTCATAGTAAAATGACCAACTGTTATCCAATAGTTTATTTTTTAACGAATTGACTATTTGTACGAGTACTGTACGAATAAATTATAATTATTCGTCCGGATACTTCAACATTTCTGAGTTAAATTTAGATTTCTCTCACTGTCATGAATTGACTATTTGTACGGGTACTGGACGAATAAATTATATTTATTCGTACATGTATTCAATTTTTTTTTTATATTAATAATGAATCGGATGATTAGCTTGTTTTTTTAAATTTTAGTTATATGCATTCAATATTTTCCCGAGCGAGTCATTGACGGAAGTCTAAATTTGCTGTCTGGTCTATATTTGCTAGACGGAAATCTATGTATGCTTTGGTTATTATTATTCAAATGTACTGTGCACTGATTGAATCTACTTTTATTATTACACACAGCAGAAAAAAGTACAAGAAATTGTGTCAATTAATACAAAGTGAAGTATGCTGGAAATATAAAGACCACTGCATGTCTCCGAAAAATAAAAATGTAGCAAGTACATTGTACAACTAGAGATTGCAATCGGGGATTAGATCAGAGACCGGATCTGATCGAACTTCAATTGATAGTGCGTATCTAATTACCCAGACTGATTCGCTAAATTAATAAAATTACACACCTTATTAGCTTGATTGCCTTATTGAAACTTTGCACGATAGATGAAAGTTCAATTGTTTACTACTTTATAGTTGATCTGATAGCTCGTCTGATTTGGCAGATGTTTTTAAACTACCATATGGTGGAAAAATATTTGTGCCTTAATTATTTAGCTTTTAAGGTAGAAGAGGGGACATAATAAAAAGTTTACAAAGGCAATATACGAAGTTTATAAAAAATATTTGGATCAATTAATCCAATACATTTATATTTATCCCCAGAGTTAAATAATCTTCCTTTTATATACGAATAAAACCTAGACAAACAGGTAAACAGGCTTAAACTAAAACTTTACCAAATAACATAGCTTTAACTTTAACTTGGCATAACTTTACCAAAGCTAATTGGCACCGGATCCAGGAACGGTTAATGACGCCAGATCCGACGGAATACCGGATCCGGGTGCAACCCCTATGTAACCCACTTGCGGGCAGTGGGGCAGCGCAGTTGGTCACACTCCAAAAAACCCCTCACTCGTACATTCTGGCGAGGCTGTGCTGCTATTTGCATGGACTATTTTTACTTTCGATACGAAATATTGCAATAGATTAGAAGGATTTTTAAAATTTGCGTTGACATATTCTAGTGACTTCGTTGCTTGTTTGTTTTGAAACGAACATAACATTATAAAGTCATTGATGAACCGTTTCCCTGTCGTGTGGCAGGGAAACGGAAACGGAAGGGAAGTCTGAAGTCTTAGCCATCATCACTAATTTGTTTATTTGCACGAACAGCAATTATACAATATAAGTATAAAAGAACCAATTATACTATTATATTATATACTAAAAATATTTCTTCTTCATCGCCACTTTTCCTTTCGAAAACACAAATGTCAATTTGTTACCGAGGAAAAAAGGAAATAACGAGATTACGCAGTCGTCTAAGAAGACTCAAAAAGTTACCGAAAATATTTGTTAGAAGACGTAAATCAAATCACATTCAGAAAGTTAGGCATGGTTATGACATTTTTTCCTGGTATCGGATACATGGAACAAAAATATTGTTCCGTTCGATTCCTTTTGTGTATATAAACCTATTTCGTTTGTATTTTCGTCAAAAGGAATTTTTTGCGTCTCTATAATATATTTCAGCAGTGTAGACATGTCATGTTTTCCACTTCTCAGGTACAATGACACTACACACATATAATAATACAATGACACAGATAGGTACTATGTTTTACAGGTAGGAAGGAAGAATATTTTATAAGGATAACGATGAATAAAATTTGAAATTTAGTAAAAATGTATAGTTTGTTCTGGTTTTGTGAATGATCGTATTTAAAGTATTTAATGTAATGTAATTAAGGTATTTATGAATTTAATTTGGTAGTTTTATTTACTTAATATTTCCATACCTAAAAATGGTAAATATAGATTGATCTAAATAATTTGTAACAACTTTATACCTATATTTGTGCAAATAAACGTTTTGTCCTTGTCTTTGAAATAGCAAATTTCTTCTATTAGTTCGCGGAAAACGAACACTAAATATATAAATTAAAGTGTTTATTAAATGGGCACATAATGCTTAGTGAGCTTTCTCTAAATGTTTTAAAAAGGAGTATTCTTATTACTAATACAATTTAACTATAAGTGGTATATTTTATTAGTTACCATTGCCGAGACAATCTTATCCAGAATCACGCTATTTTTAATAACAAAAGCACACATCGATCAGTTACATAGAAATATGCGTAAGCGCTTCCTCATCGAATATTAATAAGTTCTTCTTACTACTTCAACGGTTTAAAAAATAAATCAATACTTTTCAGCAACATTTAATTCGAGTAACTCACGAGTGACTTTACGGACTTGTAAATTATTCTCTGTGGTCGCAGTGATCCCATGTAATTGTATTTATGAAGTCCCCGAGTGGCGTGACTTCTTCTAGTTGGCTTATTGAATTTGGAGGCGCGCATGCGAGAATATCTTGCAAAACAAACTTAACTATACTCAGAACAAGCTTCATCTTATTTTTATGTCGCCCCTGGCTTAACTCTTTTATCCTCGCCAATAAGCTTCGCGATAACCAGTACAGAATAAAAAAGTAGCGTAAGTACAGCTTGCGTTGTGTAAATTATGAACGTTATTAACTACTTCTATCAACAATGAACTAGTTTGAGGGGACTTAAATATTAAATCATTACAATAATGACAGTTCTTTAACATTCGTCTTCTTCTTTTTCTTCTCGTTCTTTTTGAACTGCGTGGCCAGTCCTAGCTCTTGAATTGCCCGCAGAAGCCGTTGCATCAGCCATCTGCAGCAGGAAACTGCACCAATGTTTTTATAAATGAAAGGATTAAAAGACGCCTTCAAATTCTTACTTGAAACTGAATAAGCTTGCTACATGAGTTGCGTAGACGCAACTGCGTCTACTTGGAAACTTCCAAGATCGTTATGTCCTGAACTGTAAGTACAACTTCAAGAATAGGTGTTTTATGATAAAATACTAGCTTCACATAATGCGATATCAATACAAAAATGCAAATAACACTCATTTACAGTAGCTGCATTGTTCTCCACGAAACAAGCCGTGAATTTGTTCCATACTTTCATGTACACGGATAATCCAGCTTAGTTCCATTAATGAAATGCATTATAAGGTGCATTGTTTAGCGGCCTCAAGCCCGGTATTTTTGAAAGGCCCGCCATTAAAGCCATAGCAATTTCAGGACGAGTGCGGCCATGCTTCAAACCACCTTTTGTTAACCGCCGGAATTGCGTTTTTATTCTCGGCGAAATAACGAACGACCCTTTCAAATAAAATGTACACAACAAATAATATTTTCCACTCGTTAATGCTATTATAAATATTTTTTTAAATCTATTTATTTCCGGCCTCCTTAAATTATAGAACGATAATGGTTTTGTAACTGTTCTTATTTCAATTGGCATATTCACCTATTTTATCATTTTAACGTTCAGATTTTTCGAAATTCTAAGATCAACTTGTTTGACTTGATTGTCGGTCTAACAACAAACATATTATTCACCTAGATACCTTTTTAACACATAGTATACACATAGTAACACATAGTAGATTTTTTAACGTTTTAAGCTTAGCTCTAATTTTTTAAATCATTTCTTTTTAAGCATTCTCTTTTATCATAACAATCACATAGGCTATATGGATGTTAAAATTTTACGAGCAGAGGGGTAGGTTTATAGGCATCGTATATAGGTAGGTAGTGAAATTTCCTGGCCAAAAAAAATGTGCCAGAACCTATTGTTTTGTTGCTGAAAGTAGGGAAGATACACAAAATTAAAAGATATAATAATTATTAATCCTTTTCAGTAATAAACGGCTCCAAGTATCATTAGAATAATAAAGACACGTGGGAAATGGAAACGTCTCCCTTAGAGAAATCTAAAATTAGTTTTAGGGTGTCGCAACAACTCGCCCTCGACTCGACCTCGACTGTAAACAAGTCGAACACTTGTAGACGTTCGAACTGCAAGCTTAAAGGCTGTAAAGTCGGATACGATCTGTCGGTCAGTACTACCAACTAAATAAAGAACGCCCGAGCAAAGAGCTCACTGGTACTCGCTTGCACCTTACTTAGACCACAGCACAAAGTTAGCAGCAAAATAATCTGCATGGAATCTTAGCTCAGAGCTTTGTCAATTTAGCATTTTTTTATGAAATGTGCCTTGAAACAACAATAACCACAAAATTTTCAATATTACATTCATTACTTTAACCAAATATACTGCATCTTTGCTGCTTTTTAATCATGATTTTCGCTTTAGAATTGTTACAGTAGTAATTCATGATGAAGAACGCAGATAAGCTAGAAACTACATACTCATAGTTGCACAAAATTAATACTGTAAATAAAATTAACTTAGATGCGGATTTAATAGAACCATTGTTAGTTTGCTCGGGAAGGTTAAATCACAATTTATTTGCATCAAAATGTTTTAGTTGCGAACTAAGATTATAAATACTATGAGTATCTTATTTCGCAGAAGTAATCTCCGTTACTCGACAGGTAAGGTAAGGGTCCTTCCCGTTACTCAGTGAACTATCAGGTTACTTTCTCCAATTGAATGTTTTGGCTTTTGCAACCACTTATTATTAAGCGCCCTGCAGGCACATTAAAGTTTGCTGCTACTAAAAAACTGACTATACATCTTTATAAAAGCATACTGTTTAAGGTGCGCTGTGACTTAGCTTTCCGAGAACACTACGACCCTGCAGTTTTAATTAAAATCCTGCTTCAACTACGTATATTTTTCTTGAATCGGTAAAGTAAACTTAGGTAGTCGGAAGTGAACAGCATCACTCCTTGTTTTTTAATGCGGCCGTAAAGTCATAATTGAAAACGTTGAGGTATAAAATATTTTATGTTCTGCAAATTTATTTTTCCATTTACAATTTTACCTTGATAGCATGTTTATAACATTTTAATATTAGAACGCATTTTATACTTCTTTTTATTTCAAACTGCCTTCTTCCCGCTACTCTATCTGCGTTGATTTTAGAATTAGGTTAAGAAGGATAAGAACTATCCCATCTATTAAGTTAGGCCAAATTACACGCTATGCATAACATTAAAATCTGTCAAGTGGTTTCGGAGTTCATCGAACCATCGGGTTTGAAATTATCTACTATATGTCAAAATGAAGTGAGATCAACAATCAAGCAGGTTGCCTGATATCTCTGAAATCAATCGTTCTTCTTTATTTCTTCTCATAAGGCTACAACCTTGTATGGTAGCATTTTATTCAAATAGCAGGTGATATAAACTTCGAACTTGAAACTTTGTATAGGTAATATAACGAGATTAAGTATTTACTAAAACATACTTTCAAATTCATAGCGTTCATATTTAGAAATAAAAATACTCGTAGAACTTTCGATGGCGGTGAAACTATTTCTCGCCCAGGAAAACACCTTAAAACGCCAATCCGAATTCCGAAGAAATTTCGGTTTTCGAATATCGGGCCAAAATCAATTTTATTCCAAATTCCAAATATCCAGTTCTATCAAAGCTCTAGCGATATATTCATACCTTGTGGGTAGTCTCTTATTTTGAACTAGGATCGTAATTTTAATATCACTAAAACTAAACTAAAAAAATTTACTACGTTACTCTGGGGATCCACGGATGGAAATTCAACTTTTATATTAACCAACGTCATATAAATTCTATAGTATCCACGGGCTCTTTCTATTGTTTTTATAGCACGACCTAGCATACCTATGTTTACACTGGTGTCGGAACGGAAAAACGTTAGTTCATACTCAATATCTTATCCGGTGCATGTCGTATATGTTCGTTTTCTATAAAACTCCAATAGCATTCATTGCAAATTATATACACTATAGGCATAAAACTATTTATGGGTATGATATTAACTAATGAGCGTAAGTGCACTCGAATGAAGCGAACTTCAGCAGCAATGCACTGCAGTCAATAAAACCCTGAACTAAATTTGATTGGTTGAAATATTTTAAATTCATTATATCTGGAGCCCGTGTCTGTCTTCATTACAACTGCAGGATTGCTGGAGCATACATCGCCACAGAAATTCAGTTGATGGCGGTGATTTAGTCTAGAATCCGTCAGAAAATCAGCATACAGTTACACAACGATACAAACTTTTACACACTTGCACAGTATAGAAGATGGATATTTGTATCCTTAATAGTTTGTTTCTTTTTATTTACTTTGCTATAATTGTCGTAGTATAACTAAAATTGTTCAACGAAAAGTCCGTCCTAGTGAAGTATAGACTACAGAATTTTGTGGAAAGTGTTGGTGCTCATAACACAAGTCTGATCTTAAAATAAGCACCTCAGTTTAACAAAATTCACTTCTTGTGTATAACTTACCTTATTAATTAAGTGCTTATTGTACAAATATTTTGGAATATACAGTTATTATCATAGTATTGCCAGAGAGTCCGTAGGAACTTCATCTGTGCATTCCTCATTTTAATTTTTAATATCCTCATTTTATGACGAAAATGCCAAATACTAAATGACCACTAAGAAAATATGAATTTAATTTTTGGCAGGTAAGTTTCGATTTATCGAGTCTCGAGTTATCGAGAGTAGGACAACCCAATAAAGGATTTTATTTCCACGTCTAAAAGTTGAAACTTCACACAAAATCTCAGAATCTGGCATAATACCAAGCTGAAACCTCTACGCTGACTCTGTAAACATGGGATTTTACATGTAAGTATTTATGCTCTTTCTTTTACCCCTAAATAGTTCGAAATTGAGCAAAAGGATTAGAATAAAGTTTATGGTGATTTCTTGCCATAAAAACTTAAATTACAAAAATGTGACAAAGACTATATCGCACAGTTAGTTTCAATATGAATTCATCATTACCCCATGCAATGTCGCTCGCAATAGTTTCTCGTACGACAAAGTCATTACATAAATTTTGTTGCGTGTCAGTGCGTAATTGAAATACGCACTGAGGGCAGCTCCTTACAGTTCTCCTGTTGGTTGGTCGGTCGGTTATGACAGCCAATTAGGACAAGACCTTAGAAGACACAACTTTTTTTTATATGAGTAGGTAATACTTTATTTTTACCCAAAGTTTCCACGTTCAGTCAATTCTCCTGCGCGCTTTAGAGAGGCCAACTATAAGGCTACGTTTAACACTGCTCTGATGTAGCTGATCTATGATTTAGATCATCCGCAATCATGATCCTCAGTAAATCCGGAGTGGCGGAATTTTGCAATCATTGTCCTGATTAGAAGGGAATGAGTTTGCTGTAACATAGCATACATTTCGCAGCGAGTACTAGCGATCACTGGTTAACAGTATGAAATGAGTCCAGTGTTCTACGGCGTAGCATTTCCGTAGCACAGTATGATGATTCGTAGACCTATAAATATTTAAATGCTATAGCTGCAATTCTGTGTTGCGTATGCTATGGAGCCACGCCACGCTATAATGAGCATTTTTGAAGATGAAGTCTAGTTTCCGATGTTTTAATCTTTAATCACGGGTCTTAGCGATCATTCATCCGCATATCATTGACTGCGCCTAGTGTTATTTAAAATGTATACGAATATACATAATTATATTATTATTTTTGTTCTATATGCAATATTACTTACCTACTACAACATTCACCCGCTCATCATAATTTTTTTTGATATTGTTAAGTTTTCGCGATGGTTCCGAGCATAAAAAGACTTTCCTACGTTAAGTTTTAACAAATAATTATATTGAAGTGTACTTGATTTTTTTTACTTCGCGTGTCACTACATATTATAAACATAAATTAGAGATGAATTGTATGAGGTGCAATAATATAGTAACAATTCGTTAAATAAATTAATACAAAAGTACAAAAACAGATCGTTTATTCGTAATACCCTGGGCGGGAAAACTTCAATTGTATTTTTGTTAGTCTATTTTTATTTCGACGGACAGTAGATTTCCACGCCATTTGCAAGATATTCTCATTCTTTATCTTCCTTTGTTACATTTATATTACAGTCATATCGTTTTACAGGAAAGAAGTATAAAATAAAGTCTGAAATTTCTGAGAAATGACAAAAACATTTGCCCAGTTAAGTTAATTAGTAATAAGCAACCTACAAACCCCATAAAGATGGTTACCTGATGAAGAAAACGTAAATTGAATTCAGGATGCTCAGGACTGCATAGATTTGCCATCGTAGCGACGACAGAAGAGTGCACTTCGGAACCTCAAAACGCTGATGATTTTTGTAACACGCACAAAAGCGTAATTCATTTCAGTGAACTCTCTGCAAGCATCAATTCATTCATAAAAAAGAAAATTCGTGAAACAAAACAGGAGTCAACATTGAAACGTTCCCGCTATTCTATGCTCGCAGAACTAAATTAACCGACGCAGCCATTTTTAATGCCAATGACGAAGCCGTTTTTCACGTCGCTGCGTTTTTTTGTCTTTACGTACGGCTGATTAAACAAGCCAACTGTAATCGCATACGTTCACACCAAATTACTTTAACTGCTACTACACGGGAAAATAAACCTTGAGACAAATAAATACGGGTGGAGTTGATACACCAAATTAGTTTGCGGATGCGCTTTACACACGGTGGAAGCTGTGACGTCACTGACAGTCCCGGCATGCGGCTATCAAAGCGTACATACAAGTGGACAAACAAAAATGTGATCACAATAGCGCGGTATTCAGCAGAACTGTGCAAATGTTTGCTCTATAAATGAGTTTATATTTTATGGTGAATCAATCGTAATACTTTTTGGGCAGTATTTCGCAAACCAAATACATTGCTGTTACCGTTAGGCTTTTTATAAATGCGTGTTAAAAAAATCACAATATTCGAACACTGATCCGAAACTATATTCATAGCCACATCACCAGCACCACTGCCACCTATCAAATTAATTGCCGATATACTTACAAGCGGCGTCTCTCCTTGTCCGCAAGACTAATAACGGTATTATAATATAAGGATTCTTGGCATTCTCATTACGAAGATATTACCAATATTATAAAGATATCAGTGATCGTGCTGTGATGTGATGTTGTACGAGTATGAGCTGTGAGCATCAAGTAGCCTGTCTACTTGTTTGTAGATTTAAAATTAGTATAACTGAAACGGGCTTAGATGGTACCGGTTTTATTGAATAATAATTATTTTCTTTGATCATACCTAAAGTCAAGTACAATATACTATACGAGTTAAACTCCAACCAGACAGCCGGCTGAAACTAAAGGTAAAAAATATAAAAACGCAATAAGAGATTACTAAGTCTTTGCAGCGTTTAAGAACGGGATTTAACGATTCTATGAAATCCAGTGGATGGTTGAAATATACGATTCGCTATTCCAATTCCACCGTTTTCGATTTGGAAACCGGGTATTTTCGTGGAACGTAATCCCGTATAAAGTAAATTGACTCTATCTACGTATATTTCTTTGCACTTTAATATCACTAGCCGCGCTAGTACTCTTAGATTCCGAATTCATATATTTACTATCTTCTCGACTTTTCTGACTTAAGCGTATATATTTTAGTTTTTGACTCAATAAACGAATCTTATCTTATTATTATCATCTTAGCATAATTACAAGATTAACAAAAGAAGAAAATATCATATCCCCCCCCCCACCTCTTATTACTGTAAAATAGTCAATGCACAACTAAATCATACTCCATACTGGACCAAAGAAGTTTCTGTAAGTTGATGCATTGCTAATACGTTGGAATAAGATTGATGCTTCAAACCATAAACCGGAACTCAAGAAATGCTACGTTTACGGCAGATTGTGGGCACCAGAACTAAAATTACTTGAACTTTCAAAAAGTCATTAAAAGATTTGACATAAACTTTAAAATACGGAGACAAGCTCTATACAGACTCTATCTCAAGGAATGTAAAGAAACACAATAAGAGATTACTAAGTATTGGTTTAAGAACGGAATTTTACGGTTCTATGAAATCCAATCGATGGCTGAAATACTATTCGATATTCCAATTCTACCGTTTTCGATTTGGAAACTGGGTATTTTCGTGGAACGTCATCCCGTATAAAGTAAATTGACTCTATCTCTATCTTTTTTGATTGACAATTTCCTTAACATAGCTTTTATCGTTTTTCCAAATTAAAGGCATACGTAGCTTGTCCCGACTCATCACAAAAATGTTGGTCATTAATTTGGACGCGTGCTGCAGTTCGAAATGACTGTCGATGAACTTTAGTAATAAAATAACACATCTCATGTTATTCTCTTTCCTTCTCTTCATTTATTATAGTATTAAGGTCCGCCCAAACATAATAAAAATGTAAATGACTTCATAGTCAATCGAAGTAAATTCTTGGTTTGCCAATTTACACTCAAATACATATTTTTTACTGATTATTGCACCACGATATGTGTCGATATACCAAATTAAAGGATAACACAGCTTTTTCCTACTTATTACAGAAGTGTCAGTCAAAATTCCGCTATATGCTTGCTTCAGCTAGTAATTGCTTTCAGAAATCATTTGCGTCAATAAAAGAAAATTTTTCTTTTGTAAGTTAAAGTCAAACACATAATTTCAGTTTTTCTTTTTACTGATTATTACTAATTTCCTCAACATAATTTGTGTCGTTATTCCAAATTAAAGGATTATGCAGCTTTTCTACTTATTACAGAAATGTCAGCCATCATTCCGCTGAACGCGTGCTGGGGCTAGTAATTGCTTTCAGCGCTCTTTCCTATCCATAACATAAATCATATCAATAAAATTAATAGAATATTTTCAAAACTTACACGTAACTTTAAGTATGAGTTTCAAATACCTTTTAGTAGGGAATGTATTATCAGTGATGTACCTCCCCTGTACCTGTTATATTTACCTTTCTAAGAAAAAAATTGTTTCTTCTATCTTACTGGTAACTACCTATATTATTGCATTGAGGACTAAGTATATTGCCCGTAAAATATTTTTTGTATCGATATTCCACGTTTCCACGTAGCGTAGAAATACTGTAAGGATATTATATGGCTTTCACTCTAAAAGCTTTATTTTATTATGGCACACGCTAACTATACCAATACTTTGACGATACTTCTAATGTTCGCGACACAGCTGACTCATCTAGGCTCATCAAAGAATCTGTTTTCAAATTCAAATGATAAATTATCCATCACTGTAAATAACCTTTAAAATGTCATTTTCACTTCTAAATATTCGCCTTCTAAGCTTTGCTTTGTAGGTATTCATTTGTATCGTTTGTATTTGCTTTAAGTAGATAAATGATTTTTTTTCATCTACCTGTGTGTAGTATTATTATATTTAATTTAAAAATTCTCCTGAAAAGTGCGCCAGAAAGCTAGCTTAATAATATGAATTTTTATCGCCAAATATATTATGATTTATGAATAGTAAGAGACATAGGTTAACGGGAAAATATGCGACACGTAACAAACAAAGGTCGTACAAAGTTGGTGACTGAGAACAAAGTAGCGAAATAGCTCTTTCGTTTCTCGTGATAAAGCAATTTACGATTTCCGTTGTTCGCCACAAACAACCGAGTTTCGTGATTTCTGCCCGCCGTCCAAATTGCTTGCACTGCGAAACCACGACCACTGACGTGTATGTATGTTGTATGTATTTGTGCGTACAATTTTTTGTAAAAAGATATTTTGAGTACGGAGGAAAATTTGTATTTTCGGTCCTGTGAATAGCAATTATTCAATTTGGTGTACCTTCAACGTATTTTATAAGCCGTTGATTGACAACACTTTAGCTAACCAAGCATACAGTAGTTAATTGGTAGGTAAATAATATCTAGTAACCTTACATTGTAGGCGATATCTAAAATTAAAGAAGAAGGAAGTATATAGATCCTCGTATATTGAAAAATATTAGCTGTTCACACGAGTATAACTTTGCCAGGCAACGTTCTCCATTATCAATTACGTATACTCGGATGAGTACAACGTACGATATTGATATTACACGGTTTAATCGCATTCGAGGCGCCTCGAGTAGCATACACTGGCTACATTGCAGCATCGACAGCTGATGTAGTTAATACATGACTGCACGATGAGTTTCAAAATCATATAAATACCTCAAAATCATATAATAATATTGAATCTGTATAAGACGAATCTAATATTTCTCATAATATCTTATTCATTGTTATCTTACATTTAATAACACAGTATCATAGGTCTTCTGGTGGCTTCGACAGCTGGCTTCGTTATTTACGTGACTCTGAGAAATGAGTTTTTAAATAAATTCCAAGCGCGTGGCGTCCGTCGTCGTGTGTTGTAAGCTCACAGGTAGCTTTGAACAGAGTTCATTGTCTATCGTATACCTTTTTTCATAAATCCTCTTGGATTTTCCTTTTTCTTAACATTTTCTAATAGATTTTGCTAATTTTAAAAATATAATCTCTTTTACCAGAGTGGTCGAATCGGTAAAATAAAAGCAAATAGTGTTCACTTTGGCAGAATGCAAGAAATATCTTATTGGCACGAAGTACCGTACCGCTACCATCTTAATCCATCGTAAAGTAGCATGTTCTTCATGTCTTGTGTTTTGGCGATACATCTTAGTCATGGAAACCCGCATACAACCGCAGGTAACATTTCTGGACTATTTGAGTTTGGATGTCGTTGGTCTGATTGCTCGTTTGCTACTCTATTAGTATAATTATGCAAATATTAAAATCAGACTTTCACTGTGTAAGTACGAATACAATATCATTATATTAGTGACGCATTGCCATAGAGACCTTTTGTAAGCTGATATCGTTTACTTGTGATATATTGCTTGCGGGGTCGTTACCTCACGGTAATGGGGCGTACGAGAAAAGACGGCCTGCATTGTTACACCTATCAAAGAAAATTGTTACTTAGTAGGTGCTGTAACTTAATAGATAGAACCTAGGACTTTTATTGCTACAGGTATAAATACAGATAAATTAAATGAATGATCAATTCAATAATATTTTTACCTACTTTATTCAAAATGTTCATATCTTTCCCAAATTTGCTTAACGCCTACCTTAATATAGGTAAAGCAAATTTGGGCCTACAATCCACAGATACATTTAATCTTGATGCTCAGCTTGTGTTACGTAAAATTAGCGCAAATTAACCTGTGAATTTCCACATTCGAATAAAATTTATTTCACAATGTATAAATTAAATTCTGGTTATAAATTCTAAAAAGTAAATCCTTCACACGCTCGACGCCATAATTGCTGAAATGTATATCATTATGGTAATCGGTCTGAAGCGTTAGATCATAAAATAACTTAACATATAATTTAGTCCATTTGAGGAAAATCAGAGGCATTCGCAAGCGGGATTTTTTATGCGCGCACATTAGGGGACATTACACAGCACGCCCTCGCCCACGAAATATTATTTTTGAAGCTGTTTAGGTGCTTTTTATTTGGGGCTGGCAATTCCTGGCAAATGAGTTTCTAAGTGTGAATAAATCTCTCTGTGTCCGCTCGCCGAAAACTTCCATTATTATCATTTTGTTTCGACTGTGAACAATCCAAGAGAGGCTGTCTCAACGATACTTATCGTGAAATACTTGTGAATTGTGACAATTAGAGGCTTTTTCAACCGTAAACTTCCGAGCTGAATGGCAGATAAAATCAAAGATGATAAATATACGGTATCGCGATAACTTTTATTGCTTGCTTAATGGCTTCGTAGTTTCGTTTTACTGATTCTAATTTTATTTTTCTTAACAACACCAAAAGTATCTCACATAAGTATACTCCACCACACATTTTTGTACGTACGGCTTCTACGTAAAGGCAATCAAAATAATCTTAATCGAATAAAATTGACAAACAACCGATAATAATTGGTTATCCTACAAATACGTAGCTTAATTCGGTATGGCCAGAAGGTAAATATTCAAACAGACCTTTCATAGTTATTAACGTTCAATTAATATTAATAAATATTTATTGTCTGCCTCGGGCAAATAGTCTTGTTTCATTTTTGGTTGTCCAATACCGTTTCGTACTCTGCACTCTGCGCAAAGTATATCATTGTCGCAGCCATAACCCCCTTGTTCGTAACAAACAATCGTACTGGCATCCATAGGACAAAGTACGATTTGAGGTCATACGTTTGTGCGATGATAATGAGGGCTAAGATCTTGCTGCTTGAAGTAATCTATCTCCGACAGCCATAGGTACCTCCAGAAAACACCAGACATTAAAACAACACAAAACATCACGTCGTAGTCGCTTTGTACATACAATTGCATGCCAACGATGTAAAAAAACTTTGATTGCGTGATTCAGAATACCCGTGGCAGTCCTGTTCTGTATAGATATTCTGCGCTTTCTGTTTCATTTAAATTTCGGGAACAAGAACCCTTTGATTGTATTTGTCCCTGCCGTAATAACAGCTCTTATAAAAATTGCCAAGCTCAACCCCGCAAATTGAAGGTCTTTTGTAAAGAGTTATAAAGTAAAGTACGACATTATGGTCACCGTAATTATGGGATATTTGAAAATGTACAATTTTTCCTTTTGGTGACCAATAATTAAATGGTTTAAAATATTTCCAGCATTTCAGAGAGGCTTACTCGTATTTTTAAAATTCCGAGTTTGCACGCTATTTTGTTGCACGTTATTATGTTGCTGTCTCTTTATACCTCATAGAAATGTTTTGTTTACGTAGATGAAACCCAATCCTTCTCTCCTCCCTTTTTTGTTAGAATTTTTGAAAATAAGCATTTTAGAGTATTACTAGTATAACGGAACTTATAATACAACTTGACTTCCTTAGCTATAAGTGATAACTATAGGTCCGTTTTCAGCTAAAATGTTCGTCTTACTGTAACTTCGAGAAACCTGAATCTTTGAAAGTATAAATATTATTATCCAATAAAATTCTCGTGTCACAATATTAGTTATCATACTCGTCCGAAACGGCTTGACCGATTTTTATGAAATTTTATATGCATATTCAGTAGGTCAGAGACTCGGCTACTATTTATTTTTCATACCCCTAAGTGATAAGGGTTGTCCACCCCTAACATTTTTATTTAATTTTTTTTAATCATGTGGCATTAAAAATATATAGAACGCTCAAGTTTCACCCTTCTATCACCAACCCCTATTTTTAATAGTCATTTTAGTAATTTAATAATTTTTCATCCGGCTTGATAACTTATATGACAAACAACGTTTGCTGGGTCAGCTAGTGATGTATAAATACCATTCCAGTGTACATCTCCTATAGGTATAAGCACCTAATCGTGAAACTTGAGTCCAATAATAATAATAATTTACGTTTATGAAATTAGAAGTCAAATTAGAAATATAAACAAGAAACTCGTTGGCGAAGGCCCTATTCTGGTTGCAACCGTCAAACTCCCAAAGGGAGGCACCCTGCACACAAGTCTTTCTTGATATGTGTAGCAATGCAACTCAATAGATATATCCTAAATCTAGGGTTGTCGTAGGACTTCAGTAGCAAGCTCCTTCACATTGTTATATATTCATATTTTGCTTAAAAATAGCGGTGTCGATCGACTTTGTTTATAATTAATTTCACAATATATTTAAGTCCCGAAAAAGTGCATTAAATAACGTATAAAATATGGACAAAATCTTAAAATATTTCGCTTGACAACTAGATATAAAAAAACTACATAAAACGAACTAATTGAAAACCCATTATAATAGCGTAAGTGTTAGCAGTGTATCTTTGATAAATGATAGACCCGAAATATTCTCCTCAATACTGTATTGCATAGCACTTGTTTTGATGTTTTATTTTTGTAATTTTAACATTATTTTTTTACAATTTCAGTGCGTAGGTCAATCTCATTTATTTCATTTTCTTCAGTTGCCAATTTCCAAGAAAAATAATAACCTGTTTCCATTGCAATTTCCTTGGAACAATCGCGGTAATAGACCTCTCTCAGGGCGTGCCACTAAACCCAATCTTCATCCAGATACCTACTTTTGAATCAATCTTTCTTTAAAAAATATTATTCGTATGCAAGTTCAGCTTGTACCGTAAAGCTTTATTTTAAGAGCATCCCTACGGCTCGCACACATATGCACCACCGATAAAATATACTACGTATTACTAGCAGAGAAATCAGGAATCGACAAGGCGTCGGATGGTCCCCACACAGTCGTCTCCTACTTTGTTGTTTGGGGCATAAATTCAAATACCTATTATGTGAGCTTTCTACCAACAAATTAGTTTTATTGATATTATCTAGGGATTTGTTACAAGGAAATCTGCAGCCACCTGGAAATTGTATTTCTCGTTGTGTTTGCAATAAATGTGACTCCTCAATGTAAAATATATTGCTCGATTTGCCCCCCGATTTTGTGATAAGGGAATGGGAGATTTAAATCTTAAAACCCATAAGGAGCATCGCTTCTCTGCTATATAGCCGTATTGACTACATACTCTAATTGACTTGACTACTCGATTACTCGATTGTAAAGTTCAATGTCGAAAGACCGACATACCCGTACAATAAAACACCAAACATCTCGTGAAAATGAGAATGGTTTACAAGTATGTACCTACCTCTTAGAAAAGATTCCTATTTTACGTAAAAACACTACGGCCTACACTAAACTTAGCACAAAAACAATAACTCTTTATTGTACACCATAAAAGAAAAGTTACCAAAAAACAAATAAGTAGACAAGATAAATCCAAGCAAAGCAAATAAACTTTCTTCACAAATATAGATCCGATGTTTTCCGAAATAACATGAGGATGCTTCGTATATCGCAAATATTCCTATTTCAGATACGTGATCGCCCGTAGGTGTCGCCACCTCCGCACTTACATTACAAATCTTATTTGCGCTCGGAACGGAATACGTTTTTCCCCGTATCACAAAGAAATAAAATTGAAGTTTCTGTTTGTAATGTCAAAATTAAAACCTTATACTTAATGCATAATTATGTGGATGTTTGTGCCATTATTTTAATTAAAACCATAAATTTAACAAATCTCAATGTCTTTACATTCCTTTTTCTATGCCGGCTGGTGTCCAAAACAGCCAATTTAACTATAAGATATTAATACTATAAAAGAATGATAAAGTTAATGCAATAAAAATAATAAATATTTAAGTGAATAAATTTTCATTGCAAACATGGGTCCAATGGGTGATCACCCGTAGGTGTCGCTACCTCCGGACTTATACATTACTAATCTTAATTGCGCTCAGGACGGAATTTGTTTCGCGCCCCCATCGGCATTTTTATTACATACGAGTACATCATCCGTCGCGTTATTATGGGTACATATAGTACGATATTACGTAATAATGTATAGTTCTTATACTACAAAGAAATAAAATTTCTACAAAGAAAAAATAAAAAAACATATACCTAGACGAATTGAGAACCTCCTCCTTTTTTGAAGTCTGTTATTCATAAAGTTTCTATTTGTAATGTCAAAATAATAGTTTTTAAATTCATACAGACCTCAAAAATCGTCTTTTTAATGTCTTTAATTTTGTATGTCTGTTTTAGATATATTTATTTCAGAATCGTGATGACTTGTCGCGGTGTCGCGGGTGTCGCGGCCTTACATTACAAATCTTATTTGCGCTCAAGACGGAATTCGTTTTGCGTCCTATCGGCATTTTTATTACCTACAATACATCACCCATCGCAATATCAGCGGGTGCATATGGGACATAAATAAAATCTTCCCAATATTGCTTGGATCAAAATGTTAAACGATTATAAATGATGTTTCGATATGCGTGATAGGTGCCTACCTACCATACTTCAACTTTGCTTGTGATTTAGAAAAATAATAATAATATGATTTGCTGCAACGGCGAAGGAAAACACTTCATGCCTGAGAGTTCTCCAAAATATTTTTTAATGCATGTGAAGTTCACCAACTCGCATTAAGCCAGCGTGGTGGACTGGTGTAGTGGGTCACTTCTTCATGTGGGTCATTACTTTTTTGAGTAATCAAAATACATTTTTCGCTTTAAATTTAAAATCATACTAACTTATATTCGTAGGTTTAATAATTGTATCACATTTTTTACTATTGTATAAGGCTGACCTTTACACAAACTCATAGTAAACAAACATTTAATAGAATTTTATAGAATAGTGCCACACATTGTCGAAACGCCAAAGACTAATCCTATGGAGAATCGATACAAAAGAATTCGGATTTGTGCTTCAAATTTCACCGGATCATGTCAGCTGGGTGACCGGGCATGGCCATCTGAATACAAATCCCGTCCGTTACCTGCCCACGTCAATTGGACCTCTCCAATTCTTTCCCAACCCTCTTTATGTTACCTCTGGTACAAAAATACAGGAGAGAAAAGGGATCTTCCAAAGCTGGTTGACAAGCTGGGCTCCAACTAAACCACCTGAGATTTCAATTTGCGGACCTGAATATATTTATTTGAATCGCATTTGTGGTTTTGTTAAAACGGTCAAGAATTCTATTACAATAACATATTTTTATGATAAAATCTTCAATGTTTTCAGTGGTAAAGTGGAGTTTTAGGATAATTTTGTAGTCCACTTTTTAAAGTCTTGTTAAGTTGGTGCTATAATTGCATCGCGTACAAGCTCTACCTTACATTTTCTCTACTTAAACCATTGACAAACTTACAGTTAAAATTTAGTCGTTTAACAGGCGAATCGTATTTCAACAAACGATTTGCAATCACAACGTTTATTGCACTGGAATAACAAAATGAAGCTATAAATACCTTAAAGTATTTTTGATATGCACCATATTGTTTGGATGTTCGCCAAGAACGTCGCTATCCCCAACGCTGGCTCGACACCAGCACTGATATTTTAATATGAACACATAAAACGAGGCTTTTATTACATTTTTTCCTAAAACTTCGAGACATTTCTATTACTTTATACACTCCGTGTTATGTGACGAATTCAGAGTATAACATATTACAGCATTACCGAAAGAAGTGAGGAACGTACAAATTGATGTCAATATTATGCTTATTAATAAATAATTTTATATTGTACGCTTTTCTAATGAAGTCACACTCTACATTCAGATTTTATTTTATGCCCCTCATACAAAAAGGCAAATCTAATGACCATTGTATCCATTGTTCACGACATATTTCTATTTTATCTACTATCTTCTGTCTACTGTCCACTGTCTTCTGTCTACTTCCTACTGCCTACTGTCTACTGTCTACTGTTTACTATCTACTATTAACTATCTACTACTACTATCCCGACATAAAGAGAAATTTCAAAAAGCATACAGTAAGCTTTCAGCTTGTTTTAAAATACAAAGTTACGAGTTAATCAATATACTCGTATTATGTAAGCCGTTACAATCATGAATAGCCCACTGCATTGGTTGGTAGGTCTCGGCTATCATCTTAAATTATGTTTTTATCTAAAATTTAATTTAATTTCTTTCTTAAACTACTTTTAACTAAAAATCATGACCCCAATAATAGTCGATCCGGCGCTAACACTTAAGATAATCAAAACCTTATCCTAGGTAAGTTTGCGTTTCTAAAGAAGCTGTTTTAATAAATGCTTCGAGATACAATAGAACAATTAGCGGATCTTGGCTCAGCTTTGGCTTGTAGGTAAAAGAAGAAAAGTGATTGCTCCAACTTTATGTACCTGTACAATTGTAATTAAAAGAAAAACTTTCTCTCGCCCTAGTTCCGCTGTACTAATAAAAAGCCTTACTGCGGCAACACCAAGCTATTTTTTGATTCCTATTTTATACTCAGACGCAGTAATGAGAATACAATTAATTACATTTATAGAAAAGTTTCAGTGCTGCAAGTTATAATTATGTTTTTTTTTCAGCGGCTGTATATTAACTTGGCTATTGAACCAACTATTGACCCGCCTTTAGACTCGTCTGTTTACCCAACTGTCAAACCAATTGTTGACTCAACGTGGTAGATGGACTTTAATTAAACTGAAAAAATGCCCGAATAATTCGTAGAAACGAATCAATAGAATCAATAGAATAACATCAAATATCGAACACTAAAATCGTCGTATACGAAAATTCAAGAACAAAGTCGGCATATTGAGTCTCGGTAAGTACAATATTTGATACAGTATCTCACAGACGTATAGGTAATAAACCGGCATATTTGCCGAGACGGACCTCCCACCTCACGATTGAATGCAGGGGATGTTCTGTTTTATTAGAGAGGCCAATAAATTCCGTACGTGAGGCGACGGATCGACACGGGATCACACGAAAAAAATATTTGCTTTCTTTGTACCTTCGTATCAGAAAATACCTACTGAGCCCGTCTCGAAACGTGTGGTTCGGTAACAAAGCCAATGTGAACTTGGAATTTCCAAAGCAGAATTTCCAGGCATACATTTTTAATCAAACATATTGCTGTAGCACGTATAGGATACAAAACATTTTGAGACATTTTCAATTATTATCTTGGGGTTACAAGAAGTAGATTTTTACTGAATATCGACAATAGCTGTATGATACTCACATTTATTCCTTTAAAGCTTTACCTATTTTAATTTTAATTAAAACACTTATTTTCCACTTATTGTATATGTAAAAAATGGATTTTAGGGCATGGAGGTTGGACCCTCCATGCCTAAATCTCGTATGCCTTGGTAATCATGAAGTCTCAGATCTCTAGTAATTACATTTCATTTTTACGAAAAATTTGCTTTTCCTTTATTGTCGCTCGTTGTAGTTGTATGCTTGGTCTTATTGTGAACAAAGACTTCACAAATAACATTTCGTATTATTTTACGAGTATTCTTGGGCTATACCTACAACGAGGGGTCGAGCTAAGTCTATCTAGCAAGAACACGTTCCTTCCATCTCAACAACATATTTTGCAATTTCATTTCCCTTGCGAGAGCGACACGGTTCGCGACACCTTATTCTTCTGGAGCGTAATATTTTCTGTTACCGTGCAATCTTGCCTCCAACTAACCCCGCGATACAGATGTTACACCCAAATTCTTCACACTGAAATACGTTAAGCAGATAGTGTATAGCTCTCTACTTAATACAGGAAGCTTTATCTAAGGCTGCTTGTTATCATAAAAAATATTGTCTTATAGTCGAATTTCTTGTTTAGTGAACCTGGCCAAAAAATTAGTCAGTAGTTACCTGATATGTTATTCGTATTACCAAGACAAATATTACAGGGAAATAGGAAAACGAATAACAAGATCATCAATTGCTGAATGCAAAGTTAGTTTGTTAATTTATAAATGAAAACTTTTAACGGCTTACTGACATCCAGAGTTACCAAAAATACCTTGTGTAAAATGATTTCATCATCTCGAAAACATAGGGTTAGTGGAGTTTCGTCATTATAAAAAATGGTGTAGTTTGGTCATTGCTATATTAAATTTAATTAACCTGGTGTAGTTTTGTTATGAACTCAAAAAACATATTAGGTATGCAATTTTATTTCCCCTGCAATTCCTACATGGTTCACGCGACATCTTATTCTAAAAACCTCTCTCAAAAGTGAGCAATATTTTCCGCAGGGTTCATCTTTATCACAATATCCTTACTGTCGCACAGCTGAGAACGCATTTCAGTGTGATATATATTGATTCCTAGATTTTTTTATAGGATAGATTCCGATTCGGCAACATTCGACAAAACAAAATTAATTTTAAACATTTACACCTTACACACCTTAGACCTACACAGTGCACACGAACTAACATATTATTATTGTCACTAGGTTTAACCCATCCATTTTTAAGTCCTTCCACGAGGCACCAGGGCTCTCCTTGTGTACGCTGAAGCGTATTCCATTCCGCTTGAATGCTGATTTTTCAAAGTATTTCAAGTTGTTTCATTTACTGATCATTCATTGATTTTATTATACAGTGTTTCATTTAAAAATACCTATACGCAATATCTTATATTCCCAAGCGAGCGGCAATCGACGCAATATTTGTGGATGTAATTGCGAGCGGTGCGCCGGCGGGGCAATTTCCGACACTCAAACTGTTTCTATTTACACAAACCTATACAGCGGCGCTCAAATAAAGTGTGTTTACCGTCGTACGTCATTGATCATCCAATGGGAAATTGAAGATTGGAACGCTTTAGAATCTTTGGACTTCTTATTTCAAGTTCGCATAGCTGGTTATAGCTAGTACGTTCAATTATTCATCAAACATTCCTTCCTTCCTTTCAGCCCTTCGTAATGCACTGCTGGATATGGCCTTCTCTAAGCGAAGCCATTTCGCCCGGTCCTGGGCTCTTTGAGTCCAACGATATCCCGTTGTCTTCTTCAGATCATCAGTCCATCTGATCGAAAGACGGCCTGTACTCCTTTTGTCTAGACGCGGTCGCCATTCGAGGACCTTTCTTCTTATATTCTATTACTTATAAAATTATGTTTTTTTTCAATATTCCCTAGTCTCCCTACTCCCAGTATCCCTTAAGAGGCCTCAAATCGTCGGGATATTGATTGAGAAAATTACTATCGTTGCGCTGGTGGAGTAATTTCCAACACCTGAATTGTTACTATTTACACAAACTACAGGCCGTATAAACTGTTTTCTATATCGTAGAGCATTCACCCTGGGATATGTACATCACACTCCTTTATTGGAACTCTCTGTATTCTATTAAGTATTTTTTTTATTTCTCATAGGTTTAGGCCGCGCTCATATTGGCTGCGTTTTCGTACGAGTTCAACTCGTGCGTATACGTTCCTTCACACACGAGCAATCCCCACCTTAGATATAATTATGTACAAGTCAGAGTTGTCGTACGTCGACTTAGTTGCGCGCAGCGTGAGCGCTCCCATAGTATTTCTAAAGTGGGGATTGATCGTGCGTGAACGCGCACAGAAGTTAAAATCGTAAAAAAACACATCCAAACTGAAGGCGGCATTGGGCTTATTGCTAACAATGGTACCATAGCAATATTTGCCATATAATATTTTGAAGGTAATTTCATTCGACGAGAGTAGGTATTAAAGCTGGATTTCTACGATATCTACACAAGTACCTACTCGTAAGTTCTTGTTGGAGCTATTGGTAAAAACTAATAACTAATGCCTTTCAACTTGTACAGCTAAACCAAACTTTATTTCTTTGAGATTCTTTCGCTCTTCGTCTTTACAACTCGTAGAAAAAGTTTACGTAGGTAGGTACAAGTTTTCTCAATATTTTTCAGTTCAACATTCTAACTTTCGCAATTTTCGAATAACTTACAGCGAAATGTATTGATTGCACCTACTGCACAATTTAATTAATTTCTCACTAACTTCAACCTCCAAGCCGCTCCTTAGTTTATGAAACAAATATTGGCTGGAGCAAATACTCTTAGAATTTAATCATGCATAACATTATATCAGTATAATATATAAAATGCTGTATTTTACTGCAATACGTGTGTTGATTTGGAGAGTTGCGAAGGTCTATGCTAGAGAACCTTCTCTACGTTGTGTTTTATTATGTTGATCGTTAATTAACTTACGAGTACATTCGTGAAGAACATGCTGATTCACAGGGGGTTGTAAAAGAGGCGGGAAAATGAACAAATGATTTACGTACATTCTGTAACCTGTGAATGACCCACTGCGAAGTCGGGTCCCCACTCACAATGAGAAGATGTAGGCCTTAGTCCACCGCGCTGGCCTAATGCGGTTTGGTGGATCTGACACGCCTTCTAGAACATTATGGAGAACTCTTAGACAGGCAGGTTTCCTCACGATGTTTTTTCTACATCGTTACATCAGGCGATATTTAATTTTATAGCTCTTCAGTCAAACACTTATCAAAACTCTCGTTTACCCCAGATCGAAACTGGATCAAAACACATTTGAAATTATTACCTATAGTTCGACTTAGATAGATTTCAATTTGCACAGCTCTCTTTACGTATTATTAGTACACATGCATTATATTTATAAACCGCATTATATTTTATCATAAACGCCGAACATACGACATCTCGACAAATTACACAATAACAATATGGTAAAAGGGAAAACGGATCCACAGTTTTATTTAGCAAAGCGCGGTAGGTATTATCAAAAATACATTTGCAATTTCATTTCCCACGGGGCGTCTCGTGGTTCACGCGATACCTCATTTTTGTCAAAATATACTTACTTTTCTGCCCTGCAATTCTGGGACCCTTACCGGAAATCCTTCTTTTTATAACAATCTGTAATATAGAAGTGTATAAAAATGTTCTAAGATCACTATGTAAGTATATTTTTTATTTATTTTATATTCTTAATGACTTTTTTGTGAAGATTAACAAGACGGGTTTGTACATTTTTTCATCTATGAATTTATATCTGACAGCTATTTAGGAGCTTTTGGAACTATGAATATATTTCGGTTTGCGATCAGTTGTTGAACACAAGTGCAACAACAAATTAAAATTGATTTTTTGTGACTTTCCTGCACCACTGCCGCTCACAAAATCCGCAGTCAAAAAATTATCTTAATAGGTTATAAAAATCCTTCGGAATAAAATATATACTATACCTACATAGTATATATAGGGTGACAATAAAGAAAGATCAAAACCGCAAAGTCTTTCCTTAAGTAGACAAAAATAAGTAGATATTTTTTCAATAAAACCGGCAAACGCTCAACGCAACACATAGCGCCCTCATCACTGTGTTTATTTTTCTGGCTGTAGCAGATAGAGATCGTTCCGCGAAATGAGCTCAGAAAATAAAAAGCAAGTGAAATATATCATTAGGTACCTAAAGAAACTTTAAAAATGATGAAAATGATCAGTTAGTTTTCAACATATCATTGCTAGAAACGTAGACAATATCTAGGTAATACATTTTTATGACGTAAAAACCCATTAAGAGGCAGTTTTTTTTAATCCTTAAGTATGGGTTTTAAAAAAGGGATGAAAGTGGCTAGTAAAATCTACGCGGAATAATATTTATATCCAAGAGCATTTAGGCTCTTTCAAACTTAAATTTTACCATAGACTTTAAACAGGCCAGTTTATATTGAGTCAGATGAAATAAAATGATCCACATACACAGTACAACCAAAGTGTACAACGAGTGCATACGGGTATGCATATCGTACTCTATGGTCCACGAACCGAGAGCCTTTTTTAATTTCTTTAAAAACTCACAAATAAAGTTCACAAAAGTGTATATGACGGGTCTAACAGGCCCCGCGCTCGTTTTTTGCCAAGGATAAAACTAACTGACGCAACTGTTTTCAACTAAAAAATGTCGTAGAATTTTTGTCTGTTGCAAAGCCTATGTGACTATGCAATATACATTCCATGAAATTGAAATTTCATTTTCATTTTATTTAAGTTTCGCACCGTTTGTTTATAGAATTTTGAGTTTTCTATCCACGAACGAGAGAGAACGAGTAGATATCTCTAATTATAGCTAGCATGGATCTGTGGATCCATAGCCGACAACGGGAAATCGTGCCATGTTCATGTACATTCAAAAAAGTTTATTCTCTACAACAATGGTCTTTATGACCTAAAGTCCATAGTTTCCGAGATATCGGCCAAAAACCTTTTTTCAAGATGGCGCTTAAAGATCCACCTGGATCTGTCAACATTTTGTGATTTAATAAAGAAAGAGATCAGACATTTAGTGCAAAGTTAAATTCTTTTTTTACTGGCCTAATCAGTGACACCCCTAATGTTACAGATACCAGTAACCATTAAATACCTACCATCATGTTACTCGTCAATTCGTTAACCCGCCACATAATTCTACGTTTATCTGCAATTAATCCTTCAATGTACCTATACTTTAACATAATAATGAAATGTGATCATGCACGTTAATGAAACTTATCGACAGTTCTACATTTTCAGACTCGATCCCTTTAGCTTTCTTGATCCAGTTGTTTTAAAAATATTTTGCACGAAGTTTAACTTAAAAATTTTGAAAAACACGAGCTATGCCTTTGATAGTCGTTTTTAACGTGACCCTTTCATTCTGAAATTTCCAACGCAAAAACGGAGAGAAAAAAGAGTTGGCACTCCATAGGAGTACTAACGAACATTCATAAACTGGGAAAGGTTTTAAATTTCAGCGATCTAATAATCCAGTTCGCTCTACATAGTTTTCATTCGGACTCAATTCGAAGTTCGGATATATAAAAAACGACCGGGCTTTGGGTATCTGTGAGGCCGGTTCAAAAGAATAATAATTTTAGGGTGAATTTTTCAGCGGGCAGCGGGCAGCCGGGGTTCGCATTTTATTGCACACTATTCCGGCGAATAAACGCGGGAGGGGGTTAATGGACTGCCACAGGGAGGCTGCCTCCCTCCCCACCGCATTGGCTGCGAATATTCAATATTTTTGCTCCTGAATCGAAGCTGGCCGCGCTGAGGCTAACCACTTATTAGTGGTCCGTGATGAACGGCCTCGCAGCCACAGTTTATACAGCCTAAATCTATGATTATTTCTACTTTTGGTCAGATATTCTTTAATGTTTATCACAGGAATTATAATATTTGCTAACTTGCCTATGAACTTTTTGTGTCCCACATTCAGTCTTTTCAGACAAGGGGTGACATGGATCCACCATGCTGTTCGAACACGGATCGATGGAGATACTTATAAACTTAACTGTTTATAATTATCTTTATCATCTAACGATTAAGGTAAAGATAAAGTCTTTATCATTATGTTATTAGGTTATGGTTACAGATAAGTAGGTATGTAGTTATTTATCTATTGTAGTTCTGGGAGGATGTTTATTACCACCAGAAGTGGATTATCCATAAGGAAATTTAGCCACGTGCCAATGGACAGAACATAAGGTGCACTCGCTAAGATTTTAACAAAAATAGTAAGTAATTATGAAATCCTATCCTATCAAAAACGACTGATCGAATTTGGATAAACTTGGTATGTTGAAACGATGATACGCGACACGACGCGACACCACTTGTCATTATGCCACGCGACACGAGGCAATGCAACACGACACGAGGCATGACTTACGAGTAGATTATAATATGCTACATGACTGGTTGGACAATTCTTTTGGTGATTACAGTCGTTTTTGTTGGTGTTATTGTTAATGGTAGTCTCTAGTCGTGCTCAACAGTGGCACATAAAAGAGTTGAAGCCGAGGAAAGCAGATAGGGATAAAATTAAACTCAAAACAATTAACCTCCTTAAATATACCTTTAAAACTACTATGTAGGTACGATATATAACGTTATATTTCTGTTCATACTCCACGTACCTATAAAGAAGAAGTTTAGCATGACGTTATGCTATCGGGCGCCTACAAACACTGACGGCCGCCTGGTTTTTAAAATTCCAAAACTCGCTTAAAAACTTTGCCTTTCTCAAAATATGGGCTGAATCAGCTATAAAGCTGGCTATCGTACATACTTATATTTATACGAATGGCACAAAGAGTTCCATAGCGAAACTTCTCGAAGCTAAGTATAAACAGCGACGTGCTTGAAGCTAAACCACACTAGGTGGTAGAGCCATAGTTATTCAGGGTACGAGTACATAATATGTACATTACTGTCACCATCTTTACCGCCGTGAAGCAGAATTTCTTCCAAGCCATGTCTTGTGTTCCGGTTGGGAGTTGGGGTTGCCGCATAAACTTTATTTGAGGGGGACATGGTCCCCAAAGGAACACTGTGGGGTTTTAGCCGGTTATAATCAGGCATTTCAACAATTCAATTTTGCAATAGCAGAGTGTAGGTACGTAATGATGGATGGAGAATAAAATTGTGGTCACTGCAGATATTGACCTTTGTAAAACGTGAATAGCTTCAAAAATTAATTGGTGCTTGGTACTTGAATTCGAACTATCATAGAACTATATAATGTCAACAAAATAAATCCGAACACTATCATTATAATTATTCAAGCAATTAATTTAAATATCATACCAGTCATCTTTTTAATTCTAAGTAGGTGCTCAGTAATGCCTGTTCTTTAATCTATAATCTCAACGAGTCAACTTGAATTCACAGCGCTCGCTGCCTTTTTCACAAAAGCAACCATTACCGCATTTAATTAAATCCTCATTTTTACATAATTTCACGGCATAATTACTTACGTAATTTAAGCAATTTATGCTCCCTGCGTAATTAATTTTAACTCAAATGGAAATAAGTAGTTTTAGTTTAGAAAAGTAGGTCCAATAAAATTATTGTTAACACAAATAATTATTATTTTAATTAGTAATTCAATAATATTTGGTAGGTAAATTATTACTGTTTAACTACGAAAAATAAGAAAAAAAAATTTAACTATTTTTTTAAATAAGCTGTTTTGCTTGGAACATAAAATACGAACACTATAAATTGGAGTATTGATAACGAATTTCAAAAAATATGCCGATGACGCCAACAAAAATTCTGACTGTTAAAGACCACTGTTTGACCTCGAAAAGTTTTTCAATCGTATCACAAATTGAACTAATCGTAAGGTACCGACATATACTACTATAGACTACAAACTCCATCACCTCTCTTGGACCTAACTAAGAATTCAGTGGACGTACTTACCTATAAATAAAAATTTAACGTGCCTCAGCGGCAAGCACTGGTAATTACGAGCATACAACATAAAACAAATCTGAAATAACGAACAGGACTTCATAAACCTACAAGCACTCATTCACAAACTGAACAGGATTTAAATTTCAGCGATCTAATAAACCTGGGTGGTTTTTACTCGGACTCGTTTTTTGAGGTTGGCATATGAGAGAAAAACTAGGTATAGCGCTTATTTTTGGTATGTTTTATATAAAGCAACGTATTTTAATGAGTGTAAAGCAAAAAAACGATAAATAAACGAGGGTGCTACTAGGCGACGTTTGGTAGGCACTAAAGGCCGACCTAAAACATATCTAAAGCCCTTATGACCAAGGTGTAGTTTATGACTTTTACTTCAGTCAAGAAAACTAGACTACTCTAATCAATCTCTTTTGGTTATTTTCATTCCAATCAATAATCTTTTACGATCGTGTATAAAAGTGAAAATAAAAAACATTTTAAGTTACCTTCCGGGCACACGTTTTAAATATTACAAATCCACTGCTTTCAACAGCTTAATAAATGCAATATAGCTATAGCACTCCAGCAAGTTAGTTTACATGCTGAAGTAATTTATTTATTGAAATCCTTTCCATAGGCGGCAGGTGATCACGCGAGCCACTCTTTACGGAACTCGTTAGAATTGCAATAAATGCAAATTGGAAATGTACTAATTGAAAGGAAAATTTATTTTTCAGTGCGCGTACATCTGTTGCCTATTAGTGGCCCACCCAATGAGAGGGATAAAGCCGATCTCGGCCTGAATCCACCACGCTGGCCTTGGGCAGATTGAGAGCTCCTAATGCATGCGGATTTCTTTACGATGTTGTTTTTTTATTAATAGGAATTTCTCGTATGCGTAAGTACCTAAATATTATCTTCTTTAGGTCAGTCGTCAGTCCAAAATCGAAAAGTCTTTACATAAATGAAAGTAAAAGTACGAATAAGAAGGGCAAAGACATTTTGGAAACAAATTTTAATTCAGTTTCTTTATAAAATTGTGTAGGAACAGAACAGGAACAGTATTACGATGGATCAACTCTGAAGTAACGAGTCGTCGACTACCCCGTGATTGTGTAATACCCCCCGCGTTGGTACACAAGTCGCGCTAACTAAAACTTTCCTTTTGATAACGCCAATGAACTGAATATTCTTTTTATTCCCTTCCTGTGACATAATATTTTGACAATTTTAAACTTTGTAACTACGGACAATTTTGCTATCATCGTTTTACTTTTATAGAAATTATGTATCTTGAGAAAAAAAATCCTAACTTTCAGAGGAATAGTAGCGGTATCGTTACGTTGCGTTAACGTTTTGTTTTGAAAACAATTTAATTTTTTCTATATCAGCCCTTATTCTATAAAATTTCTTAGGAACTGTTTAATGCTTGGAAACTTTGCATAATATTTTTTGTTTTCATTTCAAATGCCTTTCTTAGGACAATATCGGTGAGGAGCATAAAGTATTCTGTTGGAACAAATTGGAAGTTAACGAGTCGTCGACGCATCCCCAAGTTTCTCACGATTGTGAACAACTCGCATACTCACGTTTTCACAAGTCGTGCTGGCTAAAAGTTTTCTTTTCAAATCTTTTGATAGCGCCAATGAACTGAATATCCTTATGTTCCCCTTTTTATTCTCTAAGGGTGACTTCTAGTAAAAGGCACCAGCGATGCTCAAGTTAAAACGTAATTTCAATTTTAAAGTTGATGGTATAATGTATATTTATTTTCTATTTATGTTCAAAGATAAGGAAGATGCGGTTTCGCATACGCTGCCAGAAGTATTAGTTTTCGTTCCTTTTTATAGAAACCGATTCCGGAAAAAAAATAGTACATTTACGAGTAATGGCTGGCCTGTGATTGTATTGAAATATCGGTAGTTGTGCTTTGACCTACATTTTTATGAGGGTAAAACGTCGATGCCTGCCTCGCAAATAATTTTGTGCTCATATGTGTCGTACTCATGCGAAAATATTGCATGCTGCAATTTCCGATCTCATTGTCCGGATATAACGTTTTGTTTTTTATCGTCTGCGTTTCGTCGGTTTCATTTTTAAATATTTCTAACGCTTTTCATTCGGTCGGTCGAACATTCGGTGAGCATATTATAATTTTGAGGACGACGACGAGAACTGCAGCAGGTATAACTAATGTTAAAAAGTATGGACATGGATAAATAAATAAGAAATTCACTAGAAATTTAATCAAGATCAAAGCTCCCTTTGAGGTTGTAAGTATTGTTCTAAGTGAGGATGTATTAGGTACTCCTTCATATGCCTGTCGACCCTCTGCTTGTCAGGAGATTGCACCACTGGTAACCTAAATCGCGCTATCGATGTTTTTTTACATCATTGGTGGCATATATGGCTCAAAGCACAATAGAGTAATTTTCCAAATAGACCACAGTAGTAGATACATTAACGTCACAGGAGAGATGAAATAAAGTAGTTTCTAAATCATAAAAGATAATGGCGGTATGAAACAAAAATAAAAATAAATATTAGCAAGATAATAGCATTACGCAATGGACGTAATCCTAAATTCACGTCCAATGGGCCGAGGTAATGGAAAGTTGTGGCACATAACACGGGGCCTATTACTGAGACCAGTAGCCCGCAGTAGATAATATTTTATCAGAGGTTTTTTGAGCATAGACAGCTTTTTAGAGACATGTCTAATATATTAACAACTATGATATTATACTTGTACTGTGTTGATATTCAAATTTCGCGTAGGTATCTATAGAATTCAGCTTCCAAAGATTTGAGTAAACCGTAGGTTGTGTAGAATTCGGTTTGCTTTTCATTTTTTACGATTTCCAGAGTAGAATTCGGTTGCTTAGTAGGTAATACATAATAATAATACTAATTAAGTAATACTTACACTGCATCTAAGAGAACTGTACAATGTAACGTTACATAACTTTATCGATCAAGAGGTCCTCCTAACGACAGACAAATATTTTCTAGACCGTATAAATTTCATTTTTCTTAGAACTAATGTTTAGTCGGCCTTTTTTTCCTAAAAAATATAAGCCATATATCTACTATGCTCAGATATTTCTAATTTATTGCATTCTACTACCCAAAAATGTAAATATCCACAATCGTCGCCTCACGTTCTGTTTCTCAGAAAATGGGCGCGAGATATTAAATGTAAATGTAAATGGAACTTGGATGTAAGCTAAGCAGCGCAACCCACCCCGACCTCCTTTAATATACGCATTACCTACATCTTTATCCTGTAACACTTGGAGCCCACTTTATTTTATATCTTATTTAATTTTCAAATTGCCCTTCTTGCTAAATTCATGGTAGTTTTCACCAAATTTTACGCGTTAATATATTCTGTAGGTATCTTTGTTAAAAATGAAATTCTTATTATATCTATTTTTTTTATATTATAATAAAATTGTAGAAAATTAAAATCTGTACATGCAAAATATTTTAAAAAGACTAATTGATTTGGGATAAAGGACGATAACCAAAACCAAAAATCGCGTTTACAGAATTAATGTCTGTCTGTCTGTCTGTTAATTTGTTACCCGATCACTACAAATCTACTGAACGGATTTTGATGAAATTTGGTATGGACATAGCTTATATCCTGGACCAACATATAGGATAGTTTTTATTTGGATATCGATTACAGAAAAAATAAAAAATTCAAAACATTCATCATCATCTACTTTGTTATTGCAGGAATTAAACACAAAAAATATGATGTGGTTTGATGTTATTTACAATCAGTATTTTTTATGATACTAATTAATAATTAGGATTTTATCCAGATATTAAGGAGAAAAAACAATTTTTCCATTTCCATATTCGTAATAATCGATTTGGCGCTCTTCCATTCGGTGCGATTTTGTATACATAATATCCACTTTCTGTCAGCCCATAGTATAGCTAAGTTTAGCTATGATTTGTATAGCAAATGAGCAAATGGCAATGCAGGCAACCTGATCTTAAGTGGTCACTGCAACCCACTCACCTCTAACCTCAAATAGAATTGAGATCCTATCTATGGGCGTAAGTTGGTATACTGCTTCTCATGCGTATACTAAGACGGTCTAGTGAAATATGTACTTACATAGGTATTTCTGGCAACAATAATTAGTCAATACCTCCTCAAGCGAAGCACAAGGCGAGAAAAATATGGTGCTTCACGGGTAAAAAGATAGGTAACTAGGTACGTTCTTTTAAATATTTTGCACCGAGTCCCATTAATATTACCGAGTGGTTCTTTCCACTGTATCCAACCCACTAGCCACTCATGTCCGCGATTTTGACTTTCTATTGCTCACATTTGACTTTCTATTGCCTCTGTGGTTTCCGATTTTTGCTTTTACCGCAAGTTATCGTATTATATTGCTAGTCCAGTCATTTTGAACATTAAAAATCGAAAATTTAACAATAATTCCAAAAGTTTTCAAACTTCGGTCAAGTGAATGGTACATTGGGACGACAATAAATCTCATTTTGCAACCTTGTCCGCAGTCCGGAACATTGCTAAAATTGCAATTAAATTAATTTTTGCTATATGGTCGTGAAAAAAATTCCAAAAGTTCTGCAAACTTGGAGTGGTGTTAAATATATTATTTTACATCACGTGTCAAATTTGCAACCAATTTAAGTGTACGGAACATTCTTTTTTATTAAAATTAATGTTTTTCTTTATTAAACTGAAGGAAAACGTTCCAAAAGTTCTGCAAATTTGACAGATATATCGGAAAAATATACCGAACGATTGTATAAATTTGCAACCTTTTACGTTGACCGGAACATATTTATTTATAATTCTTTTTAATTCGTGGTCATTTTTTCGAGTAAGGTGGTCTCGGAATAATTACAAAAGTTTTGAAACTTGGTTGCAAACTTCGAAAACATCTATTCTGATGCATTTGCAAATTTGCAACCTCATACGCGATCCGGAACTTTATGCAATTTGCAAAAATGTATTTTTTTTATTTTATCACCTTATTACATTTTTGCAAATTGCATAAAGTTCCGGATCGCGTATGAGGTTGCAAATTTGCAAATGCATCAGAATAGATGTTTTCGAAGTTTGCAACCAAGTTTCAAAACTTTTGTAATTATTCCGAGACCACCTTACTCGAAAAAATGACCACGAATTAAAAAGAATTATAAATAAATATGTTCCGGTCAACGTAAAAGGTTGCAAATTTGTACAATCGTTCGGTATATTTTTCCGATATATCTGTCAAATTTGCAGAACTTTTGGAACGTTTTCCTTCAGTTTCATAAAGAAAAACATTAATTTTAATAAAAAAGAATGTTCCGTACACTTAAATTGGTTGCAAATTTGACACGTGATGTAAAATAATATATTTAACACCACTCCAAGTTTGCAGAACTTTTGGAATTTTTTTCACGACCATATAGCAAAAATTAATTTAATTGCAATTTTAGCAATGTTCCGGACTGCGGACAAGGTTGCAAAATGAGATTTATTGTCGTCCCAATGTACCATTCACTTGACCGAAGTTTGAAAACTTTTGGAATTATTGTGAATTAAATGTTCAAACTGACTGGACTATGCAGAGTAATTTTGTTTCGGTGGATTTGTATCAAATTTTGTTTCATTCAGTGTAGCTTAGAGAATTGTTTTATTAGAGATTAATTCCATTAATAACACAAAATTGTGTCCGTTAGGTTCCTTTCAACGATTTTTTATTTACAATATTGATCTGTCCTTCTCATCTGCCCCCGCCTCTGCCTCCTTTGTCTCTGTTAGGAGGCAGATAGGTAATGTAAGATAGTAGGTGCTTAAAAAGAATTGACGCAACTTACTAAACTAATGAGTTCGCTGAATTATTAGCTTAATTGGTGACGTTAAAAACAACAGGAAATTTATAATGAAGTCCATGTAACAAAAGAAAAATGAAAAAAGCCATGAAAAGAATATTTTTATCATACAACGGGCGGTCGGTGCTCCGAGGACTTTTAATAACAGGTGTAGAAATCCGTGGTCGAGGGACAAAGGACGAGGTCTGTTCTTGGGAAAATGGGCATTAAAAAACAACACACCTATGTATTCAGATTATAATAGCGGAAGTAAAGAAGTATTTTGGACCGAAAAGAAATCTTTACATAAGAGCTAGGATTCTTCATATGAAATTGTCAAAAAGAAACAAGAATCACAAATACACCCATTTTTCCATAAAACCAGTAATAACATAATAGAAACAACAAAAAGATGAGATTTATACTCGGATATATATTTGAAACAAAAGAATATAAAAAGGACATAATTCATGCAGCAGGCACGATCCTCAGTTTTAATATCAGGTGCGGGTACAAAGGACGGGCTCCGTTCGCCGCCAGTCTCCTCGCAGACACATTCAGGCCACACCGCAACCAAAAACGTTTGAATAGAGACCGCTCGCTAACGAATCAGGAACCCATCTCTCGACAATTTTGTTTTCCCCATCTAGATAAGTTAGTAGTAAGTAGGTAACCTACCTACCTATCTGATTTCACAGTTTATTGTCTTAACATCCTACCAACACCAGTCAGAAAAGTCTTTGACCACCTACCACGTCTTTGCAAAGGAGTACCTACTTACCTACATGCGGTCTTCCAACTACGTCCGACGATCTAGGGACAGGCGAAGCGGGGAATAGTCATCATTGGTAACACACACGCCTAGTTTAAAAGGCGGCAAAAATTTATGTAGGTACCCCGACGCGGCGAAATCCAGGTATTTCGCATCTCCTGTCTTGTGGTTGGATCGGATCTTGAAGACCTGAATTCTCAACCGACACATAGACACGAAAAATTGCACGAAATGCATGCATGTATTTGGACTATGTAGCATTGTAGGCAAATTGTACAATGGGTTAATATAAAATACTTCTATAAAGAGGTACCTACATGTAAGACAGACAGCAAACATTATTAATACGTTATTAGTAAACAGTAATAAGGCAAAAAGAACAAACTAATGCTGAAGCGAATAACAGGAATGGTAATGTCGCCGGTTTTTCGCGGGGTCGGAAAATGAGAAAGCGTTTAATAATGAGGCCGCCTATAAACGCGGCCGTTTCTTTTTATTTCGCTCCCTCGACCTATCTTTGTCTGCCATTGTGTTTATATGAAGCTTATTATGATACTCTCTTTGACAAAAACTCGCATCAGTTTGGTTTGTTTGTCCGTAAATGCCCTTCGGCCTTTGTGACGGTGCCATTGTGTAATAATACCTTACATTCTTTGGTACCTCATAGGGTTTGGCGTTCTACTAAATTAGAGTAGATGTGTGTTTATTCGGAGTTTCCAACCTATCTTTTCAGCTGTCCTGCTTACTAACAAGCAAAAACAAGTCAGGTTAATTAGTTCTTGGATTGCCGAGGTACAGTTCCGAAAAGTTGGTCTGATCAACCAAGAAACCAAGAAAAGCTGAAGAGAAAAGGGAAGGAATTCTGACACTCAATTCAATTTAATAGAAAGCATGGAATAGGGAGGATCCGTAGGTCCACGGAATAAGCACATGTAGGTACCTTTACTGGTGACAAGATCCATCATTTTATTAAAGGAAATAACAGGATATGTCAGATGTCTGAGTTGGTAAATTTAAAAAAATTGCCAGCTTAACGTACGTAGCCATGGCCTAACAGATAGCGTTAAAACATCTTAGCAGTGTTCACGATAATACTTTAAACAAAAATAATGCATTTTTGCCACATGGCGAAGACCATCTTTGTTCTAAAAACTCTTTTTTTGTTACAAAACATAACAAATTATAACAATGATCATTAGGATATCTGAGGAATGCTGCACCGCACTGTAAGTATGTTTTTTTGTATTACAATTAAACACAAATAGCATCAAATCGCTTACTATATTGAATAATAATAAAAAATATTTACAACCTTAATTAACATACTTAACACTTTAACATACATCACTTAAAAATAAATGAACTATTTTCAGACTCTTAATCAGATAATTTTATGTCAATCCAAACGGCCGTAAGATAAAATAAATTAATACAAGAAGAAAGAAGCAGCACACAATGTCATACTGTCAGTCATTATGTATTTTTATCGGATCAGTGAACTGAGCTGTTAG
This sequence comes from Erynnis tages, assembly GCA_905147235.1. Taxonomy (NCBI): domain Eukaryota; kingdom Metazoa; phylum Arthropoda; class Insecta; order Lepidoptera; family Hesperiidae; genus Erynnis; species Erynnis tages. The sequence continues at coordinate 4,845,145 of LR990087.1, forward strand.
TATGTAAAATAACGCTGGCGCCGGGACTAGAGCAAGATACCACAATTCCTTGAAACCTGTCAACGATATTATCCCATAAGCATGTATGAGCCAATGCCCAATAAGAATTATAAGATTTCTTGTATTGGTTATAGATGACATAAGTAGAGCAGGTGCTGATTGATCAATCTTGATTGAAAAGTGGGATGCTGATGTCATCATAGATATTATGATGACGATGTAGGGAAAGGAACAATCTGCAACAAAAAAACTTTTATTAATGTAGGTAAGTGTGGAAACATATTTTATTTTCACAAAAAAACCTATTGAATATTATGTTTTTGGCTGACTACTATAACATTGGAAAACATACACATTAATGATTTATGTGCTGAATTCACTAAACAAGCACTAATATTCAGCTAACTTTTTCATGACTCCAAATTTTTTTAATTAACTAAAAAAAAGTTAAAGACTGAAAACATCATCATAATATTATAATCATTATCTTCGACCATAATATAACAGAGAAAATATATTATGTATCACTCCAACATTGTGTACATGCATCACACTGCCTCTCTTTCTTCACTCTAGCTCTAGCAATCACCTTTTCACCAAATCTAGAGTATGTAGAGTAAAGTGTAAGTTATGACTTATCTTAAACTTTTTAAAAATACATGACAATAACTTACAAATCAATCCTGCTGCTACAGTATGTGTAAGCACCAGAATCGGGTAGAAATATAATGCACAGTATATAGCCTTCTTGCCCGAGCCAAAGCCATGCCACATCAATAAACATGGTCTTACAGTGATTGTCAGCAGAAGACTAAATGCATAGATCAGTAGTATTATTGTGTATCTGAAAAATATGAAAGAAAACTGGTTATACAAGTGCTGTTTCATAAGGCTGAGAGAATCAAAAGGGACATCACAGTGTCAAGCAAAAGCAGATGCAGTGACAATCCTTATCACAATCTTTAGATAGTGTGCGATATAAAAGTGAAAGCTAGTGATTCATGGGTCCAACAGATTGTCCCTTTGTACATCTTACATTTCCATTAATATTGCCATATAAGAAATTGGCCAAAGAGAAATTCTGTAGTGTCTTCTGCCACTCATCAAGAGGTGTTACCACAGCCACGGTTATTCTGAATCACTCTGCCAGATTTGTGAGATAGAGCTTGGAGCTCATAAGCGGTTGCTTCAGATGGCTAAAGCTATGGCCTCCACTCCAACAAACAGAAGAACACAGACATTGAAAATAAGAACTTTCATTATTGGAATGGATGTAATATAGAAAATATTCATAAGTTGTATATTTTCGTTTTATTATTCCAGATTGAGTGGTGATAGCCCAGTGGCTTAGAATTCAACCTCAAAAAGAAAGGTTCCAGGTTTGAATCACAGTGGCATACACCAATGACTTTGTAAAAAAAGTAACATAGGTATGTGCACTTTATAAAATTAAATATCACCTGCTGTTATGGTGAAGGAAAACATAGTAAGGAAACCTGCATGCCTGAGAGTTCACAAATTCATCCCAACCCATTTAGATGTTTTCACATGAAGGATTAATAAACCATTATCCATCCTCACAAATTTTGCATTTATAACCACAGAACAGATTTTATAACAGTAGTATGAGTAGGAATGGTGACCTAGGACAATAGAATATACTTACAGTGGGTACACAGCCTCCTGAGTGCAATGCAATATTTCCTTATAATCAGGCTGAGGGTTGTGTAGCAAGGTGTACCAGTCGGACAGAGCCTTGGGTGTACAGACGGACAGGGCTAGGGAACCTGTAGGTGGCAGCACCAGAAGAGCTGCTATAGTGCCAGTTGCCACCTCAAAGAATGCACAGAAGTGTTGCAGGAGGATGCCTTTCTTGCTGTAACATAGTTTTAATAGCCATTAGTAATTTTATTGTTTGTATAATTATTTATATTTTTTTATGATTATTTATTTGATAACTTGGGTGGCGCAGAGCAGAGCAATAAATACGCTGAAAATTCAAGACATTGCTTCAATTCTGTTAGGGATTGAAAAATATCTCTATAATATAATATAAATTATTATTAAGAATGCTAATCAACTGTTCAACTTTATGGAATGGTTATGAGTAGATACTTATATAATGATATAACCGACGAAAATACTCACCCTTTGCCAACTGCAACCATATCAATAAAAAACCAATGTAATACTAGCGGCAGAAGCACCATAAACCCAAGATACTGCCAGTCATATAACATTGGCTCTTCCGTACAAGGCATGCAATAGCTAGTGTCATTCGTACGGAAACCGCGAGGGCATGCTCCGCACTCACTCCAGTCTCCATTCTGCAGCTGTGTTCTGCCACAATACAGCCCTGGACAGGTTTTTACTATCGACATCTCGGTCTTGCGAGTCGCCAATGACGCCAATCGCAACTTGCAGTCACAACTGATCTTCGACTTGGAACTTGACTCCGATTTTAATGGAAGAAGAAATAAGTATGTATACTTACAACTTGACAATACTAAATACTAAACGAAACAACAAACATTTTTATTTACTTTTTTTTAAATAAATAAATTATTGGATTGGCACATTGTTTGTCTGTCGTCGTTATTATGTGACAGTGACAATCACAATATTCACCAATAGTAGTCTTTGATAAGAGTGACACTAACAGTGACTGACATTGACGTAAGCAACAGGTTATTCTGAACAGAGTTGCCAATCACTATTCAAGTTTACAAAAAAATTGTTTAATAGGGTCGTTGCAAAAAAAACCTTTCCTGTTATAAATTGCATAATAATGTATTATGTCAAATTGTTATTTCTATGCAAATTGATATTTTGACGTTGGAAAACGTAAATATGACACAAAGGATCTGTATACAAACAAAACGAGGATTTTTACCCCCACGTTTCTCCTGTACTAAAGGGATTATTTCAAAGGTTGTGCACCCAAATAACCATAGACAAACTTTAATTTTTACTACATTTACTTATAGTAACATAGCTCATTCATCCTTTTTTTTAAATCAAAAAATTTTTTTATATACTGATATTTAAATCATAATTATTCAAGTGGTGGAATTGGAATGACGATAAATTAAAAAAAAGTCAATTAACAGTAAAAAATTGTATTCAATCATTTCTAAGCAAAACATTACATATTTTATTGTATTCTGTTATAAAATATTATTGTAAATGTTTCCTGCAAATACAAAAGCAATTAAAATAAACTAGCATTGTTCTTTACAATCTAAGACTACAATGCTTTGAATTTGCCTCCTTGTTGATCACGTTTTTTCGAAAAACGAGCACGAAGGCGTTTAATAATAAAGCGTAAAATATAAAATGAAGCTGTAAGTAAAACACTGACCAATGCTAGTAAAAAGGTCAAAACATCCAACATGTAGAATTTTATGAAGGAAGCGCCGACAGCCTGAGACCGAAGATGACCAGCTCCTCCATTGCGAAGCACGTATTCTGTCCACCAGATTGCATTTTCAGGACCTGATAATATAGGCTCTACTACCAAGCTCTTCAGATTGACAATTGCCTTTTTGTAACTGAAATTAAATTAAAAATTATTGTTTACATAACACAAGAACATAATTATTCTGTCGTTCGTAGTTTATTACTTCGTATACTGATTATCAGTTTTTTGAACATTAAAAAAAACATAATTTTTTCCAATGTAAGTAGGTACTAGGTGCTTGTGCATACACAATGGGATTTTAAACATTAATTTCATACCTTTCATTTGTAACAACTGTATTTATTACTGATTTGACTGTCTCTTTCTCTAAGTAGTACAAATCCAAAATCTCTCCAGCGCCGTATTTAGTTATTTCTTCCATGAACGGTTTTCTCGATCTGATTATTGGCATACCCACAATAGGCACTTCATAGAATACCGCCTCTTCTAAAGAACGTGCTCCGCCGTGGGTTATAAAAGCTTTCACGTTTGGATGACCTGTAACATAAACAATTTTCTCTCAAATAATCATAAATAGACTATTGCGAAATCGATAGGTATCTAATAAACATGAAGATTAAAGGAAGCCGTTAATATTTATTTTAAAAAGTTACTACATGACGTATAATCATAATAATAAGTTAAAAATTGTAATTAATAATGGTCCCGTCATACCTAGTATCTCCTGCTGTGGGAACCAAGGCTGTACATACACGTTATCAGGCTTGGTTATCACAGTGCTATTGCCAATCTTCCACAGCACTGTGTACGGTAGTTCGCGGAAAGCATCTGTTAGAGTTTTCAACACGTGTGCGGACAGATGCTCAGACTCTTGAACTGCTCCCAAACTAAAGTATACTGCGCCGTTAGACGCAGAGTCTAACAGTAATTTAAGATTCTGCAAGAAATGTATTTATGAAAGAACTACCAAGTAATAACAGCAGAAACAGTGATTTGCCGCAGGAACAGATATATACAATACTTACATCAACTAACTGGAATCCTGGTTTTATATGCATGCGATCAACGTAGGCAATTGCCGGGACAGACGGTCTATTCCCACTAAGAGCGGGGTTACTGGCAACAAAAAGCATATCTATATCTTGCTCGATTTCTAGCAAATTTTTCTTAAGGTTAAAAATTTTCTTGGCAACAGCTTCACAAGAAGGTAAATAATTATTGTAATATTCAGATCTAGTTTGGATATAACGGTTGACCTCAACCAACTTCTGCCAACTGCTCGCGTTCCTAAGGTTGAGGGTGTTAACATCCGGATATAAGATGGGATGAGTTGGAGCACCCTTCGCTTCATATTGATGTATTTTGCCACTGGTAGTAGTAATTGCGATGTGAGGAGCTTTATATTTTTCGGCAATCGCGTAAAGAACAGGTACATCGGCTTCTGTGATAACCAGGTCGAATTTCACATTGGGATTTACGAGCATCGCAGTCACTTGTTTGGATTTCAGTTGAGCCGCTGCTAGTTTGATAGAAAGATCATTTAAAGCCCGCATCCGTGGATAAAAGTCGTCAGTGTTAGTAATTAACTTTGTGTACTCTTCCCAAAACGGTAGGGACTCCTCGGCAACACCCAGCTCTACTATTCTCTCGACATCTGGATATTGAAATTGGCCTGGATAAGGCGTTATCACAACCAGAGAATGACCTCTTTGAGTGAGCAGCGAAACATATCCTCTAAATACAAGGTGATCCGTAAACGACAATGATGAAAACACCGCTAAAATAGATGCACTGTCAACTGCAGCTAAACCAAGTAAAAATATGGAAATCAAAAAACTAATGTTAACCGCCATTTTTAAATTCTGCCGTAAACGTGACTATTCGCTACAAGTGTGTTGGTTCGAAAGGCTGGCTTTCAGTGAGTAATGAGTTCAGCAGGGTCTAAAACAACTGTGTAAATATTAAAACCAATAAATTGTAGTTGGACACAAAACATCAACAAGGTCATGCTCATGATAATGGTGAACAATTACTTAAAAGCAATGAATTTTATTATTGGTAGACTACCAATAATAACTCATTGCTTTTAAGAAGTAGGTAGGTGTACTCGTTCTTCTAATTACTACAGTTTTAGTTTCAAACCTAAAAATTTAATTGATTTTCAAAAATGGCAATACCTTTAGAACATTTAATTTAATATCGTTACTACCTTTAAAACATTTAGCTTATAAGTGTCTCTTTTCCTCGGCCGGCCTCTTCCACCACGCTGCCGCTGGCCTATTGCGGTTTGTTAAAATTGTCCACAGGAATCATCAATACCTATGTAAGATTCGACTGTCTGGCCAACTAATGGGCTTCAGTCCCTACATGGCTCCGACAGGCTTGGGGCCCGATCGTGCTATATAATGTTGCCGCTATGAGCAACTATTTTTTGACGGGGCTATTTCCCGTTTGCTAGACCTTTACGATAGGCTCTCTGCCGCTCAATTCAAAGTACGTCGCCCGAGCCAAAAATATATTTTGTCCCGAGTGATACACTCTACTTTTCATCACCCTCTATGAGAAAATGATAGGGCCTTATTAAATATTCTATTGTAATATTATTATTTAATAAAACATAGAGTAACAACTAAATTGAAATTAAATAGTATCTGATAATAAAACAACTAATAAGTAATACATATTTACATTTGAGACATTTTCGCAATTATGAAAATTTATTGTTACAGTTTCATTAGGAATAGAGACTGTTGTAGATTTTATATTCTGTGTGTTTGAACTTTTGCACTTTGTGAACTTGGAACTTATAAAGAGTGGGGAAAAACTCATTCCTGCCCGCTTAAAGTTTCTTAATAGAAAACACCAACTTTGGGCGCACTTAAAGGGGAGCAAAGTGGTACTTTTCGAATAGATGGGATGAAAATAATTTTGACATGCAACTAATAACGCCGTTGCTAAGCAACACGCGTTGCAAAACAATTGTTTATTTTCTTCTTTTAAAAATAAAAAAGTCAAACAGCTGATACAGTCATAAAAATTATAAACTAAGATTTTTATCTAGGAGTAATAGGTAGACATTTGAAATCCAATAGAAATGGATTGCAGTGTATCAAACTATTCAGTGGTTGGGCGAATAGGTGAAGGAGCTCACGGACTCGTATTCAAAGCTCGGCACATACAATCCGGTCGTGAGGTGGCTCTGAAGAAAATCCTTATCAAAAACATTGAGGATGGCATCCCTATAAATGTTATGAGAGAAATCAAAGCACTTCAATTGCTGCGTTGCAAATATGTTAGTATTTTTATTTATATTGGTAGTAGCAATAAAAATACAATTATATAATACTCGAGTTAGTTTCTAATAATAAAGTCCACCGAAAAAGGGTATCGGTGACCATTAAATGGTCGATCCATCCAATCTGGTAACAGAAATATCCAGGTCCCGCCATGAGGCTCCTTACAAAGAAGGGGTGTTAAGTTGCTTGTAGCTTGAGTTTTAAATCTCTGTCAATGTCAATAGGGTCACATTATATTCTGCAGCTGATAGAATTTTGGCTATTTTAGTTAATGCTTGGTCACTAAAAATAACGTGACGTCTAGACTACTCTAGACGTTACCTACCAAATGTTTATTTTCATAACTTCTTGGGGTCAATAACAACTAATCATCAGATTGCTGAGTTCCTTACTAGGTATATACGATGTATCCCCTATAATTAAGATATGTAATTCGCGTTTCAGATAATCAAACTCTATGACATGTTTCCTCGCGGCATGAGCTTAGTATTGGTGCTGGAATACATGTGTTCAGGTTTATGGGATATGCTTCACCACAACCAACAGGAACTTACTCTGCCGAGGGTCAAAGCATACGCTCAGATGCTGTTGAAGGGTACTCGGTACATGCATGCACACTACGTCATGCATAGGGTAATTAAGAAAGTTTTTAAAGGTTAATAATAATTGAGGATTCAAGTATAATAAGTGATTTTTTCGGAGAAGTCCTTCGTTTGAGTTTAACCAGCACAAATAGCATAGCACAACGACAACATAGTAGTAACTCTCAAACGTCCTAAAACCAGGATAATCTTTTTAAATAAGTCATTTAATAAGTAGGTACAAGTAGCTTTTTAGGCAAAGCAAAATTGTCATAATTTATTGGACGGTCAAGTTTGCACAGTTTCACCACTATACATAATTTACAGGATCTGAAACCTGCAAATCTTCTGATCAATCATGAAGGAATACTAAAGATAGCTGATTTAGGCCTAGCACGTCTTTACTGGCCTGATGGTGGCAGGCCATATTCACATCAAGTAGCGACGAGGTAAGGTCAAAGTGTCACGTATTACGTTATTTATAATATTCAACTTTTGAACAAATGCATTCGAGTTTTATTTTTGCACTACAGATGGTATCGCGCACCAGAGTTATTATATGGCGCAAGATTCTACACAGAAAAGGTGGACCTGTGGTCAGTTGGCTGTATTATAGCAGAGATGATAACAAAGCAGCCCCTATTCGCTGTAAGTGCCAACTTTACAACCAAACCTTATTTTCTTAATTATGTACGATATCAGCAATTGCTCAGCTTAAAATTCGTCGACATGTTTTCGACATGTCGAAAGAACTAAACGTGTTGAACACAAAATTGGTGACTTGTCATTATTATTTTTATAGGGCGAATCAGACATCGAGCAGCTGGCCATAGTCTTGCAACACCTCGGCACGCCCACTGAAGAAACATGGCCGGGCCACTCAGAGTTGCCAGACTATCATAAGATCACGTTCCCCGAATCATCGCCAGTGCTCTGGGCAGATCTCTTGCCGGGAGTAGAATCAGAGGCTGTTGGTCTGATAAAATCATTTGTACTCTATGATGCCAATAAGAGGATATCAGCGAAAGAGGTATGATTTTTGATCTGCGATTGTTTGATCAAATTTTGGCCCAATTTCTTCTTAGTGCCTAAACGTAGCGTTTCACTACAATGAAAGCAGTAAGTATCCGTGTCAATGCTACTTGATAGGTAAAGATTATATATTTTACAGGCAGTTATGCACCCGTGGTTTCTATCGAGACCCACTCCTGCGGCACTGGAAGACATGCCAAGACCAGACACCAATAAAACCAAATAAGGTCTATAAATACAAATAAAACAGAGGTTACAATAAAATTTATTTGATTTTATTTCCTCTAACTATCCATAATAATAATTATTACAGTTGTACTTTTTCTCTATGTACAATTTGAGCCAAAATATAAGCTACATGATTTCAATAGATACACTTCTGAAATCTTAGGTACTTAGATGTGGTAGACAGGTAAGTTATTGCGACTATGAAACAAAATTGACACTCTAATGTACCAATAACGGGTACTATAGGGCAGCGGTTCCCAAACTGTTCCCAACCATTTACAGGTAAAGATATAAATATGTTATGAAAAATCCAAAAAAATACATAATATGTAAATATTAATTTTTTAATTGAAAGATGAAGCGAAAAAACAAAAGATTCTGTATTTTTACCATTTCAAATGTACTTTCTCTCTCAAATAAAAACATAACCCCATTAAACTCTAACGTCACCACAGATAAGGTAAGTTTCACTGAACCCAGTTTGGAAATCGCTGCTATTAGGAATTTATACAAAAGGATACATACCAATCCATATAAAGAAACATTCACCAACAGAAACCTAATAAATAAACCATTAAAATAAAAATGCATGTTAAAATTAAATATAAGGAGATCAAATTATACCTTTCATAGCAATTTTATGAAAGTAAAAATAAAAATCAGTTGACTATACCTGAATGTTTCTTTTTCTAATTTCTCGCACAAATAAATAATTTAATTATCATGACACCATACAGAAGAGCTCCATCCCAATTTATTTACATCCCAAAAAACTTAAATACTTATAGGTTATTCAAATAAGAAAAATGTGTCTATATTTAAAGTAAGTTTGTCTGATTTACGAATCAGGATAACATTTATTTATCTCCGTTTACAGTTCGTTAAATTAGCAATCAACCGCCGTGAGTTCCACTCTTCCATGGTGTGCGGTGTGCGCGAGGGGATCGTTCGAAACTGACCAATAAGCTAGCCTTCTACCGGCCATCGACACAGATACTGAAATGAAGAACTCGCACGTTCTGCTTTGTTCTACGCCGGCGGCCGGCAGGAGACTAGCCTAGTAGGCAGTTTCATTTCCCTCCCGCGCCCCGCACACAATGGGAGAGTCGCTCTCACGGCGGTGGGTCTCTAGTGAAATATGTAGAACTAGTACAATCCCTTCCTTGCAATCATAACTTGCTATAAGGCAAATTAATATAAGTAATTTTCATGTTTGGTTTAAGTATTGCAATACAAATTTGTTAGCGCTGAAAGTTCCTTTTTAGCAACTTTAAATGTGAAAATGGTAAAGCCTTCTGTTACCATTTTCTTATAAACGGAATAAATTAGGTATGTAATAAGTGTTATTGTATAAAAAAAAGAACATAAAATCTAGATAAATAAATGTAATGAATCCTTATTATTATAAAAATATATCATAAAACGCAATGCAATGATTTTGGCTTCGTGAAATATAAACCACAGCCTCAGTTTTAACTAAAAGGGTAAATCACCAAGATTGGCTATTGCAACATGCTCACCATTCGACACGGAATGCACAGCCAGTTCATTAAAATCATAATCAAAATGAGAAATAAGTTGTTTAGGATTCAATAAAATTATTGTACCCAATTATTTTTAAAAATAAACGTAATACGTTGAATTCGACTTCGCTGTTTTACAATTGAATTGGTACAATTGAAACCTATATTTTGTTTTTTGTTTATTATTCCTACACGATACAAATATGACTTGATCAAATGTAATGAAACAAAAAAGATAATTTTACGCAAACATCACATTTTATTTTAAATGGATAAATAAAACCTTTCCCAGATGCAAATAATTAAATGGAAATTATTCTTAAATAATTGGAATAGACAGATATTAAACTAAGGAGCCTTGACATAGGGAGCTAGGCCGCGCTCAGATTGGCCGCGATTTCGTAAGAATTCAATTCGTGCGTAAACGTGCGCTCACACCCGAATAATACCGACCTTTGAAATACTACGGGAGCGCTCGACGCTCACACTGCGCGCGAGCTAAGTTGACGTACGAAGCACGAACCGCACTACTTTGACGTTAGTGCTCATACTCGTATCGGGGCATTGATTAATCAACGCTGCATTTCACTTTAAAATTAAATATCTACTATAATATGCCTTGTGCAATCTAATATCTAATATTTATGTCACACAAAGCAATTTGGTGATTTTAATACATTTAACTACACTATCGTTTAGCACATTTACCTATTATGTATAAAGATACCATTCACAATCAATTACATATTTTTATTATAACAATAATTTTCTACACGACAAATTAAATAACCTACTTTGAATATTAGTCTTTTTACATTTATTAGTATTAGCCTAGTTAAATACTTATAGATATTTTTCGTAAACGTAGGTCCTTTAACATCCTCCTCAAAACAAATTAATCACTTAAACAATATTGATGCAATTTATTTACACAATATTTTTAATGAATCGTTAAAACAAAACTTAATAGTTCCACTTTACACTGTCTGGATTAACATAGTGTTTATTGTAACTATTTAAAATTAATCGATGGGGTATTTGTAGTGAAATTATTAATTAACATGAACTGCGTGCAAAATTATATAGGAATAAACCTTTTTAGCGAAATACATAATATTAAGAGAACAATTCAAACACCTTAAGATATAATATCAAATCAGGATTTTTATGGTCTTGAAACTAAATCATGTATTTGGAAGTAATAGGTGGTAAAAGCAATGTGATGGGAATATCATCGAATTTTTCCTCCTAAAATTATACACAATTCAAAAGGTAGAGTAAAACTGATGTTCCCTTACAATATAATGATTAATCTAAGTACATTGTTTGTATGAAAATAAGGCAACTTGAATGATAGTTAAACATAACTAAGCTGTTTTTCCAAAAGTCTTATTACCATATCTACCATTAGTGAAAAATTTCTACGTTAGTTTTTTCTATAACTTACATTCTGTATATTTTTTAACATTTTCAACATTAAAAGCAATAAAATAGGTATACTAAGACTATATTTACATCTACGAGTATATAATATACAAAGCTCTATAAGAGCAGGCTTAATAAAACCCCTACATTGCTTGAGGTAACATAAATCGTTTTTGCGTTCGAATACGACGGTACTAGAGGTAGACCTAACTTATAGTTAACGAAATTAATACAACTATGGTAATAATATAATAGAACATGGTCCTGAAACCTGCACCACTTTTTAAGCTATTAAACATAACAATATGAGTGTATATCCGGACTAAAAAAATTGTCTATGGAGTTGCCATTCTTAAGGAATAATAAGAAATACAACACTAAATTCCAATTTATATGGTAGCAATTTACATGTGTTTTAATTTGCTAATGCATGACAACATCGAAATATAAAAAACAAAATGATTAAATTCTGTTTCTTCTTCTTTCTTAAAAAAGTATTTATTAAATATATCACTTGATTTTCCACTTTGTGCAAATCTTTAGATGGGATGAGTGTGGTGTGTAGTTATGTGTCTCGTCAGCATGTATGCAGTTATTGTTATGTACACGAAACCGCGTACAATCCAACAGCCAACGCCAAGTACAACAGAATCTCACTAATCTGGCACTTCAATAAGGTCGCCGTGCCTTCTTTATGAATAAGAGGGAAGAACTGGATGATTGAACACATTGATGGTCGGTGTGTGTTGGAGTGGGAGCAGTATGTACCCATGAGGACTAAGACGGTGGCCTCAAATAAAATATCCCCGGCAACCAGCCCCTCAGCCGTAGCACGAGGCACGAAGAACACGGTGCGTGGTTACTATGACGAGGTAGCGGCACCTACGCCGCCTAGAGGTGCTCATATCATAGTCTGTTGACACGGTAGTCGGTACATAGTAGCAGCCGCAGCCGCGGCGGGTGTCAGTTGCGCAGCCAGCCGGCGGCGGCGAGGTAGCGGCGCACGGCCAGGTCGAGGTCGGCGTGCGGCGGCGGCGCGCGGCGCAGCAGCACGCCCTTCATGCTCACGTAGCGCGCCGGCGCCAGGCTCAGCGCCGCGCACAGCTGCACGACACGACACGATACAATTTTTTAATGTCAAAACAAAACCAACCGATCTGGCCACCTGATGTAAAATGGATGAGACCGACGTAGTTTTAAAATACATAAAAAATCAATTTCTTTTTAAATACCCAATTCTTATTTGTATTCTATTAGAAGTTGGATATGGAATAAGATAGGAATCTCTTAACATCATGTGACCTGCATGCTACTCATATATTTAAATTAAAAAAACAAAATCAATTTGAACAATACATGTTCTGCTGTTTAAAGGCCTCCATCTCATCTTGTTTCAAATTTCAAAAGCTTTTCTATCATTAACAGGTACAATTTGTGCACACTTAATGAACGTCACACATTGCATTATACAGTCATCCATCTTACAAAGTACAAACATTTGAAATGAAATGAGACTTCAATTATATAACAATGATCAGAAAAACTGATAGAAGCATACAATAATTATTATCATATAACAATTGTGTATCTACAATGCTACATGAATACAAGGCTACACCGAAATATTCCTTTTGTTCGCAATCAAGTTACGACACTATGTACAAATATTGACCTGACATTTCGTAATCGTGTTGAACGATCTTTCACAGTTGTAGTTTCTTGAATATATTAATTAAAAATAAATAGGTTAAATCCCTATTTATATTTCCACTATCTGTGATAGCCAAGTAAAATATTGAAAACTTTACTAAAACTGTAGTGTCATACTTTTGAGGACTAAGATGATTGCCAAAAATTTGTTTCTCGGGCTGTGATTTTTTAATGGCAATTGGCAGGCAACAAGGCCACCGGGTGATAAACGATCACCGCTGCCCATGAACATATTGTGTCATCTGCAATACCTAAAGGAAGCGAGTCCATCATTTTCTCCTTGGCTGACATCATATCAGTGACACCGCTATTGTTGCAGATGTCTTATTGTGGTGGTGAGGGGAACGAGTCTATCATCACAATTAAATCATTCAGACTACATACTTACTTATAAGTTATAACATTGGAGTTTTGGTAATCAAGGGAATTTTAATGGCATGTTAATTTTTTTCTGTTGTAGTCTCATTGGCATACAGCTGCCATTGTGATTGGTGGTTCTGACACTAATATAATAACAAAATAGTATTGAATTGGAATGACAAATTAGTAGACTTTTGAGTTTGAGTTTGGTCTCTATTAGACATAAATGAAACAGTCAGGGTGTCTGACGATGACGTACGTATTACTATCTGTATACTGTACCTGTATCTCGTTAGTGGTCAGCAACTGCCTCGAGCAGACGGCGCTGCTGCTGCTGCATGAGCTCCTTCTGCAGCATCCACATGCGGTACTTCCGTCCCGTGTGCACTTTGGGCTGGTGGAACTTGAGCCGCTTTCGCCGTCTCTGCACACAATACGTACAAATATTGTTATAGTAATTATATAAATGTTTTATAGCTATTAAAGTTTTACACTTTATCAGGAGTCACAGGAATCACAAAAATTATTGATCAAAACCCGACCAAATTTTAAATCTCAAAATTTACAACGTGATATTTGAAAGTAGCTTGTGCAAAAAATTTGTATTATGGAGTTGTGGAAAATTATTTTAAAAATATCTGCATGTTACGATGATAACAGTAATATGTTATTTATATAAAACCTAGTAGTGAATGCTGTTATCTGAGATATAGTCAATGCCTAGTTTATGTCGCAACTTCCTGTTCTATTGACTTACATGATGAGTTTATATTATTGCTATCTTGTTACTTATATTACATTTATCTATTTTATTACTTTTTTACTTAGAGAATTTTTCAGTTATATTCTTTTCAATTTGCATTTAGCTAGTAGTATTATTTATCATTTTAAGAAATATTTGAGCTTTGCTTACAAAGGATGGAGGTAGGTGTATTACATTAAGATTAATTTTATTTAAGTGATTATTATATATATTTTTGGACCGTATTTAAGGCTTTCGAAAAGGTTCAACGACTATATAAGTGTTGTATTATGGCTTTGACTAACAAATTTTTAATAACAAAATAAAACAATATTTTATGGTGTGGTTTAAAGTTACCCAAGTTGATTACAAGAATAAAATTTTAATATAGAGAAAAAATACATACTTTTTTCTTAGCTGCTGCGAGTTGTTCAGCGTTAGATCTCTTGTCAGGTTGCTGTCCAGGCACCCACTGCTGCCCTGGCGAATACAATAGTTATACGGGATCAAATCCAAACCACACGGCACAGTATGATCCTGTGTTAGTAATCACACTGTGGCCTACTGTTAGATATGGAGGGCATTATTTCACAAGCCTCTTTTGTATAATAGATTTCGATTCCTTTACAGATCTTGTCTTTTTTTATGGAACTTAAGATTTCAAGCTTCCATCACTAAAAAACTTGATTTTGTGATGATTAGAAAGTGATCTAGTTAAGATTTCCGAAAAAGTTCGAGAGATTTTCTGCTTAGAAATGTGACGTCTTAAAATTAAATCATATATTAAAAGTTTATCGATCAAAGCTATGTGCATGCTAACACCGCTTTAAATCTAATCTATCCTCCACTACTAAACATGCAAAGTTCTATGATACAATTAACACAGTCAATTTGTGTCATATAAAATACTAGATAAGTTCTAATTGTTACAATAACAATACTAACACCGCGAAAGCGGAAGCATTATGAATCTTAATATATGTGACATGAACTTATCTTAATGAATATGCAGACTTTATGAAATGATAAATGGTAAACATAAATTGTAGGCCGTTACCAAATGATAAAATATTGTAGTTAAAGATGAAGCGATTGTTTGGAAATGACAACCCATTCTTTATTTTAGAATTGCCAAAGTAAAAATAACATAAAAGAGTTGTCTATACTAAAATTAAACCTTTGAGTATTAAACCAAACCGGAGGCGCCACTAACAGGCGTTCCCCTCTGCCAAAGGTACGAGAGCGGCGATCATACTGGTTATATAAAACTAGTTGGCCGCATGTCACGCCTCATTCGTTAAGTCACAGAGCGTGCGGAAAGAGCTCCGTCAAAAATGCCGAATTGCAGTGTTTTTTGGAGTAAAAACGATCACAAACATCCAGTCTACCAAAAGATAACATTACTATTCACCTGTGAGGATTATTAAGTCTAAATTTAGTTAAATAATGCTCTAAATTAGCAAAAGATCCCATAAATATCATTATCAAAGGGTGTTACCAGCAAATTGTACTTGGTCTAATTTGGGGTAAATTTTGAGGCAGAACCTATTATCTAGCTTTACTTCTATTTCTTGTTACTTCTATGATAAGAAGCGGTGATATCCCAGTGCCTTAGATTTTTTTTAAAAGACACACCAGTTATACCTAATGGCTTCGCAATCATTAGGTGATTCGAAAAAGAAAATCAGGATTTTAATAAACACTGAAATTATTAAATTAGACTTGATGTTTTACATACAATTAATGTTCTTTATTTTTTATATTGTATATGAAAAAATAGGCTGATAGAATTCCAAAAAGTTGGCAACACATTGAGTGATGGGACATATCTAACATTTACAATAGTCGATATCGATTATTTCTCAGCGATATTTTTATATATTTATTTTGCAGTTTTCCTAAAGAGGCAGTGAATCGGGCCATTTGGATAAAATAAAATTGGGGACGAAGATGTTTTTTTTTATTAATAAATATTTTTAAATAATTCAGTGTTTTACATTTATTTTATGACACCTTGCAGATTTTGACAACAATCCTAACTTTAAGTAGTAAAAATGGAGCTATATTTTTCACGCAACTTATTTGCCATATTTAAACATTTTACGTCAAATAGATTTACGAAGAAAGTGACTCTGATTTATTTTTAAGATTTTCTTAATATGCTGTAGGTGCATATTATTTAATAAAAATATATTATCATCGATAGTTATGTCGACAGGGTCAAGTCACTATCTCGTTTACGTAACTGTCGCAATTTTGTGCGTGTTGATAGACGTCCCTACATGACAGAATGTGATAGTGTGCGTATAGTTTAAGCTAGTGTTCATTTTTTGTTTGTGAGCGTGCATTGCGATGTGATGAAAAATGCCTTAGTATTTAACATTGCATTAGTGAGCGTTGCCTCCCCCCGCACCAAAAGTGCCAGACTTTTTTGTATAGAAAGTAGCTCGCGCGGCGTCTCCGGTTTGGTTTAATACTCAAAGGGTTAAACATAAAAACAAAAAAAATCATGCTTAAAGATTTTTTGTTACTTTGAATCCTCTGTCCAGCAGTCCTATCCTGTTCAAAAGGGGGCACCAGCTGGATTACACAGTAAGGAAATGATCATGACTAATGTAGGAAAAATGTATAACGCCCATATTATTTATAATATTCCTCGTATCTTTTTAAAAATGTATCTTTAAATGTAATTAATGAAATGTAAAGATTTTTAACGTAAAAAAAATCAATTAAGTTCTTTTTTTTCCTAAAAATAGTGAAATTTAGAATAGTTTATTAAAGTGAGTTTTATTTTTCTGTTAACTGAGATTTCGTTTTTTCGTCTTTGTTTTTAATTTAATTAATGTACAATTTCACTCCCCTGGCCCTGATCAGATTCAGAGACCCTCTTCGGACATTTTCATTTCAACAACCATTACATTACATTACACGGTACACCACCAATATGGGCGTTACACAGTGAGCATAGCAAAAAGCGCATATTGTACCACGGAGCGGGGTCTCACGTCGAGGTGATGCGGCTGAGCGTTGGGATGTTTCCTGTGGGCGGCGTGCTGCTCGTAGTGCGCGCACTCCTCCAGCCGCGTCACGCCCGCCAGCCGGTAGCGGTGCAGCTCCGCTAGCCGCACACGCAGCTCCCGCTCGCGCCACAGCCCCGCCACCACTGCAGAGTGCTCCGCGCGGCCGTAGAACTGAGCCGTCCATCTGAGACGCTCTGTGAACTCTCTGATTTTTTTTTTTAATTAACATTATCATTATCACAATAATATGTAGTTACTACTTTTGTATCTGTTTATGAAAAATATCAATCCATTTTGCAACCAACAATTATTGACCAGAATACTGAGTCATCTTTGAACATAATATTTCTTGAACCACAAATTAGCACAGGATCATAATCCAAATGCAAAATTGTTAAAATACAATGCAAATACAAGTGCAATGTTATATTACATCAATAAGTTATGTCACTTACTTCTTTTCTTTGGCAAGTTTTCCTAGTGTCCTTTGTTTATTCCTCTGGTTATTGAAAAATACAGATACAAGCTGATAGTCTCGCACAAGTCTTTTTCTTCGTGTTCTCTCACGCAGTCTTCTTGTATAAATATCTACTTGTGATAGCTTGAGGGCTGTAAAGAATGATTATGCCTATGTATTAAGCAACATTTTACATTCATAGCTCTACATTAGACTCTGTATTTTGGATGTCAACACCATGGGCATAGGTTAGTCCGGTGCCTTCTTGTTGGAGTGGCCACTACTGCCCACCCTAGAATGACCTTGTGCTTACTTGTAATGTAATGTTGCAAGACCGATATGGATGTTTAGGTTAGGGCCAACTCAGCTTGCCATCTCAATTAAGAGACCAGTGCACTGTGCTGCAGCACTTGAACACCCACATCCAACCTGAAGTAATACAGAAATCCCGCCTTGGGTTGTATGTGTGTTGCTACTCATGAGGACTAAGATATTTGCCGAAAATAGATCATGTATGGCAATTCCATCTCATCAACGGAAACATGAGACATAACTCACTGAATTACCATCTATAAAACTTTATTTACAATATTTACTTACCAACATCAAGCTCATCATCATCAGCATTTAAAGATAAGGTTGATATCAACTGCTCAGCTTCATGGTCGTGTTCCTGAAATGAAACATGTTTAAATTGTTTCTATATTCAAATTTACTAATTATCACGGCAACAGGATATCTTATTAAACAAAATCCCTACAGGAAAAATCAAATATTGTGAAGTAAATGATAATTAGAGGTAATTAAAATAGTCCTAATATCGGTTAATGACACATAGCCTTGAATGAATAGATTGTATGCTATCAAACAAGTTAACAAAAACGTACTTGACTGCTAGTGGCAAATTAAACTTGCTCTTCACTTGTTTATATTTAGCAGTCCTTAAGCCTAATTAGAGGCCCTATGGGTGGTTTAAAAGCATCTGGATAGGGTTGGTTATTAAAACCCCTATTCTCCACCAATCCTAATTGGATTAGCTAGCTGGAGGTTGTGGGAAGACTTGTGCTTAACAAAAAAAGTAGGACATAAAAAAAATTTCAAAAAAAATTTAATTAATATATATTAATTAATTAATTAATTTGTATTTGTAAATAATTATATGGGTTAATCGTAAAACACCAGTGTTTATGAGTGTCTATGAGTTCGAACATGACTATGTATAAAAAATATTAATGGTTCAACAAGTTTTTGTTGCACTCTACAAAAGTATGTTTCATTCATGAATACTCGCATGACTGACGGTCAACTGGCGGGCGAATAGGTCAAGTTCAATCAAAGGCGATAGGGCTGTACCCCTGGGACGCTTCGCACCGGTTTGTTTACGCAATCTTTGCGATGCGTGTAGAGTTAGAAACATTCAAGCGGGAAATTAAATTAATAAATATTTTTGTATGAAATTAAAAATTAACAAATAACAAAAGTCGTAGAAAAGTTGTTGCTTATGGTGTTAGCCACCTAGTGCTGCGACGTTGCTGGTGTTTTACAATTAAACCTGTATATTGTATATGTAATTTATTAATTAAATATTTAATTAATTAATTTGTAATTGAAGCTTAAAATGTTCTAAATAGCATAAAATGTACATTAGAAGACCCAAACAATCCAATTATTGAAACCATACATAGAATTTTTATACTTGCAACAGTATTAACTAAACTACTTACCCTTTCAAAATCATCCCTATTGGACATATAACCCAGTTGAGCTGCTTCATCCGGAGTCACTGCTAACGGGAGAAGCCGAGACACTGCACTTGGGCCCAAGGGACCCTCATCTCTGTCGGCACAGTGCAATGATGGTCTACTGGTGCTCTCAACATTGCCCCAGGTCGCTCTGCCAATGCTACCCTCCAAATATCTTGTTATGTATTCATCTTTGGCCTCTGAAAATTGTCTTTGTTTGAAAATATAATTTTAATAGTTAAAGTAACAATAATTTCAATATGAAAAGTTTTACTTTTTTACACTTACACTACACTTACAGTCAAATAAAGTATTTGATAACAATAGCCCATCTCTATAACCTACCCTATAAAAAGAGCTCAGACAGGGTGAACTAGTATATTTTTTATATTTTAAAACTAACATTACAATCAGGATCAATCAGGATTCAGCCAAAACTTCCTATAATTTAAATTTCCTATTACTTTACACAAAGTGCAATATCATAATCCAACTTAAAATTTAATATACTGACGATGTTTTAAGCTTTCACATAAGTATACTTTTGAGGACAAGGTATGAATAGATTCTTACCATCTGGAGACCTTGTCTCTATATGTTTAGCGATATCTTCCCAATTTCCAAATCCGAACTGCTCTATTGCATCTAATAATCTCACTTCTTCGTTCGCTGACCAACTAGTACGTCCCAAAAATATTCCAAACGCTCCTGAGTCCTAAAATACAAATAAATTAATATATTCTCAAAATAATTATTAAGTTAAGAAATCAAAAAGAAACAACATTTACCATAAACTGATAGGAATGGTCATTTTTATGTTGTCCGATTTCAGCTCCGAGGGAAAAACACTGAAAAAAGTATAGCGATATTATGATAACATTTAAATTTCAAAGTTAGCGCCAAAAGTTCAAACAAAAATGGCAACGAAGCTAGTATACCTGCAAACAAATATCAAAGTCGGTGCACTCGGCACATCTTACACGAACTCCGTTTATTTCTTCTTGACAATAGGTACAATTATATTTTGCATATAAATCTGAAAACGACATATTTATAACAGCGACATACAAATAACAATCGCGCGTTGGCAAACTTGGCAGTTTTCGGATAACTACTCACCGGCCATCTTTTTTCCATAGACAATACACGTAGACGTAGAATCTTTCGATCTTTTTCCACACAGAATATAAAAAGACGAAAGATAAAAAAAAATAATCTAAATAAAATTATATATAATTTATCGAATTATGATTATGAATGTCGTCCAAACTTGTAACTGGCAATGAAATATGAATAATTTTTTGATTATCTAACAAACTTCTAACAAAGCGTCATTCTCGCGCGAAATGATATCATAGATGTATTATAGTAGAAAGTAGAGTATGGGGCGACATACGGCTGCCTGCAAGTAGAAATGTCCGACACTTAGAAAAAGATATAAGATCATGGTACCCTGTCTGTCTTTCTACTAACGCATGCGAATTAAATAACAGTGCATTCGCGCGCTTCACGCATGCGCATTAAACAATATCAATAGGTACCTAAAATCATTTCTCGCTAATTGCACATTGTATGCGCAAGAAGAGACAGATAGAGAAGGTACCGCAATCTTGACTCTCTTTTTAACCGATGGACAGTTTGAAGCCTGGCTTCCCTGCTCTTCTATAATACCTCTATGAGTGACATACCCGAACGTTGTCTTTCGGAGAAATGATACTTGCGCAACTATAACTGCGCCTTATGTGGTTACTTCTGTAATGGTGTCTAGTACTCTATTACAAGTATGCTTTGTATAAAAAAAGGAATGCATTTTTAATATAAAATTACAAATTAATTCATGACAAATTTGTCTAAACTTCCAATATCTTTAATGATTTTGATGGTAACCTGCTAAAATTGTTATTTAAATCCCGAAATTAAGGGAAATCCTCATAAATTGGCAATGCTATTCGTATGCATATTCTGTCATTCAGATTCAATCAAAGTCAATCAATTAGATCATTTTATGTCAGTCAGTCAGTCGAGTCGATCATTCATGGTTATTTAGACAAAAATATTTTTGTTGAAATAATTTCTTTTCGCTTCGTGTGGGCCTTAAATTGGTCAATTGCAGTCTGATGCTATTTTAAATCATTTATTACTTTGCAACTGTTATTTTGAAACGAAATTACCTTAGAATATTGTGCTGAATTGAATACAAACATTAGTGCAATGTAATGTGATAGGTGATCAAGATCTTAGTTAGTCTCGCTCTGCGACCATGAAATCTAGTAAACGAAGATTGCAAGCACTCACGGAAGGCTCTGATGGAATGCCCAATTACCTTAAAATGGAGGACTCTGAGACATCCATCCCACCAGTATTTAGAATGCGTTTACACGAATTGTTTTCTCAAATAGAAAAAGAATTCGATCATCTGTATAGTGAAAACATACGTCGTAAGTTATATTTCATATTTTTGCTCAATATATCACTGGAATGCTTATTTTTCATCGTCTATCTTGTGTTCATTTTATTATAAATATGTTTTTTTAGTTCAAGACAAAATCGATATCCTTAGTGAGAAACTTGAAAGAGAGAGTTATGTAGGAGACAAACAAAATTTGGATTTTATCGAGTTTGAGACTTCCGGAAAGAATTCTAAAGTTAAATGTAAGTTTCTGACCTTTCTATGTTTCATATTATCATGTTTACAATGTACAATTAATATAATGTTTGATTTTTCTGTGAATCTCATTATGAAACATTTTTACAGTGTCACAAAATAACTCTCAAAAAGTCAAAGCAAGCCACAAGTTGAGGGTTCAGACCAGCAAAATAGTGTCCAGTTTCAAAGCTCCCACATACAACTGCCAGCTAGTGAGAGAGTTCACCGGCCACAAAGATGGCATCTGGGATGTGTCTTCAGCTAGGCCTGGACAGCTTTTATTTGGTACTGCATCTGCTGGTGAGTGTATAAAGATTATTTTTATAATTACCTATCATCTACATACTAACAAAGTTGCTTTATGATGTCTGCATGCTTACATTTCTCAAACTATGTAACAATTATTATCAGTGTGTCTTACATCAATGGACAGAGTGATTCAACAGAAAGGTTTGTTAGTATAATAAATGCATATAGTAGAGGAAAGCCAAAGTCCATAAATATGTAAGTGTTTGAAGGCTTAAAAATAGGATAGAAGTAACTTTTTGGGTTAGTTAGTGTTAAAACCATAGCACTAAAGTTCTTCAAAATAATTAGATATATTTATCTCTCAAATAAAAGTTCCACTCTTTGTTGCATTATTGATGCATGTGTAACATACACATGGAGATATCAATGGGAGATAATGACTAATTACGATTGATTGCCAGTTTGCTTATATATAAGCAAAAAAGTTTAGCAAACCAAAAAAGAGTATAGAATTATGAAACAATTCTTCAATTTTAGATCACACTGCTTGCGTGTGGAGTGTAGAATGGGGCAAATGCCTTCTCCAGTACATGGGGCACACAGGGTCAGTGAACTCAATCAGGTTTCATCCATCCAGAGACATCGCCCTCACTAGCAGCGGCGATAACACAGCTCATGTGTGGCAGGCTGCTGTGAACTGGGACTTGCCTGTAAGTTGAACTCGTTTTTATATTATGTGTCTATACAGGGTCTGACCTAGTTGGAAATGGGCAAGTTCAGCAATTACGCAAAGAGAAAAATAGTGGAAAAATCAGAGATGTTCATATGGTAAAATCTAGTCTTATGACAACCTCTAATTGTAAGGTGTCCTCAGTATATACCATGCCCAAGCCCTCTAAAAATAGTTACTACAGATATCACATACACCTATTAGTGCAACTTTATAGATGCAAATATGTATTGTATTGATTTTGCCTGGAGAACATAGAGGATCAGATCATGCCTGTTGGATTGGTGGTTCATCCATCCATCTATTGTAGTTAGACTGGAAAATTACTTAATGTTGGGTACATAGCTTGCTGTAAAGCACCTTTTTTTCTTTATCCTGTGTTTTAATTTGTGCACTGTGGTTGCCAGAAGTATAAACTTCTATCTAAGTTTGCTTGAGTTGAATGCATCCAATTACTATCTCAGACAGAGTTTTGCTATATTTGAGGCGATGTATGGTGGTGGCAGGAACATACTACACATTCAATCCAAACTGGATTAAAAAGTCAGATTAAACCTGGATTAACTAAATTTTTTTTATATAAAATCTAGGTTAAACCAGATGTGTGAAGTTAGATTTGACTTTTTCTCGGTTGATTCACTAGTTAATGCACAGAAGCAAGAATAAACTGAATATACCTGTCAGAGAAGGATGCAAGCCAAGTTGATTGCCGGCCAAGGCAAGTTCATACAATGCAAGAATAATTAGAGCCTTATTTTGAACTAGTTTTTAAAAAAAGAGTAATCTGTCAAATCTTGTTTGGAATGTCAATAAATTTTCTACATGTTGTTGCATTGTGATAATTGTAATGGAATGTTTGCGAAATAGGCTGAAAGTAGAGGATAACCCAGAGCGTGGTTGGTACATGTTCTAGTTTGCCATGTATTGTGTGGAGTTCCAAATTCGAGGGATTATGGGGTTGTGGTGGACCAGTTGTGAGTTAAGGTTCTGGTGGAGTAAGTACTTTGTTTGTGCTTGCATTATACCCAAAAGACACCCACTGAACACGTAACCACTAATGATGATGTCGAGTAGAATGATCTTTCTCCGACATACCTATTATCTAGTCAACATGGAGGTTTGTGTTTGTGGTTAGCCTAGGTTAGGAGTGGTCTCATATTTTATATTATGTTTAATACTTAACAACAACAAGCGGATATAAAACATAATGAGTGATTAACATGATGTTAGTTGTATAAACTACTAGTTAACTAGCTGACAAATCTTACAATTAATAAGTATGCCAGCTTCCTGATGTAAGGTAGTCATTGCGACCCTTGGATACCCACATAAAGCCTTATTTGATAGAAATCTTAGATTAATATGGTTGTATTGCTGCTTATATGGACTTAAATATTCCCAAACACAAATCATGAAGAACATGCTGCTTCACAGCAGGTTCAGAGGGTATAAGAATATATCTTGGTAATTGTTTAGCAGATACTGAGTTTTTATGATTGTAGATTAACTTAATTTTTTGCAAGCTATTGCATTGCCGCGTTTGTATTGCATTGCTTGTTTGTACATATTTCGAAACTTTTGTGCTGTATGAAACGATTACGAAGCACGACACATATCCGTATGCAAGTAACTTCTATCGTCTACTAGTTTATTATTTCAAGGCTTTTTGGATGTTATTTCATAATGGCTTAAGTTATGTGTATAATGTGTTTATAAAAGCATCAATTGATATGGGTAATATTGATATTGATGGACGAACAGTTCAGCGACCTTAGATGGGTAGGATGGTAACCAGCAGATTCAAAGGACTGGGAATTAAGGAAGTGCTATCACTACTTAACTGATAGCTGAGGGGCTAGGGAATGTTTATAGCCTGATTTGTTTTAAGATCTGTTCTATCACTATTTAACTGATAGCCCAGTGACCAAGAATGCTGATAGCCCATTGTTTTAAAAACGCTCCATATTGATTGTTTCAGCGTGGCCAATCCTCGGAGGAGGAGTTGGAGGGCGGCGGCGAGGAGAGTCTCGGCGAAGGCGGCGAGCGACCCGAAGTGCTCCGCACGCCGCTGACCGAGCTCACCGGCCACGTGGGCGTGGTGGTGGCCGCTGATTGGCTGGCCGGCGGCGACCACGTCATCACCGCCTCCTGGGACCGCACCGCCAGTCTGTACGACGTCGAGACCGGCGACTGCTTGCAGATACTTACAGGTAACTCATACGGCCAACTGGGGTAACTGAACATTTTAGAGTTAATTTGAACCAGCTTTTAATATTGTTCGCATTGAAACTATCGATTATTGATTTTATCAATAGTTTTTTTTTGCAAATGAATGCTGTATTATGGCTTTCAAAGCCTTAACAACCTAATCTTAACCACCTTAACATCGTAAGGAAACCTGTTGAGCACCCCAGTGTTCTCTACATTTTTTCAAACGCCTTTGAACCACCAAGTCCACCAGCCCACATTAAGCCAGTGCTGTGTTCTAAGGCCTACATCCTTCTCATTTTGAGAGAAGACCGGACTCTTTAGTGGGTCCTTAATGAGTTACAGACACACTGTAAACTTAGGTTAAAACTAAGAAATTTGTCCTGTTCAATGTGACTGGAGAATCAACCCTCAAGTGGGTCACGGGTAACTAACAAGGTAACTTTCCATACTATATCCTTTCAATCTATATCTGTTCCAACTATGTATCAGGTCACGACCACGAGCTGACACACGCGTCGGCGCACCACAGCTCTCGCCTGGTGGTCACTGCGTCCCGCGACACCACCTTCCGGCTGTGGGACTTCCGCGAGCCCATACATTCCGTCTCTGTCTTCCAGGGTCATACTGAGTGAGTGTTACATTCTTATCAAACATTTTATTATACAAGAAATCGGCAAGTAGTCGAGATACGTGTCAAGTTATGGGCGAAATTTACTGAAATTTGAATTTGACACGTAACTGAATCTTCTTACGAGTATATGTACTTACGTCATGTTTGTCTTAGATGAGTGCATGTCCAAGACAGTCCAAGTAGGACTTAAACTTATGGTAGTCTGTATGTCGTGCTTTTTGATGAATGTCATGAATTTAAATGCATTTTATTTAAAAATATTAGAATAGTTCGTGCATTTTTCTCCATAGGTAATATTATAAACTTTAATTGTGCCAAATTTCAAACTGCTCTGTTCGCATAGAAAGCTGTCAATTGTACCCACAATTTTTGCTTCATATTTTCCTCATTAAAATTTGCATACCTAAAAATGGTAAATATAGGTTGATTTGTTCTAAATAATTTATAACAACTCTATACCTATATTTGTGCAAATAAACGTTTTGTCTTTGTTGTATCTTTATTAATAATTTCGTCCAGGGGGTACGATAGACTCGATCGAAACCTTACCTAAATAATAAAACATAATAAAATTCTCATGTCACAGTTTTAGTTACCATGCTCCTCCGAAACGGCTTGACCGATTTTTATGAAATTTTATATGCATCTTCAGTAGGGCTGAGAATCGGCTAACGTCTATTTTTTTATACCCCTAAGTGATAAGGTTTGTCCACACCTAACATTTTTATTTTATTTTTTGGACAAATATTTTTATTTTTCACTAATGTGGCACCAAAAAATACATACAACCCTAAATTTTCACCCTTCTATCAACGACCCCTATTTTTTAATGGTCGATTTTTAACGCTCAATTACTTATATCGTTTGCGGGGTCAGCTAGTAATAATATAATATGATAATTGTTGTGATAGTGCTTCAATCGCCCATCGGGGCTATCACAACTTCTATAAATAAAATATTTGTAATCAACACCAGGTATCTAAAAAAAATTAAAATGATTGTTTTCTGATAACAGGAGTGTCACCTCAGCAGTGTTTACACGCGAAGATAAGGTTGTATCTGGATCTGATGACCGTTCCGTAAAGGTAAGAAATACTGTACCAGTGAACAAAAATGTGATATTAATAAATCTCAGCCATATATTATTCAAATTCAAAGCCTGTTGCTCATTGTCAGGTACAAGTTGTGCACACTTAATGAACATCATACATAACACAATATGATAGGAATATAATATTGAAGGAGCTGAACTAAACCTATTTACATGGCATAATGTGTCATGGTCATATTGTCATAAATTTTCAGGTGTGGGACGTCCGCAACATGCGGTCAGCGTTAGCGACGATCCGCTCCGACTCGTCAGTGAACCGCGTGGGCGTCAGCAGTGGCGGCCTGATCGCCATCCCTCACGATAACCGACAAGTGCGCATCTTTGACCTACAGGGACAGAGGCTCGCGAGGCTGCCGCGATCCAGTCGACAGGTGAGATATTAATAGGAAGGCTTTCCTCATAACACTGAACAACCGGTAGCAAAGTCGCTGGGGTAGAATACATGCTGTCAAGCAGAATATGACATCTGTCACAACCATAGCAATAGACCGTACATACCGTACATTAATGCCGTGGGTGGGGCAGTCTAAGTGCATAATAGCTCATTCTATCACTCTTATAGCAACTGTGAGTGATAATGATGAGTTTGGGGTATGAATGCTGATAGCTAGATAGCTATCTACGAGTACAATGGATTTCGATATTTTAATATTGCAGTTCTAATTTCCTTTCAATAAGGTTACAATATGTTTAAGTTTGTCAGAGCTGTAAATAGGTCTAATTTGAAGACACTAGTCTGAAGCATACAGCTCTGGAAATAAAAAGTACCTGATATATCAATTCTGATTAAACTCCATCTATACTAAATTTCATCCAAATACATTCAGCCATTTTTGGATGAAAGATCCCTACAAATACATGCAAACTTTCACGTTTATAATAGTAGTATGCTATTATAATATATTTGTAAAATGTTATGCTATTATAATGAAATCATTTTATACTTCTCTCATCCAGGGCCACCGGCGCATGGTGACGTCAGTGTCCTGGGCGGAAGACATATCGTCCGCCATCAACTTCTTCAGCTGCGGCTTCGACCGACGCATCCTCGGCTGGTCAATCCAGCCCTCCAAAGAGAACTGAGAGTTCCAGCTCAGTGCACCGATGGCCACACCATTGTGACACTGGCTCATTCAGAAGATTAAGTCTGTTCCAGGTTTGATTTTAGGCCGCAAATATAAGATTAATGTTAATTAGTTGGTGTTGCGCTTTTGAATGTTGGTTTTCGATTGTCGGTAATATATTATGCTTCGGCAGTCTTTAATAATGTCTTTAATAAGGCAGGCACTTAATAATGTCATGTTTGAGTTGAAATGTTCTCTATTAATATCAGGACGAGATTTTTTCTGCATAATGAACAATTTTACAAAACCTTTGTTCTTAATTGTGCACTCTGTGCATTATGCTCTTTCTCTTCAGTGTGAATTGATTAATTAAACAGTATAAATACATTTGTTGCTATTCTTAAAAGTTTAAAGGGGGTAATAATTCTTTGGGTTAACGGTTCCTAGTTGATAAGTTTTATGTATCAAACAGTAGCTGTTATTAAATTAGAATTTTATCATAAAGAATCTGTACATATCACATTGATGAATCGTTAGTTACAGTTCAGAGAAAAAAATAGCTATAAGAAAGTATACGAACAGATTTATCAGAACCATTGTAGCTAGGAAGAAACCTTCCACCATCCATATAATTGGGCTGGTGTATTAAAAGCCATGTTGTATGTGTGTGCACTATCTGAGTAACATAACATCCAGTAGGCCATACTATAGTTTGGCTCCCAGACAACATGTGTAATTTTAAAGCAACTAATAACCAATATATTTGTAATCTAACTGTAGTAGCCCTATCCATAACCAAAAATAGGTTGTCGAGACCCACTAATAGGTTTCTTGAATAGAAGAGCGCCCACATACAACCTCACTAGGCCTGCTTAAGATTGTATTGTGGTTGTTTGTGCTGCAGTGATCTCTTAGCATTATTTTGCATCACTTATTCCTCCTATATTATTAATTGAATCATCAGCCAAGATCAAACCATGGAATCAGATTTAACTTTAAATGATTTTCTTGTTGTATTCAAGTAGTTTTAACAATAAAGGCAAATTATTTTTCTGAAATCAAAAGGAGAGATATATTTTATTACATCCACTGCTAATGCAGGATCACTATGTATGTATATTTACTATGCTCCAGTTAGTTAATTTACATTTATTAGGAAAATTTTGTACATAATTGAAGAAAATTTGTTACATGTAAGCGCAAGCTATTAAAATACTAACTACATTTATTTGGCTTGCTCTTTTAGCATTCGACATTCAGCAATGGTTACATGCCAATCATAATTTACGTATCGCTATAAAAATTTTTGACAGTAGAGATCTCCCATCAGGGCGTGTGACTTTATTTGATGCAAACTACTTTGTTCTGGTGAGGGCCACCCCATCCAAATAAAACAACCATAGGATCTCTATCTAATTTGAGGTTGGATGTTGGTGTCCATGGGTTGTAGTGACCACTTAAAATCAGGTGGCCTGCATGTCTGTTTGTATGTAATGGTGTGTTCAGATTAAAAAATTTAAAAGAAGAATTCTTCGTTTTCTATAAACAATAATAATTGAGCTGAATAGACGTAGTTAGTCCTCTTAAATTTAAGGAAAATTAAAATTTAATAGTTCATTAGATGGTTCCGTATTTTACCATTGCAGAAAATTTAGAACTATGTATGCTACTACTAAGGTTATTACATACAATTACATAGCTACAAAGCTAAAAAGTAATGCAACATGTTAATTCAATTTAAACAAGCTATTTAGGCTACCTTAAAATTCGATTAAAAATGCATTAAAATAATTCCTAACAGATTATATTCACGATTACTTTTCTTAACTTTAAATAGCACAAAATTATAAATTTATTGTTGTTTAAAATGTATAGAATATTGTTGGCTTTTAAAGTTTATTGATGTTTTTAAGTTAAGAACATCGAAGGTTTTAATAAATTATGGTTAAAATAACGTGAGGTATGGCTAAAATATGGTTTTTTGTAGCTTAGTCTCGGGATAAAAATGGGTGGGTTTAAAATATCTTGGTAGATGTGATTTAGTAGTCAAGTTGGTATTTATGCTTAGTACTTTATGGTTTATTTTATGCTTAGTATGTGCATAAATTTTGTCGAAAAGATTACTTTAGGTTTACTTAACTTCGCCTAGTGATAAACACAGTCATTCACTTTATGATTTCATTTTTTATCCTGCTGATTAATTACCAATTTACAGAGTATAATATGATTAATTACTTTCAGAAATTCTTTTTGTATTTCTAGATTATGTCTTGTTATTTAAATGGTATGTTTAATATTTCCATGTATGTATATCTCGACATATCTTTAAGTATACCAGTGAATAAAAAGTAAAAAATAAAAAAATAACAAACTCTTCTGAAATCTTGTCTCCTAGTCAGAAATAACAACTTGTATAAGAACCAAAGATCAAATCTCGGATCATATTTTATTTCTAGTACTTGTTTTTGTTAGTGCATGTTTGTCATACTAATTTTGACTTCAAGTTTTATAAGGTATTGTACTTAACACGTTCAGTATCTTCAACTCGTCAAGCGGGTTCCTGTAAGAGTCATTGGCGGTGCCAACGCCCCGCCTGGCGTGTTCACAGATAGGTTATGGTTCACATATATAGGCGGCATTGCTAAAGCGCCCAAGGAATTTGATAAGGCACTTGTCAAATCTTTCCAGCTTTATTCGCGTTTTACTGGGTTTTTGCCATAGAAAACAGAATAAGTAATAGAAAGGAAATAATAACGTATTTGCTCCGAGCCCACTGTAGCCCTTTCGGCTAGCGGCGACACGCCCCAACCTCGCCCCCCCTCACCCGCTCGAAAATCATTCTGTTTGACTAGAGAGTTCCGAACTTGTATATCGATATCGATATTTTAGATTTTTATCGTAATTGCAAGATATCTTATATTTTATTTGTTTTTATATTTCTTTGCAACAATCCGCATATGTGGACGTTCCACATTTCCACATTTTTCACTCAGAAACATTCATTTGCGTTAATGGTTCATTATGAAAATAACGATGACATTAATGTCAATACGAATAAAGACAATTTTATTTATTTGTTAATGAACATTACGTTAAATGACGTCTCTGAGTGCGGCCGTTTGGTATGGACCCACCACCGCCATTATATAATCACAACTATTTTTCTTAGAACATTTACTCTAATAAATAGATAAGCCTTTTATTTCTCATTTCATTTAACATAACATTAGCTTTAACAAAATATTTTATCACAAAATTTATTTTATTATATTTCATTTAAATTCACTTAAAATAATCTTTATAAATTAAATCATATTAAATTATTTTCGATGCCCTAAGTACATCCCTAGTCGTACTATGCCAAGGTCGATGTTTGGCAGTGTTGCCGCTTTAGCGACTTCACTAGTTAATTGGCGGGAAAAACTTCAGTTTTCGTGGAATAAAAATATTTTATAATTTCTGGAGAATTTTGAACCGTATTGTAGATGTTTATCTCAAAACGTTGTTTAAGGCCCCTAGTTAATTTATGATTCGTGATCTTTTTATTATTCAAGAATTGACAATTTTAACAACTTACTAATATAGTTCTTTACTAAAATAGATTAATAGTTTATTCTAAAGTACTTTAGTAAAAATAATAACTTAAACATTTCCATATCTAATTCATATCTTAGTATATGATTTTGCGCAATTGAACTACTAGACCGCTCTTTTATAAGCGTTAATATAAAGAATTGAGGCCTCCACTTATTGCAGTAAATAGCCCTACCCGGCATTTGAACTTGAAAAGCAAAAATTTTTTCCCATATTTACCTTGCGAAATTTTCAGATTATCGAGGAATTTTAAATTGTGCAGAGCGGCAACACTGGTGATTGTATCGTAACTTGTCGCGATGAGTTGATTAATTTTCTATGAAATTTATGTATTTATGAAGTGTACAGCACTTGAATACACTAACTGGTGATAGGAAATTCATTCATTAGAGACATTTCATTTATTGCTCCTTGTCCAGCACGTAATAACTGCACAAGTCGGCATATTTTAGCCTTTTTCTCAGCCACAGTTACGGCGCGAAGGCCCGAAAGCGACTGGAACGGTTGATCACGCGTTCTGCCTTATGTCTGAACTGTTGTACGCATGTTGGTGTACGCGTGCCCCGCCCACTTAGCCGTTCTATTACTATTCTGTTTTCTATGGTTTTTGCACATTGAGTGAATGCAACAGAACAAATGATGCACATTTTGTCAACTTTTTAAGAATGTTGCTTATGTGTTACTTCATTTAGTATTCATTTGTTATTTCTCTTATTTAAGAAAGCTGAGTAGTAGACATTGAGTAGAAAACTGAATGAAGCTGAAAAGAAATACATTTTCCGTAATAGTACTGTATACATAATTATAAGTTTATGTGATAGATGAGTAAACTAGAGCTGGTACATTCACATTTTGATAATACAGTAAGTACATAATGTTTAAAAAAAGCTTTTTGTAAAATTTGTAAGGGAATATTAATGATGAAGATTGATTGTATCCAGAAAAGGGAATAAGTAATGGGAATAACCAGACAGTAGCAGTTTCAATATCGATTGAAAAATTTGATGTGCTTGACTCTTCAGGCACTTTCATAATTCAGGCGAGTTAAATATATTATCGTTTGAGCTGTTATGATTCTTTGACTAATCTTGTACTTAGTTTTTTCCAAATGCGAAAAATATATGTATACCTGTATCTAGTATTTATTAAATAATAATTGTATGTATTTTTAATAATTAAACGTAAATTATGCGATATTGTGATTTCTGATTATTGTTATTATGAGTAATTGAATATAATTGCTATTAATAATATCTTGTATTATAATATTGAGGTGGGTCAGTTCTTCGATCTGAATATTTTTGTTATGCCGACTGTGGTATGAAATATATTATAAAAATATTAAATTATATTTTTTATTTGATTTCAATCCTTGTCTCTAACATATTCCCAAATTTACGAATCCCGTACCCGTACGCAAATTGCTAATACACTAATTCGGCCGAGAGCAAACTGCTAAACATTATTAACTCCTATAATTATGTATATAGGTAACCTCATGACAAATTATGAAATTACATAGTTTACTATCAGTAAAACTCAGAAAAAAGATCAGATGTGTAAGTTCTTTATTGCATACGACATCGACGTCTTCACACGTTCGCTGCGGCGCAAATTTTTGCATACTTTCCGTTCCTGCGGCACGAGGTCTTATCGGCCCGCACCGTGACCAGACGTTGGAGCGACACGCGGACTATTAGACCCCACCTCCCTTAACAGACTAAAATCCATTTTCTGGCGCGAAATCAAAGATAAATGAGAATGTTGGTCTTCATTAATATAGACAGTGAATTGATAAACCCTAATCTACCGTCGCCCCGGGACGGTTGCTAGCTAGTTTAGGATTTATCGGCAAAACAAAATATGGGATCTTATTCACCTCGTAACGCACGAAATAGGGCAAATTTTGGCTGAGATTAGTGATGGGAAAAATAATATCGACGTGTTTAATTTAAACTGTTTATTGAAGATATCTATATGTTATCTTGGAATTGGTATGAATTTGATTAGTATCCCCGACAAAGCAAAAACAAAAAAAGCTGTTTTCTATGGATTTTTACGAGATTTTCAATAACATGAGTTGGTCGATTGGTACTCATTAATTTGCAAATGCATTGATTGCATTAATTTCAAAAACGTGTTATAGTTTAGTAAATATAAGGTATTTAGTTTTTCAAAAACATTTACAAAACAAACTACCTACAAAAATATCAATTAAGTATTAAGTCCTAATAATATTATTATCACGATTTCAAATAGGAAAATCTAAATCGGTTGGCATTGTTGCAAAGTATTACGTCAATAATCGTAATACCAAGAAATAGGTAATTTAACTTACTAATAATTTAGGTACATAGTACCTAGACAAAAAGCTACTTACCGTATACTATTCAATCAAAGACTTACCTGGGTTGGCTCTGTTTTTGGGTCTTTTAAATTCAACTTCGTCCGACATCGTTTGGAGGACATGGTCGGCGTTGTAAATTCGGACATGCTCTCCTATCGATACGACGCACAACACTGATCGCGGGGAACCCGCGTTGGGTGCGGTACGAGGTCAGGCACTGAATTAAAATTATATTGATTCGTTGCGGCACGAGACCTAAGACATTCCGTACCAAGGTAGGTATACAACCGAGTCCGGGACCATTAGCACATCTCAAATATATATAAAATTTATCTCTTTCCTACACTGGACGAAACCGAAGTTATGCCCGTCGCACGACAGAGTTCACGTTTTTCCTTTCCGCACCACAGGGAAGTTGCATGTGGGATCATTTAGGCCTCGTAACGCAGTGAATGTATTAAAAACATATTGAATTTTAATAGGTACCAATAACCAAATAAAAAGACAGTCGGATGCGAACGAGGTAAAATCATTTATTCTAAGGGTAAGATACAGTTCAGTGGAAACCCCGCTTTACGCTTTTATTACTATTTTATCTTGTTAAAACCTTTTTTTATTTTTTGGATGTCACACGCGTATTTTTAGACTTTTAGTTTGATTTCAATTCAATATGTCGAGCGAGCGGTCGGAGGTCCAGCGTTTGTAATAACCTTATGTGATCTGTGGATCTGTGGCCGGTGGCCTGTGGTCCTGTGGTCGACTGATGAAATTTTGAAACGTCAATGTCACTCACTAGTTCACTCCCTAATGTCACTACTAGTGTTGTTGTATAAGCCGAACGGATAAAGAAACAATCTGGCAATGGCGGCCGGTACTTATGATAGCGTCAGTAAAAAACCTTCTTTTTTTATCTTCGATATCGTGCTGGGGTCCAAATCGGTTGCCATACTTGCCCGTGCGTTACTAAATTGCAAATGGTGATAACGCTCCAGTCTATTTGTCGAGCATCACTATGAAGAACCTTCCCGCGTTTTTTAGAAGCCATTTAAACAACCAAAGATCTAAACTTAACAAAAACAACAAATAACAGAACAGTAGTTGTAACTAAACAGAATTAGAATTTTACGAAATGGAGTGCGTCGAGACAGCGCGAATGCTAAACCAAACTGATTATTTTTTTTTGTACGTCGTACCACTAACGTGCGAGTATGGACAGAGGGACGATATGAACGAAATAGCATGAGACCATCCGCCATTTACAGATTGTTTCTTTATCCGTACGGGATAGGGACCGTGCACGGCGACACCTATGCCATCTAGTGTCATTTATCGGAACTGCCATATTGCTTTATGGGTAGGATTACTACCGTATGTTAACTTTTTGAAAAGTGTATCACAAATAATTTTGTATATTAAAAGGCTCATTAAAAGTGTATTCTTGTATTGATGGATGCTCCAATACTTCCAAGAATAAAATATATAAGTATATTAGTGTAAATTCTCGTAATTTTCCACTGATAGTACCGACATGCTCTGGCTAAAAACTATACGAAAAGTTGGATAAATGCATTAAAAATACACGTGACATGAATTCAAACGGTAAAAAAGAACTATCAAGGTTTTTTAAATGAAACTAATATATAATTTGTTTTGAGATTAATTTAAAATTCAAGTTATTTTTATTTTCAATGAAAAGGAGAAATTTGTTCTATTTAAACATTTTTATTTATCACACAATATCAAAATACCTGACATTCATCTTAAAATAGATACTGCTTTATGCGTTGCTCACTTTATTTAAACAATGTTATCTGAAAATCCTCTACACCCTTTTAATACACCAACAAATTTTCTATTGAAAAACACTTTGACCAAATACTTTTAGAATTTGAAAAATATCAACGTTCGCACGACACACACTATTCTTGATATCACTAAAATCGCATTTTATACATTTTACGTAATTTAATCCGTAATTAATAGTGAAATACTGAGTTATTCCTCGTTAAGCGACATTATGAAAACATGAAAAACAAAGGGACAATATTGCACTTTGTGACAGTTTGTTTCGTTTTAATCCGCTAGGTGGCGTTTTGTAGTTTCTGCACGGTCCCTATTGAATTCTTTAGAGTAATAGTGTTCTTAGTTCTATGATTGAATTTCTGTGGTGGTTGGAGAAAAGTGTTTAGGTACTAATTACTATTCTTTTGATCTTTCTTTTCTAATTATTGATTCATTGCTTTTTCGAATTCGAATGTTTGTTTGCACATGACTATTGTTTGACTTTGTGAGTCTTTGTGATCGGTCATCTGGGCATACTGTCAATTTGTCATTGTTTTGTGATCCTTCATATTCAAAATTTCAAACTACTAGGCACTAGCTACTAGACTGCCTGGGAACTGCCTGGAAGACGTCTTTTAGTCTTAGTTAGATTAGATTCTTAGTACACATGACATGCATTTGTTATTATTGATGGGTTCCATTCACTTCACGTCAGATTAGATATCTATTTTGTGGTTTTCAGTCAAAATGGATGAACTGCGCGCGTTTTTGAACAACCCCTGTCCGTCTAGCTCTAAAGTTATGAAACTTCGAGGGCCTCTGACAGGAGGTCATCGCATTACAAAAGATGATCCCTCCATTACTCTCGATAGGCGAGAAGACCACAGAAGGTGCATGGTCGTTAGCGGTACGGATTATGCACGTGAAATAAAAGAAAAAGAAAAAGAGAATTATTTGAAGGTGGGTAAGCAAAATTTTTGCATCTCAACGATATATTCTGATAGGTTATCATTACATTTAATTTTATTAACTAATAAGTACTATTGAAGTAGAAAAGGGTATCAGAGCTATTAGAACGTTTATGAAAATGCAATGATGATGCAATTGTGGATATATTATAGTAG
The DNA here is from genome assembly GCA_905147235.1 of Erynnis tages. NCBI lineage: Eukaryota > Metazoa > Arthropoda > Insecta > Lepidoptera > Hesperiidae > Erynnis > Erynnis tages. Next base: position 4,882,172 of record LR990087.1, read on the forward strand.
TTGCCATGTAGTTTACTAGTTGGACGCCTTATTTGATGGTCTGTCAATGTGTTTGAGGTCTTCCCCGTTATGGGAAGATATTCTCTGTTTATTAGTCATGGGTTAAGTCAACCAAAAGGCATGAGCTGCGGATAACAAATAACTATGTTGAACTGGAGTTCCAAACAAGCTTGCAGCTTATCTCAACTATTCTGCGGACCGAACTTCATTTGCAACTAGCGGAGTGTGAGTGAGAAAGCTTATTTCAGCTCAATACCTCGTTGAGTCTTTGTAACTTATTGTTACTTGTTGCTAACAAACCACACCCATGCCACAATTCTTTGCTACTTCTAAATAATCAAAAGAACTTGAACTCATTAACTTAAAGTTGTAGGGTTAAGTGCTGTGACAGTTGACTCAGACACACCAAGATGTTCTTGTATTCCTGGCACACACAGGGACCCATAATGTAGGGCTTTAAGTTCCTCTTCATCATCCCAACCCTATAACTAGGATGTGTGACCAGCAAGAATCTGATTTGTGCAAATATTCCAGTTAGTTTTGTTTTGGGACATGTGAATGAAATAGTGAGCAACTATGATTGCATCTGACCCTCAGGTGGGGTCTCTGTTTCTTATTCTGTTTACATGGCTTAGACAATTTGGCTTTCGCTTTGAGTTAAGTGTCTGGAAGAAATAGGTACTGTGTAATAGACCACCATTTGTACAATAGATTATATTTTCTTTCTTTATAATTTGTTTATGGTGTGCAATAAAGGTAATTTGATTGATTAATTTCTATATATTTATTCCAGAATGAAGTGGGTTGTGATGGATGGGACAGTGTGTCTGGTGGTTTGGACTCAATGGAGCGCCTGTCCTCATGGGACGCTTCAGTGCCAAACTTACAGGAGCTTACAGAGGAGGCAATGACACAAGTGTACAGCAAGTACTCCTTCCAGAAGAAAGAAGATAACAGCAACCTGGCCATCAATGAGTATAAACAAGAGGTGATTAATTTATTATAAATAGATGTAGTAATATGTGCCTTTCAACACATTATTATTTTATCAACTTTTTATGTGAATAGGCTACTGTAGGGTACGCTACTGTGGTACTACTAGGGTAATTATGTCCAGACAGGCTATTTGAGGTAAACAGTCACAGTGTGCATTGACATCTGTAACATAATATATGCACATTGTTACCTGAAGATAGAAGTAGGAAATCTATAATAAATTAGAAGTCACTCCACAGAGATTGTCTACACTTATGATGGATGTAACTAAAGTGACTAACCAAATTACTTACATTTCATTGCTTCAAATGGCAAATGAAGCCATTGGCCCTGATCATTATTATAGATTCTGAAAGATACCTTGATTTCGCTGCAGTGGTGTGCATTGGAGGTAGGCACTGAAGATCTAGCTAGTCATAGGTATGTACATTGTACATTTAAATTTTCGTGTGTCCTATAATAACGATTGGTAATGATTTTCTTGCCAAATAATAATAGAAAAATATGATATAAAGTGAGACTAGAGGCCAGAGGCTAGGGTAAAAGTAGGCATGCACACGCCTGATTCACTGTGAATAGTTTTAAAATATTAAATAAAATTTGCCCACAACCTTCTAAAGTTTAATAAGATTGATTGTGGTTTTTATGACAAATAAAAACAATCTGTTGTTTAGAATGTCATGAAGAAGCTCTGTCTATGTTAACATAAAATACCAATTAATATAATGCATATTTTCCAGATTTTGGACCAAATCAGTGGATTTAACATAACCATCATTGAAGGTCCAACTGGTTGCGGCAAAACAACACAAGTACCACAGTGGATCCTGGATGATGCATATCAGAAGCGCAGGCCCTGCAAGATCATCGTGACTCAGCCGAGGAAAATTGCAGCTATATCTATTGCCAAGAGAGTAGCGCAGGAGAGGGGCTGGGATCTGGGAGGCCTTGTTGGTTATCAGGTGAGATTACTGAAGTGGTAAATTACAACTATTCTTTAGGTCTTGCTCTTGTCCTAATTGGCTGTCATAACCAACAAGCAACCAACGTTTAAATGCAGGGTTATGGATTGATTTGTGCAACAAAATTTATGCAATGTTGTACAACCCACTTTTGTTACAATTTGGATACACTAATAATAACTGCAAGATTATTTTGAAATCAGTACTAACTTAACTTAAACTTGTCGAACACCAAGCAGTTTCACAGAATTTTGGAGGCAACTATCAAAGGAGGAGTGCATTTTAGACATTTTCAATTAAACATTTTTTTGTTCTATTTTTCAGGTTGCTCTTGATAGTGTTAAGTCTTCAGACACCAGAATCAGCTATGTCACCACAGGAATACTCCTTGCAAAATTAGGTAACTCTTGCTTATTCTATTTGCTTGCAACTTGTTCTTTTCAAATCTGGTTGGGAATGCTTACCTCAAAAGGGGGCCTGAGGTCCCTGAATGCTGCTGTAAAAGATGGGAGGCTGATTTTGTCCAACTTTTCTTCAGATGTATTAAATTAATTAATAAATTTCTAGCTTAAAGAGCAGATGTATAAAATCTATCAGCTGGTGACTACCAGCATCACCCATTCAAGTATAGACTCGTTCCAAGGTTGCTTAAGATATCAAAAACAACATAAGCAGCTTGCTTGAGATGTACTTACTTAAGATTAAAAGTAAACATTTACCAGCCATAAAATAATAACTTATTATTGTATTACAGTGGCAGCAAAAACTCTAAACGAGTACACTCATATAATTCTGGACGAAATCCATGAACGTGGCCAAGAAATGGACTTCCTATTGCTGATTGTCAAAAAACTACTATATACTGTTTCTCGTAATGTAAAAGTTATTCTTATGTCAGCCACATTCAACAGGAAGAGTTTCGTCGACTATTTGACCGTGAATACAGCTCAAGGACCGCTGATACCTTCTTGTGTGAAAGTAGTAAAAAAGGACCCAATGTTCACAGTCAAAGTTTTCTACCTGAATCATTTGAATAAGTTTGGTTCGGTAAGTAAAAATTGTGAGAATTTATGTTTGGAAATTGACAAAAACTGAATGAAGTAGTTTGCATTAACAAACAAAGAACACAAAGTCAGACTATGAGTGTTTGTCTGTTTTAGGTTCTCCATAAATCTATGCCAAAGTTTGAAGAACCTGGTATTGCTCCCACTATGTACCACCTAGTGATCAAACTGATTGATGCATTCGAGCAGATTGACATGCGAGAAGACAACATCACGAACCGGGAGGAGGCTGACATACCCTCTGTGCTGATATTCTTGCCTGGTATTAACGAGATTGAGGAGCTGTATGCATGTCTCAATGATCTACAATTGAGGTACAGTTACAGTTTGAATTCCATAGATTTGACTCTGTGTGTGCATAGGTTTTCTATAGCTTCATGATCACTAGCACACCTAAACAGGCGGCAGGCCTAAAGCTAACTAAATCTATGGCTACTTGTCAAAAACTTTGAATGATAAACCACCCTACATTTTTTACACATTCAGGTTATCTGTGAGAGCCTTTTTTATTAGTTTTGGTCACTTAAGTTTAAATAAATAAAATAAATAAAAATCAAGAATAAAATAAATGTTTTTTTATTTTAGAAAATCAATAGCTCCGGAAAGCGAAAACTATAAGTGGTGGGTGCTGCCGTTGCATTCCACGATCACAGCTGATGAGCAAGTGCGCGTGTTCCAGCGAGCTCCGCGCGCCAGTCGCAAGATCATCCTGTCCACTAATATCGCCGAGAGCTCCATCACGGTGCCAGACATCAAATATGGTACGACATTATTTAAATATGTACCACTCGCATAGGTTATAACGCGAACAGTAGCCCATGGTTACCCACAACCAACCTCAAAGGGGATAAGAATTCTACCAATCTTGTATGTGGGTGCATTAATGCATTGCTACTCATTAGTACTAAGATAAAGGAACTATAGCCGGCAAACAGACTTAATTTACAAAATCGTGTGTTAAGAGGGTGGCCTCAAGCATTAAAAATTTTCAACCATTGTGCCTTCTCAAGGACGAAAAGCCTGAAGCTGTCTTGTTCACAATTGAACTTGTTTAACTTTCCAGTGATTGATTTCTGTCTGATGAAGATTCTGGTAGCTGATGAGACAACCAATTTTACATCCCTGCAAATGACTTGGGCATCAAAAACGAACTGCGAACAACGTGCGGGACGCGCCGGTAGAGTGCGCGACGGTCGCGTGTACAGACTTGTCACGGATAAGTTTTACGTAAGATATTTTGTATAAAAACGCCCAAGCGAATTTAAATTTCACATCAAAAAAATTATAACCATTTTGATCTAATTCGACTGGCCTACAAATAAACAGGCCAAGGTTCTTTAGTGTTCACCATTTTCGCTACTTATTAGCATTAAACCAATAGCTAGACTTTCAAATTGCATTGCAAAATTGAAAGCAGTGTGATAATATGCAGCTAATTCACTCATGCTGTGAGTTTGAAACAGGCTTATGTCATAGAAATTTTCCCATCAACCTATAGACATATAAAACTTTTGTGTGTTTTAATACCACAGGATAACTTCCAACAAGAATGCCCACCGGAAATCGTCAGGTGCCCGCTGGAACGACTAGTGCTGTTGGCTAAAATGCTCGACATGGGCCCTCCTAGTGATGTCCTCGCGCTCGCTATGGACCCGCCAGACATGTCCAATATACACAGGACTGCATTGGTTCTGAAAGAGGTAAGCAATATTTCCTTTATGTTGACCAACCATCTTCAAATGTTGATACATCCATGACATTAAAAGTTTGGAAAAGGAGTTGTGAAGAATGTATACCATATTAAGGAATACCCCTCAAGAGTCCTCAGCATTTCCTTTACATATTGCAGTGCTGTATTGTTAACCCCACCGATAGACTATTGTACTAACAAGACTTTATTTAACTTTGTATATAAGTGCAAATCTTTGTAATTTGCAAATAGAAGGTTTTCTTTGTTTCAGATTGGGGGAATGAAAAAACTGATAGATGGAGAGTGGTGTCCATACGACGGAGACGTGACGGCGCTGGGCCGCGTGATGGCGAAGTTGCCCCTGGACGTGAGGATGTCCAAGCTCATTATGCTCGGATACGTATTCGGCATACTGGAGGAGAGCATCATTATGGGTACGGTGTGTGTGTGTACTCTATAACCCATTAGTGGCCCACTGCAGGGTCTGGTGAGGAGACCGGTTAGCAACTAGCACTAACATAGCAACTAAAGACAAGCAAAACCTTCAAAATCCACTGAGCTATCTCTGGTTGCTCCTTTTATATAGTAATAATCGTAAAATAATCTCTGAATTTCATTGTTTTAGCTGCTGCAATGTCTGTGAAGAATGTATTCAGCAGTCCATTCAGGGAGAGACTGAACGCATACAACTCAAAACTGACTTGGGCTGATGGATCAACCAGTGATTGCATTGCGTTCTTAAATGTTTACAAAGTAAGTTCAGTATTTAGTACTTCACCGCCGTACTCAGAGACATTCATTAACGTTAATGGTTCATTAGTTAAATAGAGACGACACTTATGTCAATACGAGTAAAGACGATTTTATTTGTTTGTTAATGAACATTACGTTAAATGACGTCTCTGAGTGCGGCCGTTTATGTAGTAATGAATACACGAAAGATTTTTATTTGTGATGATATCAAAAATGATACATTTGAAATGTTTGGGGGATTTGTATTTTTAGGTCGCTTTTTTTTGACGGAAATTGCTTTTATGTCACTTTTTCGTGATATATGTCGCAAGTGTTATGCTCTGGCCTCTTTTTAAACTTCAATAAATTTGACTATTTCTGTCCCATAGCATCACTGTATGGTTACATAAAATGATGAAAATCTATGATCTATGGGAAAAAGTTCACGGCTCTCTCCCTTCCGTTGTATGGTCCAGGTATGGACCCACCTGAGGAAGCAGCAGTACTTCAAGCAGCCGGGCGGCAACGAGGCGCAGTGGGCGCGGCGGTTCTTCGTGCAGGTGCGCGCGCTGCGCGAGCTGGACGACCTGGTGCGCGAGGTGCGCCTGCGCCTGGCCCGGGAGGGCATCGACTCCACCGCCGCACACTCGCCCTGGGCCAAGCATGAGATGCCTCTTGTGCTAAAGGTATGATCTTGCTTAAAGAAAGACTGCCTGTGAATGCCTGAAAAGCAAATTGATGAAAATTCAGCTCATCACTAGTCAGTGGTATACACGTAAATAGATCTGTTTCAGGGGTACATTGAATGAAGTATTAAATTTAATGTGGGTGGAATTTTAAGTTAAGATTAATTTAGATTTAACTTGTCCTAAAAGTGTGTCCTTGAAAGAGGAGAGTGTGAAATACAATCAACTCAACAGTAGCACACTTGCAGGTGGCAAAAGCCCCCCTGACACACAACACACACAACAAGTCTGCCTTATCCTATCTTATAGGAGCTATAGGTAACAGAGACCTTACCTTACTAACTGACAGCAGTCATTCAATTCAATTGCAATTGCATTAAATTTCTGTATTTGAGTATTTAATAGCCGATATTAAGGCATGTGATGGTTATCCAACAGTCAATAATCAGCAACAGCAGTTATCAACTGATCTCCCGTATCTTTGCCTTTCAGGTAATAGTCGCTGGCGCATTCTACCCACAGTACTTCGTGCAAGTGTCGAACGACGAATACCGTGAACGGGACGCTGTCAAATTGCTGGGCGGGCTGAATCCACGCAATACGGTGTACATGAAGAACTTCCCCGCTGGACAACCACCAGAGGTGTACGCCTCGTCTATCAAGAAAATCATCAAACAACACATTGGAGATGAGCCAAGGGTTGTGTTCGATACAAATAGCCAGTAAGTAAGGCCTATTGGAATTGAACTTAGAATAAACTCTTCAAACAGGACTTTAAAAGAGCTTTTCCTTATGGGTAATTTTACTAATTTCGATAATATTTGTGTATTTACAGAAAAGTTTTCTTGAGCTTTGTTGCGGATGAGTTTACTACACGCAATAATGAGAAAAGTGGTGTAAGTATAAAAAATTTTGTTCTTTATTTCTCATTGGCCAAATATTATGTGTTCCGGTCGACGTCCGAAGTCCTTTATGAGAGAGGCGTCGTCTTTTCTTCGTTTTGCCGTTGGATGTCGCTACCTATGCCCGTCACGTGACTTCCCTCAGCGCCCCTAGCGTCCAAATCTGGAACCCAGTTTTGACAACCCAGATTGGAACTCTGTCCAATACGCGGAAGTTCAAAAGAAGTATTTAGCATTTCCCGTTTTCTCAGAACTCTTAAAGTAAATGACGTTTCGATTCCGACAAGATAGTCGCAAATCGTACGTAGTTTTGCAGCTTTTGCTCTTTTAGCTCAAAACGATCTTGTGAATCTAACTTTGCGTAATATCATCAGTTGGTCGGCTGAGTCCGATACACAGTTGACATCTTCATCAATTTATGATAAACTGAAAAACTTATTCGGGAACGAGTCTGAACACACAGTTGTTTCACAAGATATGTTACATCTTCGGTAGTATAGTGGTCAGTATCCTCGCCTGTAACGCGGGAGACCGGGGTTTCGATTCCCCACCGGAGAGCCTATTATATGCGCGAGGACATAGATTAAACACGATATTGAACACGATAAAAGGAGGGGGGCGAAAATATCAAGCATTTAGAAATAGAAATAAATGACGCTCGTCTGTCTGAGTACAGACGCCGGACTTCGGACGTCTAGGAAACATAATACAAATTTTATTTTCAGGTAAAATTTTTATAATATTCATATAAGTATAATTATTGTTTACGTACCTAAGACAGTAATGCATATTTTTAGGACCCAACCATTCCCGGGCAAGTTGTTCTGCCTGTGTACAAGGCTGTTAAAGCAAGACAATTAAAAATGGACATCAGAATACCGTTATTGCCGTAAGTTGTCTAATACCAATGAAAAATACAAAAGAGTAGGCACTCTTCTCCCAGAAAAGTGTCATCCACACTCTGCTCTCTCAGAGAAGGGCGATGTCCCAAAAAATACATTGAAAAAATCCATGATGGATCTTTTGGAACTAGAAGTGTCATGATACTTTTAGAGATACATAAAATCTTAAACGTAATCTTAAAGTTGTTTCTAAAATGATTAAGCCTATTTTTTATTTTTAAAGATCCTAAAACTAAACCCACTTTTACTTTTTCTCTAGTGTAGTTAAGTATCAATCTGTACAAGTCCGTAATTTTACAGGCTTGACAAGGCAAAAAGTTTGGCAGAGGCGCTAGAGAAAACAAGAGCGCAATCGAGCGTGAATAGTACGGTGCCTCGTCTCCCCGATATCGACGACACGCATTTCCCGATCAAAGTCAGCCAGGTGATCTATCTCTTTAATTCGATAAATTCAGTCATTCAACAGTTTTATAGCTGGTTACTATAACATACCTTGAGGTATAACCCTACAGTCTGGTTTAGTTTATTTGAGGCATCTTAGTCCGTGAGTTTATCTGTGAGTAGAAATATATATATTAGCAATATACTATTAACACAACCTCAAATAGGAGCTATCATAGCTTAAGCCTGTTTTTAAGTAGAAAGTACTGGGTGGGTAGAATTGTATTCTAAATGAATTAGTAAATTCTTAATATCAGCTGGCATGCTTACTTTTTGATACTTGCTAATAGGAATACCTTATAATATATCATTCTGTACCTTATATTATATTGTTCTTAATTTTCAGGTGATTAATGTAGGAAACTTTTGGGCCCAGTATGATGACGAATCAACCAGAAACGAGCTACGTCTGATTCACAACGCACTAAACTCCAAACCGCTGCTTGCGTACACTGGACCAGTCACTGTCGATTTGCTAGTTGCTGCACCATATGAAGATCACAACGGTGTACACTTATACCGTGCTAAGGTGACCAAAGTGTTGCCTAGGGACATGGTTGAGGTAAGTTCAATTGAACACATCGGTTGCTAGTTCACTAAAATATTTAGGTAATATTGAATGCTTGAATAGAAAAAGTTGATTGATCCCAATGTCCCAATCCCAATCCCAACTCAGCATTTAAAAGGTTGCTTATGCATTCCAACAAACGTCTTAGTTCCCAATCAGAGTGCACTAGCGGGTGCGGGCGCGGGCGCTCGGCTCTTGGCGTCTGCGTGTTCACAGTGCCGAACGAGCCACGAGCGTGTGTACGGTGCTTGTCAAACTTTTTTAGGTAGATAGAAAACATGGATGACGATTTGATTTTATTAATGGAAAATTCGTACTTGAAATGGGAATGGCAATATGTGAAGTTTGGTACACATGGCAGTGCGATGTTGCACTGCAGATATAAATTCATCCGTATTCAAGACGCCGCGGGTAAATCAAAAAGGTTTAGAAGCAGACGCGCATGTCACTCTACTACTGTGAATGCTGTGAATGCTGACGCGCGGCTCGCGGGCGCACTGTGAACGCAAGCGGCGTCTATGTTCATTTGAAATACACGCGCCCGCGCTTGCACCCGCGCTACTCTGAATGGGCACTTAAGCATTCAAACACAGCATTTGTTTAAGTAGTACATACTTACTGATTATCATCATGGAAATTCATATCATGGCTGCAGATTTTGCTTTTTGTCTTTTGAAAGTAGACCTTTTAGTTAGCCCGCGACATAATATTACACTCAGCGTTTGGAAGCAATTTACACTGAGTTTTCACTAATTGATCTTCAGAAATAGACAGAGAGGAATACTGATGGGTTGCTAAGATATTATTTTCAATTGTTTTGAACTAACAGATGTCACTGGGCACCTAATCATCATAAGAGCTAGTCATGTTTAACGATTGATCATTGAAACTTACCATTAAAAAACAATAGTAATGTTTGGGCAAAATTGAGTGGTGTGATCTAACTGGACAAAGGGAGCCAACGATTGGGCTTAGCAGCGAAACATGGGAGATTCCTATTTCCTCCTCTGAATAGTTGGATTGTGATCGGTTCGTATTCCAGGTGATGTACATAGACTACGGCAGCACGGGGCGGCTGAGCGCGTCGAGCCTGCGCGAGGTGGCGGGCGGCGCGCGCGATCTGGCGGCGCTGGCGCTGCGGTGCGCGCTGGCGGGCGTGGCGCCGGCGCCGCTGCTGCACGCGCACGCGCACTGGTCCGCGCACGCGCACCGCCTCTTCACCGACCTCGCCACCCGCCCGCGCCTTCTTGCCAAGGTACACTCGGTCTTTCTAGTTATTGTATGTTGGCATTCGCTCGCGACCTCGTTCACGTGGACCTCAAAATTTGTCCTACGGGATAAATTAAAGAATCCTACATAATCCAGGCATAATCTACCAATTTCATTCAAATCTTTTAACTGTCTTTGTGGGAAATAGTAACAAACATCCATCCTCTATCTTTTACATTTATAGTGTAACTATAATATAATTGAATACTATGATGAGATAGTCAAACGGACAGATAATATAATTAATAACTGTATTAGTATGCGACATTAAAACTTAACAATTTTTCAGGTGTACTCGGTAACCCACGATGGGGTGGTGGTGGTAGAACTGCTGGCTGACAATGGACGAATCAATATTAACAAGGAACTCGTCGACAAAGGTTATGCCATCCCATCTGAAGAAAGCTATGAATCTAAGGTACAGTACGTCGCAAAATAATTTACATGAACTTAACTAAAATTATTGTTGACTGGCTGTGAAAACAACTATCAACAAAGCAGTATTTTACTATATTTATGTTTACAGCATTAAAAGTGGTAATTTTTGAATAACCTTCATATCTAAATCCAGTTTAGTATGTTTTTAACATAAATAGCGTATCATTAAAACTGCCTTCGCAATCCACAAATTCGTCATTCATAATGTCATACCTGTTATCAACAAATAAGAGTTTTCGCAGATCACATCGGTCTTCGGTAGTATAGTGGTCAGTATCCCCGCCTGTCACGCGGGAGACCGGGGTTCGATTCCCCGCCGGAGAGAACGTTTTTTATTTAGTTAAATTAAAAGTGGTATCTTAATTTGTAAATCTGTTTTAAATAACTTTATTTTAGTGATTTAAATAAATGTATAGAAATAAATTATTAAAAAAATATTGGTAATTTTTTTTATGTAAAGGAATAACTTGGATGAGATAGCTTAGGAGAAAAGTGAGTTATTTGAATTGGCTTCATATTCTTTCACATTCTGGGTGCAAGTTACACCAAATTATCTTTTTAGTTGGATAAAATTTGAACTTCCACATGTTAAATTCCATTAAAGTCGATTAAACGGTTTCAAACAACATGGACATGTTGGTCCAACGAACTTTGTTAATAATTTTTTTTAATATACGATTATTTAAATGTAAACAAATATTATAATACACCACAGTTGAATCACGATCTGCGTCAAACTGCTTCGGAGCTGAACCTGTCTCAGAAGCGCGCCTACAACAGGGAGCAGGCGGAACTCGCATTCCGCCCATCGCAAGACACCACGCCGCTCAACTATAAGGAGTGCGACTCCGACGTGGCTCTGAAAGGCCCTTTCAGGTAAACATAATATACAATATTTGACAGAAGCTAGGTAACTATGCTTGGGGTATCATGAAGTAATTTCCTTTGTTTATCTTGTGGTTCCCAATGAGATTTAAAAATAAGATGTCATCGTCTTAGTGCTCAGAAGAAGCAACGACTAAGAGAAGGCAAGCAAGCAAGTACAGTCAGCGTCATATAGTTCGTGACACTCAGGGTACTCAAATATATAGACGCAACCAAAAAGTCGATAATATCGGTACAAACAAAGTTGTCTTATTGTTGTCAACAGTTTTGTCGCTCAAAACGTCGACACACGTAAAATGTCATATAAATCGGTTCAGTAAAACTGCCATAAATATGGTTACAGACATCCCGCCAATGGTATCCAATCATTCTAAGTGTTCAAAAATATGAAACACATTAGAAAAATAAACTTTACTGCTATAATATTTTAAATATTATTTTCCTCGTCAATTAGTATCAAAAAATTTAAACACAAAGTGAAAGCGATAGGAACTACTGCTGCCTTTTCATTTTAAGCACGACGTCATAGACTTCTCTTTTGTTTTGTATAGAAGTTCAGAATTTCTTGCATAGCCATTTACGATATCTGGGGGCACGGCAGTGGTGAAGACCAAGTCGAGCAAAAAAAACCGGCAGGGCCGTACCATCCCTTTCAGGCAATTTTCGATCCCCTATAGCTTCGTTGTCGACAAAACTAGAACTCAAGATATGTTAAAAAAATATGCAAAAAAACAGTTACAGCTTATTAGACTGATGTTAACCTCAATGATAATGAATATGAGTTATTAGGTATATTACGTATTTAATTTTACTTGTATACCTAACTGAAAAGAACACATTCCGTATTAACGATAAACTGAGCAGTTCTGATAAAGTTACTTTCAAACGCAACAAAAGACTGACCCCTTATTCATATAAAGCCAAATCGCATTATAAACCTATTTTCTATTTCACTGTTCTTTCACTGCACTGTCTCTTTCTTTCTTGGTGCTGTCAACGTTTGAAAGAAAACGGCAAATCAATGTAATAGGCTAAAATAGGTTTAATAAGCGATTTTTGTTTTTGTGAATAAGGGGATAAGAATCTCAGAGGGTGTAAATAAAAAAGTTTTGGTTCAACTATCCTTATTTTTAATATATAATTCGATGTTTAGTGGTGTCATCAATGCGACATGTAGCCATATTAAGTATTAAGTATGAAATTGCTTCAATAGATATTACGTAGGTAGTCAAGATTTCCAGCTTTCTATAATAGGATTTTATTCAGGATTGCACTTGACATTGATACGACTGATGGTTATTTGACATACACTGACAGATAATAGAATTACATTCAAACACTAGATTGCGTAATGAGGTTTTAATGCTAGCTTATTTTTCTAGTGTCTTCCATTATTGAAAACTTAGAATGTTTAGATACCATTGGCGGGATGACTGTGACCATATTTATGGCAGTTTGACTGAACCGATTTATATGACATTTTACGTGTGTCGACCTTTTGAGCGACAAAACTGTTGACAACATTAAGACAACTTTGTTTGTACCGATATTATCGACTTTTTGGTTGCGTCTATATATTTGAGTACCCTGAGTGTCACGAACTATATGACGCTGACTGTACATGGAACAGCAATAACATATTTGTTCTGAATCCATTATAGCTAGCTCAGCTAGCGGCATTCACGTCAAAATTTCCTTCTATCACCCTCCGTTACAGTTGCAGTGCAGTGATACAAAATCAAGGGCTACGCTTGGCCAGCACACAAAGCCTGTCTTTAATTGCTCTTGATGTCGAAAGAGCAAAGCATTCCTAATCTTCAGATTCCTAACATTCAGCGTGTTTTTAAATGAATTAAATTTTAATATAATTTTTTTTAATTGTTTGCAGTCCATTGGAAACAAGCGTACATAACCTCATGTATGCGAATCGCCATAAGCAGGTGGTAATTGAAGGAACCTCTGTCAACTCTGTCTTGCTTGACACAGCGCCGCAGGAGATATATCAAAGGTAATATTAGTATTGTTTTACGATCAGGGTATCGTTATTAGCTGCAACAATTTTTGCTATTCCATGTTGTGTCTTATTTCATTAAAAATCGGAGTAATCTCTAGTATCAGTGATTTTTAGAAAAAAAATTGTCTATAATCCTTTTTATATTCCATTGGTGGGTAAATTTGTCCACAACACATCTGACTGCAATGGGTTTGATTCTCAGTGTACCCATGGCACTACCCATGGCATGTGTTTCTGTGTTTTACTAACTTCTGTGATTTAAGTGTCTGTTCGAACGATATAAAGTTTTTTATATTTTAAGCTATCTGGTAACTTCCAGCTTAGTAGCTATCTGTGTGCGAAATTCCGTTTAAAGCTTTTCACTTGTTTATGCGTAGAAGAGTATAAACCCATACCCATAGAGTACCCGTCCTTCATAAACTTTCATAATTTATAATATTGGTAAGAGTTTAATATGTATTTTGTGTATTATTATACAGGCTGCTTGTAGCTGCAGATGTTGGCCAGAACGAGATGCAAAGCAAGTTGACTCTTCGCCACACCACCCTGATGCCCAATATTCCCGGCCTGCCAGCTATAATCTCCTTGCTGTTTAGTCCTGCGTAAGTGAACTTATAATATACTAGCTGACCCGGCAGGCTTCGCTTTGCCAATTTTTTTATTTTTATTTAATCAATAAAAATAGCCTATGTTACACCGTTTGAATGTAGCTTTGCAATAGTGAAAGAATTTCTGAAATCGGCACAGTAGTTTTTGAGTTTATTCATTACAAACATACACACAAAAATACAAATGTTTCCTCTTTATTAGTGTAGATGTATTGTATATGAGTAGCGTACAGTTTGCCGGTGTTGTATGGTCACTTTTTAGCCAACCCAATCATCTAAATAGAATAGAAATCCTACCTGAAGTTGTATTTGGGTGAGTCGCTAGTCATTAGGTCGCTAATGATATATTCGCCTGCACACCTCCCCAATTGTAACACAAAATATGAAGAACATGCAGCTTCACTACAGATTAAAAGCGCGGGCTCCTACGAAACTATTTTTTTTTAACTTAGTAAACGAAAAAAAGTAAGTTTGAAAATGTGTGAATGTAAAGGTGCTCCGCAGTTATATAACGTTAGAAACTGTTGCTTAACATTTGTTTTCTAACTTTTTTTTAACAAATTATAACAAAAGTTATAAACTGTTAATGATATTGTACAACTTAATTTAACAAAATGTTTTACAACTAATTACAACATCATATAACAAAATATAACTTTGTTATATAACCTCATCAGAGCCTCAGCGGGACGTTAGCGGAAGGGCGCGGGGGGAGGTTGCGCGCACGCATAGCTTTATTCGATTCATTCGGTGCAGTGGTATAGCATGTGTTATAATATGTGATTTGACAAAATGTCTGGTTTTACTTGGAGCAACGAAAATGTGATCAAATTGATTGAACTATTTCAAGAGGGACCAGTCTTGTGGAATACGCTGATGGATGAATACAAGGATCGAAATAAAAAACATGATGCTGATTGAGTCACCCAACTGATTATTGTTACATAATGTTATACGATGTTATACAACAAGTTCAACCAGTGGGAGCTTTTATAACATATAACATTTTTTGACAATGGTGTTACACTGTTATAAAATGTTATAGTGTTACACAATGTTTTATAACGTTATATAACTGCTGTGTGGGAGCACCTAAAACTAACTATGTAAACTAAATATTGTCATTGTAAGTACTCATTTCTGTATTTCAACTTTAGTGCAGAGTTACGCCGCCACCCGGACGGGTCTCGGTACGTGAGCGTCCTGTGCGGGCTGGGCTCCACTGAAAACGGAACGCCATACTTCCCCGAACACGACCTGCTCGTTGACATCGATGCTGAACTCACCGTGGATGACATAGGCCTGGTAAGTATTTAATCCAATTTGACGTCCAATATACCCCTTTCCCTGAAGTCGAGAGCTTTCGAGCAATATGTGTACCTTAGGCGCTGAGACAAGTACTTAACTTGAGGCTTCTTGAGGATCTTGATTCATCACAAAGTCGCTCAAAAGGTGATGGAGAGAGCTATGCTATTGATATTTGTCTATGGTACAGAAAATGTAACGAAATTCGTACACAAACAAGAGTAATCAACGTAGCTCTTTTACGTTACAGATAAACCACAATCGCTACCTGATGGACTGCATGATGGAGGCCGGCGAAGATGAGGTGGTGGAAGAGGTCCGTCAGCAAGTACCCAAGACAATACGGGAGAACCTTATGCAGTAAGTGCATAGCTAATTTATATTC
This sequence comes from Erynnis tages, assembly GCA_905147235.1. NCBI lineage: Eukaryota > Metazoa > Arthropoda > Insecta > Lepidoptera > Hesperiidae > Erynnis > Erynnis tages. The sequence goes on from LR990087.1 coordinate 4,898,019, forward strand.
ATGTTTTTGATATTATTATGATATATAAAATGAATGGAATATAGACTGGATTTGGATAGATGTTATGTGATGTCAGTACCCATTAATGACCCACTACAGGTCGGGTCTCCTCTCACAATGAGGGTGTAGGCCTTAGTCCACCACGCTGGCCTACTGCGGGTTGGTGGACTTCACATACCTTTGAGAACTTTTTTTTTGTGAACTCAGGCATGCAGGTTTCCTCACGATGTTTTCCTTCACCGTAACAGCAGGTGATATTTAATTTCATAAATCGCACATAACTTTTATTACAAAGTCATTGGTGCGTGCCACTGGGATTCGAACCCGGACCCCTCGATTCGAGGTCGAATTCTAAGCCACTGGGCGGCTTGGATAGATATTAATATGTAATTATTTTTTGTGTTATTTTTCTTATACAAGCCAAGGTATCATTTAGCTACTAATTCTTGAAAATTACTTTTCTATTTTGTAGTGTTTTGTTTTTTTTTCAACATGAAAAAGACTGGACTATGACATGTGTCTTTTAAAAACTGCTTAAAAAGACCAATTCCTTTAAGCCGCCAACGTACAATGTACCACCATGGTACAGGAAAAATAACGTATTGTTCTAACGTAAAATATTACTTGCATCGCTTTCTGAAGCTATGTTTGCTGCAATCGTCGTACAACCTTACTAAAAAATCCGTACACTCGCAGGATTCTCCTGAGGCGTCGCAAGCACCGCGAGCCGACCACGGTGGAGCATGCGTGGGAGTGGAAGTCGGTGGACGAGGACGAGCTGCTGGAGATCACGGAGCCCGACATGGTGGAGCGCGCCGTCGTGTACCCGCTGCACGTGCCGCTCGGCCTGCGCCCGCTGCCGCGCGACCAGTTGCTCGCTCTCAAGCGCGACAACGATGAACTCAAGATACTCGTCACGAGGTAACTGCACTTCGCAAGTATCGCATTGCCCACGCCGCGCGCCGCGCTACCTACTGCTCGCTCTCAAGCGCGACAACGACGAGCTCGAGATTCTCATCTCCAGGCACACCAGGTCCGAGTGACTAGGATTTCCTGTGTGTGCCACGGGTTTTGTGTTTGCCATACTTTGACGATAGTGTTCATGCTCACGACAGAAACCCGCACCCAAATCGGAAACAGAAATTTAAACTTTACTTAATCTTTTTTCCTTGCTGGTAATCGAACCTAAGACCCTTCTTGTAACCAGTGTTTTAATCATAACGCTACTCGCGCGTTATAGATAGACCGATAGAACCTCTGAGCCTCCAACGTGATATTGGTTCGTGACTATATCTCTGTTGTTTGTGGTTGTGCAGGACGTCGTCGAGCGCGGAGCGCGCGTGCAAGCTGTGCGGCACGGCGCCGATGCCCATGAACACGTTGCGCATCCATCTCTACTCCAACGCTCATAAGGAGAAAGAAGAAGACTTCCGCATCTTTTCATCATAATCATTTACCACCATTACATTTATGTATATGTCATATACAGTAGACCCCCGTTAGCCCTGTCTGATTCTCTGTGATCTGTGATGCCTGTTATTTTAAAGCAAATCTTTTTGTTGTGAGTGAATAGGGAACGGAACTATTTTGCACTGCTACATGATATGTTTTGTATATAGTATAGAATTAGTTCTGTTACTAATTTTTTGTCAGATTACAAGTATACTTCAACATTTTCGGATTTCAGGGGGTACCACAATGTGGATTACCGTAACTCAACTGTATGATTATAATTATTGTTTATAATTACTTAAGAAAAAGTTTTTTTTGTTTTGTATGTTTGAAATGTTTAATTGTACGAGATTTGACATCTTGATTGTAAGATTGTAGTTGACTTGTACCTGTAACAGTTGTGATACCCAATATTAATAAGGTATGAAAATTATCATTTTTTAAAAGTTATATTGAAGTCATATGTTTAAGAATCTCTTCCTACTCATGTTATTAGTCCTATGCTAAGCCATAGCAAAGACTTTACATATACTTAAGTGATTACTGTTACTATTTTGTACTGAAAAAATCTATCAATAAAGTTTATCATTCACAGCGTTTTTATTTTATGACGTATATTTTTTGAAAAAATTGGTAACGAGTGTTTTTTTATTGTAAATGAGGCCAGTAAAAACGAGAATGTAAGCAATCTGATTCCACTGCAACAATCGCAAAATAGACTCGCAATTCTATCTATAGATGAGATACAAAACGTAATCACACGACATATTATGGGATTTTATGGTTTGCTGCTCATAAGCACTAAAGTCGGCGACTAACTGACGTGGTAGGAAAGTGAACTTCAATAGTTCTAATAGTTAACCTATCGCTATACGGGTAAAACAAATACAGAATATTTTCATAAGTATTTCTAGAACAAACGCAATTTGGGCTCACTCAGTGGGACTCATCGGAATTGGATTGGTGTTGAATTTAAATTGAGATTGTTTTCAAGAGTAAGGCCACTGGTTGGAGCAGCATGGTTGAACATTCTCTAGATTTACCCTTGTTATAGAGCAATATAAAGGGTTCCATAGAATTAATGTAATAGCTTGAGTAAAAAATTAGCTACCTAGTTAGAATATTTTCTCGACTGACAAATACACACTCACCCGAGTAAGCGCCTCATTAAGAATATTGTAATGTCGTCTAATCATTGCACTAATACATTTTTATATTCAAGTCATGGTTCAAGTCCTTGAATACAAGTTACCTACGCGTTTTGTAGCTCACTTAACGTTTATTATTTTTATTATGATAGTTAATAACTTGTTGGATTGTTTGTCTAGCTCTAGTAGATATTTTTGAACCTACTTACTTCTTCTACATTATTTTTTTGTATGTAATTGTTCTTTACGTATGTTGTTCGTTACGTATCAATTTTTCTTTAGTTGTCTCCTCAGATATGCAACCAAATCCGGTAGATATTTGATCAAGTGGTCAAACAAGTTTTTTACGGTACATTCATCAGAAATTTCATAATTTGTCAGTCAGTGACCGGTTGTCTCGGAGCAACTTAGTGACAAGATGTTTGTTGAATAACAAAAAACAATCATGTGGAAGACATCGGAAGATTTGGGACAAGTGCTTTTGTGAGTATAAATAACGTAACGTAACGGGTTGAATTGCCTGGGTTACATGTAGTATGATATTGCTAATATATTCATTGATAAGATAAGACTATGTTTTTACTTTCTACCTATAAACCCGCCTACGTTCAATCCTTTTTAGTTTACATTTATGTAGGTTTGACAATATTTGTAATGTATGCAGGATAACTACTTTTACTATTATGTATTCTGTGGTATAACTTCAAAAGGTACTACATATAAGACATAATATCCTATCTTAGTTATATAAAATTTCAAATGTACATTTCTATCAAATGTTGGTATAATTATATATTTTCAAAATTATATAAATTGAAAACTACTTACCTACTTGATAAACTGTATTCATTTACACAAGTATTCTATCTAGTTATGTGATTTTGTTATGTTTTTTGTTATTGTTATACCAACTTAGCGTGCCAGGTATATACTTTTAATCCTGAATACTCTGTGCCGAAGTTTGCACAGGAATAAATGCGGAATATGTTTAGTTCTAAATAATTTTCTCTCAAGTTCAAAAATAATACTAAGTAGGAACCTATAGTTAACTAGAAACTGGAACAAATGTGTTTCAAGGAAATATTTCAATTTACTTGTCATTGGTTCCTTCTTTTTGCTTGCTTCAATGATTACTTTTTAAAGGATTTTAAAATCTCCAAATAAATCTAACAGTACCCAAATAGCATGTAGCAGAATGTATGTATGTAGCAGAATGTATGTATGTAGCAGAGATGTTGAACTATTATTAAATTTGTGATCCGCGCTATCTTCTCGTGGTATAATAGGTATGTCTACCACAGTATACCAACTAATTAAACATCAGGGCCATTATATAATGTAGTATTTAAACAGACATGTGTGTATACTCGAACCATATATACAATACCTAAATTATATCTAAATCACTAGTGTCAATGCTCTACAATACTTTACACTATAATATTGGGAAAAAAATATCTCTAGAACTTTAATCAGGAAAGTCTCATTAAGATAAATATTTTATCTATTTAGTAAGTATATTATTAAGACCCAACGTAGTAGCTATCCGGTATTCATCCAAGACATAGTAACAGGATATTTTAAATTAATGAAGTAGGCTTTGGTGCTTATCGAAAATTGCAGTAATACCTAATTTAATATAACGATTTTATTATTTTAAATTATAATTATCTATCAAATTGAAGTTTCCTAAAGTAACTGATATCTAATTGCTCTATAAAAGATAAACAGATATAGAGACAACATGTTTCTCTCGGTTAAGAGTTTTATTTTGAGATCTACTCGACAATTTTGTGAAGAATGTAGAAGGTAAGATTTTTCTTTAATTCTTATATAAACAAAATAAAAATTGCATACTTATTTAGGATTCGAGATGAAGACCTCGTTGATTCGATACGAAGGTGCTTAAAGTTTGTAAATAAATAATAGTTAATTTTTAATGAATAGGTAGGTATCTAACTCCTTAAAACATTTGGATCAGGGAGAGAAATCTAAAACTTTCTTTGTATCAAAGTACCTAAAAGAATTACAAGTCAGAACGGGGTTCGAAAATACATGATTGTTTGTTATTTGTTAATATCGTCATGCAAAAGTTTATCAGGGGTCGGGATGTCTCCAGATATAGGTACCATCTGGCGTAGAAAACAATTTCAGTGGAATTTAGTTCTCTTGGGTGTAGAGTCGATTTAGTCAATATGGTGGCGGAAAAAATTTCGGGGCTTGAAATTGCTCGGTGGGTATATTGAATTTTTTTCTTCATTTATTTTACTTTGTTTTGTTTCCATAGGGTAACCATAGCAATATGTATACTTAAAAATATTTGGTATGTTGTGCGCTAAGTCTCTTTTAATATCGTAGGTCAGTATACGGAATAGATTAGTTTATGACTTAATTGATTGCAGGTAAGTAATATTGTATATAGAAAAATATCTATGATATTTACTATGATATTAAAACTACCCACAATGTCTAAAAATATTATATTTATTGTAGTCCAAGTATGTATTGTCAAATGTAGCTATATACAATTACATTGTGATTTAAGTAGGTACCTATTAAAATATAATTTCACGGTCTAATTGCATTACCAGTGTTGATAGCTGTGTTATAGTCTAATAAGTATTTATGCCCTATGTAATTAATACCTATTACTATACAAATAAGCAAGTAGGTTATAAAAAGGTATTCGCAATTGTCTGAGTTTGGTTGTCATACAGCCATGCAACTGTTTTGCTACGTAGGCAGAGGTATATACCTATTTGTCTATGTATCTACAAGGTTTGATACGATCTTCCTCCTGATGTATGCAGAACTATCTACTTCTTTGTCCGTATGTTAGATATATTTTATAAGAGAACTTCATTCTATAGGAATTGTTTTTCATTACAGATCTATCGAAAATGACCTGCGTAAACAGGTATCAGAGTTGCGTAACATCTCGGCTAACTTCCAGCCGAGGCTGGCGATCGTGCAGGTGGGCGGGCGGGAAGACTCCAACGTGTACATCCGCATGAAGCTGAAGGCTGCAGAGAACATCGGTATACTCGCTGAGCATGTTCGTCTACCACGGGACTGCACTCAGTCGGAGGTAAATTTATTGTACAACATAGTCGATGTTTGACAGTAAGATATCGTTAGTCGAAGTCTACAGCTCGGAAAGAGCAAAGTCCCTGTAATGTTGGGTATAATGTAAGTCACTCAGCAAAACCCAGAGAGAAACTGAGGATGGGGAAATAATTATACGAATTAATGCACAGCAATATGTATCTACCTAGAGGATTCGACTTTAAACACAAACAGAACACTAGAGTTTTGACCAAATAATGTAAATAACGGTGCACACAGCAATACAACTTCCATAGATTATTATTATCTACTGTTAAAGGGGTGGGTACGCTTTACGTTACGTCTCATCGTAGTAATCATATATCTACCGAATATTAAAAACATCGAATCCTATGAATATTTGCTGCGGCGAGTTATAAGTTAGTGCTCGTCAAGATCTGGCCCTTAGCCGATAAGACGTATATATATAACTCGTCAAAGATATTGACCTCGTTACCGTAAATAGTAAATAAGTTGTGATGTAACGAATCGATATTATTAAGTTATATCAATTTAATAACATGTTATTACTACATATTACGGTGAATCTACATAATAGGTAATATAGCTTATCTTTTTTTAAGACAGGTTTTTGCAGATTCTATCTTTAAGGAGGGTGGGAGGGAGATACCGGGGATGGGTAACTTAGTATGAAGGTTATAATTCTTAACTTGGAGTCATGTATCCCTATATCTTAGAAGTAGCTACCTAGTATAGATAGTCCATGGCCTGCTGTGTCGACTAGTTCAATATACCTACCTACCTACCTACAGTTTTATTCTTAGTTATATGTATATTTTAATACATTTTTACAAATCAATTTTATAGACAGGTATTTCACATCCATTTGTAAAATCTAATTATGTGAATGTTATCCCATTAATCGACGTTGTTAAATATATTGCTGGACTGGTTGATATTCTACGTAATATTTACCTACCGACTTTTTCAGCTGCTAGCAAAGCTGACCAGCCTGAACGATTCTCCGTCGGTGCACGGCATCATAGTCCAAATGCCACTCGATTCCACGCACACCATCGATTCCCATCTCATTACGGATGCAGTTTCTTGTGATAAGGATGTTGACGGGTATGTACATAATCTTATTTATTTATATTTTGGCTAAAAACGGTAAAGTAATAAAAAAGTGCGCTAGTGGCGCTTGTCGCTATCGATACCATAGCAGTCGTTAAACCTAGTCGGAGGCCTTACCGGGCAATTTCAAAATATGCGACACGGTTGGCCGCTAGCCCATTTCTCCACCAATCCGCATTGGAGCGTGCGGTATGCTCCATGCCTCCCAATGTTGTGGGGAACACTCGTGCCCATTAGAAGGCCATGAAAGGGTTGCAGCCAGCTAGCCAATAAAAATAGGTACATATTGCACTCTTACTTACATAATGGCCAACCGATCATTAAAATTCAACACGTGTTATTTTCCATTGCATTATTGAAGAGAAGATTTTTTAATCGGGGCATAATAACAACTTTAAGTTTGTAGTTCAGTGGTCACTGCGGCCCATGGCATGCCATGCAGGCTCAAATAGGGTAGAAATCTTATCTGAGGTGGTAAGTGGACAGCCTGACTAGTTTCGAACCTATCCGAATCCTTAATCATGCGCACTCGTCGCAACTAGGTCGAAATCCCCGCCGTGACCACGCACCCCTGTCAGCCCGTAGTTAAGGACCTCCGGCATGGTCAAACTAGTCGGGCTGCCTCGAATTATATACGTGAAGTGAGCTGAGAATTTATGAAAATTTATTTTTCTTTTATAGTTTAAACACTATAAATGAAGGTCGCGTGTCTCTGGGTGACATGTCTGGGTTCGTGCCTTGCACGCCGGCAGGCTGCATCGAGCTGATCAAGAAGACGGGTGTCACCATCGCTGGGAAGAACGCGGTGGTGCTGGGTCGCAGCAGGATTGTCGGTACACCCGTCGCTGAGCTGCTTAAATGGGAAAACGCTACCGTCACCGTGTGCCATTCGAAGACTAAGAACTTGAGTGAGATTGTGAGTATGAATAAATAAATCAATAAATTGTCTACTTTTGGTATCAACCTTCCGTATATAAGAATCTGCCTACAGTTTCTACAGCTTCAACCGAACCAGCCTTTTCCAACCAATATCTTGAAAACTAAGCCAAATATGAAAAATATGTAACTACTTTGAATTAAATGGTAATTGCAGCCAATGCATACAATCTCAAATAGGACAGGAATATTATCAGAAGTCGTACGTGAGTGTGTTGCATTAATATCATGTTATCATTTGCCTGTAATTTCAGTAAGGTTAGATATCTACTGTTTCTGATAATTAGGGATATACTTAGGTAGCTACTGCAAGAAATAATTAAAATTAGTTTAATATCTAAAATTACTAGACAAAAACAGCTGACATCTTGGTGGTGGCTATTGGAAGAGCGGAAATGGTTCGCGGTTCGTGGATCAAGCCTGGCGCCGTGGTCATCGACTGCGGTATCAACCCAATCAAAGGTACATTAATAGATACCAGTTAATATTTATAATCGAAACTTAAGCATGCTCGATATTTCAAGTACTTAGGTAGGTAGGCAGTATGCGTCAGTAGAAAAGTACAGGTAAGTAGATAGAACCTACAGATACAACCTAGCAACATAAACAAATCACAATGCCTCATTTGTGTTACTCTTATTGCCATGTATCTAAGTAATAATCGAGTAGTCTTGTACTGGTCATCAAACAAACCGACTACCACATCAAGCAGTTTTCAAACCGACCGTCAAAACATAGGAAGTTGGAACAATGCAACGGATTTGCAGGGTTATTCTGAAATATTAGATATTGTAAACTTTAATTGATTATGCATTAATTGTAATTTCCTAAGATGTATCTTTATTGTAATTTTAATAATGACATAATTGTTGGTAAACTTAATAAATAAATAAATAAATAGATTTTTGTAATATTACCTACATATTACCTAATAGGGCGGCTATCATACCACACCTTTATTATCTCTGTAGTACATTCAGGTCCAGAGAAATTGAAATTATCTTGTGGACACACAAAATATTTTATTACAAAATTCAAATGGATGCCATATAAAAAGGAGGGGTGCTATATGTGGGTATTTTGTCAATAAAATTTGGTTTTTTTATGCCCCTAAATTATCGCTAGTTCGACGACACATAGATCCTGTTTGTGCTATTAAAAACATGTATTGGGTTCTTTTATCAGTTATTTTATCGCAAAAATGCAAATAACGAACGGAATAATGAATGGATGGTTCGCAATTTCAATGTAAATTATGTTTATAGATAAACAATTATAAACAGGAATGTAGTAACGCGCGTATAAAAATAACTAAATAAATAAATTAAAACTGTGTCGAGAGTTTTTTCCTCCGGCTTTTTCTCTCTTTGCCCAGTAAAGGGTGGCACATTGCATAGCCGATGAGTTCGAATAGGTAAAATATTAAAATAAACAAATAATTTGGACTGCAAAATAATAAATAAATATAATTTAGCAATAATTGCCATGAAATATAAAATTAAGTTTTAATTATGTAAGACATAATTATTGTATGCCCGCATAGGGTAGACTGTTCTAAACTTATTATAATTTTTGTAACATCTTTCTCATGTTACAGTCAACAATAAACGTATTATTTTCTTTTCTTTTTCTTTTCTTATCGTTTAAGTTTATTCGTTACTAAGTATATGTTATAGAATCGCCCATCGGCATCGTGGGGAAGCATTGGTTTACAAACAAATTGAAACCAAGCTATCGCTTCAGTTTGTCTTCATAGTGTTTGCGTTTAATTGCGTGCATAGTAGTTTTCTATTAAAAATGGGTTCTTTTAATTTTAAAATTATCGGTACCATTGAAATCATAAAAAATCGCATAGAATCTAGACGATAAAGATATTATTCGTTTTGCAATCTCTAGTTGCAATCGTAATAGCTAGCAATTTTAATTACAGTTGTTGTTGTGAATTTTAGCTACTGTTTTTATCAAATGCAATCTACCATAATAAAATCGTAAAATTTTCTCTTTACTTCCTCCGTTAAGTGGTGATTTGCCCAGAAGAGTTCAGTACTTGTCGCTAAAAACATTGATTGTACCTACTTTCCCTGTTAAGTGAAGAAGTTTAGGAAGAGTTGCTGCTAAAAACATTGACTTCTATCTCAACCCAGATGAGAGCAAGAGCAGCGGTCAGCGTCTAGTAGGTGACGTTGCATATGCTGAAGCCGTCACAGTAGCAGGTCACGTGACGCCAGTGCCGGGAGGCGTGGGGCCTATGACCGTAGCCATGCTCATGAAGAATACCGTCCTCGCCGCGCGCAGACAGTTCGAGAGGCTGAATGCGCCGGTGTGGCCGCTGCAGGTGTTAAGATTGACTCCGTTGTCGCCACCTCCCAGGTACTTTTCCATATTCATGTTCCTGACTTGCATGCACAGAAGTGACAGTGCTAGTGCATGGTACGTAGGTGGTACGTATCGTATACACAGTAGGCGTGCTCGTGAAGAATACCATTCTGGTAGCATGTAGATAGTACGATGTATTATGGTAAAAGTAAAATAAAATATCACCTGTTGTAATGGTGAAGGAAAACTTAATAAAACTTGTATGCCTGATTCTGGGTTCTCCATAATGTTCTCGAAGGCACGTGGCTCCACTATCCCGCTCCACCAAAACTGTCAGAGAAGACACGAATTTGCAGGTCACTCATGTTTCAAACGCAATCACGGAATTCAAACCTTCAGTTACTTACAGAACCACGGAATGGGAGCTGTAGTTTTTATTACTTATTGGTAAAAGTTTTTTTAACTACTTTTCGTATCCTACAGCGACATCGTGATAGCTCGCTCGCAGAAGCCCAAAGACATCAGCCAGCTAGCGCATGAGATCGGCCTCTACCCGGGCGAGGTGTCTCAATTCGGGAACACCAAGGCGAAGATATCTCTCTCAGTGCTGAACCGCCTCAGCGAGCAGCGGGATGGGAAATACATCGTGGTTGCTGGGTATGTAAACTTTACTTACGTTCGAATTGAAAATATTACAGCTTTTAACATTTTGATGAATTTACGGCTCACCGCACGTTGCGGGATAGTCCGGCTAATTTGCCGAGGTCCTTAATCATAACCTTTTACGTTACTGGAGATTAGATCGACTGTTGATCAAAGATTTTTGTAAGTCAAAATGGGATTTCAGAATATACTATGAAAAATTAGATACTTCTAAAATTAGGGTACCTACTTTTATTTTTAGGGAAGGATGAAATTATTTTAAAGTAAACCACGCCAGGCGTTTTAGCTTTTAGCTTAAGCTTCTGAGTGACGCGTGTATTGGTGGTCTTAATCGATCATGATTTTTGATGTTAACCGAAGAATACCATATTTTAATACTGGGTTTAAGTGATTAAGTCCCCGTTGCATTGCGCGGAGGGTCCCGGAGTCAATTCGCAGTGGAGCACAGATTTTAATGATGAGTGTGCTGTGAGTGCTGTGAAAATTGATTGTCAGGCAATATTATGAGTGTTTATTTAAGCATTTATTTATTGATGAATAATTATATTTTTATGGGTTACAGAATTACTCCTACCCCTCTTGGCGAGGGCAAGAGTACGACTCTCTTGGGTCTGGTGCAGGCCTTGGCAGCTCACCGCGGCCGCAACGCTATAGCGTGCATGCGTCAGCCCAGTCAGGGACCTACATTCGGCGTTAAAGGCGGGGCCGCCGGTGGTGGATATTCTCAGGTATTTTATATATCCATCCATATAATACCAGTTTACCCATGTCAAAAAAGATAACATGTTTCTTTTCGATTTAGTTATTTTGAAATTTTGATTTTTAACGTAAACCTTCATATTTATGTTTACATTATTTCACAGAATATTAAAAAATATATCTCCTAGCTAGAAAATGTGGCTCCACTGCTTAGAATATATAAATACATATCTTATACTTATTGACAGAAATGCAAAGTTCTAAAAATTGTATCCCAGGTTATCCCCATGGAAGATTTCAACCTTCACCTCACTGGTGACATCCACGCTGTGACTGCAGCTAACAACTTACTTGCTGCACAAATGGATGCTCGAATGTTCCACGAACTCACGCAAAAGGACGGGCCCTTATACGACCGGTTGGTCCCTAAGGTTAAGGGAGTAAGGAAATTCTCTCCAATTCAATTGAGACGTCTGAAGGGATTGGGCATCACTAAAACAGATCCCGATTCTCTTACTGAAGAAGAACGGACTAAATTCGCCAGACTTAATATTGATCCTAAGAAAGTCATGTGGAACAGAGGTAAGTTCTTGGTGATATTCCGTCACATAAATTTCGGTTTTGAGACACTAGATTTGCAAGTATTATAAGATGAGAGATAGTGCGCCCAAACCAAAAACAATTTTAATCGTTTTTAAAATTTCTTTAAAACGGCAATATCGGAATGAAACAGTATTTATTTCGTTTAGTTTGCTACTTCCATTATAATAATTTATTCAATGACAAGCAACCAACCGTTGTAGAGTCCACATCACCTGATGATGCTCCGTTTTGGGGCGAAACACGTGTCATGTACTATTGGAATAAGTTGTTATGGTATATACCTACTCAGAGAGATAAGGGAGGGTGGTGGGTCCATACCAAAACAAGTTCCACGTGTGCGGATTGTTGCAAAGAAATATAAATACAACTTAAATAACAATGGATTTCCGCAAAGTAACGCCTGATACAATATATTATACAATGACAAGTCTACAACAAGACGAAGAGATTTTTTTTAAATCTTAGAAAATATATATAAAAAACTTTGTTTTTCAGTCGTGGATTTAAATGACAGATACTTACGCAAAATCACAATCGGTCAGTCCCCAACAGAGAAAGGATATACACGAGAGACTTGCTTCGATATCTCAGTAGCGTCCGAGATTATGGCAATCTTGGCTCTCGGCAACAGCATTGATGACATCAAAGAACGGCTGGCCAATATGGTAGTGGCATTGGACACGAGTGGCAATCCTGTCACAGCTGATGATTTGGTGAGTCTTTTTTTATAAGTAAGACTAAAATATACTATGAAGAGATGGTAGTTCTCTCGTACAAGTTAACATAATGTAAAGTGAAGAGGAGACAGATCTTGTAACTTACAATGTACACTTAAATAAAAACAGATAAATAAATCAATAGATATAACTAAATAACATAAATCTGTGAGTAAAATCTGTATGGCATAAAAGGGATCGTGATCAGCTGAATGGTTATAAACAACTAGCGCTTGTCCTCCGAAGTATCTCAAAATATTACAGCAACAACTTAGTCAACAACAACAACGAAGTCGCGAAAAAGTTAAGCTCACTTGTAGCGTCGTAGAAAAATCTAAAACACTAATATTTTTTTTTCTTATTTAGGGAGTAACAGGAGCCCTGATGGTCCTGCTCCGTGATGCGTTCGAGCCCAATCTAATGCAGTCCTTGGAGGGCACCCCCGTGCTGGTCCACACTGGGCCCTTCGCCAACATCGCGCACGGCTGCTCCTCCATCATCGCCGACAAGATAGCCCTCAAGCTCGTCCGGGAGAAGGGATACGTCGCTACTGAAGCTGGCTTTGGATCTGATATTGGTAAGAATTGCATACTTATTTTAATTGAAACTCACTGAAAAAGAACTTACCTGCTTGAAGTTCATTTAATAAAATTTCACTCGTGGTTTTTGTGCCCAAATATATCCAATATCGGCTACTGTCTATTTTACATACCCCTAAGTAATAAGGGCTGTCCACACCTAACATTTTTATTTAATTTTTTGGAAAAAAAATTATTTTTATTTTTTAATAATGTGGCATTAAAAATACATACAACCTTAAATTTTCACCTTTCTATCACCAACCCCTATTTTTTATTAGTCGATTTTTAACGCTCGGTAACTTATATCGCAAAACAACGTTTGCGGGGTCAGCTAGTAAAATATAGACTTTTGAGGACAGGCATGGAGAAGTTCTTCGACATCAAATGTCGCGCCAGCGGGTCCGCCCCGCACTGCGCCGTGATCGTGTGCACGGCGCGCGCGCTCAAGATGCACGGCGGCGGGCCGCCCGTCGCCCCCGGGACTCCGCTGCATGATGTTTATGTGCAGGTACTTTGAATTCCTTCCCATCTGCCCCCGCGTTTGTCTTCGCAAGGGGGCAGAGAGCACAGCAATTTAAAAATTCTTATAATCAGTACTATAATATATAAGATTCTGATAATAGGTACCTACATAATAAAGTTAGTAGACAAAAACTGCCGAACAAATTTTGGGTAAATGATTGTACAATGTTGATTCAAAATTCTGGGCATAAAAACATAATTATCAAGAAGAAAGGTCCGAGAAGTTTTCGTATTTACTACTTAAAGTCAGGAACGATTTTTTGGCCTTTCCTTGGAAAACGCTATCGAAGATTGCATTAAAAGTTGACTTTAGTTCAAACTTGTTCTAAAATGTTACATAACATATTTTTTTCTTTCCTAGGAAAACCTGGAACTGCTGAGCAAAGGCTTGTGCAACTTGGGCAAACACATTAGCAACGGAAACAAATTCGGAGTGCCCGTCGTAATTGCCATCAATAGACATGGGTAGGTCTAAGAACGTAAGAGTAATATAAGTAGCTCTCCAGCGAATCTATATACCGTAATATGTAGTAGGAGGGATGTGGTGGAGGTCCAGGTCCCCTCCTGTTGATTGGAAAGCCGCATATCTAAGAACGGGATACAAATACAAAAGATTTACACTGTAAACAATGGTCCATTTAGAATATCTGTTTTGTGGGATAGGAATAAAATGCCATTGAGTATCATGAAGGTACCTATACAGATTTATATAAATTGTTCTGATATTTACTTTTGTTTTGATTTCAGAAACGATACAGAAGCTGAATTGAATCTAGTTAAGAACTTTGCTGAGAAGAACGGTGCCTTCAGAGCTGTTATATGCGACCACTGGGCTAAAGGCGGCGCCGGGGCCGTCGACCTGGCCGACGCGGTCATAGCGGCTTGCGAAGATAAATCTAAATTCGACTATCTGTACCCCCTAAAGCTCTCCATTCAAGATAAAATTAAGAAAATTGCTGTTGAAATGTACGGTGCAGGGGAAATCGAATATACAGATGAAGTATTGGAGAAAATCAAAGAATTCACGGAGAAGGTAATGTGAATGTTTACGATTTTCTATATTAAACTTAACAATCCATTTATGTCTCTCTCTGTGTGTGTTTTGTAGGTAAGGATACTTTGAAACAATATCTAACATCAATTATCTTCCCAACTTAATATAATTAGATAGAAAAAAATAGATCTAGAATCATTAAATGAATTGTTTATGAATGAATGAATATGAATTTACCCTAGATTTCCCTTTAAATGTGGCCGATTTATCCTACGAAAATCTATGACGATCAACCACAGATGGACAGGTAGTCAGGATAAAATTCTCAATCCTACGCAGACAAAATTGCAGATAGAGGTTATTAAGGCTATTATTTTGATACGAGTACGTATAAGGTTTATCTCTTTTTAGGGTTACGACAAATTCCCGATCTGCATGGCTAAGACTTCGAACTCGCTCACCGGCGACCCGTCCGTCAAGGGCGCGCCCACCGGCTTCAAGCTGAAGATCAACGATGTCCTCGTGTCCGTGGGCGCCGGCTTCGTGGTGCCGATCTGCGGGGAGATCTCCAAGATGCCCGGCCTGCCCACCAGGCCCAGCATCTACGATATCGACCTCAACACGAACACTGGCGAAATTGAGGGCTTGTTTTAAACGATATAATAATATTGAGTTAATCAAGTGTAAAATAATATCGAAAAAAATAAATATACAATACTATTTTTATGATTTTTTATTAAAAAATGTTAAAAAAATACTCCTTAAGCTCTTTTAAAAATTGAATATTAAATCTTCTCAATAAAAGTGATGAAATTGTTGTTAAGGAAATATGTAATATTATTTACTCTATTATTTAAGTGTAGGTATGTTATATTATAACAATGATTTAATCGTGTATTTTTAAAATGAATTTTATAATAATCAATGTATTTTATACGACGTTGAAACTTGTTTTTTTTATCATCCAAGAAATCCTCAATTATAGAAATATCAGTAGATAATCTTTACTTTTATTACCAACCTGAAATAACTGACGTCTGACCGATTTTGATGAAATTTGTAAGGCCGCTTGTATACGTCCGTTTTTCCACCGGACAACGGACCGTGTTTTTCGCCGGACTCGCGTCGGTGTATGGTATGGCTTATAATGAAATAGAATAGAAACTCATAAAAAATAATAGAAACAAATAAGACTTTAGGAAATGATGTAAGGTTAGTCCAATTAAATTTAAACGGGGTAAAATATGAAGTATGAAATAGCTTTTGAAATGAAAGCTGAATGAACTTCATTTTTGGGTTTTACACAGCTATGAATTTAATTGACAATATAAAGAGCGTCCTTTTTCATTCCTATCAGGATTAATTTCTAATAACACGCGGAAAAAATCGCGGTTGGTCACGGGCTAGTTTCGCTAGCTAGCTAAGCTAGTTTCGTTATAAGTTAGCAAGGCTAAGTTGCTCCTTATTACATCAGCTATCTGCCAGTGTAAGTCCCGTCCAAATAGGTCCAGCCGTTATACGCATACATTTAGAAAAAAGCTGTTATTTTTATATTACAAACAGACTCTCCAATTTTATTTATTTGTACAGAATTAATGTTTTTAAGATGGGGAATGCAATAGGTATGTTGCAAATGCAAAAAAAGTGATGCAATTTGATTCGGGGAATAATGACAAGACGTTTAACATTGGACATTAAACTAATCGAACAAAAATTAACTGGTAGACAGGTACTAAGTAGGTACCTATTTTTGACACTGATAACTCTTAAGCACGTCAATATTTAGATCATTCTAGAATTATCTAGAATCTATATAGGCATAATAAGCAAAAGGAAAAGATGTCAATCAGGGATATTAATTGTCCAGTCAAATTAGACATTCTAGTATAAACACACTCTATTTTAAAAATTTGTTCGAATTTTGGGAATACCCCTCGGTTAACTACCGGGGAAACCATTTAAAAATGGTACACCCATACTGATGCTTAGTAGGTAGTGTGAATTGTATGACATACTCACTTTAAAAAAAATCTCAGGCGATCGCTTTCTGAGTCGAATAACAGCAAACTAAACAAAACGAAGTGTCGTTTGTTTTGTATAGACACAATTGTCGCTGTGGCTGTGTTTCGCAGAGCAGAAAAGGAATGGGAATACGGAAAAGGCACGGAAATATACATCAGCTTTTAAAATATGTAAATGTTAAAAGTTTCACTCAAATAAATAAAAATGATTAGGTATCTAACGATTAAAACTATTGTGCGGAGTTTAGGAAAATTGATTTTCACATGTACAAGCTATCGCGGTGTCACAGTTCAGCCCACTTATAAAATAAGGAACAATTCTTCAAGATTATTATGAGTTGTTTCTTGGAACTCAAAACCTAAGGGTCGGGTGTCAGAGTGGGCGGTCATAATGTGTTTTTTTCTTAAACTCAAAGGGCAGTTTTCGAAGTCTTTGGGAATGTTTACGCCGCTAAATATTGTGTGTATTGTATTTTTTCTAATTAAATTACTTATTATTAAATTACTCAAGAAATTATAGTCCAAAACTAAACAAAAATGGACAAGCCATTGTAGCCTCAATCACCTTACAATAGGGTTCCTACTTAAAACTATATATGCCTCCCTATTACTTAATATGTCTAAATGTGCATATTTTTGAGGATGGATGGATGTTTGTTATTCTTTCACGCAAAACTGATTGCATGGATATGGATGCTGGCGTACCTACAGGTAGTTTACGATCCGGATTAACATATAGGATACTTTTTATTCCTCTCTGAATCAAATTCTAAAACCCATGACAGAAACCGCGGACACAAGCTAGTTTGTCCTAAACGCGTACAAGTCAATAAAGCGTCCAAATATTTCCATATCTAATTCAATTACACCGTAGTTATGTCCGCATTGGAAATAGTAAACAGCACGTTTCTGTTATCAATACATAAACGGTTTAACCGAGTAAACAACTCCAATTTGGAGGCATCAGTGTTTCACCTAAAATGTAATGTAGAAGGCTAAGTACCTACCTACGGGTAAGGTCTTGTTCTCAGTGCTCAGTTATATTTATTACATTGCATGCCAACAAGTAGACGCAATAGTTAAACACTAGGTATACTATCATAATTATATTCATATGTAAATCACTTGTGTTATGGGGCACCCTATTTTAAGTGGATATTGCAAGACAAGCCCAAGGGCAATCACATCCAATTTTAAACAATATGGGATATTGTTTGAAATAAAATTGTAAGTGGATGCATTTCATCGAATGTAAATTTAAGCAGATCACCTGCTATTAGTCTCCTTTTAAATCAGTAATCTTATAAATACAGAAACAGCTTTGAGAGCGAAGATAATAGCAAGTTTGACTTGCTGACCACTGCTTAACCAAAATTAGAGACGCACTTGTATTTATTTATTAAAAGGACTTTACTTAGGTACCTTTTTATTTTAATAACAATGTTATACTCGTGAATTAGTTACTTATGATTTTTTGCATTTAGTTTTCCCAAAACAAAAATTTATAATAGCAAGCAAGCAAAGCAAGCTTTGTAATGTCACCAAATTAATAAATGTTAAATATCCCACAAATATTTTGAGTGTCAACAAAACTGGAATACATATATCTAAATTATATCGATTGTGAATGACCCTGGATGATCAAATAAACGTGTCGGTACCTATAATAATAGTAAGCCATGCATTTTACAGCGTAGCGTGACTGCGCGGCTTTTCTCGTAAGAAAAAAAAATATTTCCCACGTTATTGGAATATTTTTACGGCTATTCATATTTTATTTTCTTCAGTTTCAGACTTTTTTCAATTAAGATTTAAATATTCTACACTATTTTTTTCTTTAACACGTAGACCATGGTTTCTCAAACTTTCCCATGAAAAATGAAAAATTTAAACTATTTCCGTAACTGAGGGTAAGCAAAGAAAATGTTCACGTTATTGTTTACGTGTTAATTTGAGCCCTAAACACCCTAACCCAAAACCACGGAGCATAGATTCTCCATGCCCAAAACCCAGGATGGCCAGTCTGCGGTACGGCGGTAATGATCGTTTATTGATATCATTATCCAAAGGCTATCTAAGGTTGTGATAACTAACGCTCGTCCGGCATATAAAACAATTGACGCGAGAACTCTCGGCTTCACAGTGATCAAGACAGGATGGCGGCTAAAAAACTTTCAGGTGTTGATATCGCGAAGTAAGTTTCAAAAATATCATTATTTTGCAAATTAATCAATTGAAATCAGTTTTCTTTGTATTTTTGTTTTTGATCATTCGCTATTATTTGATTCTAAATAATGACATTTGCCTCGTTTACTTACCTACCCCCGCGACGAATTATTACTTACCTGCGAGGTGGGTAGGTTGCAATAAAATTATACCTTGTGAATAATACTAAAATTTCTTCTTTTTTACTTTCTAACCAACATTTTGATTTCTACTAGGTCGATGGAAGACCTTCTGAAGCAACAAGTGTCGGAGCTGCGCAAGAAGTCCGGCCAAGTCAAGCCGAAGCTAGTCCTGGTGCAGGTGGGTGGGCGGGAAGATGAGCGCCTCAAACTGAAGGTGAAGGCGGCTGAGGACATCGGCATCGTCACGGAAGTTGTGAGGCTGCCTCAAAACAGCACACAGTCTGAGGTTTGTACATTTAATTAATAGAGTGCGTGCAAAGCAATAGTCTTTATCTAGTGTGAATTTAATTTAATTTGATTTGATTTTCCATAGAAAAAAATTATGATGAAATACAAATCCAAATTGAGCGATTGTTTGAAATAAAAAAATATATTTTGACTGATTGCTACGATTAACAGTGGCATGTCATCCCAAAGGCATTATTTTTGTTTCATTTATTCCTTTCAAAATAATTATAAATGTTCATATATCTACTTAGGTCAGGAATATACCTAATACATTTTTACTCATAGATTTTTTAAGTAAATTTAAATTTTTTATGAAATGCCTTAGAGGCTTACTGCCGTACTCAGAGACTTTCATTAACGTTAATGGTTCATTATGAAAATAACGATGACACTTATGTCAAAACGAATAAAGACGATTTTATTTGTTGGTTAATGAACAATACGTTAAAAGACGTCCCTGAGTGCGGCCCTTAGATTATAAAATATTCTTGAGTCAATTTCTTTCGTTTAACTTTAATAAGTGTGTATGCTAATTATCGCACTAGGAAATTGTTTTTTATTTAACATCTTTAGTAAACGGCGTAAACCCTGATTTTTTTAAGTGTACCGTGTGTGTGTGTGTGTGTGTTGTTTATAGTTATGAAGACAATTATTAATAGATCGGTTATCGTTTAATTTATTTACTTATTACCAGAAATTTATTTACCAGCCAACCCCCATGATCTGTGAGAAATTAACAAATAAACATCGATGGCCAATAAACTAAATAGTAATTATTAATTTGTAGACCTCAATTTAATATGATGAATATTTTGCAGATCATAAACCAGCTGGACAGCCTGAACGAATCGCCGTCAGTGCACGGCATCAGCGTGCAGCTGCCTCTAGATTCCTCCACCAATGTGGATTCGCAATTGGTGCTGGATGCCGTCGCCAGCGAGAAGGATGTCGAAGGGTATAGTGATTTTTATGCTGTTATATACAGCAGTGATTTTATGATTTAGCGACCTGGGCATTTTAGATTTGCCGTTCCCCGAGCAAAAGAAACAAATAAAGCAAAAGAAAATATTGAGTCATAAAATAAATTTAAAAGAAGAGCAATGACAGTTTATTTATACCAGTGGAAGGATCATTACAGCAGCACTTTTCGAATGAGTTTTAATTGCTTTCTTTTTGCGCGTAGATATACGACGCACGCTGGAATAGGATATTAAAGTTACGTTAAATGATAAGAAGGTTTCACATTATATAAAATGACAACGCAGGGCGGAAACTCATTTTTATTAATTTTTCAGTTTAAGCACAGTAAACTTGGGCCGCGTAGCACTGGGCGCAACATCGGAGTTCCTGCCCTCCATCCCGGCGGCGTGCATCGACCTCATCAGGAAGACGGGCCAGCCCATCGCAGGGAAGAAAGCCGTGGTCTTCGGTCGCAGCCGCATGGTCGGCACCCCTGTCGCTGAACTGCTCAAGTGGGAGAATGCTACCGTCACCGTTGCTCACTCGGAGTCTCCTAACTTGAAAGAGATTGTGAGTTCTTTTTATAATTATACATTTTATAGGTGCACCAATCGTGCCTTGCAACACTTTACTTGAAAATTACAAATTTTTTTTATTAACAGGCCAAGGATGCCGACATCTTGGTAGCAGCACTGGGAAGCCCAAATATAGTTCGAGGTGCGTGGATTAAACCAAAGGCAATCGTTATTGATTGCGGATTTAATGACGGTAAGCTATCTTTCACACTACCTTGTCATTCATAAATTACCATACTTTTGTAATTTTATTATTACATTACATTAAAATAATTGTTTAAGCCGGCGGTGACGTAGCGAGTTCAGAAGCCATCGCAGTAGCTGAATATTTCGCGTCTGTAGCCGACGTGCGGTCTGTGGCCCTCACCGAGCTGCTGCGGAACACAGTTCTGGCCGCCCAAAGACAGTTTGAACGGGTCAACGCACCAGTCTGGCCTCTTCAGTTGTTGAGACTCAACCCACTGTCGCCACCGCCTAGGTAAATCAAGTTTAAATTTTATTGTGTAAATATTTTCAAATGTTCGTTATTTCTTCTGCCGTTTAAGATTGTTTGATCAATGCGTTCTGCCTACTATTTAGGGCTAGGGACTAGTAAATAAAAGTTTATAACCGTAATCTAATCCCGGTAACCTTTCCTTTTCTTTCAGCGACATAGAAATTGCCCGCGCCCAGAAGCCGAAGAACATCAACCAGCTCGCTCGTGAGATCGGCCTGTTCCCCAGTGAGGTGTCGCAGTATGGCAATACGAAGGCCAAGGTGTCTCTGTCCGTGCTGGACAGGCTTAGCCACCAACGCGATGGCAAATACATTGTTGTGGCTGGGTAAGTGATATTTTATAGTCCTAGGAGACTGACGTCAAAAATCAACGGTAAACGTCTTACCTCACGTCACACAAGTAACTCGTGTGTTACTGCACTTACTGCTCATGAGGTCGCCTTAAATTGAGTACGGTTGGTAGTTATTAACCTCAGCTTCAAATAGATATCTATCGTAACGCAAACTTATATGTAATGTTTCCATGAAAACATAAATACAGTAACAATTTTCAAATAAGAGACATTTAAGTATTAATATATATTAACTGTAATTTAAACTTAAATTCTACTTTTGTCCTATCCTATAGAAAATAGGACTTTTTGATACATTGTCTTACAATTACGTATGTTTGTATAATTATACCTAAATGTATGACGTTCATTAATTATTGTACACAAATTGTACCTAATAATTAATGAATAAAAACCTTTTTACTTTGACATAAAAATTCTTTGTTACCTATGAATTTCTAATTCAGAATTACGCCAACGCCTCTGGGTGAGGGTAAAAGTACGACGCTGCTGGGGTTGGTGCAGGCGTTGGCAGCGCACCGCGGTCGCAACGCCATGGCCTGCATGCGTCAACCCAGCCAGGGACCCACCTTCGGAGTGAAGGGCGGAGCTGCTGGTGGTGGTTATTCACAGGTATGAGCATAAATAATGAGGTGTATTCGAAGCACAGTTCGTTTACTTTTGGTCTTAACCAGCAGGAAACTGTTGGATTCAGGCAAAATACCGTAATATGATGTGGCGTACACTTTATGAAGTCCATAATTTCTTTTAAGCGACGAAAAAAATGAAGTTTATGTTTTTACAATCTCCAAAAATATTTTCCTTGACCATTTTTTCATAAAAAATATTTTCTAGGTTATTCCAATGGACGACTTCAACCTGCATCTCACTGGCGACATCCACGCCGTTTCAGCTGCCAACAATCTCCTAGCTGCTCAGATGGACGCTCGCATCTTCCACGAGCTCACCCAAAAAGACGCATCTCTCTACGACCGTTTGGTTCCTAGGATCAAGGGAGTCAGGAAGTTCTCCGCGATTCAGATCAGAAGACTCAAACGATTGGGGATCAACAAAATCGACCCAGACTCTTTAACAGAAGAGGAACGGACCAAGTTCGCGCGGTTGAACATTGACCGTAATAAGGTTATGTGGAACAGAGGTGAGATATTGACATAGTGACTGGGGAATTTAAAGGTTCTCTGGATCCTAGATCCAATCTGTAAAGGTTATTTTGAAAAAAAAACCTCTGGTATTGGATATTCATTATGTAGACTAATTTAGCTGTATGCTTTCAGTTGTGGACCTGAACGACAGATATTTACGTAAGATAACAGTTGGCCTGTCGCCTACAGAGAAGGGATTCTCTCGCGAGACTCGCTTCGACATTTCCGTGGCATCTGAGATCATGGCCATTCTCTCACTTGGCAAAGACGTTGATGACATCAAGGATAGGCTGGCGAACATGGTGGTAGCGCTGGACATTGATGGCAATCCTGTTCTCGCTGATGACTTGGTAAGTTAATATAATATAAAATAGTAGGTATTGCGTCATTAGGTGTCGGTTTCAGTGAAATATACAATAAATAACGACCTGCGTAGCGCAGCGCGTAGAGTAATGGGTTCAATTCCCAGCGGAGTAGATGTAGAATTTAAATTTCTGTTTCTGGTCTGGGGGTGTGCTTTGTTGGCTAGTGTGTGTCAGTCAGTGCACCCACGACACAGGGAATAATAGTGTGGGGCTATGAAGTGTTTATTTATCTCTGTTGTATACAATATACATATCTATTTAATAACTGTTTTATAAAAAATAGATCGCTGATTACGATACATTTTTGAGTCTTTACCTACTACTACATATTTATCCGACACAACGATTTTTTTCAAAAATTGGTTAAACCCAATACAACGTTAATTGTATTTTTATTCTGGCGTTATACATGTAATTAAATTTTAATTTTTAGGGTGTAACCGGAGCCCTCATGGTCCTCCTGCGCGACGTCTTCGAGCCGACCCTTATGCAGTCCTTGGAGGGCACCCCCGTGCTGGTCCACACTGGGCCCTTCGCCAACATCGCGCACGGCTGCTCCTCCATCATTGCTGACAGAATCGGCCTCAAACTTGTCAAGGAGAAGGGCTACGTAGCTACGGAGGCCGGTTTCGGTTCCGATATTGGTATGTGTTTTTAATTAGTTGTATACGAATATTTCTTTAAATGGTCTGAGTGTGTATGCTCTTGTCTTACATGTGTCCACGGCACTCATGACATAAAGAACCCTACAAACAAAATTGAGGCGACCAAATCAACCTTTGAAGTAGCAAGGTATCCGCATCCGGTATCCGGTACCTACTACTTTAAGAAGTTTTGAAAAACTGTCAATAACTTTAATCATTGCGGAAACACTGATTTAAGCACACTAAAGGGCTTTTATTGTCTTGTGTCTCGTTCCTGTAAAAGGTGGACACTACGCTACAGCTTCGGGTCATTGAAAACGCAAATTTATGGACGGTCCGGTGAGTTACGAGTATGATTGATTGATTTTGAACTGGTAGGTATGGAGAAGTTCTTCGACATCAAGTGCCGGGCGAGCGGCTACACGCCCAACTGCGCGGTGATCGTGTGCACGGTGCGCGCGCTCAAGATGCACGGCGGCGGGCCCGCCGTCAGCCCCGGCACCCCGTTGCACGACGTTTATGTGCAGGTTAAATATATTTACTTATCTATTTATTAAAGCTTTATAACTTTAACTGACCACGACCGCTCTGCCAAGAGCGATACGACGAAGAAGAAGAAACCTTAACTCTTGGTTATAAGGGGCGGAGTTAATGCCTTACGATACCTTATAGCACTGATCATTTTTATGTCCCACTGTTGGGCATGGGTCTCTCCCTACAACAGGGAGGCTTGGAGAATACTTCAAGACGCTGCTCCAATGCAGATCGATGGATTGGACTAGTTGGCAACCCGTATAACCACCCGTACAACCCGTACAGTGAGACGTAAGAAGAGTTGCACCCAGAAATTCGTGGTCCATTTTCCATTTCTTAAGATGGTTTTTGGTATAATTTTATTGACGATAAATGTAATTATTTCAGGAAAACTTAGAACTTCTCGGAAAAGGTTTATGCAACCTGGGAAAACATATTAGCAATGGAAACAAATTCAAAGTACCTGTTGTGATTGCAGTAAACAGACATAGGTAAGATGTTCGATTGCAAAATTTAAATTTTAAACAACACATATAACATGCTTGGCCACCGCTCGCTGACATAAGTGAAAAATTAAGTTTGATTTTTTACTTTATTGGATAAATTAAATTACACAAATTTTAAATCAATATTATATAATAATATGTATACAAGATTAGAGACGTTTTCACATGAATTCGCGCAACACGACTTATTAACATGTCGGTGACGCGTACTCATAAGTTTTACTCTTCCACAAAGATTTCACTTCAAAAATACACAACAATATGCAGTTTTTTGTTTACATTTCATCCATCGATCGGGATTGTCAAATATTCTTCGATTCGACAGGTACGACACCGAGGCCGAGCTCAACTTAGTAAAAGATTTCGCGCAGAAGAACGGCGCGTTCCGCGTAGTCCTGTGCAACCACTGGGCCAAAGGGGGCGCGGGGGCCGTTGACCTAGCCGACGCCGTCATAGCCGCTTGCGAAGCTTCTTCAGAGTTCGAGCTCCTCTATCCATTAGACATGTCGATCACAGACAAGATCAAGAGAATCGCCACCGAAATGTACGGCGCTGGGGAGATTGAGTACACGGATGAGGTGTTGAAGAAAATCAAGGAGTTCACGGATAAGGTGAGATCTGAATGAGCTCTCATAACTCGTCATTAAGAATATATTTCGATAGATTACCAACCATCATGACACTCCTGAAGTAGCAACTTGTTTGAGGTCGGATGTTATTAAGCATCACCTAGACCTACTTACTCAAAAAAGTTTTAAATGTAAATTTTGAAAACGTTACTTATACATACCTAGTGCTGCGAGGTTGCTCATGTTTTACGGGTAACCCTGTATAATTTTGCTTGAAGAAGAGTTTGACCTGCCCATATTTTCTGTGTTCACCCTTAACGTTAACACTTAACTTTATCTTACTACATCATAAGCTCAGTTTAAATTTCGCGTAAAATACTAATGAACATATTTTCCTGTTGTTGCAGGGTTACGACAAACTAGCAATATGCATGGCCAAGACGTCCAACTCGCTGACCGGGGACCCGACCGTGAAGGGCGCGCCCGTCGGCTTCAAGGTGAGTATCAACGACATCTTCGTGTCCGTGGGCGCGGGCTTCGTGGTGCCAGTGTGTGGGGAGATCACCACTATGCCGGGCTTGGCGACCAGGCCCAGCATCTACGACATCGACCTCGACACCAACACTGGCGAAATTACCGGCCTTTTCTAGATATTTATTGTGATTCTGATAAACCAAAATTTGGATTACTTGTGCAATACGATTACTATTAAAATTTGTTTTTATTTAATATAGATGCGATGAAATGTGAAACATGTTTTTGCTTTTTCTATCATTCGATTTCAACACACAAATCACACTTATTAGTGTTTGTATAATCTATATCCCTCGATATAGGCTATCTATATCCGTCGATAAGTTATTGGAGCAGGCCGTTCGACACTTTCAAGCAACTTTTGTGCGAGGTTTTTAATTGACCGAGTCTCAAAATAAATATCTTCAGAAACCACTCTTTCCCAATTCAGAAATAAATAAAAATCGTTTATCTTATCCAAAGTAATTTATTGAACTTTTTAACTCTTATAAACTAAACTGATCTTACAAACAAACGATACGAAATAAAATATCAAAAATTTAGTTAACCTACTACTTTTATCGAATGAATTCAAATGAATTACAATACAGGCGGGTTTCCGTTTTCTTTTCAATTATTTGCCAGATTGCATTAAAGTGTAGTGTGCACTGTGGCAGCTACTCATGCGTCTCTTCGATCTCGTTAACGATCTCGGTGGGTTGGAAGGGCGCTTCGTCGTCGTCGCTGTCGGCGGCGCCGGGGTGCGCGGGCTGGAAGGCGCCGGGCTCGTGCGGCCGCGCCGACTCCCCCGCGCCCGGCGCGCTCCAGCCTGACTGGTACTTCTGTGTCTTCTGTACGCACAATACATGGGATATCGTTATTATTAAAGATCCGCTGAACTTGGGTATTCGGCGTATTCGGCATCTTTTTCAGTATTTGTATTCGGCCGAATTATTCGGTTTTGGTACCAAACAAATTCGGTTTTAGTATTTCTATACATTAGTTAATTATCTAGTAAATTCTAGTACAGTACACGAAAAGGTATAGAACTAAAAGACAAAACTTCTTATATAAAATTTATGTTATACTATATATTCTGTTATAGCTGACCCGGCACACTTCGTTCTGCCAAATATAGAAGTATTGGCTTTCTTTTCAGATTGACCAAAATGAGCCACCAGCCGTTCTCGAGTTTTAGCGATACTAACGAACTGCGATTCATTTTTTATTATATAGACTAGTTAAAGAAAACCAATGAAGAATGTGTTGAATAAAGCTAATAAAATAAAGTAATTAAATTTCAAATCAACATTTATTTTAAGATAAATAAAGCATGGTGATGAGCATGGTATATTTTTAAAACCTGTGTTCACAGCCAAAACAGTGAACCGAAGAAACCGAATAATTCGGCCGAATATCCGGTTCGGTAAACGTTGAACCGAATAATATTTGTTATTCGGTGAAACCACCCTCAACATGCGGGTTGGTGGACTTCACAGTTCACATGCTATAAAATATTGTGAAGACAATATCTCTCATAAAACTTTCTTGGTGACGTTTTCTTTCACCGTTACAGCAGGTGATATTTTATTTTATAAAGTCCACATAACTCTATAAAAAAGTCATCGGTGTGGTCGCTAGAGTAAAGAAGCCGAATTTTTATATTATAATATCTCTTAACCCGCCACAAAGCAGGAACTTACATACCTATGTTCATCATACCTTTTGTTTTGTTACTGCCGGAGACAATCTTTCGAGATGGAGATAAACACTGCACAGTCCTCATGAGTATTAACACATGCACAATGCACATACGATCTCAGATAGGATTTTAATCCTATTTCAGGTTTGACGTTAGTGTCCATGGGTTGCAGCGACAACACTGACAACCTAACACCGGGTGGCTTGCGAGCCCGTTTTGTACTCATTTACAACAAAAAGAGCAGATACACACCTCCTGTTGCATGGAGCTGACGAGTTCCACGTAGAAGTCGTACACGTATTTGGCCATGTGCGGCATGTCGCGCACGCGCAGCAGCTGCTCCCGCGCCACCGCCGCGCCGCACCGCCGCTGCGCCGGGAACCGCTCGCCCGGGACCAGCTCCAGCTCCAGCGGACGGGCTACGAGCTTCAAATACCAGTCATATTATATTTGGAGGCAAAGAGGAGATCTCCCGATACGCCATAGGCCTGGCGATATACTAACTTTAGAGTTTAGACCCTATATAATTATGTATATTCAGATTCTGTTTGATAGCGCGTTTAAGAATACGTGTTAAATGAGATCGCGATCAGTTTGGTATGGTTTACATTAACTACTTGCGTCGTCATGTGTGGTCAGTCAGCATTTCATGTGAGGCATGCGCTTATATTATTATAGGCATCAATCGCACCGCCCCATATACAGCAACCTGAGCCTGCAAGCTTCCCTCTTCCAAATAAAAGAGTTTCAAGCAAGAAGAATTAAAACTTCTTAGGTCAAGTCAAACAAACCATATAACCGCCGCACGGTTAAGACGTGAAAGAAAAATAAACAAACACATATAACAGTAGTTAATTGCATACAGCCACTCTAATTAAACGTAGGTTGTAACATAAATCGATTGTAAAGGAATTTAGCGCTTGGGAATATTTAAAAGCCCCTCTTTCAAATATTATAAATAGTCGTACGACAGTAGTCTGATATCATTGTTTAGATCCCTGTACCTACTTGTAGGTAATTAAATGTACCTGATTGAATGTAGGCTGTAGTTCAAAGCAGTTCCGGAAGAGGTCGGCCCTCGCGAATATATAAAGGCCAAGGCGGGCTCGCGACGCCGCCACGATGAGTCGCCGCAAGTCGCGCACGTGACCGACTGCTTTCGTGCGCACCAGCGACACCAGCGCGATATCGTTCTGTTGGCCCTGGTACTTGTCCACCGTTGTCACCTGCGAAATAAATTTTGCGCGTCATATACATTTTAAAATTCAACAATAGTATAAAAAACACGACACATTCAACAAATAAATTGGTATGTTAAAACACAGTCACACGAGGAGATTTAATAGATTGAAATCAAACAAATGAATAAACATATTGGGGTTTTTTGTAGAACTTTACAGTTGGTCCGCAGCAGTAAGTCTTACATAACTCACTGAGTTTATAACTGTTGTGTTTTAACCACTTTTTGCTTTTCTACTTGTCCCGATCTTCTCGTTATTTTGCTACCAATGTACTATGAAAACATACCTTATGTGGTTTCCCAATGAGAGGGTTTTCAGCGCACCGTTTATCGATGACGTCTCGTATGAGATGCTTCTGGCCGTTGTACGTGGTGAGGATGGATATCTTGTCCGCCGGCCAGCCGATCAGACGCATGTACATGAACACGGCGACCACGTACTCGGCCTCTGCCAAATTCTGACAAAAACAATTTATGGTCATTTATTGTCTTATCGCACAATTGTTATTACATATATTGATCAGAAATTAGTTACTAAAAACTAACTTCTAAATCCCGCTCAATGTATATATTTTTATTTTATTGGTATTACGAGGATAAAAGTTGTTTTACTTGGTACGTACACTATTTTTATATGTTAAACCGAGTAAAACTACATAAGTAATATCCACAATCAATGGGCGGATCAGATACGTGCCAGACTGTGACAGACAAAGTACACATTCCCCTTATTAGTTGATAGCACATGTAAATACTTTTGTCTGTATAGTGTCGGCCACCTTGTATGCTTGACACGCTATGTCCTGGTAGATGTGAACAGAGCGTAGGTGCGAGTGCGTTTCCTTTACGCCCTTTTTGAAGGACCCCATGTCATAGTCCCACGATATAACGTGTACAACGTACGTGTGTTTATTGATGGATTCCTTAGAAAAGTTAATGTTGTATGTATTTTTTATGTACACATGTTACGAATATTGTGTGTCTCACCTGATAGAAGTAGGGGCTGGGTTCGGTTTCGCCGGCGCCGTTGAAGTCATCCACGTTGACGAGTTGGAAGTCGTGTCGGAGGCCGGCGTTGGCGGCGCGGTACTCGGGCATGCGCTGCACGTGACGCAAGTCGCCTAGGGCTCGGTAGCGCCACCGGTAGAGGTCGCAGATGCTGTAACAAAGTAATTAATACGGTGATCAAAATTATCCATACATACATAACTTTTTAAACAAATCTTTTTTATAAACACTCACATACTAATGTAATTTTATAAGTATGCATAAGTATTAAGTTTTTACTCAGAGGTCGCCGGGAACATAGCCTCTTGTATGTCATGTATGTGGAAAAATTGTCTTTAATGTTTGCACAGTATCATTATGTATGTACAAGTACATAGTATAACGATGCATTGTATTGACTACTGATACTTAACTTCACGGGAATAATAAAGAATGCAATAATGTATGCTTTTACAATTGAATCGCAAGAACCCTGCAAAGCAAATTCAAGCATAGCGGTAGAGTTTAAAACCTCAGAAATAATAATTTAGCCTGACACATTTATCATGAATTCGTTGAGCGTTTGTTTTGCAAATCGTTTAACGGGTGATTAACTACCAAACAATTTTGGACTTAGTTATGTGAGCTACGTGAGATGCTTTAAAACGATATAACAATACATGTCATGCTCGTAACTTGCTACTTACATTTTTTTTTCTATGTTAATAAAGTTACAGTATTCAAATAAGGCTCACAGTAGCGTTAATATTAAGGTCAGGTACCTATATTTAATAAGGTACCTAAATCGCGTAAGTTGCTTGCCATTTACGGTCCAAACTATCAATCGATTCATTTAATTTGATAATCACAATATCGACAGTGGCTAGTGTGCTGGTACGGGCAGTGGGTTCAGTTCTTAGAAAAATATTTATGTGCTGAGCACTAATGTATGTTTATAAGTTCCAGAAACCGCTAATGCACTGGAAACTTCTCACATTAATTTCGTTTTGCTGTGATCAGACGCAAAACTAGATCTAGGAAGAAATATTTTACATGGGCAATATAATAAGTTAATGAGTATCATTGAGGATAGGACATGGTCAGCCATGGTCACCATCGTACAATCTTCCTGCCTAACAGATCAGTTAAGGCCTCTCACCTGGGCCGCGCTCGCCCCTGGGCGTCCAACTCCACGTAGGGCACGCCCAGCCGGACCATCCTGGTGAAGAGGCTCTGCTCCATGTTGGAGTACTTCTGGAAGGCCATGTTCTTCACCACGGGCGGCAGCTGGTGGTGGTCGCCGATCATGATCCAGCGCTTGAGCCGCGACCGCCCGTCCTGGGGGTTCTGCAGCAGCAAGGGTATGAAGGTCTCGATCTCGAGGATCTGAGCTGACTCTTCCATCAGGATGTTGTCGTATTTGAAACCTGGAGATAACGGGGTACACTTGACATTCATTTCATCTTTTTTACTATGTGAACAGGTGGTATTTATTTTTATTATATTATAGGTACTTATAATATTTAAATTAATATTTATAAAATATTTATTTATTTATTTTTATGCACAAGAAAAATACAAAGGTGGACTTAATGCACTAAGGGCATTTCTACCAATCAACCTCACACTTTATGTTAATTATTTGAAATCATAGCCATTATGCCCATGCACCAAACCTCAAAGTTCATCAGTAGTTCTAATTATTATAATTGTTGTCATTACTTTGATTGTAGCAATGTTCAACCGTGAACCTATCCATGAAGGTAGCCACTCCACCTCGGTTGTGTAGTAGTTATCTATTAATTCTCAAATCGAAATGATGGCATATCAATACTATGGATATAAAGACTACTTGAATGTTTCTTGTACATCCAATGTTCTTAGCATTGGATTCACGTAAACAGATCTTTCCGTAGAATCATGACTAATTCAAATGAATTGCACTAGGTACTCCAAATTTTATAGGTTTCTGCGAACATTTGCTTACCAATCTGAACCAATTCCGATCGTTTCAGCGCCGCGTGAGTACATGTCATGGCTATAATTTTTGCCTCTTTTACAAGCAGATATTTTGATCGATCTAAACCAGATCGTAGTAATTCGAACGCACGGAATTCTTCCAGCTCCTCGAATATATGATCTATGTATCTGAAAATAGAGACGATATTTGTTAATCCGAATGGAACGATAAAAAGTGTGGGATCGAATAACTTCACTAGGCTATTTTCATACACGGTCCGTGTGCATATTGATATACATACACGTGGTAGTCCAATAAACACTCCCTCTCCGCCCCTTAACAAGATTTAAAAGCTTTTAAATTTGACTTCGAATGTTTTTCATCAAAGTTCATATGTGTATCAAGTGGGCGAGGTAACAGGTCTATTGATTATTTATAGATCTATGCGTACCTATAACAGCTTTGCGCTATTTCCATATCATCTTCGTAGGACTTCCCCGGGAACAGCGGCTTCGGAGCGTCCTGGAAGAAGTCGTGGAACGGGAACTCTTTGCTGATGGTTTCTACCGATTTATCCTGTAAACAAAACATTAGGGTCAAGCTAGTCCAAATCGTAACCATTAAGAACTAATTTCTTGTTACTTAATTCGCCGCACGCAATCACCCATCCGGTACCGACTGTCCAACATTAAATAAATCGTTGTTGCTTGCAGGCTTGCAGGAAGGCAGCCATCGCGCTTGGTACACATGAAAGTGATGTGCCAGTTCCCACGTAGCGCCCGCATCGCCCGCACCCCCATAGGGCCACCGACAAGGCTTAACGACTGACGTCCTATCGATAACTACCGGGACCGACGTGCCCTCCGAAGCACCCATCCAGGTACTGACTGTATGTGCCCAACAGCATACGCACCTGTTGTTGCCTGCAGGCTTGCAGGAAGGCGGCCCATCGCGGGCGCACGTGGTACACGTGGAAGTGATGCGCCAGCTCGCACGTAGCGGCCGCATCGCCCGCTGCACCCAACGTGCTCTGGAGACGTCCGACCGCCGCTAGCAGCTCTAAACGCTTCGCCAGTACGTAGTTCACGCGACCGTATCTGGTAGGATAGATATACATTAGACAAAAATCCTTTACCGTTAATTACCGTTACCGGAGTGATATTTGTCAACTCAACAATAAAACATAAATTATGTCAAAGTATTGGAACATATCTTTAAAACGTGTCGCATATTTGTAGAAAACACGTCGTGTAGGGTAGGGGAAGTTGATGAATAACAATGTAAAGTTATTTTGTTCTTTCCGAAAATAATAGACGTAAATATTTCCAGTTTCGTGGAAATCATGTCTGTTTATCTTTGTGACGTAAATTCACACGAGGAAATCTTTTGAACTCAATCAATCCGTTTTTCTTTTGATGAAGAATTTGGCACTACTTTTCATTGCAATAAAAAGTCTAATAATAGTGTATAAAAGTAATAATTCTACACAGAAATTAGATATAGCATTATGGTTGATTTGAAGCATTTTCGAAGTTCAAATTATAAAAAGATTGGACGGAAGCGTTACGTGAAATGTATTTCAATCAGCACTCATCGAGACTACGAAAACATACATAATTACGATTTTAAAGATAAGTTGTTTTTTTAGATGTATGAAGGCGACGGAAGTACTGAATAATAAGGCTCGATTTTTATATGCTACTCCGCGTGTATCTACGTGCTTTATTATAATACGATAAATGTCGGCTGAAGAGATCCAGAGAAGAAAGAGCGGATGTAACCTCGAGAAATCCTTGTCGGTCTGCAAGGCCTCCTCCCCGTGGCCGAGGCGGAGGAGGTGGCGCTCGTCCACGTCCAGCTCGGCCACCTTCTCGAACAGCTGGTTGAGCGCCTGGTTGCTGTGCGTCACCACCAGCGTGCGCTGCCACGGGAAGTTGTGGTACAGGTTCGATATTATCTGCACCGCTACGTCCGTTTTGCCTGCCACCGTAAGGAATGTTGTTTAGGAGCCCTTGTCATAATTGGCTATCGCAATACAACACGTCTTTTGTCGTCCGACCATTTAAACACAGCTCTTTGATTGGAGCTGTCCTAACTGACAATAGGTACGCATTGGTATGCGACAAATTGACGACTTTAAAGTGTAATTTTTAATTTTTACAGTGTAATTAAGACCGACTTGTTGTGTTTTGTCGTAGAACGACTTGGCAATTAGGACAAGGCGCAATAATATGGATGAACAAAAGAAAGAGCTTGTTGCGGAAATTTTTTTCGGCAAAAGCTTTAATATCTAAAATTGCTATTGAAACTTTTGATATTAAATTCATAGACCATTTTGATTAAGGTCGATCACCGCAATAATCTATCTCAAACGTATACGATAATTGATGCGTCAAAGTCAAAAATATCTTTCAAAAAACAAATCCGTTAGAAGCTTGTCTTTAGATATAATATACGTATAAGAACATATAAGATTGTAACGAACTGGGCGCATATGGCGAAGATTACCTGTTCCCGGAGGTCCGACGACCAGCGTGAGACCGGGCTGCATTCCCGACCGGATGGCTTCCACTTGCGTTGGGGTGAACAGAATGTTGTTCCTGTTCGTAACATCAATAAATTGGTTACAAAATCTCTGCCGTCAATTTAAAAAACCAGAAGTTTTTTTACAATGACTTACAAATATATATAGATAGGTACTATAATAGAGAAAAGATAAAAGTGGGCTCAACTTTTTTACTTTTTTTAATATAAAAGAAACTAGAGGGTTTTAGAGATACAATAATAAAAAAATTACCGTTACACTAGGGAGAAATATATTGGTAGAGGTTATGAATCTCGTACGACGGCTCTACCATACAATAGGTAGGTGATACATTGTAAGTCTTTAAATAAAATAGAATAGAATAGAACAAAATAGAAAACCGTTTATTCCACAGCTTTTTACACACACATAGATAAACAGGTAAATGTAAGTTTTACAAAAATATAATAATAACGCTTCACACTCATATCCCCACACTAGGATTCCCTGTGTCGTGGGTGCCATGGACACACACAAGACAACAACACAACACACCCAGACCAGAAACAGAACTCAAATTCATCATTCAAATCTCTGCTCTGCTGGGAATCGAACCCAGGACCTTCCGCGCAGCGCACCGGAGTCTTAACCACTGCACTACTTGGGTCGTCATATATAAAACAACTTTGGTTACTGACTTTTTGGGTTCATTGTAGAGATAGGGCCCCCTCTTCGGCTGGACGTGAGGCTGCACCACGATGGTCTTGCGCGGCTCGTCCTCCTCCATCGCGTCCTCCCCGAGCTCTTGCTTCCGCAACACATTCTCAAATGTTAACCTGCATTCAACTTAGTGCTCTTTTTATGTAAACGAGATTAAGACCCACCGCCTAATGCGCCACTCATGTCGTGTACCTTTTTGCATGGATAAGCGATTTTCGCAATGACGTTAGTATGGCTGTTTGCTGTAGCCATATGGACATAAATTTTATGGGCAGCTTTTAAATCAAACAGATGTTGTTTTTTCCACTCATCTGTTTAAAAAATAAACACTTATTAAACTAAATTGATGATTATAACCTTAGCTATGAATCATATGCTTGAGATTTTATTCTGGATACCAAATGGATTTAGCCAAAAGTTTATTTTTATGGTTCAAATCAAGAAACCTCTGCCATTTACATTCTGGCCTAGGTTACATCTATCTCGTGGAAACCTGGAAAGATTAATGCACTTTCTTATAGGCACAAAAAGTTTACCCACCCACAGTTGGTTTGCGTGTTGACAGCGCATTCTCTTGAGGAGACCCGACGCTGACGCTGCTAACTAGTGGGTTGCAGGTTTACCATACATCGGCTTCTCTATGGCAGCTTTTGGACGGAACTCCCTAAATTGCCACCGTACAGTCCGTTTATGGGACTCGACTCCAATTTCACTCCTCTAAGACTATTTAAATTTCATTGATGTTTAATAGTTTCACATACGTTTTTCAAACAGTTTCATTAATTTTATATGTGGTTTTTTGTGTGAAATACATGACAGGTTTTTTCTTCTTATATTAATATTAAAGTAACGTACTTGAAAGGCCGAACTAGTTTCCGGGGATCATCCGTCTCCACCTTGATCTCGTGTCCCGGGAAGCTGTTCCGGAGATGCTCCATGTCCAGGAAAGTGTCGTTGAAGTCCAGCGTTGGGATCTCGTTTGGCATCCTGCATTTATGTACATTTATAATGTAAAAAAATATTTTTAACAAAAAATCCGTGTCGTTGCTGGTAAAATTTGTTGTATATCGGGGAGGAGGGGAGACCACAAACATACAAATTATTAACAAGTAAGAATAACCGACGGGAACGAAGGACAGAAGAGTATAGGCCGCTCTCGGACTCAGTGGACTGCTGACCTAAACGGACCCCGTTGCATTCAGAGGGCTCAGGAAGGAAGAGGAAAGAAGGATAAATTACTCTGACACTTAAAATATGTACGCAGAGGCTATCTATCTAATATGTAACAAAATAGTTAGCTTAAAGTATGTAACAAATATTATTTCACAGCTTTTTAAAGTGGGTTTATTTTTTTATTATTACATATTTCTTAATTTTTAGTTTTAAATCGATATCACGAAAACTTCTGAACCGATTCCCATGAAACTTTTACCATTCCCTAAGTTGAAAAAATGCAAACAAACAAAAAAGAACGATCACGATCCGTCAATTAGTTTCGCAGATTTGTGAAGACAAACATATTTACATACATGCATACATACGAAGCCGTAATAGACCAACATAATATGTAAATATGATTATACGACCTCCTTTTTGGATGTCGGTTAATAAGAGTCCACTGATTTAAGGTATCTCATCTTTGATAAGCCAGCAGTCGTTGACCTACGAGGACAGGTATGATAACCTCCTTTTTGGAAGTCGGTTAATAAGAGTCCACTAATTTAAGGTACCTATGTCAGTCGTCGACTCGTTGGAGGTGGATACGAGGACATGTACGCCTGTACGGCAAGCGGTGAGCTCACCTCGTGTAGTGCGCCTGGCCGGGGTCCCCGTAGCCGAGGACGATGTCGTGCAGCCACTCGGGCACCACGCACTCGGTGTTCATCAGCTCCCTGATGGTCTCCAGCACGGCCTTGAAGTTGTTCTCCTTGGGCTTGCGACGCATCACTATGTTGAATGTCTCGTACACGTCCTGATTCAACGTTACCGTGATATGAGATTACGTTTTTGCTGCTTTCCTGTTCCTAAGATTTCCTATTACTATATTATTATAATGCGAAAGTTTGTGGGTTAGAATGGATGGATGGGTGATTGTTACTCTTTCACGCAAAAACGGCTGAACAGATTTGGATGAACTTAGGTATGCATGTTGTTTATAACCAGAAATAACATATAGAACAATATAGTATATTACATGAAGTATTAATATAGTTTAACATATAGTTTTTTCCCTCTCTGAACCAAGCTGCGAGTACAGTCTAGTTATTTTATATAGCGAACAATTAATTAATTTTTTTACTAGAA
Organism: Erynnis tages; assembly: GCA_905147235.1. Lineage (NCBI taxonomy): Eukaryota > Metazoa > Arthropoda > Insecta > Lepidoptera > Hesperiidae > Erynnis > Erynnis tages. Next base: position 4,935,599 of record LR990087.1, read on the forward strand.
GGTTTTGAATGGTTTGTTTTTTCGACTTAATTGGGCATTTAGACCATGTTATAAAAACAAATTGTCCATTGCAGTAAATGAAGCAAACAGTAACAAAGACCTCTATGAATGTAACGCGGTGAGATCACAGTGTTAATCTTAGAACATCTAAAGCGAATTACGTCATATTTTAATGTTAATTTTACTTCTGTTGGGAATGATCCCGTTTATATTTAAACGTTTCTTAAAAACTATTTATGCGTTACATAAGAAATAGCAATATTTTTCTTTTTCCTGTTTACAGGCTCTAAAATTGAAACTCGTCTCACGTCACAAATTTTCGTTTGCCAAGTATATAAATTTCTATTTAAAGCTATTGCTATTTTCACCACAATTATTTTCAGATTTTCTCACCGTATAAACCTTCTTTGGACTTATACCAGTGGCGTGCATTGGAGGTAGGCACTGAAGATCTAGCTAGTCATAGGTACATCAAAATATTTGTTTGACCTATAATAACAATAGGTAGTGATTTGCTTGTCAAATAACATGTCAAGCAAGGCTGGAAGCCAGAGGCCAGCGTAAAGGGAGCCACTGCCTACCTTTTTTAGTATGGTCTGCACACGCCTGGCTTATACCAACATATAAAAACTGAAATGGTCCAGCCGTTCTCGAGTTTAAGCAAGACTAACGAACAGCGATTGTTTTGAAGTGAAAACTTCTTATGGAAGGGTAAACCGCTTCGTATCGTAACGCGTTACGGCGCCACCCTGTCTATGGAAACTATGGAAACTGTCAAAAGGAAACATTCATAAATCAAAATAATAAGTGTATTATGTTATAGAAAAAAGCTAAATATTATAGTTATTGTGATTTTGGATTCGACATTGCGATTATTAGCATTAAATGTCTTTTCTTTTCTTACAGAAAAACTCACTTCTGTTTTAATTGCACTGTCGTCAAAATCACAAAGAAAACACATCTTATAAGTTTTAATTTCTGCCGGCACTCCCGGAGTGCAACCCATTTTTTTATTACATGTTGATTTATCAGTGCCGTTTCAGAAATAACGACCTATTGTCCCTTATTTAAGCGACTTCTTATTACGACATCTTAAGAAATAGCTTCTTTCAGGAACAGATGGAGATCATCCACATCATAGGATTGTGAGATACGAGTCTTAGATAGATGTTTCCAAACACACCGGTTTGAGCTTAGCGTAGCATCAAGATTATTATTAATAAAAATATTATCGACAAATATGAGCCAAAACTATAAGCATAAATTACAAAACACGTATCTATAAAATAACATTGAACCTATTATCTGGCGCCGATTGGGTCAGCGATGCATAATATGTGGATTACGTAATAGTTATAAAATAAGTACTTCGTCCGCGTGTAATTGTAAAATAAAAGTAGCCTAAGTTACTGCTTATTACATCAGCCATGTGTCAGTGAAAGTCGTCAAAATCGGACTAGGCTTTCCAGAGATTCACCGGAACGAAAAGACTGACAGACAGACTGACAAAAATTGTAAAAAAAAATATTTTGTTGCAATACCATATATACACTGTCATACATATTCATTTAGTAAAAAGCGGTTATTTTTATATTACAAACAAACACTACAATTTTATTTATTTGTATAAGTATAGATTGAGTTAAAATGATAAAATATAAAAACATTAAAAAAAGTTTCCATATTTTGCGTTCGTCCTACAAAATCTATGAAGATATTTCGTTTGTGACATTTCCGAATTCACTTTGTGGACACTAACCTATTCTAAGGTAAACTTAGTTTGGCGGTTACGTCACCGCATGAGAGCAACATCCTTGTCGAAAAATATTAAGCCTAGTAACATTATTTTTATCATGATCTAGACGTGCGTCACGGTAATATAATGTATAAATTTAACTGTAACAATATTGTATTATCTGGTAATATTATATTATTTGTTACAGCATATTGTATTTTAAATGTGTGTCTGGTATACTGTTGCCAAATTGGGCCAAGAAAAAAATGAATAAATAATAATTATGTGTCTGCTACACAAAATAATAATAATACTTTGTAAAAGTAAACTTCTTCATACTTTATTATTTTTTTATGTTTTATACTTTTTTTTTAACATATTTTATATTAATGAAAGTCCGAAATAACATGTTTCTATCTCCTGGAACAATTATTAGACCTACTAAGTCGTTCCGTTGTTGTTATAAAAAAAAGTACGTCCAAAATAACAATTCAAGGATTAAAGGTTGGTCCCTTATATGATCCGGTTCCATAAAGTGAAGATGGTGGTCCGTGGCTTGTGAAGGTCACGGGAATCGCTCGAAAATATTCCAATATCTTCACATTAAATTCCGGTTTCAACAACCGATCTTAAAATATGAATGGAAATATATACTCTTTGCATGTCTCTTTTTCCTTCCTTCCTTTCAGCCCTTCTGCTCTTTTTAATTGCTATATTCTTTTTAATTGCTTTAAAATAACAGATGTTTGATAACCCGCATAAATTAAGAGTAGATATCAGTCAAACGCGCCCTCTGAGAATCTGTATTGTGCGTTCGTGTAAATACGAGTATATGTACCATACAAATGTGTATCATACAAAACATGGCTACTCACCTCTTTACCCTTGCTCGCTCGATCGAGATCCAGTCTGTACTGATTCGGGTCCAGCAAGAGGCGGAACGTTCTAGAATCTCCATCGAGCTCTGGCCGTGGCTCTGGACCCTCTTCTATAACCCTCCCGGAGGCATCCAGCATGCCTTCCACCTCGCAGCCTCTGACGTACATTATACCAGCTTGGTCCACCATACTCTTTCTGTAGTCGTACTTTGCACCTATAGGTTAAATTGAGATTAATAAATCTCTCATATGCGGTATTTTCGGAACGTAACCTAATGTTTTGGCGTGGGAGTGCAAACATAAAAATGATATCTGATGTTTTCTCACAGGAATATGACATTTCGTTCTTAATAAAGAGCGTAAAAAGAGCACTCCTTGAAATCTGAGTCTTGGTCATTCTGAATGATAATTTGCCAAGTTTAATAAACCCTATGGTTTGATATATAATAGTATATTGATGTTTGTCAATACAATATATGCGCCATATATCATACATTTTAAAGAATCGTTTTGGTTAAACGAACTTTCTTACCGATTCCCTCAGTAGGGCGCACAGTGACAAGGAAGCAGACATCGTGCTTCCTCAGGCTCTCCCACTCGAGCTTGATCTCGTGGCGGACGCTGAGCGTGACGGTGACGTCAGCGCGGACCCGCGACGGGGCCTTCTCCCCGATGTTGGGTTTCGCCACTTCTACCACCGCGAAGCTCTGGATGGGGTGGGCCATACGCGCCCAGCCGCCGAAGTACACGCTGCCGTCTTCTGCGCGCCTACAACACGAGTATAATGTATACCTGACACAGGAACTATGTCACGTTAACATCAGAATACGAAAACGGAAAAAATACGGCTCTCTCAAAATTATTTCATATTGGCAACATTAAAATTGATAAATACTTTTAATTGGATACATAGAATTGGAAGCTTTGGCCACCAGACGACGTCACCAACATAGCGGCCGGGCGCATTAGCAATTTGCTGGGGTTATAGCGATTAGAATAGTTAGCGATTCTTAGATGAGGTGGGCCATATATGCGAAAGTCGTAAAGTTACTCCTGGACTGCATATGAAACCAATTTATGCGAAAAGTAGTATTTGTTCTCAAATTAAAATTTTAAACACGTGAAACAAATGATGGAATCTTAATACCTGCTGAAATTTTCCAAAAATGTCTTGTAAAGAGATTTTTCAAGGTAACTTACCATGGAGCCAGACGATAAACTGCATCTTCTATGTCTTGCCTGATCTCATCTAAAACAAGGACATCATCATTTAATTTCTTTTTGGCATGATATAGATCAAATGAAAGATCTAGAAAGAGAACAGTCTTAACTGAAAAAGCAATACTTGATTTATATTTTTGTATTTTAAATGTTGATTTGCAAATTTAAATTTGACAATCTCTTGGTGAATTTAGTTGAGTCTGTAAGCATTGGAATATCATCAAAACGTGCTTCGCAGTTTAACTGAAAAGCTAAGATGTAATTCCTTTTTCGCGATTCGCTACTATCGAAACTTACGTTATTTCCATGTACTCGTATATTATGTACCGACCATTATTTAAATGCTAGACAAATCAAATATGTCATTATAAATTAGACACGCAAAGCGATTAGCCATGACAAACTATACAGCTATCATTACAGTGGGAAGGTAATGTGTAATCATGGACATCATAATGTAGTCACTCCACGTTATGACTGAGCGACTAACTAAGTCCAAGATTACATTACTGAGATCAACGTTCATTATTCTTGGTAAATGACCCGTTAAAAAGCCCGAGTAAGTGAATCATTGTTACGATCAGATAATAGATACCTTTATTCAGTTAGAGACTTTTTAAGGAGTTCTCAGAACGCAACATCCGTTAACTCTACGCAATCACCTATTTTCTTGGCTTTAGGTACAGATAATAAACCGTCAACTAATTTTTTTTCTAACTATTCTGTTAAATATTTTCACCACAATAATGGGAGCGCCAGACCATATGTAATTGCGCTGCTCCAATAAATATTGGGACTGGTGTTAGTCACAAATTCGTGTCGGATATTTTAATGCCTCGCTCTAATTCAACACACGGCTTACTTTACTGTTAAACAGGTTAGTTGGTCCATAAAGTCAGCCTATTGCATGTTGCAGACTTTACACATGTGTGCGAGAAAGTTAAGAATTTAATCCCAAATCACCACTACCTTGGGTAACGAACTTCTCTCTCTCTCTCCCTCTCGAACACACGAACGCATAAACACAATTCATATATAATAGAGACAGGCGGAGAGAAAAGAAAGATCACCTGGAGGAGTTGTAACGCTATTTCCGTACGTGACGATTTGTACAACTTACACGTGCTTTCCAGTCGGAACAGGTTGAAGTTCCTCAGCAGGTAATCGTGCAGCGTCAGGAACTGGAGATTCAGTTTGGGCAGCGCGAGGCAGTTTTCGCCGCTGAATATTTCCGTGGGCACAACATTCTCGTCCCAAATTACCTCTTCAGTGGGGTACAACGGCATGGTGTTCAGCTCTTCCAGTTGGGATATCCGCCGCTCGTGTCTTGATATCTATTAACGATAAAGTATAAACAATATCCATTGTCAAGAAAGGCCACCTATGGACGGAATTTACTCTGTGAGGAATCGAAGCAAAAAGAAACAGATGAATTTATCAATGGTTGCGCTAACTATAACACACTCCATATTCTACATTAAATATTACCCAAAAAGAACAAGAGCCTTTAAAGACTTTCCAATATCTTCGTAACTTAAATAGATAGTCACCAATAGCTCCTTGAGGAATTCCTTGTCGAGACGGTGCCATGGCGCTTCGCCCTCCTCTCCCTCGGATGGGACCAGATTCAAATACGTCGCGATCGCCCGTAATGCTTTGTCGCTAAAAATCACACATCATAATATACTTATCATCAAACTATAAACGGAACATTGAATTAATTATACTATACTATTTTTGTACAATTATTTTTCCTTCTATAATATTTTCTTTAATTTCTATCTGTTTTGTACAGGTAGATAGAACTGAAATTACGAGTACAACCATCTTTTACATACTTTTATGTATTACGATGAATTACGATTATCCCGGGAAAAAATAGATTAAACAACGATAAACTCAGTAACTAGTGATAGAATTCTATGCTAGGTACTCGTATTTTTGTGAGTGCATAAAAACTTGTAAATCTTAATCGTAAGTCTATCAGTACGTCATTGGAAAATATACAAATAGACGATATGCTAAGAAAACATTGCTTGCGTAGATTCTTACGTAAACATTACAAATATGTGCAATAAACAAGGTTTTACGAGTTACGAGATAGAACGACTGCCAGGCGTACCCCAAATTCTGCTAAACTGAGCGCAAATTAATCTCATGCTATCACTCTCATCGGGACAGTAAGTGAGAGTGATAGAATGCGTTTCAGGCGTGAATGTCGCTAGCTCAGCTAACAACAGTGAATTTAGGACAAATATGTTACAACTGCCGTGCTATTTAGTTCCTTTTTCAATGGTGGTGACAATATTGTCTGTTTATCATGTAGGTACACGTGCATGCGGCTATTAGTTCAGTTACTCTTTGTATCTATTACCTCAAATTCCCAAAGTGTTTCTGCAATGACTCCCTCGTGTCAACGCTGGCCACGTTGGCCAGCGCAAACAAACGCAGGTCTGGGAATTTCGAGAATGCAGCTTTCTGTAAAGAAACGAATGTTACAGTTACTCTTATCAGGAACGATAACATTTTTTTCTTGAAGGTATCATATTTCTTTCTTTGTACGTTTTTACTATCTTAGGTATATTTATTATTCCCTGAAGCAAATATACTGCAACATTGTTAGCTTATTAATTGTTCATCTGCAGTATGAGTGGGTACTATAGCTATAATATTTTTAAAGTCTGATTGAAAATTTTCTAGTAGCTGTACGCGGCCCCTTCGAAGGCTTGAGATCTCTTTGAATTGATATTGAAAAAAAATATTGAAAGTTGCATAGCCAACATTAGAGCAGTATTTGGATGGATGAGATTGTTAAGATTCACAAAGCATTTTCATGCTTCGACACGTTAAGCAACCGACTTTCGATATCAAAACAAAGCAGTCAACTTTGTGTAGTTCTATGAGCGGTTTGGAAACATTCGACATTAACCGTTGGTCGGTTTAGGCCCATTGGACCATTAAATCCGCAAGCAGAGAATTGAAGTACATTGTACTATCCTTAGTTCTGGAGATCGAGCAGTTGCCATCAGCAGGACTTAAGAAAGTGGATGAAGTTAATAAAGACTATTTTTTTATTCCGCAGAAAGTATTACACTTTTCCTGCCAAGCAATCAGTGATGATCTAGAATGAAAATGATGAATTTTTCTCTGGCAAGCAGATGTTCGAAGGTCTTGTACCCTACTTTATGTTGTTAATTGGTTGTTTCCTTTTCTGGCGTATAGGTTGCCTGGAATTTCTTCCAGGCAACCTGAGCGATAAGGGCACCCATTGCATGATACGGGATGTTTGATTATGTATATATGTTATTTTTTGTCTCTGTGTGCAATAAACAATATTGTATTGTAATTGTATTGTAAGGTAATAAATAGTGCAACCTGTAACGACGTAATCCTCGAATAATGCTGCAACGTCATATCACGGTCGGTCATCGGGTCCCCCGTCTCATCACTGATTTCAAAACGTGCATAAAACTTCAACATTTGTAACAACTGAAACAAAAACAGTTAAAAATTAGATTTTATAAAAAGAACAATTTTCTGAAGTAATAAATAAAGTTATAAAAATGTTGCACTAAAAAAGTGAATTAAAATTAAAGTTAAACTTAAAAGATTTCGTATGATTATCTAATTTCTTAAGAAAAAAAATATTTTTGTATTAAAAATTGTATTGTATTCTCTCGTCAGTGAAGTATCTCTGCACATAAAATTACATCACCTGTCGTGTGGCAACAACAAACATAAACAAAAAAATTTTTGCGGGAAAAGTAGCCTTCCGTACGACTGTATTATCTTAGACAAAAAGAGTTTTTTTTAATCCAACAGGTAGTTCCAGAGATAAGCGCGTTCAAATAAACAAACAGCTCAGCGATAAAAAGATCTAATGGATCTTTCACTAAGGAGAAAGTTGCTGTTAAGATCAATTCGTGTTATTATTTCAGAAACGTGACCGTGAATTTTTTGTAAAAAAAGCTGGTCGCCCACATGTTTCGCCAATTCAGTTCAGTGGACTCCATAACACCGCACAAACGAGTCGCGCGTCGGCGACCGGCCGACCATCACGTACGTTGTATTTCGTGCCAATAACCAATCCGTTAATGAAATCGTTGTGTGTGTACAAAATGATATACGTGCTAATTACACTGACGTCGGTGGGTGCAGCGGTAGCGCTTCCTGACAATGTTCTGTGTTGTACCCCCGGTATGGGGACCTTTTGGACCATAAACGACAAGCCCTTCTGCTGGGATGAGAAAAAGAACAAAACCTCTGAGGTTACACTACAAAAAACCTGTGAGACTAATAAAACCGATGCAATTTCGGAACATTTAATAAATTTCACTATTACCGATGACGGTGAAGCTTTTTACAGCTTTAAGGGTTCTCGTTCTTACGTGGATCAGGGAACGTAAGTTTTTAGCGGTATTGTTTAAAAAGTGTAATGTATAAATATAATGTATGGGCTTTATACTAAGTGCAATGCTTGGTACTTGTACAAGTGTAGTCCATATTATTAGATTAAGTAAAATTTCAGAGTCCAACAGAGGTTGAATTATGGACTGTATTTAGGTAAAGAAAAAACTTGGACTTTACCGGGACTCAAGACTCATTAAAGTGTTCAAAATATTATTGTGAATTTTTAGGGAAGAATTGTAAAGTGTAGGTATGTACTTATCAGTATTTCAAAATTAGGTTTCATATTTGAATATTCTTTTGCTATTTGGTTGCTGCAAATTTTAATCCCAATATTTGATTCACATAAAATTATAATTATTAGTTATTGATACCAAATAACATTTAATATTTAAATCATAAAGACTGATATAAATAAGAAAGATACAGTCAACGACTACAATTTGTGGTCGATGGGTATAGTATTCTGAGGAGTATTTAGTATTTCAATAAATATCAGGATAAATGATGCATAAACCATAATTTTACTGAACAGACATTTTCGAAACGTGTGAACTAAATGTTTACACGCAAGATAAGATTTATTAGTTCACTACACATGGTGATCGTTCGTTATCTTGATATTTGCAAAATTAGATAACTGTAAGTTTTAAAGAAAGTGCAAGAACATAAAAAATATTTAGTTATATTTTTTACATTACATTTAATTAAAATTTGTTATGATGACAGTTTTTTATCTCTGCAATAAATTCTGAAGTCCACAAATTATATTGCCGTAAAATAGCAATTTTAAAGTTTTTTTTTGTTTTTATATGCATTGTTTCCTTTTTTAAATTTCAGATTTTGCGCAGGAAACGAAACAACAACTGATGAGAATGAAACGAGAGTTAATGTGAGATATTTGGTATTCTGCTATGTAGATAACGAAGCAAAACAACAAAAACAAGTTATTCTCAGTTACTGTTCGATAGTTTCTATCATTTTTCTAGCCTTCACTGCAGTGATCTATGCAGCACTTCCAGAAATAAGGTAAATCAGCAAACAAGTTTAGAAAGAAAAAAGAAATAGATATATTATGTATTTCAATATTTTTTACAACATTTTTTTTCATAAGACCGTGCACACAACCCACGGAGCCTATTGTCACGAACAGTGGAACAACGATATCGCTACCGATTTACGTTACCGATTTTTTCATTATTTTCAAGAGATTTGGCTATGTATAAAATATGTATAAGAGTGGCCCTCACTGCGAGCATTCAGCTGTAATGCAATTTTAAAGGAGCCATCGTAATTTTTTTTTAAATTACAGGGACTTGCAGGGAAAAAGCATTGTGAACTTTAGTAGCAGTTTAGCGTTCGGATATTTGTGGCTCGCTGTTATAAATTTAGCAGAGTATTCCGACATGAACCTATGTGCATTACTAGGTAAAGTACACAAATACATAGTCTGTCCATAAAAATATTTTTTTGTACGTAACACTTATAAATATTAAAGTGTTAGTTTAATACGCTAATATAAAACCATTAATAATGTATATAAACATTATTCGAAGTGGTCTCCATTGGCTGCAATACAGTCCTTTAAACGTTGAGGCCAGTTATCAATAGCAGCACGCACTCTTTCTATGGGAAAATTCTGCACTGTCAATCGTATAGATTGTTTTAGGGACTCCAAATTATCATGGCGTTTAGACTCTTACTCTCTAAAACTGTCTATAAATCATAATCCAGTGGATTAAGATCAGAGCTAGATGACGAATATTGACGAAGCTCCGATGAAGTCCGGACCGTTCGTTTCTAACCAAGATTGGGTGGATCGAGCTTTATGACCCGGCGCCGAGTCTTGCTGAAAGGACCATTCTTGGTTATTGAACATGGTGTCATTGAGGGGCTTAACTAACATCTCAAGAATGGTATCTTGATATAGCGGGTCATTAATGGGCTTACTGACATTATAGGCCCTCAGTTGCATAACTTATGAGTTACCGGTGTTTCAACATATATGGGGGTGTTTTGTCGATGAAATTTGGTCTATTTTATGCCCTTTAATAAATCGCTAGTTCGATGCCAAGCACACTGTATAATTGCCAAACTTTGAGAACTATGAATATTTGATCAGATTCAATTTGTTAATTTTTTAAGGAAGCTATCGTGAAGCTTCTTATACCATTAATGAAAACAACAGTAAAGTTTTTGGTTAAAATCTTAAAAACGATTACTTACAACATTTTAAACTGAAATATTTCACAATTTTCTTTTATATCTGATGATATTAACTACCAAAATAATATTTTTAAGAATACTTAAGCCCGGAGAATTTTTTTCGATGAAATTAGGTTTATTTTTTACCCCCTATGCAAAAGAAGGGGTGTTATAAGTTTGACGTGTCTGTCTGTCTGTTTGCCTGTCTGTGATTCGGTCGTGGCACCGTAGCTCACAAACTTTTTTGTATAAAAGGTGAGTTACGGAGTTACGGGCGAGTGTTCTTAGACATTTTTGATGAAAATCGGTTGAGTCGTTTAAAAGTTGTGGGGGGGTGAAAGAGAGGAAGAATAACCGAATGTCTGCAAATATAATCGAGTGGGGTTTCAAATGAAAGCGCATCACGTGCACATTACAAAATAATATGTTCAATGAACATTGTCGTTATTATGTCGGGGGTTTTATTAAATTTTGAATTTTATGGTTTATTAGTGTCACTTATTGACGGACGGACACATTGTACATGTGTAATTAATTCTTTCTAAATAATAATCTTTTGGCAGGATTCCTCACGTATTTTTTTATAATTGCAAGCTTTTTCTGGATGAATGCAATATCAATACAGATTCTACTAAGCATGAGGTAAAATTATTGTGACTTATTAATTGTAATTTTGTTAAGAGTGTTACGACATTAATATTGTTGTGGTTCATAACAATTATTTTCGCAATACTCAGTATTCAGTGTAGCTAAAGTTTATTAATTTTTCAGCCGGCCAGTTGTAAATAACTACAGTTGGAAAGTCTTTTCTTGGTATGCTCTGTACGCATGGGGATGTCCTATCATACTCACAGTATGCATGGCAATCGTCAACTTCCACCCTGGAGACCATCCTAAGCCTGGCATTGGCCTGATGCACTGCTGGTTTTTTAGTAAGTTGTTAATGCTCTTTCAAAGTAACAATATCATAGAATTTTATCTACGTCATAGAACGGACCTTAGTCTGAGTTTTGACCATAAATTGATTCAATTCTTGATGGAATGCAGGATACTGATGCTGGACTCCTGACAAATCACGGAATTCAATATTTTAGCTAGTTACACGATGCACATAAGAGTAAATGAGTTTTTATTAGGAGAAGGCAATCAGTTCATTCCTTCTATTTTTTTCTTATAATCATAATTTATAAGCCACAGCAGGTACTCCGTGTACCTGAGGTTGTAAGTGAATGCATTACTTTAATTTCTGGCATCACGTTGTAAATTAAATTATGCGATAGGTAGAAGGTACATATCCATCCGGACTTACTATGAACATCTACATAGAAGGTTTGCTTCTCAAGTTGAAAATTGTATTTATCTCATATATCTTGTAAATAATATTTTCAGGTAAGAAGGAACAGTGGCACTACATGTACAGCGTAATGACAGTGCTCATACTGTTAAACATTTTCATATTTATCTACACATCCTTGCACATTTGGAGGCTCACGTTCTCGTCTAGCCATGTCAAAGCGTTAAAATATAAGTAAGTAAATATCAGTAATTAGCTATTTCTATTATTTAGACTGAAAACTTTAATATGTTCATTAAAAAGCTGGTGATATTAAAGGTTGGCAGCGGTTGATTTTTGAATTTTTTCAAACTTTCTTGAAAGTTTATCTAGATTTTTGGTAAAAATTAAAGCCTAGTTGCTGTATAAGTAGAGATAATTATTTACACCAACTAATAAAAGTTTGTGATAAGCGTAATATAACGACTTACCAAAAAATTTTTTTATATTTTAGATTTAAAATGACGCTGCATATGTTCATAATAATGGGGCTCCCATGGATATTTGAAATGATGAGCTCAGTGTGGCCAAACAGTATATGGTGAGTATTTTGAATGTTTAAATCACTTAACTTTGTAAAATAATGGTTTGGAAATATTATATTGAAAAGATAAATAAACACCATTAAAATTTGTTTATATTCACCATTTCAGGTTCATTTCAGACATATTCAACATGCTCCAAGGAATATTAATATTCCTTTTGTTAGTAGTCCTTAGGAAGCGTGTAGTCAAGGCACTTCTCAAACGAGGCCTATTGGACTGTATAGCGGGTGAGTTTGGATAAGTTTACAATAACATTCATGAGAGATTAAACTCGTCACTGTTAGTAAAATAAAAATGTGCGTTTAAGCTTTCATGGCATTTTATTAAGCTATGGTTGACTTAAATTCTTGTACCTAATGCGGCGAATGCTCGCAAAAGCCTCTCATTGCCAACATTCGCCTCTAACGTAACAATACATTATGATACGATTTCAAACATATTACAAGTTAATACTAAATACTAAATATTACAAGATAATACTGCGTCACTGTTAGCCTAGGATGTAATGTTTGTGACTCTTTTATTAACGAAAACCCGCTGTTTTAACCTTGGATTTAAAAACATGCATACACGTGTATTAACCTTCTATAAGAAATAAATGTAAATACAAAAATTATACAAAACTTTAATTTTTTATATTGAAGGTCTGGAAATTTTAAAATTATGTTAACTAACTATCATACCTTTTAATATTAGGCCTAGGACAATAAATTTTATTGTTTTCTATAAGAATTTTTTTCTATAAAAAATTTTTAAAGCATCAGTTTCTCCACTTAAGGGAAACCCAGTATATTTATTTTTATGATTATATACATTTAATGTAAGTAAATCAATTGTAACACAGGTCCTATTGAGAAGTGTTTGGCTATTAGAGAAGATGACGAGGAGGGGGTCATGCAGCACACCATCGACGTTACCTTGGCTGAGAGGAACGGAATTTGATAAATTCCACAGGAGTCTTCAACTTGGTTAGGATTATTTTTTGAGTTTTCGGGTGGGCTGGGGCCCTGAAATGCGACGGGCAATGAAGCTGAGTCACCCCAAGATTATAATAATTCTGAATCTGTAACTCATTGTGGAACAAATTTTACATATGTAGGCCGCTAGGACAAAAATTATAGGACTATATAAAGTGTAAGTTTGCACTTTGTACGACTAGCACTTAACCGGAATATTTTTTATTCTAGTCTTATTTTTAAAACGTGTATATTCTGATCCTTCTACCTTCATTAAAGAAACTCCTTCAGTGCTGTTTCTTTCCGTCTCTGGAACTCCCTTGCTAAATCTATCCGTCCGTCTTACAGTATGAGGTTAAGACTTGAACTCCTGAAACTACTTGAAATCCTGAATTATTCCTTCCTTGCCTTTACTATTCTTACTTTTCCCGTGTGCTAGACTAGTATAATGTATGTATGACGTATTATCAGTGTAATGTTTAAATTTAAATAAATAACTGTATTTTTAAGTTTTCTTCTACGTCATATTTTTATTAAAATCATTATTATAAATTGTTGATTTTATTTTTTAATTTTATATCTTCTTGGTATGACGCCTCCCAACTAACCTGCTTACTATAACTAAATACTCTAACTGGAATTCTTCTATGTATTTTTGGGTAACTTTGAATCTGTATGATAACTTTACACCGCAGCCTACAAATAAAAGATATCTTTTTTGATGTAATGAAAGCTATAATCGAATAAAATTAATCAAAAATTCAATTATAAAAAAATATAAAATTTCAAAAAAGAAAGTTTCAACGTAACAAAGGTAGTTCAAAATTACCCAAAAGTGCTCAATGTTACCCTAGTTAACTGTTATAGTATTTTTATAGCACATACAGTACGAGTACGAAATTTTCATTATAACTATTTTAATTCACTGACTGAAAGGCACGCGGGCTAATCAGTGAGCTAATCAGTGACCTTAGCTATAATTTATTGCTTTGATTACTTTGAGATATACCTACTACTAATTTCTTATATAGAAATTTAACTATTCCAAAAAACAAGGAAACAAATTTAATAAGTAATTATACTAAAGTATTTTTGATAGCGCCATCTGTGGACCGTAGTCTGAATTAAGGTCAAATCAGCAAGGTCTTGATCGCCGACTTGTGATCGACAGATGTTTGTAAAGTATGGCAAGCAACGCCATCTAGTGGCAGCCCAATACATAAACAAGTTTATTTTGTTCCTTTCAATCTATACTATATATTATAATATAATATAATATAATAATATTATAAAGAGGAAACATTTGTATTTTTGTATGTTTGTAACGAATAAACTCAAAAACTACTGGGCCGATTTCAAAAATTCTTTCACCATTGGAAAGCTACATTCAGCCTGAGTAACATAGGCTATTAAATAAAAATAAAAAAAAAAAAAAAAAAAAATTCATTGGCAGAGCGCAGCCTGCTGGGTCAGCTAGTTAAATAATATTTTCATAATAATTTATAATATAATATAATATAATATAATAATATTATAAAGAGGAAACATTTGTATTTTTGTATGTTTGTAACGAATAAACTCAAAAACTACTGGGCCGATTTCAAAAATTCTTTCACCATTGGAAAGCTACATTAAGCCTGAGTAACATAGGCTATTAAATAAAAATATAAAAAAAAATAAAAAAAAATTCATTGGCAGAGCGAAGCCTCCTGGGTCAGCTAGTTAAATAATATTTTCATAATAATTTATAACTTTTGCATACATTAGAACAATTACTTATAGCAAATGTCTGTTAATATTTTAATAAATAAAGAAAATACCACGTCAATATAACTGTTTCACCACTAGTATTTTTTGTAGCCAATAGCGAAATATTGTAGTGTAATCTTTAAATGCTTCTTATTATCTTATTATCTTATTTTTTTTCTCTTAAAACATAATATATTAATTCCGACTCGGTTCTTTAATGAATAAATATTTTTCCATCAGTCAATTCTTCCAAAGTTACTTTTTACGACCTTAATATAATATAACTATTACTTTAATATTATAAAGAGGAAACATTTGTATTTTTGTATGTTTGTAACGAATAAACTCAAAAACTACTGGGCCGATTTCAAAAATTCTTTCACCATTGGAAAGCTACATTCAGCCTGAGTAACATAGGCTATTAAATAAAAATAAAAAAAAAAATAAAAAAAAATTCATTGGCAGAGCGCAGCCTGCTGGGTCAGCTAGTTAAATAATATTTTCATAATAATTTATAATATAATATAATATAATATAATAATATTATAAAGAGGAAACATTTGTATTTTTGTATGTTTGTAACGAATAAACTCAAAAACTACTGGGCCGATTTCAAAAATTCTTTCACCATTGGA
Organism: Erynnis tages; assembly: GCA_905147235.1. Taxonomy (NCBI): domain Eukaryota; kingdom Metazoa; phylum Arthropoda; class Insecta; order Lepidoptera; family Hesperiidae; genus Erynnis; species Erynnis tages. The sequence continues at coordinate 4,951,263 of LR990087.1, forward strand.
AAGCTACATTAAGCCTGAGTAACATAGGCTATTAAATAAAAATATAAAAAAAAATAAAAAAAAATTCATTGGCAGAGCGAAGCCTCCTGGGTCAGCTAGTTAAATAATATTTTCATAATAATTTATAACTTTTGCATACATTAGAACAATTACTTATAGCAAATGTCTGTTAATATTTTAATAAATAAAGAAAATACCACGTCAATATAACTGTTTCACCACTAGTATTTTTTGTAGCCAATAGCGAAATATTGTAGTGTAATCTTTAAATGCTTCTTATTATCTTATTATCTTATTTTTTTTCTCTTAAAACATAATATATTAATTCCGACTCGGTTCTTTAATGAATAAATATTTTTCCATCAGTCAATTCTTCCAAAGTTACTTTTTACGACCTGCTTACGTCTAAATAATTTCCAATTTTCGATTAAAGAAAAAAAATAAAAGTTGCGGGTAAGTCACTTGTTGGCAAATCATTGAGTTGTGCTTGTGCTTATCACGTATCAAATATCGATTCTCTTACTTATCGAGTAAGGAAGCACAGCAGAAAAGATAAAAAATGTTTTAATCGACAGTGCTCTGCTCTGCTATCTGTTTTCGCCATCATTTAGGCACTTCTCATACGCAAACACACGAGAAGCGAGTTGAGATTCGATGCTTTTATTCCACCACCGATACTATGTTTTTGTTTAAACAAACATTGGAGAGTAACAACTATTTCGCTCAGTTGTTATCCAGGTTCTTTAGGTTTGAATACAATTTTTTGTTATTATAATGCTTCCTTATGCGATATAAACGAATCTATCTATATCTTGTTGTAAAATCCATTGTTAAAATATCTAACCTAACATGAATGATTTGCTAACATGTACCTACATCAAGTACCTATGTATATACATGTATAAGTATATGTATGTACATACAATTATATTAAAAAAGTATTTGTATTGTTTAATGTCAGAATGTGTTTTTGGTGTATTCAAATACAATTTCATGTACTTAAATATTATTTAAGGGATGAAAAAATAACATAAATATGTGATACGATAAGTAATACGTTCAGGTCGCTACAATAAGACTGGGGCTTAAAGGGAACCGGCTCCCGTACTACGTTTGGTTGAAAAACGTGTTTACTTCGTCTGTGTCAGCGACATTAGTGCACGCGCAATTAATTTCCCCGCACTCGAGTATCGATACCATACTCTTTATTCGATTAATAATATAAGTTACAAACACTCACTAGTGTGTGAGCCCCGTCTCATTCCGCCAGCCAGTCTAACGCGGGTTCATGCAACGTTGTGGTTTATACAAAAATAGTGTTGGAACAAAATTGAATATGAAGGTGAGTTTAATCCTTTACGAAATAATTAATAGAACTTACATTAACGGCTTTTTGAAATTTGAAAAAAGAATGACTTAACTATCCAGAATATTTAATTTTCGAAATTTTTTCTATTGAGGGTAGAAATATTGATACCTATTCCAATCGTGAATTGAAAACGAAATTATTTTTCTTTGATTAAGTATTTTTGTGTACGACAAAACATAAAATTGCTTTAAATAACTTGAGTTGGATGAAATATATCTACAGCTAAGTACTTCTACTATTCTAAAAACTAGAAATAGAATTGAAATATTTACGTCTATTTAAAAATTAACGATAATAATATCCTAACTGAAATAATAACTTCCTTCAAAATTTTTAGACACGTAAACAAAAGTCGAAAGTGTTTTAGTTACAATAACAACAGCAATAAACTCTTAATGTCATTACATTAAGAGTTTATTGTAGGTAGGTAGGTAGGTACATTTACCTACCTACCTACTAATATAGATTTTATTACTTTATAAGAAAGAGTAATTATTTACAACATAATTATACGCTAGCATACGATACAAACATGATGTTTTGAAATAAACGCAATTTTTGGTAGTTACTGCTAAATTAGTAGCTTTAGTAGCAAGAATTAAGTAGAATAAAAGAAAAGTACATATTGGGTACATAAGCCTACATTTTTTTACGCGGGGAAATCCAAGCCTACATAGCATAAGGTATTTTATATAAAAAAATCAGTTGCAAGACAAATATTTTAAAGCTATGTTGTTATATTATATGTAAAGTTAGTTAAGCCGGTAACTATTAAACAAAAAATCTAAAGTTTAATATTGGGCAATGACTAATTCAACTTGATATAATTATTTGTCAGGTTAGGTAGGTAGGTATCTAAATTAAAGTAACCAAATAGCACGTAATTGCATTAAGGGCGATAGGTCCCAGATAAACCCGGTGTGATTGAACCGGTAACATACACGCAGCTTCGACAATCAATCATGTGTTGTTGTTGGACAATTAACACTGATAACGCCGTGAAAATGGCACATAATTTAACAAAAGTCATTTAGTTAAGTGCATTTACGGCCAGTTTTAATAACTGGCAAAATTGAGCCCATAATCTCACAAATACGAGTATTTCATTAGGTAAAGAGAGAATCCATTAAGCTATGGTTTTAGACTTTGTAAGAGAATTTACCCGGGAGGTACGGAAGAGCAAAAGATTAGTTATTTAAATAAGATACAGTTGTATAGGATATTATGTTTAAGTGAACAGCGGTGTATAATTTTCTCGATGATTTGTATAAAGAGTGTTTTATAAATTTAATAGCTAAGACACTTTGCGATCACATCGCAATGCGTGCTGACAAAACCGTATCAAAACCGGCACATTTAGCTCAAGCAAATTAGAATTTCACATCGAAAAAATTATAAGTAGAATTTTTCGGGAATCCTTAGAGAAGGTCACTCAATCAATCTCAAATTGCAGACAGGGTGAGAATCCCGAAAATCAAAATGTAGACTGCCAGTAACTCCCCCTAAAGGTTTCCGGAGGAAAATTTCTACTTATATTTTTTTCGATTTTCGTTCGTTTTTGATCTAATTTTACTGCAAGTTGTTACAACATTCTCTGGCTAAGTATAGGTTTAAAATGATGAGCAAACTACTTATAGAAATTCTCTTTCTAGATACGGGTTTAGAACTGATGACAATATGATTATAGACAATCTAAATCGTGGTATGGTTTTTTATTGTCTGGATAAATATGGACGAAAATCTATGTAATAATGAATATAAGAATACAAGTAGTATATGCTACTTACTATTTGTGTGCATGAAATAGAAAGTGGCACATGATTGCCTTTATAATTCTCTGCAAAACACTGTTTTATTATTTTCATTAATTAACTGTTTCCATGAGAAATCCTCAAGATGAAAGGGCTAAATATACATGCACTGAAGTTCAAAATAAAAAAGTGCTTGCATTTCTGAGAACTGAGTCAAAATGATATGAGAGAGGAGATGAAAATATTTATAAACAAACATGTTTACGATTTAACAAAAAAATAATACTAATTGACTGGTGAGAGAGTAGGTATGATAAGAAATTGGCGAGTGTTTGCAGTAATCTATTGTTCCTCAACAAAATGTTATTGGATTTATTAAAACACATAGTATCTACTATATTTATAATTTACAAAACACAATTGGATAAGTAGAGAAAATAAATCTTAATACCTACAGGTCATCTAATGTTAAATGATCTTTTATCACAACAATAATATCAACCGCAAATAGGACGACGTTTGTAGTTGTTTTCAAGGTATTTAAGACCGAAGTAAAAAAAGTACCAAAATATTGCGTATACATCAGAGAAAATCACACAGTATAGTCTATCAAATAGCTCAAATTAAAATTGTCCTTGTAGAAATAGGGGGTATTGATTTGCTCAAAATCAATACGTCTACTGTAATTTTACACGCAGATACATTTTTTATTTGATTTGATTTTCCTACTCGTTTAAAGCAAGTTGGTCTTCATATCATTTATTAGTAGGTAGAGAAAATAAGTAAATATCCCTTATCCTGAAATATGCTAATCTATGTAATAAACTGTCTGTGGAACCACACTCATCCATCTATTCAAAATATTAAACAAGGTACAATAAATAAAAAGACGGGAACGGAATAAATTCGCCATCATTTATAGCAGTTAAGCAAGAGTACGATAATTGGAAAGCGTTGTGAGTAAATTAGGTTTATACTTAAAACTGTCAAGCGAGTTAGCCGGTAAGCGTACACGATAGTAGGTAGGTAATCGTGAGCGGATCACTTTACAGCTTCAAACCGGTCAGTTGGAAATAGCAGCTAGAAGGGCCCGACTGACGACCGCTGATTGGAACATTAATAGTCAACATGGACATTAAAGAATTCTAAACGGGAATTTGGGAAATATTTTGTCATTTATCTATCTGTATTCAACGTGAGCATTGAAGAATTCTAAAGGGGTATTGGGAATATATTTAGTATTCTATCTGTATAGTTATTTGTGTAGTATGTTATATATTTCTACTATATGCGTGAAGTGAGAACCGTGCACGCTTTTAGGGAGATATCTTACGGGTGATATGACATTCCCCGAAAAGCATGCACATTATAAGCCTTGCAAGGCCTTAAATATTTATCATCTTTAACAGCTAGCAGCTATTATTTGCGGCCAAATTTAATAAGGCACCTTTATATGATAATTAATAGGAAAAATAGCTTTAATTTGATATATAATTTATAAATGTACGTTATGAACGTAAAAATCTTTCGAAATCGTACCTGTTTACACCTGGCTGCGAAGAGGTGCGGCCAAATGGGCAACGGCACCTATGATTTTTTTAGAATCTTTATATAAATTGCCGTTATGTAGAAGATATTTTATTGAATAAACAAATGAACGAAATCTTTTCCCAAAAATAAATTAAAAATAATTTGATTACAAATACTTGCGGCCAAATTTTTATAGGCAACCAGGTAGATATGTATATATTCTCCTAATTATAAATATACATAAAAATTTGGTTTAAAGCAATAAACAGATATGCGCATCGATCGTGCAGTGGGATCTTAGACTATAAGTTTCATTTTATTTTTGTTTCTCGTTATTTAAAAAATTAATTACTTTTAATATTTTTATACCTTAGTGCATAATATTCTAAAGATTAAAAAATACACCTTTTGACGATAAAGGCGGGTTTGTAAACCCAGTGAAACCCGCGATTCTTGGTTTTGCCATGGTTTTGCCCATTCAGTTCTCGGAACCTTTAGGTATCTAAAGACAGTTGATGAGTACACGCCTGATTAATATGAAGTGTGAAACAATTTGTATGTTGATAAAAACATTTCTTATCATTCTTGTAAAGCATCAGTTCACTTCAAAGCGTTGACCTTTCCCATTACGATTTTATATCTTTAAATATATATTTATCTTTCCATACATACATACATAGGTAGGTATGTAATTCCACAATAATATACAGGTACAGAATTTGTAGTTTTGCGCCCTAGAAAGCACTAGTTTCTATAATTTTTTTGGGATTGACCACTAGTGGAATGCACCTTTAGACTCGTAGGAATATAAATTAGGTATTGTAGTAGATGAAACTGCTGTAAATACCTATACGTTCAGCCGTCGCAGCTGTTTGTGGTCCGGCCTCGTCAAACTATCATCACCAGGTGTTTTTCAAAGCTCATATTCGCATTAAGGCAGCTTGTTGGCGAATCCAGACCTCCTTCTTTGTTGCTTACAACATCTCTCTTCTATACATTACCTACCACTCTATTGCAGGTAAGCTATAGAGCCCAGCAGTGCAAAGACTCTTAGGATAGGAGAGAAGTCGTATAAATAGAAGCAGAAAAAGCTAACAATCGGTCACGTTCATAAATATGCACTTTATTTGCATATCTTAACTAGTTAGGTGGAAAGATTGAATCGCGAATATGACTTGTTCACGCGTCACCGGTCGACGTTAATAAAACAGCGATATATTCCTAGTTACCTATTTACAAAGTAGGCGGCGGATGTACTTGTATTATTACATATAATATAATGTATTCTGTGGCGGACGTTACGAGAAATGTAATAAGTGACATTATTATAGGTAGGTAGGTACTAATACAAATACTCTTCGCTATCAGCAAACTACTTCCCGACACAAGTATGAAAGATCAGAGTGTCCACTTTACCAGTGTATAATGTTGTAGGACGACAAGCATCAATACGAATAAAGATTGTGTCATTTTATTTCCGTTCGATATACCTACTTAACTAAAAAGAACAAGCAAGTTAGAAGAATTATTTTTATACGGTGTACTCATCGTTCAAGAGTCATAAGATAAACAAATTTTATAGTAATTCACGACGGACTTTTCTCTTTTAATTGGAAAAACAAATGACGATAAGTCAACAAATATTAGTACGCACTTTTCTTGAGATCGTTGATATACGAACAGTGCCATTACTGCCATTACGCATACAAAGTCAAAAAGTAAATAACATTCATTGTTTATCAGGGGCCAGACCGACCTAAAAATATGAAAATTAATTAAATTAGCAAAGTGGGAGTATGTAATAGTAGTAAGTACCTATACTAATAAATAGGTAGGCGTGAACTTCAAATGAAATAGAAACGTAAATGATTTCCATCATAAGTATTATATTTTGCAGCTGTGTAATTTTTGGTTTTATCATCAGCACTTCAAATGCTTATCAAATTGTTCTGGCTTATGGCTCACCACTAGCTAGAGCATTAAATGTAGTGACAACCTAGCTTATAGTCGTATCTGTGCACACAACACTTTAACATTTTACCAAAGATTTTTATAACTCAAAATGTCAGGATATCAAAAGCGGGACACTATAAATTAGCGTCCTTTTATTTTTAGGTAGTTTATTAATTTTGGTGGGCACTCCAGTTTTCCTGCTATTGCACTTTTAGTAATAGATAACATCTACAACATATTTATCCGGAATTTTATGATTAATTACCTTTATATGGTGTGTTTAAAACGCTAAAGCTTCTTTTTTATTTTTATGAAGCTAAAAAATTTGAGGTCACTTTTAGGTACTTTTTCTCTAATATACTCAGTACTACACTACACTTCGTCTGTGGAAGTCTTTGCTTTTACCATAAAAATGAAGGCATTCTTCTAACATGCGCCTCTAACCCTTAAGACAGTAGGGTAAAAAACCTACAATAATAAATTATAAGACACGCCTCGGGATTTGTCACCCGTGCAATCAACACTTACTTGTAATAAAAATCATTAAGCGATGACCGCAAGACGCGAACTTGACGCCTTGGTGACCTCAACTGGCGTCGGGCGAATTACCCTTCTTACATATCATTATCGACCGTTTATTGCACTGACCCAGTTTCTTGATCTACGATTGAGTGGCCTATATTGCGCGATCTGTATTAGACGATATCCTAATTGGCGAATTGAAGTGCAGAATAATTGGCCGCGAACTTGGGACGCGCGAAGGTACATCGTTTATTAACACGGTTTCTGCCATATTGATATAATACCAATTTATACATTTATCTACAACTAGCTAGAAGTCCACGATTTTATCCATTTGAAGTTCACTGCTAGGCGAAACTTAGGCTTGGCGAAACAGCCCGGCCTCCTGAATTCAGAGGTAAATTATAGAAATACTATCTGACCCCGCAAAGGTTTTTTTTACCATAATATAAGTTTATCGAGCGTTAAAAATGGTGATAAAAGGGTGAAAATTAACGGTTGTATGTATTTTTGATGCCACATTATTGAAAAAAAACATAAAAAATTTGCCCAAACAATAAAACAAAAGTTAGGTGTGGACAATCCTTATCACTTAGGGGTATGAAAAATAGACAGTAGCCCATTCTCAGACGTACTGAATATGCATAGAACATATAAAATTTCATCAAAATCGGTCAAGCCGTTTTGGAGGAGTATGGTAACTAAAACTGTGACATGAGAATTTTATATACAGGGTGAATTTTTCAAGTGTGCGTGAATGGGGAAATCTGGAACTATGAGGAATATCGAAAAATGCTGAAAGGAGTCTGGGGACCAATTTTGATGAAAACTGAAACCCCATCCATGCACACTTGAAAAATTCAGCCTGTATAAGATAAGACAAATGTGTTATGTCAAAAAATCAAGTGAATTCGTCGAATCGGTAATTTTGGATTTCAATTTAACCACCTAAACCTATTAAAAATGTTTCGCTAAAAGTTTTTCTGAGACTTTTTTCTCCTGCCCCCGTAAAATATCAGTACCTACAATAGCTTGAAAGATAAAGCATTATGGCCTAACATTAAAAAAAATTCACGACCACAAAAAAACCGAACTATACCTAAATCTTTAAACCAACAATATCTATAATTCGATTGTCCCAAATGCATTTACACAGTTCAACTACTTGCAGTATGCATGTCAGCGATGTGCATCGCCATTAAACGTCGGCAATAATCTAGTAGACATGTTGACCCTTGCTACCGGCGACCGATAACAGTGTTACGCCAAAGAGCGCCGATCGCCACTCTTGCTGGCTCGAACTACAACGTTAAGCTGTTACGTGTTTTTTTTAAAGCTTTGTTTCGGGACGACAATGTTTTTGCGTACGTAAGACATTTTGGTAGCAGTTTAAAGTTAATACATAAACATAGGTTCAACAAACACATAACCCTCCTTTTTGCTTCGCGTTGTCGGCCCATAATGCTTGTATAAATACTTAAAAAAGTTAAAACTTCACCTTCTACATAATGACAATATTAGCAAAATTATTGCACAATGTAACATTGTGGGGCAGTGTTGAAGCAGCTATAGCGCGACCCATTGAATGTTTCTCGTTTAGCTTTACTTTGTTTTATTAAACGTAAATGTTTATATTATTTCAGAAGTCGATATTTTTGCTGTTAATATGCTGTGGACTAGCACTCTCTGCCGCGCCATGCTGCCCAAACAACGAACGCTTAAGACCCAGGGGGTTTTGTGGGAGCGGCACTTCGAGAGTCAACATGTCTTGCCAGTACGGGAAGATGGTACTTCGGGACATTATACTCGATGGTGATAAGCTTTCCACTGTCGACTCACCGGAATTCATCTTTGCCGAGGATCCTAACCAGTAAGTCTCATATCTTTTAATCGAAATCTTTTTAATACTTACAATAAATAATATAAATAATTATGTAAAAAAATTAAAATAATTTGTATTTGTGGAAAATTTTAGTAAGTACCTAAGCATCATTTAAATTCCCAGAAAAGTATCGAAAAAATCTACTCTTAACGAGGGAAAAGCACTAGATATCTTAAACGTGCCGCGTTATGAGGCGTCTATATCTATAAGATGTTTGACTCTTGATCAGATTTAACGAGGGAAAAGCACTAGATATCTTAAACGTGCCGCGTTATGAGGCGTCTATATCTATAAGATGTTTGACTCTTGATCAGATTTCAAACGTGATTTTCAAAGACAAAGACAAGGACAAAACGTAAAGTTTATTTGCACAAATATAGGTATAGAGTTGTTACCTACAAATTATTTAGATCAATCTATATTTACCATTTTTAGGTATGCAAATTAATGAGAAAAAATATGAAGAAAACAATGATAGTTATTAAATATCTTAATTACATTACATTAAATACATACAGTAGCCCAGTGGCTTAGAATTCGACCTCGAATCGAGGGGTCCGGGTTCGAATCCCAGTGGCACGCACCAATGACTTTGTAATAAAAGTTATGTGCGATTTATAAAATTAAATATCACCTGCTGTTACGGTGAAGGAAAACATCGTGAGGAAACCTGCATGTCTGAGAGTTCACAAAAAAATGTCCTCAAAGGCATGTGAAGTCCACCAACCCGCAGTAGGCCAGCGTGGTGGACTAAGGCCTACATCCCTCTCATTGTGAGAGGAGACCCGACCCTGTAGTGGGTCATTAATGGGTGACATACAAATACATACAATCATTTATTTTTATTTAAGTTTAAATTTGATTATTTCTTTTCTACTTCCAGATACTGCCTATCAGAGATGTACAGAAACGAGTCGAACCCCGCACTGGGCACTGTAAGAGTAGCGGTACTCTGCTTCGAAGGGTCCACCACAAATGATATAGAAACGGGCGGCGTGCTCACTCTCATATCAGTATTCTTCCTCGTCGCCACATTTGCCGTCTATATGTATCTCCCACAAATGAGGTAAGAATCCCAGTTGCTTCTACCTACTTCCAATGAAAGGTTTGGATGGATGGATGTAAGGACTTTGATACTCTTGCAAACTAAAGAGCTGTACGGATTTCTATATTTCAATCACAGGTACGCATACAATCCTGTACCCTTTTAAGTCGCGCAAAAAATATTATTTACTTATTGGAATTACCTATTTTCATTTACAGGGATTTGCAAGGGCTCTGCTACATGTGCATGTGCATAAGTATGGCGCTCGGTTTTCTCTCTTTGGGCGTGCTGCAACTCAGTCCTGGATTTAGAGGCGAGATTTGTACAGTCGCAGGTAAAAAATTAAACTTTTTAAAAAATTTAATGATCATATGAAAAATCAGGCATGATTGCTGCTTGAGTCGATGCTTTGTATAGAAAAGATAAGCAGTTTACGTCGGTTTTAAGCCAATTAATTATCCCAAGTTCTTTTTGATAAACTAAGTACTTATCAAAAATGAAATTATTGTGATAGGTCCGCTTACTAAAATCATCATAAATAAATGTATATTACTTATGTATTTTTTAATAATTCTTTGCGTCTTTCAGGCTTTCTGGTATACTTCTGGATGATGGCAACATTTTTCTGGATGAACGTTATCAGTATTAACATGTACCGGACAGTTCAGTAAGTTCTTATACTTAATATCGTTAGTGTTACAATCTTAAAGTAAAGTTTGTATTTAATTATAAAGAACACTTTGAAAAGATACATTTATATTTTGATGTCCAAACTTTAAACCATACATAAAAGTTTAAAAGTTTTTTTGCACAATTGCATATAATCTACCGCTTAATGAAAAATTATAATTATAATCATAAAACATATCTTTTCACAGAGATAACACCTATTTGAAGAAAACTGAAAGAAAGCAGTATGCGATGTACAACGTTTACGCATGGGGCTCCACTACGTTCTTCCTAATCGTCGCACTCATTGCCAACTTCGTCGAGGGCGAACATTGGAAGCCTGGCATCGGCAACCCTTCTTGCTGGTTCAGTGGTAAGGGTGAAATTGAAATATCTATCATTTGGAGTACCTTATATATAATGTCCCATAGATGCAACACAAAACTTATCAGAAGCGTCCCCTAAATTCCTTGGAACAGCACCACCGCTATTAATAAAAAGAACTAAATCTGTATTCGCAATGCCTAAAACCCTTTTTCCACTGGTCCCATAACTGAGACTACGCTTTACATACTCTATGTCTACGACTAATTCGAATCTCTCCCCATGCTAACGAGGCAATGTCATGATTGAGTGAGTGTGTTTCATTCCAACGGGTGCTGAACGGTTCATCATTTAAATCATTTCAATAATATTATTTAAAAACGCATCTTAAACTGCAACGATATATCTCTGCCAGTCGACCCTCCTAATTAATGATTAAAAAAAAAAATTGAGTTCTGCAGTACAGATGCTGAAAATACGAGAGGGAAATTAATTACCTAACGTAGTGAATCTACATGCTTCAAGCGTAAAGTAACGCTAAATAATCAATTTTATCTTTGCTTTCAGGGCGCACCGAAACTTGGATCTTCTTCTACGGACCCATCGCTGTTCTGATCGCTGTCAATGTGCTATTGTTTATCTCTTCTTCTTTCATCTTGTGGCGCCACACGAGGAAATACGAAGTCAACAAGCTCAATAATCTGAAGCACAGGTTTGTATTTTTAAGACTTTCATAAGTGTTTCAGATTCGAGATATCGTACTTCTGATGGAGTGTTAAAATCGTATCGAAACCACCGCAAAAAATCAGAATTAAAGTCCTTTGGGGTTGTGTCTAAGGTGGACTTTAAAAGGCTTATTAATGGAGACAGCAGAGTACATTTATCGAAAACGAAATGTTTTTTCACAATTTTATTTTATTTTCTCCACATACGTGACCACTCAGAGAAAGTGTTTCATTTCTAAACTACATTTTACGATAGAACACGTTTTTAAAAATATTATCCTTATTTTAGGTTCTTGGTGTCGTTGAAATTGTTCCTGGTCATGGGCATCTCTTGGATATTCGAAATCGCTAGCTTCGCTCACGGGGAATCGCACATTATTTGGTAACTATCTCTCCATTATGCTAGTAACTTTCCTCTATAACGCCTCCAGGGAGTAATCATTACGGCTATTGTTAGCACATTTCACTGGTTTTAATATTTTAATGTGAGAGTTATAATGCATCTTCAAAAACAAGGGTACTCAAAGACCAACAAAGACAAGAGTAAAAATCGCGTATTTAACGCCTTAAATTTAAGTTGACAACACTATTGAATGCAAAACGCTTTCTCTTGCAGGAAAATTATGGACATCTTCAACTGTCTCCAAGGCGTCGTAATATTCCTAATTTTGGTCGTGTTCAGAAAACGAGCAATGCAAGGGTTGGCCGACGAGAACTGTTGCATCATCTTCACACGACCCCTGGCGGAGAAGCTGAGCCCTCACGATGATGCAGACAACCAACAAATACTTGCGGATGAGACCATGGAAGTAAGGCTGAATTAGGTCATCGCTTACAATGATTCGTCCAAAGAAATGTGTTGAACAAGAGGCTGAGCCTTTAGATTAAGATTTTATTTTTATCGATCAACAGTGTTTTTCAGCACCCGTTCAGATTTTTTATTGAAATAAGTTTAAATAGGTTAGGCCTTAGTGAGTACCTTGTTATGTAAATTTTATTACATGGGGCTTACTGTCAATTTTGGTAAGTACGATCAACGTCAACGGCATCTTCAATGGTTTACTTATGAAAACATCAATATTTAAGTTGACGTTGATGGTGTTTACTGTTTTCAGAACTACTTAATAGGTATTCGATTTCTTGTAGTGTCTTGTAATTAATCAAAAATTAAACAAATGTTATAATAAGTTGCCCCGGAATGAGTCTATTATGTTAGGTAATGAGCAAAATTATCTTTTATTTCACGAATCTCACTCAAATAATGATTTTAGTGTGTGACTTGAACATTGGATTTTTTCAATTTAAAGCTGCTACTTTTCTATAATAGTTTGTTTTATAATTTTAAAAATTATATTGTGCCATAATTATAACTCGAAATGTTATTTTGTTAGTAAATAGGTTAACTAAAGGCTACAAAATTTACTAGTAGCCTTTAAGTTTAGCTATAATAACTAAAAAGTCACTAGCATTTACTCCATGTAAATACTAGATTTATTTTCTTATATCATAAGATTTTAAAAGTACCTTCTACATTTATATTGCATGAAGGGTATTTATGTAAAATATATAATAAATAATATAGGTAAATACCGCCGGTCTTTTTTTTGTTCTTTGTAACGTTGTGAAAAAATCTTTCCTCTTGGTTGAAACATTAGAAATATTCGTTTGTTTTAGGTTACGATCGTTTATTAGTAAGAGTAGGAGTGTAACACAACCTTAACACAACGAACATTTACTAACTCTAATTTAATGTACCTACTTCTATCAAAGAAGTACTTAATGGTTTACAGTTTACCAATTATTTTTTAAACTATAGATTAGTTACGTTCATAGTAATTTACGTTTTAAACTGTTCCAAGCAATCCAAAAAAATACGTCCATAGCACACATTGACAAGTTTTACTGATAAGCAAAACAAAAGATATGAAATAACAAGAAATTGAAAGAGATAGCTATAATTTTAATGGTTGCACTTCAAATGTTTCAGACGTCCCATTTGGGACGTATTTGAATCTTCACAGCGCGCGCGCTTATAACATATCTGCTTTTGTTTTATACAATATCATTGCAGTTTACACTATAATATTTTAATGGCAGTTTTGTTTCACTGGCTGCATGATGGGAGAACATTTTGCCTGTCAGTCGTCTAATTTTAAAATTTAAGTATGTTAAACGTCAGAACAATATATCGTACCAGGGCCGTAAAATTATCGTATATTTTAATCGTTTATGAATCAAAATTTTAATATCGTATCCAATAGGAAAATTACTGGAATCATTAGAATGCATAAAAAAATCACATGAAAACTTAGGATTTTCTTTGAAATAAACCAGATATATCGATTTTTTTTTAAATAAAGCCGATTATAATCGAAATATCGATATTTCTTTTTCGATATTTCGTACGATGTACGATAGTATAGTAACCATCGGTATGAAATTATCGCACGGTTTGTGAACGTTGATCGTAAGTTGTCACATCATGTCAAAGTTGTCAATGTCAAACATAGTGAGTGTGACGCAGGCTGACGGCGGCGAGCGACGCAGCGACGACGACATCGCGATCGCGATTGGCGAGCGTACATAAAACATAAATATACATAATTTACCATAGTGAACGAAAGAAAACGAAACTATCTAAATAAGACAAGCCTAACGAAATTTTACAAAACAAAGTGATTCCAAAGAATATTATTAAGATGAGCAATTATAATTAATTTTAACTTGAACCTCATGAGATAAATCTGAGTCTCTATATTTCCGCGGTATTCGATTTTCAAATAAGTTTAGGTCAAAGTTTATACTTGTGATGAATTGAATGAAGATTTTAAAAGGATAACAATGCATATCCCGTCAATTATATCGGCGATAGTGATTGTTCTTAGAGTGCAGAAAACGACTGGTGAAGTCGGCGAAGTGAATCTCGACGAATTATCAGAGAAACAGTACTCTGTCAAAATAAACAAATGTTGCGAAGAAAACGAAATTATGGTCGACTCTGTATGCAGATTGGCAGATCAATATAATCAAAGTTAGTATTACGAAGTGCTTTCAACTACAGTAGCTAATAATAACCATTAATGTACCTGTATCGCATTACTATTGTTTTGCCGGATCATGTGCTGCAACGCTAGCGTTGTTTTACATTTGAATAAGTTTTACTTTCGAGTAATAATATTTAAACTTAGACCTTAAAACATTTACTTACTTTGCAAATAATTAAAGTAACAAACTGTAAATACTATAATCCTGGTTTAAAATCATAAGTTTCATAATTGCTACTTATTATCATATTTAATTAGGTATTTTCAGTAGAATGACAAATAAAGATAAATAAGCTGAACTTGTAGTACTTTATTAAAACTTGTAAAGTTAATTAAGACTGGGAATTGATTTGTCATCCATGATTCTAAATTGTAACCCAGTGTCAGCAACAAAAATAATTTATTTTTGAGGGACTTTAAATTACCATAGTTAGCATAGTTTATTTCATTTGAATTGAAATCATATTTGGTACTAAAAGATGTAGAATGTCAGAATCTCGCTACTCATTAAGGACTTGCTAAAATAATCAGTAAAAGCTCTCAGACAACCAAAACAGAATACACAGAAAACATGCTTGTTTACTGTTTTAAGAGGGTAAAGGTACCTTCCTGGGAAAACTTTTATAGCACTACTAACTATCATTATTTTGTAAGCATTCAAGGCATTCAATTATCATTCAATCAATTATCATTTTTTGTCTATCTTATGATATACTTATAATTATATTTATTAGTATTTAATTCAATCATACGTTTAAATGCTTCCAGATGTATGGGTGCCTCAGTTTAAATCTGAGGATGGTAAAGATGCTCAACTCAAGTACTTCAGGTATGTGCACGGCATACCTGACTGTGAGACTACACAACAGAGGCCCATATTCGACATGGGGAAGTCAGAGGATGAGTAAGTCATTTTCGTCATTGGTAAACGATGACTCATCGTGCTGTGTCATTTAATTTTTAATTGTCAGTCAATAGTTTCGGAGATATGCAAGGACAAACATATTATCTACATACATACATACATACATGTCAGTAAACCATAAATGACCTACTACAGGGTCAGGTCTCCTCTCACAATGAGAGGGGTGTAGGCCTTAGTCCTCCATGCTGGCCTAATGCGGGTTGGTGGACTCCACATGCCTTTGAGAACATTTTTTTTGTGAACTCTCAAGCATCCTCCTCACGATGTTTTCGTTCACCATAACAGCAGGTGACATTTAATTTTATAAAGCGCACATAACTTTTTACAGTCATTGGTGCGTGCCTCTGGAATTCGAACCCCGACCCCTCGATTAAGAGGTCGAATTCTTAGCCACTGGGCTATCACCGCTATCGTACATACACCCATGAAATTAGGTATTCTTGTTTGGAAACTGTAATAATAGATCAACATATTATTATGTAAAAATTGTGCAGTTCTGAGAATATTACATACAATTATGTGTTGAATTGATAACCTCCTTTTTTGAAGTCGGTAAAAGCATTACAAACATTTGATACATAGAAACATACATACATACATACAAGCAAACATAAAATACAAACAAAGCATAATTATAATAGGAAGCTAGTTGATGACACGTGGGAAAAGGATGAAGAGTAAAGACAACGAAAGAATAATTAAGGATTTCAAGTAATGGGTTTTAACCAGATACTTGAAGGATTGTAAGGGTGTTACATTTGTCTCCTTCAAAAATTCAAATAGGTGATGAAATGAAAGTCAACTTTCGCCACTGCTGTCTGCAAATAAATGTTTTTTTGGGAATATTGGTAATTTTTCTACAACTTATAGGTTATGTAACCTATTTTTTTAATTAGTTGAGAAATAAGGAATTACAAACATATCACTATAAGAATACATCTTATCCATTTATAATACACAATTTGAACAGCAGATGTTTTATTACTTAATGATACCATCATGTAATATTGCTTAGGTTATGGAGTGCACTTATAATTCATTGAAATTTTTCTAGGCTTAATTTATTAGTAGATGGACGTCTCAGACATTTGATTCATCATGAACACAGCTCTGTGAATATAAAGGATGATCCTTCATTAACAAATACATTCAGTATTCATGAACCAATTACTTTACCGGAAGTAAAAGAACCCTCTTCATACATTCATCAGCTAGACAAATATTGTATGGATAAGGTAAAGTCTATTTTTCAATATAATTTGGCCTACATTATTAAATTCAAATTATTTATCATATAATCTTTTCTGTAGTCTCTAAAGTAGTATTGAGAATTTTAATGTTTCTGTTAGATTTGTAGGATTTAGATATGCCAGTAGATATCAGTCAAATTAGAGAACCATATTTTTTACCCAATTTTTGAGGGTTTAACACTCCTTTTCTTCAAACAGGATGATTCCTAAACACAAGGGTGAAACATGTTATTTTGAATGGAGAGAAATCTTAGCTTTGTAGTACATAGTGTTATTTGCATTTTTTTAAGTCACTCATTCAAGTTTACCTTTTGTATTCTCTCCTTGTTTATTCCATTGTTGTATTGATCATGATTTCTTTTCTTTTCTAGATTCTTATATCAAGTACAAATGGCACAGGTCAATATGCACTGGTCTGTGTACCTGAAGTGAAAATCAACTGGAAAGATACCAGTTTCGTGATGAAGAAAATAATCAACCCGCTATTTCATGCCATATCAATGATTTTGTTTTTGCTTGTGGCAATAATATACTTTGTGTTGCCAACTTTAAGAGATTTGGCTGGCAATATTATAACAACAATAAATGTCTGTTTGATAGTTAGCCAAGCAGCAGATTTGGTCAGGATATTCACAGAGTTTAGCAATCATGTTAGCTTTATGGTCACAGGTATTTATATTTAATCTTTAAAAAAAAGTATGTAATTTGTGTGATTTTCAATGCAATCATGCTATTTTAAATGTAGTTATTGTTAAATTGTATCTATCAAAAATAGACAATAAATAAATAAACATTATTTGTCTTAATTTCAGACATAATCTTATACATAAGTCTACTGGGTGCTTTCTTCTGGTTAAACAGTTTCGGATTTTACATCTGGAAGACATTTAAGTAAGCTTCAAATGGATATTTTATAATGAGATGACAAAATATTCTTAGGAATAATAATGATATTAATTTGTGTAGGTCCAGGAATGTGTTTCTGAGGGTGACAGATGTGAGGAAATACTGTTATTACTCAAGCGTGGTTTGGTCTAGCGTGATCATAATGGCAGCAATGGCGATTTGTGCACATTTCTTTTTGGATACTGGGACAAATCCTTACAGAAAAACTAAAACTCAATTCTCCTCGTCCATACTTGTTGATGATTTGGAGCAAGAAACTATTGGTAAGATTGATTGATATTTTGTAGGACATACTTTTGTGGGAATATCAATCTATAATCACAAACACTCACATACATAAAACTGTAATTACTGCCTAATACCTGTTCCATAATTATTATATTTCAGGATGGCTGGGTATTGCAATATTTTTTACACCTGTTGCCTTCACTATCTTATTTAATTTATTCTTCTACATTACAACTTTAAATGTCATTAAAAGAATAAATATTTATGGAAGGATCCACTACAAGCTGAAAGGATGGTATGTAAAAGTTGGAAATTCAGCTTACAATATAAAACCAATTTAAAGAATGTGAATCCAATTTTTGTATCAGGCTGGGTTCAGGTATTTTATCAGACAAAATTTTTAAATAGTTTTTGGCCTCTTTCCTGGTGTACATTATAGATAGATTCCTTTTGTAAAATACGAACATTTATTATTTGATGGTCTTAGAGCTTTCATGAATTTAATCTGATCATTGAGACTCAAGTAGCATGATGTTTAATATTTATTATATCAACAAGTAATTTAATAATATTCATACAACTTTTCAGTTTCGACCTGTTCCTTCAAATGTTTCTCATAATGACGACGGCATGGCTCTTCCTACTGCTATCATGGCTGAATTTTGATGGACTGATATACGCACACATTGCTGTCAATTTACTGCAAGCAATTCTAATATTTTATGTGTGTGTGGCGCGGCAGTCTCATGTCACGTTTCTTTTGAGAAAGAGCTGTTGCTATGCAGAACCAGTGCCCACAGGCGAATGGGGGGACGAGATGACACATATGAATGGTGGTAACTACTAAGACCTATCGGTAAAGAAAACTTAAGACTGCTTTCAGTCTTAAGTATGACATTTCATTACCCTTCCCATACGATTTTCAGTTCTTATATGGGTGTAAATTAAATTGAATTAATTTTAATTCATCATTAGAATCTCATGCACTATCTGATAGCAATGTATTATCAACGTTGGTAGCTAAAACACTTTATTCCATTGTATATAATGGAGTAAAACCTGTGATTTTATGATATTATGTGGTATTAAAATTTGTGTGCCTTAAATTATGACCAACGATTGTATAACTCAACCAGAAAAATACAAACTTCTATTCTTTTCAGTATTGACAGTTAATAAAGATAATTAAATTATACTCAATTATAGCAAAAAAAAAATTGTGTGAAATTTTTATGTCTCACCACTAAACCCAATAGGCCTATGAAACCAATCTAGCTTAACCCTTTAGCATACATCACACACTTCCTTATTTTATTGTGAATGTTGACATTGTTGCATTGCCAGTAAAAAAAAGTGGTTACACATTTTAGTTTAGTGCATTTTGTAATTTTCTGGTCGGGCTTTAGAGGTAAATTAAATTATTATTAAATGAGACTATTGTCCAGAAAGAATAATGTTTCCATGACAGAATATTGATACATATCAAGGTATTGCCTGTGATTGAATACAAAGTGCTCATGAACGATACTTAATTATTATAATTAAAATAAATTACTATCGAATTTGGACCAAAAGTATTATGAATAACAAACCTAACTCTTCTAATTTACACTGATGTTAACACTTTCCACATAGATATTCATATTTTAAATCTTAGCTATTAAAAGGTAGAGTAACATAGCATCCCAATGGCACTACTAGCTATCACTAAAATATTGAGTAAGATTGCAGTCTATACATATAGATCTTTGCACATTTCTTTAATTTTTAACCCATTCTGTATAACAATGTTGAAAATAGTTTTTTGAACATTGTATATTTATCTACAGAATAAGTATTCCAACATGAAATTATATTGTTTTCTTTAAGTTCAATATTTTGGCACTAAAATATAAAAATCAAAGCCAAGCTTTCTCCGTCCCACTTTTATAAGTCAATAAAAAGGCAGCTGAATAGTTTTGATAATTGTACAATAATGATGAGAATAACTTAGAAGGTCGTATATCTGTATATGGAGGTACCTCAGACTATCCAAAGTCTTGTGTTTCAGTTAGTTAGGCTGCCTGCACTCCTTTCGAAGACTTTGTGTGTTGTGAGAGCTATGTCGGCTAGGAGACAGATTTGAGATTACCATTTTAGTCCTCAAGAACATGACATGATGCATCCACTTACAGCATCAGATATTATTGACTTCTTATTGTTTGTCTCTACAACTACAGTTACAACTCAGGTGGTTTGCAACTAGCTTTATAGAGGAATATTTTATTTTTCCCTTTGGCACAAAACATGAACTTTCCCACTTGTATACTGATTTTTAATATATATATAATGAATTTATCTTGACATTTTTATACAATTAAGTGAAGTAGTAACTGTTTACTTTATTTGTGCATTTACATCTACATTTTATAATCATTTATTTGATGTCAATAAAATACTTTATTGAATCTGCGTTTTGTTTTTATTAACCCTTGTTCTTAAAATCTCCATCCCTTGCTTCGCTCTTTTCTATCCTTACTGTTAGGGTATTTTCTTCCTAATCAATCTGTGCACCTTTCATATTTCAATTTTCTTTTGTTCAAAATTTTACACGTAGATTTAAGTGTCATTTTGAATTAAATTGCATTCCAATAAATAAAGGACTAACCTGATATTGATTCATTCTTAGTAAACCTTAACGTTCTTAATATGTAAGAATATCTTTGGTCACACTCTTTGCAGAGTTCAGACTGTTTATAGCTGTTAATGTGTATATTCACGTTAAAATACACCTTTTCAAATCGAAATAAAACCTTTTTATGTTTAATTTTGTCCCATTTTTGTTAAATTTTAACCTGTTCAGGTTAAGCTACACTCTTTGCCAAGAATCGGTCCCCAAGGTGAATACTTTTGCTTGTCGGAGTCGTTACGGTTACTAGTAGATATGAATAGAGCACTTTTCTTATAGTAGCTAGAGTTACCTGCGCGAACAGCTGCCCCTCCTGTCTCCTGATGAGCGGTGCCAGCTGACAGCGCACCACGAGGTGGCAGTCGTCCATCACGGTGTTGAAGAACCGCCGCGTAGGCAACAGCGCCTCCAGGTCGATCATCAGCTCCAGGAACCGCTCGCAGTATCTGCCAGATATCACATGTTATGATTTTAGTTTCCATGCTCATAATAAATCCCCATATATCTGAAGTTTGGAAGGGTCCTCCGTCTAATGCGCTTATAGCGCAGGACTATTCTATTAGTGGTAATAGGCTAGCTTTCTTTTAAAATAGCGACACATAGCACACAAATAGGCGGCTGTCTCTATTTATTATTCGATGACCATACTAGTAACAGACTTATGTTAAGTACTAGGGCGATTTTACATCAGTAGTATAGGATCCTAAAAGGAGAACTGTAAGATGCACATATTTTCTATCTCCATAATAAAAAAAATAAAGAAAGATATTAAAATACCAGCAACTGTTACAATACCAAAACACTAGCTATTATTTTTGCCATGACACTACACCAGTCTTCTTAGCTTAGATGTGGTTCATTTGAGCATATAAGAGACCTTATGAGATAACTGTATTTCTCATAAGGTCACATACTTGTGTATTATTTATCAAAAAACAAAGCGGAGGCAGTTACCTGACTGCATTAGGGTCGACATCACCAGTTTCTGGTATTTTCTCCAAGATTCGCATAAATTTGATCATCAAGTTCTGAAGGAATCTACGTTCCCAGTTTAACTTGTTGAGCATTTCAGGTTTATCTTTCTTCTGAATCGCACGCCAGTATTTCCGCCATTTAGGCACATTTTTGAATTCTTGGTTTCTTCTACCTAATGAACAAAAAGGAACACTTTATCTGTCACATCAAAAGTAATAGTTCAGAATTTAATTTCTTTCATTGTATGTGAAAAATAACATAGTGAAAAACATCATAAAAATGTATACCTATTCTTTGAATATGTGTTGGCTTACATCTTTGTTAATTGATAGTTGTGAGCTCAAACTGAAAAGAGACTTCAAAGTTAACAAGTCTTTATAGATGTACCTATGCTTAAAATAAAGATTTTGATTGCATTTTAATCTTTTAGTGTGCACTAAGTTTGTCTCCACCTTTCAACTATCTGTCTGCTGTAAGAGATCCCTGTATGGGATAAGCCTTATACACTGTTTTCAATTTAATTTATTATGTTTCCTACTATTATTGTGTGTACATTAATAAATAAAATAAAAAGACAAAAATGTAAACTCTACATAATATTTTCTTATATTCACCAGCAGTGACAGTCCCAGTAGATTGAAATTCTGTGTCTTACTCGTGGAATCTGGGATGAAATCCCATTATATGCATAATCCGATTATAAAATTAAATATCACCTGCGATATGGTGAAACATCGTGAGGAAGCCTGCTTGCCTGTAAGTTTTCCACAATGTCTCAAAGGCATGTGAAGTCAACCAACCTATGTTAGACCAACACGTTGGGCTGACCTTTCTGACGGCTACAAATAGGTTATAGACAATGTTTACCAACCTTCCTGCAAGCTGACCCACATGCTGAGCGACACGAGCCGCTTCACCTGGTCTCGGCACAGCTGCACCTCCATGCTGCCGAAGCAGTGGTTAAGGAATACCAGCAGGGCGGTCTGCTCGCGCATATTGCTACCTTCCTGCTCTTTTGCGATACTGGCTCGCAGCACCTGCTCAAAGAATGCTGGGAAGTGCTCTGGCTGCTTCAGAAATGCCTGGAAGAAAATTTTTTAGATGGTAAAATTAGTGTTGGCGACCCCTTTTGAGGGTCTCTGCGAATATACTTCCAAAGTCCAAACAAAAATCATTGCAGGCAAACCAATAAAGTATTACAATAAACCCTCATGGTGAAACCATAAAGGTGTTCCTTCTAGGGTCAGGTGGACTATACTGAAAGAATGTTCATATTATATCTTTACTTTTATTTGATTGTATTTGATATTGTTGTACAAATCAATTGATTAAACTACTTTACCTGCCAAGCTGGCACCCTCTCCCTGAACTTTTCATTGATCATTACAATTATAGACATCATATGGGCATGTGATGCTTTGTTAGCTTCATAATGTGGCCACAGGTAATTCTCAAGGTACTGAGAGAACTCCAGCATCATAATTCTTCTAACTGCAAACCTGTAAAGATAATGTAATATTTGAAAAAAATATAATAGTAAATATAATAGTACCTAATATTTAATAATATTTGAAAAAAAAATGTTTAAAAAGAACTAAATTTTTATTTATGTTTTGTTAAAGGACTTAAAAAGAGTAAACTTATTATTTTTTATCTTATTTTTATTAGAACTCAAAAATTTTCAATTTTTCTATTGTTTATGTATTTCTATACAAAAACCTACCATAATGATTATGTGCAGTTCAGCAAAGTAATTAAGTACCTAGTCATTTTCTAGAATAATAAAAATAAATATTTATACAAACAACAAAACATTTAATTTTTTTTCATAAAATGATCAGACTTTAAAATGAAAAGTGTTTGAATTAACAGCAGTTAATAACTGGCAAAATTCAAAAAAATAAATAGGTCAATGCACCCAATCCATTGGGCCGTTGACCCTGAATCATTCACTTGTTAAATTCAGTGTGGCTTAGATGGGTAAATAGTGAAATTTTCATACAAATTAAAGAGTTTCTACTTACCCAGACCCAATAATTTCTGCAAGGTATATAGACTCCACAATCTCAGCATCATAAGGTAAGTGATTCTTTGTTTGTGGGGACCAGTATTGGCTTGCAAGCTGTAAACCCAACCATGGGGATTTAATTCAATGAAACAAGTTACCTAGATTTATGTTACCATTTTGTATATAAATACTAGTAGGCTGCACATTTTATTGTATAAATAAACTGTGTACTCCTTTGAGCCAACATGATATTAATACAGTATTAGGATTTGGAATGACTTGCATCTTTCAGTTTTTTTGAGCATTATGAACTAAGACTTATATAAATCTGTACATTTTGTCTTATAGTACAAAAGAACCTTCCAGTTGCTCAATGTCTGTATGGGATGGTGGTCACATAGTGATGACATATCATCAGGTGGCCTATCTACATGTTGCAGCAAAAGTACAAGCCTGATGTTATGTGGTCACCACTGCACATACACACACACACACAGCCACACGCTCATTCAACTTCAAACATTAATGCAAGTATTGCTTCTATTGGGGACTAAGATCTATTCTCCTAGTGTATATATCAGGAAAAATATAATTTTATATTAATATTCTGTGAGAGTTGTTGTAAACATCTAAAGTTAGATGTTCACTATGAGAGCAACTAGGATTTGGGTTGTGTCAAAAGATTTGATTGCCAAAAAAGCATAGGTGACAGCAAGCCTTAGAATTCTGAATCACTAATACAACTTCCAGAGGTGGGCAACACTCCAGAATGATCTATTCTGTGGGAACAGCCCATCCTTTACAAAGCTCTCCTACACTAATGGTAGTCGTAAGTCATTGTAACTTAAGATACTTAGACATTTGACTTTGACCAAGAAGTCTTTAATTTCGAATAATATAAAGAGTGGAAAATGTAGGGTTGTGTCTTAAAAAGTAATAAATATGTTTATTCTTGGAATTATTTTTTAACAGAGAATCATGTTAGTTTGTCATAAAGGATTTTTATGTTTAAAAATTAATTTATAATAAATCGTTATGGTACAAGTCCCTCCCACGCTTTTTTAGTTGTAACAAATATTATCATTATTGCATTATTGCTTTAAAATATAATTCAATTGGTAAAACATTGAGCAATAACATTCTTAACCTCACTTTTCTAATTTACCTGAGTAATTCTATCAGCGTTGATTTGGGAAAGGGTTGGCAACGGTATTTTGGGTTTATCTGAAGCCGATTTCTCTCCTTCACCCTTCATTTTCACAAAATAATAAGATTTTGTTTTCGAAAAACTTTAGTTGATCCTACGTTTTATCAATATCAACACAACAATCCTCAAATTCCTCAATCAAACAGGTGTCACATGTCAGAGTCACTGTCAGCGCCGTGTCAATATTTGACAGCGACATTAACTTTCTCGTTCGGAAATAGAAATAAAGCCCATAAAAAAAATTACAAATAATGCTTCAGGGAATTAAAAAAAAGATACTCAACATAATACAAAGTAGGTACCTAATAAGTAGAATTTGTCAATATCTGTAATAGCAGATTATGTATTAATTAAAACTCAGAATAAAGACTCCCGTGCTTTGCTTAAGGTAACTTAAGCCTGGTGTTGTTGGTGGTTTGATGTACTAATAGGTGGCGTTGAATGTAGTATATTTCTACCTTCAAAAATTACCTGAATTCATATTATTCAATATTAGAGTATGAAAAGATGTATTTGTTTCAGACATTTGCAAAAATGATGTTCGACCCGCCGGATTATCCATACAAAGAATTAACAGACACACTGAGAGAAAATTATGGATCAGACGATCTATTATTTACCGAACCCGATGCTAGTTTAGTTAGCAATTCTGTGTCTATGGAAAAAGACTTCGTAGAAGTTACAGAACAAATTATCTCATCAGTTGAAAATGAATTGTCCTTCAGCTCGAATTTAATCGGCCGGTATTTTAGTGTTGAAAATCCGTCACTTCCGGACATTGGTCCCAACGACCAGATCACCGAACTATCCATAGTCCCGTCAGAAAACTTGTTCAACTACGAATCTACTTTGCTGGACGAAAATACTGTAAACCAATTTTTACTTCCGTTGCAAGATACATCTGATAAAAACAAGGTAGTTAAATTCTCCTCTTAGCATTACCGTCTTTACTATAAGGGCACTCGAGGCCAGTGCCCAGTGCCTCCATCCTCAGAGGGCCCCGAAGGACCGACAATTTCTCTCGCATTTAATAATCAAAATATTATGGGCGTGTGCACTGTGCATTGCACTTTTCTCGTTGCACGAACGTCGATCATTTTCAGATTCATTCAAATCAATACATTTAGTATGAATAATTTGAGTGATTCGAACACACAACAACGAAATACCAACAACAAAAAACAGCAGCATACATACTAATATCATTAATAACATATTGTATTATTATAATATATTTCGTTAATAAACCAGATCATAGTCAAAATTTTATAGTTCGCATTCTTTACATTAGAAAAGGGCCTCGAATTCTTGTGTGCCCAAGGGCCCCAGCATAGTCTAAGACGGCCCTGCCTCTTAGTATCAAACAGAATCTTACGGCATATCAATTTCGGGAGCAAATCCCTGAAGTCTGAACGATTTGAGGCAATTTTAAGATAGAGATTTATAAATAAATTCCTACTTAACTAAGTTTCATCAAATAGTGTACCTACATATTGAATAAGTAAGTACATACTTACGATAGCCAACGAAGGGTTTTAATACAAGTTTAAATAACAAATTTTCGAATTCCAGGAGACCTTAGACAATGGACCTGACTTATTAGCTTTGCACTCATGCGTGATATGCCACGAAATATTTACTACAGACGTGGACCTACTCGATCACACGATTTCTGTTCACGCATCTGATACTGCGATGGATCAAAATCAAAATAGTCCTCAGGTCAATAATATGGATGAGGCTCAAGCAACAAAAGGTTTGTCTTTAGTTACTTACTAATTTTTTGCACATCGTAGACGCGCAGCGTTGAGGTAGTAATCTACACTCACGAAATTTACATTTCTGTTAAATTTTTAGATGAAGTTAAACATAATGCAGCATCTCAGTAGACTTGGTAACACAGATATTAAGTTGTATTTTATTAAAATCCATTAGGCAAATCTTAAGAACAATTTTACTATTCTAAAATGAGTCTATCATGTATATTTATGTTGTAAGTTAATGTTTAACGACGATATTCCAATCTCGTACAACGAGTAAACAAGTGCATGTAGCTAGCAAAGGTGCATGTAGGTAGGTATGTAAGGTCTGTCTGAGGTCGTAGCTGTATCGTTACTAATGAGATGTAAGACTAATACTAAGACGGTTACCTCAAAATCCTCAAATAAAGTATCTAAATCGACCACACAGAGATGAAAAACATGCTTATTCACGGCGAGTTATGAGGTTCATCCCCGAGGGAGCTGCACTGGCTTTAGCACCTACAAAGTTGTATAAAATATTCAAAAAATAAATTATATTTGCTACTAAGTTATTTTTGCTGAACATTGCATATCGTTTCTAGAATTATGTACGAAAATAGCGTTACCGTTTTAGACTCATATAATGGAAGCGAGTGCTTTGAATGCGAATGGCTGGTGTGCTCTCTTTGCGAACGAGTCTTGTCGACTGCTTTAGAAACGGAACCCACAGGTACGTTGGTACGATTTTCTTATTCTTGTTCATTTCTTATTGTTAGGTTTATGCCTGAGTATCATTTTAGTATGAGTTAACAAATTCTCTATAAGAATTTCACGCAAGCCTTGTGTCTGGGGTTGCAACTGACTAAGATTGGGCAACCTATATCTGAATGTGTTGACTTTACGAGGGGTGGCCAACCGGTCGATCGCGACTATTAGTCCAGTCGATCGTGGCAAGGCAAAAAACAACTGCATTCGTTTTTTGGTCCAACATATTTATGTGCATTTTCCTACTTAAAACAAACGAAAAATAAACACCGTTCTCGCTTGACAGACGCTCATACATTAGATTTTTTAAAGGTGGCAACTTCAAACTACAAACTTGATTTTGTTAATCTAACGGAAGATGTTCAAATACAATGCTTACACTAATATTACTAAGAAGTTACTAAGAATAATTTTCAGTTATATGTTTTCCCTCATAATAAAATAAAAATACTACATATTAATTGTGTATGAAATACCTTTGCTGTTTCATTTAAGATTTCGAGAAGTAGGTATGTAATTGGTAGATCGCACTTGGTGTCATCAATGAAAAGTCAATCTTGGGTGCAAACAAGTTGGCTATCTCTGCTATATTAGATATCACAGTTGGATAAACCGAGCTTCCTTGACAAATTCCAACATTTCTTCGCAACAAAGCAAATGTAAAGTCTAAACTCTACAGCGTTTCATATTCACGTCAGCGGCATTTAGATTGATTAACGCGTAGGCATCGCGTAGTGGATCGCTTTCCCAAATCAAAAAAGCTCACACCATATTTCAGACGGTTTTTTTTTGTTGTATGGATTGTAAGCGAACTGTAACCAGAGGGAGACTCGAGGAGAGCAGTGG
This sequence comes from Erynnis tages, assembly GCA_905147235.1. NCBI lineage: Eukaryota > Metazoa > Arthropoda > Insecta > Lepidoptera > Hesperiidae > Erynnis > Erynnis tages. The sequence goes on from LR990087.1 coordinate 4,979,597, forward strand.
ACTGAGGAGGAAGGCCACCGACCTCGCGCGTCCGTTGACGATGCCGAGGCACCCCTTATGTACCGTTCAACCCTTTTCCGACTGGGATACAAAAATGTCATAAAGCCGTTACAGCGTTATCCATTTCATAAATATTATTATATGTATTATCATAACAAATTCATACGTGTTAATTCCGACGTAGTTACAAACATTACGACGGGGTAGGTGTACTATATTCGTCCTTTCTGACCTAGCATTTGAGTAAAAAAAAATATTATGTAGTAGTATGAAGCGCACTTAGCCCCGCTACTTGAATATGTACGTATACTTAGATCGCAAGCGATCGAAAAAGTTCAGCAACGTCGGTCGCGGTCAGAATCTGAATAGGTAGATCGCTAGTGGCGAATTATATGCGCGTTTCCGTGCTTCAGAGGGCACGTCAAGCCGTCTGCCCCGGTTGTTACCGATACGGTAGCAGTTGTTAAACCTGTCGGAGGCCCTATGGGCGGTTTGAAAACATCCGACAAGGGGTGGCCACCTAGCCCGTTTCTTAACCAGTCCGCATTGGAGAAGCGTGGTGGAGTATGCTCCAGTCCTTACTCTGTTATGGGGAGATACCCGCAACCAATAATGGGCCATAAAAGTCTTGCAACCAGCCATTGGGTAGTTTAAATACAATTTGCATTTATAATTCCACATGACTTTCATTCTAGAATTATTATGCTGCATCGATGGTAATGGAAAAGGAACTGTGGCGTCTCGCAAACTCCACAGCATGTTTGTGTGCGACACCTGTAGTTACTTATTCGCTGATGGAGGGGCATTGGATAGACACAAGCTGACTTGCTTGGGACAACAACAAACCTATACGGATCAATTGGTAAGTTGTCAATCTGATAAACAGTCTTTCACTTACTGGGCATGGCACCTCTGTAGGTATTAAAAAAAGGAAATCTGAGGGAAAACTGGGTCTCTATACTACGGATGCTCCTTGCCAAATTACTGACGTCATTATACCTAACACCTTTTTAATCAAGTACAAATCCAAGTACCTATGGCTTATTTGTCCTCCTTATGTTAGTTCTTGTCTAATTTCAACTTTTTTTGTTACCCAGTAACCTATAAACTATTTTATTATCCTATCCCCTTTAAGACCTGAAAACGATTGGGAAAAAGCCACTTTTTCTGTTCCAGACTGATCTTAACATCCAATCTAGTCTTCAAACTATAGATATATATTCATGTAGCATTTGCAATGCGCAATTTGACTCTCAAGAGGAATTGCGAGCTCATAGTGTCAGTTGCTTGAGACCGGCTCGTCGGCGTACCTACACGCAGAACAACAGTAATAAGATGTGGAACTGTGGATCCTGCAATCAATTGTTTGCTACGGCCAGGTGAGTGATCCTCCAGCTACTATAAGGGTTCTTCATCTTACTCGGGTGACCCGCTATCACCGGAGCCTGGTCGGTAGAAGAAGTTTGAAGAATTTGTACCCATAATTTTTACTATTAAAATATGAATATCTCTTTGAGATTGCCGGCAACACGGATTAAGAGGGTTGAGGTTCGCATCTCCAGGCTCACTTCTGTGACTCTACCGAGCTATAAAATGCCTGTTTATGAATACAAACAATACTCGTAGGAATCTTATTTATTTGAATATGGTATATTTTCATCAGGGAACTTTACCGTCACAAGCGAGGCGAAGACCGACCAGAGGGTGCGCCGGTTTTGGCGTACGGTTGCGAAGAATGCGACAAGATCCTAGGCAGCGTCTGCGCGCTACACACTCACAAGAAAATGCACAAGATCAACAAACCTGTAAGTGTTTCATACGATTCAATTCTGAACCTGGTAAAGGGCAGTGTAATGTGTGAAATGACAAAAACGGGTAGATTAGTAGGGACTTTGGATATCCTAGAACGCTTTCCTTGTTTTATATTGTATTTTATATAATATATACAAAAACTATCAATACGTACCTATCGACCAACCTAAGGTACCTTCCAAAAAAGTGTCAATCATAAACAAGGTAGAAAGCTACCTAGTATACCTAGTATGATCTACTTTGCCAGAACTATGCTACCATGGATTTCGTGGGTAAAGTTTTTGTGTCAGCCGCGGGTCTACCGTACCATAAGTAGGTCAAGGCACCCGCTTCCGGCCTACTCCTGACAGCTTTGATTCGAGATTATATTCATTTTATATTACTTCATTATTATTTATAGGGAAGCTAGCGAATGAATAATTACTCACATCGTAGGGACGTACGAGTATATCTCGTAAACGTATTTTATTAAAAATGAGATGTATCCTTAAGTTACTATTCTATACCGTTTGCTATTACTTCCCAGCGTTCGTTCCTTATTAGTACCCACCTTATAGTATCGAATGTAATACAAAAGTGTAATAATAGATAGATATAGGGTGTGACTTTTTTTTCAAAATTAACGGGTTCGATTCCTGGTTAGGAATGTTGACTTTTCAAAAATCCAATAATGCAGTTTATATTTCATCAAAATCGGTTACCATACTTTCAACATATTATTTCGATATTCCCCATAGTTTCGGATTTCTCCATCTACGCACGCTTGAAAAATTCACCCGTATATTTTAAATGCTTTTTCATTTTAACACAATTTTTTTGAATCCATAATAGTGGATTCAAAAATTTCAACATAACTAGACTGCAACTGTATACATGTATACATGTAACATAGGTACATGTGGTGTAGAATAGTGTATATTATAATAATATGTATTGGATAAATAAATCTAGTGGAAAAATTCTCGAACACCCGCTTGCACAAGGACGCAGAATTACGCAGAATTCTTCGTGTTGAATAAACTGCGGCGTGGTCTGTTTTCGGTTTAGGTACTAATATCATAATCAGTCCATTACTAATAATCAATCTAACCATTACTTATAACCAATCATAATCAGTACATTACGTTACTATTACATAATATCATATTCGATCCACTATTTCATTTGATAAATTAATAAAATTAAAATAAACTTAAATGGTCTTACATGGACACTATCATTATTACAATTATTTTTTTTATTACCTAAATACAGACAGAAAAAAAAACATTTACACATGTAGCTTTAGTCCCACTAGGATTGCACATTGCATACTCAAAGCATAATATAATAATCATTCCATTGTTATGAGTAGTTGAAAAACAGTTTTCTGTCCAAATCAAAGATGACGAATGACTTCAAATGATCTAAAGCTCTTTATAGGGCACACTCATCTGCAATTTTCCTTTTCAAATAATTAAAAAAAAAGCTAATCTTCTGATACTGTGGCCTAGATCGAAGTTATTTATCTTGCAGGATTTAATCAATAGTCTTTGTTTTAGGGTTACCCCTGCCGTGTTTGCGGTCGTCGTTTCAACCAATCAGGACACCTCGCGATCCACATGCGCATGCACACCGGAGAGCGGCCCTACCCTTGCGACCTCTGCTCCAAAGCCTTTAAAGTCAAGGTAACTAACTAAACTCTTACCGATCTCAGAGCGATAAAAATCATCTGTTATGTCCATTCACGTTACCAATCTATCTGTGTGCCAATTTCATCCAAATCTGTTTAGCGGTTTTTGTGTGAAAGAGTAACCCACCCATCCCCACAAACTTTCGCGTTTATAATAATAGTAGGATTTGAAGCAATGGGTAAAACACGAATGGTTGGTTAGATGTTCAGAACTTCTGAGTTGAGAAGTCTTGAACATCTCCGTCACATGTAGATACTGCAAAGAAAAAAAGGAAACCCGAGCATCTACTATTCAACTGTAGTGTAGGTACCTACTAAATTGCACAAATGGACTATTCATCTAGGTAAACATGAATGTCTCGGTGAAGCTATGGTATGCTTAGCCAAACTGTTATGGTTAGCCTGTCCAAAAATGGTATCCGACGAAAAACAATGTATCACTTTCTCTAACGCGATTTACTTTTAGCCACAACCGCATTTTTAAGAGCGCCATTACAAATTAAATACGTACTTAGAGACACGAGTAACAATTACAAGGACTTTTCGCTGGATATAGCTATTCACACGCATGACCTTACCCTTGCAATCTTGTTCTTAAAGTCAAGGTAGTACTTATGCTAAGTTCAGCTCCTAACCTAAAGTGAAGGTCAAACCGCGAACCGCTTCACGAAACAATGACCACAGACTTGAACGAAGCGAACGATAGGAAAGATTTGTAACTACCTATTGTATCGTATGGCTTATTTTCATTAGGCTCTGTATCAAAATGCTGTAGGTACTACTAGCTTGGGACGTGGTGGAGATCCCAAAACCTCCCTTAAAGCGCTGGAAGACCACTGACTTTAATGGGTAAAAATCCTACCTACGTAAACAATGTCTACCTAAGGCATGGAGTATTTTCTAGAAGATCCCAAAGCCCCTTAAAAATAATTACTTACTTGTTTATTAGAATAGAATAGAATCTTTTCTATCATGTTGAAACAGCAAACGAGCGTGCAGGCTATTTAATTGAAATGGTAACTGCATCATCAGTACCTAACTATGATGAAGATCATAAGTCAAGTAGCTTTAGAACTAAGATTGTGCTACCTCCTCATCTGTAATACAAGACCTCATCCGTCACAGATACCTCAAACATCGACACTAACGGGAATGGGACACTAATATTTAGTAGGTGCCTAATTGTACACTGTACATTAAAACTCTTCAATAGAACCGCCTACTTAATATTGTAATGCACTGATTGTTTTATAGTTAGCACAGATTATAATTTCACTTAAAAAACTAAAATATATATCTAACGACTAAATAAAGCTAAATTGCGTTGATATTTACAAAAACAACAATCAATAACCCCGCGTGAGAAGCTTGCTTCGCTGTATACTTATACTTACAAGCTTTTATCATAAAAAAGTTCCTTATTCGCAATAGCCATCCACCGTAGAGGTGGGTTCCCATAGTTTTTTAGCTAACGATGTGTGACGCCGGGCTTACACGGGCATTTACTGACTTCAACGTGGATGGATGTTTTATAACCATGTCTTTCCCTTCCTCCTTTCTTTCTTCTCTCCGTAGCTCACTGCTGGGCATTGGATATGGAAAAATAAAAATATTATAGAAACTGACTACTATATTACAAACTGTATTTACTTATCTGGTCAATTTTCTTAATTTTTTTATTTGGTTTTCTTTGTTTCGGTTTTTTGAGTTAAATGAAATGAATAGGTTCAGTGACCTTAACATCAACTAGCCTGTATGCTAGGTTACTTCATCTGTGTAAAAAAATAACATCCTATTCATCTATCGAGATTCAACTATGCCTGCATTGACCCAGGCCCAACAGTCGTACACGAAAATAATTGCAGTCTTTTCCTATCTACTACCTCTTTTGGTTCCCAGTGATTCTCAATTTGAGGCGAACAGCAAAATTTTCGTGAATAGCAAACACACCCATTATGGATAGATAGTCTGAATATAAATAAATAAATCAGTCAGCTAGCTAGTACTAGGACAATGTGTGAACCCGGCTACATGAGAACGTATCGTAGGTGGAGCGCGACGATCACCGGCGGACGCACACGGGGGAGCGCCCGTTCGCGTGCGCCGCCTGCCCGAAGACGTTCACCGCCGCCGCACGCTTGCGCGAGCACGCGCGCATACACACCGACCAGAGGTTACTACACTAATATACAAGTTTGTTACTTTTATGAGATTCCATAAAGGGTTCTCAAATTATGCAAATTAGTGGCAACGGGCTGGCCACATCGTCCGCAGGACTGACAACCAGAAAGGTCCTCGAATGGCGACCACGTTTAGGCAAAAGGAGCACAGGCCGCCGGTCCTCGACCGTAAAGCATTTCGAGAAATTTGTATACAAATAATTTCTATAAACTTAAATGGGCTAAGTGCCCATGGTATAGGTACTTATATACCCTATTTGAGGTGCTAAGGGACCACATATTTCCACATATTTAAGGATTGCTATTCCTGGTTTTCCGGATACTGAGTATCTACTTAAAGCCGACATGATTATAGAGGTATATCTTATCAACGAAACGAATTTTGGTTATGAACCAACGCTATCAGGGTTATTGAAGAATGTGGAAATGTGGTGTTGAGAAAAACAGCAAGACGTTTTAGCTTATAGGAGTTCTATCACCCTTTGATAGCACTTGCGCAACAGAATACTGCCAAAGGATAGTTCAATACCCTGTTTATGCTGAATAGCGAGCAAACCAACAGACGCACCACTTGATGGTAAGTAATCACCGTCGGCCATGTACATCTATAGTGTTGTCACTGACGCGTTGACTGCCAAAATCTTTTCCGCACCCTGCACATACTCGTACATGAGCCAAGCCTATATAAAATATACCAGCTATGAGCTGTAGCTGCAATAGCACACTGCAACAAATAGCTTACCTATTTCTATATTGTACGTTTACTTGAAACACTAAAATTGAAACTGCGTTGGTTTCTACGTTCGTTTCGAAACGATCAAATAAAGTGGCATAAGTAGTTACGTTTAAGATCTTTTCCCACATAATTCTGTAATGTGTATGCGAGAGCATCCACAGCAAATATCGAGTATTGATACTTACTAGGGATGTGCCGGATATCTACAACTGTATTTTCGGATATTATATAATATTCGGATATACTAGACAATAACATGGTCAGCGACTAATCAAGAGTTACTAAAAGTGCTGCGTTAACTTCTAGTGCTTGTCTTCTAGTGTTTCGGTCTAGTTGAAATATGTAGGGTAGATGCAATGATGCTAGATTAATAGTGCACGCACCAAAGTGAAGACAAGATTTCAATGCGCTCCGCCTTCTCAAATCTTCGCGCTCTAGGCTGCAGACTAATTAGCATAAGGGTTCATCAGGCCCCTGCATGATTGTTGGTAGTATGAGTAGAGGTATAATAAGATGCGAATAAAAAATATTTTCAGTCGAGAATATTTTTTTGAAAATATTTCTAATATAGTCATATCAGATAATACTGAAAAAAAGAGTTTTGGACTAATCGTCACTGCGTATCATCACATTTGCGCATAAATAATTTGTGAACAGTGTCAATAAATAATCTTTATTATAAGAAATCCAATTGAAAATGTTACAACAGCGATGCTGACTATGCCTACCAATACCAAACGTTGTGGGTATTTCGAATCTGCGGATCTAGCCACTTACGATTATTCCGTAACCGTATAGGTACATCCGTATCCGTATCTTGGAGATCCGGCACATCTCTAATTGCTACTAAGAACCTGATTGAAGCGGCATTATCTCGCGCGAGCGCTTAAGATGACCGGTCCATTTTGGTGCTTGGAGTCTATTTTAGTGTTAATTTTACGAGTTTTCAGTTTAGACAATGTTGCAAATTTTTTTGTCTACGCCCTGATAAAAATGACAATTTATATCGTTAGATCTAAGCTTTCATTATTGAATCAAATAAAAACCTACTGTTAAATAAAAACGGGTTGTTTATTTAGCTGTTCTCAATTTCTTCTAGTCTGGCTGCTTGAAAGAAGAGTCACTGTGGACAATAATCACAACATATGATCGAGTTTCAGTCCTAAAGATAATGAAGTGATATATCTACGAAAATGAAATAAAAATACTTATGTCTATTTTCTATGTAACTTGTCCTATTTCGTAAACAATCTTAACGTGTCTTTTTATTTTAATTTGCGTTTTATCATTGCAAATTATCATTTACCTCACAGCTAAATAATGCTGAAACAAATTTCTAGTAATGATAAATTATTGTTTTAAACCAATATTAAGTATTTTTATTAATAAAAAAATAGTGCCAACATTGTTTACCAAATTGGACAAGAGCAAAAAAACGGACTGTAGAGTTTTTATAGATTCGATAAATAGTTGATTTTGGTATGATTTGGTAGGTTCTTAGGGCTCAAATAACGTATCCGACGATATAAAAGAATATTTGTTTGTTTATGAAGAAGAGTAAGCTAGAATGTGATCCTTTTCAAAAGGGTAACGCGTAACGCAAGAGTCTAAATGGCGATGTCCCACAAAATCCATTGAAAAATCTATGATGGATCTTTTGGGACATAAACCATCTAACATCAGGGTTAATTATAAAATATGTTATCAATGAAAACATTTCATTTCCGTGAGCTACTGGTTCCTAGAAGCTACAACAATATGAGCTTTCTTACAATACACAAAGCACTAATTACGTTTTTATATATTGGGCCAAAAATTCCTAGATTAAAGATTATTTTGTTGGGTTTGAGTAATAAAAATAATGTTATGATTGTTTGTTAATTTTATTCTTAATGTATCTTTAGGGACAAAAAATGTCCTATTTGCCTCTAGTGTTTTTACCTATCCAGGTACTGAGTGCCCGACGTTACTTAAATTTTTCGATCGCTTGAGATCAAAGGTTATGTGCCCTTAAAGTTAATGACGGATAAATTCAATTTCCCAGGCCCTACAAATGCGATATTTGTGGTGCAGCGTTCCGAAGACCGTACGCGCGCACCGTGCATATGCTCATCCATACCGGGGAAAAACCGCACGAGTGTGATGTGTGTGGAACTGCATTCAGGTAATAATGACTATATTCCATTATACTGCCCAAGTATGTTACCTTTTTTGGGCAGAAATTGAAGGATACACTAAGCAGCATTATCGCCATGTTCATAAAATAACTGACAAATTCGATTGTTTCCTGTACACCTAGTAGGTTTAATACTTCATACTACATACCTACGTTACCTTTTAGGGTAGAGTTTGAAGTGCCTACCAACTTATTAGGTATGGATCGTACTGTTAATTAAGTGTTAAATTCGGAGGAAAATAAGAACTTTGTCTGCAACCCATGAGTGACCTAAGTATTGCAGATTGCATGGTCGGTTCACCTCTCCGAATGACATAACAGAAAAGCATTAGTCCACCACTCTGAACTATTTTGTGTTGGCAGGCTAGACCTTTACCAACCCTTTAGTAAAAAGCTTCAATTGAACAATAGTTTCCACGTGAGATATTCTCGCAGGACAGAGCATGAGACTCTTATAAAAGGGCTCTTTTTGAAAGTGACAAAAAGTAAATAAAACTCATTGTTTTAGGCGGTCCGGTGACATGTGGAAACATAAAAGGACATTGCATGGAATCCAGGCCTCTAATTCAGAAGTTTAACTTTAGTGGCCCCGTCCTATCGTCGTAAAGGTTGACAGGATACACTCTATCTATGATTGGGATTTTCTTATAAATTTGAGATTGCTTCTTTTTTTAATTTATTATTGTTCCACAATCATTCAATATCATTTTATTCCACAACAACGTGTCATGAACGAGTGTAGCAATCCAACGTGAGTTCCACTATTCGATAACAGATGGCGCTGTGCGTCTCAATTGACTGAGCGAGGAAGAATATTTGCCGAAATTTAGACTATGTCGGTCGTCGCACTTCACCATAATAATGTTCGCGTTATCTTTATGAATGTTATTTAATAACTCAGTTATGTTCAATACTTGCTAGGCATCTTAAACTTAATTTATTGACTTTTTAAATAGGCTCAGCAACTCAAGTGGACTGTTTTCAAACACATTTTAAGTGTAACCCTCAAACCAAGTATAGGCCTTTTATTATTACTATACTTTACTTGATCTGAATAACCTTTGTCAAGATGTAAATAAATGTACACTTTTGTGATATGTGATCTCATATTTAAAAACTTAAATAAAGTTGTTATTATTTATAAAATATCTTTCTTCTTTCATTGATTTAACTATTTTCCTGAAGATTTTATTCGCTCTAATTACTTATATAATTATGTATGTATTTAATAAAATGTAACAATTTTATTAGTAAGAATTGGATATTGGTGCTATGTTGACTTAAAAAGCAAGTTTTGTAAGTGTAACTTCTATTTTAAAATGATTGTGCAATAAGGGTTTTCATTATTTTTTATGTAAACAAAATGAAAGTCAAGTTTCTTCAACAGTAAATATTTATTATAAAAATTGCTCTTATAGCCACATTTCTGTTTCTATAATATATATAATATTTATGTTCATCTTTGTGCCATTGTTTCACAAAATTATTCCTGTTCTTGTTATTTTCGACACAACAGCTTAAACAATATTTATATTACAATTATATTTCTTACATTAGACAATCAGAGAAACAATTCTGAATAACTTATTAACAGAGGAACGTCTCAACAATTCGATGTGCATCAGCTTATTCAAAATTGCTTTTACAATTTTCTAATGAGTATTATCTAGAATATAATACACAATTGTTTCAATAAAAATCCTGTCATTTTTTGGTAACCAATGGCAATGAAAACGCTAAGAATTTACACTTAAATGTAATTATAAAGTTACGTATGTCGATGCCGCAGGCGACTCTTTGAGAAGCCCACGGCGAGAAGACGGATGAACTCCACTGTCAACGATTATTGCTGTCGGTCACAGTCGGCCACGGTGGGTCACAATGTCACAACTCACAACACGGAACGCGGACGCGCTAGCCGCGCCCTCGGGACTCGGCGGCGGCGGTAGACGCCAATTATCGATTAGAGCCAATAACATAACTGTACAAAATTTACATCTAACCAAACAAAAATACGCCCGCTTAAAATATGTAGAAAACATCAATAATTTGGAAAAAATATCTAAGAAAATGACAGGATGAAAGAAGCACATAAGTTGACCATGTGGAGCTGTTTGAAATCGTAATTTGTACATATTGCAAGCATCAGGAGTGTTTCATCTTTTTGTCAAACGAGCAGTCCTTTTAAAAGCTGGTCCATCGAACCAACGTATAAAAAAATAAAAAGTTTGAAGCAAAAAAAAATTCAGTCTCAGCTAAACACGATTAAGTAAGTACATTCGATAAGAATTAAACGGATTCATACATATTGAGACAGAAAGATGAAACGAGACTCTTTTTGTTAGTACAAATTTATTTATCATAAGTATATTATGTACGTCGAATAGAGCAGTTTTACCCATATTTTCTAACTTACTTAAGTAAACCATCACAACCAACCATACGGACATGTTTAACGAAAATATTTAGGAAGGTACGTATGCAAAGCAATGCGTAAACACAACGGGGGGAAATCAACATTTATTACTTTTGAGTGCATCGCTTAAGAGTTTAGAACCCAAATATTATTACTAACTAGACATCCTTCGAGTACTGGCAATAATTTGTGACACCTTAATATTAAAATGCATTATATTATGTAACTTGTAAATCTGTACTGCTTGAGTGATTGGACAGAATAGAGGTTGTATTATACAACTCGGCGACTCGCCACGCAGGTGCAAGGCGGTCGCCGGCGGCCTAGTGAAGTATGTTACTCGATAATCGACATCGATATCAATAAAATTATTACTTTACATAATGTATTTACAACGGTCGCGATCTCCGCGCCATAATGCCCAACTCCGTATATAATATGTACACTAAATTTAAGAACATAGAGTTTTCTCTCGTTAGCTACCGAATCACAATTCAAATATTTGAGTAATTGACAACGGTGGACAAACATGCGCCGGAGCACTAATGCATCTTATTTTATTGAAATTTGTACTTTGTTCTATAAACAGTCGTGCTATGTGGTATGTTTGGTCCATGCAGTCGCAATTCCGTGGCCGCGCGATGGGATCTGTGCGTCGTCAGAAGTGCAGCCAGAAATATTTCAACTTAATGTACTATAAAATCACTGGAATTCATTGAAAAGCAAGTGAAACACAACTAGATTATACTACTTATTATATATTAACTCGGAAATATAAGTTTAATCGGGCCGCATAAACTAGTTTTTCGCATTTACAATTTGGCGAAACACTGTGGCCCCATCGGCCCTGACCACAAATCCTGATGACACACAGATTCATTAAGTCCCATTTCACGCGAGCTGCACCCGATGTTACTAATGAGAGAACATATCATTACTACGCCATCAAAAGAAACGGTTCATCGACGCCGCAGCACCCTTACTGACTAGATCTCTCGTTTTAGAAACGACGGGTTACCGCACTATTGTTACAATATTTCAATAAATTCATTCGATGTCTCAAATCTCATTGCATTTCCAATAATTTAGGCTAATTTGACATTTTATGAATCATCACGCTAAGTAGGGAATCCAGTCGTAACATCAGCGACCTTCTAATAAGTCATGAATACAAAACTAAAATTACGATTGCAAATAAATTATGACATTTGCTTAATAGTTTCATTATTGTTTATTAGGAACTGCATTTCAGTGTTAGATTATTAATAATAGTAACGAAAATCAAATGATAGCCGTTTATTATTTAAATCTACATAATTAAAGTGTAATGTTATCTAGCAGTAGTAATACAAGTAACACAGTAATAGATTCATTAGAAGGTCGCCGCCGTACAGATTTGAACATATGCAATTCCTAGTTTTCAGAGATGTTAAGTACAATCTTACATGAAGGTAAGTTGTATTACAAATTCCAATTTATTACACAAACGCATAATTATTATTAAGTTGAAAAACTTTCATTATGTTTGCTGGTAAGGCTCTTTAATTGACACTAAAGTAGCAGTGCCGCTAAGACATGGTGAACGCATTAATGAAAGTTCATCGGGAATTTAAGTACTTAATACATAGATATTTTATTACAAATTTGTTCGAAATTTTTCACATGAACTATCGAAGTAATCATTTCTGTAGTCAACAAAATAGGTAAGCAAAGTTAACGCATACGCGTTTTCATATTGATCGGCACATGTCCACACATAAGTCTGACATAGATTGCAAAATCCGAGCGGTGCAAGTGCGGTTCTTCGAGATCACAAGCAAAAATAAGGGTAACATAACGACTAACGAAGGAAGTATTTCATGTACGGATGATTGTAAGAATGTTAAAGACCACACGTCCACCGTCCGGAGTACCCTCAATAACACGAAACTCATCGAAATCCACGCACATCGTTCAAATTCAATCGATAGAAAATATCAAGACAGAAATAATTTTAAATTGTCATCTCTTCCATTTAACGTAATAAATATATAGCATTTACCTAATTAATTACACAATAATTTCAACAAAAATTTCAAACACCCGAGTTTCAAGTAAACCATAATAACGTCATCGGCTAAGTCACTTCAGTTTCAGTTTGGAATTCACTTAAAGAAATAAAACTATCAAAAATAACTCGGCTCGCATTTAAGTCCTGCGTCACGTCCGAAGCTAGCACCTTCCCATTAGTAATTACATAATACTAACTACTGACTGCTCGTTCGCGTCGCTCGGCTCGGCGCGGCTCTTCGCGACTCTTTGCGACTAGGCGCGGCGCGGCGCGGCTCGGCGCAAACGCAGGCGGCGCACGCCGCGCGGCCCGCCTCAGCTGGCGCCGCCCGCCGCCGCCGTATCACAGGCGCTCAGGGGGGCGCGGGCGACTCCTGCCCGCGCGCCGTGCACTAACTCGTCGGCACCAACAGCCGCACGAAGCTGTCCTCGCTCCAGCCCCAGTCGTCGGGCCACGCGTCCTCCGGCGGGTCCAGCGCCGACCGCGACGACAGACTCAGCACCGAGCCCCAGTCGATGGTGCGCTGCTCCTCGTCGCCGTAGCCCGAGTCGCGGTCGGGCGGCGGCGGCGCGGGGAAGGGGGTCGCGCGGCCGGCGGCAGGGTCGCGCGCGCCCAGCAGCTCGCACCGCGCCGCGCCGTTGGCGACGCACGCGGGCTCGAAAGGCGCCTCCTCGGCGCTCTCGCGCTCCATCTCGCGCTCGATGCCGCGCAGCGTGTTGCACACGAGCACGGACCGCCGCAGCGAGGGGTCCGCCGTCTGGCGGAAGCGCGCTAGCTTCAGCGCGCACAGGTTCATCATCTTGAGCCGCCTCTCGCGGTAGCAGCGGCGCGAGGCGCATCGGCCGGCCGCGCGGCCGTCGCAGCAGGCGCGTGCGGCGGCGCCGCCCAGCTCGAGGTAGGACTTGCCGTTCTCGGCGCGGATGGTGTCGTGCGCGCCGCACCAGCCGCCGCACCAGCGCCGGCGGCACGCGCGCCGCTCCTCCTCCTCGCGCCAGCAGTCCGGCCCGCCCGCGCCCGCCGCCACCGCCTCCAGCCGCGCTATCGAGTCCTCCCAGCGCGCGACCTTGCCGCCGCCCTCGCACGGGGAGCCGGCGCGCCGCTTGGCGCCGCACCCGCCACCCGAGCTCTGAAATAACACAACCATTCTCACGTTAATATAAGATTCACCATTTAAAATCTCCTTCGATTCAGTAAAAAGTAAAGACTGCTGGGGGCTGCTTCAGTGGGAAGTAAAAGGATTACCTTTTACTTCCCACTATGAATACGTATGAAATCTACTTCTTTGAAATTGGATAGATAATCTTAGGCTCCATTGAAACCATTTAAAGTATAAGTCTGGGTTTGCATGTTCAATTGTTCATTTACATGTTTTGCAATATAAATATGTAGACTACTTTTAATCATTCATTAGCTCCTGCTGTTCGTTTTAATATCGCACACGGATTCAAATACTAGTTGGTATCTGTAATGACGAGTTCTACATAATTATATGCCCATGCGTTGGTACGTATATCGCTGGCTCTCAGCTACGATGAAGTATGAAAGTACCGTAAGCTACACGTGCCGAGCGCCGCATAAACCTCAAATGTCACTACATACTGTTAAATTTTACTAGTACTTAGAAGGAAAATTTTAGGCCCTTTTTACTTTACATTTATTATTATTATCGATATTAAAACCTTTGGAAGAAAAGTGATGTTATCAGTCTTCACATCTTTAGAGAAATAAACACAACTAATTGAATCACATAAATCTGCAAGCATATTTTATTTCAATGAAATAATCAATTATCTTAATCAGAAACGAAACAGAATGACTACAAGTTAAAAATACCAAGAGAAGACGAACAATTAAAGTGTTCAAAACCCTGGGCAGTGAGCGCAGATACCTGAACCCGCGCTTTTGTGCGTCCCGACCCTCGTTGGTTTTTTTGGGGCATAATACGCTCCCGGGATGCAACCCCCATAGGGGTTCGTCCAGGTAGACGCCGTGCTTCAAAATACAACTGTGGGATTTGCCGACCCTACCAACTGTTGTACCCTGCTCGCTAAAGTATTTTCTATACAAAAGACTTGAACGTGTACAATGACGCCGAACACCGAATTTTATGCCTTCCAAAAATTATTACTTCTCCGACTGAAGCGTAAAGTATGTCAGCAATTATGTTTTCTTATTAGATATATTTGAGTGAATGTTATTATATTTTAAAAATGCACTTTTATAACGAAGGTAGAGTTTAGAAGACTTCTTATATTTGCTAAATTATTGCAACTAGGTACGTAAGACCAAAACGTTTATTTACTTAAAAATAAGAAAAGTCTAAGCTATGCCTTTTTTATTTAATTCTATAAGTAGCACAACAGGCCGTTCGAGTCGCCAGCAGCTGCGTTGATCAGAGACTACATACACTCTAAATGAAATGACGGACGCGCAGGTTACAAGGTCCGTTGACTTTTACCAAGGTCTTCAGCTATAGTAATACATCGCTAGTTCAGTTGGCACATACATAGACAGCTCGCTATGTTGCCAGTCAGCGGACAACACTTAGGCGATGCGTATTATGCGTGTATCGCTTAAAAAAATAAAATGGTAAAAGGCAAAGTCCAGCGAACGGCAGATGCCTCCGCACCTGCCGTACAATTAGGTGGCACACGTCCACCCTGGACCTAATGCTTGTATTTATATGAACATTTTTAAACGAAGTATATTTTAAACTTTTTGTACGTACCTATAGACTATTTATGTCCACTTGAAATGATAAAATTTTCATTGAATCGTTTTAATCGTTAGATTTAAAAGAATAAAACGAAGTATATAATGCAAAATATATTGTGTAGTTGCGAAGTCGTTCAGGACAGAGCAATTACTCCGTTGACTCAGCGGCAACTCATCGCAACGCTGCAAATAATCATTTTGCGTCACCCCTTTATCGTTCCGCGGAAAACGTGCCGCTCCATTGTGTGTTCGGACGCCACTCGCCGACCCTATTGGAGTTTAAAGCGAAAATTATAACCGCGCGAAGCGAGTTATAATATGCAGAAATAGACAAATCCACGAGGTTTCATCGATATCACGCGGTGAGCGAACGCAGTATGTAGCGGTGTCGTCGCCAGCGCTGGCGCTCATGAAAATAAATTTAGTATAATATGACGTTGGCGTATCGCGTTGCCGCTCCGTGCCTTGGAACGTGGCCGCGCGACGTTGCCGCCCCGCTCGCTCTTTCTAATCTCGTCGTAAAGTTCTTTTTCTGATGCGCAGCGCGTCGTCGCTCGTTCTGTCCGCTCGAAACTTGGAAATGTCTGACGTTTATTTTATCGCCGGAGCCGGATTGCTATGCGGCATTTTATAACCGTGCCGTCGCTCGGTTCCTCGGGAAGTTACTGCTTATTCAAAATTACAACTATAAAGAGTCTCACTTTGCGCAGTCGGCGGAGTCGTAACGATAGCGCAGCAATGAGCGGCGGCGTGCCTATTTCGTGTCGAGTCGAGAAGGTAGGAAAAGTTCGATCGGCGAGGCGAGTCGAACGGAGACTTTCTATGGCATTGTAAACTTGTGAAGAGCGAATAGGAATACTAGATGGCGGCACGGCATTGCCTCAGAGCGCGCTAAGCCATGTCGTGGAGCGAGGGTCGGCGGTGCGGGACGTGCGGGGCGCGGGGCGGGGAGCGCGCTGCGCTGTGTGCGGCGCGTCGCGACACGGCCACGGCGCACACAGGCGCAGACATAATAACATCGTACCGTCCGCTTCTATCTAGCTCCACAGATACCTACGCTCCGTTGTATTATAGCCAACTATAAAACGGGGTAGATAGCGTGGGGTGTACTCTGCATTATAAAGCTAGGCTATAAGAGAATACGCTGCCCCTGGTGTTTTAAGCTTCTAAACAGTTTTTCACAAAAATAATAATGTATATTTCTCTATCATCTATCTATCATTTAAAAATTGAATACCTAATCAATTATTTGTATAGTAAGAAGCCTTTCGTACTTTATTATATATTAAGTTTATAATTCCTTTATAAATAAACGGAGTTTATTTCCAAGAATATCGGAACTTAAATATAACTTATATTAGAGTTCAGCTCTACATTACAAAAATAGAAAACAAAACAAAACAGAAGCACGCATAAATTAGAATTCATACTCGTACACAAAAACAAACCGCAAACGCGGGTAATAAAAGCGATTTAAAAGAAAACAAACTTTTTGGCGAACTCTACATTGTTGTAACACAATCGCGGCGAAGATAATAGAGACGTGAGCGATGTCATAATTTACTACAAGTGATCCACATAGTATTTTTTGCCTTTCATTCATAAATTTCCGTGGCAGCGTGAAGAGGTGTCGTTAATCCCCAATATCGAATTGGAGAGCGATCGAATGACCGATTAAGCATTAACGTTCCTTTTAGCACAATAGGGCACGAGATAGGCGCCCGGTAATTTCATTCATTCGATCAAAGGGTTCTAACCTGTTTACTGACTTGTTTACAGGTTGTCGATTAAAGATTAGTGATCAGCCTGGCATCCAGCCATCCATTAAATCATATGCGGTAACCCATTAGACATGACGCGTATTTATGATGTAGAGTCTTGCAAAGCATTGATTGAAATTATATAAAGATAACTCTAATTTAAATTAACAGGTAAAGTTATGGAATAACTTAATTTGGCGTAATTTTTTCATAAAAAGGGAAAAATGTGATAACAGTAACAGTGTCTGCCTAAGGGCTACAAATAATACCAGAATACGAGGTTAAATAAACCCAAAAACATTTTCTGTACAAGAAAATTTAGGCACGTTTTTATTTAATGTACAGAACTAAAAACTACAGCGGCTGATTACCTACACACAATAATTGTTAGAGCTCCAAACTAGTTTAATTTATGTGTTCATAGATCTGAGCGCAAAAATGCAGCGAATATAGCTCTACATAAGTAAAATGAAATTCAGCCACGTTTTAGCACACTAAACTCATGTCTAACGATGATACATACAACTTCTAAGTTTGCAAAGCTCCAAAACGATTCATTTTTTCCAAAATCTAACTGCAAAAGGCAAGCAACGTCGCTCTACAGTAATAGGGAGATCAAATTCAGGCGCGTTACGGAATTGATGTTCGGGTGACACATATAATTTATTTTCTTAGTTCATATTTCTATAGACTTTAGCTCTGTAAGGTTACTGCTGTGCTGTGACTATCACTCTGGATTTGGCTTTTTACAAAATGAGAGCAAATTTTGGCCACGTATTTCGCGTACGTACTTAATGTCAATACTATTCACTTTATACAAAACACTCGTAGATCCTTTAACTTATAGACATTTCCAAAATTTAAGCGCAAATAAGCAGCGAATATCAGCCACAAATAGAAATGAGAACAGTTCAGTTCGGGCGCACAACAGTAATGTTAGTCGCTTATTATATACGATTTCTTAGCCCTAACTGCCTCAAATTTCCAAAGGTTTAGGGTTTAAGAGCACTCAATATAGCTATAGATACATTAATCAACTAGATAAGGCCCTTTACAGATGAATTTATCCAAAACATAGCGCATAAAAGCAGCGAATATCGTCCACAAGGAGTAATAAGGTAAGCGAATTCGGGCGCGTTAGTTATTCGCGCACGGAGCCAAGGCAGCGGCCGGTTGGCACGCACATTTCCGTGAGCGGCGAGCGGCGAGGCCGCGCGCGCTTGTGTGCGCGCGCGTACGCTGTATGATGTGACCAAGTGTTGGGTGGATCTGAGGCTGTACAGAATATCTGAGAACCGAGTAGAGTGGGGCTTCTCTAAGCATTTTTGCTGGTCTATTTAATGCTAGGACAACGGTGGTGTCTTATCGATGTATTTTTTCAAGATTTATTTTTGTACACTGTGCTGTTGTACTGACAAATATTCAGATGGACTATTTTAACGGTTGAGTAAA
Organism: Erynnis tages; assembly: GCA_905147235.1. Classification (NCBI taxonomy): domain Eukaryota; kingdom Metazoa; phylum Arthropoda; class Insecta; order Lepidoptera; family Hesperiidae; genus Erynnis; species Erynnis tages. The sequence continues at coordinate 4,998,566 of LR990087.1, forward strand.
GCGGTTTTCTAGAATTATTTTGGTAACATGATTGTTACAATTGTTTTTGTATTCTTTTATTCAGATACGAGTCCTTTTTACTATATATACTATAGCGACTGATACGCTGCGGGTAAAGAGGTAGCTTCGACATTGGTTTCGGTTCGCGGAACAATTAATGTAGACGTAAAAAAGTCAGTTTGAAGAGTTTCAAAATCAACGAGTATGAGACACTATGAGTCGATGTTAAAACGGGATAGTCCCGTTCAAAACGGTACGTATGGAGTCACCAAGTGTACGGCGTGCGCGTGTGTGCGCACAACCAGTCCCACATCCTGTTTGGTGGCCCGACGCTCGCAGCTTCGACTTCTGTCGAGCTTTTTATTCGACGCCACTATGCTACGTATGCGTTTCAAAAATAATCGTATTGTTTGACGCAGGAATGCGATCGCGGTTCGGTACGACTCCTCTCCTTAATCACTGCACTTGGCTTCGAGAAGCCGCAGGTTGTGCTCGTTAAAATAAGTAAGCATTATGTACACGAGTATATTGGTCTTGCGGTACAAAATTACCGCGGAAAGCAAACCGCAGGTTTATTAATAGGTACATTAACGCTCGCCAATTCGTCACTTTATTACACACAAATAAATAATGTAGGATGACTGTCAATGTTACGAACTCGAAGTTTTTGTTGAGCTTTGCATATGTACCGTTACGCAACACCGGCCGTAGTTCAAATAACTGAGGTGACGAACAAAGAAAAAATGTACAAGTGGACCGTACAAAGCAAACAAAAGGAATCCCTGAGGAATGTGTTCCCGCATAAAAAGAGAGGGAATTCCCGAAACGCATTGTTTACAATGCGCGGACGCGTGCGAGACGTGGCGTTATGCGTTTATTATGATGAGCGTCTTGCGATGCAATGAAAGGGAAAATTGTAGTTTTTGTCGATCGAGATGACGCGCGGTTCCTCGAACGCGCTGGCCTGAATGGCGAGAATGTCGCCCGGCGCCTCCATGTGCGGCATTTCCTCCGCCTAACTAACATATCACAATTAAAATCGCCCGCAACGCCTAAACCACCCCGCTGTGATGACAACGAAGATTACCAGCTACTGGAGCGAGGTTTGGGAAAAAGACTACATTATCATGAGTTTACGCTTCCAATTGAAATAAATACAAATTTCCAATACACACAACAGATATACTATGAGGAAGACTTCGTCTCCACATCAAAATTCTCATGCCTACCAGAAAGTCGAGATATTAAAAACCTGAATAGATAAAACACTAAAAGCAACCTTGCTGCATTATAGAGATTATCATGTGCTTTCCGAAGACTGCAAAATATGCTCCTTCTAAGTCACAAGCTTATGACCGGCAAAATAAACGTCTATAAATATTTCTATTAATAGGATATGAGTTGCCCTTCAGTTATATCTGAAAACTAAAAGTTGTAAATGACATTTCTAAGAAGGTTAAAAGGGAAGGGAAGAGAAATCAATTGAAAATTTCCGATGATGCCCTATCATGAAATCCATCAGGAATTAAGGTTTCTAAGAATTGAATAACTAAAGTAATTCTACAATTACCTGGTAGTTAGCGGACAAGCACGCGGTTCGGAATGTCTACGAAGTTGAACCGCAACCGCCGAAACCACAACTCTGGTCTAGTTCAGAAGTGAGAAGTGTTAGTGAGATTATTGGTGTGGAAGATTTTAAGGAGTATGATCCCGCGAATTCTGTTCTCAATATACTCGAAATGGTCAGAAGTCATACAAAAGACAAATTTTGAGACTGAAGAATCCTCTGATTTATCTGATACCTAAATACAAAAGTGCAAAAGGGTTGGTACAAAACTACAATTACTTCACATAAAGTAATTTAAGAGTCGATTGCAACGAAAGCTATTTACATACCTACATTTGAGTGGACAGAGACAAGTTATACGGTAGTACAGGCATAAGGTTGATCAGAATTATGAAATTTCTATCTCAACGAGAAGCTGAAACCACAACTCTGGTCTCGTTTAAAAGTGAGAAGTGCTAGTGAGATAACTGATGTGGAAGATTTTAAGGAGTACGCTGTCGCCACCGTCTAGTTTAAATTATTACAGAAGTTTTAAGAAATTTTTTCAGGTATTGCATAGACACATTTTATTACATGTGTTCACCGAAGTCACATTTGCGACCAATGAGTAATCTCTAAAATAATATACTGGCCGTTGATTTTCATAAAATGGTCGATGAAGCCTAGGAATGAAACTGGACTAGAATGTTGTGAATTATATGATTCTAACTTCAGTGGGTAGTGGGTATCTTTCTTGAAAATAATTTACTTCTGAAGTAGGTTTTATGGAGCAGAATGACATTCACTGTTAGCTATTTAACCGGTACTGGATAAAGAATAATGTGAAGTTTAGATATAAAATTCCGTAACTAAGATTAACGATTGAATGTAAACAAGTTTAAACAAATGAACCGTATCTGTATTTTTGAAACTTGTGATTAATAAGGTATAGCCTTTGTGGTCAACTGCAGGTGTGCAATGATGAATTAACACGGAAAGATATAAAATCCTTACAAAACTTTGGCAGACCTACATCACTCAAAAAAGTGTTTGTGGGTGTGATATGATTTCAAATACAAACACATTTATCTCACTTGTCAAAAAATAATAAAAAAGATAAGAAGTCTAAGTGCGGCATAAGTTATGCGGCAAGAAACCGGTTCGAGAGGTTTTTTCAATAGTGACATTGTTAAGAGCGTGCATACTCAGTGCATAAATCACTCGAGTCCGCGGAATGGAGTTGGTGTCGGGCGGTTTTGAGATAATAAATCAGGGGGCCGGAGTCGCAGGCGGGCAGATAATGACGTCACTGGCACGTATCTCGGAGAATCCCCGGAAGAGAGAATAAAATAAAAATGTCACGTAGCGATCAGCTGTCGGGGAGCGCGGCGTGGCGTGACGGGCGCCCGGCTCGGCGCTCGGCGCACCGCGGCGATACGCATAACGACGCCGCAATAAAACTTATTTTTATGTTTTTCGCTCACAATGGCCGCGCGAAGGTCGAGCTATCTAAATGGGTCAATACACTCTGCGTAGTACGAGCGTCGAACACGTGCTCCCGCGTTTGTAAATAGCGAGATATCGGCCGATTGTTGCAGTGATTAATGGGGGAACGTAATGACTCGGCGCCGGCCGCCGATGCCGCGCCGCTCGCTAATGTGTTCATTCATCGCTCCGACACTATTATTATTTGAGATGGTTTACTTCGCATCGCATTCCGGCAATCGATGCGACATTAGGGCGATGGCCAATGTCAAGGTTGCACTTGTTATGCGCCCCGCATACACTTAATGCCTCTACTTTCCAAATTTGGGTACGCGCACCTCGTGCAATTATTTTTTGCCGATCAGGTGTGTTACGTATTTACTTACTTAAGCATCATGAAACTTGTAACGGACTCTGACATCAGCGAAGTTAATGCTCTTCTTGACAGTATACGATTTTAGTGCTGGGGATTCTTCTTCCTATACTTAGATGAGAGATCAACATTTTGTACCCTGATCGAGAAGTAGAGTCAAAAAATACCGCAACGGTTAGACCCGCGTGGTGTTTGTAGTCTTTACGGAATTCTTTATTTACTGTTTCCTTACTACACAAAAATCTTGAAGAATAAACTTAGTAGAGATGCACATAAGTATGAAATTGTTTCATACATTTCCTTACGGACTTCGGTTTCGAAATTGAAATCGTACTTTACCAGTCATTCGTGTCGTGACAGCAAAACTATGAGAGCCAACAAATTTAATCGCGATGATTGATCGACTTTCGTTGGCGATTTGAATATTTGTATCGGTGTATAGGTGTTGTTATGCGAGCGGGCGACATCGACAGACCTCAGCGATAAGGGCGAGGTCACGGTTATCAATGGAGGTATCTCCATACGCGCATCGCGGCCGGCCACGACATCTCGCGCCCATTCACTATGAAGACGTAGCCCGCCCGCCTCCCCGCGCCCTCCCACCCGCACCCTCCGCGGTGCATCCATGCAACAAGTTAGGGCACACTTTGTGTCTTGAGGGGTTCCGGAAGACGACAGAGTCCTTCGACTCGAGGCATACAACTTCTCAATGAACTACGACCGGACTCGGACCATATTATATTGCAGACTTCGCGAAACTTAAAGCACTCCTCGATATTCCTATAAAGTATCCTTTCCAATTGGTCAGGGGTGGCAACAAAACTACGCATTAACTAATAAATAATAAACCAATTTATATCGAAAGTCAAATTTGTAATTAGCGTGTACATACAATGTTCCCAACTGAAACGATGACACGGTCCGTGTTATTCAAATAAAGTTCTCGTAAAACATGGCGGTTCAAACATATTTTCAGCTCCGTGATGCCCAATTAAATATGGATGTGATTGAAAAACGCGTGTCCGGTAACGAGCGTGTACATAATTGGTGGGCGGCGGTGGAAGGCCCGGAGTGACCCAGTTGCGTTGCCCGGCGACCCGGGGCTCGCCGCCCGCCGGGCTCGCCCGCCCCCTGCCCCCCTCGCCACTAAATAACCTGCCCGAAAGCGACACCTTAACAAAGGTCGTTCAACCGTCACGGGATACACGCTCCTCAGATTTTTCAAATACGATAGTCACGAGAACTGCATCGATGTAGAATCCAAAAAGTCTCAAAAAATTCTTATCTAGTTTTCCATCACTTACGTCCTTTTGAAGCACGACCTCTCTCCCTGGCGAAATTCTGCCTATGCCACACTTTTCATTTGGAAATCTGTTAGCGCAGCCAAGATAAAAAATGCAGAAATGTCGTTGCTCCTTTTAAATAGAAAACCTGAGAGGGAATCAACTTAATTGTTATAAGCCGGGTTTGCCGACTGCCACCCCTTAAAGACGCCCTCGGAGGGCGGAGGGGGAAAACTGAGTTGTATTTCTCCGAACTTGTGCTAAATTTCACTTTCTCTGAAGACGTTGTGCGTAGACTTAGCCACCCACTTCGCCCCCGCCCTTCCAACAAACTTTAGAAAATAGTTTTCAAAGTTGTGTCTGCCTACGCAAAATTAAATTATTAAAGTTTTGTATTTATGAAATCTAAATTTTTGCGTTAAAACTAATCTTGAAGCATTCGCTTTGGTTGAGATACCATAAAAGAATTGAGATAGGTATGTAATTTACGTTTTCACCTGCATAGGATCCACTAGCTGATCGTATTTCCAAACGAAGAACATGTCGCTCTCTCTGATGTCGTTATCTTAGCGGACCCTAACCGAATAAAGCATAAAAAATGTACGTCAAAAAAGTCCTTCCACTCACAAAAACCCTACCGCCTCCACGTCCTCTTAAGTTATAAAACACTGAAGGCGGGCGTGCCGAGCGGGGGCTCGTGGCCTGTATAACCTCGTCTTTTGAGTTTAATATGGTCCTTATTGGTGGTTCTTAGAGTCCAAAGTGGCTCGTCGGGGGAGCTCGCACACGAAAGTCTCGCGGCTGAAAGGCGGGCACACGAGCGTGGAAGCTTTAAAGTAAAATGAAAGCCGACTCACTCTTAATTCACCCACACACGGACGCGACGTACACGAATGTCGATAGAGCCCCCGGCCCCTGCCGCCCGCCCCCACGCGCCAGGCATAAATAAGGGGGGCCAACTCCGCTTAACAAGAGAGTGAGCACCCTCCCCGCGGCACCGCTGGAGGGAGAATTAAGGGGGCTGCGGCGAAGGACGAATTAAGGAGATGAGAGAGCACACGCTCTCGAGACGCGAAACATCGTGCCGCTCCGAGAATTAAGGTTGAGACCTCACAGTCGGTCGTCATTTTTGTCTTTCTTTGTCTATAGGAGCTTATGGAAGTATCTTTGTCTATCCTTTAGTCTTATAAATTTTATGACCAATATAAAGGAAATATGAAAATGCAAAAATCTACTAAAGCTTTTATGGATATTGGAGACTACTTTCAAATAAATATGTAGGATACGTTTAATATAATTCAACGTTATGATTCTATTACTCGTGTGAGGTGCATACTTCATGCAAGTGCAACCAAACCATCAAATCATCAGATCAAGTAAAAGTGTAACGAAATTATCCACGGCGTATAATGTCATAAAGGTAGAAATAATTGCAAGGGGCATCATTTTCTTGGAGGATATTCTCATGGACATCTTATAATGAACGTAAAGTTAAAGTTTTATTTAAAGTTGAAACGTCATGTTAAATTAGATTAATAATTATGGTAAAAGATTAAATAAACAAAAATAAATATGATAATATTCTAATACTAGAGGCATAGACGGGCTATGAACTCCGTGACGTCATCGCTGCGTTTCGTAGCACGTGAGTCACCGTGGCTCATAAATTACAAACTATATCCCTCTGGAGTTAGGGTTAGTTTTCGGCAAAATTGCTGGTGCTCCTTTGTCTTGCTGGTGTTGTCGAAGGAAACTAAACCTTATTTCAGCTGGTATAGGGTTTGGTTTATGATGGTGGGATATTAATATTCTTGGAAAGGGTGGGTATAAATTTTCCATGGGGGCAGACGGGGCGACGTCGCGCGAGGGCGCCGCCGAGTCACGACGGCGTCGCGTGGAGGCGCCCCTCCGCCCTCACATATTGTAAGTATCTACCACTCACATGTCACAAAGTTTTCCCCGCATCGGGAAACTTTGTTAACGTCAACCGAGCACGTGGCCTTGCCGATATTATAGATAATTGCTACGGCGTTTCCCGCGCACCAAAACATTGGAGCGAAACTTTTGCAACTTACTTGAACGTTAAAAAAACGTTAAAAACATAATTCACATTAGTCACAACTACCTCAGATAGGATTGCTAATTGGCTATCCTTTTTGAGTTTGGATGTATCCATGGCAGTGATCACTTAACATCAGACCTTGATACCCGTTTACTTCTCAAATTACTGTAAAAGAAAACATAATAAGTAATATTGTGTAATATTTTCAGCCCTGGTCGTAAATCGCGACCGTATCTAGCAAGGCGTTACATCGGACCGTCACCTTGGAGCGTGATAACATGTGATAAGGCGAGCCGCCGATACCGAGCGCTTGCAACATTGTTGTACTAAACGATAGAAAACTCATAAATTTTCAATCAAAGCTACGGAGTTAGGTTAACCCGAGCTTTATTATAATGTGTCTGATTGGGCTGTGATAACTTTGGCGATGAAAAAGTTGGATTGTCTTACGTCTTACAGTTTACGAGTATGATTTTATTCATGCCTATAATTTTAAAAGATGTTAATGTCCACCCTATTGTTGAATTAAGGGCCTGAAAATTAGTTAGACAGATTAGGACTTGCATTGCTGTTTTAAAAGTCTACTTCTTATACATAAACAGCTGTAGTAAGCTAAATGCTTAAAAATGAACGATCTCGATCACTACGAGAACTGCTTTAGAAGATATCGAGAGCGTCATAATAAAAGAAGAAACAAAGTCAGACGAACATTTCATTAGGCTTGCATAGATAGTAGCGAGCGTAATGAGAACTCGTAATTCGCAACCCCATGTGGGAGACTAGAACGTCCGTCACCCAGCGAGCGCCCACAACACTGAACTCGTGAGCTTCCAATTACATTATGTATAGAAATGGCGAGGCGAGGGGCGCCAGGGTCCCTATATACTTTCCCCTCCCTTCGCGAAAACTCGCGGATTCAAAGCGCGGGAACGACTTTTCGCGCGTAAACTTATCAGAGCCCGCCGGATGCGACACTTTTCTCAGCGGAGCTTATGCGAACGACGTCATTGAGGAATAAAGAAAAAAATGCCCTGATAGTGCTAAGCCTTTTGCAGAGTCAGTCGTCGCGTTAGCTGAAAACTTACGCAGTATGTATCGTTTTCACAACCGAATACAGATGGCGTTGGAGGGCGTGAGTTAAATTTTTATAATATAGATTTTAAAGAACAACTAGGTAACGAATAGACATGTCTGCCGATCCACCTCCACCTATGTCTTTTTCATAAATATACAAATAGAATTGTCAGCCCAAAATAATATTCCCAACTTCGGGTTGAGTTATTTTAACAGTGCCGTGGCCGGTCCCAACGAGACAAAGTTTAGGAGCGACCCTTCTGCAGCCGTACGTATCTACAAACGGAGGGCTTGCGCCCGAGGGAGCGTACAAAGATCGACCCCTGAATTTGGTAATGGGCTCCGTTAACCCAGCCAACTTGCAGATTAGGGCCCTCTCGAACTTTTATGCCTCGTACACGGACCCGTTATCAGGCTTTCATTTGTAGCCATGCAGAAAGGATAAGTAAACTCATCAAGACTTCTGTTGGGTATCGATCGATGAGTCGGTATATTTTCAGGTGAGGATTGGTAGCAGGTCCGTGGCAGTGTTCGAGCTGGAGCGGCTGCGGTGTGCTGTTGCGAGGTGGCGAGTGCCATTGCTGCTTTGCATAAGTAATGACGTGACGGAGCCCGCGCCCGCAGCCCCCGCCCGCCCCCGCTCTAGGCCTATCGATTGCGGCGGCGCGAGGGCGGGCCGCATCGTCGTAATTGTCACGCCGAGCGAGCTAAAATACGCTCCACCCGCTCAATATCGACCTTACTACCCCCGCATAAAATCCACTCTTCTCCGACGAAATTTTCCGATTGAATACTAAATGCGTTATGGTCCGCTCTAAGTTTGGAGGCGGCCCGTAATAGAGCCTTCGAAGAGTCTATGACAGAGCTTAATTAGACAGGCGTGATAGCAACAAATGGATTTTACTTGTTCGATGCTTTTCGCCGCGAATTAAAGCGCCGATTTTGAGCAAAGTAACTATTTATAAAATTGGCTTCGGTAATGCGGCAGACGTCGGAAAGAGCGTGTCGGTGATCTAGAGTTGTTTGCGTACCGAATTAGCAGGCGAGACTATGCTGCGCGATTCGTGATGATTTGTTTCACAAGTGATCGAATATTGCGATGTTTGTGGCAGAAAATAATTATAGAAATTCGGAATGACACTTTGTTCTCTGCGATTCTTTTTGCGCATTCTCCATGCATAATGACGTAACATATCCAACCAGTAACAAATGGATAACTCTGCAACTTCAGGCCGGCAGCTCCACGCATCGCACGCTGTGTCGTGTGGATTTAAGTATAAAGCGCTTTAACTTAGAAAACAATAATTCCGTATCGTTTCGCAAGACAGAGCGTACAACGTCGCATCGTATGTATTAATAGTAGTCGTCTAATCGCGCTCCGTTTTTTAGCGCACCAGCAGCGACGAAAGTATGGTGAAAGTGGCTCGTTGACGTCACCCACACACGCGCAACACACGCGTGCCATACGTTCTGGTGGAAGCGACGTGACAGCGGCCGCGGCACCGCTCTCCGTACCCGATACCCGTCTTACTACACGGCTGTTGCAACACAGCCATTCCGCATGAGAAATACGCCGCTCGACCGGCCCGATACGCCGTGGCCTCTCTCGACACGTTCGCTTACCCAATACGAAAATACCTCATGCGAGCTCGACTCGACTGACTCGACGCCGACCGCAGCGAGATCAGAAACATTCGATAAGTGGCCGGCGGTCGCCTCAGAAGGAGGGGCGTTCCCCAATTTCTAAATAATTGATTCCTATACGGGCGTCTAGCTTCTGAATGCGGGCTAGAGTCGCCGGTCACAGAAAATATTCCGCTGAACTCATTATACCGAGCCTGAGCGACTTTTGGTGCCGCACAAAGTGGAGCACCTGCCAGGACCTAAGCGACCTGCAAAACAATGGAGCGTCAAACGTCACAATACTTCTGTATTGCAGTCCATTGCAATTGTCACGAACTGTTAAGAAATCGCCATTGTTGGTCGCATGACATAACGACGGAATAAATTGATAGTGGCGTGAAAAAATGAAGATGAAATAGAGTGCAAAATAAAATTTAATGATGATTACTGAGAGCGCAGGAAAATAAAAATAAAACTAAAGGGCAACGCGAACGACGTCTGTTCGTAGCTCGGGATTAGATTAGACTAAGATCAAATGTGGTTCATTCATAATGTAATCACGACGACGGTAATGGGGTTTGTGATCGTACGGCGAAGGGCCGAAGCAACAAAGTCGAACGGCTAGTGGCGGGCCCGCCGGCGCCCGTGGAGACCAATTAATTACACAAAGTGCGAGAGATGAAAAGGAAAACAGCCGCTGCCGATCAGCTGATTTCTGATGCGTGCATGCAGTAAATACAATCAATTCATCGCTCACATGGCTATACATTTTAAACTGGTTAAATAAAGCACCGTTGAAACAAAAACCATTACTTAAATCTTATTAATAGCTATAAAGTTAAAAATATAATTTGTTGTTTCAGTTTCGTACTATTTATAAAACATTGTTACGATACTAAAGTCTTTGTAATACAACGGTGACCTTTCAAATTGAAGTTTCATCGACAATACCAGTAAATACCAAGCAGAGTTATCTTTGCTTCGGCAAAGTAGAGAGAAAAACGTAAAAGGTGACGTCACGAGGTCGGCGGGCGGACTAAAAGAGATTAGAACTGCGGGGGAGGCAGCCCGAGCGGGGGCGGGCTGACTGACGCCTTCAGACCCCTACCACGAGATTACTGAAATTAGTGAAAAACTCGCCCGCAACTCGAAATAAAGACAAATTTTATTATTCTATACTACAACACGATATATGGAGAAGGGAGTGGTTAAATTCGCCAAACGATATGACATGAGAATTATAAGTGTTGACATGGAATGAGTTATTGTTATTCTACGGTAGAAAATTGAAAATATGTGTACATACTCTTTAATGTTAAGATCAACTTCTTTGCATTACCGTGAGTTGCATGATGTGATGCATGTGATACTTAGTTATTCGTTATCTATTGTGTCTATATCTTGGACACAATAGATAAAGGTAGCGACGATGAATAAGAAGATAAATAATCCCATGTCATAACAAATAATTACCGAACATATTTTTATAGTGTACCTAAACTGTATATGTAGGTATGTATATGTATATGAAATTCTCTTACTAATTTACTGCATTCTGTTTTCGAATACAGCAAATTACTATTGCCATAACACAGTTAGTATGTATATGTTTAAGTATGTATAGTATAATAATATGTACTATGCAAGTATGGATAGAGGTTTGTTGCTTTGTCGCACAAAAATATCTAAGCGGATTTGGATGGAATTTGGTATTCAAATTATTCTTAGAATACTCTTCATATAGGATAGTTTTAATTATAATTATTAAATATGCAGAGTTAGTAACTGTTTTTTTTCTTTCGAGTTTAGTACGAGCATGACAACAGTGACAAGCGGTAGGGGATTCGTAGAGACGACCCGGGGTGAGGCATCTCCCCAGAACGTGTCGAGACCCACACACTCGAACACTACATTACGGTAATTATCCAATTATGAAAAACTCTTATTTATAGACGCTCCTTAACTTTAGGAAGAGCTCTAAAGGTTTTAAATATTTTATGGTTTTTGTAGAAATGAGAAAAAATACGAAATTTTGGTGAGCCCTAAAAAATAAATTGGATGCTATTTTTGTGTATTTTTTTAAACTAAATTTTTTAGATTTAGTCGATAAAGTGTCCATTATAAACTATTCTCATACCTTATAACATCGAAAATTTAAAAGCCTGTTGCTTTTTTTAAATAAACTTTGGTTTTTTTTTCCAGCATGTATCAATTTTGCGAGAGATTATCGTGAATTCTTCTAAGAAATTATCCACGCGATCGAAGTCAGTGAGTTGTGTCTATGTCGAGTTAAGATTTTTTTATGTTTTTCATTTATCGATCCTTTGGTGTCCACTTGTCCAGTCCTAACATATGCCCACAGAAAAGTCTAATAGTCAACATTTTAACAAAAAGTTATTAGGAACTTAGAAAGCAGACTTGTACTCAAGACCTATTTCCTTAATGAAAATGATAAGGGTTGCTGTTGAAGTAAACAGCAATACTAAATAATGAGGACCAGTAAATGTAGAACCCTCCCCGTGCGGCTGATTACGGGACTTCGAAATAAGAATGAATTTTTAATGAACCCCACCCGCCGGGCGATACCCCCTCCGATGCTACGCACTTAGAAGATTAGTCCCAGGAGCTTTCCACCTAAATGACTAACAACCTCCATAACAGGTCAAAGGAGAAAGAATTTCTTTATGATATCAGCTAAAAACCAATCCTTGGACGCGAATAATCCGCGTGCAAACAAAGGACTTCTCCACTAACCAATATTTGATTTTCACATTATTTTCTGAAAGACAGAGTTTTGAAAAGATAGAATGAAGTATATTCGTTACGTTTTGATGTTTCCTTGTATAATCATCACTTTAAACTTGAGTTACTATATGTATGGTATTTCTTAAAACATGTGTGAATATTAAGAGTTTAAAGCAAAATAAGAATAAGAATCTGATTAAAATGACTATTAAAACTACATACCTACTCAATTAATCCATGAGTAAAAAAGTTTCTACCTAAGTTCCGAATCACTCGTATGAGAACACACCTGCAGATTAAATAGATTGCTTAACAAACACCAATAAAAGTCATCACTTTGATTGATAGCTAACAAATAAACAAAAATGTGTGAACGCTTAGCTATCAGTCACGCATAGGTAGCACGAGAGCGAAACGAGCCAAAAGCAATAAAAGATAAGGCGACGACCTCGGTGCAGTAACAATGTAAATAGAGTTTTATAGTGTAAACAAAAAGAATATACATAGATGTGTTACGCGGTGCTACGTCAGAGGCGCGTCACGGGCACGACGTCACGGACGGAAGTCCGCATCTAGATATATTTACTGTAGCCTCGCACGCCGGGTTCAATGTCGAACTATCTATCGCCCATCAATCAGCAGCCCATCCGATAGTCGCGGGACACCCCGCAAACATCGCCTCTACACTCTACGCCTCGGCTCTACGCCCTCTACGTTCTACCCACGCGCGGCACATTTATACCACTGGGTATACGATACGCACCAAACACGAGCTCTAATTACCGTTAGATTACGTGATAACGTCACAGCTTTACGTAATTTAACTCATTATGTACGTATCGATCTGCATTAATTCGGTGTGTGAGTCGAATCGATTCGTGCGAATTAAATTGACGTAACGTAATTATGGTCATTCAGTGTTTTTAAGGTTTAATTTTTCTTTCTTTATCAGGACTGTTATTGTGCTACCTACAGGTAGACTTAGATTTTTCTTGTCTAAATACAGTGAAAATAATAACGATTTAGATCTGAATCCCTGAATAAATTAGGGAGGACAATATTGCAACAGGCGTAGAATAACAAACGGCAAGAAAGAACTATCTCCCAAACTTAGAACATCAATCCGCCGATTCAACAAGTGAAGCACACAAATTTAACATCTGTATAAAGGTAGGTAAGATTGAGCGAATGGTTCGCTAGTATTGGTATTGGGAAAGTCGAGGTATCAATATCTTGTGCGTGACTAACGGTGCCGGTCGTCGGTGCGGGCTGGCGGGTTGCGTCGGGAGCACCGAGCAAGGCCAGCGGTGTTTACAAACTTCCGTCACGAACCGCGGACGCTTGTCACCGGCTGCGTTCCTCGCACACCTCTACGCAAATAATGGCGAGCCCTCCGCTGACATTGTCCCACTTAATGCCCGCCCGTCTAGACACGAGATCCGATCGTCGATTGACTGATTGCCGACTGTTATCGCGAAGCTGCAGAACGTTGCACTCCGATCCTTCTCGAGACTTTAAGGTCGTTATCCCGGTCCCTGTTTACGAGAGAAATGTTAATGCTGGGTCGTTTACGTTCGCGGCAAAGTTTCCCAAACCGTCCAATTTTCATATGTTAATGCCGCGATTGTATAAAATATTTTGGATTATATTTGTCAAACGTCACGGCGACATGCAAAAACGGCATCTAAAACGCAAAAACGAATCCGCTTTTGTAAAGCGTTAGACGTTATTAAAGGATTTACTAGTGGTATTCACAGAAGATAACGTTAGAGAATTCTATTCTTAAATTTCAAAGCGACCCTTGTTCGTTGTGCCCTGCGAGGGGTGGCGAGGGGCGAATGCATAGGGTGGCCCCCATCCCCTCGGTGCAATAGGCGCGTAGTAACTGCAATAACGGAGCAGTGAAAGTGTCGCGGGACGCTTCAACCGTCAATGGGTGAAGACGTACTCCCGCACCCCTCCGTCTTCAGCTCAAACTTGTAGTTAATAGTAAGATATTCGGATAAGCAACACGTATGCTAGCCTCCTTGGACCGCTCCGCGATGGAAGAACATTTTCGCTGCAATTTATACATTTTGTTGCACAATCTTAGAAGCGTTTTAAGACTGAGATAATATGATTGGGATGAAATAAATAACCGATCAGTGTTTTGCAACGTCGCATAAGAATGCAACATAAATCTTAAAGACACGCAACCGTACGACTACGTAGAGCGAGTGTGCGTATGTGTGTGACGTGTACCATGCAGCCCTCGATAACCACGGCAAATCGAGTATGTAAAGTGTATGTGAACGACAGCCGACTGACGGCGACAAGCAAACAAACAAGCGGAACGAGTACGTCGTCATTATCTCGGCTCATGAATGAAACGGGACGTAAATTGAAATGTATCGCGTGCCATAATCCGCGTGCATTAATCTCACTCAAACGCCGATCGTTGCGTAACATTGAACAGCAAACGGCTCAAGTTCATTGATCCACTTAATGCCGCGCTAAATGTGTCGTTGTTGTGGAATGTCAAAACATTGTTACATAATTATACGCGTTTACATGCCATCTGCGCACGTGCTCCTCGCCACTGCGTCCGGCGCCACTTCCGACCGATCGCCGATACGTCACGATGTTTATTTATGAGCTTATGATTATAAAATGACGTTTACTCTATTCTGATATCGTTGACCGGTTGCCGTATAATAATAACATTCATTCATAAGTGATTAATAGTTACAACCTACCGAATAGATTTGTAGTAGTATTAATAAAGCCATTATCGTCATAATTATACCTAAACAAGATTTTACGCTTTGCCGTCTGTAGTAAAACATAATTTACAACATTGAAATTCATTCATGTCTGAATGGTATCTTAATATTAGTAAACGGTTTTTTGCTTACATAAATATCGTTTAAATGTAACGTTATATCGCTTAGAATTTCAACTTTATGTACTGAACAAGAAGAGTAAATAAATCTTCTACATCGTCTTTTTCAGGATATGAATTAAACTAACAGGGGCATTCAAAAATGTTTCGTTTGCAAAGCGCAAACAAGCTAGACCTAAAGCTACCGTACCGTAAAATAAGAATTGCAAACAACATCGAATCGCGATGACAGCAATAACTCAACAAAGAGTCGTCGCCCGGAATTTATTATAGTTGTTAAACTTTCACCCCGTCCCGAACTTGACCGTCAAAATAAGAAAAGGCCAATAAAAAACATCACTCTTATACAATGTCGTGAATTTACATAAATTATTATTAGCGGCGGCGCGTCTCCGGGCGTGTTTACCCAGATGCAGTGTTTACATAGGCATAGCATACGAAAGTAGAGTTCAACGACTCATACATATATTGTTTTATAGCCAAACGTAATTGGGTCGCGGTGCGCCATTCAGGCCATGGGGATTTATTTAGAGCGGCGGCTCGCGAATGTCAAGGATTTGTTAAATGCGCGGTTTAGATTCACTTTTGCATTTCGTTTTTGTGTTCTACAATCTGATACATCAGTGGGTGTAATACATTGCATTGAAGATACCACGTGCGTCTAGAGGCCATTTTACTTTCGTTGAGATACGATAAGTGCCCACTCAAATACAAATAAATAACATCAACGGCCGATCGTATCGAAAATTGTATAATAAGGTTCGTGACGTAGCGGTAGTGATCGAGATAAAACATTGCGGCACAATGAGATATGCGACAAAAAAGAAAACAAACAAACTCAGCCGGTAACCCAATATAACGGTAATAAAAATATAATCGGTCGTGTTGAATTCGGTACACCTGACATTGGCTAAGGCTCGTATTTTTTCTAAACAGGTGTTAACACGGCGCGTCCATTCATTCGATCGTTAGTGTCGATGCCCTATATTATTGTAGTCTCTCAAGTTCATTGAGTCACACAATAGGCATATAATTGGTCGTAAACGTTTATGTCAAAACATGTCGGTCCGATTCATAATGCTTTACATAATTAGGCTCGTTTGCATAAGCGATTATTATGCGTGTCTTCGCCGATGACGTCCGCCTCGTTACGGCAAATTCATTCATTTGTTTATGTGTTTACTAACTTTTACTCCACGTGGTCGATTGTAACGGCTAATGAGATAATGTGTAATAAAGTTACGAGATGTGCATCGAGAGCCGCTAACAGTGCCGAGATGGCCTGGCACTAAAGCGATCCAACTTCTCTTACTATAGTTTTAATAATATTTTTCACACAAAACGTCTGCGTCAATTTAGATAAAACTTGGTTAACGATTAAATTGAACGTGGCTTATAATCTAATTTCGTCTGTGCACAAAAAGTTCAAACAGCCGAAGTCGCAGACAAAAACTTTAAAAGAAAAACTCTATTTCTGTGATCTTGTGTTTTAAAAGTAGCGGCAGCCACATAGCCTGTTGTGAAACCTTGTATTTTTATACAAAAGGGATTAATCCTAGTAAGTGACATAGTAAAGTCTGTTTGAGGTTGGAAGTCTACAGTTAAAGTGGCCTCCCCTCAGAATTTACTGAAGTATTGAGTAAAATAATTGGGCAAAGCCGGGGCGGGACTAGTCAACTAATATTTGCAGAATTAATTGACTCCGTTAATTTCGATAGTTCTGTGTTTACAAAATGACATGTATTTGCAAAAATTAACGAACTAGTAATTGGATTATCTTGCATGTTAAATGTGTTTAATGAGTTATCAGCGCCAAAAATCACTAATTGCGTTTTTGTATGGGCACTGAACGAATAAAAAGTTTCTCTATGTTTTAATCTGTAGGTGATCCTGCGGATGCTGTAGCCGGTGTAGCCCCAATCTAAACGTGCTGCACATAGATTTGTTAATCATCAACGCGTGGCGCTACCACCTAAATAATGGGTGCTCGTGTTATCACCATACTGTATTTGTAAAATGTGTGTGTTTAAAATCTAAGTCTAGATCTCTTTTATTTTCACTTCACCTAGGAGATCCCGATTTGTCAGTAGAAATCAGTAACCATGCAAATTCCCTCTTTAGACTTTTATCTATAAAGAAATTATTGTCCCTTTAAAAGTTATTTCAGCTTATAAACTAAGTGTGTAACGATTTAATTATGAAATTCTTTAGTTTTTGGAAGTGGAAGTTTATACTTCCAAGTATAACAACATCCATCCTTAATTCCTTAGATATTTTAAGGGCCATTAAGTAGGTACTTTAAGATGATTGTAACTTTAACATGATTATTTGATAAAGCAAATGATTTGTTACTAAAGTTAAAACTTAAAACGGTTTGTCTAAGTGAGTGTACCAAGTAACTAACGGATACGGAAGCGACTTGTTGCAAACACGTGCATCGTGCATCTCACCCGCATAGGCCTTCACAAGGACGAGCTTACGAACTTTACAACTTAGCTTTGCAACATGCATGCTTTAAGTTTAGCCAAAATAACTGAGAAAAATTATATTGATGGCGTAGAAAAATATCACTGCATTAAAATCATTTTATAACGTTCAATAGCCAAAGAGATTTTTTAGATACGACGTATTAAGCACCAATAAAATTTTTGGTTATCTTAGTACGAGTAATAGTGCCGGTCCGTCCAGGCAAAAACTACTAAATAGTCCTGTATCTAATCGTCGTAGTTACTAGGTACGTAAATTACACATGTAGCTTTTAGATAGAAGACAACATCACTAAGTTTGTTTTTGAAACTTGGAAAGGCACTTCTACAACTAAAATTGATGTCCACTATTATTGAAATATACTACTAGACATTATTATTATCTCTTTGAGCTGACTTTGAGCAGTTAGCTCATGATTTGATCAAGTGATACCCACTAATGTGTGATTGGCGAAATTTGGAATGTTTTCAATATTTTTGTCTTTTTGATAGATCGAGTAATAACAGTCAGTTAATTTAAACAAGATTTTCCTGCTATTCGGTCTTATTGTTAGGCGCGTTTAATAAAGCTTTTTATTTCCGATATAATACAGATTATAATTATGTATTATGTAGAGTTTATATTGAGAGTAAAAAGATTACGAAAAATAGGATTATTTTTGTTAAAAATATCAAAGCAAAGAAATGTGTGTACTTGAAAATAAATCCATTAAAAAAAATGGTAATTTTACATCAATTTAGTATGTTCATATCACTGTTATCAAGATAAAGCAGTAAATCGAACATTAGTGAACCTTTGGAATGCACACTTTATCTTTAAACATGTAAACATAAAAAATACCTACTCAACAAAAATTCACTAATTTTCTGTTCAGATTTTGCACAGACTTGAGTGTTTATCTGGTCGTATCGCCTTGATAGGGCATTATCGATATCAAAAAATACCGAATGTTACGATAAGAGGTCACGCTTGATAGAGCTTAGAGGAAAAAAGAAGTCACGTAGATGGTGGGCATTGGCCAGGTCGAGGAGTAAATCTCGATAAGTGGAACGGAGGATCAGTGGTGGCTGGGCGGGGCGCCCCAGCCGTTGCCATAGCGACGCGCCCCTCGCCCGCTCGCAGGAAAATCCAACGACCTCACATGATTGCGCGCTACTAAGACCTAAAAAACTTTAGCATTTCTTTATGGCGTGAGTTAAGCTCTAGTTATAATTATTGCTGTCCTTTTTTAGATAGCTCAAGCCTAATCGATAGGCATTAACTGTGCCGAGTCTATACCTACTACGTCTCGAAAAGTATGCCTTAAATATCTTTTATAACTATGTTTACTCAATTTTTTTTTATATAAAACGACGACTGCCAAACTTAATACGACTTTTATAAGAATGTTAAAAGTCATCAACCTTGTCCTCATTCCGCATTTCATTCGAATAGACAGAAAAGTTACATTTCGCGAAACTTTTGTGTATACTCTATTCGGCAAAAACTTTAATCCGCGAAGAGTCGTAGCGAAATACCGCCGAAAATTGTACCTATAAAGAATCCGTAATAACGTTGGAATATAGAAAGTAAAGTGCGTTCTCGCTGGCGAGCCAACTCGGCGATAATTAATGTGGAGTCGAGTCGAGCGAGCGGCGCCGGCAGCCTCGCCGCGCCGACAAAAAACCCGCTTCGACACAAAAACACCCGTCGCCCGAGCGAGACGGAGCTACACGCGAGACGGATTCAGAAACACCTACGTATTCTGTGACGAGTTCTCGGCGTTCTCGCTCGCCTCGAGCGGCTTGCAGTTAGCGAGACTCAGGCGAGTAGCGTTGTGATTTAAAACCCCACCGAATGCGCCCTTCTATACATCACATGACGGCTGACAGACCGCCGGAAACGAGCCGAGATGTCAGATTTGAAAAAAGGCGCGCATCGCATACGACTAAAACAATGATCAAACTAATCGACCCGTAAAGGAAATTTGATGGGACTGACGAAAACTACTTCGAAATACCCAATTTTACTGACTTACGAATCGAATTTACAACATGCGAAGTTAGCATAATAAATATTCTTCTTAACAAACAGTTAAATCCATATCAGAATTCTTACAATTAATTTATAGTACCTACTGGCATCTTATATAATTTCCACTAACAATATTACAAATAATCAAATGAAATATAGTCAGAGGGCCAATATAATGAGTAAGTTTTACAGTTATTGACTTAGTCCTCTGCATATTCTAAGACTTAGAATAAGCCAAAAATATCAAATTGACACTAAAAACTCATTTCTACTCTAAAACTTAAAAACTTAAAGGTTACGGTAAAACTAGAAAACTTTACAAGAAATAAAGAAACTTAGTTACCATACCATTAACATGGCCTGTCAGTGGTTTTATTGCAAAGAGGAAAAATTAAACCTTAAGTAAAAAATTACAAATAGGTAGGTATGTATTTCAAAAATTTTACAAATCTGAGTTCACTTCACTATTCGTTACTCAGTGGCAGTCTTTAACCTCATTATATGGCACGTACAATACAGAGTTAAGTAACAAATGAAGTTTAACTTCTACCCAACTTGCAACAAAAGCACAAAATGTTAGGTTACCAACAAAAGGCAATCTTCCTTCCTATACATTCGACGAAGGTCCATCGCAGCCCACACAGCGTAAACTAAGGCTTTACAGTGAACACTCACCTGAAAATCACTCCACATTTTCATGGGGATACACCATAGTTCCGATACGAAAACATCACACGATCACGATAACAACTGTCAAAAGTGTCACAGCACGGCGTCACTCACAAACATTCAGTGCGGAGGCCGAGCGCAGACTGAGGCGAGCGCCGAGCGGCGGCCGGCGGTGGCACGGCGGCGGCAGTTACGACGCTTCGCCACTGAGCGAGCTTCGGTTCGGCCTCACTCGGCACTCCACTCGGGCCCGTTCGGCGCAGCGCCCACCTGCGACTCACTTCTACGAACATAGGGTTACCAGACAAAAAAAAATAAACGGGAAAAAGGACCTTGTTCCCTGAAAGCCTCTCTCTGACTAAAAATGGGGAACAAACGCACTGGTTTCATGTCAAAAAATCCCAATAATTCCCAACTTGAAAATTAACCTTAAGTGTCATCGATTTCTAATCTAAAATTTAGATATCAAATGAGTGTTAATTTTACTCGTGCAATAACATGACCAAAGTTGACTTTTTAATTATTAAGAGAGAACTCTTATAATAAAAATCGTTGTTTGAAATATAAGGCCCTGAAGTATCTTGATATTGTCAAAAACCCTAAAATGAATCTCACAATCCCGAAATCTCCGGACGGATCCCGAGCCATGGTAGCCCTACACAACAAAACGAACCGACACTGCCTGGCCAGCACAATGCCGTACTACACCCGCCCCGTCTACCGCTACCCAGCTACCCACTACCCACTACCTCCTGGAAATACCCAAGCCAAGCTGAAGTAGCTTTGAGCCGAGCACAAAACAACCCAAACTCCATTCTGCTAACCATTTTGAAAATGAGATGGAAATTTCATTTCGCAAATTGTTAATAACTACTTGTGTTCTCAGTATTTAGTTAGTGAAATAACAGATTATTGCACTAAAAATCTTTCTATTAATTAACGCACGATAAATGTTCGACATGCGAATTTGAATAACGGTGCATGTTATTCAAATTCATACAACTACGTTATCAAACGAGAGAAATATTTACAGGTACATATTTCGATAAAAGTATAAACACTTGGACAAAGGAAAACAATGAAACATAATTATAGACTTGAGCTCGCGACAGATAAGAGAATGTGACAAATAAAAAAGCTTTCTGTACAAAGTTTTGAGTGCTGGGCGCAACGGCCGCTACGTAGCAGGAAGTTCGTAGCAGTAAAACTTCGTAGCGCCCGTAGCGTGAAAGTTTTGATTTCAACGATTTGCGTTGCGGCGCAGAGGGCCGCGAGGCCGCACTAGCTCTTTTGGCCCTGCACCCACTACTACGCGACGTCGGAATCTCATCAAGTACGACGTACATTACTGCTTTTGTTTGCGTTGACACCCGCAAGACTAGAACCAGCCAGCGATGTATGACATGTTAAAGTTACCATCGTTACATGACAAGTTTCTTAAATTTATCCGTTCGCCCATCTCTCACGAGAGTGCGCCACTTGGCTGCTGGGCGACTACGCCCTCGCCGAGGGTGCCCTTTGCAGATCAGTTGGAGACAAGAGACGGCAGTTGGTAGTGTTCCATTTTGGAGTTCGCTTCGCAGCAAAGCGTCGGTCGGACGTTGCAGCAACGCGGCCCCGATCGATACCGTTGTCCACTTAGCGATACGACAAAAGCCGGGAAAACTCATTTGGCGGCAAATTTAAACTCACTTTCCTATTATCACGGCGTCACAATGGAAATGTTTCAAAGTATTCGTATTATACTTTAAATCGAATAAGTTAGTGCGAAGCATGAAGCTATGATTCGCTTGACGATTATAAATACTCACTCCGCTTATCGCCATGACCAAGCACGTTCGATTAGTGCAAGTGGGCGAGTCTGAGCTAAATAAACAAATGTAAATTTTTAACGTATACCTAACGTGCCGTAGCCTGTACTTGACATGCGATTTCCTTAGTTATCCTAGATTTCATTAGTAAGCTAAATATTGGTATTCCTTGTGTAGCTTTGAGTATAATAGCTAACATGAACGAAGTGCGAGTAATTTTGATATCTTAAAATATAAAGGTAGAAGTAGTGAAGAAGTTAGAACAAAATAAAAAATGCGTTTGTAGCAATAATCTAAATTAAGATCTGCCTAACTACCGGTAGGTAGTTCCCGATATATATTCTTTAAAAAGCAGATAAAGAATCTAAAAATTGTTTGAAAACTTTAAACTGCTTATAATTTGATACTGACGATGAGGCAAATATTTTTTTCTTCCATTGTTTCATTTTATGAGAACTAAAACTTTCTTACTAAAAATTCAAACCTGGTCAAGCTCTGTTGTCACCAAGCATATATTCTAAAAAGCCTCTGGCCTCTTGGCGTCTAAGGGAACGCACGCGTAAATATATTTATACGCGCAAGGTGCGCACGCGCATGTGCAGGTCGCCATGTGCGGATCGCCCGGTGTGTGCAACTTGACACATTTCGCGCGCACCAAACTAAACGCGCATAAGAAACTGAATCTACTTAGGTACATGCCTAATAGGAGTAAAGTATGAAAATATGATGTGTAGTAACTACAGAATGTCTTGGAACATAAAGTTGTCAGACTGTGGTCCAATAAAACTGATTTGTAATCACAAATGTATGATATGCTCAGGGAGGTACGAGTAACTTACCACCTCACACTTTGCCCACGCTGTGAAGTAGCATATTCTTCACATCTTGTGTCTCGGTTCTTCATTAATGTCACTCTTACAAAAATCATGTATAAGTTTGTTACAGTTGCGGCCAAGTGAAGGACTAAAGAAGTGATCGCCGTAATGTGTCCCTCTAGTCTAAGTACTAAGTAAGTAAGTACATTACATCCCCGGTCGATCAGTAGATCGATAGGTAGTATACCTATAAGTGTTAAACCATAGACAATAGACATAAATAAAAAATATCTCTTGTGACTAGCATCTTTCTACTGTTTACTCTTAGTGTAAATTGCAAACTAACGCGTTACGCAATATCATTTCATTATTGTTATGATCATTATTTAAATTTGCGCGTGGAACATTGACCGCCGACGATTCCACACTTTGCATTTCCATTTGAGACTTAGGTGCTGAACTGCTGATTTGAGGCTTTGGTTTGAGCATTTGGGGTTATTTCAATCAAGGTTTTTTATTTTATTAGTGAGCTGAGCAATTGATTTGAGCAACGCACTTTTATAGATCACAAGTGGTCGAAAACATCAAGCAACGTCGGGCATGGTTTTTACTTGGAGCGCTAAGGGTGTAAGACGTGCTTCGGAGGTCACGATCGGTCCCGGTTTTTATCTATTCACAACGGTTTTCAAACCTATTGGAGGTCCTATAAACGGTCAGTAGAAGCGTCAGGATATCTACGTGGGATTTCTTTTAACTAATATCCATTTAGAGGTTTTTTGCATGTATAGAGTAGGTAACTAGTGGAACGAATCAGAGCCTTCCATCACTGTGAACACGATCATAATATTTAAATAAACATATCCAGATCCAAGGCCTTTCAACACGAAGATTTTCAAAAGATTTACTCACAAGTTACCTCGTCAGTATAATAACAGACTTCAGATTGAGTTTAAGAAGCAACAATTCCTCATTACACCTTGGCTTTCATACACCACCCTACAAGATACTAATTAAAAATATAATCGTAATAAGACACTTCGAGTACGAGTTCATGCATTCGTCATCAACTCAATCCGTAGATACTTATACAAAAGCTTACTCCGCAGTAGGTGTCATTTTACATTACCTTATGAGAAAGTTGATACCTAACCTTCAAGTGGTATTCAGTTTTGATAACATTGTTATAATTCTATTATTATTTGAAGTGCGTTTAGCGTGTCGTCGAGCGCGATCAGTACTTGGGTATGTGACCGCCAGTGGTACATTACATACGCCCTTCCATGCTTCAGAGGGCACGCGAAGCCGACAATCGCGTATTTATCGAAAGATAGCAGTCGTCAAACCTCGTCGAAGGCTCTATGAGCAGCCTTAAGGTACTTAAGCTTTTTTTATAGTTATTAAGTACCAAAAGAGATGGTTGCTACTTAGGTAGGTACTCCTCAAATAAAAAAATGAGTTTCACGAGCGAGCAAATTCATGGAATTAAAAAATTCCTGGGCATTAACTGTGGGATTAAAAATGGCACAACACTAATGGTTTAATAATAAATATAAACAATGGTTTATAATATAAATACAATAGACAAAAGAATCAATTATTTGCTTCTCCCGCCTGTGAACGCATTCGCTGACGCTTCATTTGGTGTCGCTTCGTAATGAGCGAGCAGGACAGCTTATTACCTATAACATTTCACTCATTATGATAAAAATGTTTTCCCATAGCTAGGCAGTGTTTTCCTCTTAAATTAAAATGATAGAGACTCTAGTATCACATATCCAACGCCTCAAACTTCAAACCAAAACAAAAGATATGAAAAATATGCTATTTCACGATTTCACGATGAGATGAACAAACTTGTTTTGCATTGCCTGGTTGGGGGACTGCTGCTGCTAGCTACTGCACATCACTATACAATAAAAAATTGGGCAGTGATAAGAGAAACTTATATAAACAGTTCATTGCCTCTCACGGCATCTGCAGTAGCATGTACACACGTAATATTTATAATACATGAATAATATCATTTATTATAAACTAAATACCTACCTCATGAAATCGAATCCATTTTTACCGATTTAGAAATTTAAATCAATATTAACATCATACCTAATGCATTACTAGGAACTTACCTAGGAATCATTAAAAATGCTAGTCTTGTTTATAAATAAGGACAAAAGTTAAAAAAATTTACCTAATTACGTTTAAAATTCATGTGAAGACAACTTATGTACACTGTACAGACTGTAATTAACAGAATATTAAAGTTTGTAAAATGATCGTACTTTTTAGCGTCAGATCGTTACCTACTCATCTTTTTGATAAATTAAGCATGTACTTTTTGATGCAAAGAGTTGAAAACACCCTATACGTAGGTTCCTAAGTTTTCGCAACAATCAGTTTATTAGGGATAACCAAAATAATGAGATAATGCAACAAAAACTTCCGTGTCCAGATTTTCACTGTTGTTTTGACTGGCTCCTTAAGTCTAATTAGTTTTGAAGAAATTTTAACGTACAAATGTATTTCCAGTGATTATTTTGTTTGGCAGTAAGATAAGATTAGATTAGATAACAAAAAAGCGACAACTACAAATGGATTAGTGGATCGGAGGGTTTTGCAAATTATTTGCTAATTAGGAAATTAGGACGTGGACTCAAGAGTCTATTGAAATACTTTTATTGAATTGTCAAAAACGAAAAATGACGTCATCGGCCGGGTTCTTCATACAAGTAAATTCCATATTTTGTCGAAAGGATCTGACTTATGACGTCAACATTATTATACGTCAATTGACATATTCATTATTGTTTTCGCACACAATAAAAATATTTTGAAGTGAAAACTTCTTTAGCGGCGCTGAGCACTTTTTGAGTAAAAATTGTTAAAACTCGCGACACGTGACGAGACCCTGATCGTAAGCGAAAATGCGTAAGATGGTAACTATGGAAACTGTCAAAAGGAAATAATAAGTGTATTTTGTCATAAAAAATAAGTGTATTTTGTTATAGAAAAAAGCTAAATATGGGGGGGAATTATTCTGATTTTGGATTCGACATTACGATTATTTAGCATTAAATGTCGTTTCTTTTCTTTTCTTTCTTTCATTCTTTCATCTCTGCTGGCACTCCCGGAATGCAACACGTTGTTTTTTTAAATATGTATTGGGAGTTGAGCTGAGTTTTCAGACGTTTCTGAAAGCACTCTTCTATGGGAATTACAATTTGAAATTAATTGTAAATGGTGTCCACATCCCAATTGTTACCGGTTTATTTTTATGGCCCTTATCGATAATTCAGTAGTCGTCAAATCTCGTCAGAAGCCCTTAGGTTTATGAACATATATGTATAATGTAACATAATGTCATTAGTCTGGACTAACTAGTACTTGGGGAGATAGCCCAGTGGCTACGAATTCAACCTCTTACCCAAGGGGTCCGAGTTCGAATCCCAGTGGCACGCATTCACCAACAATTTTCTTAAAAAGTTATGTGCACTTTATGAAATTAAATATCACTTGCTGTAACGGTGAAGGAAAACAGCGTGACGAAACCTGAATGCATGAGAGTTCACAAAAAAAATGTTCTTAGCGACGTGTAAAGTCCACCAATCCGCATCAGGCCAACGTGGTGGAATAAGGCTTACATCCTTCTCATTGTGTGAGGAGACCGGACCAGAGTCATTAATGGGGTACTTACCTACTAGTACCGTCGCCATTCCAAATACTCGTCCAGAATTTACGCCTATTAGAAACCGCGGTCAGCAGAGAAACATGAAAAGAGTTCGAGCCGTAAATTTAGTGAAGAAACTGGTATTTTTGCTTCTATAAATCAGTTTGACTGTCGATAGCATCATCATATCATTAATATCCATACATTTAAGTCAGCGTAGTAGAGGTAGATTTTCAAACTTAGTCTGAACACTAACTTAGCGTGACTACTACTCACCTACAGGCTACACTCGCGTTGCCAGTCCTTCATACAACTGCGTTGCGTGCGCCGTCTAGCGGTAAATAGGTGAGGTTATATCGAGATGGGCTTCTTAGATATAGGTTGTTATTGTATATTATTCAGTTTTCAACATAAGTATTATAAATGAGCATAAAATATAATAAATAATTTATTTTCTATGTTTAAAATATTTCTTTTCCCGCCTTAGTTTTCGATTTGTTCATGGATCGAATCATGACTTATCAGGGGGCGTGTTTTAGATTGATACCGTTTTGAAAATTCACCCCGACAATAATGTTATTGAATAATTCTAAAAAAATTAAATATATGTTTATGTAGATACTATATGTCATAGATACATTGTTTTTGGTGTACATAAATATTTATGCCTGTAAATGGTAGGTACCTAATATTTCAAATTTTAATATTTTATTTATGAAATAAAACATTATATTTGTTAATAAATTATGCAACAATATTATTGCTAATGTCGTAGATGTCACTGCTGTTGCAAAATAGAGTATTGTAGTAGTTTGGTATATAAAAATAAATAGATTTCGTGAAGTATTAGCAAAGGCAAAAGTTCCTGTATGTATCGTAATAAGACAATCATATGAATCAAATTCTGATAAGTCGGGAATACGAGTATTTGAAAGGTCTAATACAGTTGCAAGGTTGTTTGAAAATGAAAACATTTCTTTTTTTATTTATTTAGTATAAATTATATAGCTAACCGACGATAATTGATTAATCTTTTAAATTTGGTTTCTAGCCTTTCATCGTAATATCTGATAAAGCGAAAATATTTTTTCTGGTACATACTCAATAATACAGTTCCTATCACACCGTAAGCTACGCTAAAAATTCCACAACTAACAAAATACGTTGCCACAAGTAAGGTCTATTACAGACCGGTATGAAAGGATCTCAAATCACAAAAAAGTGGAGTTTATTTCAAAGGTATAGGGTTGTAATTCGAAAACCACATGGAACGTAGGTTGCAACAGCATTGCGACGTATTGTTATTGCTTCAAAAGATTTTGTACTCTATGTCTGAATTTTAAGGCTTACATTCTTTTGTAGTTTACTTGTTGGATACGTAACAAGTCTTGCGTTTATTTTTCTTACTTGTATCTTTCAGTGACTGAGGATTGTAATTATCGAGATAGATTTGAAATACCAATAAAAGCAAAATCTAAATTATTTGTGTAAAAAGGATGCAAAACAAAAAACTTTCAGTTGTAGTTTGGATGTGTAGGTGCTTAATTAGTAGGTACCTATTAATTTCGCACGGAGTAAAATTTAGTTGTTACCCGTAGATATTTGGAGCCATTAGAGGTTGATTAAGGCCCTTGCAAATATCTTTTGGCTACTGCTATCAGTCACCGAGACGAGACAGTCATAGCCGGCCCAAAATCGATATAGAACTTTTTCTGGAGCATAAATATAAGAAAAGCAGACAATTAATGTGACGCAAAAAATAGGCACCGACCTAGAGTCTGAAAAATATTATTTCAGGTCTCAAAGCTCCAAAAAGTGTAGTCTAATAATGGAGTCAAATAACCAGAGATTATGCAGTACGAGTATCTACAGATTTATCACAAAATATAATTTATATAAAAACCAACAAAACTCTATTTCGTACAAAAATATAATGTATGTTCTAAATAAAATAAAAACTGAAAATAAATATCGGTTATCATTAAACGGGCCTGCAAAAAGCTGCAAAATTTGTTTGTCTAATAAACTGGAGCCATGGAGACGAAGGAGAGAACTAATCAAGCCAATGAAGCTGATGGTGAAATAAAACCAGCGCGCGTCGCCGCACCATCAAATTGTTACTATGCGTCATCGCTATAAGCATAGCAGAACCCAATTTATTAATAATTATTTCCATTGGTGATTGCTCAAACGGTGATAGCCCAATGGCCAAAGACTAGGCATTTTACTTGTGGAGTCCAAATTCTCGGAGAATCCTAATCAATGGGCTGGTATCCTCGCTTCGGGAGGTAGGTACCTAACAGTCACGCCATTTCTAACATTTAGAAAGA
Source organism: Erynnis tages (assembly GCA_905147235.1). NCBI lineage: Eukaryota > Metazoa > Arthropoda > Insecta > Lepidoptera > Hesperiidae > Erynnis > Erynnis tages. The sequence goes on from LR990087.1 coordinate 5,027,430, forward strand.
AAGAAAGAAAACCATTTTTTCACAGCACTAAAATACAAAAAGCAAAAACAAAATCTATAAACTGAGAACAAAATATATACCTACCAAGGAAAAACGACCCAATGTAGAAATAGACATAGAAATTAAACACTCAAAATTCTTCGAAATATCATATTGTACGAGTAGGTATGCTGTCATCTTTCAAATAGAAATATTACTATTGAAATTCTTTTGACTGAATTCAAGAATTAAAATATTAGTATAATTATCAAATTCATCGATAACGATACCCAATGAAATCTTTCACTGCTCTTCAACACATAAAGGTTAAAGCATTAGAGTTCAACGCGATATTTTCGTAGTTAGCAAAACTATAGACTCTTTATTTTGTTTAAATGAGGCACAATCATTATCTTCCTGAATTTTAAATCTAAGTCTATTAGTTTTCTTTTTCTAAATATTGCTAGTACACAGTTATTTTATAAAACTACGAGAAAATGTATAAATATCACCAGCTGTAAATGATAATGAAAAACATTGCAATGAGCAAAAATGTCCTTAAAGGCATGTGAAGTTCACCGACCCGCATTAAACTAGCATGGCCTACGTCCTTCTCAGTGTGAGAGGAGACCCGACCCTGCAGCGAGTCACTTATAGTTTACAAACAGTATAATTAATATTAGATAAAAAGTATAGTACATATCTTATACTGATAATAGTTTAAGTGATATATCAGCACACTGATCATTCCCAGCTCTCTTTTTACATCTGCCATAATGCTAAGCAGGACCCTTTTCGTACCGAGTAGACCTACAAACGTTTTACTTAGTTATATTTCGCATATTAGATTCCATAATTAGACAACTATAGTACTTAAATTTTCCTAGTACATGTTACGAATTAAAGTATATTCTTTCTTTTCTATGTTTCCTTCTATAATTTCTCGCCAGATTTTTTCTAATTTCAGTTCCAAAATCTTCTGACTGCGTGGAGCCAGATCGAAATTATTTAGTTTTCCGGTCGTGCGGAGCTTGGGACTTGGCAGTACAAACTGTTTCACGACGCTTGTAAAGAAATGTTGAGTTTTTGAGAAAACTTAACATTTTATCTTGCACTTTAAGCAAAAAATATTTTTCACCATAAATGTAGGTTACAGGTTCACGGCCAGCGAAACCCGGGAAGGAGGTGAATGTTAAAAAATATAAATATTAATGTTTTAGTTTGCTGTTTAATCAAAAGATATATTGAACAGCGCAATTTTTTTCTAGTATATGTAGGATGTAAAAGCATTGTACTTAGTCAAAAGCGATATCTTACTAAATCTATGCAATCTGGCTGTTGATATAATTGTAGTTACCGGCAGTTTCTAGTGTTGAGGTTTAAAACCGTGGTTCTTTTTTTTTGCCAATTATATACGCATTTTTGGGTTCTGAAGGTTACCTGAAGCAATACCAGTCGTTTGTATTTGGCCTGAAACATCGGAGCCAGGCGGTATTTGAAGATACTAACTTGTACGATCATTTGAAAGCATAAATTGCACGTATTATTGGCCTTAAGGCCCTATCTTCTCTAATTCACATCAAAGCGACGCGTAATATTGGTAGCAGTAGTATGAGGCCTTCTCTAATTACAGGGGATAACGACACCGAAACTAAAACCCTCTTTTTATCGGGATTTATTTTTAGTCTATTAGTTTGGTGTAAAAGATATCAAATAATTAGTATGTTCAGAGTTTTCTGATTACTAGAGCTTTAGCAATAGTTGCCTGCTGAAGTAACCTTGTACTGGCGTGCAATCATGAATTTATAATTTTTCCTTATTTTTGTTGTGGCGTCATTCAATTTGTTTCTGGTTTTGCGAGAGTTCTCTTAGGAACTCTTACACAACGAAAGTTATGGGTATTTTATCTATTTGTTGCTTACACTATAGTACGTGTATCAATACAGTAATATCCCGCTTTACGCGACCCCGTTATGCGCGGTTTCACTATAACGCGAATTTCAAATTTCGCGCTCAATGGACATTCCCCTGTGTTATTTAGTGCCACTCAGCAATGCCTAAAACAAATATGAATATTCGCGGACGATAGTCGTATGTTTCATTCTTGTACCTACGTCATGGGAACTATCAGTACCTACCTATACTATAACAGTTAAGTAATGCATTCCATACTAACGTGTAAAATGGTCAGCGGTGTTAACCCAGTGGCCAGTAAATATGAGGGGAGATAAATCTGAGGGGTTCTGGTTCGAATCCCAGTGGTACCAATGAATTTTTTTTATAAAATTAAGTATCACTTTCTGTAACGGTGAAGGAAAACATCGTGAGGAAACCTACATGTCGGAACGTTCTTCATACTTAAGCCTAGATCCTTTTCATTATGCGAGGAAACTCGACCCTGCACTTCGTCACTAATGGGTTACGGACTAAAATGATTGGCTTCATTATCTGGCAACCACACCTTAACAAAACAAGACTAGAACTACTACACTGCTTACTACTACTAGCTAGATAATGCTCACCCTGGTGATCTATTGTAAAGATGTGTTAAAAGTTGATTGAGTTGAAAAACATTTGTGGGTTTGGTAGAACAGTTTCGAATATTTTGGGCACAAGGTCCTTTCCAACAGGAGAAGACGTAGAGTTTACCTCACTACCCTTCAGATTAGTGAAGAAACGACAAAGTGAAACAAAGAAACAAAGAGAGACATATACCTACACTCATTTGTCTAATGAATAAAATATGTACGTATACCAATTGAAAATTTCTCCCGAGTAGCGTGGTGGCGTATGCTCTAGGCCTTACCCTATTTTAAAAGGCTTGCAGCTAGCTAGCACAACAATCTGATGAATAAAGCCTTAAGAGTATGTAAGAAAGGTTTGCATTTGCAGTGCAACTTATTTCACTTTGATTACCTGGATAACCAATGTAGTAATGTGGAATAAATAACTTCTGAATGGACAATATGGTCACCGTCGCCAGCAGCTTTGCGACACCAAAGACGGTCAGTACTACTTCGGCCTACTTCGTGTGACCGTTACTTCGTCGTTTGGGATAAAGTTATGAACTTATGAACTATCTGTCGTGGTAACCGAAGTATGAAACAAAGATTTAAAGACTTGATGGATATAGATTATTATGTATAATGGAATCCTACTACTATTATAAATGTGAAAGTTTTTGAGGATGGATGGACAACTCCACAGGCATGGTCTCATTGAAAATAATAAAACCAAAATATAAAATTTATGAATTTTCTATATTTTCTTCTAAAAATCCAACGAATGACAGTTTTCATTTGCGACAGCCGTCTTTTCCTTTTATTCTTCTGCCTTTCCAGTACCTGCTCCTGCGTTGACCGCGGAGGCCGTAGCTTAAGCCACCTGCAGTAGCCACTTATGTACATGCTTCAAAATTCGTCTAACAGTTGTAATTATAATCTCTACCCAATCCTCATTGAAGGTCGACTAGGATCCTCTCCGTATTTTTGGAGACACGTACCAGTGGAATGTAATATTGTTGACTTATAAACAAGAACAAGCAATATGAGTTTGCGGTCTATGAACTGTATAAATGATGAATATAGAGGTGCCGGAGGGGAGGTATCGTACCGCCACCATCATAACCCTTCATGAAGTAGGTTCGTTTTGTTTTGGATGGGGAGGTATGGTAGCTGCAAATACTTTATTTGAGGCGATCATCTAAGTTCTCACGAGCGCTCACAGGCGACCTCATATAGGATTTCTCTTCTTTTAGACTGGTTGGATGTGGACCTTATCAGTGGAATCCTAAGTCAGGCCTGACTTAGTTAGAAAGTACGTTCTATTTTTTTTTTATATGCTCATTGCTCGTATCTAAATTAGGTAATACTGAACCCTTAAGAGTGCCATTGATATATCGATGCATATTCACGTGAGTTTGAAGGTCCGTTGAGCTGTCAGTCCTGGTCCTCATAAAGCAGTCGTAAAACCTCACCTAAGATGATTATTGTTTGAATACAACATCGAGTAGCCCGTATCGAACAAGTTAGAGCAGTGTGGTGGAGTTACTCCAGGTGTTATGGAGTCAGGTACCCAACTGTGTGACAAACAACAGGGCACGTGGCTGTTTCTTTCATTTTATAAGAGCGCCAAGCAGACACGCGGGCCACATGATGGGAAATGGTCCACGTCGATCGGCGAGGGCGATCTATGTACAGCAGTGGATCAAAAAATGGTTGTTGCAGTCAAATCCTGCCATAAGGACAGGGCTAACTGGCACATGATCTTTATAAAAATCGTTGTATAATGGTAAGTGATAAACAGTCACCGTACATCAACAAAAGAGTTTCCAATGCGTTGCCAGTTTTGAAAAAGAGTTTTATTCACACTCTTTTCGAATAACCCCATGTCACTCCTGCAGCAGCAGCACATCACCCCTCCTGCTTATGTTGGATGTTTTTCTCAGTCCACAATGCGGTAGTGCAATACAACCATCAGTGCGCAGATGTGGACTGACAAAAACATCTAACATGAGTTGGAGGGTTAACATGGGACACCTAGAGTATCCTCCAGGTCTTCTTCTGTAAAATTAGAGGCCCGTTCCCAGCAGTAGAACAAAAAGAGGTCCTATCAGACGAACCTTACCATGAGAAAAGGTTCATTTGCAACACGATCAATCCAACAGATTTTGAGAAACAGCTTGACCTCTCTGCAGTACGCGCAGCCTTATACCGAGAGACCATCTTAAAATGGATTTATTAAAATACTCTGAAGCCCGTACAACGGGTTCTACCGCCAGCGTTTTAACGACTTTTGTCAGCGCCCTATACTCTCGACGTAGGGTGCCCAAACGGTTTAAAATTTTACGGACACTTTTGTTTAAGACTTTTGTACAGGGCAGAGCAATGAGAGAGACTGTTAGGTACAGCCGAATCTTTTCAGTTACATTGTTTGAGACATAAAATTTCCTGTTTGATCTATTTCTAACAAAATCGTTTTAAAACTTTAGAACAGCATTTTGCACACTAAAGATAATGTTTCTCAGTTTAAGTCATATATATGTTAGAAATATATATTATAATGAAAATATTTGTTGGTACCTACTATACAGAACCAAACACTGAAACCTCATTAATAAACTATCATATCATCGATAGACATCAAATTCGTTTTTCCAGCAACTCACAACTTCAAAACCGTAACACAAGTCAAGAAGATCGTAATGTTTAAGAAGGCGGCGGGTCCTCCCGGGTAAACTCCAATGGTGGAACCATCTAAACCAGACAAATGTTTCACATTATAAACTTTTTTGGAATATTCACGAACGAACCGTCTTAAAACAACCTCGCTTTATGGCAACCCCACGCTCTGGTACTTCCAACTCGGAGCGATGTTTTCCTCTAGCATTTTTATCTCTGCTCTCTGACTCCGGCTGACGCAGACGACCTCGTGCCGGTGACACCGACCTTATCTCATATACCATACGGCCGTAATTCCCTCGGCAACTTTCACGCTCGCCCGAATTTTGGACTCATTAGGCTTGCATTCGGGCATTTCGGATTTAGTAAACATACATAACTGTAGATGATATGATAACGTTCGGGAAAATAATTCGAATTTTATTTCAGTCGCCTTTATTGTTTGCTATTGTTTATTTGCTGATTACCAGATTTTAATTATGAAAGTATGTACAATAACACATTTATTATGCTCATGCTAAAGTCAGTTAAAAGAATGTTATGGAACAGTATACCATTTACAAGTACAGTATCAATACGTTTAGTAATTTAATTTGAATTAAAATGTAGGTTCAGAAACTGTACCTTAAAGCTCTACCATTCTTATATTATGTAGAGTACTTTAGAAAAGGTAGAGATTTTTGTTAACTTTATTTATATCAGTGTGATTTTGTATGAAAATAACAGAACAAAAGATTTAAAACAAAGATTAGGTTATAAAATGGAACGATTATAATTATTATCGTTGATGGCGCTTATGTCAAAAGGTGTACAAAGTCACCGTAGGAATGAGAACGAGCTATCCGTACGGCGATAACGATTCAAGAAATAGTGTGGAGCCTGGAAATAGGCGAAAAGGCTGTTCAAGGCTGGTGTAGTAGGTATAGGTGGGGTATGCGAGATGCGGGCGCGGGTGCGATGCGGCGGTGCGGTGTGGCGGTGCGTCACGGTGCGGCGGCGCGGGCGTCGCGAGACTCGCGAGGCCCGCCAGCGAGCCAGCGAGCGCTGACGCAACGCGCGACCTCTTTGTCCGGCCCCACGGACTCCGGCGGAATGTCCGCGAGGCCTCGCCTGCGCCGCGACACCGTCCGCGCTCGAGTAATTACGAATGTCAAATGTTATCGCACGCAACCGTCCGCCGCCTCGTCCGCACTCCAATGCGCCGCTCTTCATAAGAATAAAACCTGATATTTAAAACGGAACGTCCTTCTAACGCCGCGTAGTTGCGCCGACGCCAATCTACGATAATAATAAGCCGGGCTTCGAGATAGCCTCGCGCTACAGCGCTAAGAACCGCCGTACGGTTAGACGACTCGTCCCCTTGTAGCGCTCGAGCTGCTATAAGGTTCAATTTCCAGCGCTCACATAAGTACGGCCAGTTCTATGCGCGCCTGTATAGCTATTAAATGTATATAGAATATATAGTAGTAATCGCTCGACGCAGCGGTATTATGTCGGAAATATACGGGCGGCGCCGCGCCTCGAGCCGATTCACCGTTTCGCTATTTAGTTTGTATGGGAAGTTTATTTTAGATTTTTTAGAGTAATAGATGACGTTAGGAATTTGGTTCCTCTTGTAAAATATAAAGTGTAGGGTAAGCTTTCCTTGAAGTTATATGGGGTTTGTCTGGAGCGATAAATTTGAAGACAAAATTAAGACGACTATTTTTTATTAAAATTGAAATAGCAAAAAATTACATTGTAAAGTTATTCAATAAAGACCATCTATAATATTTTTTTATTTATATTAAATGGACAGCAATAAAAACGATTAAATACTTCAATTTTGAAAACATATCAAATATATCGATCGTGAATTGTCTAGTAGAAAGTGCTAAGATCATTCTAAAGTGCTGTGTAGTCCTCACATAATTAGAACTACTTATAGTAAATCAAAAAATAAATTATTTTTATCTCCACCCTAACAATTAATCACATCTCATAAATATGTTCAATAGTTTTCATATTAATTCGTTTAAAGAGAGTGACCCAGAATGTTTATAGATATTTGTATACTTATCTAAAATAAAATAAAAGTTTTTTGTGCACAAAAAATAGCAGTATTGTAGTCTAGATCTCCATGACTGTTATTTTCTGTTAAAAGTCAAGAAATCCTAACTATCGCACAAAAATTTCAGTCGTGATGTGCCAACTTTTGTTCATGTTTAAGTATGTGAGCACTTATTTTACTTGTTTTGAAAATAAAGAAAAATAAAATTTTATAAATAAAATAATGAGTCCAAACCACTTTCCTGCGGAAATATGTATGTAATACTTATGTGAAAATTTGGATCAGATGTTGAAATATTTTATCATAATATATTTTGTATTCTTTTTCCTAACGTAATATGCCTTAGAAACTAATGCAATCCATTAGGCCACTTTACTGGATCTTAAGTATTTTAAAAATAAAATAACTGTTTATTCCTTTAATAAAGAAAATTCTTCTAAAATAAGTGGCTTTTTGCAATATACTATTTTATTATACTACGCGTCCTACAACAACACCTCTTTTGAACCTTGTGTATCATACAAAATATATTGTTTAGCTATTGTGTTTACGAATAGGAAAGACCAAGTGTTATTAATGATCAACAATTTTCACTTTAATATTGTATAACACAGCGATTAACTACCATGTTATTAATTAGAAAAACCTGCATAGAAGAGAAAGAAGAAAAATTAATCTACTATTTCAAAATCAAATTAAAGTTTCAAAATTTTTCAGTTACAAGTCTCGTGCAAAAAAATTCTTATAGACAAAGCGGAACCTTTAAGTCTTTCTTATTCTGTTTCATTTTTTTAACTATTTATGTGGTGCGTGTTTATGTGGATAAGTGGATAAGTAATAACGTAACAATTAAGTAGCAAAATAAAATTAATATATAATTGAGTTTAAGAACGAGGAATTCGCATCGTTTCCTGCAACATGTTTGTGGCACTCAAAATGGTAGCTCTATTTTGGAGACAGTGAACACTAAGTAATATCTGAGCGAAAAGATTTTATTAAAATAGGTCCCCAAATTATGAAGGTTACTTCAATAATTATTAAGTTAATTCATTCTAACTAAAACATTATCTAAGCCATTTCATTTAACTGTCTCAAAAATTGTTGAAGCACAATTTTCGTATAGATAAGGGTTATTAAAAACAGTGAAAATTTTTAAGACTTGTGTGTATCCCGCACTATTTAAAACATCTAAGCCAACCAAAAAAGAATTGAAAGTATTAAATATGTCTTTTCGCAGTCAATTTTTATTAGGTGTACCTACACCCATCTGTGTTTACGTAAAGAAATATTAAAAAGCAGTCGGCTTGAGGCGCGGCGCATCCCTCTGTCAGCTATAGCGTGGCCTTATAGATGGTTGTTTGCGCTCACAGAGTGCGGTGAACAGCGCTCACCGGCGCCGGCGTGGTGTGCGTGTTCACGTGCACGGCGCACACAGACGCGGCGCGCTCGCTGTGTGCTCGTGTACGGTGCGTTCCGAAACCGCTCTCTATTCTATCTATGCGAAGGCGTCGTATCGCCACGTATAGCGGGCACGCTCGGGGCGAGGAATTTAGAGGCGGGGGTCGTATCGTTAATTGTTATGAAGTTGATTTCGCTCCTGAAATTCCGAAATAGGTATTTTGAAATAACGCCTCTTTTTCGAGACGGGCGACCTCTCTTGCGAACGCTCGTGCCAATTCTCCGTTAATTGTTATTAATCTATTTTCGCGAATGAGGTGGACGAGGCGTCGTGTTTGTTTTCATTGATAGCGGGAGACGGCACTATTGTGAGCGCAGTAGGTACGTTTTCGATCGTTCCTCGAAGCGCCCTTATCACTGCGGTGATAACGACGAGAATGAGGCCGTCGGTCTTGAGCGGTAGGGCTTACAATTGCATACGTAGCCGAAGATTCACGCTACGGGCATTCCGGCGTGCAAATAACGAGAAACAAGTCCATGGTTAGCTACGCATCAGTCTTAGGGTCATGATGGTAGAGGACGGTGATGCTGCGCTGGTCTCTCTTGTCGTATAGAACTTCGTTTCTCTGAGAAAAAAATCTTAAATCGAACAAAATGTAAAATATAGAGTCACGTAGAGTCGCCGTTCAGTGTATGGGGAAAACAAAATCATTGGATATTTAATACAAACAGAAATGATTGTGAACGAAATAAAACATTAATTTATTGAAACTAACTAGATAGCTATACCGAGGGTTTTAACAGATTGGCAAACCGTAGTCAAATTTGCTCAATACAGATTTTGTTATTTAAAACGAATAGAATAAAACATTCGAAATACGAACAAAGGGTTGCAGTGACTGAAATGTAGAGCTATAATATTGGCTTCGACTATATCCATGGTATTTTTAATCAACGTAATTAAAATTGTGAAATGTCGAGTGAGAGAATTACTACAAAACGATGGTTGAAGTAGATTGCGAGGTAGACAAGGATGCGCGCGCGGCATTCAAGAACTGGGAGCGCAATGAATAGGCACTTGTGATTTACCTCGCTGGAGTGTGCCAGCGTGACGTAGACGGTGTGCTATTTAGCTGAAAGAGCAGCTCTTCGTTGATTTTGACTCGAGGCAAGTTTCAATCGAGTTTTCATGTTATAGAAGCTAAGGTCTAACAGTAGCAGTCTGTACAAAGGCAACCCCACGACTGGGACAACATCTCTTTGTCCACAGCACTACGAATATAAGCATTTTTATTGAAAGTAATCGAACGTGCGTTTCACCTGAGGTATGGGCTGCAGAAGGTAGAGATTATCTCTATCTAATCTACTTTTTATTATGACTTAAAATACTGTTTGATTTTTATGTGGGGAATATTATGCCCATACAGGCTAACAATTTGGTCTCTACTCGAGAGGTCCCAGTGGTAGTCCCGAGTGGTGGACTACGACCTACATCCTTGCCACTGTTGGAGCAGCCTAACCCAACCCTACAGTGGGTCACTAACGAGCCATAGACGCAGTAATATTTAGGAGGATATGATCTCTACTCGAATAAATTGGAACCCATGGCTGGGCAAAACCGAACCTTAAAAAGTCCTTGGTATCAAACAGAAATTAAGCAAGAAACATAAATTCGGGAATTCCCGCGCAAGTTTTCTGAGCCGGATAACTGGAGGAAACAATGCTCTATACGATACGAGTATAGCAACCGAGCGGGATCGAACCCATACTGACTCTTATGCGTGTCGTAAGACAGCACTGCTATGCTATTGCGCTTAAAATATCTAATTTTATAGGGGTAGCGCCATTATAACTTGCGCAGGGAGGTTCCTTACCGCCACCCTTGTAATCCGACTGTTTTCATGGCTTGTTTCTGTTGAGAGGGTGGTATAACCGTTACCTACTCTGATTTTTTATGTTTTACAAGTAGCTTGTAAGTTGTTTGAATATTCAAGAAACAATCGTGTGTGCTGGCCTCCTGGCGTTGAACGGTCAGTGCAGTCTAGGAAAAGGTACAATTTGATATAATTTTTATACTGCTTTCTCTGCTACTCTATTTAACTGAAATAAAATTTATATACTTACTAATGCTTGCTTACTTATATGCAAGAGAGACGGCGACACGAAAAACGGCCCTAGGTAGTGCATAAAAGATAAATAACTCCCTAGTAAAAAATATATGCCTTCATTTAATTAATTTGTAAATAATATTTGAGATTCAGAGATAAAAACCTAAAATCGACTCTATCACATAAAAAGAAGAGCTTCTAGGTACCAGGGTTGCAGAATCGGCACAGAGTCATCGCCAGTTATACCCACGTTATACCAGTGGCTTGCCAGTTGCCAGCAGTATAACAATAGGAGTTTTTCCATCCATCGTTCGTGTTCACTCGCCAACGTTGAGTCATTGACATGCGACGCGCGAGCTCTACTCTGCCACTAAAAACAAGTTGAAATATTCATGCCATTCACGCTCTTATACCGTTTTGAGACTGTCTATAATCGGCTGCACATTCCAGCATATGGTCGTAACAGAGCTCTCAAAGAAATATGAAACTTAAAACAAACACGTTAGAGTCTTAATTCGAACGTGCCATACACGTGTGGTGTAACATGTGACCAACAACAGCCGCGGGGTTGCCAGAACACATGACATGACAGCGCTTTCTTACCAGCTGCGAATCAGCAATGCGTCACCGCCTAAGTATTTCCAACTTTAATTACTATCTTTAGAGTTTATAATTGACTAGTCAACTGAATACGCAACATTACTGAAACAGAACGATATCGTTAGTAACATTCAAGAATTCTGTGTAAAAGTTCTCAATACTTACCAAAACATTGATTTACATAGTAAATGACCTAATTTGGAGACCATACTGTTATGTATTTGTATACAGTCATTAAATTAAGTATCCCCTTATTACCTACCTATCTTAGGAAGAATGCATTCCAGAATGCATAACAGGGCTACAGTGTTGCCAGTTGCATATCACTTCATTTTGTGATAGCGCCTTCATACATTGTAATATAATTTCACTTAGTTGTATTCAAATGTAGAGAAAAGACGAGAATACATATTTAAAATTTTCAACACTAACTTTACTTAGTTATAAATAAATTTCAGAAAACTAAATTAAGCCCAGTAATAGAAATAACATTTTAAACACATAACGAAACGTCTGTATTAAAGCATTGAATATCCTAAACATTTGAAGAAATATACCCTTGAAAACCTAATCAACTTTCTCACACAATAAGATTGTTGAAAGAAAATATAAATAAGTTTTAAAAAGTCTTAACCAAAAGGCGGGTAGTTGGAAAACCCCGGCACGGTCGACCGCTCACAAAACTCGTGTGGTAGAGTCAGTCAATTACTTAGAGTTAAAATGATTCAAGTCTTAAAAAACCGCTTAACACCACACTACTTCTAGGCTACCTACTATAAAAATAGCTCATAAAAACAAAACTCGTATTGTGCAAAATAATTTCAAAATGGTGGGCGCTTTTCGTCGGGCGTCAGGCTGGGAACGAAAGGCAAGATATATCGTTCTCTTGCCACGGGTAGACGGGTCGACACGGATGGTCGGTTGTGAAACTCCGTGGAGTCCGAGTCGAAAGCTCGAGTCTTGTAGGGTTGCCACCCGTTCTATCTTTATATGTATATACCATATTACAGTAACCACGTATGTTAATGTGAACAAAACTCATATCGAATCTAGGATCCTCAGCGTCCAACATCTTAGGCACTGTGCCACACTGGGCCCCGATTCTGTATGACCATTCAGATTACGTGTCGATATTGTGTGTCATCAAACCGTACGTCATTTCATGAACTCGGCACGACAAGAACCTTAATTTCTATTGTATAAGGCACACAATAGATTGTCACGATATTTGACTTAAGCCTTTTTTTACTTTTTATCACGGGTAAGACACGACATTGCCGCGATACGAGTGTGAATGGTCATACAGAATCAGGCCCCTGGTCGTCTACTATTTGACAAGTCGTTGTAATTTTGCCCGATTAAGTAGATAAATTTTAAGGTTACTGGCGGGTGACGTTTAATTTTATGAACTTTACTTTTTTGTCAATTACTTAAAGGAAAATATATGTTCTCGTCCTATATAGCAAATACCAAAATAAACTATTATTTTCAATTATAACTGCAACATTTTTTTAAAAAAACGAGTAGAACATCGATAAAGTTGAAGTTGATCACCTATTGTTTAGGTAAGATAATCCTTAATTAACTTTCCAATGCAGGTATACTGTTCAGACATTTAAAATTATGATAAAATTTAATCCTGCTAAGTTAGAAACAATCTCTAAAACGTATGTAGAAATAAATAATGATTAAAATAGAGGTGTATCTACTATTTTAGTCTCTTAATTTCTCCCGTGTACCTGCCATATTTTGCAAACTCAAATAAAGAAAATACAATTTTTCTTCAAAAGAATGTGGCAACTCTAGTGTCGAGTCGAGTCAACCGAGCCGACTCGAGTCGTAATCACAAAGAATCGCTCGGTCCCCGACTCCCCGGCTTGCCCCTCGCTGTCACAGTGTAGTTAAGTCAGTAGTACTACCAATTTTTTTTAATGTTTCAACAGGTTGGTGTGGACTATGGTCTGCCAAGATTTCAGACATAAAACCCAATTTCGTAAACATTATGTTTACGAAATACAATTTTTAACGAGGTCTTATGTAATCTTTACTTAAACCCTTAAAACAAACAAACATTAAAATATTTGAATCCTAATAAAAAACAATTCCAACTAAGAATTTTTGAATGTAGAGTTCGAAAAATCGATAGGAACTCTACAAGAATTGATTCCAACTATCAATAACAAAAGGTAGAATTCATAATAATAATTAATGTCGGTAACTCCAGACGTTGATTTTTATTATGAAAATTTTACATTTTTTTAAATGATAATTAATGGATTATCATTTAAAACGATTTATAACTAAAGAAGCTATATGAAAAACAGTCTTGCATTGACAGTCTATTAGTTTTACTTCTTCAATAAATAGATATGTTATACCTAGGTTTTTCCATAATTAGATAGCGATAGGTACTCATATAAAAATCCCGGGTACAGAAATGTTAAAATCTAGACAGATCTCGAAAATATCCTTGAGCAATATGAGGTATCATATAAAATTCGAAAACACGGAGAGTTCTCATAGTCTGTGGCACTGGGAGCAAAACAAGCCGCTAGGTGGCAGCACATAGCCGCTATTCACAGTGTATATTATTTACCGCACGTATATATATATGTATGTCGTTATATAAGTGAACAGAAAGCTACGTTCGGTCGACGGCGGGCAGAGGCGCGGGGGCGGCGGCCCACCTACACGCCCGCGCTCACGCACACAACTGCAGGCCGCCGCGTATGTACGCGTCGTACAAGCGAGCGCACCAACCGACCGACTCGCTCGACGTATTCTTATTATTATGAAAGGAGAAACGGTTTTTGTAGGGCAAGAACTAAATTTGTAGTACCATTACTGCTGTCGATAATAAAAATCGTAAACGCATTTCTGCTCGCTGAAGTTTGCGGTTTCGCTCATAGATGTCGCGTTTCCTTTCGCTTTTCAGATTTGCAGCATTATTTAATATATAAACGATGTTTTCCTCCGTTGTATTACTGTAACCGTATTACTGCGTTTTATTTTATTTAACGCGTACGCTTATGTTTTTGCGATGCCTCTAATGGGAAACAAAAGCGAACGTTTGTTACGTTCGTGCGATTGTGATGTTAAAATTGGACGTTGATTTTACCTGTATTATTAAAAATTCGTGGACTCACTTAACACTGGCCGGTTGGAACGAGTAAATAGGTATTTATACTGATGCCAGTAGTTTGAATCAATACTCGAGTGTGAGATTCATTGCGTCAGTTTTGGATCGGTTTTTCGGTGTTACTCTATAGATACTCTACTATCTATACTCTACGATCTATACTCTAATGATAACAAAATGTAGATATAATTTATTCTTTTAAAGAAATATAATAGTTTCTCACACTAGTTTCTCAAGTAAAGAGTCAAAAAGTCGTGACTAACAACAAAGTTTGGCGGGCCGCGAGCCGAATTTACCGGAAGTGTTTTCCACAAAGAATAGTTTTAGCGTTTGGCGCCAAGACACGCTACGTGGCGCCACCGTCGCATTACGTCATGCGTGGCTGCTCAAGCGACACCTTCAGGGCTTATTCTACTGTCAGAATTTTTATTCGTGGCAAGCAGCTTTTTGATATTAAGGATTGATTATTTCAATATGGATGTGTTTGTGACATTACGGATTTTTAATACTTATAGTATATAGGTACCTAATATTGTAATCACAAAACTATTTTGTGGGTTATAAATATTAAAATCACGAAACGGTGACAGCGCAGTGGCTAACAGTTTGGCCTATTTTTCGAGGGATCCGAGTTCGAACGTTCGCACGTACCACGCAAAAATTATATGCGCTTTATTAATTAAATATCACCTGTTGTTACGGCAAAGGAAAACATCGTGAGGAAATCTGCATGCCTGATAGTTCTTAATAATGTTCTTAAGAGCATGCGAAGTCCACCAATCGTCATTGGGTCAATGCGGTGGGCTAAGGCCTACACCTTTCTCATTGTAGGAAAGAGCCCCGACCCTGCAGTGGGTCACTAATGGATAATAGGCCCACAAAGCTGCAGTGCGATCACCTAATGTTAACTGTTGTTCAATTGGCCAACCACATCACACTGATTGTTGCTACTTCAGGTGTCTCAGAAAATTGCCCCAAACATGATAACAACATTCTATGACAAGCATATTCAACATAAAAACGTGCTTAGTTCACGGCGGGTTATAAGAACATGGTACCGCTCCACGTGTTATATATTGGTTTCCGATACGGGCTTACTAAAAAGCTACTATTGTTCGAACAGTGTAATAAAAAGACTTGACTTAATTCTAAAATATTCTTGCTGTAGAGTCGACTCTACAATCTGAAGATTTAAGTTAGAAACGAATATTTACTATTGGAATTTTATTTAAATAAAATAAATTGTTTTTTTGTGGTCTTTTTTAATATTTTCCAAATGGCTAGCTTGCCACAGTTTCACTTAGTGCTGGCCAGTTGAAATTCGATTTAATGGCTGAATGGGTGAGATTTAAATTAAACCTTAAATCGTTTTTGAACCTCCTGAGAATAATATTAAAAAAATGGCTGATTTAAGATTTCGTAAGTGCAGAGCAACGCCGTCGCCGGCGTGCAATAATATTGAACGCCATTTTATCTTGCTGATTCAGAAATTTTCAAAAGCTCTAGTTTTTGGTTCTAAACTAATTTTTACAAGAACTCCAAGTTTTTGAATATTTTATAGGTTTTTTTGGGATGCAATTAGCATGTGTGTGAGCAGGGCCGGCTTAGACTATGCTGGGGCCCTTGACACAAGAATTCGAGGCCCTTTTGGAATTTAAAGAAAGCGAACTATACAATTTTATTTCAGTATGATCTGCTTTATTAATCAAATATATTATAATAATACAATATGTCATTAATGATATTAGTATGTATGCTGCTCTTTTTTGTTGTTCGTGTTTCGTTGTTGTGTGTTCGAATCACTCAAATTATTGTCGAAGAGAAATTGTCAGTCCTTCGGGGCCCTCTTGGATGGGGGCCCTGGGCACTGGCCCCGAGTGCCCTTTTGGTAAAGACTGTATTGTGTGTGAGTAGAAATCTGCTATTCGTTTAAAAATCAGATTATGAAAGTTTGAAAGAGTTTATAGGGTTAGATTCCATTAGATTTTTGGAGTTGATGGATCGTTTCATTTTAAATTGCAAAGGCAACATTCTCGTTATAAAACATATTTTGTATGAATCTTAAAAGGACAAATGGAAATCTATTGGTTGTGATTTTTTTTTCATTATTAAATAAGATATTTGGATATTTTAAAAGTTATACTTCCAGCATCGGTTATCATAATTTACAAAAGATCACACATTTTGAGTACATTATGGAGTACTCTCAGAAAAGCAGATTTCCTCGGAATTTTTTCAACTTTCCAGCAGGTGACATTTAATTGATGCAAAATTACTTTAGGAAATGCTTGATACGTTGTGCCTCGGCTTCGAACGCGGACCTCTCTAATAAGAGTTCTTACCAACTTACTTATTCGGAGTTCTTGGTTTGTATTGCTTCTCATCACAGGGACAAGGCATGTCCCCAAAATTTGCTGCGCCCATGAAAACGACATGGGTGGTGTTATATTTTAGTACAACCATTAATGATCTTTCTCTGACTAAAATAAACCTTTATTCCACGGCGGATTAAAAGAAAGGATTGCTATCTTCCCCAGCCAAACTTTACTCCTTTTTACATGCTTTTTATTTACATTCAATAGCTACAACCAGGTCATCATAAAAGTCGACAAAGGTGCTACTCCGATAACTGAAACCGTAGTGTCGAGGTCGCATGGCTCGCAAGTGGGCCAGGCCGCGCAAACCTCGTTACTGCGGCGTGGGCTGAACTACGCTGCTTCCTTCAAAACGAGAGATTTTCATTATTTTATATTTCAGAGTCACACAGATTCGTGTGAACATTACTTCAGTTTTGATATTTCGGTATTAGATATAGAAAATGGGCGTACCGAGCGCACTGAGACACCACCTTTGTTTCATAAAAGATTGTCATTTTAATTACTGAAGTTATGATACACCACAGTGGTGTGCTAGTTTACTGACCATCCGTTACTACAACTATTCGTAACATACCTATGTGCCTAATTGGAATCCGAGCCCTATCTGAAGTTGAGTGCGAATCCGTTTATTGTTGTTTCCTTTAAAAATAAAATAAATGTTTTTTTAGCCCTGCGGTGATAGCCCAGTGGCTTAAAAATGACCTCGAATTGACGGGTCCGGGTTCGAAGCCCAGTGGCACGCACCAATGACTTTGTAAAAAAAGTTATATGCGCTTTATAAAATTAAATATCACCTGCTGTTACGGTGAAGGAAAACATCGTGAGTAAATCTGCATGCCTGAGAGTTCAAAAAAAATGTTTTCAAAGGTATGTGAAGTCCAGCAACCCGCAGTAGGCCCGCGTGGTGGACTAAGGCCTACATCCCTCTCATTGTGAGAGGAGACCCGAACCTGTAGTGGGTCATTAATGGGTTAATGACAAATGTTTATATTCATTTTTTATTATTTTAACATTACAAAAAATTATCGATGAATCACAAAGTGACTTTCAATAACAAATACAAAAGAAATTTCAGGACAGCAGTTTACTTCTGTAACAATGGTTGCTATATTAAACACCTATTTTCCTTATTCTCCCGAAAATATGGATGATGCTCACAGTAAAATATTTCTGTGCTACAGCCACATTGTTATTCATTGGGATGTTATTGGAGGAATGGATGCCGACATCCAACCTCAAATAGAGAGGAAATCCTATCTCTGGTTGTATGCTTTGTTAATCATGAGAAATAAGATATTGCCATAAATAAAGTATCTCCGGCAACCATACTTCCCCAGCCGAAACACAAGGCATGAAGAACATGCTGCTTCACGACGGGTTTAGACGCCGGCCTTCATGGCGGTGAGATCCCCGAGCGAGCTACTATAGGTCTATCTAAGTATTCATTTTAATTTGCCTGGTGAACGCTGACAGTAAACTGGCTATTAGAAGGCAACTCGTGGTACGAGATGAGTAAGCGTTAGTGAGTCAACCTGTTACCACTAGTGAGCCTGGTGAGAGAACTGGATCTGACTACACTGATAAATACTGCAAATATTTAAATACAGCAGTATTTAAATTACAATGGACAGGTACCTACCGTTAGATCTGTTTGAAGAGAAAAACCTCTTGGAAATTTCTATCATTGTAATTTATTTATGACGATTGCTATTAATAACCCCCAAATGATAAGGTAGGTCCTGTACTTTCAAAATAAGAAATGAAAAATATGATATTGTATCTGGTGATGTAGAGTTTGTGAAGGTCTTCATTCTTCGTCGTCTAGGTCGAAGGTCCGTCAGGTCTTCTTCATAGTTATACATAATTGTACCTAGAATACAATATATTAATGTTAATACAGAATCGCAGAATTGGCTGGATTTTCAATTTCATATACCTAATAGAACATCCTAGTACTTTCTGTCTGCGACTTTGTCCTTGGTTGGAAGTTGAAGAAGAGATCAGTAATTTGTATTGCCTTTATGCAAATTATCTGTGCACAAAATTTTATCCAAATCTGTTCAGCCGCTTTTGCGTCATTGAAAGTTTTCTTTCAATCTGGAACCGCTCTCTTGACAGAACCGCCTACTGTGAGTGACAATTTTAGTCTCCATCATTTATTAGTGAGAGCTTCAAAGGCCAACACAACGGGAACAGAATACTTGTTAATTATGTGTGACAGGCAAGAAACGATCGCAAGTGGGCTAATTTGTAACGACTAGTCGCGTTTCGAGTGTTCCGTCGCGTGAAGCCAAACGCACTCTACGAGCCTCACCGGGACGCCATGGCGACGTCGCCGGCCATGTGTCCAAATTGTATAGTATTATCCTCAATTATCCTCAAAATTGTTGCACTTTGTTAATGGTCTTGTATGGACGCTATTATCACCTATTTATCACCTAAAAATTCTAAATAAACACTTTTGTACCATACGAAAGACGAACTTAATGCATTCTATTCTATAGTCAATTTATCAGACAAAAAGGCGGTGGTATTCGGTATGCGGATGACCAATTAGGTGAATAGTCTTGCAACTATAGAGCATAATAATTCAGTTCAGATATTATGTATTTATTGCGTTATTGCGCAATACAACTGCACTCTTAGTACCCATATAATATATACCTGATGTCTTCCACTTTACTGAACTTAAGCCTAAGTGTAGAATCGTGGCTTATTAGTTACTCACACTTTCATAATATATTGACGGAAGATCCACAGATGCAATAACCAAGAAATTTCTAAACGTTGCTTTGTTCAAAACGCCATGGAACAACATAGGTTATGTAGAGAAGCTACCTACTCACTTTTTTAATGAACGGAAAAACACAAAATCTTTAATAATAAATTCTTATCAATAAATTGTAAAAAACGTAAAATAATAACAGTTTAAACAAAAAATTCAAGGTAAAATGAATTTCCATTCCGATACAAAAATATTATTATATTTGATCTTGCCAAAAGGATAAGAATGCCGGTGAACAGCATTGCCACACGACTTATTACAAATCGAGGATTGTCAGTACAATATAGACAACAAGAAAATTATTAAGTTATACAAGAGCATTTAGTGACATGAATTTGAATAAAAATGTATATTTAATAATTACATAATAATTCACATTGCGTTCGCACATGTTTATCAAAGTTTTCCTCTGCGCGCAATTCGAGGAGAATCACACATGCTGGAGTATACTCGTACGTTGGTCAGCCAACAAGCCGGTATCAAAGCTTTCTGAAAACCCTGTTTGTTCAACTATCTAGAAATGCAACTGGTAATTATATTTATCTTTTTAACAGAGCCAAACCTCGTTTAGCCCTACACATGTCGTGTTCACTATTAACTGATGTTTATCAAATAAGTTTCTGGGTTCTGGTTTACCATGAGAGTAAACTAAGTACTCTTTTTTAAAGTAGTAACGGGCATGCAGGCTAAGTGACGTTAAGTGGTCACTGCAACCCATCGACACCCACTTCCAACCTGAGGTTGAATGTGGGTGCTTTGCTACTCTTGAGAATTAAGATGATAAAGTAAGAGTATCTTCGACAACCATACTTCCCCTCCAGCCGAAACTGCAAATATGAAGAACATTGAGTTTTAGTCTATTAGTTGGTCAGTTATCTATTTTTTTTAAAGTACCTGAACCACGCGTTTACTAAGTACAACATACATTTCCGATACCATCTTCCTGGCTGTATCTGTATATGCAACAAGATATCTCTCACTCTGATAATTACGGCGACTTCAGGCTCCAATTTGGATCGGCAATTCAGGCAGCCACTGCTGTGGAAATAGGTGAGGCGTTAAATATCCAGACTATTCCAGACAGACATCTGTTACTGCACTATGGATACGAAGCCGATGTAATGGCAAAGCTACCCCCAATAACTTACCCAATATTAATTCTTATATATAAAATTCTCATGTGGCAGTTTTAGTTACCATACTCCTCCAAAACGGCTTGACCGATTTTTATGAAATGTTATATGCATATTCAGTAGGTCTGAGAATCGGCTACTGTCTATTTTTCATACCCCTAAGTGATAAGGGTTGTCCACACCTAACATTTTTATTTTATTTTTTGGACAATTTTTTACTATTTTTATTTTGCAATAATGTGGCATCAAAAAAAACCATACAATCCTTAATTTTCACCCTTCTATCATTAACTCCTATTTTTTAATAGTCGACTTTTAAACGCTCAAAAACTTAGGTATATCGCAAAACAACGTTTGCGGAGTCAGCTAGTATTCAATTAGTTTTTTGTTACAATAATTCAAGAACGTTGCACATTCGTAACCAGGTAAGCTTTATTTTATTCATCCAGTTAATAATAACATCCAACTAATAAATTTAATAAAATCAATAGTAATAAGACGTCTTGTCACTTCATAATGTTCTCTAGTATCGAAGGCGTTCATTAATTCTAAAATATTTAAATAGTCGTTTAATACCTACAATCTACATAGCTACATTTTAAATGTTATTTAAATATACTTAAAAATCCAACTAAAAGTCAGTGTTTATTCTCCGTTTAAGAAGAATCTTCCTTGATGTCTCCTCAGAAAGGCCATAGAAGATCCCCGTTGTTACTGTTTTACAGTTTACTAATGTGTATTATTTGACATTAATTATTTTTATAGAAATTAAATAATACTCATTTGTACATGAAATTCAGTTATTTTTTATTGGACGATCTTTGGACTCCTGCCCGGAGCCAAGGCTCTGATAAACTTAAATGTCAATGTCTCCATCGATCCAAGAGCCGCTCAATATTACACAAAAACCAAAGGTCACTGAAAGTAATATTTTTTATAACCCTTACGACAAAGTAAAAGACCGAAAGGAAACGATCAACTTAAAAGTTTTCTTGCAGTTTTTGGTACTGATTGTAGGCGATATATTATTGGCATTAACCTTGAAAAAATTAAATTTTCAAAGGTATAAAAAGAAGGTAAATGAAATCATTTAAAAGTAGTCAGTATTTTTACATAATTATAAAAAGGTGGTAGATTATCTAATTAATTTACGAATCAATAGTAATATTTATTCAACGTTATTCCAACTTATTGTACGTATTTTTCTATTTTGAATAGATACCAATTCATGAACTTACATTATAGTATTAAAGGAAATGCAAGCTACATTCATGCGTAGCAATTGTAGCTGTACTCGTAACGTGTCCGCTACGAAAATTGACAAAGCACTTCCTAAGTTTACAATAATGATTCACTACTTAATACTAATATGTACTTTATTTAATACTTTTCCTCATTTTAACTCCGTAAGAGTGTTAGTGTGTGTGATGAGTGTGGAGAATAAACATCTTGTTTTTTTTTATATTTTTGTATTTGTGTATTTGTGTATATCTAAATGTATTTTTAGTTAAATAACTTAAAACTTCGCTTATTTTATTCGTTTTACTGCTTATTTTCCGATCGCTGTAGACATGGAAAGGAACAATATGATTTTGATTACATAGGACTCCCACATCCCCCAGTTGGCATTAAAGACCCGACATTAAGGATTTCCCACGAAGAAACGTGGACAACTTTATCCGGTGATCCGATTGACTGTTGAATATTACTTATTTTGTTAAACAACGTGTTTAGCGACAATATCGCCACGTGACTAATGACTGGCTTTGGCTGCTGGTAGACTTCTATTCAAACTCAAAACTTTATTGAACTCTCTCCCAATACAGGTGGTCGTCTCGTCCACGCGGCGATCAGGTGCTTCTTACGCCGACATTATGGCTGAAACACTCGAAATTTACATAATATCTGCGTAACAAATCTCTTTAAATGAAAGTAAAAATTAAGTTGGGTTGTTCTCCAGATGGTCACCTCAAATAAAGAATCTTCAGCAACCAAACTTCACTAAACGAAGCACAAGTGAAGAATGCTGCTTCATGGTGATGACTTCATTTCTACAATGGCTCTACACTACCTACCTATACGATAATTTAACTATATGGGTGCATTTTTCAAAGAGCAAAGTTAAGAATCTTTGTAGTTCCCACCCCTATATGAATTTAGTTTAGGATATAAATAAAATCGTTGCAGAAAGGCTGTTGTTGTTGTACCTAGAACAGTACGTCCTGCCTATACTTACTTTTACTCTCCAACGTCGATTTATTTTCCGAACCTCATTAGTGTTATCTCTCTAATTCTCGATATTTTTTATAAATAGCCAAATAAAATTGCTATGTTCTTAAATCATATTTTTTTCTTCAAAAAGGGTAACATAACCTACTCGAAAATAACATACCTACTCGAAAATACTTAATATTATAATGTATTAAAAATATAAGGTATTAAAAATTAAAAATTGTACTATGGTGTGTTTAAAGGATTAGAAAATACTTTTGCCGCAAAAAATATTTATTGATATAAAAGACTTTTTTTAAAACAAGCAAAATATTGGCAAATCGGGGCAACCCTTGGCCGTTATTTCCAGCGAGCGGTCGAGGCGTGTTGGTCGAGACCTTTGATGAAGCAAGAGCATTGCTGCGACTTCAGGACTTTCTTAAGGAAAAAATCATAAGAAATTATTGTGTATTTGTAAAACCTGTTTATGAACAGAAAAAAAACACCTCTAAATCTGTCCATTTGTCTAGGACATTATTCGATGTATTTAGCCATTCAGCTTTACCCATTCTTCACATGCCTTTGAGATCTTTTTTTTTTGAACTCTCAGGCATGCAGGTTTCCTCACGATGTTGCGCACATAACTTTTTTTTACAGTCATTGGTGCTTGCCGCTGGGATTCGAACCCAGACCCCTCGATTAAGAGGTCGAATTCTTAGCCACTGGGCTATCACCGCTATGACTAAGAATAGTATCAAAAAAAATTCTAAAATCATGTAACGTAACGTCATCAAATGTAACGTTTGATAAGTCTTAGTGTCGTATAACTCTAGGCTTACAATGAAATTCGGTTTGAATCAAGAAACGCTAAATAATAGATACTGCACAAAAGTATGACTAGTAATGACAATGTAATCGCAGTGGTTTAAACTACTCAAAACTAAACGATACTAAGATACGATTTACGTAATGAAAAAATCGTACGTAAATAAAACCATCGTTTTTCATTGCGTCATTGTTATATCGTACGTAGGTACTGCAAATGCCAATAATGTGTTTCATGTTACGGAATTAGTTGAAATTTAACTCTTTGTTTGATAGCAATAATTTTCGAGCAGTCAATAACGCTTCCCGCACGTGGAAATTGGTTAATTCTGAATTGCTGGTTCTTGGAGGTGATCATTTCTTTACAGACTAAGCCATTGATGATGATAGATCGGAATTGATTGTGAGTTCTAAGAAATTTTTTCGTAGTGCCTCACTGTCAAACAACCTGATGTAAGTGGAAGTGGAAAACAAAAACATGAAAAACATAAGCTTCACGGCATGTAAACCTCATTGGAGGATGGATGTCATCCATCACCGATCATTAACCCGAGACCAATATGATTATATATGTATGTTTAATAATCCAGACCTCTCCATGTGAAGAGAGCTCCATGTTCAGAGACTCACAAAAAGAACTGCTCATGGAGTAAAACACAAATTAGATGTACAATTTTATGTTAGAAAGTTTTCCATAAGTTTCTAGAAGCCTTATGTGCAAGGCTGCACTCGGTCAACGTGACTGAATATGGCCTATAAATTATTATGGCCTTCAAAAAGAGAAGTTTCGTGAATGGAATTAGTTCATGAGGATGAACTTTCGTATAGTATTAATACACTAGCTGACCTGGAAGATTTTGCTGTGTCAATTAAAGAAGTTTCATACGAACATGTGTACGATATAAACGCATTAAAAGTATGTACCTGTATAGGACACTCTCCAGCCTATGAAGTATTTCCAAACTAAAATTCGCGAAGCTACGATGTGAAAGAAGAATACAATTTTCCTTGATGAGAAGGAGGGCTCCTTCTCATGTACTATCTCAATGTTGGTATCATTTACCAAAAGATTTTTAAGTCCTACTGGAAGTTCTATGAGGTAGTTGAACGACGTCGAGCAGGACCTCCGGGCTATAGCAATGAGAAATTAGAAGGCAAAAGCCAAAAATATTTACAATGACGAACACTACGAAATAATTTTTTTTGTTATTAATGTTCTCATGTAAGTGACTTATGGAAGTCTTTATGAGAATAAATTTCTTTAAACCTAACCTAATATAAGAATGGAAAAATTTGGGCATCAGACTGAGGCCCACCTGTTGCTTGGCTAAGACGATGATAATGATGATGATTACCGGCTCTCTCTTCAACTCTTCAGCTTTATTATACTCTGTGGGTGTAGCTGTGGTGTAGCTAGTTACAGTTCTTCCATATTGCTGCAAGGCAATTTACTATTTTCGGAATGAGGTCAAAACTTATTTTATAAGGATTGCCTTAATACTCAAATGGGTCGATTTATTGTACTCAGTAATCGAATTTTACAGTCCATCAATTTTTGTAAGAGGTGCAATGATGTGTTGCTTTTTCAGTATTAAGTGTGGTGTACATAATGTATGTGCAAATTACTACGAGATTAGTTGATAATTTTACAGCGCACAACCATCCATAAATCAATCCATATTCACCTCTCGATATCAATAACGATTTACTAATAATACTTATACCATAAGGATTAAAGTTTGTATTGGTTGTCTATCGTCCAATAATGATCTTCATCATGACAAGACTGATCTTCATCATGGTTTTAACAGCCAAGGAGCAAAAAATATGCCCCATTAGGGAATCGAGTGTCCGAAAATAGGTCTTGATAATAGTATTATAACTAAATACGAGAACTTATTTTTTATAAGAACAGGCAAATAGGCACACGGGCCACCTGATGTTAAGTGGTCGTCGTCGACACGAGCATTACGTGTAAATTTTCATAGTGTCCCTTTTGTTGGTGTATTAAATAAATAAAAATACACATAAACAAAGAAAAACAAGCGAAGGCTATAATTGCTGTATTATGCTTAAATTTTATAAATTAATTTTATTATTTTAAGATGTCTTGGCAATTGTTTGGAAAGCCTCTTCAACCGGGAACTTTGGAGCCTTCGCATCAGACGAGAGGGCTTTATATATTTAGTTCTTTAATTCAAGGCTAACGCCAACAAAATAATACTTAGGTATATACTAGTGTGTTATGAAAAGATATTTATTCTCCTGGGATTCCAAAGTGGAAGTAAGTCAGTAAAGTTTTCTCAGAAGTGACCTTACCCTCTGCGACGCGCGACGTGAGCCGCCGAGTGGAAGGTTCACATAACCATTTCCGAGAAACACTGGAATTTCACTGGCTCTGCACGGTAAAATAAATAGGAATCACAGAAATACTAGTATAGTTAGATAATATGTTTTTCCAGGTGATAGACCTGGAAAGGTACCGTCACCCTCTTAATCCGTCTCAAACGGCATGTTTTTTGTTGCGGTTAGGAAGGTCTAGTTGTCAATGTCATTTTCTTGTTCAAAATGTGTGGTTTTTTAAATACCTACTCAGGTTATTTCAGTGCCTTGTCAAATTTTTGAGCGCTTTAGCGATGCCGTCCGTTACAAACAGATTTTTTGTTCATGTCCAATTTGGTAAACCATCTTGGCAGTGCTTTTTATTGAAAAAAAAGATTAAAAATAAATTATAGTTACAAGAAATTAGTTTCAGCATTAAATCACACTTCGTTTTTAAATCTTTATAATAAGATGTCTGCGTAATTTTTAAATTGCAAATTAAAATAAAAAGACTTCGTAAGATTACTGGACTATACAAGGACCCAATAGGCGCGTTGAAGGGACAAAATGTATTAACTTTTTAAATTTTATATACAAAGGTTTTCAATAATAATCAGATAATACTGTGTTTTTCTTATAATGTCTCCTCCGAAGTTACTTTTAGGTTCTAGCAAGCAGTGCGGCGCGGAGACTGGACGCTTCCGGGAGCCGCTACCCGCTTCCGGAAAACTCCGCTCGGCTAACCGATACAATTAAATAATTGCTTACCGTTAAAGATCAATTAATTGTACTGAATCTACTATAGAATTAAATATCGATTATTTACAGTTTAAAAATTATTGGTATTTGATTTTTAAGGGTCGCTTACTTCTGTGCGATCATTTTTTATGAGAGGTGCATTTTCATATTTTATGCAGAAAAATGAATATTATTCAATCTTTTCTTTTCTTTTCAATACTTTATAAAAATCGGGACTATAAAGCACTCATTGCCGTCTTACTTTAAAACACGATTAGGCTACCATTGATCAGTTAATGAATTCCACTGTTAATATTTTATCTTCATTGATTAAATCGATCCTAATTAGGTAAATGTGTATAAATAAATAAAAACGAAGTTTGAAGTTGCTAAATTAAATACTAAGATAATTAACTTTAATATGACGTTAAACGATTCCGGTACCTACTACAAAGAGTGATAAGGCTAAAAAATGTCTAAAATACATAAATCACATATTTCTTGTAACATTTCTGTTGAAATTACTTTTAGGTTCTTGCAAGCTTCAGTGAGGTGCGGAGACTGGGCGCTTCCGGGAGCTGCTACCCATTTCCGGAAAACTCCGCTCGGCTACCCGAGCTTAATATAATTGCTTACCATTACCCGAGAATATAATAGGCATGATGACAGTAATCAAGTATCGCCAAAATATTTATCTGATCTAATGAAATAGGATTCAAAGATTTTGAAACATGTATTTATTCTCTTATTAATGTCGAGATTAATAATTTATTTGTTAAAATAAATCTACAAAATACAACAATCCGCCATGATAGCTAAAACACCCATCAGATCGAATTACGTCAAATTACGTCACGCCTTAGTTAACGTCATTTTTTTCGTAAGCATATTATACGCGATCTGTCATTTTTTACTGAGCCGTGGCGCAATGACAGACGTCATGACACGGGCGCGCGTTTTGGACCGAATTTGAAACTTAAAATTTAAACGTACTTTTATTACACAAAAACCTTAATTTTCTACAAAAATATGATATATTTTAGACATAATAGAAACTTCTGAATATCATAGAAGAGTTTTTGAAAATTAGTCATCATGCCTATTGTTAATTGTACTGAATCTTCGTTCGAATTAAATATTGATTGCCTACTTATTATTTATATACAGTTTAAAATTATTATTTCTTGGCTCTGATTTTTAAGGATTGACTTTTTAGATGTCTTGATAGGAGTAAAAAGTGAATTAGATTACAGGTTCCTATATATGTATGTGTCAAACAGATGAGAAGATTAGGTACAAATCTGAGAAACTGGGCTGGGCCTTATTAGGCCCATTCTTATTCTAGTACTTGTCAGTAACTGCTACGGTTGATACAATTAAAAAAGTAGTTTTACTCTTTTAATAAAATATTAAAAGAACAATGTTTCACAGTGAGAACGTGAGCATTATGTACTTTTTCAAAAACCAGACGATGGTTTTTTGGTGAAATTTTATTTTATTTTTTCATGATGAATATGAAATCTTTTACAAACTTTTAATTTTTGATTAGTGCATCAATCACTATTGTATCATGAATTCGAGTAATTTATGTAACATACCTACATATTACAAAATATTAAAATCATCAAATCACTGCAAGCAAAAACTAGAATACAATAAATTTTCCACAAAATAGCAGGTAACAAATAGCAATTTTAACCTCGAGCCCATAACGAAACAAGGGATTTGCTTACATTAGGTAATGAACCTATCGATCCGATGTGATGAAATGATGAAAACAGTAGCTTTGTACCATTATGTAAGGAAATAAGTGAAAAATGGTCAGTTTTGTGAAAATGCTGATTAAAAAAGTGTGATAAATTTTCACGGCGAGACGAGCTTACCCACGGTTGACGTACCTACTCGTAGATGGCAAGTACCAGACGAAAGTTGGATTGGTGACCGTCCAAAGTTTTCGCGCGTTTTTCTAATTGAAGTTTAATTCTGTGTTTGATACAGCACTAAAATGAGTTGCTGTTTCACGTTTCAAGAGATTAGAAGATCGGGCTCAAAGGGGCGCGTTAAATAAGAGAAGAACCACGGCTGACAGTGAAGAGATGAGGTTGTTAAACTAAGAAAATTTACTTTGAGTGGTTTTAAAAAACAATGTTGGTAGGTTACAAGCTGCTACCATCCCTAAGTTTCATCGTTGTCAGCTGCGGCTGTTCACTTCAAAGGTGGAATCATTGTACCAAGTTCAAACAAGATCGAACTACCATCGCTGTTTACTGAGTCAAAATCTGTATTCTCACATTTCCTAAATAGAATTTGAGGTTTTTTTGATATAGAGTCACTCAAGTCACGCATGTTTTTCGGAATCCAATTCCTACATAGGTAAAGCAAATCCTGAAGGATTTTAAACTTTATCAAAATTTCAGTGCTTAATTCCAGCTTTTCCCCAAACCACAGCGCATAGATAATAAACTTCTCCGCGCATGGCGCAGTCCAAGTCTATTGTCCCTATAATATTTTATCACAAGCCTAACTTTCAATTATTTGAATCCAATGAATTTGTCTATGATGGAAATCTGGAGCTCTGGACTGAGACCGAAATAGATAGGCCGGAGTTGATCTGTGTAGCTGCCCCTAAATAGAGTGCGTAATAGGAAGGGGAGGCCGGAGGGCAACCCTCTCCCCGCGCATGCGCGCTCTACACACTAAATATTGGTTTTATTTTAACGCTTTTATTGTTTATTCTCATTACTATTATTTTATCTCATGTTTTAGTATAATTATTATCATTTGTTCTGTCAAATTCTCTTTCTTAACATAGGTAGGCATTGAGGCAAAGCGTGGATGAACACGTACGTAAGTAGATATGTGAGAACTATTATTAATTAATTAATCACCTTAAATCCCGCTTTCGAAACAATTTTCTTTAATTTGGATTTATGTAGCATGATTAAAAATTAAAAAGACAAATTCAAACATTAAAAAAGTTCGAAGTTTCATTACATACAGCCGAATGAGCGCGAGCGCTTATGTGTGTGAACGTAGGGTGCGAGGCGAGTGTCACCCGTTCGACAGATGTGCGCTGCACGTGGCGGCCGGGCGAGCCGCGTGCTCTGCGCACAATGGAACGCCATCCGAATAAAGATGGCGTCGTCGAGAAGGGAACTTTCCCGCTCTTTTTTGCCACCCTTTGTGTTATCATTTTTATTGCCAGAATTTATTTATTTAGATGGTACCTAGAACATATTTTATTTTAGGATAGCACTTAAAAGAAAAGTTTAGTGTTTTATAAAGGTTTTATACGTTCAAATATATTTTGTGATTGTAAGAAAAGTCGGATCGGATAGACTTCTCTTGAATATGAAACTACTATGTTTAATTCAAATTTTTATTCAATTTGTAAATTTCAAAAATGTTGTCATTCTTAAAAAATGATAAATTGACCCATTCTTATTTTTATGAGGCACACTCCCATTTTTTGATTAATTATTTTAAAAAAATATATTTTACGCAAAATTGGATGGTGCTAAAAATGAGGAAGTATTTTTTTTTCATGTCAATGTAGCCTGTATAGAGTTGAACCTAACTTAGAGAGAATATAAAATTTTGGTTTAGATCTAACCACAACCTCAAAACGAAAATGGATAAGTACTTCGTAAAACTAATTTTATTCATAATAAATCAGATGATCAATAATAATTGCAGAATTTTTTAAATTATTTTAGAATAGATTTTTCTTTCGGCTTGCAGTGCAGCGTCGTAGCCGATCACTAATTTGTACGACGGCTCTATTTTTCGACTGCATATTTCGGGAACGAAGTTGCTCTACTTCTGTTCTGACCGGCTTGCAGTAATAATGAATGAAATGAATAAATTCGAACTACAACGCTGCAGCTAAAAAAAATTAAAAAATTGGTAGGGGAAAAGTGGCATGAAGGAGCCAGGTTTTGAAGGAGCCATTTGCATTATTTCCGTAGTTTAGGGTTAAATCTAGTTGGAAATTATATTTTTAAGTGGCAGCACTGATTTCCTGTTACCCACAAAGATTTGGGAGCTCTCTCTCTCTCTTGGCACTAAAAAGTAAGTATTTTACTTATTTTAAATTATTTTTATTGGAAATGGAGCTATAAGGAAATGTGAGCTAAGAATGCCTATCGTGATTTTTTATTTTATAAATATTTCAGTTGTAGGTAAGCCAAGTACTACCCTTTGCAGAACAAAATGATATAGATTCTACCGAGATCGCGCAGGGGTAAATATTTCCACCCTGCGGTATCCTACAAATATCGGCGAGGGAAGCAGATGCCTTGCGCAGAAGGTTCCACTCTCCTAAATTAACAGAAGAACGATACTTGCGTATACCCTTTAGTAGTTACAATTTAAATTAGAGGCTGAAATTTTCTAATAGAATCGGTAATCACATTTTTTGTATATCTTATGTAGAGAAATTATATTTCATACCTTGTTACGTAATGTCCTTTATTTATTTTCATAGACTATGTATTTTATTTATTTTTCTTAAGAAGACACATGATTGCCTCAAATTTGTTCTTTCTACAACCACATCTTATATGTAGCACGGAGGCAGTTCTTCGAATAAGTAGTTTCACTTAAGTACTAGAAACAAGTGAAAAATGATTTTTAATAATAATTCATCCACATAATATGTTTTTTTTAATTTCAGCTACCTACTTATTCTATCATTTTTAACTAAATATATGTCCTAACAATTAGTAGTGATAGTTCTTCGTACTAGACAGTAAATTTTAAATTACACTTTTTGAGACGTTTCTGACGTAAATATAAAAAAAATTTACATAGGCAAAATATTTCAAGACCTCAAATTTTACCTTTTAAATGAAATTCTAATCGCATATCACACTAATATAATTTTGTCAATCATGCTATCGTTGTTTTATTATCATTGTAAAAACACAATCAACTAGACTAGATATTCGTAATTTGAGATTTTTAACAATGATTGTATTGTAATTTGATAATTTCAGGTAGACTTTTAACCGATCGCTTTAAGGAGTTTGGTGCAGAATGCTCCAGGCTTTCCCCTTTTGTAGAAAGAGACGCGTTCCAAGTAGTTAGCTTAAAAATTGTTGCAATCTTTTAAGAACCAATGTAGACATTACAAAAACCACCACGGCCTTTATAAATCTGTATGAAGTGCCAAGTGCTTGTGTATCTTTAGCTTTAGGAGTAGTTACATTTACAAATGCAGACAATTTGATACCTATGAAAGAATTAATAAGTGTGAAAAAAAGATGCAGCGTTCACTTGAAATGAAACGCCTTACCTATTTATTTTATTTCTAAATAAAAATATACAGAGCTTACTTAACCTATTGTCGTTTATGATTCCTAGCATACATTCTAGTACCATCAACTCGAAAATAAAAATCCTCTGCTTACATTGCCTGATATTCAACTTTGGTACTAATATGTCTAATTTAGGCCTAGGTCTTTTCAAATCCTTTTCAGTCCACACGCTTTCTTGAATTGCTAAAAATTATAGTGGACCTGTCTATGATGACTCCGCAAGCTCTCTCGACCATAAACATTCTGATTTAAATTTATAAATTACTAAGAATAGCCTGCCTGCTCAAATGCTAAAGATACATTTTAAATAGGATTCGCACACTATTTCGCCAGTCTCTTAAGCGTACTTTATATCAATTTAAATTCCATACGCCGCGTGTTTACCAGCGGAAACCGCTGGATACCCAGCCCGATATTAAAAAAGCGAAGTAACGCTATCTATTCCTGCTAATGCAAAGTAGGTAGTAATTCGACATTCACCTATACTGATTCTGTGACTTGGTCGACCGCAGCGCTCGTCATTACGCCGATGGTCAACCGGTTTGTGATCGCATCAGAAAAACAGCTACGGCCGTACGATATTCCAGCGACAGAGTGAGACGAGAGAGCGTTTTACGTACATTTTAGTGCACTCAGAAAAGAGAAACGTTCAAGAACGCTGTTTCGTAGCAGAGGCGACCGAGCGTGATCGTGGAGCGCGCCACCAATTCGGTGTCAAAAATTTATATAACGCTGCGAATTTTATCAAGCAAGCGGACCAATTTGCCAGTGTTAACGGCGCGCAAGCAATACAGCCGCTAGGGCAACTTTTCAATGTAAGGCCTCGCGAAAGGCACCGTGGGTGTCCATCGGTCCTCTTGACGACGTAAGAAACCAGGTTTCTCTTCCCCTTCATTTCCTAGATTAAGAAAAATTTTTACTCCCTAAAACACCTTCAATAGCCTTAATACTTGTGGGCTCAAGATCTCTTACGGAAAACACCAGTGTTTTTATGAAGCAAATACCAGCGTAACAAACTAGTTTACATAATATGGCTTTTATAATTCAAATATAGATATTTTAAAAGGCTGAGCGGGATACCTACATAAGAAAACTATATTTTATAGATGTCAATAAAATTAAAAATACAATTTTTGATCTACAAAATTCGTATATTCCGCCATCTTTCAAACTTGATTGAAAAAGGCTTGCCAAAAACAGTTGTATGTAAATATCCGAAACCACCGTAGTGCAAAATTACCAAAATAAGAACAATGCCCCTATTCAAAATTTAAATATAAATTAAAATATAATTTTTGGAAAGCCGTGGGAATACGCAGAACCTGTCACTCTACGAATTGGACGGCGAAAGGTGCCCGCGACTCTACTCTACTAGAAAATAGTTTAATTCCTTATTATCAAACTTCTTCGAACTTATTTTGTCTTATCGTTAAAAATAGAGGGATGTAAATTGCTTAATAAGTAATCCTAATTGACCAACAAAATAAGTTTAAAAAAAATATTATTCGTAAATACGTCTATCTTAAGTAGGTGTGACGACTTCCGCTACTCGGCAAGAGATGGCGCCACGGGGATCCCTAATCACGCTATTGAAGTTTTCTGGATCAGCATCATATCTTTACACAAACCTCCGAGATGACGTTATCGAAACGGTCTAAAAACTGCCAATCCCCAGGTACAATCACCGCGCCTGGATGTGGGAGATATCATTGCCTCTACTAACTCAAATTTATTTTTGCTGAAATCAAATTCAAAGATTTGATACACAGCGCTAATAAATAGGTTATTAGGAGTTATCTATGTTACAAACAAACAACCACACTCTAATTTACAATGTTGGTAAAATTTTGGAGTTTAATGACCCCGACCCGTGACTCGTCTCCCCTGCCTCTAATTTTAAATTTGTATGACGGTACGGTACACACAAAGGGTATTGTCGGAGATGACCTGTTTGGCGCAGTGGTTAACATGTCCGTGCGCGATGAAGAGGGTTCTAAGTTCGATTCCCAGCGGAGTAAGAAATTGGAATGACAAGTTGAAGTTTCTATTTGTTGCTAGATAGCTATTATAGAAATATTAATGTAGTTACTACAATACGTACTATGCAAAACATTACCTATTCAAACATCTTGTATATATAGGGAACTTTATTTAATGCCATTATAATAACTTTCTTATTAATTGTATTCAATTGCCCCCTGAAATTAGAACTGATATAATTTTTTCCAAACTGATAATGATGTGCCTACAATTTTATGAAACGAACCTCAGGCTCAGTTTTACTTAATTACCCACTAGTTGAACCCGGCCACGCTTTGCTATGGTTCAGTCCTGAATTAATTATTTTAATTTATTAAATTATATTCATATTTCTGACCTTCGTACAAAGATACCCCGGATATTTCCCCCTTAAAATTGAAATTTCTAAAAAATGTCTGATAATTCTTCGTCAATAAACCTAAATTTCCGATTTCTTGCCTCACCCGCTTTGGTTTTGTGCTGATTAAAGTCTGTCACTACACTACAAAAGTTAGATAGATTCAACTAAACCTAGAGGTTACGTACGTAGATAGATCTAAATTTTAGACTTTTTGTTCGATAAATTTGTAAAATCGAGCATTTGTCATGAATTTAAATCTTTTAAACAAATTCATCCTCATTTCGAAAATAACTCGACACTATTGCTTTATCGACAAAATTATCCGCCTATTGTCCGAGTCCATGTGCAATTTAACAGTTATTTACGGAAATACCTACTTTGTTAAGCCTATATTAATTGACCCTTGAAATCAACAAATAAAATATTGTTCACCCTACCATTGTATACCATTTACAAGTATATAATATATTTTTTTTATAAAGTAAAAGTGGTGGTCAAAGCGGCCCTCTCGGCGCCTTCATCTCTCTCTCTGTACGTGGTCATGAAAGGGACGTAGAAAAAAATATGGTTCTTCGTGGTTCTTAATCGCAGTGTTATTTCCCGAATCTAACCGTACGAAAACTACCGTCTGTTATGGTCAAACTTTGAATTTAAGCGCAAACAGGACCTTGGGCGTCCTCATCTATCCGAGTACATCTTGTGCAATGATAGAGTGCTAAATTATCACAGAAGTACAAAAGCCCAGTGCATTTTGTAGTATAATAGGCGGCTTAGTGGCTTATATGCGTAATTTGAGGCTACTTCATTGTTACGTAGAACATTATCAGCTCTCTGGCAAAACCTAGGTTACATTTGAATTTAGTATTTCCGGTGTTTCCTGACTAATCACACGCTACTTGCGAGTTGCTATATCCATCTACCTATCTTCGACTACTCTTATAATTCACTGTAGAGCTTTAGGCACCTTGCTGCCCCACCTTCATGACCAAGTAGTATAGAAACAATTAAAATGATAAATATTTAAAACGCAGCTACCTTCAACGCAGTCAACAATTTATTCCGTAGGATTTATATTGGTTTTAAATTTTTATTTAATTAATCAAAATGCTCTGTGAAATCTTAAACTACTTAACTCATATTCGTGCAAATAAACTAAAAAAACAGACCGCAAGAAGCAAAACAAGAAGCAGTTTTTAACTATGTTCTTATTTTATGTAACTCATATTCGCGCAAATAAACAATTCTTTTAATTGTATTCATTTGCATACCTGAAAAGTTACATTTATATGGGTTGATCAAAATATACGGACTGTGGACTAACCCATATTCGATTTTAATTTTGACACTCGCGCCAGTCGAGACAATCGAAACTAACAAGAATGAAATTTGGTTTATACCTGTTTTGAACACAAGAGGAGGTTCTCGACTACTCACTAACTTGGCTTGCATCGAGGACCGAGGTGAGCGTATAGAGGGTGTAAGGACGCGAACGAAGGGCGTGGGGTCGGCTGCGAGGGCGCCCGCCCAAGGGTACAGGGACATCGCTGATATCGATGTGCCCTGCTGGTACGAGTATGACGCTCGGCGCATAGGAATAATACATCGTAGCAAATGTTTTTGAAACTGAATTGAACTTATTAATTCATAAAATATTACTAAACATATAATTGTATATTTACATATGGATTTATAAATAGGTAAACATTGTTTCTAAACTCCCTTATAAATGTGTGGTCATAAATAAATTAGACACGTACCGATAATTTAAAAATAATTTAAGAAATTTAACGTACACATCATAACTCGTCTACTATCCAAAGCACCCTGAACAATCTCTGTCCTGCAGTAATTAAGTCCTGCACTAAGTTGTAAGAAAACTCCAACACTTCCAAAATAGTGCAATTCAATTATTTATTTTGTCACTTCACCACTAATAATTTTACTTGATTTGTATTTACTTGATTGTTATATTCAATAGACGAGTATTTTATAACATCTTTAACAATAGGACAGCGAGAATAAGAATAGGAAGTACAAAAACAGGTCACTGTTCTTTTTTCTGGCGGGCGGCATTCGATTTACTGAAAAAAGAGATAAGACTAGTGTCAAACTACTATATAAGAGATAAACATTCACTACCTATTAATTTAATGTTCATTAGTTTTTAAATTACAGCCATTGAAAATATTATGAAGAACTTTTAGGCACGTACGTTTCCTCATGATGTTTTCCTTCACCGTTACGGCAGAAGGTAACATTTATTTTTGTAAAACGCGGATAACTTAGAATGGTGCGTGCCAATGAGATTCGAACTCGGATTTCTCGAGTAAAAGACCGATTTTTTAGCCACTGGGATATCACCGAATATTTAGTCCCATAATTCATCATAGTGAAATCAATATTACCTAAACAAAGAGTATATTATAGGTATACCTCCTAGATACTTAAACGATACATATGCTCTATATCTAGATCTTATCTCTGTCTCCTAAATTAAATTTTTAAAGCAAGCAAATCTAAGCACTATAACTGCCATCATTTAAGTCAGGTTCCTTTTCCAGAGCTTTAGACACATTTTCCGAAAAGGGAACGCGGTCTTTCTAATAAAAATAGGTCAAGGCGCCTTTTCCGCGCGCCCGATTTAAACTTTCGATAAATTCCACATTTTTTCAGTTTTCGTCTTATTAAGGGTATAAAATTATAATATTTATTTTAGGTATCAAATAGTGGTTTTGGTTTAGCGTTTGAATGCGTGATTCACTAAAGACCTCGGACAGTATGGAATGTGGCTGTGAGTATATTCATTTCAGTGACAGGATCTTTCTGGTGTGAAAAGTATGGAAAAACATGCTCTGGAAGGTTTCTCACTATAATGCACCCTTGCTGCAGACGTAAATTGAAGAAGCTTGGACAAGCAAGCACTGCGTACTCAGCGAGGTTTTTTTTGGTTGGTGGGGGCACGCAATGGAGGTAGGTATTCCAACTGTTTAGAGTGCGAAATTGAACCTACCCTTGTCTGGGACTGTACTAAAGAAAATGTTAACAACTACTACCGGGACTAAAACGTAAGGAGCATCGAAAGAAAAATCATAAGCTTGACTGTCAGTTTTTAATACGCCAATGATAAAATTCTCATGTCACAGTTTTAGTTACCATACTCCTCCAAAACGGGTTGTCCGCACCTAACATTTTTATTTTATTTTTGGACAATTTTTATTTTTTTTATTTTTTAGTATTGTAGCATAAAAAATACATACAGCCTACAACTCTAAATTTTCACCCTTCTATCACCAACTCTATTTTTTAATAGTCGATTTTTAACGCTCGATAACTTAAATATCGTAACAAAACGTTTGCGGGGTCAGCTAGTCTCATTATAAAACTTTAACCAATTTAAAAGCATTTTTATTTATAGTTAAAGCTGCTCTATGCACTATTCAATTTGCTGTCATCATTAAAGTATAATTTATAAATCAGTGGATTTGTCTTTACGTACATAATCGTATAACTTTAACTCGTGTCCAGTCAATCTGAAAGATTTATGAGTGGGTGTGTTGTATGAAAACATTGCGAGGAAGCCTACAGGCAGAAAAACTATAGTAAGTTACCTATGACGGCACATGACCGTGTAGTTAACGTAAAACTTCTATGTCAAAAAAGTCGGTTTTATTATTAAGGCTATATCTAACGGCTGGTTTAAATAACTCACCTTCTTATGGACAGTCCTACTACAGATTTTTTACCAGAAAAAATTGGTTTTTCATAGCAATTCATAAGAACATCTTTGCAATATCTCTAGCCAAATCCGTAGTAGTAAAATCCGAGTAGTAAACTGTCCATGGCATAATTAACAACTTAAGATACCAACATCCAGTATCAGTGATCGAATTGTAGTCAAAGTTGTTTGCATTAAAGTACGAGTACCTATCTACGTAGCCCGGCTACTGCTGTTTGTGATGTGTTATGCTGTAATAACTGCATACTATTTTGTTTATTGTTATTCATACAATGTGTGTGCTACAGATAAATAAAATCGAATATGGTATTTAAAAATATTGTAACTAGCGTAGCGGTCAAAGTGCGTGCTACAACTTTAAATAGTATTTTAACAATTAATACTACGTATAGATTCATAAGATATTAATAACAGATACGTATTTGCTACGGCGTTAGTCGTGAGAAAACAAAAAATGCATATTAAACAAGATAAGGTACCCCGTGTCCGTTATGTAAAGTCCAAGATGTATTAGAGTTTTTTAGATGGTAGAGCCATATAGTATCTCCTAACCCGTCGTAAAACAACATGTTTTCTGTCTTGTGTTTCGGCTGGGGAAATGGTTGCCAGCGACTTTGATGTGACCATCTCAACCCTCATGAGTAGCAAAGCACCGTAAAGATTTTTTTCTTTATTTGAGTTTATATGCGAGCGTCCACGGCCTGTAGTGACATCATGTGGCCTGCATGTCCTTTTGCCATTTAACTATAAAAAAACGTTTTCCTCAAATCTATTCGTTGTAGCAGCCTTATTTAAAACGCGATTGTTTAGCGTCGTATAGCCGGGTGCGTCGAGGCGACTGTGGCGCAACCGACGAAGTAACAAGTTACATAAAAATACAAGTCAGCCAGGCAACCCGACCACGACACTGCTACCGGTTGCTCCATACCGCCTGCTTTTTTATTTACTGATCATAGCGTGGTGAATTTATTTTAAAATATTAAATGGATTATTATAACCTATGACAGGATGGGCGCACTATACCCGTTCTGTGTTGATGGCAATTGAACACTAATAGATTTATACCTGCGATAAAAAAATATTTACACTTGAAATTTAATATCAGATCTCATAGGTAACATAAGGGCATATCAACGAAGATTTTTTGTTTGTAAAAATATTTTTTTAACGCCATTTAAAAAACAATATCTCAAATCATTCAATTTAGACAATTTAGACCACCAGACTGAGCTAGAATCAAATTTCAAACCCAAAACAAAAGTCTAAAATAAAAATAAAACAGACGTAATTGAGGGCCGTAGGGGAAGCCCGGGCAAAGCGTATAAGCTAAGGAAATTAGAAAAAAAAAACACATAAATAATCAACTTAGGAACTTTGTTTATTTTCTGTGTATGGCACATCTAATCATCTCTGGAATAATAATATCACAATCAACAAAATTTAACATTTTCATATTAAAATAAAATTAAAATAAAACCTCTTTAATTATTCGCATTGCCCTACCCGGTCGGGTAAAGGGGATATGCTACTTGGGCAAAGTGGATAAACTAATTACTCATGGCAATCATTCTAAAAGCGATGGAGACAGTAACAGAAAATCATCCATAGGCTGATTTTCTGTTACTGTCACAGGTGTTGGTATAACTTCACGTGTTTCTGTAGCAACTTTTGAAGGAAAAGATTCGGTATCTCTATGTGTTGAAGTAGATGCTGTTGGATTGGTTTCTACTTGCATTGGACGCATAAGAGGAACATTTGTTTCAGCATGTAATAGACGATCGTCATAGTACACGGCAAATAATCCTCATCACCGTGAGGGTTGTACGGCCAAATCCCAAGTTTTCGAAAGCCATGAATTGCATATTTGGCATATAGCACTCTACGTAAGCTCCACTAAAAAGTCGTGCAATATCATATTGATTTATAAATATTCCGGTTTTACGTTTATACTTAAACACCAGTCTAAAGACAAGTCAAAAACATACTTAATAAGTTATAAAGGCAAAGCGGATAGATTATCCTCTTTGCCCTATTCGCTTTGCCCAAAACGTGTCTTTTTGAATATACCTATTTTTGCAAAAAATTTGTTACCGGCTTAATGTAATATTATTATCGTAAGTAATACTTCAAAACATTGTTAATCCACTTAACTGAATTGTTTCCCGGTTAGCTTACAATAAAAGCAAATGAATTAAGTACAAACCTGATCAAAAATCACAATAAAACCACTCAAAAACTTTTTTTTGTCACCAAAACAAAAGAACGTCTTAAGTTGTTTTTCTTCAACTGTCATGGCGTAGTCAAACAGATCACTCGCCTAGGTGCCTACAAATTTTAACGCCATCTGTTATAGTTTTTTTAAAACTACGATTATTCGCTTTACCTTAGTTATGCGCTTTGCCCGGGCTTCCCCTACTTAATATTAATATTATGTATATACAGCAACGCACAATCAAAGCAGTTTAGAATCTTTTCCGAGTTTACCTTCGTCTCAACTATACACATTTTCATTAGTCATATAGTCTACAGACTACACAATGTAGGCTAAAGCTACCTATCTAAAGCTATCCACTGAAAATAAAATAAAATAATTCCTAATACGAAATGTCAAAGTCTTTTGTCAATCAAGTGAAGAAAGTCAGCCTTGCAAGGCCACGTTGCAAATTTACTTGCACACTTTGACTACAATTCTGGGCACTGTTACAATGTCTCGTGATAGTTGTTTAGCTACAAATATCTAGGTAATATTGGAAGAACAAATGATCATTAGCAGCGTACTGACTTAGCGAGCAGCCTCGCGCGGCTGCTCGAGGCAAATCCTCGGCCAGTCAGTTTTGTTTTCTGTTTTTATGCAATCCGTAGGATTATTAAAAAGGCAGTGGTGGCGACAGCATTTTGAATGTGCAGCCTCATGGCCGATGATCTTGAACAAAACTGTCTCGGCCTTTCCTCGCGCGGCAAATCTTATGCTTATTTTTGCTAACACGAGGCTGCCTTGCGCGGCAAACAAGATGCATTAATTACAACCTGTGGACATCTAACTTGTGATTCACGGAAATAAGTCTCACCTATAAAATTAAACATACAATAAGTAGAATATGAATCTCCATTTTCCCTTAAAAAGTGCACTGAGGAATGTCGAAAAATCTGCAATTGTGATAAAGATGCGATAGAATTCTGATTTGTACCTAATTTGTTTCCAACCAATAATAATAATTAAGTTGACTTTTTAAATTGTTAACACTACAGCGTATTGAGGATGACTACAAGTTCCTCCTCAACTGTGGATGGTTAGCGGCATTCACCAGCATTCAGACTTAATTTAAGTTTGTAAACTTAACTATCTTTATAGAATATTATGGAAAACTAGTAGACGTGCAGGTTTTTTCATGATGTTTTCTTTCACTTTGCGTGCCACTGGGTATCAAATACGAAGCTTTAGAGTAAGTAAGTACCGTATTCTTAGCCACTAGACAATCTGGGCACGTATATTGTTTAAAATTAAATAAACGTTTTCCACATTAATGTCCAAAAAAACACTGAAATCAGACGGACTGTCGACACATTGTTGCAAAGTCGAACGAGAATTTTATCTGTATTATGGCCTCAATTCTCCGTGTGTGTGGCGCTCGCACCGAATTCGAGCAACCAGACATTTACATTTGGGATACTTACATTCAAAGTTAGTCTGTACATGCTGGTTTCTTCGTTGCCTTTTTTATCTTGACTTCAAACCATTTGATAAGACGGGAAACTTGTAATAAAGAAGTGGCAAAGCCACCTGACTAC
This sequence comes from Erynnis tages, assembly GCA_905147235.1. Taxonomy (NCBI): domain Eukaryota; kingdom Metazoa; phylum Arthropoda; class Insecta; order Lepidoptera; family Hesperiidae; genus Erynnis; species Erynnis tages. The sequence continues at coordinate 5,069,499 of LR990087.1, forward strand.
ATATTACGTAGATAGTCTATGGTCATAGAAGCAATTAGAGAAACACATTCAACTTTGGCAAGGGGTTCCTGAATGCCTGCGGGAAAGGGCTCCTTACGTCATTAATGCCAAACTGCAATAACTCGATACCATGATTTAAGATACCCGTGGTGTCATCCGTGATGCACCACGTCAATGCTATCGGAAGATTGGCGGAAATTGTAAAGTTGCTTTCTTCCTCTTAGTCCGCAAAAACTGGACACCTTTATAATCTATAATAACGAAAAACATAATATTATGTACCTTCGTGTCTTGTTTCAGTTCGGTATGTGTGTTGCTTTATTTGAGGCGATTTAATCGTCATGCAGCAAGCAAACCATCCACATATGACCACTGGACGTGCGTCACGTGCGTGTTGCATTTACCATATAGCATTTATAAAACAAAACATGGACCAATAACCATGGAACTAATATAGAATAGGTGCATGCAAGTAGAATAGTAAAAAACACTCAGTTATTTTTATTGAACTAATTTACTCGTATCAAAAATTGGTAACTGGTGGGTTCGGGATTTCGGGTTTTTCTTCAAGTGACAAGACAAAGTTTACCATGATTCTTAAAGGAACCTAAGAACGTTGTGAGAAATATTTCTACATACAGGCATCATTTCACGTTTTTCTTATCACTAGTTTTAATATAGTCAAGGAGGGGATAGAATCTTTAGAACTTGGATTTCCAAAAGTCTAAGTTTGTGGAAGTAAAGATATACACAGCGAAAACAAAAGTAAATAGAACGGCAATGGGTAATAACATTTGTTCCGAACCCACTCACTGTAGCTTGTTCAGCTAAGCAGCATACACGCCCTTTTTTATACGTCCATGACACGCCCAAACTCATTCTCTCACTCTCACGGACATAATAAATGAGCTAATATGCGCTCAGTTTACCAGAATTTTGGGATACGCCTGCCCCGTCTCGAAGTCATTCTATCTACGTCCTATTTCTATGGATATAAGTACGTTTCTTTCTTAAGGATTTCGTAGGGATGGAGCAACACGAGCGTCGGGCGTCGGTGGTGGCCGTCGGCGTCGGTGACACATCGTCGCGTGATTCACGGCCACTGCGAGCGCAACAATCCCTGACGTCAGCCACGTCCGGGACCTATTCTCCGAGTATGCGACACAACACTATATATACGATAATGAAAAGATATCAAAATCAAAAGACCCTCGGCACGTGACGAGTGTATATTAAACCCTACTACTGGTCTCCTTAAGAATAGGAACCTAGTCTCTGAGTGTGCGACACTTTAAAATTACATCCTTACTTGACCCATCACAATAAAGAGAAATTGTTCACCATCTGGACATGAAGAACATTTATGAAAAAATAATTAGGTACTAGTTACTATAGAAATAGTGATCTAATCTCAAGTATACGACAGATCTTTTTCCCTAAAACAGCTGAACCACTGACGTGTTAGTGCGTGTGCCCAGTGACCCATGAAAACATTCAACTGTCTGCTTTGTAGGTAAATGGGTGTTACTTTTGACATAATATTCAAAGGCTTAAGATAGGGCACTAAAAATTATGGCTGTACGGTAGGTCCTATCTCATGTTACTATCATTTTACCCAAACTATATCATTACAATAATTGTATGTATGAACAATACCTATTTAATGAAAAATAAAATTATAAAAATCTTTTTCTCAAGATTTTGGTCTTTCCATAGCGTGGATATAATGTTAGAATAGTCCCCGGCGAGCGAGCGCCTGGTTCACGCCTGTCGCGTTCCGTTCCGCGGCCGCAATGTTCCGACTTCTATAGTATCTTTTGTGTTCATAACCTCCACCTCACCTCGCCACTAGCCTCTCATATGCGCCGAATTTGCCGATACTTATTTTTTTATTTGGTTACTCTACTCGTGCCTTATGCACCTAACTGTTCTACATCGCCGTTTAATTTATAACCGACTTTAAAAAAAGGAGGAGGTTCTCAATTCGTCTGTATGTTTTTTTATATAAACATCAATTACAAATTATAACGTGAAGCTATATTCTGTATGTGCGTATGTATTTTTACTGGGTTTTAAGTCAGGATTTATAAACAAATTAAGTTGAAGAACTCAATATCGCGTAAGTCTGCGATTTTAGATTTCGTCTGTTTTTCAATAGCAAATTGAGCAGTTGATCGTGCCTCAATAATCAAACCTTCTATCACAGAGTGAATAGCTCTTCTTCTCTCGAAAAAGATTGGGAGTCGGCTTGAATGAATCAGCTACACGCTCCGATGTTGCATTGAGCACGCGAAGCCTCCGGGCCCGGATATTATGGACAAATAGCAATCGATACTTGTCAAACCATAAAATATCTGGTTGGTCAATAACTCATCCCAATCCTGTCAGGTTGTGACGAAGTCTACCACATTTTGCCATGGTTTCTGCTGTTGATGCATTACTCTCTTCTTTTCGCACGGTGCTATGTATGTTTGTAAGCACTTTGTAAGTATGCAGTTTAGGATTGTGTGCCAGCTTGGTGCCAGTGACGTCGTCCGCGCAACAGGTGGTCTTATAGTTTTTTGGTGCAGGTAGTATGTAATAAACTCCTAGTCCATTACAAAAGCAATCGTCGAACACAGTCCCACGCCTAGATGTGTTATTGTAAAATTTGTTTTTGTATGGAAGACAATCTCATTTCCTACAATACGAACTGTTACGAACAGTGATAGATAAAGTGATTTAATATTTGCTCGCGTAGAATATTATAGGATATCGCTACGTCAAAATCAGGGTGCGATTCTAGTCACTGAGCTGGGCGGAAAGGAGATTGTTTCCATTGAAGCGGGACGGAACTACTGCACGGAATGGAGTGGAGTTGAGTTAACCTTTGTTGCTGAACTGAACGGACTAGTGCTGCAGTGGAAACGCACCGTTAATATCACGTCACTCTTTGAATTAGGACATTTAAGAAATAAAATGAGAATGAAAAATTCTACATCCATTATATTTCAACATCATTAGTTGTGATAGAACTAATACATTTTCACTCGAGTTTCAAATTCATTTTTTTATAGGAATTACAAAAATTATAGGACACAAATATTTAAAACTCACCAACCGTCTCATGTCGGCACTATTGAAAATCAATATGAATCCAATGATAGATTTTCATTTTTGAGATATCGATAGTGAGAATACAATAATAATTAAAAAAATCAGTCTAGACAGAAAAATTCATTCCAATGACGTTGGTTTACAAATTACTGTTTCGCCCGCTATCAACTTATAACTAATAGAGGAACACAAATTTAAAACTTATACATAAAAAATAAATACAAAAAAACATAGAACCATGTGCAGTCATGCGAAAAAATATAAACTAAAGTAGATAAGGTACATAAGTGTAAATCAAATTGTGTTATTAAAATTAATAAATAATTAAAATTAAAAATTGTCATTTCAATTTTAATACTAGTACGATGCAGTACAAGTCTTAATTCCTCATATTATGAAAATGCACCATAAATTTGTTAAAACTAGTCATCATCGGTTTTAAGCTCAGAATAGATGACTTAACAGCTCTCAACTCCGTTGGTTTAACGTCAATACAAAAGTTAGTATAGAATACGACAGTCTTATGATGTAATCAAAACTTTGTGCACTTCTAAGCATATCCTGATGAACTGAATTAATTATGGAACATTACCTACCAACACCTTCAAAGCTCTCCTTATTCTTACCAAATCCCTATCCTAAAGGACGATTCACACTAGACGTTGGTCACGAGAGGAAGCGACAATTTAAAATTAATGTTCATCGCAATCATTGAGTGATATAAAAATTTGGCACATCTATACTTTTGTTTCACAAATTTAACACACATCTAAGGTCATCAAATGTATCACACATCACTCTTGAACTAAATTCCTTTCGCACGGATAAGCTCAAACCAGTCTGAATCGTCCTAGACACAGCCCATCCGTCAATCCCTAATCATTTTAAAGCAGTCTTCTTGTTATTTCAATATCACAATGAAAACAATTTGTAAACCAACGTCGATTTTAATGAATAATACAGTTTGGCAGTGTAAGAAAATGTACGAAATTCCAGTACTTAAGATATTCTATATATACGACAAAATATAAGATCACAATACAATTAATACTTACGAATAAAACTAACCTTAGCCAAATTACGACAAGCGGTGACTTAAAGTGTACACTGCCAGTCCCATAGGCCAGCACATGCTACCTCTATCAAATTCTTGTCTTGAAATTTCCATATTAGTAAAATACAAACTACGATAAAACCGAAGTCATATGGGCAATAAAACTCAATCCCTTTTATGTCGGGCCCTCTCACACTTTTGCGACTCGTATCCAGCAGTGGAATAGAAAGCGTTGCAGCCAAATATCATCAAAAGAAAAAACCTTACTATGCTAACTTTTCCCTCAGAAAATTATTTTTTGAGGACCAGTTTATGCTTCAACCCGTTTATATTTATAAATTGACGGAAACTCTTACTTGGATATCGATAAACAAAATATATGTATCCTGTATTTATTTCTGATGATTCTTTATTGTATTTAGATTCATGTAAATTTTTTTTAAGACAAAATTCATGTGAATAAAATACAGCCGCTAGAGGTAGCCGTGCAAGAGCGCGAAGGAGCAATTTATGATTCAAAAAGCACCAAAATTTGGCTTTTTTCAAATCTAAATACAAGCAGTATTCAGATTTAAATAAATCACCACTGCCATCGCTTCAAGGAATGTTAGATAAGTACTAGAATGGCGAAATCAAATTAATGATTTGAGATATCGTTCAAATGATGCTTACAAACACACAATTGAATTTGTATAATGATATAAAAATTTACGTCCCCGAAGCTTTTGAACTTCCGTCCATACTACAGACTTACACATAAATGCAATGATGAAACATCAATTTCATAATATAAACTAGTAATTTAATAGATATGCGCATCAAATGATTTGTCAAGAGAGATCTTAATAAGCGACTAAAAGACTTCGCTCGAAAAATCGTTCGACAGTAGGAACTACCAAGCTTTGATATTTCAAATGGTATTTTAAAAAATATATACATCATAGGAATCTCCATCGCTAGTCCATAAATCGACGTTTTCGCATCGATTTTTCTTACAACATGTGTCAAGTGTGATACACATTATCAAATGTAATCAGATTATATCCTGATTCATAATAAAATGTCAAAAATGTAGACGAAGTTTACTGAGTGAACTATGTCATATTTATTCCTAGTTTCCAGTTCTTGATATAAACGTTTGTTAGATTTTTTTGAAGCTGAAAAATTCACCTTTTGCAATAAACAATATTCTACTTCTTTCAACACAATAATATTAACGTGATTTAAATTATTTTATGATATTGGGAGACAACACAATTCGGATATAAAATATTTTTATGCTGTAGCATTGCCAAAAAGTTTACACCTGAAACACATTGCCATTTCTTTGTTTACATATTTCACATCTTATTATGAATCAAATTTTAAATAGTAATAACATGTCGTAAAAATCTCGAATGCTCTCTTGTGTCCAAACAGCTCCGTGGACTAAAAGTATTGCTTCGTTCGGGCAATGTACAGAGTCACCGCATTACAGTGAAATTAAAATACTTTTACAAACTAGAAGTGATGTCAGCGCAGAAGCAACCTCAGTCTTGTCATTCGTCTGATGTGAGCCAACACTGTTACGACTAGCCCCGTTTCCCTCTCGCCCCACACTGGAAACAATTTAGGAAAAATTAAGCAATATCCGTAAGTGTTGTCCACTGAAAGTCAATCAAATGTGAAAATAAATGCAATCATATTTATTTTATTGAGAATGAGCAAGCTACCCACAAGTGTCAGACAGTTATGTGAAGTGAATCGGTCAATCTATTTAAGACTCATAGCTCGCTACTCACTATCTAGTGAATCTTTAGCTAAATAAAAGGACCTCAAGAAGAATAAAAGTCAATCTGAGATCATGTATGGATGTGTGGCTTTTACTCTCTTAGTGGTTTTACTATTTTTCTCTCAAATTGTAAATGAAGTTTATAAGTTTACACCTGTCGAATTTAACCAACTCCTGACAAAGATTCTGAATTAATTAAAAGCGGTGACAGCACAGTGGCTTAGAATTGGGTCATTAATGGGTTACTGACAAATAATTATACTGACCAAATGATTTTATGCTTCCATAGGTTTCTCTATTGGATCAGTCCGATCAATCTCCTCCGTTGCAACCGTTTTTACTTTGATATCGGATGTTTCAGCATCCATTTTGTCGCCCTGACCCTTCTCAGTGGAAACTGAATCACCATTTGAGCCATTTACAATTTCTTTGCCATTCTCAGTCCCGTTGCCATTCTCAACTGACAATCGCGAGCTTAATTCCTCTGCTTTCCTAGCATCCCCATTGACATTCACTGTTTCAGAGTCACCATTTGCCGCTTTTCCATTCACCTTAGTTTTCTCATCGGTCCCAACGTCTTTCTTGGCTTCGTCAGCAATTCCTGTGTCCGTCGTCTCAGCGGAAATTTCTTTGCTTTCTTCACCCTTAGCAATGTGTGACTCTTCCACATCATTAGTTTCCATTTTATCACCTTCAGTTTTCTCCTCTTTATTTTCTTGCTTGACATTAGTTTCAGTATTATACTTTTCTGCGATATTATTTCCTAACTCGTTGTTGATTTTGACATTTTTCTTTTCCGCATTATCATTTTTTAGATTATCAGTTGAGTTAATTTTGTTGTTTTCTTGGTTTTTGTCTTCAGTTTTGTTTTCATTGCTCTTTGGTGCCTTTATTTCTTGAGTAGTTACTTCTTTATCATTAGTAGTATTTATCTCTTCAACCTTAGGTTTGATATCGGTCGTGATTTCTGATACAGTATTTAAATCAATTTCACCACATTGTTTCATTTCTATTTCTAATTCAGTATCTAAAATTCTATCGACAATGTCATTGGAGTCCATATTCTCTGCGTCTATTTCAGTTTCCATAGCTTCTTCGGCAATTGTGTTTAACAGTGGTTTCAAAGGTATATTGTCCAAGTTCGTAACATCTTGAACTTTGGAAAGAATTTCATCACATTCTTTTTGTAGCTCTTCTCCAACATTTTGTAAATCTTCCATATCTTCATTTGGAGGTTCTTCTACAACAGGTTCCAGATCATTCATCAATTCGGCCACATCGCCAATGTTATCAGCTGTAATCTCTTCAATCTCTGTAACAACAGTAGTCGGGCTTTCTTCAGCATCATCAGCTTTACTCTTTACTACCTGAGCAGTACCTTTTTTGAGTTCTTCTGCTCCTCCCGTCTTCCCTACTACAGTATCTGCTGATTCAGCTGCTACAGAGGCATCAACTGATTTCAAGTTATCATCAGGCATATGAACAATTGCATCGGATTTCATTTCCACCTTATCAGACGTCATTTCAGCCTTTTCAGTTTTCATTCCCACATCAACAGGCGTCATTTCAACTTCAACGGGTTTCTTGGAGACTTGATTTGCTTTCACAACTTCATCTGCCTTTATAATAACTTCGCCAGCCTTAATGACAGCTTCGTCAGCTTTACCAATAACTTCACCAGCTTTTGCAACAACTTCGTCAACTTTCGCGACGACTTCATCAGCTTTAGCCACTACTTCATCAGCTTTTGCGACAACTTTGTCTGCTTTCGCGACAACTTCGTCGGCCTTGACAATAACTTCGCCAGCCTTTGCAACGACCTTATCAGCTTTTGCAACCACTTCATCAGCTTTTGCTAAAACTTCTTCAGGCTTTGTCATATCTTTTATATTGGGATTAGAACTATCTTCAACGTCATTGGACTTAGAAATAATTCCTTCAGGCTTTGTCATTTCTTTTATGTTGTGGTTGGAACTATCTTCAACATCGTCTGATTTTGTAATGATTCCTTCAGGCTTGGTCATCGTATTTATATTGGGGTTTGAGCTATCTTCAGCTTCATTGGATTTTGAAATAACTGGTTCAGGCTTTGTATCTTTTATATTGGGGTTTGAACTATCTTCAACTCCATCTATTTTTGAAGTTTCTTTTGAATCTTCAGGTTTCACAGGATCAACATCGGCCATAGGAACATCTAAAGGTTCAGCTAAATCTGTGATGTCTCCTACTTTTTCTTCTTTGTTTATAGGCTTCTGAGCAACTGGGTTTTCTTCGACTTCCATCACTTGGTGTTCTTCTTGTACATCCATTTTCTTATCTTCAGAAACCACAGACTCCAAAGTTGATTTCACATCATCATTTGTATCAGTCTTCAGTACTTTAGCTGGCTGCTCATTCTGAAACATAATAGAAATATATTTTATTATCATAAACATGAGTCAAATGTACATTAAATCAAAGAAATATTATATAATAGATATCATAGGTATATGCTTAAGTTTATAGTTGTTTAATGTTGATTCAATCATTTGATATGATAGCTAAAATCTTATATTTTAATCAGCCTTGCTCTTATAGGGAAATCAGCACCTAGTAAAAATTTATGAAATTTACACTATTAACAACAAAGTTAAAAAAAACTTTTGTATTTGTGGCATTTAGGTAATTGGTTAACATGCACTTAAATAGTAAAACAGCTCAAAATTGGATATGAGAAATCAAACATAATTAGTTTCATCAAATTGCAACTTTATTTTAAAAACATTTTATTTACAGATCTCGGAATATATTACACAGAAACAATACAAAAAGAGATACTTGTAACATTCAATCTTATTTAGTTCATTACAATTAACAACAATTTTATAAGAGTATTATAATTACATAATAGAACATGATGTTAAATATAATATAATGAAATTCAAAAATAAACTATACTACTACTCATTCACTATTCAAAGTACAAAGCACATTGACATCCGCCACCAGATACACAAGCAAATAAGGGTTTTATATGGGTATAAACTACACAATACTAACCTGTTTGCCATATAGGTACATAATATAAAATATAGTGCATGCAGAAAGCTGGCTACTGTGGGGATATCATCGGGATGGCACCTGAGGTTCGTTCTTGCGTTTGTTGGTGACAGTGAGCTCGGCGAGGCTGTGGAGGACGGTGAAGGCCTCTGTGGCCTCGGAGGGCAGGGGAGCGTTGCCCTCGCGGCTCACCAGCGCCACGTGCAAGCCTGCTGTACGCGCTGCTTCAGCCTCTGTAATCACAGACATACATATATTTCATTAGGGTTCTGTCTGTCATGTCATTAACTATCATCATCATCTGGTAGTCCATTAAAGAGGGACCTGAGCTCTTCTTGCCGTGATGTGGACACCATTTTAGGACCAATCTTCTCTATTATTAATCCTTTCCACCTAACCATTTTGGCAAACCCATAGTCACTTTAGTTTGCTAACTTTGAGAGATAATAATGTCTTTTAAGCAAAATAAACAGTGTAAAATTAAAATAAAGCACAAAGAAACAACCTGTTTTGGATGTATTTAAACAGCACATAGAGCCAATGACTATGGTCTTATTGTTTACAACCCAGAACATTCGCCTAGTACACAAAACCACCGCACAGCACCAAAGCGTGCATTTAAGTCGCCACTAGCAACCCATCCAGGTATTCACCATGCATTGCTCACCACGCATGATATTGGCTAAGTTTTTCCATCACTTGCAATCTGCTTTAACTACCTTATGTTACTGAAATTGCTTGCTTCATGGTCCACTATGTACCACTGCGTACATGCCTGATTGAATAAGAATGGTTTTTTTTATTTCCTGGAAAACTAACAGCTAAACAAATGAAGTAAGTATAATACTAATTAATATTAAAATTTTGCCTATATTGTCCCTATAAAAAATTATTACTTACCTTTCACAATATCAGTGAGGAATAGTATTTCCTCAGGCTTCACACCAATCTTGTCAACGATGGCAGTGTAACTGGCTGCCTCTTGCTTCTGGCCGACAGCTGTGTCAAAGTGTCCATCGATGAACTTCAGCAGATCCCCAGCCTGAGACTGGCCAAAAAGAAGCTTCTGCGCTTGAACTGAACCCGAAGAGTAAATGTAGACCTTCTGGCCTTCTATGGACCGCCATTGCTCTAGAGCCGCTGAGACGTCGTCGTAAACGCTGAAATAAAAATAATAATTTTTCTTTTTCAAAAACTAGAAACCTGTTGATTACCTTCCTTCATTGTCAAAGTTATCAGATGAAAGCATGTCTGCAACCCATTAGTAACCCAATGCAGGTTAAGGTAAAGGTCATAATGAGAATGACTTAGGCCTCAGTCCACCATGCTATGGTCCACCAACATTATGGCGATCTCTTAGGCATGAAGATTTCCCCATGACGTTTGGTGACATTTATTTTGAAAACACACATTACTAAGAAAAGTCATTAGAGCAATCTGGGATCTGGGTTGGGATTTGAACCCAGTTCCGAAAAGATGCTCTTAGCCACTGAACCATCACCACTATTACAGAACTAAAATAGTGAATTTACTTGTGAAGTCATTCCCAACAAAAAAATTAAAATATTATCTAATGTCACTGAAGTTTAAAAGCCCTTGACTCTCGATAGTGACCACACACTCTGATAAATTAATTTATTATCTACATACAACACAGTTATTACAGAAGCAGATAGTACTTGGTTGGAGCAAAAGCAATAATGCAGATTGTTTGATAAGGGCCAAGTCCAAGAAGTTACTAGCCTCATTGGATGATAAACCAATAATTATTGTTAATTGGAATTGATTAGCAGACATGCATACAGGCCATCTGATTAACAGCAGTGATCACTGCTGCCAACCCCAAATAGGATAGAAATCCTATCTGAGAGTATAGGTGAGTGTGTTGATGAGGACTAAGATGTTAGCCTCAAATAGAGCGATTTCTGCCACACTACCCCAACCGAACACAAGACATGCAAATTCACAGTTGCAAGGTTTTTAAAGTTAAAGGTGTGTGTTGTTTATAACTCTTGCTTGATTAATGATTACTCATAATATACACAAGTTTTGGGGCTATGCTTGCTTTGAGCCTAGAGCATACTGTTACCCAATATCTGATAGCCAATATCGCCATACCCATTAGCGCCCCACTGCAAGGTCAGGTCTCTTCTCACAATTGGAATGCTGTAAGACTTTGTCCAACAAACTGGCCTTATGTATGTTGGTGGACTTCCCATACCTTTGTGAAAATTATGGAGAACTCTCAGGCATGCAAGTTTCCTCACATTGTTTTCCTTCACAGTTACAGCAGGTGATATTTATTACTTTTTCTTTGGTGTTCTTGGGATTCAAACCCAGATCTCTCTTGAGAGGTACCTCTTACTTTTAAGAGGCCGAATTCTTATTAACTAGGCTGTCATCACATTTCACCCAGTGCCATGCCCTTCTATATCACCCAAATATTTAATTCCCACTTACTGTCCCTTGATGTCTCCGCTGTCATACCCCTGCTTCCAGATCAAACCCTGCAGCAGCTTCAGCGCGCCCGCCTTGCGGTCGGACGACATCTGCCACTTCACGTTATTGACTACACCTGCGATTTGATCCTCCTTTGAAGCATCCTGAAATTATAATCATGGTTGCATTAAATTTTTTCATAAGTTTTTGACATTTTTGATACTGATACTGAATATAAAAGCTTCATATTCCCTCAGGATTATGATTTGTCAGTTGTCTTGTTGCAGAAACTCAGACATTGAGGCAACATTAACATTCTTTATGCATTTTTTAAAATCCTTGTTTTGTTATAAATTAATGTGTTCCCCACTTCCCCTATCTTTCCAACATGTGACACAAAATCTTTTAAATTAAAACTCACATTACTCTGAAAACTTATTAGTGTCACTAGAATTTGAACTCAGACTGAAATCAATCAAAGTGGACAAAAAAATTAAATATGATTATATACTCATGTTCGAAATGCTGAAACACTTGTGCTATGCAACTGAGACCAATAAAGTAGAGGTGGATTTGTTGATACAGTCCTTGTATCAACCAAGTGTTGTGTACCAATGCATTAATTAAGTCCAGAGAAGCAGATATTATCTTTTAGATAAAATTATAATACAAAATATTGAAATGACTGCCACTTCAACAACAACAAGAGGGGGTAGACTTCTACATGGGGTTTTTTGTCAATGAAATTAGATGTAACATATGCCCTTAAATTATCGCCAATTAATTACTGACCGATTAACGGAAACACTGTATATTCGTAATAATAAAATATATTTTACCTCTCCAGGGATAACTACGGCCCCATCGACACTCTTCTCCTGGTCCTCGAGCGCGAGCTTCCTGAGAGCCGCCACCGCCTCCTTCACGTCGTCAGTCTCCCACTGACTCTCCAAGTAGCCCTTCACATTCTCCTCGGCGTAAGGGAACAATTTGTCCTGTGTAACAAGGAAATAAATTAATTCTCTGGTATGATATACCCTACGCGACAGAGTCCGAAACGACAAAATGCATAGATGAACGAAGGTAGCCGACATAGCTCTCAAAGCTTGCAAATTAAAGTAGCAGTGGGCTGGCCACATTGTTCAAAGGACCGTCAACCGATGGGGAAGTAATAGAATGGCGCCCGCGTCTTACAAAGGTGTGCAAGCCGCCCTCCGACCAGTTGGACTGATGACCTGAAGACGCGGGTTACTATTGGATTCAAATCTCGAAGGGCTGAAAGGAAGGAAAGATGATACCCAAAATATTTCCCTATAAATGTGTAAGACTGGTAGTAGAACCATTGTAACTCGGTTAGGTCTTACCATCACCCTGTTAACGGTAACACACCTTCCTAAGGTGTTGTTGACGGAAATAACTACAAGGCGAACATCTTAGCCTTCACAGATTATTATGTGCTATGATTGACTTTGGGTAACGCCCAAAACCATTTGGATCGCATTTTACACAAAGATACAAGTACCTACATAGACAGCCTATCAACTAAGTACTTAAATATCGGATATCAAAACATGAATTGGAAAAACATTAATTATTTCTAGCAAAAAATATAATGTACTACCTACTTAACTTGAAATATATTTGTCATGAATCTCGCTGATTCAACTTAGACTTTAGGATAGAAGAAATCAAACTCATCATTCATCAACAAATCATTATCAAAATTTTCACTGCAAGCATGTGATTGATCCATTCGCGTCGTGGCCCACGGTTGAGGGAACAATCAATACAAATTTAAGGCCTGACCACAATATGAAACTGATTTCGCTGCCGTTCAGTATAATATTCCTTAAAATTGGATGCATCTATTCCTAGTCGAACTAAATAAGTGTGCCGTGAGCACGAACACTATCGTCAAAGTATTCGTACGGTAAACGTCAGTCATTAATATGTAATAAATCAGTCTATCTTACATCATCCCATACTAAAGGCCCACGTTAACTATTCGAATACTTTGACGATAGTGTAAATGCTCGGGCATTATAGTTAGTTCTTACTTTTATTGGTCTACCGTCTACCAGCAAACCCAATTCTGATAAAAGTACCATCCAATTACGGTTGTGCTTCGTGTTTCCACTGAATTTCTATAAATTTCGGAATCGAGCCTTTCACAGCGACAACGAATATCACTCAAATCTTCATAGGTCTCAAACGTGAAATGTCGGTGAAACTCCGTCGTCTACGATGCGGCAAGGCGCTGGGTGAACGAACTGCCGGCGAGTCGGCGCCGCTGTCCAAACCGGCTAGCGCGCCTACCTAGCCGACCTGTCCCTATGTCTCCCTCAGCCTCATTGTCTGGATTGTGCCCTAATTATTAAAGGTTGCATTAACATGCGAAAACGAAATAAGAACAAAAACAGCCAAGGCCAAGTGAAACCCAAGAGAATTTTTATCCCAGATGTTCTTCGCAAGTATCCAAAATTCCTAACAAAGACAAAAAAATCAAATGGTTCTCACACGATCAGTACGATCACGATGTAAAGAAATCTGTATGTCCATTAACAGTAGCTATGCACCAACGGGGCATATTGTTTCGGTTATCCCTAAAATATGAATCATGAATCATCATCATGAAAAAAGTAAATGAACAAATAAAACAAATGCTGCTTCTCTTGCTTTGTACGTGTGATACAAATGTGATGACGGGAAAAATTTCAATTGAACATAAATTTATGAACCACTAACAATTTTTTTAACACTAATAGGGAATTTCTCACCATGCAAGGAACAATCCAAAATTATGTAATATTGATAGATTTTGTTAAAAGCAAGTGAAAAATGGTGATTTCTGTTCTGAAAAATGTAATATACATTTATTATTTCAATTTTAAAATTCAGGTTTGTTAATCTGTTGTCAAATGTCAAATACGCCATGAAAGCTATCGGCGTGACGTCAGCAGTGTAAATAAACAATGGAGTCTTTGTTGACCTGTATTTTTTATTGATAATTTGTGATTTGTCAGTTTTCTTGAACACCGCCGCGAGACAAGGACGATAAGGACTGTAACTCATTTCGTTTATGCAAAAATAACTTTCTTCCTTTGCTGAGATGTCATATGAGATGTATTTTTTACACTGCGAGTGACGTCACTAGCATGGCGGCAGCGCCGAAACTGCCGAGATCGTGTTTTCGCGGGGATTTTTGAAATTGAAGTCTTCTTTTATATATTTGTTTGCAAAATTTTTTTTTACAATTTTTTATGGGTTTTTATGACTCACGAATTCATATAAAAAGCTTTTTGACATAGGCCGTAATACCCTATTATATTATTTTCTTTAGGAAAGTCGGTTTTCCGACTATCCTAGGTGAAACGTATTATAAAAGCTGCGCTGCTAGTTTTATCTCAATATTAAACTTAATGATCTTAATGATCTCAGTATTAAACTAAAGGAGACCTTAATAAAAATCTGGTTCGCATTGTCGTAACTGAACACGTTCATCCATAAAAATATGAACTACGTGAGGTAATTATTGATATCTTAATTAATTTAGAGTTTTTTAATATTTGGCCGAATAGCATCCCGTATTCGGCCGAATACCAAATCGTGCACATCTTAATCAAAAATATCAGATAGGCTCGGTCAGGGTTATAAAATACTTTCTTTTAAGTATGAAAGGAAAGAAGCATACCAGACAGACTTCATTATTTGGGAATCTTACTACCTTAGGTAATTACTTACCTACAAGGTAAAAAATATAAAAATAGATACTACCTGTCTGGGGTAACGAAACAAAAGCAGGCTTACCGACCTTTTACCGACAATAGTAAGGCGTACACCGCGTAGGTATGGCTTTGCAGTTATTTTCGGAGAAGGTGAACAAGAATAATCAATACCTACAATAAAGCGGCAAGATTTTTTGCGGATTGTTTCGGCGAACTAGCTTCGAATACTTTCGATTTTTCGCATATGCACTAGAGAAGATGTTATTTCATTTAGTTTCTCATTACAATATGTTCCGGTCGGCAATTTTACCACAAGGACAACCCTGGGTAATACATAGGTACTTGTACTGAAAATCATACTACTATCCTACTACTATTCCTATATAAAAAGTTTGTGAGGTTTAGATAAAATAAATAATAATATAATAAATAACGCTTCACACTCATAGCCCCACACTAGGATTCCGTGTTGTGGGTGCTATGGACACACACAAGACAAGAACACAACACACCCAGACCATAAACAGAAATTCAAATTAATCATTCAAATTTCTGTTCTGCTGGGAATCAAACCCAGGACCCTCCCCACAGCGCACAGGTGTCTTAACCACTGCGCCACTTGGGTCGTCAAAAGGATGTTTGTTTCACATCACTCTTTCACACAAAAATGGCTAAATGGGTTTCAATGACATGTTTGCAAATCTTTTCTATCTAAAATGGCTAGAATAGCTTAATTTTAGCTGTTATTGAACCAATTTCTTGGCATACTACACCATTTGTTGGGTTTAGTCGCAACTATAGTACAGTCTGCGCTCTCGACTTATTTTCCCCTCAACCATTATTATATTTTTTTATGATATGCATAACACACAAAATAACTAAACTGGTAACTCGCAAATTTGCTTCACTTTGCTTTGCCTACTAAGAGAGTCTATAACATATAAGTGACCCACTGAAGGGTCAGGTCTCCTCTCACAATGAGGATCTAGGCTTAGTCCACCTATTGCTAATCAGTGAACTTTTTTTTCATTTTCTTTTGAAATACTTACACCTGCCCTCAAAGACCGTTTCTATCACAGCAGCAATATTTGTGTGCAACTTGTCTCCCAAAAATAAATAAAGGCCATCCTTTTAAATAATTAGTATTGATCCAAGTTTTGCCCCAAAGCTAAGTAGCTTTGAAGGAGTTCATCATATAGAATTAGTGGCGCTTAGTACGCATCCACCCACTGGTCCACTACTTCATTATTATTAACCAAATAACCAGACGTCATAAGATAAAACATCAAGCATCATCCATCTTTGTCATCTTGCATGTCTGGATTAAGTGCGAAAAGGACAGCGCGAGCAAACTTGACGGCTATTGAAAGAGGACAGTTAACTGTTCCACATTTTTTTACAAGCCAGCTGCGCCGAACAGCTGTTTGTGCCGGCATGATGATAACTAATAACTTGCTTTCAACTTTAGGAGATAATTATACTTTGTTTTACACAAAATTACGATTAAATAAATAAATATATAAAATTTGTGAATTATTCAATACTATGCCACAATCAGTAATGTCGATTTTCAAAATTCAACAGAAAAAAAAACACTTATTTTTAAAATCTTTCGGAACATTGCAGGGTTAAAACCTTTTCCATGACTGCATAAAATATACCACAAGAAAATACTTAGTTAATGAAAGTTTCATAGAAAGGGGTACCATTTTGAATTCGTCCTCCATGTTGCGATTCCGAAAACGCGACCATTTTGCATATCTTAGCCACCCGGGATCGCACACCAGAATCATGTGTAACAACTAAACAAGACATACAATTCCGTGGACGTTATTTATTTCCGTTAATAATTTAAATAACACATGTTGAAACAAAACACCGGCCGGTAATTTGCTTCAGACCTACCTTAACAAAACTAATCGATGTTGTGGTCCCTTCAACGTCCAGCAGCAAAATTCGGGTTTTCTTAATGATTTCTG
Organism: Erynnis tages; assembly: GCA_905147235.1. Classification (NCBI taxonomy): domain Eukaryota; kingdom Metazoa; phylum Arthropoda; class Insecta; order Lepidoptera; family Hesperiidae; genus Erynnis; species Erynnis tages. The sequence goes on from LR990087.1 coordinate 5,086,602, forward strand.
CGATATCTTTTACTTCATTAGCCATCGCTATATGTACTACCTAGAGCAGGTGCACTTTTTATAATGGTACGTTTTTTATTTGACTAGAAATTATTTTTCGCCTAACTAACGGCTCCTCACTACAGAAAAAAGCATTTATCGAACGAGACAGAGCTCGGCGAACTGAAGGACTCGCGGCGCGCGGCGGGTGCAGATTCTCATTCAAGAGCAAGCAGGACGAACGCACAGAACAAAAGGGGAACAGAGATGAGATGAGAGAGCGGAAGGATACACCTTCAAAGCTTCCAACATTGCCATTTAAACAATTTAAATCTACATTTAATGGATTTTCATTTCAAATTATAAACCAAAGATAAGTTGTATCTTTCCTTTATTAATTGCAAAATTAATTTATTAGAATTCAATTTAATCCGAAAAATAAAACGTACAGTAAAATGGGCCAATAATAATCTAATCATTTTAAATATATTTAAATAAACGAATAAAATATTTTAGGATTAATTAGCCTTTAATCCAATAGAGAAAGAAATCAAACTTCTGTTGAAAACTTTTCGGTACTATTTCATTATAATTTATGTGGCAGGGAACACCCGTGATTTATTACAGGTTGGCCAACATAGTACAGTCTCACATAATATTTAAAATGTTATCAGTGAATGATAACAAATTACTACAGTTTGTTTTTTAGGTCGAACTAAGTATAGATATTCAAGAAATTCGTTGACCCATGACTTCATTAAGAACGATATAGTATTATATAGTTTAATTAAAACGTAGTTTTTTACTATTGGGATGGGTTATAATTTAATTAAAATGTAAAATCTTAGGTTTAATTGTTTAAAATAAATACCTGCTCGAAAGACTAAAACGTCAAGGGCGTTAAATATGCTCTTCAGAATAAGTATATTGACTTATAAAGGACACTTAATAGTTAACATGCCTTTACCACTAGACTAGGTCTAATAATTACCTAAGCATCTTCTTTTTCATACAGTTTAAACTGACTGATTCTTTTTTGTCAGCATGGGCTAACTGGGCTACCCCAGTTAGGCATTCGTATGAATAATCTAACGGTCTCTAATCTAACATGATGGCCTTTGGAAATGTTTGAGAATAAAGGTGCCCTGTCTTTGGTCTTGCCTTCAGGTACACAAAACTTATTTTATCAAGAGGGTAAACTTAATTTAAATTCAATTAGGTATTCTTGATGCATACCTAATATGCCCTACATTAGTATCGGAATAAATTGAGAGTTTTAAAATCTCCAGTTTACCAAATCAGCTAATACATGTTCTAAAAGACAAACCTTTGGTAGTGGGATTGAGGACTACAAATCCAATGAAGACAGCATGACTACTTTTGAACGATAAAAGATATGCTGCATTTATCCAGGACTATGACATGGGGTTTTTCAAAAAGGGCGTAAAGAGAGCTCTCCTTCAAAGCCGGCAACGCTGTAGCAACCTCCCTTGGTGTTGTTCGTGTCAATAGACGACGGTGACCACTCACCGTGAAATTAATTATGATGTTTTCTTTCTATAAATAAATATAAAAAATATATTGTAAACATTCTCGAGGGGAGATTTAACTTGCTGGAAAATTGTCTGATGTGATATTATTATGATGAAAATGTATGCTATCTGAAGGAAGGAAAATAAATACTTACAGAATTTTTTAAATAATTTGTTTTTAATATGATATTGGCTCAAGATTATTAAAATTGGTTTGTCTCAAGTTAATAACTATAACGAAAGTATAATATTATTACAGGTAATCTTATTTGTGCTGATTTACACATTATGCGACGCAATACAGCGCACACAGGTCTCATGTCACACTGATGATATTAAAACTTTGCAGTACACCATACACAGCTTTCTTAGCAGTAGAAACAATTTATATTATACTATTTTTTATTGTCATATTATGAGCTAAAATTTATATTATATCGTCGTTCACATTAGAAACTATAAATGATCCAATAAACTAATCTTTGAATTTTTTTTATTTGAATCCTGTTTCCTCATCTTCTTCGAAAGCCTTGGTGTGTCAGGATTGGCATCAGCCTTACGTTTAGTTATCTGTAATTAAAAAAATGTGTAAGGTTTGTTGTTAAATAAATCTCCATATACATTACAGAGCTTCTGAAACCATGCACATGAACCTTGAAAGTTTTAACCCCTGCTAGAAATCAAGGTGTTTGGTGGTTCAATCTTATATGGTTTAATGGCAGTAATAACCTTTCTTCTTAGATAGCATTAATTTCGGGAGCATTGTGCTCACTGTTTACGAAAATTCTTTCCTCCTCTTGTCCTAGGGCTAGAGCTATCAGCCAGCTTTCCAAGCTTTGACTGAAAGAAAAATTCCAGCAATTGCCAGAAATTAAGGTGCCATATTATACCTTCTTTTCAGTGACTCCACTAATTTTCATAAGCTAATAGCGTCACTAGAGCAACGGTGAGAGATACTGTCTAATATTTAAAATCTCTTGCCTTGGGTTCAGTCTTATCAGGCGTGATGGCAGTGAACACGAAGTTCCCTCTAGTGGAGGAAGCGTTAACTTTGGGAGCGTCGTCACCGTCGCCGGCCAAAGGCGTTGCCAGTGCCGCTAACCGAGCCAACGCACCTCGGCCTCGCGTTAGGAGAGAATTGTGATAGCTTTGCTGGAATGTTAATAAAACAAATTTAGGAAAGGAAATATTGTTGTTTACCAAGCTTTGAAGTAAGCAATTTTCTTGGTTTGGTTGGTGTTTTTAGGTGACAATTTTACTCCTCAGTGGTAACAAGGCAACATACAAATTCAGTCTTTATTGAGATTGGATGGAGGTGTCCATTGGTGGCATTCAACACTTGTAGCTTGTGTTGTTGATTGGTTGGTTCGACACAAAATTCTCTTATAATTTTCTAATATATTATTTTAGTATGTTATAAAAGAAAGGTATTTTTGACCAACTCAAAATCAGATGATGGAGCTTTTCAATGAAAAGCGATAATTTACCATGTTTAATGATATTTATAGATATTTGCTGTAAGACAGTCAGGCATCAGCAACAAAAATTAAGGGCAGAGTGACTTGTAAACAACCTACATTACAGCCTAAATCCACCCACGCCTGCTGTTTGTTCATTGGTCTTAATTGGGGTGAGGACACAATTCCTAATTAATTTCAAATTGTAATTCCCATAAAAAAAGTGCTTTCAGAAACGTCTGAAAACGCAGCTCAACTTCCAATAGCTTTAAAAAATGATTTTTATTGCGTACGAAAACAATTATAGTAAATTGAATGAAACAGTGATGACGTCATAAGTCGAATCCTTTACCTACGCTGTTAGCACACCTCCGCTCCGCCGCGAAAACAGAATTTATGCGAAACCGTAAAGCTGGTTCCGCGGCGAAACGTATTCTCGCGTTCCGCGAAATGAGGAGCAGAACCGAATACGAGTGTTCTTATAAAATTCGTAGCAAATTTTTTTGTTTTATTTTTATAGTCTGGATGACTAAGTAAATATAAAATTGGCCTATTTTTGACCCCTTGGATAAGTTTTTCTGTAAATTCGACGTCCATTTTTTCCAAAATTAACTGTTTCGCTGTTAAAAAAACTGTCGATAACCACAGATCGCTCGCGAATCGTTTTGCTACTTCAATTTAGCGGCGGAGGTGTGCTAACAACGTTAGACTTGTATGAAAAACCCGGATTATGACGTCATTTTTTGTTTATATACAATAAAAGTATCTCAATTGATTAATTACATTAGGATACAAACCTGGAATATCGTGAACGGTTTCTTTGGACTGGGAACATCATTAGCTGCCTTCTTTTCATTTTCTATTACTTTTGATTTTTCTATACTATTAGGAACTTTATCTGCTGCAATTGGTGTTGTCTTTGAGCTGAGATTCGCCTTTATTAGAGCACTTCTGTTAATACTGATATTTGCATCCTCTTCATCTTGCTCTTGCTGGAAAAATATCAATACGTTGCTTGTGAGATAAGGTTAAATAGGTAATATTTAGTTCTAAGAAAGAATCTTAATTTAATAAATTCTAAAACAAGAAAGTTATAATATTTTAGTTACTTTATATTCCAAGTCCAATACTTTATTTAACATACTTGGTGGCTCAGAAGCCTCAGAGCCGCACATTTAGTCACAATTAACTTGCTCACATATTATGTTGTCAAACTGTGTTCTTATATCAATATATAACAATTGATAATTTTTTTGGATGAACTGATTTGGATGAATGTTCGATTTTAAACTTCTGATTCCGGTTACTAGCTTGTATAATTAAGCTCCCACCAATATAAGCTCCAATGCACTCACCTCTTATTTTGACAAAGTGCTCAAGTTCAACAAACAGACATAAAAAGAACCAAAAAAGCTTATTCCTGTTACACAACCATGCAATAATTAGGTCAAATGATTACCAATTTCCTTAAAAACATTTCTCTCTCATGTCTCTGCTTCCGCCACTGCTCTTCGGACTCAAACTCGTCTTCCTGGGTGTCTGCATATTCATCAGCATTTGTTCCCGTCTCTTCCTCTCCATCTGCAGTGAAAAATTAACATGTTTTTTCCTTAACACATACATGTATGTACTCTTATAAAATTAAACCTATGTTTTGTTTGCCAGTGTCAAGTCCACTCTCACAATGAAAAGGAATCAACCAGGCCTTAGTCTCTTGTGGCGCCATCTCTTGGTTGCCTCCAAGAGATGGCGCCACCGGTATCCTGAATCGAAGTTTTCTATGGAAATGAAATTTATAAACGCATAAAAAAATTATGGGATTATCTATAGGAGAAAAGGATTATGGGATTATATATGACAAGGGAACTGAGATCTCTAGTTTAAGAGACCAAACAGTTATAAATTATAAATTCTGACCTGCATTTTTCCATCTAAACTTGCGTTGACGATGTCCATCTCCCAGATCGCCATCTTCAAATAATAGTTCTTGAAGCAACCTTACTTCGCGTTTGTCTTGGTCCAACACTTCTCGCCTGAAAAATAAAATTCATATTTAGAAATCAAAAGACAAAAACGATGGTAGCTAAACCAGCTACTGTAAAGTTCATTTAACTCATTAATGATTTTCTAATGAAAGTCTGCAAATCTATGTCAAGATTCAATTTTCATAAGAGGCGCCTTCAAGAATTTTAAAAATCCAAGCTCCAAAATCCAAACGAGAGTAAAGATACAACTAACACTGCAACTTTTCTTTCAAAATCTATATCTACACCCATCCACCGTTTATCCATGCTGACCCTCTAAGGATCACAATATCATTCATGAACAATCCTCTGCGCTTTCCTTGTCTGACGAACAGCGACATAACACTCATCACAGGAATGACAGGAACAAAATCAAACCCGCAGCTAGTATTAATCAGAATTGCCATTAATATTGAAAAACATGTCTCCCTTACATATGTATCTCCCCAAGTTCCCTCTGTAGCTTTCCCTGGTGGAACGTGTCGTCATCGCCAGCCTCGCGCTCCATACGGTCGAGTCCGGCCTCATCTTCGTCACCAGAACCAATCCATTCGTCCTCAGATGTAAGTTCCGCCTCTTGCTCGAAGAAATCTTTGCCTATGCGCTTCTTTTTGACTGGCTTGGCTTGGATTTCCACCTGTAATTGGTGTAATTCATGGTTTTTAAAACCGCGTGTTAATTTGTTTTTTATTAGTAAATGTTAAAAGGAGCAGAAATCCTCTGACTGATGTATCGACACAATTAAAGAAGAAGCAAGATGGCGCAAAGCCTCGGTTCACAATGCCATAAACATGTTCCACAACTAAACTTATAATTGGAAGATTTTCACAAACCGCATTCTTGATGGTGGTGGTGGTGACAACCATAAGTTATGATGTAGCGAGAAGTATCCAGAAAGTGCATTTACGTAAATCAGAGTCACACATAGTTAATGTTTGATGATGGATGGTGGTCAATAGACGTTTATGAGTCCTTTACCTGACGTACATAAACCTTCACCTATTCACCACAGTAGTATTTAAGTCTGAGGAGATCTGGCAAATTTTAATTTATTCAAAACTGTGTGTAATTAAAACCTATTTACATACCTCATTTTCCTCAGAATCGTACTCTATTAATCTCTCATTATCTTCTTCTATGTCTGATTCATATGTTTCTTCCTCTTGTTCAGATTCATCATCTTCCTCATCTGAAATAAGTAATAAGTGCAAGTTGTAGAGTGATTGATTATTTATCATTTAATAACTAAGAGCAGCTCCCGCGCCTCACAAATAAATAATTAAGACATACATAATCAAGACAAAAGAGCTATGTATTCGGTATGACACTATGATATGATGATTACCAGGAATACTGGCTATGATTTCCAGCTAAAACAAATTTTGAATTATTTGTTTACAATTCAATATAAAAACTGAGTTCTAATGTGGGTCTATAAGTGTGTCTTTTGCGTCTCGAAGGCATGGATAACAACACCTTGAACTAAGTTACATACCTGAAATTTGTAGCGCCCTGTGTTCAAGCTTGCGCTTCTTCAGTTTTTTCTTTTTCCCAGCAACTTCGACGATATCGTTTGTTTCTTCATCAGATTCAATAACGAATTTCTTCTTCAACTGACTATTTTCAACAGATTTTGTTTGCTCTGTTTTTTTATTGCCGCCGTTGTTGAAGAAATATTTCTTTGGTTTTGGCGAGTCAAACTCTGGATCATCTAATTCGTCTAGAATGGACTTTAGTAGTTTATTTTCGCCTTCGTTGACTTTGCCAGGGATAACTTCTTGCTGTTTAGAAATATTAACACCAGCAATTTGATTTTCTGGAATTGTTACACTCACAGACCCTATTGTACTTTTATCGGCTGTATTGTCAATCTGTATATTGTCAGTTTGAGATTGAATATTAACTTGAGTTGTTTGTGAATAATTTTCATTCATAGAATCATCAGCACTAATATTTTCATCATTGTCATTAGCTAGTTCTGACTGTGATACTAATGGGTTGTCATAGAACTTTCCAGTACATAATGCGACCACTTCATCTCCCATTTCCTGAGATTGTGAAAGCTGCGATGACGGAGCTTGTGGTGTTACTAAATTTTCTACAAAGTTGCCTGTACACATTCCTATAAGTGCATCAAAATTTTCCTGAAAATAGTGGTTTATTTTTTTAATATTGCAATTTAGTAATTACAGACGAACTAAAACAAAAATTTTGTGACTTGGGGATTTACTTTAGAGGTACTAGGTCCAATCTCTAACATAATTTCTATATTACTTTTTTTATAGAAATTATTAAACAGTCATTTAAAAATAAAGTTTTATTTACTTATTTAGTAGCAAACTATGTCACTTACATTACAAGGCTGGGTTCCACAAATAACATCCAACTTTTCAGGACAATTGTCGTTCAAAATATTTGTATTATTACCAGTATCTAGAATAGAAAATGTTTGAGTGCCTAAGTCATTTTCGAGGCTGTTATCAGGTTGTAGGCTTTTAGGCTTATCAGCTGAAATTAATAATTTTTGACTGCATTCTTGGCTGGTAAACAAATCTTCCGAATAAGATTTTTGTAGTTGAGCTAGTTGTATATCGTCATCTGAAATTAATAAAAATATAGAAAAGATATTTATTTGCTCTTATTTAGTTTCGATATACCTATATAAATTTGTTTCCTAACCTTGTGACTCCCGGATATCTTGAGTCACACATTTTGAAGTGTCCTCAGTTGACTCTACTTTAGTTTCTTCATCATCAGAGTCTTCAAATGCTTTTAATATTCTGCCTTTCCGAGGTTTAGTTTCTTCATATTCTTGTTCCGAATCAGAAGATTCATCATCTTCTGATTCACTATCACTTTCAACCGCATCATTGCCATTTTGATCACTATTATCATCTGCGCCATCGTTAGATACTGCATTGTCACCAATATCATCTTCAGATACTTCAGCTTCATCATCCACCATCGGGTTTCGTTTACGTGGTTTCTCGGTCATATCTAAGTCATTTTCTATTTCTTCTTCACTACTAGATTCTTCTTCTTGTTCGTCAACATTATCGTTTTCTTCTAATTTTGCTTCAATTTTCTCAATATCTTCCCCATCAAAGCCTTCAACGCTGCCAATCTCATTCATCTCAGTTTTTAATTTGTTTTCTTCTTCAATACGTTTTTCCCATTCAAGGGATCTCTGCTCAGCTATTTGTTCCTCTAACTCCTGCTTTAATTTTAAATGTTGAATACCTGGTTTAAACCTGAAAAACAATAATTTATTTATAGAATTATTTATTTTTGCACTATGTTTTTTCCTTATATCTTTGAGAATCTCAAACACACAAAATCCATTATTACATGTTTTACTTACTTCTTCTCTCTGTCGTTTTCTTTATCCTCCAAAGATTTTAGATTTGCAAAATATTTAAATCGCTCTTTTAACAATTCAACACCTGTAAGTTTTGCTTGACTGCTTGAACCATCGTCATCCAAATCTATAACCATACCTGGGGCCCCAGTTAATTTAGGCTTCATTCCTAATGTGACCTCAATATTATTATGGGGTAGAGGTTTGGTTGATGTATCTGAAAAAAGTTTAAGTTATAATTAATAACTGAATTTTCATCTATAAAGTTTATTCATCATTTTGTTTCAAAATAATACCTTTATTAAGTTCAGCAGTTTCAATTATCCTGTCTAGATCTTCTACTGTGAAGTCATTATCAGAAAACTCATCTGATAAATTTTCCTTATCATCTACAATCTCTTTTTCCTTTTCAACTTTATTGCCTGGGCATTTATCCTTGTCAATTTCAGCATCCATTACTTCAGTCTTATCTGTGTCATAATGTAATAAAATAACTTGACTTTCTTCTTCAGTACCTTGTTCACATTGTACAGAGCCATCTTCACGTATTGTTTTTTCTTCACTATCTGATAGAACATCAGTAGCAGTCGCAACATTACTATTACATTTTTCTACTTCATTTTTAACGCCATCAACGATCATTTGTTCATCAGTATTTTGCATCTCTAACTTGTTACTTTTACTCTCATTCAGGTTTTGTTCCATGCAGACATCATCAAAAGTTTTATCATTGACATCTGAAATATCTACACAATTTTCTTCACTCTTCTTTACTTCAGTACCATTTGTTTCTTCGGGATTATTTGTTGCTATTGATGAAACAATTAAATCATTATTTGCAGTAGCTGCTTCTTCAGAATCATTTTCATCTTCATTATCTGTATCACTTTTACACAACTCCATCATTTCTTTTTGCCTCTGTTCTAATAATGACCTACAAAGGAAAAGAAATTGCACGATTAATTTTAGATTTATAGCTGTTAATGCACCTTTATCATTAATTTGGAAAATTCTTAGTTGAACTATAATTCAAAGTGCTAGAATATTATATAAACCTAAAAGAAATAGCCTTTTTAGTACAAAGAAAAAGGAGTTGAGTCAATAGGCAACAGTGACCACGGGTACATATTGCCCATTTACTTGTATGCTTGCTTTTTCTATAAATAAATATTTACTTACGCATATTGCTGTAACTGTTCACTATTCATTTTTATTGGTAACGATTTTCCATCTGATGTTACAGCTGGCCTTCTTCTACTCATTATATCTTTGAGAGTCAGTGCTTTTGGTCTATGGTATGGTAAAGACACCTCCTTTTCTCTAAGCATGCGATTAGATTCACTCTTTATTTTTTGCATATTCTCCATCGCCTGTTTAGCAGACATCTGAAAACATTATTTCAATACAATAATATATTTCAATAGGCAGGTTTCCTTAAGATATTTTTCTTTGTGTGTCACCATTACAGCAGAAGATATTTGACTTAGTAAAGCACAGTTAACTTAAGGAAAGGCATAGGGGTGTGTTACTGGGTCTTGGACCTATGTCTCTAGAGCAAGACATTGAATTATTAGTCACTTGGCTATTACCCATGGTTTAAATTGTCACCTACCATGAAAGGAAAGTACTTTGCCCTTCCTTCCTTCCTTTCAGCCCTTGGCAGTCCAGTGCTGGACATGGGCCTACCCTAATCAATACCACTCCACCTGTCCCTCTGAATGCAATGGTTTCCCTCAATCTTCTTCAGGTTGTCAGTCCACCTGGAAGGTCCACAGGCCGCCCTGTGCCTTTCGGCGGTCGGTACTTTGCCCAGAAAGGGATAAACAGTATCCTATATGTTTTTCCAGGTTAAGGGGGCGTTTACACGGGTGACTAAAGTCGCACGATTTTTGCCGCACGGCTAAAATCAACCTTCTAAATGGCAATTCGGCTAGGTCGCAAGTGACTATAGCCGCAAGGCCCAAAGTTGGGTAGCGTCCGAGATAAGCCGCGCGACGACCGGCCGCATGCGGCTGGCAACTAAAATCGACCGTGTAAACTATCAGTTACGCACGCACGAACACCTTTTCCGCTCAATATTTTCGAAGTAAATGACCGAGCCGCAGGCGATTTTAGTTACCCATGTAAACCCCACTTTACAAACTATATGTATACATTCCATAATTTGTCCAAATTTGTTCAGCCAATTTTACATGAAAGAGTAACAAACATCCATCTATCTATCTTTATAATGTTTCACATTTATAATAGTAGTAGGATATACTAATTTAGTTTAATTACCCATTCAAAATATTGACATACCCTGACAGCTTTTGGAGAAGTAGGTTTGGTACTTTGCGGCTTGGACTTTTGCTTAATAGTAATGGCACTTTCTTCATCAGAAGTATCAGGATCACATATCGCAGCTAATGACTGATTTGACTTCTTCTGCAACTTCTGAGAGTAGGTGGGTAAAATGACAATTTAAAAATTTAACACTTAATTGAGATAATAAGTTTCCAAAATCTTGATCCAATGTAGCAACTATACTGTAGAGGCTCTTTTCAAGGCTCGTAGAGGCTCCTGTATTGACTTATATTGAACTAGTTTTATGTCTGTGACTTCGTCTGCATGAACTTCAAAATTTGGTCAAAAGGAAAATAAAGATTTCTTAACTCAAAAGCAAAGTAGAATTCAGAATTTAAAAAAGGCAAAGTTTTATATTATGTGCATTTCAGTAATGTGTTTATCTTTACAAATAGGTAAATAAAATTGGAGTATCTGTAATATTAAAATAACAGCTTTTTACTAAATACATAATTATGTTTGGTGTATTCAGGGTACAAATATACCAAACTGACAAATTTTACAATTTTTGTTTGTTCCAGCTAATCTCTGGAATGGCTGGACCAATTGTCATGGGACTTTCACAGACAAATAGCTGATGTAATAAGGAGATGAAGTCGAGGGCACAGCTAGTTTCACTTAAAGTACTAGCACTAGTGAAGTTCTCTGTAATTGTTCATGTGGGGTAAAGGTGAGAGATTTGTGTTGGAAGTCAAAATTTTTAGGGCACTGGGCATTTTCATATCTATAGAGAAAAAGTAGGTATTTAGAACTGCAGGAAGGTAAAGTACATATTTAAATGACTAGCATGATTTGTGCTGCATTTTAGTCAACATAAGTGGAATCTATCAGGTTTGATTTCTTGCAGATCAGAGATTTTAATAATGAGTTAAAGTTTCTGATTCTAGTCTGGGTGTTCTCTTGTCTGGTATGTGTCCATGGCACACATGATCACATGACACAATACCCCTACTACCCTACCCTACTGTGGGGCTATGAGTGTAAATGTAAAAAACTCTGATTTTTGTTTCTCCCAATTAACAATCTTAAATCTCCATTTGTTTTATTTTCAACCGTAATGTAATACAAATCTGAACTGGCAGCCATAGTACTACTAAAAGCCAAGGTAGTAAGGCCCTTTAGTTAAGTACACAAGGTACGCAAGTCTTCGATACTCAATGAATTTAATCTCCAAGCGACTACCACCATTAAAATCCATTAAGGTTTGTACACTAGTCGCGTCGCCAACATTAGTCCTGCTACTCGCGTCGCTACCTGCCTGTCGTGATTTTCGCTACATAATTCACAGCGATTTCCAAGATGGCGGAGCAGTTATTGAACATTATATGCCTTATTATGCCTATAACTCACTTTAGACACCTCTACGAATTTCACATCTGTTTGTTGTAATTCTTTTGCAGCTACAAACAGTCTTCACTTTTTGTTTCTCTCTATATATATGGATCAACCCAGTATCTTGTATTACGACGATTTCTTAGTTTCCGATAAAGATAGTACAAAATTATAGTATCATCATCAATTTTGTCAGACATTTTGAAAGCGTGATCTGTTTAGCCGGTATGCAAAGTGACTGAATTGGCAATTCACGTCTGATGTGTGTAGTTGTGTACTGAGTACTGACTGTGCGCTACTTGATACTCTCAACTTGATACTTATGTAGTATACAAAATTAGTATCGAAGATATGCATAGCCTTGTGTACGAAGGGCCTAACTGTTTAATTTTTACTGTCTAGCAACCCTTCTTCATGAATACAAATAAAAACTAGATTTGCACTGACATTGGTGGCGTGCATTGGAGGTAGGCACTGAAGATCTATCTAGTCACAGGTACATCAAAATATTTGTTTGATTTAGAATTACAATAGGTAGTGATATGCTTGTCAAATAATAATAGAAAAATAATATGTCAGGCAAGGCTGGAATCAAGCCAGCATAAAGGGAGGCACTGCCTACCTTTTTAGTATGGTATGCACACGCCTGGGTGACATATCCCCAACAGAATACAATGGGTTAGGTTTCAAATTCTAGTATCATTATATTTATATTTTCTAAAATTTAAGACACAGTACATACCTGTTTTATTTTAAGGCAAGAAGTTTCTTCATTTAAACTGTTACCAGATTCATTGTCAGATTTTTCACCATCGGAGTTTTCAAAATGTTCATCTTTATTCTGAATGGAGATACTCTTAACTGGTTTCTTTAACTGTTTAAATTTATCATGTAGCTTTTTGTTTTTAATTTTTGTCCGTGTCAAATCATAACTGTTTGTTGATTCTCCATGTTCAGACTGTGATTCGCTATCACTGTTTGAAATATTTCTTATACGGGATTTCTTTTTGTAGGTTACTTTATTGCTATCTCCATCTGAAGAATTATTTCGTGGAGAAGACGTAGGTTTCACTTCATTTGGGCTATTTTCCTTCTCAGTATCACTATCACTGGCAGATATCTGTTTTACTTTTGTTCTAATTCTTGAAAACGATATTTCATTTTCATTTTCAGAGCCACTTAAATTTTTGTCACTAATATGGTCATTATTGAATGGAATTTTAATGGAGCTGCTACTCATGTCCTCTAACATCAGATTAGGACTCAGTAAAGTTGTACCTTCCATCATATTTTAACAATATGATTACTGTAAAAGTATTAAAGTTATTAACGATCGTAAAGATTACATCTCACCTCAATTCACTTATTTATTTTACACTATGTACTCTTCGAATCTTGATAGATGTAGCTGACTTGATCTGTTTTGGTTTTAGTAAGTATAACAAGGGTTCTTGTACCAGGGCAAACGAAATAAACAAAATTTGATTGTGGATAAAATTAAATTACAATTGAATCTTTTGGGTTTATTTTCCTGATTTCCCCTGGGCGTGGGCCTGGCCTGGTCCCGACCCTATCTTTCCCGCTCAAATCGAAATTCGAAATCAATTGACATGACATTATTGAGAACATGACATTGACATTTCCACTATTTTCCACGAATGTCGCATTTGACATCCACAGTTTTTATATATTTTATATAAACACCATCATGCATATTTGCGCAAAAACAATCATCTGAATAAGATAATGGACCTAGAAATAAAATATTATTAAGTCCAAGCTCAATCCCCTACCCATCAAGGTCAATTTTATGATAATTTAAATGTTTCATAAGTATCCATAAATATTTTACTTAATATCGAAGTTTTTTTAATCGCGTTGTTGTAGGACTTGTAGGTGTTCTGCTAGGATGCATGCAGAAATACATTCAATAATCAGACCGGTGCAAACTGCTCCGGTCTGATTATTGAAAACCGGTGTCGATTTACCTGTTTATACCTGGCAACCGAGGGTTGTGACCGGAACAAAATAGACAACCTAAAGTTTGCATATTCTATGGGCATAGGGACCGTGCACGGCGACACCTATGCCATCTAGTGTCATTTATCGGAACTGCCATATTGCTTTATGGGTAGGAACTAGGATTACTACCGTATGTTAACTTTTTGAAAAGTGTATCACAAATAATTTTGTATATTAAAAGGCTCACTAAAAGTGTATTCTTGTATTGATGGATGCTCCAATACTTCCAAGAATAAAATATATAAGTATATTAGTGTAAATTCTCGTAATTTTCCACTGATAGTACCGACATGCTCTGGCTAAAAACTATACGAAAAGTTGGATAAATGCAGTTAAAAATACACGTGACATGAATTCAAACGGTAAAAAAGAACTATCAAGGTTTTTTAAATGAAACTAATATATAATTTGTTTTGAGATTAATTTAAAATTCAAGTTATTTTTATTTTCAATGAAAAGGACAAATTTGTTCTATTTTTAGTGAAAAGTCCGTGAGGTCAGTCGTGCACCTGCCATCAGTATGGCCGAAAAACTCACCAGGGAGCCGAAGTGGTTCTCCATAAACGAGCTCAGCTGAGGAGGTCTGAAGGTCCTCCTTGAAAGCCGTACGGATACCGAGAAGGATGAATGGCAACGTCTCGGTCCAGCGACCATCAGCATGACATGTGATAGCCGCCTTCAACTGTCGATGAAACCTCTCAACCAGTCCGTTGCACTGAGGATGATACGCAGTCGTCTTCCGATGTTTGAAGCCGATTGTGTTCGACAGCTGCTGAAACAGGCTCGATTCGAACTGTCTACCGCGATCAGTGACTATATCGGTAGGACATCCGAATCGTGCCACCCAGCCAGATAAGAAGGCTTTGGCCACGGTTTCCGCTGTGATGTCGGTAATAGGGACAACCTCAGCCCATCGCGTGAAGCGATCGACCGCTGTGAGGCAGTACCGATACTCCTTGGAAGGGGGAAGTGGTCCGATGAGGTCCAAGTGAACGTACCTGAACCGCGCTGAAGGTAAATCCAGTGTGCCAAGAGGTGTTACAGTATGCCTGGTTACCTTCGAGCGTTGGCAGGCTAGGCATGTTCGAGACCACTCGCGACAATCCTTCCTCACCTGAGGCCAAACGTAGCGTTGTGCCACTAATTTTGCACTAGCGTTAGCACCAGGATGGCTGAGTGAGTGCAGACTGTCGAACACAGATCTGCGCAAGTGCGATGGTATAAACGGCCTGGGAGTCGGTGTGCTGACATCGCAGTACAGTTGAGTGCGACTACCAGGGATGTTCATTTTCCTAAGGCGGAGCGAAGATTCAGCGCCCAGATATTGAGCGAGCTCAGGGTCGGCGTCCTGGGCACCAGCTATCACCTCTAGGTCTACGGGTCGATGTAACTCCTCGACTCGAGAGAGGGTATCCGCGACAACGTTGTCTTGACCGGAAATATGACGAATGTCGGTCGAGAATTGTGCCACGTAGTCCAGGTATCTATACTGACGCGGTGAACAATTTCGTTTGCGCTCGCTGAAGGCGAAGCACAAGGGTTTGTGGTCAGTATAGATGGTGAAGCTGGTGGCCTCTAGCCAGTGGCGGAAATACTTAACGCTCTCGTAGATGGCAAGGAGCTCGCGGTCGTACGGAGAATACTTCCGTTGCGGTGTGCTCAACTTGCGAGAGAAAAAGGCTAGAGGTTGCCAGTCGCCTTCCTTTAACTGCTGTAGTACCCCACCTATTGCGGTGTCCGAGGCGTCAGTGACTAAACTTAACTTCGAGTTGGAGTCCGGATGTGCAAGCATTGCAGCATTGCACAGGCTCTCTATGCAGGCCGTAAAGGCTTTCAACGAGTCTCCGCTGATGTCGACGGGCTGCGAAGCTCGGATGGAACCGGTCAACAAGTCGTTCAAGGGAGCTTGGATTTGGGCAGCGTGGGGAATAAACCTCCTGTAAAAATTTATCATGCCCAGGAATCTCCGAAGCTGCCTTGCGGTTTTAGGGACCGGGAACTCCTTGATGGCCTGAACCTTGCCTTCCAAAGGTTTGGTACCATGCTCGGATATATGGTAACCGAGAAACGTAACCTCTGGAACTCCAAACACGCACTTGGCGGTGTTGATAAGTAAACCATACTCTTCCATCCTCTTGAAGAGTTTCCGTAGATGATCGAGGTGCTCTATCTCAGTCCTTGAAAATACCAAGAAGTCATCCAGATATGGGTAACAGAAATCTAGGCCACGAGTCAATTCGTCCACAAACCTTTGGAAAGTTTGACCAGCATTTCGCAGACCGAACGTCATGAACGGAAACTCAAAAAGGCCAAACGGTGTGGTTATCGCTGTCTTCGGGATGTCATCCTCAAAGACAGGGATCTGGTTGTACGCTTTCACCAAATCTATCGTGGAAAAGATCTTACAACCAGATAGACTGTGAGCGAAATCCTGTATGTGCCTGATGGGATACTTATCTGGGATGGTCCTCGCGTTTAGTAGCCGATAGTCACCGCACGGACGCCAGCCATTATCCTTCTTGGGGGCTAGGTGCAGGGGCGATGACCACGGACTCTCAGATGGGCGAGCCGTACCATTCGCCAACATTGCCTCAAATTCGGCACGAGCAATTTTCAGCCTCTCCGGTGCCAGCCGACGAGGCGGACAAGAGACTGGAGGGCCTGGTGTGGTACGTATGTGGTGAGTAGTGTTGTGCTTAGGTATGCGTGGAGTGCCAGACGGTCGCGTGATATCCTGAAACTCGGAAAGTAAACTGTGATATTTAGTCGGACCAGTCACAACCTTCACGCTAGATATGAGACTGTCGCTGCTGTCTACACTGGCAACGGTTGACAGTTTTGTAAGGTTGTCTACCAACCGCTTGCCTCGCACATCAACCATTAAATTGTAATGTGACAAAAAATCAACGCCTATGATGGCTTTCGTCACATCGGCTACAACAAATCGCCACACAAAGTCTCGGCGAAGACCAAAATTTAATTTTAGGTTAATATAACCGTATGTGGCTATAGAACTACCGTTTGCAGCGTACAGAACGTAATCCGTTTTTGTGCGCTGTTGCCGTACCGCGGTCCGTGGGTAGACGCATAGGTCACTACCCGTATCTACCAAAAACTGGACGCTTGAAGTGCGGTCGGTAATAAAGAGGCGACTATTAGAGTCAGAATGGGTATCACTGCCCATTACTTCCGGTCGCTCGTCGGGTTTCGGGCTGGGGGCGGGTCGTTCCCGCTGCGTCGGCGGTCGATGTCTGGAGGAGCTGCGTGACTGCTGCTTCGAAGTTTGTCGCCGAGTGTGCTGATCCACTTCCCGATATAGTTGCCGCACCATATCGCTGAGCTTGTTAATGTCACCAGCAGTTGTCGCGACAGGTGATGATGCAGGAACAGCGGGGGTCGTGACCGGGCAGGACGTTGCAATCTCCTGCAGTCGGTCAGCGAGGTCCGCTAGCTGTTCAAGGGAATCGTGGGACAGCGTGGCCAACACTGGCTTGATGTTCTCCGGAAGACGGTCGATCCATATTTTCCGGATAATGTGCTGGGGAATGGATGGACCCGCCAGGTCTTGCAAATGTTGCAGGAAGCGTGACGGAGTCCGGTCACCAAGCACTTCGTTATTTAGGCGCGCTTGAAGTGTCTGCGCGAGCCGGCTGATGAGCGTGGTCTTGAGGCGCTCATAACGGTCTGTGACCGGAGGGCTGAGTATGAAATCCCTCACGGTCCGCGCATGCACTATGTCCAGGTAAGATAATGCATAGACATACCTGAGTTCGTCATGTATAATGGAATGACTTAAAAACTGGCCTTCGAGTAGGGCAAACCATAGCTCCGGATCGTTGGGGCAAAATGGTGGAACCCTCAGTGAAGGCGCGCTGGTGATGGTGCCGCAGGAGCTGGAGCTGGATGTGGAGCCACGTGCCGTCCGCATGCGCCGGGAGTATGCGCGTGTGCGGGCATGGTGCGCGCCGCCAGCGCGGTCCGCTGTGTCATGACCGCTCGAATCCGTCGATGTGTCCCGCGACGAAGAATTGCGATATTTTGCCGTATCAATACTCATAATTCACTTTTGTTCAAAGTTCGGGGTCACCACTTTAGTGCTGCTGGTATGGCACTAATTTTGTAGAAGGAGTGGAGATTGAAAACGGCAAAGAATGTTATTTACACTTTGTATATTTACACAGAAATTATGTACACAAAAGTATTTACAAGAAGAATTGCTATAAACGCATGTTATTAATAAAATATACAAGATTACAAAAATAACGAATTGAATGAGAAAAATTTTGAATAATGACTCCCTTGTTATTCCGTCTCCAGGCAACGCGCTGCTCGCGGTTGTGCACTAGAGACGGACGGATGGCTATGGTATCGATGCGATGCGATGCAATATTTACAATGATCGATGAATGATCGATAATGTAGCTGAATGATGGAATATGAAGTATGGCTACATATTTAAACATTTTTATTTATCACACAATATCAAAATACCTGGCATTCATCTTAAAATAGATACTGCTTTATGCGTTGCTCACTTTATTTAAACAATGTTATCTGAAAATCCTCTACACCCTTTTAATACACCAACAAATTTTCTATTGAAAAACACTTGGACCAAATACTTTTAGAATTTGAAAAATATCAACGTTCGCACGACACACACTATTCTTGATATCACTAAAATCGCATTTTATACATTTTACGTAATTTAATCCGTAATTTATAGAGAAATACTGAGTTATTCCTCGTTAAGCGACATTATGAAAACATATGAAAAACAAAGGGGCAATATTGCACTTTGTGACAGTTTGTTTCGTTTTAATCCGCTAGGTGGCGTTTTGTAGTTTCTGCACGGTCCCTATAACACCTTCGATTGGTATAGAATTTGTTTAATAATCAAACCGGTGAAATGTTTAAAAATTTTTTTTTTTAATTATTAGTGAATCGTATTCTGGACTGAAATTTGTTAAGCAACCCATATGCTATATATTTATTGCCATATTAAATTGAATATAAAATACGTTTCATCAAATAAACATCTCGGTGAAGGTCGTTGTATACCGGGATCTTAGACTACTAGCGGAACGCCTGTATATTATTTGACTTGCGCTAAAAAATACCACTTAGATGAATACAGTGAGTAAAATAGACAGGATAAAATAGTAAAGTTTTCAAAGGCGTGATTAAGCTAAAGAACCAGTAAATAAAAAATTAGGAACTCACATAGCCGTATAATGTATCATATCTAACTTTTAACGAATAGATAGGAAAATGTATGAAGCTATTTAATAAACACCAGTAACACCAAAGTCAGATCCGATTCCAGGAGTGGGTGTATCTCTCTTATGAGGAAGGTCACAAATAACTGCTTCTGCAGTGGTCAATAACGATGCAACACCGCTTGCATCTGTTAATGCTCTTTTTACTACTTTAGTTGGGTCTATAATCCCTTTTTCAATCATGTTGACATATTCATTATTTAGGGCATCATATCCAAAATCAGATTCCATAGATTCCACTTTCGTTACAATTACAGAACCATCGAAACCTGCATTCCTTGCAATAGTTAAGCAAGGCGCTTTTAAGGCTTTTTTAACTATATCAATTCCCGTAGCTTGATCAACGTTAGCTGGTTGGAGTTTTTCCAATACGGGTATGCATCTCAGTAAGGCTGATCCTCCACCGGGAACAATTCCTTCTGCAACAGCTGCTCGCGTAGCATTGAGAGCATCGTTCACACGATCTTTTTTTTCATTCACTTCTACTTCACTACTGCCACCTATGAGCAAAACAGCTACTCCAGATTTTAATCTTGATATACGTTCTATGAGTTTTCCTTTTTCATAATCACTTGTAGTGTCTTCTAGCTCTGACCTTATCTGATCGATACGTTGTTCTATGTCAGTTTTATCACCTTTTCCCTTTAACAATAGAGTAGAATCTTTTGTTATAATAACTTCTCCAACTTTTCCGAGGCTTTCAGGTAAACAATCTTCGAGCCTGATTAAATTTGCATCATCTTCAAATACCACACCACCTGTAGCTATAGCCATATCCATTAATGTATTTTTTCTGTACTCTCCGAAACCAGGTGCTTTTACTGCTGCTATTTGTAATCCTATTTTCAACTTATTCACTACAAGTACTGATAAAGGTTCTGCATCGAAGTCTTCAGCTATTATGATAAGAGGTTTCTTTAGTGTGTTTGCAATTTCTAACGCAGGTACTATTTGTTGACAAGTGAAAATCTTTTTTTCCGAAAATAGAATTAAAGCGTCATTGTATTCAACTTTTGGGCCCTTAGATGAATTAATAAAGTAAGGAGAAATATATCCTCGATCTAATTTCATGCCTTCAATTACTTCTAATTCGTCATTCAAAGTTTTCCCGTCTTTCACAGTAATAACACCGTCTTTACCGACTCTGTTCATTGCAGCGGCTATCAATTTTCCAATGTCCTTATCTCCATTCGCAGATATTGTGGCCACTTGTTCAATTTCTTCAGATGTGCAAACTTCTTTTGACATTTCCTTTAACTTTCCGGTTACCGCCTCAACTGCAAGCATTACTCCTTTCCGGATTTCTATAGGATTAGCTCCTTTAGAAATACTTTCAAATCCTTCCTTTGCAATAGCTCTAGCTAAAACAGTAGCAGTAGTAGTTCCATCTCCAGCTTCTTCATTTGTTTTATTTGCGACATTTTGAACTAATTTCGCTCCTACATTCTGAAATTTATCTTTTAATTCGATGCTTTTAGCAACAGTTACTCCGTCCTTGGTTATCTTTGGTGGTCCAAATGCTTGTTCCAAAATAACATTACGTCCTTTAGGGCCCATAGTTATAGCAACAGCATCCGCTAAAATATCCACACCTTGTAGCATTAATGACCTAACATCAGGGCCGAATTTAACTTCTTTAGCATAATGTCGGCAATTCTGAGTAACTTTCTGACTGTTAAAACGAATTCGAACAATATTTTTTACGCGGTACATCTTTTAAAATATTATTGCTGTGTAATTTTTCATTTAATCAAATATTCCTTATTACATTGACATTAATGAAAAAGCTTATCCTTCAAGTTATGTTTTCTTTGCAAATTTTTGAATTTAGAGTAGGTACAAACAACAAATTTAGATCCATGTTATTATATCTATACTAATATTATAAAGAGGAAACATTTGTATTTTTGTATGTTTGTAACGAATAAACTCAAAAACTACTGGTCCGATTTCAAAAATTTTTTCACCATTGGAAAGCTACATTCAGCTTGAGTAACGTAGGCTATTAAATAAAAATAAATAAAATTCATTGGCAGAGCGAAGCCTGCTGGGTCAGCTAGTCTTATATCAAATAATCTATGCCTAATAGTAGAAGAATCCACGATGACGATGCAATGAGTTTCCCGAGTACCGTTGTTGGGACCTGGTGGATTTAGAATATTGGAGAAAGAAAAGAAAAGGAGGAAAAAGAAAAAAAAAGTTATATGAATTTTTTATTATTATTTTATTAATATTTAGGTGCAGGCATAGATTGCTGAACTCGTCGAATCGTAATGGAATGTGTGGGGATGTCTCTTTTATTTATTTTTATTTAATCTATTTGTATATCTACATCTGTTTTGACGTCACCAACACTGTCAATCAAAGAACGTCACTTATGTCCGTATTGTCAAATGTCAAATTAGGCATGGCCGAATGAAAAAAATATATCGAAATATATCGTAACGATATTTTTCGAAGCTATCGATATATAGCGTGCAATAACATCGATAAATATCGAAATATTTGTTCATTGTTGACGACCTGAGTGGCGCAGTGGTTAAGACGACGGTGCGCTGCGCGGAGGGTCCTGGGTTCGATTCCCAGCGGTGCAGAGATTTGAATGATGAGTTTAAATTTCTGTTTCTGGTCTGGGTGTGTGTGTTCTTGTCTTGTGTGTGTCCATGGCACCCACGACACAGGGAATCCTAATGTGGGGCTATGAGTGTGAAGCGTTATTATTATTATGTTATTATTGTCAAAGTACCTATTAGTGTTTCGAAAATGAAATACGAAATACATGATTACATGTATTTTTATTAATTCAAAACAAAACAAACAATCATCAAGAGCTAACCTCAACTAACCTACTGTTAGTTTGTCAATGTCAATATGTCACTATCATACGTCCATAAACCACAGTATTTTTATTTATTTATGGGAAATCATAAAGAAAATATTGTACTTGATATTTTTAAATAATATCGATATTTTTATAATATCGATATTTTTTATCCAAGCCTATGTCAAATGCCAACGGACGGTTATTTCAAAAATTAGTATTCAGTAGCAGTGTGACCATTTGTGGCAGATTTCTGCCATTTTGGCAGATTTGGATCCAAAATTTAAGCTGTGGCATATTATGCTGACGATTTACAAATGTGGCAGATTTTGGCAGATTTCAAATGTTTTAATGAAAATCATGCAAATTTTAAATTACATGACATTATAAATAAGTAATAAAAATTCAAATAAGGTAAATGTAAAAATATTTAGTAGAAAATTATTTCACAATCTGGCAACCTATGCCTTTGTTTGATACCCAGCCCAGAGTACACGGGGATTCCCCGCTTGATCTGTTCTTACATAGGTATTGTCATTTGATTGTGGGCTGTAAATGATAAGTCATAGGGTTCATATTCTTATAACCTTTCTTGATTGAGTTTTCAATCATCTTTGTTTTTACTTCATTTCATTCTCTTACGGCGCTTAGCGTGTATGTGAAGTACAAAATATCCAAATATTGCAAACTTTGCAAAAACTCTCTTGTGTTTGCCGATGTCAAATGCGTCGTGCGAAAGGATATTTTCTCAAGTCAATCTAAATAAAACAAAAATAAGGAACAGGTTTTTGAATAAACATGTCTCGGCAATAATTACTACAAAAGACTGCGTCTCCTTTAAACCAAGCAAGGAAATGTTAAAAAATATATCGTTAAAATCCATGTACAAAGAAAGTGAAGACGAAAATTTTGAAGCCAATGTTGATTTGCTGTATTGTTTTTTTGTACGTTTAGCGTAGTTATAATGTTGATTAAAAAAAATTATGAAAATATGCACGTTTTTTTTTATTTTCATGTTGGCATATTTTTGGCATTTTTAAACGTCGAGTGTGGCAGATTTTGGCAGATTTTTGGGTCCGTGTGTGGCAGATTCGCCGTTTTTGAGATGGTCACACTGTTCAGTAGAGGGATTTTCATTTTTAAAGATTTTAATTTAACAAAGTGAAATTAAGTGTTGTACAATCATTTTCAATTTTTTTTTCAGTTTAATTAATCGGTTATCATGGCTTCTGCTACTAATTTAAAGCCAATGATTATAGATTTAAATATAGGCGACCAGTTAACTTCTATTTCATGTGGACACGTCGTTGTGGAACTAATAAAATTTATTGCTTATCAAAGATTGCAAATACCGTATAAATACCAATGGCTTAAACAGGTGGTCAATAAGAAAAAGGAGTGTCAAGATATAAAGGATTCTCTTCAGTCAGAGCGGCATTTTCGAGTAGCATCGATGGCGTTAGAAAATTTGGATTTTATTTCGAAGGTAAGGTCATTTTTCATGTGCCTTTTTTAACATAGTCTTCATGTTATTTTGTTGTGCTATGTCTTATTTTTTTAATGATGACAACTTTAGAAGATATCATGAACTTACTAAAGGGCTTGATTAAACTCTATTTTCAGAGCCTTCTTAAAGAGATTGATAGTGCATCTACACCAGAGGAAGTATGTGTTGCTCTTGGAGCAACTCCGGTCACATGTAAGGAAATATACAGATTTATCCTCCCCTCTGCCTGCCACAAACCTCAGTGCCACTCCGACAATATTGCTAATGACCAAAAAATACAGCGAAATATTTTCAGGTAAGCAATTTTTGTATTATCCAATTTTAACCACTTGTATTACTGCTTATTATACCGCGGTCGCAATGGACGAAGAAATTCTTACATCAACCCTTATCTGCCTATCTCTGTTACTCCTGCCTAAATATAGAGTGTCACACTCGCACAGTCGCGATTTCCACTATCTTAAGGGATTATAAACCTTTTACCTGGAACCGACAACAGCATGCTGTGACCTAGAAAGTACTAAATAAGTAAGTAGAAATTTACTAAATAAATTATAGTAGAATATCAATGACTAGGCAACTACTAGTATTTTAAAATTTCTGAAAACTGGCACTTGTGCAAAATGTTTGCAACAACTGGCAGTAGGCAAAAAGGTCATTGTATAAATTTCTTTATCCACTGCAACCACGGTTTAATAGCTTTGAATATTTTGTCTATGAAGAGAAATATAAATTTAACTCGTAAATATTTTCAGGACTTTAGTTACATCCGAGAAATTAAGTCAAGTATTCTTTGATGCTCTTCCTCCAACAAATATGTATGTGTTTTTGAAGAAAAAACTTTACAGCAACCATGATGTTGTGTGCGGGGACAGCTTTGTATCAATCAGTGGCTGCAGGCTGCCTCGGAGTGCGAAGATCATCGTTTTAGACTTCAATACACCAAGTAAAGAAAAATTGACATGCTGTAATGACTTCCAGGTATTTGGTGAAATACATGAGGATTTAGTCAACTTAAAGATTCATGAGACTGATGAAAAAGATTTTGATGAGATTGAGTCTAACAATCAAGTAACTTGGTTCCAATCCAGTTATATTATGAAGGGTTTTAAAGATTGTATAGTTAATGGTACCTCAGTTACTAGTGCATGGCTAGAGTCATGATGCGGGTAGAACTTAGCTACTTAATTTAGTGCCAATTTTATTGTATGTTGCTGATCAATTAATTTTAATAGAATAATTTTTAATGCTCAATTTTATTCCTTTTTATATTTACTGACATAAGTCTGTGATGTTTTTTTTATAACAGCAATATCAATATTAACAATAATAAATTTTACAATTAGTTGAAGCTCAAGCCATGATAATGTCTAATGTTTCAATTATTTTATTCATTAAGTCATTTAGTCACACAAGTTAGATATAAGTCTGATATAGGAATGTTGAATTAAAACAAATTAGTTAAATAAAAGTACATTTGTTTATGTAAATCTGTTATATTTACCTGACTATAGTAAAGCAAAAAGGAGGGTTATGATTTTGACCTGTATGTATGTATGGAATTTGGATGTTCATCTGTTCCCACATAACTTCTAAGTAGTATGAGATGTCGTTGGAAGCCTCTTGATTGTCTGCTGGTTATAGGCTACATGATGTCGTGTTAAATTGACTACAGCACCCTCTAGGGGACTTAGTTAAAAAAATTTAATGGTGTCATGTAGGGTATCAAATGAAAGAGCTTTTTCGTCATACCAGGGCCGAAAGTTTGAATTTCTTCCCTTGTTTGCGGGAAGAAAGTTACACATTTCAGACCGCTCACAATTGGTGACAGTTTAAAATTTAGTCTTCTTTTGTTTTAATTTTCTTCCCGCAACCTATTTGAAATAACTCATTACCATGGTAACCGTGCAGTTGTTATTTTCAAAGATCACGCACATAAAGTTTTGTAATTATTTTTGATACAATGTACTACAGGGAATACTGTATTTCATGGACGGGCTCCGCCCACTTAGAGATTTGTAATTCGTAATTAATGACCACAGACTATAGAACGATATTGAAATAAATCGATTATCGATTATATATTAATAAAACATACAATAAAATTATTGTGATTATATTTTATATCAAATCACGTAAAACATTTATTATTTTGCATTAAAATGACCTAAATGGCTCTGTTTTAATGCATAAATAATTTGCGTAATAAATACAGTTCCATCGTACTCGTGCACTCATACTGCAAATTAATGAATCTATAATAATTGTTTAGACTTACTGTAGTTGGTTCAAATAAAAAGCATGTGAATGAACTGTGGTACCTACTTGTAATGAACAGGTACAAAATGTTGAAATTCATAGTACCTTAGGGATTAAAAAATAAAACAGCCAAAAAAGGTAAGTACTGTAATACTATTTTTAATTATAAAGAATCTTTTTCTTCATATGACCAGGATTCATTAGTAGTCCAGTCATTTTGAACATTCAAAATCGAAAATTTAACAATAATTCCAAAAGTTTTCAAACTTCGGTCAAGTGAATGGTACATTGGGACGACAATAAATCTCATTTTGCAACCTTGTCCGCAGTCCGGAACATTGCTAAAATTGCAATTAAATTAATTTTTGCTATATGGTCGTGAAAAAAATTCCAAAAGTTCTGCAAACTTAGAGTGGTGTTAAATATATTATTTTACATCACGTGTCAAATTTGCAACCAATTTAAGTGTACGGAACATTTTTTTTATTAAAAATTAATGTTTTTCTTTATTAAACTGAAGGAAAACGTTCCAAAAGTTCTGCTAATTTGACAGATATATCGGAAAAATATACCGAACGATTGTATAAATTTGCAACCTTTTACGTTGACCGGAACATATTTATTTATAATTCTTTTTAATTCGTGGTCATTTTTTCGAGTAATAAGGTGATAAAATAAAAAAATTACATTTTTGCAAATTGCATAAAGTTCCGGATCGCGTATGAGGTTGCAAATTTGCAAATGCATCAGAATAGATGTTTTCGAAGTTTGCAACCAAGTTTCAAAACTTTTGTAATTATTCCGAGACCACCTTACTCGAAAAAATGACCACGAATTAAAAAGAATTATAAATAAATATGTTCCGGTCAACGTAAAAGGTTGCAAATTTATACAATCGTTCGGTATATTTTTCCGATATATCTGTCAAATTTGCAGAACTTTTGGAACGTTTTCCTTCAGTTTAATAAAGAAAAACATTAATTTTTAATAAAAAAAATGTTCCGTACACTTAAATTGGTTGCAAATTTGACACGTGATGTAAAATAATATATTTAACACCACTCCAAGTTTGCAGAACTTTTGGAATTTTTTTCACGACCATATAGCAAAAATTAATTTAATTGCAATTTTAACAATGTTCCGGACCGCAGAACAGGTTGCAAAATTTTATACTTTGTTTTAATACCATTCCCGACCTTACATCAAAATTTGAAAACTTGGAATTATTGTGAATTAAATGTTCAAACTGACTGGACTATAGGTATCACTTGAGTTCTCAGTAATTTTGATTATTATCAATTCTTGGACAGATAAATTGTCGAATGCAACATATTGTGTTAAATCGATTAAAACTTCTTCATGAATAAAATCGACTGATTAAAGAAATTGAATCGGTAACGGGTCAGGGTATCACTATTTGATTTAGTATTAGAGCTGTGAAAAGTTAAATAAACGATTGGAAAGGGGAAAAATGTCTTCTTGTAGGTCTGCAAGCATCTGCTTTTGCAGGCTAACATCATTGTTTTGATTGTCTATTTTACATTAATGATTAAAAGTATATGTTATGTTTAATGAGTGATTGTTGTTAAAATATTGTTTTTATGTTATCAATATTGATTTTAGCATGTAAGAGCCATACTTTTTGTTTAAGAATGCGGTAACAGTATCATTTTTGAATAAATAGTATTTACAATACAAAATTTTATTTTAATTACAAAATATACAAATATGCAAGCTGAGCTTAGTTTGTTTTTCACAAATAATAAAACTACCTATACTAATTTTTCACGAATTGGTATAGATTTATTTTATTTATCTCAGCCTGTCCATCACTGAAAATGGTTCTCTCTTTTAACATCACACAAGATCTTTTTAATGGCTTATCAATACTTCTTTCAGTACAATTTTTCCAACTATCACAGTTCATTAAAGCTTCATTAAATTCAAAAATAAGATTGTTTCTTCCACCATTTGGTCCAACTACATAATCACATTTAATTGATTTATGAATCATATCTTTGAGGCAACATTCCAATAATTCATAATATTCCAACCAAAAGTACAAAGGCAGCGGTTTTAGTTTTATACCTAGTGCTTCTGTTAACAAGCCTGTTATGAGGATATCATCAATCCAAAAGTATGGATGCAACATTGCTTCCTCACATAATTTCTTTGCAATTTTAGTACTAACAATGTAATACCAGCCAGATAAATAAGGAGGGTAAATATTTCTGGGGTACTCATTCCAGGTTACATACCATTTATTTTGCTTCTCTCGTTTTGGTTGTGAATTGTTCAAAATGTAACCCATTAAGATTTCTTCTCTTTCAGAAATGGAAATACTTTTCATTAATTGGTGTGATCTTTTCAAATTGAACACTGTGTCATCATCAACTTTAAGAATAAATGTTGCCTTTTCACAAGCTGTAGATGCCCACTGCAGTCCCATAAGGTGTTTGTAAGTCAAATTTCTGTAGTTTTCAACGAATGAACCTTGGATTATGTCTCCAAAAATTTGGCTTTCATCATTTATTGCTTCCTGTTTTATGAATCTGAAATAGGAACATACTTAGAAATTAACATATGGGGGATTTAATAGTTATTTAATAAGTAATAGTGTAAGCAGTAAACTTGTTAAAAATACTCCTGTGCAAAAAATTTTTAACTTGAAAGTTATTTAAATTTGACTTAATATTGAAAACTTAATTTATTTCAGACTAGCTGACCCGGCACACTTCGTTCTGCCAAATATAGAAATTTCTACTATTGTCATCACATTCTTTTCAGATTTTCTTACCGTATAAACCTATGTTGGAATTATACAGACAATCAAATCTAAAATAAGCCAAATTGGTCCAGCCGTTTTCAAGTTTTAGTGAGACTAACAAACAGCTATTCATTTTTATTTTATAGATAGTAATCAAACTTTATCATAAGTATTAGGTGTTATGATTAGGCATAAGTTAACAAAGTAAGAATTTTGGCATTTAAATCTTATATTTGTGTGTCACTGATTTTCAAATTAAGTAGATATTCAATTGAAACCAATGATTTGAGATAACTTCACCTTTCTGTTTCTGGTATTTTTGCAAGCAAAAATATTCTGGTTGCATTTAAAGATTCCAAATATTCCTGAGACATAGCTCTTCTATGAGCACTTCTTAATTCTACATGTCCGACATATGAAGTCACTATGATAATAAATAGTGGTTTATCTGAAATTTCATGAAAAATGTTAAAATATTCAATAATAATGTTAAATATTTTTTTGAGAATTACTTACTCTGGCATATATTTTTGGCAGGTTTAATTATAGGGTTTCTTATAAAAATATTGTTTCGTTCAAGAAAAGTTATAGTATTTTTAGTTTCAGCATATGAACTTTGGTATACCCATAGAACAAGGCAAAAAATCGCTATTACTGTAGTGTAAAATATCTTTTTGTTCATATTTTACAACTATAAAACTATCTATTAGATAGCGAATTTTTTGGTTTATTTAAGAAATTACATGTTTTTAAAATTTTCTAATATATAATTATTTTTATAAATATAAATATTCTGATTTATCTATGTTCAAGAATCTTAAAAATATGATGTTTAACTATCGCTTTAGAGCTGAGGCACATAATTTAAATTAAATAGTAAATATTTATTACAAAAATGGTCAAAATATTAATAATTTATAAGGTATTATTAACCAAAAAAGTTTGGATAGATCTGTTGTAAGTTGTAAATTTGTATTGTAATGTTACATATCGAACTTGGTCGACTAATTTGACATTTTGACAATTTACAAACTTCCTATACAAATAAGGTCGGTAACACATTTACGTATCATGTCGTGATGACGCGCTAAAAGCACTCGGTTTCATGAAATTATTAGAATTTAACGAAATTTTATACATCTGTTAATTAGAACACGACACGACCTGTACAAATGAATGAAACCGATGTGCTTCTGGCGCGTCACGCCACGACACGTAAATGTGTTTTCGGCCTAAGAATTGGAAACGGTTTTTCTGGCAGGAAGGAGAGAAATTAGAGAATACAAACAAATTACGTTTTTATGATATTATTATAAGAATTAGGTAATTAAAATAGGAATTATTAGCAGGTATAATAATATATTTCAAAACGTGATAATTTATTAAATACGTACTTAATTTGACTAAAAATAATAGTAAAAAGTGACAGCAGGCAGTTTATTATGTGCTAGCAAGATCGCAGCGCGGCAAACTTTAAAATATTCCATTGGATTTAAACCGTGCCAACGTGAATAAATAGAATTAGCGGATGTTTTTCAATGAAGGACAATGGTATATTTTAATTTTTATTTTATCATACACAGTCTATAAAATAAGATAAAAGTCATCGATAGAATTACTTCGATACGATTTTTTACATAAAACGTTGGTCTATTACGGCTTCCAAACAAGAATACCAAATTTCATGGGTGTATGTAATAGTATGTATGAATGAATGTTTGTATGTAGATATGTTTGTCCTCGCATATCTCCGAAACGGATTGTTTTTTATTCATGAAATAAATACGGTTCGTGTTCGTTCTTTTTTTTGTTTGTTTGTATTTTGTTCAACTTAGTTTACCATTCGTAAAAGTTTCATCAAATCGGTCCAGTAGTTTTCGTGATATGGACTTAAAACTAAAAATTACGAAATATTACTTTTCCGAAAAGTGGGGGATTTTTTTTTTAAGCAAGCCTACAATTCGGTTCTGGCACTTGCGTTGTTTTAACTGTTCTAACCTAACCTAACCAATTTTAATGCCAGAGCCGAATTGTAGGCGTTTTCTCCTCTCTACCTTCAAATCACATCTTATTTTAGGCTAAATATGAAGACTGCATGGTCAAAATTATTTACATATTAAAAAATTCTATTTTTCGAAAAATGTTGAGATGCGCCAGAAATCCTTTGGCACACTTGCTTGTATCGTCGAATAGAAGGTCTCCACCAAATTTGAGCCAAATCGGTTATAACAATTTCAAAACCCCATAATTCATGGAGTTTATGGGAAATTTCAGCCTCCCCCCATGGAATATCACTTACTATGATGCAATCAACAGCTTCATGCAAAAAAAAATTCCATCGTTTATCGGAAAAGTAATCAAACTGCATAATTACCATAAAATTTCTTACATAGTAGGCCTACTATTTTTGAGGTTGGTGCCAAAATTTAACAATAGAAACAAAATACTTGATACTAAAGACACCAACCTCAATAAATAGTAGGCCTAAACTATGTAAGAAATTTTATTTTATACTTTTTTGATGTCGGTTTAATTTTTTAAAATTATTTTTATTATAACGAGGAAAACAATTTGTATTGTATAAAAATGCATTTTTAAGGAAGCTAAACTTTCTTAGAATGCTCTCGCTAAAAGTTACGGACTTATGCTTGACCGAGTTAATTTTTTAAAATTCTGTTTAAGTACATAATATTTAGATACACAAAATCTACGATAGATTCGCATAGGAGGTAAGTATTCTCCTCAACGGCCCACCCGTTTAGTTTAGTAATCGAATTGTGTCAAAATATCTTTTATACCTTCATACCTCGCCTCGGTATCATTTACCTTCGCAGACCCATCATTGACCTGGCCCTCAGATGATGAGTCTCTGAAATAGAGTGCCTGTAGGGTCAGAAGACTGTAGGTATGAGAGAACCAAACCTTAACGTGAAAATGATAAGTATTAAGCAGAAAGTACATAATAATTATCATAATAAATAAGTACTTACAATTTAAATACAAGTAAAGCAAATTTATGTTATTAATGATATTCTTCCTAGTTACTTTATGTTAATCTTCCTTACCTAAACTGCCTTCACCTGCGATAGAGTAGCTCAACCTCAATAAGCAAATGTCAACTACTTTAAGTAGGTATGTATTGGTAATTATTTTGAATTTTAATCAACTTCTTTACTGCTATTTTTATTTCTATAGTATATTCCATATGGAATTGAATTTAAAAAAATTGTTTGGGTACATTGTCCTTATATAATATATATTATTAATTGAAAATATAATATTTGTATCGTGAATAAAATCGTGACCTTATCTAGTCCATGCATGTGGCCGTTTACAGTTACAGACATGCGGTCTAATCAATATAAGAACAATTCGATATTGAAAGTTTTCCTTGTTTGTAATTAAAAAATAACTTAAAAACACGCTTTTGAAGAACATCGAACTAAGTAAAATTTAAAAATAATTTTCAAAATAAGTTTAAGACAATAATGAACGAAAAATACTACTAATATACTATTATTGTGAAAAAAGCGTGGGCGCTTTGTGCCATATTTTTCGTAATCGAGCGCGCGACCCTGTTTGAAACTTATTTTGAAAATTATTTTTAACTTTTTACTTTAGTTCGATGTTCTTCAAAAGCGTATTTTTCTAGTTTTTTTAACTATATTTATTTTTCCCTTTTTAGCTCGATTTATTGTCGAAAATATTTTTTTCTTTAAGTTCTAATCATTACTATTGTAAATCTCCAACAGAGTAGAATTCTAACGGTTATTATGGTTTTAATAGAAACTTTGAATATTCTTCCTTATGACCATCTAGTCTTAGATGAATAGTTAATTAATTTGTAATTAATTATCAAAGTTGGTAAAAATCGAGAATTTCAACTTTTGGCAAATTTCACGATCTAAGAGTAACTTTCATGTTTCATTTCAAAACTGCCCAAAATATTCGATTCCCAAAAAAATTTTTTTTTAACAATGGTTTAAACGAATGGCTATAAACAATTGATGGCCCGGAATTTTGCAAAAATAACTGCGATATTCGGTTTCAACAGGTCAAAATACATAAAAATGCCTCAAAATTTTACGGAATGGTAATACGGTGCTAAGACTAAGGAGAGTTACATAAAAGTGAAGCTAATAAAAGCGTGTTAAAATATGGTAAGTCCTCTACTTTTATCTGTTAGCATTTCAAATTAATACACGTATGCACTAAATATGAGCGACTACATAATTCACGAGATGCGACGCGTTGCCGAGCAAACAGTCACTGTCATTTTTATCATTAATAATGAAGTGGTTATCAAATGCCCGCCTACAAGAGAAGCGGCCGCAGGAAGCTCAGTTGAGCGAGCAGAGAGCGCCGCGATCGTCACGTTAAAACGCGGATACACGCGTCCAGTCCGACCACGACTTCCGACTGAAATCAAAATAAACTGGAATTATGGACCCCCACGACGTAATGAACGATGATGACCAGGGGGACGCACTGCGTGCAAAAATAATAACGATGGTGTGTTTATTCGCCGTCTCGATGTTAGTGGGATGCCTGCCTCTCCTGATATCGCTCAAGTTCCAATGGTTCACCAAATCCCAGAATCCCAATATGCGAAGTTCAAATCAAATCGTCGTCGGCTTACTGGCGTTCGGCGGAGGCGTACTTTTTGCCACTACATTTATGCATTTGTTGCCGGAGGTGGATGAAAACATTGAAATTTTACAAGGTGAGACATATTTATATTTATCAATCAATGTTTGTATTCCCCAGAGAACGCATAGTCAGACTACCTACTAAATCTGGCTGTTGGTCGGTGCAATTTTTTCTCTGATTATTCTGTCCTTATAGGACTATAAATCTGTGTTATTGTTTCTAAGTATATGAATATACCTACTATTTATGCAGCAAATGCCGATGTGAACTTAATGTTTAGATCCGGTTAAAAAATAAAAATTGCGATTTCGATATTTCAGTTGATAGGTAGGTACCTACTATTTTTTTTAGTTTAGGTTAAAAGTAACTAAGTAACTAAAAATTTAGTAAACAAGCAACAGTAGGTATAGTTGCAGTCATGAGTGGTGAGCAGAACTTTCATTGGTCGGTTTGACATTGACTGCGCTGCGATGCACACGCTTTGATCGGTTCGACAAACGTTAGTTCGTCAGTGTGCGTCGTCTATTGGTCCAGCACGTTTTTTCGGCTGCTGTACATTGGCCAAAAGTATACAATATCCCTACCACCGCTAATCTGTGCTCACGATCACGACGATGACGGTTACTGTCCTTTTAAAAGTTGTAACCATTGTAAAAAAACTCCTTTATTCGGCAGAGCAATGCCTGCTACACGTAGGTCCGCTAGTTTAAAGACAAAACGAAGACCTGTATTTAATATGACATAATATATAGGTACATACAAAAGCATTTGGATAGTTCCGCAAAACTAGTCTACATTGGCAATTGGAATTGATCGCGATTCGAACTTGACCGAGGTTAGAAAGGTAGGCTCGTATGAGGTCCTATTATGCCTTGGTATCTAATGGTTGAAGATCGCCAACATGCCATATATGTATGATTTTTATTTATTTCGTATTTAAATGAGACGTGAACATAAATACAAATATTTTTATTGCCCATAATACATCGTTTACAATTTATAAAGGAATCTCCTCCTAACCTCCCTGGTTTAAACTGAATTGTAGAAGGCAGCGTCTAAAGCAAGATTACAGAGAAAACTACCAATACCTACCTATCCAAATATTATAAATCTGAAGCGTTAAAAATCTTTGCACGTGTCTCAGGCTGTTGAGGAATGAAAAATTTCTAGGAATCAATCCCAGTGCTTGATTCATTTGTCTTTCTTCACTCTCTCACAAACTACAAACAGGTCCTTCAAAAAGAGTAAATCACTCTATTGAAAAAGTGTGGTTTTCGTCAAATAGTTCAAAGGTTACGAAAATTTTAAATATTAGAAAACATTTCATATTTTCCAAACCTAGCTTCTAAAGTCCTTTGAAGCCTCCCATTGTCGAAGTTACCACGCTCGTTCCAAGATCTTCTGAACGGCCTGTACTTTTTTACTCTTTTTGCTAAGACGTAACGTAGTGGCTGCCATTCGAGGACCTCGCCATGAATCTAGCACATTGCCGCTTGATTTAGTGAATTCTCATTTCAATTTTTCTCTATTTTGTAAATTTTGTGATACTCACCCATATTCTCGCAAATAAACGGTTTTTTAATCAATTTATTTTTTATTCTATTTTTGAGCGTTATGATATCAATGATTTAAAGTTTGATAGATTCAAACATTCAGCCCTACACTAGCATTCCCTGTGTTGTAAGTACCATGGACACCCAAAACAGAAACAGATTTAAATCTCTGTTCCACCGGGAATCGAACCCAGGACACTATGTACAGCGCGTGTCTTACCTACTGCGCCATTAGGTCGCCAATTGTCATAATTACTTTATGTCAGTAAATTGTCAGTAGGTAAATATTTGCCTCTGTTACTTTTGGGTGTTTATTTTTACCACGGTTTTCTCACAGGTAGACGGCAATGATGATGTTACATTATGTACTTATCAATTTGTAACTTCCATAATAATATTGTGATCATATCCGTGAACAAGTACCTACTCGTACCTAGTGAATAAAAGTCCTGGTGAATATTACGGTACCTTCAAGACTAAGTAATAGCTCTTACTCAAAGAAATTACTTCGCCTGCAACCTAATTTTAGACTGAGTCCACCATGCTGGTCTTGTGCGGTTTGGTGGACTTCACAGTTCAAATTCTCTGAGAACATGATATAAAACTCTCGGGCATGCAGGATTCCTTCTGTTTTCCTTCATCGTTACATTGATTACGAGTCGACTTTTACTACTTGGATTTGAACACTTCTCGTTTATGAGACCGAATTCTTAACGATTGCGCGTAAGTATGGTCGTTAAAACGTTAATACATTTTAGAAAAACTGCTTAGGGTGGTGTGAAATTTTACTCGCACAACGCCAGTCCGTGCCACCCTTGCCTTTTTACTACCGCTTACGGACATAATAATATTTTTGTGGAAGAGTTTGTAGCAGTTACGGCTTCTAAGAAATTAAGTAAGTAAATAAATACTGTGGATAATAAATGTGTGGAAATAATCCATAATTGATATCACCAGACAGCTGATAAAGCATACACAGCATATATGTAGGTATTGTGTGTGCTCAATTTTCAGCGCCCTCTTTTTTCTTATTTTTCAAGAATATTACTTATTACATAGTACATATCCCATATGGCCATTTACTATCATATTGATAACAGTGAGGATAACCCCTTGTCTTAATTCAGGCTTAATTTTTCAATGTACTTATACTTATTTGGATAATTAAAACACAAAGAAAAAAGCCCCTAGGCTTATCGTGCATTTGTTTATCCTAGGTGGCAATCGAACCCTCAATCTAGAAATATGTGATAGTGTTTTTTCTTTATTAGTTACACTAAATTAATCTTAATTATTTGAAAGGTTCTTATGTTTTCGAACAATATTATGTTAAGGCTCTGTAACCTAATTAAAAATAAGGATAACCTAGTAGATTTTAAAAAGGAACTAAAAACATATGTGACAGAAAAAGTGTATTACCCTCTAGCCAAATTACCATAGATAATATATTAATTGATTTAAATTAACTTTAATAAATAAAAATAATCTGTAAATCTGCCCACACCCTTAAATGTAAATCTGCCTTATGTCTAGATACGGTAAGTACCGTGAATGGTACCGTGAACGGTAGGTAGAGTGAATGTAGGTACTACATTCACTCTCCCTACACTCTCTCTCACTACATTCAATGTATTGACTAAAATTTTAAATGAAATAAAAATATAAGAAAATGAATAAAACTGATAAATATAGATTGATCTAAGGATTTTAATGTGTTATTATATTGTCAAAGAAAAGTAAACTTACAAACTGAGAACTACCTATCTATTTACAGAAGCTTCTGTGTCATATGCGTAGAGATAACATTCCTATCAGAAAAACAATACACACGATGTATTTTATTTCCTATTTAAAATGTAAGAAAATGAAATGTGTTATCAGTAGGTATAATCGTTGTTGCATCTGTTTATCATCGTGGAACTATTATTCACCTAAGTAATTGACATTATACAATTTGATTAATTGTTTTTGTTTAGTTTTTAACCACCGATACAAAAGAAGGGGTGTTATAAGTTTGACGTGTCTGTCTGTCTGTGTGTTTGTCTGTCTGTCTGTCTGTCTGCATTGGTTGTGGCACCGTAGCTCGCGAACGGATGAAGCGATTTCATTTTAGTTTTTTTGTATGAAAGTTGAGTTACGGGCGAGTGTTCTTAAACATGTTTGATGAAATCGGTTGAGTCGTTTAAAAGTTGTGGGGGGTGAAAGTGGGGAAGAATAACCTAATGTCTGCAAATATAATCGAGTAGGGTCTTAAATGAAAGCGCATCACGTGCACATTACAAAATAATATGTTAAATGAAAATCGGTTGAGCCCTGAAAGAAACTGTGGCCGTAAAAGTGGGGAAAATACCCAATTTCTGCAAATATCGGTATGTGGTGGGGAGAAAATGAGGATGCAAATCCGAAATTTCAACAAGCACGGTGTGTACCTACCTATGTCAGTACCCATTAATGACCCACTACAGGGTCGGGTCTCTTCTCACAATGAAAAGGATGTAGGCCTTAGTCCACCACGCTGGCCTACTGCGGGTTGGTGGACTTCGCATGCCTTTGAGAACATTTTTTTTTTGTGAACTCTCAGGCATGCAGGTTTTCTCACGATGTTTTCCTTCACCGTAACAGCAGGTGATATTTAATTTCATAAATCGCACATAACTTTTATTACAAAGTCATTGGTGCGTGCCACTGGGATTCGAACCCGGATCCCTCGATTCGAGGTCGAATTCTAAGCCACTGGGCTATCACCGCTGTACCTACCTATAAAAAGTATAAAATAAAAGTTAAATTAAAAATTCAAAAAACCTGTATTACAATACCTGATTGTGTTGTCGGGGGTTTTTTAATTTTTTTTTGAAGTTCCCTTTACAAAGTAAAAAATAATGAAAGAAACTCAATCTTAAAGTACCTAAGTATGTACGAGTAAGTATTAATAATTCTAAAAAACATTGCATACTTACTCGTACATACTTACTTACTTTTTTTGAGGTTGGTGCCAAATACTAACAATGGTAACAAAATACTTGGTACAAAAGAACCAACCTCTGCAAAATATATAAATTTCATTAAAAATATCATCACTGGTCTGGTCATCATACGTCTTTTAGTTCATATTTTAAATTTAAAGGGCAGAAAATATTTATTTTTCTCGAAACAGATTGAAATAGCAGAATCGGGCGGGCTCTGGTTGCAGAAAAGCGAAATAAATAATCCATTTTAATGTAATGTAAATTTTATACAATGTTGGTAACGTAAGCTGTCAAGTGGTCTATTTACGTTCCTATTACGTTTCTATGTAGGATACTATTTAGATTAGGCACCTAGAAGATCAAGATAAAATGTACGTGAGATATATAGGTAAACGCAGTATCTGCAGTATCTGATCCGTACCTAATCTGGTGACATGCATATCAATCTTCAATAAAAGGATTTTGGAATTATGGCACTTCAATTAATAGTCGAATACATGCGATAAAAGTAATACACTTATATCGGAGTAGGGGAGAGTTGGATAATACCGCGCGTCTGATTATTCCACGCATCAATGTATTGCAAAAACTAAAAACTTCTAGCAATATCCAGGGTTTAAAAATCATAGCCTGAAACGCCTACCTCTCGCTGAATGCACAGTCAGTATACTCCGGGTAGCAATGGAACAACACTGCGTCGTACATAATTAAGTTTTTACTGGCATTTCTTATAATTTCGCGGGTACTTTTTTTAAGAGGTACCTAAGTTATTCTGTATTATTATTGTAACACATTTTTTCTTCTATTGTAATACTTATATATTGTAGTATTAATACCCAAATGGATTTCAATACACGATTAATTTTACTGTATTATTTTGAGGCTATAAATATGAAATTATTGAGTTTGTCAATTCCGCGCACAGGGGCCACAGGGCGCAAAATGTTGTTTGAGATGTAAAAAAAAGAAGTCATGGGACAGAAAATATAAGGGCTACTTTAGAGGCGGAAGCTGCTAAAAACTTTCATGTTCCAGAATCTAAAATCGGTTAAAATTGGGAGAAGATTATCTTAGTAATTTCGTTATACATATCTATTTTTATAATGATCTTGATATTGTTAATTTTTATTTATTGATTTTGCAATTCTGTGCTTCTAGTTTCTTGTGGTGCAAATAAAGTAAAAAAAAATCTTTTATTTTCATAAAAAATTATGGTAATATGGGTACGGTTTTATCAAACCCCTGCAGGCTATTATCAAACCAGTTTGATAATACCGCGTTTTCCCATTTTTGTTAAATATCGAAATAACTACTTTCTAATAAAATTTTTAAATATTTTGCCATGCTATATGTGGAGCTAAATAAATTCTGTACTTTGAATCTGTACATCAAACTCTGTCTGAATTATAGGTCCAAGTTCTTAGGGGCACGATAATATCCAATTCTCCTCTCTCCTATAGGGATTACTCATTTATTAGTAGTTACTTTATTGTGGAATATCAAATAAATAACTTGTATTACTAATTTATGTTACTATTATAACTACCTAGCCACTATAAAGATTTTGGCTTTATTCGACTGCGTGACTGGATAAATAGTTTGATAAAGTTAATTCGATTGTTGCAATGATATCTCAATAATATCCTCGTCTATTACCCATAAATGATCCAAGGATCAACTCTCCATCATCACAATGAACTTGAGAAGGATGTACTTAGGCCTTAATCCATCACGCTGGCCTAGTGTAGTTTCGTGGACTTTACTGTCTTTGAGAGGAAGAAGAATCTCTTAGACTTGCAGGTTTCCACAAGGAGTTTTCCTTCACCGCTTCAGCAGATGATATTTAATTCTACAAAGCGCACATAACTTGAGAGAGTGCGTGCCACTGGGATCGAACACGAACCCCTCGAGTAAGAGGCCGAAGCATTTTAATGTTATGCATATAAACCATGTCATTGGTTTTTATAGCCTATCAGATCAAAATTCTTTAAAATGCTACAGGCATTTTCATTTTAAAGAATCTATGTTTTCTCACTATTTCCAGAAGAGGGTCAACTTCCAGAAATCCCGATTTATTTGGCCGCTCTCATAATGTGCTGCGGCTTCTTCATGATGTACTTAGTCGAGGAGTTGGTGCACTTGTACATAGAAAGTCGCGAGAAGAAGAACGCGAAGACGAACTTCACTAGAGTTTTAAGTATAAGAAAAAACAGTTCCGAAGCAAGTTCATCTGTCGAGAAGAAACTAAGTTTGACTAAGGAGGTGGAAAGTGTAAACGTTACTGCGCCAGCATCGAATCACGGTCACAGCCATCTAGCAATCAGTGGATCGGATGACAGTCTGGTGTCTGCTCTAAGGGGACTTTTGATTGTGTTGGCTTTGTCGATTCACGAATTGTTTGAAGGCCTCGCTGTCGGCCTGGAGTCATCAGCTGGTAAGGTTTGGTAAGTACAGTTGGTATTTAAGATACGGGTTTGTTTATATACATTTATGACCATTATTTACTGTTACTGAAATAATATAATATGTTTCATAAAAATACTAAAATTTTACAACGTTACAATTGTGGTTGAATAGTCAAATAATAGTATATAACCAATTTTACGTAGGTGCTCAATTACTCCCTACTGCAAGATTGTATAAACATCATCATAAATTTTACACGAACTGAAATCAGTTTAACCTACACCTACCTACTGACTATTTAGCATAGTATTGCTACTAATATATTTAGCATAGTTCGTAGTAATTATAAAACTATCTTTAAGTTTTAATCTCATTGTAAAATACCTAAATATTTGACCAATAGAGGCAACAGGTTGAGTATCAATGTCCTTAGCAATCAAAACACGACCGCAAGACTTTATTAAGGTAATATTTGAAATGTTGTTTTAGGTACATGTTTGGCGCAGTATCCGCACACAAATACATCATCGCGTTTTGCATCGGAGTGGAGCTCCTAGCAGCTGAAACGAAGAGGTGGCTTTCCGTGGTGTACATCTTCACTTTCTCGTTTGTATCAGCACTGGGCATCGCCGTCGGCATTCTTCTTGTGGGGGGCGCGGGCGCCGCTGCAGCGGGCCTTTACTCTGTCATTCTACAGGTAGGCCTTGTTCTAGCCAATATGCCTTCAATGATAAGTAATGGTTTTAATTACAACTAGCTTTTGCCCGCGACTTAGTCCGCGTGAACTTCAGGATTTACAAACAAATTCAGATTTTATTTGTCAGATTCATTTAAATTTATTGTGTTAAAATTCGTGCAATAACAAAACAATGTTCTTGAATGTTTTGTAAATTTTTATTTTTATCTATACTTAGTCGATATCCAGATAAAAACTATCCTATATGTTAGTCCAGGCTATAAGCTATGACCATGGCAAATTTCATCAAAATTCGTTCAATAGATTTGTCGTGATCGGGTAACAAATTAACAGACAGACAGACATTAATTCTAAAAACGCGATTTTGGTTTTTGTTATCGTCCTTTATGCCAAATCAATTAGTCTTTTTAAAATATTTTCCATGTACATATTTTACTTTTCTACGATTTTATTATACATATATTTATTATACACATATAAATGTAATATATGTATATATATATTATATACATATAATATATAAGATTTATCAATAACGCATTTTCTGATACAATCTCAGAGGTTATTAGCACTGTTTGTTGACGCTTTATACATGATACTACTTATCGATGAAAATTTAAAATATAAAAGAAATAGTTTAATTACCTACCAAAATAATATAATAATTTCGATATCTACTTGTATACCTACTAATTAACTGCCTATGTATTTACGTATCTTGCGAGCTTCCGTACCTACTTTTAATGGCCTAATCAGCCGACGTTCCCGTTAATATTGCAATATTGCAATTGCAGTCGTAAAATTTGGTAAGGGTCTTATGGGAGGATTATAAACTACACGGGTTGGCCATTAAAATTCCGTCTACCAGTCCGCACTGGTGGAGAAAGGGCTAAGCTTACCATCCATAAAAGTGTAAAATTCTATCAGTGGTCGTCCACAGTTCAGTTTTTACGTTTGTCGCTCGCATGTACCTAATATATAGCATAAATCTTTGGTCCACTGGACAGCCATGGAAATCTAAACACGTTTAAAAAGATCCTATCTATCTATAAATACTTACCACTTTGGTACATCTTGGAGCTTAGGATAAAGAAAATGTAAAGAATTACCTACTTACCTAGTAACATAGTAGCCTGTTATGTCAGAAACGAGTCTATTACTAACGAGGCGAAGATGAATGTTGCATTGATATCAAAGAAGTGTAAATAGCGATGTGATAACATGTAACAATGAACGTGTTCTTACAATAAACAAACACCAGGGCTTAATTTATATTTATTTTTGTTTTAAAATACCTATTCTTGTATGGAAAAATATATTTAA
Source organism: Erynnis tages (assembly GCA_905147235.1). Lineage (NCBI taxonomy): Eukaryota > Metazoa > Arthropoda > Insecta > Lepidoptera > Hesperiidae > Erynnis > Erynnis tages. The sequence continues at coordinate 5,128,880 of LR990087.1, forward strand.
TGAAACTCCTCCCAATTTTGAGTTATTTGAATACCAGCAACGGATTTGTATAACGAATTTTTTTATATATCCGAAAACGTGACAACCGATTTTAAAAACTTGCCCATTATTACCGTAAATAAATTCTAGCTATAGGTAACATGAATTTCGAAATAACTTTCGAATAATAGAACTTCAGACATACAATCCAGCAGACGGGCCATCTGTTGGTAAGTGGTCAGCGCCGCCCATGGACATCTAAGATATCATTTGAGGTGTAAACGCGTAGTTCAGTCCTTCATTAATTATTACCTAAGCTTTTTACATCTTGTCTTACGTAAACCTTATAACATGCTATGATCTTCAAAGTGACCATACATAAATTGTGTTTTTTCAGGGAATTGCCTGCGGGACGTTGTTATACGTGGTATTTTTCGAAGTGTGGCGACAGGACCGCACCGGCTTAACACAACTGGCGTGTTCGGTCCTCGGCTTTGCGCTAATGGTCTCTCTTGAATTCGCTGTTGAATATTGTATGTATAACTGACGCCTATATCGTGTTTTATATCAATAAGTTTTCTTCAATTAGCTTTAGTTACGAATGGGAAAGATAATTACAAACCTGAGTAAAAATCCTCCGAGTTGCTTGTGTCAATATGCGACGGTGACCACTTACCATCATGTGGCTCGCCTGCCTATTTGCTTGGACATCTTATGAAGACCCGAGGGAACGAAAAACTCCTTTGTGTGGACATGTTCTTAGAAAAGCTGTTCTACTTTATTTAGACTATTCCTATTATTTTATAATTTATAATATCTACTTACCTATTATTGTTTCCTAATTATTACCAAAAATATATGTTTTTGTGGAAGAAACAATGATTATGGTCGCAGAGGTCGCTGATTGACCTCCACTCCCATAAGCAATGGAGTAGTTTCTTGAGTTCCGCTTGGGGTCCGTAGATTGTAAGGTTTGGTCGCTTTTAACTCTGTTTCTGTCCCTGGGCATGAGTCTCTTCCTACAGCAGCGACAGAATCAACCTTACCATTTCCCTTGTACGGAAATTAGTGAAAATTCTTTGAATAGTCTGTTCCCCTTATTTACTATCTATTTCCATCTGTATAAGAAAATTATTTATTTATTTATTCTCTTTTGTTTCAGTTGCTTAAGGAAAATAACTACTTATTCAACGAAGATTTGTTAATTTTAATAACCATAAAAGATTGATATTGACGTGTTGTGAAATAGCATAAGTTAAATGTAAGTAAATTATTATTACAATGCTTATCACATGGTTTTATTTCCAATATCATTACCGTGAGATTGAGAATGGTCAAGCGCTCAGGCGTTACATTTTGCCATTTCTGACATTAATGACATATCATGGTCTTGAAACGTGGTATGAAAATATTTTTTCGATAAAATGTTATCAAAGATAATCAGGGAGTAAAATAATACTACAATCTGTAATTAATTTAACAAATCAATAATTTATTAGAAATTAACACTTGTTACTAAATGTACTTTTAATCTATTCTTAGAGAAAATAGATATTCATCTATGTAGTTATTAGATAATGTTATTAGGCTGAGTATATAACCGAATACATAATGCGCAGGCGGTAAGTATTCATTTCTATTGATTAAATAGAATAGCTTATTAAACACAAATCTATGAAGTAAAATGCTGTTTATATATTTTTTTAATATTAAAATATGCACTTAGATGAAGGTCTGTTCAAATAAACGGAAATTGCTATCCTGCAAATAGCGGTCAGTCGCGCAAAAAGTATAACGACCCAGTGGAACACGCTATAAGTAAGCGATTAGCGATAGTTTGAACAGACCTTTAATATTCGTGCGCGAAACGCACGTTAACTCTTAACTAATATAATATTGAGAGAAAGAGAAATTTCGAAAACCCTTAACGCTACAACTGGTACATGAGTACATATTTTATAATCATTTATGAAGCAATTTGCCTTCAACACTCCTATTCATTACTCCTAAGGCCGGTACAATTTTACTCTTCATACTTAACTAACAATATACTTTAAGTAATAATAAATGCTCAACTATTAAATACAGCATTGAATATGATTTGTAATCACATCTCAATACTATGTCCTCCTAAATATAATTATGTTTTGTTGAAGAACCCCACTTTTTGCCATTATTTTGTGCTCTGAAAAATATAACTTTTCATTTCAAAAAATATTATTTGTATTATAAGAATATGATAATCTTAATTTATTTAATGTTGCTATGTTCTTGTTAACGTTAACAATTCGGATTTACGTAAAATGTCCAAAAGTGGAGGTCAACAAACATAGGTATAGTCAACGGCATAATAGTATAGCAGTAACATCGGATTATTGCTTCTAAAACTATATTAAGTAGATACATAATTATAATCACTGAGTTTAATATACTCCATTCCATTTTTATACATATCTTAACGTCGATTATTGTGAGCACACAAAAAAATTGGACCAGCAATTATTAAATCAGTGCACCAAAGAAATACAAGTAATTAATATGACTTCATTTATACACAAACTAATGTAGACAATACAACACAAACTAACATACATTAAAAACTAAGAGGCACCATCGTCTTAACCTAACAACGAAATGCAAACCACTCTTCTCTGGAATCTTACCACTTGAATTGCTTTAAAGATGGTACTTAGCAACTTAACGATACGTTTAATTTGATAATCTAATTTTTAAAATCGATATTCATAATTTTAATGTCACTTTAATTTGTGTAAGTATTAAAATTTCTACATAACTTTTAAAATGTTAAATAATTTAAGGTCAGTTTTAAAGAAAAAAATCAAATACGTATAGTCATTATCATCATGGTCATTACATTACGCGTTGTGCAAATTAAATAGAGAAAGTAGCATTCAGATTACATATTAATCATCAAGAGTTGTGCATTGATTTGAACAATGTATTAGATTGTAAGAAGTGAAAACCGATATTAGAATAATACAAATGACAAAAGTATGACTAAATAATTGAGCTTATACATAAATAGGGTGCTGAAATGCAAATTATTTTAAAGTGGTTACTGAGTATTATACAAATTAATCTATGTAAACGTTGCAATTTAAATTACCTTGCAACCAAATTATAAACTTTTGAAATTATTAAATTCATTCCTTTTGCACCCATGCTAGCAATCTAACGTAAAACCGAAAAATTATGTAAGTGTAGAATTTGGCACATTATTTTGCAAAAATATATTGACTTATTAACAGATTACATAAGTTTGTAATTGAAATCCGTTTACGCATTATAATATGAGAAATTTATAAGTTTTGGATACAATATAAACTATCTATGGATACATTTTTCAGAGGCCTGTCTATGAAATTTTCATACTAAATTAAATTTTCTACCTATCTAAAAACAATGTTTTTCCTATACATATCTACGTCACGATGACATGTTTATACATATCATTGTGACGTAGAATTATATATCATTGTAAAATATGTAAATATTAGTGAAGAAGCGAATATACATAAATAAATAATAAATTAAATAATGAACAGTAGCAAAGTGTCCATATTATAAATATTTTAAATAGATCGAAAAATCAAAATATTCAACTGAGAAAATTTTTAAACTACGTCATCATCGTAATATTTTTTTAACTGTATTGACTCAATTATTAATTCTATATAATTTCAATGTTTTTTATAACTATCTTTTAAATTTTCTACGTTTTGTTTTGTTTTTGGACTTAACATTCCATTCATTTCAAATAATCTATGCATGCGACATCTTAAGTTTTTTCGACAGTAATTTAGATTTAAAACACCAATATTTCATTATTATTGACATTTGCAAATAAAATATAGAAACATATACGTTTCTGGTATGTATAGTAAATATTAAAGCCTACAATATTTATTTACAGCCTCATTCCTTTCTTTAACAAAAAGCATTTACAACAAAAAGACTGTATGATCAACGTTTTAACTAACCACATTTTATAAACAAATGTAAAGAAGGTATGGCAGCAATAAGGCAGTTGAATTTAAGATTTGAGGAGCTTGTTCGCGCGTTGATTTGCCACTGCAATACGCGTTTCGTTGCTCTCGCCCTAGGAAAATACAAATGAAATTAAAACACGATAATGATTACTTTGTAACATGACGATGAAGATGACATGTACGACACACAAAAGCGTCTGTGTTAAAGCTTTGCGTGATTGTCCATAATTGTTTGTTACTTATTTTCGAGTTTGATTTAAATAAATATAGAAATTGGATGTCCTAATAGCTTAAATTTGAGTTACTGATAGTGAAGAAAAAAATTATTGCGAATACCTTAAACCGAGCAAATGTGCAATGATTAATAAAATTTAACTACCAACACCTTTATATTAGTATATATAATAATATGTATATGAAATGTTAAATCGTTTTATAAAATTGATAAATAGCAACCTCCGAGGTTTCGATGCAACCTATGGTTTCCATCAAACAACATACTGAACAATACCTGCCGTTGATACAGTACATTCCGAGCAAAAAACTTATTTCAGTACAACCTTCAAAAACAAGGTCAAAATATAAATATCTTTATGGTTAATTTAGTGTTAGTAATTTTGGGGGGACTGTGTACATTTAAGTTAATTACCGTGAGCGTCGCTGGGTAGCTGCATAATTGTTAAAATCATAATCATGTGTAAACGCTGCCGCTGGTTAACTATATGTTTATGTATGTAAATATTATAGTATTATTGTGTTGTTTAGGACTTATAATTATTTCACAAGAAGATCAAATAATGAAAAAATATGCACATGCACATAGTTATAAACTTATAACATTAATAGTGAATTGACGATATGAATTATTCCTATTTACATGTGCATGTTTTTGTTTATCTCGAACGTAATTGGGTTTTTGAAAAAAAAATATTGATTTTTTTTATGTATTTTAAAACTTTACTTATTATTAATAATATTGATATTTAATGCAAAAACTTAAAAAAAACTTTCAATTAATTATAAACAATTATACAAAATTGATAAAATCTAAATAAAAATCACGTGACTATAAACGCGCTATGATTGGTCACCATAGTTGTGACGTTATATATAATTTTATAGCTATTTAATAAGGGCCAGAACGCACTGCGAATTTAATTCACGCGTTTTTATCAGCATAATTCTGCGACATAGGAAATGGTATTGAGCTGCACGCACTTGCGAAACAAAAACCGCGCAAAAAATAATACCGCACCGCGCGAAAATAAGGCCGCGCGATTTTAATTCGCACGAATGTTTTGTGCTTGTGGGAGGTGTATGCGTCCGTCCACACTGCGGAAAAAAATTCGCGCGGGCGGTTGGCCATAAAATAATAGGTACATAGGTCTTAATGCCGTAAAAGGGTGAACCCAGTATTGGTGACATCTTTTGACACCCATTTTACGCCGTAATAAAAGGCAAATCTATATTTTTGTTCTGTTTTCCATTACGTGTTTTTCGGAGAACTGCATAGAAACTGAAAAAAATCGCTAGAAATTATATTCCCAGTGCGTTAGTACACGGATTTTAAACCGCGCGAAAAATGATCGCGCGGCGAGAAATCGCAGTGCGGCCTTGCCCTAAACAGTACAGCGTTTACAGCTATTACACGTGACTAGACCATTAGACATAGTTTGTCATCTTGGGGAACATTTTTATTATTTTTCTACCAACTGCAATGAGTGAAAACTAACATTATGACGTCACACGCGCTTGGGTTTGTGCGGGAATTGTCGGCGTGTCTTCGGTACTGGATTCAAAAATTAATTTTTACTTTGAAATAACTTTTGAATAATTACGAACATTTTTTTGTTATAAAACTTATACATATATTTTTGTTATAATACTTATACATATATTGATCTTTTCATTTATCACAAAAAAAATTTCAAAAACCCAATTATCTAAATATATTAAGCTTATAGATTAGGCCATTCCTATTTACAAACTATAAAACAGTGCCATTAGCTTTTAAAGCTGTGTAAGATAAAATATATTGATATATTATACTCACAGTTGTCGCCGAAGAAGTGTAATGTTTTAGATTTGTGTAACGTGTAAGTCTCGTGGCTAGATTGACACACTACATCTTTATTATTTTAACGCATGATACGTGCGAAAAAATAATAAACTATGTTGTATAGTCATATAGGAAGTTAAAAATAAACTTTATTATGTTCTGTTTTTTTTTCAAGCTTGAAATTTTTATTACAAAATACATTTTTGAACTACTTTTTTACAAAGATGGAATTCAGTAATGGTTTAGTGTCTAAGTAAAGTTGTATGATTTTTATTTTAACAAGTTAATGACTAATTGGTAGGTACTTACTTTCAAGTCGGCTTATGTATAAGTATTTACTTAAAGTATATTGTGTATACCTTACCACCTAACCTTACGCCTCTCACTTAATATTGATCTCGAAATAAAATAAAATATCGCGATAGAAAGCAAAAACTAAAATTTTGTTTAAAATTAAAATTTATTAGCAAATAAAAAAAGTCTATGATAGTTATATAATATAAATAGCTATAAATGTCTATAATACTAGTTACAAACATAAGTGATTGTTTTACTGTTCCATAGAAGCAGATATGTTTTCATTACAGATATGTGCATATATTTTAATAATAACAGTCCATATTTCATGATAAAACTTTTAAGTATCATTAAGTATGTCCTTTGACACTATGTATTGTTGTTCGTTTTCCTCGGTCGAATTTACTTGAATCACATAAAAGTCGTCAGTCGTCACTGCCAAATAGAAACATTTACTTCTTCCCTCAAACAAGGCCGATATAATACATAAGTTTGAATCCGATGTTGTAAGCAAATGGCTTGCTGGAATGAGGATTATTTAGTTATTTACTATTAAATTCTCTTTATGACCACTACCACTGACGGAAATACAAGAACGCGGCTTGTCTCACGCCAGGTAAAATAACGAAAGTAAAATAGTGGTGTTATTAAAATGTATATCGAGTTTAAATAACTTCGTCCGGAACTTCATAATACCTACCATTGAGATTTGGGAGTATAATTATTTTATAACCTTGCACTACATACATAAATGCTCCTATGAAAAGTTTAAAGACTCAATAATAAGATCTGATGGAATCAGATTCATAAACTCCGTAGACTCCAACGGCTAACATCTAAATACTTAATTTCAAACTATTATCACATATCGACTCGTCTCTATCGCTTCCGTCATTATTTGACTTATACAAGAAAGATCAAATTCTACTTAGAATAAAATCTATGGTACAATTTCAGTTTGAAGATGAAATATTATTATATAATCCGTAATATTCTTGTAATATCGACGATAATATTTAGTTCAAATATAATATTTGTTATCGCCATACAATTGGAATATACCTACTGTAAAGACACCGTGTTCAATAAAAAAAAAAATCTACAAATAATATAGGTAGGTATTTTTTATTATCAAATAGATGCACTTAGAAATTTGATATGGAAAGTCTTATAAACTTTTCGTTAATTTGTATAGTAAGCAATGTTTACGCGAAAACGGTTTCTTTATAGTACGCATTAATATTTGATTAAAGAATTTGAAATCTTTGCGACAAGCATAATATTTTTAACGGCTGGTTATTGTTAGTAACACTAGGGTCAACAAGAGGTAAATGCATGTTCACAAAAATAATACATCTCAAGGTTCAACTGACTACACATCTATTAATAATATGTATTTAACGTTATTAACATAACATAGCTACTTTCAAATGGTCATTAAAATAATATTGTTGCATTCAAGATAAAATTTAAGCAAATAAAATTTAATATTTTTGTATATTTATATTCATAAAAATCAAGACAGCCTGGAAATTGAGTAGCAAAAAACAATGAATTATTACCGACCGATTGCAGAATTAAATATAAAAGATAAATGAACTACGGGGCAATGCCATAATAATATTTTTAAAGACACAATCATGTGTATAATTGAAACAACTGTGTATAACAATTTTACTAACATCTAACATTCATTAACGCTGTTTATTGCTTTCTATGCTTAAATTATGAAAAAAAAAATTTAAAACACAAAGTAAACACATATCAAGCACGGCACAAACTGCCTGTTCTAAACAATAATAAAAAATAATTTAAAATAATAAAGCACCAACTTTAGCATAAAATTTACTTTTTATTATTACTTACACGATTGTCTATTCCTAACAATCACATAGGTATTTCCTAAACTCCCCTTAATCTAAAGATAATAATATATTTGATGTAGATATTTACTACAAATATATTGAAATTGAAATAATACGTAGGTATAATAGCTAATAGGAATTATCTATTGGCCTGTTTAAAACCTTTTTCTGCTAATTCGGCTTAGTTGCCGTAACGTAAATGATTGACACATCCATAGACAATTCCTAGAGTTACCAGTAGCAATAATTTCAAAATACCAGTAATATTAGCTTCGAAATATTTGTCGTTGTAAAAAGTAGGATATATTTTTTGAGTACCATCAATAATTTCGATACTAGCACCTCCGTTAGTGCTCGCTGGATTGTTTTAGCGTAACCTAAGATTTTTGTCTTACAGCCTGCGCTTTTTATAGACATTATTTTTATCTTTTTGAAGCTATTTGTGCCAAAAAAGAAGCCCACTTGAATCCTTGAATACTCATCAAAAGTAACAATACTTAAAGATACGAAATCAACGACGAATATTTTAGAAGGGCGTATTACGATATTTTCAAGGTAGTGCTATAAAATAAACATATTAGTCGCAATCGGTCCGCTACCACGAGACTGTGTGTGGTGTGGTGTGGTGTGGTGTGTGTGGCGCCGTTGTCTACTTGAGCAGCTCGTGCGCACGCTGGTTCGCCAGCGTTATCCTCGTTTCATTCGATTCGCCCTACGATTAAGAACAGCGTTGTTTGTTTTCGTTTGCAACCTATGTACGACTGTTTATTGCCGTTTATTCACACTCAAAACGGCCTTGAAAACAGATTTAATTTCATCAACCAAACTAAACAAAAACACATTAAAGTAAATCACAAGTATGATGACTGAATAAGTATGGACACATGAAAAACAACGAGAAATTACACAACAAATGAAAATAGAGCCGATTTCGAGTCTAAATAAACAGTTTCTAACATTCGACAGTTGTGGTTCTAATTCTAACACGCACAGTCGCAATCTTTTGATATTAGAACAGAGTAATGTAGTGATAACGGGATGTTGTTACTGATGAGTTCTAGTAAGGTATGTTAGTCGCTCGGATGGGTGTGATATCTAGTCACAGATGAGTGTGGAAGGACGTGTACTGAGCTGTCAGTTGGCATGTCGGCATCCGCGGACGGCACACAAAGTAGGAAACTTTCACAACACCCAATCGCTTCTACCCGCAAACACTACGAAGGTATGAAAAAGATGGCATGCTGAGTGAAGAACTATGTCCCCGTTTACACTTCTGTCTTTTTAACGGTTATCTGAATTTTAAAAGAAATTGTTGTTAATTAGAAAAAAAAACGTAGAAGACTTTAAATTAGGACGCGCAGACTATTTCACTTAAAATTTAGATACCAAAGAGCGTAAGTGTAAACCAAGTGAAATTTTGTATGCCAGGAAAGCAGATCGCTGAAATTTGGAAGGCCAATAAGCGAGAATCAAGGACAGAGTTGGCGATAGAGTAAGACCCAAACCAGTTCTAAGGTGATAGGCGATTCTAGAATGGTGAAATATTAGAAGTAGAAACGGCAGAATTTTAATTGCGAAAAATTCCACCGTGTCAAGGAAATATATATTACAAAACACAATAAGTAAAATTCATAAATAAACATAATTTGAACAATAAAATCTTTGAAAAACAATTTTATTATAAAGTTGTTATTTTATTATTAAAGTTAAACTTTAAGTGCATGCGATTTATATAAAATAATCCACGTCTTGAAAAAATAAAAGTAATTATTTCACTTAAAAACTAAATAATCTTAATTTTATCTTTAGTATTAAAGTAACGTAGTTACATTAGTTGGTTAGTTACTAATCTAGTATTAAAGTAATGTATTGACATAGCTTTAATACTAAGCTGAACAAAGCTTGACCTGCTCTGTATTTGGTTTCCTACATATTCATCACTCTTCCTTGCTGACACTAACTGAAACCTACGTAACCCTACATTCCTTCCTTATTAAACTTAATCGCTCGCTAGGAACTCCCTTCTTTGTTTGACTAAACTCACTTTCCTTAACCTTTCCCCCTTTTGCTTGTGTAACTCTACGTACCCTGAGTAATCCCTAACAAGATTTCTCTAGAAGAACTTGACACACTTGAAACTTTCTTCTGATAATTATAACATTTCATATCCCCGTTTTTTCTATCTCACATTTCCTGCCATTCACATCTAATGCAGCTTCTGCTCTCTGCATTGCGGTTTCTACCCCTCTTTCCCTATCTGATCCCTTGCTAACCGTCCCCTGCAAGTACCTTGCATTACAAGTGGTCGATTTGACCCAAGAGACCTATCATCAATTGCCAATCAATCAACCACCCGTTACTATCCGTTTGTCCTTTCTCGTATCTTATCCTCATCTCCTATGTGGATAGTAGATCCTCCCTGTTTCCTACCCATCTCCCCAGCGTACCTTGCGGTTGATGCGGTCGATCTGGCGGTTCTGGTTCTCGAGCTCGGAGCCCATGTCGAGCGCCATGTTGCGCAAGTTGCCGATCATCGTGTTCACTTGGCCCATGTTCTCCTCCATCTCGTCTTCGCGGGCGTCGTTCGTTATTCTGCAATTTCGAACATTCACGGTATAAGAATGATTGTTCAATGTGGCGTGTGTATCAGAATTGCAGCTGAGAATATTTATGGGTTTGAATTAGAAATTGGAAAATCTTTAGTTGTAAACGATGTTTTCTTTTTTTAAGTATTGGTAACCGTTGTGTAAAAGAATGATTGTTAAGTAGCGTGTTGATCAAATGCGGATGTAATCGGAACACGGCATATGGTGGTAAACGACGTCAGTGGCGCAGAGCTTAAGACGCCGGTGCGCTGCGCGAAGCTTCCTAGGTTCGATTCCCAGTTGTATTCCCAATTTTGGAACGGTGGAACGCACCGGTGCCCCTTGACGGGCTCATCCCATGGGAATTTATAACTGACCTGCCAATGTATCCGGCCTGCGGTCCTATGCCGTTGCGCTCGTCCATCACGCGTTGCGGCTGGTTGTTCACCACCTTGCCGTCGTCGTTGCCCTTCCATGTGCCGTCGTCCTCTTTGAACGACGCACCCCTGTAAATTTATGTGCCTCGTATCAAAATAAGATTAAGAAAAACAAAAATTATTCCCCTATTCGATAACCTGCTTGTAGCAAAACCATATTTAATTTAGTTGTTTGGTATCAAGTAAGAAATGTTGCTATTAATTCTTTTAAGTCAAATCATACTATGCTTTACTTTTTTCGTTCGATTATAGGCCTTTCATTATTTTCGTTATTTACTGTAACTCAATCAGAAGATATTGAATGTATGGGACCTTCTTTATTAATTTAGAACCTAAATTACAATGTACCATAATATTCTGTAAAATTATTGTCCTGTAAAACATAGGTCCTGTCTATGCATGCCCATGGGCTGTGGGCATAAGAAGAAGATAGAACGGATATGTGGGCGGGCGGTTCAACTGAGCACATAATAGCTCATTCTGCATCTCTCATCGTGACTGTAAGTCTACGAGTATGATGGAATGAATTTGGGTTCACTGAGTTAGCTACAGTGAATTCTGAAAATATTTTACTATTTCCGTTCTATTGATTTCTTTTCTATAGCTGTAGACATAGCCGGAGGTCGAAAAGACGTACTTGTTGCACGGCAGTACGCAGATGCCGCAGCATTTCTCCATGCCGGAGAGATTCTTCTCCGCCTCGCGCATGTCGGCGTTGATCTGGTCCATCCCCTCCTCGATCCTGTCCAGTTGCTCTGTTCACACACACCAACAGTCGCTTTAAAACCACCCTTGACGCCCAAAACGCACGTGTGTTGAAGCGTCTATCTTTTTCACTTTTGCCGAACTATGTTCGCGAAATGTTAAGTTATTCTCAATCAATCAATTCAATCTATATCTCAACTGTAAATTCTCAACGCTCTCGACAATTACCAGGGCTAAGTGTAAGACAACAAATCTTTACATCTGTTTCGTTAATAACCATCAAAATTATTGTGTCATGCAAATCTGTCTTTAATGTTTGAATATAAGCAACTCTATTGTTTTCAAGCTCTAAGTTGATCTGTTTAATTTACTGTAGGCATACAAGTGAATCGAGTTACTTTAAATGTCTTACACCTGATCCGGTGAAAATTGATACTAAATTAACTTTATTTACCTTTGATTTAGATGATGTATGTGCTGAGACTAGTGATTAAAATACTATATTTATAATAATGACTAACACTTAGAATAATAACAATAACAATAATCTCATAAAACTAATAGACATGCAGTCAACAGCAAGATTGAAGTAATCGTGCACAGCTAGATGCGTGAAAAAACTAAAAAAAAAAACGATTAACAGATGCTAACTCCATTAATAAATCAACGTTAAACCTCAATCTCATCGCATCGGTGCTAATGGCGGATCGAAGAGTCAGTCTCGTATTTAATCTCTAATTTTTAATAAATGATCATGAAAATGTGACTTTACCTTTATTAATTTATCCATTATAATTATTAAACTGTTAACACGCCTCAACCGAAATTTAAACGTCATCAAGTCATCGCCATTCAATGAATTGTCATAAACAATCTGAAGTGGCATTTCGAACACAAGCCTTACTAAATTATGAGTGATGTAAAATAGTTCTACTGGATGCTTACCGCCCTGTTCATCCAGCATGACCAGGGTTTTCATGCCCACCTCGTGACTCTACAACACAATAATGATGTCACTATAGCTCGCCAAACGAATGCGTGAGGAGTCGGGAGCGGCGCGTGCGCATCGGACGCTGCGCGCGCCTCGCGCCGGGACAACTCAATACTCAACACAACTCAAACTGACAACTAAACAGAAAAAAACAGTACATGAGATGATCTCGGTGAGCCGCGTCTGAGCGGGCGGCCGCTCCTCCGGCGATGGTGTGATAGTAAGTTAGCAAATGAGCGAATCCAGTAAGCCATTCCTATATGATACATGACATTAGCATAGTATTACTCGAGTTGAAGAAGAGAAATGAACGAACTAATGCGGTGTGGAGGAGCGAGCGGCCTCGCACTGACGCGGATCGCATCGAGCTAACGGTTACAGACCTACGAAACTAACATAAACAGTACGCTGCTAGCCATGGAGATGAAGGCGTATACCATTTAATCTATACGTCAACAGACACACTCGGTTACGCGCATTCATTTCAGTACCGCAGATAAGAGAAGAGAGATTTGGAAAGATAAATAAATATACCTATAAAAAGCGTTCCGATCGAATACATCAACGGAAGAACTAAACAGATTGCGCAGCTCATTCAAATTAAATCTTCAGCAAAAGATAGAGTACAGTCTTTTGCGACAATTAGCAGCGAACGGCCATCGGGCGTATCTATATACACTATACTTGGAAAGACATCCCCATCGAAACATAGATATACACACGCAACATCGAATTGAGATAAGTCGAATATTTAAGAGAAACGTCAAAGAAAAACAAAGAGATTAATTTAATTGCACATTCAAACACAGACGTTCTCACGTTTCGACTACCCAGTGTTCAGTTAAACTCTTACCGCCCTGGTGACTCAACATATGAAGCGCTTGCCCCCCGGCGTCCTCGCTCTATACATAAAATACAAATCAAAATAATATCTTAGGAGAGAGTATCGGGGTGTGTGGGTGGCGGGGTGCAGCGCGGCCACGGTCCGGCGCCGCGGCGGCGTGCGGCGTGACGCGTGACGCGCTACGGTGGCGTGCGGCGCGGCGTGCGGGCGCGTGCGTGCGCGTGCGTGCGCTGCGTGCGCGTGCGCTAACACACACTACTCGAACAACGACATGCATGCAGTGAAGCTTGCAAGTAAAACCAGATTTAGTTTTATCTGTGCTCAGTTTCATATGATTCATGATTATTTTGTGTGATGTTAAGAGTCGTGCGTTGAGGAGAAGCGTTTCGAATTTACTTCGCTCGTTTATTTAAATCGGTTTTTATGTGATTCAGGTAAGTTGTCAATTTAGAGTCGAGTACGAACATCTGAAATGCACAATGTATACAGTATCGTAAAAAAGACCCGGCTGGCGTTACCGACATAGCACTCGTTGTTAAGTTGTGCAAAGTGGTGTATTATATCTACGTTACGAATGAAACATACAAAGATGTGGGTTTTCCGCGATTACTCTGTGTGCGAGTCGCAAACTGTCGGCAGTCGAGGTCTTACTGGATGCCCGCACCTTTGCATTGAATCAATAGAGGCGTTACTTCAAACATACAGTCGATACCCCCTTTATTTCTTCAAAAGCGGCGTGTCCGTCTCGCGACGGCTGAAAACCCTACGACGCTCCAACAAGTTAGCGAAAAAATAAAATAGATAAAATTGTAAGTAATTTAAGTAGTGTTGCAAATTTTGCAGATCACTCACCTCCCTGGTCGTCTAGAGCGACCAGAGTACGAATGCCGGCCTCCTTGCTCTACACCAGCCGCAGAAACAAAAAGTCAGAGAGCATGTTAATTGTGAGGGGTACAGTGGAGTGTGTGAGCGGAGGCTCGGACCCCCGCCGCACAGTAGCACCAGGTGTGGAGTACACGCGTGTTACGAGTGTACGATTGGGTTACATACAGTGTCATGCCAAAGGACATCTTCGATCTTTTAATATCCCATGCACAATTAAATTTACAAACAAATCACCAAGTAATAGATCAGAAGATGTCCTCCTCTCAGTCTGAACAGTGTTTGGAAGTAATGCTGAATCTGTACTGAGTTCATGACTATATAGGAATGGTACATTTGTACAGACAAGTATTTGGAGAGAATGCTAGTTGTAGATAAGTAAAATATAAATATGTGGATATATAACATCAACTAATAAATAAATAAAACTTATATTAAATGATAACATATAGTACACCAAAACTTAAATAAATAATAAAAAATAGGAAAAAAACCATGTAAATATTGATAATAATATACAATTGGTCTGTATTTGTTGTGAGAGTTGCTTTAGGTGTAGCTCGATATATTTGTCGGAGTTCAGTGGCAGGTATGGGGGTGTGCACACGCCCATATTTTGACAGTATTGTGAATGTTCGAGAAGGCATGAAAATCATACAACATAATAGATTACAATCAACAACAGAGAGCAGCCACTACACAGAGACTTAACGATACAGAGACAACTAAAACAGGATAGAACAAACATAAACTGATAATGAAACATTCTAGACATCATTAGTAGATTTGGGATGTTCAATATTGAAGTATTTAGAAATCGAGTTCTGATACCAAAAAAGTAACAGTAGATTCAAATGATCGTTAAAAGGTAAATAAAACATAATAAAATTAGAATCAGAGAGGAAGTATAACTGTTAAAAGTGCGTAGGAAGTGACGCCTCAAAGGCAGATAGTAACATAAGACAAGTTGGCGTCCAAGTACAAGGGTTTAATTTTGAAAGCAGGCCCAAGCACATCAGAAACAATACTATTTGAATAGGAAAGCGCACATTTCACTGGCTAAGGATCGTTAAGTTTTATCAATCTAGTAGGGGGACCTGGACAATATATTCTATTATGATGGCTTCATGCTATGGAACCAAAAACAGAGCACTGGACAAAAACATAATTGGAAGCTGACAGTTAACAGTTTTAGCCACCATTGCTTTTACATCATGGCAACTACATTTTTGAGTAAATTTCCAATAGATCTGAATTAACTGTCAACACCAAAGGCTGGGCACTTAGTTTGCTCACATAAAATTTACAACACTACGAACAACACAAAGGGCTATTGAGATCGCTAACATTTGGATACAATAAGACACGTATCATGCAACACCCATGTATGGTTAAAATAAAAATAAACAAAAAATATATATATGGTATACCGCAAAGGATATAAAAAATAAAAATATATAGGAACATCATAACCGGACAGCTACAATAGATACATACACATCGAATATAACATTAAATATTAGCGACATCGATACACAAGAGCCAGGGATAGCAAAGGCTGCGCCCTAAGGGGTTGGGGAACGGGTTGGAGATCAAACCGAGCTTGGGGCTTTATCCAGGACACTTCCGCTATACCCCTCACTCCCTCGCATCGAGAACACCTCTCTCACAGATGATTACAAATAATCACATAACCAACGGAATAACTAAACATAAATACTTAAAAACTATTGGGGGGAACTTAAAGTTACTCAAACTGAAACACATCTACATAATATGCTAGTCTAGTCCGCATAATCATAATACTATGATCCACTGTCAGAAACAACATATTTTTCCTGTAATTCTGTACGCTTGTAAAATTAATAGTACACAATATTGTTATTAATAAATTATGGAACGTTATAATGATGGGGGTACCTAATATAGTTCTTTCAATTCATGACTTAATATACAGTTATTGTTCTAAATAATTACTTTATTTGGGAGGTATTCTCGAAAGTTATGTAATTTATAAATTATTATTATTATTTATATCTTAATAATTCTACTCCCATTCTTATTTATAAGACTTGTCTTGGACTGTCATAAATTAAAATTTTAAAATAGTATTTTTGTCTTTTGTAAGGATACGGTTATAACAATATGATTTTTAATTTATGGCAGTTTATTTCATTTGTTAGTTAAGATATGTCCTTAAGGTACAGTTAATATAGGCTTAGGTCCAAGACGAGAACTTACCTCTTCGCATAGTTGCATCATTCGTCGGGTGGATTCCAGCGACTGAAAAATTTAAGAATTCACCATATAAATACCAAATAAAAATAATACTGGTAATGTGATCATTACTTTACTAAGTAAAAAAATTTACTAACTAGAATGTCTCACTATTTTTGAGTAAGTAACATTAATTCAATGAAACTTAATAATTAACATTTTTTCCCGTTGAAGCCCTTTGATACCTATAACTTATTTCAATAAGTTGGAAAGTAAAGTTGTATATATTAATAATGATTTCAATTAAAAAACATTGCAATAGAACCACTAAAATTTATATCATCCCAAAATTCATTAAAATACCTAAGAAAAAATTTGGTGGTATGTTCAAGCTGTGCTTCAAGGCGCGTCCTGGGACCTATTTACTCCTTTTTATTTTCATTCAATTTGTACTCCGCAATAATGAATACCTATTTTTATTGAATATGAGTAGCATACGGGCATGCAGACCACCTGATATTAAGTGGTCGCTACAGCAACTGGATATCCACATCCAACCTGATACATTGAAAGAAATTCCATCTGAGGTTGTATGAGCTTTGCAACTAAAGAATAGGTAGAAAAAGATAGGCCATTATTTGCATATTCATTTTTGTTATGGAAGTATATTGACCGAACGTAACAAAAATATAAATATATCTCATCCTTTCACGAAACTTATAGAACTTGTAGAAAAGGATAAAACATTTCGCAAGTTCAATGAAACTAGTAAAATCTTTCTGCAATGTCACCAAGGTCCGCCTTGAAGCCAGTTTCCGAGACGTCAGACTTCTAAAATGGCGATTGACATTCGCTCGTCCTTGCCCAGAAATAGTCGAATTTCGACTACTTGATGATCATTTATTAGTATAAATGACTGATAAATCAAGTTTAGCATTGTTTGGATATAATTTTGGCGAAAAAAAAATTGTATGTGGCAAAATTTGGAAAAAACCCTGCTTTTGGGCGGAGTCGACGCTATTTTAGGGTTCGAATTGGCTTCAAGTCACGTGACCTTATAGCATACCCTGTACCTATTCTTTAATCATTGGAGTTTTGCTATTGCTACTCATGAGGACTAAGATTTTTGCTTCAAATAAAGTGTATGTTGGATTTGAATCCTCGATATGTTGTTATAAAAATATATACTGACCTCATCAGTGACCTGACCAGCGCGCATCTGGAGCTGTTCCAGCTCGCTCCGTGGGACGGTGCCATTTTCGGCGGGGGGTGGTGCTGCAGAAGGCATCCTGAAACAAATTGCATTCAACATCAAAATCAGTTTTCCGTGCTTCGGAGGGCACGTTAAGCCGTCGCTCGTTGGTTATTATCGCTACGACAGCAGTCGTTAAACCTTGTCGGAGGACTCATGGGCGGTTTGAAAGCATCCGACACGGGTTGGCCACTAGCCCGTTTCTCCACCAATCCGTATTGGAGCAGCGTGGTGGAGTATGCTCCAGCCCTCCTCTTGTTGTGGGGCCCCCCATGCCCAACAGTGGGCCATAAAAGTGTTGCAGGCCATCGATATGTTAGTCTTAATAAAATACAATACAGGCTTATTGGCTATGGTTAAGAATTTATTAGGAAGGAAGGTGTGAAAAATATCGATCTTTTTTTCAAAAGGTTCCGTAACTTTGATACTACCAGGAAAATATTTTTCTTAATTCCATATTTTGGGTCCTCAATAGGCCTACTATAAGAGGTTTCACGATTATCCATTCTTTCTGGGACACCTGCATATAGGCTTCATAGTGAAAATATTCCTTCAAATTGTCCTTTGATAAATAAGTGGCAGTGTTCATGCGATTTAACGCCACTCGGGCTGTTGAAGAATATAGAATTTAATGACTGATTTTTATAAAAGTAGCGATTGCGTTGTAACTGATTTTATTATAAACCTACTGACGTGGTCTAAAAATACGTCAATAAATAAGTACTGCATTGATGATGTAATTTAATTCATTTACGGTCTTTGTGGACAGAAATCCTAGTAGTGAATTACACGTGGCGACTCATCTGACAGTAGGTGTATGTGTATCAGTTCTTTCCAATGCATTTAGTATTTTCCTAGATTACCTAAAGGGCTTCATAGTTTTAAAAGATTCGTAATACCTTCGCGTTTTGTAACAATTTACCGGACTTCGATTTATTAGGATATCTTATTGGAAATACGTCTTTTCCGGTGATAGTCAACCTCTTAATCGAGGGGTCCGGGTTCGAATCCCAGTGTATCCCAGACTTTGTAAAAAGTTATGTGCGCTTTATAAAATTAAATATCACCTGCTGTTTCGGTGAAAGAAAACATCGTTAGGAAACATGCAGGCATGAGAGTTGAAAAAAAATGTTGTCAAAGGCATGTGAGGTCCACCAACCCGCATTAGGCCAGCGTAGGGGACTAAGGCCTACATCCCTCTCATTGTGAGAGGAGACCCGACCCTGTAGTGGGTCATTAATGGATTACTGACTGACGTATTTTCCAAGTGTATTGTGGTTATTGCTTGGAGTTTATTGACTTCATTTATACATTTTTAATTTTTTTAGTATAGGTACATGCCGATGAAAAGAATTTAAATTATCATTAAAAATATATCGAAGTTAATAAATATATTTCCATTATTATCTAAAAGAAATCTTTATAAATATATAAGACTGTATTTAAAATGTACCTACTGTAGGTAATAGACAATCCTCATAGCCCAACAATATTACGTATTTCGCTAGCTTTTAGTGATCGTTCTTTTAGTGTTCATTTAACTACGTAATGGGATGCTCGTGTCGGTCTTAGGCCGGGACTCCACCAAAGCAGAGATGTGTGCGGTGTGCTGTGTGCTGTGCGAGAAGAGATGTTTTTCAGCTCGCGGGACTCCACCAAAGCAGAGATGTGTGCGGTGTGCTGTGTGCTGTGCGAGAAGAGATGTTTTTCAGCTCGGGTGCGGGGCGTTGAGTGCTCAGTACGCATTCTGACACGAAAGGTAGACGATGTCGCTATTATTACAAAAAAAGTATCTTCTTTTACTTGAAGAAGAACTACAGTCTGAAGAAGCAGAATTGATAGCTTTATACTACCTAAACAAAAGAAAACATCGGTTTTGGAAAAGAAGTCACTTGTATTACCATACCAGTCATGGAGAATTTTTTACTCTGTTTAATGAGTTAGATGATGAAAGTTTTACCAAGTCCTACAGACTACCGAGGAATATATTCTACGAACTACATAACTTAATTAAACCACATATATTTAAGCAAGATACTAACTACAGGAGATCTATCTGTACCCAAGAGCGGCTAGCAGTATGTTTGAAGTAAGTACCTACCTAATTATGTTTTTGTTAATGTGTGTTTGTGTTTATGTGTGTTATCTGCGTTTGAATGTGATCAGTCTTTTTTGAGTGTTTGTTTTTTTTTGTGTAAAAGGGCTAAGTGAGAAGTACTCAAAACGAGAATCAAGAAGTACGAGAATACATGAAAAATATTATGTAAACTGAGGTATGTAAGGATTACGAGAAATCGAGATCCGTTGTCTCTTTCTACCCCTCCGGGAGACTGGAGTGATGCATATTATGTAAAAACCAAATATATTTTTATATTATCTTATTTATTCATAAAGAAAACAAAAAAACCAACTGCCTTTCTGGCAGTAGCAAAAAAAACGTAAGGTTATATTAGAAACACTAGCGGTCTGCCCCGGCTTCGCCCGTGGTACATACATAGCCTATAGCACTCGGGCACATCTTAGCTATCCATTGGTGAAAGAATTTTTGAAATCGATCCAGTAGTTCCTGAGATTATCGCGTTCAAACAAACAAACAAACAAACAAACAAACTCTACAGCTTTATAATATTAGTATAGATAACGTACAAAAAAATTATAACAGTAAATCACATGAGACATATTGCTTTCTTTTCCATATAGTTACAAATTATCATATGTGTCTTCTTCGTTTCTGAATGCTTCTATCTGTTCATCGGTCATGTGCGTATCTTCCAAGCTTGGAACAGGTGCCTGTGTCGAACTTGGACCCGGTATTTGTGTTGAGCTAGGAACCGGTGCCTGTGTTGAGTTAGGACCACCGGCCTGTGTTGATGTAAGAACCGGTGCCTGTGTTGAGCTAGGACCCGGTGTCGAACTTGGACCCGGTGCTGAAGTGTAACCGGGGGAATACCAATTATTTTCATTTGTGTTATACCATGTGTTTTGTAGCTCAAGTTCTTCCAATTCTAAAAGAACATTGAAAATTTTACGTTTAGCCTGAAGCTGCATATATTGAGAAAGTTTTTTTACACTTTTTGATATCGACAGAAAAAAAGTGTCCATTTCGTCAAGGGTATTATTTTTCTCTATCAATGATTGTATTTCTAGTTTTTCTTGGCGTATTCTTTCACGGTTTGCATGGTGCTGTATAAGTAAATTACTTATTTCATCCGATTTTCTTGTTGCATTTCTGCATGTCGAGGCTGAGACGCTTGATGTCGGTGACGGCGAATGTTGTACAGATGGACGATCTTCTGGAGTGCTTCTTGTATGATTGCTTGATGTTTCAAAAAACTCATCGGTTACATTACTTTCCAATGAATTTGTTTCCTGTTCATTTATATTTGTTTGTGAGGTATAATTTGTAGTCCTGTTTCTATTCGTCATATATGGTATCAAAAATTCCATTACCTTCTCATATTTCCATTCACGAATTTGTTTACCACTCTGTCCACTTCTAGTGGCATTCTTCCTTTTTAATGCGTCCCGGTGGCTGTCTCTCAACTTTTTCCACTTAGATTTAGCCGTTTTTACTGAAATAAAAATAATTGAAATCATTATAAATATTAAATGTTGACATTGCCATAGTCAAAATATACTTACCGCATTATCACTCATGCAGAATTTATAACCATTATAAATATTTAAAAAATACCAGAGTTTCAAGGGAAACCAATTTATAAAAAAAAATATCTGAAATCAAACAAACAAAACGGATTGTATCTCTCGTACGTGGTCGCGGCAGACGGCGGCGTCGAAATTTGAAATGTTAATAAATAACGAGTGATAAATCCATTTTATTTGTTTGATTTCAATGTATTGTGCTCGTGTGAATCTTAGACTTTTAATTGTTTCTTTTCTATTATTTAAAAATGGCTATAACTTTTGAACGAGTGAAAATTCTGTAAATACATAATTTTAGTAATGCCTAATCTTTTATAGTTCCGGAAACAACACGACACTGATTAAGATATTATTTTGAAATGACCCTTCTATTCTAACTGAAACCACGACACATAAATATAAATCTATATTATAATTATTACAGGTATTTGGCGACTGGTTCAAAATTTTCACAAATAGCTGAAAATTTTAGGATTGGAAAATCGACTGTTCCAAGAATTATAGAAGATGTCTGCGATGCCTTGTGGACAGTATTACAACCTTTGGTTATGCCAGAACTTAACGAAAATGATTGGAAAAAAATTTCAAAGCAATTTGAAGAAATCTGGCAATTCAAAAACTGCGTCGGGGCCATTGATGGCAAGCATGTGTACATGTTTGCACCCCCAAAATCTGGGTCCTCATATTACTGTTATAAACACAGGTTTTCAACTGTAATGATGTGCGTAGCCGACGCTACCCGAAGAATAATTATGGTAGATATAGGTTCAATGGGAAGGTTCAGCGATGGTGGTATTTTTGCTGATAGTATATTCGGAATTCGTTTGAGAGAAAACAGACTAAATCTACCACAGCCACAACCCTTGTACCAAAATGGAGAACCTGTACCGTTTGTTTTTATTGGAGACGAAGCTTTCCCTTTGATGACTAACTTAATGAGACCATATCCACGCGATAATTTAAATAACGAAAAACGAACATACAATTATAGACTTTCAAGAGCTCGTCGTATTGTGGAAGCTACATTTGGTGTATTATCACGGAAATGGTACGTATACCGTAAAGAATTTGAATGTAAAATAGAAACAGTGGAAAAAGTGATAAAAGCAACGTGTGTTCTACACAACTTTTTAATTGACAAGATGCCTGGCTATCTAGATAATAATGAAACGGGTTTGGCCACGACTATGTTTAACGACACAAACGTGGAAAATCTATTATCGAATGACAATATGGATGCCTATCAAGTTCGAGAAAAATTCTGTAGTTATTTCAACAACGAGGGCGCCGTTCCATGGCAAGACACTCGTATTACAATATTACTTGAACGAAATACTTAATATAATAAATTGCACTTACCGTCAGATAATTGAGTTTCTTTCAAAACGTTCTCCCAAGCTGCATCTTTGACGTCAGTAAGTTTATAGGTATCTATTGATGTGTTCCATAGACATGGATATTTTTTTACTGATTCAATAAATTGTTCATCCATTACGTTTTATTTAAATTAACTAATTGTTTACGTTGAAAAATACAAACTGCACAAATTATTCACGATAAAAGCGTGTGCTCGCGCGCACGGTACTAGCAAGATGGCCGGCCGGCGCGCGCGCGGGGTTCTGCGGGTTGCTAGCGGGCGAGAGGGGGGAGGGTGACATCGCTCACTGCACGCCGCTCACATCTCTCGTCTCCACTGCGCGTCGTCCGCGCACAGCTCACATCTCCGCTTCCATCGCGACATACAAATATTACACATCTCCGCACAGCGATCTCCACTGAAGCTGAGCGGAGAGGAGACGTGTCAATAACTCAATTCTATTGGTTGTTTAAAAAACATCTCCTCTCCGCTCGTCTCGTCTCCGCTTTGGTGGAGTCCCGGCCTTAAGGCAACCTTGCTTTTGACCTCCAGCCCTAATTAACCGAGCGCCCTTAGATATTAATTACCAGAGCCTATAGTGGAGCAAGGTTTAGGTTAGTATGCAAACATAATCTTGCCTGGATTTAACAAAGAAGACCTTGGAGTAATTAATAACATTAACTGAGATTAGGACGAATTAGCATCAGAATGAGTTCTGACAGATTTTATACAATGGAAGTAACAAATGAGCCTATAGTTTATAGTTGAAGCTTATTGTTAATTAGTGAGAGCCTGTTGCAATGATCATGTATGTAACATGTACAGTGTACATATTATTATGTATTATATTATATTTTTTTTGTTTAATTATAACAGCTGCCATCTATCCCGGTTTTACCCTAATACCCTTCATTGACACGAGGTCGTGATCTCATATGCCGTATCGACGAGACGGCGCCTTGAAATGATCTCTCAGTACACATATTTTTTGTGACGAAGATATGAAAATTAATTTATAAGTTATGCCGTTATGTTCTACTCTGAATGACTAAAACATGAGTAATCAAAACATTGTTTTACTCAACTAGTGAATTTGTGAAACATAAAGAATAAAGCTAAACAGAATTCCTGTTATCATCTGTACAACAGAAAAATACTCTTAACAATGGAACGCTATAAAAAAGAAATAAAATGACAAATGTTCACACGCCACTTTTTTATTTGTATTTCCGAAAGGGTGGAGCCTCAGTTTCTCAAATCTTTTATAGTTATTTTAAAGAATAAAAGTTATAATGATATGGATGGATAAATGTGACTGAAACTCGACCGACTAGACACCAAACTGATGATTTTCCTCTTCTTCCCGAAAATAAAGATAGACAGAGAGAAAGAGAGAGAGAGATAGAATGCTGTACGAATATATTTATTCGTATCAAAGCACGAACCTCCGTACTTAGGCGTACCAACCAACGCATCAAGGCATTACATTAGACAGAAGTTGACAGAACTTTAGTCGTATTACATTTCACGACTCGAACTTATGGCACAAAAGTTATAAGAGAACTATTTTATTAATTTCAAATATTATATGTATATCATGCTAAATAGACAATGTGCTCGTGCCAAGTACAAAAAGTGATTCATTTTGTGGCTTTGACACCAACGGTTTTCTGTTAGACACACAACTAACTTCTTCCGTCTATTCTGTGTTTGTATTTAAAATGCAATTAAGTTATTTATGAACTTCCATTTGTTAGTTTTTGTCTCCTTAATATGTATTTGCATAACTAAAAATGTTAAATATAGATTGATCTAAATAATTTGTAATAACTCTACTACAATATTTGTGGAAATAAACGTTTTGCCTTTGTCTTTGTTCTTGTCACGCTAAACAGGCATTTTAGTTTCTGAAAAAGGATTTATAGATTTAGAATTTTTTTTAATCCCTTATAACTAATTTTTAAAATAGATGTTACCTTTTTCTGTGTTCTACCCCATGAAGTAAGACTACGCCGTACCTAGAGCCGCCAGGAGTGGAGAGTGCCCAAATCGTTTCGGAAAACTATAATATAATCCTAAAACGCTCATAGATATGGCCTCATACGACGTTTAAAGAGCAACGTTTGTCAGAAGCACGTAAGTGTATACCTACTATTACTAAAATAATACTAATTATGTTATTCGCGGTCACCCATTCAAGTACTGATCATGCCCGGCGTTATTCAACTTTTTCAATTGCGACCATATTTTAGATTAAAAAAAGAAAAATTGTTTTGATGCGATACAGTAAATAGAGCATACAAATACCTACACAATAAATTAAATTCTGCAAGAACACGTAACGAAAAGGGATGTAATAAAAATTAAATTTTACTAGGCTGAAAGGTGAGCAATGAATGAAGTTGACGAACGTATGAACGGGCGGAAGGTAGCGGCCTTGAACGTTCAACAAAGGCGGAGGAAGTCACCCCTTCTACTGACGAATATTAATTCGCTGATTAAAATGCCGCAGAACACACGTTGATTAAAAATGTAGCTCGCTATACATGTAGTTAACCCTGTGCCTTGGTGGTAACTAAAACGGAGTATATTGGAGAAACTAAAACGGAATAAAAGAGAGATTTAGACAAAGATTTAGATTCGGGACAAAAGTTAGGAAAAACAGAAAAGTAAGTTAGGTATCTTTAGCAAAAGGAAAATAAGTCTAAAGTCTACTTTATATAATTGAAGCAGAATTTTATTCACAAAAAGTTGCGTATATTCGCCTAAAACTTTTGTTTGCTCCTGGTTAAGTAAGACTCTTAACGAGTAAATCGATTTGGCAAGCAGAAGCTTTGTTTGAGAAACGGATTTTCCGAGACGCTTGGTACAAATTGAAATTGACATTTGATGCCAATTGGTTCGGTTTAAGTCTGGAAAGAGTTTTGGAAGATTCCAGAGGCAAACTTTTGGATGTTTTATTCATCTCGTTATTTAATGCATAAATTATACATAGCACATTACATATTCAATAATCATACTTTGCTATCAATCTAGTTTATACTATCTATTTTACTTCTGGTATAACAAATAAGTATAGTCAGCCTTTTGTACATCAAGACATAACCTTATTCTGGTTGGTACTATAATTATTATTGCATACATATTGAAAGCCGAACAAATCACAGCGAAGAGCTTTGCTGCAGGCGTACAAAAAGATTAGCTCAAGAGCTGGCAGACATTTTTCAAGAAATGTTTGAGGCATCATAAAGTCATGTTGAATCGATATTTTTATTACACGCCGAAGATGCGTTGAGGTAGTGCTCTACACTCACGAAATCTCAAATCAGCCCTTTTTTGTTGGTAGGTATATTTACAAATATTATCTAGTAAAAATTTCTGCGAAAAATTTCAGCTCTTGGGTTAACAGTTAAATATCATATACATAATTGAAAACTGTGGCGATGCATATATTATAAAAGCTAACGATTCAAATCCGGCTGCGATATTAAATATTCGCGGTAAACACGAATAAAAATTGAACAGAACCTAAACGGAATGCTTCATGACCATACAACACGGCATTAGTAAACCGACCTTTGAATTTTAATGACCGCTCTGTTGTAGAGAGGTTTTGCTTTGAGATTGAACGTTTATACTAGCTAGTATTAGTATAAGGTAGTTTCATGTAAGCCTTACGCTCTGACAAGTGTAGGATGCGTTGCGTGACATTTAGATTGCGGTGGAAACACCGTTCTGCAAATGTCAGCTTTGCATTTAGACACCTCCGTACCTGGAACATTATTGTGTTCCACGTGTAGTTAATAAACAGCATCTTAATGATGGTTTAACATCATTGGCTACAGATTACCGATAAACATATTTTTTAAAAATAGAAGGGAAAATAAATATTATTCGTTGAAACAGATTCGCAGGAACAGTAGAATTTCATATAGAATTAGCGATGGATTAACTTTTCCTAACGCATTTCGGAGAGCTATCCTAAAAATACGGGTAAAGTTAGAACAATCCTAATCCCAAGCCCGCTTATGAATTATTACGAGTATGGTACGGCGAAATTAACGGCGACCTCAAACTAATGAACGGCCTCATTACGAAGCCATGAACCTGCAAAGTAATGTTTAGCGTTCGAGGAAAAACGTGTGGCCATAATCTTGGCATTTACGGAGATAGGGGCATGACGATGTTAGCTGTGGCCGGGAAAATCGATAGACGCGCGCACGGCCCGGTAGGGAGGCAGTTCCACCCACCCTCGCCCCTTTCAACTTTAACTTGTTACATACTCGTGTACACGTATCACTGATACCTACCCTGAACTTCAGCCATCTGTACATCATCGCACAGTTTATCTATGCCTTTACTGACGGATTATAGCAGTTTCTGTTTTACTACCTAGTTTCAATGAACACATGTCATAAATGGAATGGATTTTATCTCGGCGTACCTATCTCATGTAGCAGTTTGCGTTTGAACGTTCCTTTATACTTCAATTATGAATTATATTTAGCAAATCAGCATTTAAAACGTGTAATGCTCGTACGAGTACTTAAATTCTCAGCGACTCGTGAATTCTGCGACATGCACCTGCGAGTTTCTTAGGCTATATTGCAGCCATTTTAGGCACATTGCTTTCAGGCGTTTCGAATGTACGACACAGATATTTCATAGCTACCCGTGAGATTTAGAAAAGTGAGGCCACCCGCTCAATATGCCTTCTGATCCAAAGCATGAAAGGATACAAAAAGTTTCCCAGTAGCAATCTCTCCCACGCTAATACTTGCTTAGTACGCTCCACGGCGCTCTACTAGGTTCACTGCTTTCGAACCAAACCAGCTTATCGCCTTTCCCACGAATTTTTATATCCGAAAAGAAAATCCATTTTAAAGACATCTAGAAATCTAGAAAAAGGTATTATTTTCTTTTTAAACCAAGAGTAAGGCTCAACGGGATAAAGGAACGAACGGGATTTACGAATAAAATTTAATTATAGTTAGGTATGAGATATAAGAGGGCAAAATGTAGGATAGTAATGAACTATAATGAAGACATAGGATAGGAATGAAGAATCTCGTTTATTGAGAGCTGTTTCTTAAGGAATTTACATATTAAACAATGTACAATGAAAAAATTACATGTACTGTATGTATATATTTATAATATGATGATAAGACACGTCTATTTCTCAACTAGAGTTACAATGTAACTAGAACTAGTTATAGGTACTGTCTTATAGAATGTTACTTCAATAGTAACTAGATTTGTAAACGACTATCATGCAATTGAACAATGTTCTGCTCATAACAGTTCAAACGAGACAGTATTGTAGTCTTGTAGAGCCAGCGAGCGCTCTTAACTTTGCTTTTTCCTTTGTTAAGTTACCCATTACTTGATCGTTAATAATATTTATCTCCATAGCTCCGAAAGTCATCCAAATTAAAACCCCGAAAATTAAATAATATAGTTCACAATCAAAAAAGCGATGGGATTTATGTATGCTTCGTTTATCTCGAAAGAGCTTTAATATTTATCGGCTTCACTTCACAGTATTATAGTAAAGGTTTGATGATTCAAATTTGGTTATACAAATATTCAAAGAATTCGTATTACCTAATTTAACCTCCATAATTTGGAAACGTTGTGCGCTATCGACCGCTGCACAAATAATGGTTGCGACTCGGTCAAGTGCTGGGCCTTAGCGCGAAAACTTTTAATAAAGCCCACATACATGGCTTTATTAAAAGTTTAAAAATATCGCGGCCAATATTTACAGAGAAAATTTCCAACTGTTTTTCATTAATTCTCACTTTAGAAAAGTTGAAGTAGATAAACTTGTATAATTACTTTTGAATTATAATATTGAAAATAGAAAGAAAGAAATTATGTCGCTCATTTAAAGTCGCAGAAAAGTGATTCAAATCAAATGGGACATTTTAATTTTAATTTATTTGAAAAGAAGGTCAGAAATTCCCAAACGAATCCTCAAACATTCCAAAAATAATCCAAAACATTCCAAAAAAAAAACGGGGGAAAACGGTAGAACCATTGTACTACATCTTCATCTAGAACTCGGCTTCTTATCGTACTTGGGCGGTTCTTACTTACCGGGTTCGAATCCCAGAGGCCAATAACTTTCTTAGAAAAAAGTTATGTGCGCTTTATAAAACTAATTATTCACTGGCTGTAACGGTGAAAGAAAACAGTGGGAGGAAACCTGCATGCCCGAGTTTATAAAAGACGTTCTCAA
Organism: Erynnis tages; assembly: GCA_905147235.1. Classification (NCBI taxonomy): domain Eukaryota; kingdom Metazoa; phylum Arthropoda; class Insecta; order Lepidoptera; family Hesperiidae; genus Erynnis; species Erynnis tages. Next base: position 5,158,267 of record LR990087.1, read on the forward strand.
AGGCATGTGAATTCTATCAACCCGCGACAGGTCAGCGTGGTGGACTAAGGCCTACATCCTTCTCATTGTGAGAGAAGACCCAACCCTGCAGTGGGTCATTAATGGGTTACAGACAGACATCTTCTAGAGACCTGCAAAAACTGACTGTGAATGCGTGTAACAATATTTCACATCCATCTTCTGTCCACTCATACTCGCAAAGCTTCGTAGTCATAATGATTTCGTAGGATGAGTAGGTAATATGAGAAAAAGGTTCATTCATCAGCACACGGCGAGGCGATAGGTAGATAGAATCGGGATTCCTTTTGTTCGGCCTCCACGCGGGGTTCTTGTCAAGATCAATGATTCTTCAGTGTAGTACTTGAACTATAAATAGCGCTGCAAGTACGACTACATTCAATACGCTTTCAAATACCACGTTGTTATTCGTGATCATGTTTCATGCTTCCAAAATCCAATCCAATGAACTTAACTATTTGGCAAATTTTTTATGTTATGTGATTAGCAAAATTAGGAACGGTCACTGCAGGTTATGATTATGTACACCCATGTTTTTCGTGGGGAAATCTATCATGGATATCCTCTGCAAGTCGTTCCTGGTTATACCGGACACCTGCCGGTTAAAGCCCTGCAGTAGTACTGCTTACGCCTATTACTGGAGTCATGGGTACATTTTCACTTTCTACCACAGCCCCAACAGCATTGGTCCATGCAGGACCCCAACCTGGGATAAAGCTGGAGCCTATCAGATAGGATAGAAATCCTCTCTGAGGCCGTATTTGGGTAGTATAGAACTACCCGTTACTGAGTAGTATAGAACTGTTAATGGAGATATGTTATCCCTTAGTCCTCATACTTTTGAGTCATGATAAAGTATCTCCTGTAGCGCGAAGAGCGCGAGGTGCCCAACACAAACACAAAACATGAAGAACCAGCTCCACAGTGGGTTAATAGGGTGACCCGGGTGAGCTGTTACACCACCTATAGGTATATTTTAAAAAGGCCGAATATTTGTTCACACAGACTTGAATACAGAAATATCTGGAATAGTGGCCTATGTTCTTTTCTAATAGTTGTGATACAAAGATGAAGAATCCAGTTGTTGTCAGATGAGTTCGAGTCAATGTGACACCCCTCTTTGTACAGGTACCTTTGTACGTACCTAGTTTGTTTTTCAAGTAAACAGTGATTAAGTGATTAATCATACGTTGAAGACTGATTCACATGGCAATGATGTAATAGATTGATTGGGAATCCTTTTGTTTGCATTCCACAATTAAAATTAATCCTTTTGTTTGGGCTACATTCAGGGTCCCTTCTCAAGACCAATGAACGCTAGTTACAAACATTGTGTTTGTGAAGAATGTACAATAGACTCAGCTGAACAGTGACCCATTTCACTGAAATTTCGGTTGAATTTACCGACAATGTTAATTTGTTGTGTTCTTAGTTGATAACCCACTACTGAGTCAAGTCCCCTCTCACAATGAAAGGGATGAAGACCTTAGTCCACCACGCTGGCCTAATGCGGGTTGGTGAACTTCACATGCCTTTGAGAACAATTTTTTATTTGCGAACTCTCAGGCATGCAGGTTTCCTCACGATGTTTTCCTTCACCGTAATATATCATTTAATTTTATAAAGCGCACATAACTTTAAAATATAAAGTCATTGGTGCATGCCACTGGGATTTGAACCCTGACCCCTCGATTAAGAGGTCGAATTCTAAGCCACTGGGCTATCACGCTTATTAAGTTTCATTCATTTCTGAGCAATACTGATTCAGGTGGTGATGCTGTATAAAATAAGATTGGTGACACTTGTCAATAGTTGTGAATTGTGATTCTTGTCAAGATCATTGAGGCTTGTGGGCTTTGAACCATAAATAACAATGTATGCATACAAGAAAATAATCTTGTATGCCATATAAAAGTTTTTAAGATAAAAGTTTCTGATCAAGACTTCTTGGGTTCTGAAACTTTTAAGTTTCATTGGATTTTATTCAGTTTTAACTTCTGCCACAGACTCATAGGACTATTCTTTATTGAATACCAACAACAAAAATGATTTTGTCACCAAAGAGAGAATCACAATCACAATCGCAACTAGTTAGAGTTAACTTTTATTGTAAAGTGAAAAAAACCTTGGTTTAGAGTTTAATTTAGTAGTTTATAAAATAGCATTTCATGATCATGTTTTAAACATGACTGAGATCATGAGACTGGCTGATAAACAGCTTGTGATTTAGGTCATGAGTTGAGAAGGGTAGAGTAATTAATTTCCCTTTACACATCAAATCTATATTTGTGTAACTCTTTCTGCATGTTTTATAACATAAATCAGTGTTACAGCTACATTAGTACATTAAAATAAACTATTTTTTCTTCATGTTCATCTTATACATAGACAAATTATTTGTTTTTTGTCAGGGTCCTCAAAGGCTAGACTAGTAACTAGTACTGGTGGCCTAATAGGCTATGTCCTATTTATTGTGTGAGGATACCTAACTCTGCTGTATAGTGGTGAAGTGGTCCAACTTGGCTTGATAACTTTTTCAACTGTTTGCTTAATTTTCATACCCTAGGGATCAGCTATAACTTTGTGTGCTATGAACGAACACGGAAAATTTGCATAAATAACTAGATAAGAAATTATAGGATAATTCTAATTCCTGCTATGCTGTGAAAGAAACCATTTGCATAACATGGTGAAGTGTCAATGAACTATAGGTCATCTATGTATATTAAATTGTCCCTGCAGGTCATGGACAACCACATGTGCCAATGCACTGTTCAACAGTGTCATTGAAAATGTTAGCCAACTCAAAGACACAATAATAAGTCTTGGCAATGTTGAAGGAGTCCTTGATTTTTACCATGACACATCATCCAATAGAGCTGAAGAGAGAGCATGTAAAGTCCTAAGTGACCTATTTTCTCTCCCAGAATTGCCCATACCTATTAATGGCCCCCTGTACCACATTACTAAAACATCACTAGAAGCATACACTTGTAATGCACGTAATGTACCTATTTATGTGTAACTTAAAGATATTGATTTTGTCTTGAGCTCCTACATGGCTAGATCAGGTCCTATTCAACAGATGGTATGGTAGTATAAAGGGGTCATTCTAAATCAGGTTATCAAAACATATAATCTCATTTAACCAATGTGTGTCTCACTTAGATCCCATAGGCCACAGGCTTAACAATGGGTGACCTGCACTAGATGTTTATTAAAACTTAAAATATATTACATTTCTGTGAATAAGCCTTGCAGATTCTTGCATTTACTTATGGTGGGATGAAATAAAAAGTGTCATGCATATTTTTTTATGTTGCAATTGGTACAATTGTACAAATTGGTACAAATGTGTTTCTTCAGCACATGAAGCAATTTAATAAGATATCTACGTGCACATACAGATACACATGAATAGCCGCCGAAAGGGAGAATTCCGCCTGACGTCAGCCGGAGATAGCTCATGACATCATTGCTTATATCGCTTGTCTATCATTGAAAAATTAATATTATGTTACCAACTAACGAGGACAAAATCTACGGCGCACTTTCATTACTTATACGGCTCGATCACTCCCAGCTCAGAGTTTATGCCACAATTTAAGAGAAGTATTTAATCACAACGGTTTTATAATCAAATAATCAACAAACTCACCTAAAATGATTTAATTAGCGCCTTTTTTAAACTTAATGCGTTGCGATGTCACACACACAATGCACCAAAATACAGCACAAGCCACAAATGTTGAAATGAAAGCCTTTCACTGTCAGACTGCCTTGGTGAATCGGTCGATGAGGTTACCCACTGACTGAAATGCGCAATGTTTTGACTATGCGCATTGGATTTATTCGCGGTTGGCATGCGCCGTTCTGTACATTTTATATAAATAAGTTTAATCACGCCCACTCACGCAAGTTATTGATTCATAACAATACTGAAATGAAAACTAAAAAGCTGTAGAATTTCGTTTTTGTTACTTTTCTTCTATCATTTCATTAAAAAATAGCAATAATGAATAAATGTCAAACTGAAGTCACTTAGAGAAACTATTAAATATAGTGACATCTGTTGTTCAGTAGCTAAAAACAATTTTATAAGTTCTTACGCAGTACAGCTATTGCGCGGTAGATGTCGCTGCTAACTAATGGCGTTAAAAATTAATGTTTCTTTTCGTATTCGAATGCGAACACAACAATGGGCTACACCATGGGCATAGATCGCCGTTGCTAACTTGCTAATGTTAAGTAGGTATCCGACAGCAACAGACGCATGGAATTATTTTTATAATTAACGAGTAGAATTAGCAAAACGCTTAAATCCAACCTCAAATCCAGGATCATAGAGCATTTTTTCAGACTTTATTAAGTGATTGCTTTGTTAATTCAGATTGATGGTCGCCTCAAATAAAGTACCTAAAAAAAATAGTGAAATAAAAAAGAGATTGGAATGTAGATTGCCATATATATTTACCTAATACTCAACAATATGGCCAATATAATTATGTACGACCGAATTGGAGGGGTAAAGTTGAACTGTGAAATAAGCCCCGATTAAGATTCCCTGTGTTGTGGGTGCCATGGACACACGCGATATAGGAACACATGCCCAGTTCAAAAACAGAACTTTAAACTTATCCATATGTGAGCCTCTGCTCTGCTGGGAATCCAACCTAGAATCATTTAAAAATATTTACAGTACGTAGGTAATAATTTTATGATTGACACGAAGTTTATATTTTATTTATAGTTTTGCTCAAGTATGTAGGCTACATCACTTACAATTAGTTATTGTAATAAAAATTGGATTAGTTAGGCCTCTTTGTTTATGTAAGTTGATTAGATTGTCGATATCGAAAATAATACCTGGAATTATATTTAATACAATGTACTTAAATATGATTGCAATAGAGCAGAATATGTTTTCAGAGGCATAAAAAGTTAGTAAAAGCACGGGTAAAAGTTAGTAAAATTACCTATGTACGTAAGTAGGTACCTACCTACAAAAATAGATACTTAGAAGAAGCAATTTTAATACTGGTAATTAAAATAGTTCTGTGATTGAACACAAACTGGCATTGTATTATTTAAAATTCAATTAAATATTATGAGAAATACAGAGATTCTTTTAAATCTTCAAAATTATAAAGATGTTAGGATAGGTATAGGAAAGATGTTAGTCGAGGGACCGAGGAATATTACCGTGACCGAGGGTATGTCCACATCCATATTTTATGTAACTGTTATCAGGTACCAAACATAATTATATCTACTCTGCCCAGCCATTTTCTAATTTTTTATAAGGAAAGCCATAACAGAAAACCAGTTGACCTAAAATGTTTTCTCGAAAACAACCTACTGTCTCTTGGGTGGGCCATAAGGAAAACTAATTTGCAAATCCGCTGGGATTTGGGATTTCCCGTTGCCGTCAGTGTGTTAGGCGGCGATTTTAGTCATTTTGTCTGATCAATCAATACCTCAGATTGATGAGAAGATTGATGCGATCTAGTAGCTAGAACTTACCGATTTTTTTTAGCTTTTAGTACATAACCTACATAATTTTTTTATCTACATCTACACTAATCTTCATCTACACTAATATTATAAAGAGGAAAAGTTTGTATTTGTGTGTGTGTGTGTGTGTGTGTGTGTGTGTGTGTGTGTGTGTGTGTGTGTGTATGTATGTATGTTTGTAATGAATAAACTCAAAAACTACAGTGCCGATTTCAAAAATTCCTTCACCATTGGAAAGCTACAATCAGCCTGAGTAACATAGGCTATATCAATGATTTTTTAAACTATAGATTAGTTACGTTCATAGTAATTTACGGTTTAAACTGTTCCAAGCAATCCAAAAAAATACGTCCATGGCACACATTGACAAGTTTTACTGATAAGCAAAACAAAAGATATGAAATAACAAGAAATTGAAAGAGATAACTATAATTTTAATGGTTGCACTTCAAATGTGTCAGACGTCCCATTTGGGACGTATTTGAATCTTCACAGCGCGCGCGCTTATAACATATCTGCTTTTGTTTTATACAATATCATTGGGCTATATTTATTGCTAGAAAATATTAGGGATCCTTACTAAAACTTAAGTAACGTGTAAAAAAGTGCCCTAAAACGTCTTTCGTCGCATGCGCTGCGGAAACTATTGATGACAGAACAAAAGTTAATAGAAATACCGATTAAAATTAGACCATGTTATTCATGTCAGTAACCCATTAATGACCCACTAGAGGGTCGGGTCTCTTCTCACAATGAGAGGCATGTAGGCCTTAGTCCACTACGCTGGCCTACTGGGAGTTGGCGGACGAACATACCGCGTGAGGATATTTTTTTTTGAACTCTCAGGCATGAGGTTTCCTCACGATGTTTTCCTTCACCGTAACAGCAGGTTATATTTAATTTTATAAAGCGCACGTAGGTAACTTTATTTTACAAAGTCCGTGGGCGCGCCAATGAGATTCGAACTCGGACCCCTCGATTCGAGGTCGAACTAAGCCACTGGGCTATCACCGCATGTTATTCATACTTCTGTTTAAATCCTTATTCAAATAAATCATAATATTGTTTTCAAGATTATTTCAATTCATATAGATTTTGGAATATCTATCATCATCGGATCAGATTGATCTGATATTTGGTACACACTCTTAATCTTGATGACAATACAATAATTATAATAATACATTACTTCACAACCACCTCAATATGGGTATCAAATGAAAGGGCTTCATTGGTAGAATAGAGCTCACTATGAAAAAAATGAAAACACAAGATGGCCGCCGCAACAAAATGGCGGATTACATATTTTCCACAACTGCCTCAAACAAACAAAGCAAAACGTTGCAAAGCTATTTATTTGAACATATTTCGTACATAATATTAGATTTGCGTCACGTAATCTTTATATAAAGATAGAGAATTCTTATCCGTTAGATGTATTTTTATGATAGGATTCGGCGCTATCTCAGGTTTACCGTTCATTTATTGTTATTTAACGGATAACGACGTTGATAGCGACGTTAGAGCTAACGACGGACGTGTAGCGGCCGTTACCTTCAGACTTATATAACGATATGTAAGCGATAACATATCTAGATACTTTGACATGCACATTGAGTGTGATACCTTGAGTGCTTGATTACTTTATCGATCAATATGATCGCGAAATTTCATGCAAAATTTATTATAAAACTTTACGGCAAAATACGATCATGTATTCCTTCCTTCCTTCCTTCCTTTCAGCCCTTAGTAGTCCACTGCTGGATATGGGCCTCCCCTAATCGACGCCACTCCGCCCGGTCCTGGGCTCTCTGAATCCAACGGTTTCCCGCTGTCTTCTTCAGGTCATCAGTCCACCTGGTCGGAGGGCGGCCTGTGCTCCTTTTGCCTAAACGTGATCGCTATTCGAGGACCTTTTTTCCCCATCGGTTGTCAGTCCTGCGAACGATGTGGCCAGCTCATTGCCACTTTAATTTGCAAACTGTGAGAGCTATGTCGGTCACCTTCGTTCTTCTACGGATTTCATCATTTCTGATTCTGTCTCGTAGTAAAATAGCAAGCATAGCTCTCTCCATTGCCCTCTGGGCGACTCTGAGCTTGTGGATTAGCTCACAGTAAAGGACCACGTATTAAGGATAACGTATAAAGGATCATGTATTAAGAGTACACAACAAATTTAATCATAATAAGTTTATGTAGGCACGAGCAAGCGTTTTTTGAGTGAGATATCATTTATTAATTGCTGGAATCTTTATAAATATACTTACTTTTATTCTACTGCTTGCCACGGTCCTTTCACCACCTATTATTATTAGCCATCCATGACGCTGTTCCACTGCGGTGATTGGTGGAGAATTGAGTTTACAAATGTGAAAATTTATATTTAGATATATATTACTTACCTATTAGTAGGAACCAAAACAATGCACTCACGCTAGGAACACGAAGTAAAATATTCTAACAACTGCAACTGGACCTGTTATCCAGGCGACTTTTTTCTTAACTTATTTTAGTTTGGAATATTTGAAAATGTTGATTTTTCTACCACCCGTACACATAAAATTAATTGTTGACAGAAAAAATTAAACTAGCAGTAAAGAACAGGATACAGAATTACCATAAAAGCTTTTGCACAAAGAGGTCTATGCACAGATCCTTATTTACAATATTATAAAGAAAAGAACTTAGTATGTTTAGCAAAATATTTGTGCCAGCATCATTCAGATGTTTTCGATGTAAGATATGTTGTTCTCAGTCAGTCTTGAATAGGGCTTCTGAACTATTAGTTCCAGTACGCCTTGACGCATCCCTGTTTGACTTTGAACCGGTGCGTTCTTTTCCCGATCATGAACACAATCGTCACAGTAATAGTTAAAGTACGTATCCCATTATTTTGGGAAGATGTCAGGCAGACTGACATATAACTATGTCAATAACCACAGATCAATAACCCATTAATGACAACAGGGTCAACAGGGACAACAGGGTCGGATCTCCTCTCACAATGAGAGGGATGTAGGCCACGTTGCACTATTGCGGGTTGGTGGACTTCACATACCTTTGAGAACATTTTTTGTGAACTCTCAGGCATGTTGGTTTCCTCACGATGGTTTCCTTCACCGTAACAGCAGGTGATATTTAATTTTATAAAGCGCACATAACTTTTTTTTACAGTCATTGGTGCATGCCACTGGGCTGTCACAGCTCTATATAACTACTTACATATAACCGCGACATATAGCTATAGGTAAGGTACCTATTTTTAAATTTACTCTTCGTTTAATCTTACAGCTACAAGACCATTTCGTGAATTAAAATCTAACGTAAACACGAAAATCAATGTTTTTCAAAGTTCAATATTTTGACAGATTTTTTGTTTTATTTTAAATGCGATATTGTAGATAACTTTTCAATTTTCTTGAATTTTCAAAATGTGGCATCCTAAAATACTAACCGTTATTTTTTAATAGTCGATTTTTAACGCTCGATAACTTATAGGTATGGCAAAACAATGTTTGCGGGGTCAGCTAGTAACCTATATAATATAAATACTCAATTTTTTGGTATCTACTGAAGAAATTTTAGTTGTACTGCGTAACAATTACAACGTACTTAGTCGTAAGGGAAAACCGGTCGTCCTCATGAATCGGCATGTTTCTCGAAAATCCACCAAAAAGCTAAAAACTGGTTACGAATAACCAGGCCCGCGACTGAACACGAAAGCCAATTATTATGGTTGCATGGGAAGTATAATTTTATTTTATGGACCTGTCAGCACAGTTCCATTAAATAAAATGATCCCAGCGGATGGATTGACATACCTATTTTCATGCCCTTTAAAGTTATGTATAAGAACATAATCAATTGCATTCTAAATTGTCATCATTTCACCTGTTACTGTAACTACGTTTCTCGTAAATAAGAAATTTGTGTTTGCTTAAGCTAGCTGAAGGAACAACAACAACGTAGGGCAGAGCCATTTTTAAGATGCAATGTCAGTAAGTCTTGCTGAGTGTTTTGCATGCTGTCTCTTAGGTAGGTAGACTTATTAAACCCTATTAACCATAAACGGCATCTAGCACACAAAAACACACACTTTTGGGTAACCCTGCCGCTTGCCGCTATCCAAAGAGGAAGAAATGGATGGCTAAAATATTTACGAGTGATATGGATATGGATATCTTGCTTTTTGAAAGACCTTTCAAGTCATAATCTTCCGATAAAATTACATCACAGCTCTTTTTATTAACTGATATTTTAAAAAAATGTCTTGCGCCTAGCCAAAAAACTATCTCTAAAAACGAAAAATAATTATTATTTCAGTCCTCAAAAGAAGCAGTTTCAATATTTTAATACTGTTATTTTTAGTTCGCTTTTATTTTGGATTGGAAAAAATAATTGTTTGGACTGGATTTGGCGTAAAGTAACTTTTTTGTGATATACAATAATATATTATTCAAATTCCCTTTAATTATATATTTTAGTTGCTACCCTAACAGCCTCATTCTACGGTGCGTATAAAACGCTTGGCTCTTTTTAATTAGAAACGCTAAAAACCCCCTTTTTACTTTTTATGTAAGACATCACTCCGTCTATAAAATTCTGTGCTTTTACTGTTTTCAACCCCAAAGGAAACCTTGTATGTAACTGTTAGAATGTTTATTTAAAATTATTGGGAAAATAATCTTTGAATCTGCATTAACGATTAAGTACTTATACATACACCACCGGTCTTAATTAGCGATTATAAGTGATTACGAGTGATACTTTTATCAATTTAATTAGACTTGGAATAAGGAAAAAGCCTAAAAATTCCTATTCTACTTATATTAAAATATGTATTAATTTGATAAGTGCACATACATAAGGTACATAATTATATGGTATACTTAAGTAGTTGTTTCAAATATGTATATAAGCTTTTGTTTCTTTTTTAATTAATCAGGATTAACGGATTTTTTAAACTTTATCGAGTACGCAACTTGTTGGGTTGATTGTACTCGTACATTCGTGTATGATATTTATAGAAATTAATTGATTTAATTACGCAGCATATTTTAACAACAATATAGACAGTGTATAGTCTGTCTTTTCAATAGGTACCTTTGAATATAAACTTTTATGTGCAATGATCGACAATGATCGTATGTGTAGGTATTACTTGAAGTTTGTATGCGAAATAAGCCTTAATGTGTAGATGTGCCGAAGGAAAATCCGCATCACTGGCTTTATTGTAGTTTTTGCGCATTAGTCTTGCGTTTTTAAGGGATTTTTATAAAGTGAATTTGATACTTAAATGAAACGATTTTAAAGTGTCCCATTTTTAAAATCTTTCATTTTAATTTGTATGTACGAGTATGTAAATCTTGTTCTTTCTTAATTTAAAAGCAGTTATCCTTAACTAATTGAGATGGAATTTTGCACACCTACTCGTTTAGTTTGGATTATGTATAATGTATGATTATATCAGTGACGTCATTCCAAATTCAATATGCCCAACATAGCGAGCTTGTTATTTTTTATGCACTGATATGGATATTAAAAGATGGCAAAAATAATAAAAGTTTTGTTAAAAATGTTTTTGCAGTTTACTCCTAAAGAATCGATTTTCATGCAAGGCGCCTGGTATGAGAAAATATGGAGAGTACAACCCATTGATAGTAACGTTTTTGGTGCGCATCATTTCACCTGTCACTTTTAACCTGTCACTTTCTAAGAGACGGATGGATGGTAGTAGGTTTCTCAGAATGTAAAATTTCGCAAAGCAATTTGGTTACCAAGGTAACCAAATGACCAAACCAAAGGTGACCAAATTTTTAATGATTAATTTATTCATCCACTTGTGTCCATAGATCAGACAGCTTTCGAGAAAACAAAAAGAAAAAAGTAAGTTAAAGAGAGCTCCTGTCACATTTATATAAGATGATTTAAGACACCTTTTAATTGTTCCTGACCCGCAGGTTTCTCAGTAGATAGAAGGTTTCGCCTTAAAAGCTTACAATCCGGATTGCGTGATTTACTTGCCTTTTGCGTCCGACATGGTGTTACGTTGACAGAAAGTGGGTAAATGTAATCATTTACCTTTTTTATACAAAAGTACCATTTCTGATTTACTATTTGATCTATAATATAGATAGGCTTATTTACTGTTATTAGTACAAAGTTTGAGGTATTCCCGTTTTTCTTGGCAGAATCCGTAACGATCTAATCCGTAAATCAATAAAAATAATTAAAAAAATTAAACCGTCATCAAAAAAGTATAAAATAAAATTTCTTACAGGTGAGTGACTGACAAAATTAAGAAACTTTGACTAATGGCACAGAATACATAAATGGCTTGAATTGCTTTGAGAAAAGGATGGTACGGCCGTACCGCTTTTTTCTCGACCAGAAAGTCTAACTAAACATTTAGGGAAAAGTGTGAGGCAGTGGATCAAACTTTAAATTTCCGTTAAATTTAAATTGCTCAAATTTTATTGGTACTCTAAGGTACCTGGTAAGTATACTCTATATAAAAGTGAAAGTGAAGAAAAGAGAAAATTCAATTGTTTTTCTTACCTTTGCTGAAATGTCTGACTCAAATAGGCTATTTCGGTCTTGTTAGCATCCATTTTAAGTTTAAAATATAATTCTGTAAAATAGGTATCACATAAAAATATTGAACACTGCCACTATGGGGATTCCTACAACGGCATGTAGAACGATGCTGCAAGTGTTTCTTCATTTTCGTATTCAGGGACTAAAAAAATCTCGAAAGACTTTGACAGTGTCTGATTTTTTTTCTTAAAGTGTATTGTTGATCGAAGCTATAGGTTCTTCGTCTATAAGTGCGCTGTTCTCAAATCTGACCTCAACCAAGAAACCGGTTTACTGCCGATACTCGGCTACATTGTTTACTGTTTGTGTTTTGTTATTTAAACCTTGTGAGGGCGTGACTTCGCCGTTGAGGCAGGTTACTGATACGTTCTACCTACCGTAGTTTTAGCAGTAAATAATGAAGTTATTATGATTTAACAACTTTAAAAGTTAAAATTTGGTTGGTTGGCGGTAAGATGTCGAGCGAGCTTCAATGACTGCCATCCATAAGATACGAAATAATTGAACTACATATTTTGGGGTGCTCAGACAATTTCATACATATCGTACCTATATACGCACACAAATTTTATAAATACATGTAGTAATCAATATACATACGATTTTTAGGTGTTAAAACTTACGTTCGATCAGGCCTGCCTGTCCCAACTCCTACTCCCCGTGTTGGTATCAAAAATGTACGCTCGCTCGCTACAGCGGCCCCTCCGAAACGGCTAGTTAGTGGGGCAGTAATGTCATATCTACCAACTTTTTGGTAGATCTTCCAATTTTCACTTCAGTCTACCTATCTAGACCTAAAAACTACCTATTTTTTTTATTTGCTTGACATCGAGCTGTGAGTGACGTAGGTACGCGTAAGGTTTGTTCCGTTTTTCCTTTGATTATATAGGTACTTCATTTGTTCGTTGTAGTGTTTAAAACATGGAGAAAAAGATACTGTGCAGTGTTTAACTGTGTTAACAAACAAACGTTTTAGATTCATTTATTTTTTAAAAGAACACAACCCCGTTTTACGTCAGAAAAAGTAACATTTGCGCGCTAGAAACAGATGCAAGATGTAGGTATCTATCAGCGTAGGTGATAAGCTCTGCGCTATATGAATTGAACTTAATCGTATCGTAGCTAGAGTCTATATTTCTTTAAATTACTTTTCGAAGTGGGCCTTCTGTACTTGTACTATTATGACTGTATTCTGTGGTTCGAAACCAAATTTTTTTATATCATTCCATTACTTGAACAGTGTACTAATAGTGTTAGCCCAGTCATATTAGGGCTTTCACCTCGGAATGAAAGATAATAAGCTGCAAATTGGTATGAACCTTTGTTTTGTCATTCTAAATGTTGTCTCAAAAGTCACAATCGTTATCGTGTCCGCGTCTCAAGATATTCAAGGTCAAAGGTCACAAAAATCGGTTTTTCGCGAATATCTGGCTTCCTATCGGTTAAATGAGATTTGCATTTATTATAAAAGTTGTAGGCTATAAAATTCCCTACAACTTTTGTTTAAACTTTTTTTTCATACGACCAACCGTTTTGAAGGTAGAGCGCGAAGTGCACATCGTACAGTCATATACGGCCTAATGCAAGGTCAAGCGTGAGTTATGGTTATCAGTACGTTATAAAGTCAATTATTTACTTGGAAGTTATAATTATTAAACAATGCCTTTTATTTATGTACTAACTATTAATTATTTATATTTAATTAAAGTAAGTAACTTGATTATTTATATATAATTATTCATATTTAACTATTTAAGTATAAAATATTATTAATTCTGGATTATATATTTTAGTTTTATTTTAAGTTAAAATGATAGTAAGAGTATATATTTTACACATATTTTTATTTATTATTAAATACGGCATAATATACATTTATCAAAATGTGAGTTCAAATATCAAAAGTATCTTTGTTGATTTTAATTGTAATGAAATTGGAAATGGAAGCTAATTATCTTCTTCTTCTTCGTCTTCTTCTTCTTCTTGTCGCTCAAAAATGTTCGATTCATTGTCATCATCCTCATTATCTGTCATGTTCATCTCCAAACCTTCCAGAATATCGGGATCATATGTATTTTCTTCATCGGGATTACTTGGATACAGTGAAGCGTTGAGGCAAGCTTGTCCGTTGCACTGGCCGCAAGCTAAAGAACATTGTAGCCCTGATTTTCTGCATCCACAGCGGGAACCACAACCATTTTTGCAATTGCAAAATATTACGTTTAGTAGTTCGACTGGTGCTGGAGGTAATAACGTTCGTATGGGCTCCAGGATTTCATTTTCAAGCATCCAGCCCCATTCTTGAGGTTCTAAGTCCTTCCCTAACCACGTTTGAATCTGGAAGTAGACACGTTTTATGTGTTGATGAGCTGCTACACTTGTTGGTGGAAGTGTTGACAGTTGTACAGGTTTATTTAGTTTTGTAAATTTGATGAATTGCGTGTAGCGGAAATGATCAATGTTGTCCTCAGATTTTGGAGCATTATATAATGCCAACAAGATGCGCACTCCATTTTCTAATAATGTTTGTTTTGGGCAGTTTTCTTGTTGAAATACTTCCACCAGTTTATCTAAATCAGTATATAAATAATCTATATATAAATAATCAAGTTACTTACTTTAATTAAATATAAATAATTAATAGTTAGTACATAAATAATAGGCATTGTTTAATAATTATAATTTCCAAGTAAATAATTGACTTTATAACGTACTGATAACCATAACTCACGCTTGACCTTGCATTAGGCCGTATATGACTGTACGATGTGCACTTCGCGCTCTACCTTCAAAACGGTTGGTCGTATGAAAAAAAAGTTTAAACAAAAGTTGTAGGGAATTTTATAGCCTACAACTTTTATAATAAATGCAAATCTCATTCAACCGATAGGAAGCCAGATATTCGCGAAAAACCGATTTTTGTGACCTTTGACCTTGAATATCTTAAGACGCGGACACGATAACGATTGTGACTTTTGAGACAACATTTAGAATGACAAAACAAAGGTTCATACCAATTTGCAGCTTATTATCTTTCATTCCGAGGTTGACCCCTTTTTTTACCTAATATGACTGGGCTATGTCCATCTTTTAATAAGTAGTAGATACATTTTGCGTATATGAGAAGTTCACTAAGCTTGTTCATGTTCATACTTTATTGCCGAGGGTACTTAAACGTACACACTGCTGCCGTTCATAATGGACGAGTATAACGTGTACACACGTGTACGGATATACGTATTATATACGTGTACGGATAGCTTCAGGGTTCATAGAACGTCTCTGCTTGCGAAATTTCGTATTCATGATGTACTCTACATGCAGTTGGCTCGTAATAGAGTTACGTCATTGTAATGTTATAAATTGCATCTGTTTGATACAAATTTTCTTATTTCCACGTCCAATTGTCTAGAAAGTGCAAAGTGTGGGGTCGATGGCCGCGGCGTTAAAGGGGAGTCCCTTGGAGCTGGCTTCCTTAATAAAATTCACAATACCATGTTCAAAAGAAAATATTACAAAACTGAAAATAAAAGTAGGTATTGACTAATAGTACGAGTACATTACAGAACTATACTTATAGACATTAACCACCTTCGAGTCTGATGATGGATTGGAACTCGTTATAAGATAGGAATCATTTAATCGTGTTTAAAGCAAGTTAACTTTAATAAACCGTACAAATTATATATTTAAACTATAATAATGTTCTCCGTAAGGTTAAGAAGCCAGCTGCCATAACCTATGATGAAATTAAAAATAAAATTAAGATGCCAGAGACGGTTCACATTTTTGTTACAAATTAATTTATTTAAAATTATTATCTATCTAGCCTTCATTTAAAGAAACTTCCCCTTCTCATTCATAAAGGTTAAAATTTACCCACTTTCTAAAATACACAAGCACTTTAGAAAACTGGAAGAGGTATTTAATTAAAACTTTAGCTATTCAGGTAGCCGTGTTTTAGTAGGCATTTAACTAAAGCACATTTCTAGAGCGTTATTCATAAAACCAGCTGGCTTTGTAGTTTCATAATACTTTATTTAGGTACCAGCTTTTATTCCGATACCGGCTGGTCCTGGATCATTGGAAACAATCCTTTCCTTTACACGAAACAGAAGTAGGTATAGTCATTCTAAATCCAATACGGCGGACCATCCAAGATATCGTAATAGTTATTTTTGCTGCATTTCTACAATATGAACATGAAATTGTTAAGTGTAACTTGAAAAATAATGTGGCGTTATTCTAAATCCAAGAGTGCGGAGTAGTTATTTTTATAATGTAACGTCATTTTAAATCCAATATGGCGGATCATCCAAGATGGAGGAAAAATACTGAGAAACCTAGCCAGCGATAACTAAAAAGTAAAAAATAAATATTTCATTTATCTGGATAGATAAGGCACCAAGCAACAATCGTAGTTTTGCACTATTTTAAGATTGTAATAGATCCATCCTTACAAGCCACTGATATGCTCTAAGTGGACGTTAAGCTTGTTTTTTAAATGTCATCTATTTACCCATATTCTTTTGTAACTATGCATGCAAAGCATGCAAATCAAATAATGCTAAGTGATCACTGAAACCCATAGTCATCCACGCCCAACCTTAAATAGGATAAAATCCTATCAAAGGTCGTACCTACCCAGATATGACAATATATCTGGGTAGGTACATTGTCATATCTGGGCAAAGCCTAAGCGAAAGTTTAAGTTAATAAATCGCAGTAATATCTATTCCGGTCTCCTCAGTACCTACGGAAGTAATTTATTCAGTGTCACAATTCGTAACAGATTTAAAGCCTTACAAAGAGACTATTCGTTCTTGTAATGCAAAATTTTTAGCCATTATAATGAAACGGTGAAGTTAATTTCTTAGCTCAGTCACGTAATACAAAAGCAGAGTTTATAAAAAAGTTATTTATGGGAATGTCTATGACTATTTTCAGAGGGGTAGGCCTGGCTCGTGAAATTAGGTCGATAACACTAAGATGGTACCGGATAATTCACCTCACCTCCAAAAGCCATGGAGGCATTCTATAGTTTGCTAAAAATCTTGTTTTCAAACATAAAATATGTTGAAACGTAATGCGAAACGAACAAATATGTTTTCGTTATACTAGCGGCGTTAACCCGCTAACGCCGCTATACGTAAGCGCAGGCTTCGTGGGAGTTACTAACCGGCCGGCGAGCGAGCCGTTAGCGCTAGGTATCGTCACAGTACTCACAGTATCGTATAGACGTATAGTGTCTGCGCGTCGCTCTAAGCCGGCGCACGCGCACCTTGCTGATATCAGAACGTATAAAAGAGCTCGCGCCCTTAACGCCGGCCACTCTTCCTCCACTCCTAACCAAATAACCTTAAAACAACAAACAAAAAATGGACGCAGTGCCCCAACACCACCATCATGAGGACGATAGCGACGGAGTCCTCGTGGCCAAGGGGGTGGCGATGGTCGTCCTCTTCTGTGCCTCCATGATCTGTGGTCTCGCTCCCTTGCTTCTTACCAAGAAGTTCCAATGGATGTCCGCCGAAGATGCCAGCAATCTCAAGTCCAAGAACAGAATTGTGATGACGCTACTGTCCTTCGGAGGCGGTGTGCTGCTCTCCACTACCTTCCTCCATCTCCTCCCCGAAGTTGACCACAACATTGAGCATCTAGTCCGTGAGTATTTTGAATTTTTAAACAAACGCTAAAGGTGGGGCACAAAATCGAATGAGTCTGTGGCATTGGATGTCTCAAACGAATGGTCCAATATTGATGTGGTTTTTCTATTTTAAATCAAATGTGCTTAGCTAAAATTTGTAAAAATTTCAGGTGTTATTACAGTTATTCGTTTTCATGTCCAAAATTATATAAGTGTGTTTAATGTTACGTACTTACGTGCTTGAGTTACATTTAAAAGCTGTTTCACTCTTACTATTGGCCTTGTCGTATCTACAGGTAGGTGGTCATTTAATATCTCAAACTATGATTAAGTTGCCGAGCCGTACCTATATACTATAACCGTGATATCGGAGATTCTCGAGTCTATTATGACATGACTAATAAGTTATTCATTATTATATTGTACGTGAGCATGCTAATCCGCACTCCTTAAATTGTTGACGAATTTAATTGCCTATGTATAAGCTTGAAGTAGAATAATATTGCGGTTATTGCGGTTATTTGCGGCAGTTGGCATTATCATGTTCAGGCCATATCGCTGTTGAACCAATAAAATAAACATAAAGGTATATTTAGCAAATTGTTCCGAAATTTAGACGTCAATAACCTTTATAAACATTTTAGTTCCATAACTGGTGTATTCATACGTCTGTACCTAAATTTTTCCTTGTTTAAAAAAATATTTAATAGCGGTAAAAATATCAAGGCTTTTATTAATTTTTATGTTTAGGGATTAAGGTAGCTTAGGGATTAAAGATTTGCTAACGAATATTAAGACAAATACAGCTTGGCAAGTAATGTGTTAAGTAGTAATAAATAATTTACGAACAACTAAATAAATAAATAATTCAATTATATACATATAATATATTATATTTCATTCTGCTGCAGTTTTCGTTCCACGCTCAGAATAATTTATTATACCTACTAATTATTCTTTTGACACTTAGGGATCCTTTCAACTGAAACTTGAACTTCATTACCAAACAGAAGATATTTTAAATAAAGGCGGTATAAATATGGTGATAAATGCTAGTTAAATTTTAAAATAAAAGAATAAAACTACACATCTACAGATAGCGCGCGAGTTGAATGCAGAGCTCAGGAATGTGGTAGTGCTGTGACCTTATTAGAATTAATGATGACAATAGGTCGATAAATTTCAAAATCGTTTTAAGTTTAACATAACTTAAAGTTTAGAAAAAAAAAACAAGAAAATAATAATTTAAAGTGATTGTCAAATTGTGGTTCTGCTTTTCTTTAATACACTTGTCTAGAACATTTTTCGCCATTTCCCGTGCTTGGCGATGAATAAAAACTCGTTTTTGTTGTAACAGAACTTGATGAACTCGGATCAGTCATTAAAAAGAAACAAAAAAAAAAATACGAAAATAACACGCGGTGGCAACTTAAATATTAACGCGATAACACAGTAAACGTATGCTAGCTGTCAACAAGGACAGCACAGCACTACACTGCACTTCACTGCACTAGTAAATTACATGAAGATTTGTGAAGTTGAAGTTCATGGCAATACAAAAATATCCTTTTACGGAGGCAATTAAACACCATAATACACCTCTGCAAGTCGGAACCACTGAAGGTCCGATTGTTTTGGTGCTTTAAATTGTTCTCATTAGAAGGTGCGAGTGGCCGAGAAAAAGACCATTATCTAATACATTGCGCAAGCGGTTATGTGTGTCACTGGCCGTAAACATCTCAGCTGATTTGTCAGATCCAATGCAAGTTCCAAATTTGAAGTGGTCAATCACAGATAAACACTTTAATTTTGGTTTAATTACTTTGATTGTAGCCTTTTCTATTTCATAAATACCTTAAAGCCGTCTTGTAATTCAGTATCATAATTTTTTATTACAATTTATTGCTTAATTAAGTATAGTGAGTATAAAATAATATCGGATTGTTTTTAGCTGCATTCGTAAGATATTGGCAATTTTTTTTCTCATAATCTATACCAGCCAGCGTAATGAAATAAAGTAAAAACTGATAATGAATAGGTATACAAGCTATAAGAAAAATATATTCTTTTGCACAGACTTAACGACCGCTGAGTTCGCATAACTCTGTATAAAGTACGGACATACATTAAATTTAAAAAAACATAGGAAAGATCGGACGATGTAGGGGAAAGACCGGACTACCCTCTAAAATCACCCAAGTGGCTAATAACATAAGGTTTATGAAAAGAAAATATCCGATCTTATCGAACGTAAAATATTAACGTCTGCTCAGTAAAACCTTGAAGAATAAATTTAAAAATATCAAATTTTAGGTAGGTAATCTAATAATTATAATAATTATCTATTTAGTTTATATTTTATACTTGGTAGAAACACATGTTATACATAGGTACAAGTACATACTTCTTTGGACAAAGGATAAGTATTGCTATCTAAAGGGGGAATGCAGCCAGCATCTTGGGTATTCTGCCGCAGGACAGTGGTTTGGAATCATTATTTTATTTATAAAATTTTATTTTTATTTATTTTTATTCTATATTCCTTTTTTTGTTATAAGTTATGTAAATAGTTGTATATAATTTAATTTAGCAACTTAAGCGTCATAAATATTTGCCTACTACTTTCTCTGCCATGAGAACTTAGTCAAAACAAAAGCATTCCATAGTTACATCATACTTTGAATAGATATATATATACGTTTTGCAAAGTAGGTACTTACCTATCTGCTAATCTTATCATGTTTTAGGATGGCTGATTTATTCTCAAAACAGTCATAATAATATCTTCATCGGCATTATCAGAAAATTTATTTTTTTATAGAAGTTACGCTTTTGAAAATTATTTATTTTTAGATAATATTTACTAGATTGTACAATTGCCTATTCTTTGATTAAGAAATTCTAACAGAATTAATTGATGTTTTTTCAATGCCGCAATCAACGAATAATAAAACTCGTAGGCCGCAAATGCGTATGTAATGTTTACAAAAAATTGCTTTTGTTTAAATGATAACGTAGCCAATCACAGATAAACCCGTAACCAGTCTTTGCCTTTTCCTTTACACACTTGCATCTTGAAATAATATATTTAAAAATTACATACCTACATAGCTGTTTCTTTTAATAAATATTTGTCAATTTCCTTGTTATTATTTTACTGATCCGCAATAAACATAAATATAAACCTGCAAAAGTTTGGAATTACCTTTGCATCCTGTAATATAACTGTCATTTGCTGCCTTTCGCAATTGAAACGTCTATAAACAAACTCGTATACTTTTACTTCAATCCGGGTCAAAGAAATTAAATATTTTCTGAGGCTACAGAGTTTGTTTTGATGATGAAGATTCTGATATTCCAATGACTGTTTATGAAATATATCTATAATTAAGAATGTACTATTTTTCCTTATATTATTATCCTACTACATTATGAATGCAAAGTTTTGTGAGGATTAGTGGATGTATATAAAAAGTTGAATGGGTTTGGAAAATAATAATATTAATATCTCTCCTGTTACGCCCCATGTGAAAATAAATCCAAAATTCGTCGAAATAAAAAGGTTTAACTTTCTCCTGTAAAATTTGATTAAGTACAGTTACGCATTTTTCCAAGAATAGATGTGCGGTATGGACCTACTCCCGACGATATACGAAACTTATTCCTATTCCATAAACCCTATCTGGGCCAAATTCCACGCGGATAAGTCGCATGCGGATTGACTAATAGTCCAAAAATTTTGAAAAAGTAGGTACTAGTACTTAAGTATAGTTACTGAATACTAATTTAATACCTATATAGCAGTTACAAAGCAGTTAGGTATCTCAGTACAACAAAATAAATGAAATTTTTAGTTCGCCTTCGGCAAAATGTCAAGAGCCAATGCTCAATACTGGTTCTTGTCTCTTCTTTTTTTAAAGAGAGCGAAAACTATTTCTGCAACGTACTTGCTCTGTTTTATTTTGCTTTTAAAGTTTTGCTATAACTAGAACTTTTTTTAACGCATTCAATTTGATAGAGTTTGTTTTATACTTATTCCGACTCAGATGAATAATTATTACTATTAATTATTTAAGTAGTAAATGAACTACTAAATAAAAATAAAAACAATAATAATAATAAATATTTATAACAAGAACAAACCGTCTAGGTAAATGTCTTTTTGTGGCATGGTGCCCAGAACGTAGTCAGCATTGCCTCTTTGTATGTAAATATCAATTTTTAAGCTAAAAAGCTGCCAGCGCTCTGGTCATCCGATTTTTTTTCATATCAGGCGACCAAGGGCCCGAAGTCTATACAGCAAGCGCCGCAAACTCACAACTTTTTGTTATTGTTGAATATTTGCGACGCTTGAGGAGCTGTGCCTGGTCGGCTGCGGGCGCTGCGGCCCCGGCCCTAACACAAGTTTCATGTATGTATGTATGTATGTATGTATGAAGGGGCCAGTGTATCAACACACGTTACATCCCACACCAAAATCCACCCTAAACGTCATGGCACAAGTGTCGCAACATCAGGCATTGCCACCATCTTGCCATCTTGTCTCTTGCCATCATCTCTACACAACCCATTGGGTTCCAATGTGGATAGTACAGAGACAGTGGCAAGAGATCTGCGGATCACATCATTAATAGCGCCAATTGACAATAGTTATATAAGTATTATTTACGCTAATACTTAGTTTTATAAATCCATTCACGGTTAGGTGTTGACCATACCTATTTACTATTTCTGTTTATGTATTATTTTAAGATGATATTATATAAATTAAATTATAAAATTTAAGATATTCGACACTTCTTCGACACTCATGTGATTTAGAGCGGAAAATCAACTAGATTCAATGTTAACTTATTATGATATTAGTTCATACTTCCATAACAATAAACTTTGCACAGCTGTTGAACTGGATTTCGAAATCGCTTTTCTATATTTGTATTTGTAAGAATGTAAGTATAGAGTTATACAAACTCGCTAAGAGTAAAGGCTCATCCATCATAAACAAGTGCAACAATACTCTACTTTTTGTTTTATACATATTATAGGTCTTTTACGCTGATGACTGTACCAATAAAGATTATGCACATAATTTACATAGCATAGTTTCATATAATGCGATATATAATATTATTTAGTAATATTATTGTATATCGTATTATATGCTACATCAAATTAAATGTAATTTAAAATTTTAGTTGCAAATTTATTTAAAAGTATTTTTATTTATTAATGAAATTAATAATATATAGTTAAAAGACACCTTTTTGTAACTAGCCAAACAAAAAGATAAATTATTTTTTTACAAAAATGCTTTCAAACGCTTTCAAACTAAAAAGTTAGAAATATTTTTTACTACTTACACTTAAATTAATTAACCTTTTAAATAGTTTTAAATAAACACACAACAGTTCTCGCCAAAATAAAGGTGACGTAAAATTATGAGTCATTTTTGACATCCTCTTGAAATGTTTTACAATAATTTTTGAACATAATAATTATGATGAATAAAATGTGTATGTGTATTTAGCTTAATCGTCGTCTGCGAATCGACTTTCCTGCAGACGTCAGCCCGCGCTGGCCACCGGACGCGCTAACAATTAACTTATTACCAATTCAATGAAGGGAAACACGAACCAGAGCTGCGCACGCGCATCGCATCACAATCAGTCCCTTGCTAATTATTGCACTATTCATAGATCTTGCACTTCGCGAATTCTTCCTTTGTTTCCATTTTTACCTTTTGACATCTTAAAAAATTGGTTTCTGTTTTTGTTTGGTGTTTTAACGAATATTATAATTTGTGTATTCGGATTATACTTAATTACACATGCTATTAACATGTAAAATATAGAAAAATAGATATTTTCTCTCGCTAGTTAACCTGCATTAGATACAGACCTACCTATTCGATACATAAATGAAAATAAATCATATTTCTCAATCACCATCCCACGCAAGGATTCCTTGCGTGTCGTGTTCCCTGTGTCGTGAATGTCATGGCCACATAAGAGATATTAATACTACGCACGTGTACTCTCACTTTCTCCAAAATTTTGATTTTATAAAAAAACATTGAAATAAAATGCATAATTTAACACGCGCGGGCTTAAGTACAGACAGGGTTAAACAGTAAAAGGTAGTTTTTAATTTCGAACGACTGTAGTGTTACAAAAGTTAGAAATTCTCCCCTACGAATTTCGTATTGAGGGTAACGCTAACGTCTAAAGATGTATGCTACGAGTAGGTTATAGTGTCGAGTAATTTTGCACGTACCGATGCATGGTATATTGAAAATGAGTTACCAAACAGCATTAACATTGAGCATGAAGTCCAGAATGTAACTAAAAACAAACATAATTCATAAGTAAGAACTACTATTATTTTGACCTGATATTACATTAGTATAAATTTAATTTAAATAAGACAGACGTTAATGGTGCAGAGTAATTTATGAATTCAACTATCTATGGCAGTGGAATTGAATTACGAAAATAATGGAAGATAGAGCTTAATTGACAATATCAAATAATTCACATAATAATTGTACCTACAAGATAAGCCATAGCTAAAATAATAGCGTAAGTGAAAGTAAAATACTAAAGTCAAGCTCACAGGGTTGGAAAATCAAGATAGCCGAATACAATCTGTTTGAATGTGAGGACGAGATTTTACCAGTTAATTGACTAACCATTAGTCACTTGAGACAAGGAAATCTCAAGGCGTGGGAATTCACCGCCCCGTATGTTAACGATGACAATACATTAATGACTACGTTGACTGCATAACACGTGTAGACTCTTATTTATTTAAGAAGAAGTGAAATGAATAAAATATTGTGTATGAACGAAATAAATAATTATATGAGTCAAGTTATGATGCAGCTAATTAGCACTACGACATGCGATTAGATACTATTTTTAATGTAGAGTTTGTTATTGTACTTTAAGTTGTTTGTGAGTAGAGTAGTAAGGCAATGTAATAAAAGAAACGCATCATTCGTCGCTGAGTTACCTCTTCTTAAAGAAAAGAATCGTCACCAAAAGTAACAACAAACTGTAAACAAAATTTATATTTGCGTACTTCAATTCGATAAAGGCTTTGATTGAATCGATGATGTGGTCAAACGAAATAGTTAGTCAGTCCTTAGATAGCGCATTCACGAACCTTGGATATAATATTATATAGTTAGTCCTTCAGTTCTGTTTGAGTTTCGATGTTCTGTGTTCATTGTGTGCAGTAAACACTTTACATAATCTTTGTCTGCTTCGTTTAAACATAACTAAATGCAAATTGTTTGGAATCGAAGAATACGTAACAATGAATCTCAAAGTTTATGGCTCTTAATGACAGCCATAAAATTGTGTAATAATATAATCGATAAACTTTATAGCTTTCATCAAGTAATATTGTTGTCTGTTTGCAAAATAACGGCAGCAGGGAATCGTTTCTTCATTGCTTTGCTTGACCACGTCGTAAAGAAATTTCAATTTGCCAAGAAAGCATCGGATACCGCCGTAAACGGGGAAAATACAGTGTTTCAATTTAACTTTCGTATCTTACGTGCACCGCTTGTTTTGATCCATTCATTGCCTGTTCAGTGAACCGTAAAAATTGCCAAGTTTGTATTATGTGAGAAATGTGTTTTATAAGATATTTGAGTGGATTATTGGTGAAATTGCGGTTTAAAAGTCACGTGGCCTACATGCTTTGAAGAACGCTTTTATATGTTGCCACTGTGGTGGTCATCGTTCAGTTTAGTTGAGTTTCATCCGAGAAATTTTAAAGAATTATCCTTTGTGTATGGCAGTTCACACTACTAGGTACAGGAAATAGGTACCTACCTGCTCTTTCTTCACAGGCCATAGGTACTCTTGATGTTACATGAGTTGTAACTGGCCCAAAAATTTCCATCATAATAACAGTTGAATTGAGGTCTCCAGGTTTCTTCATATGAAGCATTATAGACACATTCAAGAAATGGTATAGGTAAACAAAATGGATATTTAGATCCCTCAAATAAGCACCTACGTCATAACGATGCCTCATACAAGGTAAATAATAGGTCTTGCAGTATTTACATCTGTTGCATTTCGGCGCAACTGATATTATCTACTCTGTGT
This sequence comes from Erynnis tages, assembly GCA_905147235.1. NCBI lineage: Eukaryota > Metazoa > Arthropoda > Insecta > Lepidoptera > Hesperiidae > Erynnis > Erynnis tages. The sequence goes on from LR990087.1 coordinate 5,184,163, forward strand.
TTAACATTCTATCAGAATATTAAATAAATAAGTTAGTACCAATGCGAACGTCACCAATGGTATAGAGTCGTAGATAGGTATATTTATCTACTAATTAATTTGCAAGTTATTTATTTTGGGTGTACTTTATAGTCTCTTTTGAACCATAGGTATATAAAAGTATACAATTTATTCACATAAAATAGTAAGAAACCGGGCACCCACTACGTGCGCATTTTCCTGCAAATTACAGTGGTTTGCTATGTCGTTTCAGTTTTCCAACACTATGATTCATAGGATGCTCTGCCTAAGGTTGACAATCGTTTAAACTTCTCGTCTTCGTAAGATACATTGCACAATTTGTACAGCTCGAATGGGTTGTCCACATTTAACTTGGCTGCTATTGTACTCGACAGGCTTTAATATAAAAATGGTGGAGCTTTACTACACTTATTGCGAAACACCGTTTAAATAAAGTTTTTCTACGACATCTATAACAAGACGAATGCTCGGTTATGTCATTGGAAGTGGCACTTACGTACTTTTATTACATGTTTACATCAACAGACCTCGATTTCCGCTTTGCTACCTAATTGTAGATGATTCTTAAGATGCACTTAATTGACGTAAATAAGTAGAATAAATCGCGCAATACGATTATTTCTAAAAGTAAAGTAATTTTAAACTTGAATCAATCTGTTTTATTCGATTCACTTTACCATTACATCAGGAGAATATAATAACAGCTTTTTTACTGCAAAAGTTGAACAGGTACAGTAAACTAACCGAATCCGCAATTGCGTATGCATCAACAATCAAACAATCGAACTTATTCAGCCAATATAGAATTTCAGTATCAACCTGTATAACTATTTTGACCCAAATAATAAAACTAATTAAAAATGTACACGTGACACGCTTTTTTAAAGATAAGACAATAAATTGCTTGTCGTTTAATACAGCCATACGAGGCGATTATCGTTAATCACACATTGCAATAGAAGTAAACAATGCAAACAAGTGATAACTAACGCAGCAATTGCACGTCTGTGTCGAAAGCGATTCCATCACCATTGACTCCAATTGATTAGATAGAGTGTCTGGAGTGTGTAACTATAATTAATAGATTTTTAACAATATAAAAATCTACAATTTGCACGATTAACGGGCTTATATGTATTTAGTAGACACTTGAGTCCAGATACCCTCTACCAGCTTTAAACCAAATCATTGATAGCTGGACAAAAATGTCATTTAAAAATTATAAACAATACAAGCGAGTTGACTCACATATTTGAGGTAACTTTTCTCTCTACCATCCCGGCAGAAGATAATGTAGAGTCGAGAACCAAGGATAACATTTTTGTGATATAATATTTAATACTAGTATATGAATAATGAATATGTCTGTTTTTTCGAATATAGTAAGACTGTAGTACAATCTTTTTAAATATTAAGATTGTTTCGTAAAGTCTAAACTACCTGGCAAAAATCCCGCAACATGAAACAATAAAATTTTTGCAATCGTAACAAAGATCGATACAGACCAATAAAAATAATAACTACAAAGTTATATGTTAATTGTAGGTGATTTAAATTTCAAATGCATTTCATGCTTTAATGGTGAAGGTTAAATTGATCCATAATATAATCAATGCTTTTGTAAGCCGGTCGCGTGCCGAGGCTTAATATGTCACACGTTTTACAATATTGGGCCATTTAACGGAACTACGCTTTCTTTGCCAATAACAACAAATATAAACGGTGTTTAAGCAATATTAATGCATTTTTGAAAGTAATATAAAAATTTAGAAAGAGTATCGCGCTTTTCTCTTAGACAATCTGAGCCAATGCCAAGTTACGGCCAGTAGACCATGCAGGTACTATTTTTAAGGATATTATCTATTCTTTTAAATACCTAACTCTACGCCCGCTGGTTGTATTAGTCGATTTGTTGTGAATATTATTTATAGTCTGAGATAAGAACACGTATAAATATTGACACCCAATTCGGTTATATCATCCCACTGGCATCCTTAATTTATTAACTATCTACGGAAATAAATAATAGTTAAAAAAAGTATTAAAAATGTCTTGTTTATACCATAGGGTGGTCTACCCCCACCTAACACTTTAGAACCTACCATGGAACTGTGTGCAAGTTTTCAAAACAATCGGATCTCTTAAAGAAGGTGAAATTGTCGTTAAAAGCTTCCATCACATCGATACTTATTCTCGACATATAAACTGTCAGGCTTTGAGTTAAAAGCATTGTCTTATCAACATAATTATACCAATGGCAATCCCGATAACATTCAACAGTTTGATGTAAAATACAACGTGTTTCCTCTAAAACTCAGAATGCTGTATCTCCACTTCCGATCCAAATGACATTGACCTACTGCCTAAGCATGAATTTGTGACAGCTTGAGTCAAATTTTATTTGATGTTGTAATAACACTTGTACTTGTACACCATTTGTACACTCGTAAACTACTTATGCCTTAGTTTGCGGTTTTGGATGTCACGAATATTTCAATGTTTTGAACAGAACACTATACTTTTCGACACGGTGTCAGATAAAGGCTTATGATACGAGATGTTTTATTGTACTTACACTACAAAAAAATAGTAAGATTACATTAATTAAATAATCAGCTTTACAAGTATTTAAAAAAATATGTAGATCCAAATTAATACCAACAATAATCTAAATCGATTCTAAAGATTGGTTAAATAAGAAACTGAAGAGTTTTCTCCTTCATTTTAAAGAAATTACTTAATTTGAGTAATATTTTCACTGTAGTCTCTCTGTAACTAACTTCTATATAAAATGTAACTAATTCAATACTTTTATATAAAAACTTTTATATAAACACGGTTTATATTTGGGTATTCAGGACTGAGAACATCTGTCTATGTACCTGAGGAGTAATGTCCATTTAGAAGTGGCATTAGCTTCTGGACTTATTGGCATACTTGTAACATGCGTTATCTACATTTACTTTGAGGTTAATATGGGAAATACCAAGTGTCCACTCAGAGATTTAATTAATGAGTTTTGGCATGGATTCCAACTGAGTTTAATTGCGAGTCAGCTCGATCGCAGTAGTTTGTACCTTGTAGATGTGGGTATAGTACCTACTTGTCATGGAGTCGTTAGCACAGATGATTAGTGGTAGGTATGTTGTACACTTTGGGCCTAAGAACGCTCAATAGACAATAGGAGACGTAGACTGAATGATGAACCAATCAAAGTTTAACTAATTGTGCTCACGAGTTCACGACTCGTGCAGACGACCATAATACTCTAAACTAAGATATTTCCAAAAGTCTTTAGAACTTTTCGATACAGATTTGAGATTGGTAATTGGTTGCCTTATGTAGGGACGCTCTAAAGTTACATAAATTGTGAAAGAATAAAGAATGTTACCTATGTTATTAAAAGAAAAACCTTCTGTCTAACCTGCTTTATCGTCATACAAACCAAATCCAAACATGCAATAACCATAGCCGTTCTGGATTAAAAATGTTATTCCGTTCGTTCCGGTAATTTTTACGCCGTATTTAATTGACATATTTAATCGTAGACAAATGCAATCATACTTTGTATTTCAACACTAATCGTGTCGGCTGAAGTTCGATTAAAGGACATAAATAAACCTACTTCGTACCTACGTGTAATTTAGACGATTACATGCATCATGTGCGTTTATACGTACGTACATACAGGGCTGGATTTAGGAGAGCGTAACCGGGGCTACAGTCCCGGGATCTCCATAAAAGAGGGGCCCCACAATAGAGAGATCGGAAAAAAAATTTCAAATTCACATTAGTAAACACTAGTAATCAACTTTTCCTTTCATATTTTTTTCGTGTTTTACCTTTGCCTACAGTACTTTGTAAAACATGATTACATTAAATATTAACATTATAAATCATCGATCTATATTTGTTTACTCCAATCAGTTAAATATCAAAATCTCAAATGGCCCTGAAGTGATAAGCACTTGCAATTTACTCCCCATCTTGAGGGAATATCTCAATGGCTGAGTGGAGTGGTCTAGGTACTCGCCCGCAGTCTCGGAGGTTGGGTATTCGATTACGTGTCTCAACTCTTTATTTTTGTTCTTTCAATAATATAACACTTTACATTAGCTTGAAATGGATTTCCGCAAAGTAACGCCTGATTCAATTAATTACCAAACATAAAAAATAAAACATAATTGTTTTTTTCACCACGTTCGGTTCATTACTTTGTTAGTCAAAGTCAAAGTCAAAAGCTTTTATTCATTATTAGGTACAATTTGTGCACACTTAATGAAAGTCATACAGATAAATTATACATTCTACATTCATTCATCGTTTATTTTATTTGGAAAATAATTTGGGACCAAGGGGCTTCCCCTCCTTTGTTGCTCCGAGGCCTCAAAACCTCTAGATCCGGCCCTGCGTACATATGTATGTAATTCTGATTTTTTTTAGAAATACAGGGCACTTGTATTTTGTATAGTTTAAAGTAGATAGGTCCTGTGAAAAATAGTACCTACATATAGTGATAAATACTGAATACCATGTATTTATCCCAGTTTTTTTTTTACAATTTTGACACGAATTGTAATTTGTGATTGCAGTTTAGTTGATCAGATTGCAATAAAATTTAGTACCTACCAACGAAGGCAGGATATAATAGGTCACTTTTTTATCTATCTTTGGACCGCATTTACAGCTGATGAAGTCGGGAGCAGTACCATAGTATAATAAGTAGGTAAGCGAGTTAAATTCGCAAATAGAACATACCTATAAAAATTGGAATGTTTTAAGCATGAAACCGTGAATTTTTGCACAAGCATTTTTACATAAATCGTTACAGCATTACTTGCTATATTATGCCTTAATGTTCAATGTTACCGCATCGTCGATAGCTATAGAAAGTAATAGTGCGAGAAGGTTAACGTACAATAAATAAGACTGGTAAGGCTTAGTCACACTAGCTTTTGTAGGCTCAGAGGGAAGTCCGGTTCTACTCGTATATTAGTTTGGAGTCGATATATTACGACACTTAGATTAGTAAACGCTTAGTCACATCTCATTTTAGTATGCAGCTCAATGCTTAGACGACAGTTCTCACCGTTACCTCCACGCTCTCATCTCCACGCTGTGTGACATAATTATATGCACTGCATATATGTGGTCCCACTACTTTAAAGCCTGGCTGGTGTGACTCACCAGGTGTGTCGGGCATATTGCTGCAATGCATAATTGCATAATGCATTTCACTGTCCCACAATGGTTATTATTACAATACTTTCACCTGGATGCAATACAAATTACAAATACAATCGTTAGAATATAATATACTTCCTGACATACGAAGGAACTCGGAGTTCCTATAACTATTGCAACTTCGTCGTTAAAAAGTAATGAACAATTATGTAATAATGTTTCAAACATACCTATTTCATAGTCCGATAACAAAACATAGAAACTGTTTGGCATGCGAACTTGGCCTGTATTTGTAAGTATAAGTAACAATTAGTTTTTATTTTTATCCGTTGAAATAATCATAATCAGTTAAAGTTCGTGGTACGAGAGTTTGCAATAATTGATAATTAAATGCCGGAGCGACTTCACGCCACGAAAGGTTTATATTGTTGGGTCCAAGTCCAAATGAAAACGAAACTATAATCACTGGCGGTGATAGCCCAGTGGCCAAAAATCCGGTACCCTACTCGGGGGGTGTGGGTTCGAGACCCGGTGCCATGCGTCGTGTCCCCTTTCAGTCGCCATTTACGACAAGCAGGAGAAACCGTAGCGGAATTTTAATTCCCTATTGGGGTAACCTGGTGTTTAACCTAACGATTAAGACCTGTGGTAAAGACATTGTGAGAAAATCGGCATGTCTGAGAGTTTATGTTCTCCACGGTATTTAATTTTCGTTAAACCTTGTGATTTTCTGATTTATACGATTTTTAGTCTTGTACAGAACCTTTTGTGCGCGATTTTAACTATCACTTTGCCGGTATTTTTTTTCAGTATTTGCCTGAATATAAATTTAGTCTATCGTCATACCAGCCTTGGAAAATGGTTTCACTTAAAACAAATATCGCAGCCAAGAAAATAAAATAGTCGGCTTATCTTAGACTTTGTTTAATGAAGTTACGGCTATTACCTATAATAAAAAATGGAGTGGTATCGCAATATAATCCCAATAACATTTTTGGATGGCGACAACTATAGGAAATATCAACCAAAAATTATAACAATTGCTTTTAAATTTGAAAAAAAGATTCTCTACCTTGCCGGCTGCCGTTAAACAGTTTTTACCTAACCAGTACCCAACCGGCTACATATAGGAACATGTCTTTAAGAAGCAAGCAATGTCTCAATCTATATGTTCATATCATAGAAAACAGAACAGTAAATTCTTTTTTCTTTGGTTCATACTCGTACCTATGTACAAAAATACGTGCGCGTGTTTTACTTCAAAGTTAGCCGTTAAACATTGTTGGAGCCCCCCCAAGCGCTTTAAAAATATCCGACATACATTCGCCACTAGCCCGTTACCCGTATCTCCTGTTCACTTTCAAGCAGTATATTATATAGGTCGGTTATAAGTTGTAGAAATGTAGAGCCTTATTTTTTATTGTGCGACATAAAAATGTTAGTGAGAGAGAGAAATGTTCGCATAATTATAATCATGTCGCGAATGTTTAAATAACTGTTTAAATACCGGGCAGTACCGGCTAACAGCGGTCGATGGGAGTTGATGGCATGATTAAAGACAGCGGTTAGGTCCGAAACTTCCACGGTCTGAGACTTCGATTATTAAATTCGTTCGGTTCTCCACAATGTTCTCAAACGCAAGTTGTTTTCAGCAAACGATTGGGCACCGTGGTAGGGTTAGGCCTATGTCCTTCTCATTCTGGAAGGAAAAGCGACTCTGTAGAAAATAATTATTGAGATGTTGAGTCACAGGTACCTAATTAAATACTATTTGATTTATTTGAAATGGCAAATAGCTCTATTCATTTCCTAATGCTTGTTTTTAGCCATTGTTCGAGGAACAAGTGATGCGTGGTGACATAATTTACACGTTTGAGATTCAATGCTGTACCATTCACACCACTGTAAATCACTGTTCAAGTATTTTTGAGAAAACACCAATAAACTCATATGTTAATGTTTATACATTGTCTTCATTGATACTGGTATATTGTTAATAACAATACATTTTAATAGACTTAGGTATAGTGTATAAGTTCATTGAAAACATGCTTGTGCTTATTGTTATGTTGTTTATCCTTAAATGAGTAAATTAAATTTGAAATTTAGATTTTCGGTTTCGTCATAAAACAAATCGGCAAGACAAATGTAACAAACTCGATTAATTCACTGCATTTAAATAATGTCAATTTGATACACGGAACTGACCTTGGATACCTACACAGTATCAGTCCCTTCCCGTAGCACTAGGTAGTACACCTATATTGATTCATAGAACAAGACCATACTATTCAAACTTACTGCGTCATATTCGCATAGTTCTTTGTGTACCAAAATAGTTGTATAAATTAATGAATGAATCACGAATACCGGTTTACATACTGGGACGATACGTGGATGAATTCAAACCAATTAATGTTAATGTTTTATTAATGTTCTGCAACTGAATCGTCTGTTAAATTATACGTTAAACCGATGTTATCATATCGATTATAAAGTAGCGAAATATTAAAGGTCGTATGTTGCATATTTTATACGAGTTAACGTCACGATGCATTGTTTTTTAGGTTTCGTGGTACAGATATCAACAACGGCGTGTAGGTAGGTACTTATTTATGTATATTTTATGATAATTATACATGATTATGACGTAAATATTTTATGTATAATCTTCATCTAACAAACAGGCAAACGGACCACGTCAGCTAATTGGTAACACCATGTTAGAATAGGTTGGTACCATTGTTAAAAGTTCTTTGCCTAAGGATTTCTTTAAAGGAACTCACGTCAGTTTTACAGATTAACATCATACAAGAAACCATTCCACATTTTGTGACTTACGAGTACCTACAAGACAAAAAAAGGTGGTTGTAAACTTGTAAAACGGTCTGAGGACTACTTATAGCCGCATCACCTAGGTGAAGGTGGAATTACCTACAGAATTTTTGCGTGGTATTTTAATAAATTAAATCTTGACAATGACGTCAAAATAAAAGGAAATTTCATTTTTTCATCATTTCAAGAAAAATGGAATAGGTCTTGTGGAGGTGGACCTAATGTACCTACCTACCTATGCGCTACTAACCTACCTTGGTACGCTCTATGGCAAAGCTAGTAAATACGATTATGTAGTTACATTAATATTTGTTCCAGGGAATGTAAATAACTGTACCTGCTTTCATTTATTAATGTACATAATACATCGCTCTCGTCAGAATATCAATTGATGAGGATTATAAATTTGTACCAAAGGCTTTAAATACGTCAACGTATTATAATTTTGGAATATTGTACTGATTTGTAATTAAAAAAGAAACGTGCTGACAAAAGCTTTTTACATACCCCTAAAATATCATTGTGTATGTTAAATATTTAAAACAATTTAAATACTTAGTTACGCCTGTCGTTAAAAGTAACAAAGTCTGTCACGCTATTTACCCAAAAACGATTTGTATTGGTATTATTAAATATTGAATCAACAGCCTTTCTTTTTATACTACAATACCTACTCTCGTCGTGGTTAACACGAAAATAATTAATTTGTATTGCTCTCCTTTCAATATTTAAACTATTTTAGAAAGACAGCTACGCCTGACTGCTATCATAACAATGCTTTAGTTGTACGATTATAACCGAAAAACATAAATTTGTATTGATATGTTTGAAAATTGAACATTAAAACCTAGACATCTGCCTCCGTGAAATTATGTGTCGTCATAAAGCAGGATACTCATCTGAATAATAATGCAGTTGCATTTCTAATGAGAACTTCTACGTTTGTGGTTTTAAATCCCATTTGAATTTCACTATCCTTTCTAGGTTTTCCCACGGTGATATACAGTAAATTCACTTTTCCCTCCATGACTAAATATATAAAGAGTTAGATTTGGTTCAAAATATGTAGTTGTACTTAGATTATATCTTTCATTATGTCGAGGAGAGATAACTACTGCCGCTCTCATAACTTGCCGTGATGTAGTGTATTCCTTGTGTGTTCTGCATCCTTCCTTCTTTTCTTCCAGTCCTTCAGTCCACTGCTGGAAATGAGCCTCTCCTTAGCAACGCTACTCCGCCCGATCCTGGGCCCTTGGAATCCAACGGTTGTCTAATGTTTTTTTCAGGACGTCAGTCCACCTGCACCATTCGTTCAACGTCAGTAGAGCACTTTAGTGATTCTTTTTATGGAAATTTTTAAAAGCTGATAATAAATAATATTGTCTTTGTCCAAAAACAGATAACTTGGTACCTACTTAGTATAGTAGCGAGAGTATATTTATTAAGGGCTCTATAATCGTTCACACTTAATCATCTTGTATCTAATTGCACCTTTAACAGGATACACTATATCACGAGAAATCATCTATTACTACGAACTGTGTAAACGAGTCTGCACGACGCGGACGATTAAATTGACATTAGTGGATTCTCAGCAATAATAATTTATCTGTGCTGATGCATAGGTTAGGTGATTTTTGTTATCTATATCTCTGTTACCCTACCTATAATTAACTTACTTAATAAAACAAATTCTGAACCACCTTTGAACGTTGCTTTCGCTGAAACTCCCTTTTTCATTGACTTACATTTTCTCGGCTAATAAGTAATTGGCTTTGACTACCATATTTTTAATGACAAATGTTTTATTCATTCCTTTATTATGCTGTGGTTAGCATAGAGATTTAAATTTATCCGAACTGACCACACCATATTAATTTAACAATTAAGTAAGATTTTGTGTGCGTAAGTAGGTACTACTGGTACTCATCATTGTTCACGACTCAGACCAATAAAAAAGTAAAGTAGAAAGTTTAAAAAAAGACTCTGTAATTGATCCTATAAAATGCAACATTATTCTAAATTAAAATAAATATGAATTGCGCCAAGGTACGAGTACATAATAAATTAACTTTATTCAATCAATAGATAGGTATGCGAAATCTAAATTTAGAATGCTTGTTCGCGGTATTACCTAGCAACTTGGGAATTCCGTAATCCAAACAGATTTTATCTTTAAGCTTATGAAGGCAGCCCGTCCTTAACTTAACGAATTGTTATATTGAAGGTTTCGTAATGTTTTGCCATTGACTTCTATATTACTTCGTAATCTTAACGAGCATGTCGTCAGCTATTATAACTTGACGCGCTAATGTTGCTTTCTCTCTGTTGACAATCTCTGTCAGTTGTTTTTAATGAACGACTGAAGTAAGTACGTATACTGCACTCTACCTTTCTGCCTTCCTTTAAGACCTTCGTAGTCCACTGCTGGACATGTGCCTCCCCTAATTACTGCCATTCCGGCCGGACTGGCCCTTTGAGTCCAACGTTTTTCCGCTGGACTTCTTCTTCTTCTTCAGATCGTCAGTCTACTCGCTCGGAGGGGGAACTTTCTGAAACCTTTTTATTACTAAACGAATCGTGAGTGTAAACTAAGATTTTAGTTAAACTAGTTGCTAAAATCGTGAAACCTGTTTACCTATCTGCTGTTCATACTATTATCAAATGTGTGTGAGGTCCACAAGCACTATATCCTACTCTTCTACCGACCTGCACTCGGAGGCGGAATTTTGTTTAAAAAACATCCTAATCAACGGTTACTTAACTTTTTACGACGGGGCTTTCCTTAAAAGACGGTAGGTATGACGTAACATCTTTAATACATGAACCCGTCTAGTCGGAAAACGCGTTATTTGCATTCTGATGTCGAGCCTGCATCCACTGAATTCTAATACCTATGTAGCCACTTTGACAACGCGAATCTTCCGCGGTTCATAATATGAATATTTAATGTGTTTTGGTTACAGCGGTTTCAACAAACATTATGGAGTTTGTAAGTCCAAATAAAAACTATATTAATATGTGTACCTCTAGTAGTTATTTGATTAAAGAAAGTAAAAACAAAGTCTCGGTAAATGTGTAGCTTCTGGCTACGAACGCTACAGCTGCTCCTTAAGAATCGGGCCATTACATACACAGCGAAATTAAAAGAATCCCATCTATCAAGCAATTAATAAATAGTAATAGGTAATAAATTCCAGATGGAATTGCATTCTAAATCTTAAATGTTACTAATATGTTTAATGAAATAAATATTTGGACATACCTACTTATAGAACATTTCACATATAAATTTGCACAACAGATAGGTATCTATTGTGTTTAATCTTAAAGGAGGCACGAAATTGCACTTTTCTTTTTGCCAGCAAGAATTGTATAGAAACGGAACGTCAGATGTGGATGTGGCTGAGTTTGCCAACTCTCTGAATAGTTCTCAACTAGTACCAACCTGTATTTTACGAACTTAATAAATTAACAGTTTGCTCAAGAAATATGAAATTCTTATTTAGTTCTACAAATTTTCTGGTTCGCTGTTCGAGGTTTAATTAGGCACCTACCTAAGTATATTGCCCTTTAATAGCAGATATAACACTACCAAAGACTGTAATTATAAAAGAAACTTAGTAGGATTAACACAAAAAATTGTTTTGTGATTAGAATTCAAAAGGTCACAGCAATTAAAGAGAGATTTGTCCGTCACAAAAACTGAAGGAATTTGTATTAACTTAACAAACTGTGGACAGAGTACCTAAGTATTTGATAATTGACAAGTAGATAAATGGGAAATGGAACACAACGATATCCGCCTCCTTATAATTTGCTGTAAACTTGGATTAAATTAAGCGCGTGTAAAGTACATCGAAGTATTTAATTGCCATAATGACGATAAGATAAAAACGAGGATTAGATAAGGTAGCTCTATCCTATGGACTATAATAAGGTCTATTTTAGACCTCCGTTGACGCTAAACAGGCCATACTTACGTACGTACCTAATACTACGTACTCGTACATACTTAAGTATGTTTGTACTTCTCACAATGCGAACGATTGAGGTAGCTGGCCTAATGCGGGTTGGAGGACTTCACTTGTCTGAGAAGATCATGGAGAACTCTCATTCATGCCGACAGCCGGCAGAAGTAGGCCTGGGGAAAACTCTACCACGCTGCGCCAATGCGGCTGAATGCGGATTGGTGGAGAAACATGCTAGAGGCCAACCCGTGTCGGATGTTTCCAAACCCCTCAGCCTCCGACAAGATTTAACGACTGATATCTTATCGTTAGCATCCGGGACCGACGGCTTAACGTGCCCTTCGGAGCACGGAAGTCGATGGACCACGCCCGGCGTTGCTTTACATTTTCGATTGCTTTCAAGCTACCAAAGCAGCGGAGCTATGCGCGCTTCATTTAAGTAGGTACTACAGCACTTGACAATGTCGTTAAAATTCCGCTACGGATAAGTACGCGCGGAATCCCGTCAAATGCCAAGGTTAAGTTCAATTGCGTGACGATAAACATAATTCTGCAGCCGCTTACTAGGACGGATTAATTAGCTATTGGTATTTAATTAAGGCATATCCAACAGCAACTTTTATCTATGTCACAATACGTTAAAGTTTTAATGTCGATAGGTGGTCATGACCATCCAACCTCCATAGATGATCCTCGTACTCCTATTCCCGATCTGTTCGTTTGTTTGCGCGTGAGGAATAAGTCGGTCGGCTACCTGTAGTTTCTTCGACCACAACACAGGATCGAAACACAAAACATAAAGTTAGCCACTGGCTTCCACTTCCACAATATGGCTGGTGAACCTGTTTCCACCTTCTGGCTATACATGAAATTTAACAGAATGTATATACTATAGTTACTGATGTAATTATTACCGAAATGGAATACCTACCTACCAAGCGTTGTTATGTCGATAAATCAGGTCAATAATCACTGCAACCGATGTTCCCAATATCGGCCTCTTTCGGATCGCCGTTACGATCCAGAATGCCGCGGGAAGCACCCGCTCGCTCAACTCTTGGCAAGCAGGTCATCTGCAGCCTGGGAAAAACCATTTTCAACCTGAACTTACCTGTTTCTAAGGCTGACAATGTACGAATTGCTTCTTCTGAGGATTACGATGATAGTCTTTCGAAGCTGTCACATCGATCAATGCCCCGAGCATAAACACTATCGTCACTATTATGTATCCTGTGCTATCGTCAAAATATTCGTACGGAAGACTTACAGATGCTGGCTCTTTCCTATAATAATGGCTCACGTATGGACTTTATCTATAATGTTCAAGCTCGGGGCACTACTCAGAAAGTATTTAAAGAAATTAAAGTAGGTATTTACCACCCTTGTGTTCTATGAGTTGTGTTATGTCCTGATGAGTATCCAAAAATGGATGACATAAAGTTAAATCGACATTAAATGTTATTACGATAGCACGCATTTCGAGAGATAACAATACAATTAGGTATGTTGTAAAAACATTAAATATGCTAATTACATATTATTATCCAATTGGGACCGTAAACATAATTAGCATAAAAGGGAACACCGTATTCAAGTCGTTTTATGGTTTAAAGAAAATTGAGACCGATGAACTATAATTATAATGACAAAGAAACTATAAATAGAACATTTTTATTTTATTATATTTTACTTATACATATGTATAATGTATCTATGTTTAGACAACTCCTTTCGTTGGCTTTAGCTTGAAACTTTGAAGATGATTTTTCACTTGTTGGACTGAATTTGCTTGTAGATACTAAGAATCGAAGACAACACAAAACTTGAGTAGATATGAGTAGGTAGTACTTACCTAGTACTACCTACTAGCTACTATAGGTACTATCAGACACTGTATGAGTTACTTATACAGTCTACACGGCTTTGATGATGAGGATTAACTAAAGGCAATCGTGACGTGTTTTTGTCTCATTAACAATCGTTTTTACCGACTTCAAAAAAGAAGGTTATCAATAATTCGAAACGTATGTATGTAATATTCTCAGAACTACACAATTTTTACATAATGTTGGTCTATTACGGCTTCCAAACAAGAATACCAATTTTCATGCGTGTATGTACTTACGTATATGTATCGTAGATATGCTTGTCCTCGCATATCTCCGAAACTAATTGACGGATCGTGTTCGTTCGTTTTTTGATTGTTTGCATTTTGTTCAAGGGAATGGTAAAAATTTCATTAAAATCGGTCCAGTGATATGGACTCAAAACTAAAAACTAGTCGGGATGACTTACATGCAACGCGTACGTATATACGTACGTATATGCAACATACTCTCGCCTCGATCCACATGCTATATTGGTTATAGGGGGATAAATAACGCCTCACACTCATAGCCTAATAATATACTAACTAATAGTAACTAAGTAAATAAATAATATGTCGCAGGGAAACAAAGAATCCCTAGCAATAAGCATTATGAAATCGAGGTTAAGCCGATTAATTCAGGTTTCTGCAACGTTTGTATATATTTTTTATGTTACTCAACAAATATCCATAACTTAAGTTTCATCTTAATTTTTCTATAACATAGAAATATTTACTCGTAGATATAGCAATAGCTCAAAAATTTCCTGCACGCTTCCCCAACACAAAAACTACACATGAAGCACAAAAAACATGAACAACGGGTTATGTCATTTAGTATTTTTAAAGCAGGCTTTTTTATTTATCCGCCATTAGGCCTATCAAATGCCCGTAACCCATTAGTGAACGACTGCAGGAACGGCTCCGCTCTCACAATGAGAAGGATGAGGGTTCTATTCCAAGTTCCAACTACTAGTGCGATGGGTAACTCTGAGGCGTGCAGATTTCTTCACGATGGTTTCCTCATAAATAAATATGCACAATGTACCTTCGTCAACAAAATTATAACATTCTTTTACTTTCATACCCAGACAATAGACAATTCAATTAAATCACATTCAATGCGCGTACGAACGTATTGTTTGTACAAATGCGAGCCTAATTTTAATGTTTCTGTACAATCAACAATAGAATTCGATGCGGATTTTCAATAGTATGAATAATGTTTATGCTTTTATATAAAATTAAATTATAATGTTGATCGCTCTTTGAGCAATGATAGTTGACTTCATGAACAATGGCCTTCCTGGCGGGTTAAGGTCAAATTTGAATTATAGACATTTATCACCATGTTTACGGTCCTTGGTAAACATAGTTTACTGCTTTGACGAAAAAAGAAAAGAATGTGAGACTGAGAACACTTGCATTTTCTAGAATTGCACATGTATAAGTCATAATTCATAAGTCCTCATATTATCTATCTTCCGCAGTCGCAGCCCTCTTCGCCTAAATTAAAGGCTCATTATTTTTGTGAAAATGTACTAAATTTTTGTGCCTACCATATAGACATTAAGTAAGTAGGTATATGGTAGAAATGTGATAAACTCTCCTTTTCAGGCGTGCACATTTATGTATGTATGCTTCATTTTGAATATTCTCCGAATGCATTCAAAGTGAAGCATAGGTACCTAATGTTTTTAAGTACTTTTGCAAACCTTCGGTGTCGGCCGAGAGAGAACAAACGTTGGAAAGTGTAACCGATCGAAACTGCGCAAACTTGCGCCGAGGTCGCCCGGACTTCGCCTTTCTTGTTCGTGAAGAAATCCACTTTTTGTTGGCACAAAAATAATGAGTCAGACGCGGGTAATCGACAGACAGTCAAATGGGTTAAGAATATGTGATAATGTGTTGAGCCGTGTCGTTGCTCCCAATAGGATTGTACCATTTTATGATTTTACACTATCACTTCCGTTGATCGACGACTTCCTGCAAAAACGACAAAATTGTGTCGGTTGCAATTTGGTTTTAATTAATATGCAGTGTATTTAATTAACTCGGAGAATCAAATATGTAGTACTAAATTGATGCACCCTGATACCATGGAATCTTTCCTATAAGGGCAGAAATTGAAAAAAATAAGACGTTTAGCGTACATAAAGTTACATACATAAAGTTACTAAATACAAAGATGCAAAAAATACCAATAATATCATAATATTTTTTTTTCTTATTATTTTACTTTTAATCATAATATTTTACTTTTCTATTTCAGAGGATGGGTTAATGCGGAAATTCGACTTTTCGTTGTCAGCCCTGCTGATGTGCAGCGGCTTCTTCATCATGTACTTGGTAGAAGAACTGGTGCACCTCTACATTCATCGTAGAGAGAGGAACAATGGCCAGGCGGTCCCACTCGTGAGGAACCTCAGTATCCGCAAAAGCAGGACCAGCAACAGCGACAATGGAGATAAGAGCGTCTCAAACTCTACTGCTGACCTTATCGATCCTGCTTCCATTAAGAAAAACAAGGTATACCTAGTATTATTAGATATAAGGGCTACTTACGTTCGGCTTACGTTGAGGTTTGAGGTACCTACATACCTACCTGCGAGTACCTAATACTATCTATCTACGCAACAATCGTGACCTGCATGATGCGTGTAGCGAAACACTCAATGTGTGGTTGCGCTTGGGCAGGTGTGGTTGATAAAGATTGAGGTGTAGGAATTGAATAACACCTCTTACAGTGTCTACTTTGCAATAAAACAATGTGATGTTATGAAAAAAATACTTCTCTTTAAGGATTATTATTTATTATTCTATAGGGCGATATTTAATTCACTCATATTATAAAGGAAAAGTTAACAAAAAGTATGTATTCTTTAATTTTCAGGACATAGAAACAGTCGGACATGGTCACTCCCATCACCACAGCCACATGCCAGTAAACACCGGAGATGATGTCACATCGGCGCTGCGAGGACTTCTCATTGTACTAGCCCTGTCCATCCACGAGCTGTTCGAAGGTCTAGCTGTTGGTTTGGAATCCAGCACTTCGAATGTTTGGTAAATCGATTGAAGCCTCCTTTAGTGCAATCTATCGTGAAGTAGTGTTTATTATAACATTATACTTAGTATATACTATTCCCGCTACTCTCCACTAGATGGCGCTGTTAACTTATTTTACAATCTTGGTTACAAATTTAATATTCTTTTAAACTAAACTTTTCATTACCTCATATTATTATGTACCAAAGTATAATAATTTAAAATAAAACGATATGGGTCAAATTTAAAAATAATGATGTTCTAATGTTTTTATTTTTTACAGGTACATGTTGGGAGCTATATCCGCGCATAAACTGGTCATCGCATTCTGTATTGGTGTTGAATTGATCGCCACTCGTACCAAGACATGGCTTTCCGTCGTGTACATAACTACCTTCGCGGTGGTATCTCCCCTGGGTATGGGTATTGGAATGATACTGGTAGGAGGACAGGGCGCCACAGCTGCAGGAGTGGCCTCCGTCGTGCTGCAAGGCCTCGCGTCAGGAACTCTGCTGTATGTCATCTTCTTCGAGATCTGGAAGGGCGACAGGACAGGAATTTTGCAATTTTGTGCCGCCCTCTTCGGCTTCTGTCTCATGTTCGGACTACAGTTACTAAGTGAGTATGATAATTTCCTTGCTGTAGGTATGTATGACTAATATCAACATACTTACAAACTCAACATACAAACTCAAACCAATTAAGACTTCTGCAGTGCACTAGTCAGGTGAGACCTTAAGGGTCGTTTTCAAATTTGGGGCCAAAAATGTAGCAATTTCATGAATTTGCTTTCTAACTGCCGTAAAAACACTCTGATAGGTAATCGAAATATCTTACAAAATAAAACAATAATAATATGTACTTACACAACAAACCGCCACGCTAGTTTGGGACTTGGGAACTAGTAGTACTATTATAGTACTACTAGCTGACCCCGCAAAGGTTGTTTTGCCATATAGGGATTGGTGATAGAAGGGGGAAAATTTAGGGTTGTATGTATTTTTTGATGCCACATTATTGAAAAATAAAAATAAAAAAATTAAAGGAGTGTTTGAAAATTAGCCTATTGGCTACGGTAACACAAATGACATTTAAAAAGGAATTTTCAAAAACGCTATCAAATCGTATTTCATGTTTACATTATTATTTCATGTTTACATGAAATACGATTAGATACCTTAGGCATCTCATAATAATATGACTTCTTCGTTTAGAATTATTTCAGCAACGTAAACTTCTGCACCAGAAGAATTAATTAAATCAAAAATATGCTTTTGGCCCCAAATTTGAAAACGATCTTAAACTTACAAGTTTTTAAAAATAAAAAAGTTGGCCTCTTAATTGGGGTACCATAGTAAGAAACTCACCCGGACACTTGGGAAAAATATGTTTGTAGAAGTTATTATTGTTATAAAGAATACATAATTATGACTTACTTGGTCGCAAAACTTTTTTAAAATGTTTGTTTATTTATTGTATTTTTGTACTTGTATTTATTGTATTTAATATATTATATTATCAAAAAGTTTTATTTATTGAGTATTTCAATAAATTGTTATATTTATTTTTGCAGCGCCACACACGCACACCCACACACATGGAGGCGAGACCACTGAAGATACTTTTGATGACCATGGGCATGGTCACTCCCATGATCACTAATAGTACTAACACATTTTAATAGTTAGAAAAGTTGTTACCTATTTGTTATTATTATTTGTTTAAGTAATTAGTTGTACAAGCAATTTTAAACTTGCACAAGTACAAAAATGTAAAATATCATGTAGGAAGAAAGTGGAATACAGCTTACTCTACAATTTCTTTCTATAAATTAATGTGATACATACTAGATTTTGATACATAAAACATTTTGTAGATATTACCTAAGTACGTCACAGTACTCGTAGACTTTGTACTTAAATTTTCTATGATATTTATAATGTATAAAGACAAATTACGTTTTAGGTTTGTATATCCATTACAATAAAATAAATATATTGTGATATATTGGTATATACACATGTAGGTATAACGCTTTCATAACTTTAATTTTTGTTTAAACGTAATAATTTTTATGAAATTCATGAAAACCAGTTAAAGAACTAATAATAATAAGTACACATACAATGTACCAGAACAAATAAGATATAATTATGTATAAGTAGTTTCTAAACAAAGTAATTTAGTACTATTATCAGATTGTAATAATTTTGCTTTAGTAACTTACTATAACTTTTATGATAAAGGACCGATTCCGTAGATATGTAATATTTAATCTTATATTATACCTGTCTATTTAAATTTTGTATTTATAATAATTATAAATACAAAAAAAAAATATTATATATTTATAATAATTACTGTATCCTCACTTGTATCCTTTTGTATTAATTATGTCAAATAGAATAATAGGATTTATGCCTATTCGTGTATATGTAGTAAGTTTAACAAAATATTATCTAGTCATTATAGATAATGTTGTAGAAAATAATAAAAATATCGGAGTCTAAGATAGTGTTAATATAAAATACACCTCAACTCCGAGATTTATTTTCTTGAAGTCAAAAAGTTGATGTAAAAGTAAAGAAAAACCGTCTAAAATTTGGGGTATCTTAATAAGTAAATATAAAATGTCAAATTTTTGATTTTTTAAATTAATGACGTGATAGTTTTTGATTATGTAGTCTAATACATCATTTAAAATATATTGTTCATTAGGTTTTATACCTACCTACCTTATTTGAAATATGCTTGTCTGTGATATATGTACGATTTACAAAATATCTTATGCAAACAAAACTTTGATAAAATTGTTATTTCTTAGTATATAACAATACCAAATGTAAGTACATTAAATTAATTCAAGATTTATTATTTCAAATTCTTTATGTATTAGGTACTTAACTAATAATAATGATTAATGAGAATCGGGACTGTAATATTTTGGAATAAAGTACAATTTTTTAGGTACACACTAATTTAGAGTTTATTTAAGTAAGATCGATGGCGTGTTGATGGTTATAAACTTATAATAATGTAAATATGAAATACTTTACACTGTCTATTATAATTTATACTTTTTAATAAAATAATCATATAAGAAAATAAAATGTTGTTTTACTCCTTACTAAAAGCATTCGATATAAAAAATATGGATTTTCAATTTATTTTATATGTAGGTATATTGTAAAATAAAATCTATAGGCAGATGTTTTGGATCACGATTTCTAGCGTTTAAAACACACAAGTCAAATATGGCAAAAAATAATTAAAATGTTAAATAACTAGATAGGAGACTTTGTATTCTTTTACATAGCCAGTCACTAAATTTAACTTTTTGTGACAGTGTCGTCTCTCTGTACAAGTCGACTGTCGAAGTGGCCAACCCACCGTCAGGCGTATTCAAACTACCCATAGTGCTTCCGACGTGGTTGGTTTAACGACTTCTATTAATAACAATCACCAGGTATTGACTGCGCCCGATTCCCAACG
The DNA here is from genome assembly GCA_905147235.1 of Erynnis tages. Taxonomy (NCBI): domain Eukaryota; kingdom Metazoa; phylum Arthropoda; class Insecta; order Lepidoptera; family Hesperiidae; genus Erynnis; species Erynnis tages. Next base: position 5,204,581 of record LR990087.1, read on the forward strand.
TTTTTTGCCTTTTTCGATCTCCTCTTTCGATCATAGATCTCGCGATCTACTCCAGCAACGAATCTTGGGAAATTGTGAGTATTAACGTGTAAACACTGCATTTGATTGACTGGCTGAACTGACGGCTTCATGCACTCGTGACTTTGTTTGAATCAATCAATCAACTAAAATGACATTTGTTGTCTTGTCAGTCAGTTTGATTTGACAAATTAAGACGAATTAGTAATTAGTAAGAGTAAGGTGATGAAAATAATAAAATAATAACTCGCATCACTGAAAAATTTACTTTTGGAACTTAAAACACTTAATTTTTTTGTATATTACTTTAAAGGTAAAGTATTATTAGTACATTCTACAACAAGTGCAATTCTATTGAAAATTAGAGACCACAGCCAAAACCCAGTAGAGTTGGTCGTTGGTCGTTAGAAAGTGTAAGGCAAGCAGGTAGAACTTGTTTGTGTTTTGCGATAAACGCTACAAGTCTACAAGTTATAAAATTCCCTGCATGCATAAGTAATTTGTGTAAATTGGACGCGTTATATGTAACTGAAATGTTAATTTAATGAATTAGAAAGTAATAATCCTATGATATAACAAGTTGAAAGGTGAAATTGTTATTTAACCTTTCATTTCTATGGAGTAGACAGCATTGGAAAGTCTCAGCTAAATCAGTTTATCTGTAGACCGTGTAGTAAACGATTGTGTGAAATGTTGGACATGGCTCTCGTGAGTTCAACTGTTTGTTTGTCTGTTATTCCTGAAAGTAAGTAACTACCCATACATTTAAAAGATTTGTTTTTCTTCAAAGATTTCCATGAAAATGCCCTTGAATCAGTTATTTGCTAAGCAATACCTTTATTACATTGTTACATTCCTTTAAGGTGTTTGAATAAATCATAATGTTATTCAATCTAAAGATCAAGGAGACAGGTCCTGTGAATAGCTAACTGTTTTGCTGCAATGTTATTACACTGATGTGGCTACTATTTCTTGTATTAGGAAGATTCCCTCCTAATACTTTTTAGTAGTTAATCGTTAACTAGTTACTCTCTTACATAATAAGTACTCATACAAAGAAAATAAAAAGAACATTAAAGCTCTTTGTTCATCTGCATTGATTAAGTATGCAGTATTTTTTATGCTTCCTCATGTCTGTGGCAAAGTTACAAGTGGAAAAGATAATTTCCTATGTAATCCAGCTCATGTGTACAGATGGGCTATGGTAATTTTTGGTGTACTGGATACAAGAAAAAGTTTCAATAAGATATTGTTTTAACAGGTGACTATCGGCCTATATCACGCAGCATGTCTAACCCAGGGCTGACATCAGAGGCACAGCTGCGCTACATCCGGCAGTGGTTTGAAGAATTCAGTGAATTGCAGCGGGAGGACTTCCTGCCAGTGCTGGCCACAGCGCAGCGTGGCCAGCCAGATCAACTTGCAGCTATATTGACCAAACTCTCATGTGCTGACAAGCCAGTCAGTTTGTTTCAGTGCCGTGTAAGTTTATTTATTTATTTAAGCTTTATTGTAAAACCTAAAAAATGCTATGTTATCTATTCAGAATTCCATGTCCATACAGATAAAATTGCTTTACATTGCAAGCAAAGTTCCATCAGAAATGGTTCACCATGGTATTCATGACTCAGCACTCAGCACAGTATTGTATTATATTTTAGCTCCATTGAACACCATTTATTGTGTGCACATACATAAATGTATATATGTACGAGCCAAGTGACAAAAAGTTGCCTAGTTTCATAGTATTGCCACTACAACTACTTGTTTCAGTGATAACATATCACCAGAGTTTGTTGTGTTGCTTTCACTCCAGTATCATTTGTTTTTACAGCTTTCAAGAATATTAACTTGTTAGTTGTTTAAATTTCAACATAACCCTTAATTTATTTCAGATTAAGTTGTTCAATGAGTGGTTTCCAACATGGACAGAAGAAGAAAAGGAGAGGCTGATCAAGACTGTGTCTGAAATCGATCCAGATTTTGGAATTAAATTGCAAGATGTCATCTTAAATGGGCCTAAAGTAAATGGAGACACAAATGGTCCTGAAGATTTCTTGATATCTTACAATGAGGAAAGCCAAGGCGATAATGCACAAAATAATGTTGAACCTGAACAAGACAGTGGCCTAGAAGAGAATGCAGAAAATCTAGGTGTAGCCCAGGAGAACCGCTCTGTTGAAATAGCAGCTACATCCTAAAAGTAAAAGTAAACCCTTTCAAATGAATGTCTGTGAAGTAAGCACAAATTAATGCACATTTATAAATAGACATGAAACAACCATTAAGATTTAAATAAACATGTGCATAAAGAGTTTATATAACAGCTAAAATATTGATGGAATTTCTTTGTTTTGGAAATTTGGAATGTTGAATCATCTTGACCGATAGATGTTTGCTATAAGTTTTAGCTTCTTTTAATGATTATATCATTCACAACGTAACCAGAAGATATACACATGGAACTAAATGACGCACAAAATTGGCTTCACAGTACATTTCGTAGACACTTGCCACTGTCTCAGGTATTATTTACATTTTTACAGATTTTATTTTATTTATTTTAGTAGGTGTAAGCAGGCACAGTCTATACATATCTCATGAATATTTATATGTTTGAAAACTAATCAAAATAATATAAAACGGATTTATTATGGTATGTTGGCCATTCTTTACTACATTACTTACTACAATTAGAATGATGACATCATTTGCAATTTATTTAAAACAATGACATAAACAGGGCCCAATTGAGCTGTGTGTGTTTTGACAGTCCATGAAAAGTGTCAGGTTGTTTGGTCGTCATCTGCAGAGTCGTAGTAGTGAACTGTACATACTTCTGTACCTGAGCTTAGTTGTTTTCGTGATCATATTTTATTATTATTTTTATAAGAGTATTGTGCAGTACAATAAACATTCCATAGCAAGTTTGCATTCCACTTTTGAATAGTTTAGTCATAATCATTATATTTGAGCCATAATATACTAGGTTGGTCATATACCACTTATGGTATGATTAGCATAACATAGTTAGTTTTAGTTTTCTCATAAAACAGTTTGAAAGTTTTTAGATTTGTTTAGATTGATTTTAAAAGGCAAGGTTATTTTAATTTTGTATCAAAAAACCGAAAAATCACTTCAAAGAATCTCATAAGATTGTTTTGTCAATCTGAAAAAAATATTATTTTGATATTTCAACCTTTCAGTCAGTATCAGACAGAAATTTTATATTATTTGGTAAGTACTGAGTTTTAAAGGCATATTGCAGCTATCTTAGTGAAGGATATCATCATCTCAATAACTAAGATGTATGATAAAAATACGAATCTCCATTTTTTCCTTTATTTGCTAGTATTTATTTACTGGTGTATGTATTTGTATTTGAAATTATGCATTACACTATCTGAATCCACAAAACTTACGTACGGCTAATGTTTATGTCCACAACTTTCTTTATAATGCAGCACAACTTATTGCAAATTAAATATGTTTTGATAAGCAATAACATTATAAAGTAGGAAACGTCTTGTACACAATTATATTATGTATAAAAGCTATATAAGTAACATTTAAAAGTATTTTAATCATGCTTTAATTTTATTATTGTCATCATCATTCCTTTCTGATTTTGAATAATTCCTTTACTATTCACAAAAAAAGTCACAAATATAACAAAAGACAATTACATACTTTACTATTGAGGGGTCAACGCACGGCAGAGGTTCATATCATAACTTTTCAGAAATCTCTATGTAATTTAATGTTGCAGCTCAAAATTCAATCATATTTTATAAAATGTGATAATGTTCAATTTCATTTCTAGTTAGGTTTGTACTCTGCCCTGTTATCCTAATTGTTAAAATAACTTTTTCTCTACCTTCAACTATTGCATCTAACTTCCAAAGATAAAACAAAACCAAGTACAAATATAAATATAATGTGCCAAGATTTTTTAAACAATCATACAGGCATTCTATGTAATTATTATAAAATCGTTTTTAATGTTTTTAGATTATAAACATTATACTATATACATGTTATATTGTATTTTAAAGTCTGATGTATGTGATTACTTATAAAGAGGAGAGGATATCAGTAGGTATGTGTCATGAAGGAATTGTCTAGTTTAAAAAATTTCAATATTACAAAATTCTGATCAAGGAGTAATATAAGTGTGTAGAGTCGTATTTATTCAAAGTATTCATGTCTTGTTAATTCCTTCATGATATGAAATAGAAAGTACTATTGCATTCCAGAAATGTGTAGGTCTCCTATTAGGTAAATGTTTTATTGTATGTATTATTTATCTATTTTGTATGTAACGGGACTGTCATGATGAGTTGATAATGAAATAAATAAAGTAAGTATTAAATTTCAGTGCCAAAACTGATTTTATTATTTTACCCTTTTTTTAACCGACTTCAAAAAAGGAGGAGGCTCTCAATTCGTCTGTATGTTTTTTTAAGTTTATCTCAAAGACAGAGATCTGAATCTAGCAGCATAATAAAAACTCCTTTCCCAGTAAAGTGTCAAATTCTCGGAACAAAATTTTATTTTTTTTCTGCATCTTTTGAAGTTATTTGATAGATTTTTTATTGTATTGGATTCCTTAATACTAATCATAGATAAATACTAATATGCTAATTGAATCGTGACCTACACCCTGAAAGATGGATGGAAAACGGCTCGGTGAAAACACACGCCTTTAAAACAGGTTGTACTACGGAATTCTTACTGGGTTCACTCCATTGTAAAATGGGCGTTAGTTTCGAAATATTCCATAGAATCGTTTTCCTCATTGAATTGAGAAGGAAAATATTTTTTACTTTTCCTGTTTGTCCAACTACTTAACGTTTTATGTATAAATGGAAATCAACAAATTATGTACAATAATGTGCATGCATAAATAAAATAATTTAAAAATAAAAAATATTTTTTTTATTATTTGGGTACTCATGAAGGCTAAGGTGGTCACATCAAATATAATTATTTTCCGCAAACATACTTTATGTACCTACTTACATGAGGAACATCGAAAATGCTGCTTCATGGCGGATTAAGAAAGTACCGTCACAGGTAAGAATTTAGATACTCTATAATAACTACCATCGAATATACCAAAACACTGACGTTACAAACGCTATGGGGTGTAAATAAAACAGAAAATTCACGTTTCTTAATTTTATTAGGTAATTGTCATGGCATTTGATTTTGTACAATATAGGTAAAATAAGAAAAAAATACATACTGAACACTGCCAATTCACTCATTACATATAGGTTACCATAATAATATAGGTATACCATATTAAAAATACTTGTGAGAGATTCTGCATAAAATCTTTTGAGCAAAAAAACTCAGTCTAACTTTTCCGATAGATCTACGCATTGTTGTGTGGAATATTTTAATAATTTCAAAACAATAAGAATAACAACCAAGTTATATGGCATAAATTTGAGTTTTTCTCTGAATACCCACCTACCTATACAAAAATCTACGGTTTAATATTATTAACGATCCATTCGAAGAACGCAGTCACACGGGTGTATACTCCAGGCCAATCCTTAGTTCCACAAGGTGTGGGTCCATAGGAAACCACGCCTACGACCATCCAGTTCCCTTGAGTGGGTAGCTTGCCCATCAGAGGTCCTCCAGAATCGCCACGACATGAATCTTGGCCTAACTTTCCTCCAGCGCACATCTGTCTGTCAGTAATGAGTCTGGAAGCCTTATTGTAGGTATTCCGACATGTATCCTGGTTGATAACGGGCAACTCGACTTTTAGTTTGATATTCGATGATGACGCTGGAATGAGCAAGTGGAAATTAAGTATAAAGAAATCGTGCATGTACGTACGCACGCATCTACACTAGGGTTCATGAGGAAGGAGTTATGAGGATGAGGAAGAGAAAGTATCAAGCACAAAGTAAGAGACACGACATGGGACGAGCCGTATCATAACGGCGTATCGAGATCGCTATACCTGTATCATCACCCGTCCACTTCGATCAACAATACACCCCGTCCACGTAATACTTAATATGCCATCATGAAACGCGTCGGTGATACGGATACGGTGATCGGATCGGGCAAATGATCATATCTGGACCCGCCTTAAACGAGGTTATAATTGGAAAATACTAGCCGATTTTACAGTTTCCATTAATATATAACTTTTTAAGATGTTAAATAGAGTTCAACTTTCGATCGACACACGTGTCGGTGGTCGTTGGCATGTTAGGATATAGAACCGACCCAACGAAGTCCGAACAGGGAATCGCTACGACAAATTGTCGTGTTTTGAGGGTGTAATGTCGTAAAGTAAATAAATACTCACAACTTTCTGTTTTACCCCAGCCGGCCACTTCCATGGTGGCACCTTGGAATGTAATATCCGGTAATAAGTGTCTGTTCGGTAGACATATTGGCCTTACAAAATCTGAAAAATAAGTTATACACCTAAATAAAAAAAACATTTTCCTTTCTTAAATATTTTTGATGCGCTACTCCTTTGGTACTTTTCAGTTACTAACAATTTTGGTTTAGTTATATTATATTATATGATATCTACCGGTGTGCCCGATAATTTTGCGCGAGGTAGGTATATAAGCTTTTGTTACAAATGTAGCAAAAAATTTTGGTATAGTGATCAGCTGTGGTGATTATCTACTATAAGCACCACAACTGTCACAACCTTCGCGTGTGCGTCGGGGCCAGTTAAATTTGCACAGCAAAAAACCCAGCTCCATGTGTATATAACGCAAACAACCCAGGTTTTATGCGCAGATAATGAAATAGTCCACTGGTTGAAAACTCCTTACTTACTGGGTCTGACTCCCAGAGGCACGCGCCAATAACATTCTTAACAAAGTTATGTGCGCTCAACGATCTTCTTTATGTGCGCTTTATAAGATTAAAATAACAACATATTTCGCTTTGTGAGAGGAGACCCAACCCTGCAGTGGGTCATTTATGGTTAACAGACAAAGAAGAGTGACTGAGTTTCACCAATCCAAAGAGAAAGAAAAAGAATGATTGTCATCACCATTAAAAGTGACCTCGTGTGCGAGTCGCAGGAGTGCTATGTCGTACTGCTGGTTGCCATCTTCTGGGTTATATTGGCTATGTGTTACAATTTCCTCTATAGGAACATCCTGGACGGCGGGAGCGCACTCAATTTTGTTGCAGTCGTGTTTACTCGCAATGTCCCATTCCCCGAGCCGAACTTTAGATCTAAAAGTGTCATACGTTATAGAGTTAGTAAATGAATGGCTTTACAAACATAAAACATAATAATATGCAAACATGCAGCAGCAGCTATCCGTGCTAGCGACTAATAGACTATATTATTATATATAGACTAGCCCATGAACAAAATTTACCTGTGAAATGAACCAACGTGAATAACGCTTAGAAGGCTGTTACTATAACAGAAAATAACTCTGAGTACTATGCGGTCATTTCTGAGCGGTACACCTGGTACCATGATGAGAGATAAGGGTTGCGACCCTTGGCTTTCGAGCCCTCCCTTGGAAATAAATATGTACGGCGTTCATGGATAAAGTATCTGTATATGTATACAAAAGGAATTACACAAATGCCGTACTATTAGATAATATTAGCGTTATTCACGTTGGTTCATTTCACAGGTAAATTTTGTTCATGGGCTTATAGTGTATAAGCTAGATAGTGGCTAAGAAATCGGTCACTTCGATCAACGGGCGAAGTCACAGAAAATAGCTATTATAAGTACTTAACTATTAGGTAGTACCTTAAGTAGCACGGGGACTGATTGAATGACTAATTGACTCGTAGTTATTAACTCTTCAACTTTCGTGACGTAAACAAAGATGCGGTAAAGCGCTTGTAAACCTAACACTAATTATGGTTTATATTTTACATATTTAGTCATAAAACTCAGTGTTCTTAACATGTAGGTTCAAACGAATAGGTAGATACCTACCTTCTACCGGTTATGAAGAAGGTTTAACGATAAAGGTAAATCAGTAGATAGCTTAGTTAAAGTGTTACCAGTGTCGTAATTAAGGGCGTAAGGAAACTTACAATACCCAATCTTTGGGCAAATCCGCTCCCTTAGTGCAGTGTGCAGCTGTTAGTACGTATCTCGACGATATTAGCACACCCCCACAGTAGAATCCGCTACCTCTAGCTAATGAAAATGATGATATTAATAATCTGCTCCAGAATTTAATTTATAGAACAACGGCGAACTTCTTTTACTTTTTACAACTGATTTACACTTATAATTGATTGCTGAACCTATCCCTTACTTATACAAACCAGATGGTAGGTACACAATATATAGATTAAAGTCGTTAGGTACATTTAGGAAACATACCTTTGTCATACTGTATGAGTGCCATCCAGGGATGTTCATCTAATCTAGTTTCATTGCCACCGACAATCCTGTCTTGGTTTTCGATTCCACATACTTTGGTATTTGGTAATAGATTGGCATTAGAAGGCTTTACAATACTACTAACAGCAGCATCGTAGCTATCTATGTCGGTAAATTGGGGTGGTGAAATTTTGTACTCCGGTGGACAACAAACCTGAAAAATAAAACTCGTGATTGCTGTAAATGTTGTTAATACTATACATTAATTTAGATATTCTTTAACGAATATGAGTCAAAATAGGTAAAAAATAGTTAAACTAATTATTATGGAAGATCGCCCAACAGCCAGGAAAAGTTATCGTGTATTTATAATAACAGCGAGGTAAAAAACTTCGATAACGTGATGCATGATACCCGTGGCGCCATCTCTTGACCAGCGGTAAAAATTCCGAGTAAGGAAACACATCCTTAAAAAAACATTTACCATTTCTTTATCCCCATCGAATCCACAGTGCAAATTCCTTGCAAGAGACACAAGACGTGCGCTTTCTGGCCCGCCTCGTTTTAGCGCCAGGTCTAAACTTATGCAGCTTGATAAGCTGATGCATTCAGCGTCAATGCCACATTCTAAAAAAGATAATATTGTTAATAGATCAAGATCCCAGGACCGCCAGACGTCACGTATTTTCTGACGAACGAAAGGTGGACGATTGAGTATCTATGTACCTACTAAGATCGCATGCCTACCAACTAGCTTGCTTGGACGGCCAATTTCCAGGTCCAGGTAATCAAAGTACATAAAAACATTACTGACGTCACGTATTTTCTCCCAGTTGATTTTCACGTATATTGTAGACAATATCGTTAAAAATAAGTCTTCAATACTCCCAGACACTTTCTATGACTTCTTTCATTGCTATGACTAAGGATATTTTTGTGGACAATATTAATGCACGGTCACAAGTTTGACATACTATTATGATAATATATTTTAACTTTTTTCTAAAGCAAGTCAAAGAAGTCCTCATGAGTAGCAAAGCATATTATTATAAATTTATAACCTCAGATAGATTGTCTCCTCCGTTTGAGGTGGGATGCGAGTGTCCATGTGACGTACACGTCACGTGTGTCTATATGTGCACGTCAAAGTATTTAGTCAAACTTATGGTAGTGTGCGTGGCGTATTTTTTGATGGATTTCATTTTTATTTTTAATGCATTTTATTAATTTAAAAATATAAGAATTCGTGCATTTTTCTCCATATAATCTTTTGTCAGTAACCCATGACCCACTAGTCCACTACAGGGTCGGGTCTCCTCTAACAATGAGAGGAATGTACATAGGCGTTAGTCCACCACGCTTTCCTAACGCGGGTTAAGTAACGCGATATGTATCTTTAATTGTGCTAAATTTAAACTGCTCATAGGTAAATAGGTACATCGAAACATCTTCACAAATATTTTCATTTATAAATACTATTAGTAAGATGCTATTAGTAAGATAATAAGTTTAATTAAACGACAGAGCGAGCAGTGTTCTGTGTAAGATAAATATATTTTAAGATATATTTTCCTCAAGGGTAACATATCTACTTCAGACTGGTATGAAAACAAGTAAACATGTTATACTTAACTAATGATTACTTTACTCAATAAAGAGTAAAAAAATACTTACCTAAAGCCACGACGTAATATATTTTAGCAAAGAACCATAAAATAATAATTCTTCTAAACGAAAACATGTTATTTATTTCATTTATAAAATCTCAATATGACACATACACCGAACGACAAACCAAAACACGGAGAACTCACTGATACTGGCAGATCTAAATGATACTGGTTTAACTACTTATACGTTACGAAGTAAACATACGAACACAACACTAAAAATATGTTATGAACATTGATGACCAATCGCGTTTAATGACAATGTTTTATCTGCGGTTACAATAATTTATTTTACTGCATTTTAATAAGACACAATCCACTTAGGTAAACCAATTCTATACCGTTGTTTATACTACTGACTGGCCTGGTAGATACTGGTAATAAACGGATGTATTTTCCTTATATACCTACTCGTATGTTCTCATAGATATTTTCAAGTCTCGATTTTCGGTTCTGGGTTGAATGTTTTTGTTTTATGTCGGTCTATACATTTTGGCGAAATTTGGCGAATTGACGGAATACGAGATTTGAATTACCTACTAGGTATTTCACAGAAAACTAAAAATAACATCTCTGTAGTAGGTTATCAAGTATTAATAATATAATTTCTAAGCGTAAAAGGCCACTAGAGAGGAGAGAGTCCCGCAAGTGTCACCAGCAGTGACAAGAATCCCCATTCTTGTCAACTTATGATGAAATTGATCATGAATGGGATTAGCGGGTCATTCAAACACAAATACAGTTGTAACTAATGTTTATTAACAGTAATTCAAGTGTAAATCATGTAGACTTAGTATTGTCAACCATATGTACCTTTAAATCTCTAAATAATTTCAGACCAACAATAAAAAAGGTCAAACTGCGTAAAAATTGCCATGTAAAAGGATCGTTACGATGTCTCCTCCATGTTGCTTGAACGTCACTCCATTTCCTCAAAAGTAATTTTTTTGCAGACCAATTAAAATCCATACTGAAAAAAATTACATTGTTTATCATACGATTTCTTAATAATTATGGTAGAACCATTGATTGGAGTCCAAATCGCCAATGTACCCAATGGCGTAGTTACGCCAGCCCTGTCACCTTATAGATTAGGGTGACCACTGGCAAATTATGAGGGCCCCTAATCTGACGGCGGGGCCCCTGACCCCAAAGTCCGTGTGCGCAGTCTTCAGATGTAAACTTTTATTTTTTTAACAAATAAAACCACAAACATCGATATAAACAACAAAATAACAAACATGAATTTATCATGGGCCACTAGAGGAACCGTTTTGTCTTTTTGATATCCCAGCTTATCAAATCTACCTAGGCGATACCTAGATCCAATAACTAGCAATGCATCCAAATATGATATTATGAGGTGGGACTCAGATCATGTTTGAGGCTGGGCAAGTGGACATGTGTATCCAGGTACTTCAGAGGCCTCTTGTGACATGCTCTTAGTACCTACTCGACAACCTTTGATGAATGTAGGTACAGAAATCACAACTATATTAAAATATTTTTTATCTTATCTTCCAATGAACTCATTACGTAAACAACAAATGTTTTTAAATTCTAAATTTAGATATGACTAAACGGAATACCCGAATTTATACGGGTGGTCCGTAATTCGAATTTCTCAATATCTACTATCTCATAATCTTATCTCATCTAAAATATTTCTACCTTTCTACCACAAAAGAAGGAGGGAAAGCAATTTTATAATAGTATTTTTAGGATCTTTGCCCATAACTGACGAAGGACATTATAGATACATCATCACGCTTTTCTAATGCATGTCTTTTCTAGTGGCCAACCCGGCAAACCATCGATCGATTTCTATATCAATATGGATAGTCTCCGGGACCGAGAAGGGCTTAACATCAATGCCGCTACATAATTATATGGGAAGATGTACATATCTGATGTTATCTCATTCCCATACTAATGACACACGTTAACTATAATTATGAATACTTGGACGATAATTCACGATAATGTTAATGCTAAGGGCACTGATATACAAGCACTTATACTGTATGCTTAGTCGCATGTACCTACTTACGAGTACATAATATATAGTTTCGACTTCGGCTCTATTGACTGCGTCTTGAATTGTTCAACTTTTTGAAGCACATAAGCAGCGGTACTCTATTAATAAGTATTTGCAAAAATACTTACATTAGTAAAATACCTTATTTATTTTATTTGGTAGTGATATAAAACCATAACAATTAAAGTGAAAATTAAACGTTGGTATGTAAAATGAATGTTTTCAAAATGGTCTGTGGTCGTAAAACATCTTGAAAGAGAATCGTAACCAATTAGTTTATCTAAACGACGTGGCATTGTTACTGAAGTCGATAGGAAGGGTTCATAAGTAGAAATAAAAAATAAGGATTGGCAAAAATAAAACTTGAAGCCTTTTTTATTTTCAATGAATTTGTTATACTTATTATGTAAATTAGAAGTAACATGTGTTTTTTATTTTAAGTATTATGTTACAATTTCAATTTTTCAATATTTAATTGAAATATTATGTTACAATCAGTCACACACTATGGTAGGTACCTTTCTAAATATATTTAATTTGAGTATTAATTGACAAGTTAAGTCTAGGTGGCTGCGACCCGTTTATCTATGAGACTCAACCTACTTAATTAATTTATATATTAAAATTGTAAGAACGTTAAGTTTATAACGCAATCAACAAAGAATTTACAGAACAAGACAAATCTTCATGCGTGCTGGACTGCTTGAGGCAAAGCCTACTACATCCTTTTCATAAGAGGCTGACCCGACCCTGCCGTGAGTCACAAATCAGTAACTTACGACTGGGGCATGAATATATGCTAAATATTAATTAATCAACAACTGAGCACCATTAAAAATTTTAATAGGTTTCAACAACCTTTGTCGATTTATTTTACGTAAAGTACTTCACTTTAGGGCGTAAGTAGTCAAAAAAGTTAGAAAATGACAAGCTTGGTCAATACATTGGGTGATTGGTGATTGCTTGTGGCATTACACGCGCGCTTGCGTGAGTACTTCTGAGAACACTTTAAACTACTTATAACGGTGTTATTGACAATAGCAGTTGTAAAATCGTGAGCCCTCCTAGACAAGTAACAAATTTAATTAGATATAATAACCCCCACTTTCTGTGAAAGTATTTAGGGTCAAAGTAAAAGTATTCAATCTACAGTACCTTTTTATTTAAATTCATTAAAAGTTTTTATTAGACATGAATTCATCTTTTAATTTCTGTGTGCTCTATCAGAAACGTTTTAATCCCATAAAAATGTTTGTCCTAATAAACTAATTTAAGTAACAGAATAACAGAATTAAGAGTATATTTTATAAGATAGGATTAATAGGATAACCCCCCCCCCCCCCCCTAAAATATATTCCTAATTATTTCCTCATTACAGTCAAAAGCCAGTATCACTACTAATCTGTAGTATGGTCGCGGCCTTCCCTTCTTATGGGGAGAGCCGTGACAATGGGCAATCTATGCTTGTCTATTACTGAAGGAAAATCAAATACTTCTTGACAGATTCTGACTGTATCGTAACAAGAGAATTTATGTTCTAGAAATCACAATACACTTGAGTGTACTATCTGCGTATATTATCAAGAATCCAGTCCATGTATGTAGAGACGCGTGTGTAGACTCCAGGATAGCCGCCTATTCCGCACCTCTTCGAGCCGTACGAAACGATGCCCCGCTGGACGTACCGGATCCCCAACGACTCGGTGCGCCCGGGAACCATGAGTGGCCCCCCTGAGTCCCCTCCGCAGGAGTCCTTGTCTCTGATGCCCCCTGCGCACATCTGTTTGTCGTATATGTGTGGTGATCTGCAAAGTAAAGAGTCAAAGTGAAATATTTTTATGGTGGACATAAGATACATTGGAAATTGGTTATAGTACCTATACTAATAGTGTTCAATATTTCGTTAGAGCCTTTTTATATTATAGGAGCTGACCCCTGACTTGCGGACAGTTTCATACGAAGATTCTTAAAGAAGAAACAAACATTTTTCTTTAATTAGTCAGTCAAGTTTCTCCACACACAAATATAAATTCGCCGATCTGTTCTGACGTTAAAGAGGGACAAACAAACGCGTTAGTTGTTTATGCCATTCTCCAAGTATTTTCATACAATCATTCTAAATTAAACTGAAAATTAAAATAAACCCCGACACAATAACGACAATTTTCATTGAACATATTATTTTGTAATCTGCACGTGATGCGCTTTCATTTAAGACCCCACTCGATTATATTTGCAGACATTCGGTTATTCTTCCCCACTTTCACCCCCCACAACGTTTAAACGACTCAACCGATTTTCATCAAACATGTCTAAGAACACTCGGCTGCAACTCACCTTTCATACAAAAAGAAACTAAATTGAAATCGCTTCATCCGTTCCCGAGCTACGGTGCCACTAAAGACATACAGACAGTCATGTCAAATTTATAACAAATTAAACTTTAAATTAATTTAAATCAACTTTAAAATAAAAATAAGAACAAGGATATATTATAAATAAATCGAATGTACCGGTGTCAGGCGACCATAACCACTTACCATTAGCTGGTATGCCTGTTTGCTGGTAAACATAAAACAAACATACCCGTTGTATGCCGTCTGACAATCGTCATTAGTGACGATGGGGAGTTCCACTCGCAGCAGCACTGGCGACTGCAGCCCGTCTTCCGTGGCGCCCCAACCTGCCACCACCCCTTGCTTGCCTTCTAGCCTCTCGCTCTGCAGCTCCGATGTGACTGGCAGACATATCGGCTTCATGTTATCTGGAAAATATCGTTAAGAACTAAAAAATGCAGTTCATTCATTGGCTAAGACTAACATTCATTGGCATGCAGCATACGAGAAGTCACCAAACAAGCACGACTGTTAACATTACTAAATTACTGTGCGGTTTATAAACTCGGACTTTTACTTTTTCTATAAATCTTTAAAGATGTGATGTGTGAGAAGAGAAGTTTGTAAACGATTTTTATATGTGCACATTGCTTGAAATTGCATTCTATGAAGCTTTACAATACCTTTCGTATAGCTGTGAGACGCTTGACCTTATTTTACATGCTTATTATTATGCAAAATGTATGACTATGGACTTAAAACTAGTTGAGACGAGGAAACGATGACTTAAAAATATTTAAATAACACTGTACCAACTGTACGGAAAAGATAAATTTGTGTAAGACTAATTTTATATCATCGCAAGTAAGTAACCTACTTAAAAATCGTGGATAGATATGAAATATGTAGGTAGGTAAGTAAAATTGTGTATAGAAATTATTAAAATTGTAATAGATATATTTATTATAATCTAAGCACGCGGCAGCGTGGCCAGCCATTTATTACATCGCACCTTGTAGGTAAATGATAATTTTATTTCTGATTTTAATTATAATTATTATTATACATTAGGTATACATTTTTTGCTAGAAATATTAGTAAGGTATATAAATAGAACTTTACCCAGCAGAGATTAGAGTGCGACCTCATATAGGTATTTAAAATTAGCAATCTGTGAAGAGAGCGATCATAATTCACAGGTTCAAAAAACTAAACTGGATTTTGCCTAAACGCTAAAAAAGACCACGCTTTGTTACGTGGCAACGAGGCATTTGAGGCAAGTAGGCATCAGTAGGTATCTCTTATTCTCTTAACTTGCCCTGCTTACTGCAATCTATGAGGGCTCTCATTGCTATGCAAAATTACATTTTGTTAGTATGTACTAGGTATCATATTGATTGCTGTACATACTTACCGAGAGAAAAGTCTGCAGGTTCCGATAATCTCACCAGTGCTATGTCGTCAAACAAATTCTGAGGACTATATCCTGGGTGTGGGATCACTGTTTCTATTTGTACTGTCTGTAAGGGAAATAAAATACCGAACAAGGCTTTAAAAACATAGTAAAATACTTGGAGATTATCATTCAAAATACTTGGATATTATCATAAGGAAAAAAACACAACAAAGAGTGTTTCATTATTCTTTTCCCATTTAAAAAAATAGGACTGAATGGACATTGTATAGTTTAGATTCATATTATAAAGATACAACTGCGTCACCTGAACCCCAGTCTTTTTTTGCGAAAAATATAATTAAATTATTTTGTTCTTACCCGACTAGGCTGTGCACATACTAAATCCCCTCCGGTTCTTTCACAGTCCGGATCGGATCGGATGTCATGTTCTCCTAGAATTATTCCAGATAATCTTAATCTGTCTCCCAAATAAGATACACAGTGGGCTGCCGTCAAAACGTACCACTCAGTTATGAGTGTCCCGCCGCAACTCAACTTGGTCCCTCGTGCTGAAATTTAAAATAAAAACAAATATTTTCTGTTTCAAAAGTTTCCTGCTTTCAGGCCAATTAACTAACATTTAAAGATTAAAGGATTACGAGTATGTAACATTGATTAGAAAATTATAAAGATTACCTATACTTGGCTTTTATTCTTTACCCAGGGAAGCACCTATTATTAGGTATTGCTCCCCCCATATAATTTGTTTAAACGTAAGCAAGTGCTTGTGTTTTGGTTAGACAGGTACTGGAGAAATTACTTGGAGGTCAAAAGACGCTAGGTACTCTCTTTTTGATGGGATGGACTCTAAACGTTTGTTCGCTGCTTTCAGACCAATTAACAACTTTTAAAGGTTTGATGAATTCCTTTGTGCCATTTCAAGCGATGGATAGATAGGTTGATTGATGCCCTTATATAATTTACATTGATAGTTCGTCATCTAGAAATATGTGATAGTTCTTATAAAGTTCTTATAAAGAATTTCACTATAAGTATATTCTGTATAGGTACATCTTAGTCCTTACTAAGATGAACTTTAACGATTTTGATTAATACATACATGTATCGTATGCGATGAGGACCATCCATGGCATCTCGTATAGTCCCGTTCGATTGCCGCCAAATACTCTGTCTCCTTCAATAACACCACATGCTTTTGGAAGTTTATCTGCATTAGGATGCCTACGGTTGTTAGTTTGTTCATTTCCGATATTAAACCCGCCTTTGTTAATGTCATTGGCAGTCTTATTGTCATTATTGTTGTTAGGGTATTTATTAGTATTTTCTTGCCAAGGGTTGCTCGGCTTACTTGGTTTGTTGTGTTCGTGAAATGACCCGCCATTGAAAATTCCTGTGTTACTACTACCTGTACTACTGGTGCTAGAATAATCAGTCTTGCAGCAGACCTGAAAGTTGTTTAATGTCTATGAATTTTAATTGTATATTGGGTTCTCTTGCGCACAACAATTTTGGCCTATCACCGCGATCTTTTTTGACGTTGTTATTTATATCTTATTATTTTATTTGTTATTATTATCTAATCATTCCCACAATAACATTCGGTTAAATCCAAATTGAGTTTTTTCGGTGGTTTGTGTTAGCAACCGGCAAGGATATGTTATCCTAACCTTTCCAACTTATACCATCCTATTCATGTTTGTGAGGATGGGTGTTTTTTTCTCTTAAACTGGATGAATAAGTGTCCTAATGAATATTATCGAAGTACATACGTATTATTTTAAATATCCGTATGTATTTTGTAATAGAAATGTTTGTTACAAAAATAGTCGCAAATGCGCGTATGGGGAGTCGAAATACACATACCAACGGTTCGTCTGAATCAAAACCACAATTAAGGGCATGCAGTCTTCTTCTTAGATAGGCAGGCATAGGCGAACCTGCCCTTCTTATTTCTTCTATGAGGTAGTCGCATTCTGACAGCAGCTTGCATGTGCCTGTTTCGTTTTCTGCTGTGCAGCTATCATCGATAAATACTGAAAATTAAAGAAAATTGGGTAATAAAAAAAACGTTTTTTTCGAAGGTTTGCGTCGGGCGGCGGGGTTTCGTTGGATGAGGGGGAGCCGAAGATCGAACTCGGTGGCGCGTTTTGGGAGAGGCTTGTTGTGGACTAGAGTGGACTAAAAAGAAGAAGAACTTTTAGTTCATATCAAAAACTTAACCGTTTGGCGCGATTATTATTGTTACAATGGTTACAATGATGATTATTAAAAAAATACATTTTGTTTTTAATTTTTAGATGCCAGTTAAAGATAATAAATTAGCGAAATTTGATTTTGTGATATTTCTCATATTATTGTACCTACATTAAGTTTATAATTAGGATTAATATAATTGAGAATCTATAAGTCTTACACAATAGAAGTGAGATGATCATCTTCATCAGACATCAAAATGACACAATAAAAAGGAAAATAGACTCACAAGTACAATATCCTTATGGTGTCAGTACGCTAAATAGATAATAAGGTGTATTATTGTAAGTATTTATTACTGCCATAAGCTATTATTATTTAAGGTAGACGATAACACTTAAATAAGTAGGTACTAGGTAAATACGTACTTAGTTCGTTTCCGGGAAGCTATGCATGCAATCATTTAGATTAGAGTTTAGTTTAATTTAAATAAATGAAAAAAATATAACTGTTAACAATTTTCACCAAACCGCATCTGAATTCTCGAATGTGTCAATGTGGATATTACCTACCTTCTACTAAAATAAAATTTAAATTGTATTCGCTTAAGGAAAGATACCAGTATGTTTATTTGCATATTAATTACCTTTGACGCACAGACGAATGCATCAATTTATGATACAAAAACATACGGACAGAACAAAACAACAAAAATCTGTATCTGATATGATTTAAATCAATACAAATATATAGGTAATTGATATATAGGTAATGTTAAAAAGCAAAGAAATATAAATACAACTCAAATATAGGTAATGTTAAAATAACCACTTTTGACTAAACGCTTCGCTCTGCCAATTAAGTTGACTAATATCCAAAGTTTTTTTGAGTCACAAACTTTTACCACCTTTACCACCCCGGCCGGTACCGCCGCAAACGCTACGTCCCGCAATTTTTAAATCTGTAATATCTTCGAAAATATTCATTTAAATCATATGCTGTAAAGGGCCATATAGATCTATATTAAATCAACAATGTATTTAAGGTAAATTGGATCAGGATTAATGCTGTATTGGTTATTTTAACCCGCTTCGAAAATTAGCCATTATTTGTCGTAAAAAGTAAAGGACAATAAATGTTATTGTGGGATATCCATAAGAAATGGACATAAGTATACCATCGCGGAGTTTTCTGTAGACCTTTTCAATGTGTACAATACTTAGTACATTATTTTGAAAAATCTCGTAGGGTTCAGCCTGCGTTTGCAATGTAAGCGGAAAAAATGTAATTATTTACGACATCACATTAGAAACCTCAAAAATAACAGTATTTCCCCACTATTTAATGGATGTAATTAAACACATTTAATAAACCTTCCTCTTTAATCACTCTTATCTATTAAAAAAACCCGCATCAAAATCCGTTGCGTAGTTTCAAAGATTTAGGCATACATAGGGATATAGGGACATAGTGACAGAGAAAGCGACTTTGTTTTATACTATGTAGTGAAGTATCAAAAATATTAAGTGACCAAGTATTCGCGCAACACTCCAAGTTTTGCTAATACTACATGTACAAAGTATTTCATCGACCGTCAGTAGTTAGTTAGGTACAAAAATATCCAAACCAAGATAGCTGGCTAGGAAACTGAGACACAGTATCTAGTCTACCGGAAAGTAGCTATGGCAGCCCTACATAATGCAGTAATTACCTACTCTTCCATAAATCGGACATTCCGGTTCTGAGAACGATTGGAAATGTCTTTCTGTCATTGATATTATGCTTCTTGGAAAAGAAATTATAATAAAACCCATGTTTGTTTTTGCGGAAAAGCTTAATAATGTTCTTGAAAGTTCTACATAACAATACCTAAATCAGTGTTGTTTATTATGTCTGTAATATTTAGACGTATTGTGTAGGTACCCATGTGATAATTTCTGTTTGTTTCAATAATATGTGTACCTACTAATAGAATCGTAATTAGTATTTCCTAAGATGTCGTAATAGTTTTCCCTCCATGAGTGCATAATAGATACGAGTAGGTACCTCGTCACCTCTTTCCAAATGTGTTACGGATATTGCTTCTTCTTCTTCTATTGAGGTGCAAATCTACAAGTACTTTTATTTTATTTAGTTCTTTAACATTGACATCTGTTTCCTTTTTATTTTCTTTGTAATTTTATGTTTTGGCATTCATCACAAGACATGTAGGTACCTACTAATATAGGAGAGAGGGCTCTTTTTAAAACTGCTCTTTTTATCATTTTCGATAAAAATTGAAGAACGTGGAACGTTCTAGAGTTTATTTCTAAAGTAGGAGTTTTCTGTGTCTAAATTGGAGCAAGGTGTTTTTATTGGCTTTTAGATCCCACAGTACAAAATATAAGCAATCCATTTGATAATCTCAAAATGAATGTCTGCGGTATCATCACCCGTATTACTCGTAACTATTATTGGCATATCGGCTCTAATTGCCGTTTGCTGCTTTCACAAAATCTTCGGAGATCTTATTATAGTTCAGTATCAATCCTAGATATAAATCTCATTTTCTTACGTCCTGTTCTGCTGCAATTCTCTTGATATTTTCAAACGAGCACTAAAACAACTTTAACAATAAAGATTCGAGTTACCTTGTTAAAAGTTAAATTTCAGTACGTGTAGATAAGTGTATCTTTTCCCGACGAGTCCTTATAACAGTCTTTAAAACTGTAAAAATATTTAACGGTGCAATTACATTTCGAATGCTTAAAGTTCACAGACCCAGATTTGGTAATGTAGGTACTTTATTTAGGTATAAAAAAGGCAGTCCTATGTTGATGATGACTTTTACGTGTACCTACTAGCAGAATATTTGTCAAATAGTGGCGATATAATTATACAGTATAGTGTCTGTCTATAGTTTAGTGTCTGTAAGCATTGACAAAAGAAACTTTACAAAAATAATTCTAATTAAAGTTTCACATTAGATGGAAAGCGTATACTTTTCCATTATTCACGTTTTAATACCTAATTATCTTCGTACCTTTGCTTCGTAGTCGATAAACGTTTAATGAAGTAATCGGATTTACTTACAGCATTTCACATGCACCAATAGTATCAGGATCCCACAAAAGCACTGTAGACATTTATACAACATATTATTATTTTCTTTTCACTCATATGTCAACTTTTTGTTAACACTGCGTGCGCGCACATCTCTATTAGATTACGAGTGGAATACCAACAAAAATACAATTTATCTAAACAAAACTAGAGAATTAATTAGTGAGGTCATTAATAGAATTACTGTGATACGTAAAACTTATTTTTATTAAATAATCCATACGAATGGGTCTAGGTAATAGGTAATTCGAGACAGAAATATCGAATCAATTGACGTCTCTCATTGTCCATACATCGGACAGACACTGCGTAGCAAGAACATCGGTTCGTCAGCTCACGGCATTCACCGTCATTGTATCAGGTCTCGGTTCTTACCGGTCACCTATCATCGCTAATAATTCGTCGAAAGCCACATTAAAACTAATTTAGCCAAACTCCGCCACAATGACGTGTTCAAGATCTTCCAAGCTTAATAAAATACTAGCTATTATCATACTGGTTCAACGGGTTCAACCGGAAAACATATAACTGAACATAAACAAATTAAAATCGTTAAAGATTCCTTGTATGTAGACCAAATTACGCAGTAAACTATAGATTTAAAATAACCTATAGGTATAGCGAGACAGAAAACGGAAACCCGCCATGCATTTGATAACGGGTAACGACCTTAACGAATGTTAAATGATATAATTAAAAATAAACTATTGACTGATAATTCAAAACATAATTTAATTACACATACTCGTATCCTGAGGCCAGACCTCATGTTATTTTACCTAGATGATGTGACTGACGAAGCAAAATCAGAAGAAGATAATGCTCTGTTCTACGGTAAAAATAATAATAGATTCTTTATGTTCATTTTGTTTACATCATAATTATTGTTTTTATCTCGCTTAGACTTGACGATACCTAATATCTTTCCATTAATGAGATGGCACTAAAGACGTGCTTTAGACGTGTTTTATTGTAGAATATTATAAATATTATACAAACTCTTTTGCTTTGTTTCAGGTAATTCCGGGAACAAATCTAAATATTGAACTAACTACATAATCTTATTTTATCCAGCACTCCGATATATTCTAATAAAATGGTTGGTTTGTTATATTCAACACCTATTTAACATCACTGCTAACAAAAAGCAACTTTTTTAAAGACAAAGACTATTAAGCCATGTTAAACTAATTTTTTCATAATAAAAATTAAAATAATCTTAAACCCTACCAGGAGAAAAATATACGAATTATTCAATTGCTTTAAAATAATATTTAAACCCTAAAGTCATGCTAATCACAAATTTTTCATTGTAGTGTGTAGAAGTCTTTTTTGTTTTTCGAATGTACTCGTGTGTATGTTTTACATGAATTTTTTGATGGCCCTATTGAAAACAAGAGGTGAGTAAAACTTACATTTGTTTCACCTTCACCCGTAAGACCTTTTGGGGATAATTCCGTGTTGAGAATATGACTAAGGTTATAGGTACGGTAATACGTATTGCTGACGCTTCTTAAAATTTAAATTTCTCTTTCTACTTGTTTTTTGAGGACAAGATGTCATGGCTGTTCAAAGCAAGCCCTCTACAGTCTACAAGGTTGTATAACACGTACAATATACACACATATAATATTTCGACTTTATGTGACTAATCTTGCAGAAAATTGAGCAGGATATTACACACTTCTATCCAATGCTAGTTCAATAGAGATTCAAGAGAGGACTTCTCATAGGCGGCGATTGCAGCGTTATTTTATAAGCTTTTTCTTCCAACTCAATTCCAAGTTAATCTAACCAAAATATTTGTATTTAGTATCGTTGTCATCAATCATTGTGCATTTATCAACGTTCCGGTGTAAGTTGAGTCCTGGTGGGTCGACATAGCCCAAGGGATGGCAGACATTTTTTGGGAAGTGTTTGAGGAGTCATAAAATCATGCTAATCATGTAGTAGATTATTTGTAATATCCGAACTGTGAGCAAAAATGCAGACCGGGGGTAATGGAATTTAGGGAGTCCTAAATGATAAAAAATGTTTTTTGCGAACAAACATAAATGTTTGTAATTAAAATTAACTATGGGCCAGTAGGCGGGATTTTAAGCAATCGTTTCAAAACGCCGCAAACATTTTTGACCAAATGCCATCACCCGCCAGCCAGGTCTGAATTTTTATGATTCAACATTATTTTATGATGCTTTACTATTCGAGAAATGTCTGCCAGCCCTTGGTTTAACACTCATGTCGCGTCGTGACTCCTGTCGCATCGTGGCTCGTGTTCGTGACTCGAAAAGTATCGTCACTCGAGTTAAGTCATGACGTCGTGACTTGAGTTGCAACGTGTCTCGTGACGTGGTAAGCCGTGTCTTATGACGTTGGTTCGGCGTTAACGGGCTCTTATCCTATTATAATTTCAAATCTTTGACGGAAATGCAAAACAATCAGAACATACGAAAATTCTTCCGCTGGTAAAATTCAGTTTTCTTAATGTGTAAACTTACGTAGGTACGTCAGTAAGAAGTTAGACCATTTATTTAACTCTTTCTCGCTTTACACGGTGGAAACGTGGTTTAACGTGTGGAACTGATTCATTTTTATCGCTGCATTCGATGTACTCGACTGAAATACTCACCAGAATCCCAACTGCAGTCATGAGTCGTGCTCCATATAAGTAGTACCTTTATTAGTACCGAAACTATCTTCAGTTGTTATGATTCCGTCCGTCTCTACCTGGGTAATCATTTTACATCTTTGTTACGGTGAGCTCATTTAATTCTGAGTATTGTGACATAGTCCTATTATTAATTTGACTTACTTATTATTTGAATGCAATATGAATGGATTCTCCTGCTAAGATATTTTAGCATAGATGATTCATTGCCGGATTTCCTAGATCCGGTTCCTTTTAGTAAAGTGCATCATTAATACAGCTCAGTGGTATTATAGATAAGTGAATTGCAAGAAAATGCACATACTTTGAGTAACATTAAACTTTGATGTAAAAATGATGCAAAAATATTTGAAATCGGTTAAAAGTATTTTCGAAGTTACAATATTAATTAAGTATGATATAATGAAGAATTCAAATATGCAACATTCCCTAGACGTTGATTCCTGTATTTAAGGGGTTAAATTTAAGATTTGGCAAAGGAGATCACCCTTCTAGGCAAGGTGATCATGCGAACTTTTTTGTTTACATGTAGAAAACTTCTATAGCGTGATTAAGGATACCCGAGGCGCCATCTCTTGATATCGCCGAAGTCGCCACAAAGGTTGTTATTTTTATGCACTTCTACAATATGGGCATCAAATGAAAGGGCTCGTTAAGTTTAACTCGAAAAATAATGTAACGAGAAACCTAGCCAGCGATAACTAAAAAGTAAAAAATAAATTAAATGCAAAAAAGTTTTTTAAAAAAATCTTTCATTTAAACGCTCTAAAAAGAAGAAAATTTTTTTTCCTTAAACATTTTAACTTTAAAAATTTTTTTTGCATTTAATTACAAACTAACTGGATAAATTTTAATTGTTCACAGCGAGTAAAATAAAATAATAGGAGGTGGGGATTTTTAAATTTTCCTGATTGCACCCTTTTCATTTTGAAACTAATTGAGAATGGCAGGAACATCGCTATTGTAAAAAAAAGTTTTTGTTACAGCGAAAGATGTATCAAATCACCCAGCGTGGAGGTACCTGGACTCCTTCGACTGTGGGTTCAGCGTGGCGGACCGCATCATTGGAGGAGAGTATGCGTCCCTCGGACAGTTCCCATGGATTGTACGCCTGGGCTTCACAAGTACGACTGGTTATATCATACTACCATTGCGGTTGAAATAAATATTTTTAACGTTTTCGTTACACATATTTTTAATGGTTTTGTACACGATAAATTGGACATGATTCTACCTCTGGTCGCTCCAAACTTTATTTCTGTGTTTTAATAAATTAAAACATGAATCCTAAGGTGTTATTTGTCCATCTTGTTTTCCATCAGGGCCAGTGCCTGTTTACTTAAAGAAAAAAGTTTAATTTTCTACTTGTACTTGTACTACTTATAATGCAGGAAAGTTTCAAAAATTACAAAATTCTAGTAGAAAAATTTAAAAAATCTTCACGGGTATGTTATTAGCGATAGAAAAAAGTTAACTGTAACAAATTGAAACTATCGCATGACTAATTGTACGCGTTCCTTCCTACTAGAAAAAAATAAAGTTTTTTTTTAATAAACAACAATACGTCGTTGATCAGTAAATAGAAAATTTTAATTTGGTTTATTGCGTTTAACATTTCAAGTAAGTTTGATTGGACATAAGACTACTGATCTACCTACTGAAACTCCCTTGGCGCCCGACGACACGTCGTGAGGCTGCGTGTCAAATCAAGTGTTTGCCGGAAAAACAAATTAAACGGCACCTAAATCCACGCTGGCCTAGTGCGGGTTGTTGGACTACACATTTTTTTATGAACTCTCAGGCATGCAGGTTTCCTCACGATGTTTTCTTTCAACGTCCTGAGTTGCGCAATGTTTAAGACACCGGTGCGCTACGCGGAGGGTCCTTGGTTCGATTCCCAGCAGAGCAGAGGTTCGACTGATGAATTTGAATTTCTGTTTCTGGTCTGGGTGTGTAGTGTTCTTGTCTTGTGTGTGTCAATGGCATCCACGAGTCCACGACACAGGGAATCATAGTGTGGGGCTATGAGTGTGAAGCGTTATTTAATTTAACGTTACAGCAACTTATATTTAAGTTTATAAACCGCACATAACTATTTTTACAAAGTCATTGGTGCATGCCACTGGGATTCGTACCTGGGCCCCTCGATAAAAGGTCGGATTCTAGGACACTGAACTATCACCGCCTAAGTTCTAAGTTGGTTATAAGGGTCGTTTGTTTCCTCAGTGGGCGATGTCAGCAACAATATCATGTGGCTTTGTGGAGGAGCGCTCCTATCTGACCAACACGTCCTCACTGCTGCTCACTGCATTCAATCTACGACGGGAGACGACTCATTAAAGCTGTAAGTAAAATGAAACAGCATAACGGTCAGCAAGACACTGTAGTGCTTAGTGTTACTGTAGTAGGGGAGAGATCATAGCTCCCAGGGCATACAAATAGGAGGTAAGCAATGCAATTCTTTTAAACATAAAATCTTAGTATAATTACACAGCAGGAACGAATCTAAAACATGTTGACCAAGAAATTCCCACTTCTTTCGAGAAGAAAGTGCTAATTTGTTTATTTTTATTTTTGATCAGTTATTAATTTCACATCTATTCTATGGTTGGGTAAAATTAAATAAGAGAGGGAAAATTCTTAAAACTTTTTAAGTAGGTAAACAGTTTTATTCGGGGTTTATTTCTGCAAACAACAATATAATAGGTACACAAAGAAATAGGTTCGTCATAACAGAAAATACATAGTCACTTAGTCACTAACGTTCTGATTTTTCTTCAAGGATTGAATATCTTGTTATACATCAAATTTTCTGCTAGAATAAACTCACTATGTCGAGGGACGATTTTTGCTTGGCAAAGCTGCTCAGTATAATGGTATAGGCGACAGGCGTTCGTTCGCTAGGGGCACGCACCGCGCACAGCTCATGAATGCGACGTTGCCAGCCCGGCACTACGCGTTGCAGCCGCCTATATTCACCGTTCAAAACGTGTTGCCGCTCCGTCCCTTCACGTTCGCGTTCGCGCGTTCGTGAGAAACGTTTGTACACCTAGAGCTACAGGACGTCAAGTAGAATGAACGAAGAAAAACTCATAGAATACGTTTGTAAATATGAGTTAATATACAATTCACACCATCCAAAATACATGGATTATGTTAGAAAAGAGGCGGCATGGAAAGAAATTGCAGAACACCTAAAACAATCACGTAAGTAACTGCCTATACGGTTTTTATTTCCATTCCATGTTAGTATTAAAATATTCGCACCTTATTAGGGATGTCAGTGTCTCTATTAAGAGTTTCAGACTTTTTTCGACATTATTTTTTTGTGGCTATTATTAAGGTACCTGTCTCTAGGCTGTGTGCCTCGTGAATATTGCTTATACTTACTTTGAGTAAATGGTATAGAATATGGAATAATAAACTCATCGGGACGTCTTGGCCTCGCCGGATACGTATTCCATGTATTAAAATTGTCAAATCGGCGACGTTGCCGAAACAAGTGAGCTACCTGTCATATAAGTATTTTAAAAAATTGCAAAAAAAATGTAACAGTAGGACATTAAACTACTATTAACTAACTAGGTATGTTTTTACGTAAAATAATATAACATACATAGGTATTATGATTGTGCTAACAATAATTTGGCGATACCTATAGTTCATCATAGATAATATTTGTGCGTATAACAAATAATTTTCATTTAATCCTACAGCTGCAGCATGTAAACAGAAATGGCAGTGTCTAAGGGATGCGTACAGAAGAGCCATAAATAAAAGAAAGTTGAAACAAGGAACGAATGCGACCAAAATTAAAAAATGGAAGTATGAAGCTGAAATGTCTTTTGTTGCTCCTTATATAACAGAAAAAAAATCCCACGAACCAGTAGAGGCTCCAAGTGACAATGAGGAATCGGAAACTACTAATGAATATCCTAAAAATTATTATTTTAATATATCGGAAAGTTCCAACGCTGGTACAGTTGACGACGGTGTTGGCGATTATAAGACTGTCAGTTCTGAAAATCCAGAAATTGATTATTCTCACACAGAAACCAATTCGGTCCTATATACAACACAAAAAACAAATTCGGTTGAGCCAGTTCAATCATTACCTTCAAAATTAATAGACAACCAAAGAGGCGTTGATACGTTAGACCGCTTCTTTTTGAGTATATCAGATACAGTCAAGAACTTTCCGCCGTATCTGCAAGCGTTGGCGAAAAATAAAATTTTCACAATAGTATCCGAAATGGAGCTGCAACAACTAGCGCCAACTGGAACGAAAGAAATTGTCTATGTGCCATCTTCCGTACCATCGGTAGTGCAGACAACTACCCATTGGAATGAACCAATTATTAAAATGGAGTAACATAGTATAATTAACTATCCAAAGTTTTAAAAACTAAAAACTCGTCTCGATGCCTTCATCATCGGACCAATCAGACGAGATCATAAAGCAATCATCATCAAAGTGCATCATAGGATTAATTCCAAACACGTTCAACACAACGAAGTCAACCTTGCATTCATCGTTCAAAATCAGAAAAAATCGATGATACTAAAATGTGGTATTTTCATCGGTGCCGAAGTTTAGCTTTGATTAAGTTAATTATGAAGTGACTTTAGACTGGCTAAAGTAAAATTAGGTGTAGGTAATTTCTATTGTAATTGCTACTTGTTGCGCTTGCACAATTCTAATAGTTGTAGCATGAATAATATATTGTCTGAAATATTTTTCACAATGTAGGTAAGGTTATATAACAGAAACCATTGGAATATGAAAACACTATGTTGTTGATTAAATGGATGTTAGAAATACTATACGTTGGGTAACCCAAATGTAATATTAATGTTTCTAATAAATATTTAGTACCTATCTAGAACTTTATTCATATCTTTCATCCAATTTAGCTATCATGATCTTTCGCCTTACAGCCTTCTAAAGGTTTAACAAAGAACATAGGGCTCCACGAAATACCATTTAATTTAAATCTTAATATTGATTTCAAGTGGATACGTTGCTACTTTAGAAGCATTAGTTGGATAAAATTTTAAATTTATATAAGAAAGGTTGGATAAAATTTGTATTTTGTGAGATCTCCCGAACCGAAAATCATAAACAGCAGAGAAATATCTTCCCAGAGATTCTGATATCATGTGTATGCAACCCAGTAATGAATCTCGGGATAAGAATACCTACAAGATTTAGTCCAGCAAACTGGCTGATTACTTACAAAACCATTTCCTAATCATTTTAATCTTCTTCTTCAGTGCCGTTCTTACCTGCTCGTCCAAGGAAAAACTGAATTATTACTGTGTCTAAATTATGTTGCAATCATTTGAAAATATGTTTTTTTTATATAGAGTGGCCCTTCGAATGGGAGAATACGATCTACTGCATAATCCAGATTGCGAGCTGGGAGTTTGCGCACCTCCCTTTCAAGACAGGAAAGTGAAGAACATAGCCGTCCACCCTCGGTTCCATAATCCCCTTTTCTACAATGATATAGCGATGGTCCTGCTCGAAAAACCCGTTCATATAAATGGTAAGTATGTATAAGACACACCACCTATAAAATTCTATTATAGGTGGTGTGCCGAATTAGCTCACCCGCAGAGATGGCGATTACCGCTGCTTTCTTAACACACCACGCATGTTCTTCATGTCATGTGTTTCTGTTGGGAAGGCTTGCCCATCTTCAGGAAATAAAAAAACAGGGCGCGCAGCCGCCTTATGCCTTCTTACAACTAAAGCCGTCAGTTTTGACAATAACAACGCGGCAGCGCGGTACCTGCTACCTAATGAGAATCCACCACGCAACTGTATACGTCAGATATAATATGATTTCAATCGTAATTGAGTTTGGACGTAGATGCCCATAGATGGGCCTTTGCTCGTTTACCAAAACAAAACAATTAAGATCGCGCCATCGCGCCAAATTGCGCGATAGACGCCAATTCTCTATCAATTTTCGTTCGTACAACATCAAAACAGTTTTGTGCTTTCCCACATGCTGTCACGCCACTACTCCACAGTGCCGTTGGATAATGTTCTATTCACATCTAACTACTACCGTACGTAGCGTATCCAACACGCGGCGCACTGACACACGAAAGTATGTCGCAGACGGTGTCGGTTGTTCTGCGTCAGGTCTGGCATTGAGTCATTGACGGAACGTCGATAGGGAAGCTAGATCGAGCCAAACAAAATGCTCACCGGCACAGACAAAATGTTCGTGTTGAGAATGTAGACAGGCGCAGGCTCGTAGTGCGGGCATGCTCCGTTCGCAATGCAAATACACTCTTTAATATGGCGGGACTATTTTTTGCGCACATTTCATTACGTATACTGCGATACGTATTCATACTCCCACATGTGGCGTACATCTGCTGCGCACATGTTTACATCTCTCTTGCCACCATTCGAGCATGATTTCCACAGCTGTTTGTATTTTCTATCAAATGAACAAAAAGAATTCCTTCTGACGTCACTTAATCGATATCAATTGCTTGCAAGTGCTAGCTTGTAAGGGGAATCAACGAGACGAAATTTGTGTCAAATTCTTTTAGCCTATCATAGGGACCGGTCTACCTATATTTCCATGGGTAATATAAGAGTTTTCATGAAAATTTAGTTTTTAATCTGTAGGTAGAAAGAAATGAGTGAAGTTAATTTAGGTCATATGCATGTATTTTAACATACAAATAAACTAGGTTATACTCATCGAAATATGGCCATTCAGCGAATTTTGCTGTTGATTATTTGGATGGAAGATGAGTAAACATTAATCCTTACAAAATTTTCAGATCTACAGTAGGATATTATTTCAAATAATGAATGGCAGTCGGGACTAAGGTTTGCGCAATACGGGCTCACGGTGGGCGTGCGCGTGCCATGTGGGTCGTGGGCTTCATTTCAATCGTAAATGCTTTACATGACGCATTTACAATCCACGTTAAACTTTTAGCAAAACTTTATGACGACACAATATTGGTATGGAATCTTAGTAAAATGAATAAAAAGTTTCTTGTGTAGGTTCATATTGGAAAGGCTCAAACAAATCCTATTTTTGGACATGCAAAGGCTTGAACGCTAACTTTACTTAATGGCCTAATGTCAGGGTAGAACTGACCAACTGACGGAATATGTACATACTCGTACTACAAATCATTTATTTTGCTGTTGCGTACCTTAGCATAGTAGGATATTTAAATGTTATTTTTTCATCTATGATCCTATAATAATAACAATAAAACCAGTTATAAATGAATAAAAACAGTTCAGACCTACCCTGCTTCTACACAGCTCTATTTTTGTTCCACTGGTGTACATGCTTACAAAAAGCTGATAGGTACATACTGTAGATAGTTACATCGAAATACGCTTGCTCCAACAAACAGGGCTTGCATAGACGGCACATGTCTATTATTATAATGATATTATGTAGCGTTCCATATTAGGTATTATAAAAACATTTTATTATTTTTTTAAATTCAAAACAGACTATGTGACTCCAATATGTTTGCCGCGCGGAGAACAACTGAGATCCCTTGCTCTTGGCGAGTACATAACCGCAGCTGGTTGGGGCAAAACGAATATGACTACGGAAGAAACGACCCGGATACTCAAATTCGTTCAAGTAAGTTTAAACACAAGATAACTTTAAACACAACATAACTAACTCAAAAATTAAGTCAACAATATCGAAATTGAACGTGGAAATCACTACTTGTACAAAATGGTCTCGCCACGTATCATTTGACAGCCGATCTATCTAATATTAGGTATATTATCTATGCTTATTTCATACTTTGTAAATTTGTCAGCGCCTTTACAAGTATTTTTCACTCATACCTCATAAATCATGATTCATATTAAAAAGAATTATGAAGGTGAACACACTGAAAAAATTTGTTATCTGATAACAATTTGAGAAATATTTTCCTGTGATACGTAGGTTGTAGGTAATTGTTTGTAGGTAGGTACGATAAACGATAGCTTTTTTAATACAGAAGTATTACAAAAAATATTTTGCGCTTAAGAGAAATGCAGTTTCATGTTCATAAGTGTCATGTATCGGTACCTACTGTTCGTATAGTATACATGTCATGTCCCGACCAGGCCAGAAGGAAACTGCTAATGAAGGTTATTTCCTATCGAAAACACTAAATTTAATTGTCCTCATGGCTAATGGTTAAAAAGATATAATCGTTTGAACATTATTTTGACATTTCCA
Organism: Erynnis tages; assembly: GCA_905147235.1. Taxonomy (NCBI): domain Eukaryota; kingdom Metazoa; phylum Arthropoda; class Insecta; order Lepidoptera; family Hesperiidae; genus Erynnis; species Erynnis tages. The sequence continues at coordinate 5,236,622 of LR990087.1, forward strand.
TACCTTCAACATAAAACTTCAAAATTTCATGAAAATATTAATAGGGGCTAAGAAGATAATTATTTTTCTTCCTAAATTAGATCGGTATTTATGCATAATTATTGGGAATGTAAAAATAAAAATGGAGTAAATCAACAACAGTAAGCATTTCCACCTCTATATTTACGATTTGCCCAACAGTTTTGCAACCCCTACCTTACCTTACCTAAGCACCTACACGGCTACACATGCTAAGAATAAGCACAATCATCGATAAAATTAGAAGAAAAAAATTACCAAGGGCTGTAAGGAAGGAAGGTAGATAAATTAAATTCTAAAAAATTCCAAAAAAATCCGAAATATTTGTTTCAGTTACCAGTAGTGAAAAGAGAACAGTGTAATTTCTTCGGGAAATTCTTCAGAGCCAGCGAGTCACATATTTGCGCTGGTGGTGTCCAAAACCAGGACGCTTGTGGAGGAGACTCCGGGGGTCCAGTCATGAAGGTACATTTTTATTTTTTATAGTAATTGAGCTTCTCCTAGCTGTTAATGTAAATGCGAGCAAGGTAAACGCCACCAAGATACCTGGACATTTCTATCCATAGTAACACCTTTAAATATATATGATAGAATCCTTAGTTGATGTCGTATACCTCAATTCCGGTTACCTCTTTAATCCTGATCACAACTGGCAGAACAAAACTGACATAAGTAACCAAATTGGCAGCGCTAGGTCCCATGCGAAATTGAATTTTTGATTATTAGTTTTAGCGCAAATAGGGAAAACTTAAAAAACGCATCGACTAATTAAACCTACTATATTAAAGCTACTGTAGTCGAAAATTCCTCCGATAAGCAAATTTTTTTGTTAAAATTTTGTAATAACCCGTAACAGATTATGGTGAATTAAATTAATGGAGTTCAAGATAGAATAACACGCAAAATAAAATGTCACTTTGTTTTCGGAAATAATATTTTTGGTATTATAACTTAACCTTGTTGTTTTAATAGCGTAAATCTCATAATTATAAGAAAATAGTTAAAAATTGTCACATAATAAACTTCGTATCGATGATGAATATCAGTTATAACCTGAGTCACTTGCTCACCTTAAATTTCTCCGTACAATACCTATCTACTATTTATTACCTATATTGTTTTTCCATATTGTGATTCACACACCTACCTGTGCATACCTACCAAATGTGGCGCGTGGTATACTAATAGGTATTAAAGCAGGTAGGTACAAGGGAAAGATGAATGCTGATGAATTTTCGTACAAATATTCTTGTTTTAGGATATTAACAGGGTGTAATAGAATAATAAAAGGGTTAGTATACTGACAATTATTGTTTTGAATTATTCAAGGTTTTCGACACAGTTGAAGGTCCCAAAAATGTATTGGTGGGTGTAGTCTCCTTCGGCCCGGCCATCTGCGGCATCAAACGACCAGCGGTCTACACATCAATTCCCCAGTTCATCGAATGGATTCTAGATCACATTGTAGAGACTAATAAGATTGCCTTTAATTAGTTTTTTAAATGCTCATATTTATTGCCTACCTTAAAATAAAATTTTCCCTATAAATACCTATCGATTTTCATTTTTCTCTGATTTTGGGTTTTGCTACAAAGAAAAGGCGACAATAAATTGAAAAATGTTTTATTAAAGTTAGCTTATCATTGAATTACCATTCAAACTATTTAAATAGGGTTTGTCAACGGAAAATTCAATACTAATAAACCAAGAGAAAATCATAAGTACGGGTTATGTAGACGCACTATGAAGGCCTCTCTACTAGGGGAGTATGGAGTGTAAAATTTGATTAAAATTTTCTTTGTGATAATCAATTTTTCTTTCGATTTAACGCAAAATTAAAATGGAAACCGATTTATTTTATATGCACGAGGTAAACAATCATCAATAAAAAACAGACAGCTACGTAGAAACGCTTGAACCATTTTTATGCCGGTGAATATACGTACATGAAAAGTGTTTCCAATTAAATCCCCATCATATTTCACTTTAACGTCCGCTCCGTAGTTTTTCCATTACTACTTTTCGTAGAGGAAAATCCAGATGTGAGTACCAATGACTACGAGTAGGTCATGTTCTAATGATGCAATAAAACACAGAAATCTCAACGTTGGCGCGCTGACAATGCAGTTTTCATATGCCATTCAATTTAGAAAATACCAAGAAACTTTTTATGGGGTAAAGCCATTATAGCTCACCCAGGGGTGTACCTTAAATACAGCTAGCCTTTGCAAGCAGCATTAAAGCGGAGATCGTCATGTCTTGTGTTTGTTTCGGCAGGGGAGGGGTGGTTGCCAGAGACTCTTTAATCGTTGTGGCTGTTTTAGTCATGTTCAGCAGCCACGCATGGGTGTTGCCCCACCAGCTCTGAGCTGTGAAAAAGAAAATAGTTGAGGCTTTTATGTTACATAAAACTTTGGTGACAAAAAAGTAGTGTAGTACTTTCTACTATTTAAAATGATTGAATTACATTTAACATAGAGTTTGAACATCTGTTGGCTGCAATAAACATAATTAAACACATAGCATCGGGTAGTTTGCACATGATAATAAAAGAGAAAAAGCATCTATCAAGGTCACAGAGAAGCACGTTTTCCTGTAATAGTAAATGTACCAATAATAATGGAAATAGGAAACGTCCATTTAGGTTCTTAACTTTTAACGAATGACGTCCGTGTCGTGTAGTTGAAACCCACTTCCTCAGGAAATAAGCTTAATTTTCAGTCTATGACATCCTGATGATGAAATACTTCTTAGAATCATCATCATCATTGATCATCATAGGAGCCTCGTTCTATTAAAACTGATGTGCTGAATTGAATCCTGCTAAATGTGCATATCATTCTTATGTGTAGAATATGAATGATATCACTTCATGATAAAGATATTGGGGGAATTCAAGTACCTATATTAGGACAATCTTTGTTAGAATACTGATTAAATTAGATTCAGTGTTATTTCAAAAAATAAATACGTACTTTTTATGATTATTATAATCTTTAGATAGGTACAAATAAACAAAATTGAAGTGTTTGTTTGTAATATAAAAATAACCGCTTTTTACTAAATCCATAATTATTTATGTATACACGGTACCTACATATACCAAAATAACATTTTTACAATTTTTGTCTCTCGGTCTGTTTGTTCTGGCTAATCTCTGGAATGACTGGACCGATTTGGATGGGACTTTCACTGGCAGATAGCTGATGTAATAAGAAGTAACTTAGGCTACTTCTAATAAACACACATAAGGGTAGCAGGATATTTGGAGTTTGCCCGGGAAAGATTTTGTATAATGCACAAGCAACTGTACAGTTCATAGTGCCTTTATAATGGAGAGTTATTGCAGCTATCCTGCCCTTACTGGCTTTTTGTGTTGTAGAAAATACACCGAAATACACCGATCCTATTAACGCATCACAATAAAGTTGATAAACACATGATTCATGTGCCAGATGCTAAACTTCCATTAATTAACGAGTATGTTCTCATGAAAAATATTGACCACGTCTTTGAGACGTCAGAATGATGAGGCGACCTATATCAGTAATTTATCACGATAAGGATGCGTAATGTTTGAATGATAGCTATCGTACATGCTAGCGAGAAATGTATTCATAGGTATCCATATGGTGAAAGAGAATCTTTCCCTTGTTATTACCTAACTGAAGTGAAAAAAAAATAGAATACACATTTAATTGATTGCGAAAAGGACTTACCCACTCTTAATGATATAATATTCACGTGTTTCATGCCTAAACCAGCGACAGTATAGTTAAGATAGTATATGTGAAGAATAATTAATAAATGTATTTATATGCATTAATTATCAAAATAACCCTTATTAAATATAGTACCTATAGCTATACTATACAAATAAAACTATCCGGCTTAAACTTTTCTTATAAAAGTATTGTAGAAATAAATGGCAATGAAGATAATTTTAGATCATGAATAATTAAAAATGAAATAATATCGTACTAAGTATAATTACCAGATTATGTTCTTAGAAACTAGATAGGTACGTGACATAAACAAAAGGAGTAAATTATTATAAATGATTCACATAGCAAAATTAAATGATAGAATATTGAATAAACAATATAAGTAAAAGGTAGGTAATAATATATAATTATAACTAAAAAGCAGTGATCTCAATAAAAATCATCACATCACTCTAGACCAAGAGTGAGGCGAGCCCACCTTTCCCCGTGACGTCAGATTACGTCATATCAGCGTCATTTATAATGTAACAGAGTTAGATATAGTGAATAAATATAAGTAATACAACATAGCAGCTCTTATATTTAAACAAAACTGACTCACCAGTCCACTTAATATTCAGTCGTCGCCCGTTCAGCGCTACCTCTCTACGTCGTGTACTTATTGTTTACAAGTTTTGCTAGCAACCAAACGTGTTTTGTTTTGGTTTATGTTGTGATTAAATCTAAAAAAATATATAAACAATCATGATTACTAGAAGATTAACACACTGGATTTTACTCTGTACACTTGGATTCGTTTCCTGTGGTAAGCAATAATCATCGATTTAACGATATCAACATCTATCCAAATGTGACGCGTGTCCTCAAAGCAACGTCGGGTTTTTCCGAAGTTTTTGTTCTGAACGCACTGGCCAACAAATCGATGTATACCTACTTGCCTAAAGTATATCATTATTTTTTAATTTAGGTGATTTTGTATTCTCATCTGGCATTCGTGTTTTATCTACCTATTCGTTCAATACCTACAAATTACTAAAATTAACAACTGAGTAGTATTTTGAATTTATAAGTCTGAGACTACCTTATACGTAGGATTCATATTCCGTTACATTTTTAAAAGTAGTGTGATCCACGCAAGCCTGGGACTACTTAAAAATATCAGATCATTTTGACTATTGTACCTATCTTACATATATTATAAAATAGTACGTATAAAATCAATTATATTATAATTCTGACCTTCACTGGCTTTGTATTCTGGCTTGTTATTATTTTAAAATTCAAAAATTATGGACACCCTGGAATTTTAAGTACAAAAAAACGAATTGAATCAGATATTTGAAAATATTAACTGGACAAATTTTGTCATTTTCAGAAATACTATTGAATTTGAATGACCCATGCAAATTTAAACAATATAATGGGACATGCCAACACCTATATTCGTGTAAAATGGCCATGGAAATAGTGAAGATACGTGATTTCCAGACTCTAAGATCTATGTTTTGCGGATTTGATCAAACAACGCCGATGGTATTTAAGTATAATTTTTTTTTACCTATTTAAAACTCTTTTTTACAGAACTATTACTTGTTAAAATGAACCGCATCATTGTCACTTAAAGCAAACATACACTATATTTTCAGTAAAAAGTTAATAAATTATTATCAGTTCAACATACAAAATCGAAATTTCAATATTCATAAACATTTTTTTAAAGTAGCGATCGTGCCATTGTCAAATACTAAAGGATTAAAAATTATATCCAAATAGCACCTAAACTGAGATATAGTAAATGATGAAGTACTTGATTGTTAATTATTTTAGGTTTGCTGTCTAAAACCTGACAAATCCGATGAAAAAACAACGACCACTAAACATGCTTGGTCAACAACAGTGGCATATCGTGATGTACTGTACATCCAAAGTGAAATTGAAATGGTGACCACACCAACACCACCACCACTACCAGTGGCAGAACCACCAAAAGCACTATCTAAGCCTCCATCAAAAACCAGAGGAGATTTATTAAATGTTCTGCCTGGTACCGACGTTTGTGGACTTGTAACTGATGAGGACAGAATATTTGGTGGCCAAGCAGCTAACATTGATGATTTTCCCTGGTTAGCTAGAATAAAATACTATAACCCAAGTAAGTACAATATACAACCCATTTAAACAAAGTATAATTTTCAACAAATTTCACTAAAGAAAGTTATTCTCAGAAATCAGAAAGAAATCAGAAAGAAAAAACATTCTTCATGAAAAGCTATTGAACCATTTCGCAGTACAATTCCATATACTGTGATGTAGAGTTAATTTGAAATACCAAAATAAACAATAGAAACACATAATATAGTAGATTGAAAAAGCGTTATATTAACTTTTTTGACTTTCCCTACTTCAATGAAATATTAGAAAACAAAAGTTATCAACAAATTATTCTGTTGTTTTAGTAAGAGGCGTGGAATCGTACAGATGCGCTGGATCTCTTATAAGCGATCGATATATCTTGACAGCAGCACATTGTATTGGCACATACAAAATGTAAGTAGTTTTGCTTCTCTGGTTTTCTGTAATGTTCAACAAATTACATAATAACATAATAGGTATTAATCATAATAAAAATCACTGAACATCAGATGATCTCGTACATTCCTTCAATAAATAATGCAAAAAAATAAACTATTTTCTGGACGAAGTACAGAATTATTAATGCAATAACTTTATAATTTTGGTACACTGATAATAATATTAATAATAATTAAATTTCCTTATTTTCAGTGTCAATGTGCGGCTGGGAGAATATGACACCGAAACGGCTATAGACTGTCAAGATGATGTCTGCAACGGTCCACCAGTAGATGTTCTAATAGACAAAATTTCTGTATATCCAGGTTTTAACAGAAAAAATATCCTCGAAGGTGGCGACATTGCTCTCTTGCGCCTAGAAAAACCTGTTAACTTTACAGGTACCTACCTACTGATTGACTACCTATAAAAATTGTTATATAATACAATTGAATATTGCTTAATGTACAATTCACTCATTAATTTATCACTTTTAGATTTTGTGCGACCTGTTTGCTTGCCAACCTCCAAATACGTTGCAAAACAAGACTATATTGACAGCACATATACAACAGCAGGGTGGGGAAAAACGGAATTCGGTAAGAAAATATTTTTAGTTTAATATAATACTTGCATTATGAGGACTGGTAAAAGAGTAAAATAATCCGAATGAACTTTAGAATCATCGTACAGTGTGCGACTATACGCTAAGCGCCAATTCCGTTTGTCATCTTAGCCACAAGATGGCGCTGTTTTAATCCCATAGAAATCGACGTATTCGCGCTCGACGACGGTGAAGTTACTCGAACAATTTTGTGCAACTCGCTCGCACTACGCACACAGCACTCATGTTTCAGCGCCTTTGACAGATATGTCACATAAATCCCGCAAACACTGTGTTTTATCTTTATTATTCTAAGCACATTGAGAAGTTACTATTCTATCACGACCAATGCTGAGTGAGCTCAATATCTTTCCTGACAATAAAGAATTTCGTCTGTAATTTCGAATGTACTTAACTGTTATTTACTTATTTTTGCTTGCAGGGCAGGAAGCTGTACTGAAACAAAAGTTAACCTTGAACTCAATTGATTATCCTACATGCAGGATAACAATAGAGAACTTACCAGACATCAAGCCACCGACAGTAATATGTGCAGGGACCAAGAAGGGCCAGGACACATGCAATGGAGACTCAGGGGGACCTCTAGCTAGAGTAGTTGGGGAGAATTATAAGGAAAACTGGTACATTTTAGGTGTCACCAGTTTTGGACTGGCGAAATGTGGTACCGAAGGTAGACCTGGAATATACACGCGAGTGTCGTCCTACATGGATTGGATACTACAAACGATGAACGAAAGTCGTTAAAGCTTTAACTGACTTAAAGAGTCTAGTAACCTAAACAAATTCAACATGCTCTATGGGGTGGTAGATCGATCAACCTTCCTGAGTACCGTTAACGTTAACTTTCCAACATATGATTCGGTGATAAAATACTTTGCGAAATTTGTTTGCCTTAGATAGACGGGCAATCGGAAAGGATTAGGAATTTGGATAGGATTGAGTGATTTTGTCGCGGCAATGTTTACGACTATGTTTATGTTTATTTTATTTATGTTTGCAGCTGCTAACTTATTTGGTACCTATATGTACCTATTGACTGAGATCGAACTTGAGCGTCCACGAAGCGAGTTGAAGTCTGTGCTGTGTGCACAAAAATTAAAACTGTAGCCCATTCCTCACATTTGTCCTCAACTACATGTCAGCTAGTTGTCATTTAGGAACTAGAGACCCTGGTTTATTTTTTTAACGTAGTCTATCATTTAACGACGCTTTTACTTATTCTCCGCTCCTCCTAGCTTTTTTTATTAGTTACTGATCAGTTCATGTCACAAATGACTTCTAGGTGTCTAGACAGTGATTTCTAGGTGTTGCAAATCGCCGGTTTCAAAAATCAATCTTTGGATCGATCTTTGGATTTTGATGTTTGGTTGCCAGGCAACATCTATCACTTTAAAGAAATTTAAAAGAGTATCTTGAAGACCAAACAGTCGCCATCTATTTCAGTCCAAATCTTAGGATCGGTTTTTGAATCCCACCCACTTCAAAGCGTTAAACGTAAACGTTTGAAAAAATAAAAGTAAATGCCTCTAAGAGCATTTTATGTGTTGGCAGCTGCAATAACGAATATAAATGGCGCTGGAAACAGACGCCAGTCCTGAAGGTCTATTGATCAGTATTACTAGTATTAAGAAATATTGTATTTAAACTGTATTATAATGGCAATGTATATACAATTATTTTAAAAATATTATATAATTAAACAACATTATAATTCTGTTCATTTTTTTATTTTTACATAATTATTTCGTTCTTACGTTCTTGTTACTTGTAGTCTTATATGTAAGTATAATATAATTCAGTTAATCACAATCACACGGGTAAGTATATCGAATTCATGAATTAAGAATTATAAATGTTTCAAGAGATTTTATACTTATTACAAGACCTGACTGAACGATGTACCTACTTAAATATTTAGGAGGAATAATACTAAAACTATAACAATGAAAATATAATTTACATATCTCCATCATCATTCCAGCTACAATATTACTAACTAAGTACCTACTACTATATCTACAATATAAAATATTACGAGATACCTAAGGCCTTGTTCTGATTGGCTGACAAATTAGACCGTCCACCGAACAGGAAATATTTTAAACACAGGACTCTTTATGGCTGTATAGCGTATGGCCGTGGTAATTGAAATACGCACCGACATGCGACAAAATGTATGCAATGACGTTATCGTATGTGCAACTTTTGTGTAGATAATTAATAGTGGCCTACAATAAGTACATTTAAAGTACGTATTTAATAAAGTACTAAAAGTAGCTAGTAATTTAACTTAACTTACCATAGGCTACTTCAATATTTCATTATCTCTTTAAATAGACCAGTATTTATACAGCATTTCACGAGTTTTGATATAATATACATATAATATGTAAAATTGTAAATTTATTTGGCGTACCTATGGTATCGTATTAAATTAATATTGAGGTACTATTGATACAAGGATTTTCGCATTTTCACCATAAAAATAAAAATATTTACGTCAACGCCTTACATCTATCTAAACTATCAAGGTCCTCAGATTCGTCCCGTTTATCATTTTTTTCAATTCTATCCAAATATTTCAGTAGGTCTCCATTGTACGTATCAGATCCGCTGTTCAAGGACATTTTGTACGATCTACCTGGGCTGAGGTACTTATTTTTACGCGAACCTTTCTTCTTGGTGGGACTCTTTCTAGGTGATAGTGCGGGTTCCGTGTAGTCTATGGGTGTGGCATAGGACCGAGGGGCGTAGTACCGTTCGAAGAGCATCGGTTGTTGCTGTACTCTACCATACATCAGCTCCATCTCGTGGAGGAACTCTTCACGTCTCATTCGCTCCTCGTCACGTCGTGTTTGTAATCGCATCGCTATATCCTCTTCATGGCTGTAAGTAAATAAAATGTCTCTGTAGATTTTGTGCTCAGTTTTTGCTTTGTCTTTGCTTTAAAAGCATTAACAGTACGAATACGAGCTTTCAGTGTGGAACTAGTGCTGAAACTTAACAAAATTCTCGTATTACGAAAGCGGAGTACCTGCTGCAATGAAGGAATTTATGCTTGAAATCACAGCTTGAAATAGTGGAAGCCTGCAAAAACTATGAAAATATGTAACTACAAATACCTAATAATTTAATTTTAGAACAACAAATTTAATATAACGTTTCATCATTAGGCAAATCCACAAAAGGAAACAGGATACTTCCTTGTTGGAAGTGTTTTCATAATATTTTTTGGTCTGAAAGTAAACCCAAAATTTTAACCTTAATAGATAGAGAATTCGTGTTTCGCCAAATTCCTAGCACCTACTTCCAATTTAATTATATTTCCCACCACATAATTGTGTAATAATAGAAAATGTTTTAATGTCATAATTTATTAGATATTAACACGATCTGAATGAGCCCTGTGCTTAGACGCTGTATTGTTTGCTAACATATCAACATCCGAGCCGCATTCATTTCAATCTACCACAGCCTTTTACTTGCTTTATAAACTTCAATATTACTATGAAATGATCTTACTTGTTCTTCACAAGATGCCACGCAGGTTTGGACCGAAGTAGGCGGTCTCGATGCCTTGATTCTGCTTTTCTCCTCTGTTCAGCTAAGCGTCTGGCCGTTTCCATCTCGACCTTCCGTCTCACTGCCTCAGCTCGTAGAAGTGCAGCTAGGTTGGACCTCCCTGCCGCGAACCCTTGGAGCTCCAAAGCAGAGTACGCTTCAGGCTTCGCACCTGCGTGGCCAATGCTGTCCGAGCATTTGCTGTCCTGGTACACTTTCTTGGTTATCTCTTGCATCTGAAATAATGACCTTTATTCATAATTATGGTTCAGAAAACCGTGAGAAAATGTTTCTTGAATTTATTAATTTATCTAATATTGAGAATGATTTGATGAGAATTGTATTAGTGTGGACAAAGAAGATTTGAGAATTAATGAATTAAGAACGAATAATTAGCTGTCCTAAGTCCATATTAATTCTTAATTAATGTGAACTTAGGACAACCTACAGGACATAATTATTATAGCCTGACCTTTGCACACCTTTAAAGATGTTTTCAATGAACTTTTTGCAAGCTCATTCATTGGCTCAAAAACATGACATTGTCATGAAAGCAGTGGCCAGTGAAAGTTCATAATTTTTCCGCAACATGGTGACATACGCAAAAAGCCCGGTCAACTAGTAGGTAATGCGTCTTAGTAATGCATCTAATATAGGTAACTGTAGTGTTAAATAACCGCAGTTTCTCTAATGGGGTAATCCAAGGGACAACTAAACAATCGATGAAACGTTCATTTTCTACTTTCAAAGTGTATGTAAAATCGGAAACCTTTTTATTCGCCCGATCAGCAGTACTGAAGCGAAATGGCTGGGGACTGGTGGTGATGAAATCTTCTTTCGATCGCTTGCCTTTCCTATCCTTGGTGGGACTGGGTTGCCTGTCTGAGGACACAGAGTGCGCCGCTGGTGAAGGATCAATTGGCAGGTCGCTGTGTGCTGCTGGGGTGGAAAGTCTACTGCGGTCCCTGGCTGCCATGGTCCCCGGGAAACTTGAATTTCGAAGCATTTCCTCCGCTCGTATACGTCTGTTCATAGACCTATATGTAGGATGTAATGCAGTGATGATTTTTTACATAAAAGTCGTGATCGTACGTGAAACCACCGCCTTAGATTCAAAATTAGTTTGTGAACATGCATTACCAAAGTATTTTTAGGCCTAATAATTAATATGTTTTGTAAAAAAAAGTCAGTAGTCTGAACTCATGAGATCTTACCGAAAGAAGTTGTCCTCCTTAACTTTATCGTAAAAATAGTTTGAAAACAAATTCTTGGGCACTGGCCGAGCTCGGAACCGCTTCTTCTTCTTATGCTTGGGCAGCACATTGACCACTCTCTCGCACACTCCGTTTATGGAGTTCTCTTCTCTCTTCGTAAAACTGAACGGTTTCATTTGGGCACGCAACTCTGCTTCGCTGTTAATCTTCGTAATCGCTCGTCTTAGGAAGGATAAGAAAAGAAAATAGTTACGACATCCCGTCTTAGTAAGTATGTAACCTAGGGATAGGTATCCCTATGTTATGTACATACTTACCTACTCCGTATTGTTTTTAAAACATTAAAGGTCACCTGCGGCAATGGTAAAGAAAAGCAAAGAAACCTGCCTGAGAGCTCTTCATTGTGTTCCCAGAGGCATGTGAAGTCCACCAAACCGCATTAGGCTAGGATGGTGGACTAAGGTTACATCTTTCTCATTATGAGAGTAGACCCGACCTAGCAGTGGGTCTCTAATGGGTTAGAGAAATTACTACTGCAGCCTAAGTGCATGAACCCGGCCTCCTCAATTGAAACTATTTGAAACACAGGAACTTGCTTTGAGGCGAGTTATGTATTTTAGTTTTAGTATTATAATTCTTCTTACTACTTTTATAAAGAGGTGAAACCTTGTGAGGATGGATGGATATATGCTTGTTACTCTGAACAGATTTGTACGAAGTTTGGTAGGTATGCATGTAGTTTATAACTTGGATTACCATTAAGAATATTATTTTATCCCTCTCTGGATAAACTTCTAACGAACAAAGCCGCGGGCAAAGTCTATACGCGTACAATTCAGTTGCCATTTTCTATTGTAAATATCATAACAAACCCGTAGGTAGCTCCTACGTTGGGGGTTTTATTTGTACTTTTATGAAGTCGATAAATTAATCAGGCTGAAGGAAACGGGATGAATGTTATCTATTTTTTACATAATAGTTTTCATTTTATTTGTTACAAATAAGTTGGTAGGTTAACAGAATTTATCTCATTCATATATGTATCAGTGTGGAAGCTGAAAAATAATGATAGCAATTCAGGACAAACGCGTGGGTATGCACCTACAAATTAATTTAATGGTGTACTCGTAATTGCAGCAAAGTTTCAATGACATAGCACAGCATCAAATATCTCATATCTACCTACCTGGTCTTAATATCTATGATTCATATTAAGTACACAATTGTTAAAATGTTTAGTAAATAAAACAGTTAGGTATTTGAAATACCTATGTTATTCGTATTTATAAGCAAAATAAAATAAAAAACAATACACAGTTCAAGACTTTTATAGGCATGGATGGAACAACTTTACCTTATACTTTCACAAGAGTATTAGTTGGCAAGGCATCTAGTTGGCATTAGAAAAATACAGAAGTCAATTATTAAAGAATGGAAATGTAAACCTATAAACATTCGACACGAACATCAAAATCCAGAGTATTACAATATTCATTTTTACAATAAAAATAAAAGAGCAGAGAGCCGAACATGGGAAAAGAGACCTCATCAAAAACATGATACAATTTAAAATAAAAATAAAATCTGATGAATTATTTTGAAAAAGAGTCCACAAAGAACAGAAATCTTCAACCTTCCACTTGTACTTTTTGAATTTGACCCAGACAGTGATGAAAAACTTCGTTTTGGTAGCGACGGATATAATATAATAAAAAATACTTTTGCATTCAATAGAAATGTAGTCTTTGCTGTAATTTGAGTTAACTTTCTCCACTCTTACTCTTACTACATCATAATCATGTCATGTGAGTTTTACCCACAGCTTACTTACATGCAGTTTGCGTCATAAATTTCGAAATCATAAAAGCTAAGCATAAAACTTTGTAACTAACTGTGTTTAAAAACGGGTTGAAACGATGACATAATAAAATTCCATTGTGAGAAACCTTACAATTTTTCTTTTTGCGAATCTTTCATAAGAGTATTATAATATAATTGTACCTATAAACAACAAATTAGAAAGAAAATAATAATTAGAAATGACAATTTAGGGGCTCTTGTATGTAATTAAAAACAACAGGCAAAATATTAATTTCTAACTAATCTAACAAATACAGGAGTACAGCCGACCACTGAAGACCTGAAGACGACAGCGGGAAACCGTTAGATTCAAAGGGCACAGGGCCGGTTAGGCTACTATGTTTTGTTTAGCCGGTGAGTTACGACCCTAATAGTTAGGTACTTACCGCATAGCTTGATCTTCAAGTATCTTATTATAAAGTGGTATTCGAGATTCAATTGGTACAGGTTTAGCCCTAAAAACCTTCCGGTCTCGTTTCTGGTTCAACATGTCCTCCGAAAATGACTTACGCAGACTCCGGAGCTCGTTCACTATACGCTCCTCTTCATCCCTAAAATCGACAGGACCTTAGGATTCAGTGTACCGATATTTTTTTTATCGATACTTTTCTCATCATCCTACCATCATCATACCTCATACTCTTTTAATAAAGTTAACAGTAATGGATGAAAAATGTACTAAGATAGTAAGTTGATAACCAGGATTTCATTCATATTTCATATTATACTTCAATAAAATACCTACTAACTATTACTTCAATAAATAAAAAATCTTAAAATCTTGTCAATGGAAAATTTTAATCGATAAATAAATGAATAATGAGATCATATTTTACGATAATACTCTACCCTTTCTTTTGTGCTGTGTTAGATTGCCAATAAACTCTAGCTTAAAGCCTGAGTTAAAATTGTATGCTACTTAAAATTATAAGATTGTTTATCTAGGTAATGAATCTATACCTACTCTCTTTTCTCTACTTCTCTACTTTGTTTTTCCTGGTTATTTTAATAGAGCAGTCTGAATTTCCCAATCCTCAATTACTTCTTGCAGTATTTGCAGTATTACGCATTACACATAAGGATTTAGCATAAGCATCAATTAACGTTAAATACCTATCAAACATAACGTTGTGGGTTTATCCAATGACGTACCCAAGTAATATCTTATCTTACCTTTCGGTCATTTTAAATGGTTTTGGTATCGTGATACTTTTTCGTCTCTGCAAACTCGAACCAACACGCCGTGTTCTTAGAGGGCTAGATGGCATACTTCGGGTTTTAAAATCATCATCTACAGGCTGATTGTTTTCAAAGAATTGCTCAAATTTTTCATCAATCTCATCTTTGCTTTCGATTTTATTATCGTGCCACGATATAGAGCACGCCGAATGATTACGTTTCGGTCGATCTAGCTTTGTGTTTCCTTTTATATTAGTGGTAATATTCGTAGAATCACTTAATTCTATATTAGTAGTTTTTCGGTTTATTATTTTGCGTTGTGGTCGCTTTAGAGATGATGTCTTTATAGGTTGTGGGGTATTTTTAAACTCACTAACATTGCTAAGGTCTTTTCTGTCCATAGAGAGCCTTCGTCTTAATTGTATAGGAGAAGGGCTCCTATCATTTACATTTCTATAATCATTATGATTGGTAGTATGAAAAATTTTCTCGTCCAGTTTACAGTCATCGATGTGCTCCACTGCTTGATTTAACATCATTTTTTTCCTTTCACGTAAACACTTAAGTGTCGAATAAAATTCACTCTCAGGTAAATGATTTATATCGTTATAGTCAGGTATGCTTCTGTAAAAATCTTTCAATTTCTCTGCATCAACATTCGCGCCTGACAACGAACACGTTCTCGATGAATCAATAGAACAGTTTTCTGCGACAATTTTCTCATTTTCGTCGCGCTCGTAGGCTGTTTTTGGCATTTTACTGATTGGATCAATTGGTATTTTAATACAAGAATTTCTGAAAACACTACAGCGATGCATTACAGAACCATTTTAGAAACAAATGGTGTATGTACTCTCTGTTAAAATTGAACTATGTATTATTTTGTTGTCCCCATTGTTACCTTGGATACTATGCTGCATTATTTAAGGTCTACCTATAAGCTATTTATCGACGGTTACATTAATTATCAATTATTTATGCGTACTGCACAATTACATAATAATATGTACCTACCTACATCAAATTTCATTTCATTAGCAAATTATTACATTATCAAAGTGTTTGCTTCCCCACAGCTGCGAGCTTCTAAAGAGTCTAAGCAAGGTTTAATTCTGCGACCAAACAAAAATTTTACATTTTTATTGTTACAAATTGCTTGTTTCTTGCGTAGGTACCTACGTTATAATTGGCCGCTTTTCTTCTGCAGCTGAATGTAAATTTGCGAAAAGCTGCCTGCTCACCATTAACAATTTTCTTTATAAAAAAATACATTTAAAATCATCTGGTAACACTACCACTTAATGCCATACATATAACATTGTCAATGTCAGTGGCGGTGACATTTATTTGTCTCATTACCGACGTAGATAAATTTACCCAATTCTTGGCTAGTCTGCTGTTAAAGTTAAGCTGAAGAGCGAATTCATTTACTGCCTACTTGATTAGATAACACAGTGTCTGTTGCTACAATAACAATCTTCTTTTTCAATTTTACCTCTATGTATTCTCAAAAATTAAAATAAGGAACCAATGTTTTAAAATGACTAATAAACAATGGTAAGTTATAATAATTCGGGTAATTTCCTATTCAAAATTTTAAATGGTTATAGGAAACACTACACAGTTGTCAATTTGTTGCTAAGCTGTCTGTCAAAGTTAATAATATAATCTTTGCTGCGTTTCAGATGACGTTCAAAACGATCAAAATGCTCATTTAGTAGGCAGTGGAACTATCTCCCGCGGTCGTGGTAGTCGTGGTGAAAAAGTCACTTATGACGTCATGACTACGCTGACGCGAAGCTCACTATGCGACGATGAAGTTAGTGATCGTTGTCAACTAGTTGTCATTTCAATTGTCAATCAAATCAATTTGTCACTTATGACGTCATGGCTTACGCTCACCATGTCCCATTTAAAAACGTGGGTTGAAGTGATCGTTGTCAATTAGTTGTCAATTCAATTGTCAATCAAATGAATTATGAATTTTGAGGGTCTTTTAAATAAAGCATGCCAATCTTGACGTACAGCTCTATGACAGTAACAACGAGTTTATGACAGGACTTAACGCTCACAAGCAGGGTTGCCAGGTCTATTTCGAATAAATACCGAACAGTTAGAAAATAAAAATAATTTAACAATAATTGTTGGTGTCTTTAATATCAAGTTGTTTCTATTGTTAAATCTTGGCACCGACCTCAAAAATAGTAAGCTTAAACTATGTAACAAATTTCATTTCATACTTTTTTGATGTCGGTTTAATTTTTTTAATTATTTTTATTTAGTAATTCATAGTTTTAAGTCCATATCACCGAAACTACTGGATCGAGTCTGATGAAACTTTAACCATTCCCTAAGGTGAACAAAATGCATACAAACAAAAAAAAATTACAAAAACAAAAAACCCGTCTGCGTGTGAACAAAAAAGATAAAAACAAGTGGATAAATATTTATTTATAAATTATATTTTAATTTATATATATTATATTTTAATTATCATGATTGATAGCATTCACTAAAGCAGTCGGGGGCATGGCATACATTAACTTAGTATTCCTATTTTGTTATTAGTCGGTAAGTCAGTGAAAAAAATTTAATTACAAAGATTTTCCTTCAGTTCTAACAGCTGTCGATGTCAATGGCGTAAAATCTGTCAGTTGAATCGTTTAATATGGTGGAAAATTTATCAGAAAAAAAAATACCGCACAGCCATTACTTCGGTATAATACCGAACACCTGGCAATCCTAAAAACTGCGGTCAAGAGCGTGATCTTTGTGTACGTCAAGTGGAACGCGCCCCTTGCTTGTCGTTTGTCAGAATTGTCAGTGTCAATCTGTCACTTGTCAACGGTCAGCCGGTAGCAGTGTCTATCAATTCACCGAATGCGAAGTTGTTAACAAATTTGGAAAAACATTGAATTAAGTCATTATTAACAATCGATTATAGCAACTAACACTTTATTTTATATTTCTAGTGATTACAAAAAAGTTAGTTTCAAACATGATACTCGACAGAGGCATCTATAGAACATGTGTTTGGATTCCAAAAATAAAAACAAGTTTGTGCGCGGTACCTTCTATACGAAAACTAAGTTCTGAGCATAATAACCACCAAAAAGGCAACTTTAAGGGCAAATACGATGTAATAATCGCCGGTGGAGGAATGGTCGGTTGTACTTTAGCATGTATTATGGGTATGATTTTTTTATTTATTGCACAATTTATTAGGTACTTCCCAGTGGTTGTACCTCGGCTTCTTAATTTCAGTACATTTATTTATTTTCATGAGATATTGATGACAGTACACAACACATAAATGCCATTTAATACATATCTTGATTGTCTATATGAATAAGTTTGTGTGTAATTTTTGTTCAAAATAAAGGTAAAACAAATCGGTTTTTCAGGTAAAAGATCTTTGCTTTCAAACCTCAAAGTCCTGTTACTTGAAGGAAGTCCAGATAAAAAGTTTCAATGGAGTCAAGAGTACAGCAATCGTGTTGTTGCATTGAGTCAACAAACTAAGTCTTTAATGAGTTCAATTAATGTTTGGAATCATGTTGAACAGATGAGACTTCAGCCAGTTAGACATATGCAAGTAAGTAGACAGTATTTATTTCATTAACTTATGGTGCTGGTTACCCAGTGAGGCAGAAGATCTTTCATAAGAATTTAACAGTAAGTCTTAAGGTGATCCTTTACTGCAAACTTTCACCCATAATGTAATATATTATGCATTTTATTTTATTTAGAGAATTACATTACAATACTGTTTCCATAACTGATGAGCTTTCACCTATTACATTACATTTATGATATAACTTCGAATTTTAGTGATATGCTCATTCTCCTGTTTCAACTGATGTAAAAATGAGGGGCCATTGTTTTTTTTTCCAGCAGTATGTAGGTAATTGTATTAAGCTCAATTGTGGACAGCTGAAAAATTGCCTTGCTTATTCTAGTGCACTTTAGCTATTCATGTCATTTGCAAAAGAAAAAGGAACAATTGCATTGATGACTCCTCTGGTGTTGCACATGTCAGTAGGTGACGGTGACCAGTTACCAACAGGTGGCCTGCCTGTTTGTTTGCTTGCTCTACTTAAAAGAAATTAAAGTTACAATCATCTGAATATAATAAAATATAGTGATAATATTCCAGGTATGGGATGCATGCTCAGATGCCTTAATAACGTTCAGCAGCACGGATATACTGGACGATGATGTAGCCTTCATAGTAGAAAACGATGTCTTATTGCATGCCGTGAATACAGAATTGAAATCTGCTAGTGTGAAAAATGTGGAGGTGGTCTATGGAGCCAAAATAGAAGGCTATGAACTGCCTGCTACTAGCTATGGATCAACAACAGAGAGCATTGTCAAAATGAGTAATGGGGATACATATTCATGCCAATTGCTGGTAAGTACACAACAATTGTAAAACCTGTTAGTGAATATATGGGTCTCTCACAATGAGAAGGATGTACAAAAAAGTTAAACAAAAACTTAAATTCATGATTACAATTTCTGCAATATTCATTAGGAATACTCAATACAGAATATTATAAATACAAAAAATAATTTTCAAATAATGCCATCAAAAGCAATTTCATCAAAGTATTCATTTATTTAAAACTGTTGTAAGTTATAACGGAATAATTACACATAACACACTGCATATTACGCTATTCTTCATACACTTGACTTTCACGATTTTTGCATCTACAAAAATTTAAAATTTACAAAATATACAATAAATAACTAACTCTTTAATACTCAGTAACTAAACACATTAACAATACTATGTATGTTAACATATTATTTAAGGAGGCCTAACAGCTTCCAACTTCTTTTCAATAATATTAAGTCTTGATTCAGTGTTTTCAACTAGCTTATTTATCTTCTTAGTGATGTCGGTTAATTGGTTTTTGATATCAACCATACATATCTCTTGTATTGCATTGATTGTGAACGACATGGGTCTATTCCTGTTTTCGTTTGTAGACGATGTGGTCCTCTTTCTTCGCACCACGTTTTGACTTTCGAAGGAGTATCGATCATACAGATTGCTCTTTCTCTTGACTGTTTGTTGTCTTTCTATGTCTTCGTCGTCTTTCGCTTTTCGTATGCGACATTCGTAGTTGTTGTTCTTTCGTATACTCTTTTTCGTGTCTTTGCGTTTCGCCACTACCATTTTGTATATCGATGCGATTAGGTCTTTCGGTATCTGGAAAAAACACCACCATTAAACATATGTTAATATCATAATTATTTTAAATTTTGTTTTGATTTTTTTCCCGAATAACAAGAACAGTTTATTAGTAGTTAAATAACTAAGTGAGTCCTTAGTGGGCTGATTTAATTAACGTCAAATCATCTGCAATCAGCAACGTAACCAATATACACCTCTGCATGCAGGAAGTGTGGTATTTTAGAACTCTTGCCAGAATTTTGTGTTTGAGCAACTGAGCTTATTCTTTTTTTATAAGTAGATTTATTCCATAAGTTACCAAACACTTCACATTAGTGACATTAATAATATATATAAGTGACACTGTATCTAAACACCCCTCATTGGCCTCACAACATAATATCAACAAATGAAGTGGGTTCATTAATAATTTTTGAAGTGAGAACTTCTTTAGCGGCGCTGTGCACTTTTTGGGATAAGTAAAAAATGTTAAAATCGCGTTCCTGACGTGACCCTGATCGAAAATGCGTAAGAAGGAGGGAGTTTGAACAAAAAGCGTCTAATTAGATGGTAACTATGGAAACTGTCATTAGAAGAAAACACATCTTATAAGTTTTCACTTCTGCCGGCACTCCTGGAGTGCAACCCCTTTTTTTAATATTGATGTAACTGCTTTCTACATAAAACAAGGCAGACTTTCATATCCTTACTATTCCTTACCCTGTTTTCCCTTGGATCATTGGGTCGTATATTTAAGGTGCGAAACTGTGAAGCTGTGAGCAGTGCCCCCCACCGCAGTACTGCCAAGAGCTGTTTCGGTGCACATGTCAATAAGGAGCTAAATAGCATGCTCTCTAGGTGGGCCACGAGCTGCGTCTGACGGACCAGCCGGTCTAGACCTGCACTTTCTTGTAAAGCCTGCAAGTTAAAATTAAAACATTACATTTTGGCAATATTATTTCCTGTACCAAGAATGTTGCCATGTTCACTATTAAATTTTTGAGATCTAATATGTATCCATCATTTGTTAGTTGGATATCATCCCAATTTATGTCTTGAAAATATTTATACTCTATATCTCAAACAAAAATATTTGTTTATTAATAATGTCATTTCACATATTGAATTTTGAGATCTAACATATATCCATCATTTGTTAGTTGGATATCATCCCAATTTTTGTCTTGATGAAAATATTGATACTGAGCTCAATATTCATCAATATTATTTCATTGCAAGAATCAGCCCGAAAATAACCAAATGTTTTAAGAACTGTTAAAAATGTCTAAATTAGGTTATTGACAACAAACTTACTTGGATATCACTAACAGCAAGACCGACCAACAGATTGGTCAGTATCACGGTAACAAGCACCACAAATATCAGAAACATGGCATGTGCTGTCAATGGATAGTGGATCTGAGAGTCTGTGCAGTTGTTATAGAAGATGTCCTCGTACTCCAGCTCCCCTGACATCATCATGACGGTCTTCACAAGACCAGCAGGGAGGTGGAAGGCTGGGTAGTTGCTGAATAGCACACTGAAGGCTAGCCCAAAAGCGATCAAAAGACAACTGTAGGCCATTAGAAAGGTGGCAAAGTTCACGGTTACTGAAATAATAAACAAGCCAATAAGTAACCCAATTGAAGGATTGGTTCAGGATTTTCTTTATAATTTTTTCACTGACTCATTTATTGATCCATAAGTTTTGTTATTTATTTTCATTTCATTATATATAAAAATCTCATGTCACAGTTTTAGTTACCATACTCTTCCAAAACGGCTTGACCGATTTTTATGAAATTTTGTATGCATATTTAGTAGGTCTGAGAATCGACGACTACATGTATTTTATTTTTTGGACAAATTTTTGTTTTTAAATTTTTCAATAATGTGGCAACAAAAATTCAACAAAAATTCATACTTACAACCCTAAATTTTCACCCTGCTATCACCACTACCTATTTTTTAACAGTCGATTTTTAACGCTCGATAACTTATATCGCAAAACAAAGTTTGCGGGGTCAGCTAGTTTTTATATATAATGCTCATTCTAAATAGACGATAGTTAATTCTTTAGTTTTTATTGTTTTCCGATAAGTTACATCACATGTAACACATGAACTTCCGTAATTCTGCTTAAAAACATCAAAATTAATATTCCTTTTATATAAATAAGATTCCACTCTGTGACATTTGCAAAACGGTTCGATTTTTTTTTACATTTGAATGTTTCGTTGCGTTTTAAATAAAAGCATACATTTTTCTTAACCTTATCTAGCAAGGATGATCGAATACAGACATTAATTCATTTAGAATCCTTATAATTTTAAACTAAGAATATTGTTGTTATTACAATTGAGACCTGTAAGCGGCTTATGGGGCTTGCAGTTTAAATATGGGAAATATTTGACCTGTGGTAAACATCTGCACATAGAGTCCAAACGTCGGAAAGCGTCCGATTATCATCATGAGCTCAAGCCAGCAGAAGAATATCGTTATTGCAGCCACATCGTGTTGCCAATTCGTTGTGTTAGTCCGCTGAGCGCCATTCTCCATATCCCATGTAGGTAGCTACAATATAATAAGTACACTTAATAAAATTAACTGAACTGATTTTACTTAATTAAAGAAATGGCAATAAAATAAAAATACTAGTCGACCCGGCAGAAATTTCAAATTTCGCCCAAATCGATACAGTTTACGATACGGTTTAGGCGTGAAAAAGAAACAGACAAACATAATATTAGTAGGGATGTTCGCTGTACCTATTTATAACTGAGTTCATGTTAGATTAGTTTTTAAACCTATTTTCTCTACGACCACATATGATTTTGTTAATTAGCCAATAAATAAATAAATAAACGTCTAGTTTAAAAAAGAAAACAGCTTACCGCACACAAAAACACTCCAATGATAATTAAAATTTGCAACCAGTTTTCCCACTGACGAATATAAGCTGACCAATCAAGACATGCTTGAAATATTTCTTTGGCTAAGAAGCAGATGTTTAGAATTAGTATAAAATACTGCACTGGCCACAGATACGATGGGACATGGCAAGTGACGTCCTCGCATAGGAATATTTCTGTAGAAATCAAAGTTAAGGTATAAATATCGAAAAATTGTCGGCCTTAAAATTCTATAAAATATAATGAAAATCAACTTACGTAATATATAAAGGCTAAATAATGTGATGAACAAGGCGTGGTAGACAAAACTAAGAACAAAAAATTTTCTTATTCTTCGCCATTTCAAGAAAAGAAATGTCTCTGCTACTGGATGCTTTAGAAAGTCTTTTCGTCCTACCTGAAAGTTTACACATAATAATTTAAATTCATAATTTCTTTGAAATTGTAGTGAGTAGTAAACATAATTATTATGAATGAATATGGATGAAAAATACTTTTTGTAGGGTCTGTCTGGTATTATTTTTTTACTGGCAATAGCAATTTTAAAGACAACATGTCAATGAGCATCCAAAACTTTGATATTGACAATGTATAAAAGACATAGGTATGTTGGTGTGACCATATCAAAGATAATCGTGGCGCCAGATGAAGATTTTAAATTCTTCTGGTATAGCTTTACCTCAACAAAAGCTAAGAGTAACTCCGCTTCTCCCCTGCTGATGCAAGGCACCAGCGGTCTGAAGTCGATGGTCAGCTCACAGTCCACGTCGCCAAGCTCGTGCTCGCTCACGTGCACCGCGTCGTCAAACTTAAACAAGTACCGCGGTATGACGTCAGGCACGCGACGCACTATGAAAGATAGCGCTGAAACTCCACCGTTTGTTCGAAGGGTAACATCGCCACCGTAATCTGAGGTCAAAATTCATCGTCTACTTTATAAGAGCTTTTGTTAAGCCTAGGTTAGCTTTAAAATAAAACAAAATCTACTGTATAGAGTTCATTTCCTACCACGAAATTTTGTGTTGAAACAATAATCCAATGCTGCAAGTTGCTCCGGTATTGGTTTTTGTACAAATTATGGTGTCTACTTCAGATTGTTTCGGGCATGTGTCCAATATACACCATATTAAAATTTGGTGTATTGGACAATGAAATAATCCAATTTAGTAACAACACCTAATAATAAATATAAAGCTCACTCTTACCCAATAGTAGTAGCACGCAAGCTGAAAATTCATTCAACGCAGCGATATGTAAAGGTGTGTAGCCAAAGTGATCGGGGGCGTTAGGATCTGCGCCGACTGAGAGTAGCAACCGCGCGACATCGCAAGCCCGAGCCCCTCGCACTATCGCACCGTGTAATGGCGTTCTACCATCAATGTCTTGTGCACGGACGTCAGCTCGCCTGCCCACCAAAAGCTCCACTACTTCGACTGATTGCGCTAGCACAGCTGAAAGTAAACAAAGAATTTGTGCGAATCAAAATATTGACAGTTTGAGAATTAAAGCTAAGTTTAAGCTGAAGTGGCAATGGACTGACCACCTCTGTCCCTATCCGATAATTGTTAGAGTAAGCTTCAAATGAAATGGAGACCATGTCTAGACAAACGCAGCGTGGGACGCCCTGCTGCAAGATAGCGCGACGATCTGCTTCGAGTGGCGGGAAGCAACTAGATGAGAGAAGCCGAAGACTGGGCTCAGTGGCACGCCTTGGGTGAGGATTTAGTAGACTGACCAAGGCTAAGAATAAAAGCATTAAGGAAATTTCTCTCGCGTGGATGAAAATGAAGATTGAGTTTTACCTAGATGAAGCGCCGTTTGCCCTCTCGAGTTGGGACAATCTATCCGAGCTCCGTGTTCCAATAACAAACTAGCACACTCTGCATGTCCATCAACTGCCGCGAGATGCAGTGCAGTTGCGCGCCCTGGGCCCAAAGCGGCTCGAACGTCAGCACCTGCGTCTAACAGCAGCTTAACACACGTCGCCGAACCAAGTGACGCAGCCACGTGCAAGGGAGTTTCAGTGAACACCTGCAACATAACATTCGCAACCAGTTTGAGTTACACAAACACTGTATGATCTAGGGATTGTTTGATAAAAGCATGACTAAAGACGTACACACCTGGGGAGTATCAGGGCAAGCGCCGGCTTCCAACAATGCGCTCACGACTTCCGGTGCGTCACTGAGAACGGCGTAATGCAAGGGCGAATGCTCATTCAGACCAGCATTAACGTTAGCACCATGACTTATTAATGCCTGAAATAAACAATACTCCCAATTTAAAAAAAGAAATAAGCAAATAGCTATATACCTAAGAAGGTAATGGTTTATCGATAAGCAATGGATGCAATTTTATACTAACTTTGACACAAGACAAAGACTTGGCGCTCGCGGCACAATGTAATGGCGTCGCCTTTCGGTCAATTGAATCCCATTTGTCAGGATCGGCTTTGTGCTCCAAAAGCAGGTTAACGCAATCATCGTTCGCCACCAAACAGCTTAAATGTAAACATGTCCTGAAATTTCAAAGGAAACAATATTTTACTTTGAAATAGTCGATTACTCTGCTCTTGGTATAGTTTACAGTACTTTAAGAGTCAGAGAGTAAAAGAGCGAATGTTATTACTTAAGTCAATTTTAATCATGCTCGAGGCTAATGTTATCTCACCTTCCTTCGTCGTCAGCGCAGTTAGGATCCAGTCCCAACCTTAACAGACTGGCCAGCATTGTGTTTCTCCCTAACCAACAGGCCCATAACGCTGCTGTTCGCATACCAGTACCATCAGCTTGTGTGGCGAATGATAAAGCTTCTTCATAATTGCCTGATTCTACCAGAGTGGCTAGTTCTTCTGCGTATGGTAGTTGTTGAAGACTGTATTGAATATCCTCTGGAAATAAAAATAATTTTGCGTTTACCTTTTTACCCTATTATACTTCAGAAGTTCAGGTTATATTTCTGATAATGATGATTTGGTAGGGGTGCCATAATTTTTAATCCAAGTGAGATACGCGCCTTGAAAGCGTCAGAGAAATTCTTACCAAGCTCCTAATTATCTCTGGACTTTCATATCGTGCGTATTGAAGCATAAACATTAGGGAAAATCTTACCAAGCTCCCAAATATCTTTCGGTTTGACTCTGAACCTGTCGCCCAAGTCGGCGGCGTGAGCAGACTCGTCGCTGGATATGTACGGTGCCTCCTCTGCCTCGTCTGTGTCTTCCGATATCTCACTTATATCATCCCTCCATCTAGTGTCGTCGTGATATACCTGAGTGGAACAATCTGTTTTAAATTCTAAAAGGGTATGTTTAAAGAGAATACTCAGTTTGGTTATCAGGGGCAGTGCAGTAAAATTAATCAATAATAAAATCTTCTATATTGATATTTGTTTCATTTTTAATTATTCGCTCAAAAGAAATTGCTCACTCAAATCAAAACAAATTCACAGTTATACAATTTAATTATAATTATGTTAAGTTTATTTCATTGTGTTTTTATAAATATTCAGACTTTGGTTGCACTATGCATTTAACTGGGATTGTCTGACTGTTATGTTGGTTAAATAGTACTTTTCTAGACATTATTATTTATTAATTTCATGAATGTTTACAAATTTTACAATTTTATACATAGAATTAGCATTAGATTCAAAATTCTCATAAAATGGAACAAATTGACCGTAAGAATGAGCGTTTTGTTTCACGATATTAACTGTTCTTGGAACCGCATTCTTGTACGTTCAAAATAACTATTCGGCCAATATTGCTTGGGAAGTATCAATAAATCAATGTCTGTTATTAAACTGTTTCATGAAACGTCAAGACTTTGTAGTTACACACAAAGTTTAAACTGCACTTTGTCTTTACCGTAAATTAACTATGTTACTCAATTAAAACAGTTCCCATATCATATTTTTACCATTTTGTTAACGTGCGCATAAAATAATATCGAATTTCGTTGTGATAATATCTAATACCGAATATTCCTTTATACATAAATAGAAATTACTTGATTTACTATAACTAAAATTTAAATATAGCTTTTAAAATAATAGCTTCGTATAAAATCACTCGCTCAGACATGACTAGATTGAAACGTGAGTTTATATAAACGATTTTTTTTAGATTTGTTGTTTGATATTTTTTAATCACCGTCACTTTAATTTCACACTCTTAACACATAAAGATCATCAAATTGAACTGCTTTAAATTAACCTTTTTCTTTCTCGCGCTTTGTGAACTTTTCCTAGAAGACATCGCGTCTCTTCGTTCCGGCCGAGCTTAGCGAACTCATCAAAACGCAAGTCCGCACCGAAAGCACACAACACCATACTGAAGTAATCGTTATCCCGTTGAAATTAATTTGGAAACATCAACAAAGCTTCGTATTCAATCAGAATATACTTATGACCGATGTTTAATTGAAAGTATTTTCCCCAAAAATCGTCCAGACAATTGCGTAGCCAGGTACGTCAGCGTGCTTCCCACACAATAACTTTTAAAAGAGTTTAAAAGTATTTATGCCATGTCCCACTTATATCGCAGATTGGGTCATAAATGTTGTGTCACATCTATAAAATAGAGGATATGATGTCTTTAGTGCAGACAAAACATTGTTAAACAAACTCTGCTTGCCTGTTTTCAGAAGATCGAGGAATACCTACTTATTACTCACGTAGCGATAACGTAAACAATTACCCATCTATTTTTATTTATAATACCTTGGAGAGTTTTAACCTACACTATCTAATACTAAGGATTAATGGTAACCTGGCCCATAATGCTCTGCATTAAACAATGCATGCGAAGGTGCCGATATTACATTTTTTTAAAGTTAAAGCTTGCCAATCTTATTGCAACCTATCTTTATGAAAACTAGTTGAAATACCTCCAATCTAAAATGAAAATGTTTAAATTTTGCTAAAAGCACCTTAAAGAAATAAATAATAAATGAAACACAATGAAACGTAATGAAGGTAGAGGGGCAGGTAATGTAATTTAATTAAATCCAATAAAAAAAGCTTGACATAAGTATTTAAATGAATTGACAGATTTTTTTAATACCATGAAAACCTTGCCGATTTTTGCCTCTTCAAAATAAAAGGTCATTGAAATATTTTATCCCTAATTAGTAATGCTGCAATCTGTGATCAATAAATATTAATACAAAACAACTACTAAAGAGGGCGGCCGAATGAAATCATGTCATAATTTAACTAAAACCATATGCTTGCCGTTTCGGAGTGGGCGCGCAAACAATTGTATCGAACTTCCAATATTAGCCCGACATTACCACACACTGCAAGCGCTAGTTATTACCGTACAAAATAAATTCCCATGAGCTGCAACCGCCAAAACCTCAAAAATTGACGTCGGGCTCTAATGGAATTTGAAAAATTAGCTGACCTTTCATGCTTCGATTGGCTTTTCCTGTTATTTGTTATTAAAGTAATAAAAAGTTATTTTATCTTCTAGGTTGATCAAAGTTAGTCAGGTGCTAAATTCCATCAAAATTGATTGTCGTTTCGATTTTTATGACATTAAAGTCTATTAAAAATACTATGTATTCCCTGAAATGACAAATCCCACATACAATTCGGTACAAATACTATGGTTGGGGCTAGCTCGGTTTACCTTAATGTCTTCTGTAGTTTGGTGTATTACCCTCGAAATAACTATCTTTTAGCTAATTTTTATATAATTTGAACTGGTGTATGTTTAATTTCGATTTTGTTTCTTAGTATTGAGGTAAATCGCTCTAGCCTACGTCTATTTTAGCCTTTGTTTAGACATGCGTCTAACTGACGAGTGCGCGCATTCTTACTTTTCTACGAAAGAAACTACCCTTTTTGTAACCTTTCAAAAGCATAATCTAAAACCGTGTAGAGGTATCGAATCAAAAAGGTTCTTTCGCGCCAATATATCTAATTATGGCAAACTCCCTTTAAAATATTTCGGGAACTGGTCACCAAACCAATGCGCTGTTAACATTAAATTATTTATTTTCTTCTATAGAACTTTAAGCCCATGCCTAGTTGACTGTTTTAGAAATAATATATTACCACAGCAATTCCCGCCTGGAATTTCGGGTATTTAATACTATCCAATTCTATTTTTATTTAAATAGCCGTCTTGAAATGTTTGTCATGCTACATCTAAACTTACAATTTTATAATATTAGGGTAGGTTTACATACCTGTGTCACTCCATCTATGATCGTGTCACACAACATTATTCCTTCTTAGTTACCCTTTAC
Organism: Erynnis tages; assembly: GCA_905147235.1. NCBI lineage: Eukaryota > Metazoa > Arthropoda > Insecta > Lepidoptera > Hesperiidae > Erynnis > Erynnis tages. The sequence goes on from LR990087.1 coordinate 5,265,729, forward strand.
ATTGAAATATTCCGGAACGACATTCGATTTATGAATGGTAATTTAGACTATTCAGTCCGCTAAATATTTTTTATAAATTTATAAATAATGTATTTATTCTGGCACCAATGGTGACCCAATTTTTCTGTAGGTAGATACCAAGAGACCGGATATCATCATACAGAAACATTTGCCGATACTGTCCCAGAAATTATCCAGATTGCTTATGATTTCGTGAATTATAAATATTATTCGGCAGTAAAAGTGGAAGAATCTTGAACGATGATACTCGCACTAACAATGATGTTGGGATTCAAGACAGATGGCAAATAACGCCGAATGCCTATTCTCCTGGTGATGCGTTTTATAATATGCTTGGAAGAATCCTTGGAGCGCAAAGTTTAACAATGGCAATCTCAATATTTTGTTAACAAATGATGTTTCATGATTCCTTATGAATGGTGTTCAAAAGCTTCCACACTATCATCACTTTTATAGATCACTGTCACAATTAATGCTTCACAATGAACATACATCTCACCGTCTGACCACGGATTTACTCAAGAGCAAACTGCCTGTTCCCTGGCCACTCGCGTTAACATGTTAGAAATACAAATAAAGTACTGAGAACACAGAAGTATGTAATTACAGCTATCGTTATAATAACGCGTTTACTTTGTTCTTTCAATTATAATATATGAACGTTTGTAATTCTATTTCTATTAGAACATTGTGTACCCACGAGATTCCTTGTGATCATTTGGTAGGTTTATTTATACATCAAAGCTTAAATATTTTGCGCTAGATTCAGGTTTACAAATGTCGTTGTTTCTTTATTCTCCTTTTGTTAAGAAGTTAGTTATAATGTTACTATATATCTTAGTTAGTAAGTACTTAGTGACTACTATGATTTTTGGGATTTCTCAAAGTCATCTCTGGAAAAATCCTTATTGGTGTTTGTGGTCTTTAAATTATATAATTTGAACAGTTTCATAGAATTGTATCAAATCATCTTATCATAGAAATTACTAAAACTATGACACATTCCGTAAGGGAACACTAAAAGCTTCTCAATCTTATTTTTTTAACATTTTTACACTGAAACTTCTCAACGTATATAATTATTTCTTTCAAGGCCTGTCAGTGATTTAACCCAACATACAACTCACTTACTTATATTAATTTTTCAAATGTAAACTAGTTTAATTGACGTAACAGTACTATTTTCCTGGCATGAGCTGACTAATTTGTTGACATTAAGACAAGATTTTGCCATTTCAACAGCCCACACCATCTTATGTATTTTAAACTAGCTTTTGCCCGCGACTTCGTTCACATGAACTTTAGGATTTGATCAAGAGCGAAGTAAAACAATCCTGATTTAAAATTTTGTATTAAAAAAATCCCAATCGAAGATAGGTACTGCTATGTGAAGCAGTAGGATCTTTATGTCTTTAATTTCTTTTACGGAGTGCTTATTAAAGAAAAAATTTCTAAGACTAAGATGGTAACTGCAATTTTAACCTTTATGAGATTTTATATTAATTTGGTAGTCCACGGGCTTAACACGGGCTTAAATGTCTATTGCATAATCCACACACACAATCCACAGCACAGAGTTAAAACTCCATCTGAGTCGATGCATTAATTTTATATTTTCTTAACAGATCGATGTAGGTAACCATTATTTCAGATTGGAGCCGATGGCGCTAACTCCGCAGTGCGCAAGGCTATGGGGGTCCAGTATCTGTCTTGGAACTACGACCAAATGGGCCTCGTCGCCACTTTACTCTTAGCTGAGGTAAGTGTAGGATTGCAAACAATCAATCACTTAAATTTATTTGATAGATGACAAAAGTTATTTGGAATCCGTATCCGCCATTCTGATTCTGATTAATTCTCTCGTGATTAATTCCTCATATTTATCAGCAATCAGACTCTTAGTTAGAATCAGAATGGCCGATATTAAAAACAATCTGATTGTTGAATCAGACTGACCATTTTTAATTTTTGTTATTTCTCTGCCTTAAGTTTTTATTATACATTATGTATTTTGAAAGCATGATTTTATGAAGTTTTTTTCAGTATAAAAATTTACAATATTTTTTTCATCCCAACTATTCGCTACGTTCTACTAAAGAAATTTACTCTACAATCCCTCACTTTGCTCTGGATTCAATAAACGCGCTCGCCGTAAAAATATCATTTTGCTCCCTTGTGATACAATCTACTATTATACTTTTATAATATGATTTTTTTACACAGTGAAATTTTAACGTTTGACTAAAAGCATAAAAGAATTTGATTGTTTTGATTTCAGGAGACAGAGAACACGACAGCGTGGCAAAGGTTCTTACCGACGGGTCCAATAGCCTTATTGCCTCTGGACTCCAGAAGGAGTTCGCTGGTGTGGTCCACCTCCAACGCCCACGCCAAGGAACTCCTCAACCTACCACAAGAACAGTTTGTTGACGCTCTTAATGATGCTTTGGTATGCTTTCCGTTAATTTTTCATCGTAAAATTTATCTCTATAAATTTCGAGGGTAGTATAGGTACTTACATTAAAAATGAAAGTATAGCTCAAATTTCAAGATAAGACGGTAAACAAACATACTCTTCAAGCCTCTTGTTCTATTCATGGATGTGTGTTGCCGAGGATAAAAGAAATAGGGACATTAATGCAAAACAATATTCTTACTTCTGCTTTAGTCCTGTCTAAGTTTGAACTGAATTGTCCTGCTCTTTAGAGATAACTGAAACTCAGGTAACCTGCAGGAGTGTTGGCTACTTCTTTATTGCTTCAAATATATAAATAGAGCCACAGTAGCTCATCTATGAAGGTATCTTACCACTACCTAACCAGTCATGAAGCTGCTTCATTGAAGCTGCATTCTTCATATCTCGTGTTTCGGTTGGGGAGATGTGGCTGCCTAAATATTTGCCTTAATTTGTGGCGAACATGTTAATTCCCCGTATCTATGGTCATGACTTTGTCAGAGAGGACGTCTATCCCATTTAGGGTTGAACATGGGCCAATGAACGTGTTCCAATGACCACTCAACATCAGGTCTCTGTGCCCGTTTGCAACTCTGTTACAAAAAAGACTGGCAAAAAAAACTAAAACACTTAATTGACACAAGTTTCTTTGGTTTCCAGTGGAAGCAGTACCCTCGCAGCAGCAGCGTGGAGGCCTGCATGTCCTGGGTGGGGACCTGGCTGAAGAACCTTGGGCTACCAGACGGCGCCCAAAGACAGTTGCCTCCGAGCGTTTGTGATATTGTGCCCGGGTCCAGAGCTGCTTTCCCGCTCGGCTTCGGTCACAGTATCCGGTATATCGCGCCTGGTGTCGTTCTTGTTGGGTGAGTATCGTTTCTTAGGTACTATGCATAACCCATTAATGGCCCACTGTGGATCGGAAACCTACAATGAAAAGGAGATCTAAACCTTAGTCCACCACGCTGGTCAGATGCGGATTGGTGGAACCTCGTCTATAAGGTACTAACTGCCGTACACAGAGACGTTCATTAACGTTAATGGTTCATTATGAAAATAACGATGACACTTATGTCAATACGAATAAAGACGATTTTATTTGTTTGTTAATGAACATTACGTTAAATGACGTCTCTGAGTGCGGCCGTAAGCTATATTTATATCTACAGACATTGAGCGTGTCAGACGGTTTTGATTTGCTCTATCATGTTTTCCGATCAACGTTAGTCAATTTCTGGCGTGCCGGTGTCTGTAGATGAAGAGATAAACTAAAGACTACTGTTTGACATCCTATATGGCCAGTTTCAATAACATATTGTTGGTGTAGATAGTTTGGTTACGAAGCAACAACTGTTATTTCAAAGCAAATAAGGATGTCTCAGCAACCGATCTGTCTATTCCGAAGATATGTTATTGCAACCGGAGGTACGATTTTTGAGCCTTAGACCTTGCATCAGTATATTAGACATTTGATGTCTATGGGCTGCAATAACCACCTAATATCTGTGGGCATGCATCATCATGCTACTTATAAACTGGCATTATAAAAGTCAATAATTAATTTATATTGCAGAGACGCCGCACACAGAGTCCATCCGTTAGCCGGACAAGGAGTCAATTTAGGCTTTGGAGATATTAAGGAATTGACAGATCTTCTAGCGGAATCTATTTACACTGGTTTAGAAATTAGTAAGTATATAACGTTACATTATATCTCACGGTGTTGCTTTTATCAAGACGATGATGACTGGCCGCCATGAACGTAAGATGGACAAATAATAATCACAATAGTTATAATAAATGCTACATTCACAGGCTTTGTGATGTTTGGTTATTTTAGTTAAATACAATTTAAAGTTTTCAAACCGGGATCATTCGGGATTTTCAGGTCACCCTGCCTGGTTGGAAAAATACGAGAGTGTCCGTCAAAGGCATAACGTGCCAACGCAGCTGGGAATCGACGCACTGAGCCGCCTCTACGCCCTCGACCTTCCGCCCCTAGTGCTCGTCAGGAGTGTGGGCTTGCAGATCACCAACGCATTGCATCCTCTTAAGGTGAGAGGACAACCCCTGATTAACTCTAAATCTTCATTCGTGCTGACAACAGTTTCTCACTTAAAACAACAGCAAGCTATCTACTATTTTACTTCCTGTGGCCTTTATCTTTCCATGAATTTAAATATCCATCAACATTGTCATTAGTAAACCGTATACGCTTATTTTCTGTAACTTCAGATGTGAATAAATAATCATTATTTGGAAAAACAAAAAAAAAATCTGCAATGTTTTTCGAAAAATGTTCTATTTTTTGTTAAGAGCTTTTATGTCATTGTTTACATGAATATTTGGGTTGACTCAAGTGGCCTGTTGAGTCCATTGTTGTACATTCTGTTCTAATAGAGGCTGCTCGTTCTGTTCTAAATATTTGATTGGAACAGCTTCCTGTTTCCTTGAGTTTATCGAACCATTATTGATTTTTTTAATGTACATATTTTAAAACTTTATTATTAATAATATTTATATTTATTGAAAAAACATTTTTTTCAATTAATTATAAACAATTTTTATAATTAATTGAAAAAAAAAAATTAATTTTTATTTTGAAATAACTTAAATTATTGCGAAAAAAAAATTTTGTTATAAAACTTATATTTAATCTTATCATTTATCACAAAAAAATTGTGTTATACCCAATTGGTAGGAGGGTACTTTACTCCTTTCTACTCTTTGCGAAGCCTTTGCGGTCCCTGTACGAAGACCTCTTTTTCCCCATCGGTTATTGGTTGTTCAAACGATGTAGCTCAAACGAACAAAATTCCTACTTTATCTGTATATCTATACTTTAACTGATAAAGATAGTAATTTATGTTAGCATTTGTTGATTATTAGAAAATCTACATATAAGAACATACTGATAAATAACTGTATATCATGACTAACTCCATTGCTCACTGAGCTGCTTTAGGCTTGTGCTTTTCATTTGACTGACAATAAAAAGATATTTTTTCAATGTCCTAAAACCATTGCTCATTACGTTGCTTGTGGCGATATAGAGTTAGTAACATAAAATAACATTATAAATAGTCATTAATTCCAAAATTTAGGTTTTCTAACTTCAACATTAACACGTAATAAATAATAAAGTACTATTAATAAAAAATAATTAATATTAAATATAAGTATAGCAGCAACTAATAAAAAGTTAAGTAATTAGTAAAAGTAATAAACTTTAAATTAGTTAAAGCTTAAGGCATTAGTTAATCCTTTCATCATCTCGAACTTAACTAAGTAGTTAAGCTTTACTAATTAAACTAATCAGCTATTTACTTCATTACTTTTGTGATCATATTATTGTTATCTGATAAATGATTACTGTATTTTTTGATAATAACGAATTTTAAAGATTAATATTGGACAAATAAAATTGAAATAACAAAATTAGAAAAATAAAAAAAAATAGTTTACTGATCTTATTTTTTTGTAATTGCGAAATATAAAATAAAGAAGAAATGAAAATACATAATGTAATTACTACCCGTAAAGCAATCAATTCTGTCTGATGATGAGAAGGATATAGGCTTTAATCCACCATGCTACCCTAAAGCGTTTTAGAAATATGCACCACCTCTTCAGCTTCTAATTATAATCAAATGTTCAGAAAATTCATAACACTATTTAACTATTAAACGGCAAAATATATTGTTTCAGAAACTAATTATGTCACATGCGGCGACGTAAGGATATAACAATTTAGTAACGTATTATAGAAGATTGGATGGTACCTGTACCTACTTAATGATGTATAACGGACTGTCTCAACGATTGTGAAGTACAAGCGAAAGTGTTGTGTAGTTATGAATAAAGTTTAATAAAGTATTATTTATTAACCTGAAAGAATTTTATTTACATCTTATGTTTAATTCTTACTAACAAAACGAGCGACGTAGAATCCTTCAGATTTCCTGAACCAAAAGTAAAAAATAATTTTCTGAGTGGATATGTGATGTGTGATTCATTATTTATTGACAATTATAATATAAACGTGTTTAGTTGAGTTACCTAAAGAGCAATAAATTTCCTAAAATTACATGAATGACTATTGTAAAATATCTAGGCACCGATAAAAACGATTAAGAAATATATCGTACCTACATGTAACAGTAACAAACATACATGTTAGGTACCTAGAACAGAGTAACAACATAAAAAAAGGAGTAGTAAAGAAATGTGCTTTTTAGTCCAAAACCGTTGAACTTTTTTAATTCACCCTTTAGAAAACGACAACAACATCAGGTCGACGCTAAGTTGAAGTAGGTACAAAAGATAACCAGTTTCTGGTGTGACACGCTCACTGATCACACAGCTAGTTCCGTTTCGGTTCCACGGCCGCCTTCGATATCACTTACCTATCTTCCGTATGTAATCGTATTCATTGCCCCTTCGTAGTAATGTACTCGTAAATGTAGCAAACTATAAAACTAGTTCTCATGTCGCTTTAGGTACATACTCAATAGTATTTCGTATAATTATATGTAGATGTAATAACTAATTAAATTGAAAATTAAAAAAAACCCCGACACCATAACGACAATTTTCATTGAACATATTATTTTGTAATGTGCACATGATGCGCTTTCATTTGAGACCCCACTCGATTATATTTACAGACATTCGGACATTCGGTTATTCTTCCCCACTTTCGGCCCCACAACTTTTAAACGACTCAACCGATTTTCATCAAACATGCCTAAGAACACTCGGCTGTAACTCACCTTTCATACAAAAAAAAACTAAATTGAAATCGCTTCATCCGTTCGCGAGCTACGTATTCCGGGAGCCAGTAACAGATTTACATGACCAAGTTCCTCCCGATCGAAAATTCCTGAGATGCATAAGGGACTTATACTATGAATACTAGTGGCCGTCAGCTGCCACTCCGATGGTGGGTTGGGCCGTGGCACCCTCCCAAACATGCAGAAAAAAAAATTTTTTTCAGTCATTTCCTCTCATTTGAAAATACATTCAGATTATAGTTTATCTAGTACTTTAAAAGAAAAACATCGTCAGCTGACCATAACGCGGTGGATTATACGTCAGCTGGCTCCTTGAACATGAGAAAAAAAATTTTTTTTTCAGTGATTTCCTCTCAACTAAAAATTTACCTGGTGATAGTTTATATGCTACTATGAATGAAAATTAACGTCAGCTGGCTGTATCTCGGTGGAAAGTTCGTCAGCTGGTACCTTGAAAGGGGTAACGCAACAGCATCTATGACCTACTGAATCTTATCAGCTGACGACTTTTCCCTTTACTTACAGGTAGCTGATGTTTTTTATTATTTACTAGAGTATTTTAACAATTCTCATAACAATTTTCATCCGGGAGGAAATAACGTTTTTAAGTTATTACCGTCTTCAAAAAAGGAGGTTATCAATTCGACACGTTTGTATGTAATATTCTCAGAACCGCACAATTTTTACATATTATGTTGGTCTATTACGGCTTCCAAACAAGAATACCAAATTTCATAGGTGTATGTATGTATGTATGTATGTAGATATGTTTGTCCTCGCATATCTCCGAAACTAATTGACGGATCGTGTTCTTTCTTTGTTTTTTGTTTGTTTGTATTTTGTTCAACTTAGGGAATGGTAAAAATTTCATCAAAATCGGTCCAGTAGTTATCGTGATATGGACTTTAAACTAAAAAATACGAAATAAAATAATTAAAAAAAAATAAACCGACATCAAAAAAGTATAAAATAAAATTTGTTACATAGTTTAGGCCTACTATTTTTGAGGTTGGTGCCTAAATATAACAATAGAAACAAAATACTTGATACTAAAGACACCAACCTCAATAAATAGTACTTAGCGCGCGCGAATGATAACTATTTATTAAATTATAGCGACAGCGACTCTGATTGGGACGAAGATTAGTTAACACTGCTATTTGACTGACCTGTTGGTCTAGTGATAGTGGTTAGCGACCCTAACCACTACGCCAGAGGTCGTGGGTTCGATTCCCACCCAGGACAAATATTTGTGTGATGAGGGTGAGTGATGAGATTGTTTACCAAATAAGACAAGAGAATAAAAATTAACTGTAGTGTTTAATTACTCTATGAGCGTGTTAATATAGTAACAGTTCAGTATAAGATAAACATGCCGAACGTATTACCTTTTTGTGTCTTTTGTAAAAAAACTAATGGTCAGTTAAAATTATTTAGCGAAGATAAAGTTTAAAGTCCATATCACGATAACTACTGGACCGATTTTGATGAAACTTTTACCATTCCCTAAGTTGAACAAAATACAAACAAACAAAAAACAAAGAAAGAACACGATCCGTCAATTAGTTTCGGAGATATGCGAGGACAAACATATCTACATACATACATACATACATACACCTATGAAATTTGGTATTCTTGTTTGGAAGCCGTAATAGACCAACATAATATGTAAAAATTGTGCGGTTCTGAGAATATTACATACAAACGTGTCGAATTGATAACCTTCTTTTTTGAAGACGGTAATAACTTAAAAAACGTTATTTCCTCCCGGATGAAAATTGTTATGAGAATTGTTAAAATACTCTAGTAAATAATAAAAAACATCAGCTACCTGTAAGTAAAGGGAAAAGTCGTCAGCTGATAAGATTCAGTAGGTCATAGATGCTGTTGCGTTACCCCTTTCAAGGTACCAGCTGACGAACTTTCCACCGAGATACAGCCAGCTGACGTTAATTTTCATTCATAGTAGCATATAAACTATCACCAGGTAAATTTTTAGTTGAGAGGAAATCACTGAAAAAAAATTTTTTTTTCTCATGTTCAAGGAGCCAGCTGACGTATAATCCACCGCGTTATGGTCAGCTGACGATGTTTTTCTTTTAAAGTACTAGATAAACTATAATCTGAATGTATTTTCAAATGAGAGGAAATGACTGAAAAAAAATTTTTTTTCTGCATGTTTGGGAGGGTGCCACTGCCCAACCCACCAACGGAGTGGCAGCTGACGGCCACTAGTATTCATAGTATAAGCCCCTTATGTATTTTACGAAGTTTCTCTCGAGAGGAAATGATTGACCGAAAATGCACCTGGCTCCCGGACTAACGGTGCCACGACAGAATCACAGACAGACACGTCAAACTTATAACACCTCTTCTTTTGCGTTGGAGGTAAAGTAATGTTAAATACAACATGCGTACCATGGATGCGTACCTTAAAAAACAAACAAAAGCAATATTTCGCAAATAATTCTACGAAGTCATTTCAAAAACAACGCAGATAACTATGAGAATTCAGATAACGAGTATTTACAAGAAGAATTACTATAGTTAGTTGGTAAAGTGGGTACCTACCTACAGGCATGTTTACGGAATTCTATTGTTCACAAGGAGTTAGAAATGTCTGATATAGGACAAAAACAAAGCATAGAATCCGTAATACTACCTGAATGCGCCGTTTTGGTTCAGGTAGACGAAAAAATTCAACAATGGTTGAAATAGAAAAGTAGAATTTGTAGTAATGTATCAGGCGTATCTTTATGTTCCTTAGCTATGAGTATAAGATTTGATTGTAAAGAATAGAGAGTTAAGTAGGTACCACAGTACCTACCTACTAAATACAAACAAAAAATAACCGTAGACCCCGAAGTAGGAAGGTAACAACAGTTGGACTGTATCCAATTCCTTTATAGATTTAAATGAGGAAGTTTTGGAAAATGGGTGGCAGTAGTTATATAAAGGTGTTTCTGTATTTAATGAAACCAACATTTGATTTACATTTTACATATTGACGATAGAATCTGAAGTGAACGTGGTATGGTGACAGTACCTACCGTCCTACATCAACATAAAATTAATTATGAATGTAGGTAGGTACCCATATCTATTGTAGGTATGTACCTGCCTACTCGTTTATCTGTTAAGAAATCTCAGTAGTACCTATGACAATATTATTTATCTTTCATAAATAGAAAGATAGCGTATCAACACAGATATAAGGTAGGTACCTACCTCTACTTATGTCATGTCATGACATAAGTAGATAATGCCGCGTTGGGCTCACGAATAAGTCTCTAAATTTCTAGCCAGTTTATACAAATTTTAAGCCATTTAACTATTCATGAAGTTATTGGATGGGTGTACTCTGGAAAGCATAATTTAAAACACAATATATATATATATAATTATATATTACTTTTTAAAAATCATTTCTATATAATTTTAATAAATAACGGAATTTCTATGAATTACACTAAGACAGAGACGATTAAGAAATTGTAATAAATTATTCTTTGTAAATTATTATATTAAAAGACGAGTTTTATAGGTACTTGTATTATTATTTTACTACTGTTCAAAAGGAGCCCCTGTGCTATTTCAACGCATCCTGTGTGGGAAAGTTCGTTATATCCGTCGATATATTTTAAGGGCAAAACGAGGTCGTTTTACTGTCATTATAATAGCAGAGGGGCGAACGCTGCAACCGGCGCAGCTGCAAGTCGATCGACCAGTTGGCGGCTTGGCGCCCCGACGGGGTGAGACGAAGGGGGAGGGAAGGGCGAGCTTCACGCTGTGGTGAATCTTGTGACTTGTGATATAAAAACGCGCAAGCAAAAATGAACTCTATTATTAACAGGAAATTCCCAGAACATTCCATACTACGTACCTATGTCGTTGACGCTGTTGACTCAACTTCATGACCGAACAATTAGTCATCACGTCATCAGACTTACAGCTAAATTGCTTTCCAAATATTTTTGTCTGATAGGCACTACATACTTGATGTTAATAATGTTCCTAATTATTTTAAATTTAATGAGATACCTACATATTACAAGTAAATCATCATCGCGGATCGCCTTAGTTTTCGCCATAGAACACAGAAGTTTTCGCTATGATTTCGTTTGCCTGGTTTTCAGACACTAGTTTTTGGTGTAGTAAGAAATAAAAGGTAGGTATTGTACATTATTAAATATAATATTGTAGGTTAAACTTAGCCTTTAGCCTGTGTTCAAAATTTAGTCCAAATCGGTTCATCTGTTTTTGCGTGAAAGATGGAAAAACAAATATGTAATAAATATCCATCCATCATATGAAAGGTCCATTTGAAAATGCGTAATTCTGCCTGTCTTCAGACATGTGTGAATGTGATGAAATCTTTCCATTATTTTCATTCGGCTCTAGTCAGAGGATTAAATTGAACATTTGCACACATAGGTGTCTTCTAAGAATTTATGAACACAGTCCCACAGCTATTTTTGTTTACTTAGGGATTCCCATCAAGATAATTGATTTTTGAGGCGAACGACAGATAGGTCTTCTAGGTTCAGTGAAGTGTGTTTTTTGGGCTGCTTTACTTGGCTGTATTTTCGATTGTAATTATTAATTTGACAGAATAAAGCCATAAACCAGTAGTAGGAAAGATGTATAAAAACCTAGTTCTATTCATCCTAATATCGTTTAGGCACCTCACACATGAATTAAGGTTCATAAACAGGTTCATACATAGTCACACTAGTAACACATCCAAGTTCGGCTTCAGATAGGACTCCTGTACTAGTCAACGATGGACCAAAGTGTCAGGGGTTGCAGTCACCCCTGAACATCAAGTTCTCGGTAGCGATTTAGCTTTAATATGCAAAAATATTTTCTCCTTAGCCCCTTTAAGACATGTGGTGGTACATCGACCTTTAAAATTTAAAGCATAAGATTAAAAATTATAGCTAAGTAGATTTTTAACGCTCGATAACTTAATTATGTCAAAACAACGTTTGCGGGGTCAGCTAGTAGTAACATAAAATAGAATCGTCGAGAAAATCCGATTGTAGGCCGCCTAATGTTCTATTCTCTGAATTTCTCTGGCTTCCCCGTACCAGCGTACCTACATTTCGTATTGATCGACCCCCCTCTCCTCCGCTACGGCCCCTTGGCTCGGATCGGATCAACATCCTCCCCCGTGCCCCTTCACTTTACCGCCCCCCTCCCCCGCTCTCCTAACCAAGAATTGTCGCTGCGTTCGGATACTTGTATGAACTATTTTTTAAATATAAATTGCCTAACCAATGGAGCATTTTTTCTTTTTCAGTACCTACCTAAATGTGAATGTCGCAATGTAAATGTGAATGTTAACAAAGACCAAAGACTGAAGCCCATGAGCAGCTAAGTTTTTAAATAAACTTTTAGCAAACAGTTTTCCATAAGCATGTAGAAAAATAATACCTATCATGGTAATATACCTATGGTAGAAAATTTATAAATGCCTACTAATTTCTAAAAGAAAAATATAATGTTGCGATATTTTATAGTGAATTTTTATCTAGCAAAATATTATAAAAATATTATTGACTTATTTTATTATGATTCTATCTATAAAGAAAAGGCAGCATGTCAAGCTCAGCTCCATCAAGCATTATGTCATTGTTATTTAGCAAAACAAAGTGTTCTTTCGGATATCAATAATTGAATTTTGACTTTTAAAACTATCCTAGTACGGTATTAGAGAATATTGAAGAGGAACTTAATTTTTTATATTTCTACGTATGAGCCACGGATCTTTCAATTAGGGGTTTATCAGCTATTTATATCAATAGTATGTAGATCTATATAAAATGTTATTATTATATTAAAATATGAAATGTTTTCATTGTAAATAATTATGAATTAATTTGCAATTATATTTGAGCAAAACTTAATCTCAAGCAAGTTGACCACATAACATAATTTTGAGTTTATAGGTAAATTATTATTGAAATTTATTAATGTTACAGCGAGTATCCGAAACGTGAGTATTGATCTACGCCATTGCGCCCTCGAAATGCGTCGAACGCCGCCATTTTGTCCCAGCAAATGCGCAGTTGGTGCCGTGCTATAAAAGGCCGCCATGACATCACCGCCCCGTTATTAAAATTCTCAACGTGGTGAAGTGTGGACGTCTCAGTGTTGTGAAGTGAAAAAGAAGCTCTTCATCTAGTCAATTGTGCCTGTTCGGATTCAGGTGTGTACCATTCTCACCCGCAATATATTAAACCTATAGCCCACATAAAAATGGGCTATAGTGTACAAGAAAAATCTGTCGTTGACTTTTGTGAAAGTAAAGCAGAATCCCTTTCTAGCTGGGTCCGTAAAGTTAAATGTAAATCATTAAATGCTAGAACAAAGAGAAAGCGTGATCTGCGCATAATCGCCATTTTGAGTAACTCCCTGTCCCGAGCCGAGAGCGAGCTCATATCGAAACAAAGAGAACGTGCTAGAAGGTGGGCACAAATGCAAGCTGATCTCGGATTGTGCAATAAGGAAGAAGAAATGGCCAAGCAGCAACGAGAGAAAATAGATAACTTATGGAAGAATGATCTCAGCGGGCTCGATAGTTTTTTTAAAGAATTAGACAATGTCAAACCTATAGCTAGTGTAGGGTGATAACAAAAGTGATATTTTTGTTTGTATCTGTGATATATGCAGGATGTTTTTCTAAATTACAGTCCCATTGCGTTTCGCGTGGGTCTGCATCCGACGGCCGCCATCTTGGTTGCCGCTGGGGCGTGGTAGCTGCTAACTGCAAAATGGGTTTGTAACGGTATCATGCATTTATTTAGTTAATTTTCCTAGCAAATTGTAAATAAAATATAAAATTAGTTAATTATTTCAGTTTACTGTTGAAAAATAGTCAATTGGAAGTTTTGACTTTTATTCATATTGAATAAGAATATTGTAACATATGTTTAAGTATGAAAATAAAAGAAATTTAAAAATTTGCGTGTTGAATTTCATTTTCTTCTTCTTTGTCTATTGTTATTTCACCCACAATGTATTATTCCATGAGTCATCGTCGACACATCGCCGAGAACGTGGCTGTCGCGTGCGGGGCGGCCAGACGCGGAAACTTTCGAGCCGTTCGAGGAGACTTCGTGCTGTCTTATCGGGGTTGCTGCGTATCACGCCACCTACAGCATCTGCCCCACTCGACATGCGTTAAACGCCGTGCGAACATGAATAAATCCCAGGTGTCAGCCCACACTAGGTAACCGTTAGGAAATTGCGCCATAATTTCTCAGATGTAATCATAAAACCTATATAACGTGACGAGACATGTAAACGCCTGCCTACAGGCGCGATATTCGTATACTTGTTTTGTGTTTGGAGCCCAGATACCTGCTAATATCTAGCTGCGGAGCATACTGCCCGACCTGGCTTGGGCCCGAACATGCTCTACCGCGCGGGTGACGCGTTTTGATTCTGCGCTAGCTGATCGCACGCTAGAAGAGTGAGGTGCTGGTGAGTCTATGTTATTAAATAATGAAAAAGTTGTTTGTTATTTTGCCCAGACCATACTTTGGGCGATCCTTTGTCCTTAACATTCCACTCTCGCAGAAATCGACGATGTTCCTGGCATCCGAAGCTACTGTGGAAGGATGACTGAAGCGTAATGACTCACTCACTCGCTGACCTCGTAAAAGCGACTAATGAACATGCGTCATGCCGCGATGAGAGCTATGGGTCACATTCCAGGTCAGGCCTCATTATACGTAGATGAAACTAAACATGGAACTGATAGGTATAATAAGTATAAAAGTGTAACAAAGCAAATCCACGGAACTGAAGCGATAAAGAAAAAAACCAGACGATCTGTGGGCTGATGCGCGACGTGAACCTTCTCTACAATCTTAATGTTGATTTCTATCTTCAGTAGGGATTAATAATATACAATTTCTACGCATAAATACATAGATGTAAAGGGACGTGAATAATGAAAAGAGAATAGGGATCTTATATATGGATCTTTTATAATTTATGGTGAGTTAAATAAATCTTTAGAAAATTTTCTAACTAACATACATAATGATAAAATACCTGCGATGAAACTGATGAAATCCATAGGAATTTCTTACATTTAATTGATCTGGGGCAAGTCATTAATTTGATTTGTGTGTACATTTCGCAGCTAACTGGATGCAGTGAACCTGGTGAAAGTGACCGCGTTCATGATCCTTATCTTCTCTGAACTGAAGTTGAATGGAAGAGGCTAGACAATTTCCATACAATTTACCGAATTATCTTCTTTCCACAAATGATTTTCTACAATATATTTTGGTGGCAAACTGGTGCAACCGCTGTTACAAACGAAATTCATTTAAAATGGAATACGTTATATTCGTGAAACACAAAATATTCTATCATTGGCAACATATGACATGAATGGCCGCTGAGAATGACCGAAGTGACAATTAGGTAAGTGGTCATTCTTCTATCGTAGATCTAGTGCTGGTAACGAAACTAATTGACTTGAAAGGTTTGTATTTTCACAGATTGCATTCTAGATATCATGCTTCAATGATCATCAGTCCTGTACCTATTCCTAAACCGCAATCCGTGAGGAATACAAGCTATACATACACTTATTAGTTTCCTTACTTGTGCTGGACCTTGGAATTAATCTTACATCGTAAACTTTCAATATTTCAGATCTAAATGGCGTTTAACCAAAATTACCACTGAAGTGAATGTTATGTACCTATAATAGCGCACAATAAAAGTATTTTTAAAATTACTTAATGTGGTTATAGCACATATTGCTTAAACCTTCGGAATTAGGTCTTGAATTTCGAACTATAGGCTATAGGAAACTTCTACTGAATGCTATTATGTAGGTTCTAAAAGTAACTTGTAAGATTGAAATCTGAAAAAGTTTAAAACCTCATGTTTATTGGTGAGTTTTGTTAAAAATTGTCTTGTTGATGTTTACTGCCGCATTTATATGCAGGATACATTATTAACATGAATCCCATCTTTCAGATATAGAATTAAAGACCAGAAATGTTGAGTTCAGAGGACTAGCTACGTAATATTGGCCTAATCACTAAATACATTTAAATATAATACTTATGTTAAAATCGAGAGTAAAATTCTTCATCTACATTAACTGAAAATCTGGCCTCAGATTGTGGGGTTGGCTATAAAATATTTTAAAAACTTATGTTAATTTCTAAGTTGATGTTGATCGTGAAGTAGATATATCCATAAATTGAATAACTGGAACAGAAATTATGGCATGAAGTAGTTTGGTTGTGGAACGTCTTTATGATTATTTTTTTCAGCATTTTTTTGAAATAACACGTTCTGGGAAAGATGCGAACAAACGGGAACACGTCTAATTTTATAAATGACTAAAACAGGCTTTAAATAATCAGTTTTCAAAAAATCTGTTCTTTGTATTACAATAAAATGATATTAAAAATTTTGAATTATATATGAGATAGAAAATAATTAGTAAATGATTGCAAATGAAAGAACAATTTTCTAAACCATAAACATATAACGAAGACACTGGTGCAGTATATATCAATTATTATCAAGTAAGGTGACGATTGCAATAATTTACCTCATTGCTGCATGATTAATTTATTGTGGTACATAATATTGTGTGTCCTATGATTAGATTGCTTGCTCGCTTTTTAAATCTTAATCTAGGAACCGTCGTGACCCAAGACAAAAATTAAGGCAATATTAGTAAATAATTTCACCTCAAGCGTGACAATGAAGATAGTTGGAGATGTTAAGATAAGTGTACAGTTCAAATTATAGTCAAGTAGTTGGAAAAGTAGTATGTGGACAACGTATCTGTCAACACAGTCATGTAAGATCAACTACGATTCCGATGCGGTATCCAACCGGATTTTAGTAAGTAGCTCTGAAGTCTATTTGGAAACAACTGAACAATGGCCGAATGCTATCGAGACCACTGGAAACTGTTGTAAACGACATCCTCTGCCTCGCAAGTATGTTTAGTCATTCACTACTTTTATTTCAAAATCATGGGGCTACCCTGGCCTCTACAACAATGGGGATGTTTGGGAACATCGATGATCTCTTGCCACTGCATAACTTAGTATATAATAATTCAAGAAATACATAACAGCGCGGTCGAAGTGATTATTAAGGTAATCAAGTACTTATAGCTCTTTTAATTTCTATCTATATTTTATACAATAATCTACGTGGTACCTACTTAATTTTCCTAGCTTCTGTCTGGGCCTACACTAGATACTTAATTGATAAAACTTATTTTTTTATCGATGTCTAAATACGTGCCTTATCTAATGTAGTTAAATGTTGCATCCTATAAATACCTTCATAGTTGGTAGTATAGAACTATACAGCTTTTTACCTCTAAATACAGGTTTGAAAAAAGTGATATAAACCAAAGTGATAATTAATGTTTACTTACGTGAAAGTATGACGAAACTGAAAGTAACAAAATACCTATATCGCTGTAAAAATGAAAGAAATCAGACATAAGTATTGTTTAAGTGAAGTGAAGAGTGAAGTTAATGTGTTGCTAATATTAATGGAAAGATAAGAGTTATTAGTGTCATGATATGAGTTACTGTTTCTGAATTTATAATTGTTTTCTCCTTGCTACCATGTGAATGTTTAGCTAGGTGCTGGTGGTAGCTGCATGAGTTATGTAAAACATAATATATTTAATAGTTATACACCAGAATGAAGAGAAGGACATCCTTTAAGAATAAATTTAAACGAGATTTGTCGTAGTGTAAACCCATCAAGTAACATAAATAGAAGAAATCTTAACTGCACATTACTTCGAAAGTAGTGTGGTTCTAGTCATATTACCACTCAATGATCAATGCTTGGATCGAGGACATAGTATGATGCAAGAATGGGTTACAAGTAATTATTGCAAAAGAACTTGTTTTAACTATACATAAAACTACAATAAATAAACATTTCAGTATGTTTGCCAGCCCTCGTCAGGGATGTCTTTACTGTGCTTGCCAACAGAATGCAAAGAGCTATTCAATCTGCTGTAGACATTGGTGTGTAACAAGATCGATTGGTTTACTGGCGTCAAACGGGTAGCAGCTCACTGCCAAGTTTTGTACCTTCCATCCAGACACTTAAAACCATATCCTGCATGGAGTCGAAAGGGACGTGGTTCTGTTATTCTGGTGCGGTTTGAAAATGTTGACCGAATGGTATGCCACATGCTTCTCGTGCAGGATCATAAGTTATTAACATCTTAAAATCTGCTGCAAAACGTGAGTGTTTCGCCTGGTTTTGACTGTCATGACTAATTTATTTGTACTAAATAATTTAATTTACGAATAAGTATCTTTGTTTCGTAATATCCATTTTTTACCTATCTAGTACCTACGATAATTTGTAGTTAGTAACCTAAGTCCCAGAGCCTGATTATTGTGTGCCTGTCGATAATCCTCTACAAACGCCATCAGAATGTAAATGTTTTAGTTAGCCAACAAGCAAGCATAATCAATTTTGCAACACAATTTGGTAATCGATTTGCTTGGATGACAACCCTAGTGCTTTTAGCCTCCGAATTGGTAAGATCTTGCGTTTATTATATTCATGTATTGGACATGCAA
This sequence comes from Erynnis tages, assembly GCA_905147235.1. Taxonomy (NCBI): domain Eukaryota; kingdom Metazoa; phylum Arthropoda; class Insecta; order Lepidoptera; family Hesperiidae; genus Erynnis; species Erynnis tages. The sequence continues at coordinate 5,284,613 of LR990087.1, forward strand.
TTATAAATTAGTCATATAATTATACAGTTATATGCCAATTTGCTTTCGTTAGTCCCTTGAATATCTACGCATCTACATTTTTAGAAACATGATGATCTTTCTCTTGTGGCCAATTAATAGCCAATAAAAATAGTTTAGGCAGTCTTAACCATCTTAATATTAGCGCGCCTAGCTGGTTCAGTAGGCGGGTCTGGCATCTTCTGACCGTGCCTGCTCCTCGCCTACACAGTCAGCGTGCCTCGTGGCTCAAGACTCTCAGCGGGCCTAGCGGCTCATGACAGTCGGCGGGCCTTGCGTCTTTTGACCCAGTCTGCGGCTCGCGCCTCCTACCCAGTCAAGCGGGTCTGGCGGCTCGTGGCTCAATTGTTGGGCTTGGCGTTTTCTGACCCAGCCTGCGGCCTGTGCCTGCAATCCAGTCAGCGGGCTTGTCGGCCCATGACTGTCAGCGGGCCTGTCGTCTCCAGACCCAGCTTGCGGCCTGTGCCTCCTGCCCAGTCAGCGGGCCTGTATGCTCATGTCTTCTGATCCAGCCTGCACCTCGCCTTCCTGCTCAGTGGGCCTCGCGGCTCATGATCCGGTCGGCGGGCCTGGCGCCTTCTGAACCAGCCTGCGGCCTGAACCCCCTTTTCGGAGAGGGGGCCTGGCAGCTCTATGACCCAGCCCGCACCTCGCCTTCCTGCTCAGCGGGCCTGGCGGCCCTTGACTCAGTCGAGGGACCTGGCGTCTTCTGAACCAGCCTCCTACCCATTCAGCGGGCCTGTCAGCTCGTGTCAGTCTGCTGGCCTGACGGGCCTCTCACCTGCGTGTCCGCGGCCGTGTCCCCTGCCACGCTTCGCGAGTCTACTTGTGAATCTCTTCGAGGGCTGACGGCGAGTAAGTTTTATTCATTTATAATTGCCGTGAAAGACTCTTAGCTCTAAAAAAATTCTGCCAACTTAGCTTTAATCTCGTTTCTCTAGCCCCAATCTGCGGTTTGCGGTACCCTGGATGGGTTGCTCTTGGAAACTGAAGTCTCCTTCGGGCCTGGGATTTCTTGAAGCGTTTAAGCTACTCACCTGCAACCTGTCTACGAGCCTGGTGCCCTCTACTTGCCTGCAGAAATGTCAGCGGGCCTGTCATCTCTTCTCCCTGTCTTCGGGTCTCCTGCCAGACCACGGGCATGGCGATTCCTTCCTGTCTGCAAACCCGAAGCCTTCAGATCCAGTCATTGATTGGGTCTAACGTCTTCTGCCTACCTTCGGGTCTGGCTTCACCTACTTTGAACATGCCGTCTTCAGCCTGTCTGCGAACCTGAAGACACCAGATCCAGCATTCCAGCGAGGCGTCTTCTGCCTGCCTTCGGGCCTGGCTGCTCCTGCTTCGTGCCTGGCGTCTTCAGCCTGTCTGCGAACCCGAAGCCATCCAGTCTTCTGCCTGCCTATGGTCTGGGCTCCTACTTCGGGCCCGTCTTCTTCGGCCTGTCTGCGAGCCCGAAGCCTCCAGATCCAGTCTCTGGCAAGTGTTGCTGTACCTGCTTCGTGCATGGCGTCCTCGGTCTGTCTACGAATCCGAAGCCAGATCCAGCCTTCGGGCCTGGCGTCTACTGCTTGTCCAGCGGCCTGGCTGCTCCTGCTTCAGGCCTGGCCTCTTCGGCCTGTCTACTGACCTGAAACCACCAGATCCAGTCTCTGGCAAGGCGTCTTCAGCCTGCCTTGGAGTTTGGCTGTACCTGCTTCGTGCCTGGCGTCTTCGGCCTGTCCGCGAACCTGAAGCCTACAGATCCAGTCTTCGGGCCTGGCGTCTTCAGCCTACCTTGGGGTTTGGCTGCTCCTGCATCGGGTCTGACGTCTTCAGCCTGTCTGCGAACCTAAGCCTCCAGGTCCAGTCTTCGGTCGTGGCGTCAGCTCACCCAGTCTCGATGGGATTAAAAAAGGGGCATCGCGTCAACCATCAGCGAGCTGCGCCTTTTCGTAAGAATTTGCTACTTTTCTACCCAATACTTTACAACGCCTAGTCTGCTGCTGGCGTTCCTGATTCAAATTCAACCCTAATCTTCTCAGTCTATCTCTTGCTCTCTATTTCTAGCCAGTAAGTTTTAAACAGTCCAACAACCACAAATTTCCAGCTGTGTGCCTAAAGACTATATAACCTAGCCTGTAGGCCTTTTTGCCGCGTGTCATTTGTTGATATGTGCAGTGCTGACTTCTTCGATCATGGGGCGTTTCCTAGTCCAGCTGGAGGACTTCGCATCTCCTTATCTATATCCGGGCTGGCGTAAGCGGCCTGCGCATTCACACCCTAAGCTCCGTTCAGCGAGCGTCACATCTCCTGCTCCGGTCCGAAATCTCCACGACTCCAGCTCTGGTCAGCTAGCTTCACATCTCGTGTTCCGGCCAGCGAGCTTCACACCTCCTGCTACAGTCAGCGAGCTCCACTGTTCCAGCCAGCGAGCCTCACATCTCCTGCGTCAGCGGGCTCCACATCTGCTCCGGTCAGCTAGCTTCAAGTCTCTTGTTCCGGCCAGCGAGCTCCACATCTCCTGTTCCTGCCAGCGAGCCTCACATCTCCTGCTTTGGTCAGCGGACTCCACATCTTCTCCGGTCAGCTAGCTTCAAGTCTCGTGTTCCGGCCAGCGAGCTCCACATCTCCTGTTCCTGCCAGCGAGCCTCACATCTCCTGCTTCGGTCAGCGGGCTCCAGATCTGTTCCGGTCAGCTAGCTTCAAGTCTTGTGTTCCGGCCAGCGCGCTCCACATCTCCTGTTCCTGCCAGCGAGCCTCACATCTCCTGCTTCGGTCAGCGGGCTCCATATCTGCTCCGGTCAGCTAGCTTCAAGTCTCGTGTTCCGGCCAGCGCGCTCCACATCTCCCGTTCCTGCCAGCGAGCCTCACATCTCCTGCTTCGGTCAGCGGGCTCCACATCTGCTCCGGTCAGCTAGCTTCAAGTCTCGTGTTCCGGCCAGCGAGCTCCACATCTCCTGTTCCTGCCAGCGAGCCTCACATCTCCTGCTGCAGTCAGCCAGCTCCACATCTGTTCCAGTCAGCGAGCTTCACATCTGGTCACCGTGCTACACGTCTACTTTACGTTTCAGTGGGTAAGTTTAGTAAGCACTCTTAATTTACGACAGATATGTGATCAAATAAGTTTTCAATGGAATTTATCATAATTATTATTAAATTATTTTATTTTATTTAGTTGCAACTTATTTATTTCAACTATACAATACTATATTAATATACTACATATACTATATTAATATACATAGTTATTAGTACGAAAAAGTCACTACATCTATTAATTTAATCCTGTCACAATATTTTACATGAATTTGAACATGTTAGTTATGCACCAATCCTTTTGCACCAGTTATCGGACCATGCACCTCAACACTACCGCCAACTGATCTTCGGGTATGTCCAACAAGCTACGGCTCCAGGCTCCATGATGTTACCTGCACCTCCATTCCTGATGTTTCCTGATTCAGTCTACGAACCCGGCGTTTCCTGACCAGCCTGCGAACCTGACGTTTCCTGACCAGCCTGCGAACCTGGCGTTTCCTGACCAGCCTGCGAACTTGGCGTTTCCTGACCAGCCTGCGAACTTGGCGTTTCCTGACCAGCCTGCGAACTTGGCGTTTCCTGACCAGCCTGCGAACTCGGCTTTTCCTGACCAGCCTGCGAACTTGGCGCTTCCTGACCAGCCTACAGACCTGGCATTTCCTGACCCAGCTGCGGCCGTGGAATTGCCTGACCCAGTCTGCAGACAGTTCACTGTCCAGTCAACCCAACCTAACGTTTCCTGAGCAGTCTACGAACACACGAGTTTCCTGACCGACCTACAGAGCCGGCGATCAAACTGCGTTACAAGAAATGACCATGTCTACAAGTTCGTAAGATGTCCGTGTGAAGCGCCACATGCAAATGTAAGTTTATTGTTAAAGCATTTTTGACTTCATTAGCAGTCTTCTACATCTGTCCTGTATTCTACAGTGCTTATTCTCCCTTTGTCTATAGGACGTCCAGTTGAAAACTCGTCGTGTTCCTTGCAGCTGCTGATTACCTGCACTCCTTTCTCAGCATCAAGCATCGTGTCCTCACGTCGTGCATCGCTGCACGTTTTTACGTCGCGCAACATGCGTCTCTGCTTCTGCGCTACGCTTCGGAGGCGGCATTCTTCAATATGATGGGTGGAGTATATCTACATGTACTCACGTTTAATGCCTGACTCTTTGGGGCCCAGCGTAATATACTACGAATATATTACCCTTGTACACCTTTAGAGTCAGGTACCTGCTAAGCGATTGTTTATTTTTATATTATTTTTTATTTTCACATAAACAGCCGACTTTATTGACATCAATACGGATTTTGCGAAAAGGGTAGAAAGAGTTGGTTAGGTTAGGGTGTGCTAACAAACCTTGTCCTCAGAATTCGAACGTGATGGTTAGTATAAGAAAAACCAGAGGAAAAGTTCAGCATAAAAGGTGACAGAAATCATGGGGTGAGAAAATTTTAAGTAAAAGTGCCCTAATGCTATGTATTTTATTTTGTTTATAGCGGTTTCTTTTGCTTTTTACCGGTTACTTTGTTGTTTTCTTTCATGCATTTTAATTATGACCTGCAATGTCTTAATTTGTGATGCAAGCTAGCAAATGCTTTGTTAAGCAAGTTATAAAATTTTGTCTATTAGCATTATAGTGCTAGTTGTTCTATTCGACTTGGTTGAGAGGAAACTATTTTACATTTTTTTGTGTAACTAAACTTACAACAGTGAGATAACGAGAGATCAAACTGCACGTTTGCTCTGCAAGCTTTTTCCTTTTTTTCGCATAGGCACTGGTATGTGTGTTGTTGTTCTCATTTTTTCAGCCTCACTATTAAAGTAGCAACGCTATACTGCCAAATATTGCGATAAAAATGCACAATGATGACGTTAAAATATGAATGAAGCTAGCCTATAATATCAGACGCATGGATTCTCCCACGTCCGTTCAACGCTTCCTGTCAATGGTAGATGTGGTAGGGGCTACGGTATCTGCAACTAAACAACTAGTGGTGAAGAAATGTTTTATAACATTATAATAAGCACTTTAATTTCTGCTAACACAGGATTTGGTTCTTGCCTTTTTTGTTTTGTTGTCGTGTTCTCAGGTGTAAGTTTCTCCTCTGCATGGGAATGAAGCTGCTAGGTATAGAAAGCTATAGATGCCTGTAAATCAACAGCGTATGCTAGCCCTTAGACAAAGTGTGAGGATTTATTCCTCGATTAGTTTAAGATACATTATTCGCAGAGTCCTAAACGTCAATCGGTTCACGCCTGCATATTGAGTTGTTCATAAGACAAGCACTGAAGATTTCGTCCCGAGACTGCACAAACAGGTTTCCATTCCTTTCACCCTGACGTGAGGTGGAATACCTCGCATTATCATATTTCCCTGTTCTCAGATATAAAACGCAGATATAAATTCAGCAGTTCGAGAAATTGTATACAACGTAAGACAATTTTTCAATTATATCTAATTATCAGATTTATTTGGTCAAATTTTACATGATTGCGAGGAATCCCTCGCATAATGTGTAGAATTTTTTGTATTTCCAGACCTTGGGTCGCGGCTACCGGGGACGAATATTTTGACTCCGCATATATTGAATTAGCAAAACAGGTCAAATTTATTTATACACAAGCTATATTGTAGCTAACATGGGGAGAAACTCCTCACAATATTTTCGTTTCTAAAATGTTCCCAGATGAGGTTCATCGCTTATTCTGCAAAAGATGCAATTCCCAAGAAAAAGAAGGATTGCGAGTTAGGGTAAGCACGTTTTTCGATGATTAGGTACAGTTTTTAGCAACTGTGAGGACTAATTCCTCACATAATGTGTTGCTATTTTCGTGTTCCCAGATCCAGTGCATTAGTTCGCAGTAGGTGCTGTCACGAGTACCTACACTTCTGCATCTTCAGAGATCAGGTCAAAATATTATTTAATCTTCTTTAAAACCGATTAATTTTTGACTTTCGCTTTGTTATTACCGTTTTCTCAGGTTTTATCGGCTGCAAAAACAAGAAACCACAAATCTGCAATCAGTTTAACTCTTAATCAATTTGATTTGAGCCTATCGCGAGGGTTCATCTTCGTATTTTTTGTTGTTATACGCGTGTTTTCAGGACCCAAACGTAGACGTAGAGCTGATACGATTCGGGATCTATAAGCAACTATGCGTATTTTTTGGAAAAATAAACAAACACGTTCAAAGCATGCAAAAATCGGCTAATAATCTTGAGCTCACGAGAGGCGACCCTCTCATTGTCATACGCCCTGTTACTAGCGTGTTCCAGGTCCACTGTATTTGAACTGCACGTGACGAAAACAAAAGGAAATTCAGCAAAACCCATCTAAGAAGGTTTATTTTACACTTTTTATATACGAATATTTTTAAGATTCTATTTGTAACCTAACGCGACGAGGCAATCCTCGCATATTTTGTTGCTTTTCCATGCTTTCAGAGCCTTTGCTTTGAGATAAACTTCAACGGACTAACGCACGCTCCGACAGAGCTACGGTAGAGGTCATTGTAATTGATTGTCTGGAACTTGATGAGCATTAGCGCTAATATGGGAATTTCTTGTTTTTGTGTTGTGAGCGTGTTCTCAGGTCTTGTGAATGGGCCGCACGTGAAACTAACAGAAAAAACCAGCCATAGGGCCGCTGTAAATAAGGTTATTCTTTCTTTTTAACTTAAAACAGAATTTGATTAAATTCTTTTCCTTATGTAACGTGAGGAACAAACCTCACATTGTTTTTTCTTTGATTCTGTATTCTCAGGATGTTTGCGATGAATCAGCTGAGATATGATTTCGAATCTGCAACTCTCCAGCAAAGGTGAAATTCTTTACTTCAATAGTAATAAACTAGGTATATTTTTAACGGAATAACGTTCACATTGGTGCCCGCTTGTTTGTTGTTTTGCATGTCCTCAGATTTGGTGACTTGACTTGTAATAAGATTGACGCGTTTGGGTTGCATGTAGCAAGAAAACGAACACAAGCTGACTGTATAGTAAAGGCAGGTAGAACACAATTATCGCAAAGTATATTGTTTGTTCACAGAATAGCTCGAAAACGACGTAGTCTAACCGGCAATATAGTTCATGTTAACATTGATCAAACATCCTTCTATCCATCGGGGCATAGCCTCGTTTTACGCTAACCTTGTTCACAGCTAAAACCAGTCTCTCATAGCGGCACATCAGGCAACCCGGTAGATAAATTGCTAAGCAACATATTACACAAAATTAGAAAATCTGCATCAACCTCAAAGCTTCAATTTTGCGTAAGTCCTACTCTGTTTTGCAATGACAAATATAGATACTCAAAAACTGTAATCGTCGAGGTCCACCTCGCGTTGTTTTGCAAGTTTGTTCTCAGAGCGGGTTGCACGCCATTCAATTCATCCGGCCTGTGAATGGTTTCTGCTTTTAATTTTCTGCTTAAGCAACTGAATTGAACCCTCAAAGAATAATGAAGAAAACATCGCACGTAACGCAAGTAATTTTATGTATTTCTATAAAAATACAGTCTGAATTACAAATACAAATTTAGAAATGGCGTCAATAGTGAGGATTAGCCTCACTTAATCTCTTCGTTGTGTCATTTTGTTCTCAGAGCAATTTACGGAGTATGGGTGTAAAGTTCGGGTCTTAATATGAGTGGCAGCTCAATGTAAGCTATAATAAAGAATATAATTATTAACTGCTTCATAATGCAAACCTCACAAAGTATCATAATTATCATCACGTATAGTATAGGAAATTCGCAAGGTATGAATCCAGTATCTTTTCCTATTATTCAATATATATAAGGGGTGGGGAGTAGCCCCACGTAATTTTGCGTTATTCTTCATTTTCTCAGAAGGCCACGGTTGATCAACTCATCATAGTGTAGGTGGAGCTGAATCAGGAATACCGTAAGCAAGCTTTCATGTTTTTTGTCCAGCGAATGTACCGTCACGATTTTTATGGTTTGGCATCATTGCAATCCCAGAATTAACTGCATTAGCACTTTGTGTTTGGTAAAATTATATCTGGCTTGAAAAGCGTTGTGCACACTAACACGAGTACAAATTGTGAAACACTTTTCCGCATAAAGCAGCAATACGTAAGATCCAGGCTAAGGTAATAAACAATTCATTTATTGCTAATAAATGATAATAAGGTGGGGACTAGCCCCACATAATTTTGTTTTCTTCTTCTGATCCCAGAAGTACTGGTTGTCTAACGTTTGTTGTCCGGCGAAATATGGCGTTTGAAGAAAATTGGCAAGTTATGACCATACCCAGTCGCGTTTCTCAGCATCCACAGTAATCCACAATCCTGGTTGCTAAGTTCCTGTTTCTTCGGATAATGAACTAGCCATCAGAACACAAAACAAATCGAAACCGCAAGTCGACTTTATAGAAATTACCAAATGTAGATACTCAAATTCTAATAAAAACTGCAAATATGCCAAAGTATTGCTGGAATACGTAAGTGGTGAGGCTAGCCTCACATAATTCGTCCTTTTCTAAGATTTTGTTCTCAGTAACCTTAGTGTGATAGCCAGACAATCTGGTGAACGTCCCACAAGATAATAATATAATGATGGCCCCAAGGTTTACTACCTTTTACTGTTTCTAAAATATAAGTATATGGAAGCTGCTATTCATACGAGTGTCAGTACGTGCACTGTTGAGGTAATAAAAACCCAGTTATTTCTTTCATATATGCGTAAGGGGTGGGGATTAGCCCCACATAACTTTGCCGTATTCTTCTGATCCCAGAAAGTACACGAGAATGATTTGGTGTGGTAGAATATCTACGGTTGGAAAAAGTAAGCAACATAGCGATGTTAAGTATTTGTTTAATCGACGATTACTGCTGTCACTAGTCGAAAGCGAATGAGACTGACTGGCTACACAATCAGCGTGCGTCGTAGAGTACTGCAATATGAGAAATAAGCAACAAATAACGCAAGTAGAAGAATCCCGAATCACTTACTAAAATATTAATAAGTTTGCAGCCGACAAATGTTGCAGTTACTACGTAAGTGCACCATTATTGTTCGATAACAGATTTTGTTCCCTTCTGGGAACGAAAATAAGCGAAAGCGAAAGACAAGTCCTATATGTACGATAATATTGTGTTTAGAAAACTACTGACTCCTGACTTAAAATGTTCTCGATTCGAACTTCAGTTTTCAGCTGAGGTAATAAAAAATATTTAGAATTTGTAAATTAACATAAGAGGTGGGGACTAGCCTCACATAATTCTACGTGCTTCTGACTTTCCCAGAGACGCAATAATGTTTCCAAAATTTATAAAATAAGTACTTACAATGTATTCAAAACCGATAAACGATAAATGAATGCACCGGGTGTATAGCGAAGCATCTTTCAATGTCGACGAACATCAGTCATCGCGGGATGACAATGACACCCAGGATCATCACAGACATTAACTAAGGGACGAGGAAATACAACAAAAAAAGTAAGCAAATAGATTTCTGACTGAATCTAATTTCTGCTACGGATCCTGAAACAGTGCGCCCAGAACAATATCACCAAGAAAGACAAGTAAGTTGTGTGTCCCCAAACTACGAGGGATTCCTGGTAAAATTAAAGTTTTATTATACAATTGAAAATACAAGAAAATACGTAAGTAACGAGGCTACAGCCTCGTATAACATTTTGTTTGCCAATTTGTTTCCAGTATCCCAATAACTAAGGCGAATAAACTGCATCAAACGTTTGAAAAGGAACATCGGGACGTAAGACATTTGAGTTTTTCGTTTATTTCGCATATTTTTTGCATTAAAATACTCCCGAGACATTCTTCCAACATCTGCAAGTGAAAGTATTTAGTGATTGAAGAAACGACGACAAAGAACAACATCTAGATTCTGTTTCTTCGTGCTCAGATCATACATTGCGTTTCAAAGGTATGCAATTGTATCATATGATGGACGTCAAATAAAGGAGAGAAGGCATCGGACATCAATAAACTCTAAAATTGCAAAACTCAAAAGTAAATTCCTCTATCACCTATTTACGAGACAAGAGCAATCTATTTGAAAATTGTAAGAAATTTACTTAATAATTTTATTAACTCTGTCTTAAACTGCAAGCTTCAACGCAGTAAGGGCAACGGACTTACATTATTAAGGTACAGTAACTGTCCAATGCGAGTATTGTGTTTGATTTCCCTTAATAAGGTATTTATGAATTTATTTATTTCTTTATTAAGCCATTTAATTTATCCGCACGATTCGAATGGTAGAAATTGAGGACGTAATTGTTATTGCATCAAAATAGGAAATGAGGAAATGTTTTGTAAGATGTTAGTGAAATGAGCGCCGCGGAAGAATGAACAAACGTGCCTTCTGTCAAAACACAACGAACATAATTTTCAGGACATTTCATCTTACAAAGATAAGTACATACCTACGTAAAAATTCGGAAACTACCAAGATCATCATAGTACAACATGCTATATTACTGCTTACAAATGCAAGGTACATGATATAATGTATTGATTTTAATCAGAATACCAACTACAATCCTCTTCAACTCAACGACACAGAAGGGTCAACTTCAACCGATGCATCGAAAAAAGGTAGATATTGTTTACAGATAACCGTTTAGGATATAACGTGTTTAAACGAGATGTAACAGAAAAAGATATTCGTGTGCATATAAAAGGTAAAACATTCATTTAATAACCAAAAAACTACATCAAAATGCAAGGAAAAGTATCCACACAAGTGAGACAATAAAATTGTATAAGGAATTATCATAAACATGAGTTATAAATAAATAAAAGAAAAAGACAAGTGTGGAATGTGTTGGTAAGGTTTATTTCAAGTTTTTGATTACCTACGTTACATGTTAAATTCTTATGATTGTTTTAATAAATTTAATTTCGTGTATGTTTTAATGTTTTTTTAAAGTATCTATAGTAGGCATAATATAAAATTAATTTCAGATGGCCGAATATTATTCTGGTAATGCATTTTAATTATTTATAAAATTTTTGTTCTTTATTATCATTTGCTACTAAATGTTATTGTGTAATTTGTTTTTTACCCACTTGGTTCATATTTTTGTTTTATTGATTTTTTACGTAACTATCTATGTATGTAGGAGAAGCATAATTAAAAATTATTTACAGATGGACGAATATTAATCTGGATACTACTTAATACATTATTTATAATTTGTTCGATAAGAACCGTATTTTAATTTTCTTACAGATCAGTTCTTTACGTTAAAGTTAAAATAACCTAAAAATGAGTATTTTAATCGGTTTTATATTTTGTGTTTATGTATAATAAGTTCCTTTCTTCCAGGATGTAATATATTTTACTTTCAGGCCTAATTATATTATATATCAATTCAACTTACTTACATAAAGGTTTACAAAAACAAAGTGTAAATAAAGCAATAAATTTCAGATACATGATAATAAAATACATGATGATAAAGCAAACTGAGGATTTTGAAAATCATAGTCAAAAATATAAAAATGTTACAGACAGGATATCAGTAATTAGGAAATGTAACAAAGCTTTTTACAGATGCAGTCGTCTACCTAAAACATAATAAACCGTGTTATCCGATGTTAAACTGGTTAATCAATGGATATGATAAAAATATAAAAACCAAAGCTAATGTCAACAAGAGTTGGAAAGTTGAAGGTTGAATTCAAAATGTAACGTCACAAAAAGTTTAGTTCAGCTTAGTTCGATATAAGCAAAGAACCATGGTGTAAATATGATATGATAGATCTTTTATCAAGGATGGTGGAAAAAATATTGAAGAATTAATAAGTTCTAGCTGGAAGGGTGAGCTTAAAAAACATTAAGATGAACTTATCAAATGACTCGACAGACCTTTGTTTTCCCCTCTAATACAATGATAAAATAGTAATTTCCTGGTAGTAAAGAGATGTCAAAAAAAAACAAAAAAAATAATAAAAATGGAAAAAAAATGAAAAAAACATGAAGTACATAGTAAAAAAAATAAAAATAATCGAGACCAGCACCACTACCAGCAAATAATACAAACGCAGAAAATTGTAGAGGGGAAACGTGGAGAGAAAAAAGGAGACCAGAAATTTAAGAAAGAATATCAGAAGACAGAAGATGAAAAAAGAAGACAGAAGATGAAGAAAGAAGACGAGAAGATGAAGAAAGAAGACAGAAGATGAAGAAAGAAGACAGAAGATGAAGAAAGAAGACAGAAGATGAAGAAAGAAGACAGAAGATGAAGAAAGAAGACAGAAGATGAAGAAAGAAGACAGAAGATGAAGAAAGAAGACGAGAAGATGAAGAAAGAAGACGAGAAGATGAAGAAAGAAGACGAGAAGATGAAGAAAGAAGACGAGAAGATGAAGAAAGAAGACGAGAAGATGAAGAAAGAAGACGAGAAGATGAAGAAAGAAGACGAGAAGATGAAGAAAGAAGACCTAAAGACGAAGAAAGAAGAGCTTGAGATGCAGAAAGACGACCTGGAGATGAAGAAAGACTACCTGGAGATGACGAAAGAAGACCAAGAAATGAATAAAGAGGACCTGAAGATGAATAAAGAGGACCTGAAGATGAACAAAGAAGACCAAGAAATGAACAAAGAAGACCTACAGAAGAGAAAGAAGACCTAGAAATGAAGAAAGAAGACCTAGAAATGAAGAAAGAATACCTAGAAATGAAGAAAGAATACCTAGAAATGAACAAATTGCGAGATGAAGAAAGAAGATCTGAAGACGAAGAAAGAAGACCAGAAGACGAAGAAAGAAGACCAGAAGACGAAGAAAGAAGCCCAGAAGTCGAAAGAAGAAGACCAAAATACGAAGAAAGAGGACCTGGAGATGAAGAAAGAAGACCAGATGACAAAGAAGAAGACCTGAAGACAGAAATTAGACCAAGAAACAAAGAAAGAGCATCAGAAGACCAAGAAAGAAGAGCTGAAGACGGAGAAAGAAGACTAGACGACTAAGAAAGAGGACCTAGAGTATAAAGAAGACCTAGAGAAGAGAAAAAAGACCTAGAGGTGAAGAAAGAAGACCTAGAAATGAACAAATTGCGAGATGAAACAAGAAGACGAAGAAAGAAGACCAGAAGATGAAGAAAGAAGACCAGTAGACGAAGAAAGAAGACCAGAAGACGAAGAAAGAAGACCAGAAGACGAAGAAAGAAGACCAGAAGACGAAGAAAGAAGACCAGAGGGCGAAGAGAGAAGACCAGAGGGCGAAGAGAGAAGACCAGAGGGCGAAGAGAGAAGACCAGAGGACGAAGAGAGAAGACCAGAGGACGAAGAGAGAAGACCAGAGGACGAAGAGAGAAGACCAGAGGACGAAGACAGAAGACCAGAGGACGAAGAAAGAAGACCAGAGGACGAAGAAAGAAGACCAGAGGACGAAGAAAGAAGACCAGAGGACGAAGAAAGAAGACCAGAGGACGAAGAAAGAAGACCAGAGGACGAAGAAAGAAGACCAGAGGACGAAGAAAGAAGACCAGAGGACGAAGAAAGAAGGTGACGATGAAGAAGACTAGACTTTGGAGGAATATCAAGAGGAGAAAAAGGAAAACCAAGATGTGAAGATTGAAACCTGGAGAAGGATAAGAAGACCAGGACATGAAAGAAAGAAGACCAGGAGATGAAGAATAGACGAAAACAGAATACCAGAGATAAATGCAGAAGACCAGAAGAGAAATGCAGGTAACCAGAGAAAAAACTCAAACTAAGTAAGAAGGCTCAAAATGTTAGATAATCGAAGCGAAGAAAGAAGACACAGGAAGCAATAAGAAGAAGACGACTCGATACGAATAAAGAAGACTACTCAATGTGAAGAAAGAAGACTATTCAATGTGAAGGAAGATAAGTACTCCATGACAAGAAAGAAGACTACTCAATGTGAAGAAAGAAGATTACTCAATGTGAAGAAAGAAAACTATTCCATGGCAAGAAAGAAGACTACTCAATGTGAAGAAAGAAGATTACTCAATGAGAAGAAAGAAAACTATTCCATGGCAAGAAAGAAGACTACTCAATATGAAGAAAGAAGATTTACTCAATGTGAAGAAAGAAAACTATTCCATGGCAAGAAAGAAGACTACTCAATGTGAAGAAAGAAGATTACTCAATGTGAAGAAAGAAAATATAGTAAATGGATGTTGTAGAAACGTTTCCCGAAGACTGAGAAATAAGAATAAATTATATAAAGGTGCTAAATTTAATTAACTTTCTTTTTGTTATGTTAAGACATCATTATTTTGATTATAGCTCTTGTAGTTCAAATTTTAGGAAAATTAAATAAAAATGTTATTTTGTTTTCTTCAGGGTAAAATGAAATGTTGCCTTCATCTAAATCGGGTGAAAATACAAAGGAATGAAAATTCTACAAGAGCCTTAGTAGCGGCGCCGCGAACGGTCGACGGCCGTAACGTCAAAAATCATTTTAAAAAAAGGTATTTTAATATCTTTCTGTCTTGCTTCTATATAATAACCTTTAATTGTAAAGTTATTTTAATTCTTAAAAATAATGGACCGTTTTAAAAATATCGTTTTTACTGTTATTTGGTGGTCTTTTCCTTGGTCTTTCTTCTTTTGAAATATTTAGGTCAAAATTAAGCCATAATAATAAAAATAACATGCTTTTATTTTTATTTATAGATTACGCCGCGATGCTGCAACGTTTATCAACAGCAACGATCATAGCATCGTGATGAAGTCAATGATACGAAAAAAATAGATTTTAAGGCCAATGGCCAAATTATCAAAATATATCTACAGAAGATATCAAATTCATCTCCAGGTTCACTGACGACTGAGAGTTTTTTTCCGCCGGCTTTTTTCTCTCGGTTTACTTATTTAGCCATAAGGGGTAGTAAAGCCGATGAACTACATATTTATGTAACTGCGTAATTTTAATGAATACTTTTTGCTAAGTCAAATAAACAAATTACCTATCTGTAAAATGTGTTTATTTTTTGGTCCTCCAAGATATTTACGCTTTACGCCTCTAAATCATTACACAGAACAGATAGCAAATCTAAGAAAGTCTGAGAAAATCTTTATTGGATGCGAAACTTACACTAATAAAATTACATTAGTAACTGCAGATAATTATATCTACTGTTTATTAAGGTACACAGAAGTACCCTATCTACATGCAACAATACAATAGTGAATATAATATTTTGGTTCCAAAAGTTATTGAACCATCTCATGCATATCAAGTGAAGAGATCACAGATTAGTATATTAGTAGCTAGGAAGAGATCACACTAAATAAATAGGTACCTACACTGCCAACACATCTATCATAATATCTCCCCACACACGTGCGACAGCTACCTGTGGCCGGTGGTCGACAGTTGCCGTCGGTGGGTGTTACTTTTTTTAATACATGCACGCTGTATCATAATGGACTCTGAAGAAAGGAGAGGTGAATCGCACGAATGGTGGGTGGCAGCGTTTTGTATCGGCGCTTAGTTGCCGGTGCGGGCCACAAGAAGCGAGCAATGACGATTTGTAGCGTGTGGTGGCCACCAGCGTCAACCGTGTGCGGAGAATCCATTTAAAATGTATGAAAACTACAAGAAATATGCCGGCGGCAGCGTTTTGTGGTTGTGGCCAGTGGCCGGTGGTGCGGGGACAATTGACAATATCATACCTAGGAGAATAGACCACCAGACGCACCAAATTATGGTTAATATAATATTTGATATTTTCATTAGGTATAAAAATCAAATTTTAATTAAGAAAGTTACTTTTAATTGAAAAAAGTTTAAAATTGCTTTAAAAAAATAAATTATAGTATCTATAAATCTGTTTCTGTATTAAATGACAATTCGTTTTTAAATTTTTATAATTTTGTGTCTGCATTATTTTTTAATCACAAATCAAAATAAAAAGACATGCTAAGATTGTTTACCAAATATGAAAAGAGAATAAAAATGGACTATAAATATCGCGCCGCACCAGCTCGCGCCTACGCGCCGTGTGAAGGTAGTGGCTCGAGGGGGCGCGGGCTAGCGCGAGCAAGCGCGTCCGATTCGATTGAAGTCGGTAACTTTAAAGGCGCGGGCCGGCGCGGCATGACGCACGTGTGGCAACGCAAGCGCGCGCGGGCGGCGTTGGGTGACGCCAAAGACTACTATAGTGACGCGAGTGACTGTAGTGTCGAACAGGCCGCGTGAGAACGGGTAGCGCGCTAGCGCGGTCTCGAGTCGCCTGTTGGCGCGTGCTCGCTCGTACAAATCGGCTCGGCGGCGGCGCGGCGCGACTTGTGATATCTCACGCCGTGAGAAGGCTCCATTATAGAAGAGACCCGATTACTCGATCCTGCAGTGGGCCACTAATGAATTTCAGACTCAAACATGGCTACTATGGCCGGTGCTTATGCCTTCAATATTTCGTCTTAAAATCAGATTTAAAGACGAAATATTGAAGTTTTAACACAATCTCATTTTTTACGCATATTTTCCCCCATTTTAGTAAAACCAACCACATTATAGTACTTAATCTGTGGATTTGATGTAAGGTAGGTACTAAAGTACGGTGGGTGAGTAGAACGCAGACTTTTTAGGCAGTAAGGTTAGCCTAGTGTGGAGAGTCTTTTATAGTTAATATAGGCTGTGATCAATATGACAGACAGGTGACAGGTCAGTGACAGACTGAGTACTGACAGAACTGAACTCTGAACTGACAGGTAGCGTCCGCGAGTTCGGAGAAGATAGATATTTGTCGCTTTCTTTAGAATTTGTTATTTTCTAACAGGAAAGTTCAGATTATTGACATTATTGTACGGAAAATAAAAGACTGAACGGAAAATAATAAAGTTTTGATGACTTACAATTGAAAAATATTTATTGAGTTATTGAGTCTGTGATCAGTGTCGCCGTTCTAGGCTACTTAAAAACTGATTTATAATCCTTAAATATGTCTTATCAACTATATAGAAATACAACAATTGGAAATACATTACAGGAAAGCCTTGATGAATTGATACAAGTAAATTTTTAAGCAAATAAAAATACAATAGAAGTTTTGTTGTAACCTTACTTATTTAATGATTTTATTTTAGTATGGCCAAATAACACCAACCTTGGCGGTGAAGGTTTTATTGCAATTCGATAAATCTATCAACCAAGCGCTATCTAACAGAGTGAAATCCCGATTAACATTTAAAGCAGGGAAACTAAACACATACAGGTAAGATTGTATTGTCTGGGAGAGAATTCAGTTGCCTTTTTAAATTTATGCCTTCAAATTTCCTTCCTTCAATCTCTTTTAACAATAAATTATGCTGCTTCCATGGCGCATAACAAGGGCATTATACGAACTTTTTATCCAAAACACATTTAAACAAAATTCCAAGCAGACTCTATTGATTGGATAGAACCTAATAACATGCAATTTTTCAGGTTTTGTGACAATGTATGGACATTTATGTTGAATGATGTTGAATTTAGGGAAGTGCAGGAACTAGCAAAAGTTGATAAAGTGAAGATTGTAGCATGTGATGGTAAAAGTAAGTACTTTAAATCTTGATTCAAATTCAGTTAACACTCCTTTTACTGCTGAAGGTAGCAAGCGCTCAGTTGTTTTACTTACTTGATAATAAATAAGTAAAAGGGGTGATAAACGTGCAAGTGTGCAAGATTGTGGCATGATCACCTTTTTAGCTGGCGTGTCACCCTAAGTATACATACTTTAAAACCGCCAAGTAAGTTCATTCACGATCCAACAAGTTTGAAATTTGGTCATAACCTAGTCCAGTTTTCTAGATACATCAACTGCACAAATAACTTTGTAATCCCATACGAATATATAGGATTACAAAGTTACATTTGCAGTTAGATTGCGTCCATATAATATTGTTATTCGCAAATATAAACATAACAATTAAACTATTTTTAAAATAATGTTTTTATTATAATTATTTTGAGAGTACATACCTAAATGTTTCTTTTTTTAATTTCAGATGTTGAAGACCGAAGATAGATATGAATGTGATAACAGACTATTTTTGTAAGAATGGCTACAAGTGATCTACCTAATATAATGATTCATTGGTTTTGTGGATGTAACATATCTATTTTATTATCTGTATGTATGATGAAATGAGACCTTTTCCTAAATAAATTGAATGTGGCAAGTATGGTGCTTTATTTTTAGAATTTTTTACTCTTAATTTACTTTCAACAGAACAACCTCACACCATACACCATTTTTTTTTATAAAAATAGAGCAAGCAAACAGACAGACGGGCCACCTGATGGTAAGTGGTCACCGTCGCCTACTGACACATGCAACACCAGGGGGGTCGCCAGTGCATTGCCGGCTATGAAGGAGAGCTTGACTCATGACACAATGACTCACAACCATACATGACATAAATAACAAAAATAAATATAAATAATAACATAAATATACAAAAAAGATAAAGTGACATCACTTTTATTAAAAATAATTATTAGAAGTAAGTTTACTACTAATACAAATATTAGTTTATTACGAAGTTTGATATAAATATTGAGATTTCCCTACATGTTTTTTCATGATTAATACAGTTCCTTCTAAAATCCAGAGTGATGTGTAAGAATTAACTAAATACACATAATTATATATCTACAATATGTTTACTGACTTAATCAAAAACATGACTATGTTTTTTCAGGTTTTCTTGCATAGCTCAAGCTTAAGGCAAATATTTTGTAACTGATATTGGTAAGCAAGGATGTTACTACTGAGCTCATAAGCACTGTTTTTTGTCCAGTTTTTGAGGCACATTTTGCATATGGAAGATCAGATAACACCTTGGTTACTAGTGTTTCGTAGATTATAAACAATACCTACATATGAAAAATGATAGGCAGAAACGCTGCAAGCATTGTGCTTAATCTTTAGGATTTGAAATTCACTTGGCTTGGTTACCATATGCCATAGGTACTGGATAGGAAGGATGATAAAAACACACTAAATACAATCGCAAATCGCACACTGCCAACTAATTCAATTAAACACATTTTTATATGCATATTATGTATTTACGAAACATTTATACAAACTAAAGTCAGACAGATCTTTATAGAACAATAACATAAAATACATTATATAAAATAAAAATATCTTACAAAATATACAACTGAATAGTATGTATTAAACCAAAAAATACAAAACTCTACAACTTGGTACAATATTTTATAGTATTGAAGAATAAAGTACAAAATTTTTGAAAGTGAATAAAAGTTAACATCAACCGTCACCTTGCAAACGTATAATTGAATCAAAAACCAATAAAAACTTTATTATCCTATTAAGACTATGGTTTAGGTTAAAATGAGAGTATACCTTGAATGTTTTAAGTAAATGCACGAAAGTCACTTAGAGCTAGTTAACATGACTTGATGTACATCACATGATTCTATGTATTTAGATATGATAGCTTACACATTAACTACTATTTGAGACAGCAATATTATCCACACCATGAACCTTTCACCAAACCGGAAACCAAATTAGACCTTGAGTTAAATCATAAAAAAAGGAAATATATAAAACAGCAAAAATAATTTGAACTGAATCCACTGTAGGGTGGCTCAGCTAGCGGCATTACCACCCCAAACACATTTGACCACTCTCATTCACAATGAAAGTGATAGAATGAGCTAACATGCACTCGGTTGAGCTGAATCTAGGTTTCCTAGGGTCCCACCTATATAGCCGTTCTATCTAGTTCCTATTTGTATCGGTTATGCATTGGAGTTTCAAGCGCAGTAAGAGGGCGGGGAGGTGAGATCGGCGAGGAGGTCCAGCTCCTCTTCGGTGAGTTGATCTCGGTGTTTGGGCCAATCGTCCTGGTGGGTGCGGCGGAAGTCTGCTAGTGCGGACCTGATAAATCAAATTAAAAAAATCATTTTTATGAAGAAGCAGCAAACAGCAGTATGTAGAAATTCCACAATTATTCACATGGTGGTGGTGGTGGACTCTTATGTTCACGCACGAACAATCCCGACCTTAGAAATACTATATGAAAACACACACTGCGCGCGATTTAGTCGTACGTGCACACGCGAGTTGGAAATAGTGGGACCAGCTGTGAAATTTTTATACGCGTAATCCTATATTGTTATAAATGCGAAGGTTTGCGAGGTCGAATGGATGGATGTTTATAACTCTCACAGAAAAACGGTTGAATGGATTGGATGAAATTTGGTGTACAGCTTTGTAACTTATAGGATACTTTTGCTCTCCAGATCAAATTCTTAAGCACACGCTGGTGAAGCTATTTGCCGTATTTCGAAGCGTCTATGAAGCTACGTTTCTATGGACAAGTAACTAACCTGATGGTGGCGGGTATGGGGTCTGGCGCGCTCGTGTGTCTGGCGAGCTCGGCCAATACCGCGCCGAGCTGCGGGCCGAGGCTGTAGGGCCGTGACGCCAGGTACGAGCAAAGCCCCAGCACGCCGCGATGCCGCTCCACTAACTCCTTGGACCGGCAGCTCTTCATCAGCGACCGCATCGTCTCCTCCTCGTTGGGCAGCGCTCGGCAGTGCATAAGACCCGTCAGCAGCTTAGCTGCCAGTTGTCGGACCTATAATGTTTTGATTGGATAAGCAGGTGAACTTTATAATCAAATACTGACGCCACCTAACGGATGAATTTAAAACTACGTCTGATTGATGGAAGTCTACGCACCTATTAATTAATAGGGTGTTTACGTTCAGAAACATAAAATTCAAATTGCAATTGAGTGTTGGTGTAACCACATACAAACATGCAGTTTTCTTGTGCGAGTCCTGACTCTTTTCCACACACTCTGTAAATCTGACTTTAAGAGTTTACTAACAACGAAATGTCCGTTAATAATAAGTCCGTTAATGATAATTTGTTACAAACCTCAAGCCTAGCGTCGCGCATAAGCTTCAAGGCGAACCTTTCAGCCCTGACCGCGCGTTCCGGTTCATGGCACAGCAGCGGCAGTCCGTAGAAGAGTAGCGGCTGAGCAAAGTCCAAACAGGCCAGTCGCGCCCACCAGGACCGGCCGTCGGCCAGGCCTTCTAGCACCGTCAAGGCCTTGTCGAAGGCCTCCGGGGAATGGTGAGCGAGGGCGAGGGTCGCTAAGAAACCACCCGCGAATCTCGGTACCTCTTCCTGCTGGGAGGACCCGCGGGCGGCGAGCGCGCACGCCGTTGAGAACATCACGTACATGGATTCCGTCTTGCTGTTTACACTACGCACTATCACGCCCATGCAGCCTCGAAGCACTGTGGACAGATTGGTTGATGTTAATTGTTTAAATAAGTTACGGGTTAGGTTGATGTTTTTAGAACTTAATTGGTTTTTTTTAAGTATAGTTATTGTGTTTTATTTACTTTCCTTGACTATGCAGAATCTTTTGGCTTGTCTTGTCAATTTCTAACTTAGTAGAACTTTTAACCTTTATACGAACTTACTGGGAAATTAGCGTAGGGCTGGCTGGGATTATGATAGGTTTAATTTTATAAAATGCCTGGACAGATTGCCAAAATTCTTGCAATGATTGAAAACATACTCGCGTCGTGTCACATGGTCTAGCTGAACTGTTCAAACTATTTGGCGTATTGTGAAGAGTCTATGTAGCTCTGTCTCCATGGAGCCTGACACAAAAGTGTAATACGGTGACACTTAGTGTTACTATGAGCAGTGCAATACCCGTAGTGAAGAGGTTGAGCGCCCTCGCATGGTCCTTAGCCGCGGGCGAAGCGGCGGCCGCATCGTCGAGCCGCAGCGTCGCGCCGCGCGACCCGCCGCGCTCCTCTCCTTCCCCCGCCTCCCCCGCTTCACTCCCCTCACCACCCTCGCCGCCCTCACCCGCTGCACGACACTCCTCGGCGGCTTCTACGCTCTGCAATCAAACACTTCTGTTATTAACTATATAATATACAAGGCTGAACTCTGACAATACAGCATTTTAGGTATGATTGGAGACAGACCTGTAGTCTTCAAGGTCTCAGGGCCCTGATGAAGTGGACTTCGTCATAAAGAATGCAGTGATCCCCAGTTTCAGTGCATTTTAGCGTTCTAGTAATTACATAATTATAATATTATTATCCCACATCGTGTTTAATGGTGCGGTTTACATTGCTAGAGTCATATTTGTTTCGCAGCGCATCGGTCGCCATATTGTTGTGTTCGACCTCCCTGGCATTGATCGCTCAACAGCGTCGTCACCTTTGAAAGCCACGTGCTCGGGAGTGGCGCACTGCCCTGTACACAGCGCGCTGTACAGTGTACTATACACTGTACACTGTACACTGACCTGCGCGGCATAGTGGTGCGAAGCTGGCTGGTCAGCGAGACGCGCCACGTGGTCCACAGTAGCCGTGGTACATTGTAGGGCGACGCGCTTGGGCAGCGAAGGTGCCCCACACGCCGACACAGCTCGCGATCCGCACTCGCTCGATAACGTCGCTGCTGTTTTCACCACTGTAAAACAACGTTAAGTCATTTTGTAAGATAATCTATTTATACACAGATTTCACCTATTTTGTGTCTGAAGATATACATAATAAGGTTTGGTTCACTGCAAAAAGTCGATTTTTCAAATTCAACATCTCGAAATTAAAATTAAGTGAAATATCAAAATATTATATTCATAGCATTTAAATGTTTGTTCGTTGTCTTGTTAATGAAATATCACTCTATTCATTTTTCATCAAATCGCTTTGACAAAGCTATGTATGTGTGGTTCAACTTACCAATATCCCCATTTTCATCATAAAGCGCGGCGAATCTGGGTTGGATCGATGAGAGGAAGTCCGCTAAACGAGGCGCCCCACCGCTCTCGCCGCCAGGGAACACTAATTCCGTGTCAAATATTGTCATGAGGGTGCTGGAAAAATAATAAAAAACGTAAATATGTGTTACTGTATGTAGTTTCTATGTTCAGAGTTCGTTTATTTCAGTTGGGAAATTGTGTTGTGGACCAGTGTCCTCGATGGCGGACCGATGGCCTGAAGAAGGCAAGGAGAATGCGTTGGATTCAGAATGCCCAAGAACGGGCGAAGTAGCTTAGAATAGAGGCCCATTTCCAGCAGTGGACTATGAAGTGCTGAAAGTAAGGAAGGAATGGAAGGGTATACTACCTGGTGGAGGCCATAGGATTCTGAAAGCTCTAGAAACTCTAGATCAATTGGAGTAGCGTTAATATTGAAAGATCTGTAGCGTTAATTGTGAATGACCGTCGGAGTATGGATGAATGAATGTCGTGTTTCATTTAAAAATACAAAATTTTGTCCTTTTCAAAATTTCTTTAGAAATTGATCAATCAGCATGCAGTGTGTTCATCATTAGTGCGCACGTGCGTCATGGTAAACACTAATGCGTCTAACGCACCTGCCAACAATTTCTCGTACGCTCTGATAGGGGTGTTGAATGAAATTTGCCTCGTCAAGTCTGCGTAGAAGCTCCGCAGCGAGTGGGGCGGATCGCCACGCAAGCGATCCCAAAGCACCCTGAAACAATTATTAAATTTATATTTCCCTTTTTAGGCTTATATTCCAAATTACATTTGTTAAGTAACCCACGGCAAGGTCGAGTCACCTCTCACGATAAGAATAATGAAGCCCTTAATCCACCACACTAGCCTAATGCGTCATAGAGAACATCATAGAGAACTCACGGGCATACAGGTTTCCTGGAGATGTTTTCCTCACATTGTAAAAGGCACATAGCCCTTTAAGAAAGACTGGATAAGGCCAGTGTGACGGATTCAGGCCTAGATCTTTCTCATTGTAGGATTCCTCCTGCAGCCCACTGCAGGGAGTCATCACTGCTGGGTTACTGTTCCGTTCTCTGTCTTAGTTACTTGTAAAGCATAAAGTCGAGCGCAGATAGTGAAGGACGTGTGGTAATCCGGGTCGACGTCACGCGGCGCGGGCGGCGGTATGCACAGCTGCATCAGCTCCCGCAGTACGAACGCCCCCCGACGAGGGTCCAAGTTCTCCACGCCGGTCGCTACGCAAGTGCCCCAGTCTTCCATCGTCTCGGGTGTCACTGCGGTGAGACCTGAAGACGAGTATGATTGTTAGATAAGAAAAAACTTTAGACGCTGACTATTTCAATAGCAATTGAATAGCAAAAGGGCATACAGGCTAACTGATGGTAAATAGCCACTGCAGCCCTTGGACGCTTGCGTCAAATAGAGGAAAATATCCTATCTGAAGTTGCATGCTTGCTACTTTTGAAGACTAAGATGTTCGCCTCAAATAAAGTATCCCAGGCAATCCAAACTGATCTATTGACCCTTTATGGAACACCTAACAGATGTAGACCATCAGGGGTCTTTTCGTAGATATCTACAATTTATTAATTTATCTAAAATTTAAGATACTCATCGGCTACTATAACAATGGTGGTTTCTTGTATTTATTGTGGCGGCAAACTGCTGAGAGGCCTAACACGGCAGCGTGTGTGACAATGAATAAAATAATGAAACATTTCAGATTTGGTCACCTGCGATTATAACAGCGGTGGCCTTCTTGTATATCTCGTGGGCGGGCTGCATGGGCCAGTAGCGCGCCGCCCGGAGCCCCGCAGCGGCGACTTCAGCGGCGAACCTCTGCAGAGCTTCCTGTGAGTCAGCCGCGCACCGTAGCGCGTGTTCTAGCAATCTGTTTGCGACACGCTCGCCAAATTGCGCGAACAGCATCTGTTTGGGAATACGTTCTTATTCTTATTATTTTCTTATTAAATCTTCATGAATATTAATATAAAAACAGATCGTGTACTAGTATGGACAACTACCTGTACTAGTTTTGTACTAAAATTGAGAATTCACTAGATATTTTAATAATACAGAAGTGACAGGAAGCCAAGTCAAGTATATATGCCTCGTAAAGCAACGCCTAATAATTCGACAACATTAACTAACAATAACAATAAATAAAATACTAGACAGTCTAAGGCCGTCTACGATAGGATAGAGTCAATTCGGTGAGGGAAACAACTCAAAACCGTTAACATACCCGGAACATGATAAAGCGCACTCCGCTGAACTTGTCCTTTCCCTTCTTCTCCTCGACGGTGTAGAAGCCGACCAAGCGATCGATGTTCGCCTCGTCCACGAAGAACTCGTACATGTACCGCTCGCCCTCCTCCATGTCCTCTGGACGGATTGCAGACGGGTCGTATTGCTTCATTGGAGGTTCTACTATCTGCAAATAATACATACTAATAGTATTCAATTGTCAATCAACCATATACCTACAATGATCTATTTTGTTCTCCAGATAAATTGAAATCTTTAATAACAGAGCCACTTTCATCCCACATCCCACTACTAAAAATTAATAAATATATGCAAAAATATGTGAGAAGGGATGGATGATTGTTACTTTTTCCTAAAAAAACTGCTGAACAGATTTGGCTCTTTGGCACTAAATAACGACCTTGTCTTTCATCATTTACACTATTGCTGATAAAAGAAATGAGTTAATCAATTTTCTACAATATGATGGGATGCGAAAATGCTCTGGTCATGCTATAAGCAATGACACATCACACTGGACATTGCCAGAGCTAGTAACAAATTATATGCTTGCTTTTGTACTCATACAGGCAAGTCTTTTGTAGGCTGGTTTCAAATCAGTTTTTGTTCAAACAATTATAAACGATTATTTCAATTTAATTTATAAGTATAAAATGATTTCCTCATTACCTGAATAGTTTTAGGCCAAGCATAAAACCCAATGTTGGGATTCCTCAACCACGGTCCATCCCATTCTTCTTCAGTTTTTGGCTCCTTATCTTTTGCCCAAATTGCCCATTCAAGGTCCTTTCTGTATCCTAAAAAAAGTAAAAAAAAAGTTAAGGCGGACTGGAACTGAACAAATGTCTCCCATAATATATGAGAAACGTAATTCATTTATGTAACCTGGCACATGCGTCTGCGGCCTCTCCACTCCGGCGATTGTATATGGATCGACGGCAATCTTCTTTATGGAGCGCTTGCGTTGTTTGATCGCGTAATGCGTGAGTCGTATGGCGCTGCGCCGTACTGTGATGTTGTCGTGGAGGAGCGAGCGCACGATCAGTCGCACGGCCCTCGGCGGGTAAGGCGTCTGCATCAGGGGACAGCAGGTCAGCATGTTCATCACCGTCTCGACCCGCCGCCATTGACTACAAATAGAGGAACTACAGTAAGGGACTAATAATGATGTCAGTAGGCGACAGTGACCAACAGTTGGCCTGTCTGCCTGCTTGCTCTTCATATAAAAGAAAAGTTTTACAATAATAATTGTAAGGTGATCGCTTTTTCCTGACACAGAAATTAATAATCTATACCATTTCAATGCTGTGATCAATATAGGTCATAGCTATAATTTATCAAAATTTAAATTTTTCGTATAATTTGTCAATATTCATTCATTATTACATTTGAGTATAATGAATAACGCCTGATAAAATTGTCAATCAAGTAAAATTGCATCTTGATTGACAATTTGTTCCGGACAGACTCAACTGTACAACTTTAAGATGAAAATGAAACTGGATTATGTTTCTGGTCATCAATTCGGTGACATTGTCTATTGACTAAAATCCTATCAATGGATTCATATACACTTAATTTTATTTAACTGCTATTTTGAAGGGGTTAAAATACAAAAATTACATGTTAAAAACTTACACATTGGAGGTCTCAGCCACATCCACTAACTCATTGACCAGCTCTAGGTAGAGCTGCTCCATCTTCTCCGAGGTAGCCTGTTCTCTCTCTGCTGCGTGGCTAAGTTGTTCTACAAACACTGGCTCCTTCATCTGTTCCTCTTTCAGCAAGGCCTTAGCTCGCTCGATAGCTGATTCAGAGACTGTTAGCTTTGTATTGACTGATGTGAAGTAACGTTGTAGGGTGTCTGTGAAGGCTTGCTCTAATCTGAAAAAATCATATTTTTAGTAATATAAAAAATAAAACTCCAAAAATATGCAGTACAGAACAAACAAAACATCTGAGCTGCTAGCTGTAATTTTTAATCCTAAGATGTAGCAATGTTTCCATGTTAAATTTCAAACATCAATATGCTGCTGTCATAGCAGAGAACACATATTATCAGGCGAGCACCTTTTTTACCTTTTTTGCCCTTTACACAAGTAACAAAAAAGACAATTTCACTTTGTATGATGATCTGAATGAATGAATGTTATGAATGATAATATATGTTTGACAGTTATTTTTTTCGAGTTACCTTATTATACTCGGTTTTTCGCTAAGCGGCGCCTTCAAGACAGCGGGCCATAGCGTCCTCGTCACTTCCCAGTCCTGCTTCGCGATGAGAGGTCCGGCACGGGGCCCCAGCATAATGAACAAGGCCCCCTTGTGACGAGCGTGCCATTCATCCCCCTCGCCACCCTTGGCCAGGAGATCGGACAACTTAGGGACCAGTGCCCGGTACGAATAGGGATAGTGGCTGAGTAACCAGAACAGACGGGCTTGTGCTAGCATACGGACCTGTAAAAAATGTTGTCTTTGATTCATTGGTATCCCTCATTGCCTTATTGCCTCTCAGTTTTGACCTATCTAGGTAAGTGTTGCTTTCGTTGTTTTAATGACAAGTACACGTGTCCACCAACCCGCAGTAGGACAGCGTGGTGGACTAAGGCCTACATCCCTCTCATTGTGAGAGGAGACCCGACCCTGTAGTGGGTCATTAATGGGTTACTGACACGTGGAGACAAATTAGAGGCGAATGTTAGTCTACAGGAAAATTAACATATCCTACAATATAATCTTAACTGAGATTCAAATATATATATCTATTTGTACATCAATCTTTTTGTGAGCTGCAAATGTTGGCCCAAAGCTTGCTAATCGCTTGCTAATTTTATATTACTCACAAAATTTGTATTCATCATAAATTTTGTAAACACTTACAGAGCTATAAGTGTTGACAGCGAGTTCAAACAGCGAGTTGAGAGCGTCCAACGCCGACGGTGTAATCCCCGCATCGCAGACCAGGTCCAAGCGGCTTTCATCCTGAAGTCTTGCCGCATTCGCATGCAGCACTCTCAGCCGAGCTGCCCCCGCGGGGTCCCCGGCCACGCCGCCGCGCCCGTCTAACGCACGCTCCAGTGCGTTGTAGGATCGTATCCTCGCTTCCAGACCTGGGCCGGTACGCTGGCCCCTCAGGACTATTATGCGCTCCCATACCTAAAATATCAATTTGGTAGATTGTAAAGTGGATATGGTGGACGACACACGACGTCAACATCGTGAGAAAATTGAGTGACATTGTATGCCCAAAAGTTTTCTATAACATTCTCAAACGCACGTAAAGTACACGAAACCGCCACTGGGCCACTAAGGGATCATGCTGATCTTGATTAAAAACTGGATATGGCCGTCATCATGAAAACATTTTGAGTATACGCAGGTGTGTTTTTCATTCATGCCACATCATGAAGAATTGAGAAATAAAAGATTGTTTTCACCATGCATCTCACTATCAAGTTGTTGCATAGTTATTTCCCTACAACTTCCTCGAAAAATTCTATATTTGATAGTTTACCTACCTGTATAAGCATTTCCATGCTCCTTGTGTCGTCAGTCTTGTCCGCCAGCATGTGCGCCTGCACTTCCATCATGAGTTTAGTCATCACCACGCGGATATTCTCTCCGTCGAGGGTTATCGCGTGTTTTACCCCGGAGCCGAACGGCATGCACCTTGGCGGCACTTGGGATTCCATGCTGAAATTACATGTAAATAGATAAAATACAGTTTATTGGTTGATTCTATGCATACTGAAGTATTTAAAACAAGCGAACTAAACCAAGGAAACAATATAATTACACAGTGTATTTTGTTTCTTTTTTGGATTATAAGTATAACTAAGGCTGAGGAAGATGAAGAGTGATTTTACAACGAGAAGTTATCTGTTTTATAATAAATTTAATTGTTTAATATTTTATTGGAAATTTATGAAATCCAATAATTCATGCATGGTACGTAGAACTCAGATAATGCATCAATACAAAATTATGAATACGTACAAAGAAATCATCTCTTCCTCGGGCGATGGCAAGAAGTTACTGCACGACAACACAGCATTAATGATGTGGAAGCACCGCACTCGTCGCTCGCGACACATCGGCCTCTCCCCGCTGATCCATTGCCGCAAACGATGTAACTCGGGCTTTAAGTACCTATCCACCAACATCTGCGCACATTTCGCCTCCTCATCTGAAGGGATATGCCAATTAAAATGCGTGTCCTTGAGGAAACATCCGCGGCCCCAGTCCCTGATAGGCAACCAATCCTTGGGCGCTGCACCGAAGTCTTTCGGCGAGCTCCGCCATTCCCTCAAGTCTATGTAACTGAAAGAATTCAACGCGTGGGCTAAAGCCTCACAGGCCCTAGTGTGCGCGTAGTTCGAGTGTAACTTCAAAGCTCTATCGAGTACGGGGAGGACTTTAGGCATGTACTTCAATAAGACGAGGCCGTCGCACTCGACGCAGTGTAAGAACAGCACCAGACGGTACATAAGGTCTCTGGGAGGATTCTCCTCGTGCAGCGCTTCGTCACTAGACAACAACTCCTCTAATTCTTCGCAGAGTTTTGGCAAGAAAGCGGCTAACGTAGCTTCGGCGTCGATGCGAGCGAACACGCGCAATAAGACGCCGACCATGCTCCCAGACACGTTGGTTTCGAACGTCGTCTCCGTTGCAAACGCTTTGAACTTCCTCAGCGCTTCTCGGAAGATCTTGGGAGAGCTCTGCATCAACACAGCGGTGGCCGCAGAGGAAATGGCCGTTTCCATTACGGCGTCTGTCTTACTGCGTATACAGTCGGAGTCCTTGGTCTCCAAGCGCGCATGCTCCATAACGCTAGATTCGATAATGACGAACAGTCTCTCCAAGAACACCAATACAAAGTCTTCGAACTGCGCTGTCAGCTCACAAGTGAGCAACTCCTCTTCGGTTAAATCTGACCAGTATTCGTGAGCGGAACTACAGTCAACGAAGGGTATCATTCCGCTGAACATGAGTATGAATTGTAAGGAAACCAACGTTTTCTTCATGTCGTTAGGATCGAGGCCAGGTAACACTGCCATTAGGAATGGTATGACATGCGTTGGACCTTCGGGGTAGTCGGCATCCGCGCCTCGAAGCATGGGTCTTGCGACCGCCGCGACCGCCGCCATAGCAGCTGTTACTCTATGGGGCTCGGTGAGAGAAGTTAACGAGGTCCTCAATCGTTCCAGCAGTGGGGGGACCACTATGGAAGGCTTCAATGTAGCCAGGTTTTGTAAAGCGTTGGATATGTCGAGAGCCCCGCTCCGACTGTACACCGCTTGGAGTGTTGGCTCTAAGACTATTTCAACAAATTGCGTTATATCCTCTTCTCTGAGTTTGTACGAGTTTGGGGTTTTGTTCTCCCAGGTTTTTAAAAATCTTTTTTCGCGTTCGCGACGGACTCTAGAACGACATGTCATTTTAAAATTATAAAAATATTTAATAATTTCATTATTAAAAACATAAATCAATACATTTATGAGAATTTAGTTGCTGCTTACCCACTTACCTATTCAAGAATTCTCTAGCAAGCTTCCTCAAGAGGTCTCTCAGCTTGTACGACCAGCGACCAGCGTTGGCACTGTGCAGGTAGCTCTCCACGCCTCCAAGAAACGAGCGTAAGTGTTTCAGTACCACTCCGTCAGGACAAATGCTCCAGATTATCCATGTTGCTACGTGCTTTGAGTCTGTCAACAAAGATAACAAGGTAACTAACAATTTTAGCGCCTTTTATTTGTCCTTCCTTCTTTCCTTTTAGCCCATCATAGTCCACTGCTGGCCATGGGCCAAATGGTGTCAGTTTGCGGTATTTGTACTAATTATGTAAAAATATATTTTTTACATGTAACAGTAACAAAACAAGCATTTAAGTCACTACTATCCCTAAGCTTTTCTGATAACCTGCTCCTTAGTGCTTCTTGTTGTTCTACCTCCTTTTATAGAATCTCCTTTACTGCTGTTGCTGTCCCTCTCTGGAACTCCTTGCCTAAATCGATTCGTCTAGCTAAGTCCTTAAAATCCTTCAAGTATCAGGTTAAAACCCTTTACTTGATATCCTGAATTATTCCTTCCTTGCCTTCCCTCCTTACTTTTCCCGTGTGCTATTGTCATCAACTAGCTTCCTATGCTTTGCTTGTATGTTATGTTTGTTTGTATGTAGGTATGTATTTATATATGTATGTATGTATTTGTGTATTATCAAATGTTTGTAATAAAAATTAATGTGATGTTCTATATTGTATTATGCACACTATTGCACACCCTACCTTTTTCTCACTTCTCTCTCTCTACTCTTCAACTCCTAACCACTTGGTTGTCTGGAAGAGATCGCTATTAGTGATAAGACCTATTTTTTGCTTTTTTTAGATTCTATTTCTTTCTATGAGTGTGTACAATAAAGAGTTTAAATAAATAGAGTAAACTCTATTTAAAAAACACCCCCATTTGTGATCACGCAGTGTTGATGTGCTGCTTAATGTTATATATTTATATTTTAATTATGTACTTGTCTTTTTATAAAGCTTACTTTAATTACTACCTACTCTATTAAAACGAACAAACACTATTTACTATGATTTGAGCACTAGGGATACTACAATACAAGGGTAATTGACTCACCAAGAACATGGTTTCTGCAGAATTGCATGTCTTTATAACCAACAGGCAAGTTGACAGAGTGCAGAAACCTTGCGAACATTTTAGGCACATATGGCGACCAATTCACGGTCCCAGGATTCCTTTTCGCTAAATTAGCGAATATAATTATTAAATCCTGAAAGATATCAGGAAAGTTTTAATTTATTTCACCTTATATTGCATAGATAGAATAGATTTTAGAGATAAGATTATGTTTGTGCTTTAATTAGGTATGCCATGCATTTTGGTACCAAATTTGTTGTTCATAAGCAAGTGTTGTACCCTGAAAGTATGTGACTTATTTTGACTATAATCAGTAGATTAATTTCTAAGTGTTTTATCTATTTTCTTTGTAAGGGAAGAGTAATTTTTTTAGGAAGAGAAATGTCCTTAACCATTATATTTGCATATATAAGTGAAGAAACAATGTTTCTAATGAAATCCACAAGTGATTAATATGATGAGTAGGTACCTTGCACAGATGTTACGACTATTACTTCACAAACAATATATTATTTCTTACAGATATCCCGCATTGCGAGTTGTAGCAGGTATCCCATATTGTCATCAGCCTATCCAGCCAGAGCTCGTGTCCTTGGGCGGCGTACTTGGCCTGCAGGCCTGTGGGCAGGAATGCCACCAGCTGGCTCATTGTGTGCGTATCGTTGCGACACGTTGAGCCCCATAGCGGAATCTGTGGGAGCATCTCATCGAGCATCTCCTGGGTGGCTGTCGATTCGAAATATCTGGAATTTTATTAAGGTTTTTATATTTCCTTCAAATTAAGTATAGCGTGTCATAGTGGTGATGGCATAGTCGCTAAGTGGCTCGAAGGGTGGCACACACAACTGACTTTCTTGAAAGTTATGTATGCTTTATATATGTATAAAATATCACTTGTTGTAACAGTGAAAGGACATCATGACGAAACCTGCATAACTAAAAGTTTTCCATAATGTTTTTAAAGATATATGAAGTCCGTCCAACTCGCATTAGGCCTGTGTGATGAAGGCCTACATTATTCTCATTGTGAGAAGAGACCTGACCTATATATATGTGTATAGTATAAATAAACAATACAAAGGCTGTTCCTCAACAATTCTTCTTCTAGGTTTCATCAAAATGGTGGGCAAAATTCAGTGACAGTTCGAATTACATACATAAATTTTGTATCAGCTTAAGTGGTCTCACCATGACTGTCCTGACCTGACCAGGTATTGATGTTTTACATAACTAATTATGTATGAAATGAAAACTACTTACGGTTGAGCACACTTCACCATTGTTAGGTATGAGCCTTCCAAGTTCCTGAAAAATGTACAAAAATGAAACTATCGAAAATATTTTCAAGTTGAACACTAAACCCATCACATGCACACCTTGCCCCACGCCCGCTTTACATGATTCGGTGCTGAGTATTATACAAAATGATGAGAAATGATCCCAACCGCCTGACATCTACAGAAGCACCCGTATGTATAGGTCGGTTAACTAAAGCTGGCACAGAACTAACACTAGTACAATTTTGCTATACCATATTATGTCTAATTTATAGCTTTATTTTAAATGGAGATTATAGTAGGTAGGACGGAGAACATAGTTTTCTTGTTTTTAAATAAATTAACAGGATTTTTTCATTTGATCCATTATTGCTCGTATCAATGATGTAAGGTTAATGATAATAATTATTACAACAAAATTATACCAAGTAAAATTCAATCAAAAGATTGTAATATTAAAAACCTGTTTTTATTATATCAGTGAGCTCTTAGTCACTTTAAAGGAATCATAGAGCCTCATTTATCAATTTTTTTAAAGTTGTACTAATAATAATAAACTCAGTTGTGTGAGACTGACCAGTTGACCACGTTTAGGAGAGACAAATGTCTGTTCTGTCATACAGTACAGTTATTTAAAAACGATACACAAGTATATTATGTGAATGTGTTGTACAAGAATTGTACATGCCAGCTTTAGTTAACCGATTTGTATATTTGAATCAAATTACGTTGGCAACTCATTGTCCTCGTTGCTTTCGAATCCGAAAAGGTTTAGAGCGTCATCCAGCCCGGAGCCAGATATGAATTTGCGAATCATATCGAGCATATTTCCTTCTTTCTTGTCATTCTTTCGCCTAAACAGACAGGTGAGTTCATATCTATTAACTATTTCAAGTACATACATAACTTTATTCCTTCTTTTAGTGTATCTGAATTGGAATAAATGAGCATGCAAGCCCGGCGGTGATAGCGGTGATAGCCCAGTGGCTTTGAATTCGACCTCGAATCGGGGGGTCCGGGTTCAAATCCCAGTGGCACGCACCAATGACTTTGTATAAAAGTTATGTGCGCTTTATAAAATTAAATATCATCTGCTGTTACGGTGAAGGAAAACATCGTGAGGAAACCTGCATGCCTGAGAGTCCACCAACCCGCAGTAGGCCAGCGTGGTGGACTAAGGCCTACATCCCTCTCATTGTGAGAAGGAGACCCGACCCTGTAGTGGGTCATTAATGGGTTACTGACGAGCATGCAGGCCACCTGATAGTAAATAGACACTGGAGCTCCTTGATACACATCTTATATCTTAACATATACGTCAGAAAGAACACAAGACCATCCTAGTATGTATGTTATGTGTAAGATGGTCACCTCAAATAAACATCCCTTGCAATCCTGACCAAAAGCAACAGACACGATTCTTCGTGCTGCGTTTATATTCCGATGCTGCTTTACAACGGTTTCTATTTTAAAGCCATAACCTTAATTATTTTTGTCTAGGTATTTAAAGTAAACCCAAATTCTTATCGTTTAATGCAGAGGTTATAAAATACTTTATTGGAAACGATAATTATCATTAGCGATTGCTAGTTTTGAAATCGGATATCGATAGGTTATCGTAATTTAGAACTAGATAGATTCTTTTCTAATTTACACATTACCATTTTTGTCGTTAAATTGTTAAGCAATCTGTGCTGGATCCTTGGTTCAGAATTAATTGAATACAATTTGAACAATCTAAATATTTTTGTGACCTAACTTCTCTCGATAAAATATTATATTGATATCTCGATATCAAATTGACTCAAATGCGAAAGTGCAATTCGGTATTGAGTCACACCATGGGGTTTTAGCCAGTGAGTTTTAGCCTGTAGGCGGCTGGCATAACTGGTGCCACAATAATGTTAAAAAAATGGGTTGTCTCTGGGTTACAGTGATCAGTTAACATCAGGCAGCTTGCATGCCCAGTAGCTATTCATTTAATAAAAAACAGATAACAGGACAGAATATAATGATGAAACTAAATTAGTTACAAGTATATAATAAATGAAAGAATAACACTACATACGTTTGATAATGATATATCCCGATGTGTGATGCACTCTTGTTGAATATTTTATTTCCAAGATCATATAGTGGACGCCAAGGAAGTGTCAATTCCTCGGGGCAAATTAAATTCCTCTTTCTGAAATTTATAAATAAAATTGTTTGACTATCACTTGGCAGTATGGTTGATGAGGCTACATCACGTTTATTACAAAATACATTTTAAAATAAAATTACAACTTTATTAATCTCATTTGAGTCCCATGTTAAATAAGTATTAAACCTATAAGTCGATTTGATTGTACACTGTCAGTGTATTATTTTTTTGGAAGTTTAAAGATGTTATTTAAAGATTGTGGTTTTAAATTTGTTTTCTTAAAGACAGTTAAAGGGAATTCGAAATTAATTTAATATTACTTTAGTAGCAAAATTTGACATGTAATTTTGTGTAGACTACACAAAGATTTTTATAGGAAGGCATTTGGACATTTTATTTGCATTAAGGGTAGAAGTGTACACATTACACACAGTAAATTGATTAACCTAATTAAAATTATATCTGCCTTTGACTCATATAGAGTAGGTAAGTAGGTAATTAGTCATTTGTATATATACCTATATATTATATTAGTTTTTTCTA
This sequence comes from Erynnis tages, assembly GCA_905147235.1. Taxonomy (NCBI): domain Eukaryota; kingdom Metazoa; phylum Arthropoda; class Insecta; order Lepidoptera; family Hesperiidae; genus Erynnis; species Erynnis tages. The sequence goes on from LR990087.1 coordinate 5,320,277, forward strand.
AATTAGTATTTTCTAAATTGTACCTGAAAGATAAAGGGTTCAAAGGCAGAAAAGACTGAAAGAATCTTATATGCTGTCAAAAGGCTTTCTTATAAAAACAACAAAAATATTAATTCATAAATGTTACTACTGATTCTTCATTAGTGTGTGACAATAAAGTAAGCAGTGTTCAATTAAATGTGATAGTTAACTTTGTAATTTACATACCAATAATTTATTTTAATAAATAAATATTCATCTAATTATTATGTACTAAAATACAGTGTGCACTTTGCCCTAGAACTCTGCAAATGCTATGAGGGTGCAATCTTTGGTTCCTCCCTATCAGCATTATCAGTAAACAGCTGGATGTGGGCCTATCCTAATCAAAGCCACTCAGCCCTGACCGGGGCTTTTTGAATCCAAACATTAAGCATTGCATTCTTCAGGTCATCAGTCTAGATTTGCCGACAAGTGGTGGCCTATTAAAGGTCCTTTTTATTATTACCGACATCAAAAAAGGAGGTTATCAATTTGACACTTATGTATGTAATATTCACAGAACTACACAATTTTTACATATGTTGGTCTATTACGGTTCCAAACAAGAATACCGATTTTCATGGGTGTATGCATGTAAGTATGTATGTAGATATGTTTGTCCACACATATCTCCGAAACTAATTGATGAATCATGTTTGTTCTTTTTTTGTTCAACTTAGGGAATGGTAAAGGTTTCATCAAAATAGGTCCAGTAGTTTCCGTGATATGGACTTAAAACTAAAAATGTCGAAAAAAAAATTTATTTCATACTTTTTTGATGTCAGTTTAATTTTTTTTTATTATTTCTCCATCAGTCCCACAAAGATTGTAGTTATAAAGAATTGAGAGCACTAAATGGGTAAGTTACTATTGAGTTAGATGAGAATCAACACATTACATTAAATCCTGTTTTTGATTTTCTGAAAGGGTTCAAAAAGTTTTGGGGACTAGGTACCACACTATACTATTCAATTCAATTTAGTTAAATATACAATTCTAAGATAATTTAGTATAGTTAACAAACAGGGAGGCTACCATACTCACTTTGCAAGCATGATAAACACTGTGGCAAATTTGTGGATCTTACATGGTTCTAGATCTGGAATAAGAACGAGTTCATATGCCAGCTTTATAAGTGCTATGTGGTCCTCTTTTGAAAATTTTAATCCATAGATCCTAATGTACCTGTGGACAAATGTAAAACTTATAAGTACTGAGCATCTTTAACAACTTTTCTAATCTTGCAGTTTAAAGCTTATTAAATAATAAAGAATTAATCATAAGTAGTAGTCATAATTCCCAACTGACCAGATGTGTATTGAAATAAATCCTTTATTAAATCCTAAAAGAATAATTATGCTCTCTACTAGCGAGTACAACCAGCTGGCACAAACATTAAGCAAAATACTATTTCATGTGAATGATTACAACAATTGATTCATTATTATTGTATTCTATGATAATAGAGCATTGCAATGCCAGGTGTAGGGTTAAGGAAGTTCTGGGACGTTGCCAGATATTCAAGACATGGACAACAATATGTTGCCAAAGGTTAAGATCAACATAAACATAGCACTTCACTTTAAATATAGACAGATTCTTGAGATAATATTCTAATTCAGTATTTTATTGATACTCAAGTGGTTGTAATTTAGTCTTTGACCTATTGCCTTGATGGTGACCAGCATTTTTTGAACTTGACATTTTAATGTTTTTTATACCCCCCCCCCCTATAAGAATGTTTAGCACAATTACATTTCTCACATTTAATTAAAAATATTTACTACTGTTTACTGTCAGCATTAAAAATATAATAAAGAATATTATTCTGATGGATATTTACTTCATAAGCCTGGCAGACCACACTCCACAAGCTGGTTTCATCTCCCGTAGCATCACCGCTTTGCCCAGATTCAATTTCACCTGCTCTAGGAATTTGTTGGACTCCTCGTCCAACTCACCAGCATATGGAAGGACATGGTTCGTCAAAATCTCCTTCTGTGGCTGGAATCCTAGCTTTGCAATCCTATCCGGAGGCAGTTCAACCTGCTCGAACTCTTCGTCCTGAATCATTTTGGATGGTTTTCGTCTACTAGATCATTTACAAATTATCCTTAAAAACCGATGTCCACATGAACACAGCTGCTTCGAATGACAACTAAATCACAATTGTTCACTACCGATAGTACCGACCCTTCATGAGGAATAAAATCTACATTGAATTTACACAAGTCATCAATAGTTATTTTTTTCCTTCAAGCACAAGAAAAGAAATCCGGCCGAATCACGAAATGACGGTCTGACTGACGGACGGAATGACTCGTCGAGACGAGACTCGAGTCGTCAACGACGTCGTAGAACTCGTAGAACAAATACGTTCCATTTTACCGACTTACCGTACGAGCGGTTTGATTGATAACTTTTGCCAATGTCAGTGTCGACAGCATTCCTTTTCACGTAAATATTCATTATTTATACAAATAATAAAATTATACAAAAATGTAATTCGAGATTTATTAAATGACTGGGAGGTTGTAAAATGTGTAGTGCTTTATAGGTTTATTAGCCCATCGTGCCTAAACGATGACGGTCATAGAAATATCTGTATTTTAAAAGCTTATTTTTATACCGATCGGGGGTTTTCTTTAGTCTTTGTCATGTTGCAGAATTTATTTACTGGCAACTAATTGTGTGAATGACGACTGATGACGACTATCTATAACTTCATGATGACGACCATAATTATGACGACGTCATGTTTTTGGTGTAGCCATATACAAGAGAATGTGACCTTATGTGGCACTGCCATTGAAGGATTACGTGTTTCAGGTACAACTTTACGCTTGTAGGCTATAGGTATAGTTTCATTGGTTGGTTTGACATTGATTGCTGAGGTGCATACGATTGGTTCGCCAGTGTGCGTCGTCTATTGGTCCAGTTTTTACGGCTGTTGTACATTGGGCCTTGGGCGAAAGTATACAATATTATCCCCACCACTGATAATCTGTGCTCACGACTCATGATGGTTACTATATGTGTAGTTTTATCAAAGATGTTTGTTGAATGTTTCATTTTATTTGTGTATAAGCACTTTACTAATACAAATAAGTGTGAGGTTAAAATAAAAGCCTACAACCATTATTAATCATTGTATTAAAATAAAAAATATATAATTAAAGTAAATTAAGTGCTCTAACCATTATTCTACATTTTCTTAAAGCTAAAGCTTACTCCAATCATCCATTCACGAGTCAGCTATTTGTTCACTGTTGTCATTGGCCTGCCCTTATTGACTACTCTCGGTCCAACCCTGGATTTTCTGAATAAGACAGCCTGTCTGTTTCCTTGAGGTTGTTAGTCCACTGGGTTGGAGAGCAAGCAGCACTTAGTTCCTACTTTTGTTTAAGGACGTGTTGGGTTATTGACAACCTTCTTTTACAACACTCAACAGTTTTGACTATGATCATTATGAAAATGTTATTGCTGAATTTAGGGTTCCCTTAGTTCAAGGTTGTCACTAATGCGCGCCTAGATCTGTATCTTCCGGAGTACTGTAGACGTAGTGCACTAGCAACAATTATCAGCTCATTCTTGTATTTCTAGTTTAAACATTGATATAATTTCAATATTAAATTTTTGTATCTGCAAAACAATGTCAGTACATTTAATTTTCTAAATGAAAGCTATACATTTATTATGTATTTTTATATTAAACGATGGTATCCTTCGCAGTGGTGTACAAGCTGGCGGCAAATACGATATCACGCTTTATCGCGACCGACGCTTCTGCCATCTTCGCTTGCAGTTTCGGATCACCAATCGCGATCGCTGCGTCTTTCACGTCCACGAGAAGCTGTAAAAGTAATATGATGATAAAATTAAGAATTTTCTAATACAGTCAGATAGATTGGTGTCAATACAGCAGCATGTCAATATAGCATCAGAATATAAGAATAGGTGTATTTTTCCTGTTGGTATTTTTTTTATTTTTTTGGTCAAGGTTTATGTTGTTATGCTGACATTGTTAGGCCCGCTTGGTACATATATTTATAGATATACCAAGCAACCAGGCAGATTGACCACCAGCAGCAGTTGCAAGCTTTACAGAAGAACTCTTTTTACGCCCTTTTTGAAGAACTCTATTTTATGAGAAAGGCTCTTTATTCTTATCGGTATTATCTAAAGCCAATAATGATTACAGTACAAGAATGCATATGAAATACCTCATGTAACTGTTGAATACACCTCACAATGATGCCCTCCTGAACATCAGTGAGGTCCATGATCTCTGCAAATGGCTTCTCCAAGGCCCATTCATATACCACTCTCACTAGGCCGAAATTAAGCCTTTCGGATTGTGCTTCGAACTGTTCCACCTTAAATAAAGATAGAATTTTTATATATTTGCCATCCGAAAATAGAACGCCCCTTTTTTAAAACTGTCAAATTACGATAAAAAAGTTTCGCAACGTGAACATCACGTGAAATAAAATTTCCACGACAGAAATTATTTCTAATTTCGAAGTACCGACATTCCTATGTTTATTTTGATGTCTACAGCTACAGCAGTATGACGTATAATTTGGAAATAGAAATAATCACTGACGTGAAAACTTTATTTTAACGCTGTTTGACGTCATCATAACATTATTTTATGCTGACGTCATTATGACGACTTTATGCTGCAGCCTACAAAATATAGTAAATGCAAAGTGTTCTTCTGGCTTTACACTGCCCAGTGCCCATCAATTGCGTATTAACCATGCTCACCATGTACTTAGCCTCAATCGCGCATATCTCTGTATCAATCTCGTCGATCATTTTGACTCCCTCCGCCAACTTTTCCGTGAGCTTCTGTTCCACGTTCGTCCTCGCTTGGAACACGAAGCAACTGAGCAAGGCGGCAATCTCCGCTGGATTCTTATCGGTGAATACATTGCGGAATACCAACTCGGATATGATGAGTTCGTTCGTTCCCATCCCGCAAGCTACTCGTCCTTTGAGTATGACGCCATCCCGTTCATCTATGTAGTTAAGTTCTCGCAGCACCAGTAGTCTTCTCTGGTAATCAGAGTAGAGAGCGAGGTTTTCGAAGGAGAGCAAACGTTTGTACTTGTCGCGTGTCCGTTCGCATTGTTTGCGCTCGTACACGATCGCGAATTCCGATTTGAAGTTCGCGATGTCGGTCGCTTTTTTTACCGTTTCTATTTCAACCTGAAGGACGTAAATAGGGGTAAATTTTAATATACAAACACAGATATTGAGTTTTCAATCTAACGCTTGACCGAAATATTTACTGAGTTTATAATCGGATCACTACTACTAGTTGCATGTGACAATCCCTGCACGCACCGCCCTAACACACCGGCGACAATCGCACCAACTACTTAACTCAAGGACAGAGTGGCAAGCATGTTACTGACCTGTAGGGCCTTCATCTTGTCCAAGGCCTGTAGAATCTCTCCACTGGTAATTGCGAGCGACTGGGTGAGACTCAGCCTCTCCGGCGCACCGGCACCACTGCGGGCCGCGTGCGACAATCGCAACAACTCCTGTACTGCGCTCGCGCAACTCGAACCCATTGGTGCATCGCGGAACCTGAAGAAATGTTTATACTATAAACCTTTAAAATTCAAAATATCACCTGCCATTACGGTGCAGGAAAACATCGTGAGGAACCTGCATACCTGATAATTCACACTAAAAATTATAAAAAAAAAGACTATTGTGGTGTACTAAAGCCTACATGATCCCTCTTATTGTGAGAGGGGACCCAACCCTCAATTGGGTATTTAATGGGCTACAGACATAGAACTAGACTTTGCCTTCGGCTTCATTCGGATATTACGACTTGGTCCGGAGAGGAAACTACCACCACCATCTATAACAACCAACTATAAAGTAATGACTTGCATAAAGAAGTAATATCGATTCCATGCTACCTTTGCCACCATCAACCATTAGGGAGTTTAAAGAATACCTTGGAATTTGTCTGTTTTCCCAATCTTTAATAATTATATTGGGATCAATTTTGAGATTCGTTTTGGTTACTGCTACTATATTCTTTGGTGCTATGCACAATATTGTATGATCCATAGTGCTTTCTTCTGTGCCTGAAATCAAAATCAATTAATTGCTGGCTGTCTTATTACTATGTAGAGCAGAAATAGCTTTGTAAGTTGTAACAAAATTTAACAAGTTATGTTTAGAATGAAACATTAAACTTATGTAGATACGAAAGCTGTGATAGCACATGCTAAAAATTTCTCATTCTTAGAAATAATTCAAATGGGCGTTAGAACATAATAAAATATTACAGAATTGAACGTACCTATGAAGTTATACTGAGCAGAAAAGCTGAGAACTCTATACCAGTTCTCGTCGATCTCGAAGTTGTACTTTGTGTCATCTTGTTCAGTTGTGTTCAGTGCTAATATCTTGTATGGAGTCAGGCGCGGACCTAGGATAGGCCTTATAAAATTTAGAAAGTTTTTGAGATATTACATTTTGGTAATTCATGGTTTACAGTTTATAACAACACCCTAAATAAGGCTGTCCAAAATACTTCTAAGATTAATAATTAAATTACTCTAACTCAGAACTTTAATGTCTCTCCCTTAAAATCAAAATTTCCAAGAATCCTGTCTTACTCATAGTTGATACCTAAAAAAATTATAAATAAACGGTAATAAAATAAGTACTCTGCTGTACTCACCACTAGTATTCAACAGAATCCCAAGCTGATTGATGTATGGTCCGGCTGAAAATATCAGGATCTTTCCCGGCACCATTTCCTTCATCACCCTGGCTTGAGTGAGCAATATCGGCATGATTTCGTTCAAAACGTCAATATACGCCGACGCAGTATCGTAGAACGTCGACAGAGGAGTAAGGTGGGGAGCCAGGGGTGTGCTACATTTTTCTGCATATTCTTTTTCAGCTAGCTCCAACTGTTTTCTGTTCTTGTCTGCTTGGCAGATCTGATTGAATTCGCGAAAAGAACGCTGCATCATGCCTAAGACTGTCACTGTTGCAGCTCTGCGAAAAAAATTGAATCAATTATATAACCAGAAAATTGACATGTAGAGAAATAACAGGTTTCAAAATAATACGAGTATACTGAGCGTCTCAAGTCAATGATAGACCTAATCCTATTTCAAAATTTTTGGATACCCAATTGAGTCCAGCAAACAATATTTTTTTATTTGTATACTTGTTTGTTTTTTAATTTTTTGTACATACATACATCACCCTTGATATCAATTTTACATCATTCATACTCAGATATACATAGATGTTTCAACGTCTTGTTAAGATCATACATCCTGTTCGTTATACGCGCGTATGTTAGAGATAAGTTACAAATATCTAGTGCAATCTACTTACCGCAAGAGACTAAGTATCATGGCGTAGGTAAGTCTGAACTGTGAGGATAGTTTCTGAGGGACGCCCAGCATCATGCCCTTTAATGTAACTTGGTCGGGTACCTCCTCCTTGCACAGGATTATCACTGTTCCTGTCTTATCGAGACCTGGTGAAAAACAAATTTGTATTAATACACTTGATACGTTTTTTTCGCACACTATGTCAATAAGGGTCTGAACAATCAAACGTCCGAGATTTACGTACAAACATCGGAATTGTAGTGCTGCAAGTGTTGGAGAAGAAAAATGGCGGGAAATCGTCAATGGACCATTACGTCAACACGTTGCTCAGCAGTGAGGAAATCTCTTGACGATGAGGATGTCAATTATAAAAACGTAACTACAATCTGAAATATTCTATCTTCCGCCTTTGTAAGACCACTGCAAGCATAGCCTCTCCGTCACTGACGTGGAGCTTCCGCTCTCCTCATCTAGAGTTACTCTTTCAATTTCAAAAACAGATGGCATGTTGCCATCACACAGGCATATTATAACCTGGTTTAACATATAGGATTCCTTTTTATCCCTTTCGGTGCTAGAAATATATAATCAATTCACCCACCTCTTCTTCCCGCCCGGCCCGCCATCTGTATGTATTCCGCAGGCACCAGCGTCCGCGACGACACCCCATCGTACTTGGTTATCTCGTCGAAGATAACGGTCCTGGCGGGCATGTTCACGCCCATCGCGAACGTCTCCGTTGCGAACAGGATTTTCACCTGCCATTTTACAGTACAATATGTACTTTTTAATGTGCAAATCTTTCCATGTGTTATCCATCGGCCGTACCCGTACGTATACGCAAGAGTTAAATTTGTACAAAAACGCGTTAAAGTGAGCGCGGCCTTAGGTGTCTTAGGTAAAGCTATCTTAGTCATGTATTGAATCTTGAAATGAAACATCTAACTTTAATTGAAACGATAAAACTAATAATAATAGGTACTTACGTGACCAGCCTGGAACAGCATTTCGACGATTTCTTTCAACAAGGGCAATATGCCACTATGGTGAACGCCTATTCCATTCTCTAAAACCCTCTGCAAGCGAATGATCTAGAAGAAAAAATACCCTTAAGGCGCTGATAACATGTAATTCAGCAAATTTGCTATTCTTATTTTTCATTTCCAGCAAAAATTACAAAGTATTTTACAATGGGAAAAATATATGTTATTCTAGACCGTATTCCGAACGACAACATAGTCGTCGAAACACATTTTGACAAAGTTGCCTCGATAAAAAAAAATTGCAAAGTTACCCCTTTTCTGAATTCTTATACTAAACTACAACGTTGTTTGTTAATATTTATTCAAATAATTTAACCAGTATATTAGCAGACCTTCGTTATTATCACATCATTGTGTTAATTTTTTTCAATAAGCTTATAAATATTCAGTAAATCAGTAAAATTTAAAACTTTTCTTTCGCGTGCTCCGCGCAATATTTTCGTATTTTGTATTTCTCGCTTACTATTATGGCAATTGACAGAGAGCGCAGAGGCGCGATGCTAGGTGGACGTGCGTCGCTCCGTCATTCCAAAATAATATACAGTCGTCCTATATAGCACAATTTCATAGCTTCGTCTGAGGCTTGTGTGGCGTATTAAGTAGGACGCCAGGCTGTATACGCTGGGGCGTGGGTTCAAATCCGCGTGTGCGTGACTTTATTTTCACTTTTATATAATTATATTTTTTATATAATACAAATTTTTACATCGATTATTGATTTTGGAAATTGTTGAATAAATAAGAAGACAGATTTTATTAAGTTACAAATAAATAAAAGTTTCAACGTCAATTTAATAACTTTTTTTTTGTTATAAGCTATACAATTATTTTTGAAATTATAAATTTATCTAAAATTCGATATTTTTTTTCGGAATTCGGAAATATAAATAACCATTAGATAGCATAATATGAAATAAAAAAATAGTAATACAAAAAACATTTCAATCCAGAATGTCTTCTTATATTTTGCTTCGGGTTCGAACCCGGGTCATATAATGTAGGATTCCCTCCCGTTTTCAAATTGTACGCCGCCGAAATTCGCGCGACGCGACGTTGCCAAACCGACAGTAAAGAAGACACCGCTACGCGCGGCGTTGCCGTCTAGAATTGTACCTATCACTATCACGGTAATTTTTAATAAACGGTTAGGAGGAATAGTGGGGCCGCCGGCTAGGGCTGTGCGTCTTCGTGGATTGATAGGTAATAATATCTATTAGGTATAAAGGAAGTGTTCAATAAAAATGCGTGTTGTTTTTTGATTGGTAGATTTAATTAAAAAACCGTGTTTAAGTTTGAATAACAAGTCGGTTTAATAAATTTGCGACCGAGAAATATTTGCGCCTTTACTGAGACGTACGAAATGCTTTATTATTAAATATTTTGTGAATATTTCATGAGTCTATATATTTTTGTTGTTATTAATAACGAGAAAAAAACGCATGCATTTAAGTTGAAGGCCCAATGGAAATAAACTGAATGTTTTCAAACATAATACATACATCTAATAATATAATCTATAACACCTATGCAAGTATTTATTTTTATTACCTACTAGCTGACCCGGCACACTTCGTTTTGCCATTATAAAATATGTATATTATATCATTGCAGTTTGCATAATAGAAGTGGCATCCATAAAGAAAAATCTTGACGTTTCTAAATGCATGACATTGCCATATGAACTTATGAAGTATTCAATCTGAAATGATGTTTGACAGGTAGTACATGGGTAGAACAGTTTATATAGGAAAATGAAATTGTTGTTTTTATTATTTTCTTTACATTGTTTTCAAATTTTCTCTCCGTAAGAACCATCCTCGTACTTAAAGGAATATCCAAAAAAAATTAGCGAAATCGGTTCAGCTCCTCCCGAGATTTGCGCTTAGCCGCTTAGCAACATATTCATTTTTATATTGTAGGTACAAGGTGGAGATGACGTTACCTCATTAATTTAAACCACAAAGATCGTGTACTTAAGTGTGTTAAAGCATACGAAAAGGTTCAGGACCGAAAATAAAAAAAAATGCAAATTTCAAACAAAATCATTACACAAATAAAAGACACAAAAAGTAACAGGCTCAAGGTGAAAGGTCATTGACCTGAAACGAAAGGAAGCCAAAAGCGGCTTTTTTCAAACGGTAGGCATAGTACTGCGCCGCCGGCGCGCCGACTGATTTATGGCCTGTGTCGGCTGTGTAACTAGAGGGTTTTCAACAATTTAAAAAATCGTTCCTACTCCCATGCCGGGAGTCTAGGTTCGATTCCAGCTCTCGCCTTTCCTAAAACCACGTGATGAAACCTGTATGTCTCAGGATACATGTTTTTACATGATAGACGAATTAACTGGTTATACAAAAACCAGTTAAATCGTCTATCTGTCTTTTACTCGATCTCGTGACAAATTTACTTGCTTTTATGTGGTTAGATATTATTTGAGGCCATCGAAAAATTTGAGGGTAATAATATGCAATAACATTATGAAGCTTGTTCCAAGCCTCTTTAATATTGTAAGAAGAAATTGAATTGTTGGTTGACATGTTTAGGTACTGCTGAATTATTGAATTTTTAATTTAATAGTGATTTAATAGCGAAACAATGGCATTCTGGGTACATCCTCTGAAAGAGAAGACCGTGTTTTATTTATTTTTTGGTGAGATGAATAGAAAACATAGGTATTATATGGACCTTTGATGGAGAATAATAATAAGAAGTTTTAGGTGTTCAATAAAAAAGCTCCGCGTTTTAAAATCACATCATTACTAGAGTCGTCCATATTTCTTTAAAACTGGAAACAGTGCCATCTATTGACGATGTTGTCCACATTTCTTTAACACTTGAAACAGTGCCGATTTTATCATTTTATTTAGTTCTCATAGACTCCGCTCCACTAACAGTGGCGCATGAGGGGCATGGGGTAGGCGGGAGCCGCGAGCCGAAGATGCCCGATTCCTAAAATCATCGGGTGTTGTCAGGCTCTTAATTGGACATAACACAGTATTAATTTTAAGAAGTGTTACTCTCAAAAGAAACTATTAGGATTGTCTGAAAATCTTACTTGGCAAATTACTTATCCTGTTTAAATGCAAAGAAAAATGTATATTTGAACAAATGAAGATTATCTATCCATTCCAGTCATAATTTTTTCACCTAAATTCTAAACGGCCGGCGTTTTGACAGATCATTAAAAATACCACAATTGACCTCGATACCACCTAAGTTGTAAAATACCAACCCAAAATACATTAAAAATCAAGTTGTGATTGTCTATGGGTCATAGTAAAAATTTGACATTGGTTTCGAATATTCAGTCAGATTTTTTAAATTGTGTACAAATATTTTTTAAAAATACCTGTGGAAGTCTGCGATCTGGTTCTTTTAGTCTTTGAAGGCACCTATTGAAGAAGGATCTAATGTGACTCTTCTCTTTACCAGTCGTGAGGTCTACTGACATTAGGTTGGCTGCATTTTGGTCGCACCTGGAATACATAATATCAAAATTGGATCAGATGGCTAAACTTTAATCTGGGAAGATTAAAAGGAAATAATGCTAAAATAAAATATGCCCTAAAGGACCTTGTGTCTTGTGTAGTATTTGTAGCCGCTGCAACCCTTTTATGGTCCATTGTTGGGCACGGATTACTCCCCACAACAGACAGGGGACCTAGAGCATAATTATATAACGCGGGTTGGTGGAGAACTGGGCTGGTGGCCAACTCAAACTCAAACTCAAAAGCTTTTATTCATTATTAGGTACAATTTGTGCACACTTAATGAAAGTCATACAGATAAATTATACATTCTACGTTCATCCGCTTTGATCGCCCCTCAGGCAAAACGTAGACTAGGAGAAAAAAGCGGTTGGAAAAAAACTCCCAACACTCTTTTAAAAGTAAATAAAACTTAGTCTATAGTGCAGTATGACTAGGTCCAACTCGTGTCGGATGTTATAAAACCACCCATAAGTTTAACGACTGCTATTGTATCGATAACAACCGGGAACGGCGGTTTAACGTACCCTCCGAAGCACGCAAGAGCGCATTTAATTCACCACTAGTGATCCACCCATCCAGGTGCTGACCGCTCAGACATTGCTTAACTTTTTCGATCACTTGCGATTTACTCAGCAGCTATTCGCGTTTCGTAGTATTTGTAGTACTTAACTACAAATAAGTATTCCTTCCTATTACCTATTACGTGACAGCGTGAATGCAACTACAGGCAACTTGTCATTGGTCCGGAGATGGTCTATGAGGGCCACCCACATGGTCTGCTCGGCTTTAGGATTCGCGAACTGTCTACCGCCTGAAATGTACAATGTTTCTGAATGTTATAAACAAAATAACTTTTAAAGTTTTAGTGGCGATGTTGTAATCAGCCCAAATCTATAACGAGGTAATAGATTGATCAAGTTGGAGGTTTAGATTAATAGCTCATGTTAGGTTTGTAATTTGAGCTGTTTTGTCTTTAGTTCAAATCAAATCTTAAATTAGAAGTAAATTATTATTATATGGATACATTGGACTTTAATAATATATTAATTTTCTGAAAATTTTCAGAAGACAATCAAAGTAATAAATTTCAATCACTCAAATATTATGTATCGCACACACAAGATGTGACTGTACCTTTTGGTCCAAAGTTCTTCTTATGATCATTTTCTCTAGCTTTCTTTGCTGCAACAGCTTCATTGTACCCTCTTAACTGGAAATTCCCTTCTTGGTCCAAAACCAAGAACCGTTCATGCTTTGATTTTCCTCCGGATCCTGTAAGGGTATGTTACTATACTGTAGGTTAACCTATAGTTTTACTCCTATATGAGATTAAGATTTCTGAGTGAAATTAGATCAGATTTTGGCCCCTACCTATATTTCGTTGGTTAATTATATGAATGTTAGTACTCACCTGTGTAAAGATAATGGCACAGTGGGACTGGTCGTTTTAGAGTGGATACAACATAGACCTTGTGTCTCTTAGTGCGGCCCACCCAGTCCGCGAACTGAAGCGTATTTGGTACAGTTGCACTCAACATAACTATTGTCACATGTGCCGGTAGCAGAATAAGTACCTCTTCCCAGACATAGCCACGCTGTAAAAACGAGATTGATTATTTGATTATGTATTGTTCTGGTAAATCAACGCACAGTCAAAACTGTTTGGCCTGGAAGCATGAAATTTGACAGAAAGGTTCCTCAAGCAAAATAAGAAGGATTTTTGGAAATTGCAACCGTAATGCACCCATGTTGTTAAATGGAAGGAACACTCGTTAGTTTCAGTTATCATAAAATAAATAATCAATTTATGCTCAATAATGATAGCAACGCATTTTAAAGTAAATTCACATAAAAGTACCTCTGCATTATTGATATAGTGGACTTCGTCGAATATGACGAACTCGAGATCCCTGGTAACATCTGAGCCACAATACAGCATGGAGCGTAGAATCTCCGTGGTCATGACGAGGCAGGTGGCTGTGGCGTTGATTTGAAGGTCACCAGTCAGGAGACCTACCTCGCCGAACATCTTGTTGAAGTCATTGTACTTCTGGTTTGATAGCGCCTTGATTGGTGAGGTGTATATCGCTCTAGAATACAATATGTAATAGTCCAACAATGATTAGATTTTTTTTTCAAAGACCAGAATAATGGAAAAAAGTTTATTTATTCTGTTAGTCTAGGTTACAAGGTTATTATTCAAGGTCATCTCTATAGAAGGGAGTTCCTGGGCTGCAGTGATAACATGATCAGGTGGTTGTCACCTGAAATAAAAGATCTCTGGCGACAAACCTCCCCAACCAAACACAACACATAAGGAACATGGTGAATTAAGAGGGTGGCAGTAAGGTACCTGGGCGAGCTATCTAAACTCTATCAAAGATCCCACAGTATGGTGTTGTTTACTGCACCTGGTAAAGTTTCTTCTGGACATTGCAATAGCATACTCTGCAACAACTGTTTTGCCGGCGGATGTGTGCGCCGCCACGAACACATGGTGACCTTCTTCTAGTTTTAGTATAGCCTGAAAATATTATATAATTTAAAAATAATATTTTATAGGACATCATATTAGTTAAAAAGACGCCATAGGCGATTGAAAGGTAAAAATTTCCAGCATACAGCATATAGTTTTGTATAAAAAAACAATACTACTAAGAGAAACAGAACTTAAAAGTGAGATTTTTTTCAATTTCATGCAACATTGACCAGAACATGCTCCGGAATATATCAGTTTATATTTACCTGTTTCTGGAAATTATCCAGCTCAAAAGGAAACTCATGCGCCATTTTCTTTATCTTTTCTCTAAACTCTGGCACTGGCTGGCTAACATCTATCATTTCTGCCCACTCGGTAGATGTGACTCCCGCTTTCAATGAAGGCCCACCTAAAGTGTGTAACCATTAAAATAGTGTTCTAACCAAAGTAAGTAAGTAAGCTTATTTGAAGGTTTTTACTTGGATGTAACCCAAATCGTAGAAATCATACACAAAAATGCATATTACAATCCTAACATAACATAATTACAATTTTAAAAGTGTAATTTAATTAATTTCTCAAGGTTTACATGTGGAACCAAAGAGCACTTTTTAATAGTCAATCAGTACCAAACTATGACCACATCACTGCAATACTATCAACAATATCTATCATTAGAAGTTGTGTGTACCATCTTTACCATAAGGGCAGTCGGGGTCAGTGCCCAGGGCCCCCGTCCTCAGAGGGCCCCGAAGGACCGACAATTTCTCTAACATAAATAATTTGTGTGATTCGAACACACAACAACGAAACACAAACAAAAAAAAACAGCAGCATACATACTAATATCATTAATAACATATTATATTATTATAATATATTTGATTAATAAAGCAGAGCATAGTGGAAAATTTTTTTAAGTATAGTTCGCTCTCTTTACATTCCAAAAAGGCCCCGAATTTTTGTGTGCCCAAGGGCCCCAGCATAGCCTAAGACGGCCCTGTGTGTGGGTGTGTTGCTACTAAAATAGTGGCTGAAATAAATTATCTCTCTCAATCACACCTCCCCAAGCTAATCGAAACAATGAGCATGTCCTTCGAAATGAAGAACATGCTGCTTCACCACCAGCTTAAATAATTCTACCCATTATAGAAGAGTTCTTTTTAAATCATAGAAAACAATCTTACCTATTTGTAATACTGGCAGTTCAGGTAATTCCACTGGAGGATGGATGATAGTGCTTTGTAGGAAATTATCATCATTGGCATCATTATCAATGATTTCTGAGACTTTGAGTGGTTTCGGTTTTGGCTTTTCTTGCATTTCTTTTTCTTCTTCATCTGTCCAGAAATCTGAAAGGATATTTTTAAGTTATTCCTTTAGTTTTACTTTTACCATAATTGATATTGGCATTCACTTTCCAATCTCCCTTTACATTTTTTATTGCTTTATAGTTCTTGGTTGGTAGGTATATTATTTGATTTATTTATTTATTCATGTTTTTATTGTATGGTCTAGGAGTAGTTCAATTTCCAATCTCTAGAATTTGAATGATGAGTTTTAATTTTTGTTGTGGATCTGTTTGGGTTATACGTATAGTTTTTTTAAGCCATCTGTTGGTAAGTGGTTACTGTCGCTTATTGTAACACCAAGGAAGTTACCAGTTCATTGCCCATTTTGAAATGATATAGTTTTTTTTTAGACAACTCATAACAACAATAAATCTTATTGTAAGGCTTTGTAAAGTGATAATAATTTAGATAGGAAAATGTTATGTATTATAATAATACATTATAAATTTGATTACAATGTGTAAATAGTATTACCTACTAAGTTTGCATTGGTATCAACAACTTCCTCTATGTTAATGTTGACAGGTAGTTCAATATCCTTGGCTTCTGCCTCTCGAGCAGCCTCATTCGCTTGTTTTTCTTCCTCAGAGAGAAGAGTGAACCCATCATCAGCAAATAACACTGATTGCTCTGAACCAGGTGGGGAGGTCTTTAAAACTGCAACAAAAATGTGTTTCACATATAGTGCCCTATTTCTACAATAATTTAAAAAAGGGAAAATTCAGCCTTGTACTGACTTTCAAGAATCAGGAAAATATTTCAGAGAAATAAAATTTAGAATTAAATATTTATGTTATAGTCTAAGATCCGAAGCTAAATCAACCTTCACCGGGCTGATATAGAATAAAACTTATTTTATAATAAATTTAGTAGATTAGAGAATATATTAAAATGTGTTTTCCGAAAAAAATCATGGACAGAATATTTTTAAATCAAAATTTAAATCTTTGAAATTCGCAAACGTCTTAGAACCGAATTTTTTGCAGACAACCCTATATCAACATGTTCGCAATAAAACAGTGCTTATGCTGATATAATTTTTTTCTATTATCATAATATTAAGTGAAAGTAACTGGCATCGACATACCTGTTTATACCTGGCAGCCTAGTGGTTCGTCCAGGTAAATAATAATGGACAACCCTACGTCGGCATTATATGTTTTTACTTTAAGCCCAAAATAAAAAATAAAAATATTATCTTGATCTTGCAACATTTAAAGAAAAATATTTAAAAATATTCTGTCCATGATTTTTTTGGAAAACCTGTTTTAATATATTTTATAATAGATATACTAAATTTATGATAAAATAAGTTTTATTCTATAATAATCGGCCCAGTGAAGGTTGATTTAGGTTCAGATCTTCTACTATTATAAAGAGTTTGATATTTCAGACATTAAATGTCAATTTAGTCAGAATATGATGGAATGCTTTGAGATAATTGACCTGCTTTGCTTCAGATATATATTTAAAACAATTAAGACATTAGTAAATTGCATACCTTCCCCAAACAGTTTACCAGGTTCATTATTTTCAAGATCCAGCACTATGTCACCGATTGTTGACTTCTGCTGGACCAACAGCAATTCCTCTTCAAATCCAGCTGGTAAGAAAGGGTTCTGCATGGTTGTGCCTCTGGTTGCAAGGCCAGGAGGCAGTGGTGCTCGTGACATGGATAGATTCTCCTCATCATCTTCCACTGGCAAGTCTATCTCTTCAACACCTATTATTTCACCTGTAGTCAGGTCTCTTGTATGCTGCAATTTAATTAATTAACAAACAATTTGATCAAGGCTTGGTATGTTTTTCTATAAAATTTATTAATATCCTTACCACAAGAGTTGTGTCAAAAACAGTTTCTTCATCATCATGTAAATACAGGGAGTTAAGGTCATGTTGAGGAGACCAGTGGTTCATAGACCTCTCCCATTGGTGTATTGATAACCTCTCAGCTTTCAACAAGTAGCTCTTCACTTGTTCATCAAAATCTTCAGATATTGGTGGGACTTGGGCCTGAAAAATAGTGTTAAAGGTGCAACAAATATGTTTGTCTGAGTGTTAAGCACAAGTTTTGGGATGCTGGGGTGCTTAACTAAAAACAACTCTATTTGCAAGGACTGTGTATCTTTAATAATTATGTAGCGTGCACACTGTATGAGGTGAGGCCAAGGACCGGTTGCGACCTGGCTGGCCGTGTAAACAAGTAAGATGCCTATCAGCAGTAAAAAAAGCATTCGCCGGCAATACCAAAAACAATAATAATGGTGTCAGATAAAAAATAGGATGTTTCTCGTCCTCTGCATTAGATAGCGTGATAATACTATCCTCCTAACATATTGGCCACCAAATCAAAATCAGGCGAAGACACACAGAATCTTTACATATTTTGAAACGATAGAAAGCATCTATAAAAAGATAAGCACCCTTATATCAGATATGGTATCTTCCCTGTTCACAGGCATATTTAATGTAAGTATACATAGAAATTATTAAATTAAAAAGATTTCATTCAACCGTTTCAAAATTTTACAATATTTTCTAAGGTAAGGTTACTTTTTTATTTGGCACTGAAGTGAAATGACTGAAATTAATTTCATTTTGACACAGTGTATTGAATTTGATAGGGACCGTGCAGAAACTACAAAACGCCACCTAGCGGATTAAAACGAAACAAACTGTCACAAAGTGCAATATTGTCCCTTTGTTTTTCATATGTTTTCATAATGTCGCTTAACGAGGAATAACTCAGTATTTCACTATAAATTACGGATTAAATTACGTAAAATGTATAAAATGCGATTTTAGTGATATCAAGAATAGTGTGTGTCGTGCGAACGTTGATATTTTTCAAATTCTAAAAGTATTTGGTCCAAGTGTTTTTCAATAGAAAATTTGTTGGTGTATTAAAAGGGTGTAGAGGATTTTCAGATAACATTGTTTAAATAAAGTGAGCAACGCATAAAGCAGTATCTATTTTAAGATGAATGCCAGGTATTTTGATATTGTGTAATAAATAAAAATGTTTAAATAGAACAAATTTCTCCTTTTCATTGAAAATAAAAATAACTTGAATTTTAAATTAATCTCAAAACAAATTATATATTAGTTTCATTTAAAAAACCTTGATAGTTCTTTTTAACCGTTTGAATTCATGTCACGTGTATTTTTAACTGCATTTATCCAACTTTTCGTATAGTTTTTAGCCAGAGCATGTCGGTACTATCAGTGGAAAATTACGAGAATTTACACTAATATACTTATATATTTTATTCTTGGAAGTATTCGAGCATCCATCAATACAAGAATACACTTTTAATGAGCCTTTTAATATACAAAATTATTTGTGATACACTTTTCAAAAAGTTAACATACGGTAGTAATCCTACCCATAAAGCAATATGGCAGTTCCGATAAATGACACTAGATGGCATAGGTGTCGCCGTGCACGGTCCCTATAGCTGCCAATGCCCAATATTTGTTTTCCACGTCAATATGGCAGCTATCAAATTCAACTGTGAACATTCGTAAAGTTTGATATAGAATATATATTTACAAACATAATATTATATTATTATAAATATTTATTTATACATATAATATAATTTATATGATATACAAACTACTAAAATGTATGTAATGAAAACGATATTACATATATAATATAATGTTATATAGTATATTATAATTTATTGGATTAAATTTTTATGGTGGTTAACGCCATCTCTTAGTTTATAATGAAATACGTTGAGAATTAGTTCACGTAACGATTAATAGATGGCGTTATAAGAACAAGGGCGGGAAGTTGGATTTGGAAAGGATGTAATAAACGTTGGATAAACGGGCAATGTGAGTAATGTGACGTCGACTAGGGGAGGGGAGGCCGGCCCATGCCTTGCAGTGAAAACACTGCACAATGAAAAACAGTAGAAGAAATAAGTTTTCAGGTGATTTTTATTTAACTGTCTAATTTATATTAGTATACCCCTATAGCTCAGTATAGAATACGAGATTCGTATCCCCTGTCTGTCTTAAGAGCATTACAAAGGCATCATGATATGGGTAGAGAAAGTGTAACTGTAAGTCATTTTTCATTTTAACACGGCGGTAATTACCTAAGTGTGTGTGAGTTATTAAGGACATACTTGATGAGCAAGGAATGCAGTCAAAACCATGTCAGTCGTTCTAAGTAATTGGTATCTAATACGAACGTCGTACATGTGTGAGATAAATATTATTATCTCGGTACGTAGATATTCTATAACGTTGGTTAACGAGCACCTTAAAATACCTCCTTAGAGCTTTTTCACTTGTTATTAGATACGTTAAAAGAGTATAGTTATTTCTACTTGCTCCTAACAACTAATCCACTGGATTATTTAGTGGAAGACCTAACAATGTCTTTTGATGCTGATAACTTCATTATGTACTATTTGTATAATATTGGAATAAATATGAGCAAAACCATTTTTTTTAAATATTTGCATTAAATTTCGGTAAACTCTTAACAGTGGAATAACCAAGCAGGTTTTTTTAAATTGACTTTTGACCGTTGGTGTTGGTCAAGCGGTTTTTCTTTCCAAGATCAATATTTAATCTGCTTCTTGGAAGTTTTAATGGAAAACAAATAGATAATGTAAATTTATTATTCCAAAACGTAGACAGGTAAAATTGCTTAAAACTAATTAACCGTAAAGGTCAATATTTAATCTACGTAATTTTAAGGTACTTAGGTATTTTATGTGTATGTAAAAACCTCCATTCTTGACATTGTCGCTGCTTTCATCGCTGTCATTTATATACTACCACGGCTAAGTGTCACAACAGTGCGTGGTGAGATTAAAAGCATACTCTTCCAAGCTGCTCTAACGCCGCTGCTCCGACGCCGCTATATCAATAATTCAGAGTGGAGGTATCGTCTGAGTTCTCACGAGAATAAAGAAGATTGAAAGAAGTTCGACCAATGATCTACTTATTAGTCCACAGTTCGACATAAGCCACAATCCCCACAACATTCGTCCGTTTCTAGATCTTTTAAAATCAACAGTACAAGAATATGACGACTTGAGTGCTCCAATGGTTAATACGATGGTGCGCTGCGTGGAGGGTCCTGGGTTCATTTCCCAGCGGACATTGTTTCAGCATCGCACTTTAACTAGTTCTTAACTTAAGTACGTAATGTAACGTATACCTAACATCAACATCAAAAAGTAATTAAATTATGCGTAACTACGAGTAGGTAATAATATCCAGTACATATACACCTATACCGATGTAACACCATGTACCTATACCGATGTAACACCATAAAAACTCAGAATCATCAACAGGTTAAAATCCTCAAGGTTATTTTATTGGCCAAATCATTTTAAGTCTAGATTTTACCTGTTTTATTTCCCCCGAGTCTGTTAATTGTGCTTAAGTGAAATGTTTTTAAATCCTTTGTGTATAATTTTAGATGTGGTAAAGATAAAATTATTTAATAAGCATCGTTTGTAGGTAAATACAAATACATTCGATGATTACGGGGACGTCTACTCATATTCTGTTGTGCCTTCTTTTGTGATCATTTGCTATGATATCCATGTTTTCATGAGTGATGTTAAGTAAATAATGTCAATACGATTTATTTTTATTAACGCTTGCTGTGTACTTATAAGTGGTTTAGTGTATGATGTCTGGTATGAGTGGTTCCTAGAAAATAATAATAATATTATTAAGGTGAGCGATTGTTTTTATAAAGCCAGTTTAATTAAATTAAGCTATGATACCTAATTTTCCTAAAATATTTTGAACTTGGAAATTTACTTACAAAACCTTGTAATTTTATTGCCGTAAATATAAGTTTATTGCGCTCCACTGAGAATGCTACAAGTTATAAAATTAATTAAATTTTCGGTCAACAAATTTAGCAGTGATGGCGTAACTCATTGGCTGCTAAACTATCATTGTGCCTATAAGTAACCGATCGTATATTAAATAATGGAGCTTTTTTACATTGATTCGTAATAACGTATTCAAGAATGGATATGTGAGTCAGTGAGCCTTGACTGCCAAGGTCGTTGTGGTCTTTCCATCCCTCACGCGCTACCTCACTAACTCACTTGTCGCAGTTCCACGGACCGACTTGGCTGTTTTCACTTTTATTTTTTAACCATTTCGCGCTTCGGTCACTTAATTCGATCCAATGTGTTGATTGTTTTTCGCCACAATGAGGTTCTATTTGTTTTTTTATGTGACTGTGCTGTGTTTAATGAACTTTATACTTGGAGTTACGGATGGACTGTCGTTGGTACGTTATGTTTTTATTTTATTTTTGAATGTAACCGTCAAGGGTTTTGCGTATAATATGCGTGTTCTTATATTTCTTTAAAATTTGTTCCTGTTCTTTTTAGTGAAATTAATTTTATTAAAAGAAATAAAGACTTATCCTATGAACAAGCTTAAAAATACGGATTATTTTTTTGAGGTCGAAATAATTTTATTTTTATTTTATGAACACAGAAAGAAGGTTCCTTACCAATTTCCAAAATATTTTTTATGTAGGTATATTTTTTCCCTCACTAAACATAAAAAAGTTTTTAAAAACAAAATGTTGCACAATTCTTAAGTGGTCTAAGACATGAAACAATGTGCGGAAAATGAATGTCTCTAATTAGTTGCCTGTAGTTACTTGAAAATGAAAGTTTTTTACGCGGTTACAGAATACAATCAGAAGTCATAATCACATTTTATGTTAGGTAGCTATTCACTTTTCACACGCGTTTAGCGTAATGTTATATTTTAGTATTATTACCTAAGTAGTTATTAAGCGTATTAGTAGACAGAAATGCATAGTGCCTTGGTTATTCGAATCGAGCAAACGATTGATTCTAACACAAGGGGTCCTCAGGCACATTATGATAAAGCAGTACCAAATAAACTAAAAATGCATGCTGGTAGCCTGGCACGCACCCGATGAATCTCTTCGATCTGTTATCTCGAAGCATTTCAAATTTTTGTTCCGGCAACCACACCTTCCCAAATGAAACTTGAGACAAAAAATTAAGCTCATACTTCTTCATCTTTAATATGTACCTTCTTACTAAGTAAATTCTATTCAGTATAAAACACACCAGAGTCCACGAGCATCTTGCAGGTAAATTAAAGTGCGGAGAGTCGAGCTGAGAGGCGGGAAGTTTCGCAACGGACCGGTCAAGTAATGTCCCTCCTTTGTAGGTTATATGCAAGGGCTGATACAAACTACATCGCGTGTGGTCCATCAATAATATTAAAACTATGCCAAATACAAATCATCTCAAATTTTGTATAGGCAATACGTAATAAGTAGATGTAATTATTATTAAGTTGCTGAGCACCTATCGATCGATTCCATGACAATACGCATGTTAGGCACCTTAAATAGAAATCCTATATCTACTCTAGGCGGCCTGTACATACTTGGCTGAACACGCTGCCGCGTGTCTTGATCTATGTGTTACGTTGGTGCCACGAGGAATAAGATGGTCTATGGTGGTATAATACATAATTTTACACAGGTACTTATACTTATTTTACGGACTAAGAGGGTGGCAGTAAGGTGTCTCACCATGCGAGTTACAATGGCTCTACCTCTATGAAAAAAAAAATATATATAGTAGTTTTTAGAGGTCTGAATACGGTAAATAGCGAACTTTTTGAAAATCAATGCGAGTACATACTGATCTTTGGTTTTGATTGTAACATTTATATGTTACGTATCTATGCATGTGTTTGATATATCTGCAAAGATCCCGACAGGCATAAGTATAAGAGATTTATTGATGAACTACAATTTTCCAAAGGTCTCTTTTCATACAAATATGTTCGATTTAATTGCTAAATGGGCAAAATTTTGATTAATAGTACATTAAAATTGTAACATTAAAATTGTAACATTTAAATTGTACAATTGATTCATTACCTACAACTTACTTTCGTATCTTTCGATATTTATATAATTTAGAGTTAATAAGGCTAAATCAATCGATCGATATATCAGAGGTCATTAAAACTAGTCAATAAAACTAAAATGCTTTTTAAAATATCTAGGTATCTACTTATTAACTTTTTTCTTATTTCTATCTTTGTGTTTTTAACTCCAATGTTAATGTAAAGTAATATTTAAATACAATTTGAAGTCTAGAGACGTGACTATTGTGAGGTGCAATGTTGTAATATTATGTGCATACAGGAATGTTTGCAATCTCCTGTCGGTCGGTGACTTGAATGACTAGCAGGTGCGAATAGGCCTGAACCCTGTACCTACCTAAAAACATGAACAAGGCATTTAAATAAAAAAAAATATATTTTATTGGTGAACTTCACACTTTAATGCCCTTGAGAACATTTGTGTTAAACTAATTAAATTTTAGTAAAGACGTTGCGTTGTTCCTGTCCAACAGAATCAGATAAAATTGAAGATTTGTAAAATTGTGAAAATGTGTTACAATATTTTACTTATTTATTTCTGCAAGAAATTTGATAGTCAGACACATCAAAAAATTTCTGAAGCTTATTGCATTATCATTTTTATATTCATTTAATTTATCCTTAATCATTTGAATTGTACAATCATGTACAATTATTTATCAAACTATTTCGTATCCCAATTTCTAAAGTTACTTCATTCGGGGATGCTATCTAGGAAACAAGATTTGAAACGCATATTTACATATTTATTGGCTTCATAGATAACAAATACTTATATCTAAAGACATGTCAAGTAGGTACATGTAGGCAAGTACACTAATATAGGTGGTCCTATCAAATTTAAATGATCTGGTGACTAGGCAGAGGTCACCACAAAGCTTCACTGAGCAGTTGTGTCATGGACATAAATAATACGGTAATGCCTGATGGCAATCACGAAACAAAGGTAACTACAGGACATAACGACTTATGTCGGTATGGTCCACGCTTGTCACAGTCATGAGAAAAGTAGCTGTCCTTGACTGCGTTTCATTGGACATGAAAGAGTCCGTAATAAGCAACACTGCCTTATTTGAGTAAACAGGAAATTATAAAGTAGTTATAAGGATTTGATATAACGGCCTTATGGTTAAGGTTAAAGTCTCATCTTGGCTTCGTTTAGAAAAGAAGAATCCCGGAATCAAAAATGGAAATTTCAAAAGGACAATTGATAAATTGCATGTAGTTAAATAGGTAACGAGTTAAATATATTTCTTAGAATCGTGCAGCAAATCAGACCATCGAACGATTTTATCAATGAATTTTGTTTGTATTGTCCGCAATGATTTAAAATTATAATTAAGTACATAATTTGTCAAGAATGATTAAGAACTTGGTGCGCACACATAGGTGCGTGAATAAGTGCATATTATGGACTTGTTATTATATCATAGCTTTATGTAATGTATATGTATTATATGCCAATTGTGCTTTGAGGTAAACAATAAAATGTAATTTATTTCTATGCTTCGGCTACAATTAAACTTCTAGGAAGTAAATAAGTATCTACATTATAATTATTACCATTTATAAAACATTTATTAAATAAATTAATTGCTGGTATAAATACATACATGTAATTCGATAAGCACTACACAATATGGTGTCTTATACTTTAGGTTGGTTTTGGTACCTTACTTTGTACCTACTCGTACTTGCTTTTTGAGACTGGTTTTTAGAAATTAGGTAAACTCTACATAACTTTGGATCAAGTAAACGTAACTAGTTACAATCAATTTAATATCAATAAGCCAATAATCGAATTCCTGTTTTCAATAAAGTTAGTATCTGGCTAAGTACCTAAGTACGTATTTATGAAATAAGTATGCCCGCCTTTTATTAAGTCGGCAATAAGCCAATAATATATCAATATATATTATATCAATAAGCCAATAATCGAATTCCTGATTTCAATAAAGTTAGTATCTGGCTAAGTACCTAAGTACTTATTTATGAAATAAGTATGCCCGCCTTTTATTAAGTCGGCAATATTCAGTAAAACCAAATTTATTCATGTTTATGAAGGCTATCTACTTCTATGTTCCCCTAAAATATTTGCGCTACTGTGGAATTCATGATTCTGCTTACTACAAACTATTAGATTACTTACCTAGGTAGGTACACGTAAGATTTTTAACTAAAAAATCTAACTAATGCTCATTGACTTCTAGTCTTTCGAGTCATTCTGTGGCTTTTAGGATGTTATTTAAAATGTCTATTGATTTTCTATCACATTAAAAAAAGCAACATCGAAAAGGTCATTAAATCCACGCACCATTTTGTTTTCGGGTATCTAGACATGTGAGTCTCTGGGTTAAAAAATATACAGCGATGTCGTGAAGCAATCGTCTATTTTGATGAATTCATTAAATTTATGTCATGCATAATTTTGTAAAATTCAAATTCGAACCCACACACCAAGTTACGACACGCGTAATTCGGGTTACCTATGCATCCGTCCGTGACACCACTATGCGCCATGCAAATTATCTCCATTCAAATAGGATAGTAGTAATGTTTATAGCCATTAGTAGTCTTAACCGACTGCAAAAATCTAGGTTATCTGTTTGGCCCGCATGTGGGTTTATAGTTCTATACGTATTAATCAGAGATTTAGGTAAATTATTTTGGTAGCATGGGGGTTTTAGCTGTCTTTTTTCATACATTCTGTCTATAAACAATAAGTAAATCTACGTCTATACGTTCATCAGACTTCGCCTTATACGGCGCTCGGTTTCGGTTTCGCTCTTCCAAAAATGTGGTTAATATAACAAAAATCCCAATTCTTAGTCAATTCTTACTAGGTAGACGTCTATAGTCCACAAGCTCAATACATGTTTTTTTTTTATATGAATAGCAGGCAATTACAGACGGACCAACTGGTGGCAAGTAGTCACCCATTGACCCAAGCAACACCTGAGGTGTTGCCAGTGCGTTACCGGGTTTGAAGGACCATTTTTGAAAAGAATTCGAGATTTTCTTATTGGTTACTTTAGTGAGTAGTAGTCCCGCTTCTATATTTTATACTTAGATTTACGTATCTCCGGGAGCATTGTTTTAATGAAAGAGTGTAAATCAATTCAATATTCTGTGTCAGTTGTGAAGTCGAACTGGAATCCGATCGTTGCATACATGTTGTGCAATAATATTACTGTTTTTAAGTATTGCAAAGCTGGCCTGAGGAAAGTTTATTTATAATTTATTCATTAAAATTAAGATACAGAAATAAAAATCTTCAAAACCTGTTTGTAGGGACGAGGGAAGAGGTTTGTTCTTTACGTCCGTCAGCATGGAGCGTAAAAATCAACCAATTTAAGCGAATAAATTTTGAGTTAGGTTGTTTCTTTCGCTTGGTCAATTGTATTTACCTGGAATTTTTAAATTATGCGGTAATGAAATGACTGTTGCATCGCATTTTAAATTCCTTTCTCATCTTTTTTTCCTCCCCAAACGAAATACTAGATATAAATTATAATTGGTTGGATGTCGCGCCACAACGAGTCTTATGGGAGCCGTTAGTTCAAATTTAACTCTCAGTACTCTTTTAGGTCTTGTTCTTTTTGGACGACATATCCAACAGACCAACCAACACGACAAAATTCAAACCCGGGTGTCTGTATGGAGCTGTCCAAATTTAAAAAAAATGACAAACACAGACCTGCGACAAAATGTACTGAATGGAATGAGATGGCAAATAGGCACGAGGTAATAACGCTGTTATTATAACGCTATATTACATTACACCACCCTCATAAATATAGCTCTATTGATAAATATCTGCTTTTATAAACCAAACCATACCTTTTGTTGCAGCCTGAATATCCATCTCACACATGTGTGATCGGGGCGGGGTACTCCGGTCTGGCCGCGGCGCGGTATCTGAAGGAGTATGGGCTGAACTTCACGGTATACGAGGGCGCCAAGGACATTGGCGGCCAGTGGAGGTTCGATCCCCTGGTCGGCACCGATGAATACGGCGTGCCACTGTCTACTAGCCAGTATAAATATTTAAGGTAGGCATAGGCAATTTGACCTGATATAAAATAGCGATAGTCCAGTAGCTAAGTAAAGCTAGTCACAATTTCTGTTGCTTTGAAGAACACTCTGCTAAGCTGGCTAACACTGTGCTAAGCTTGTAATAATTTCGATTTAGTGTCGTTGTGAACGTTTTGGCAAATCCCAAGTCGTAAACAGTTTCCTCTTAGAAATGTTTTTGTCAATGCCTTAATAAGGTACTTGCATGAATTACTTCTGCCTTCGTGGAATATAAGTTTATTACATGCTTTAATTTTCGAAACTAATGATGTGGTCACGATCGGAGCCACGACAAAAAGTCCAAATCGGTTTTGTCAAGTAGTAAAATAATTTAAAGTGTTTAAGTTGAACCCGACAGCAATCAACAATACAAAAAATGTATAAGTAGGTATAATGATCATTAAGTTACTACAGCTATGTAGGTATGCTGTAGGTATGTAGCTATAAAGGTATGTATGGAGATGACTTAGATAATATGCAAGTACCTACTAATGAGCATAAGCTTTTATTCAGAATTGAGCAAGGATGTATGTATGTAAAGGTTGGATGGCAATACCAAACATTTATATCCCCTACTACAGTTATTGAGCTAAACTGAAGTTGGAAACGGAAGGAAAACAAGCTCAGTCACGGAACAAGTCAACGGAACAGTCAATATCCCAGCCATATTTGAACAAGATGCAATTGTCTTAAAATGCCGATGAATGGTTACCGGCAGCCACCGAGCCATACAAGTCATCAATGAACGGACGAGTTTCTCACTCATTAAAAAACAATCGTACGAGAGTACGTCATAGAGTTGTTCTAACTCGGTAATAGCTCGACTCGAGTAAAATCAAGTAGAAACTGACAAGTTACGTACTTAACATGAATTAGACAGAAGAAGCTGAATAATATTTTTGTTGTATTTTTAAAGGATAAGTACTTATATGAAAAATATTTCATTTTCTTCAAGCTAGTTTATCTACTAATTTTCATAAAATTGCAGTTACCTTGTAAAGTAGATTTTACACACAAATTTATCCATGTGGACATGTAGAATTGGCCCAAATAGAGGTTAAATTTTATTAAAAGTATCCATTGGCTAGGATCGTGATCGCATAATTCATTTCGAAAATTAAATAGGGTTACTGAAAGAATGACAAAAATAGCAACAATCGTAGTACGCTCTCATTATAATGCTCAACCATTCACGATTGAAACAAACACTTCCGGAATTGATTGAGGAAGAAATTAATTCGAGTTAACTCGAGTCGAGTCAGTCGATTTAACTTAACCCATCCTTAGTACGCAATGTCGTGACATGCATGGTAACGAGCGAAAAGCTTGCCTTTACCTTTCGACCAGGTTTAAGTGATTACCACTCTTGCGTCGGCAAACATGACCAGCTTAAGAATTAGTAAATAATTTAACTGTATTTGGTAAATCAGTCAGTGAAATCACAAGTAAAGATTTATACACACAACATGTTAAAAACTAATTTTGAAATAATTGAAGTTTAACATAGTGCTACTTCCAGTAGGTGGGTCCTCTATGGACCATACTAGAGGTACATCTTGCGCATCTTAACATGCGTAAGAATTCTTACTTACGAACTACTTGTGCCAAATGAGTAGTCCGTATAAGAATTCTTACGTTCTGTACTACTTAGTTATGAAGTTGGGAATCTTATTCTTTGTAAAAATAGAATTGAAATTTGATATTTAAACTTTCTAGGTACGCTTTCTTTCTAGGCTCAACTCATGCATTGTTCACACAAAGAATTTTCTGCTACTTTGTAAAATATCAGTTTTCGTGGTCCAAGGACATGTCGTGAACTCGTGAGCGTTAATGATTTGATTTTCATCCATGTAAAATTGATGAAACTATCAAGTTGTAGTTACATATCAAGCTTCACCATTACCACATTTGTAGCGTAACTTCCTACTGTAAATGTCGCTGGTTATGCTAAATGTCAAGCGTTAAGTAATCTCGTTCGCAACGGATAGGTAGGTACATACCTATAATCTTACCTAATACTATGGTAAAATTTAATATAATATGTATGCGCACTATAATTCATTTTATTCAGGATTCCTATTCAGTGAACAAACTGACCATGTCTTTAAATAAATAAATAACGCTTCACACTCAAAGCCCCATACTAGGATTCAATGTGTCGTGGGTGCCATGGACAAACACAAGAAAAGAACACAACACACTCAGACCAGAAACAGAAATTCAAATTCATCATTCGAACCTCTGCTCTGCTGGGAATCGAACCCAGGACCCTCCGCGTAGGGCACCAGTGTCTTAACCACTGCGCCACTCGGGTCGCCTTTTTAACCTTACTTTACTATAAATGGTGCTAAAGTATGTTTATTTTCTGTTTTTTTTAAATCACTTAAAACTTTTTATAATTAAAAAGCAGTGCCAAGATTTTTACCAAATAAAACAAGTGAAGAAGAACGGGTGCCAGTACATTTTCTGTTTTAAGTTTTTTTCTAATTAAAGTCTTTTACGGAATAAACAATCACAAATATTATTTACAAATAATCATTATCTACCAATCCTATGATACTAAAAAATAACCAAAATATACCCAAACACACATAGCAGTATAATAAAAACGCACTTGGATCATTATAGGCTATAATTATTATAATCTTATTTCCTCTATACAGTTATTTGATGGTAAAGTGGTCAATGACCTTTAACATTTTACATAATAATATCGTATTTGTTGCTAGAGCTTGATAATCAAAATTATACTACAGGTTTCTCACATAGGTCGTTTCCTCCCACAATGCGAAGGACGTAGGTAGACCTTAGTCCTCAACGCTAGTCTATTACTGAGTAATACGGGTTGGTAGCCTTCACATGATTTACTTTTAATGTATCCTAAACGCGAAATGAAAGTTCTTAATATCCAGTAATTTTTTTTCAGAACCAACACACCTCGCCAAACCATGGAGTTCAACGGATTCTCTTTCCCAGAGGACACTCCGTCTTATCCAAGCGGCAGTTGTTTCTTCAAGTATTTGAAGAACTTTGCCAAGGAATTCGATCTGATGGAAAATATCCAAGTAAGTTAGGTATATTTACTTTAAACCATTAGCGAACTTGGTCGTATGTTGCATAAGAACAAAAGTCTTTAACACAGATAAACAATTATGAATATTTAATTAGAATCCGGTTTTGTGGCACAAATTTAGGCCGGTGATTTTATACATTGCTTAGTTAGTACTTAGGTACGTCTTTGTCCGTGTGTTATTACATTCTTTAAATATCAACTCAAAATAATAGCATTAGACATTATTCTTTGCAATATAATATCTTGACAAGTAAATGAAAAACGCACTTCAATACATTAATTTACGTTAGATTGCGTATGACAAGAAATACTATTAAATTCACAGTTTATGTTATCTTGTGTAGGAATTATAACAACATTTAAGCTCTGTTGATTGCACAATAATATTGAAATACAAAATGCAATGCCTCACACCCTACATTTCATACCACTTAACAGATAAAACGAACACTTTATATTATGTCGTGTTCTATTTCCGCAATTCTGCTTTTAGATACTTTACCTACTAGGTTATTTATTTTTAGGAACATTGTCACGGTTTGACTGCAGTTAAACGTCGGCTCAAGTTTTATAAGTTATTAGCTGTGCTCAAGATTTTGAACGCGTGGAATTCTAAAATAAAAGTAGCCTAAGTTACTCCTCATTACATCAGCTATCTGCCAGTGAAAGTCCCGTCAAAATCGGTCCAGCCGTTTTAAAAATTAGCCGGACCAAACAGACGGATATACAGACAAAAATTTAAAAAAATGTTATTTTGGTATACTATGTACCGTGTTAACATATTATATATGTATGCATTCAGTAAAAACCGGTTATTTTAATATTACAAACAGTCACTCAAATTTTATTTATTTGTTTGGATAAGTTTCTGCTCCTGTATAGAGTCAGGATTTATAGTAGTCAGCTTTTTCCTAACAATTTTAATTGAGCTGCTAAAAGCGCCAGCTTTTCTCGAAGTAACAAACAATAAAATGAAAAAGAAATTATAATTATTAGCCCTCAACTTTTAACATTTATTTATAAAAGTAGATAGATGTACGACTCAGCGTCAAAAAGAACCAGTAATAAATAAGTTAATGATAATTTTGTGCATATTTTTGACAAGCCTTTCTTCTCAACAGCATAAAGCCATATTTTTAAGACTCAATACCAAGCAAGCTAATCGCTTATTGAAACCTGCAATACCTTTTTGAAGAAGTTTGTACCAACCATTTTGAATAATCTCTTTCTTTCTTATTTTCAGTTAAACAGCTACGTGACTAAAGTTACATGGGCGGGCAACCATTGGGACCTGGCCTACATCTATTCCAAGGAAAGAACAAACCATACAGAACATTGCGATTTTGTTATCGTCGCAAACGGGCAGTATGTTACCACTAAAGTACCGCAATTTCTCGGTCTTGATTCTTTTAGAGGTGAGGAATATTTTATTTCACGCCTTAAATTAGCTTCGCCTGTATATGTGTATGTAATTTTTTAATGAAATACAAGTAGGCATAGTAACAGTAACAGTGTCAAGTCGTGAGCACAGATGATTACATCTGTGGTAGGAATATGGAATATGATCACTTGTACAGCAGTCTAAGACCAAGGCGCTAGACCAATCGACGACATACACTGTCTGACGAACCAATCGCGTGAACCAGCAGCGCAGTCAACTTCAAACCGACCAATAAAGTTTGTGCTCACGACGCGTGCCGACTACTATAACATCTATTCATGACTATTCCCCAAAAATAAGTTGTAGTGTGTTTGTGTCATGTCGTGTTTTATTCGTGGTTTTATATGTACGTTTCTGTACAACCAGTATTATTTATCAGATCTAGGCCTCAATTTAAAAAATTAATCAATTAATTCACAAAAAATAATGTTCTCAAAGCTAGATATGTGAAGTCCACCAAACCGCAGTAAGCCAGCGTGGTCGACTAAGGCCTACATCCCTCTCATTGTGAGAGGAGGCCCGACCCTCTAGTGGGTCATTAATGGGTTACTGACAATCATTGAATTTCTTGGGAAATGTGAAAATGTAAATTGAAAACCACTAAATATCCGAATAACATGAGTCAAAGTTGTAATTGAATTTAAACGATTTACGAGTAGATACAGGATAAAATCAGATGGAGGCTCTATATCATCTGAGGGACGAGGTTCTATTGTGAATCAATGCTGTCGTAGTTGCGACAAAAAGAGATAGGCCACAACAACTAGGCGTTAAAAACACCGTAGGGTTTTAGTACTTTTAGTCCTCTCTTTTAGTACGCACTATTATGCACATATTCGTAAAAAATATATTTGAAAATTCTTCTATTTTTAAAGTCAAAGTTGAAGGTATTGCCACATCATTTATTAGTTTGTTATTGAAAAGTCGTGTACATCGTGTAATTATCGATTAAATACACTCAGATACATAATATTTTACCTTGAATAACAAGGAGTTATTAATTGTAATAACTTGAACATTACGTGCGCTTGTTGTGATATTCTAACGTACTTACATATATGATTATAATCTATGACTGAGATTTAAATAAGGTATATATTTTTTAATAATCTGGTTTTTTTTTAATTGTCTCAAGTCTATTTCATTTCATAAGATTTAATTCATAAAGACATCGCACTATCCAACCTTACACATGACACACATAGAGTATTAACTTACATATAATAATTGTTATGTACATATAGAAAAAAACAAATCAAAACTTGATAATAGCTGTAGAACTAGGCCTTAAATTACCTACTGCTTCTAGGTCTCCTATGACGTCCTAGCTCACATATATGTCGTAAAGTACCTATAGACGTCTTAACTTATCTTGATACACGCTGTTATGTGTGAGTGCTTATAAGTATGCAGTTTTATTTTGTGTGTCAGTGACGTTGTCTGTTACACACACAACCACCCACACAGGTTTAATGCACGTTAAGCACGGGTTAAGGTCAGTTTAACAATCCATTTTACTATTTGTTTTACAGGTAAAGTACTGCACAGTCACGATTATAAAGACCCAGAAGACTACAGAGGTCAAAGGGTCCTCCTCGTCGGAGCAGGGGCTTCAGGCTTGGACCTGTCAACGCAACTAGTCAATGTAACCTCAAAGCTGGTGCATAGCCATCATCTCGTGTACAACCAGCCAAATTATCCTAAGACATATGTGAAGAAACCGGATATCAAAGCGTTTGTGTCTAATGGAGTCGTATTCCAAGACGATACCTTTGAAGAGATAGACACTGCGATATTGTGTACAGGTATGCTAATTGGTCACATTAAAATAAAATAGGTACCTACAGTGAAACACTTCAAAGAACTATTCAGCTACAGAGAGAAGCAACAATAAAGGGTTACTTTATATGGTTACCTACTCTTGTTTTCCGAATACAAACTTATGAACTTCCAAAAAAGTGTTCGTCTAACTTTCTTTTCCCTTCATTAATACAAATTAAAATTATTTTGAGAGAGAGAAACCTTTTGTGATCTGTTTGTTAGCGTAATAGGTACTTACAGAGCAGAAATTCCTTGTAAGCTTTTGAATGTCTTTTGTACACTATATTAGTTACATTACTTTGAATTTATTCACGCAAAAATATCACCTTTCTCGGAAGCAAAAGAATACCTTAACGTAAAAGATCAACTATCCATCGAAAGTTCGGTTAAAATTTATTTAAACAGGTTCTTAACTTACTTCAGTTTCAATTCTTTTCTCTATTTTACTTTTATCTTGCCTCTTTTACTCTACTTTGTTTGCAATATTTCAAACCGTAAGTTATCTTTTCAGGGTACAATTTTGGTCAGCCGTTCCTAGACCGGACTGCCGGATTAACGTCAACGGGCCAGTACCTGCTACCTTTGCATCAGAACATCGTCAACATCAGACACCCGAGCATGTACTTCATTGGAGTGGTCAAGAAAGTCATCACTAGGGTACTGGATGCTCAGGTACAGTATCAAAGTTATAATATCAAAGGGTCATTAACCCTCATTCCAAATTATATAATAATATACATACTAGCTGAGCCCGCAAACGTTGTTTTGCGATATAAGTTATCGAGCGTTAAAAATCGACCATTAAAAAATAGGGATTGGTGATAGCAGGGTGAAAATTTAGGGTTGTATGTATTTTTTGATGCCACATTATTGAAAAATAAAAATAAAAAAATTTGTCCAAAAAATTAAATAAAAATGTTAGGTGTAGACAACCCTTATCACTCAGGGGTATGAAAAATAGACAGTAGCCGATTCTCAGACCTACTGAATATGCATACAAAATTTCATAAAAATCGGTCAAGCCGTTTTGGAGGAGTATGGTTACTAAAACTGTGACATGAGAATTTTATATATAAAGAAGATATATCATAAGTGCTGTTACAGGCATCTTATTGGCACCACTGTGTTGTATAGTGGCACTGTACTGTATTGTATACTGTATAGTCGCATAAACATTTTTCTTTCGATCTTTTTGGCCTTTAAAATCTACTTCTTGGCTTTTATCTCCTGCGGGAGCAATGCTAGTAGAAGCTTCTGAGCCTTGTAAAGCTAAGGGCTTTTGCTGATTCGGGCAGTGGAAGGTGCTTCATAATGTATCAACTCACTATTTCTTAAATAAAGATTTTATGTAAAGTGCAGCTTTTTTATTATTTTATGGAATGTTTCTCATATAATTTTTTAATTATTCCAGGCTCAATACGCAGCACTCCTAATAGCAGGCAAGTTCAAGTTGCCTCCCAGAGAACATATGGTTAAGATGGCATTTGCGCATCTGTTCAGACAGCCGAAGATGAGGAATCTGAAGATTGAGGATGTCAACCTTATCGTAGATATGGTAAGAAATATTAGAAAATATTTTAAAATGTACTTTGGTCTTACAAAGAAAGATATTATTACTCTGATTTAGTTTTTAAACTTAGGTTTTTGTTGCGGTCTGATTTTAGTGATGGTAATTTTTATAGCAAGGACAGGGTTATCGTATCGCCTATTGCCACAATTTTTTATGGAAAGTTAGTGGCAATATTTGGCTGTGGTATGTAACCATCACCATTGGAAAGGTGGTTCTCGACTTAGAATAAAACATTGTCCTCCGTACACTCGGAGCTGCAAGCATTTTGTGAAAACCACTTTATAATTTTTATTTTCAGAAAAAATATTTCGACGACCTTTCTGAAGAGTCAGGTGCGACCAAGGTTGCTCCAGTTTTAACAGATATACGAGACTTTAATGCGGTTAATCGATTAGAAGACTTACTGAATTATCGTGACTATGATTACAAAATAATCGATGACTACAATTACAAGAGATGGTACAACCCTAGAAATGAGACTTGTGATCTACCATAGAATAGGTTAGAAATGAAAGATAAATAAGAATATGAATTAGGTAATCACTTATTTTATTAATTTTTATAACATAAGTAGTAAGAAATAACAAATCAAAAAGTATTGTTTATAAACTTGTTTGTATATAGATGTTTTTGTATACATTTTGTAAATATATGCTCCTATAAAATTGTTATAATCACTCAATTTTTATAACATTCGTTTTTGTTACAATTTCTATGCTGTTAAATTGTTGTTACCAATTTTGTGGTACAAATAAATAAATACAGTAACACAGGTACCCATTAAAGTTGTAATTATTTAACTTGTCTGCAACACATTTATTTTATATATTTTAAATTAAATTAAAAACACCCGTTGGATCGCTTAAGGAAAATATCGCGAGGATAATATAATATTGCCAAAGGCATGTAAAGTCTTCGAATCTGCGTTAGGCCAGCGTGGTGGACTAAGGTCTACAATCTACATCCTTCTCACTGCGAGAGGAGACGCGACCTTGCAATCCAATGAGTCAATTGTGTTGCTGACAATTTTAACTTAAGTGAAGATAATACTTATCAAATAACTACATGCTGACAAAAACGATGAAGAGTTTAAACAGAAGGGAAAAGCTCCAAAAAAGAAAAATAAAGTAAAAAAAGCCGCACAATTTAATTAAAACTTACCGTAGGTACGCACTTCTGTACTTGTGTTAAAGATCAACAAGTATGAATTCGGGTAATATATTATTTAAGATATTTGAGCGCTGGTTAGTTTTTATTGAAATTCGGTTGATTTTGCTGTGCTGGGAATGGCGCTAGCAGGCGTTGTGTATAGGACAGGAGGTAGTCACTTTGATCCCGTAACTAAGTTTACGTTCTAACTATTTTGTTAATGTTTAGGTTGAGATGCTTATCATGACGACTGAGTATATGGTTATTGGTCCAACTAGGGGCAATGTTTCGTAGTACTGTTTCTGGCTTCACCCTTAAGACTGCGCACAAAGTTTTCACTGTCTATAACTTTATATTCGTAATTCCTGTACGTGTATAAGTCTTCCAGCTTTGCTTCCGTATCGCACACCCGGATCTTGTACATGACTGGTGGGACCCGGGCTATTCCAGATTCGTTGGTTAGGTCTTCGTAGTATTTA
Source organism: Erynnis tages (assembly GCA_905147235.1). Lineage (NCBI taxonomy): Eukaryota > Metazoa > Arthropoda > Insecta > Lepidoptera > Hesperiidae > Erynnis > Erynnis tages. Next base: position 5,357,602 of record LR990087.1, read on the forward strand.
TCCTAGAATGGGAAAGATATTATAGAGATTATAGATTATAGTGATTATAGATGTTCAAATCAAAATCAACAATTGTAAGTATCTTTCGCTTGATACTCGTAGGTACTACCAACCTACCGCTCCCATCGTAACCAGTCTGTCTGCACTTTTTTATAAGAAAAACAGGCAAAGAGGCAGATGATTGTAAGTGACGCCGGCTTTGAAGGAAATCTTTTGCAACGACGCTGGTTCATCTGGGTAGGTTTTCTTCGTAGTAATGTTTAAATGTATGGTTATAAAAAATACATTTCTAAACAAAATTGTTCCCTTATATAATTAAGTATAATTTAAATATTACCTCTTTTTCACCCATGAAATGAATATCCGAAAGAGGGCGACCCTTAGCGTGGATGGACTCTGCGAGACTGTGCCATTCATCCATCATCTCTTCTTTGGATGGCAGAGTGAAGTTGCCCTTAATCAAGGCTGTGGCATAGCGGGCCTGCAGACATAAAACCATTACACTAAATCGAATAAAGTTAAATTACGAAGTTTTAAGTGGGAAAGTTATCTGTACGAAAACTTCAGATAAGACCATACAGTACGCACAACAGTATAAAGCGGGTTGCATGTATTTATATTATTACAAAAAATGCAGATACGAGTACATATTTCCAATATTGAACTACGAAGGGCTGAAAGGAAGAAGAAACAGATATAAGTACTATAAAACTGGATGTTTTCATTGGCTCACACTGTAATAATCTTGCGTCGGAAAAAGCTCTGATCAGCTCTGGTTGGTTTAAATTGCAATCATGGATATGAGGCAAACAGGTGGACTTTCATTCCGTACAATTAAATTGTCAGCGTGTGTTCTCAGCTGATTAAGTGTGGACATTAATGTACAGGCTTGGTGAGCGGTGACAGCTTTTGATTACATCGTAAGAGGAGACCCTACATTAGGTCACGATTTCAGACAAACAGAACAAAATTAACATAACAGTTACCTGTGCTTCTATAGCGATGACTAAGCAAGCTCGAATGATGAGGCCGATCAATACCATGCTGGGCTGGTTGATGTTCACCATGAACTTGTACAGCGGGATTACACTTTGGGGCTCAATTGTAAGTCCGCAACTTTCGTCCAAGAACGGGTAATCATAATCGTAGCCTGAAATTATGATTTCACAAAGTGAGTAATCAATCTACAAGAGCCTTCAAATTTGCCAAAATTTGCTTAATTCCAGGACATTTTATAAACATTTAAATTAGACCAGTTCCTTAATAATATATGATACAGGATACATTTATGAGGATACATACATGATACATAGGAACAAAGAACACACACATTTGCAAAGAAGGAGTACCTAGTACGAGTACCACTTCTTTTTTTTAAGACCTTTATTTATAAAATTCAGTGATACGATAAAACAGAATTCTAATTAAACTCCTGGTTTAAAGAAATGCATCTCGGTATTATGTACCAATTTTCCCAGTGACAGAATTTCATAACAAGACAACGGCCTAAAAGATTAACCTAAAATATTTACTTACTTCCAGCTTTTCAAGACTTGTTGAAAGTCTGCTTTGTGGATTGCAAGTGGAAATTGTAAAAAACAGTAAATATCTCACCTGTGCAATAGACGACGTCATCAATTTCCTCGTAAGTGCCATCGACAAAGAATACTCCGGTTTCGTTAAACTCCTTCAAATCAGGTTTTCTGATGTAGTGTTTAGGAAACTTAGTCCTAAAGTTGATTTTAGAATGATGGCTGTGCACTAGCCTCGTGGCGACTTTAGCGATGTCGATACTGATGTCCATGCCGGATGGCCCAGCGCCCACAGTGAGGACCCTTCGACCAATATAGGGCTCAGGCTCTCTGTAGTCGTGACTGTGAATGATTGTACCTGTCAAATCCATTAAAATTATCGCCCTTTGGAACGACACTATGGCCTGGCTGATTGCTATTTAATTTTGCGTTTCCTAATCCTATAATTTCATAAGATATGAGATATTAAATATGATACTTTATTATAATTAAACAAGTCCCAGCCTAAGAAAACCATGTCCAATCTCAATCAGGACTAGTGATGCAGGAGGATGAATTCTGTCAGTTACGAGAATCGTCGATTCGTCTTCTAACACCGTGTGACGAACGAATTTGTCTTAAAAACTTTACAAACATTATTTGGCATTGCAGCTTGCACGTTTTTATATAGGTTGTGGAGTTAATATAGCAACATCTTAACCAAACTGTAATGGTTTTGCTACTTGTCTTTATGATGCAGATAACTTTTGATTATTTCTCTTATTAGTAGTTTTTATCAATTTTTATTAAGGTTTTTTACCTTTAAATCGTTCTTCGCCTGGTATACCTGGCATCGTAGGCTTACTGTGGTGCCCGTTCCCTACGATGATGTAGTCGAACTCTTCTTCCGTTTCGTCTCCAGTCTTCACGTTTTTATATTTCACTTTCCAAACATCGCCTTCTCGAGAAACTTTTATAACTTGTTGCAGAAACTGTAAAAGGTTGGAATCATACAAAACAGAATAGTATTTCTTTTTTTCATTGGAAATAACGTGTTAAGCATTAAAGTCCGACTTTACCTATCCATGCTACCGGTAAACGCGCTGTTTACTTCTATCAAGATTTTTTTCACTAGTTTTCGATAGGTTTATCTATTGCACATGCGGAACGTTAGAGGGTAGTGCCTTATTCTCAACGTGTCACGTTTTTATTTACAGTTTTACTTTGAGTAACAGTGTTCCTGTGCGTCTGTCATCGCTGTCGGGGTTGAGAAATAATGCGAAATTGTACCAGTGGCTCCTAGCATTGGCGGAAAGTAGGGAATGTCGTGGGGTTATAGCCAGTAGGAGTCTGGCACGACCCTCTGTCAGGCCTGACCCGACACTGGGTAAGATTATCTATTAATTACCTGTATATGTGGCTCAAGATCAAAATGCTTTGCGTAGTCCTTAATGTATTGGTAATAATCACTCCAAGAAGGAAAGTCTCCCATTCCCTCCGGCATTGGGTAGCCAGGGAGCTCCATTGTGGGTTTTGGGAGGTTAGTTCTGGAAAAAACATATTATTATTATGGGTGTTCATGTAAAAAGGTTTTGAAGATATAAAAGAATTTGGAGATGTTTTCAAAATTCTTGCGTTTTGGTTGAGAAGACGTTGTTAATAACTGAATAGACATAGTTTATGAGCGATTGTCTACTACATTTGCCTAGTTCTAGCTATCTTATAGTTCTCGGCGCATCAATATCTCCCTCTACAATATTTTTGGGCGTTGTTGTCCATTGGATTTAGTGATAATCTATAGCTATACTATTTACTATTTAATATTATAAAGCTGAAGAGTTTGTTAGTTTTTTTATTTGTTTGTTTGTTTGTTTGAACGCGCTAATCTCAGGAACTACTGGATCGATTTCAAAAAGTCTTTTAGTTTTGGATAGTCCATTTATAGAGGAAGGTTATAATAGGCTATATTTTATTATCAAAAAAATTAGGGATCCGTAAGAAAATTGAATCGAAAACCTATTTATGTTTGAGCTGCAAAAACTATTGACAATAGAACAATATGATGTACTACGGGTTTGTAGGTCTTATTGGTATTGTGAGTGAGTTGAGGTCTTATATCACGTAATTGATATTGATACCATCATAAGGCCATTGAAGATTTAAAGACAGTTATCTACGTAGGTCGCAATTTTTTCATATCGTTAGGTACATACCGTAAATGTTTGTACATGCTTGTATGGATGGGTAATCCAAATTCGTCGTTGCCAACCCTAGGGTCGTATCTCCAAGTACCGCCCACGTATTTGGTGGCCTCCAACACTGTGAAGGCTATACCCTCCTCCTTCAAGAACCTTGCTGACGTCAGGCCAGCTATGCCGGCTCCGATCACACATACTCTTTTGTCTCGTGAAGTAGTCTTAAACAAACAAAAAAGGAAATGATATAGGTACCTACTACTTTATCTATACTTATTAATATTATAAAGCTGAAGAGTTTGTTTGTACGCGCTAATCTCAGGAACTACTGTATCGATTTCAAAAATTCTTTCACTAATGTATAGCTAAGATGTCCTTGAGTGCTATCGGCTATATATATATCATGGGCGAAGCCGGGGCGGAGCGCTAGTGCCAGATAAAAAAACGAAATCCAAAAGGATTCAACATGGCCGAACTTATTGGACAATGTAGTGCGGTAGAGCCTAGAGGTCTAGTAGATAAGCTGGATGGTTTTGAATATAAAATTGAACCCAATAATTGGCATGATAAGTTTGTAGGACTTTTGTCAAAAAGTGTTTTTACAGTAAACAAATACCTAACCAAAAAGGCATTAAAACCACGTTTTCTTGAATGTTGCAGTGCAACCTGTGGCAACCTTCATCCAACGATATGTTGTGGGCAACCCACATTCTCATACTATATCTATAAGTGGACACGTCAAATAAAGTACCAGTCGCTTACAACCACACACTCCCCGATCGGAAGATCGAGACTCAAGATATTTATTATGATATTGAACTTAAATATTTAAGGCGTAGGTACTTAAGATAAAGATGTCTTTAAAATGATATGATGACATTTTTTAAACAATAGCATCTGATTAGGCGATAAATATTGCATATATCTACCTAAATATATGCCAGCTTTATGCCACGCTCAATTTGGACGCGATGTCTTACAAGTTTAACTCGTGTATAAATACCTACATATAATATGTAGGTATAGGTAATATACAAATTTTCACGCATGAACAATCCACCTAGCATTCTACGGAAGCGCTTACACTAAAAAGTACAGCACTCATAATGCACTCATATTATGCCTTAACATACTGCATATTATACCTTTTAGTGACACAAAACCTCTATCAACACATTTCACTAAGTGTTAGGGTATTTTCTGAATATAAGTGTCTATTTAAAACTTATGTGTGTTACATAAGTTTTTAAACTTAATAATTTTATAATAAGATAGGTTTTAACCTTTATATAACTAATTTTAATATAATAAATATTATGCATTAAATGTTATAAACTAATTAAAGTGCTCTCTTTTGTCAGTTACGGAAACTGTGATTATCCTCAACATAAGCCACAGCCAGTTATCAAATACTAATGTCAAGTACATTTGGAACAGTACATTTACGTGTAGTCGTTGCGTATGGCGCCAAAAGATGGCAGCACATTATACGAATGAATGAGTTTAATTTAATTATACCTCACGTTTTAACATTTCATTTATTTATTAATTAAAATTCAATCTTAGCGTTTAATTGTATAGAATAAATTTAATATAAAGTATAATTTTATTGGGAATAGTAATACTTTCGCAGTAAACTTTGTAAACAGTTATGACGTTGACAGTATGTACTTTGTTATTATTATCTGTGTTCGTAGTTAACTATGAGTTAGGTAATAATGTAAATGACTAAATTGAAACAAACGACTATAAAATATATCTATCAATTTTATTGTAAGTGGCTTTTCGCTTTTTATACATAAATACAATACATTAGATTACAGTACAGTGTCACAAAGCATGAATTTAATTTACCTACTACTAAAATTGTTGCTGTTAATTCTTAAAAATAAAAATTGATCTTACCATGTTATGTCAATTTAGGCGTGCCTTTTTTAAAGATTTCATTTGTTTTACTTATATAGCGAGTATAATACACACGGATGACTTGTCAAACACGACTCGTTTGACTGTCTTTTGTATGTAAACTAATTCAGTTGCCACCTTTCGGCTTTTGCGCATCTCAGAGGCGCCGTAATCACAAAGTATGCGATAATATTATCTGATCTACTTACTTTATGCATAATATTTAAACATCACAACTTGTTCGATAAGGGACGCTGTACTGATAACAATAATACTTACCTCCTTACTGTCTATTTTGTTTGGATTGTAAATAATTTGGAATTTATTACTTTTAACGTTAGTCGTTGTTTTGTCAAAAAATCACCTTTTAATTGAAAATTGGTTAAATAGTAAACTCTTTCACAAGACTTAGTCACTATAGGTACATATCAATATGTACAATTTGCCTATAAGTATTCCTATAAGATATAGAAATCGTAAAGTGAGAGTGGAGATTAAACTGAGGATGAACTTGGGCACAGACTCCAAAAATACCTTATTTTTGAAGTCTGTTTGTAAAGTTATTTCTTACTTTTTAGTTTGAAGTCGGTTCACATTTTTGTTTAAAATTAATTTATTTCATGCTTTTTAGTTGTCATAGTTTCACTTCCACTCTATTAATCTGACTCTGGTATCTTAGTTTTAATGCTTCATCAGGTTGTGGCGACTGGCTTCTTAATAGTAACCTTACGGACACCACTATTATAGTTTAAATATAGAATTTTAACTTTAAACACGATTTAATTATAATTTAAGATTCCTATCTTATAACGAGTCACTACATCATTAGCATCGAAGGTGGTCAATGCTTATATAATTCTGCAAAGGTAATGTGACAAACAATAATAATTTATCAACCCGGTTCCTTAAATCTTATCCGTTGCGGAGTTCTACTCTGTGTCTTTGTAACTCTTCATCAGATCACCAACAACTTAATATGGGACCAAATTAAAGGTAACAGCTCCCAAACAAAAAAAAAAAACAATTCAAATCGGTTACCAAATGACAGAATGCGGTGGTCAGAAATATAAAAAAACCAGTTCCACTCCATCATCAGTCTCGAAGGTGGTCAATGTCTATATAGTTTGCAAAGGCAATGTGACAAACAATAATAATTTATCAACCTGGTTCCTTAAATCTTATCCGTTGAGGAGTTCCACTCTGTGTCTTCGAAACTCTTCATCAGATCATCAACAACTTAATATGGGACCAAATTAAAGGTAACAGCTCCCAAACCAAAAAAAAAACAATTCAAATCGGTTACCAAATGACGGAATGCGGCGGTCATAAATATTAAAAAAAAAAACGAGTTCCACTCCATCATCAGACTCGAAGGTGGTCAATGTCTTTATAGTTCTGCAAAGGTAATGTGACAAACAATAATAATTTATTAACCTCGTTCCTTAACTCCTACCCGTTAAGGAGTTCCACTCTGTATCTCCGAAACTCTTCATCAGATTATCATCAACTAAATATGGGACCAAATTCAAAGTAACAGCTTCAGAACCAAAAACAAAAATTCAAATCGGTTAACAAATGACGGAATGCGGCGGTAACAAATATAAAAAAATAAATAAAAAAAAACATACAGACGAATTGAGCTCCTTTTTGAAGTCGGTTATAAAATAGACAATCTATAGATATCTATTGTGAAATATTGTATCAGGGTCCCGGTGTCAAAGCTTTTAATGTCGTAACTTACCTACGATTAACCAATCGACAAATCACCCTTCTTGTATCATATTATCAAATTTAGTAAAATGGTAATCAACCCTATTTTTTTTATTAACAAACTTATTACTACTAATTTCGCAATATGAACTTACGTACAGAACCTTTAAGCATGAGCATGTTAGATGGATTTTTAAATTAGTTAGTGTTAGTTGGATTTTTAAATTAAATAGGTTTTTTAATTAATGTAGGTCAGTTTCCAGTAAGTTTTTACTATATCTACATTAATACACATTACTGAAAAATACAAAATTTATTCTACCCATACAATTTAAGAAAAAAAAACCTCCATAAACAGTAAGTAACATACCTTAGTGAGGTAGCTGGATGACAATCCAATTACACTTAACACAAATATCCACCAAACAGTGAACAGTCTCATCTTGTCGAGAATAATTACGAATACATCAAGATTGTGTTGTTACAATATAAAAATAATTAACAATTATTATCAATTTTACGAGCAAGGACACCGATAAATGTGTGGTCATTCGCGTCTCTCTCACGAGCACTGTGTCAATAGGTGGTCAGCATGACCTTATAAGAGTTAGGATGGGGCCACAATGGGACGATACCCTATTTTTGATGAAAATAATTAATGTTTTAATCATATTGTTACAACAGTTATTGTTAATTCATTTGTGCAAATCGTTTTCCGCTTTGATATGTGTACCTACACGTGAAGGTATTGAATAATATTCTCAGTACGAGCAGATACATTTTAGTACGAGCGGTTCATAAAGGTATTATAATTATATAAATATAAATAACGCTTCACACTCTTAGCCCCACACTAGGATTCCTTGTGTCGTGGGTGCCATGGACACACACAAGACAAGAATACAACACAACCAGACCAGAAACAGAAATTCAAATTGATCATTCGAATCTCTGCTTTGCTGGGAATCGAACCCAGGACCTTACGCGCAGCGCACCGGTGTCTTAACCACTGCGCCACTTGGGGCGTCTTGGGTCGTCATTTTGAATAGGAATAAAAATATAAAATTATAATAACATAAATTATAGTAACGATCATGCAGGTCACCTGATGTGGAGTGATCACTGCGACCCATGAACATGGACGTCAGGTTTCAAACGGGATTCAAGGCAACAAAGGGTAAGGAAATGAAGAACGCTGAAATGAAGAAGGCGACGTTAGGAAGAGCGATCTCCGAATTTTTATCACCTACAAAATATGCTAATATACTAATCAGGATTCCTGAGTACCTACAAAAGGATTTTTCTTTGGGTGGTAGATAATTATATCAGCATCTACCATACCATGTGCGGTTCGTTGTAATATAATAAATAACGCTTTAACCTCTTATTCCCATACAAAGATTCCCTGTCTTGAGAGGGTGCCATGACCAGCCACCATCAGAATATTCACACCCTGAATTATTGAATACAATAATTTAATTTTCAAAAAAAATAACAAGTTTCTCAGGGCAAAAAATCTTTAGGCGCTCAGTGTTTCAAGAGGTTTGGTGTTCATTATCGTTATCAGAGGGTCATAACAATATTATGTCCGCCTTTTGTTAAATTCATCTATGAAATTTTACTAATGATGTAAAGCTAGTGTTAACGTTGGCTATTTTTTATCTTTTTTTAATCTTGTCAGTTCTTTTATAATTCCAACAGTAATAAGAACTATTATAATTTTTTGAATATTAAAAAAAATACTGGGTGCATGCATGACAAATCAATATTTTTGTTGTTTTATAAGCTTCATCTGTCGTATTATAGTTGCCGTCACGAGTGGTGACCAGAACTTTCATTGGTCGGTTTAACATTGACTGCGCTGCGGTGCACACGATTGGTTCGACAGTTGTCAGTTCATCAGTGTGCGTCGTCTATTGGTCCAGCACGTTTTTTCGGTTGCTGTACATTGGCCGAAAGTATATACAATATTCCTTCCACTGATAATCTGTGCTCACGACTCATGACGGTTACTATACTTAGCATAGATACGATAACTACTAGCTAGCTATGTTTGTTTCTTAAACCTAACAATATTTTTGATAGCATAAATAGTAATCTTTAATTTACATTACTCGATTCTAGATAAACAAAAATTATTAAATAAAATTTAAATAAAATTAAACACTTGACCTTATATTGAATGGAATAATGTTCACGTACAACGTATACCTACGTCTAATTTATAATTTTGTGTGTGACCCGATTGACGGCCCGTGACTTGGGAAGGCCGTAAATTAGATAGAAGTCCTTTTATCTTTGGTATTTTATTGACTAACTTAGCGGAACTTACTAACTTAGAACTCTGGCAGATCACTGATGTCTAGGAACTTACTTTAGGTATTAAGACCAAAGACCTGTTATGGTTATTGTTTGTAGATACGTAGATATTAATTAAACATATTGTTATCTTCAAATATGTACGAGTATTTACTCGTACGTATTTGAACATAACGTACATCATTTGATGAATCACATGAATTTCCCGCTGTTTCTCTTTGTAATTATGATCTCATGATCGTTTAAACGATATCACCCGGGGGTTTTCAATGAGTCGGAAAGGAATCAGGTGCTCTTTATGATCCATACCAGCTGAAATTCTATTACCAGCCCATACGGCGTGGGTACCAGTACGAGTAACTGACCCCACCAGTCAGAAATAACTTAGCTCGTTAATACCCTAGTATTAACCGAAAGGTTAGGCTGAACGTCTGAGTCTTCACCATGGCGTCATGTCTAGGGCTGATGTATTAATTATCGCAGGATTATGACATAGGGTTCTTCAAAAGAGCGTATAAAGAGCTCTCCTTTAAAGCCCGACTACACACTAGCGACTCCCTTGGTATTGCTTGTGTCAATAGGCTATAAATATGACCTAAGATGGCCAGTCTGCCAGGTCAGTGGCATTAAACATCTTGAATCCATACAAATGCAAAAAATGTCGCAATAGATTTATGGATCTTTATCTTTAATCGTGGATTCAAATTTGGTATATATTATGTATGTACAAATATAGGTAGTCCAAAACAACAAAGTCGCGGCTGGTAATTTTTTATTATTGGAATAAAATTTAGTCATCGCAAGCAACGTCATCCTGCAAACCTCTCAATTCCTACCCTCGCGTAGATTAGCCAGACAAATCCGAGGGTCAAACGAATCACCGCCCATTGACACGCGCAAATTGAATCTTAAATCACATTAATTTTTCCCCGAACGCACTTCGCAGCCGCTTTGCGCTACATAGCTAGTACACAATAGCTAGGTCTATTGCATCGTCCGTTTTGGGATTTTTCTTTTTCTGTAATTTATTTCAGCATAGACTACCAGTGGTCCTACTAATGGGGTTAACTTAGTTGCCGTTATGATGGCAGTTAAATTGTCTAATTAAAATCCATCGACGTTTTCCTAAAAATATAACAGTAAATTAAAGTTTTATTTTGTATTTTATTAAAACATTGTTACATTGGGATTTCCTATTTTGGAATATTAACTTTTCCTATTTTAGATTATTAATTAATTTAAATTAAATAAGGAAAATTTTACACACAATGACTTTGCATTCACTTATTATTCTCGTCTCCCTTAAATACCTAGCCTTTACACAACGAAGTAAGGTTCATTATGGTACATAGCTCCGCAACACATCAAAGTGTCAATAATTAACTTGGTATGCGTCCCGTTATATATGGACAGAGAGAATGCTTGCTCTATTAAATTTTCTGCTAATAGATAAATACTTGACTACTGGCGTGTGTAATCGAATGTTCATACACAGATCAACAACACTGCCAAATTAAACCTTTTGATGGTGCTATAAGGTAGAATTTGGAGTGCTCATTATTCAATCCTTGATAAAGGGTCGTGGTAATAGGTGACCACGTCTGGCGGGAATTGCCCGAGAATTTCATATTAATGTCTCAACTTGTACTGGAAGTATTTGCGAAGAACCAATTGGTTACCTTTGAAAGTAGAACTTGTGTTATAGGTGCGTACAAATGTTTTAAGTTACAACAAAATAAAATGAATAAATGTTGCCATAAAAAGAAACTTTGAAAGTCGAAGTCTAGAGATTCTAAATGGAAATAAACCGAAGCGATCGGGTAAACGCGCGTCTGTCTTCGTCAGCCGAAAAATACATTTAGCTACCCAATTATAAATTATGTACAATGATTATGGAAGGGAATTCTGCAATGAAATAGGTTTTTGGAAATTGATTGGATGATATTTAACTATTCTTCTTCTTTCTTAAAATTATATTTTTACCTACCGCTTTTAACTCTATTAACTGTTAAGAGAACTAGGGTTAATGGTTTTCAGCTTATTAGAGTTGGACTCAACAATTTTCTACGTAACATTGATACCATTATAATTAATACGAGCATCACTGAATGTGGCGGGTATAATTTTGTTTTGTTTGTGAAACTTTATACTGACCGCACGTTACCTTTGTGCGGTCGTCCTTTTGACTGCGACTAACGAGAGTTATTACATCCTTAAGGGGGGATGAAAATGTTCTAGGAGATATTCTAGATTAGTATCTAGAATAATCACAGAATCTAGTTTAGGTTGCAGAGAAACAGATGAAGCAGAGAAGAAGGTAAGGAGACTTGAGCCGTTGCTTACATTAATAAGAATGCATAGTTTTGTGATAGCTGTTATTGAACTCCTTCTTTATCTTAATTATAGAAGGAATGATCTTGTGGTCTCAGTGGTCTTTCAGCTAATAATTTTATAAATTTTCACAGCTGCTTTTATTTCACAGTTGCTTTTATTCGTCATTAAATAAAGCTATTTTAGAGATCCAGCGCTCCAGAGCTTTTGTTTGCAGTTTTTATGAAAAAAATGTGCCTAATGAGGGCAAAATTTGTATACATACTCGTACATATCATTAGTTAGAGAATTGCGCGGACCATCCAAAAAAGGAATGGCAGAAATGCGCCTAAATTATTATCATACTATTTTGCCTTTAAAAGTATCAGAGAAAAAATTGTTTAGTAGGTATAAGTTAATAACAAGAGAACCGCGATCATTAAAATGATGCCATCGATGCGTGCAAATGTAACTTTGGAGTGACCGCATCGGACAACTGGACCGCCGGCGCCGCACGAACACTCCTCAAAGGAATTGCGAACACTGAAATTATACGCGTGGAAAAGTGTGGTTGAGATAGTTAGAAGTTGAAATGCGTTTGTTATTTTTGGAAAATATAGTCCAAATAGGCCTTTTTTCATACTTTCGTCTTACGAAAAGCAAAATTTGCAATAGTAAAAGTGCTTCTTTGTAGGTACTAAGAGTGCGCCGTTGCAACTTTGTTGCAGGTTGAGGATACTTAAAATTTCTTATCTATGAGAAATTGTATTGTATTGTATTGTATTATGGTGGAGAAAAGAAAGTTTGACTCGTATCCGCATTGTATTGTCACATAAAATTTAACCATCCCAACATTTTTAAAGATTTTATCTTTTGTTATAAAGGCTTTCTGTGACTTCATTACCGTGGTTTGTTGTTACAAATTTTGTAACTATTGAATTATTATACTATCGCAATAATAAATAAAATCAACTTTAAAATATGTATCATACCTCCGAGTAGATCTATAGGATCTAGTAAATATTAAGCGCTCGACACTACATTACGGAGGCGGGCGCAATTTGTTGGGGTAATGGAAAAATTCCGTGAAAATCACCGCCTCGCCTCCTTGCCTAGACTGTTCAGACTCTTTGTACTTGTAGTTTAGTTTTATTTCTGTATAAAATAGGTAATACGAAGAATTCTTTTATTGCTTGTTATCAGAGGGAAAACTGTATTAATACCTATTAGTTGCATAATTATATTATTACCTCCTCACAATGAAATTAATTGGTTCGTCATCTATAGGTATGTTAAAAATAAGAGGTCAAAGCATTTTAGGGCCAGCAAGAAAAAAAATTGGGAAATTGAAAAGGACCAGAAATTGTATTAGATAGGTGGTAAAAAGTGACGTACCATCAGTTTCTACCACCATAATATCCACCTAGAAAAAAGTTCTCACATTTTATATGTCTCTTTTTTTGATATTCTGATATTCTTTCTTTGCATTTAAAAACTGTTTTATTTCCGTATTTAATTATATTATGTATGAGTAGGTTAGGTAGGTAGGTAGGTTTAGGTAGGTAGGTTCTCATGTACTTTGATATAACTTGTGATATTAATCGCAACACGCTCCTAATCCGCTAAATCCTTCGTATTGGCCGATTTATTTCTACTTTGGTGCTTTGAAAGAAAATTGTCGTACATTTTCCGAAAGCTCTACGGTCTTTCCTCACAATACGAGTATTAAGATGCCCATACAAAGCCTCGGGCTCAAATCTTCACTGGTGACTAGCAGAATGAGTTCCGGACCTTATGAGATTACGACACAAAGGCAGGCTTAACGGGAAGAACTACAATATTTAGGGCTTAACTTTCTTGACGTCAGCCTGTAAGTAAGGCTTAGCGATCTGTTCTGGTGAATAGGAATTTTCTTCTGCAAGTTTTTGGTTGTTGTTTGAGTGCTAATAATTTTATTTTTGTTGAATTTTTAATGTTGATTTTATCGTTTCTGTTTTGAAAGAACCATTTATATATTTACATTAGTAGCTCCCATAAAACAGCATTTTTCGGTTTAGTCGAAACCAAGCCCCAATATAAGCCCCAAGCTGTATATTTGGACTTGTTACTTGTAAACATAATTTACCTAACCTATCTAACCTTCCCTTAAAGATCAAATCGGTTTTCCTTCACATCCCTACAACTGTACAAAGATCTTCTTTAATGCTTAATGGAATCAAACAGGTGAATGCGTAACAAACGATTTTGCGAGGGGTGCACCTACATTCTCAATCTTCACTGATAGTATTTAGATATATGTTTAGATAATATAGTTTTATAGATGATTAAATAAAAAAAGTGTTTAGAATTTTGATGTTAAGTTAACTAAGATTCATCATACTGCTCAGTTGGAATTACAAAACATAACCATTCCCGATAATTTGATTACTTTTCATACAAGTGGATACGCAAATAATAAATATTTTTTAATGGAAAATCAAAACAGTTCTACGACGTATAGTAACCTGGTCTAGGAGTACGCATCCGATAAGAGTACGCAACACCAAAAGCCGAGAAGTTGCTTACGATGCGTGGTTAACTTCAGTCTTATTTTGATGTCATCTGTGTTAAGAAGGGCTGTGAGAAAAAAAATTCAAATCCGGATTCAAACACAGAAGTTACGTAAGTTTAAAGATTTTTGCTCAACATGTTAAATATTTTTACTATTTTGGAAGTATTTTTGAGACAAGAATGCAATTATTTTGTAAAAACGAAGTAAACTGTGGGGTTTTTAAAGAGGAAACCTAACGCATACAGCGAGCGTAATTCCTGTCAACGCCAAGAGATGGCGTTGAATTTTGATCGTTTGCAATTTGGCTAGTGTGTGTATGAGTACGCAGTTATGTACCTTATAAGAGTACGCGCGTACTCTTATACGCAATTATTTTTATTTGCTCCATTTTCTTACTTGTGCTTTATAAATATAGGTGCATATTATATAGGTAACATGCAGGTAATTCTTTAATTAGCCCCCCTACCACGAGCAGACTTTCATAGAACTAACCGCAAAAGAGCTAAGGCAGAATGATATTTTGAGTGGGTCTCCGTACAAGCTGACTCTCGAGGAGTCTTTGGCTTCAAAATAATGTACTAAAGAATGTACCAAAGAAGCTTCCTAAAAGGGCTAAAAACCTTTTAAAGTGCCAAAAAAACTGGCCAAAAAACAAGATTTGGAGATGTCCAGCATGTACTAAAATCTACGTAAGTAGACCCCCCGCAGAATACTGGATAGGATGTTCAATATGCTCTGAACGGTGGCATGAGGCTTGCACCACTTATGAGGGTCAAGAAAATTTTATTTGCAAGTAAAAAAAAGAAATGCACGACCCGCGTACTCTTATCGACGTAGACGCGTACTCTTATCCAATAGTACTTGTAAGAGTACGCAATTCCCATTTCTGATTATTTTTGTAATTGTGAGAGAAAAAGTATAATTTTGTTCTTTTTTGTATTATTTTATGGAAGATGTTTAAATTGTAGATGTAATAAATGCCAAGTTGCTTACCTAGACTTCATTTTTATTTTTTTAGAATATTTTAAACCTTAAGTGCGTACTCCTAAACCAGGTTACCCTATCCCTAAGGGGCGTACACCAAAAAAACCTACCAAGCCGAGAAACACTTTAAATTAAGAATTAAAACATTTTTGATGCTATGGAAATAACGAGAATTAACATCTATTTCTGTAAAAATGTTACAAACTTTGACTATCACGTCTATAATCGCTTAATACTCGCAAGCTATTATCATCGCGCACATAATATTGTACGCGGAAGAAGATCGAATGATTCGATCGCATTATTCACTAATACGTACTGAGGCCGTGAATGCCCTCCGAGGGTGAAAAAAATGAATAGAGCTTATGGAATCTAATAAAGTGGAACATTCTCGGAACTCGCCGTCTCTCAGCTAATTTCGCTTTATGCTTCGAAATACGAGATGCATTTCAATATTTATTTCTTTCTTGGTAGACATGGTACTAGAAGACAGCGGGAAACCGAGCCTAGGAACGGGCAGAGTAGCGTCAGAGGCCCAGTCCATGTCCAGCAGTGGACTACGAAGAACTGAAGAAGTCACGGTAGTTGTAGATTTTTTTTAATTTATTTAAAAAGGTAATCAGGCAGACAGCGCACTTTACTTTTTAGTCATCACCATCACCAAATAACACGCGCAACACTAGAAGAGTCGTCATTGCATTGCCAATTTTGAAGGAGTGCTCTTTTTACGCATTTATCCAAAAAAAATATGATTTCTCGTTAGGCTCGATTGCCGAAAAGGGTTTCCTCCTTTTTCTTAACGTTACGAACAAGAGGCACAAATTCTTAGCTACTGGGCTATAAGCGCTATCTTTCTCCCTTTTTTATACTCCATATACCATAATATTTTCAGTGATATGAGGAAGTTTCCATCGGAAGCGCATACGCGGAGAGACGCATGCATATTTGATGCGCTTAATGCTTGCCGCCGTAAGCGGATTACGGTGGCGCAAAATGGCACCGCGCTCTTTGTTTCTCTAATGGACTGTCACAAGTCAGCTATTAACATGCATATTAATATTGGAACCTCTATTGATTTCTTAAAAAAAAGTTACTATTGTTATCTTTAAGTCAGTACATTACAGTCACGTCGACAATCATGTTTTTTTCAATATCAAGATTGTAAATACATGAGTAGTAAATGTAGATGTAACTGCCCACAGTTCGAAAAGCTTTAAACCTCAAGTCCTAGTAGAAGAAAATACCAAGGGATAACTTGTTTGTACTATTAGAGGTATCTGAAATAATAAAACTTCTTTAGTCTTCGTTCATTAAAATATTGACATTCCTCATTTCAAGATCCGTGTTCTTCTTTTTCTTACTGACGAGCTATTAACTCCATCTTACAGGACTTACAAAATAATATTCGTTAAAATTAAAAAGCTTTCTTTAGTAGGTATATCCTGGTTATAGGCTAGGTTAATTTAAATCACTAACCTAAATAAAATTATCTTCATTATCTATTTTATAATGGGTCATTCAAAGTGTTAAAATATTTTATGTAAATGTAAGATTCATTATTTATCAAACAATTGCAAAGTGGTCATGATATCGTGATAAAATACATTTCGAGTAACTTCCCGACGCAAAACCACTAATTGACAACAAATGAACTATGGAATATTAATGAATCTCGAGTTACTGTGGTCTTGGTACATTTTCGAACTATCGACAACGTACATAATTATATCACACTTACTACTATACTATGTGGCAAAATAGTGATGAGCCGATTCACTTTGAAATTCGTATTTTACAAATACAGACGTACCATTATGGGCGGGGCGGTCCTTTCAGTGCATACTTGAACAGCCTGCGTTCCAACGTTGGGCCTCTTGTAATCCAATTTCGTAAGTTAGGTACTAAATACATTAACCGAATTTGAAAAATTCCAATAATCCCCTATTGCCTCGCTAACTTGTCTTCATGCGTCACGTTTATCGCGGGGATAAACGTGACGCATGAACCTTTTTGTCTCATTTGTCCCACTCGTAGAACATCGTAGGATGAAAGCAATTCGATCCACGTTTGTTCCTCGGGAATGCTTCCCGTCACCCTGTATCCTGGTGTTCCTCACAACAACAAAAGCGTCTCCTTTTTTGTATTCTTTAAAAATGTATTAATCTTAAGGTCTCGCTGTATTTTAAGACCCTTACAAGAAAGCAGGGATTGCACTAGGCTTATACTTAATACAAGAAAGATAGCAAAGCGATGAACTGTCTAGTCCTAAAAGATATACAATGAATTCCCTTTGTGTCCTATCCCTAGACACGAACAGTGTATAAGCGGCTTGCGGTAATGGGCGGGGCGGTCCTGCAGCCGCGGATTACCGCCCGTTCAGCGCATACTTGATGAGCCTGCGTCTCATGTTGGGCGGAGGCCCATTTATTACTGGAGAATAATCCGCCCCGAATGAGTGATAACTCATATATTATGCAAGGCGCTTTCCTTTTAGGATGCTTGGTGGCTAATGTGAAATTACTTTGGTACCAAAAGTGTTGCAAATATTAATTATTGAAACTTTTGTGACCGATATTACATTATGTTGCTTAATTTTAAACTGAGAATACAAATGTTTATATAAAGTTATAGTTTAATCTTATCTTTTTTTCCCGACGTTAAGACGACTGATTTAAAAGATTGCGATGGGAAGATTAAAGAACAGTATTAAAGTACCATTACGCTGTACCAAAAAACTTATATAATTCGAAGAAATAGAACCTTAATTACTAAATACAATAGGGGCCCCTTTATCCTAATATGCCTAGTATAGCCCAGGGCCTCCAATAGGTTAAAGATTGCCGGACGGAAGTTGCTTTTTGTTACTTAGGCACATGCATTATGTTAAATTTCGCGTACCGTTTCCAAAAGCTCGATAGCACGTCACACCTTAAAGCACACTGCTATGTACACGCGAATTTGATCACCCAATATGGGGAGGGTAAGGGGTAAGCATTGGCAGTAGAACAAGGGTAAACATTATAGTTAGGTGGATAAACATCTCGCCCCCGCGCCCGTCTTATTTGCATAACAAGCGTCAGCAACAGCTTTCAAATAAAAAAGTTTGAACAAGCGAAGTTTTATATTCAGGGTTCCGTTTTTATAATAGATGAGACTGATCTTTGTAAAGTTTTAAAATAAAATAATTGAATTAAAACATGTAAATAACGAAGCGCGCGTAGCCGCATTGCTTGAGTACGTCGTAAGCGATCGAAAGAGTCGATAAAATTGAAAATTTAAAAAAACCCCCGAGACAATGACGACAATTTTCATTGAACATATTATTTTGTAATGTGCACGTGATGCGCTTTCATTTGAGACCCCACTCGATTATATTTGCAGACATTCGGTTATTCTTCCCCACTTTCACCCCCCACAAATTTTAAACGACTCAACCGATTTTCATCACACATGTCTAAGAACACTCGCCCTTAACTTACCTTTCATACAAAAAAACTAAATTGAAATCGCTTCATCCGTTCGGGAGCTACGGTGCCACGACCAAATCACAGACAGACCGACAAACAGACTGACAGACAGACTGACAGACAGACAGACACGTCAAACTTATAACACACCGTCTTTTGCGTCGGGCGTTAAAAAAGAGCAACATCGGGTGTGGTCAGTACCTGGACGTGTGATCGCTAGTGGCGAATTAAATGCACTCTGTGCTTCGGAGGGCACGTTAAGCCGTCGGTCCCGGCTGTTATCGTACAACCTTAAAAGTTGCAAACTTAAAAGTTTTCAGTTATTCTGTCCAGAATAATTTTAAAGGCTTTTCTTCAAATGTGATGAAATGACACCTGACAATTTTATCAGAAAAACTCGTCTCAATGTCTCACATTAGATCATTTCAATTGATATATTAATAGATTGGGACCTAATAATGCGCAGTTAAAAGCAGCTTTAGGTTTTTTAATTTACTTCTGAAAATAACAATATGAAAAAAACTAAATCAACTCCAAATTTAAAGTGGAACCCTAATAAAAACACGTCCATAATGGCTTTATAAATAGATTTGGTAAAGTATTTTCTATTAAATAACCTTCCGTTTGACGTACAGCACAGCGTGGCGTATGAATAAATCATATCAAATAACTATCAGGGGCTTGCTTTTCCGTTTCATCACAACATTTTGTTTGCGACATGGCCTATTTGTTTCGTAAATGTGTTTTAGACGTTTTTATAGCTTCCTGTGTGAATATCGAAGTCTCTGAAGACGGGTGAGTTTGGGGTATAAGTATTTCGGCAAAACCTGTCTACTGTGTAGTTTGTTTTGTACGAGTTTGAATATTAAAGTAATCAATCTAACTATAACTCTTTGAAAGGTAAAAAGTTTAAATCAAATAGTCACCCAAATGTTAAAACTAATTTTTGTATACTTTTGGTCCATTTCCAAACAACTCCAAACTAGTTTGTAGAATTATGATTAACAAAAATATGAAGTGCCTTCAAACTAAAAAGTAAGAAAAAATGTTACATCAAAATTACTATATGTTTGAACTACTTATTTGTCCAAAACGAAAAAAAATTGAATAAAACAAAACCGAGAAGCACTTCAAAGCTTTTGCCGAGGGAAGTAAAGCCTCTTACTTCCATCCTTATTTCTTACTTCTTACTTCTTACCGTGGCATTTAAATTACCACACTCACACATACTGATGGAATTCATCACTCTCAATCTTGTCAACTGTCGATGAGTTTATTATAAGCACTTTTATAGGGACGCCGATGTTGATTGCTGCAGCCTGCAGCACGATAAAGACTGATGAAAATTCTGGCTAGTGGCGGCTCTTTCCGACAAGGCTTCATGTCTATCGATAGTAACCGGGACCTTTCTTTTGACGATAAATTGGGACAAACTGTTTGATTAATTTTTAATTCTGATCGTTCCAGTCTATGACGTATTGACAACTTAATTCAGCAAATATTGGAGTCTTTGACTGTTTAGACGTCTTACATTTCCGTTTGAATTTTTAGAAATTACAAAGTTATTATAATAGAAATTGTAAGGCAGGGAATATCGACATTGCTATAACCGTACCCAATAACGCATGTTGTTTGACATTTTCTGAGCACGACACACTCTGTTATCGAATTTTTCAGGAGAACGTAAGAAGATAGGAATCCCGAAGGATGCTCGTGCGAACACCTCCAGCCCTAAGCCTCTCAGGAGCCTTTCAGATTGACTGAGATGGGCTTACATCAGCGAGATAGGAATTTGCTTCAAAATCTTTTCATCGCTAAATAAATATAATACTTCTACCACATTGTAAATAAATCAAGTGAGTAGGTACTCGAAAACGGCTTAATTCTAAGATTTAAAAATTTCGGTATTATGAGTAGTAAAAAAAAAATAGTGGCCGGAGATGAAAAAATACTACACCTTTTAGGTGAATAACAATAAAAAATCGTGTCTTACGATTTTATCATGTAAGGCAAGTACTCTATTAATTATTCAATAGTTAACTTAACTAACTACTCCTAAGACATTTTAAACGTTCAATATTTCAAGTATACATACATATACTGGAAGATTTTAGAGTGCCTATTTTTTGCGACCTTTCTGTAAGTAGGTTAAAATCAGAGACATCTGTGTTTTTCCAAAGTCGCCTAGTTATTGTCTTCATATTTGATTTTTGATAATATTGGTAAGAAAATATTCATTTCAAAACATTTATGCGATAGATCATCAGGGAGAAATCAGTTGCAGAGAAATCAGGGTTGTTATTAGTGCGACTCTACCGTCTCCGTGAGCGCAATAATCCTAGCGACACAAGGGTAGAGACGCGTCATAATTGCTGTCAAATCTTCTCTAATTACACGCCTGCCCCTGACGTTTACGACAACCTTAAAATATTTTAAACGTGGCATAATTTACCAGAAGAATTCTTTGAGATATGAGATATATCGAATCTACGTTAAATACTATATAATACGGTAGTTATTTTTTGAAGTTTTTAATGTAAATTTCACCGAGGACTAGAAGCCGTGCTAGAAGTTTGCTCCTGATTTGTGTGTTTCCAATAAAAACAGCAATTAATATAATTCAACAATGCTATCAAATCAAAGAAAAACATGTTTCACTATGATTCTAGGAGTAGGGACTGAATCAACCCAGGTAAACTAAATTAACTGCGCTCATCAGTAAGCAAATAAGAAAATTAAAGTTCAATAATTACTTAAGGACCACGCGATCCAACCCTTAGTGCGAGTCGTTATTATACAAAATTAATAAACGTGAAGTAATTTTCACAAACTATTAAACTTGCACACCGTAACGATTTTAAAATTGCAGGCTATTGTCACAGTTTCTAAGCAATTTTCATTATTAATTACCTCATATGGTGACTAGAAGGTACTTTCTCATGCGAAACCATAATAAAATCATTTCTCACTTTGTGTTGCGTAGATTTTAGCAGAATAATGTATTGCTTGTACCACACTGTGACATAAACATGATTAATTATTTTGCGATTTAAAGAGAAATATTTAACTTTGTTTACTTATGCAGCTGTATCATCATACCAATAGTAAAATTTTAATACAGTATAAACTTTGCAAGTTGCTAATGCGTCGCGTTATGTAATAAACTTTATATTATAACATGTGTCCAGAAAGATGAAAAAATTAAATGTAGTTTTATTATTAAAAATTTGCATGAAAATCAACCTGATTTAAGGCGTAAACTCCATAAGGAGTTTCAAAGGGGAGGATGGTACGGAGTGAGGGTACTCATGAATATTTTAAGCATTTCATTTCGGGAGACAGATTGCAGCAAGAGGGACATATTGCACCTTAATGTTATGCTAAATGTTTATTAAGAGGCATAGGGGAGGCAGGTAGCGGATCTATGCAGAAAAAGGTGTTTGTGGACGGATAATTTTACTATGTTTTAGCACGTTTACAGTTACAGTTTGGATTTAATAAATAAAGTGAAATCTTTATAATCAATTTTTTCAGTAAAGAAGAAAGTTGAGTGAAATAAATGAATTCTTACAGAAAATTTATGAATTAAGTAAACCATTTTGTTGAACTTTAAAAACAACTTTTGGCTTTTTAAATTGAAATCCATTCTCATTGTTTTTATAAATACATAATTATTTATTGAGACACGCTGACTCGAATAAAATAAAGGCCAATACATCACTCAATAAAGAATAAAAAATATTGCCTAGAGATAAAAAAATGTTTTTTGTAAAATTTTAAAACTAGGAGTTATACTATTTCAAATAGGTATATACGAGTACATGCTATTATTATAGAGAGTATAGAAGGTATAGGCACAAGTATATACTAAGTATTATTGATCTTTAGATAGTAGGTGACTAGTGTTTGGAAAATTTTAATTTAATCTCAAGAATAACTTATTTGTATTTGACATTTGCTTCCTATTTCCATTGCATTCATTCTGACCAGTGACCCTCGTGAGAAAATTGATTTACGTCGCATAAAAGATTGCGTATACTAGAGGCTCTAAGTTCAAAATATGCACCCTATGCCCTTGACTTTAGAGGTCGGCTATGTAAATACAAGCCTGGAGGGTAGTGTCGATCTGTTGAAGCAACACTCGATTTGTCGTTTCGCCTCGGGCCTCTAATCTAGTTGTCGCCCCCGCTACTCGGTTAAAATCGCAAGGCTAATAAAATATTTTGACCCTTTTACGAGACGAATACGCCCACTGTGAAGTACAGTCGCAACGTCACTTGAATTTGACTTATTGTATTAAGTACATTTTCTTATTGAAATGAAAATGAAAGCAGAAAGACTTATGCGTAAATAAAGCTATTTAAAATTTTGTCCACCAACCCGCAGTAGGCCAGCGTGGTGGACTAAGGCCTACATCTCTCCCATTACGAGAAGGAGACCCGACTCTGTAGTGGGTCATTAATGGGTTACTGGCAAAAAATCTATTTCAAAATATTTACAACAATTTAAATTTACGTTTAGGGGGCAAACGTTGACATTAAATTATTTACTTAATATTTTTAAGGCTGATTAATATTGTGTGAACACATCATACAACTGTAGGTACATGTTGAGTTGATTCGAATGAAAAATCTATAAACATTTAACATAAGTTATTTTATGCAATAAAAGACTTCCTATAATGAGGGAGGATTAATTACATTCATTATGTGTGAGTAGGTCCAAAGATTCTCTGATAAAAACCTAAAACATCAGTACCCAGTCAAAACATCACCTACTGACTTCTTCTAACTTATGATCACAAAGTGTTAAGGACACTTTGCCTGTCTTGTAAGTAGACATAATTGTTAAACAATGACAACATGCGACTTACGAAACAGTAAAGGTTAAATGATTAAGTTCGACTTCCAAAAAAGTCAATAAAAATTACTGGAATTGACCTTTTAAATTGTTTTTTTCCAAATCTTATTTACTTGTAAGCACGAGTGTACTTCACACCCCTACAGAACTATTCGGATGCGACAATAATTGAAATTTGTGCCCGGAGGCATTCATGGCAAATAACTTTATTCAGCATTTAGCTTTCAATTTGGTAGGAGTGTTTTGCAACGGAAGAAATCATCTTGCAACGGTAGCGGCTTTTTGGGGATATTTTATGTTCCACGAATTTTTAAAAAAGGGAAGGAAATTTGAACGGTTTTATCCGGTGTGAGAAGAAACTAGTTCTAAAAACACTTTTTTATTTTCAGTGAGAAAAGGCCGTGTTTTTTGATCAACATTTGACTGGATCAAACGTGAAAGCTGTTAGTTTGACCTGCTTCCAACACTCATTCTTCCGCCTACACAGGATCAAACACTGGAAGCCCGAACTACCGCCCACCCAGTATTACACAGACTACTGTTCGCCCAGCATTAGACCCTGGCCACCATGGCTACCGCTACTCAGTTTCTAATCAGCCCTGGATTCTTCCACCCAGTACCACACTCTACGCTTCCAGGGTAACGTGCGCCCAGCATCAAAACTTGATCACCAAGTTTTCAGACCTTTCAGTTTTACCGCCTTTCCAATATCAGAACCTGGCCGCAATGGCTACTGTCCGCTCAACATCACACCCTGGATGACCTGGCCATCGTCCATCAATCAGACACATATAAAAGTCATAAAATATTTTTTTTCTGATAGGATATATCTAGAGTCATTTGATGCACAGGACAAATTTTAATAGCATGTTTTGTAAACTGATTTCAAATAACTGACTAGAAATTAAAATACGAAAAGCTAAACTTACAAACTAAAATTTAGATTTTAAATAATTTACTTAAAATTATGTTTAATTATATTGCAGTAAATTGCCGTGCACATTTTCAGTAGACTTCACCAGGTGGCGTGAGTGCCACCACATGGAAAGTTTCCATGTTCTGCTCATGTCTATAATTATGTGAAAGCTCGTGACTTAAGCAATAATACCCATGAGGAACATGAGAAAACACGGAATAGTTCGCGAATTTTAGTGTATATTTATTTCAGTTCTTATAACCTTTTAGGTTAAATATCTTAAATAGGTGTTAAGAGTTAACGTGTCAAACATTTCTCAAATTACATAAAATGTTTAAAACGAGAAACTTTAAACAACGTTCTAAAAAATTATTGAAATCTCTTAATAGGTTTCTACTTTTAGTATAATTACAGAAAATCCAAGAATTCCGTACATCTGAAAATATTTGAGCTTTGAGGCGACACATTTGTGATATAATAATAACAAAAATATATTGCAATTTTCCACAGCAAGGCTGTCAACGGTTGTTTGGGTAAAATGCCCAAAATATTCAGCTAATTGTTGGACAAAATGCCGTAAATGCTCTGCTAATTGCGCCTTGTTTATTGGTTCCGCGCAATTTCCTCGATTACATAGCTGCCCGCTCGGAGGCCGTAATATAATTATTCGATGCTCCAAACTTTGACATTATCACCTTTGAAATGAAAAAATGTTGCGCGGGATGCTTGGAATATCGATATTTTGCGTTTTCTTTTTTAAACCTTGATCAAAAACACGGCCGTTATAGATTGTTCTGTCTAGGTATCTCAATAAATTTATCAGTCGATCAGTCTACGATTTTTTCTGAATATGCTAGCTCCTGAATTTGGTGGCTTTAAACAGTTGAAACAATTGGCAAAGGAACTCAGCTCGTTTTGATGAGTTTCTGATATTAAGGCGTATTTCTTTTCTTACGCATTTTCATTGCATTTAATTTTACATATCAATCCATGACCACTTATCATCAGTTGGCCTGCAGGATCGTTCGCTACCCAGCTTACAACTTCTCTTTTATTCAAAAGGTTAATTTACTGTGAGATTCTAGAAAGATATTTTTTATTTGCTTTAAAGAAGTTTATCGTAGCTACTTTTATCGACATCTTCAGCAAGCCACGAAGTTCCCGACGGCTTTTCTTAGAATTCTTAATAAAAATATTATCCGGGCAGGCGTCAAAGAAACCTGCTTAATTTAATTATCCCCGCCTCTTAATAAACTGAGCCTCACCGCCTCACCCCACGAGTTAAACATCAATTAGTTACGTAGAAATCATCCAAGAAATGCGAAATTATATTTTCTGAAAATTCATCGCCAACTTTTCATTTAACTGTTGTAATTGTCCTTCAATTAATTTGATGGGGAATTTGTTTCGTGATATTAATTTAGTTTTGTATGTCCTTATTAAAAGAGATGATAGCTCAGTGGCTAGGAATTCGGTCTTACGCGCGAGGACGGGTTCGAATCCAAGTGGCACAGTAGGTACATAATATGTGCGCTTACAGGTATTACAGACAAATATTCGAAAGATTTTCATTTTTTTTATGATAACTGTTTTCACTGCCTCATTGGTAACTGCAGAATGACGAGGCATAAAATGAAGGTCTCAAGGGTTACCCAAGCATGCTTAAAAGTATCCTCCGGTAGTTTCCATATTTGTTTCATCTCTGAGCTACAAGAATCTTTGAACGTACTTTTCCACGTAGTCTTATTGTATGGGAGCATTTGTCTTAAGCTGGGTCAGTTGTATGTAACGCATCTTTAAGATGTATTTGACAATTAGGTACTACTTTATGCTAACTGGTCTAACTGGTCTGAGGATGAAAGAAGGCTCACGGCTTGTTTAAGCCGTGATTTTCATTTTAGAACTATAAATAATAATTCAATCCTCTAACATTCTCTATTTCAATATTCCATTTAATTTTGAAATTGGGAAAACGAAAACAGAAATCGGAATTGGTTACTAGATACGAGTAGGTATGGGAGCATATTGGGTTGTAGCCATTGGGAAGGTAACCTAACACTATAATGCTCGCCTCCGGCGTGCACTCCCCTTGCACTCAGTACCAGTCACATATAAATTTGCAATACATATACATTACAGGTGGAAACCCACAAATTAAAGTAAAATTTTAACCCTACATCCCTTTTAAAATATTTTTTATTACTTCTTTAAGTATCTTCTTCTTCGTCGCTACCTTAGGTACTGAAGGTCGTGACCACATAGAATTGTTCACGCAAATCTTCCAGTTGGTTCTGTTCTGGGACATGTGTATAGCCTTGCGATTTTAACCGCTACTCGGTTAAAATCGCAAGGCTAATAAAATATTTTGACCCTTTTACGAGACGAATACGCCCACTGTGAAGTACAGTCGCAACGTCACTTGAATTTGACTTATTGTATTAAGTACATTTTCTTATTGAAATGAAAATGAAAGCAGAAAGACTTATGCGTAAATAAAGCTATTTAAAATTTTGTCCACCAACCCGCAGTAGGCCAGCGTGGTGGACTAAGGCCTACATCTCTCCCATTACGAGAAGGAGACCCGACTCTGTAGTGGGTCATTAATGGGTTACTGGCAAAAAATCTATTTCAAAATATTTACAACAATTTAAATTTACGTTTAGGGGGCAAACGTTGACATTAAATTATTTACTTAATATTTTTAAGGCTGATTAATATTGTGTGAACACATCATACAACTGTAGGTACATGTTGAGTTGATTCGAATGAAAAATCTATAAACATTTAACATAAGTTATTTTATGCAATAAAAGACTTCCTATAATGAGGGAGGATTAATTACATTCATTATGTGTGAGTAGGTCCAAAGATTCTCTGATAAAAACCTAAAACATCAGTACCCAGTCAAAACATCACCTACTGACTTCTTCTAACTTATGATCACAAAGTGTTAAGGACACTTTGCCTGTCTTGTAAGTAGACATAATTGTTAAACAATGACAACATGCGACTTACGAAACAGTAAAGGTTAAATGATTAAGTTCGACTTCCAAAAAAGTCAATAAAAATTACTGGAATTGACCTTTTAAATTGTTTTTTTCCAAATCTTATTTACTTGTAAGCACGAGTGTACTTCACACCCCTACAGAACTATTCGGATGCGACAATAATTGAAATTTGTGCCCGGAGGCATTCATGGCAAATAACTTTATTCAGCATTTAGCTTTCAATTTGGTAGGAGTGTTTTGCAACGGAAGAAATCATCTTGCAACGGTAGCGGCTTTTTGGGGATATTTTATGTTCCACGAATTTTTAAAAAAGGGAAGGAAATTTGAACGGTTTTATCCGGTGTGAGAAGAAACTAGTTCTAAAAACACTTTTTTATTTTCAGTGAGAAAAGACCGTGTTTTTTGATCAACATTTGACTGGATCAAACGTGAAAGCTGTTAGTTTGACTTTCGCATTGGGACACATACGAGACACATACTCCCTGGCTATCGCACACCTAGTATCAGGCCTTGGCCGCCTTGATCACCACCTGCTTCCAACACTCATTCTTCCGCCTACACAGGATCAAACACTGGAAGCCCGAACTACCGCCCACCCAGTATTACACAGACTACTGTTCGCCCAGCATTAGACCCTGGCCACCATGGCTACCGCTACTCAGTTTCTAATCAGCCCTGGATTCTTCCACCCAGTACCACACTCTACGCTTCCAGGGTAACGTGCGCCCAGCATCAAAACTTGATCACCAAGTTTTCAGACCTTTCAGTTTTACCGCCTTTCCAATATCAGAACCTGGCCGCAATGGCTACTGTCCGCTCAACATCACACCCTGGATGACCTGGCCATCGTCCATCAATCAGACACATATAAAAGTCATAAAATATTTTTTTTCTGATAGGATATATCTAGAGTCATTTGATGCACAGGACAAATTTTAATAGCATGTTTTGTAAACTGATTTCAAATAACTGACTAGAAATTAAAATACGAAAAGCTAAACTTACAAACTAAAATTTAGATTTTAAATAATTTACTTAAAATTATGTTTAATTATATTGCAGTAAATTGCCGTGCACATTTTCAGTAGACTTCACCAGGTGGCGTGAGTGCCACCACATGGAAAGTTTCCATGTTCTGCTCATGTCTATAATTATGTGAAAGCTCGTGACTTAAGCAATAATACCCATGAGGAACATGAGAAAACACGGAATAGTTCGCGAATTTTAGTGTATATTTATTTCAGTTCTTATAACCTTTTAGGTTAAATATCTTAAATAGGTGTTAAGAGTTAACGTGTCAAACATTTCTCAAATTACATAAAATGTTTAAAACGAGAAACTTTAAACAACGTTCTAAAAAATTATTGAAATCTCTTAATAGGTTTCTACTTTTAGTATAATTACAGAAAATCCAAGAATTCCGTACATCTGAAAATATTTGAGCTTTGAGGCGACACATTTGTGATATAATAATAACAAAAATATATTGCAATTTTCCACAGCAAGGCTGTCAACGGTTGTTTGGGTAAAATGCCCAAAATATTCAGCTAATTGTTGGACAAAATGCCGTAAATGCTCTGCTAATTGCGCCTTGTTTATTGGTTCCGCGCAATTTCCTCGATTACATAGCTGCCCGCTCGGAGGCCGTAATATAATTATTCGATGCTCCAAACTTTGACATTATCACCTTTGAAATGAAAAAATGTTGCGCGGGATGCTTGGAATATCGATATTTTGCGTTTTCTTTTTTAAACCTTGATCAAAAACACGGCCGTTATAGATTGTTCTGTCTAGGTATCTCAATAAATTTATCAGTCGATCAGTCTACGATTTTTTCTGAATATGCTAGCTCCTGAATTTGGTGGCTTTAAACAGTTGAAACAATTGGCAAAGGAACTCAGCTCGTTTTGATGAGTTTCTGATATTAAGGCGTATTTCTTTTCTTACGCATTTTCATTGCATTTAATTTTACATATCAATCCATGACCACTTATCATCAGTTGGCCTGCAGGATCGTTCGCTACCCAGCTTACAACTTCTCTTTTATTCAAAAGGTTAATTTACTGTGAGATTCTAGAAAGATATTTTTTATTTGCTTTAAAGAAGTTTATCGTAGCTACTTTTATCGACATCTTCAGCAAGCCACGAAGTTCCCGACGGCTTTTCTTAGAATTCTTAATAAAAATATTATCCGGGCAGGCGTCAAAGAAACCTGCTTAATTTAATTATCCCCGCCTCTTAATAAACTGAGCCTCACCGCCTCACCCCACGAGTTAAACATCAATTAGTTACGTAGAAATCATCCAAGAAATGCGAAATTATATTTTCTGAAAATTCATCGCCAACTTTTCATTTAACTGTTGTAATTGTCCTTCAATTAATTTGATGGGGAATTTGTTTCGTGATATTAATTTAGTTTTGTATGTCCTTATTAAAAGAGATGATAGCTCAGTGGCTAGGAATTCGGTCTTACGCGCGAGGACGGGTTCGAATCCAAGTGGCACAGTAGGTACATAATATGTGCGCTTACAGGTATTACAGACAAATATTCGAAAGATTTTCATTTTTTTTATGATAACTGTTTTCACTGCCTCATTGGTAACTGCAGAATGACGAGGCATAAAATGAAGGTCTCAAGGGTTACCCAAGCATGCTTAAAAGTATCCTCCGGTAGTTTCCATATTTGTTTCATCTCTGAGCTACAAGAATCTTTGAACGTACTTTTCCACGTAGTCTTATTGTATGGGAGCATTTGTCTTAAGCTGGGTCAGTTGTATGTAACGCATCTTTAAGATGTATTTGACAATTAGGTACTACTTTATGCTAACTGGTCTAACTGGTCTGAGGATGAAAGAAGGCTCACGGCTTGTTTAAGCCGTGATTTTCATTTTAGAACTATAAATAATAATTCAATCCTCTAACATTCTCTATTTCAATATTCCATTTAATTTTGAAATTGGGAAAACGAAAACAGAAATCGGAATTGGTTACTAGATACGAGTAGGTATGGGAGCATATTGGGTTGTAGCCATTGGGAAGGTAACCTAACACTATAATGCTCGCCTCCGGCGTGCACTCCCCTTGCACTCAGTACCAGTCACATATAAATTTGCAATACATATACATTACAGGTGGAAACCCACAAATTAAAGTAAAATTTTAACCCTACATCCCTTTTAAAATATTTTTTATTACTTCTTTAAGTATCTTCTTCTTCGTCGCTACCTTAGGTACTGAAGGTCGTGACCACATAGAATTGTTCACGCAAATCTTCCAGTTGGTTCTGTTCTGGGACATGTGTATAGCATTGTGGAGTGAGGAGACAGACCTTTGAGTGCAGGATCTTTCTATGGTTCTGACGACACTTAGCTTCTAGAGGTGTTCGGGTTCGCGTCTTGCCACGTGGCCGAAGTATTTGAACACTTTCTGCATGCAGATGGTTTGTTGTTGGTGTGCGGATACCTAATTAGTTAAGGATTGACGCATTAGTGTGGCGCGCTGTCCAGGATATATTTATCATTTTGCGCTAATACCTCATCTCGAAATCGTCAATTCTTGATCTTAAACGAGCTAATAGTATCCAGGTTTCGAGAGCATTTAGGAATATAGAGAAGATAAGGGTACGCAAGACAAGGGCACCTATAAGTATAGCTCATATTTATTCAAACAAACCTATCACGAGGGAAGAAATACAAGCTTTCAAGTTCAGAAAGGCGCAATCATAAAGCAAGGTACACAGACATGTCTCGCGGCCGGCGAATGGCCACTTCCGTCCACGCAAACACAGCCCCCGACGCTGGGGTGACTATCCTTTACGTTTTTCATATTAGAAAATAAATAACTAGCACTTTTCAAACCATACCTTAAGTCTCTATTGTAGTCTTTGAAAAATATATGTATCTAGAAATGGGCGGCTATTAATTTTTTATCAGATCAAGACAATATTTTAGACATATTTTATTAGAATGAAAGTCACGTTTATGCTGTCAATCGACAGCTCGACTTGGCGGTGGCACTGCCGTGCCCCAGAAATGTTGGATGTTTCACTTACTTGTAATATACGAGTACCGTTTTTTCGCCCATACTCTGTCTTTTCGGTAATAATCGGGCTCCCTAATGGTAACATAATTAATATCGCCTGCTTCAGGTCGAAATAGATTTAGGCCCAGTACAAGTGTTCTTCTTTAACAATTGAAAGTTTCCTTAAAGTAAAATATTATCTACTTCTACTCCTTTTAATTTTTAAAATGTTAAAAATTGAAAATTATGTGAACTCTTGTTTGATAACATTTAGAGGATTATCCTCTGTTATACGGATTAGTAATGCCTCCCTACTGCACACCGGGGACCCTCGGCTAATAGTTTTTATTAGGTAGCCCATCGAAGGAGATATTATATAGTCTTTGATGTGAACTTTGTTACAAAGAAATAAATCTCTCTGTAGGAAGCACCGATTCAAATGTTCGGTTTGAGGAGCTTAAAGGCCATCTAATGCTATTGACATGTCGTTTCATCTTGGGTAAGCAGAACTCCCTTTAATAAATATCTCATATTTATAAGAAGATATTTTTACAAGAGCATGTACGATTTGTAGCAACGTTAATTTTGATAGGTATATGTTATATTATTTGTATCTTCGTTTTAATTATATACGAGTGATGGTATAACAAACATCTTGCTCACAAGAATCGGTCAGTGCCGTGAGTATAATATATGAACGCTATCATCAAAGTATTCGTACAGTAAACGTCAATCATTGGTACATATGTATGTACTCGTATGTCATATGTCTTAACGTTTTCCCATATTAATGGCAGCTCGATACCATTACTATACGAAACTGCGTAAGCTCATGCTCGAGCGAGGCACAGGTCCGAATTAATGTCTGTTAATGAATTAGTGTCTGTCATTTTAAGTGCATGGTCTTCGATTTGTTCCAGCGTGAAAATATACGACATTTTTACAGGTACTATTTTTGTGTTAATCTTGGTTATTTTCATATCCGTTTGCCAAATTTTGTGTAAGTCAAATTCCTTAAGTAACGAAGATACCTCATCTATCATATAACATTCATACATACATAATTTGAATTATTATTCTAGGGATCCAAAACTTTCACATTCATGTATGAATATAAAGCGCTAGTTCTTTTAATAATAACATCGAATACCTCAATTTTCTTTATTTAATTGTGGGAATTCAATACCTTTTTAGAGTATTAGCGAGGGATGAATTGTGTTTAGAATGCACCGTATGTTGATGCATTAACTTAATTTAGAACCGGTAAAACAGATGCTCGATATCGATTAATCGGAACTGGATGTTTTAATCAAATAGTAATCGGAACTCTGAGGTAGGTAGAGCGGTGTAGGTTAACCGCGGAGGTAAAAGGTAAAGTCATGTTTAAAATTTAGAACAATGGCTTACCATAACTTTTTTAAACGTTTTTTTAAAGTAAATTTACAATAAACGGGTACATGAGTTCAAGGACGAACTGATGTTATTCTTAAGTGTGGTCATTGCTACTTCAAAAACGTCCAACCTCAAATTCGTAGAATAAACTCGTAGAATAAATTCTATCGAGGGACCTATGTCTTTGCGATGCTTGCTACTCATAAGAAATAAGAGGGTTGACTCAAGTTAAGTATATTATACTTATATTATATAGCTCCCACCTTACAGAAACATAAACATACACAGATATGAAGAACAAGCTGCTTCTCGGTGGATTGTAAGAGTGGCGTTAAGGTAACCCATACGAGCGAGGTACAATAGTTCTACCACAAAAAAAAGAATTTTCCATAAGTAACTGTTCAGTTATGAATCATAGTCAACTATGATGTTTCTCCTTTCGTTTATCGCACACCTTTGTGAAATATCGCGTGAGCGTTTGTCTGTAGACTGAGATAGTCATCATGCCAGATAAATAGATAATTTATCTATCCAGCTCTCTTATCGATTATACAATTTAAAATTAAGTAGTTTACACGTCTGAAAACTACCAAGTTAACCAAGTGCCTATTTATGAAGATATACGAGTAAGTGTGAAAATATAACGTAGACTAAGAGCAGTTTTTTTTACGATTTTTTCCTACTTACCACGACGGATGTCATTGGTGCATGCCACGTGGAATTCGCACCTGAACCTCTAGAGTAAGAGAACAAAATTTTAATCACTTCTTATATCCGTAACTTTCGAAGTGGAGCATAGGTACCTAAGTATAGATATTATACTAAAAGCACTTTTGCACATAATAACGTCACTGAATTTCGTTTCATAATCTTTAATCACTCCAAGAAAGTATATGAAACTTAAAATGTGCTCTCTAATAAAGGTAGAACATTAGCCTTTTATTGTAGACAATGCATCGACGGATTTTATCGATTAAAGTATTTTTAAATTTCTACGCCAAGTCATTATGCAGTTGGGTTAAAGATAGACCAAGTGGCGGTCGATTATTTAATTTTCTTTCTATCGTTATATCGAAATCAAACGTTAGAAACAGACCCTAAAGCTATGATTACGTGCTTTTAAGTTTGATTGCAGTTTTGATATGGATATATAGAGTAATGTAGAATCACAGTTTTTAGTCTATGTGAGTGTTGGCAACTGTGCTATAGTCTGTCGGTTTGGTAAAACTTTACACTGATTTTGCAAGTGTGAAGCCTTATAATTCCTTCATCTATAAAGATATTATTACCTTGCATTTACTCGTATGTATGGTAGTACACGGATATATAGGATTTCTATTGATACCTAAGTTTTATAACTTTTTCAACATCAGACCTAAGAGTGATCTTGTGGAAAAGTTTCACATTACCTTCTGTCCTGTCATTTTGTCTGACTGTATCCATCTATTTAGATTCCAAACTGTTGGACCGATATGGATGTCGTTTATTTCAAAGTTTATTTAAAAGCTATTTATTCCTGAATACTGTTTCTTACAATGTATTAAAATTGGTGGGTGTAAAATGATCTTTGTAAGTGATACATTGTCTGTATAAATTATTCATATTTGCGTGATTTTTTTCAAAGCAATGATTATTTGTAGACAGCAAGTAGTTCCTATATCATCGATTTCACAAAATTGCATGCGATTGCGAGAACAATAAGTGGAATGTTCCGAGTTCAGTGCACGTGCGATGGAAAATGTCCATTGTATCATAGAATAAACATGTTGCAGAAGTTTTATTACTTAACAGCAATGTGCTTATTTAGAACATAAGAAAGTACTTTTGCTAATAATTTTAAGTAATCAATCTACCATAGAAAATTCTTTTGAAATTGGTATTCCATTTTTGTGTTTTGACCACATATTATGACGAGCGCTAGAATAGGATATTGAGTTTGAGTTACGAACTCACGTTTTTCCACAGTTATTTGCATGTGTTTCAATTTATATGAATTGACAACGCCGGAGTCTTAACTTGAACAAATTGAGTTTTAACCTAAAAACTCGATCATCACACGTCCCTGGACATTTTTAACGTCATGTCTTTACTTTATTCTCTACTTAGATAATTATAATAGTTACTTAAAGCTCCTTTAGCGCCCTGTATAACCTACTGTCACCAAATTACCTCTCTCTGCCACGTGATTAACGCACGTGTGGCGGAAAATGTCCCCCGACGGGGCTCATTACAGACAAATGCTACTTATCAAATGTCGAAAGCTATGCAGTCATTACTGTGTTGCAACCACAGTTTTAGGGTTCGTTTGAATTACTTCCTCTGGTTTTTTTAATGTCAGATGTACTTAAATTAAATTAATTATAATTAGGCGTTTTATAAAATAGCTGCAACTCCTTTTATGCACTGCTTGTTACAAGTCTCTCTTCACTACATGGGGAGACTTGGAAGATAGTCCATCACGCTTATTACCACGCTTCACCACTTATGGTAAGTATGGTCTGTTGGCGAAACCGCGTCGAATTCGATGAGGTTTAATGACTGCTTATTAAATATATCAACTCGCTGCTTAACTTATATTCCTTAGGTACAGGCTCAGGACCTTGTACCGACTGTCTGTCTGTCTCGTTTACAGTGTGCTGCTCTTCACTTGAATTCTTATCTTGGTTGGTACCTACCAAATCTATTGGTGAGCACTAAGATGGTTGCTGCTTGTATCGTGAGCTTATATCTGCCAACAGCTATACTTCCCCACTGAAACACAAGACACGAAGAACGTTGACTCACAGTGGGCTATGAGGTAATGGACCTCCTCGGACCGTGTCACCCACAATTTACAAACATTACCTATTATTATTATTCGAACATGAGGCGGTGTACACACGAGCGCTCGCGCGGTACGGCACGCGCGCAGATTTATCAGGCGTAATTAAAAGGCGCATTACTATGAATACGACGGGTGCGTGCGCGCCGCAGCTGTCGCTCGCGTGTACTGGGACTTATGTTGCTTGATACTTTTTAATATCCGACACAGTTTTCCTGTATTTGTTTAATGTAATATACCCTACTATAAACTAATCTCATTTTCAACTTCGAACAGTAGTAAGCTTTTGGGTAAAGTGGCATATGACCACAGCTATCCCTTTTATCTAACTATAACACAACAATGTTATTCAGAGAAGCATATTTTTTTTTTTTTTTTTTAATTTAGTAATAGGAAACATAATGGATTGAAAATAGCGTACAAGGGCACTGCTTATCCCATACTGGGATCTCTTACAGCAGACCCGCAAAAGGATACTTGAAAGATTGAGGCAAACTTAGTGCACACTAAAAGATTAAAATGGGTGAATCAACTTTTTTTTGTCAGCACGTGTCCCTGATATATTTATATGTAAGAAAAATTAACTATAATAATCTAGTATTTAATACTTGTATTTTTGGATAATCAGATGCTTAATAAATATTTTGACCTTATTGTTTACTTCAAATTATATTTTTACACATTAAAAAAAATTGTGACCCAGTGGATGATTTAATGTTTCCATACAAAGTTTGACTGTCCCCCGAGCGTATGAGGTGCGGTATTTAGCGAAAATTTTATTATTTTTCCTTAGAACATAGTAAACTTTAAACATGATAATCTACGATAATAACCATTTATTTGTTATCTTTATCTAGAAGTACGTAACACTAATTAATGACATTAATATCGGAATTACAATATTTGTCCCGAATACAACCGAATTTCGCACGTCTACTGGGTTACACACATAAATCGCTTCCAATTGCAAGAAAGACAGCAGATCAAAAGCTTGACCAATAGGAAACGAATCTGAACATAGTATGATCGAGTTCGCCAACAGTGTGTCGTTCCCGCGGCTCGGTCATTTCGTCCGTGGCTGCGAGAGAGGTGTCGTGTTTTTATTACATATCTGCTGGGAAACGACGAATTTTAATATAACGTAAGTACATTTTACTATAAATTATATAATATTAGTAAGAACAAAGGTCTGAAATACCTAAATCACATTTTTTAAACTGTTTTTTCAATTTTTTTTTAACTATTTATCGAAAATACGATGTAATTTCTCTTGGGTCACGGATCCACTGAGTCACAAAATTTGTGACCCAAGAGACAATTTTAATCACCCAAGAGACATTTTTATCTTTCGTAACCATAAAAACAAACTGCGTTTTGCTGTCAAATATTTAACATATTTCTAATGTTCACTGCAGATATCTAACCTCTTTGCTGTATAAAAACAAAAGTTACTTGCATCCCTAACACTTTTACAGTTCATTCTTGCCTCACTATTCCACAGTGGTGAAAGTTTCTTATTAATACTCTTAGACCCAATACAGCACAGATTTTAAGAACTTAATAGTGCCTCGCCGTCTTGCCCACCTGGTACCCGTAGGAAATTCGGGATAAAGTGTATCCCATAATTATGTTATTCTGAATAACTTACAGGTATAACTGTAAAGTTCATCTGAGTCAAATATACATGCATATGCATCCTTAAGAAAATTGTCGAGGCCAGAAAGGGTGATTTTATGTTAGTTAACGTTCTGCAATTCTTTTCGTTTCATGCACCTTCGATTCTATCTCCAGGTCTCCAGGTCTCGACCTGGGCGGTGCTCGAGACTCTTCAGCGACTCTTCTGCGAGATCAACTATCGGTACATCGAGGCGTTGAAGTGTGTATACAATGCCGCCACCATGAAAGTACGAGTACACGACAACAGTACAAACCCCATTCACTTGCAGCGCGGCGTACGACAGGGGATATCATCTCCCTCCTAAAACTCCCTCCTCCCCAAAACTTTTTACCGCTGCACTGGAAGACGTGTTCAAGCTGATGGAGT
Organism: Erynnis tages; assembly: GCA_905147235.1. Lineage (NCBI taxonomy): Eukaryota > Metazoa > Arthropoda > Insecta > Lepidoptera > Hesperiidae > Erynnis > Erynnis tages. The sequence continues at coordinate 5,395,615 of LR990087.1, forward strand.
GGAAAGGACGTGGTATTAACATCTTCGGCGAACATCTCTCACACCTACGATTTGCTGATGACATAATGATCCTGGTGGAGTAGCAGGAGGAACTCAGCATTATGCTCAGCGACCTCAATAGTGCCTCACAGTGGGTGGGTCTTAAGATGAACATGGACAAGACGAAAATCATGTCTGATGTCCATGTCACACCCGTATCAGTGGTTGTTGACGGCACTGCTCTCGAAGCTGTAGACGAATACGTTTACCTCGGACAAACGATCTGAATGGGTAAGTCCAACTTCGAGAGAGATGTCACTCGAAGAATCCAACTCGGCTGGGCAGCGTTCGGGAATCTACGACATGTCTTGACGACCGATATACCTCAGTGCCTGAAGTCGAAAGTTTTCGAGCAATGTAGCTTACGGTGCCGGGACGTTGTCCTTTACTGTGAGTCTAATCCATAAGCTCAGAGTCTTTCAGAGGGCAATGGAGAGAGCTATGCTTGGTTTTTCTCTACGAGTCAGAATCAGAAACGATGAAATCCGTAGAAGAACGAAGGTGACCGACATAGCTCTCAAAGTTTGCAAATTAAAGTGGCAATGGGCTCGCCACATCGTGCGCAGGACTGACATCCGATGGGGAAAAAGATCCTCGAATGGCGACCACGTTTAGGCAAAAGGAGCACAGGCCGCCCTCCTACCAGGTGGACTGATGACCTGAAGAAGACAGTGGGAAACTGTTGGATTCAGAGGGCCCAGGACCGGGTGGAGTGGCGTTGATTAGGGGAGGCCTATGTCCAGCAATGGACTGAAGGGAAAGAAAGAAAAGAAACATTTTCGTCTGGACAAAAGTGACATAGCTGACATCGACTATAATATCGAAGATAATTAGATAGGTAGATTATTTTTGTTTTGACAAGAAGTTAGAAGTCATTTTTTATTTTATTTTATCATTGAGATTTAATTTTAGTTAATAGCTATAATTATTCGGTTCCTAAGACATTTTGTGATTGAAGGTATGGTTTATTATACCATAATTTTATAGTTACAAGACTTTAAAATATTTTAAGAATGATTGTTACTATTTCAATGTCTCTTGAGTCACAAGTTTTGTCTCCTGAGTAACACGATTGTCCCCATATTTCATGACCAATAGTCTTTCATTTAAGCTTAACGAAATGATAAATTCTTATTTCGATTGAAGATTAGTTAAATAGATTATACGTCAATATAGCCTAAATTAATAATTTATTCTACATTAGCTTGAAAACAAATATATAAAGAAAATTGGTTCTGATGTGTTACAATGTCACCCAAGAGACACAAAAAATGTCCGTATTTTATGATAAAGACTGATCTGTTGATTTTCTTTGTGTTCAAATAATTCTATTAGAGGTTTTTATTAATGTAAATACATTATTGAACTATTTTGTGTTGTTTTATTCTAAATTTGTGTATGTTACCCAGGGGATGCTTTCAGTAGTGAGTTCTCAAACTTTGTTTAATAAAAATTGTTATATTGACAAAAGTGCGATGCTGGTTATAAATTCATAAAATATAACTATTAATTGATCAATATTACTACTCAAATTCATTAAATTAAAACATTTTATTTTTACAACAAAAAGTTGATTCTATACAAAAAATAGTTGATTCACCCAAATACAATCAAAATGTAATAAGAAAGATAATACAGGAATATATACATAGATATATACATACTTTCTTTTTTTTAATTCATTTTTAACCGTTTTTAAAGAAGTCAGTTTTTATTTTTATTGTTTCATCTTTATTGTGCATGTACTGGTAAAGCGTAAAATATATACATAGCTTTTACTCGTCGTTCTACGACACCATTAAATTAAAAACTTATTGGCAAAAAAAGTATCCAGTAAAAAGTACAAAGTACTAAGTACTAAGACCTCTCCACCTTTATTTCTAAATCGCGTGACGTATCGTGATTGTCTAAGCCCTGACAGATGTGTGGCGGAATGTAATAGTTTGTTCGTAACTTTACATTTTATATCAGTAGCACCCCTGGACTCATTCACTTCGTCAGATGTTCAATGGGCCGATTTCGGGGGTCGGAAGTATGCTTTTTTGCAGCGAAAGTAACTTTTTTCTAAATTTGATTTACTTAGTAACGGCGGATCGGCTTTATAGCGATGAATTTAATATATTTTTTGTCAGAATATATATATTGCAGGTAAGTATATTGTATACTTACCTGCAATATATTTTTATTGTAACATATTTTAGGCACTGACAGAATAATAGCGTGGTGTAATAAAATCTGTATTTTTACAAAGATGGCTAAAAAACAAAATATCACTATAATGAAGCTTAGTGAAGATAATTAGTTCAAACACTTATCGTATTTGAGCTAATTATATATGAGATAAGTAGCAAATGTAAGTTAAATATCCAAATTGTTAGATGTCGTTGTTTGTTTGATATGTGTTAAGAATTTTAACTACAAATAAATATTACAAGCACTATTTCATTATAAATAGTTAATAGAAACATAAGATAAAAATAATATTATACAATGTCATATGGATTATGGGCAATTACGCCTCCCCTAATTAATAACAACAGCTGATGTTAGGATCAAGATAACATTATTAGCTTACACGTAAGTTAGAATGAAGTAATTTAATGTAATATGCTGTAACCTTATGTTCATTATGTTATGGTTTTATCTATTTTTAGCATAGTTACTGCATATTTATTAAAGCAACAGATAAAATAATTATGGCTATCTGGAAGAGATCGCTTCTTTATTGATATTTTATTATATCAGAAAGATTTTTATCTATTTTTAACCTAATATTGTATTGGAAATTACCAAAAATAGTTTAGTTTCATGTAATTGCAATTTTTACATCCAGTAAGATTTTATCAAACTACACACCTTCTACTTCTGTCTATTGACAAAATCATGTAAAGTTATAGAGAGTCAGATGCATACACTTCTATAATCTATCTTCTATTCGACTTATATTTTCTCTATTCCTATGTAATTTTTCATGATGAATAATAAAGAATCTAGTATCAAAAGGCAAAAGGAAAAATCTATTTACTCAAGTGAAAATATTTCACTGCAACAATCTCTTTTACCAAAAATCAAATCTTTATCATTATCAAAACAAGCAAAACCAACAACCATTCATTATTCAAAAAACCACGTTAAAAGTGGCAAGTGGCGTGTCCCATACTCCCCAAGAAACGGGTCAAGGCGCCACCTGTTGCTCCCTCCTTAGGCAGTTGAATGGGGAACAACTTAGGGTAAGATTAGCGTACAGGCATACAGGTGATATCAACAGCTGGGTAGGGTCAAGGAACTTTTGACGTCGGATGTTTTATTATGGAAATTTGATGGCTTAAGCATAGGCTTAAGGATTGGTAATTTGGGTCTCGACTAAGTGATGCTCTTTTTTTATAAAGACAAAACGTTTATTTGTACAAATATATGTACTTTAAGAGTTGTTTTACTTAATGAGCAAATTATTAAGATCAATCTATAATTACCATTTTTAGGAATGCAAATATTAAGGAGATACAAACTATTTTTCGATCGCTAAAGGTAACAAAGGGGTAGAATTGTGGCTTGGTGTTGTAAGTGGATATATTATTATCTGCTAATAGACTTCGTCCGCGTGGATTTTACAACTTGGTCCAGACAGGGATAAACAGTATCTTATATTATGTTATTTCAGGCTATAAACTACATGCATATCTACCTTGACATCCAAATTCAGACGATTTGTTTGAAAGAGTAACAAACATCCATCCAACCATCCATCCATACTCACAAACTTTCACATTTGTAATAGCAGTTGGATAGGATTTTACAGGATTATTATGTTTACCTATATTTATGATATTTTTCTCTTACAACCATACATGCGATCATACAAAACGCAAGACGGAGTTCTAAAGGCCGCTGTAGGTAACTTTCCAGATAAAAGTATTTTAATGGATCAAACAACTATTAAAAATACCAACTTTTAAGACATCTCGTACATAAAGGTGTATAATATAAAACACATAAATAGATACATAAATCGAATGCAACTGCAGCCGGTAGTCTCGTTAAAGCAGTGCGTTTGTCACTAATGATAGGAGGGGTACAACAGTACTGCACTACAGTAGTATCGCGTTTCCGCACCAGCCCTTTGACAAACTAAATAATTGTTCTGGTGCATACTACTTATATGTTATTGGTATCGTTTTAGTGTATCTACAGTTTTATGGAAAAATAACAGATTGTAAATACTTATCAAAAGCGTAATTAAACCAAAATACTTTCATTTTAAGTAACGCCAAGACGAGTAAGAAGAAATAAAGAATGAAAGAAAGATATATTTATTCTCGGATAAAATTTAAAAGAAAAAATAAAGCACACATCAAACGCAAGCAATAAAAAAATTAATAAACAGGCAACATAGGGAAAAAAGAAAATTTCTTTTATGGCCAGATGGAGTGATACAACTAAAGAAAAAGTAGAAGTGGACACAACTTACAAATTTTTTTTTTCATATTGCTTGTAGTTACTATAAAAAAAAATCTTTAGTGAAAATGTCCGGCTTGACCGTTCCGTAATCAGAAGATAATTCACTAAACAGCCGTTAATTTTTAGTAAAAAACGCCCAGAAAAAATAAAAATGTAAATATATTAACAAAAAGTCAACCGAACATAAAAGTGTTTCATTTATTACAACGGATAGAAAAGACCATAGGCATGGCAGTGGCCAACCAAACAAAACCATTACAAATTCAAAATTATACCTATTGTTTCACAGTAATTTATATGTTACGCAGAAAAGGTCATCTTAGGAGCTCATTCAAACAATGTCTATAGAAATTTACACATAAGTGCATTTCAACAAAAATACGCAAAAGAATAAAAGCAAAGTACCCGCATTTCTGTTCGGTGGGTACGCAGATAAGTGCCCGCAATGATTTTGAAAAAACACTTCACTGCAACTGTTTGTGCAATGCGGTGGCTTGTAATGGTGATATTAAGCGTACCTGGATAGGTGCACTAGAACGCTAGAGAATAATAGAGTTCTAATAACAAAGGGCTGCAAATATTCACAAAAAATCATTTGTAGGCATTCATAAAGTTCAGTTTTTCTTTTAACTTTATTCTGTCTTTGCTGGTCTCTGTTTGACTCAAAGGTTGATTAGTAGCGATTGAATAGGTACGCGTGACCAGAGGACGTGGTAGTAGTGGTCATACTCAAACAGATGTGGACAACTATTTGTAGATTAATATACAATGGATGAAGGTTCCTTCACAACAGATCAAAACGCTTAGGTATCTCTAAGTACGAGTTATTCTTACGAGGATTTTAGTATTAACAAATATTTTAATAACGTTATTTGCATCACAACTTTATTTATTCAACAATGAATATTGTCAGGGATGAATTTCAATGAATCCTGAATACTGTCCGTCAAAAAGGTCCACAATAGTTCTTTATTTTTTACTAGATTATCTTTACATTGTAAAATCACTGTACTGAAACCAGTTCGGGGTTCGTTTGAAGAGAATAAATTAACGAGTCTGCATATCCCTTCAAAAAATACCGACGCGTGTTCGAAATTACTGGACTGTGATAAAGCTTGAATAATTTATGTATTACTAAAATACGATCGACTCTGTACCTCCCAAGCCCTTGATGTGTCTGGAACCACTTACAATGAGAAGACTGTAGTCGTTAGTCCATTACGCTGGCCTATTGTAACGGTGGAAGAAAACATCGTAAAAGAATCTGGACGCCTAAGAGTTCTCTATAATGTTTTCAAAGGCATATGAATCCTCTACGCACTAGGCCAGCGTGGTGGACTAAGGCTTACATCCTTCTCAATGTAAAAGGAGACCCGATTTTGCAGTGGGTCACTAATGGGATGACAGACAGACCTACTAATAAATTCAATAATATAAACACAAAAAACAAGCTTTTAGATCTCAAGAATTGACCAAGTCTCACGACGGGACCAATGAAGACGTTTACATCGTAATGTAATTGCTGTGATTCCCCGACCGGTTCAGTGTTGATATGTCGGATAGTCGAACAATAGGGCTTGCACCCATTGCGACTCATAGCCACCCAGTCACCCATAGCCGTAGTAAAGCGTGGCGTACACCTGCCCTATCACGACTGCAGCTGTCTGCTACAGAACTGGGTCCACTAGAAATGGCAAGCAGGATTATGATTTACATAATGCAACATTGTGTTGGTAATTAGGTACAAAACCAGGGGGCACATGGCACGCTGCGGGGTTAAATTTAATCTTCCTTAACGAGTGGCAATTTGGTGGTAGAGCCATAAGAACTCGTCTGATGGTGCCGACATACCTAGGTACATTTTTTTTTCACTATCTATTTATAATTTGTAAGTGCGACATAATTAACGATACCTACTTACTACTAGCTCACCCTTTAGGCTTCGCTCTGCCATATTTTTTTAAACGCGTCATTATATTTATTTCAGCTGAACACCTAATTCTGTGAATTTCTCATGAAATGTCGCCAGAAACATTGGAAGCACAATCTTCTAAAAGATTTCATGGCATTGGGTTATGTCCAATTTTTACGTACATAAACCCCGACTTTGGCTTTCCAGCACATAGACATAGACAGAGAGGTACTGAGATCGCACCCATAGGTACGTCATGTAGATATTATATGTCTACGACACATCTACGAGTTGAGTTGTCTGTGGAACTAACCGTCGCGCACATATCTATCGGGTTTGCATTCATACGGGCAAACGTGGAGTTTTATTATTTCCAAATAATGACTCGTTAGATCCGTTGTTATCGAGTTTCGGTTTAATGGCGAATAATTTGAAAAAAAATAGGGCGTAATTAGTTTTAGTTTGGAAGGATTACTATGTTGTGTTCATGTTCACAAAGCATGCTGATTATAGTGATTTAAAAATCTGCGTTAAAAGAGATACTTCCTTAAAAGATTCTTAATTACTTACGTTCCATGTACCTGTAGATCAAGTATGTACATTCAAGTAAAAATTCTATTTTCAGAAAAAGATTATATTATTATTGTTATTATTATTGCAAAGTAGACGCGAACATTAGACGTAGAAAGTAATCATATACGAATAGGTGATCGAAGCGTAACCCCCGCCCGGATGCGAGCGTGCGCCGAAAACACAATAAAATAATCTCATGCTTTGTACAGAGCTTTAGTGACGGTAGCGTTAGAAAAAAATTACAAAGCTCGATTTAAAAACATTAAAGAATAATGTCCGAAAATACATAAAATGTATAAACAATAATTAGAATAATTAAGAACGTAGTTTATTTACTCTTTTTCGAGGACTGTCGAAATGTAACTGAAATATAGGTAAAACTAGGTAATTACACATACTATTTTTATCGAGTTATATTAAATTAATTTAAATTATTTTTCCTACTAATGTGTAATAATATGAATAAAGCTATTATACATTCACTATACCTACATTTTGGCTGGGCAGCGTTCGGGAATCTACAACACGTCTTGACGTCCGATATACCTCAGTGCCTGAAGTCGAAAGTTTTCGATCAATGTGTGTTGCCAGAGATGACCTACGGTGCCGAGACGTGGTCCTTTACTGTGAGCCTAATCCACAAGCTCAGAGTCGCCCAGAGGGCAATGGAGAGAGTTGTGCTTGGTATTTCTCTACGGGATAGAATCAGAAATGATGAAATCCGTAGAAGAATAAAGGTGACCGATATAACTCTCAAAATTTGCAAATTAAAGTGGCAATGGGCTGGCCACATCGTTCGCAGGACTGACAACCGATGGGGAAGAAAGGTCCTCGAATGGCGACCACGTTTAGGTAAAAGGAGCACAGGCCGCCCTCCGACCAGGTGGACTGATGACCTGAAGAAGATAGCGGGAAACCGTTGGATTCAGAGGGCCCAGGACCGGGCGGAGTGGCGTCGACTAGGGGAGGCCCATGTCCAGCAGTGGACTACTAAGGGCTAAAAGGAAGGAAGGAAGGATATCTACATATGCAATGCATGTATTAATGGGTGAAAAAGGTCAGTATACTTGCGTATAAAAATAATATAAAGAATTAGTTTTTTTATTTAATAAAAACTTCCCGGAAGATCCAGAAATTGAGAAATTGAGAATTGAGAAAAAAAACAGTACCTACTCTTGTAGAGTGCCCTCCCGTGCCGTGGTAAATTATTTCCATACATACTGTAACTTAATATACTATTACTTATTAAAGTAATAGTATTTATCGAAAACAATAGTTGTAAAACTCTACTAATTTTTATCCAAATGTACTCAGTTGGGTCGGAATGTTTCGTATAACTTTTCATTAGATTTTAAATCGCAAAGATATCGATTTTTATTAGACCTTTGCTATTTTTCAATTACAATATTTATCGAAAAGAATTGTAAAACTTTTCCTAGTTCTATCCAAATACCTTTGGTTCATTTGGTTGTATCGTATACCTTTTCATTTGATTTCACATAAAAGCAAACAGTCACTCTTTAACGGAAGAGAAACCAGTTTCTTTATTAGGCCCTTAGTATTTTTGAATAAGCATGTTTTAGTTTCATATCGTTAAATTAAATTTTATAATGAGTAGTGATTACCTCTCATTGTATGCCGACGGTAGCAAGGTGCGGCGCGTGGCAGTCGCGTGCGCGCGCGCCGCCGTCATATCTGCCTGTCATGGCCGACGTTTTCAGGTGCTCTCCGCTTTTTGTAGTTTTTGTGCGCCAATCGACTATGAATTCTCCAAATTACATCACCATTGTACTCCCCGAGGGACGTATGAAAGAATTCGCTCATGTTTACATGAAATACTTTTATGGCTTGCGTATTTCGTGGGGTCGTTCCGCAGTGGGTTAATGGATCTTTTGTAATGACGGCAGTAAGCGATCGCGTTTGATTTTTTGTGTTGACGGTTAGACTATTCACTTTGACCTATTAATAGGGATTCGATCTCACAAAGTAATAAGAATAATGTATCAATACCTACTAAATGTTTTAAATAATGTAGTCTAGTGACTAAGAACTCGGTCTTGCTAAAAAGTATGGGTTCAAATCCCAGTGGCACGAATGTTTGGTTACGGGCGTACAAAATAAAGTCACCGGACGTAACAGCTAAGTACAACATGCATATGTAGCTGAAAGCAGAAAAACCTGCATATGTAGCTGAAAGCAGAAAAACCTGCATATCTGAGAATTTTCCATAAGGTTCTCAAAGGCCAGATTAACTAGTTAAATTTAATTTTAAATTAATTTTAATTTAATTTTAATTTTAAATGTTAAATTAACCTGCAATAGTATTAAAAAAAGTATGGTAAATACCCAGCGATAAGGAATAACCGAGATATGTGCTGATTAATAAAAACCTCTGAACCTGTCTTACAACTTTTTATCCGTTTTTGTACACATTTTTAAACTGTTGGTTGACCTTTTAACATTACTTATAACGACATACAAATTGTACGTGTCTCCTAAAAATATAATATTCAAAAAGATGCACATTTACCATCATTTACATCCGCCAAAACCATTAAAAGCATCCCTTTCAAAACATTGAGTGATGTCTGATAACTGCCCCCAGTTGGACACTGCACCTATCCGTGGGGTTGTCAGTAACAATAAGTTGATTAAATCCGAGCACACCTGCGGAGGGATGGAGGCCTGTCGTCCTGGCAACACTCGAGCGGTAAACAATTTTTAACGTCCACTCAACAATATTGCTTTTAATGTTTGGCCTACGATTTTGAAAAAGGTTTTGTAATAATATTGACCCGAAATCAAATCGAAGCGAGGCAATAGGGATGCGTTCTCTCTCTCGCTTCTATTGAAGAATAAGATAATCGCCTCTTAAATGTCTTTTCTGTAAGCACTTCATCCTGATTAGAATACTTTAGTACCTGTTAAGGTGCAATACAATGATTTTCATTCTTGCATTTCAGCCCTTCGTAATTCATACTCGTAGCTAATCGTGGGCTTCGCTTAATCATAACCAAACCTGTATTCAGTTTGCCGCTTGAACTTACTAAAAACTTGTTTTGAAAATTCGTTTTACTTCTAGTTTATTTAATTTTAAGTTTAAACAAGCTCTTTAATTATTTAAGTAGTCCTTTCATTACCATTATGTACTATCAGGATATCGATACCTTTACTTCTGTTTTCCATGGTCATTACCTCATTCTTAAGAAACGGAATTCTTACATATCCCGATTCCACTTTCAACGAGGCTCTTCCGACTTTCAACAAGGCCTATCGTTTAGATGACGCTTCTGAAAACGAAAGCGTCACCTAAAACGGTAAGACTAATGGGTCTACGGCTAACATTTAACCATCCCGCGTTCAGAACGGTTATGCGCTGTCAGCTCATATGTTTGTTTGCTCTCACACGCCACCCCAACGCTATCCTGCCAAACAATAGTGCAGTACACAATGGTGGCGCGCGCGCATCTGTCATTACAATGCGTGTGATTGGCTGTAACGCACCCTCGCCACAGATTTTCAAACCATTTCAAATCGATAACGAAATTCGATGTAACGGAATAATCACTTTTATGGAAAAGTTGAGAGTGTTTGTCGAGATGTAGATTGGTTGCGATTTCGCATTTTGCATGGATTGAAGTAGAGTAAAGAAAGGGTAGATACGTGTTGCGGAATTCGTACCCCTTCGTAGAAGAGCGCCCAACTCCGCTCAGTCCTGGGCCCTTTGAAAGGTTTTCCTCTGTCTTCTTTAGGTCGTCAGTCGGAGGACGGTCAGTACTTCTTTTGCCTAGATGGAGGCGATATTCTAAGACCATTTCGAATCCGAGCGTGGGGCTATTGTTTTAAAGATTGTTAAGAGTTTATTATTATTAAAAGCACAAGTGGAACGTAGAATGAAGCAAGTAGACAGGTTTCAGTTGCGTAGTAAGCATTCTTATCCCTCACTTTATACAAAAGTATTAAACTTAAATTTCTCGTCTGATGACATCTACTGATATGTATGCGCGTTCACATCCATTTGTGGCCATTGACCATTGCCAAGTCAACGTCCCTTCAAGTGCTTTCCCTTACAAAGTGTTCATATTAAGTACACTTATCTAATTACGGGGTAAGTGACACCGTAGGATGCGCGGGCGCAGTTTCCGGCGCGTGCGCGAGTGGGGCTTCGCAGTTCCGGCAAGGTGCGCCGGACGTCGACTCGATTTGAGGACACCAGCCGAGTGTCATTCAAGAAAGGGACAGGCGCTGCTGTTTTGTCTATTAGCCATTATCAGATAATTTATTTCGATAAGGATACTTATTGTGTCAATTAGAAAATTTTAGAAATTGGAAATCTTTGTAGGTTTGCTAGACTTTGCTCGCGGCTTTGTCCGCGTGGATTTTAGAACTTGGTCCAGAGAGGGATAAAAAGTATATTTTATGTTAATTCAGCTCATAAACTACCTACGTAAATACCAAACTCTCTCTGTTATCCGTTTTTGCGTGCAGAAACAATCCTCCATCCATCCATAAATCCTCACAAACTTCCACATTTACAATAGTGGCTATAAGTAGGATGTATAATAATTATTATCCATTTTAGCACTGATGGTATATATGTGTCCCGTACTACTACGGACTGATGGGACAGTATGTACCACTATATGTTGACACAGGACTGAAGCTCAGATTTTGTATTTTAATCGGGAATCATAGTCCCAATACGTTCGCAGTATATCATTTTTTAATTTTACTTTGTTAGTTTTATTGAGGCAACACTAATTTGTAATCTATGGTCAAAACACTGAAAATATCAATGTTTCTGGTGTTTTGGCGTTATTTCTAAACAAAAATACTAACATTGGGATACTATGACCCATCAGTCCCGAATACCAGCCAGCCACTTATCATGTACGCGTTTCATTGCTTCTTCCTTGAGCAGGTAAAATGCTGTGCGCTTGACTAACACTGCCCGTTTTTTCACAACAATTTTTTACACAATGCTTTACCTCATCGCACCTTGATCTTTAATTTTTTCATTGCTGCTTTTCTTATAACAAAATTATGACGTTCTTTACTAGTAATATCATGAAAAGTTATGGAGATTTTTATTAATCAGTTATTCTAAAAAATACTTATATAGTTGTTCTTCAATAAAAATAATATTAATCGAGTGTATAACTACTGGCTTTTTTTTCATTTTCTGAAATATCCAAATTTTCAATTAAATGTATGGGGAAATGATTGAAATAGCAGTGTCACTGAGACCGATGGGATACATTGCCCCATTCTGAAATATTCTATTTATGCCCTTGATATTATAGTATTTTCTTTATTATTTTAAACCTTATGCGAATTAAGGCTAAAAAGTTAATTGGAGTAAAAAATAACAAAAAAAAATTCAGTCCTGTGACTGCACCCCTCTGCCGGTCTGAAAGGGTTATATGGACAGAAAATTCAAATTTATTATTCGGTAAATATGAGATATAATTATGGTTTCCATTAGCATATTTTATTATTAGATATGTGTTAGCCCAGTGATTAAGAACTAGACCTCTTAATCGAGAGGTCCAGGTTTAAATCTGGCACGCACCAATGACTTTTCTAACTTATGTGCGTTTTACAAAATAAACATAACCTGCAATAAAGGTAACAGCAATTATTATCATGAATTCGTGAGGAATTCTTCATAATATTTGTCTATCTCAATGTTCTCACTGCAGCAATAGCCGAAGCTTGTTATTGTAATAGAGGAGCCGACCTTGCAGTGGGTCACACAGCATCCAAACCATGCTACAGATACTACTGGTAGGTATCCTCCATACATACATTAGAATAATAAAATTGTTGATGTATGAATTCTGTACATGTAATATTTTTTGAGTGGAATTAAGTTTTTCCATGTCAGAAACACGCTTCTCAGCCCAAAAATATGCTTTTTACAATTTTTGTCTGTTTATCTGTTTGTCTGTATTTCTGTTTGTCTGGTTGTTTGTGCGCGCACATCTCAAGAACAGGAATGCAATTTTCAAAATCAAATAAAAAAGCTAGAAAATCTAATAAAAACGCACTTTTTAAACATACATTGTTTGAACATTAACGAACTTTTAATACGCCCAGTCTATAGCACCATAGAAGCGCTTACATATGGACAAAAGCCTCACATCCCTTCATAGGGTGTCATAGTAAAACAAAGGGGCATAAAACTGGTATACCACTAGCACGTGGGAATCACGGAAGGATGTGTGCAGTTGACGAACACCTTTCTGATTGTTTCCGCCCGACGCCTATGTGGCCGCACTTGAAATGTGAACGAGTATCCTTGGTAATAAGTTAATGACCGTTTGGAATGCGACAACTCGTAGTTAGACGATTTTATGAAATTAATATAAAAGTATACATATACCTACAAGTACTCTCAAGCAAAAATTACTTACTTAAACTACTTTTGCTTTTAAATTTTTTCGAAGGCGGTGTATCTTCTCGTGTGTGTCTGCCACTTATAAAACTTCAAGTCAATTTCACCTTTCTTAGAGGAGGAACGCCGCCAGCATCTTAAGGACTAAGCGATCGAGAGGTCGGGGTTCGAATCTCAGAAGGTAACTTTCTTAATAAAAGTTATGTGCGCTTTATAAAAATAATTAACACTAGCTGTAACGGTGAAGGAACACATTGAGTGGAACTCTACATGCCTTAGAGTTAAAGTTCTCGAAGGCATGGGAAGTCCACCAACCCGCATTAGGCCAGCCTGGTGGACAGGTGGCCTAGGCTTACATTGTGAAAGGAAACCCGATCTTGCAGTGGGTACAAACCTTCTGCACCACAGCGACGTGATTATATAATTGTGTTTTACTCTAATATACTTGGTAACTGATATGATAGCATAGATAGAATATACCTAATACAATATAAGTAGTTATACATACGAGTATACCTTCAATATCTAATTAACATGCAACGATAATTGGTTCACATGCCATAGTTACATAGCACCGGTAGGGATGATTAGGGTAATTGGTTACGCCAACGCGAACGCTAAAGCATCCCTTAACACTCTGTCACCGTCACGTAACCGACCATCGGGCCCACTCCCATGATCAAGCACTTGCTTGTTCACACGGCTGTTCACGGGACGCTTGTGGGAACATACTTTACTGCAATATTTTCCATAAAAGCTCTTTTGACATTACAAATTAAAAACGGACTCTTTGTTTCGGTTCGCACGAGAGCTTTTTCCATATGAACACAACTATTGGGAACGGTAAAATAGCGCCAACGTCGGGTTTTAACGCGACGCTTTTAAAACTCTCGTGCGAACCAAGACTGTTTTGACATTACAAACGGACACTTCAATTTCGTTAACATCCGAGCTGTAACAGCGAATCCGTTTATGGTAGCATTCCGAGATGGGCTGCAGACCGCATCCGCTGACGACACTGTGCGACACGACACGACGTCGTGCTACGACACGCGCCGCGGCTGCAGGCTGCAGTGCTGCCACGCTCGGGATAAATTTCATAGAGATTCATAGAATCAAGTGGTGTCGCTTGCAATTTGCAGTTGCAGTTTGCGGTCTGCGGCCCGTCTTGGGATGGTACCTTTACTTAAATTTAGTTTTCAAGGACCTACAGTTACTTTTTTACCTCGGTTTGACCATATAAGGAATCTATAAGAGGCGTCCATTAATTACGAGAGGCATTTTTGCGAATTTTTCGACCCCCCTCCCTCCTTGGTGAGATATCGTAAGATTTTCCTCAATGGATACAACTTCTACAGGGTAGGTAGCAAACAAGATTCACAGCTAAATTTATGTTTGTACTCTGTGCAACAGCGCCGTATAAGTTATGGCACGACTGAAACTCCGAACATCCTGTGCATGCGAGGTTCAAACAATTGCACTGATTAGCCTCCGGTGCTGACAAACTAAATACTCGAGAGATGATTCAATTATATTCAATTACATTCAATTATTTCCTCCCTTTGTTGGGCGGCGCGCTGGGCGGGGCGGGCGGTTGGGCGGCGCAAGGGCGGGCGGCGCGCAGAACCGCCCAGACTGTCGCATCTTTGTGTCTGCTCTAGGTTGTTTAAAAATATATATATTATTATGTGTACTTTTATTATTAAAATATTTTTGTGCTACGGATTTTTTGAACAATCCTTCTCTAGAATAATTTATAGTTTTAGAAAGAAAAATGAAAATGTAATATCGGCGCCCATTTTCACTTTAAACGTTTTTTTCCTTTTTTAAATTATGATGCCATATTTTATATTAAAGATCAATATCCGTTAAACACTGAACATAAGGAACCTTTATAGAGTCCAATCTTTTTAAACCACAAATTACAAAGGCCTTAAATCCCACACTTACCTAACCACATTTATTTTTTTACAAAACTTACGTAATACCTGAATTGGAACTACCGGAATGAGTCAAATACCTACACGTATGTATAATTACACAATGGAGATAACAATGCACCTTGAATATTGTCAAGTTCATGAAAATTTACAGCATTACTACGAGTTTCTACATAAAAATAATCCAGCAAATGCAGTGAGAGTTTGATCAAAACTATATGTAATCGCTTTTGTCTCTAAGCTTAACGAGCTTTATACAAACTTCAACTTCAACATCACCACCACGTGTAGACAACACATTGGCGATTTTTCTTAGGTGGAGTCCCGTCTTTACGTACATACAATCAATAAAAATAGCATGTTAATGTCTATCAGCTTCCCATCAGTGACCTAGTAAAGAATCTCTTCTTTCATAAAGTAACTATAAGGTATGTATATGGAAAATTTTCAAGCATGCAGGTTTCCTCATCGTTACAAGTGATTTGCGTGCCACTGGAATTCGAAGCCGGATTTCTTGAGTAGCTATCACCGTTCTTTTTATGATTTTACTTGTCATTACCATTAAACATTCACCATAGTTACCTTCCCGTCCTTCATTGTATGACATAACCCCAGAGTATTTTGACCTAGACATTGCAAAGGCACAAAGCATTTCAACACTGACGACAATACAGAACACCGCACATGGAGCAGTTGTACTGGTTAAATAGTACGTGTGCCTGTACTAGGGGTTAACTTAGCCCAGAGGTCAGAGTTAACTATTCCTTTATGTACTGAGTCTTTTCAACTTAACGGTAGTATTTATTTTGTTATGTTTGCCTTTTATCTGTTTTTAAGAGGATTTTTGTCATAATTATATTACTTATATATTAGCCATATACTACAAATGCGATCATAATCTAGTGTGGTTTAGACTGGTTTTTGTGGGACAGAATTAACAAATTAACAAAGAAAACTCAAAAAATATGAATTATGTTAAAAACCCATAAATTAAAGCAAATTTATGTAAAAAAGCACCATCAAAAAGACAAGTGTACCTAACACTCGAAAACAAGTGAAGTGAGAATCGAGTGAGAACTCGCAAAGGTGGTACTAATGATGTAAGATGCGGGTGTTATCTTGGCTAGGTGATTGTGGGTTAAAAAAGCTGGTAAACATCCAACCGTGTATGGGGGTCGGCACATAGCAGCGCCGATCGTGTGTAGATACCGCTTGAGTGGACTCTACAGGCTGATACGTAATAAATTTGTTAAAAGATATGATTAAAAACATAGGTGTGCTGTGGAGGGTCCTGAGTTCGATAACCAACATTTCTGTATTTGGTGAAGCGTAAGTCTCATATTTTTTTGTCAGTTACTTTTACTTGGTTATATTATGTAAACGGGTTAGCTGTGTCCCATGTGGTATTTGCTGATGATTGCAATATGTCATAGCTGTATAAAAGTACTAAGTACAAAGAGCCTAGTTTGCTTAATTAATTGTTATTTTAAAAATGAAATCGATATAAATAAAGTCATGAGCAGAATCTTGTCAAATAGTTGAAAACCAAACTATTTTTCCCTAGCAAACCATTCCTAAAATTTTGAATTGGTTCGATGCATTTTATATTTTATTAATTTTTCCAATTCATATAAGTCGCTTATAAAAATTACTCTAATGATTATTCATCAACATTTTTTCTATACAAAAACACATAAAAACACCTATGCCATATATTTTCATCAATAAAATAGGACCCACACACGGCGTTCATCGAAAAAAACAACAATACTTTTGCTTAAATTAATCATCAGGAAAATAAGTGACAAAAGGAGCACCCTTTACGAGGGTTGCCGCTCGCCCGTGCCACCGCACGCGCCAGGGTGCGCACCCTGCTTCAGTCCTGACCCGACCGCCTCGCCGAGCGGACCGCGCACCCCTCACCACCGTAACACGAAAACTTTATTAACGCGCTCCTAACTTTCATTTTCAATTCCACAAAAATAATCAAAACCAACTACATTTTAATTTATTTTTTCTTCAATTTTTTTTTTGGTGTCTCCGAAGGGGTGTCGACGGCTGAGTCAGCAGAGGAACAGGCAAAGGTGAGTCATTTGCATTTTCTCGCCATAGTAACACCCCTGGCCCACCTGTGGTAGGGTTCGAAAGTTTGCGAAACAAAGTTTGTCTTGCGGTGGCGTTTATTTTATTAATTGTTTTTTGTGAAGTTTTTGTTTGAACGATTATTGTCTTTAAGTTTGCCAAAAGTTGTGTATTGTTTATTTGTTTTTAATATGTTTGTTTCAATTAATGTTATATACACCTTTTTCTTAGTTTTCCCAAACTACTTTGAGTACAATGTTGTTTGACCAATTAAGCCTATAGAATGAATCAATATAAATGAATCATTATAGGCACTAAATAATTTACAAGATCCTTAAAAACAGGGATAACTTTGAATTCCTTTGAGATAATTACAAGTAAGTAATTTTATTAAGCCTGATTCATTATTTCACTGCACTTTACGCTACACGTTTTTTTCCCATTCCCACTCCATTACATTGAAGCCCAAATATCAGTTCGAATCTGTTTGTCTGCAACCCATTAGTGCCCTATTTCTCTTAAAATGAGAAGCATATTATAAATAAGTCTTAGTCCACTGCTGGGAAATTTCGAATTTGTGGACTTCACATGTCTTTAAAAACTTTATGAAAGAACTTTTAGACCTGCGGGTTCTCTCACAATGATTTTCTACACCGTTATAAGAAGTGCTTTTTAATTTGTTTAATGCATTGTACCTACTTATAAAGTTCTTAAGCGCATATAGCTAGGATTTGAACCCGGACCTCTCGTGTTCTTCGTTTATCGAAAAAAAAAATTAAAGTATTCGACTTCTACTTTTCTTACGTTATCATCATAATATGCTGTATAGTGATTTCTTCATTAAAGTTTATTTGTGTCTAAATAATGGTTATATTTCTGTTTTTTATTAAGCTGGTGATTGATTTGTTGTCATAGATTGATCTTCATATCGGTAGGAAAAAGCAGTTGCAGTAACTTATAGTTACAATAACTTCAAAAGGTTACGTTTTGGGAAAACTCAACATATTTTGCAGTTTTTCATCAATTCATTAAGTAACGACTTACTTTGCGGTAAACACAATTCAGATTACGCTATTTTGTTAATTAGCTTGTTCATCAAACTTTTTTGTTATAGAAATAGGTATCAAAGTTATTGTACCAAGGGAAGTATCAGTTTTCCAAACTGTTATAACAGTAACTTGTGGTTCTTCCTGCGCTGGTCAAAGTTAGCTCGTTGGATATCTGATGAAACAGGATCGTGTATATCGTGTTTGCTTATTTTATCTTAGACAAGTGTTGAAGTTGAAGTGAGCGGTTTTAATGAGAACAAGTTAATTCGTTGTGTAGACGCAGTAATCAGAAAGGTTAGTGAAATCAATCAATCAATTTAATTAAATCGTAAAATTATGGTTCAAGATAATAGGTATAATGAGCCGAGAACAAGAATATTATATATTCTTGTTCTCGGGTCCAATCTTTCAATTCAATGAAGCGCCTGGCCTCTATCTAACCGTTTCTATCCAATTATTTTGATATGGCATCGCTATATTCTTTTTGGCGTTCGCTTCATGCTTCTAAGGATCTGTCCAACTCAATCACTTTAAAATTTTGCATACGGCTTGACGATTTTAAGCGGTATCTCGGTAGGTAGGTATCGGTAGATATTGAAGCTGCGTGGTGTCGTATGCTCCAGGCCTACTTCTGTTGTGGGGAGGGAGTTGTACCCGACAGTGGATTACGAAATGGGTCACTCAACGTAAAAGGGTTTAAGTAGCTCATGGACGGATGAATTCATTGAATGCCGCCGTTTTTTTCAGTAACGATAAATGTCACTTCATGCCTGTTTTTGAACAAGGATTTAAAATAACTATAATTTAAAATAAGGTTTCATTTCAAAGACCAAAGGGTTAATTTTAAATGGTATCCTTTTACGGCTATATTCCCTGTCATTAGCATTAGACATGCATGTCCTTTATTATTCCTCGTGTGGTAAACGAGTTCCTTTGAATAGGTTATGATATTTTTTCCATCGATTTCCTTTGATTTACGATTTGCAAAATGTTTCTGCTTTGTTTTGCTACTTTGAATATTATAAAGGTTTTATAGCCCGATTGTGTAAATTGTGCTTAAATTTAATAATGTCGGAAAGGTCATATTGATTTCAATTATTACATTATACAGTCTTCTGTTTCTGTTAAAGGCGGAATTATCGGATATCGGAAGTAACTAGTAAAATATAAGCCAAGGAACTTTGAAAATTGGAACGAATTATGTAGGAAGTAACTATGGTAATATTTTCAAATTGCACTACATTTTTAGAAAATAGAGTTTTAAAAGTTTTTGTGGTACGGTTCCCATGCATAAAGGGTGTTTAATTTCCCGCCGGAACCCAGATTTTAAAGACGACTTTTTACCATTTCGGTGTTCAAATTCTCTCAAATTCTTCTGGTCACTCTCATTCACGTGATAATCACGATTCAAAACTAAATCGTAAAATTTCGTATATATTTTAATATGTTACTGATTTCGATACTAAATTTAAATACAATAACAAAATATTTTATATCGTTAGTTCTTTTGATAAATAATTCAAAGTATAAACCACCGGTAACACCTAGGCGTGACAATTCAACACCTCCGTAAAGGTAATTACGGGTGTAGCGCTTAAAATATTCCTTAGGGAAGGGGAGGCGGAAAAGATTATTTATTCGTAAATAGATAAGCAGTTTATTACTTGGTATCATTTTAAAATTACTAATAGGTATTAATTCAATGATTTCAGTTTGGAGGTCATCTTATAACCTTATATGTGGCCGCATAGTTTAATTGAAAAACAGCCTTTATTATTATTTCAAATAAAATGTATCTTTTCTTATGTTCTATTTACTATTTAGACGTTTATATGATTCATTTATATGTTACGTTGTATTGGCCGTTCTATTAACGTTTATATTGGAGATAATTTTGGAAAATTATTTTAACTTATACATCAACTTAACTATATAATTTCACTATAAATTATTTATATTTTAATATTTAAAAAAATATACCTTACTTAAGTACGTAATCTTAAAAATGTCTGTTTTTCTCAAGCAACATAGTTGTTAATGATCCATCTTTATCAGCTGTGTAATTTACTGTAACATTTAAGAGTAGTTAATTAGTATAATAAACGGTGACCTTTACACTACAACTTGTTCACGAGACGCGGCATGTTCACGCTATCGCGCTACGCTCTGACACGACACTCGCCTACTGCGGAATTAAAATAGGGGGTTTTTACTAATCATATGGCCAGTTTTAAATTAACTTTTGTATTTAACATCGCCTTATTAATCTCAAAAAGCGGACGACGCTTAAATTTAACATTGTAAAGAACATTTTTATCAGCAATTAAACTATAGTCACAAAAATATCTGTAAAATCTGTATTTGTAATAATTATGCAAAAACGAAATAAACTTATAGAAAGATTTACTATGTTAAAAAAGTTAAGCGTTTCTTGTTGCTCCTTAAATCGGCAACATAAATACTGTTTAAAGCATTGACAGTGATCATATTTTAATTTCATTAGAACTTTAATGGGGTTGGTGAAGATAGAAACCTAGATAAGACATTCACATAGGTATTGTGTAAATTTACCTTTCATAACATTTAAAGTATTATATGTTTTATACGTACATTAAATTAATACGAAATGTATTATGAATAAATAATTATTTTCGGCTCGCCCCGCCCTCTGGCTCTCAGCCGCCCTCGGCTCATTCGTCCCGCCCAAATATATTCATGGAATATTTGTTATTTCATGACAGATCAACCCCCTTTTAGCCCATAGATTCACATAGTAGATATACCTACCATATATATCATGCACATATGTCCAGGACCAATGTTCCAGTTATTTCGAATATCTGGTTAGTTTCTGCGCGATTGGCAGGAATTAAAAATAGCTTTTACAAGTTTATAACGTTTACTCGGATTTCTTTAGAAGTAAACAGTATTTTTACAAATCCGCTCTGCTATTGTCATTGTAATTAAGTCAATATATGCTATGTTTAGGAAAATATTAGCTATGTTCCTAAACATAGCATATATTGTAGATCAAAACTGCCAAAACTACTTGAGGAGGACCCTTTCGATGCTTGGTGGAAAGCAAATTCAGTTTTTGAGTAGTCAATGGGCTTAATTGATCACTTTGCATCAGATAGCTAAATAGAGCATTCGATATACGGAATTTATAGGCCATCACCGCTTAAACCTACTCTTCGTACTACCTTCTCTTCATACGTAAAGTTAAACATTACCGGTATTAGCTACCAATTGAATGAACATTTAATACTCAACGTACATTATTAAAAGTATTTGGTATTTAAAGCCGCATCACATTTTAAATTTATTAACGCTCGTCATAATTCAAGCCCTATAAAATCACTGGCATTACCCCATTAGCACATAACTTATTCATGGCTCTCGACTGAACTATGGAAATACTCGTGTTAGCGGTAGGGTTGCTGGTCCCATGAGCTGACAATGGAACAAGTGTGGGAGCAAATATTTAATAAATTGTAATACCTAATGTATTGCAAATTTAATTATATTTCTATAAACAAAATATTTATTCATTTTATATTAATCTATCCTATATATTAATACGAGAAGCGGAAATTTTGGGTACAATTTACAGCTCGCTACGCGAACGGAACAATTTGAAATTTGGCACAATTAGAGTTTATGTGGAGATGATTGCACGAATTCTAATATTTTAAAATAATAATGCATGAGAAATACATGAAATCCATCAAAAACCATGCCACGCATAAGCACTACCAATAAAAAGTTATAGTACTTTGACATGTACACATAGACAAACATGACGTGTACGTACATTCCGTTACGTGTCAAAATCAAATTTCAATAAATTATAGTCAAATTTCGACTACTTGGCGATTTCTTGTACTCATAATTCAACAACCCGCAATTGAGGTGAAATATACCCAATGAACGGGACTTATGTTTTAGAAATATATTAACACTAATGATATTTTAAAGTGCAATACGATTTTTATTGGATGATGAATATGATCTCAACAAAAAATATTTCCTAGCATATGAGTAAATTAAAAACAACCAATCCTACTCTATCTATCCTTAACATAGAGTTATACCTTTAAAATGTTTACTCTTAAACTCCATAATCAGAGGGTGGCGAGGGAGGACCGTGGGATTCTCATTCTCCTCAGTAATTAGGTAGAACGGTAAAACTACCCCACGGAATTTAACGGATCACCCTGTCAACATTAGCACTGTAATCCTGTTACGACATGACATATTATATGTGGCTTTTATTCTTTTCTAAATACATACATACTCTTGCCTTTTTTTAAATACCTAGTTCAATTTTAGTTTCATTTCATAAGTTATTGACACATGGTAGTTATTTTTTATTAAATAACAAGTGTCGTCACAGTAGGCAAACCAATTTGTTTTTTTATAATATTGTTTCGGTAAAACACTAGTTTTCAACCAAACGCCTCTTACACAGTTACAATCAACAAAATGGACCACTCCGACATTATTGAATCGCCGTTTTACCTCTTGACGTCTTTGTGTTGAGTCCTCGATAGCAATTCTTTTATTGCACTTTTAGCTACAATCGTCTTTGTGATTTATTTAACACAGTTTTCTTTTGTTGCAGGCGACAAAATCAAAACGAAAACACGGCGACGGCGTTTCAATGATATAATGGAAAACCAATTTTAATATGGAAGCAGCGCTACCACATTTTCATCGACTCACCACTTCGCGATTCTACCAACAATATGCTGCGCCACAGATCCGCGTATCTAATAATTACCTTCATGACCTCATCCCTCAACAGCAGCCTACTCTTCTTCAACAATACTTAGCGTACTACCACGAACCTTTAGTACCCCTTGATTTGTCCCTCAAAGCTACATCACCCATCACCCCTCCTTGTACTCCCCCACCCTCTCATAAAAGAAAAGCTCCCGAAGAAACAAAAACTGACAAGTCACCCAAAATATTCCGACATTTCGAAGAAACAGACGCTACGGATGAAATTGAAAATCAACCTGAAAAAAGAAAGTCTGAAGACGAAAATTCTAATGACAGCGAGAGCCCGGAAGCAAAAAAACTAAAGTTTACAAAACAATTCTTTGAGGAACTTCAGACCTGCTTGCCCAATGAAACTGAAACTTCATCTAAAAGCGAAAGGAGTTCGCCTGATATCGTCGTAGTGAGAGATGTGGAGGAACGACCCAAAAAATCACCAAAACCCCCTCAACCACTGAAAAAGAGTAAAGCTGTTAGAAGATTGATGTTTGATGAGGATAAAACTTCTCCTGTTTCTGGTACTATAATAAGAGACCTTGCTGAAGATGAGACATTAGTAGTTCGAAAGGTAAGATTTGTCCTTATGATTTTTATTTATATTAAATGCTTGAACTGACTAGAAGCAAGCATTGTTTTAATTCGTGGTCTACTTTAATACTAAAGTAATTTGTTTTTCTTCAGTTATTTGGTTGTAAATATTTTACAAAATTTTAGCAAATAATACAATAGGTACCTTATATTGGAAATAAACCGTAAGTTTCGCAGGAACTTCTAATTAGAGGTTCTTACCGTAGCATTACAGTAGAGCGGGGTGACTTTCCTTATCGCTCCCACAATTAAACGCTATGAAATCGCTCCGTGTGTTGTGTTTTCCGCTAATAACAGTTGTAAGGGCTAACCGTAGCACCGCTGTAGAGGGTGGGCTTAAACATTAACTGTGAAATAAATTGCCATTTCTTGATTTCTCTCCATTATTACCTTCATTGTGCATTATTTTCAAATAATGGTGTCGAAGGTGACGAAGGATACATTCAAGAGCATTTAATTATATTAGTTTATTTCTCAGATAACGTACCTTGGAGTTGATTGATAAGATTTAAAATAAAATGTGAGATTAGAGTTGTAATATTTTTTATCACGCTTAAAACATTTGAAATATAAATCATTCGCAAATCAGGTGACTTATCCCAAGAATGATGGATGCAATGTTAGTAACTGTAGATTAACGCCTGAAATTAATAACCGGTCTGCAGATATGGATTGAGATTGATACTTTTTGATTGCAAAATACTTTAAATAACTCTATATACTCGTAATTTCTTTGAAATAATAAATCTGATCTAAACATCGGGTATTAATTTCTAATCTAACATAATGAAATACAGGTTTTACTAAAGATAATTTGTTCATAGGGTGACATTGACCCGGCATTTAACGTGGTGGAGGTTACGGAAGAGGCAAAAGCTTTGATCGCGACTATAGAGAACCGCCTCGGCCGGTACATCTGCAGACTGTGTCGCCGACTGTACAGCGATGCGTTCGCGCTGGCTCAACACAGATGTTCCAGGATCGTCCATATTGAATATCGATGCCCGGAGTGTGATAAGGTAAGAAAACAAATTCTATATATTAATAAGCTATATGCTCAGCACTTAACTCTCAACGATAATGGCTAATTGATAAAATAAAAATGGGTCCCATCACCCTTTTAAATTTATCATTCGATCTTGTTATCTCATTTCAATTATTAATTCGTTACGATGGGACAAAAAACTCTCCACAACAATATAGTGTGGGAATCGTTGATATCGAGGGTGGCGATTGTAAACACTTGTCCCATTTCCATGGGAAGCGGGGCTGTGGCAAAATATTTGTACACCTTAATTGATACATGATGTGATGCGTGACGGCGATCGTTATCTCGATTGATGGCATCATTTATGATCAGGCATTTCATTTACCAACACTAGAAAACGCCAAGTTGAAAATGGATTATTCGACTATAAGTTATTTAAATTTGAATTTGACACGTAACGTTGATGTCATTTTTATTTAAAAATATTAGTATTCGTGCTTCTCTATATAAACTCTAATTGTACCAAGTTTCAAGCTGGTCCTGTTCAGCAAATTGTACCCAAAAAACGACAACTATGTAAGCAGAGTGAAACTATGATGATACGCTTATGAATCAATCGTAATAGTCGACTCAGCCTCCTGGTCAATTTATAAGTGGTTTAGAGTCACAATCATATTTTAAAATAGGATCGTCTTTCGGTGGCCGTAAGTAAATACCTAGCTATATCAGAGGTAAGACTATTTATTTGGCAAATAGACGTTTCCCAAAACCCCCAAAACTCACTGAATCCATCCTTCGTACCCGTAGTACAGAAAAATTATTTCTTCACAGCGGAATAAGACTTAGGACCTCGCACATAATTCACCAGGTACACTGTTGCTACCACCTGTAATAATCAACTAATTGATACATTATGTGATGCGTGACGGTGATCGTTATTGATGGCTTCATTAAAAATTCATGAACAATTATTTCCTTCAAAACAATTTAAAAACAAACCGCGTGTCACGCTTTAGCTTAGAGATTTGATAACTAGATGCGATCTATTGTGTTATACAACTTAACTAACTAACTTCACTCTACCTGCGACTTCGTAATCTGTACGAATGTGTAATACAAGTATACCTACATTATAGAATATCTATTTCCCGTGGTGTTTGTCTCTAGCTACATACATATTTAAAACTAAAATCAATCTCAACTTAAATCAAAAGATATAATAACTTATTCCACGATAAGGCCGCAAATAAGGTGTCAACTAACTAAATTCGTAAGTTTTATGAATTCTTTACAATCATGTAACAAATTAGTGCAGAAATTATTGTAAGGAAGTTCTGATATGGTAGAGCGTGAGATCTTACATTGAATACACATCAAACTTGGGTCGAGTGAAGGCTGATAAATATTATCATTTTTATAGATCAATTATTATTGAATTTGTGGAAGCCCCTTTTAATCCTGGCTTTACAAAAACCTAGTTTTGACATAATTAATTTAGGTCAGATCAGATCCTCCATAGTGTTATTTTTTCTATTTGTTTCTTATTTGCTTCTTTTTCTTCCTTCTTAGGTGTTCAACTGTCCCGCAAACCTGGCATCCCATCGTCGCTGGCACAAGCCCCGCGTGCCCGGAGCGACGAAGCGCCGTGATCCCCCATCAGCAGACCCTGGACGGTTCCCTTGCCAGCACTGTGGGAAGCTATTCAGACGACAGGCGTACTTGAGGAAGCATTTGGTGGCACATGAACAACCAGAAGCTGAAGTGGAGAAGGAACCGTCGGCTTTCAGACAGGTTCAAGTGGAATATCCGAGCTATCAGCAGGTGAGAACTCTTGCTGTACAGTGTATAGTGTAGATGAAAGGAATGACAGGCGTTTTTAAGTAGGTACATACATAAGTAGGATTTGGCGATTTATCGGTGATGATTGTCGTGGGCTAATGTCACATATCATTCGGGGACGGAGTCTCATGGAAAATGGAACGTGCAATTTTTCAAAATTAAAACACTAAAAATACGCATTTTTATGGAAAAAGTTTTTGCCGAGCGAAACCTCTATGTGTCGGTGAGATTTGATTCGACCTCCCCCTTAATGATTCTCCTAATAAAAGGACGCGAACGCCCCTAAAATTAGAATAATTTGATAAGGTTTCATACTTTACAACTCCATCCTAATCAAAGATTTCGTCAACAGGAGGCGATCCGCGACAACAATTTCAACAGCTTCTGGAACAAGATTCCGCTGCCGCCGCAGGACTTGGCGTGGGATGACGTCAGAGGTCGCGCTTCGCCCTGCTCCTCCGAGGACTCACGGAGTCTTGACGTCACGGGATCCGAGGACGAGGGCGGGGGCGTTGGGGATGGCTGACGACGCGTTCTGCGGCCAGTGCCGCGGTTCCCCTACCCTGCCAGCTCTTTGTATACATACCCGAATCCCTACGGACAGGACAACTCACATCTGTACTTCTCATGAGCATCGTTAAGATTGACAGGTGATATGAGATAGTTAAACTTCCCTTTTCTCTCGGTCCTAACCCACTATATTATAAGGAGTTCAAAAGCGTTCTATTTGTAGCCTCCTGGAGCCCCTGGTCCTATACGGATTAGTAGTTACGTTCAGTATATTTTCAACATTTAGCCTCAAGTACGAAATGTATTTGAATTGTACATTATAGTTCAACAAAGAAATAAATCAACGTCTTGCTCGTTTGTAGAGTATTTACTAAATCCGTACGTAACAAATAATACAATTTTTATTCAATTCTTGTTTCGTTACCTCTATCGGAGTACTAAAAGCTGGCAGTATTGGTTATAGTCGTTGATAGTTTTTGCCTAAATTGTAAGTATTGTTGCACTTAAATATTCTAGTTTGTAGTCTTAGTATGCACATTTATCTTGTATAGTCTAGTATCGCCTTAAATAAATAAGTTCGTATTTAAATGTAAATAGGTGTGTGATGTACATATCAGTCTCCTACAGCATCATTCCAAATTAAGAAAAGTGTCAAACACTTTTCGTGAGTATTTTAGATTAGAATAGTTACAATATCGTTTAGTTATCTAGTTCTACCTTAACGTAATTTTAGGTTTTATGTACAAAATATTTCAGTATTTTGAAAGACATTAAGAACGAAATTTTACTATTAAACAAAAATACCAGATATCTTTTTTATTACTGTAAATGTTTACAAATCAATGTGTAGGTACCTACTTACTTTACCGTTACCCTTTAACGGCCGCACTCAGAGACTCAGAGACTCGTATTGATATAAGTGTCATCCTTATTTTCATAATGAACCATTAAAGTTAATGAATGTCTGAGACTGTAAGAGAGTTAGTAACAAACAACTACAAAAGTTAACCTATCTGTACCGTGAGCATTGATACTATCGTCATATCGACAAAGTATTCGTATAGTAAACGTCGGTCATTAGTATGTCATTTGTCAGTCTGTCTTGATATTTTCTCATACCAATTGCAGCTCTATAAGAATACTATACGAAACTGCGTAAGTTCATGTTCGAGGCACTGAAATCCAGCACATAGGTAGGTACTTTACAAACTTAAGTACTTGGTAAATTACCACAGTTGCATTTGATTTAATAGCATTTAAAGCAAATACCTTCGAAGCATATACGTAGTTAAACGATCTAGGCATAGGACAATTCGTTCGCTCAAGTGAAGGGTCACCACAATCGATGGCGTGCATATTTTTAGATGCACCGTCGACTCGCAATCATCTCATAATTCTTTCAAAGCTGATCCACATTGGAATTGAGGTTTCCCGGTAAATCGTTACTTCTTTGAGCATATATTGGTACCGTAGTGTGGAATTTCTTCCCTTGTAATTTCTCATTATAGATGTAGTTAAAAAAACATATAGTAAACGAACGATCTAGTCTAAGTTAGTAGTACGACAGTTAAATAATATATCGGACGTATACTTTCAACCTCTTACAAATACAGTCAATTCCTCAATCAAAATTTAATCATAGTTGCTTGCAGTGTAATAAAGTTGGTGTCTATTGCATAAACTAACGATACAGTTCTGCATTCTATAAAATGTAAAAAGACCTTTTATTTATTGTAACCAATAACTTTACGATACAATGTTTTAAACTTACTGAACTATATTAATTTTACTAGACATAATTTATAGTCACATAAAATTATAACGATTCTAGTCATATACCTATGTTAGTCATTTTGAAAATTTGTTAAAAATCTATTGTTAAGTAGGGAATAAAATTTTATTTGATCTCAAAATTTTAAAAATCTAGTCAAAATTAGAAAAGTCACAATTTAATTTTAATAACAAAATGGTCATTGCTTCGTAGTTATTACTTTATTAGTCTTATCTCAATAAATTAGTATGTTTTAAAAAAATACTAAAAATATGAAAAAATCTAGTCACTCTAGTCAAAATCATTTAAATAAAAATAAAAGGAACAAAATATTTATACATTAATAAGATTTCGTTGAAAATTATGATCTCAGTTTCAATTTTTAATTATTCATTATAAATTGGCATTAATTTTGAATTAATATCATTTTTATAATGTTGCCGAAAATATCTAGTCTTACATAATTATAAGTTCAAATTGCGATATTTTTTTATACATTAAGATTTAATTCTAGTCAGAAAAATTATCTAGTCGCTTAAAGTAGAAAGTTAAGTTAAAAAAGATCTCTACTAAAATTTCTAGTCATACCGGAATTTTTATTATAAGTTTAATCTTTTACTAGTAATCTATCTAGTCATTAAAAACAATTTAGTGCTAAAAATAAATCTAGTCAAAAGATTGAAAATTTAACCATTACCATAAAAGATATATATGCGTAAAATTAACCTGTTTTTATAATATCTATCAATAACGTAATTTAAATAGTCGTCAATCTAGTCAAACGTTTAAAATAAAAATCACTATTGAGTATTGATCTACTATGCGTATTGTTGTGGTAAAAGACTTCCGATTTTCATTCGCGTTGTGAACAAATTAGTACCTAAATCATTGTACGAATGATAAGATAAATTTTATCATCATCATCATTAGGTTTATCGCATAGTTAACCAACTAGTAGTTAAGATACATTGATTGTGGTGACTCCTAATTTCGATTCATACAAATTTAACCTAAAAATTTAAACATTACCTTTGTTTTGTACATATCAAACCATTTTAATTAAGATAATAATTTAATCAAAGTATCTAAATTTAATCATTATATTATTTATGAAGTAGAGATAGGTATATAATATAAGAGATATTATGTATTAAATATGTAAAAGGTCTCTATCGAGTGGAATCTAGTCAGTGTGTTCTTAGAAACGCGTTCCAAAGAAATGTATATAAATAAATAAACGCTATTTGTATAGATGTATTTACTAGTAAATTATTATTTATCAAAATTGAATTAAAAATATTTTATACAATTTTATTTACATTTTGAACGATATAATTTATCAATGAAACTCTTACATATTACAAAAAATGTATTTAAAATCCTATTTAAAACTTAGTCTTGTATTGAAAATAGTTTAATTTGTGTGCCGATAACATATAACTGTATATTATATGGATATCTCTATGAACATTATACTGCTTGCATATCTTGCAATGTTCGTAGGTCCCTACTTTAAATTGCTTAAATTAAAATTTTACAATATTTTTAGTTTAATTAATCGATATTTTTTTAATAAAGTTAGTAAATAATATAAGTAAAAAGTAGCTCCAAGTAATAAACGAGTAAGGTATACACCGTATATAGATAGATAACAGAAAAAAAACATTGTGCGTTGAAAGTGATAAAATTATTCTGACTCTTAATGAAAATACAATATTAATAATAGAAATTCAAGCATGTGATTTGTAAGTAAGGTAAAAATTTAAATTATTACCTTTACCTTTACTCGTAAGCGTAGTGTATGCTTATCAACTTGTAATTTTTCTTGTGAAAAAAGCTCTGTAAATAAAATGAACTTAGTAGTTATAAGTAATCGTAATGTAATCATAATTATATCAACTTAAAAATTTTTTATGTTTGTATTTAATTTACGATTAATTTACGATAAGCATTTAGTTTTCGAGTATTAATAAATATTCGAGAAGTTTATGAATATTTTATGTATTCAATGAGCCAAATATAAAGTACAATAATGTCTGTTGTTATTCTAAAATAGTTTTTGAATCGAATTCATGTACTTTGTTGGTACAAGTGCATACGGGAAGATTTGCTTTTTTCTGTAAGCCCTAGTACTGAAAAATAACTGCGATCTCAAGTATGACACTTTAAAGGATATTTAGTCCCTCTTTCATGTTTGACTTCTTATTATTGATACTGGCCTAAAATGTCATCAATAAAACCTTAACCTAAAATAAATATTCACTTTATAAAATTTCATTACCTGGTATATTTTTTGTAAAATACATTTTTTATTTATTAGGTATGTCACATTTTTGTACACAGTTTGAAAAAAGCTTATCGTTTAGTTACATTTGTATTATTTTATTAATAAATTAAAGTACTAAGAATGTAGAGTGTTAAGTGTTTGTTCACGAAAATTAAATTAGTAAAGTCGCACCGTTAATAATAAATTAATATAATAGTAAACATACTTATTTATTAAAGAATTATTAGGTCTTTTAAGGCAATGTACCTATGTATGTAGATTCGATATTTAATAGAATTGTAGTTTCATTCAATGTGAAATTAAAGTATTGAAATTAAATCTGGTGTTTTCTTTCCTCATGTTCTTTGGTCAAAATATTGTTAACAATTTTTTTGTGCCCAGCAGCATTATACGTTAATATATTTTTTATTTCAAAAAATCTCTCTCTTTTATCTCTCTTTATCTCTTAATCCGCCTTAAAGCAGCATGTTCTACGGGGAGGTGTGCGGTTGGACTAGATACTTAATTTGAGGCGAACATCGTTCGTCTTCATGAATAGCAACGCACGCATCATATGAAGTCAGATAGGATTTCTATTTGAAGTTGGACGTGGCTGCAGTGATTTAATAACATAGGTACCTACATGTTTTCTAGTCACAGGATAAATTAGTATCTCTATTTTTTACAAATGCATTCAGTGACCAGGTGGTCGGCGGTTAGTCACATCGTTTCTATAAAAACTAATTGCAAGTCCAATCAAAGTTGCGTGCTAACCACGAGTAATGGGTACTGCTATTGAATAATCATAACGTAGTATTCTTTCTGAGAATTGTTGATCACCTTGTACGCGTTTGATTTTACAGATAGTTTTGAGATATTTAAAGGATTACAGGTCATACTTAACGTTTTGCTCCGTGGATCCATATAGATCCACAAAAGCTCTTTGGGTGCTCAGTAAAAATATCTGTAAGTTATTGTTAAGAAAATTACTTAAGGTTAAGGGGTTAGTGGTTGTGAATATTATTTTTCTAAGCCTTCATCAAGGTTCACTGCATTCAAACATAACATACGGGATATTTACTGCGATGATTACTTCGCTGAAATATCCGAACATCGAAATCGAGAAATCCTCGCTTGCTCGCTTTAAAGTGGAGTTTAGCGCGATGATTGCCATTGCATTTTATAAGATACGTACGTTCTATTCATAATTTATCATTGGTTTGTTAAGTTAATTTAGGTTGTTAAGTTAATTTACCTCACTAGGACAGACCAGAACAGATACAGAACTTACGGTACCCTGTATATATCTCAGGTCCGTAAAATCTGTTTTTGTGCAGGAAACCATAGTGTTGTCTATTGATTGTCAGAACGGAAAAGCACGATTTTAAAGTCCTTATACTTGTATGCTAACATTCTTACATAAGTAATTTCATTTATGGCTCAATTTAATCTATGAAGGCACAATGTAGGCAGATTATTATTGTAAGTCCATTATCATGAAGTTTTTATGCAAAGCTCCTCTATTTATACAAATAAGAAGCTTGTTTGTTGATCTGATATCATTTAAATTTTCCCATCACATTATTTCGACTTACGGTTAAGAATGGAAGGTACAGTATCTTTTAAGCATTCTGAATGAAGCGCCCTCTATCCTAAAATAGTGAAATTAAATACAACCAGAGGGTTCTGTTCGAAACAATCCCTATAGTAAGGGTTGTTACAAAGTCCTACAAACGTAGTATGCACGTTTGCCGGTAGATAGTGTTGTTCGTACTGTAGCGATTATAGTTCGGTTACTATGAGATGGTCCCCTGACACTTGCGACGGATGATAAGCAGGTGACCAGATTATAGATGCACCATAAAAACTTGTAGAATAGCTTACTGTAATATACGATCGCAAAATCATGTATATACATAGATCTAGCTGGCGAATAATGGAATTTAGACAAGCCTTAAAGAATTTTAAAGGAAGATGATTTTTTTGCAAAATAAGTGTTTTGAATTGAATTTAGCGTTTAAGAAAAAAAAATAAGCTACTAGCTAACACTGTGCGGAGTCCGACCAGTCATCCCACCGACTTAAAGCGGTACGTTTCAGCTGTGAAAGTGTACAGTTGCCGGAGACTTTGTTTGAGGCGATGATCTTAAGCGCGGGGGGCGCGCTAGGCTGCCTGGCTGCGGCAGCCGAAATATTGGATCTGCCAATTACACTAGCCATTGTGATTGTGTACATCGTGCGCAGCCTCGGCCAGGCTGCCTGTGCGCGGAGGGCGTGATCCTCATGAGTAGCAACGGACTCAAATACGATTATAGATAGAATTTCAATCCTGTTTAAGATTGGACGCGGGTTTAACTATATTAGACGTATGCTATCACGGACTTTTTAGATGATTTCTATACTTTTTTCCATCATCAATATATTTCACAGCGCATATAAAAACATTTAATGGTCACTTACTTAAAATCATTACGGCGCGCGACGTATGCTATTACGGACTTTTAAAATGTTTTCTATTTTTTCCCATCATCAATATTATTCACAGCGCATATAAATAATTGTGAAGGTCACTTACTTTACTTACTGTCAAGTAAGTGACCTTTGTCATTTAGATTTACCACACAAAAATAAAACTGTGCAATTCATAGAATCAGGGGTATCTTTAAACGGTAATTTGCTGGAAGTGGTACTCTCCTGCGACAACTTCTCACAAAAATTTAACCGTAACTCGAAGTAAAAACAAAGTTCAACAATTCCTAAGCTCTACTATGTTTACTACGCACTAAACGACCATAACAATGGTGGTTATAATTTCCGATGGCTCGATTGCCTGATGCAATTATGCAATTCATTCTCTTATAACCAATCACTGTAGTGAACAATCTTCAGTTAGTAGACATCGCGTACCGGTTAATATACAATGAAATATTTGATTGTAGCTTGTGTTGTTTTTACATT
Organism: Erynnis tages; assembly: GCA_905147235.1. Classification (NCBI taxonomy): domain Eukaryota; kingdom Metazoa; phylum Arthropoda; class Insecta; order Lepidoptera; family Hesperiidae; genus Erynnis; species Erynnis tages. The sequence goes on from LR990087.1 coordinate 5,429,766, forward strand.
TTTTCACGAAATAGAGCCCTACGTCGTAGTAGCGTCTACGAAAGATGTCGAAGTTACGACAGTGTCACAAAAGGCCCTCGGTAACTCTACGGAAACAAAAATTGATGGACAAAGCAATTCGAAATATTTAACGGGAAAAGACAATTATATTTATTTGGATGATGTGATTTTTATACTGAAGCATCAGAATTGGACGGCAGAAGAGAAACCGTGTTTGGATCAAACTCTGCGATTGCTCTACAATTTGCAGAACTCTACTTTATGGGCAGTGTGGGGTATGTTTTGATGTGCTTTTAATATGTCGATGTAATTTTTAATGATACCTATACAAATGATTGAAGTACCTGTGAAATTCACCAGCAATGCACCAATCTACCAAAATGTGAAGCCTGTCGAATGCATTAAATATGATTCCTACACATTATATCTCACCCTTAAAATGAATATGTTCATTTTAACAGTAATAATATAATCACCTCTTAACATCGCTGTGATAATAATTTCAGATAAGAGTTTTCTCTTCTTTATGAATTAATCATTATAGACTGATTTTAACGGTCGGGTTTTAATATTTTAAATTTTTTATACTTCATTTATTTGAATTCTATATGAATATTTCCCACAACGGCTGTGTTAAATTTATATATATGATGTTTTTTTACTTTAGACGAAAATCTACGAGTAGGTAATGAATTAATGAATGCAGAGGGTATAAAAGTTAGTCATGCACACAACACGAGTGAGTGCTTGTGTTTGTAAATAAAAAAATACAATATACGGGCCTTTAATTAAAGTTAGGGCCCAAATCATCAGGTTCACTCTCATAAACAATACGTTACCCACAGAATGGGATTCCACGTCATCTGAGCCGGAAGGTATTTTGTTCGGTAACCGATATCAACTCGGCAATTTCGATGAGTGCATGAGTGCGCCCTGGTACGAAACGAACCCAGACCTGCGGACCCAGTACTGCCTGGCCGAGATTGTACTGGAGCGAACAGACACGAAGAAGAAGAAACATCAGGACCCATACAATCCGTATGATTCTGCCTTAAACTATATCCAGGTAAAATAGATGAGTGATTTTTACGTATTGGAACTGAGTAGTACGGGTATGCAGGCGGTCACTGACGTCACTGCAGCACGTGGCCCATGGATAATGGTAAAGGAAAACATCGTTAGGAAACCTGCATGTCTGAGGGTTCTTCATAACGACCTCTAAGGCATGTGAAGTCAACCAAACAGAACTAGACCAGCGCGCAGGCCATTGGTTTTCATCCTTCTTATTGTCAGAAGACACGCGACCCTGCAATGGGTCAATAACTCAAAACATGCTAAAGCAATTATGCAAAATGACTTCTGAAAACCAGTCAGCTTATTCGAAAACAAGCCGGTTGAGGGTTAGTTCTGACAAAATTCTTTCTTTTTCTTTCTCTTTTAGACTCGCACGAAGTTCCAGCGACCGTTGAATAGAGTAACATGGGGAGCTTGCGTGCCTGTGAGCTGCTCGTCTACGTCCGTGGTACGCTTGTTGGAGATCATGCTGGCTCGCAGCTATGTGGGCGCAGCGGGCCTCCGAGCTAACATCTCGGTGACCGAAGAGTGCCAGAAGGTGGACCAGCCGAGAGAGTTCAATGGCCTGTTTTTTGCGTTTCTGTGAGTGAGTCTGTTTATTCGGTAAAGGTGTGGATGTCTGATAAACCTTTTTGACATGACCGTTTTTGGCTAGTTTCATTAAGATGCGTGTCCACTGATGCGCAGCTAGGCGGAATGGACCGTAGCGGCCCGTTAATTGGCCAATCACAGTGCTTGTAATGTTAACTTTGAGTCAGTGGAAACTGTGCGATTGACACGTGCCATACACGGTGCGCTCCTCAGCTCCTCTCCAGTCCGACCACCTCGTGTCAAACTCACACTCCTATTCCAACTTTAACATCCTAGCGTTTCTAGTTTTAACCAATTTTTTTACCAAAATGATCAAAGATGATCTATTTTGTCACTATCATCAAAGAGATCCTCTCTTTTTAACGGTAAAAGGGACATGGTAAATAATAAATTAAGTAACGCAACGGTAAAGGACTTCCTATATCGAGGATGCCATGGACACATATAATAATCAAAATAAATTACCAGTAAAACACACTCGCAAAATTACGCGTGTGGCGCAGAACATCGAATAACTTTTAAATTAAACTTGAAGTAAACATAAGAGCACTAAATAAGAAAATGAAAATGGCATCGACACTAAAAATGTTTTCTGTCTTACAGAGGTACAATGGGAAGTTTGCTTCTGATCGTTTTAATATGCACGTATTTAAATATCAAAGTGAAAAAGAAAGGATATGAATCATTTATAGGTGAGTTACTTTACATTTAAAATGAATGATTAATTGGTAACTAAATGGTCTGCATTGACCCTTTAATAACAGATGGCCTGTAAACTTACATAAAATTGTTCCATTATAAAATGTTTCTGTATTATAAATTTTCGTATATTACCGTATCATTTCACTTAAACTTTAAATCGATAAAAATTCATGAAGATGTCTTTGTTTTCAAACCCAAACCCAAAGCCACATACAAATAATAATACTTATACTTTAGCCATACTGTTTTTGTACTTTTCACTTACTTTGTCTTTTAATGATTTATTTACATCAAAAAACCTCGATCCCAATAAAAAGAACTTAAGTAGGTATATTTTATTATTATTGTGGTAAATTAATTCCTTATCAAGTTTTAAAATTAATAAAATATATTTTTTTGAGAGAGAGCATGATAGATAACTTTATTATTTCTCATATACGAGTAAGTCAAAAGGTTCTTAAATTACAACTATCCATTTTAGGCAGAGATATAATCCAATCATGCTGCTGATAGAAAACTTTTATACTTATTTATAAAACAAATCAAAATGTTGCTAAATTAAAATTATCCATTTTAGGCAGAGATGTAATCCGAGCATGCTGTATGATAGAAAACTTCAAGGATTTGTTCAAAGTGCAGAAGGATGGGGTGGAAGTGTTGTATGGAGTTCGTTTCCTCTCCATGTGCGTAGTGGTCATTGGTCACCAGTACGGGATGTTCAATGGAGGCCCAGTGACCAATGGATTTAATGTGGATCGGGTTTGTATAGTTTTTATAACAGTGAAGAATCAAACCAAAGAGTTTTTTTTCAATAGTAATTGTTTAAAATTGTGCAAACGGGCATGGGGCCACCTGATAGTGACAGTAGTGGTCCCTACAGACCACGGACTCCCACATCCAACTTCAAATAGAGAAGAAAGCCTAAAGGTCCTGAGCTGGTGCTTTGCTACTCATGAGAAAATGTTAGCCTCAAAAAAGTATCTCCACCAATATATCCCTAGCTAGGTGTACTAACACGCCCACGTAATAATAACCTGCAGTTTACTACCAGCACAGAATAATAATAGTATATTTGTGCTACCAATAAAAATCATGCCCAAAATTTTAAAAAAGAGTAGTTAGAAAAGACTTTCAGTCAATGTGAATTTGATTTATATACTCAGGTGTTTCACAGGAAGCCATGACAGTACTGGGGATGCTGTTTCTCCACGATGACATCGTTGTGGATTCCTTCTTCTTCCTCTCTGGGTTTCTAGCCGCAAGAGGAATCGTAAGCCTCAAACGGCTCCCAAACTTCTTCGTTCTATTTCTAAGACGATATGTCAGGTAAGACAACATTTCTTATTGGAACATCAAATTATTTCTTCGAGGTACGACTTTGAAATATGAAAATCTGTTACTAACGGTAGGATCATAATATCTTTAAATGCAACACCAAAGGGGTCGCTTGGGCCGGCTTTGAAGGCATGCTCTTTTTACGCATGGTTTCAAGATCTCCGTGTCATAAGTCCCGTAGAAACACCTCTGATGATGCAAGCAGCTATGAAACAACCAACTTACTGTTTTAAAGTAGTTTCTAACTCAAATATTTTCCATGAGGACATACAAATTATACTTATTTCATTTTTCAGATTGATGGTTGCCTACGCAGTGATTATATTTTTCGTCGTCAGCGTATATCCGTACATGGGAAATGGGCCACTGTGGGACAGAGCTGTGAAAGGCGACAGGGATCCTTGCTTGGAGAACTGGTGGCTCAGTTTGCTCATGTTGAGCAATTACGTTAACAGTGACAACATGGTGAGTCATCCATCCTTATATTTCTCTGTTTTAACTTAGTAATATAGAAATATTTATCTTTATGTTATATTGATATATATTTAGGTTGCCTATGTCCAGCAATGAAATTTAGAAATTTGATTAAAAAAGCAAAATTTAATGTTAATTATTAAATTCTCTTGAGCCTCGGCTTGCATAAATCTACTTTAGTTTATCAACAAACAAAGACAGATATCGTATTCTTAAAGTCTCGAAGCAATGTCTTCTACTACTCCGTAGCTTAGGAAATCTTCAAGCAATTAGTCGAGAAAAAACTAAATAAAATAATTATTATGACGTTATTTTTGCTCCCTCCTTAGAAGTTCATTGTTCAATCAAACAGGTTCCAAGTACTATTTCAATGAATCATGCAAGATGATGCGTTTAACAACAAAAGACTAAAACAGTCGCCTCCAAAAGGTCTTGCTAGTATTCATTTCCAACGAAGTTGTACCTTGTCTGATGACAAATTGAGAATGCTAGCTTCTGGACAGGATTATACTAATTTGTTAAGCATGTATCACCGTAATACCTCCGGTCAAACCATTCCGGTCACCTGGCAAGCTAATAACAGTAATTTTAAGCTGAACGTGTCGAAAGATCGTTGGTCAGCGTATCATTAATCATCAATTACAATTGTGATAATTGCTAACATTGTTCTCATTCCAGTGTTTAATCATCAGCTGGTATATACCCTGCGACTTCCACTTTTTCGTAATCACCATTCTTTTGTATTGGCTGTACAAGAGACTTCCTGGCTTCGGCTCCGTTTGTGTGGCCATCGTGACAATAGCTGCTGTAATCGTTCCGGGCGTCGTTAATTATGTTTACAAACTGCCAGCAATACAACTATTTACGTATGAGTAAGCTATAAACTAAATGTGATTTTTTGTTTTTATTTTAAGTTTAAATAATTTTTTCAGCATTTAAGTCCTGAGGATTATCAACGCATTCAGTTACTACATATCCGATTAATCCGTTTGAGGTTTAGCATAGTTGTCAAAGGGCTGAACATCTAACCCAATTCTTAATATAGTTTCCGTCTTGTTCATTGATAGTTTTACTTCACTTCGTGAGAAACTCAATTTTTCCATCGCTGTCGTGTTTCAATTGATGATCCACAACAAGATTATGCTTGTAAATGAGTTACGTCATTTTTAATAACGCCACTATTAATTGTATAATTGGTTTACGGTAAACATTGTATGTGATTAATCGGTGTTATGCAAATATTTAGTCTTTGGTATACTTACTTAATGTACCTAGTACACTATATCCGTAAAAGCTACACAATAAGACATTGTTTATTTATTTAAAATTAAATGGTAGTACAAGGGATTAATTTAATACTTATTGGCAATTTCTGCCAGTCAACTCTGGTTGATGGTGAAAATGGTAAGGTAAAATTGGCAGGTAAAATTAAAAGAAAATGTAATAATTTACTTTAAGCGTTGTTTTCTGTCTGATGTGAATCAAGTAAACATAGATCCGTCTTGGCTTGATTTTTTTTTTATTTCGAACTCATTTTATAACGGTTGCATGATAATAATCAATCGCTTTTAATTTATTGTGTACAATTTGTTATATACGAGTACTAGGGATAAATTCTAATTATGATTATGCCTAAGGCCTAGTTATTTACCGTGTTTTTTATGGAATAAAAAAATTCCATGCTTTGTAGAACTATTGGGTTATATTAGACTTTTAACCACTACAACTGGGATGGAACTCACCCGTACATCTCGTGTAAGAGACCGAATTCTCAGCTATTAGGTACAGCTTTTCGCATCGAGTCATTATATTCTGGAACGTATAAATTTAATACGTATTATGGAACGTACAGTTAAATATAGAAATATGTGACTTTAGTCTTAAGATAGTTTTTGGTAATGTATAAATCGAGTAGAATAAGTTGTAATAAAATTAAAACAAATGTACACACACAAATTGGGGACGACGCTGCCTTCTGCAACACATTCTTAACAACACCAGGAGGTAGAGATCTCATCAGAAACACACCTTTATTTTTTCGAAGTGTTGTTTATTTGTTAAAAGACTTATAAATATTTGTTTATTTGTATAATTTGCAGGTTTCTAACAAACCCTAGAAGTCAGACGCAGTTTCACATATCGTACATAAAAAGCCACAACCGGTACGCGTCTTACCTCATAGGATTCTTTGGCGGTTACTACTACACAACGCGAAGCGCAGCCGGCACATTGGGAAGAATTCCATGGGTGAGAATTTATTTATTTAAAGTTTACCCTGCAATATCATGTGTGTTATAAATAATACGTCACGTCTTGACATCTAACGCCTGAGGTGCTTAAAGTCAAAAGTGTTTGATCAATATGTATGACGATCATGCCATACGCCTTTCACTGTATCCATAAGTTTCAAGGGAGATATACGAGTAATGTAGCAAGCATTTGACTGGAACACAAGCCACTTTCTATGTTAAATTAATATTGGATTGCATTTCATTTGACACATAAGAAGTATAGTACATTTTCTAATAATATATTCCGACTATCCCACAATACGTTTTTGTTATTATTAAAATTATACATAAAGGTAACTTAAAAGCAACACACATTTTTTACTATTCCAGAAATGGTCAGTCCTCGGAGCATATGCCAGCATTGCGGGGATGTTGCTAATCATGCTGTCGGGGCCAGCGCTCGTTATGGCTGGCTACGGTGTGGTGGTCGATGCCATATATGCTGCTCTCAATCGGCCGTTGTGGACCTTCAGCCTTGCGTTGATGGTGTTCTGCTGCTCTTTGGGAAAAGTCCGTAAGTGATGCTTTGAACCCAATAGACAGTCTTCATCTCGTCATGTCTTCAAAGGATGGGACAAGTACCAACAAAAGTTACATCCTAAATATGGGCAGTTGAAGCAGTTATTAACGAAACAACAAGATGCAAGGCTTGTATAATCGTAGGTAAACAGAACATTCGATATATTTAAAATACTCCATTCTTCTTAATCTTAACTGAATAGGAAGCAAAGGAAAGCATAATTTTGGCTAAGGAAGATCTCCCACTAAGTTCCTGGGGAGCAGCCGTGGTCCAATCACATCATGACAAAGTTTTGTATAATTGCCAACGATGTAGAAAACATCGATAGCGTGATTCAGGATACCTTGGCGCCATATCCCGTGAAATGGCGGAGTTTCCAAATATGGTAGCTTTGCTGGCCCATATAAGCCCATATTGAAGCATTATTTGACGTAACTTGTTATATTTTCAGCGATAGTGACGAGTTTCATGAGCTGGTACCCATGGGTGCCGTTGAGTCGCCTCGCGTACGGGTTGTATGTGACCCACGCACTGATCATCACGAGGAACGTCCATGTTATCAGGAATCCTCAGCACACAGATCATCTTATACTGGTAGGCTAACTTCCTTAACTATCTTCTTTATCCTACTCTCTTATCTTATAACTTCCATGGCATCCGAGATTCAGGGAGTGGTATATTGGCTAAAAGGCTCTGAGATTTAATTTATTGTGTATTTCGGCCTTATCTATTTTGTTAGTTCAAAATGTGGTCATAAGCGAAGTTTGAACTATCTGTGTAAAAACAAATAAGAATAACGGTGCTGTGTGAGTGTTCTTGTAAAAAGCGATAAAAATACGTGTTGCGCGGATAACGCCACTGCTACACAATGTAATTAGCACACACTTTCCCGTATTTTCCAGATGAACTCTACAGCAGGCGTGGTGTTCTGGGGATGTATCGCTTCGCTTGCGATTTGGCTCCTAGCTGAGGCTCCGATTAATAAGCTACTTTTAGTATGTCTTAAACCAAGGTATATAACAGTTAATAAGGAAAATGCGTGCTAAAGGCAAATTAATCACTCTTTATTATCCATTTTATTATTGCCTGAGATTCTGTAAGATTTGAATCCTACAACTTCTTATTAATTAAAATAAGTTGTGGTCCAGCTTCTATTTCATTATTTTTTGATCAAATCTAAGTTTTATAAAGAAAGTGGAATAAATTTCTTACAGTTGAAGCTGTGAGATAAATTTTCTTTAAGAAATAACTTTTCGATTGGTACATTGCTATACAAAATTCCGATCACTCCCAATAAACTCCGAACAAAAATCTATACTTTTTAATATTTCAATATAAAATATAAGTAAGGGTAAATATTTCTATTTCAGAAAAACGCCCGTGAAAATAAAAGAAAATACGAATACAAACAACGTCATAGCTAATGGATACCGATCCACAACGGCAGCAGAGAATAAAGGATATCTGCCTGAAACTCTATCGACTAGTTATTATTCTTCAAAAATATGATTTTCGTGTGCAATAAAAATAATTTAAATTAATGTATTATAGTATAATAATAGATAAATGTGTTCATGAACTCATTTGTTAGTTTGAAATATGAGATCAATGTTAAAGGTAGAGATCAGGTAGAGCTACTAACGACTGAACATACATAGTTCTGATTTGCAGAAACGACTGATTTTATGAAGATAAATATTATAAATTATTTTTAATTATTTGTAATGATGTTTATTTTCGGTACTCTGAATTAAGAAGAAAAAAAACGCATTTAACATGTGGTTTTCCCTGTACATGGCCGCCTAAGATGTGTTTCTCCAACAAATTCTCAACCAAAATAAAGTACGATTAGTTAAGAGGTATGAAAATGATGATAGGAACCGCTTCTGGTGAAATCCAGTTACTCAATCACCTCTAAAATATCATGTAGAGTTCTAATTATTCATATTCATTTACTGAATAAACTGCCATCTGTTGTCAAAGTAGAGAACTAAAGACGAATGTGTACAACAAGTAGGTAGGCTTTGAATTTGGCGCTGTTTACTTGTGTTTCAAACATACTAGTTCAAAGAATTTGCTATAGATGGAGATAGTTTTTCGTAAAATATTTAATAAAAAAACAGTAAATAAGTTTTCTTCTTATATCATTTAAATGTTGGTATATTTGGTTACGCAATATTTTGCAGTAATCTCTTATCTGAGTCCCATATTTTTACAGGTTCTTCTTACAGGCGGAGATAAATTGCTTAAACAGTGATAAATCTGGCTTATTCATCATTAATTTGCATGTTGCATTGTTGTTCATTTCGATATTAATCCAAATGTAACTTACACATCGTGGGTTTTTTTGGTTAATAGAAATTTTATTGAAGACAGGAATCTTATAATACTTACCTTATTAGTGGCGGCATCTAAGAGTAAAATAATACCATCAAGATCAGCAGACAACTAACCGTATGATGTTAGAATTATTAATAGAATTCATTACAGATAAGCTATGTTAATATTACGATAGAGTTAATTGAATACGTTCCTTAATATTCATAAAAGATCTTAGAGCAATGTTTATTCAAAATAAATAATATTATTTCACGTTGCTGTCACTTGCTAAGCGAAAGCCTACGTAGAGCTTCTCTACATACGTAATAATCTATTATTTCCTCCTTTCCTATACTTACCTACATTCGTTATAGGAAACGGTTATTCATTATGATTATAGTCGTAAAGGTTTCGCCATGTATTTCTTTTATAGTCAGTATTTGGGTTTTCCTTATTATTCATAGAAGATCATAGAGCAATGTTTGTTCCAAATGAACATCACGTTGCCGTCACTTGCTAAGTGAGAACCTATGTAGAGTTGCTCTACATAGGTAAAAAAGAGAAAGGTTAGGGAAAATTTTTCATTTTATAGTCTGGGTTTAGATTTTTGACAAATTCGTAAATGGAAACCGACTTAAACGTATGTGTCTAATTTCAATTTAAAAGAACGTTTTTTTTAATTGTGCGGCAATACCGGTCTTCTAATGCTATGTATGAATTGGAGAATACTGAGTATTTGTAATGAGATAGGCACTTTATTTTCCATGCGTTAAGTAGGTAAGTACTTTAATAGATTCACCTGTTACCGTGTAGGGACCATGTATGACCCTGAAACCTATAAATGAATTGCAGGCTTAGAAATATCGATCGCATCGGAAATAGACATCAAAGGAAGACACAATTCGCATGAAGATTGTCACTCAACTTCAACTTGACCTTGAGACCCAAACCAGATCTTACGTTTTGCTGTAATAGGCAAAAATAATCTTTTCTGTTTAGGGTATTGGAGTTTGCTCTTCATCTGGTTCCGGCTTCCGTTTTGGTTCTCCATCATTACCGTAAGTTTAGTTAGTAGAGACTCGCATCGATTTAGTGAGTAGCACAATTTTTCAAATGTCATAAAAATTTGGATTATTTTGATTATACAAGTACCATTTCCGTCTGTAATTTTGAGTATATAAGTAGGTATACTACCGTAGTGTAAAGCTAGAAACTACGGTAGAAGTTCAAGTAGAACATAGTGTTCCAACCTAGGCAGTCCAGGCACCTCCTGCCTTTTGTTGCGTCCACCCAAATCTCCGGATCCCAGAGCTGTGATTTGCGCATTTGAATCTGGAACCAGCTCCAGCGGAGCGCGACTGTGTTTGGCAACAACAGCAGCAAGCATAATGACATAATTGGCGGCGGGGGGCGCGGGGGGCGGAGGCGCATGCGCGAGTTTGACGGCCAAGGTCGAGGCCGCGATTCAGCCGCGCGCCGCCGTGTCGGCTGGTCTCGCGCGCCTTTAGCTCAACATTCTGGAAACTAAAGGATCAACAAACGCGCAATACCAATACGCGAGTGATCCTCCCCCGAACCCCACAGGTAAGCCCCTATCGAACATAAATTCAAATATCGAATTAGACGCATCGATCCATTGTACAATGTTTGTAATCACACGTACCTATCCTATCTACAGATACGGAACACACCTACGTATAGCTAACAAGATAGCTCTTGTGTTGTGCGCGCTAACTTCACAATAGGGATGTTTTCAATTTCCACCATTTATTTTCGCAATTAATTTCGAAATGCAATTTCCCAGTGTTTCAGTCTGAAAAATAAGCTCACTAATAATGCTGTACCTATTTATCCAAATCCCCTTCCGGCTTCTAAGTTTAATTAATAATTGTTATCTTGAAATGAGTTTTACTCTGTGCGAAAACAATAACAGTCACTTGACTTACAAACCGGATGACGTCATAATATTATCTTCGTCACGTATTATACGATCCTCATTCAGATTCCATGAAGGTTTTGCATTTTTGACATTTAATTTTCATTAAAAGTACCTACAATTGATCTACTTTAAATAGCGACACTACCTTTAAGGAGCGGAGGGTATTTAGGGTCATTAATTTGGATACGTAATTCCTTTAAAAGAGCGCCTTAGGTATAAAATGCCGAAACAACCTGGATTATCACCTAATAAATTAAAGTATGATTTTTTTTATGAAATCCAATAAGTGGACAGTTTACTAACTAAATTATGACGTGAGTCATTCACGTTTTCGTACAAAGTGTTCGTTTTGACGGGTTATTATAGAATCTCATTTGACTAGTAGATCTTCCATACTAACGAGCATAGTTGATGAAGGTATTGAAATGGTCACCTCACCTTGTGTCGTTCTTGCTCGTCTCACGTCACTCCGCTAATCGCTTGAACAAACACCGCCGTGATATTCGGAACAATAGTTAACTGATAAACATATCGCCTTTGAAATGTGGATATACCCAATACTTAATAAGTTATTAATAATAACTTTATGTTTACCCTATTTTTGGTGTGAGAAATCTATTAATGGGCAGTATTGTCACGTCCTGGCAGAGATATCGTCTCGTGTGCCGTGATGGCAAACGGTGTGACCCTTTACCGTCATGACCTTATGGAATGACTCCCGATTCCTTTGTGTGTGAGCGAATTGACATTTCATTGATTATATTATTATTGTTTAATATATTTTTAGGAAAATATTAATTTTAAACGAAACTCATTGCTGTCTTAATCTGCTCTCTCTCTTTCTTTTTATCAACGGATTATTTTTAATATTTTTTATTATATACAAAACCAATCATACAGTTTTAAGAAAATTAAATAATGTTGTTTAATTAGTAATTAAATTATATTAACACTTAATATTTTATTGAGTAGATACTTACTACATAGATAGAGTCCTTTTGTTCAAGTAAGAATTACTTTTAACTTATTTACTTATGTTTTTAGTATCCTCAACATTCCAAACCTACATATTGACGTCTGACGACCTATAAAGGTAGTACCTATAGTTATTATAGTAGTACCTATAGTTATTATAGTAGTACCGATGAGGTTTTTTAAACCTCAATATATGGACCAACATTTTTATTTTTATTTTCAAAATAATGAAAAATTGTAATACCTACAACGATTTTTGTGCTAAACAACGAATTTCTATCTAATTGTTTCTTTATCCAAATCTTTGGGCAGTTTTTGAAATAGGTTACATTAACAAGTTACAACATTGACGCATCGCTCGATTGCATAGACTGTTGCAGTAGATATGCGGTTTGGCGCCAAACTGCATTTGCACACTCTAAGTAAACGCTAATGCTGTACAGTAAGTCTCATATTATATTTTTATTTTATTTATTACCTACCTTTTTTATATAAAAATAATTATACAATAAAGAAATTAAAAAAAATTGTGCGTCGACAGATGGAAGCACGGACGGAGTTTTAACTCTGCGTTGTCAAATTACATAAATTAGACACGAATAAAATTAGTGTCGATACGGAAAAACAATAGTCCATAGCTCGAACTTAATATCGTAACCCAGCGCGCCTGTTAAACCAAAAGAAGTTGAAACTGGAAAATGTATGCCGTAGGCCAATTTTCATTTTTTTCATTTATTTACCAATTTAATTAAATATTACAAAAAGTCGAAAACCACTGAGGTTTGTATCTAATGCTACTTGAGGTTAACATCGAAACATCATATTGTTATCGACATTATATCGACACATCATCATTTATATTCGTTTAACAGTAGGTATCTAAGGGAGCCTGAGTACACATTGAATAACGGAATCGTTATCCGCTATCCTCTTCTAAGAACCTAGATATAGAAAACGGAATCGTTATCCGCTATCCTCTTCTTAGAACCTAGATAAATAAAACGGAATCGTCATCCGCTATCCTCTTCCTAGAACCTAGAATGTGAGCCCTTATCCCCATTAATAGAACGGGAGGGGATGTCGGGGTGGCGTAGGCGTTCGTCCACCTTGCGCGTGTATCGACCCGCGACCCGCCTACAGATAAAAAAAATGTTTATCGACACAGCACTATTGACGGCTATCGTAAATGGTTTTTCCTAGCTTTATGAGTTGGGACAAAAGGTGGGTAGATAAGAGATTTTTTTGTGAGACAAAAAAATGCATATTTCTTTTTTCGCACCATTTACTAAAGAAAAGACCTACTTTCTGACGAATAAAGTAGGTAGGTACTTTGTTTTAATGCAATCTGGTTTAGAATGTTTACGACAAATTTTTATAACAATTATTAGCTTATATCCGCTACAGCGTCCGCGCAGACAATAAAATTGGATTCAGAAAAAAAATCTACTTACTAAATTTATTTATTTCGTTATGTATAATACAATAATAAAGGAAAGTTATAATTTCCGTCACTTAGCTTAGAAACTATTTGTATTTCCGCGGTTGAGTAGGTACCTACCTAAATATGGAGAAAACGGAATCGTGTTTCATTATCATTTTTCTTAGAATTTAAATCATTAAGTACGCGTGCTTTTATCCCTGTTGGAGGGGATGTTGGGGTGGCGTAGGCTGCCTTACGCCTGTATCGACCCGTGGCCCGCCTACAGATAAAAAATCGTTATCAACCCAGCGCCATTGAGAGCTAGGGTTTTTTAGTGTATTAGGGTATTTTGAAGTGAAAACTTCTTTACCGGCGGTGTGCACTTTTTTTGGGATGGGTAATAAATGTTTAACTCGCGTCAGTTCGACACCCGTCCGAATATTCGTAAGGCGACGGGAGAGTGTTTAAAATATGGAAATTGAATAAAATGCATCTATTAAAGAAAAAAGTGATGAAGAAATAGTGAAAGAAAATGAGTTGAGTACTTTATAAAAATATACATAATAATGTGTACCTACACATTATAGATGTAATATTTGTAATATTATGTTTATACTTTATAGCGTTAACCTATATTTTTATAACATCACAATACTACTACCTACTACATGTGCGGTGTAGGTTTTTAATGTGAGAGGCTGCAAATATAAATGATAGTACTTTTATACTTATAAATTTTATAAAGCAATTCGTGCGAAATTATTCTCTAACCATTCCAAAATATTCAAAAATGCACAATGTTAATGTTCAAGCTTTCACTTCTGCCGGAACTCCCGGAGTGCAACCCGTTGTTAAAAAATCTAGTAACTCAAACTATAGTAGGAACCAATTTCTTTCACTAAACCAAGTCAACCCTTCCAAAACTAGAGAACATTAAAAAGACAGCAAATCAAAACAAAAGAAGAAAGAAAATTGGCGATAAAATGACATGCAGCCTTCGTTTTACTTTTAAAGTTATATAATTTCTGAATTTCATCATAATTAAAGACTATTACAATAACGCTGAAGATTTATTTCGCTGATCTAATTATTGCGTCTATATTTTTGGTAGCAATCTATTTACGCCACTACAAACTCGACTCAACCCAAAAAATGTTATGTATCTTACTTAACGTGAAAGTACTAAACTACCAACTAACCTACAGAGGGTTTGTTTTGATTGCGCAATACGTTAGAAAGGTAATGTCATAAGTTCCGATACGCACGCCAACCCAAGTACGTAACTAACCGCTGCAACATAAGATGCTAGTTACGTAAGGTAACCACGTTATGGACGTGCGTTTAATATTATTACAGAATCAGCTGATTTGTTGCTATCTGTTGCATTAAAACGAGGAAAAACGAAAAAGAAATATATAAATGGTACAGGCATAGTTTGCCGGGGAGTTACGGCTCCCGCTCTTATAACTTAATCTTTCTTCAAAAAAATTATTGTGAATCTATTTTGAATATATCCTCTTAAATAGGTCTTCTGCTTCAGCCCTCCCTGAGGTGCTAGTACATTTGCTGCAGATATTTTATACGGCCTCATCCGGATTCTTTAATAACATGCCTGCCTCTCAACTCTATGCCTGCCTCTAGCATGGAACATACTCCACTAAGTTGACAGTACAAAATATCAAGGTATTGAAATCCATAACCAATCTTCTCAAGTGTCTAATCAATATAATCTCTTCATAAAACATGTTTATCTCGAGGCATAATTGCGTACGTAGCTCCAGCTCAGCTGGGCTGCGCGGGGTGAGGTGCGCCGATCGATCTCAATGCCAAGGACACCTACGACGCCCGGATGCTTATTTATTAACGAGAGCTCGTGTTTCCAGTAAATGTTTCTTGATTTGTGACTATGACTAGATAAATTAAGACAAACTGAGAGTCAACCCTCCCATGTATCCCTTAGATGGGCACAGATTCTCTTCACTTCTGGAAGAAGCCTGGAGGCTTCATCACACCACAATTCAAATAGGTGGAGGAAATTTGTTGATAGTAATAACTATATAACCCAGGAACATTATGGTTTACTTAAGGAATTTTCTTAATCTCTGTAAAATCAAGGTTTTCAGTCAGCCTGTTTCCAGTAAATCGTTCTTGATTTGTGACCAGTGATTTCAATAAAATTCTAAGGCGTAAACATATTACATTTCTAGGAGTCAGCCCTCCTATGAGTCCCATAGCTAAGCACAGATTTAGAAGTAGGTACGCTATACAACGCTGCAATTCGGATTGGTAAAGAAAATTCGTTGATAGTACTTAATAACCTAGTTATAACTCAGAAAAATCTAGCTTTTCGCCCAACCTGTTTCCGTAGTTCCAGCCCAGCTGGACTGCGCGGGGGGAGGTGCGCCGGTCGATCTCACTGCCAAGGTAACCTGCGACCGGATGCTAATTTATTATGGAGAGCTCGCGTTTCCAATAAATTGACCTACTCGTATATACATTTCATATCCTTAATTTGTGTTTGTTAAATCAAATTTCAAAGGGGATCTTTTAACGTTATACTTTTATCATTAATATACTGGTTTTGATGAACATGAATTATTGCATGTGAACCTTTTGGAGTTACAAATAAGTTATCGTAGAAATACTTCAAGGGAAAAAATAACTAATAAATCTTTAATTACAACTATACCACTAGACTAGTTTTAACTCGTTTATACGATGAAAGTCCTACAAAATTCGAACGAACATAAATCCGGGTTTGTTTACATAGCTTCAACCAGCTCAGCTGAGCGGCGCGGGATGAGACGATCGATCCGTTCATTGCCAAGAGCACACAGTAGCCGCGCGTCGCCGCAAACGAAGCAGTCTTTGCTAAAATCAGTATTATAACCGTTAAACCGTTTAACCGCCTGTTGTGACTCGATGAATCCTGTGGCAAAGCATTAAAGCTAGAATATCAGACCTGATTCGTTTGCGAGCATTTGTTTAAAGAGCATGCAAAATTTCGAACACAAATCCGGATTTGTTTACAAAGCTTCAACCGGCTCAGCTGAACGGCGCGGGGTTAGGCGATCGATCTGTTCATTGCCAAGGCCACCCGCGTACCCGGACGACTCTTTAAACGAAGCAGTCTTGCTAATATGTATCAAGTCTTTGTGTAAATTTATATACTTTACTGTTTTGTAGGCTAGCTGATTTTTAAGTCGGATATTGAGCATGGCTCTTTCTCCATAACGCTGATAGGTCTGATGGGCAGATAGGTACGTCTCTTTACCGGGGTAAACTGGATTTTACCACCTAAAAGATAAGTTAAGCATTCAGTAGGTACCTAGGGCGGTTGAGGAGATGTGTTTCGCAGGATAGTTTCTGAGGTTTTTGATAAGTATGAATTGTGAAGTCTTAAAGTCACTTGGAGTTGAGAGCAGCGTGGTGTAGCATGCTTCCTGTTTTTGGGAGAGATCATTCTTGAATCTATAGTTATGATGGCTGTAGGCGCCAACAAATCCACGTAACACAGTGGAAAGACTCCTCCCACAGTCGAATCCGGATCTCTCGAGTGGGAGGACCGTATTCGGATCACTGGGCTAAAGTTGGCATGCTCAAATTTTTATACGAGTTCGATTAATGTCGCGTTTCCGTCCTTACTTCATGCCTATATTTTATTGTTATTTGTTTAAGAAACTTGCGCCGGCAAACACCTTAACAAGGTACGGCTTAGCGCCTATCGATCCCAGCAAGGGCAAGGTCGCCCACGCTGTATTGCGTAAGAAACCAGCGCTGAACTTTACCATGTATCAGTTCCAACCAAGCCCTATGACGTATCTCACGTTATATCAACGCAGTGAGTGAAATATGCCACTTTTCAAAAATTTAAACATTACAAAATAAGATTATCTGGAAAGTCCAGGCCATAGGCCATGAGCCAAGCCCGTGAACGAACGGTGACAGATATTCGCTGAGACATTTTCGTGAGCAAAATACATGTGTGTGTGTTTAATTAAACCAAGAACCTATACCGCGGAGGTCCCGTGACGTCCAATTTCATCCCGTGACGATTCTGACGTATGTTAACTTTGTAAATCGTGAAATTGTGACGTAAGCGACGCAGTGCTCACGACGCAAGATGCTTACTTTCAAAAAATTTTTTTGAGGTTGGATGCGAGGTGGTCTCTATGAGCTGCAGTGGCTGCTTAACATCAGATAGCCTGCATGCCCTTTTGCTAGTGAATTACTGTAAAAATACAATTCCAGTCTTTGTTTTTACTAGTGTATTCTCATTTAAGATAACCTACAGCTCCGTCCACGTTGGATTTAGTTTGAATCGAAGTCAGATCTCAGTGACACGGATAACTTGTAAGATATGTTTCACAGAAATAAATGTCACCTGCTGTAACGGTGAAGGAAATTGGCCTATCGGAGAGTTTTGCATAATGTTCTTAAAAGCATGTGTGAAGTCACCAACACCCAGTAGGAAAGCTTGGTCTACTAAAGCCCGCATCCTTCTTATCGTGAAAGGAAACCCGACATTGCAGTGGATCACTAATAGGTTGCAGATGATGTAACTCAGTTTGATTTTCAACATTATGTTAAATCGAAAATCAGTTTCCTAATACAAGTCTGGATAGAGATTCGAGGTATATATAGATAAATAGGTAAAGAATCAGTTGTAAACACGGGACACTGAAACACAAAATCAAACATATTGTGCGATAATATTTGCTAATACGAGCTATGAATAAAGTATGAGGCGTGTGTAGATATAGAGGGCATATGGGGGAAAACTAGCCGCGCCGTAACAAGTGTAAGCTTAGGCTGCGTTCAGACGCCACGCGCCCACTTCGCGCCGCCTCGTGGCATGAGCGGGTGGACTTCGATTAATGCAATTTGAGATAGCTACGTCCAAAAAAATCAAAGCGTGTTGGACGCGGGAGCTGTCGTGCGCGTTTGGCGTGTGCGTGTCGTCTGAACGCGGTCTTAGGGTTCCTTACATAAATAAAACCAAACGCGACTCCGTTATGAAGGTTACACTGCCTATCCGTCCGTCTCCGTCTGTTTGTTGATGGTTTGTATCTTTTGGAAACACATATTCCTAGTTATAAATAAAGACAAAGTAAAAAACTTTTATTTGCGCTAGGTGCTTCTACGTGGTAGTATACCGCGTGCACGTACATGGGCACGCGTGGTAAAAAAAATTACGGTGGTACGAAACCCTTCGTATGCAAGTCCAGTTCTTACTTAGCCGGTTTTTTATGCAGTGGATAGCCGGCTGGGTACAGGTTATGTAATGTATCGTGACCTTTACTAGCGAATGCGGGGAAACATTGGGCAGTTTGATCAGGCTCGATAGTGGCCGGGATGTACGCGGCTCTGCTGCGACCGCTGTGCGCATGCGCGCTTCACATCGATCCCCGAACTTCGCTCATACCCCCTTGACGCCGGCTCCCCGACACCCGACGAGCGTAGGAAGACGTCACATCACCCGAATAACTCATTTTGTTCGGCTCAATGAAGTTATACTCGTAATAGGACCGGACGTCATTTACGGATTGTGACACTTTCTCGATCTCCGGGCTTTGACTGGTTTAGCGACATCCCCTTTTAAAACTAATAATACATTACCTATGTCATCTGAAAGGAAGGATTAGGTTAATCTTCGGATCTCGCTACTTCTAACAAGTGAGTTATTAATAACAGAATAAATCATAAAATCCACGCGTCACTTTATGTGTAGAGTCTCCGCACTCGGTCTCTATGCAACGAACGGCTTGCATCATTTCTATTCTCTAGTGTTACATATTACAACTTTGTGTAAACTAACAATAGCGGTCCATCGAGCGTAAATCATGATGCGGCTTCAAGGCTATTTCGGATAACCGTCGATAATTTCAGCGGTAGGAGTATTCGTCGATAGGGCCACATGTGCGAATACCAGTTACGAATGTAGCACCCAGATGTCGGTTGCGAAGTAGGACCGCTCGTTATACGGCTGTGGGACACTAAATTTAAAATGAGAGAAGGGTTGCGTCGGGCGGCAGGCGGCGGACGGCGGCGGACGGCGGGCGAGGCGGAAGGAGGGCGGGGGGTGCGGGGTGCGGGCGCGGGGCGGTGCAGCTGCCGGTGCATCACCACGGGCCGGGCGGAGCCCCGAGCGCCCCGCGTCGCGCCGGCCCATTGCCAAGTTCAATGCCAAGGTCATGCGCGAGCGAGTGCGGCTGCGCGCCGCAATGCAGGAGCGGCCGGCGGCGGCCGACTTGCCGCCAGTGCCTCGTCGACGACCGCGAAGCACGCCGCACCGCTCTCGCGTCACAATGGGCCACCTGACGACCGACCGGCCCCCAGCACCTAATTACCGAATTACGCCATCGCTGAAATCATTCTGGCTTTTTCAGGTGTCTCGTTGTGACCCGCATGCGCGTGCAGCTTAGCGAGAATGTGCCGCGACGTGTCGGAATTCCTCCGGTGGACACCATGTGCATTTCGCTGACGACGCGCGCCGGACCCACTCAGACCAATTGTTATGCAATGATTGCCTGCACCAAACGCTCGAGCCGGTAAGTGATTTTAATACCTTCGCACAATATTTAACCCGTAATCGTAACACTAATCTAAACGGTTATCTGAGTATAACCTACAGTAAACAACAATGGGCGAACTCATCGGAAGAGGAGGAAAAGGAACGCGTGTATGAGTGCGTTAAGAATTATTAAGTTAATATTACATCGGTGTTAAATGACGTTATTTAAGGAAAATCTTGTGAGCGTCACATTATCACATGAGCCGCAATACCAGCGGTATTTGTTCTAGACTCGGACGTGTCTCGGTGTACAATGTACCTAATCATTAGTGTCTAGCACTAACGTTCTGTCCTCTCTATAAATCACGTTGAAGCCCTCTCTTATCACTACTTCATATTATTCCGTAAATAACTAATAGCATACCGTTCATATCTATGTATAAATAAACCTTACCAATGCATTACTAACAGTACCTATAGTAAAACAAAGTTTTAATATTAAATGTGTACGTATGGAGATTTTTCCAATAATTGAAGACTTCCACTTAACCTGTCGTGAACACACAAAGAGATTATAATAATAATGTCATCATTAAGTTATTAAAGGATTTGATTTATTTTCAAGATTAATAAGTTAACCTTAAATCGGCATAATGGTAGGAATCCTATCTCTACTGGAATAAAAAAATCGGCTTCCATTGTTAACAAGAATAAAGGGCGAAAAAGCAACATGGCTGCCGAAATTTCTAACAGGCATCAAGGGCATCAAGAAACCACTAAGGGCCTAGAGACTGCGACGTATCCTGTTGTAGAGTTCGCAAAAAATGTCGAACTTGTGAGTTCAAGGCAATCGGGTGATTCCAACGCGGGCTCGCTGTGGTCGGCTCGAATGATCACTTGTAACTTGGACGTTTTGTTGCCTCTACGTGTAGGACCCAATGATGGAAAATATTTTGTTATTGTCGATACTAATACCAAGTTAAAAAAAGGTGATAGAGTTAATGTAGAGCACCGGTTTCGAATCCCAGTGGCATCCATCGATGTATAACGTTAAATTAAATTAAATTATATGGCACTAACTGTTACTGCAAAGGAAAGTATCGTGAGGGAACCTACACGCTGCGAGCGTGTTATTTGCAAGGGCATGTAGAGTCCGTGAAATTACGTGCCCTCATGGACGACTGACGTTGGAGATACCTCAGTCTTCAATAAGGGCTGATGTAGGCCACTATGGTCTAACAACGATATTAAATTCGTTAGGGCCTAAATTTTACATCTTCCTCATCGTAAAAGGGAACCCAATATGAATACTATCGTCTAAGTATTAATTTAGCGTATAATAAATGAAGATGTCAAGACAGACTGACATACCAATGACTGCTCGCAGCACAGGATCAATATATTTTAATGACATTATCAAACTCTTTAAAAATTACATACTTAACTCGAAGGTCAATGCTCCTAATTAAAATTTTACTTTTATGATGATACGTAGGTACCTTTAAAATACGATGAATACGAGTAAGTTATCATCATTTGCATCATATTTTACTTTCTATCATCTTATCGTTGCGCGCCGTCCCTCTATTTCAGTTACCTTTACTTTAATTGTAAATACCTTAACTTTTAATCGGAGATATCTGAAGATTACATTCCAGTTTAGGACGAGACAGTTATTGGATTTTTCCAATTATTTAATTACTCTTAGTCGAATAAGGATAAAGTCACACTATTATACACTGAGTCTGCAGGCAGTGAAGTTGGATAATAGCACAGTGGCTAAGAATATGAACTCTTAGTCAAGATCTGTCTGGATCCCAAACCAATTGCCAAGCACCAATTAATTTCTCAGTCATGTGTCACTAAATTAAATGTCGCTTGCTATAAAATGTAACAGTGAAGGAAATCACCGTGAGGAAATCTGATGCCTGAGAGTTTTCCATAATGTTCTCAACTTGTTATAAAGAATGTTCTTCTCACTGTGAAATAGGTTCGACCCAGATTTTATTTCTGAGATTTGAGATGATAAGATATGAATCGCCGCCTTCATCTTACTTTAATATGAGAATGAAAGTATGTAGTTAGATCGATTAGTACCCAGTAATATAATACGCAAATATTGTTATGGTTTCTGCGATCACATAAATATTGGCAACCCTACAATGTATTGGCGTATATCCTGTGATGTATTACGTAATCGCTCTGTAGGTATAAACATTGAGCTCCTTCATATACGTACCTACTATGTAGGTATCGGTCTGATAGCGCTTGGTTTCATTCATTTATAATATGAGCTGTCCTTCAAAGGTATTTAATACTTATATGAATAATTTTTTTTTATAAAAGATACGCAAGTTGGAAATACATACATTAATTAAATTTAATGGAAACTATAGGTACTTCAGTTGGAAACACAGCACACAGACCACCTGATGTTGTCAATGTCAACTTGTCACTATGTCTCATGAACACTCACTTTCAAACACAAATAGGAAAGAAATACAATCGTGAAAAAAATAAACAGAGAAAATACATACACTATTAAAAAGTGTGCTTTATCTGTTTTCAATATTTCTCTTATTTTTTTAATCCTTAAAACAATGTAAATAAAAAAATACGTACCTACCTGATGTTGAATAATACTGTATTTAATTTAGGTTAACTTTACGATCAAAACAAATAGCCTACAAAGGAAAGCAATTTAATTATTATTACTAGAGATCGCCAAGTAGTCGATTATAATTTATTGAAATTTGAATTTGACACGTAACGGAATGTACGTACACGTTACTTTTGTCTTTGTGTTGTGTGCATGTCAAAGTACTCAAACAGTGGCTACAAAAAGTGCCACTTTTCAAACCATAGATGTATTATTAACCCCCGACGCAAAAGAAGGGGTGTTATATAAGCTTGACGTGTCTGTCAGTCAGTCTGTCTGTCTGTGATTCGGTCGTGGCACCGTAGCTCGCGAACGGATGAAGCGATTTCAATTTAGTTTTTTTTTATGAAAGGTGAGTTACGGGCGAGTGTTCTTAGACATGTTTGATGAAAATCGGTTAAGTCGATTAAAAGTTGTGGGGGGTGAAAGTGGGGAAGAGTAACCGAATGTCTGCAAATATAATTGAGTGGGGTCTCAAATAAAAGCACATCACGTGCACATTACAAAATAATATAGTCAATGAAAATTGTCGTTATTTTGTCGGGGACTTATTTTAAATTTTCAATTTATATGTTATTCTAACTAACGTTAGACTTAGAGATTGCTAATGTGACAGCGAAAAGACTAAGGATATAGTATGTTAGAACGAGATCTAAGATATACGAATTCGTTTTTAAAATGAAGTCTATCTAACACATTGGCAGTTGCATTTAACAAAATAATTAGTTTCAAGTAAGAAAAAATTGTTCAGTAGACGTACAAATCCTAAATTGTGCAGTGCCTAGTTGTAACCGGTTAAAAGTAAGAAAACCCACATTATCATCCATTTTGCCCCCATAATTATGTTTGATTGATAATACGAGTTTTTAAAGCTAATTCAAAAGATTTATTGCACAGATATATTTAAAAAATCATGAATGTGGAAATCACTAGGTACTTGATGTGCACATTTTTTGGTTTCGCCTCTATCATTTGACAGCCGGTCTACCTAATATACTCGTACCTAATGTTTCAACCTGCTCCGTTCTTAGTGAGCTGTAAATTGTTCCCAAAATTGTCGCTTCACGTAATAATAAGATAATAGTATAATTTATAAAAGTAATTGGTGGTTATGTTTACTGTAATGTTTTAAGTGTAACAAGGCCCTTTAATAGGCGTTTAAACAAACAAACATCTCCCACATAGACCTTGAACCGCGCCGCAAAGCCTGAATAACAATTATTATGGAACATATTATTATTAATGTGGTTGCCCGCCGTATCTTCTATGCCATCGTATAAAAAGCGGTTACCAAGTGCTTTTGTATCAATAACTACCTACCCGGCTCTTGAGTACGTAGGTATCGTAACTCGTATGCGAATAAGGAAGTTAATCTTTGGTAAAGGGAGCCCCAGTCCCAGGGAGAGTTAGCGGTGATAGCCCAGTGGCTTAGAATTCGAACTCGAATCGAGGGTCAGGGTTCGAGGCACTCATCAATGACTTTGTAAAAAATTTATGAGTGCTTTATAAAATTAAATATCACTTGCTGTTACGGCGAAGGAAAACATCGTGAGGAAATCTGCATGCCTGTATTCCGATTTTGAATCGTATTATTGTCGCAGGGAAGTTGTAGGATCCGTGACTGCTTAAAGTCTCAGATATAGTTCGGGTAGAGCCAAGGTAGAGCCATGTCGGTTCAATATAAGCAAGTAAGATAATTTCACATAATGAGCTAAGAATGAGCTTAGTATGCATTAGTAGAAATATACGAGAAATTATTCATACCTTACGGAATGATTAATTACTTCATGTAGGCTGATTAAATATTTACTTTTTTGTTAGGAAAATATTGTCAACAGTTTATATTTTACTTTTCCTTATAATGAGAAAGTAGCTAAACAACACTATCTATATAAAAAGTCCGACTGGACCTTCCGACTGGACTCGTACCTACCTTAATAAAGTTTAAATATAGCTAAATTAGTAGACTTTAGCATGACTATTCCATAGTTGTATTCGGCGATATTATCTTAAAAGATAGATGAGTTGGCTGTATGATTTGCAATACTTGTTCCGGCGAACCGATGAGTCAGCATTTATCTATGTGCTCGGAATTTGACGGAACTAATTGACGTCAATAGTAGGTACAGATTAACAAGATACGAAGTAAAAAACTAAAAAATAAACTTAGTAATAGTAACTTTGTAGTGTGTTTACTTTAAAGATATCAGTTTTGTAACGGGAGTGAATCCTACGTTAGCTTTTTTCAATAACTTTTAACTAACCCTATTCTACATACTATACATAAAATTAAGAAAGTTACAAACACCCAACATCAAGTGTTTGGGTATAATTTGTCGAGATTTCATAAAAATAACAATATTTGAAGTGAAAACTTCTTTAGCGGCGCTGTGCACTTTTTAGTATGTGTAAAAAATGTTAAACTCGCGTCGGGACACTCGCGTTGAAAATGCGTAAGCGAAAATGCATAAGACAGAGGGAAAGCGTTTTTTTTATTAGCGCCATCTAGTAAAAAATGCAGAAACGATTACATGACGTTCGTGAAAGAGGGAAGAAATAGATTGCTGCTATACGAGAAGATTACATTTTTACCTTAGGTAAACCTATTTTGGATGGGTTAGAAATGTTATGCTCGCGTCAGGACACGTGACCTGACCGAAAATTCGTAAGCTTGTCTTACGAGGAGAGAGTGTTTGAAATATAGAAAGTGAACAAATTAATAGAAAGGTGACGACCACAGAAATGATAGTACTTTTATACTGATAAATAAAGCAATTCGTGCGAAATTATTCCCTAAACATTCCAAAATATTCAAAAATGCACAACGTTAATGTTCAAGTTTTCACTTCTGCCGGCACTCGCGGAGTGCAATCCGTTGTTTTTTATTATAATAATTCAGTTCTTCGTATTAGCGCCCGGCTATATGAAAATATAACGTTAGAGAAACATTAAATAAAATAATTTGTAAGAAGAAGAAAGTAGACTTACTCATTTTTTTTATAAAATATAAAATCTAAACAGAATCGTTGTGAGCGTTGTAATTACATTACGTAAGAGGTAAGTAGGTTAAAGTTAATCTGAGGAAATATCGTAAATAAAACCTAATTTTCTAATTTCCGTTGGTTGTTGATTCAAATCCCTTTGCAATATTCAATAGAGCTACTGTTTTCCGCTGGATCTAAAACCGGATCGGCCGTATGCAAATACCTGTATTTGTTTTCGAGTTGGTTCGTTCGCGGTTATTGTTTATGTTCGGACGGAGATATCTCGCAGCCTTCACAGGTAAATTAAATATGCCGTAGGTACCTATTATGGTTTTGTTCCGAGGATTATTATTTGACTAATTATTAATTATTATTATTATTTATTTATTTTGAAGGAAATTAAAGTTTAAAATTTATTTCAGCATTATTAATTCTCCCTTAAAGAATATAGTAGCGAAAATGATTACTTAATAACGTTTCGGGCTAGGTAACCGAGCGTAAACGAGTAAAATACTCTTGAATACCTATAGGTACTAACTACTAACTCTGTGTTTAATACTAAGCATGGATCGCCACGCTGAAACATCAGCTGATAACACGTCACGTTGACGTCTGTACGCCAATATGGCGGATAATATGGCCGCTTATTTACAATTTTGTAGGATTTTGCAACGATCAAAGTAATCTAAAAGTTATATTATTAATAGAATCAAGATTAAAATAATTTAAGAGAATAAATTTGATTCATCATGATATGTATAAGGTGGACTGACGACCTGAAGAAAACAGCGGGAAACCGTTGGATTCAAAGGGCCCAGGACCGAGTGGAGTGGCGTCGATTAGGGGGGTCCAGCAGTGTCCATATCCAGCAGTGGACTGCCAAGGGCTGAAAGGAAGGAAGGAAGGAATATCTGTAATCCTAACAGAACTTAGGAACAATACTATTAGATTAATTTAGCGTATTTCTAATTAAAATTATATAGGTAGGTACTTTATGTTAGAATACATTGTTTCTGATTGAAATGTCAAATGTTATTGCCCCTATACGAAGTCCAAACGAGTTCATAATTTACTAGCCACCAAAAGTTTATGCTAGTTTGATAAATAATAGGTTTCTGCAGACAAAATGTTCATAGCATTTATCTTTTGAGAAGCCGCAAATATAGAGTCGATTTCGTCGTGTAACTTAGTCAAATGACCTAGTATTAGAATATTATAGGCAGGTATGTTATGTTCTGGTTTTTTATGTAAGGAATCTAATAATACACAACTATGACGATATTTCGTCATACAAATAAATATACACGGTTCGCAAATAAATTACGTGAAGTTTACTTATTTCTGAAATGTGGCGTCGGGGTGGCGGATACTTGGCGGCAAGGTTGGTCACGCCACAGTGTGGGTACAGTCTTGCCCAGTATGATGACATACTGCTCCAAAGCAGATTGGAGATACCGCAAATATGTGCTAGTGGCCAAACCGAGTCGAAAGTTACAAATCGCCCATCGGTCCTTCGACAAAGCTCAACGACGCGACGCGCTCTCCGAAGCTTACGATATTTTGCTCAGAATCGGGGCTATGCGCGCATTTTGGTATTTTATGAAAGCAAACTACTTAGATAAAACCAACTATGGTTAACATTCCGTCCTGCAAATATGAGTGACGCTATAGTTCACGATACATTGTGTGCAGTTTACATGGTCCTAACACGTGGCGTCGGTGTGACGGCCGTTAATAAATGAATAACTTGTGCCAAGCATACACATGAAGAACGGCACGTGTTAGCACAGTCGTGTGTTGTCGGCAGCTGTTTTGCCATTTCAATGCCTAGTGGGGAATATCGCAATTTTGGATGTTCTTCAATTCTGTCTTAGAGATTTTTTGATGAACATTTAAGGCCGGTAATTAATATAATAACCAATCTTCAGGTTATGTATCGCCGAAATGACGTTTGGTAACCAGGCATCAATTGTTATGTCAAAGAAATTATAAAGAGTATTTTAGACTTTAGAGTATCTTCGCAACCAAACAGTTCTAATCTCAATCCATATTTAAAGGATCATTATTAATTTCGGGCGTTAAAGTAGCGAGTTAGTAAGGTCCACGATCAGTGCCTTGAACACAACTTATACGAGTAGGTGATAAGATTAGCAATGTCGAAGATGCGTCGGATGTGTCCAAAACATAAGTAAATAATACATGCATAGGCGCTTTCTCTAAATCGCTGAAGGACATTGACAAGGCACTGAACGTGTTAAATCTATTAAACATAGTAAAATTTATCTTTAAGTAGATATAGATGGAAATAATATAGTGGACCAATCTGGTAAGAAGTTTCGTCATTTTTATTGTGTTCTTGTGTTTTTAAGACATTCTGTATTCAACTATTTTGGTTTTAGGTCTACGTGTGTGTCCACTGGGTCTTTCATAATATGTATGTCAAAAGCGACCGGATTTAAGTACCTAGGGAATATTAGGCTATGATTTTAAATCGTTTTGTATCTCCTTCTACATTTTATAAATTCACGTTTTACTGCAAATTTCCTTTCTAAAATATTATATCTTTAAGTTTAAGTATAATTGAATCACTCTGAAGTCCCAGCCGTGATTGGGTCAAGGTGATCTGTTAGTTCAAGGCATTGTGAGATTTGACCTATTTCTATCATTTTACAAGTCTCTACTTAGGTCAGAGCATCTACCCTGGTTGGCTATATCTATAGGTACATATATTTAATTTAAAAGTAGTGACCTCCTTATATCTTTATGTTAATATTGCCATTCCTTGAATGAAGTAATAAATAGGTAGGTACATAGTAAAAATAATGTATACGCGCGCAATTTCAAATGAACTGGAGTGAAGTACGGAACTGTCACTCGCGGCCAACGTCACTTCAATTCGTCCATCTTAATTACTTGCATATAAGCCAATGTACTTGTACCTATACGTCTCCATTAAAACGATTCAAACTAATTTCGCAAGTTTCTATTTCGCAAGCCTCCTCCTCCACAACATAATTTCTGGTCCATCTTCGTCGGATCCATCAAGAACCATCGGAAATAATTATAAATTCATCGGATTTCGTCGCAAAAGAGTGCGAAGATTTAGCGACTCGAATACGAATCACGCGTGGCAAGCGTGGACGGAGCGATCAGCAACGCGAACAGTGCATTTCGGTGAGACGTCCATCAGTTTCCAGTCCTATCCTCATTGCCTACCTGTGTTAATACCGTGCCTTTTCAAAAATTCCAGTGCCTAAAACCCACGAAACACGTGGCGAGATTGTTCGTGAAAGTTGCGCAGTATTTGCCACACGCCAAGGTTTGGTCATAAAATCGTAAGTAAATACTCTGTCTTTCTATATAATCCACAAAAATGAGTACCGACAAATTATTAGCTACAGAAAAATCACCCAAAAGCGCTAGTTTAAAAGGTGACGACCGCATTAGTGAGCTAATTAAAAAAAGGGGTGTAATTCGGGGCAGATTAACGGTATTTACAAAATACGTTAATAGTTTGGACGAACAAATTATTAATTCTGATAGAAATAAGCGAGCAGAATTACAATTACGTCTTGAGGGTGCAACGGCATTTTTTAACGAGTTTAGTGCCATTCAAAGTGAAATAGAAGTTAAAGTCAGTGATCATGAGCTTTTCCAGCAGCTAGAATTACGAGAAGGCTTTGAAAGTTCTTATTATACTATTGTGGCTCATGCTAAAAATCTGCTTTCCTCTAGTGAGGTTGCTTCTAGCCCAAATACTAGTTTGCACTCTGTAAAACTGCCCACTATAGCTATGCCCACCTTTGATGGATCATTTGAGCACTGGCTGGAGTATAGGGATACGTTTCTTTCTTTGGTACACAACAATAACGACATCTCACCAGTTCAAAAATTCCATTATTTAAAATCTTCATTAAAAAGCGTAGCGGCATTGGTAATAGATTCATTAGAATTTTCTTCAAATAATTACACAGTAGCGTGGGATTTAATTTGCAATAGGTACAATAATACGAGATTACTAATTCATAACCACGTTAAAGCCCTATTTTCTATTCAAAGCATTAATAAAGAGTCGCCGTCACAAATTCGTAAACTAATTGACACTCTTTTAAAAAATTTACGCGCATTAAAACTCCTTAACGAGCCGGTCGATTCATGGGATACGCTCATTATTTACATGGTGGTTTCCAGGTTAGACAGTACTACAGAGCGCGAGTGGGAGCAATTTCGTGGCTCCATACCTGTAGAAAATATAGACGGAAAACTTGGGGATGCCACGCCGGTTGTTAAGGTAGAACATTTAATAAAATTCTTAAAAGATAGGGCCGATATGTTAGAAACTATAGTGGTGACGCATGGCAATAATAAAACGTCAAAACCTATGTCTAAGGTACACTGTCATGTTTCTCCATCAACTCGCAATAATAACATTACGCACAGTTTACAAACACAACACAAAAAATCACGCGTTTGTTTGGTATGCAATAGTAATCATCCAATTTACACTTGCCAGACATTCATCGGTTTTAGTTTAAACGAAAAACTAAAATTCATACAAGACAAGAAGTTGTGTCGTAATTGTTTACGTTTAGGCCATTCATTAGCGAATTGTAGATTTGGTTCGTGTCGTATTTGCAATGGTCGGCATAACACAATAATACACGACGATCAGCCTGCAGCCGCTACGAGCGCGCTTGCAGCGAGCGCTGATAACAAACCGGTTTCCTATAGCGATGACAAGGTGCCGGTCGGCGGGAACGTCGGTGATATTACATTTACGCATGCGGTGCATTTAGATAATCAATTACAAAGCGCACGATTATCTGATGTACATTCCGTGTTGTTGTCTACTGCACTTGTAGAAATAGGCGATCACAACGGCAAATATCACGTCGCGCGCGCATTGCTCGATTGTGGAAGCGAAAAATGTTTTATTACAAAGCGATTATGCGACTCTCTTAATTTACCTACAATACAGTCCACTGTTCAGGTGAAAGGCGTTGGAAATTCAGTCACAAATAGTACGCAAGCGTGTGACCTTGAAATAAAAGCGTTTTCCAGCCCTTTCTTTACGCGTTTAGAATGTTTAGTATTGCATGAGATTACGTCATCCGTACCTCACGTTACAATTAAAAGCGATAACATTCATTTACAATTGCCTGACAATATTCGATTAGCAGATCCCTATTTTTGTGAAAGTCGACCTATCGACATTTTAATAGGTGCTGACAAATTTTGGGACTTGTTAAGTGAAGGCAGAATGCGATTAAAAAACGGGCCTTTCCTTCAAAATTCTAAATTAGGCTGGCTCATTTCCGGACCTTTATTTTCAAATTCGTTACAAAATAAGAAAATAATTCGTTGTAATTTTTCTCAGTCTATCGATGCGCAATTAAGAATGTTTTGGGAACTCGAGGAGCTGCCCAAGCCTAACCCACTCAGTGATGACGAGCTCGCGTGTGAAAAACATTTCACTGAGAACACAAAGCGTATGGCCGATGGTAGATTCTGTGTCCAAATTCCATTTAAGCAGTCTCCAGATATTTTAGGCGAAACATACTCATTTGCAGAACGACGTTTCTTTGCCCTTGAAAAACGTTTGCAGCATACACCCGTTTATAAAAAAATGTACACTGATTTTATGAACGAATATATTAGTTTAGGTCATATGAGTCGAGTCGATACCTATGGAAAGCCACATTATTTTATGCCTCATCATGGGGTATTTCGTGAACATAGCAGCACTACTAAATTGCGAGTCGTGTTCAATGCAAGTCAAAAATCTTCTTCTAATGTATCACTTAATGATTTGCAATTGGTTGGGCCATCTATACAGGGCGATTTGATATCAATTCTACTAAGATTTCGCCAGCATGAATTTGTAGCTTGTGCCGATATTGAAAAGGCCTATAGGCAGTGCTTAGTAGACGAACAGCAGCGTGATCTCCAAATGATCTTGTGGCGCGACAACCCTTGTAAACCTTTATGCTGTTACAGATTGAACACGGTTACATACGGCACGGCATCGGCTCCATTTCTGACTGTGAGATGCTTAAAACAACTGGCAATGGAGTGCAACGATACGGACGTGAAGCGTGTCATTTCTGAAGATTTCTATGTCGATGACATGATAACCGGGTCTGATTCCATGCAGGGTATTTTAAATTTAAGTGATAAAACACGAAATGTTTTGAATTCTGGGTGCTTTCCACTTCGTAAATGGGTTTATAATTTTACCACAGAACACAATAATAATCATAGTACACCCAGTATTCATAAGGATCTTTCGTTAGGCGAAAATGTTAATTGTCGCACTTTAGGCTTAGGGTGGAATAATTCGACAGACGAATTATTTTATCATACGACATTTCAAAGGGATATTGCACACATTACGAAACGTGTAATTTTATCTACCGTGTCTCAAATATTCGACCCCCTTGGCTTACTTAGTCCGACAATAATGATAGGGAAAATATTGCTACAAAAGTTATGGTTGTTAAAGATTGATTGGGATGAGCCAGTTACCGGTGAAATAGTAAATGTTTGGAATCAATTTGAGTCGTCCCTATCAAAACTTGACAGCATACGCATACCGCGGCACGTTATCGGTGCGCACCCTATGCATATAGAACTGCATATATTTAGCGATGCATCGCAGGTTGGGTACGGCGGGTGTGCCTACATTCGAGTTATCAATAAAGATAATTTTATTAACGTAAAACTTTTATGCTCGAAAGGTAAGGTTGCACCTATAAAGCCGACTAGTATACCGAGATTAGAGCTGTGTGGCGCTTTATTAGCTTCTAAATTATTTACAAAAATAAATGAATCCTTGCGTTGCAATTTTCAAAACATTGTTTTTTGGACGGATTCTACTATAGTACTTGGATGGTTACGCACGACACCTAGTATGCTAAAAACTTTTGTCCAAAACAGGGTTGTAGAAATATGCGAGTTGACAAAGGAATATCCATGGCGTCACGTCAGAGGCAAGGACAATCCAGCGGACTTAGTTTCGCGGGGTTTAGATTTAAACGCGCTGAGTACGTCTAGGCTCTGGTGGGACGGCCCTGAATTTCTGCGTGAATCATACTTAAATTACAACACGAGTGAAACCATCCCGTTTAACGATTTACCTGAAGTTAAAAATACACAGTCGGAAAGTTTAACTCATTCTCACGTATCTACTAGTAACAAAAAATCCTTTAAATTTCCATTTGAAAAGTTTTCAGAATTAGACCGTATGTCTCGCGGACTTGCTCGTTTAAAACGCGTTATCTATAACATAACTCATAAGAATGACTCACGCAGCGGGCCGCTGAGTGTTGTTGAGTTGAAAGAATCAATGAATACAATAATTCGTTTCGCACAGTCGGAATCTTTCTCAGATGTCATTTATATTTTACGCAATGAACAATCATTACCGAATAAACATTATTTATCAAATCTTAATTTATTTCTCGATGACGATCAAATCATTAGAGTTGGCGGGCGTCTAAGTAATTCTGAATTTAGTTACGATAAGAAACATCCTATTTTAATTTCATCGAAACATCATTTTACTACTTTACTTTTTCGGGATGAACACAAAAAATTGCTGCACGCTGCGCCACAGCTATTGTTATACACGTTACGCGAAAAATGGTGGCCTGTAGGAGGACGTAATCTAGCTAGGAAGATTGTTTATGATTGCGTTTTATGCACACGGTTGCGAGGTAAAACACCATTACCTATCATGGCCAACTTACCTACTGAACGTTTGAGTCCTGGTTATCCCTTTATGCGTTGTGGTGTGGATTACACCGGTCCAGTGCTCATATTGAACAGAAAAGGTAGGGGAGCTAAAACTGTAAAAGCTTATATCTGTTTGTTTGTCTGCTTCACAACCAAGGCCATACATTTGGAGCTGGTTAGTGACCTCACTACGGATGCATACCTTTTGGCATTAAAGCGATTTATATCCCGACGTTCTAAGCCTTCAGAAATTTACTCAGATAACGGTAAATGCTTTGTAGGGCTCATGAATGAATTTTCTAAATTTTTATCTACTTGCTCTCGTGATATCATAGATTATGCCACTAGTCAAGGCATTAAATTTAAATTTATACCGCCTTATGCGCCTCATTTTGGTGGATTATGGGAAGCAGGAGTCAAAAGTTGTAAATACCATCTCCGGCGGGTGGTAGGTAATGCGCATCTTACCTTTGAAGAATTTAGCACTGTATTGGCACAGGTTGAGGCTATCCTCAACTCCCGACCTTTGACCCCTCTCTCCACAGATCCACAAGACCTACTACCTCTCAGTCCAGCTCATTTCCTGGTGGGTCGTCCACTGACTGCACCTGCTTGCGCTGACCTACAAGAAAAGCCAACACACAGTCTCACACGCTACCAGCGAGTTGAACAAATACGGCAACACTTCTGGAGCCGCTGGTCCAAGGAGTACGTGTCAGAACTGCAGACGAGAACTAAGTGGAAATCAACTAAATCCTCCCTCAATGTTGGCACTCTAGTAGTGATCAAGGATTCATCAGCACCTCCGTTACGGTGGCACCTGGGCAGAGTCATCGCTGTTTATCCTGGACCCGACGCTGTCTCACGAGTTGCGGACGTCCGGACGGCAGCAGGCGTCGTAAGGAGGGCGTTTACAAAATTATGTCCACTTCCAATACATCAAGAGGAACATTGAAAGCAGCAGCTTCCAAGGCCGGGGGCATGTATACGCGCGCAATTTCAAATGAACTGGAGTGAAGTACGGAACTGTCACTCGCGGCCAACGTCACTTCAATTCGTCCATCTTAATTACTTGCATATAAGCCAATGTACTTGTACCTATACGTCTCCATTAAAACGATTCAAACTAATTTCGCAAGTTTCTATTTCGCAAGCCTCCTCCTCCACAACAATACCTACTTATGTACATAACTAACCACTATGAAGAAATGTGTTTCATACTACAAATCTTTTCAAACAACTGCATAGGATATGATCGAAAATTATATAGAATAAATCATATTTGTTACTCGTATATGCCTGTTGTAAATATTTTTACACCTTAAACACTTAATACCAATAGTCACTGACCCAATTAGGCTCTCATCCCAAACATTTAAAATATCTATTCGAAATCAGATAATAAACATAAAAGTATCTGCTATGGTTTCAAAGGATAAAATCATGTTTTTTTCACATCTGAGACTTTTTGTTCCCCATTTCGTGGCGTTCCAGTTGGTTACTCTTCTCGAATAATGTACCTGCTTCCCCTTTTATACGAGTCTCGGGGGTGTAACGTCCAAACAATGCAGCAAAAAGTATTTGGATTGAATTTAAACCCTTGTTGGATAGACATAGGGTGCAAGTTGGAATGCGGTTGTATAGATTCGAAACACTTATGTACAGTGGTACACACTTTGGCTCATCCTACAAATACTTAGTTTTGTGTTGGGTTGTTTGTTTTTCTCGCAAGGGTTGGTTTGTATTTCATTTAGGTACTGAGATAATTTATGGTTTAAAGAGACAGATGAAAACTACACTACATAGAAATATGCTACACAATGCAAAATATACGATATACATAATTTTAATAAATATTTAATATATCAACAATACGGAGGATCTATTTTGTTAAGAAACCCAGGTCACGCATGCTTAACATTGATCAGACTTGTTTTTTTATACCATTTTAAGACCTCAATTACTAGATTAGTGACCATTGCAGTGCAAATATTCAACTATAAATATTTTTTACGTCCTGACTGCAGCTTTCAAGTCCTGTTTGATAAGATCTTTAAATCAGCGACCGCTCCTAACTTCTGAGTCACCTGTTGATACCATCAACATAATATAATAAAACTTAAGATGCATTTGATAGCGTATTAAAGATCCTTGAACTTGTTGAACCTGCATCCTGATAAAAAGAGGCTTAATGTTGACTATTAATACCACTGTTTTGCATATAAAATGTCCAATCCTTTACGACGGCGACCTGTTACTCCTGCTTTGCAATTTTACAACTACAAATTTTTATTTTTTGCGGTTCTGAAATCAATTTTATGATACAGATAGAGTTGGAATATTTTTAAGATGGAAATATTTCATAAATACCTTGGTAATTAGAATTTTGTGTTTTAATACTTAATATTATTTAAAATCGAAATAATTAAGTTACTTCACAAGAAGATTAATTAGGTCTTGATGTCACAAAATTTAGTATCCCTGCCAAACCATTACACAAAATGACACGTCCACCCCTTTCCCCCCCTAATTAATGGATGGACATAATCTGCCATGTTGCAAGTGAGATCTGCTGTTTAGTGTGTAAGAAACTGTATAATATAAATAACTAAATATTCGTTTTATTTGATATTATAAATTCAAATCTCGCGTGAACTTGCATATAAATTAATATCAATTTTAAACAGCTATGCGCTATTAAAGTATATTACTTTATGATGTGTTGACACGATGCACGATGCACTTGCCACATGGTGAATATAAATAAGTATTTCAGTGTAAAGTGTAAAGCGTGGTATAAGAGCGTACCACAGAAACCATTTTTGGATTTAAGGCCCTATCCTAAACGACAAAATTTAAACACAGGGCTCTGTATTGAGATGTCCTAATAGAACATGACACTGTGACATGCAACAAAATAGGTATATGCCTAAAGGTACGATACGTTGTATGTTATTTCAAATGAAGCGTTATCATGCTTTGCTGCACCAAAGGGCAAAAAATTTACGTAAATATATTTTGTTTCGGGCTTAGCACTAAAAACCAATCGTTCTTTAACGTGCTTATTTCACGAATATTCTTCGTATGAAATGTATTTGTTTAATCTTAGTCATTAAACAAACACTAAACAAATCATATCATGTATATTTTATCCTACCTATTTCGTATTTGATAGAATAAATATTCAAGTAGGTATTAAGTCACGACTACGATCTCACTGTGTTTTAGACGTGCTTTTGTACATAATTATGGATGTTAATTTATATAGCACTAGCTGTGTCACTGTCACGGTCAAGGCCACAACTGCCATGAAATATCAATGAGTAAAAATAATAATATGAATATGACCAGTTTTATGTGACCTTGTAGGAACTATAAAACAATTTTTTTGTTCATCATCTACGAAAGATTTGCTCGCGGCTTTAAAAGCGTCATGGTTGGGCTATATTCTTCTGTTTTCATCACCAATTTCCTATCTTAATAAATTTAATGACGTATGTTGAATTTCTGAAAAAGTGAGTTGGTAAACTTTTATAATAAGGCTGTGGTCGCATATTTTAGAAACATAAACCTTTCAGTTAATGTTTTGCCTATAATTTTTTTTCTATTTCCACGGTTTTTTCCAACACATCTCAACGTTTTTCATCAATTTTCTTCATTCATTTAATTATTGCCTTAATTTCTTCGTTTTAGCCCTTGCTATCCTTGTTTTAGTCCACTGCTGGACATGGGTCTCCCCTAATCGAAGGCACCTAGTCTTCATCCGGAAACAATCATTAATAGTACTAACAAACGGTTTTTTCTATTAAGGAGGTAAATTTTCAACACATCGCAAATGCACTTCGTGTTTCCACTTTGGTCTCCATAATACCCGTCGAGAAAACAAGCGAAATATTTAAAATGTACTGAATGATTTTATATAATTGTATATAACAAAACCGACCTTTCTATAAAGAAAGATACTTTTCAAAACATCACAAAAGTGAACGCGTAAAATATCTACTTATTGGTTGAAAACTCGAATACGCCATTAAAAATCGCGTAATGAAATATCCCGGTGTGATGCATTTGCAGTTTGCAGTCACGGGCAGGGCCGCGGCGACCTTGGCGCACGTAGCAACAGGCGGCCATGTGTGTAGTGTAGAGCTCCGTCCATAATATGTGCTAGACCAAAGAATTTTATACATAAGTAACTAGACGGTGCGCGCGGCTTCGCCCGCGTGGATTATAGAACTTGCGGTTATTATGACTAAACTATGATAGTTAGATATGTGCTCTCGCTGACTTTTTTGTAGATCTTAATAAGACCTACAAACACGTAGTATCTACGTCATTTTGTTCTCTTGTCAAAAGTTTTTGCAGCGCACGCATAAATAGGTTTTCGATTCAATTTTCTTACGGATCCCTAATTTTTTTTAAAATAAAATATAGAATTTTTGAAATCGATCCAGTAGCTCCTGAGATTAGCGCGTTCAAACAAAACAACAAACAAACAAACTCTTCAGCTTTATAATATTAAATATAGTATAGATTATGTCAAAACGGAGTGCCAGGATATCAAAAATGGGACAACTATAATAAGGGGAGTTTTACTTTTAGGTCATTTTTATTATGGCAGGATCGGTTATGTCAGTTTTTTTGCCCAAGAGTTTGGGTAATTTTCTTACA
Organism: Erynnis tages; assembly: GCA_905147235.1. Classification (NCBI taxonomy): domain Eukaryota; kingdom Metazoa; phylum Arthropoda; class Insecta; order Lepidoptera; family Hesperiidae; genus Erynnis; species Erynnis tages. The sequence goes on from LR990087.1 coordinate 5,467,965, forward strand.
ATGGTGTCCCTGAATTCCGAATTTAAAAAAATAGGCCTTTTTACATTTTCTCTAGTATAACATAGTATCACTTTGTCTGGTCTGGCTTAGTGTTGGACACGCTACGTGCTTATTTATCTAGGTGCCTGCTACGTGCGTATTTATCTAGGTACCTACCTTAAGACTCACGGATTATAATATAGCACAAAACACAGGTTATACAAATCAAGATTGAGTGTGCACTCAAGCAACGCAAAACATTGATTTTAATTCTATATTGTTTATTTATTTATAATTAGAACGGCCCGTGGTCACTTTTTTACTGCAACTAGCGACTCGCCCCGGCATCGCACATTTTCAAATTTTCTGTGAATACAACATTACCTTAGTATTATATCTATAAACCACCCAAAAGGAACTATTAAAATGATAGTGGAAATAGATTCAAAAACTGTTCAATAAGTTTAAAATATGACCCAGGAAACTACATTCTTTGATAATTTCTTCTAAAGACTAGAGAAGAAGAAACACTTTAATGATGTTCTTCTTTCAAAACTGTACAATTACCTACTTACAAGCATGCCTAATTCGAATTCGATTATTCGAAAGCCTTAACAATAAGTAATTATTGTGAATAATCGAGTCTAACTCTGGATGAAAATAATATTTAAATAAATTTTTCGTATAGGATACGTATCGAGCTGCCATTAGTATTAGAAAATATCAAGACAGACCAATGACATACTAATGACTGACGTTTACCGTATGAATACTTTGACGATAATATTTATGGTACACGATGCAGGACACAGAACAAATGTTTTGTAGTGCATAGCTTGCACCATGCCCTGTCACGGCCAGGGTTATAGCCTTGCCGCGTAGCAACAGGCTGTTACTAATTGCATAGATAATTATATGCTTTCTGTTAGCGAACAGACAGTCATGGTTTATGTATTGGCACAGAATTTTAAAACTACTATTACAAACTATTAGAATATTATACTGCAAATGCTAAACGACCATACAAATATTAAATCATTAACTATGTTTATGTGGTTGTACCTACACTCGTGCAAATAAAAGTTTTGCCTTTGTCACAAATAAATTGTAGCGGCGCTTAACGATTACAAATAAGAACAACTTCGACTCCTATCGGAACAATAAATCGAGACAATGTTACCATTATAACCGGTACCATTCGAACAGCAGAAAACCGGTCCCTTTGTCCCTTCGATGCACTAAAATAGCCTGCATCGCCCTTAACACTGCCTCACCTCACCTTGACTCACTGCCACGAGATATAGGTAACTGGGTTTTTCTAGACCATTCTATACATCCCGGAATGCAGTATATAGGTCGCTGGGAGCCCGCCTCGTTCTTATATTAAGACCGCAAAGATCTCAGTGTATCGGATGTCCACTATATTCAAGGTTAGCTTGTCTCGCTGTAAAGGCTTTGTATATTATATGCTATGCGATATTTATTTTATTGAAATAAGTAATTTTTCAGGTGCTCTACAATTCTACATTTTACTTGTAGGCTTAGTTATAGACAAAAGATGGCGGTAATAGGTATTATGTAAATAACAAAGATTTCACTTAAACAAATACAAAACATAATCTTCATTTGAATTCTATTCGGCTACTTCAATAACTAATGTCATATTCGTTGCTCTTTCACGCAAAATAAAGTATTGATTAAAATGGTTTTTTTAGCTGATTTATGATAGTTATAGAATTCTAGAACGCGTAGAAAGTCGATGGCAGAAACCAGTATCATCATATACCTTTTAGCATTCTCAAATCGTTATCGCTTGCGATGCAATAAGTTCAGTAGCAATGCAGTGTGCACATTCTTAAAACCGGTAACAATTGACTCAATTATCCGGTGGTGGCTCGTTCCTCCATTATTGTAACACACGTAGACTTCCCTGCCTGCTGTAAACGGCAGTTCTGTTATTAATTTGTTTTGTTTTTGTAGTTTATATTGCACACTAACAGACTAACTAACTAACTGACAGTTTTAATGAAATTTAATATGGTGTAAAACAAGATAATAAATATTATGCTTTTAAGATGTAATAAATAAATGGACACAAATAATACGTAATTGACCTTATTAAAATTAATTGAAAACTTATTTCTTTATTAATAACTGATATCATAACAGAATGTAGGATCCTAAATCGCAATACAAACAAAATCCTAAAAATAGATAGACTTAAACCACTTCAAAACTAAATTGATATTTTGTAATCAAGCGTAATTGGTTAACTACGAGTATTTTTAAATAAACGAAATAGCAGTAGGTAGTAATTGTAAAGCAAAAAAATTGTGACAATTTTTTTCAAAACATTTCTTCATACTTCCAACCGTTTTTGAGATACACTTTTGACTGGACTATACTCGTACTGTACGACTCGTACATATGAAATTTCTCAGTTGCCCAGCCTGAATGTCGGGTTTGCTGAGAATATCTAGTAAATCAATTCAGCTGAACCGTTCTATACACTCTTCCCGGGCCGCCCTTTGACATTATACTGCGTAGGCGGTGAGATCGCGCATGCGTTAAGATCTACCTAGAACTACCCCCTAGCTCCCCTTAGGTTCACCGGTAGCACCCCCATCTCCCCAGCGTGGGCAGATGACGCAAAACTGCCATCAGCTAATTCTATTTTTAGAGGATTGAGAAATGAAAATAAAAAGTAATTTTGAAGGGATGCCGGTTTTTGAAGAGCTGTTCTTTTTTCAGTTCCATGTCTAGTAGCTGCCAACGGCAGTTTGTTACTAACTTAGTAATACAATAGTATGAAAATTATTGACGTATGATCGTATTGACGAAAATAATAATTTTCGTCAGTATATAATATCACAGGGCTGATTTCTTTTAGTAGAGGCTTTAATTTTTGAGCAATGATTGAGAGATGAGGGACAACAGTTTACGCGTAGCGAAATGCTTAAAATAAATTGCAACATGGCTTATAATACTAATACACCTTGCACTTTGCCATTGAAACAGAATCAGTGAAATGTTCACAGGTTACGAGTATTGTATAAAAAGCTGTGTTCTTGATGAAACGCTGATTAACTTGGTGACGTCACTAACTTGACTGGATCGCGTTGCCAAATTGCACCACCAGTGAGTCATCCGAGTATCGTGTGCGTGTGTACACATGCATATTGTTTCTAGATGCGTAGGCTCAACTGCTTTAAACACAACCGTTTATTCTTTTAATTTAGTTGACAAAAAATAGTTTTACCTACGTTACCAATTTTGTTCATCACTTTAGGATCAGGTCGAACAAAGATAATCCCGGACTTTATGGCAATGCCTGGTGTGGTATCTTCTCTGTCGTCGGACGGAAATCCGGCGGATATAAGGGGGGCGGTAACCACCTACCGACCTAAGGTCTCCAAGTAAGCTACAATGACTTCACTGCAATACAATACATAAATAATATATAACATCGAATGATATATTGTTTCGCGTTAATTTAAAGGTAGCCTGTTTGAATAATTCCATTCATCAAGTCGGTGCTTAGTACTCGTATGTTTGTGATCGTCATTTGAGGAAAACAACGTTATACATACTCATAATTGTGTTCTATAATATCTTTTAAACATATTCGTTATAATTCATTTTAATACCTGGTCACTTTAAATGTGATCCTTTAGATATAGTTTAGGAATAGGCCATAGAAATTGTTTTTCTGCTACATAGGTACTTAATCAAATGACATGACGAATGGAGTAGGTATTTCTTTGCATATCCAATAGAAAATTTGAACATGAAAGTGGTTTTATGTCTATAGATTTCGTTATATTACATTTACGGCCGTTGAATTGAGTCCCGACATATTACATCTTTGAAATAACAGATTGCCTGATTGCCTGGCAACCAAACGTCATTTAGGCGATCCATATCTGAAGATCGGTTATAAAATTGTAGCATAAGGTATTTCTGCTAAGGGATTTTCAGTTGGTATCTTACGTAAACCATTAAACCACAGTGAATAAGCATCAAGCACGTCACAGAATGACTCATAGCTTGTTTCAAAGACATTCGCCATAGCATAGGTACAGCCATATTGTACTTACATAATCTTTAGGTATATTATGTACATAGCAACCTGCAACTGTCAATAAACATGGCATTGAAACTCGACTTCGGACCTGCAATTTAATCTTAAAGAGGAAGTCTGTTGTGTTCTGTGTGAATAGCAGTTTCTTATTAAATGCTCGACGTAATTATGATCCTAAATAGAATAATGCTCTGACTCTTTGACTCTAGTTTTCTACAATACGACGATAACAGCTCGTCTCTTGTGCTAAGTACGCACTCAACGTGTCACTTACATATACAATACATAGTTCTATTATACATTCGTAAACTATATGACGTATGAGAAATATGTATATTATGTACCTATATGGTGTAGGTTTATTTAGGGAACATGTATGGGTTCCATTTTGGTTCATGAGATAGTCCGGCAACCAGGCATAAATATGAACGCGTATACTCATTTTCGATACTTATTTTTTATTTTCATTTTCTTACCCTTACATTATCCGGGCATCCTGGGGTGAATATTACCAGGTTACTCTGGATTAGTATGGAGACAGTACGTCCGATCAGACTTCATCAGAATTCAGACAGAAAAGGGTCTATTCTACACCCCTATGCACCCTACATTATAAAGAAGCCGCCAGTGCTAAGTAGTAGTAATTGTAAATCGTTCAAAATAAATAAATGTTTTTTATTTTATTTTCAGGTACCTACTCAGCTGATTCCTATCACCATCTACCACGGCGGACTATTAGCTCCATTATGCCACGTAAGTTTACATATAAAAACATTACACAGTTTGCTAACGTTTTTTTTTGCTGAGTGACGTCAAGACTGTTTAATAGATTGAAGGATACTTTATATTCTTCCGAAGAACGTGATCTTTTTGCGATGAATTAGTGTGCTTATAATGAATATTGTTTTTTATGAAATTTTCCGCTTAGCTATTACCTACAGGTAGCTCAGTTTAGAATAATTGGCATTACGACACGATACAATATATAATAAAAATAATGCAATGTAGTAAAACTTCTTATTCTTACAACAAGGGTTGCTTACTGCTATTACACTACTATACACAATTTTATCGATCTCGGTACCTTATCCACTTCTGTGATCGATATGAGCCATTGCACCACTAAATTATTACTATGTATCGTTATATGCATATTTTAGACGCCCGAAAAAATGAACATTGTTTTAAATGCAGCCGAAGCTACTTAAACTACTTATTTATTAGTATCTACATATCAAAAAAGTAGACAAAATTTTGATTTGCGCCATAATGCTGCATTTATAATTATGTAGATCTATCTAGTAAGAAGAGCCTACTGCGATCTAAGTCAGATGATGGAGATCATAATAGGTTTGATTTCTAAGTCAGATGATGGAGATCATAATAGGTTTGATTTCTTCCCAGAAAAAACAGTCTGTCGTGTAGATACTACTACCTACGCGAAAGGACTATATCCACATTGAAATATCACTACAGTGACTACAGTGTACCTAGTGGTTCTTACGAAATTAACTATTGATGTAAATTTAGGTATACTTTACTTACTTTCCGTATAATTTAAGCTCAAAAAGCGGACCGTGAGTTGTCCCACGAATTACGATTGTAATGTACGGTTTTGTATACGTATTTTTTATTTATATAACGAGATTGACTCGTTTCTACAACATCACCTATATACTAACTCTGAGTACATAATAATTACCTACATAAAAATAATTCTCAAGTACATTGTATGGGCTTACCGAAGTTCTTGGGTACAAAGATGGGCGTCTCGTTTGTGACTAATTTAATTATCATAAAAATAAACAACTTCATATCAATACCCTCCTTATAGCCATGACGTTTTATACACGTGTAAAAGATAATAATGATAGGTAGCTTATGCGTCAGAATTGTTGTGTTCAGAACACAACAATAAAATATTACATACGTACTTATATTAATAGTATAACTTTTATACTCATATTAAAATCACGACGATTTCTTTAATCTAACAATTTATATCGCATAATAACTGGAATGAACCGAAACCCTAACGTTTGTGTTAGCATTTAACTGCATTTTTAATATCTAGAGTTAACCAGAAGAATTGTCACGCTACTTTTCTAGTGCCTACATAGATAAATATATTATGTACTTAACCACCCTGGATTTCCATCGGATTGAATAGCCTAATGATATATATTTATTTGCCAAATTATACATCCTACATAATTATAGCCTTTAAACAACTATTACTAAACTTAGATTCTCACCAGTAGGTATAAATAAATCAAAAATGTTATCTTTTTTCCAGCTGGCTAAGTTTCTTAACTTAAATTAATTGTTATATGTACCTGTTCGTACATTACATATATACTATACGAGGTAACGCGCCCTCGTAGTACCTTTCCAGCAACTGTCACAAAACCTTCACAAGCTCTTCAACGATGTTGGTAGTTGCCGGAGAAACTTTAATTGGGATGATCGTCAAATAAAATTTTCTATACAATTTGAGGTTTGACGTGTGTCCATGAGTTGCAGTCAACTCTTAACGTCAAAAGGCCTGCAAGCCCGTTTGCCATTCATTTACTACAAAAGAACAGATCAAATAGTTTTCTCGTACATGTTAACTCCCTTACATGTTAACCTTGAACTTGTGTCGGTATGCGAAGAATCCAAAGTGCACTCGGTACAGAATTAGAAATGCCAGCGAAGTCGCTCCCACTACGTTTCGATATAGAATATGCATTATGCTCTACAATGTGTTACAAATTATCAACGTATTAAAATGTAATAAAACTCAAGGTAATAAGGGTTCATCTGCAAAAAACCGACTATGAAAGGAGCACAAAGTGAGTTATTTGAGGTTCTTTTAGTTCTCAGCTTTGGTTAATTAATGCTGTTCATCAATTAAACATAATATGTGTATGTATAAAACTTATGTTTCAGCACAAAATAGAGGTTAAATTTTTATCATCATAAAAAATCAAGAAAAAGAATTAACGAAGTAAAAGATACAACTGTATATAAAACAATAATGCACCAATATTGCACTTACCTACCTATGGTTAAATTTTCAATCCATTGTCTGTTATGTGTAAACTAAAATAACCTATAATGTAAGACTTGATCTCATCTTAGATAGATAAAATTGGTTACTTTTATCCAGGAGTAAGTTTAACCTCGTAAATGCTAGTAACATTAACGTACAAATCCTCAATACATGAATAAATACGAATGACAGCAAGAAACCAAAGCCTTTTCAAGTTTGCCATAACGATACATGGCTACAATCAATGCCCAACCCCACGTGCTAGCCTAACCCAGGCCTTGGGCCGAGATCTCGCGTTCGCTCCCAATCTACGAAGGGGCGACGCTCGCTGTTCTCCCAAAACTTTGCACGTGTCGTCTTTTTACGCCAGCGTTTTTTGTGAATTTAATTTAAATATATAAATAAAAATGCAAAGTTAATTAAAATTTAAAGCAAAATTATAAAACATGTGTACGTCCATGGTTGAATGGAATAAAATTATAACAGTAACAAACAATCCATAATTTTTGAAAGAATACGTACAGTTAATAATTTTTGTTTAATCTCTATCGAAATATTCTCGCATTAGCTATATGCATAAAAAAATAAAATCATGTATACTTTAAATTTATTCATAAAAACTGAATATTATCCACAAATCTTTTCTCATTTTCCTATGGGGCACTTTTGCAGCAGCATTTCCTATTGCAGCAGAAATATTATAACCTTAAAAATGAAACATTCTGTTAAATAGGTACTATATTGCACTAAATGTTTTCTTGTTTAAATTTAGTACACATGGTTGCTTTATGCTAACCTAGACTTTGGGTCGAGATTGCGCGTTCGCTCGAAGTCTTCAGTGCACTTATCTACTTTTTAAAATATATGTCTTATTATCCATTTATCAAACAGTAATATAACATTTTTCATGTATATATGTATATAATATATAAATATATATATATCGTAAAATATTTTACCTTTACTTTCCATTCTACATAACCCTCATTTTTGTTACGTACAACGAGAAAAATAAAATATTATAAAATACCATAATTTTTAGTCGCCATTTCTAAAATAATTTAATGTGAGAGAATATTTCAAATAATTTCAAAATTTGTGGTATTTGGTTGTACGTCAATTACCTATAATTTAAGTCATGGCGGTTTTTTGCCGCTACTGAAACACTGCCACTTCCGCAGTTTCACCAATTTCACCACGTAGGTAACGTTCTGTCTTAATCAACGCCATCTATCTCATGTAAGCAAAAACATGGTAGAACTGAAGCAAGTTACACCTAACTTAGTTACAAAATTTCCCTACAGGTGGCTCTGTTGTTTCACAAACTAATTCAACCCATAGACAATAGATGTCGTTGGTGCTTATAATTCTATGAGCATTTCAAACATTGTTTTTGAAGATTGATTGTTGTATCAAAGTTAATTGCGGATTTTCATTTTTCGGTATAATAGAATGGTATAATAGAAACTCCGCAATTATATTTATTTTTAAAACTATACTTTATCGTTGTAAGTATAGTTTTAAAAATAAAAGATAAAAAATAAATGTAATTAAGGTTTCTTTTAATTACTTTTAAAGAATCATTCGTGAAAGTATTAGAAGTGGATAAATATAATTCCCCATTCGAGGAGTCAGATAAAATTAAATAAAAAAGTCTTACTGTACTTTAATTAGAATAAGTCTGTCAATAGCTAAGCAATAAAGAATATTTTAGTTCAATGGCGAATGTCGAATAAAATGTCCGCTCACTCTATTATTAACCATAGACCGATAAATTACTTCAAAGCGGATAAGAGCCAAGAGCTATTGAAGCCGATTGAATAACAATTTAAATTGAAAAATTAAACAGAAAAATCGAACCGAGTCGTGCATGTTTCATCGTGGCGCATTGGAATGTAATCATCTTGTTAATGTATAAGTTAACTGTTATTATATTATTAAATGTATAAGTTATATTTGTGAAATACAAATTTATATACAAATTTGATAACATAAATAATGACTTTCTGTTTAGTGAATGTAGTTAGATTGAGGTTAGTTAACAAAAAGTAGGATTTTAATCGTAGTAACAACTAAACATAATATTATAGACATAAAATTATAGAATAAACATAAAATTATAGAAAATTGTAACAGTAAGATGTACTGTTACAATTTTCTATAATTTTATTTTTTCAAATAGTATCCCTACACTAAAATAATATATTTTGTATTGTATTAACTTAATAATTTTGTAGGTTATTTGTTTACATATTATATTTACATGTGCCTTTGTATTCAATTGTTTGTATAATAAATATATCACTTTTAAGTTGGCAAAATTTCTAAGCAAACATAATAAACTGTCTGTCCGGTCATATCATAGTATTTAGAAGTTTATATGGGTCTTATACCTGACCGGTGATTTGCGATAAAAAGCGGTGATAGCCCAGTGGCTTAGAATTCGACCTCGAATCGAGGGGTCCGGGTTCGAATCCCGGTGGCACGCACCAACGACTGCCAGTTGCCATTTAACATCAGGTGGCCTGCATGGCAGTGCGGATCGATAAAGATACTAAGAGCCAAGCCGTTCTGCATATTTTTCGCCCATTTCATCTCCGACGTGCCCCCCGAAGCAGGAACGTGCCATGAGCACGTTCGGTCTTCGGAAGGCATGTAAAGCATCCTTCGTGCCACTAATACTCCCTCACATCCTAGTACTGACACACACCGTAGAACTCTTTAGATAGGCCTGTAACCCATTAATGATTCACTGCAGGGTCGGGTCTTCTGTCACAATGAGAAGGATGTAGATAGTTAGTCCACCACGCTGACTTAATGCGGGTTGTTGGATTTCAGATACTTTGAAAAAAAATGAACTCTCCGTCTTGTGAGGAAACCTTCCTCAAGATGTTTTCCTTCACAGTTACAGCAAGTGATATTTAATTTTATAAAGCGCACTTAACTTTTTTTAACGAATTTATTGGTGCGTGCCTCTGGGAGCTTACGATCTGCATAATAAGAGACACTACCTATATGAACTCTTCGAAGAAAACAAAACACGGACGGTCGATAAAAGGAAGAAAAAAGAGTAAGAAGAAAGAAGATTAAAGAAGAAGAAAGAGTAAGAAGAAGCTATCGAACGACCGGGTGCCACGCTGTGCTCTCTCGGTTATATAGAGGAGTGAACACAGCTGGTGGTATCTCAGTTGTTCCTTAGTTATCCTCGACGCCATGCGACGCGTAGAAGATACGAAAAGATAAAGAAGAAGATGGAACAATACAAATTGTAATATTTGAAATTTTAGTACCTAATATACATGCGATAATGTCAATAGGATTCAATTGTAATAATTTCAAAACGAGAAATGTGTAGATTCACCCCAAATGACACTAGTTATTATTCTAATATTTAATGCTGAAAATAAATGTACGACTCGATTCGATTTTTGTGAAATTTACGAAGCTCTAAAAAAGGCCTGTGGACGAGATAGGTTCTTCAGAGGCTTGTCACGTGGCGAGGTAAAAGCATGGCAGTGTTTATGCAATAGGGTAGCTATTATGGTCCCTAAGTTGTACTGTTATAAAACATCTTTAGTGCTTTCAAAACTAAACATGTTTATCCAATTAAATTTATTAAAAGTGATTTAGATGTCTTTGAATTCGGAAAAGTAATATGTAGTCATATACGAAGACTCCTAAAAATATTTTGAATATTTTAAACGAACTCGAATTGACACTCACATAGAATTGGTCATGCCGGACATTTACATTTAGCCTTTAAGGGTCTAACACCGAACTATGAATTGTGAGTGGTTGTTGCGACAGAGCCGTGTCAACCCGTGTTCCGTAAATGTCACGTGGCGAGGTAAAAGCATGGACGTGTTTATGCAATGGGCTTCCCATTTTGGTGTCATGTACTAGACGTACTGTTTGATTTACGGAATGTAGCCGTACTGTAGTGTGGCACGAGCCGATAGAGATACTTTTAACGAAGTGGGTAAACGCAACATCTTGAACCATTCACAAGTGATGACGTCCTTAAATTTTCAAGTAAATTTATTATTTTTCGTACAGAGTAAAAATTATTTTTACCATCCCTATATAAATGTGGACTGAGTTATCAGACAGTTCCGATTCTGAATTCTATTTTATGGGAATTTTATGTAAAAAATTAATTGAGAATGGTGGACACGCCCCCACTTTTGAGTTCGTAAGTGAGTGTCCGCGGTATGCTGCGACCACTTAATAGCTACTATTATATTTAAATACCATTACCAAATTGAAAGATACTGGTAATTTCTTTAGAAAATAATCCATAGGTACTTATCACATTGCTCGCTAAGCTAATTTTTTTCCGAGGTAATCACCAGCTCTAGTTTAAAAGTTATAACGCAGAAACGGTTGAAGTATAATTGTGGCCGTGAATTTAAAACTGGTTGAAGGCATTTCGATCTAAGTCTTCTTTAAGTCTTAGCTAAGGTCACACGGTCCAGTTTGTTGCACATAAGCACGTTACTTTGCATTGCATATTGTTACTAGGCTTTATGTAAAAGTATGTACTTAGAACATGCTTTAAAGGGAATCTGAAATAATAAAACGAAATTATACGACTCAAGAATCTCTTCACTATTACGTCCATTACAATAATGACAGTTCTCATTTTCAATATCCGTGTTCTTCTTTTTCTTTCTCTGCGCCAGCCAGTCCTAACTCTTGAATTGACCGTGAACGCCGTAGCTTCAGCCATCTGCAGCAACTGCTTGCAAGCTCCAAACTCCATCTTACAATACATAAAACGGAGGTTATCAAAAAAAGTTGGTGTAAGCTTGGCATTTCTGATTATATCGCGCGAAATAATTGTTCTAACAAGGAGAATTATTTCTAGATTCCTAGTAGACACTTTCAGTGCTCTACATCAATCGTGATAACAGAGTAACTCAGAGTACCTCAAAACCTCCGTCCAAATTGCGAGTATGTGTCAGAGTGACACATTCGAATTATTGAATGTAGTAAAACTTTAGTTCATATTTCGAACTAGCAAGAATTGCCTGAAAGAAAGAATTTTTTCAGGCAATTCTTCTTTCCTTATCAAAACATTTACGAAATTTACGTTTACGTTTTTATAATTTTTTGATGTAAAAGAAGCCTACGGTATTGAATCGTAGAGATTACGTGAATACATAGCAGTGCATAAATAACAATACATACACCATTATGTTCCGGGTATATAAATAACAGTGTCCACACGATTAACGTCTTAATAATGTCAATCATCAGTATCACGAACGAGGGTACAGAAAAAATCAATCACATGTGTGACGGACCTGAACACGAAGGGTTCCGAACCACTGCAAAATAGAGTTTTTGGAATTGTATTAAATATATATTAAACCAACAAACAGGCATACGTGCCGTCTCAGGCATACGATCCGATGAGCATCGTTGTCTATTAACATGAGCAACACATAGCCATTGTGTTGTGCCTTTGAAAGCATCGCTTTTTTGAAGAATACCGATGTATGTTATTCCTTCACTCAAAAATATTTGTACAGTCAAAATGGTTACGTTTTGTTCTTCTAACACTACGTGATGTAACGATGCGTCAAATTTACTGCGAAATTGGAAGGCTTTTACATAAATGTTAAGGCTTTGAATGCTATCATTAATTGCGTTAGTAATGAAAATCAAATTATGTCATTTATTGTCTGTCACAAATTAATAAAACAACAATAATTTTATTGAACACATAAACGACACACGCCGGAATAAGACATAAAAATCGAGCTTCACTTTTACGTACCCGCCTTAAATTTAATTGGGTTTCTACAGCATCCTTTGTACACGGAACGCTAATTGATCAGCGAATTGTCTTGGCGCCTTACCGTCTAAATACTTTTGGCCGGACAGTATTGTACTACCGCCAATACTGGCAGCCAAGTGCATCTGGCACAGCCCTTGGTTGCATAAACCGTGCAATGGACAAGGGCAGCCGCTGTCGAAATACTCGTGTTGTTATAATAGTAGTAATCTGAGGAGACGAATGTAATTGTACTAGTTTGCGTTAAATGAAAGGAAGACATTTTTTATCCTACACTTAAAACTACGGAATGGAAAGCCATTAATATTACCCGTATAATTATATTATAATTATAATTATATTATAATTATATTATACCCAGAATCAATCATTTGCATATGAATAAAATAAAAATGGCAATTTCAAAGAGCATCATTAAAAAGCCTTTATAAAAATCTATATTTTCTTTACCAATAATTCTAATATACTCGAAATAACGGTGAGCAGTTGTGTAATCACGGGCACTGATTCATGATTGACTTGCCAAATGCGACCTAAACACACAAAATAATAATGGAAGTTAAAATGAAAGCTTTAATATTATAATATTAAAGGTTTTGTTCATTGGTTGGCTATTATTTTATCGTAGATTTTAGATCCCCAACCACCGTTACGAGACTTGTTGCCTTTGAAAATATTAATAATATAATAAGTGATGCCTGATCAAACTAATAAAAATACAAAATACAAATGTATTTAATAATACATCCAGGTTAAAGGCTTCTTTCATAAAATTGACCTATTAAATTTACATATCAGAATCGTTTAACAAATAACAATATTGCTACGAGATTTCGTAGCTCGATGCTACGGAGATAAAAAATGAATCGCTAAATTGAAGTCTTTCTGTTTCCTTTTCATTATAACTTGATGCTATTGACCGGTCATTGTACTTTGTCTTTTTTTATGAAAATAAAACACATAGAAGATAAAGTAAGAAAAAAATAAATTCCATAGGAAAAGTTTAATTAAAAAAGTTTTGTTCATAAGTTTTTCGTCACTAGGTTAATAAATAGGTTAAGCCTTTTTCAGGTACAACAAAGGTATACAGGTCAAGCCTCTCCATTTCTCTTCGAGACAAGCGTTCTACGCTCTTCAACTATAATGTATCTTTGTTTGAATATTTCCCAGGTTTCATTTGTTCTCGTTGGATTTCATATAAAATTCAATTTCTAAAGCTTTCAATATGTCAGAACCCTTAAAGCCCTTACCGGAAAGAGCACAGATCTGTAGGTCATTGGGTACAGGCGTCCTCTTCAGGTGCACGCGTCCTGACAACACTCCCCGCTCCACCCCTGCTCTCTGACCTACTTAATAACCTCTGAAGTAACATAAATGTTGAGCCTCTTAGAGTATTTCCCAGATTATAGTTACCACAGATTCAGGAGTACCCGGTACTTGCGTCGTCTTCGGGCGCAAGTTTCCTACTCGTGGGTTCCGCAATACCTTACCCTACCCTTTTCTTTGACCTACTTAATTGCCTCTATTGGGCTATTTTGTAGTTTTTCAGCTATAATGTCGACAAAAATGTATTTATGTTTCAACATTTCCCAGTTTATACTCGTTCTTGTTGGATTTTGCATACGTATACAGTTCAATTTCTCAAGTTTCATATAATAATATGTAATATAATCAATATAAGTCAGAATTTAGTTAAACCTTTTAACCGGAAAGAGCATAGGTCAGGGGCACATTGATTAAAACATTTCGCAGAAATTGTGATTTAGGTCTCTCGGGTACACGCGCCCTCCCGGGTACACGTGTCCTCTACGGGTACGTCGTGTGCGTCCTGATGACCCACCTCGTGCCACCCCTCGCTCTCTGGCCTCTTTAACTCCCCTGTGACATTGTATTTTCATTTTCCAATTATTTCTCTTAAACTTTAACCATTTTTCGGAAAGAGCACAGGTCAGGGGCTCATTGATTAAAACATTTTGCAAAAATTGTTATGTAGGTCTCAGGGGCACCGGGTACATGCGTCCTAATGATCCATCCCGCGCTAACCCTCGCCCTCTGGCCTATTTAACTCTCTTGTAACATCTTCTTCTTCGCGTACCTATACGCATCTCGCTACTACTTTTCTTTGACCCACTTACTATTTATCCTCTTCTTTTATCTAATATTCACTGTACTGTACTGTATATTTCGAGTATGTACCTAATATCCACTGTGAAACGAAAAATATGTTAAAATTAAAAACATAACAAAAATCATAACTTCGAACAAAAATTTTACACATTTTCCGGATAGAGCCGATAGGTTCAGGGACACCTGGGTATACTCTTCGGGTACACGCGTCCTGATGAACCGCCCCCCCGCCACCCTTCACTCTCTGACCTACTTTACAGCCTCTCAGTCTTTTACAGATTATATTTCCTCGTATTTACAGTTTTCAATTGATCGTTTAGTATTCATGAAACCTTAATAGAATTCGGGTGTGTTGAAGAACTGATCAATACTTGTTGTTCATGTTCATTCTATTTGATTAACAAAATGAATAATTCTAATTTCTTCCTAGAGAAAAAGTCTGGAGTGAATTACGTCGAGTTTATTATGAGTAGGATACTGCAATACCGGTGCCCGTGAACTCGACACAACATTCGAGCGGACACCAAATATTTCCTATTACCGCCTCCTACGTAACAAGTATATGAACGCTTGTTGTATAACAACAAAAACATTGAACCATATGTTAAAGATAGTGACATCTGGCTATGAAAACAGTTTTACTAGGTGAACATAAATAAATTAATAAATAAAACTCTACATCAAGGGTATCGAGTACACCTGTACCCGCGGGTACAAGCGTCCTGTACCCTACTGGGTACACGTGTGGCCATCGATCGGTGCCCGACCCACATCCCGCGCCGCCCTGCCGCCCACAACTGGAATATCTACACATTCCGCACGATTACTTACTTCACCCAAATTCGAAAGGCTCAACGGTTTAACACTTATTATTTAATTTCGTATCCAGTAGGTAGACACACAGCTGATTGGTTAGTTGTAAAATGGGGACCTTTATAATGGGAATGCTTTATGATTATATTGTTCAAAACATTTTATACGTATGACCTAACCTACAAAGTCACAAAACTAATTCCATGTTATTTATATGTATATAAAAATGATTAATACTGAATCACAAGAATCAATATGTGAAAATATATTAATTATAAGTTGAAAAAGTGAAAATATTGAATTTAAAATTAATTTACTAGTGTCGCTGCTACCTTTTCAATCTAGTTCTTACTGACCCAACTGCTCCCACTATTGAACCCCGTTGTATTTATCTTTATGTATGTAAAGCCAACTCTCTGTCTTGATGCATTTTATAAATTTAAATATATATAATAAATATATATTAATTATATATATAATCTTAAAAAAAAAATTTGATTAGTAATTCTGATCTAAAGTATCAGCCTCGACCTATTTCACGTTAAACCCATTTCACGTTGACCTGTGTCGATGGAAGTAGCCTTGTATTGTTTATCCGTATTCCCGTGACCCGAGAATGTGCCCCAATTTCGTGATGCCTTGACCCGTTCCAGATTGCCCCGTCTTGGAACAAATTTGTCCTTCCGAGTAATATCTCTGGAAAAATCTTAGGAACTTCATTACTGTGTTTTACTATGAATCAGCTACCTACTGTTTTGAGAAAGTTTAATTGTCAAGAAAATAATAGTTAAGACAGTATAATATTTAAGGACAGACGCTGCTTACACTATCCCACATATATCATATTAAAGGATTTAAAAAGATAATTACTCGACATTGAAACACACATACACACAATTAGAATAATGATTGAATATGAGAGCTGCAAAGTTAAAAAAATGAAAAGCTACAAAAACACCATACAAATTTTATCCACAAAACGTGTATTGAATTATTTAAACTTCAAAACCAGAAGCCTCTGAAAGGTCTAAAGTTCAAGGGCGTCGGGTAAATATTGTGTCCTCCCAAGTGCAGGCGTCCTGACGACGCGGGGCTGCATCGATCCCTAGTTTGCCCCAGCCCCGACCCACGTATAACGCCCTACATGTTCTCGGACCCACCTATATGTTCTCGGAAAAGCTACAAAAACACCATACAAATTTTATCCACAAACTGAACGTGCATTGAATTATTCAAACTTAATTCAAAACAAGAAGCCTCCGAATGGCCTAAAGTTCAAGGGCGTCGGGCACAAGTGTCCTCCCAAATGCAGGCAGCTTGGCGACGCGGGGCTGCATCGATCCCTTTCTACATTGCCCAACCCCGACCCACGTATAACGCCTAGGTACGTGTTCTCGGAAAATTAGTAGAATACTCAAATAGAGGGATAATCAAAGCGATAGTAACAATCTATTTTCATATCTTTATTTTAAAGTCTGTTCTAATCTGAACCAAGCCTGATGGCTATTATAAATTAAGACTTTATTTTTAATTAGTAGGATAGAAATAAATTATATATAAGAAATAAAAGGCGTTTGTATTTCTACGTATACTATATTATCTGTTTGCCTATCTATAAAATATTAAAAGACTCCCTATAACTTAGACCAGTTAGTTCTACAATACGGAAGGGTATGTACCTAAATTCTAAAGTTCGTGCGTCCGAGTACGTGCATCCTGTTGGGTGCCAGTATCCGGTAATAAAAAACAAAAATCCTAATTTTAGTCGAATCTAGATTTTATTACATTAAAATAGTATTTATAACAAAGACATACATACTTGTAATAGAGATACAACATTGTCACTGAAAGTTGACAAACGAAGTTACTGTTTACTATCCTGTAATGTTACTAACTTTTTTCTCAAAATGTTTCGACCTTAAACAAAAGTAAAGATTGTAGCTTCATAAAACGAAGTAAGAATTACGTAGAAAGCAAAGAAGAGATATGGTGGAGCATGTCTAAAACAAAAAGACAGTTACGCTACCCATTTGCTACACTACACGATGTCAGCATTCGAAATTGCTTTTCCCAAGAGAAGAAATTGAAGAAAGGTCTTAAGTTCAAGGGCAGCGGGAACGTCTTGGGTGCAGGCGTCCTGGGTCTGATCGATCCATCTGTTGCCTCATCCCCTAGACCTTGAACTTGAGACCTTTTGTAAACAAACCCGGTCATGCGCAGAGACGCGTAGACAAATTGCGTCATTCAGGATCACGATTATAGTCCCTAGCCACGAAACGAACAAAGACTGGTGATTTTTTTCTGTAGAGGTCATTGCAGATAAATGTTGATAGGAAATTTAGTCTCAATAGATTCTTAAGAGGTAGTTGTGA
Organism: Erynnis tages; assembly: GCA_905147235.1. Classification (NCBI taxonomy): domain Eukaryota; kingdom Metazoa; phylum Arthropoda; class Insecta; order Lepidoptera; family Hesperiidae; genus Erynnis; species Erynnis tages. The sequence continues at coordinate 5,486,171 of LR990087.1, forward strand.
TAGGGCAGTGTTTAACAATAAGATTTATAATTCGTAAGGCGCGCCTTCGAATCCCAGTGGCCGATGGATTTCTTTGTGACAACGGGAAACCGTTCGATGGAAAAGTTCTTGCCTAACTATGTATGCCCCTGGAACGACAGCTGTTCATAGATAAAATAAATAAAGTACCTTAAACAATACGTGGTTACAATACGTAGTCTTATAGCTTGAAGCAATTTCTTCAGTTTTTTTCTCAGACATAATATCTCAAACAGTAACGAATAGTAGGTATAAGAATCAAAAGTGTGCACTACGCAATCACCTATTTCCTAGTTGTACGTGACGTAAAGTAAGGAAACTATTTTGCAAAAATGTGCAGGTTTATAGAGTTACATACTTAACACCTTAGTAAGTTTAAAATCAAGTTGCTTTTGCCAGCTATTTTTTTCCATAATTATGTACGAGTATATACGATCTAAATCATTTCTGAATATTTTTCGTTAGTTCTTATTTAACAATTGAAATTATGTACTGTTCGGTTATGTATCTATCATACAAAGATATAAACTTCACGTTAAAATACTAACCGACGAAAACTATAGAAAACCCTACAAATGTAAAGATTTCCTGTCCTGAAAAATGTCGAGTAGATCAGGGAAGTGGTTTATCATCGGGAAGGTTTCAGTAAGGTCAAGGTCGATTGGGGCTGAAGCAACAGCTGGATCGATACAGCGTCCGTAAGCCTGCAGCCGTGACCTGGAGGGGAGCGGGGAGGGGTGGGGGGTGGCTGCACCTCTCCGCCGGGCTGCAACGAGCAGTTATTTCGGTGCAGCCCGACGCCCGCAGTCGTTCGTCGCGCCTCCGACAGTACGCGCGTATTCCATTGCATCGGTGACACCTTGTGCACTCTGATTTACACACATCTTTACCAACGCGTGTTTTGAACCATTCTCGTTGAATACACCACGTTACCCGTTTTTTCGGTCGGTCATAGTGTTTGTTTTCGACAACCTGTTGCACTCGCGAGGTGAAATCGCGTGGAAAACTCTTTTTCTCAGTAGCGGACTCGTCTACTTTCACTTTACATTCCGTTGGAACGCCGCTCTTGCACTAAACCAGTCTCGCAATATCTATGTACGGTTCACGATGGAAAATATGCGATCCTAATATCGATTATCGGCTGTATGTCAGTGTGACATTTTATGTTGATGTGACTTCGATCCGTGCACATTAATTGTTGCTCGTTATTACAAGGTAATTCTCATGTAAAACAGTCTATGTGAACAGCGTGATTTCTTGTTTCAATTGTGATTTAAAATCTAAGATTTCACGGTGTTAAATGACATCAAATATCGTTTAAATCATGTAAATCATATATGTATCTACAATAAAACTTGGGTTACAATACAATAAAACGTTCGTTACTAAATATTCCTAGAGCTGGGAGGGACGAGTACAACTATATTATGAGTACTTACAGCTGCCTAGATTTTCCCCGCCTCCCCGCGTCTCTGCGATAACAGCCTTTCAGCTTTGTCTGATTAATATTAATAACGCTTATACATAATGCATTTAATGTTAATTTACATTCATGAAACCTCCCGTAGTATTACCGCGCTCGTATCACGGCAGAGATCGAGTCCCAATTTTTGCCAGTCGCCATGAACAGGCTCATCTGTGTAGAAAGTGGTTTTACCGCCTGCCGAAGATGGTAGCGGTTTAATTTCTTAAATGTCTCGAGAATTTTAAATGCCATGAAATGTGTAAATTGTTTTTTTTAATAAATCTAAAATGGAAGACATTCGCAGCGAGGTATTCGCTGCACCTGGCATACAGCCAGAGATGCAGCTAGGAAGGTCAGGTGGAGTGGGTGCGGGGGGAGCTAGGGGGAAGTGGGTTACACCGCGAGCGAGGAGGGAGGGGAGTGATTCACGAGCGCAATGCGCAGGTGCATCCAGACCTCCAGGTCTTTAAAACAGGGACGCTGCCCGCTCCCATCTGTATTCGCGCTCACCCTTTCCCGGCACAACTATTAAATATCCACAACCCAAACTAACAATCAAGTCATTAATCGCTCGCTTCCATAGTTTCGACACTCAGCAAATAACACATTGCTACGACGCGTGATAACCGGTATCGCACGTAACGAAACATTAAACTGCAACTTAATAACATTATCAACAATAGTGTCGGGTTTAGGTAAGTGACCATTGGAACTATTGCTTCGTTTTTGTTCCCGATCGATGTTGTAAAGCACTTTTACTTTAAAAAAACAGTAGTAACCGATCAGAAACTGATCGTATTAGCACCGGTTTCTATTATTTTGCCATTATTTTATATTGAGTTTTTTTTTATTTGTTACGACGGCTTTTTATGTGGTAGTTAGAAGTTTATTAAATGCAATTATAAAGATTATACAAAGTTGAAGTGTAATAATTAAGCGAGATATTACGTGTCTAAGTCACAGATTTCCGTAAAGGTCAGTCCGGGGTAGGCAAGGGGCTAGTGATGGAAAGGCCATCCTATCACTTTCATCGTCGTGCTGACGGTGCATATGGCGTCAGATTGCGAAACCTCACGCATGAGCCCGGGACATCGTACGAAACTTTCGCCCGCGAGACCATTGACCGTGGCTCCACTTTCTAAACCATGTCGTAACGTCGGTGATCGCCCGCGGCCATTGTAATTCACGATACGCCTCGACGCGACACGCGACGTCATTAGGTACCTTTTTTATAACATTTTCGCAAATCCGTAGAAAGTCGGTTGTTTACCGTGATTGCGATGTTAATAAATTGGACTGATGGATTCAGTCGGTGACTTGCGATGTCGCTTCTACTTTCCTGAGTGATCTATGACCGGCCGACCCACCTGTAGAACGTTATAGCGCTAGACATTCTTTGCGCTACTCGTGCCGCTGACTAGTTCGCCTTGCTGGCTAGTACTTATTGTAATCTTACTTCCAAGATTAGTAAAATTCCATTGCAATTGTTTGTTCCTTTTATACATATTAGTTAAAACTAAAACAGAAGTAAGTTCACTTAATCTATATCTAAATAGTAAGTTAGTTATTATTGCACCGTAGATAACCATTTAGTAGATTTTGTTTCAAGAGCCTTAACGGAACTAGAAAGCAAGCACCCAAAAATTTTGTATAAATGCAAAACCTCTAAGCAAATAGATAACATTCTCGTAGATGCAATGTAAAATTAATAACCGACAGGTTGCCAACACTATCAGCGATCTAGAAAGGTCTGATTAAGTGTTTCACACGAAGGTTACCCAATCATAGTAAATCTTTAATTGCATCTGTTTCCATTGGAATTTGGATATATAAACCTGGAAACGGAATTTTGATAGATCATTTATTTTCTCCTTGATCGTTTTCTGACTAGCAAGTTTTCAGCTGAAACATTCATTCCCGCCCGGATACTCTGTTTCCGTTTGCCCTTCGGAAGTGCCGATCGATAAGCCGACCGTGACCGACGCGTGTCCTAGGCAGCCTAGATGCGTCCCTGGGCGCATTGCCAGCCCCCCCCCCCTCGCCCTCCGCCCCCTCGGCCCCCGCGACCCCCACCCGGACCCAGGAAGTCCCCGATATTGCCAATAGAGCGCATCAATACTTCAATCAGACGCCATCTTGGTTACTATTCCTGCATCCAATAGTTGTTTTATCTGACGAAGCCAGGTTCGTCTTGTTTGTGTGTGGTAATACAAATGCATGTTGTTTCTGTACGTGTGCTCGCTTGTTGGGTTACGCACACAAGGGAGCGTGTCTTAAATGTGTATTCAAGTCAATTACCAGCAAAATTGACTCGACTTGGTGTTTAAAACAACTGTGCCTTCCAATTACCTTCCTGTTAACTACTTATTTTGTAACCTTTTTTAAGTAGGTATAACGTTTGTAATTTGTTGTTGGTAGTAAGTATTTACTGCTGCTGCTGCTCCTGATGCTAACTTTGAATGATGGTTACCTAGCATTCATAGTACCTACATACCGTCCAGTTATAACATGTGCCCTTCCTAATTGACTAATTATATTGATAACACGAATTCCTAATTAACTGTTTCCCAAAGAATTTTCTATTTGATATTAGTATCAGCAGATAGTTGGTCTAGATAACTATTGTGTACATTTGTAGGCACCTTGGTTCATTTAAATTATAATAGTGGTTAATTGAATTGATTTCTATGAAGAATTCAATTTAGCTGCATGCATTATTACTTTCAATCGGCTTTTTAAAATGAGAATAAATATATTCTACTATTCTGTGGACTAGATACATAGTACCTACTTTTGTTTATATTTAACTTGAAGTGAACTTGATTAATTTTTGGATAAGATTTAAATCAATACCTACAATAAGAGTTCAAAATGATATTTAATATTAAAATTAAAACTCTACCTGCGAGATTACATTCCACCGATTCAGTATACTTTCATTTACTATAAGGTTTATTATAGAAATTGAATTTACGATGAGAAGATTATTTTTCAATTTCTTTATTCAGCTTTATTGAGTTAACAATGGGCGAACTTAATGCCTAGTGGCATTCTCTACCAGTCAACCCTTGCGATAGTGAAAAATATTGGTAATATATTTATTTATTAAACGAAAGTTATATATAAAATGAAATGAGACGTCTCCATTAAAATACCTGCTGTTGTCAAATAAAGTTTGAACCAAGCTTCGAATCTTGGTCAAATACTTAAAATAAACTGTTTACAAGCCCAACAGAGTCTGAAAATACATCTGAAAGGTGGCTCGCCCCGCGGCACCGCCTCGCCGTGTATGCCAAGTCCTCGTTTTACTTTGACAGCTCAATTAATAATAATCAATTAATAAGGGTAGTTATTATTTCCATGCAACGGGCTGTAAATTACAAGTCAACCTTATTTTACCTTATACACACCCTTATTGTGTCTGTTGCGTTATTGGGCAGGCAAAGTGTTAACTACCTATCTATTTGAATAAAGTAAAATGAATTAGTATTCTTACATTTAATTTTGAGAAATATAATTACAAACAAAAAATAAAAAAGATCTTTTTACCTTTGATTTAATTAGGCCTTAGGTAATACTTTTTGTTTACATTAACTGATATATTTTGACTATAGACGTAAAACTAATTCATTGACACTGTAAGGACGATCATACAATGTGCCCTATGTTATACATATTAATTTTACATAAAAAATCTTCATTATATAGCATTTAATTAACTTTTACAAACAATATCTGTATTAAGTATAACCTACTTCTAGACACGGTAATCTCTAAAAGCCTGCCAAATAATGCGTTCTACGTTCGATTTATTAAATTTGCACTAAATATTAGAAAACCATCAAAAACATAATTTAAGTCCAGTATCCTAACAACATGATAAAGTGAAAAAATGTGCCTACAGCCGTCAACCTCAATGACTTTTCATGAACAAGATGAATAGATCGAAGTCACTTCACGCTACATACAGCTGGTAGCCGCGCTGAAATATATTTGAATGAAATTGACGAAATAGAAACATGACTGCAACGGAATGTACAATGATTCTCCTCCGGCTGTAAATTATTATTTTTATACGATTTGAATCAAAACAAAATTTTGTACGCTAGACCTACGTGACGTACAAATTCTTGAACTGCCGTATTGATTGTGTTTGTTTTTGCTAGTTTTTAGCACCACGTAAAAGTGGGAAGTAGGTAGGTACCTATGTATTATAGTCCATTCATTGAACGAAGTGATATCGAAGTGGACAGAATGTTATCCCGTCGTGAAGCGTGCACCGTGCACACGCGTTAGACCAGTGATCCGTATTCCGTACTCCACTCGCGGGATAGACAAGCGTGACTCACCCGGCCTTGGGCTCGCATACTACAGCGTAAACCCGACAAACACTAAAATATTATTTTATTGGTTCAGCGGCCAACAAAAGGCGACATCCGCTCGAGGTCGCTTCGGAACTTTGTAATTAGGGCTTCGCACGTGAAACGGGCCTTCGGAACTTGTCGCGCTGACTTATCGCCAGTCGTTAGTCATTGGAGCGGAGAACTAGAAGCCGGTTTCTATTCATGTCGGTTCGGATGCGTGAAACGAAATCTTTAATGCGATTCTGTAGGATTATACTCCGCGTGGAGTAATAACACAACTAAATATCACTTACGTAAGAAGACAATGAACCTGCGTACTACTTCTTAAAACATTCGGCATTTGCGGTTGAACCCTGAATATAAAATAGAAAATGTTTCTGCAATGTTTTCGCGTATCGCCGTGGGCCGGCCGTCGAAATGGAGCATCTATTTGTGGCGTCGAGGCCCGCGGCGACATTATTGTAACCGACATACGAGCCTTACGTTTGACGGTTAACGAATATCCCTCTGGATAACCCGCGATTTCAATATAGACGACGCGAGTGTTAGTCACGTTCGTATCTCCGCCACCCCGACTAGTCTGGATATTGTAACCCAAATAGAGTGCAATCAACAAAATACTGCAGAGTGCACGATGGCCTAGTTACCGATGCATCTGGTTACATGCGCGTGCGCTTATCTACGAAACGCTGCGCGGGCCGCGCGATGCATACCAAATATCATTCAGTGTGAGATTTCAAAAGTAAGCGTTCACCACAAATCCACACAATCGCGTGAACATGTTAAGGATGAAAGCGAGCTCGCACGCAGGCGAAAGTGATATTCGTGAAATCAGTCGGAGAAATGTAGAGGGGAAACAGGTGGGCACCGGGCCGGCGGCGCATCGGGCGGCGTCGGGCCCCGCGAGCCGCGAGCGAGGCTACGACGGCGGCGGCGGCGACGCGGGCGGTTGCGTCAACAGCTCGCGGCCCCGTTGGCAGAGCGGCGCGTATTTCAAGCCGGCTCGCTCGCTGCACCGACCGCTTTGCGAAACCGGCGGTTATGCAAGGCGTGCCGCTGCCAACTCGCGGCCGCTCGCACGCCGCCGCCGGAAGGAAAAGTGGAACGCGTCGCAGTGGTACGGCCGCGCGCGCCGCCTCTGCACGCCCCGCGACTCCAGTGAAGTGTCCCCCAGTGTCGTGTCAGTGTCGCTTCTAGAACGTTGGAATTGTGTATTGCGCAAGTCCCACGCCTACAGTGGGATTATTTTAAACTAGATAATTTGTCGGCCTCGACGGAGTCGAAGCCGCAACCCTTACGAGCACGTGAACTCACTTGCACGTGCATCGCTGTGATCATGTGTGCCACCCACATACTTACGCCAAAACTGCATCTCGTGCATGTAGAAACGACATGTCTATGTATCTAAGTATAACTTATGCGCTCTAATTGACTAACTCCTTAATTCTAAGAACACACTAACGCTTCTTATTGCATGTAAAACAAAGATAGGAATTTGACTAACAAAGTTACAAAATAACTTAATATATTATACGCATACCTAAACATTTCTTCAATGAAATTAGACATAATAGTAAAAAATAGTAACAATATTGTAAAAATTACGTCCAACGTCTCACGGACACAAATTACGGGATACAGGTGTGATTTCTCTATTTCCTGCGAGTGGTTCATAGGTAGAGGCATGTCGAAACTCTATAACCGTATTAAGTGCGGGGATGTGACGTCGACCGAGAGGGAAAGTGCTCGGTGGACCGTGGACGCTTGTCGGCTGGCGCTTCCTCGGCCGCGGCGATTCGAGCTACTCCGCGTACTAGTCACTAGCCGGCCAGCGTAGCCGGACTGGCCGGACTCGCTCCACTCCGCATTCAGTAAAAGTAACCTAACCGTTTTAATAATTCATACGCGCCCGCACTCGTAGTAAATTAACACCGCCTGCCTACATGCCCCGTATAAATTAACCACGGCCAGCTACTCACAGGCATTAAAAGGCAAGCCGTGTGTTCAAGGACATATTAATAGCGTACGCTGACAATCGAGTACATGAGCGGGGTCCCATCGCTCAATTGCACAATGCAGCTTAACTAGCGCATGAGCCGACAATTATTTGTCCTACTTTCTTAGCGAGTGTTCAGCGACCGGGCGATTACATCGATGCACTTTCCAACCGATTGTCGTGACATAACGCAGTACTGAAACCGTATTAGTTCGCGTTACCTTCACTTCAATAGATAATGATCTTATTTATGTAGTATCTTTGAGTCTCACTAACAGGTACACAGTAGTGTTTACCTTGACAAATGTACTATAAATTTGCGAAAGAACGAACCGTAACCTGTTGTGTTAAAGAAAACATTGCAGCTGTAATCTGACGAAGGATCTAGGTTGCAGGACTAAAAATCTAACATGCATATATCGTAACTAATATTGCGATATATCTTAAGCTTACATGGAATGGTCATAATGTGTGGATAAACCGGCACTAATAACTCGTAAATATGTAATATGCAGGAGGACGATTGCAGTTATTACGTCACCCAGATGCAGATCGCGCGTAGGCGGTTCGTGTTCACTAGATGCATTTGATCCATCCATTTAGTCCCTCATCCGTTTGAATTACCTACTACTAAATCTACTAATACATCATCTATTCTCGTAATGCGACAAGAAAATAACATTGCTAATCTACATAAAAGATTTTTGTTATTAAGTTGTAGGCATTAGTTGTAGCAAAATAGTTACAAAAAACGCGAGTTGTTGCCACTATAGGTACCTACATAGCGGGAAATAACCGCGAGATGATAAGCTGATGTCATAGATTTAATAGTTTTTAGAATTTATGCAACAAACGGAATATTTGCAATAACATGCGATTACTTGAGCGTGATTAGCTTATTTGTATGCACGATGACTTAAAAATGCGAATGAACGTAAACTTTCTTATAGTTCGATACTATTTTAATCAATAACTCTCTTATATATAAAATTCTCATGTCACAGTTTTAGTTACCATACTCCTCCAAAACGGCTTGACCGATTTTTATGAAATTTTATATGCATATTCAGTAGGTCTTAGAATCGGCTAACGTCTATTTTTCATACCCTAAGTGATGGGTTGTCCACGCCTAACATTTTTATTTTATTTTTCGGAAAAAAATTTTATTTTTATTTTCCAATACTGTGGCATCAAAATCAATACATACAACCTTAAATTTTCACCCTGCTGCCCACAACCCCTATTTTTAATAGTCGATTTTTAACGCTCGATAACTTAAATCGCAAAACAACGTTTGCGGGGTCAGCTAGTAGAATATAAAACTTAAATACCTTGTCGTAACTCTACCATGTGGACACAACTAATTGAAGCTAAGATTGTTCGGAACGTTTGATCAAAATTGAATCATAGAACGTACAGAGTTGCAGTGTATGCATTTGCCCGGTGCCTTTAATCCTTGTAATGCTCCATTCGAACGGATGGGGGGCTATGTCAGTCTTAAGGCGCGCAAGGCCACGCGCGAACGAGTATGTATGACCCACTTGCGTTCACCTTTGTTTCACATTCCTGCCACACCAAACTGATCTTTAATGACACAGTAATTACTCACAATTATTGTACTCTCCGTTTACACGAGCCACCCATTGACGTTAGTTCACACGATCAAGCGATTTCTTTATTTTTTATTCAACCACCGCAGCTTGAGGTAAACTCAGCTCCCAACGATTTCTTTTTTGAGCGACAATTTTCAGCACACGTTATACAGTTTACATATTTTATGGCATAGTATACTTTTATAAATGACAAGAGAATAAATATCAAAGTGTAAGTTTCCCTTTTGTTTCACATTCCAACTACGCAAACCGGCATAATAATGAGAATAATAAAATTATTCATCCTTACAAGTCGCCCACGAGACAATAATTGATTTTAATTTACTTAAATTATACTTTATGTTTACATAACTTTACTTACTTCCGTGGGTTTATCTTGATGAAATGAAATTAAAGTTGATACAGGTTTACGAAATAAATAATATAAAAAGAAACAAAAGCTTAAAATTCTCAAGATTAAATAATTTGAAATTCAGAGTTACAATATTTACACATTTACCTACTCACGAAAGTGTAACTAACTACCTTTCACCGTATAAATAATGCGGTAAATATGATAAATATTTTGAATGCGCAACTCGTTTGAGTAACGAATCGCCTTTTATAAATTTACTGCTTTCCTTCGCGTAGATTAGCCGTTTCTACTATTACAGTTTTACACGTGTCAAACTAGTTATCTAATGGACATTAGATACGCTACTAGAAAATAAATATTGTTACATTCTGATAAGTCGCTACATAATTACTTGATAGGTAGCTGACGCACTGCTTGGAAATAATTACTCACAATAAATAATTAAAAAGACATTTGTTTCATCACTCCAATCGGTATCAGAAAATAGTCGTAGATCCCAGCAAATTCCAACATCTACAAGGAGGGCAATTTAAGTATGAAAATAAAATGCAAATTATATTTACATATACTAAATAAGATCAGGAACAGCTCATAAATCAGCTTCAAACAGGTTATTGGTAACAATCAAATAAAAACTACTACAATAAAAACTCTACTATTGAAGTCAATATAATTTACGCACCAATGAATGACTTCATAAATTTTCATTGCACTAAGCAATTGAATGCAATGCAAAGTTGCAATTCCTTGAAATATGACACTTAATTCTTCCGTTTGCCTTGATCTGTGCCGCTTTGCGCTGGCATTCAATCTGTAGTTCTAGCAAATCATTAAAACACCTGCCAACAGTAAACTATCCACAATTTATATAAATATACCTGTAGAGCTGCTGTAGAATAGCTAATCAATTACGTATGACACCTACAGAGTGAACAATAAATATGACACATCTCTTAAGCATTATTTACATGGGTATTTAAATAACCTTTTAGGGTTCTGTACTAAAATAGTACCAATAGGTCTTGCTTTAATTACAAAAACTGTCTTAATAGCAAGTCCGCATTGCATTTGACAGGTTTTTCGTATAAAAGAACTAGAATATTTATGTTTAAATAAAAATTGTAAATATAGCAGTACCATTTTGAAATCATATTTTTTAACTTAAGCGGATTTTTGTGTAGAGTTACTTTTTATCGCGTCTGTAAAAACTTTCTCCTGCACTTTCGTTTTTGAATATTTTCAACGCAAAGCTTTTACTTTTGGACATTTACGCCTTATATCTCATGCTAAAATATCCATATAGAGCCTTATATATACATTCCCTTGTAACATACTTCGCAAGCCTTATCACAAACCATTGCATCCAATGCAAATGATATGCAAATGATTCTGTCAATCAAACTTGATATGACAAGTGATTTATAGGCGAGTCGTTGCAAAAATACTAATGAAACTATTAATACCGATATAAACGAAACTATATCATCATATAACAAATCCATCTCCACTAATCAAGTCATACTAACGATGCTTAATACACCTGACACAAACAATAGTGAAATGTTACGAAGTAACCTTTGGGACTTTAGTGTTACGGCAAAGACGTTCCGTTGTGAATAACAAAGACCGTTTAGTGATGCGCCGTGGTCCCAACAAGTATCGATATCAACGGTTCATACGTCCCGGGGTGCGTGCCAGGAGTGCGTTTGCAAAGAAAACTACAAGTTTGCGTTATGGCAAAGTTGACACTGTAAATGCACTATCTGGTACGACACGCCGGGTCGTCAGTCGACGGTCTTCACCAATCAAGTCTCCGACTCCAGTTCCATGAACTGTTCGAACTTTATGTGCTTCAGTTTTTCTTTATTTACTTATATTTACATGCCTTTATAGTAATTATTTTTATTATGTGTTTTTGAGCTGGGGTATTTTATACTTATTAACTTAATTTTATTTTTATTATGATTTTGCTAAGACATTTATAGGAATAAATTTCTTTACAGTTTCTAATTAGATTGTATGTAGTTAAATTGATCAACACCAATAAGTATTATATGCTCCAGCTAAAAGTGTATTTTTATTCCTTTTTATAAAGATTGTTGTTTATTTTTATATTTTTAACTTTATATTATTTGTATTCTTACGAATGTGTTCCTTTTGTATAACTATTAAGTAGTAATTCTATTTAGATTTAGTATTATTTTCCTATGTTGTGATTTTTCTATAGTATGATTTTGATTGTTTTGCAGTATGTGTTTATTTTGCATTACTATTATAGCTTTACAGTAGTTCCGCTTTGTTTTATTTACAATTCTTTTTATTTATAAGCGATAATGTTTTGAGTCGTTGTCCGAATTGGTTAAGATCAAGATTTATCTTTGAGTTAACAATGGAATAGTTCTTGCTGAAGCAAACACATTTAATAAAGTCGAGGCTGTTATTAATGTAGTTCCCTAGTTTAGCCTTCGTCGACTCATTATCGTCGACTGTCGCTTACGCTGCAGCAGATTTAATAGATGACTACTATAACTGAAACACATGCACTCAGTCAATTTAGAACGAATCCAGATTAAGTATTTTTAAAATACCATAATGACCTCACATTAACTGATAGTTGTTACTTTTTACGAGCATTTAACCATCGTAAAGAATATCAGAAACAGTATAAATTCAATTAAATTTAATTAAAGAATCAGCTATAAATCAATTCTTCAGATCAACGATTGATAAATTAACCGTTTAAAAGGTTACTTAAATGTACTTCTGACATAATTTTGGCAAATAATAACACTTATCAGATTTACGTTTGTTTTACTATCGCGTTGTTTATTTAACATGTCTATTGCAATCTAGGGCATGGCGATTAATATAAGCGCATCAAACACTATTCATTTGTTTTAACATCGCAATCATCTGATGCTACAAATAGTGGGGTGGAGCGTCGAGCGTGAGAATAACTCCCTGGCACCAATGTCATCGGGAACGTCTTATGACAGCTGACATCCCTGACACCAACGGACGGACGGCTAAATATTGGTCACGATATAATTAGAGGCACGTTACAACAAACAATGTTGCTCGTATTCATAGATCCACACTATTCTTGGACGGCCTTGGGAATCTTACTGAGTTACTGCTATGAGTGACTGGATAAATTTCTAGGAAAGGATGTCGCTAGTTACGCCTTTGTGAACCCGTCAGATTAAGGTTAAAATAGACATTGTTTCACATACTTTACTGACTAAAGGGCGCTTTACTGACTATGTACGTAGTTTTTTTTTAAATAATAAATCAGCAATACGAGTGTATACAAAATTTGATGTTGAATGGTCCGTGGTTATCCATAACGAATCTCAACATATTACTTTCTGAGGTAGAAAGTATAACGTGTTGCTTGTCCTGAGGACTAAGATGGTCTCCTTTATCCGATTCGAATATTTATCCGAAAACTTTCCAAATTAAAACAAAAGTCCTTTTATAACAGTTAAAACCTCCCAGTAAGAACTACAGTTTGTCCGTTAACACATTTTAACACGACAGTTCTACTGAATTATATTTTCACAGAACAGCATAAAATTCTTTTCGCTAACGATGTGTAAATTTAATGTCCGTTAACACATTTTAAATTATATCGTAAAACGTGTAATAGCCACTACGCTAATACGATCAGAATATTAATTCTATCGCTAAATATTTATTAACTCCCTAAGTCGCAACCCTATTCCCTATAGATAGTATTATAACGTAAGGTTACTTAAGGGACTTATTATGTTGCGTTAATTACAATAAAATTATAAGTCACCCATCTAAGTATACCGTATTAAAATCGCATAGTATTATGTGTTATAGAAATTAAGTTTTAGTTCTATTTTAAACGCAATCTATACTAATATTATAAAGAGGAAACATTTGTATTTTTGTATGTTTGTAACGAATAAACTCAAAAACTACTGGGCCGATTTCAAAAATTCTTTCACCATTGGAAAGCTACATTCAGCCTGAGTAACATAGGCTATTAAATTAAAATATAAAAAAATAAAAAATTCATTGGCAGAGCGAAGCCTGCTGGGTCAGCTAGTAAAGAATAATTATATAAGTTTCTGCACCTACAAAATGTTTCTTAACCCAAGAACAAATCGAAAGATTAATATTCTGTATTAATGATGGAAAATGCTTTCGTTTGCATAATAAATACTTACCTATAGTTACTTTCTTCACGCAATCATCAATAAAATGAATACCTCTCACGAAACGATATCATATTTATATAAAATCCCTTGTCCTGAATGATTGAGAATCAAAGCACAGCCTAAACCGCTAATTGTAGAAACCTGAAATTTTGATTTTCTGAAATTTTACCCCTAAGGGGGTAAACATGGGGGATATGTTTAGGAAAAAGTAGATAGACTACTACAGTCCTGGATCGATAGGCGTTTATAGGACTATTTTCTGGAGTGGATCCGGTTCCTGAGATGGCAATTACGCTAAGTGGACTCCAATCTAGAATTCAGAACAGTACGAGCCACCCGAGGGTGAACATCGTCCATCTAGGCCTATCCTTTCTACACTAATAGCTGAAATACCTGCAGTCCAATTTTTTACTCCTATCTTATTTGGTAAACAATCTTGGCACTACATTTTATTGAAAAAAGTTTAAAATTGCTGTAAAAAATAAATTACAGTTACTAGAAATTTGTTTCAAGACTGTTTGTTTTTAAATTTTTATAATTTTATGTTTGCGTTGTTTTTAAATCGCAAATAATAATAAAAAGACATGCTAAGATGCTAACATGCTGTGTACCAAATTGGACCCAAAGTGTAAAAAACCGTTTAAAAATGGACCGTAGGAAAGTTACATATCTTCACTGCACTAACGTGCTTCGGTTTCGTTAGAGTGACCTAGAAACATCTAGAATAGATTTTACCTAAATGATCATACCTACCTGTACGATCAACCTAATAATTTGAAACTTACATGATTCATTGTTGCTTTAAATCATTCTTCTTCTAAGCATCTCGAACCACGTCTAGTCATTAGATTCTAATGACAGCAATTTTTGCCTAAAATTAACTACGAATTTTTAAACCTTTGAAATAAATAATCAAACAATAAGAGCTGTCAACTTCATTGAAGAGCCACAATATCAGATGTTAGCTACGGATGACATTATATTCAGCGTAGTAGGTCAAGTATAGCAGTTGGCCGAGAGACCCGTGGAAGCCGTACATTGGCCTTGCATGTAGGTAATCCCATTTTGTGCACACAAGCACAGCTATCTATTGGAGTTGGTAAATAAACCCTTGATATCATTGTTTGAAATACATGTTATGAAATACATATATTATTATGTGCTACAAAAAATAAACACTATTGCAACAGGAGGTTGGTTCGTTTTTTGCAAAACGAAACCTTCATTTGATAAATTAATAAAATCAAAAGTAAAAATTATAAAATTAAATGTTGAATAAATCGAAATACTCCAAGAAGTATTTTAAAACGTGTACCAGCATTGTTATTTTTTTGAAGGAATGTTTAGTTAACTCTTCCTTAATTTGTTTTAAAATAAAGTTCATGTTTCATTCATCTTTGTTGTTTCATTTTTAATTATAACTTTACCCTTTTTCATTATATTCAAAGCATCATTTGTTTATCTGTTTTTCCGACTACAAAGATGTTTTTTTTCATAATTTTCTTTAATCACACATACGTAAGAGAAGTGCATACTACTTATACTACCTATAGATAACATAACCAATTATAAACAGCACAACGTAACGCAGGGTCATACTGATAAATTAATTAGTTTCTAATGGAGACTGAAATCAAATAAATCTTGGTTAGTATACGAGTATAAATATTATATTTTCTTCCTTTTCTCTAAGATTTATTCCTTAGGTCAAAAAAATGTTTTAACGAACAATTTTGTGAATTTTTTAATAAAAGTTCCTTTATCATTTACTTCATTGAATCAATCATTTTGCTCGGCATACATAACTTGTATCACATGTGCGAGTCCTTTGACACTAGATATCGATTTTGCCCTAAATTGTGTTCAATACAGTCATGTATAATAGTTTATACAATATATTAAATTGATAGGTGGTAGGTATTGGGTTCAACCCGTTGATACATTCAATACTCAACTACTGCTCTCCTTTTAATATCTACAAACCACGTTTAAAGCGTCGTCAACATAATAAAGATTGTGAAAAAAGTAGTTGCAGGTAATTCGAATAGATGAACTATTCAAATACACTAAAGAATAATCTGTCAGATGATTTTCTTCGCTTGGGGTCCGTGATTGAGAATGTCTAAACATCAGCCAGACGACAGCTGTTTTATAAAACTTATTAATGATCTGTCGTTATATTGATGACTCAATTATTATAAAGCAATACCTAACTACTACGAGCAATAAATACTGAGTCCTACCTCATATTGTCTCCACGGTATATCGAGTTATTAAATCGTAAAATGGAAGGTAGCTACGTAGTTCCTGGTTAAAATAAATAGATACATGCACACTTAATAAGTTAATCTACAACTCTTTTGTAGTGAAGACATGAAAAGAGGCTGTTGTTACTCTTCAACTTGCAATGCAAAAAATTACATACTTATCCTAGAGGATATGTACCTACATAATTGAAGCGATATGATACCTACTTAAATTTGAATCACCGTGACTAGGCTTCCGGTATTTATTTTGTAATAAGAAATAGCGCTAAGACTTAATAGCGTAACTTCGATACTAAGTAGGTAAGTAATTAAAACACGCAAAAAGTAGGGTTGCATCCGATCCAAGTCCGAGAACCGCTTACAAGTACAACTACATCGTGTCAAGAATTAACAAAATTGTGTTCGACAAATTAAGTGCAAGATAAAACAAGAAAACTATTTCTAAAGGATACTTAATTGTAATGTTTCGAGGAACAGCAGCTAATCGTTTTTAATAGCGTTGAAGTGGAAATTACTTTTAACCGATGTTGAAATAGAATAAAATCATGCTGCATTTTACTCTGACGTAAGTAATTTATACGAGGAACTACAAGAGGCTATGATTTAATATTTAATACAATTATCATTTTTTGAGTTGTGGTGAACAAATCATAGTATCAATCTGGCCTTAGTTAAGTGCCATTCTATAAATAGGTTCTATAACTGAAGGCCATATCTTAAACTCCATTATTTCCAATATTACCTACAGCAAAGGATAGGTAGGTACCTACGTGTAGAATAAGTGTTTCTAATAAGAAAGTTAATGAGTTGACACTTTTATAAAATTAAATATTAAAAATATTTTTTATTGAAAAGAAAGGCGAGGTTTTATTGTGTAAAAATCCTTTGATCCTTCATTGTCCTTCGATTACTGAAGATTTCCCTGCTTCATAAAAAGTGGTCTAGGTTCATTCAGTGTCTATTAGGCATTAAGTAAGTAGTTTCTATTTTAATTTATAAAGCAAGCTTAAATTATTACATTTTTTTATTTTACATAAAGAGAAAAAAGTTGGCTATAGCTCACATCACACTGGAATATGTTACAAGGATTGCTATTTATTTGAAATGAACCGGTATGATTTTTTTTAGGTATATAGAGGACCTAATAAAAATCATACGGGTATGTCATAGGTTACGTTTAATTTCTCAAAAAATAAGCAACTTAATAAAACAACAAATTTCTTAAAACTACATAATAGGAAATGGATATCCTATAACTTTACATAACTGGTTGAAATCGGAAATAATCATAATAAAACATATTTTTGGTAGAGCGCAACCGGACTATGATTCATTCATTCATTCATAGCGTGAGTTTACATCATCTTTGTCATTCTGTGGTTAAGTTTATTAATACTTAAATTAAATTAATGGTTATAGATGATAGAAATATTATGGACTAATTGTGGCTAGCAATATAAAGAATTTTGAATTTATAGCAAATAGGTAATTTGACGTCATTAAATACTAAATTCCCTTTGGTCACTGCCACCGATCCTTTGCATATACAGAACCCATAGTATTACAAGAGGGTATAAACTGTACCTAAATGGATTTATTAAGGATTTAGAAAGGAAGAGGGCCGGATCGGGTTTGAGTCTTAAGTGACCACACCCTCCCATCCGAAACAGGCCGCGGGGTGGAGGAGGCAGCACCTATTGCTGTTGATGGTTATAACTTCCTTTTTAGGATTTTTCCTCATTGAATGACATAACCAACCGAGCAACCAACACGACAAAATTTAAACACATGGCTATGTATGGAGCTGATGATACTGACACGCAACAAAATGAATGCAATGAGGCTGTCGTCCGAGCAACTTCTGCGTTCGACATGGCTATTTGTAGGGCACGGGGTAAGAAGGGGTTAGTTACGTCTTGAGGCTCGAATGATTAGTATGTAACACTTTGACAGCTGTCACCGAAGTCCGCACGAACATTTATGTCCTCTCGGGCTAACAGGCCAAGGCGAAGCTCACTGAACATGTCCTCGCATACTATCGACATATCAAACACACATGTATATCAACTTTCATATAAATACCTACTAAATACTTGTAGAACAGGACAGGTTGAAATGAAGGCATGCATGTATTTAAATTTATAAATCACGGGTTGATGTTCATAGAGTTCTAATCTATACATATTATAATAAAATTGTACAGAATAAACTTAGATTTATTAACTGACGAGTTCATTTTTATAATTTGACATGAAATCCATTTCCTTTCCAGAGATATTGTTATTAGCAGTCTTAGAGAAAAATTTTAACAAGTGAAAGTTTTTGAATTCGACTTTATACTGGGCAAAAGCAATAATTAAATTATTACTTATTGTGTATATATAGTTGATAGTCATTTGAAGATTATTTTCTACAGGTATTTAATAATTATAAACCATATTACATGGTATGCAAAGTAGTCTACAGATACCTTTATTGAGACTAGGGTCTTCGGACAATTACCTGATATCGCAGTGATCAGTTGTTTATAATGCAACATAGACTTATACCTACGTAATGTTGAAATATCTCTGACATCGTTGCCCAACCTCATGAGTCAAAAGACAAAATTAAAAACTTAGCTATTCAATACATTTCTAAGTTACTAACATAAATTGTCAAACAGGACTGAATGAATTAGCGAATGGAAGCTTTGCTACTGCAGAGAGCTAAGATAAAATAAATTATGCAGCAACCACACCTCCGCAACCAAAGAACAAGACACGAAGAACACGCTAGCTTTCCTGCTGGTGGTGCGCGCGTGAGATGCAATGATGGATATATGGAGAATAATAATGGTTTTGTTGGTCAATGCGTGAGTGGGACTAGTTAATGATTATAAAAATGTAGAGTTTTACTTTTATATTTACTATTTAGTGCTTAAAAGCTGTGCCCGCGACTGCGTCCTCGTAGCATTCGTGGTAATAAAAGTAGCTTAAGTTACTCCTTTTTACATGAGAAATCTGACAGTGACCGTCAAAATCGGTCCAGCCACTCCAGAGATTAGTCTGAAAAAACAGACAGACAGAAAGACAAAAATAGTATATATTCTATTTTGGTAAATGCACCGTGTATTTATACATGCATAATATGCATTTAGTAAAAAGCGGTTATTTTTATATTACAAACAGACACTCCAAATTGATTTACTTGTAGTAAGTCTACCTACAGTATAATCTATCTACATTGAACTTGATATAAAGTTAAATGTTTTTTTATAAATGATTGTGGACTTTTAAAAAATAGCTACTAAGGTGAGCCTCAGATTGAGGAACAGTGATGTTTTCTGCCAATAGAAGTGATAAATGAACAATCACGATCACTTGTTTCACACTACATATCGATAGGTACCTATAGATAGGGAGCTGGCGAGCATTTAGGTATATGATTTGCTCGAACTCCGTATTGATAGGCATTAAAGTTGGGATCAATTCGACAAAATTTCCTAATGAATGAAGGTCGTACGTTGCTGCGTTTTTTTTCTACAGGGCTTCAAATCTGTAAAAAAATTGGTACTAAATCATTTGCTCGTGTCTGCCTCTGGGGTTAATGGTTACCATTTTGATAACGAAGAAAATCAATGGTCTGCTTTCGGAATATCAATGACCTGGGTGTCTGCCTCATTCTTTTTTCTTTCTTTTATAAGTAATATAAACAACAGTCAAAGAGGCAGACACGAGCAAATTATATAGCACAGTTTTTTGACAACATTTTTGAAGCGCTATTAATTGAAAACGCAGCGCTGCGATAGTGGCAGACTATTTTTCTGTGATCGTTCACGGGATTTTTAAACGAACACTGCAAGTCTGCCAAGCGTGCAAATCATATATTTTTTTGTATCATAAAAAAATCTTAAAAATTCATAACTTCAAAAATCAGAGTCCTAGATTGCCTTTTTTATTTTCGTCATTTTGAGAAGGTTTATAAACATCACAAGGTTTATTAAACTTTATATTAAACATCAGCCTTAGAGGCAGACACGAGCAAATGATATAGTATAGCTGTTTTTTTTTACATTTTTAAGGGGCTGTCAATTGACAACGCAGCGCTATCATGGTGGCAGACGCGGTCCTTAATATTTCTTATCGTATAATTATCGCTATTAATAAAGTCTGCCACACGAGCTGATCATAATAATATATTTTTTGCTCGCCAGCTCCGTATCTATACCTACCTGCCTACTATAGAAACCCTCGGTGCATACAGCGTACGCGTGGTATGTGCAGTCATCTTCCTTTGAATATTAATAGAATCTATACGTTAGCGCATAAGTGTATGATAAATACGTTATGCCAAGGATAACAGATATGCAGCTAGGCTAGATACATGCGTGACTGCAATAGAAATCGTATTGAAATACAGAAGAGAGAAGGCCAGGACGCCTACTTACGTGGTGCATCTAGTTTCATAACTGGAATAAGTACCTACGTTGTTACTGATGTAGAACATTTTAGCGATTTTTCTTTCATTAAATCATCTTTAAATTACGTCATTATGGATTTGATGATTTTTTGAACCCTCCCCGTCCTTGTCTGTGAAACTAGAGGTGTAACTATAACTAGTGTGATCTTACATATTATTTCACTATTCTATCGAGAAATTATTGATAACATTACAATTTGTTTTTTAAGTTTAACGATAACAGTTAGTTCCAATTTCTTGGTTTAATATGGTTTTAATACTAGCATATAGTTTTTGAAATGTGACGCCACGAAATTTAGGACTGCTTCCAACCCTTGTCACGCAATGTCACCAATTATTCGTCACCTGCATTTTTCATCGAGGCTCTTCTATCAATGAGTAGGTAACGTCTATGTTCATTGTGTCGTACTTAAATGAAGTAAACATACTATGCCTAACTGCCAAGTGGACTTTATACTTAAAGCTGATATAACTACATTTCTGCCACGTGCCTAAACTTGTGAATGTGAAATGTGAAACGTGAATCTATGTGTAGGCATAGATGATAAGATACCTACTTCTGGACTAACTGCAAACCTTAGTCCGGAAGAAATCAATAATAGGTAATTAATACACTAAGTTTGGAAGCTGGCTCTACAACCGGATACTCCGATATACAATTCAATCGATTTTGTAGACTTGAGTAGTAAAGGTAACAGTTTTACCTGAATGGTTTAACCCAAACTGTTGGTTCTATAGAAATATGTTGGAGAGTGGAAGTAGACGACGAAAAGCATTCCACATTATATTCCTACGTTTTCGTACAAACGCACTTTCACAAAAGCAAAAAAGGTAAAGAAAGAATACTAAACGCCATATGTTTTGTAAGTCCAAAAATTAGTAGATACTATTACGATTCTTTAAAAATTTCAATATTATCGGAACTTAACGAAGAATTATCAAAACGACAAGAGGGAAGTCAGGATTGACACCCTTTTTACCGACTTCAAAAAAGGAAGTTATCAATTCGACACGTATACACGTACCTATGTAATATTAACGGAACTGCACAATATTTACATAATTATATTGGTCTATTACGGGTTCCAAACAAGTATAGCTACCAAATTTCATGGTGTAGGTATGTTATGTATGTACGTACTTATGTAAGTGTAGATATGTTGTTTGTCCTCGCATATCCGAAACTAATTAATGGATTTTGATTGTTCTTTTTTTGTTTGTGTGCATTTTATCCAACTTAGGGAATGGTAAAAGTTTTATCAAAATCGGTTCAGTAGTTTCCGTGATATGGACTTAAAACTAAAAATTACGATTTTTTTTAAATCCTACTACTAGAGACGAATATACTCTTCCCATACTTCAACACGCTGCCCCAGCGAATCGAAATAATTTAACTTACGAGTAGCTACATTGTATAATAACATAAAGAATCATTTTTCTGATAATTAAACCACTTTCACTATAAATATTTGGATATACAATAATGTAGAAAACAAATATGAATCCATTACAAAATTAAGCTAATAATGACGTTTTGTTATTTTCAGGTTCTCTCATCGTGTGCCAGATCATCAGAAAATCTCCTTTTCAAAGAATGATACAGGAAAATGCATATTATTATTTTGAGATAGACAGCCATTTAGAAGAGTCGCAAAATATACGAAACATGACAAACCACGTGCTAGGCTTGTCTTTATAGTGTAAAAAATAAACAGGATAAGCTAAAGAAAACCGTTTAAAAACCACTGAACTGCAACAAACTGTGTATCACCGTCGAGCTTTGCCGTGCAGCCATAAAACCGCAATTTTACTCACTCTTTCATCGTACAAACCTTCCAATGCGGATTGGTGCAGAAACGGACTAGTGGCCAACCTGTGTCGGATCGTATTTCGTCGACTTCTTAATAATATTAATAAATGTGAAAGTTTGGGACGATAATAATTATATGGATGACACTTCTTTCATTCAAAACAACTTGTTAAGTTATACATACGAACTATGCTATAATTTTTCTTTCTACTGCGACTACCTTCTTTAATTGTACCATCATAACACTAACTATTCAAGCATATCAACCTAATTATTCCAGTTTACTTACACTCACTTATCTAGTAGACTAAAACATAAATAAATAAAATTTACTTACTTGAAAATTTTCAGATCATTGAGAAATCAACCAAATCGAAGTACACTAGACCCCATATCCTATTCGCGTCCTTGTTAAATTACAACCAAGACGCGAATAGGACTAACTTCTGTTCCAAAAGAAGAGAGAAAAGTACCTAAAGAGAGACTGTCATCACGCGGATAAGACTAACTTGAATGCTCCTAAAGAAAAGAGAAGACAGGATAGGGTGCGATGCGCTGGCAGTGTGGTTAGCTGGTTGTGTGAATAGTTGGAAACAACCACTAGCTGCACTGCCTCCGCTTTCACCCTTCAATTCAACATGCAGAAGAAAGAAGAACCAAGAAACAGCAGAAAGAGACCGCATCATTAAAACATGTACCTACATAATATTATTTTATATAGAAATGTATTTTGAGGACATAACAGGTTACAAATTTTCTACACTACAAGTTTTTAATTCTACAATGAGATGAGTAAGATGAGAGTTTTTGGGCACGATAGAAAACTTACGAACTAATTTATTTTATTGGCAATGGGGCGAATAATGATAATATTGTGTTTTTAAGTAGGTATATTTGAGCCAGTGAACTTGCAAAAACTTGATTTAAAATAAGTACGTTACAAAAGATGAATATTGGTGTGGTTGTGGCTATTTCAAAGATGAACAATATAATATCTATTTAAATATTTATTGTATTATGCAGATACTGAAAAGCTAGTCTAGAAACCAAGCATTTCAAATCAAAACGATAGTGATAGTACCTACTTAGATATTATGTTCTGTGGGGTGCCGATGCACACCTAATGTAGAATATACTGTTACTTCCTTTAAACGTATTAAATCCCTTTAACTTTCAGCTATCATTTTCAAACCAATCTTTTAAAATTGTTATTTATAATGTAAAAAGTTTTACTATTTTGGTAAAATCAAAGTTAATTAGTCTCGCTACGCTACGCTGTTATTTGTACGCTGCCTGTAATTGTAGTACATATTATTATACACTTATTTCCTTTTCCCGGAAACTTAGAAACGTAAAATTGTTTTATATTAACTTTTCACTGGAATTAATATTTATATGTATACGTTAGAACTGCTGGTATATAAAAATGACGTGTGACGAATAATAAATTCAGGTAGGTATAGGTAGGTACATACGTATATAACGTAAGTATATGTACTATGAATTATGTAACTATATTATTATATGCAAATTTTACAAATTTTACTCATTATTTTTAGTCGCGGTTTTGTAAATAAATGTTACTTGTGTATGTACATATATACTTGATCTTTAATTTACGACCCCTGAAAATAAAAAATGTACTGCAATCGCAGCAGGCGAATGAGATCCCACTATAATTATATTAAAGCAGACAGGAACGCAGTCCTAGATATATTTTAATAGCGGTTCAGAGATGATCCTGAATATTCTTCTATTCTATCTCTATCCCTGTCACATGGGGTTTTAAAAATGTTTATAAATAGCAAACCATTTGATTCTAGGTTATCACTGCAGAACCGCAACCAACCAACCTTAAACATACCTTCCTCTTAAGGATCTTGCGTGCGTAGGTGCATCTAAGGGCAGTAGACAATTTTAAAGGCTTATCTTTAAACGTAATATTCATCTCGTGAACGACAAAAATAACTCGATGATGTTCTTATTACGTGAGCACGCTTGTGACATTCGCCCGTGAAATAAATGTGCAATTACCTGCACTGCAGCGGGAAGCCAGCCAATGTGTGACTGTATTATGGGCACGTGTCTCAGCGATAATTATAATACATCCTTATTTGTAGCGAGGCACTGAGTTCTGTGTCGTAACTGAGCGCATTAGAGACCCAAGAGCAAAGAACAGAATAAAGAATTAAACATGAATCGGAAAGACACGCAGATTATTTAAAATTACTATATTAGAGATAGGTTCTATCTAACAAAAAGTAACAAAATTAAATGTTAAATTCGTTCCTATAATAGGTACCTACACACCTATTTTATTCAGGCAGTCCTTTAAGGAAACATAAAAGTCTGTCTGAATAAAGTAGAAGAAATAAGTTTTTTCAAGAAATAGTTTTAACATACATTTACTATAGAGAATCTATTCAATAGATAGTTAAATACTCTCTGATAGTAATTACTGATAGTTACTTAGTACCTATAAGAAATTAAATGCTTACGTAAATCTCAAAAATATGACTATGTATATAAGTAGGTACTGAGTAGGTATATTTTCAAGGAGCGTGCTACTGGCTGCATCAGAACGTAAGGTACGATCAATTTGAAACCAAGGCATAAATAAGGCTGCGTTTCTACCAGAGATCTGCGAGGATGCGTAGCGAGGGATGCGTTTTTGAAGAACCAAAGAATAGCCTCGCTTAGCACAGCTCTGGTGGAAACGGCTTAGCGGAGCGAGGCCAGGTAAGTGAAGCAATTCTATTGGTTCTTCAAAAACGCATCCCTCGCTACGCATCCTCGCACATCTTTAGTGGAAAAGCAGCCTAAGCATGGTGTGAAGAGTTGCATCTTGTCCTGCGTTTAAATATTACTCATCGAATGTATACAAATGAATGCACCTACAAACACAAAGCAAATAGCGGGTTACGGAATCGGTCCATTTGGCCAGTCTCATGCAGTTTATTTACCTACCGTTTTATAGGTGCGAGCTGTGTGTAGGTAATACTGTGACTAATTCCGGATAAATGCCGGGTTTCCGACTGCAGGTTTTAACTATAACTACCTACTTGTTATTTTATTGTCTTGCAAAGTGAGGTCTCTATAAACCGGATAATGTTTTGGGATAAGGGAAGAAAAAATGACAAGTTAAATATAACATTTAAAAAAAATATAAAATTAAATATAAAATTTAAAAATAAATACAAAATTGATGACACTAGTAATTAAAATTTGTTGTTAAATATATTATTATCCTATGACCTACGTTAAACCCTTAGATACTATTCTAGCATATAAAAAATGTTATATCTATTAATATTATAACTCATATTAGAGTAATTAAAAATAATTGATGGTCACAAGGAATAAAAAACAAGAAGTTATTATCAAAATGTTTTATATCTTTCTACACATAAATTACAAGTTTAGAGAATGATGTCCCATTATGTTCAAATTATATACTGTACAGAGGCTATAAACTAAAAATGCGTCCTTAATAATAAAAATAATTGTTCCTAACTTATATTAAGAGACCGAACACATCATACAAACAAGTGCTTGCAAAAAACGGATACGATATTATTAAGCCTGGCATTACGAGTTTTGACGTAGGTACCTATATGTATAGTACTTAGTACATTTTAAAATTAAAGAGGTTTCAACTTAATGAATCGCCTTCTGCAAATTTGTAATTTTAAAAAGTCTGCAAACTAACGACGTAAATTTTATGGGACATAGTAATAAAATTAAGGTACCTACATGTCTATTTAAAAGGCACATAGATCAGTGCAGTTTTAAGAAGAAAAAGCTATGATTTTTTGTAATTGTACCTTTATGCTGCTATAGGGCTAGTATTACTCTACCATCTATAAAATTGACTGATTCGAAAATGCAAGGCACAGAAATTCAGAAACGTTCAAGAAGTCTGTTAACTGTTTCAATACGTTTAAAATTCATGTTCACAAACATTTTTTTGGAGATGATAAAAAGAATTTTCCACAGGCAAAGAGTATTCTCTTTTAGAAATAGCCAGGTCTGCTTGGTAGATATTCGTATGTAGTATGTAGTATGGTAGATATTCAAATGATCTATAGATTAAGTGTCGACAGAACGTACACAGGAACAGAGCAGGAACAATCAATGAGGAACTTCCTTTACCGATGCAGCTTCTGCCTAGAGAATTGTCTGTGCGGCAAGGCACCATTATGAGATAAATGCACTCAGATCAGGGATATGAAGTATTTGAGACTACGGGTGCTAGATTCAGATACCTACATAATATGTTGTGATCAGGTATCTTGGTCACCTTGGTCATCTTGATCACAATATAGGTAACCCTATGTTTTGTTTTGAGACAACGCTTTGTTTTGAACATAGCCCCATTTTCTTTGAGGACTTTATGGAGAACTCTCAGGCAAACAACTTTCCTCAACAATTTCCACAAAAGCGTGACATTTTAATTTTATGAAATCATTGCTATTGCAAAGAACAATGCGCATTTCAGGGTAATGGAAAAATGGAATGAAAATCTTTGTTTAAGTACCTGCTATGTACAGGAATCTCAAGAGATTTATGCTTTAGTTTCATTAAGCTGAGGGTGGTAAGGGAGGCTACATTAATCAATAGCGGGGGATGTTGTGTGTGCATCTGTACACCTACATCACATACTCGTAGTACAAAGCGTACAAATGGCATCTATATGAACGCCCACGAACAACACACATTGATCTTATATCGTTTATACATCCACAAATCCAGAACAGTCTCAAAAATTAAATCTTAAGCACAAATGATTAAGTATATAAACATTTCGTCTCTCACTCGAAAGTCCCGAATAAGGAAAACATTATTAGGAATCCCATATGCATGAGAGTTTGACATAATGTTCTCAAATGCATGTGAAATACACCACCGCCCATTACCGTCTCATTCTAAGAAGAGACCCGTCCTTTCAGTAAATCACTAATGTGTTGAAGAAACTTCTGATCGCCTGGAAATCAAACACAATACCCTGCATAAAGGTATAAAGCACGACGCTACTCAGATCGACTAAGGTTTCTGTGTGTTGAGCGCACTCACTATGAAGTTTGATCTCCGTACTATCTATGACTTGTATACAGTATGTAGCCCACCGCCCACGGCCGGACACTGCAAATCGATAGTAACCGCGTGGATCGGCCGGTAAGTTAGACGGCTACCTGTTTTCTAAAAGAGAACACCACTAAAAATTCGACGATCTAAGACGACAATGAAGCTTTACTTGATGTCGAACTATATTTTTATTTTGGATTTTGGCTATACCTGAACTATTTTTATATGGCAATAAATACACAAAAAATATTATAGCCTGATCAGTTTATGCACACCGCGCCATGTTCCTCAAATTTAAAATCTAAATTTTACTGGCAACTCTGCGAATGATTACAATAATATCACGTTTATGAGCCAATGG
This sequence comes from Erynnis tages, assembly GCA_905147235.1. Classification (NCBI taxonomy): domain Eukaryota; kingdom Metazoa; phylum Arthropoda; class Insecta; order Lepidoptera; family Hesperiidae; genus Erynnis; species Erynnis tages. The sequence goes on from LR990087.1 coordinate 5,514,156, forward strand.
GTTTGCAAGAATTAGACATTGACAACGTTATATAAGAAAGGTAATGATGCGGCAATTGGCAAAATGAATGTGGCGCCGAAATTTGATTGCTTTTTATTTTTCAGCTATAGCAAATGTAACAGGTTGTTTGGGATCGGTTTAGGTAGGTCGGAATTAGGTAGCAGTTGTCCTGTATTTCTCTTTTTTATTATTCATTATTTTATAGTGTAATGTGTCACTTTAAGTTCAAAGTCAATTGCACTTAAAAAACGTCATTTAAAAATGTTATATGTAGGTCGGGATTATATTTATTTACTGTCATTGTTGGCAAAAGCCTACTGAAAATATAAAATATCTATAGTACTTAAACAATCCACTATACCTACATAACAGTATAATATAGAATATAGTAGTGAGAATTTTGCTACATCATTACATTACATTAATCTGAGTTTCGATCAAGAATCTAAGCGAATGTACTTAATATCGTTTATTTGGAAGCACTTGTGTAATTTTACTTCATCGAGAAAATTATGGATTACAAATACAAAATTCATGATAGTACGGGAGCTATGAATGTTGGAAAACGTTTACGGGATAGTAACATCTGTGACATTGTTGCTACATTTAGAAGTAATTAGAGAAATGTTACTTTTACTTTCAACACTCAGTCCCGTCGGAATCTTTCAGACAGTCATTTCACTTAAATGTAGAAACAAACAAATTTATAAAGTACACTTTGCATTCATATCCCTCTAGATATAAATTCTTCTCTCTCGGACAACAGGAATCTTTAACACCTCAATCACTCTTAGAACTTCAATCACACCTACTGAGGCACGTTTTACTAAAACATTGCTTATATCGGCTATACTGAGTCAAACCGGCCGTCGACATTCATTAGTAAAAGTATCCAATCGATAAAGTTTTTAGCTTGACCAACTCGTCTATACATATCTCGTGTATATTTACGTATCTATACAAATCTTTAATATCTTATGTCTCTTTTCTCGCAGCAATAATAAAATAATTATATCCCTGTGGTTTCACTCCCCATTAATGTGTTAATATAAAGTAGGTATTTCCTTTTAACCTATAAAAGCTTTTTCTATGGAAACATGATTACAATCTTAACCAATCACAGACGTCGTTTTTATCTCCCTCCAAACCTGAATTTGGTAAGTTGCGTTTTGCACAAAGGTACGATATTGATTAATAGAATGGCAAATTTATATATTTTTACTTAAATGTTTGACTTTATAAAGCTAATGTATATAGACTTACAAATTAGTGATGTATTTGCCCAGTTAAACTTATGCATCTATTTCAAGTTCAATGTTTTAGTAAAACAGTCTCCACACATTCCGGCAAAGTTGCGAACTAAGAAGACATCCCTAAGTTTAATGTAACCGGCGACCTGTATATTACAATATAGTCTTAAACTAAAAGTGCAAAACGTTCACTTAAACTATTTTTTATGTTAATCTCCCTAGCGCAGTCAGTTCGAATTGATCTACAAAAGTAAAAACAATAAATAACTAGCAAGTAAAAATACATAGCTACAATATAACAAGTGTACTAATTCTATTGTTATTTGTATATCGTTATAAAATGAAAGTGCAGGTACCGCAAATGGAGAATTAAGCGTATCCAATGTTTAAATTATACACGTTTAGTGTAATGAGGCGGATGGCTTGGCATTCCCACGCGCACGTACAGATGGCAATACGATTTTTTTCTATATTTTGCTCATGTAAACGAATCAAATGCAAATCGCAGTGTTGTAATGATTGTATTTCTATTTTTTTGCCCTAATTCTGAGATATTTGGATCATTTTGTTAAAGAAAGCTATTTATTTTCATATCTATCTATGCAAAAGCGATTAATTGTCGCTTTCGTTCAACTTAAAAAAATATATAAGAGGCACGTTATCAAAAAAAGGTGAATACACATTGAGGTTAACATTAGTTTGAAATCGGACAGGGTCAATTCCTTACATAAGATTATCATTCACAGCTAATTATTGTGTGAACTTTAATTTTAAAATGTTTTCCATGCGAAAAATAAAGGAACCTGCAATTAGCACTGGTAATGAAAATTGATGCCATCTGTACACGCAAGTGGAACATTTTAAATAAGAACACAATTTTCACCTAGAAGTAACGGTCAAAAATGACAAAACCTCCTCTCTATCAAAAATTGTTCTATCGAGTTTAACACTTTTCGGTCTTTGGGCCAATCTTGACATAACTTGTTAATTTACAATAGTGAAAGATATATTGTAATTTGACATGAAACACAAGATAAAGTTCCAGATTATTGTATGACAAAGAACACAGACGACCTATTTGTTTTAACCGATTTCGACAAGATTTCATAATCTGATTTATGCTGATGCAGATTTCATAAGAAATCAAAGGTCGTCTGTTTATATAGACCAAATAACATACTGTGGGGTATGGATAGTTTTACTAAAGTTTGGCTAATCTAAAACATCTGGTATTTTAAAGCAATTAATAAGGCTGTCTTGGCAACCAAACTGTAGTAGAGCTATCCGTACCTGACAGTATGTTATTGCAACCGGTTTTTAGCCAACACCGTGCCGTCTCATTGATTTAAAACAAAAAGAACATATCGCTAACGCAATGAAAGGTTGAGGTCTAAGTAACTACATAACCTCCGCTAATCGAGAAATAGAAAAGATAAAATCATATTTCTGCTAAAACTAAAATTAATATTAACGAAAGTTCTGTTACCTATGTACTTCCACATGTTTCTGCACGTTTAGTTCCCTTATTTCGATTTTCCACTGCGCACGATACGACGCAACATACGGCAAAAATGTTTTATAATATTTTAATCTACGAGTACATACTAATAATCATAAAGTTTAAATAAAGCTACTTTAATTTTTTATTTGGTTGCTCTAATCTCCGACTGATATGATATTTCTGTATTTTATTGATAGATAGTAATAAGTTTTAGGGAAGGTAGACTATACAGGCGAAAGAAGTAAAAAACGGAAAACCAACACACGTAGGTATTTAAGCTAAAATAATTCTAATGTTTTACACTCGTAGCCCCTCACTAGGATTCCCTGCGGCATATTTCCACTGACACATTAGTCTTATACACACACACACAGACCAGAAACAGAAATTAAACTCGTCATTTAAATTTCTGCTCCGCTGGGAATCGAAGCCAGGACTCACCGCACAGTATTCTTGCGTCTTAACCACTGCGAATTGAAAAACAGAACTACGTAATGATATTTTTGGTTATCGTACATTGAATCGTATCGTACATAGCAAAGAAACGCCCTTAAAATTATGGAAAAATTTACATATTTTATTATCCACCAATTAAAAATCGACTAAGACAAAATTAGGGCACACACCTCAGCCATAGAGAATCACATAAGAATTATTTAGGAACATAAACGTTTTACAAAAATATGTTTTATTTGGTTCTATGTATAATATTCTATTTAAAGTATTTGAATAATTTATTCCTAAGTCATTGTAATACAATTAATTGGACTATTTAATATCGCCCGTAACTAAAATTACAATTATAAATAAATTGAAACAAATTCGATTTAAATTTTTCATGTTTATAGGAGCTAAAACAATGTACAAAGTATGATATGAGTGTCAACAGTTTTCAAAGCATAGAATATATCGAAGAAAACAGTTTTAAAAGCAGCATAAATGGTGAAAGACTGAAGGAGTAGTATATTTAGAAGGAATCCCACATATAGCAATTTTCTAAAAGGATTAACCCCTGATTTCTATATTCTTCGATAATCATCTACGACACGTTTTTATGTCAACAATAACGTTATCCGTTATAGGTTTGCCGACACTCATTTTATAAATATTAATTCTTGTACAATTTACTTTGACTATAGTTGGACAGTAAAAAAAGTACAGTAACCTTGTCTTTAAGTAATATTTCTTTTAAATTCTGTCTACGTTTCATACTGGATTGTGAAATAGGCCACAAGTCAAGTTGATATCCGGCGAAGTCAGTATCGTTTAAGTTGTTAGTAACACTAGACCAATAATAAATTAGGCCCAATGGCGTTCAATCAGGGGCGTTCTTTGCCTGTGTGAGGCTTCGGGAGCTTCAGAGCTTAAAAGTGGATGGAACATGTACATTGTGCTAACTCCAACAAACAGTAATTTAAAGCAAATAACCACAGCCTCGACACATACCCTAACATACCCTTAAGTCGACACTGGTTATATATTCGGACTACTAAATTATTCTGAAAAATCTGAATTGTACATAACCAAGGCTGTGGCTTGTGTCAAATCAGTGGGAAATACAATATGCTACATTTGTGATACATACAGAGTCATTTTGTTTCTGGGGATACAATACATTATTTCATAGCTACGACATCCAAACCAACGAAACATGTACCGACATGGAATAATGAACTTTCGGCGTATGAATATCAGGGTTCGAAGTGATAATTATGTTTGATAAATATCTTGATAACTATCATGATAATTACCTCTATAATTCCAACGCAATTTCCAACTTCTGCGCTTATTCAATCGCATTAAACTCATTCAAAAATTACAGACGCTAAGTTCCTAGTCAGCGTTGATAAGTAACTGATAAAGAACCTATAAAATTATCTGATATTTATCATGGTAGTCATCAACGAAAATACTTATCTTGATGATTTGAACCCTGCTTAAAATAAGGAACTACGCATAAAATATTTGAGACAGTGTATAAACTGTGTTTGTTCCACGTAAAATACAAGGTAGTGCTGTTAAAAATACCACTCACAAGCAAATTTCCCTTCTCAATCACACGCTTCGTACCGATCACAGAATAACGACATCACAACACAACACTACTACATCTTGACAATTCTCTAAACTATGAAAACGATAAGGGAGGTCCGCTGCTTACTTTATATTATTCGTTATTTTAGAAGTAGTCGCAACCGTTTTATGGTTTTTCTCCACAAGCAACGAAAGATTTGGAATTTTTTCACCACACTGCTCTGTTATGGCATGGCAACACGATTTAACTGTCAATGACTGTTAAAAGTTTTCCCATCTGTTAAAATAAGTTCCACTCTGAACCATCACACCCCTTCATCTGATGTTGAGTTAGACACTCGACAGACTGGATCTGCAAAGATTATCTTCAGTTACTCCCATCCATTGGCAAGTCTGTGCCTGCGGGTCCATTATTGATGATTGTGATATGCCAGTAACCCATTAATGACCCATTACAGGGTCGGCACTCCTTCTCGTAATGAGAGGGATGTAGGCCGCCGTCCACCACGCTGGCCTACTGCGGGTTGGAGGACTTATGATGATTGTGATATATTTGTTTCATATTCACGACCCGAGTGGCGCAGTGGTTAAGACACCAGTGCGCTATGCGGAGGGTCCTGGGTTCGATTCCCAGCAGAGCAGAGGTTCGAAAGATGAATTTGAATTTCTGTTCCTGGTCTGGGTGTGTTGTGTTCTTGTCTTGTGTGTGGCACCATGGCACCCACGACACAGGGAATCCTAGTGTGGGGCTGTGAGTGTGAAGCGTTAAAAAAAATAACCATCGTCAAATTAATGTCTTAGTTACAGCAATTAAAATAAAAATTCAAATTACAATAGTAGTACAGTGCTACTACTAGTACAATATTAGGACAGCACTTCTTTACAGCGATTTCGCCACCGACAGGCGGTGACCACATTCACGAATATATAATGCACTGTACTTAAGGTACAGGTAAGGTATAGGTATATACATACTTGACACCTCATTCTGAGGAATACTCATTTCATAAATCAGAACTCCCTTATCGTTTAACCTACACCCAACTAACCTCTTCCAACAAACCATTCACAACTCTGAAACGCTTCAAGACTTACGATCTCTATTCCCAACAGTTCAAACCTAACTCCTTCCTACTTACGCATAAACACACACACGAAACTTAAAGCATGAAGACAAAGTGTTCCTTTGAGATTACTGTCGTCGAATTTGTTCCTAGTTGTACAGTAAACATAGTGTAACTTAAAATAGGACGCGTTATAAAACTATACTATAACGGGGCGCTCGACGATACTTCTGCACTGGCGGCGGTTGGGACTTGAGCCTGTAATAAAAATTTAATAATAAAAAAGCTTTAATATTTCTCTAAATGTAGTTTTTTACTATATAAGAGTAGACAACGGACGTGCAGGCCACCGGATAAGTGGTCATTGCACCGATCGCACGCCATGGACACCTACAGTCCTACATCCAAACTCAATGGCGTTAGAAATCCTATCTGAGCCCATTGCTACTCATGACGACTCTATTTACTTACTCCTCTTGCGTAGCGACACAAAGTGTGTCGTGGCGTCCAACACAAGATCTGTCTTCCATCCCGGTCCAATGTTCACGAAACGAGTTTGTTTCAACGTCGTCGCTCCAGCGATACCATTGCGTTCCACGAGCGTTCAACGAACGGGCCTACCCGTGTCGGGTGTTTTCAAACCACCCATAGGGCCTCCGACAAGGTTTAACGACTGCTATCGTATCGATAACAATCGGGAACAACGGCTTAACGTGCCCTCCGAAGCACGGAAGCGCACATGTAATTCGCCACTAGCGATCACCCATCTAGGTGTTGACCACGCCTGACGTCGGTTAACTTTTTGATCGATCTACTTAAGCAGCGGGGCTATATCCTACCTTTTCCACCTAGTAAATTGTTGATTCCTTTGTTCCCCAGGTACATACCTACATGTAGCGGCGCGATACCTGTCTACGTACAGTAATATGAGCGCGCGACTCACATGAAATGCTGACCACGCATCACGACGCAAGCAGCGAATGTAGTAAATAATAGAATACGTCACACGCGTCATACCGTACTGACCAAGCCTCGTGCCGTATCCTCAAACGCGCTATCAATGTTCCATAGAATCTCTGCATATATACAAATGGTCCGAAGTTAACGTTCAGACCGTGGTCCCCAGGCACTAGGCAGTGACATCGCCTGGCGGGAGATCTCCCCTTTCCCTCCAAATACACAATCGTGCTATACCTTGTTGGCAGCAACGGGCGGTGCGGCGTGCGGGTGTGTGAACACGCAGTCGGCGATGGTGTCGAGCGCGCGCTCGTCCAACACCGCTTCTAACGCCGCCGTCAGCTCAGAGCTCTCCGCGAACGCTGGACCGCCTTCCGCTGATTAAAACAATCATAAAATAGAATGTCATTTGAAACATCCATTGCCGATAAAACAATACATGGTACAGTCCAAGGCGGGGTTGTTCATCTTCCCAATTCCATTAAAAACTATGGTCTATTTTTCTACTATTAGATATGTTGTCTGTGGCGGAAGACCCGGTCCGGTCGGGTCTCCGATCTTACGCTGGTCGGGTCGGGTCTCCTCTCAGAGCGCGAAATAATATAGGCCATTAATATCACGCTAGCCTATTGAAGGTCGGTGGATTTCACAAGCTTTTAAGAATCGCAGGCAGGAACTTCTCCATTACAGCAGGTATGATCTATTTTGTAAAAGGCACATAACTTAGAAAAGTTATTGTTACATGCCAGGTTCAAACCTAGAACTGTCAGCTAAGAGATAAAGATGTTAGCTATGTACATAAATCTATCTTCTATCTATATAGGTATCTTCGCTTATGTACATGAATCGAGTTTAACACCTCAGCCCATATTAATATACAATGCTCAAGACTGAATGCTCTTTTAATTGTTTAATTTCAAATGAAAATATGTAGTCAACAAATATGTAAGTATGCTTCATACCTTGATTAAAGAACTCCGTAAAAGCTTCATCTGGAATCTGGCTCAGCACCGATGGATCCAGTATATCATCTGGTGGCACTTGCCCAACTGTAACAAAAACCATTCAATTTGTAAATTCACGATTTTTCATGAAACCATGAGCAGGCCGTAGTCCACCACACTGGCTTATTGCGGTTGCCGGGTGCACATCGTTTTGAGAGATTACTGAAGGCCTCGCAGGTTTCCTCACGATCATTTCCCGTCAGAGCAGGTGACATTGATTCTTATAACTTTTAAACATATTGCAAACTATGATTAAAGCACAAGTAATTCTGTTTCAGTCTATCTGTTATACTTTCGTATTTAGGCTACATAATGGTGAAACAAATCAAAATGGTTCTGGCAAAAGGCAACACCAATAACGAGAACTACGAAGGTATACTTTTAAGCTGCCGACCCGTATGCGACTTTTGCGACCACTGCGACTATTGAACACATCCCTATATCCTTCCTTCCTTTTAGTTCTCAGTAGAGCTCTGCTGGATATCCTCCCCTAATATAGGGCCTCCCCTAATTAATCCTGGTCCTGTTTCCTTTAAATCCAACTGATGCCCACTGTTTTCTTCAGATCATCAGGCCATCATCAGGCCTATATTACTTTTGCCCAGACCATACATACAAGACTATGGAAAACGAGCAAATACATCGATCAACATACAACTTCATACAAGAGTAAGTTACACAACGTGTGTATTTCTCGCAATTAATCTATGACGAATGTCCAACATTAAAAGCTTCACAGGTGTTTATCAAAGCTATTGAGTTACCTAATTCGTGGGGATTGCTCGGCGCAATATACTCGCTCTCACTCAGACCGCCCACCGCCGTTTCCTCCGAACTGTCGTATGTGGAAGAGTTGGAAGCCACATTGATTTCTGTAACAAATTTAGGTTCAATGCGCTTAGCCCACTCATAAAATTGTGTTTTTAGATTTAGAATATCATGTCCAAAGACTTAATGCAACCGTTTTGAAATCGTCATGATTTCAAACACAAATATGCGGTTTCAAATTGTGGTCCCATTCCTCAAAAGAGTGCAGTGCAGTTAGATCTTCGGAGAACCTGTACCGTTTGTCCTGTGATAGGTGTCGTCCAACCTTATCAAAAGTTGTAAGGTTTCTCCACCCTGTTGTAGGGAGAGACCCGTGCCCGACAGTGGACCCTAAAGGGGGGTTGCAGACATTACATATTAAGTATCCAAAAATTTATAAAAATAAACAAATTATCAGCTCTAAACACCTCTTCTACCTTAAAAAATTGAGAGATCCATGTATGTATCCATAGATTGACTGCACGCACGCATTGCCATGCCCCCAGATATTAAACATTTTTCGTTATTGATAACACGTAATTTGAACTTTTTGTTTTTAAAAATAGAGCTGTTATTACCAGACAAGCTCTGCGACTGTGACGGCGGTTTCCTGGGCACCAGCCGACGGCGGCGCTTCGGTCGTCGCGGCGACCGCTGCGGCTTCGCGACTCGCGCTGTCGGAGTCCACACGCGCTTGCGGGCCGCCTTCTGCGGCTTGCACTCGCGACTCATCTGCTCGTAGTTGTCCTGGAGTATAGGAGAGGATATAGGTTTATTAATATCAACGACAACGATATAATAGGAATAGCCTTACCGGAATTTTTGCGCGCCTCGCCAAGTTGCGGAAAACTTAACAGTGTAAAAGATGACACATAAGCCAATAAGCTTTTAAGACCTTGTCATCTACAGGATTATGGAAATAGAAGATAGATACTGGTCTGGCCACATCAAAGGTGAATATGACGGCGCCATTGAATGAGATGATATTTAATTTTGAAAATACAAAGGTTTTCAATGAATTATGTCACTGATACTTGAAAAGTATACAAAATTTAAATTCAGCCGAACATGTAAAAAAGTCAGATAAGTATTACAAAGCAAGTGAAGCTAATCAAAGTCTTAGATAAGATTTTTCAAAAATTGATTACTGACCTATTGTTGGTTGGATGACATCAAAAGCCTTTGGGAACATTCTAGAACTCTCAAACATGCATATCTCCTCAAGTTTCCTGTTTTCCGTCATCTAAGAGCACATAACTTAAAAAAGTCATTGGTGTGTGCCTCACTCACCCGTTTCCACGCATGTTCAGCGCACAGCGGCGTTTGCTCGTGCAGCGGCAACAGCGGCTGCTTGCAGCGCTCGCCGCCCGCGAAGACCGCTGCACACGCTGCATACAGCCGCTGCTCGGGCGCCAGCGTGATGTGTGACAGGCAGTACCGCCCGCACGGCACCGGTGACTCTGTACATCTCTCTTCAGCGCAAGTCGCTGGCATGTCCGGTGTTCGACTGCTCTCGCCGCCCGACCAGCCTGTGGATCTGAAATAATTGATAGTAGAGGGTTTATGATTATAATTATGTACACACATACCTGTTTTAATGACTTTTAAAGCATGAAAATATTAAGCGTCTCTTTGTAATGTTTAACCCTTTTAGCCGGAGACCAAAAAATACAAGCTTTTTCTAAAATATGATGTTTTAACTTTTCATATTAGGTTTTATTGGCAGAGTATTTAAATAGCCCACCATCAGCCTTTTCCACATTTTTTAGCTATTTTTAAATTTTTTCTGCTACTTTCAACTTAAAGAAAACGTATATCAATTTGAACAAAACTTAAAACTAGCAGATATCCACTTGAAGATATATAATGCTAGTCTTCCATCTAAAATGTAAAATGATAGGTTTCGTTCTTAAATTATTATTAAATAAACATTATGTTGTATGTGGCAACAACATTAAATTTGGATCTGTGAATATACTCGTAGAATGACCTCTGTAAAGAAACATTTTACCGTTGGATACATATACAATGGCAGCTACGACCGTGCTTTTAGTGTGACAATGTGATTCATATTAATTTGACATGCAAATTCGCGAAATTTGTAAAACTTCTTCAATGACTCAGCAATTAGCATACATTATGCAAAACTCGTGCTTTGAACTCTGAACATACTATACTATACACTGCTGTACAATCGTAAAAAAAATCTCAATATACATAGGTACATACAAAATCACTGCATATAGCTTGACTAGGGCTTTTGCATCTTCACCATGTTGCAGACAATTAATGAACTATTTTCTTTCCTTGGCAACTGCTCCAATAATGACAATATCAGGTTGTTGAACCAATGAGGACGGAAAAAAACTTTGTGACAGAGTTATAGAAGACAAATATTGGTGTAGCCATATCAAAGGTAAATGTAGCATCGCCTTTGATGAAGGTATGCATAAAGCATGGTCAAGCTAAAATTTACTTGTATATTGAATGAATTTGGCTTCCTCCTTTAGAGATCATGGGGGAATTTGGAATAAGCCTAATCTAATTATAAGGATTTTTTCATCTTTTTTACAATGCTAGAAAGTATATGTATAGAAAAATTTAGTCAGGTGTGTAAAGTATATAAGGTATTGCTAATGCCATCTATTACGACTTAAGTGAATACTATTTTCCTCAAACTAAGCTCAAAGTGAACACAGCCACAGGCACAGTTTGTTGTTAACAATTAATAAAAAAATGGACTCTGCTTTTGTGTAATTGGAACTGCCCAAAGTCACCTTAGTCTTCTCCGTTCTTGTGTTGAGAGCACAGACAGCATTCCTCTCATAGCTAGCAAGTGGTTGACCGTTTGCGGCGGGAGACGCGATGAGGACCCAGGACTGTGCAGTTGTTTCTGTTGAAAAGCATATTCCTTATCAACCCATATTGAATATGGGGCCTAACTCTGTAGTGTATGACCATTCACACTCGTATCGCGGCAATGTTTTTGTTATCGCCCCAATGATCTTTTCATTGGTGCGGGAGGAGGTCTTGTGGAATCCTCCTTTTAATTCTCCTGTGTGTGCATGTGGGTTGCATCAGGCTGATAACGAATCATGAAGTTATTTTACCTTGATTATGGACGTCAAAATCTTGTATTCATTCAGATCCCCAGCTAGATCTAGCGTCGTAGCGGCTCTAACGACGTGACGTCGGAGGGCCGCGCGACGCAACGCCAGTCGTGCTCCTCTCGATTCCGTTGCCGTCTCTTCTACACATACGGGGCCGCAGGCTGATTCTGTTGAATAATGGAAAGTCTTGTTAAACAAACAGCATGGTCTTGTTTAATCATAAACACTGTTAATATATTTAATCATAAACACTGTTGTGTATATTTTGTTAAATTTTTTATAAATTATTTATTTATTTACCTTTTATAGTAAGTGCTTATAAAAGGAAGACTTAATGCCTAGGGGCATTCTCTGAGTCGAAATTGTGGTAGGTATTAAAATAAGAATAGAAACAAAGAAAACAAAAAACAAAGAGAACGAGAAAATTTATTGTAGGTAATATAAAAATGATGTATTTACTAAGTGTAACTATTTAACATCAATACAAGAATTGCAAATATGATAAACAAAAGTAAGGCAATTTTATAACAGTTCCTTGTCATTAATAAAAATGCATTTGCAATTTAACACAAATTAATTGATATACATTGACTTTGCATTTAAAGAATTTTTCAGCATTTAAAGGAAAAACAGGCCCAAAAACGATTCCAACACTCACAGACGTGATGCAAGCTCAGTTTATAAATCTATGACCTAGCATCAATGCCAATCCCGTTCAGCTATCTGCTTCCTATTCCTAAAGGCCACCCTTTTTAGGCAGAGATACTAGAAGGTGTTGCAACCCTCTTAACAGCCTGTTCTAGTATATACTTTATACTTTAAGTAGATTCAACTCACCAAAATCAGGCATATGGTCATCATCACTACTACTACTTGTGTCAAGTTGTCTGAACGCATTCGCTTGCTTATCATTCAAGGGGCCGCATCTGAACATGTCTTCGCCGGGGGCGTGCCAAGCTGAGTTCGGCACTGGCACCACTTTCCGCTGGTTGGGTATCCGTTGCAATGCCTCATGGACAGTTGGACCACGGCCCCGACGAGGCTTTGGCTGAACTGCTTTTGCTGCAAAACAGTATTATAGGCTGATAGAAATACATGGTCAGCAGAAATATTAGATAATTCAAGAGAAAATTTCAATCAAGGCATTTGTAATAGCGTTTCTACACTACCACTTAACATCATATGGCTTGCCTCATGCCTGCCTGGTTATTCATATATATATTACAATCTATACAAACAAATAAAATTGGAGTGTCTGTTTGTAATATAAAAATAACCACTTTGTACCAAATGCATATATGAATGTATACTATACCAAAATAACATGCTATACAATTTTTGTTCATCTATTTGTTCCCACGATTCTCGGGAACAACCGGACTGATTTTGACGGGATTTTAACTGGCTGATATAATAAGGAGTAACTTAGGCTATATTTTTATTTTTAAAATTCGACGCGAATGAAGTTGCGGGCACATAGAACATATAAAATAAAAGTTCATTATGAAATTGCAAATAAAGAATGATTTTTGTTATTGAACATACAAAAATTTAAGGGATTTGTAATGAGTAATTTTGCCAGTATACTGGCAGATTATAATCTGGAACTAATTTACACAAATTATGAGCAGTATACTACTTAACATTTAACTACAAAACCATATATAATTTGAATAAAATACATTTTTTGATTTGATAACTGTAGTAGTTTTAGATTTTAAGGGAAATTTATTAAAGTCAAAATTAAATATCCACATTGGTTTCTGTGAAAGATGTTTTATTCAGAAAATACAAATGGTTACACAATCTTCAAGTTATTTATCAGAATATGATCTTGTTACTGAATATCAAATTGCATCCGATATGGTAACTTGACAGACAGAGGTTAAAACTTATTTAATGTTATATTGTTGCTGAAAAAACATCTTTTTGTGTAAATTTTTTACGACTATGGGCATAAACTTCCATCATCCTAAATCATAAGATTGATAGATTAGAAATGACAAATAAAATTGACAATTAACATGTTTTGAGATTTTCTGCCTAAGACATGGCAGAGTGACTATTAACAGAGGGCCATGTCCAGCAGTGGACTATAACTAGTTAGCTGTTTTTTTTGTTTTCTTTGTTTTACACAGATGTCCAAAAATAGTATAAATCTATAAATAACAATATAGTTTGCAGGAGTTTTTAAAGAATGTTGGGAAAAAATTGAACTAATTTATTTGACACCTTTCACCCTTAAGCCACAATATTAGGCTAGAGTAGTGGTAAAGTACCTCTGCATGTGAGCTTAATTGGGTCTACTGGCTGTAAAATGTATATGAATTACTGATTTCTATTGTAAGGCGAAACACTAGTTGTTTGTAAATTTTAAACATGAAAAAATTATTGTTAATATACATACTTGGTGGTACTTTTTTTGATACAGGGATGGGCACTTTTATCAGGTTCACAACTTTCTCCACATTCTTTACTGGTGTTTGAGGTTCAACTTGTTCCCTCTTGAACACATCCAAGAAGGTTTCCGACACTGACTTTGTAATAGTTGCTGGTTTCACATTATTTGTTTTTGAAGCATTAATACTGACTTTACCAGTCTGTGAATTTACAACCGCATTGTTACTCTGAGGTTTCGGACTGTGAACACTTGGATGTTGTGCTTCAGTACCATTTGTTCGATTAATCTCCTTCTGACCATAACTCTTTGCTTTCTGTACTTTGGCAACAGTTGTTTTTAATTCTTTTGAGGTGATGGTATTGATTTTAGGGTCTAACGGGTAATGACCATTTGTTACCACATCCTTTTTAACCACATCTCCATTACTTATTCCACCAGCTATATCTGAATCACTCTTAGGACCATTAGAACCATGCTGGTCCTTGTTTTCTATATTATCAGGAAAAATAAAATTGTCTTCAGTATGGCTAACTGTTATTTCATTAGCAATAACATCTGAATCATTAAACGTGTATAGTTCATTTGGGTCTATTTTAAATTTTGTGTGAAAAAAGTTTTCACTTAAGTGTGGTATGTATGTTTGCTCATCTCCAGAACTGTCTTGTATATACATGTTTACTTCACTACTGCAGCCCCCCGGCACTCCTTCCACAGCCATCTTATACTGTGTCGCACAACTAGCATCTGGTATAGTTTGGGGAATACCGCTGAAACTGCATGAAGCTTAGTTAACATATATAGTGTACTTGTTGTATTACATAAAATGAAACTGCAGACATATAAAAGGCAAGGTAATCAACATGATATCTGTGTAATAATATAGCACTTACCCCACATTTTCCGATGTACTCAAATACGACATACTGTGTTCATTTTACAATCTAATGATACAAATAACTGATACTGGGAAATGCAATAAACTTGTTTTGGTCCCTTTGCTTCATACTGAAAATGATAAATGCCTTTATAAAATATGTTAATACGTAACTTCTATGTTGTTAGTCACAGCAAAATACGTATTATTTTGATTATTTGTAAGATAAACGCTTTTCATACATTGACACTCCCAGTGACATCTGTCAAATTAGGAAATATTGTTCTGTAAATTCCTGAATAGAAAAGCGTTTTCCTGCCCTGGAAGGAAATTTTGCACGGAAACAATTATTACAACCTATTAACATCACAGTACACAAATGTTTCTGACGATAAAAAGAAAGTATAATGTGTTTTTTTTTCGATTACGAAGTACAAAGCTCACATTAAAATTTTGTAGATGCACAGCACATTTTCTCTTGAAACTTATTATAATCTTATTCAATATCACATATATGTTTACGAATGACAAAATATGTAACTAAATATCTTTAATATTATTATAGTTTCTAACTAGGTACAGAAACTTTTATTCAATAACATCAAAACGAATGACAGACAAAGAATAAGACAGAAATCATAATGGACAGGCGACAGATGGACGGCACAGATGTCAACTATAGCACAGATAAACTATTGCAAAACAAAACATGTCGTTCTGAAATTTTGGTACAGCATTGATAATAATATCTTTTACAAAGGATTTTATGAACAATATTTCATACGAATGGCTTTTTAATCCTAAAATAAATGATATAAGTAACATGGTACCTACTATCATAAAAATCACCATATCACGTGCCTTGAATTCGCGGCATTTCGCGCCATGAACTCGTTAATAGATATCCACCAATCGGCTAAGGAGAATAAAAGCGCATGAGAACTCGCGCAACGATCTACCTACTACTACATTCACGTTCGTGGACCTAAATTGCGGCACAGATGTAGAGTTGATCTAATAAATACAGATTACTAAAAAAGTTGCCATTAAGTACTAGGTCAATCGACCTCGGCATTTATTTTGCGTTTTGTTGTACATTTATTTGATTAGCGTTAAATATAATAATATAAAAAAACAACAACTAAACTCCTTGACAAACCTTTATTTGCCTTTATTTATACATCATATATATATATATATAGTTGTTTACATTGTTTAATTTTCGACTTAAGTAATCGAATTGTTCAATTTGAATTGGAAATTATTGATATAGAAAAGAATGTCTTAGTTAATCAATGGTAGTATTTAAAATACATAATTAACATTTCAATTAATGAAGTTAAAAGTTGAAGAAAAAGTAACTTTTTTTAAAATAAACAAACTATCAATATCAACTTATTCATAGTTTGTTATTTTTAAATGGCAATCAGAAAGTGCTGTCAAATGTTATTTCTTGTTTTCGATTGGTTATTCAACGTTTTATTTGTTTTTCTATTGGTTCAAGTGAATGATGATGATCAGATAATCGAGAACTAACAAAAATACTATTAGAATCTTTATTTCATAATTTAACATAATTGAGCTAGGAAAAATTACTAGTATTAAAAAATGATTCATAATACCAAATGAAAACACTTTGATCATCGATTAAGTAGTATCAATAAAGTTTTGGTTAACTTGTGGTTAATTTTTAAGAAATATCAAATTTTACCGCCATTTGCCGTTTGATTTGAGAACCCCTATTTTCGAAGCGTTGTTGTGAATCCAATATGGCGATATCTGATGTTATAGTATTTTGAAGGTACGTCAATTTGACGATTCTATAATGTGTAATCCGGTAAATATCACATTGTTGGAGAGTTTACGTTTTATTTACATGAACAATATATATGTTTAACACAAACTACTTGGATTTACAGTGTAGTGAAAGGTTTTTAGATTGTATTGTTTTGTTTGTGATTTCCGATAATTTAGCGACCCATTGTCATAGTAATTATTTAAAAAATCATTTCGAAACTTACTGTAGTACGAATTGGTATTAGAATACTCTAATTATACGGAAAATTTTAGTGTTTTGGCATCGTAAGTTATGGTATTTGATTTTGTTATAGCGATGTTAGTACAGAGTGCAATTACGGTAATTACAAAACCAGAGTGAGTGTTTAGCGATGTATCGTGAAATAACATAACGTTTTTTTGTTACAGAAGTGCATATGTTTTTATACAAATGGGAGTTAAATAAATTGTTAATCGGGTGCGTAAGTATAGCGCCGTAATAATCGGTTTACTATTTGAGTACATAGTCATATTTGCATTGACTATAATGACGGACACAAGACGAAGAGTAAAGCTTTACGCTCTGAACGCGGACCGGCAGTGGGACGACAGAGGTACGGGACATGTATCGTCATGTTACGTGGAAAGATTGAAAGGTACCTCCCTATTGGTAAGGGCAGAATCTGACGGTTCCCTCCTTCTGGAGAGTAAAATACAACCAGATACAGCCTATCAGAAACAACAAGACACATTGATAGTTTGGTCAGAAGGAGACAACTTCGATTTAGCTTTAAGTTTTCAAGAAAAAGCTGGGTGTGATGAAATATGGGAAAAAATTTGTCAGGTAAATATAAACATAAATATAACCTTACTTTGTATTTGTGTTCATAACATTGAATATCACTCTACAATTCATAAAATCATAACCTGTAGCTGTAATATTTTAGTAATTTAATCAATTCTTTACTTTTTTTAATATACATTCATTATTTTAGGTCCAAGGAAAAGATCCATCTGTTGAAATCACTCAAGATATAGTAGAAGAATCTGAAGATGAAAGATTTGATGAGATGTCAGATAGTGTTCAACCTGTGGAGCTACCAGCTTGTGAGATGGGCAGACTTGAGGACATCAGTGAGCTGGTGAACAGCTGTTTAGTGTCTCCAGCACGAAAGGATAAATTGGCTGCTGCCCTGGAAAACCAACACTATATTAAAAAGTTACTAAATCTCTTTCACATGTGTGAAGATATTGAAAATATTGAAGGATTGCATCATCTCTATGAGATTTTCAAAAGCATTTTTCTTCTCAACAAAAACAATTTGTTTGACACAATGTTTGCAGATGATACTATATTTGATGTTGTGGGCTGTCTTGAATATGATCCCAGTTTACCTCAGCCCAAAAAACATAGAGAGTATCTCAGAGAGTTAGCGAAATTCAGAGAAGCCATTCCTATTAAAAATCAAGATCTACTTGCAAAAATTCACCAAACCTACAGAGTACAGTATATACAAGACATTGTTTTACCTACACCTACAGTTTTTGAGGACAATCTGCTAAGCACATTGTCAAGTTTTATATTTTTCAATAAAGTAGAAATAGTGAAACTAATTGAGGAGGATGAGAAGTTTTTAACAGACTTATTTAAGTTGCTTATGGATGAGAAGACAGCAGACAGTAAAAGACGGGATTTAGTTCTATTTTTAAAGGAGTTTTGTAATTTTTCACAAAACTTACAACCTCAAGACAAAGATGCTTTTTACAAAACATTAGTTTCTTTGGGGATCCTGCCAGCATTAGAAATAACTCTAGGTATAGATGACCAGAAGACCAAGACTGCATCTATAGATATACTAACATATATTGTTGAGTTTTCACCTTCTGTTGTGAGGGATTATACATTACAGCAAGCAAATAATACTGAAGAGGTATGTGATATTTTAATATTATATTTTTGAAGCATTGAAGGGATCATAATTGATTAAAGTGTATTTAAAAATCATTATGTAATGCATATTTTTGCACAAGTGTGGCAAGTCTATAGTTTCCAAATACTAGTGATTTATATTTATTTCCTTGGTACCCCTCATAACTTTTCTTATCTTAACATAACTTTATTTCACTCTGTAGTCAAAAAATTTTACTGTCTATGACAAGTCTCAAGTCATGGAGCCCCTGAGGGTGTAATACTTGTTTATTTATGTTGTGAAACTTGTAATCCACATAGGCATTGTCTGTGAAAAACAGTGCCTCAGCCAATGTTTTAACTACCTTTCCATTCTTGACTCCTTCAAATTCTCTTATTCTGTCTGAGTGTGTATGTTGTGTGTGTGTGTGTTCTCTGGTTTATATGCATATTGTATGAATATGTGTATGTATTTAAATATTATGTAGTCTGCACCCCAGTGCCTTGCCTTCTTTTTCTATTTTTTTGGTTGTAATCTATTTTTTAATTATGGTTTAGAATGAAATATATTTATATTGTATTGTACATTTACTATCTGTCAATTTTTACATATTTAATTATTCAAGCTCTACTCATATCTACAAACATTGAGTGTGTCAGACATGTGTCTGCCACAGCAGCAGAAAAAAAATGTTTCATACAATGTATATAGGTTTGTAGTGTCTGTCTTACACTAAGTGTGTATGTTCACACCTAGCATATGATGACACATATAAGTATTCTCATTCTCAACAAGAATATTTTGTCTATGTTGTTAACAGTGTTCACAGAACTAATGAGATTTTATATTTACAGGATCTAATGCTGCTGAACATAGTTATAGAACAGATGTTGAGGGACAGGGATCCGGAGTTGGGTGGGGCAGTTCAACTCATGGGGGTGCTGCGTATCCTGCTAGACCCTGAGAGCATGCTTGCGTCAGTGAACAAAAGTGAAAAATCAGACTTTCTCAATTTCTTCTACAAACACAGTATACAAACTCTTATAGGTGTGTAATGATTTTTTTACTGAATATATATTTGCTTCAGATGTTTTACTTGTCATCCCAATACAAATGGGACTATAATAATGCAATGTGCCTGAATGTGCATGAATTTGATCACACAGTATATCTACAGTGCCTACCTACAATGCCCGCCACATTGGATCTAGTAGATCTAGCTAGTCATAAATATGTCTACATCATAACCAGAATTTTGTTATACCTATGATAACAATAGATAGTGATTTTCTTTTCAAATAATAATATAAAGTTATAGATAAAGCGAGGCTAGAAACTAGTGTAAACGTAGGCTCTGCCTGTATGATATGCACACTCCGGGGTACAGAACACCCCTCGTCTCTGTAGACTGACAATCATAGAGGATGGTGGGAAAATGTTTAGTTGTGGATGTAGCCATGGTGTCACTTAGTGAACATCTATGTCCATAGGTGGACCTCTATTGGCTGATAGGTTCCAAACAGAAATAACTAATATGTCTAACATATATTTCAGCACCATTACTGCAGAACACCACAGGAGAGAAACCTCTTAAAGAAGACTACCACACAGTGCAGCTGTTGGGCTTGGTATTGGAGCTCCTGTCCTTTTGTGTGGAGCATCACTCGTACCATATCAAAACTTGCATATTGAATAAGGTAAGTAGAATTTTGTAACACTTTTTTGGAGATGACTGATATATTATATGTCATAAGGTAGAAATTAGCTGGATTTTTGCTAATCTATAATTAGATTTTATTTATTTGAGAGGTCCAGGTTTGAACCCCAGCAGTGTGCACCAATGACTTCCAAGTTATGTGTTTTACAAAATAAAAATTGTCACATGTTTTTAGATGAAGCAAACATTGTGAGGACACCTACATACCTCCATAGCATTCTCCCCTTAGTATTATCAAAAACCTCTGAAGTCTACTAACCTATAATAGGCCAGTATGGTAACCCAAGGCCTACATTCTTCTCATTTTGTCAATCCCGTCTCACCTCTGTAAATGCTGGTTCCAATAAAATACAGTTCTTCTAGAAATTGGTTACCAAAATATCATTATTAATTGCTTTATTAAACAGTTGTTTTCTAGTAACCAAGCCTTACAATAAACGTCATGAGTAGTGAGCACAGATGATTAGTGATTAGTGGTAGGGATATTGTACACTTTCAGCAAATGTACAGCAGCCGAAAACACGCGCCAGACCAATCGACAATGTACACTTTCGAACTGACGACTGACGACCCAATCGCGGGACCCGCAGCTCAGTCAATGTCAAACTGACCTATAAAGATTGTGCTCACGACTTATGCCAACTACTGTAGTAGGGCTGTCAATACCTGATGGTATATTATTGAAACTGGGCATAAGAAAACTTCGGAGGTTCTAACAATTCTCAATTGGATATTTGCCTCTTCACTTATGCCACTGTGTAATTTTCCAGGACCTCCTTCGTCGCATCCTGGTGCTGATGAGGTCGACACACACGTTCCTGGTGTTGGGCGCTTTGAGGTTCATGCGTAAAATCATCGCGCTCAAGGATGAATACTATAACAGATACATCATCAAGGGAAATTTGTTTGCACCAGTTATAGACGCTTTCCTTAGGAATAATGGCAGGTTAGTTGGATATATTAATCACTTTGAAGTTCATAGTTACTTACAAATAAGTGACTCTTTGGCTCTTTGAGACATCTCACAGATTGTGTTTTGATTCAAATTACCTTCACCTTGAAAGTCATTGATGTCCTTGAAAGTGAAATTGTATTACGTATTTTTATCTGACTTAGTTTGATAACATTTTAACATAAACAAACAACTGATTAGAACCATTTCTTGTTATGTAACAAGCCCAATCATAATAAATCACTTGGACATAATCTTTTATGTCCATTATTATGATGCACTGATTTTATTTATTTATTTATAAACAGTTGCCTACAACACTTACAGCTAAGCCAAAGCGTGTTGCAAGCTAATGATACAGATAAATAATTACATACATACACAATTATCTAATAATAAAAATACTTATTAATATGGAAAATATCCGCTTCTGGTTGTTGAGCTATTAGGCAGTTGAGCAAATGCTCATGTTCTTAAGCCTTAATATTTTTCAGGTACAACTTACTAGATTCGGCCATTCTAGAGTTATTTGAATTTATCAAGTTGGAAGACATAAAATCCCTGTGTTCACATGTTGTGGAAAACTATGGTAAAATTTTGGAGGATGTTGAATATGTACAGACATTCAAAGCTTTAAAAACCCGGTATGATCAACACCAGGATAAACTAAAGGAAAGGGATAGAGGTAAGTGTAATATGAAATGTTATGTAATAGAAAAATTATGACGTAAATAATACGAAAATTACGTGCTTTTTCGATCTGGCAACACAATTATTAATCATGAATGAAATTTCTTGTGTATAGTTGATTTCAGGCTGTACTGTACAATATTTTTGGACCTAATGGAATGGTCCCGTTATCTAAATATATCGATATTTTACATTGAACTGTAACTACTTTATATGACACACAACAGATTTCCTAGGATAACTTCAATATAAACACTAATACCTTATACAGTCTTATTTTAGTGTAGAACAAATGTCCGTCCCCACAGTGAGCAGCAGCGTGGCCGTGACGGAGGCGGTGGTCCCGTCGCTCCTCCGCACGCGGTACAGGCGGGAGGCGCGCACGCCCGACGACGAGGAGGAGATGTGGTTCAACGACGACGACGAGCTCGACGACGACGCACCGCTCGACGCGGCCCAGGCGCACCCGCACCCGCACCCGCATCCACACCCGCACCCGCATCCGCACCACGCGCTCGACGCCATCGGTCAGTAACTACTTAACATTCAAAGCGAGAAAACAAGGAGTCGTAATAAGAAAGATTAATAATTGAGAGTGGAAGCCTCGAGATGTAACTGAACTACAACGACTAGCACGATAGGCCGCACTTTTCAACTTGAATCAGGTCCTAGCAACCACACATGGGTACACTATGGTGTGTGTGTTCTCCATTAATTTCTCAAACACATTTGAAGTTCACCAACCTGAAATAAGTCAGTGTCGTGAAATTAGCCCTACATTCTTATCATGAGAGCGCAGATCCTAATCTGATCATTAATGGGTTACAAAGACACGCAAAAGACCTTACCATAACATTGAGTTGTTTTCCAGGTAAAATTGTAGACAAAAAGGTGTGCACGAGCAGTACGGAGGGCGTGAACGGGCCGAGCCGCGTGCTGCTGACCACCGCGGCGGCCGCCAAGCCCGCACACACCGACGTTCAGGTATCCACGCCCAGATTACTCAATAAGGTAAACTTTTAGTTTCCTCACGCTTCCGCACTCTACTCTCGCTTCGGTGGGGAGATCTCTTTGTTGTTTAACGTCGTAGCCTACCGATTTGATTTATGAAGATCAAATTATGTCTACTAAATCCTGCCTTCCTAAATCTTCAATGTACTAAGCAAATAGGGATGTTGACAACGTATTTATTAATATTAAAATCTGATTGTGACATACATGATACATTTTCGTAATATACATGCGTTTCGTAATATAATAACTAAAAGTTAAAAGTTCTTATGGAAAACCGCCTTTGACATCATATAACAAGTATCTGGCTGAGCTAGGAAAGTAAAGAGTAAAAAATCATTTTTATTAGGCTATGGTGTTAAATACAATTGGGCCGATAATTCTTTTTTTTTTACAAAAAAATTACATACAAAAATTCATATCTATTAAAGAACCTGCAAATAAGCACCTGCAATCTATTCTTATTTATTGTGTGTGTGTTGTGGTTTTCAATCAGAACAGAGGTTTTTTTTTCTTTTTTTAAATGCATGTCTGATAGGACTTTCCTACACTAGAAAACAACTCTTTTAGCTGTGGAATTCTTGTCTATGAATAGTTTTGTTGGTTATAGCATTAAGTACTCTGGGGAATCACAAGAGACATTTTCACCATTCAATTTGAATGTCATCAGTAAACTTCAAAAAATATTCCTTTAAAAGTGCAGAGTTTTATTAAAAGTTATTGAAATGACTTAAATTATTTTGGGAAAACGAAAGGAAATCTCAAATAAAATTTATCAGTAGGGAAAATCTTAGTCATCAAAAGTGTTACAGAATAATTTGAATTGTCAGTGTTTGATTGGCTGTAATGTTTGCTTTTCATCAAGTGTGCATGCTTAAATAACTAGAAGAATAAAGGAGAATATATTAGCACTTATACATATCTATAAATAAGAATTAACTTAAGATTATTACTATGTAATATGTTTGAAATTTTTAATTTATTTACACCTTTTTTAAACGTCAGTTCATAGTTGATATCCAGCAGTAGAATAAAATAGTTTCAACTAATCAAATCAACAACAGACTGGCGTGTCTGTGGGTTTTGCTAATATCTATAGCCACTTATCATCAGGTTGCTCCATTGCTCGATTGCTTAGATATATGAGTATACAACGACTAACATAACAATTTAACATCGCAGGGCTTAGTGGATTACGATGGCGATTCCGACGAGGAGGAGGAAGGCTCGTCGAGCAGCAACGGCGCGCCCAGCGAGGAGCGCGACGCCAAGAGACCGCGCCTCGCGTAGACCGCACGCCCGCGCCCACGCCCACGCTTTCAAGGAATATAACAAGCTCGTCTCGCAATCTGTGCAACCGATCACGTAAGAATACGTTATTGTACCTTTCCCGAACCGATACCCTCGGGCACCCGTTGCCTAAGGGATCGCTACGCGGTTTGATTGTGTAGCCTTAGCATAGTGTTGCGATATTGTTGGTTGTCGACGCCAGTGACTTAAAAATGTAAACACAGCATATTCATAGATGTAATTTTGGTAGTAATTGACTTTTATTATTGTTCTCTATTCTTATCAGACAATAAAATGAATTGATAATAACATAGCCAATAAGTTATTGAGTTTTATTGGAAGAAAAGAATGTGACTTGTTATTGTTTTCCGTTTATGAATTATGGAAAGCAGAGCTTAATTTTTTTTAATGTTAATCTGATACTGAATGCTCATGTGATTCCATTTTCAAGTCGATTATCAGTCGCGCAACTGACATTAGTCTCACAACATCGTGTTTTCCATTCATACTTCAAAACGGTGACAGCCAAAAACATAATATCTTTGCAAAATTAATTTTCTATTTATATAATATGCAAAAAAGGAATATGTACGGCCCTGCTGTGTTCACCAAACTGTGTGCATCTATTCCAGTCAGTGCATTTATGAAGTTCGTTCAACACAAGGGTTTGGTACTTTGTTTTTTTTTTGTATTAGTTTAAAACTGCTAGGCAGACGAGAACTAGCTGACGTATGTCCATTTTATGTAAATAGGAAAAGACACCCAAGTGTCAGTCTTTGAGGTTAGTTAAGGTATGAAGAACTTTCATATGAGTAGTGTAATTACATCAGATGGTATCAGAATGTAGAACAAAGTATCGGTTTATGAAATGTATAATGTGAAATAATTTAAATGGATAGGTTACGATTTTCGAAGGATTGTAATCACAAAAGTACAAAGAAAATATGAGTGGGATATAAGTGTCTATCCGATAATAAATACAAATATTGTGAGAAACAACATGGAAGCTCAGTGGAAATGTATCTATTTATAAAAATCTGATAATTGTATGTTGATATTAAAACAGATGACCAATCTTTCTTTAGATATCTTAAATCATAAAAGTTTACTGTGGAATTGCTGCATAGTCAAGTGCTGTAGTATTTCAGAGATTGTATTCAATCACAAGTATATTTAACCTCAATATGTATGCATGTCTGCAGGTCTCCTTATTTATTGAATAATAATATGAAAATTACATGATTTATTTGCACAGTTCTTCATAAAAAATATTGCTGTTTGGTTGGCCTTTAAAGAGTTGCTATTGTTCCAGGTGAATTTTATTGTTCAGTTTAATTTTTTTAAGAAAAAAAAATAGCAGATATTATTTTTAAGTCCATAACATGTTTGTGTAAAAGCAGTAAAATCTTCAACAAATCTTATTGTCATTCTTATCTCAATCTTTCAGTGTTCGAAAAAAGTGTTTTAGCTTCAAACATGTCTTGGGAAATAAATCAGTCATTACTTTCTAAAATAGCACCCCTAAAAGTTCAGCCGAATAGTACAGATATGTTCTTTGCTTATCATTTTTCACATTTATTGTATATTAATCCTAAGATCTTAGGGAAAATAAAATTTGATGCTAATTTATTTAATACTATTCTATATAACGATTATGCACCCACAACTTTTAAATTAGGATCTGGACAGTTTTCCTATGATCATTATAATTTGTAAGACAATGAGTGTAGGATATGAAATGGGATAAAGGATTATCACCGTTGATTTAATATATTGGATTTATATGATTTGTTTCACACAACACAAATGTTTTCTGTCTTGGTTATAATTATTTGTAGTTTTTTTAATACTGGAATAGTAATGTGTATGTGATAACAGTTTCTGATTAAGAACAATTTTATTTTAATACCTACAATACAATCTTTCGAACACTCGATAGCTCTTTAAGTTTTTTGTTTAAAGTGGCATAATACAATTAAAAAGTTATTTTAGACTTCTTCTTAAAGTATTATGATGTGATACTGGTTGTTAATAGTGAGGAATCATTTAACAAACTGTTTGAAAAGAAGGTTTTGTGGTAATTATGCAGTTTGATTACTTTTCCGAAAAACGATGGAATTTTTTTTTGCATGAAGCTGTTGATTGCATCATAGTAAGTGATATTCCATGGGGGGAGGCTGAAATTTCCCATAAACTCTTTGAGTTATGGGGTTTTGAAGTTTTTATAACCGATTTGGCTCAAATTTGGTGGAGACCTATTCGACGATACAAGCAAGTGTGCCAAAGGATTTCTGGCGCATCTCAATATTTTTCGAAAAATAGAATTTTTTAATAAATAATTTTGACCATGCAGTCTTCATATTTAGCCCAAAATAAGATGTGATTTGAAGGTAGAGAGGAGAAAACGCCTACAATTCGGTTCTGGCACTCGCCGGCCCTTCAAAACCCCATAACTCATAGAGTTTATGGAAAATTTCAGCCTCCCCCCATGGAATATCACTTACTATGAGGCAATCAACAGCTTCATGCCAAAAAAAAATCCATCGTTTTTCGGAAAAGTAATCAAACTGCATAATTACCGGTTTTGTGTCTGTGTGATTTTATAAAACAAAAAATCAGTTCCTCTGTTAGTTTTATTTGTTTATTGTATTTTACCATATTTAAACAATCATTCAAATAGTTTGAAATGATTTTAAATTTAGAGAGCTTTTGAGTATTCAAATTTTACCCCTAGATATATTTATCTTTAATTTGTATATAACCCTAGTATATATTCACTCGTATGTATATTATTGACATAATAATAAAATAGTAACCGGTCTCATACATTTTGTTACATCTTTCAATATTCAAAGAAAATTATAAAAGTGGTCCAAACATAACATTCATTGTAATATTATTATATAATGTATGCATAAAATTATTTGCGTTTACCTTCGACCTTACGTAGTAAGGGCAACTGTTGAATGTTAATGTGTGTCTATTTTATGTTGCTTTCCAGTCGTTTTTGAACAATCCATACAAAACAATAAAATTAGTCAGAGTAATAGCAGTAGTTTAAAAGTTGGTAACATTTTGTACTTTGATACGAATGCCATTGTTTTAAGAAATACCGTAATTCGTTTTATGAAGTGTGAATTTGTAAAATAAATTAGTGTTTAAAAGTTAAGATGGGTTCCAATAAAATGAAGACCCGAATGGATAGCTATACAATAGTTTGGTCATGAGGTAATATGTATCTGTTATTTTAGAGCAATTAATGCCTATGTACTATGCCTATCCATAACCAACGATAGGTTATTGAAACCCACCATTAATGTGACTCAGTATTCACTTCATATTTAAAGTTACTGTCATACATACCCAAAAATTACATTTCAATGATTCATTATTTGTTCTCAACCTTTGCCCCAAAGGTGTAGCATCAGAAGTTTTGAAATTTTAATAACAGCTCTTACCTTTGAGCAGTATTTATCCTAGTAGCCTATGTTCGGTCTCCCTTTCCTTAGTGTTTAACTACATAATACTTTTTTGATGCCCCCTTAACGAGTTGACGTATGTAATGGATTTCTTCAAGGTAAAGAGATAAATAATGAAAAAACACATGTTATTGTAATAGGGTATTTCGCACCATGCAAGGAAAAATCCAAATTTATGTAATATTGATAGATTTTGTTAAAAGCAAGTGAAAAATGGTGATTTATGTTCTAAAAAATGTAGTAAACATTTATTATTTCAATTTTAAAATTCAGGTTTGTTAATCTGTTTTTCAAATGTCAAAAACGCCATACGCCATGAAAGCTTTCGGCGTGACGTCATTAGCAGTGTAAACAATGGAGTCTTTGTTGACCTGTATTTTTTATTGATAATTTGCGTTTTCTCAGTTTTCTTGAACACCGCCACAGAAAATTCGAAATAATATAATTTTATCATGGAAGAAATTTGTGAAAGTAAGTGATTTGTGTGAGTGGTGAAATATTTCGCATGCGATCCAGATTTCTACTCATCTGAATTGAGGAACGTTAAGACATCTATGTAAGTACTTTCCCGGCGTTTTAATGCTTGCATTCAGGCACGAGACACCAACGATAAGGACTGTAACTCATTTTGTTTTTGCAAAAATAACTTTCTTCCTTTACTGAGATGTATTGTTTACACTGCGAGTGACGTCACAAGCATGGCGGCAGCGCCGAGACGGCCGAGACCGTGTTTTCGCGGGGATGTTTGAGATTTAAATTGAAAAGTCTTTGTTTACATAATATTTGACTTACGAATTCATATAAAAAGCTTTTTGACATAGGCCGTAATACCCTATTAATGCTCGCGAAACTTTTTGTAAAATGTTTTGTAGTAAAATGCTATACTTTTCGTAAACAATTTAATAAACAATTATTATTGAAAATTTTCAATTTCTAGACAGATAATAATTTTTGTAGGGGTAGGCTCTGAGCAATTCCAACCTCAACCTTCGTATATTTTGTGCCCCCAGTCATTAAAACAGGTTTGTTTAGGTTCCTGAATGTTATGATGAAGTTGTAGTTCTGATCAGCTTGTTGAGTCTAGATAAACCATGGTTAGTGTATGATAGGATGTAAAGGATTGAGATGAGAGTTCACACATTTAGTTCTAATTTATTTAAAATATTTTCTATTGCTTCGTCCTTTAGTTTTTACTTAATAGAATGTTGTCGTAACTCTATTTTATTTAAGTGTAATAATTAAATTTTAATGTGATTTATTTATATATGCGGAAGCGTCTTTCACAAACTATTCTGTACAGATATCTGTTATCTCAAATTTTCCAAAGAGAGCGTAGATAAGAAATTCAAATTGATTAAATGTGCATGTTCTTTTATCGTAAATAAACGGCGTGTATTAAATTAATTTCTCTATTACGTGATATGTTTGTGATTTTTATTTGGCAACTTCATGTGAACACTTAATGCTTTACCATTGTTACTGGTTTTTTAAACCTGTATCTGCCCTAGAAATACATATCAATTTTATATAATTGACAAAACAACTATTGATCTCTGGTACAATAAACTTTAACAATGACAAACATTTTTTTCATAATGGTCAATTGAATAGGGGGTTACTGAAGGTTAATTTCTTGCGTTTTCACAACTTGATACAAGATACGTGTGTACATGTTGTATGTTTATTCCGGCCGTAGATTTTCTTTAGTAACTTTACAATAAAATTGTTTGTTTTTTAAGTATTTTAAATCATTGCAAATCTCAAATTTATATTTTTCGACAATAGTCGTAAAGTGTGCAACCCTAGAGGACAATAATTAATACTCCCTATTTAAACTCTGAATTAAAAAAAAACAATCTCATTTTTAAAGTCTTTCAAACATTAAAGTATGCACAGTAGATGCGAGATGAAATAAAATTATTACATACGTGGAATGAATTTGTCAGATGATTGTAAATATATAATATTTTATGTAATAACTTTATTTGAAATCTGCGAACATCCACGTACGTATATAATAGTTTATAGCTGTCAATTAGATTACACGATTCTTATATTCCTTGAAAAAATCTTCCCTTTTACAATACGAAGTTCTAGATGAAGGTAGACTGTAATGATGACTATTTTTTATCTGTCTAGGTGGATGACCATCATAAACTAATTTATATACACAAAACAAAATTAAATAGATTTACCTATTGGCAAGTTGTGTAAAATAAATAAGCTTACTATAATGCTATTATTATGTCACTAGTTAAGTAAGCAATATAAATATAAGGTAATATGATACAATTGTTTTTGATTTTTTCTATATCTCATAGTAAATACCTATTCAATCTGCATTACTTTGAATAAATTGGTATAAACTGCCACGATCACATAGTTTTTGATGTCTTGAGCCCTATTTTTCACTATTTTATCTTGAATTGAGATGTATTTATTTTTTATTTAAATTCCATTAAAATATTTGACCCTAACATTGCTTACTGTATAAAAAAATCACTACTAAAAGACATTTTTATGGAATACGACATTAATTTATTTGAAATAAATAACTTTGTTAAATACACAATTTTTTGCATCCTATTCTCTATTCAATACAATAAATGAAAATTGAATAATTTACATTTCATGATGACACCACCTGATGAAATCCCTATCTTAAATGTTTGGTGTTCCAAAAATACTACTAAAGCTAAAATTTGATACGTATACTGCTTACAGCTATATCTGGGGCAGTCGTGAAAGTCGCGAATAACAAGTAGCCTACGCGGCACGCGGCTTGGCGTATCTGTTTGTCATATAGTGAGTATACATAAGAAACCTTTATTGTAATGAAATTACAATTTACAATGCTTGGCTTAACGATTCAATTAAATTCATACACAAGCTTACAGTTCAATGTTCTTACCTGCATATAATACACACAACAGCTTTCTTATGTATACTCTACGCTCGTGACCTAGTGCCTCGTTTCGACAACTTCGGTCTTGAGCTTCGAAGCGAGCGCTCGACGCAGTTGCATAGCATCCGAAGGTGGTTCCGGAGCGGATCCCTTGAGGACGGCGTGCGCGACCCTGGCAGAGCGTGGTCGAGCGATGCTTCCCTGAGAGGTCTCTCCGTCTGCCCAGATAAATATTGTAAAAGTAAAATGATAAAAGGGCTGCTCTTTATCAATGTCATATCGTTTTTTTTTCTAAAAAATAGTAACTATACAAATAGGTTGACCTAATCAGCTTGAATATATTTGCAGGATAAGGATGAAGGATGGTACTTATACGATATTTTAAATTGTTTATAGGTACTGTGATTTTAATTTTGTAGTCCGACTGGAGTATGTGCGCACCTCATGAAGTTGAGAAAAAGATATGAACTATTTTTAAGTAGTACCTAATTTTATGTGCTACATTTGGCTGTAAAAGCAGATAAAGTAGATAAATAAGGAGGAACAAACAAAACTCCCTTTCATAGTTTCATCTGAAAACTGGCACGCTAACACGGTCGCTTTCATGGAGGATTAGATAGAATAGAGCTAAGGAGGCACATCTTAACATGAAAAAGTGTTCGTCGAAATGCACTACATTAGGGTGGCGCCACTGTAGCGTGAGGTATAAATTTTAAAGGAAGCTCCAAATTTTGAATATCTGAAAAATTATGTATTTATATTAATTGAATAATAACTCTTAAGTTTATAATATTTAGAACATTATTTTGTACTACGCAAGTAGTTGAAATTTTCAATAAGTAACTACTTTAGTCGACAATAATAACATTTTTGACTCGGCGTAATTCAATTCGTTGCTACATTCAAACCATACCTATGTTTTCACCAGCCATGGAGAATAAATAGAATGAGTACCAGCTGTAAGCTATGAATAACAGTTCCAGAATGGATAAATAAAAAGCATTGGTATGGCCATATCAAAGAATGAGAAATTAAAAATTAAAAATTTTATTTTGCAGGAATAGCTACCAACCAGCACGTTCTTCTCCATTTTCAGCAGCGTCGAGTTTTTTCTCACGCACTTGTTTTTTTAGCGCCAGTAACTTGTCTCGTTGCTCATTCAAGTATTTTTGCCGAGCAATAATATCCTCCTCGCTCACCTTACATAACATCAAATAAAGTTTAGAATAAAAAGTAAAGCCTCGGATTCTAATCCAGTTGTAATGATCAAAGTTGCTATTTTATTTATATTATTATTATTGTCTACGTTTACATGACTGCCAAAATCACTTTGAACTTTAATATTGTATTGCAATTGTATACATCAACCTCGTCTTTTATGGTAATTTTGCAATCGATATTAACAATATAGGGTACCTTTTCCCTCATTTTCGTCAAATAACTATGGTAACTGTTCTACGTTAAGCACGGCACTACCTTAACTTTTTGAGATGGTGGTTTTTGCTGCGCGATCTTTTGTAAGTTATTCGTTTCCAACGCTGCCGGTTTCAATATTTCCTTGTCGTCCTTCTTTTCAAAGGTATGCAGTTTTGAAAGCAGCGTCTGTTTCTCTGCAACAACCTCTTCTGGTGGAACTGTGATGATTTCATCATTACCTTCAAATTCTTTTAATTGTAATCTGGAAATCAATCAAGACGTTAGTTACGTCGAACATAATATATTAAACAATTCTCACTATAAATTATAAAATTACTTACTTTTTAACTTCCGTCATGACATCGTCATTGTCCGGCCAATCCATGCTTTCATCGCTTTTCGAAGTGTCCAAGTCCTCCGGAGAAAATAAACTAGGCATTGTACCATATCGCTGCTCTATTAGTTCTAAAGCCTTTGCAAAAATAACTGTGTATTAATTTCTGAAATTCCTAAACACTACCTACCAAACCAGTCACCATCATCAATATTTAGATAGGATTGAGTGTTATAAATTTAAAAAAATCGACGTAGTCAACTAATCGCCGCAAGAGAATGGTTAAAACGGCTAAACCATTAGCATGATAGGTTTCAGCAAGTTAACTTCAGTAAGAAAATCTGAATAAAATAGGTAGATACTAAGGATTCCTTATTAACTAGTGATTTTTAGTGAATCTACTAATAATTGGTAACCTGTAACTGAAGTTCCACATTTTTATGAGTCATCATTTTGACGAACATTTCGTAGTCGTTTGCAGCCCAAATCTGTTCGAACAATCGTTTGTGAAAGTACGAGGGTAAGCCCGCGAGATCTCCCGCCGAGAGTCGACATGCTGCCTCAAACTGATCGACCGTTATGCCGATGTCATCCATAAAAGAACCCAGCATTACATCAACCTATAATAAGAACGTAAAAGAAGAACGTAATTATCATAACAAGTTTTTAGTACATAAGTTATTTTGTGATTTTCGAAAATCATAATAATGGGTATATTGAGACGAAGACACTATTAGTAAGTATAGTTACGTAACCGTCATGAGTCGTGAGCACAGATTATCAGTGGTAGGGATATGGTATACTTTCGGCCAATGTACAGCAGCCGAAAAAACGTGCCGGACCAATAGACGACGCATACTGACGAACTGACAACTGTAAAACCAATCGTGTGCACCGCAGCGCAATCAGTGTCAAACCGACCAATGAAAGTTCTGCTGATTCTGCTCACCACTCGTGGCGGCAACTTATACTCACTTTGATTGAGATTAAAAATGGTAATGATGGTACTGTTACTCTTTGAGTAGGTACTAGAAACCTACCAAACCCTAACAATAAAAAGACAGAGTATTAAGTTACTTACTAGGTTTCTATATTCATCGTGGATTTTTTTGTATTCTGGTCTGTCTAAAACTTCTCCATCGTCACTTGGCTCAAATGCTGGAAAAAAGAATAATTATTATTATAATATTACTATAAACTATAATACTAATTAAATATTTTCAATTAGTTTCGTTATTGGTACAGCTAACTTTGCAGCCACGACTAAAAGGTGTTTTAAATTACTGGTGTTTCTCTGATACTTACGCAGAGATTTCTCTTCAATAAATGTTTGCAAAGGCACATTCCACACCGGGCCATGTAGAAACCCGACGAGGGAATCAAAAACCCAGGCATTGGTTTCCAAGTTCTCCATTTAAAAGAATTGGAGCAATCTAATATTTTATTTCGCGAAATCAAAATAATAGATCAGGTGCAGTAATAATAACCCAGTGTAACACCTTGACTTGCAATTTTAGTAATTTATTGTCGCTATGGTAACGCTAAACACCAAACAATAACATTTTAATTTAGCTCAAGGTTGGTTGTAATCAATTTTTACCGTGGCACAAAACCTTCTTACGATCTCGATCTCATCCTTCTTCAATTCATTATCATATTTAGTTTCAGGTTTGAGACCTGCCAAAATAAATAAAAATGTAATAACGTGGTCCAACTGGTATTTTCCCACTTTTTTTCGCTTTGTGGCAAAAAATTAAGTTATTTTATTATGGGCAATAGTGCGGATAACGGCAATACCATGTTTTTGAACCAATTATGAACGTGCAAACGATGACAACGATACGACAAACGATAAAGATGACAGTCTACATTGGTGTGGCCATATCAAAGATCAATGTGGCACACCATGATTGAAGTTCTTTATTATGGTTAGTTATCTTTAAAATATCGGCTACATCTAAAAATATTGATGAAATTAAACTATCATTAGCTATTTAAAATTTTATTTATTCATAACCACAAAATCATTATAGACTATAATAGACTATTATTATATTATGATGATCTATGACATTGTCATTCGAGTAATTCGAAATGTCAGTGTCACTACTGTCACTGTCACTGTGCTTCGCAAACGTAAATTCATACTTTCTTAATTTTTTCTTTTCCGCCGCTAAATGCGCTAAATTAAAAAAATAAACATGAATGAAAATAATGTGATTTTATGAATATTTAATTGAAATTGAAAACTTTGCTAAAAAGTGATGATTACGATGAAAAAATGATTTTATAAGCGAAAAGAATGCCTGAAAAAGAGAAACCAATGGAATGTAATAACGTGAACGGAGTGAAATTATCTTTAATGCTTGAATGCAGGAATAGCTCACCAAAATCTCTGCTTGCGACTGTGTCTTATAAAATCCACAATTCAAGAAAGAAAACATGGCCTGTGCAGTCTCTAATTCTAGCAATATTATTCAATATATTTGCACTGTGTTTTGTGAGAATAAGCATAAGAAATGTACTGATAATATTGATTATTTTTGGGTTTATTATTTTCTTTTGGGTGACACACAGTGTTCAGTCAGGTAATATCAATTTTTCTCAGTAAAGATAAGCGTTCAACAACAACCATCCTATATGTACATGGCTGGCTTGTCCAAAACATAGGTAATAGTATAAATACTGCATATCTAAAGCGCCCACGGAAGTGGACATTATGGAATTTTTGTCTTGTCAGCATATTCCATTAATGGGTTCAATGATCAAACAAAGTTTATAAATATCTGTGGTCTTCTGGTAACTATTTTTTTTTGCTTATAGTACCTAACTAACCATTCTATTGTGAGTGTGAGCTGCATTCCGGAGTAGGTAATCTGCATCTATAACTGTAATATATTAGTGACAGAATGGTTGAGTCTCCTATAACAATAACAAGGATGTAGGCTTTTATTCACCATGCTGAGAACTCTCAGGCATGTAGTCTAATGTTTTCCTTCACTGTTACAATAGGTGATATGTATTTAGTTTTATAAAGTACATAACTTAACAAAGTACATACCTAACCTGAATGTGTTACAGAGAGTATTCTAGTGGTGCCAACAGTAGGCATTCAAATGTCAGTGAAGTATGTAGTTGGACGGGAAGACAAATTCATACCATGGCCAAGCATTGATGATGTTATTATAAATGAAGTTATCAAACTGGTAAGCATTATATAATTGGTTAACTACTTTAGTAGATTGCAAGGGATTGAAAGTGTGACTAATATTAAGCATGGGCAGGATGAATGATTGCTAGTGGTGCAATTACATGCTCACTTCCATTCTTAGTAAGCAATTGGTCCCCTTTGGTAATGATAGATGGAAATTCTGTAAAGTTCTAGGATGATCTAAACTATAATAAACAACCAACACTGGTGTCAGATTATCCCATGCTAGAATTCTTCAGGCCTCCCCTGCTGTGAGGAGGGGCTTATGCTTGTATGAGAAGGGACTTAATTATGGCTCTATCACCTAACAGACTGTAGCAATAATATTCATAAGTTTGTCTTTTTATATTTCCAGAATCGAGTACTGTACTTTCTGACTTTAATAGTGAAAGTAAATCAAGAAACAGAGGGTACTAAGCTCATACCATTGTTTAAGGTGAGAACATAATATCTCTGTAATCCCATATTGATCCACTGCAGGGTGGGGTCTCCTCTAAAGATAAAGGCCTTAGTCCATTATGCTGGCCTAATGTGGGTTGGTGGAAAAATATTGGTGGATGGAGAATTTTATGAAAATGATACACTTTTCTCTATAACTGCTTTGATGAACAAAATTCTGAGTTTCATTTTTGATCCAAGTACCAGTGTAATGTCTAAATAATTTACTAAGTAAGTATTCATGGGTATTTAACAAATATTAACTTATTAGATAAATAATTGCTAGGTTTTATTTTTAGCCGTCATTTTAAGGTATTTTCTATGATATTGATGGATATGAATTAAATAATTTTGCTACAATAAACTGCTTTCATGACTTTTTTCTTTTTTAGTACACCAAACCAAGACTACCAATGCTGGAAAGGATATACAATGAGTTGCAAGTGTTACTCTCCGGGACACTGACAGAGTCCTCAGAAATGGCTTCTGGTGACAGAGCATAGACAAAAAAAGAAATATCTCATTTTAGTTAAATTATAGTGTCAAGAAGCTGTCAAAAGAGCACTCCTTGTCTATGTGCCTATCTGCCTGGGGTCACCCTTGTCTAACAACATCAGTGACCACGCCACTTACCATCAGGTCACCTTTGGCCAGTTTGCTAGGTTTAATATAAAAATTAAAAAGCAGTTCATCTTTAAGAAATAATTTTTAGGTGTTTCTAATGAGTTAAGACTGTTAACTCAGTAGAAACATTGTGTTCTAATGAGTTAAGTTATGTTTTTAAGAAATAATTTTAAGATATTTATCATAACTTAGGCTTAATTATTTTTAAGTTTTAAGTTCTTTGAAGTACAAATTATTCTAAGATATTACGTTATTATAGATTAGATCATAAAATTAATTAAAGTGGACTCCTGTAATTTAGTCACTGTCTTATCCAGTGCTGCAAATACCAATTGTTTCATGGTGGTGACCATATATTTATGTAATTTTCTATGTGCTGTAGTATGTACAATGTACAGACCGTAGGTGATTTGGTAAATGTAATGTAACAGGTTGGTATAATATGTAACAGGTTGTAAAAATTTCACTTTCCACAAACATTCAAAAATAAAATATATTATGAACAGAAACTAATATTTTCTGCCTATTGTAATACATTCCAACGCCTATCTAAAAGTAAAAAAATGGTACTCTAGGAATAATCTCTATAAATGTAGGTACTAAATAATATTGGTATAGTTTAAAACTATAAAAACATTCAACGGTGACGAAGCCTCCAGGATAAAGATACATTCCTCTTTGACATAGCAACACCAGTCTCTTTTTTAAATGATAATGCTTATAAGTGGTATAGTGGTAAGTATACGTTCGAAATAATTTTTGAGATTTTTTTATAACATTAGAAGTGATCAGTATTTTCTTATTTATTTAGCGAAATAAAAGCTGAAATAGTAAGTATCTGTTATTATTTTTTCCTCTTATTCCTATTAACAAATACAGCCTCAGTGTGAAAAACAGACATAGGAATTTACTCTTCGTAAGATTGTTATAGCTTTACGGGGTTTTGTGGCCCTAAGGCCACGCTCAGTATGGACCCGAATTCGTACGAATTCAACTCGTACATGTATTTATGTACAGGTATACGTACGTTCACGCACGAATTCAACATTCAACAGCAGTGTGAGCGCTCCCATAGTATTTGAAAGGTCGGGTTTGTTCGTCTACACACACACATATAAGCACGAATTGAATTCGTACGAAAACGTGTCCAAAGTGAGCGCAGGCTGTGGCTGAGGCTTTTCATAAGGCTCGAGGGAGGGGCGGGAGAGGCTAATTTGGCAAGAGGCATATTGGCGCTCGTACTATCTAATGATTAGATTAACACTTCTTTGCCTTTCACTCTATCTCAGAGCTACCGCTGTCTGTAACTCTCACCTTTACCAAACATTGAGCCTTCGGAGACATGTCTGTAGGTAATTACACGCTTGCAGAACACAAATTACAGAACTTGTAACCTCAGTCAATGTAGTGGTTAAAGCGCTTACGATTTCCACATCATCAAAGCTCAATTAGCTTTAATCAGTAAATCCCAATATGTACCGACGTCTTGTTTACACCTAGCTAACGACACTTAGACGGCATACCTATACGTGTTTCTAAGTAAGTAAGTAGGTATAGTAGCAAAACACCCACATACAACCTCGGGAAGGATTTTTTCTCTATTTGAGGATGGATGCGCTGCTACTACATGGGCTGCAGTGACCACTTAACATAAGGTGGCCTGAATGCCCTTTTGCTACTCAATTACTATGAAAAAGTCCCCACTGTAGCCGCATGTTGAAGATACTCCTTAGGGTGGCGGGACATAAAAACCTTTGCAGCTAGTCAGCTAGAAAACTCTGAAAATGCCATCAGTGATCAGGGCTTCAGCAATAAGATAAGGACATGGAGACTGCAATTAAACCATTGCATGCGGCTTTATCAACATGTCAGTAATTACACGGACCCGAAACGCAATTTAAAAGGTAAATTGCAATTTGTGAATCTCGTTCCTTTTATGCGTAGATTGATTCCAAAAAGGAAAAGTTTACCTATTTGGAGCCGTTGTTGTTTAGCTAAGTCGTACCTACACTAACAGAATATTCTATTGATTTAACTTAAGATAAAATCTAATCTAATCTAATCTAATCGACCTATTAAATCAACGCCACGCCTTAATGTTGTTTATAGTTTACCTGTGTTCCTTCGAAATTTACTTAGGCACTTATTCTCTTTAAATTTAAATTTTATACTAAGGCTGACAAAATGATTCTAGATACTATTAGCATAATAACTCACCTATAGCCATGCAACGGTCAATTTTACCAATGTTTTAGTTTTGAAAATTTTGGGTAGATATTATAATTATAATAGCAATGCCATCTTGGTCGTATTCAAATGCCCCGTCTTCGGAATGCCCCTGTTCAACTGCAATTAACCAACGTATACGACGGCATGTCAGTAATTGCTCGTTCTCGGAATCTGAATTAAAGCTTGCCCATCCATCCACCCCTTCACATCTTACCTACTCGTAGATGTTCAATACTTCGATAACAATACGTGTATTAGAAGGTATTATCTATCAGGCCGATAGTCTGATGGTTTCAGTAGATAATTAGTTGTAGACTTTCTTGCTTCTTCTTTAAAATGTATTAAATTAAATATTATCTGCTGTAACGATAAAAGAAAACATTGTGAGGAAATTTCCACGCCTAATAGTTCTTCATAACGTTCTAAAAAGCATGTGAAGTCTGCCAACCCGCATTAGGCCAGCTTGGTGAACGAAGGCCTGGACCCATATCGATGCGAGAGGAGACCCGACCCTTCTGAGTGGGTCACTAATTTTCAGGCAGACTGTAAGATACAGTTATAGGGCTATAAGACCCAAGGGAAGACTATATTTATGCACATCAGTGTGTTTGTTTCAGGTTTCAATTAAAAGTCACGATAGAAGGATACTAGGTATAAATAGTAGCATAACCTTCTTACCAACTTAAACGTCGGTAACACTGCTCCATTCGACCCGTCTTCGCTCTGCCCCAAGCCCCGAGCCCGACTGTTCAAATTAACGCGCGTTCGCAGTGATATGTCCGTAATTACTTACACGGTCTCGGAACCTGAACTACGGTTGTCCAACCAACCCTTAAATCTAAGATTATTCCAGATGATCGTCTTTAACCAATTAATATTAATTGGTATCCTCACAATATTTTCCTTCACCGTTATCGTAGGTGATAATAATATGTATTTTTTTATAAAGCGTTCATAAATTTAAGAAAGTCATTGGTGTGCGCCCCTGGCACAGGGATTCGTACCGGGATCCCCCGAATAAGAGGCTGAATTCCCAGCCACTAGACTACCACCACTTTTCCATTTCGGACCAAGTCCTAGTGGTTCAGATTCATATTAAATACTCAGTCCGGAGTCTCCGGCTGTGCAAATTAAGGCGCGTTCACGGTGACATGTCCGTAATTACACGATCTCGGAACCTGAATTAAAGCGCTTGCTCAAATGCTCATCCATTCATTCATTATTTTGGAGAAACATTCTGGTTCTGAGAGCCGGCGTGTTGAAAGTCAAGTTCCACGAATCCTTACTATAGGCGATTTAAAGTAATAGGGGTAAATAAGACTAGCCAGACAGATTTTGGCACATTTTAAGGTGGCATAATCTGGGACATAGCTTTAACTTCGTACTCCAAGGACAAGAACTCTCAAATCTTTTGCCTCAACAGATGCCTTATGGTGCTGACAAATGCTAATTTATAAAACTAGGAATCTTCTTTAAGAACTTGAAGAGGGATAAAAAGATATTAATCTTTATCACACCAAAAAGTCACATAATGGTACGAAAGGTGGACTTATGCTAATCAAAGAATTCTCTGCCAGTTTAAGTATCCCTCATTTTATAATATAGGTTCAGGGTAAAAACTACATACATACCAAATTTAATCCAAATCTGTTCAGCCATTTATGCATAAATGACTAAATGAGTAACAAACATCCATACTACATCCTTCCAGTTTCACAAATCTTCAAATTTTCACATTTACCTACCTATACCTCATAGTTGATAGTAGGATAGGGTTTTATATTGTGACAAAACCATATTCAAGTGATATAGGCCGTGGTTGTTAAAGGCAACGGTTATGAATCATAGTCTAAAGGGGCGAGATTCGACTAAATTGTTGTAAGGCCGAGTGGGAATTAGTGCATTCCGGTAAAGTTAAGATAGTTCGGTAATAGATAACGAGAATAATGCGATTAGTAAGCAATTATGTGTTCCAAGTTTACAGCAATTAGATAGTTATTGATTTATGTGACCGACAATAATTTACGCGGTAATGCCTGCAAACGAGGTATGAAGCTGAAAAACAGCTCTACACGAGGTATAAGCTCGTGCATCAAAGCTAAGTCACACCCCTTTTGTCCGTTTTGTTTATTGTTACGTATATTATAATTGAGCCTTAGTAGTCTTAAACGTTTTCTGACCTATGTAAGAACATGGAGTATATTTCC
Organism: Erynnis tages; assembly: GCA_905147235.1. NCBI lineage: Eukaryota > Metazoa > Arthropoda > Insecta > Lepidoptera > Hesperiidae > Erynnis > Erynnis tages. The sequence goes on from LR990087.1 coordinate 5,555,347, forward strand.
TGTTGAGGGCATATACAATACATGCGCCCATGGGTATGTGAAATAAGTTGGCCTCCGTTAAACATCTTCACATAAATCTTTGCTATACCCGTTTACCACAAAATCTTTACGCAAATATAATAATCTTCAGCAACGAGTAAATTCCTACTTTACAGCCTAAAAGAAAACATGACAACAATCTCGGGAAGTCCGATTACGGATTACGCGAGTCGGCCGTACATTTACATAACGAAGCGCCCTTAAAAAGAGCCCTCAAAAAGAGCGGCGCCGCGGTATTAGCATATAGATTGTGTGCGAGGATACATTGTAATCAATCAACCGACTGAACGGCAATGCTCACTCTTTAATATTTTGTGTAGTGTCCCCAAAATTGAAGAAGAAGAATATGATTTGGGAATGTTAGGTCATTTAAAACGTTGGCCGTTACTCAAATCTATCGCTTTCTGAATAAGAACCATATTATTATTATGATACCTAACTACAAAAAAAAACTACTTTAAAATCAGTCCACCCGTTACACCGCACACAGTCGGACAGACGGACAGACAGACAGACAGGTAGAGTAGTAGGCACATAATTATGTAGGTACACAGAAAAAATACTTATGTTTAATTTCTACTTCACACAAATTCACTTTCAATTTCCTTGTAGCGAATCGACGTAAACTGTAATAATTTATTTCCTCATTCTTTGCATGTAGCAAACGTTATGAACAAGAGAGTAAGTACCTAAGCTCTGAAAATTACGATTTTACTTTTAAGTAAGAAAGTAAAATTACTTGCAGCTTTCGCTAAACCCCTTATTTCACGTACAGTTCATTCGTAGGCGAGTATCAAAATATTATCTAGTGTCCCGTAAATTCTAACTCGATGCTTGGGGGCACCAACTTTCTGCCAGCTTTTTCTTATGAGTGCCTATAATAAAAGCTCTCTTATCTGTCAACGCCTCGCTGGTCTTAATAAACAAAATAAATGCGTAGGCTTTGAGGAATATTGTACTCCTAAGTACTACAGCAGTGTTTGTCAACCTTTTTCAGAACAGGATCCCTCCCTGCTTCCGTTATTCATAAAGTGGTTTTTAACCCCTTACGAATATTTTATGTTTAAAATTTGAATTAATATGATTATCTTGTTGAGTGTACGTTTAAACATTTACCTTGTTTGTTTTAGCTCACAACAAATATCTATACAAATTTTCAAAACAATTTATTTTTTATTATATATATTATAGCTTTGCGCTCTTCCGCGACCGACACTTTGAAAAACACTGTCCGTCAGGTATTATGTCTGGTAAAAGTATGTTTGGAGCTTGAATAATGTTCGGGGGAAAACGCTGTTTATAACATTTGATAGATAAATTCATTATTAAGTTATACTTAAGCAGAGTGCCTCAAAGTTTTTATTGATTGTCATGCAATATAAAATTGATAAATGAAAATTTCTTTGCAGGTCGTCCATTGTAGCTCACTCAGGGAGTACCATAACGCGGCCCTCTTAACCAACCGTAAAGCAGTATGTTCTTTGATTGTATTTCAATTGGGGAGGTTTGATTGGCAGACAAATTTTATTGGAGATGTTAAAGATCAATATTCATAAGAAGTAAACCAATACCTACATTACCAAATATAATAATATGTCTTCAAATAGGGTGTTCTATCCAAAGATATCGACAAACTACCTATCTTTTACAAAACTCTGCAAATGAATATGTACTAACACCGAAACAAAATAACATGCGCGAAAACTTTAGACACATAAACATTTATTTACCTTCCTTTAAGTTGAACAAAGTAGAACAGGCAACGAACATTCGTTTACTCTTTCCGCCGTTCCGTTCCTAGCGGACCTTTTACAATCATGAAAAACACTCAGTAATCCTGAAATTTCCTCCTTTGGGAACACTATTTATAAGGTCTTAAAGCGAACTGTCAAAGAAGTAACCCCAGGGAGGGAAGTTGGACGGCGGGAACTTTTCTAACGTGTCTTTATTTCTGATTGTTACAGTTGGTAATGATTTTACTGCTCTTGCGACGGTTTGCTGGCTTCAGTGCAGTTGCCATTAAAGTTAGTCAAGTAGGCGAGAAGTTCTGCTAATTTCTGAAAGAAGTAGGTAAGAAGTAGATACCTAAACTCGTTTTGACTAGAGGCGCTATGTGTGCGTTGAGATTGTATACATACAGTTGCTATCTGTGCGTAACAGAAGGTACTCACACGCTTGACGCGATAGTACACTAGGCTTAAAGTTACTGTTTTCGGAGATATAAAAAAACTAGAATGGAATATGTTGAATATGTTGTTAAAAAAATACAGGCACACTGGTCACATGGAACGAGACCTGATGGATAGTGGTAACGGCAGCTTGAGTAGGTAGATGCGATGCTGTTTTAGTGTACTGTGATTATCGACTCCAATAACTGGCTTCACGAAAAGTTATAAGAGCGGCAATGGGTTCCATCCAACTACATAATATGTAAGTTGTCGATACTACAAATGAAATTTCTTATTTCTAAGAATTTTTGCCCCTTTGCTTTTTATCAGGGAATAATGATTTTCTCAATCTGCATAGATATAGGAAATCCCAAATTTTGCACAGAATTTTTAGGTATCGCTCTCAGGTAAGCAGCAGAGATACGGAATGGCAGACATTTCATTTCATTAATCGCGTTTATCATGCATCGAGCGCGCCGTCGATTGTGATACAATCATCAAGTAGCTTCTACCAATTTACGCGGTGAATGCCAAAACCAGTGCCGTATTAAGCATATTGGGGCCCCTAGGCAATGCAACACTCGGGGCCCCTTGTCAGCCGTTTGAAATGATATGAAATAAAATTTGTAATGAAATAAAATTTCGCAAAAATGCGATTACATTAGTTTTTATACTTAATATTACAGACCATATAGAAGAATACAGATAAAAATCATTAAATATTTTCAAGTTGATGGAGGGATGTGAGTACCTGATAGGTACCTTAAGAAACTTACCGCAAAATTTTATATTTGAACTTATTGAAATGGTTACGGTCCAGGTCTCAATGGCTAGGAGATTTATCCATCATACGGTCTCATGGTGGAGGAAGAAAGAAAAATAGCCGGATATTTTTACAAGCCAAATAGACCACCAGGTTAGGTCCTATTCTATCCGTGACCATGGCTGCTGAAAAGCGACTAAAATGTAAAAAAATGTCAACGTCGAAATGTGAAAACCAGCTTCTGTGAAATAGCTTGTAATAATCTACAGTGAAAAAGTTTGTAAAGTATTTTAATTGAATAAGAACTTGTAATAAACTAAGAGAACCGCGCTAAATTTAGTTTATTTAGTGATCATTGGGGTTGTCAAAATTTTTGTTTCATAAAATTAACACATACCTACCTAATAGTTCTGTAACTGTTCTATAAGAGAGTGGGAGAAAATTAATTAACTCAGTATATTTGAAGTGTACATTGCTCTATAAATAGCGTTGAAAGTCCAGTTTAAATTTTATTAGATAGTAGTTTTTAGATAAGTTTAAATGGCAACATATTCCATTTGAGTACAAATTCATTTACCTTGAGACCGACGAGACCAGTGATTAGCTGGCTGCAACCCTTTTACGGCCTATTGTTGGGCCCGGGTATTTCCCCACAACAGGGAGATGCCTGGAATATTCTCTACCACACTGCTCCATTACGGATTGGTGGAGATAGTATAATGTGGATTACCATTTACCATTAAACTTTGACTACTGATGTTCTGTGATACTCATAATTATGTTACGTAAATAAATTTGTATTAGGATAAATATAATGATATGGATATAATGATATGGTGTCATAATGGAATTTTTGAAAAATGTCTGGAAAAACAATTATAACAAAATAGGGATCTTCTTCTATTACTTATTAAGGAGCGTGTACACTTGCTGTGGTTATTGGTTCTCGCTGCACGAGGTAACTCGGTAAAGAGATCCTTTATTAAATTTAAAATTGGAAGGAGAACTGGGACATTACTGATGAAAATTTCATGTACGTAGAAAATATCGTACAAGTATTAAACGGGCAGGTGTGCGATATAAAACAAAGCTCGTGTTTTGTAAATAGCAATATATAACATCCTTATATTATATTATGTTACTTTTTATAAAGATGGTTGAAGAATGGCTGGTTTAAAGTTGTTACAAGTAAATAAATGCGGGAGAAAATAAAAAAACCTGATTGAATACTTTTCATAACAGACAGACAGGCTTTTTTAAATAAAAAGATCAAGCAAACGGGCGAACAGTAAAAGATTCATGCCGGGATGAAAAGAATCTTAAAAACTACCTTAAAAGTGCAGACAGACGTAGAAGTAATAGATTTGGCATTTATTTTGCTTTCTCATTATGCCCCAGCAACTCGCCAGTTAGATATACTTTTAATAACATTCTATGTACAGAATTCAGTGATAAAATTATGTAGAAAAACTATTTCGCGTTTTCTAAGAAGATATTTATGTCGCAGAGATGGTGGCCGTAATAAAATGTCGAAATAAAGTCTGTATATATATATCGTAACCTTTCTCTTCTTTTTGGTGATGAAAATTATTATTTTTTAGCTTAAAATCCGGTGGTAAGAATTGTGCTCCTTAGGGAAATCACGGGCTTCAGTAATTACATGTTTTGTGGCGATACTTTCTGCGATGTGCTGTGTAAATGCACTCGGTAATTTCTTGGTTAATTTGGGAAATTTCTTTTTATAGTTTATCATAAAAATGCGATGAATGTCAACAATATTTAATTTAATATATGGGCGTGGCGTTACTAGCTTCGATAAAAGTGTAATAAAAGATATGGTACTTGTAACTTTGCTTTCGATTATATATATTATATTATTATAGCCAAAAATATATTTATTTTTCGCAATATGGCTTAGTATTAGACATGAATAAGTAAACCAATTTCAAAAACATTTTTATGCTCAAGTACCTACCTTAATAAATTTAATAATAATTTTAAATTAAGAATGTTTTTCTGTCAACAAGTCGGACTAGGTAACTGAATAAAATAAATTTGTGCTGTTCTAGTATTGTGAGCAGATAAAAATGAAAAAAAAAACAAAAAATAGTAAAAAACGTCAGCACAGCAAGAATTGTTTTCTGCACAGCGGCGCTCCGAGGGGAAATCACTGACTTCAATAATTACGCGTTTGTGATGCAGTGACGACTTCCGACTATCCGATGAAAACTAGACTGTGTTTCTATTTAGAAAAACACTGAAATATATTTCAATTTTAAAATAAATACAGGTATTGTATTTGACGCTGGTTGAATGCCACAGAAGGTATTTGATATAACAGGTAAAAAGAAACAAACAAATGGGTTTTCTCTTGATATTCTCTTGATTGAATTAAACATATTACAACATTTTTATTCGGATTTCAATGCCGCCAGTTACAAAATTTAAATAATTGGGTAAGTAATCGTAAAGTTCAGTGTACGTTCCAGTGCTTTATTACAGTTAAATCTTTAAGAAAAAAAATATCATCTCATTTCTTTGGTTGCGGTTTTAGAGTTGATCTGCGATTGGGAGAAAATGTATAGTTTGAGTCATGTGTATTATGACTTCTTCCTTGTTCAGTGTGAGCTTCATATTTAAAATATCCGTAACCTGAAAAAAGAGATTTAAATTTCACTTTATTTGGTGGAAAAAAAGTTATTTTGTGATGTGTGTTTTCTGTTTAATAAATATTTTTAAAGGAATTTGTATTATGCTATCCTGTAGGCATGAGTGACTTTCGTAACAATAGCTCGAAACCAAATTGTTGTAATACATAAATGTTCAATTAATCTACATAGGTTCATTGTGGTTTGCCACTATATGGAACAAAAAAAGGCCAGAACTAAAAATATAAGTAATGAAATAACGAAAGGATAACAAGGGTTAGGATATTATATTAAGTAATTATTAGAAAAAAAATAATTGCTTAATATAATATCTTATATATAAATTGGGGCTATACAACTTTAGTGTTTATCAGTTATCTTACGGACCTAAATATACTATTGGTTGAGACAAGGGAATAAATAAATACCTGAGTTCATCTTCCTTGACGCATCTGATATGATGGAAGCGACGGTAAAAGACGGGGGCGGCAGATCAGGAATTTGGGACACATAGTATTCCCGTAGTTTCTGACGCTCCAAATCTTCCAACAAGGAACTCACGTTCATTTGTGTCGTATCACAAGTGGTCACGTCAGATTCTGTGAGATTAGGCTCATATTGGGTTTCAAGAACACTTGACAGCTCATCCACGTCTTTCACTTGATAATAGGAAAGCCGGAGATGCGAGTAGTCGTCAATAAATGAGTCATCGTGGACCAAATCCGTGGATAATGTTGACGACGTTGATGAATCGATGACATTAAAGCTTTTATCGTTTGTTTTATCCATTTTAATATTCGCCGTGACTTCAGAAATGTACGAATTATGCGTGATAATTTAGTAGTTACCGAGATAAAGTTTTTGTTTCTACCCACTTTCGTTTCGTTGTATGATTGAATTGATGGAAATAATATGACGTCATAATATGCACTGTGACTGTTTTGTGATTATTGTACATAAAACTTTAGTAAAAATGATGCTGATTTTATGTTCTTTAATATTTAAAGTTGAAATTATTTAAACTCATCATAAAATTATTTTAAACTGACTTAAATTTTTTATAAGTAGTAAGAATATTTTTCGCTTCGTAGCCTATAGAAGGTCAATTGTTTTTTGTTAAAAGGCAGTGTCACCTTTACAATGTAGGTATCAGATTTTTTGTATTTCTATAGATGCAGTGGTTATTCAGTTAGGGTCTTAATTCCTTATTAGCATGCCTGATTTATGTACGGTATTTCTTTAATCTTTACCAGTAGACATATGAATATGAACACACATCGAACATACTGTACCTAACTAACCTACCTCTCTTGAGTGGGACATAGCAACATCTGTATTAGATAAATAATAATTCTATTAGATGAAACGATTACTACGTGAAATGTATCACGGAAATATATTTATCATCACGTCTTGTCAATTTTTAATCTAAGTCAAGTACTTAAAATTTACGAACAAACAGACCGACGACAGCTGTAGTATTAGTATACGAGTGAAGCCTATCATGTTATTTAAGTGCCTAGTTGATAGACGAGATAAGGTATCCTATAAGAAGTAAGACTAAAAGCTATGGTTACTATTGAACTCAAGCAACGATTCGGTTAACCATGAAAGTAGCGGTAGCACTCTTCGCCGTACTGGCTCTTGGCTTCTCAGCCCCTCAGCCCAGGAAGCTGTTCCACGAACACTTCGAGGATTTCATGGACGTCATCTTTGACGAAGCTGGACATGATTTGGATCACCTTCTGGAACATTATTTGGAATTCGAAGAGTTCTGGGCCACCCTCAACTATCTGTCGACTAATAACTTCAAGGACCTTATTTACGAAATGGAATCGTTGCCTGAATTCAAGGCGGTAAGCGTTTAGAATTTTGTATTAGTAGCCGGGAGTGATATTATTAACCTATAATGCGTTTCTTTTATCATCACGCTTCGAGAGTATTTATGTTTTACTATCAAGAACACCCTGACTGTTGTGTTCCTATGGTATCGGAAAGAACCAATTTGTTTTTAAGCTAATTGAGGTTCTCTTCATTAACCCGGCAGGAGTTCAAGTTGCGATGGTTCCTGTGGTTGATGAACATTACTCTGGTTTGAAATAGCAAGATCTGGTATTGTCATCATTAAGTTAAACTTTTCGTGGCACCTTTTGCATCCAACTCACTATTTGGTGCATCTTGTAGACCCCAACTGGGACTCCGTTAAATATGTATTTAAAATCCCTGGACCAACTAAGTTTCTTCTTCTTCAGACCTTCTTCTTATGTGAAGCACTGCCATAATAATAATATGGTATTCTGACAAATCAAAAAATTTCTGCTTTCAAATTGTCAATTTGATATAATTTGCAACGTTTTTTCAGGTCATCGAGTTCTTGGAGAAAGACAATATTGATATTATGTACTTCATCGACCTTTTCAACGAGACCATCGGTATGTTTTATTCTTCAATGGATTTGAAATATTTTTCTTATATCAAAATAATATTCATATATTCATTTTAGCAAGCTGAACTTTTTTAATAGTAATTGAAATAGAGAAAAAAGCCTATCTGAATTTGTATGTGGGTGCTTTGCTGCTCATGAGGATTAAGATGTTCGCCTTAAATAAAGTATCCCCGGCAACTGAACCTCCCCAGCCAAATTACAAGACATGAAGAACATCGTGCTTTAAGTTTAGGGATTAAGAGGCTGGCGGTAAGGTCTTCCCCGGACGAGTTAATATGGCACCTAAATAGTAAGAGTTTAAGTTACAATAAAAAAGTTATGTGTTTCCAGAGCAAGGTCTACCAAGAAAGCGTCACGAACTCAGCGGGAGGGATTTGAGCGCTTTCATCACTGATTGCATCTCCGAATTCCCGAAAGCCAAGTTGCAAGCCTTGTTCGACGAAAAGATGGCTGGTGATGAAGGCTTCAGGACTGCCATCGAGAATCTCCAGAGCGAAGAGTGGGACCGCGTTTGGAACGCTTTGTGGGAAAACGAGACCTTCAAGAAGGAAGCTCAGATCCTCGAAGAAAATGGCATCAACCTAAGGCTTCTGCTCTTAGAGATTGTTGCTGTCTTCGGACAAAACTGAGAAACCTCGTCTATATAACTTTAAGCTTATCTACACCAATGTAAACAGACACAACTTAAAACTCCTTGAGCGACAATAAAATATTTACAGTAATACAATAGCATTTAATTTATTAGTTTAATCGTTCCGTAATTTATTTACAAATATATCAAGTAGAAAATTGTAACGAGATTTGCACCTACAGTTAATTAGAAAATTCTCCCCGAGTTGTATAATGTTAGAAATATTGTAGACATCTCTTAATAACAGGCTTGAAAAGGGGCTCTTAATTCATCATCTTAAGTAGGACTTGGACGGCGTTGAAGTTTTCTATGAACCTTGCTTTTCATTTCGTCACAAAAAGTCGCTCCGAAACTCGACTGGGTGCATAGTTTTAAAATATTACACAGAAGCATGAAGAGAGATTGCTAGAAAAAATTGTCAGTTTTAAATATGTTTCATTATGAATATGATACTTAATTATGTTGTATACTCGTATGCACTGTGAATGTTTACATAAATCCGAGTTATTTTTTATTCAAACGAAGTGATGAAATGAGTCTTCGTGATGCAATAATAGGTATGCAACCCATGAGTATACAGTGTATGTTCAAAAGTTGCATTATACAATCGAACATATTATGAAGATTATTATCAAAAAATTCAAGATTTTCGACAGACAGGTTGAGCTGATATGATATCGAGCACGATACGAGATGACTATAAAGAGATGGGATTAGCAAAATTTAACTTCTATAGAGTTTAAGCAACGATAACAGTAAAAATGAAGATTGCAGTGGTTTTCGTTACTGTTTTAGCCCTTGGCTTTTCAGCCCCTCAGCCGAGAAAGTTATTCCATGAGCATTTTGATGATTTCATGGACGCCATTTTCGAGGAAGCCGGAGACGAACTAGATGTATTTGTTGACCAGTACATGGCGTTTGATGAGTTTTGGGTGACTCTCGACTATCTTAGGACCACTGATTTCAAGGAACTGGTTTACGAAATGGAAGCATTACCTGAATTTAAAGCAGTAAGAACTTTGTGTTACTAAAGTGTTAGAAATGGAATCTTGATTTCAGTTTGCAATAATCAGCGATAAAAAAAATCTGATTAAGTAATCGAAATTATATGATTGTTGACTTATAAAAGATGGAAATGAGGTTAAACATTTTAAATCCGGATAACAAATGAGACCCAATGTACATGCTGTATCATTAAGAATTTTTTTATTTTGATAAATGTTATTAATATGTTAATTCTAAACATACGACAATTCTAAACACAATTCTAAATATATTCTAAACATAACATTTTACAAGAAAAATTAAAATATCAGGTAAGTAACTCCTGAGTTTTTTAAATAAAATTATTAAACCTTTTCCCATCATTAATGTTTCAGGTGGTTGATTTCTTGGAAAAGGACAACATTGATATTACGTATTTCATTGATTTCTTAAATGAAAGAATTGGTATGTATATACAAAATAATAGTTAAGGTTAAATATTAAACAAAAAGTTAAGTAATTGGAAACTTTTTGGATTTTAAGTAATAACTGCGATAGACAATACAAAGTTGAGAAAAAATCACAAGACTATATAGTAAGATAAACGCCCTTTACAAGCATGTAACTAAAGCTACAAAATGAGATAAAAATATTGAACGAGATAAAGTAAATAACGACAGTGTCTGATTTTTTACGGGATAAAATTTAGATATCTTCGTGGCTGACGTAACATCGTGTAATATTCGATGTTCGATTGCTGTAACCTAATTTCCATCTAATATCATCTCATTCACTTTTTTTAGGAAGCAGAAATTTCTTGTGTTCTTTTGAGGTGACCATTTTCGCTCGATTGCGACTGACCTATTATAAAATCCAAAAGGCGAATGTGGATAATTCTAAGCGAGTTGTTATATCTTTTACTAACCCATATCGGGTAATTAAACGTTATTTAATTAAATTTCCAAAGTGACATTATTATGTTTTCAGAGATGGCTGCGCCAAAAATGAGACAATTATCCAGCGGTAGGGACTTCACTTCCTTCATCAACGATTGCATTGCAGTATTCCCCAAGAGTAGACTGCAGGCACTATTCGACCAAAAGATGGCTGAGGAGGAAGAATTCAGGACCGCCATTGATAACCTGCAGAGTGAAGAATGGGACCGCGTATGGAACGCTTTGTGGGAAAACGAGACCTTCCAGAAAGAAGCAGAAACTCTTGCTGAGAATGGCATAGAGTTGAGAGTCCTTCTTAACGAAGTGATGGCTGTCTTCGGACAAAACTAATGGAAGCCAGTAAAATGAACTTTGTAAATAATTACAACTCTTACCCCAACAAACCCTTGAGCCTTAATTTATTATTTAATATATTGTTTGTTATCTACGTAAATTTTGTCTTTTAGTTTTCTTCCTTTCTTCCTTTCTGCCCCTGCCCCTTTCAGTTTAGTTTCACCGTTTTTTAAATAATAATTAGCGTGTTACGTCAATCACCATTTGCACTGATTTCGATTAACTAATCTATTACGCAGTTTCTGTATGTCTGAGAGAAACAAACATAAACATACATTTATATTGTAATTTTTTTTATGCTCCAATTTTTTAAGTAGGTACGCCTATGATTACTATTTATAGATTTTATCGCAGCAGTTTATCTTTGAGGAAAGTGCCTACCGATACGAGATGCGTTCATGATGTTGTTTGATATTTTTGGATAAGTTAAGCGTACCTAATCATAAGCCTCTGGTATATGCGTTTTGTTGCTAAGGATTGCCTAAATATTCATTTAATAATTTAGTAATTATATATATTGGGAAAGGCAGCATTTCCGATGAATGAACATTAAAATTCCGTCTTTTCTTATATAAAAACAGTATAAAACTTAAAAGGTAAAAACGTGGCAAATACGTCATTATGGTAGCTGATTGTAGATGTAATTCAGACGGGCCAACTAGTGGTAAGTGGTCACCGTCGTCTATTGGCACGGGCAACACTCGAGGGCTCGCCAGCAGACCTTATGACCAGGGTTATCTGTGGTTAAAAGTATGCGCATTGCAAACTAGGATAATCGCTTTTAATTTTTATATAAAAAGTCAACTATAACAAAGACTAAATAAATAGCAACAATTTGATAAGAATGTACCATCAAATTGGTTCATAAGCTGATATTACGAATATTACGATACGACTCGACGTCTGCAGACACAAAATTACCGTAGATAGTGCACATGCAAGCTGCCAGTAAACGGACCATTCCCTCTGTATTTTATACATATAGTTATTCTTAATTTTCCGTGAAATTATGTAATAATGGAGATTGGAACTTTCTTCTTCTGGATTGGATGGATTGGATTGGATTCTTTAGGCAAGTAGTAGGGTTACTACGAGTGTGTCGTGTGTTTAACCATTTATTTATAATAGTGTTCCTGCCCGTTTATAGCGAAGGTTATTCAGCTTCAACTCTGCTAATCTGGACACGGATCTCCACGGGATTCTACATCAGGAGGCCTTGGCATAGTCAATCACGCTGTCTGTTACCCATTAATAACCCACTGCAGGTCGGATCTCTTCTCACAATAGGAAGTATACCACGCTGGCCTAATGGGGGTCGGTGGTAGACATGCTTTTGAGAACATTCTTTTTGTGAACTCTCAAGCATGCAAGGTTAACTCACGATGTTTTCCTTCACTGTTACAGCAAGTGATATTTAGTTTTCTACACCGCACACCACTTTTCTAAGAAAGTTATTACATGATACATTACATTACATACGATATGCAGTCACCAAATGACTGTGCAAATAATTTGAATTATTAGTTGTTAATTCCCATTGATGAGTGGACATTCTTTGTCAAAAGAATTTTAGCTTCAAAAGGTGGTAACCGCAATATTTCTAGAACTAACGACATACCTACTTTACCTTAATGACATACGGTTCATGAGTTAGTGATCTAATATCGTAGCAATGATGAACAACGCATGAATACCTCTCGAACAAACGTTGTTTAGTTTCATTTGCCGGTTACAAATAACAAACAATAATTTGTTCTCATAACACGACATGAAAATCGTTAGTGCAACTCATCACTGTTGTTCAAGCGCACGTTTCGAAAATACTTAATACCCTCCGTAATTGTCTTTTGAAAGTGTATTTCTTGTTCTATTTTCTTCCTATTTGTTTCGAAATTCTGTAAAATGAGAAATGCGCTTGTTCTAGTTCTCCTGTGTATTGGACTTACTTCCGGATTTATTGTTCCCAGTACTACTCGTACCTCACAGGTGAGTAATAACGACGCTGACTTAAAATATTTTTGAAAATTGTAAAATACTTATTCTCGTGTATTTACTGTAACGACGATAAGAACGTTTTTCGGTTCAAAATAAATAGTTTTGTTTTTGAATGTGGTATCCAAAATTTTCAGTTAATATTGTAAATAACCAACCTATTATATCTGATGTAAAACTGTAAGCACCCGTTAAATATCCTACGTTATACGCCAATACCTAAATCAAAAGAAACTTTGATGAAATAACCTGTTGCCATTTTAGTGTAATAGGTATTCACTATATAGGTATTATCTATTATGATAAAATTTATTTATCTGAGCTAATTTCACATTGACTTGGTTGCCATTTAGAATTTGCCAGAAGTGTATACTGTGCATAAAATTAAATTATTTCGCTAATTTCAGATGAAAGAAATCACAGAAAGAACATTGAAATCAAAAAAAGATGCAAATACAACAATCGCCGTTAGTGCCGTTGAATATGAAACAACAGAGGCACATACTTTGCAATTATTTAATAATACCGAGGATGAAATGAAAAATGAACTTTACAAACAAGGCTCGGAAGAAAATAAAAATATAAATGAAAGATCATTTGTGTTTGTCAATCAGCGATGGAAAAAAATTCCTAGCAAAAGCCAATTAGTAGACACCATGAGACTGAATAACGAATTAAATGCTAAAAATGTGAGTAAAAAGAGTAGTGAAAATGTGAAACGTACAAATGAAAACAAAAGAAATACGAATAAAGAATATTTTCTTCCCGTTAATCAGGATGAAGACAAACTTTTAAATAATACTATCAAGAAGAACCAACAGCAAGATGTTAATAAGATGCATAAAAAATATTTTTTAGTATTTGATAAATTAACCAGCAATGCTCCAGAGATCAATAAAAATAAGAAAAAAATAGATCATAAAGTGAATGAACCACAAAAAAATAACCCAATTTTTAAGGATACGGGACATGAACAAAATATTGTTTCTAAAGAAGATGTATTGTGGGCACATAAACAGCTTCAACGTACATTAGAAGAACAGACTCCCAACGAGGAATTATCGCTTAAGATTGACAACAAAAATGCTAGAAATTTTAAATATTGCCAAGAATGTATACAAAAAGATAAATTTCGAATGGCAGCCTCAAATGCGGACACGGCGTGCAAATGTAAATGTGGTACATTCCAACATTTAAAAGAAGCGCCAAACTTTAAAACTTACTCAGGAAATTATTGGAGAGGCTACATCTAGGCTATGTAAGGTTATTAAAATATATAAAATTAAAAAATAAATTTATTAACATGTTATATTTAATGTGTTTTTTGTCCCATCTGATATTCCAACTATCGCTTTGAGCCTCCTCTTATGGATGCGGTCCAAGGCCTAATATATACAATACGTAATAACCATTACCTACTACGCCAATGATTTCAATTGTATTTTTTCTAAAATAAATTTATATGCAGGTATATTAACCTGAAATAGGTAGGGTAGTTTTAAAAAAAATCTTTTCATCTCTGAATCGTGAGAGCCAGTTTCTTTGCTCAGCGACTTGAAACTGAAACTGTACACAAGTTAGGTGATATTCATTGTTCCTATTTTTGCGACAATAGTTCGCGTCCCCTACCTCGTGACCTTAGTGACATGAACTGACTTTTGAAAGGGGGAAAGAATAAAATATTCAGAAGTGGCGGAGTGTAGGGACAGTGTGAGGGCAGATCGTGATAAGGGCTCAAAGCTATCGCAGGCGTGATCGCTGCGTTCCCGCGACGAGCAGAGATGGAACGCAAACACTGCGAGATGCACAGATAGCCGATAGAGACACACAGGCTATAAATATAAAAGCACTGGAAGAGACAGCACAGCAATATTAACTTTAATTATTCATAAATTGCTTAGTTGTAAATGAAAAGCAAATAAAACGTGCAGCACAGATAGCCGATAGAGACATACAGGCTATAAATATAAAAGCACTGGAAGAGGCAGCAAGGCAATATTAACTTATATTATTCATAAATTGCTTAATTGTAAACGACTAACAAATTTTAATTGTTACTATTTTATTGGTGGTAGAGCCATAGTTGCTTGCCCGGGGAGACCTTACCGCCAGCCCCTTAACTTGTCGCAAAGCAAGCATCATGTTCTTCATGTCTTGTGTTTCGGCTTTGTCCGATGAGTAGCAAAGAACACACATTGTGAGAAGACATTGAGAAACCGTTGGATTCAAAGGGCCGAAGATCAGACACAGTGGTGTCGATTAGGAGATGCTCATGTTCAGCAATGGACTACGAAGGGTTGAAAAACAGAAGAAGTAACTAGTACTTCACATTGGAGTAGCTTGGTGCAGTATACTCCGAATACAGTTTTGGCATGTGCCCACTCGTAGGACAAAATAATTGCAGCTAATCTAGATGCATCTAGCAAATTTAATTCCGAAACTTTCTTAGCCGTATTTGTAGAGGGAGATGACTTCGCTCGGACTCACATTGTTCGAAAATATTTGTACCTTCAAGTTGCCTATTTTAGAAGAAGAGAGTTGTTTTCATTCTGTTTATTTTGGTTTAATTTTTATTTATTTTCCCTGCAGTTGGGGAATTGTTTAAAGGGAAGATGAATTTTAAAAAACTAATATCCACCGAATAGCTGGTAAGTAGGGTGTTTAATTAATTCGCAACCTTATTTCAGTTAGGTAAATTCTTGTCGTAACTGAAATAAAAGTAAACTTAAATTAATATCTGGTTAATATAATTATGGTTAATTATAAAGTTAGATTAATATATGGTGGTTTAATATCTGAAACCCACATAGTACATACTTATTTTCATTCGTTTTTCCAACGGGCAACTAAACGTAAATGCTTTAAATTTCTGAGAAGGTATTTAAGTTAACTCTTGCAGTATTTACCTGCAAACGTGTATTAGGTATCAACACAATGAGTCGAGAATTTCTACACTTATATCGGGCGTAGTTTGCAAGTCTTCAACAGGTTCGCAAGTTTGAAACTTGAGTCTGACATCGAAAAGCGTCTCAAAATCTCGAGATGTGCATATTTTATTTCGTATCTGAAAACTCCTCCAAGGAGAATTCCCACGCGGATCCTATTTAATTATGTAGATGCGGATGATCGTACCCATTTACTTACTTTATGAGGGTATAAACGACCCTCTTGAGTTTGACAATGGTTTATTTATTTTTATGCGCTTAATTTTCATTTGTTTATCGCCGCTGTAGGCAAATCCTGCTGTCGATAAAAAATGTGGGTCACTACAGCTTTAAATACAATTAAATGTGGTTTTTATTCATTTATAGAACGTGCAATTTATTTCAATCGATTGTTAAACACGGTTTTAATTGTATACAATTTGTGTATTGACAGTATTCGTTTAAAATATGTGGACTCTAGTCTAATAATGTAGGTAATTTTGCAAAGCAATGCCATGCCACAGTATAATTATAATTAACTTGTAGGATAGCCAAATTTAAGACGGTCATAATTATGATTTCAAACATTTCTTTAAATTTACGGCTTTATACATAAAGTTCTTACACAATTTCTTACACCGATCCACATTTGTGATAATGCTTTATGTCTTAAAGTCTTAAAGGATGGGAAGGCTCAAAAGAATAGAAAACCAAAGGTGGCACTGCCACAGGTGAGATGTGGGAAGGGTATCGCAGGTCGTATCGCTCTAAAGGTGGACTTTGAGGCATGCAACCGGCTGTGGCTCTTCCCGAGAAGGCAGTTACCGCCAACCTTGAATCTGCCTTGATACTTGTATAACCTTATAGGTTCAGTAGAAATCAACTGCAGTTAAATGTTAATCTTTTTTTTTACATTTTACCATACTTTATCTTCAACTCTAATGGTCCACTGTTGGGCACTGTTGGGTATTGGAGCATACTCCACCACGCTGCTGTTGCCCCCACCAATGCTGATTGGTGGATAAACGGCTTAGTGGCCAACCTATGTATTCAAACTACCCACAGGGCCTCCGACGAGGTTTAACGACTGCTATCTTATCGATAACAACCGGGACCGACGGCTTAACGTGAACTCCGAAGCTTGGAAGCGTGCATTTAATTCGCCACCAGCAATCACCCATCCAGTTCCAGCATCCAGGTACTGAGCGCTATTTGATATCAGAGGCGGAACAAGGCTATTGAACGCCTGAATTAGTAAACATAACATTATCATGTTTAGAAAAGTGGAATTTGTTTATGCATTGCTCTGTATAAATAAACAATGACTGAGCAGTCTGGTCTGATGACATGACTAGGCCAGAACTTCAACAAGACACATTTTTAATTATATTTTTTCCGATTCGGTCGTATTACTGAAAGAACAGCTTAAGAACAGCTTGTGGCAGTCTGTCCCTCTGAAGAAAGATGCGTGACTGATTATTCTTATATGAATAAGGAGTAAAGCAAGGAAATGTTTGAAAGGAAACCATGATTATAGCCTTGATTTACTTGCAAAGTACGTGTAAATGTGATTACATTTGGCTCTTTGATGTGCATAATGTGGCAATACATAGGCATAGCATAGGCATACTGTATATATTAATTTAACGTTTTTTATATCATCCTTTCTTTCAGCGCTTCTTAGTAGATATGGACCTCCTGCTAGATATGGACCTCCTCTAATGGACGTATGGACCTAAAACGTCCAGGTCCAGCCCAGGACCGAGGAGAGAGGCATCGATCAGAGGAGGATTAAAGCTTTCTAGCAATCATAAATCACAAAGGAATTAAAAATAAGGACACCTTGAAATGAAACTTACAGAAGCTTTACATCACTTTCCATAACGCAAGCTTCAACTAAAACACAAGCCAAATCCAAAGGAGCTACAATATACGAGTACATTTACTTTTATCCCAATATAATGTTAATAACCGCCATTCAATTCCTCTGCGTCACGCGTTTGATTGATGTTCTGCCATTGAGACGGCAAGAAATTCACCTAATTTGCCCCAGTTTTATTGACATAATACCTACCTACTTACGATACCTATCGATTTCCACGCCCCTAATTTGAAGTGTTTGAATACAAAGAATAGTAAAGTCAATGGTGGAGCATATTCCACTACGCTGCTCCAATGCGAATTGGTGGAGAAACGGCCTGGTGGCTAACCTGTGTTTTCAGATCAATAACAACAGGCTCGTTAACGTGCTCTCCGAAGCACGAAAGCGCTTTTAATTCGCCACTAGCGGTCACCCACACAGGTACTGACCGTGGCAGTGACAGTGGAGCTATGCGCGCTCATGTTTTTTTGTGTTCGCTTCACGTGAAATGTTCCACAAGTACTCGTATAACCGATTGGAATTATTAGTCCGTTCAATCACAAAATTCAGAGCAACTAGGCTCCATCGCAAATCAGAAATCTTTCTCTCCCCAGTTCCTTAGCATCTGCCTGATTGCTAATTTTACACACCACTGCTCCCTTACAGGCATTATTTTTCTGCACAAATAGAAAATGGGAAGAAAATCTCGATAGGGCTTCGCAAGAAAAAACTTTCAATCAAGATAACTGCCGTGTTATTTAACAGTTGCTGTTCTAAGTTATTTCTTTGTGTATTAATTGACGATCGGTGTTGTGTTACAGTAGTATACTGAGAGGTACCTGGGTTCGATTCTCAGCGGAACGGATATCTGAATGACGTGATTTAATTCTTGTTTCTGATCTGGCTGCTTGCATCGAACATGTTACATCAAAATGGTTTAGTAATCTATTAGTTTACTAAACCATTTTGATGTAACATGTTCTAGGTTGGGTGTGAAGGCTTTGCGACTTTTCAAAAATAATTTATTTTTATTTAGTTGTATATTAGTTTATAAGATATTGTAAATATAGAAGGACATTTTTTATTTATTTGTAGGTAATTGAAGTATTTAAATTGTTTGAATAAACTTGCTTGTCAATATAGGTTATATCGTAATTAATTTAAGTATGTTAATTTTTATTTTTGTATTGTTCCTATATTGAAATGCTTGCTGTGGATGACTCAGTGATGTGAGTACCTACGTTGTCAGATTTAATTATGGCGGCGTAGCAACTCAATCACCTCAAAAAGGTAGGTATTACTCGGTATAAAATCTTTAACGTATTATAAACGTGAGGCCTGTATTGCAGTTTCAATTTTATCCACAATCGCCTTAAACCACCACGTTGAATTAATTCAGTTCCATCATACTGAAAACATTCATTACATTGGTGGGCTACGTTTGGTCGGTAATAAACGTAGGTATTTCAACATATGAGGTGTTTTTTTATGATCTCAAAACACAAACCATCATATAGCCGACCATCGTCTAGTCTAGATTTTAATCTAGCCGTAAAAGCACAGAGTTGTTCATGAAGAAAACCCTTTCTTGCTTTACGTGGTAATGTCTGGGAATGAATAGGGTCTGACAGCATTTCAGCATCAGTAGATGAGTACTTTGCTAATAATTAATTTATGCCCCACGGTTTCACTAGTGGAGATGAGTCTACCTTATAAATTCTGGAATTATTTTAACATTGATCGTAAACAAAAGTTGGATGTATGGCTGCTTGTTATTCTTTCACGGAAAAACGGCTGAACAGGATTCGCTGAAATTTGGTATGCACATAGTTTATTACCTGGATTAATATATAGGACACTTTTAATCCCCCTCCGGACCAAGTTTTAAAATCCACGCTGACGAAGAATAGACTTTGCCCGCCAAGGTCTAGTTCTACATAAAAGTGTCTTATGAGAATTTTAAAAATATAATAATGACGTGCCGGGAGTTTTTTTCCACCCATCCACATTAGCCTGAGGGGCAGTCAAAGCGGATGAATTATCCTGTAATATGTTGAATTGGCTCTGACTTTAAACTAGTTGAGAACACCGAGTTTTAGTACTGAGTATCGGGCAATTGCGCTGAAACTCTATTAATAACACAATACAGAAGTTATAAAGTCTTGTCCTAATTGGCTGACATAACTGACTGACCAACCAAAACGACAAAATTTAAAACCTCTGTATGAAGTTGCCCAAATTGAAACACTGACTAATAAGATGTGACAAACGTACTGTATGACGTTTTCATACGACCAATTTTTGCGTGGCCTGCAATTAGGACACGAGGTAAATCCCATTAGATTAGATTGATTTTTAGCATTATATTTCAGTATTTTTATTCGCAAAATGTCACTCTCACTGCAAATAAAGCGGACTTGCTTGCAGGACGCTTCACACAGTAATGAAATATTTTATTGCACCGTAGCAAAGGCTTCTCGGAATCACGACTATGAGTGCGATTATAGAGCTACACTTCTAAACTTTCCCTCTTCTTAAAGCACCGACCGAAGTTTCTCAACATTACATTACAGTTTCTGGCAAACCAGCGAACAAGCGACAACGTCTAGGCAACAGGAGCACAGGCCGCCCTCGGACATTATGACATTTGTGATGATTCAAATGTAATTAAATAATTTCCTCGCTATATCAGAAGTCGAACCATTGCAGTAATCCGGCTAATATAATTGGATGATAATGTTAATTAATATATTTCGCTGTCTTCTTTATTACCTGAATTCTTAAGGAACTACTCGCTGTCTGATATAAAACATCGTATAAAACAAATAAGTATTTTAAATTTTTGATAGAATACTTTATGGATCAACGACTCCAGAGGTCGGTATCTATATAAATGTACTCTAAAACTTGACACAACAATGTTCTTCGATTTTTAGTAATTTTGTAGCGTTCCGTTCTTTATGAGCTCTTGTCTTGTACATGCGAGTACGGGAGAAGAAAATAACACTTCGTTTTCAGTTTACTCTATAAAGACATTAAGTATAAGTTTTAACTACGATATAACAATTTCAAGATTAAATATATTTATAAAGTAAATGTAGGTAGGTAGCAAACCGTATGTAGGCCACCTCACGTAACGTGGTCATTGCACCCCATGGACGACCAAGTTCGCCCATTGTAAACTCAATAAAGGCTAAATAAATAAGATATAATGTGACGACAGGATTGCGTTGCTGTTCATGAGGACTAAGATAACCGCTTCATAAAAAGTATCTCTACTAATCAAACAAAACGAAATGGAGGAGATTTCAAACACTAAACACGAAGGAGACGCTGCTTCGTGGTATAATAATAATATAATTATAGTGCCATGCACTAATATCCTTATAAAATATAATATATGCGCTTTTATAAAATTAAATATAACTTACTATTACAGTTTTAGAAAAGCATCGTGAGGAATCCTGCATGCTTAAGAGTTTACAAAAAATTGTTCTCAAAGATATGTAAGTATTGGGCTGGCATGTTGGACTAAGGCATTAACATCCTAAAATAATAACATACTTCTCATTGTGGGTCATTAATGTGTAACAGACAGATGGTCATAATTCCGCGTTTCCACGTTGGCAATGGCTTGCCAAGCGACCACAAGTCCCAAGCGTCCACAAATCTCGCTTGGCGTTTGGAAGCCGTTTACACGCTTGTGACAAAAAATATACATAGGGGTATGAAAAATAGATAGTAGCCGATTCTCAGACCAACTGAATATGCATAATTATAAAATTTCATAAAAATTGGCCAAGCCTTTTCGGAGGTGTACCGTAACTAACATTTTGAAGACAGAACTAGACATACGAGCGTTCGTCGCAAGATCACAGCGGCTACTAAGCGCGCGCAAACTTGTGAACGCGTCGCAAGTGCTTGCCACAAACGCCCTTTGATCTGTGTCCAAAAACCGACACTAGATCGGATCGGATACAAGCGTCCACAAGCTTCCGCAAGCCAAGCCAAACGCCCTCTTTCCACGCTTGCGATTGTGGTCGCTTAGGAAGCCATGGCCAACGTGGAAACGCGGCATAAAGTACCCCAAAAATCCCACCTCGTTAAAAATGAACGTGACGCCGCCATACAAGCTTTTTATTTCTCTTTTTTCTATCATGCGTTTCTAATAAATTTAATGCCATTTATTTGCTGCGCTTAGTGATGTGCAAATGTCTGCGGCTTGCGGTCAGTGAGCTCAAGAGCAGGAATCGCAATTGAAATAGAATGGTTCCTGTATAAATCGATAGTCAAGATTCAGTGCTTTGAGATCACTTCAAGCGTTGTTCAACGTATTTTATTCGATTCGAGATAAAAATAGACATAAATAGGTATAAATGGTTTTTGAGCACTTGATTTTTGACTACCGTCATTAGTACGATGTTAATAGTAGTTTATTTTTTTAAATATAAGTTTTGTTAGTAAACTTTTGTTTTTGTAAGTTAACACAGCTATATTATATACAAAGTTTGTGACTTTATACAGCTTTTTGTATTATACAGAATTGCCGCGAGTAGAAGAATTCGTTTTGATAACGTGTGCTATTAGTATGGGAAGACGTCAGACAGACTGACATACTTACTCGTGTAGTCGATTCTAAATGTACTAAGTCCCGACAGCGCTCGACGCATTTAGCCGCGTGGGCTCTCCTAGCATAACGATAAAAATATTCACAATTCCTGAGGTCCCGGCACCTCATGAATAGTCATATCTATCAACGGGCCTTATGACGTAGGAATAGGATTGTGTGACATTATTGAACTATGTCACACAATCCTTTTTAACTACTGAGGTCTAAGTAGTAAGTAGTTAAGAATTTATCTAAGTTATATAATTTAAAAAAATGTTTCCTTTCAAAACTATTGTGTTATATAACTTCATAAATGTATCATTTGAATAGATAAAGGCTAAATAGGGTCTGCTAAATCTAATATTTCATAACGAATTTCGTTACTGAATAGTCGCAAACCGGATGAGCGCGCCTCATTGAGCTCGCGTCCCAATACCGAGTGCAATTGATGAGCTCCCTCGAGTCTCCATTGAGGAAGCAAATTTTAAATGCTATTAACTAAAAAGAGTTAGGCATGAGTTGCGTTTCAATAGTTTTTCTTTATGTTTCAATAACATTCCTAGGAATTGTGAATATTTTTATCGTTATGCTAGGAGACGCGGCTAAATGCGTCGAGCGCCGTCGGGACTTAGTGCATTTAGAAGATAAGATGATGCAGAGATAAAAGGTTATTTTTATTTTTTATTTTATCAAGACATTAGTTGTCACATGGATGTCCATGTGACAACTAATGCTCGACAGTCTCACATTGGCGGCAGCCCTAGACGTAGACATAGGTCTGAAGCTACGTTGTACGCTCATATTTGATAGAGGTCAAATAGTAGAAACATATTACAGTCAGTGTCATTTATTTATCTAGTCACTGTTCAATTGTTCATTAATAATGAAGAATATTCCTAAGTATGAATCTATCAAAAATTTTGATTTTCTTTACAAATTTGACATTTAATAGGGATGATGAAAACATAATTGAAAGTATCTTAACTGACTAGTAGGCATCTTCCCTATTGTTGAGTTCCCTAGAGGTCAATCAATCAATAAAGAGTGAGGAGGCAAATTTAAAATATTATGAACTAAGAACGACGGTTATTGAATCACCGCCGGTCTTTGGAGATGTTGATAAATGCTGACCCGAGACTTAGAATTTAGGTTATGTTAATTCTGTCTAAGTATTGCTAAAATTGGATTTTATTCTCTAGCAGATCCTTCTTTTTAAACTTGAAGCAATGATTTTTATCATGTAGATGTTTTTATATGTAGTTTTATAAGGTAGACAGGCGTGAGTCTTTTTATAGACTTTTAATAAATTTATAATTCAGAATTAAGCCTCGTTTTTATATAAAAATATTTTTTTTCTACAAAACATAAATATTCACACGGCACGTACGAGTAGGTGCCTTTCAAACAAATTGTATGGAGCCTACAATGTAGAATTCCGCCGCAGGCTAGACGGTTGGACAGTCGTTAGCCCAACGGGCGTAAATGAAGGGTCTATGAAAACAACCTTTCCACGAAAACCCACATTTGTCATAGAAAACCGTTCGTTAAACGGTATGCTAATAGCTGTGCGGTTTAAGAAGTAACTATGTGCAAGAGTAAACGATAATTTCCTAAATTTAACAATTTGTTCCATAATTTGTATAATGTGTTTTTTTACTACACATTCTTAGTATATTACTATATTAGAATACTAATTTTTACCTTGTACTAAATTCTACTTGGTGATTACTTTTAAAGACAAACTCTTAAGTCATCAAGTGTTTTTCATCTATTAAACTATTTTTCTCTTTTTCTGTTGAAAATACCGTAAATGCAACTAGCATAAACAAGCCTCGGCTTTCATTATCCAATACAGCAAACACGTAGCGACACAGGGAGCATTCTGCAGTCAAAGTCGTTTTATACAACGCTGTACATTGCTAGCCGTGACTTTTATCTCAGTTTCCGCTTGAGTTTCCGCGATACTTTAGGGGAAATAGTGCTGCAATAAAACAATATTACCGCCGCCAGTGTTATAAACAGATGTACTTTTGAGTACTATTGATATGGATACACACATCCAACTTCAAATAGGATAGATGCGGTACATTGAAAATTAAATTGGTCGCCTGAAATATTTATTTTTGTTAGCCACATCTCCCTAATGCTAAACAAAAGACATGAAAATTTACTCCTCGTCGGCAGGTTAGGAGAATGGCAGTAGATACCTCCTCGGGCGAGCTCCAATGTCTACCTATGAAAGTAATAGAAACAATAAACTGAAGTTGTTTTATACAGCGCAGTACATTGCCAGCCGCGACTTTTATCTCAGTTTCCGCTTGAGTTCGCGCGATAGTACGGGGGAAATAGTGCTGCTATAAAACAATACTACCGACGGCAATGTTATAAACAGATGTACGCGTACGTGGTCATGCTGGGACATAAACAAAACATTTTTCGTAGTAAGTGGGTAGCAAGCGAGCTTGCCACCTGATGTTATGTTGCCATTACAACTGGGGAACTGTTTGACGGCAAACACGGCGGGTTATGAGGTTGGCGGTAAGGTGATTGTAAGGTGGTTATAATGACTCTACCTTTAAGATCTGAGTTACATTCGTGTCAGTACTTAATCCTTAGTCTTATAAAAAGTAAAAAGATCTTATCTTGAAAGAGAATTTTACAGTTCGACCAACGTTTTTAGGTTTTATAGCCGCGAAGTCGATTCCAACTTTATTAGGAAAGTTTATTTGTATTTTAAAACATAAGTCTGTTGTCCTACTGACAAAGAACTACACAAAAATATAGGAAATTACTCAAAAACTCTGCCACATTGTCGCAAATGTGAGATTGTAAATTAATGAAGATTGAATATAACTTAAAAAACATTAGGATTAAATTTTTATTAAACTTATTAAAGACTCAAACTTTGGCTTCGTTATATTTATACATTAATAAATAATTTCAAAGCCTAGGTAAATTTACTGCATAAATTCTTTCAAACATTTTTCCAGAAGCCAAAAATGTAACTCTTTTTTTAGTTTCTGCAATGGCAAGTATTTTAAGTATTTTGGAAATTTGATAAGCTGACTTAGAGGGTGGCAGACATAAGTTTTCTGGATATCGAGTAAAAAAATTTCAACATTCTCTCTTTTTCTTAGACTGATCCATGTGTTCCTTTACAAATATACACACTTCGTATATGTACGTATATACCTGATATTGTAAGTAATTTAAGTTTCTTAAAAAGACGCTTGCAACTGATCTCCGTGTAGTGCCAGACATCGCACGTCAGCTGACGATGGCGCGGCTGCCTCGGGCTGTGTTTTAGTGTCATGATGCACTTTATCGTGTCACGTGTCTCCAGCAAATATAAAACAGACACGCTTCAGAACGATGCGGCATAAAGTTTCCACTCTTCGAATCTAAGTGGGTTTCTACTATGTAGTACAGCTGTTAACGCGTTTAGTGGGCTATGTAAAACCTTTGGTTTTATATTCACGGGACTAATAATAAAAATTGTGTGGAAATTATGTAAAAGATGAACAGAGTATGTTTTTTTGGTTTATTGTGTTGATGGTGGTTGGTGGTTTGAGATTAGTTGATTGGTGGTTTGAAATTACATACCAAATCTTTTACTAATTCTCTACCCTTCACAAACAACCCGTTTATTTCTTAACTCACCCTACCATTCCAGGAGAGGTATTCTGAAAAATGTCTTTGCTAGTCAGTCAGTCAGCATAATCGTGTATCAGAATCGAATGATTGAGTTGGCAGCTCAAGAACAATATAATGAGATCAAGATGTGTAAAGGGTATGAGATCTTTTGAAGTCACGTCTCCAGTAATCCAGGCAGTGTCTTGGAAATAAGGAGTGCGTACATTAACCCTTGTTAGATGCTTTGACAACAGGGACCCTTCTCAAATTTCGTACAGAAGCGGGTATGCAAATAAAATTTGCGAATGCCCCTATGACTTTTTGGGAAAGGTAAGCCTATCCGGATTAGGTACCGACTCCTTTGTAAATCTTCGAAACGTAAGCAAATACCGCTTGTTGTGGAGTCCTTTATCTTTCGAGGGGGCTTGTGCTCAATCGCGCATTTCAATACGTATCGAAATATTTAGGGGATTTGGAAAAAAGATTACTTTATTAGTCAAAGGTTGCCTTTTGTGAATAACTTGAGCTCTGGAGTTTGCGAATAGTGTGCCTTTGTACTCATGGAAAGAATTGTAGTTGTTCGGCTAATTTATCTCATTCTCTAGTGCCAATTTCTACTGGTAGAGAATGTTCTTAGGCTAATACCTATCCCTGTTATATAAAAACTTAATAGGGTATCAATTGTTTCCCTTAATATAACACTTTTATAAAAATTAAGTAGCAAAAAGGCGTGCAGGGCAACTGATGTTAAGTGGTCACTGCAGCCCATGGACGCCCACGTCCAATCTCAGATAGGGCAAAAATCCTATTTGAGGTTGTATGTGGGACGGGGGTGATTGCTACTCATATCCCTATAAGTGAGATAAGATGTTCGCCTATCGCCTATCCCAAAGTATCCCGGGCAACCATACCTCCCCAGCCGAAACACAAGACATGAAGGACATGGTGCTTTACGACGGGATAGAGGCTGACGGTAAGGTAACTCCCCGAACGAGCTACTATTCGTATGGTTATACCTCCTAAACCTTCCCGGACGAGCTGCTATGGTTCTACCACTTAAACCTTCCCGGGCGAGCTATTGATGATGATTTTGATAATGGATTAATAAAGTTGTGTTACTTTGTCTCTTTTGGCTGAATCGTGGTCTTTATCTCAACAGTCCGAAAAGAAGCTTTACAACAAATAATGAATGCAACTTCTACAATCAACTGTTTCCCATGAAACCTGGGTATTTGCGATATGCTGTGCCTGTGCCGATACGAAGGAAATAGCGCCACAATAAAATAGCCTGCATCTATATCGGACTAGCCGCCCCCTTATCGGAAAACTGTTACCCTGATTCATGGCCCACCCCTATTTACTTGCCGCTCTCAAGGCTCTAGTGCACCTGAGTTATATGAGATTAACTCGAGAGCTGTTCAATATGTAAGGATTGCTTATTTACTCGAGAATACTCAGGTGTAATGTTGTTTACTTTTTAAAAACTTAATCCTTGATCAAAGGTTAAAAATAAATGAATTCAATAGGCATGATGACTAATTTTCAAAAACTCTTCTATGATATTCAGAAGTTTCTATTATGTCTTAAATATATCATATTTTTGCAGAAAATTAAGGGTTTTGTGCAATAAAAGTACATTTAAATTTTAAGTTTCAAATTCATTCCAAAATGCTCGCCCGTGTCATGGCGTCTGTCATTATGTCACGGCTCAGTAAAAAATGCAGAGATCGCATATAATATTATACTTACGAAAAAAATTACGTTTACTGAGACGTGACGTAAATTGACGTAATTCGATGTGATGGGTGTTTAAGCTATCATGGCGGATTGTTTTTTTTTGTTGATTTATTTTAACAAATAAATTAATCTCGACATTAATAAGAGAATAAATACATGTTTCAAAATCTTTGAATCCTATTTCATTAGATCAGATAAATATATTGGCGATACTTGATTACTGTCATCACGCCTATTGCCACGTTTGTCGAGGGCTCCGTAATCGGTCACAAACGACACGAGTATAGGGCATAGTCCAGTGGGTATTCTCCACAAACCAGCATTGGAGCAGCGTGGTGGAGTTTGTTCCAGGGTCCCCCTGTTGTGGGGAGGGGCCCGTGCCCAACAGTGGGCCATCAAAAGGTCGCAGTGGATAAGAATTCGGTCTCTAACTTGTGCATGCCTGAAAGTGCTCAATAACATTCTTAAAGGCATGTGAAGTCCACTAACCCGCCAGCGTAGTGGACTTCTATAAAGCCTTACGAAGGCATGTAGCCTTTTCATTGTAAGCGGAGACCCAACCCTACAGTAGGGCACTCATAGGTTGCGGCATGTTATGTAATCCATAACTGTTTCTTGATCTGTAATTTATAATAATAAATAATTATGACTAACTTATAATTATGACATACATCAAACCAAATGTGTTTTCAAACATCAAACATAATATTTTTGTTTACACTTCAGTTTAATTTACTCGAATTTTTGTTGATGTAAAATACCAAAATGATGCGGTATTCACATTATTAGAACTCACCTCGGATGCAGCAAATATTTTAGGGTTGAAAATATCTGTCGGAAATGGCCATAACAAAACGCTATTACGTTTTAATGTATCCCCCAAAGAGTCATGTATCCTATCCAGGTCACCGGTATAATGTGCACTAAATAAATATGCCTGTAAATGTGGTCATAGGGACGCAACCAATAACCACGCCGTTATTTCTGCAGCAAAATTTGATAAATTCGAAATTTAATGCATTATTTGGCGAGATTGGATAGGTTTAGGTTACTACACAATTTTTATACTCTCCTGGCTATGAAAATATTTCTAGTGTTTCCAATGAAGTATCATGTTAGTTCCATCAAGTGGCAACGCTGAATCGACTGCTGTTTCAGAAATTATATGTCATAGAACAAGCCATGGTAAAATGAATCTATTTGATGATGTCGTAAATCGCTGCTACGAGATTTCGTAGTACCTCTACGAAATGTGCTAATGTTGATAGTAAATATTCCTTTTAACACGAAGTTTGAGTTTGTGAGGATGAATTGATGGATGAAAGGAAGGATGAATGTTTGTTACTCTTTAAACGGCTTAACATCCTTCCTTCCTTCCTTTCAGCCCTTAGTAGTCCACTGCTGGACATGGGCCTCCCCTAATCGACGCCACTCCGCCCGGTCCTGGGCCCTCTGAATCCAACGGTTTCCCGCTGTCTTCTTCAGGTCATCAGTCCACCTGGTCGGAGGGCGGCCTGTGCTCCTTTTGCCTAGACGTGGTCGCCATTCGAGGACCTTTTTTCCCCATCGGTTGTCAGTCCTGCGAACGATGTGGCCAGCCCATTGCCACTTTAATTTGCAAACTTTGAGAGCTATGTCGGTCACCTTCGTTCTTCTACGGATTTCATCATTTCTGATTCTGTCTCGTAGAGAAATACCAAGCATAGCTCTCTCCATTGCCCTCTGGGCGACTCTGAGCTTGTGCATTAGGCTCACAGTAAAGGACCACGTCTCGGCACCGTAGGTCATCACTGGCAACACACATTGCTCGAAAACTTTCGACTTCAGGCACTGAGGTATATTGGACGTCAAGACGTGTCGTAGACTCCCGAACGCTGCCCAGCCGAGTTGGATTCTTCGAGTGACCTCTCTCTCGAAGTTGGACTTACCCATTCGGATCGTTTGTCCTAGGTAAACGTATTCGTCTACAACTTCGAGAGCAGTGCCGTCAACAACCACCGGTACGGGTGTGACATGGACATTAGACATGATTTTCGTCTTGTCCATGTTCATCTTAAGACCCACCCGTTGTGAGGCACTATTGAGGTCGCTGAGCATAGTGCTGAGTTCCTCCAGCGACTCCGCCAGGATCACTATGTCATCGGCAAATCGTAGGTGTGAGAGGTGTTCGCCGTTGATGTTAATACCACGTCCTTTCCACTCCATCAGCTTGAACACATCTTCCAGTGCAGCGGTGAAAAGTTTTGGGGAGATGACATCCCCCTGTCGTACTCCGCGCTGCACGTGGATGGGGTTCGTACTGTTGTCGTGTACTTGGACTTTCATGGTGGCGGCATTGTATACACACTTCAACGCCTCGATGTACCGATAGTCGATCTGGCATCGCTGAAGAGACTCTAGCACCGCCCAGGTCTCGATAGAATCGAAGGCCTTCTCATAGTCCACATACGCTACGCATAGCGGCAGATTATACTCCTCGGTCTTTTGTATAACCTGCCGAAGCGTATGCATGTGGTCTATGGTACTATAGCCTTTTCGGAAACCGGCTTGTTCGGGAGGCTGGAAGTCGTCGAGTCTGCGCGCTAGACGATTAGTGAGGACCCTCGAAAACAGCTTATAGACGTGGCTCAGAAGCGCGATGGGCCTGTAGTTCTTCAGTTGGGTTTTGTCGCCCTTCTTGAAGAACAGTACCACCACGCTTCCGCTCCACGCCTCCGGGGTACTTCCAGTGCTGATGACGGAATTAAACAGCTGCTGGAGCGCGACTAGGACGGGTTTGCCGCCCGCTCTCAGCAGCTCCGTTGTAATTCCGTCATCCCCCGGAGCTTTGTTGTTTTTAAGCTGTTTGAGTGCCCCCCTAATTTCGTACAGACTGACGTCCGGGATATCTTCGGTATAGTGCCGGGTTAATTTAGCTCGCTTGTCGTTCGCCGCCTTGGGAACGGGAGCTCTTGAGGAGGTATACAGCTGTCCGTAGTATCTCTCAATTTCTCTCAGAACTTCGGGCTTAGACGTAACTATGGTGCCGGAGTCGGTCTTCAACCTCGTCAACTGACTTTGCCCAACCTCCAGATCTCTTGCGAACACTTTCGAGCCTTGGTTCCGCTCGATCGTGTTTTTTACGCGTTTGGTGTTATAAACACGCAAATCGCGTCGCCTACTCCGAGAGATCTGTTTGTTGAGCAGTCGGTATTTCGACATTGAGGTTGGAGACTGCACACATAGTTCTCGCCTTTCCCTCATAAGACCGAGAGTATGTTCTGAGAGAACTTGAGGTTTACCACCGGAGGGGGCCTTGAAATACTTAGACCCAACCTCGTGGACAGTGTCTACCATCTTGGTGTTGTACTCGTCCACTGAACTGCATGTTTCCAGGCACGCGAAACGATTGCGGAGTTCCAGCTGAAAGGCCTCGGAGTCCTGGATCTGGGCAGGTGTTGGTCGGAGCGTAGACTTCATCAGGCGTGACCGTTCCAGCTTGACA
The DNA here is from genome assembly GCA_905147235.1 of Erynnis tages. NCBI lineage: Eukaryota > Metazoa > Arthropoda > Insecta > Lepidoptera > Hesperiidae > Erynnis > Erynnis tages. Next base: position 5,586,555 of record LR990087.1, read on the forward strand.
TTGATATTCAATGTGCCTCTGACCATCCGGTGATCGCTTCCGGTTTTAAACCTGCTGATCACAGAGACATCATTGAATATGTGCGGCTTGTCTGCCATAATGAAGTCTATCTCACTCTTAACGGAACCATTGGGACTGATCCAAGTCCACTTGCGCTGTGGCTTCTTCTTGAAGAAGGAGTTCATCATATAGAAGTCCTCCTTCTCCAAGAAGTTAGCCAGCAAGTGGCCTCGGTGGTTCCGTTGCCCGATTCCAAAGGGCCCCACCTTCAGCTCGTCGCCGTCTCGCGCACCTAGTCTTGCGTTGAAGTCCCCCATCACCACCGTGAAATAGGTCTTGGAGTTACGTATGGTCCTACTTACGTCCTCATACATAACTTCAACCTCATCGTCGGGGTGTGCCGAGGTCGGTGCGTAAACCTGTATGACCTTCAGCGAATACCGCTTGGATATTCTGAGTATAAGGTACGCTACCCTTGCCGACACACTCCCGACTTCCGTCACGTTGTTGACGAGGGACTTGTGGACGAGAAACCCGACACCACCTTGGGACAGATGTTCGCCCTCCCGGTGATAGAACAAGTTACCGGAGTTTAGGATTATCGTGTCCTCCCCCTGTCTTCGAACTTCGGATAATCCCACGACACTCCAGTTTAACTTGTCTATCTCGTCTTCCAGCTCACGGATCTTGTCGTCGGTCCTCAGTGTCCGGCTTAACATATTTGTACGAAATTTGGTGTCCACGTAGTTTATAACTGGATCAAGTTCTACAATCCACGCGGACGAAGCAGTCTAGTGGAACCAATAGGAACTGCGTAAGACTATACAACGAGCTGTTCGACAGTTAAGAGCCCATTAGACCCCTACGTCCATGCCCGACCTCAAATAGTGGCCTGGGCAAGAAACGTAGTGAGAATAAGCTGCCTAGCTCCATTTAGGGCTAGTTTAAACTGCTCTTAACCAATTTACATAGCAAGATCTCAAACCGCTAGACTTCCTAGCCTTCTGTACGTAGATAAGGGTACACCCTCTGGTAAGTTTGCATAATTAGACTACAACGCGATGATAAACCAGTTAGTGATATCTTGTTGAACTGTCAATATTAACAACATAACAATATAATCATTATTAGAATAATGAAAAGTGATACAAGCTATTACATTGTATTTCGGCTTCCTTTCTATCCACTTCTATTTATTCTATATCTTCTATACAATATAATTAAAATGTTGAGCTATGAATTCTGTACATGTAATATTTTTGAGTAAAATTAAGTTTTTCCATCTACGTCCAAAAATATAATTTTTACAATTTTTGTCTGTTTGTCTGTTTGTTTGTGCGCGAACATCTCAAAAACGGCTGAACGGATTTGAATGAAATTTTGACCTTTGTATAGAGGAAAACCGTCCGCAACACATATGCTATATTTTATTTTATAGCTATAAAAACGTGGGCTAAGGTCAAGTTCAACTTCCAGCGTAAACTCAAACAGAATACCTATTGATAATAATTATGGCAAGAAGAGGTTTGCGTGAAAGATTTCGGAAGCGTGAAACACAACCATTCTATATTCTACATGAAGGCATAGAACATCTTTATTGTAACTTTAGAGATTTTACAATAAACAATGTTTTAGTGTTGTCCAACGGATTCTTTTAAGTACAAGGCTATAGGAGTAAAGTATTTTTATTATATTATCCTTAATTTTCACATCACATTACATTGGACCAATTACTTTGTTCACGTTACATTACAAAAAAACATTTTATGTAATATTAAAGCATAATGCAGCAAACCAAATGCATCGTGCATTATCTGGTAATACGTTTCGCATTCCACCGTCATTGTTATTTTGTATCTCATCTTCTTGCGATTAATTTATTCTGTGCATTATTCCCTACATTCCCGTTCGCTGCTCGCGTTCGTAAACAGAAAATACACGTCGGAAACTTTTAGCCCAGTCAGTGTGGGTTTTTGTTCGTCAAAGGTGGTGTAGGGTGAATCGTTGTAACATTACATTGAAAAAAAAAAACAGATTTAGCCAAAATATGTTTGCTCGATTCATGTGGGATAAAAATTGAAAAGTGAAATATTGTTTTTTCTCAGTTTGCCTTCGTCGTGGGGTGAGTTCAATTAAGTTTCTTTGCCCCACCGACTGGACTATTTTCTATTCGACATTTTAAACGAAATACTGATGCTAGCGGGTTATTTATTCGATGGTATAAGCTTTCGTCGAGGTGATTTTAAGATGAGCTTATTCTGAATGGGAGTAATTCGTAGAGGAAGCTAGGAATGCAAATCTGGTCATTATTATAAAGGAGATTTATATCGTTATTTTTTGACTGTTCAATCCAAACCAAAGACTACACTATCCTCTCTGGACGATTGAAAAAGTTGTTGTCGTTTTTAAAATCTGTGCAGTTGTTGGTTTTTGTACCTAAATGATTTAACTGATTCATTTTTTTGTGTACCTAATAACTAGATACTATCTTAGTTTTATACAGAGAGAAAAATAATATGTGTCGTTACAATTTTATATTCGGACATTCAAAAAATAAACGATTAAGTAAACAATTTTCTTGTAATATAAAAACCTTCTTGAGCTTATTCCGACTATATTTTTTTAATATTTTCGTGCAACAAACGAGTAAGATAGAAGCTTTCATTTTTGTAAAAAATCTAAAAACTTTCTCCTTTCTTTTTAAACTCGGTTTGTTAAAAAATATTTCTAGGAGCAGCCTCTATTTGCCGATCGACGCAAATCTAATAACATTGACACTTGAAAAGTTATCTTCAATCGGCAGCTTATTCAAATGTCTATTGACAAGATTTCCCAAGCAATCAATTCGATATTCAATAATATCTTCAGACCATCGGCGTTAGCCAATAAACCGTTCAGACTTCGAGTCTGTCTGGCTTTTCGTTCAGCTGTAAGTATTATCATTTTAATCAATTTCTTGAAGACGACTCCAATTTCGTTAAACCCTAGCAGTGTACAAACCAGGGATGATATGGATATTAGATTACAGATATTGATTATTTAGCATTATCTATTTTCATGAATATGTTTGACTGATAAAAATGTGAAAGTGAAACCAATTTTAACACAATACTGCATATTGAAGTAAATAAACCCAAATAAAATAATGAACGTCTACGCGTATGTTAGTCTCTATCCAAAATTAAAAACAAAGAATTTGAAAGTTTATTTTATAGAATGAGTACCATACATGGTTTTTAAAAGTTTTCCCTAAAAATAACACTGTAAAATTTAAAAAAACATTTACTTTTAAATTCAGTTACGGATAAATTTTTCTTTGGGTTATCCGACAGTTTTGATAACGGTTATAGCCCTATAACATCCCTAGTTCAGACGCCAAAAGGACACAAATTGGTACACAAATGCGAGCTTAAATGGAATAGTGTGCTTTATAGGGATTTGTGGTGCATTTTGTGACGTCGAAGCTTCTAGAACCCGGCGCAGTGTAAGTGGCTGGTATGTCGCGCGCGGAGCGAGGAAATCCGTCTTACGGCGTCGCATTACTACAAGATACAGCTATGTACCAGATACAACCAGATACGATTCAATCGGTGGTTTTGTACGGTATTCGGGATATTCTTCTGTTGCATATCGTTCTATTCCAGTTGAGATTCGAAGGATTTTATTTCTTAATGCCTGTAAACTTTACAAATGATTTTTGATAAATGGTGTTACATAACACCTATTACAGAACCGTTCATTCTGCTACTGCAATGGCGGGCCATTGATATTGAAATATTTATTAGAAACTTCTCATAAATGTACATATAGAAACAAAAATCTTAAAATGATCCAATGAAAAGTGACGTGAACATTAAAAGTATTGAAACAGAGTAATAAAGTACGTAATTGACTTATAAAATCGGCGAAAGGAATCCTCTAAGAATAATCGATGCATCTCAAATACACAAAGAATTTGCTAGGATAATTTGTTATTATTAAAGGGATCAGTGAAAGCGCTTGTAAGAGGCGGTCTGAATTTAGAAGGACGAGTTGGTTTGCAGTCGGTCAGCCCCAGTCTAATGTTATGCAAGTATTCAGATGGCAGATATACACGAACAAGAGTGCAAAAAGCAGGTAAAATCAAACCAAAAAAAACTAAAAGCTCAAAGGAATAAAGAAAAAATTTAAAAGTCAATAAAATAGAATAAAAAAGGATACTAAAAATGAGACTGAAATTTCGAAATAGATACCAGGAAAGAGTTTCAAAATCAGCAAAAATAGTAGGCATTATATTGACTTAAGAAGTTAGCGTAAATGATATTCCTAGAATAATTGATGCATCTCAAACACACAAAGCTAGCAATAACAAAGAGGGATCAGTGAAAGCGCTTGTAAAAGGCGGTCTGAATTTAGAAGGACTAACGACTTGGTTCGCGGTCGGTCGGCCACAGTCCATAATAATGTTATGCAGGTATTCAGATGGCAGGTACACACGGAGTGCGCTTGAAGTGCGCTTTTAGTGGAGCGATTTAAACATGTGCTTACGCTATCATGTGGGACGTTTATAGGAGGTCATATTCAAGTTCAGTGCTTCTCTTTGCTTTGCTTGAAACTCTTAGTCGACTTTTAGATATAAATCTTAATATATTTAAATTTGAATTAGTGAAAATATTTTCTTCCATAAACATTAAATTTGTAACCCTCTTTCACCGCCATAGACGTCGAACATGCTTCATAGTAAGTCTCTCCGAAATTAAACTGTCACGTTTTTAACGTTTTAGTGCCTACCTATTGTAGTTTTAATTTTAAGTTTTTTATTGTAAATCTTTGCTTAACTGAAATGGTATATATGGATTGATCGCATGCTTTGTAAAACCTTAAATAATCCCATAAACGTGCAAATAAACGTTTTTGTCTTATCTTGTCTGGTCTATTTTGCTTTACCTTGAAGATTTAGTTAACCTTATTATTTATATACATAGATAGATCATCTAAGTTATGTGTGCAGCTTTATCCTCCCTGATCGCTAGTACTACGAATAATTCAATATTCTTACGTCTCTGGCTTTATTCACTCCCAACTTCGCTCCTTGTATAATCGTATTTTGAATTTAAAGTTACTAAAACTTTAAATGGAGACTGATTTAAAAGATTTTGCAGTTTCATGGGGAGTGGTGAATTAATGGAAATGTTTGCATTTACATTAAAGTTGGGGCAAAGTTTGCAGGTTGCTGCTTTAATAAAGTGTCCCACAGTAAAGTTACAAGCGGGTACGGATTTGTGTAGAAAAATCGTTCAAAGTAAAAATAATTATTTGATGAGTGCTTTTTATGTACGACTAAAATGTTTAGAATACTCAGACTCATTGAATAAAGTATACCACTCTGATGACTAGGTGGGCCGGGGTAATCAGGGTAGTAGTCGAATCATATACCAAATCTAAAGGATCTTGGAATTAAGAAATAAGCTGTAACTGGACTACAGTTACTACTTTTACTACGACTGCTAATATTACTCATACTTCGTAAAGATTTGATGGCTTAAAATAACTTTCTCCTGAAAAATAGTTTTCCTTTTAAAAATAATGTTACTATTTGTAGATATAAGATATTATTGATGGATAAGTAATACCATTAACGTGTACATTTTTCTCATAGGAAAATATCTTAATCACAATATCTTCCTAATTGGGAAACTTAATATATTATGTGAGAAAGGCCTCATCTCGAATTGCCTATTAATTCGCTATTTTCTCACGTTTCGTGTAAGGGCTGAGCGGTCAAAATATTCGATACGTTGCCTAATGAAGTCTGATTTTGTTTGGTATCGATAGCTGCTCTATTGTTATTTTATAAAAAAAAATAAACTGATTCCTTTATTTTATGCAAATATGTTTGTCCTCGCATATCTCCGAAACTAATTGAAATACCCTAGACAAATGGGTTTGATAGCCCATAAAATTCCCTTTAAAGCCATAGACTCAATAACGTCCTTTAAATAAAGTATCTGAAATAGTCCAAGGATACCAAAGGATAGGAAGGATAGCACAAACAGTTGAATATAAGTATGACTCTGATTGTTCGCTTTGTCTTCGTCTGTTAGCGCTGTGTACTAAGTTGATTGGGTGCGAATGCTTTGGGAAGATGCCTGATTGAAACATGCAATAACAATGCATTGGACGATTCCGCCTCTGCCCTCGAAGTTTCGTTAACTTTCATCTATTGCACAAAGGCAACTTAATGAACGAGCATCCATACTCGTAGTAGTCTGATTTAAAGCAATGCAATCAATTGTTTCTACACAATCTTTGAGATAAAGCTAAAATGAAACCTAAAACTGAAGTGTCTTTTTATTACCTTACTTGAATGCAAAAGATTCATGCGTGCATGAAAGGACAACCAGACAACAGTAAAGGTAACACGGAACACATATGTAGATTAACATTTATTTAAAGCGAAATGACTGCTAAATTACTGTTTTTATCTAGAGAGTGCATGCGAGCAGTGGCTTAGGTCCATTTCGTATTCTTTTAAATATTACTACACCCACTTCTAATATCGTCTCAGCGTCTTATAGTCCAAACTGGATGCAAATGAGATCACGCTTTAGTCCAAGGCTGTTAAAGTGTACCGAGCGTCAACAAGTTATTATTAATAAGCAGTCAGTTGATTACAGCGCCCTCGCTGTCTCCTGTACCGTGATTTATGGGGCATTTAACTTTTATGTAAGCGCTAAGTGGCTGACGACTTTCATGGCGGTCCAAGAAAACTCATTTGCGAAAGTTTAACAAATTGTCTTTGTCTCGGCGTTACAATGCATACGTTTTGCTTGAAATTTTAATTAAAAAACTAGCCGTTCTTTTAAGGGCGTGTCCTGTTCGTTAAAGCGAAGTGTTTGAGACGTGAAATTGTTTTGCTTAAAAGTTAAGAAGAAAGTGAATGTTGTCTTTGGATACAAAAAAAATGGTGTAAGACTACGTAAGTTTTATCACGCCTTTGTTTTAAACTTTTTAGGTACTTGTAAAAAGGAAATGTCTCTCCATTAGAGGTTAGATTTATGAAGTTATATTTTTTATATCAGAAGAGATAAACGAACAAACTATAATGGCTTCCACCTCTAAAACTGTTGCAAATTAAAAGTGACTACAGCAAACAAGGTTTTACTTGAAGTAGGTAACGTCGCAACGGCAACTTGGTTAGGCATTTTGAGCCACAAGCGAATACCGATAAGCGATAATTAAATATACAAAATATAATAATACACTATACAAAATACAATATAAATAATTAAATATACAAGTCAATATAGTACGTTGTTATGCTTATGCTTATGATATGAATTTTATACATATTAATGATACGTATTAAGTCAAATAATCTAGTTTGGTTTTACCTTAACCGTGAGGCTTATTTTTAAGCAATGGTTAAGAAATAAATTGTAATTCAGAAAAAAGCAATCAGAACTACAATAACTACCACTGGCAGAAAGTAAAACCGTGGGGTAGCCTCTAGGAATCCAGCATAACCCCTTGTTAGTCTCGCCCCAAGACTGGAAAGCTCTAAAATAGTTACTTACTTACGATTAGGTCACATGATGTTTTGTTTCTGTGATGTGATAAAAGAATCAATAAACGTTTGCAGATAGCCTTGAGCAATTAACTATATTACCACGGATTTAAAATATTTTTTCGGCCTTGGGTCGCTAAAGGTGTTACACTTGCCTTTCTGCCTTCGCTCAAGTGTGAGATATTTCCAACTTAACGCCAACCATCGCGTTTGTCTTGCCAACATTTGACAAACGCTGACATAAACTTGACGACATGCAATTAATTAAAGGAGCTACTACATTAAAGACTAAAGATTATTTTCTGTTCCTGTACAGACAGAAAAATTTTGTAAAGTTACTTTAATAACTACTATTTCCAGCATACAAATTGACTTTCGATTTGATGTTTCTGTGATTGTGACTAGATTGACGAGGAACAATTTGATTTTAAGAAATAAACTTCTGATAAGGTAAAGCAGAGACTTTTAAAAGGTAAATGGTATGACTGTGCCATTGAATCACCTAAGTATAAATAAAACTTGTCAGTAACCCATTAATGACCCACTACAGGGTCGGGTCTCCTCTCACAATGAGAAGGTCTTAGTCCACCACGCTGGCCTAGTGCGGGTGAGTTAGTGGACTTCGCATGCCTTTGAGAACTTTTTTTTCTGAACTCTCAGGCATGCAGGTTTCCTCACGATGTTTTCCTTCACCGTAACAGCAGGTGATATTTAATTTTTATAAAGCGCATATAACTTTTTTACAAAGTCATTGGTGCGTGCCACTGGGATTCGAACCCGGACCCCTCGATTCGAGGTCGAATTCTAAGCCACTGGGCTATCACCGCTCTTTAATATATAGCGGTAATAATAATAGTATAAATAAAACTTACAGCCGTAATAACCAGATCTCTTATATAAATAAAAAATAAACGGTTTGTTTCTATCAAGAAAATATACAACAAGATAGAAAAAGGAAATAGGGTAAGAGAAAATAAAGCACATTGAAAAGAAACAAAGCTGCAAATAGTAATAAATCTCACAATGCACGAGCCTAACGAAGCTGAAAACTCTGAAATTAAAAACATATCGATCAAAGAATGCTGCTTTCAAATCGATAAAAAAAGTGGGCCGTACACTAATAACACAGTATAAAGATTATACAGTAATGTGTCTCCCTACAAACGATCGGAACGGGAGTCATGCCTACGCGCGTCGCGTTCGACATACACTCAGTACACAAATTGACGCGAAAGAATTAATTAAATGGAACATTTCATTCGAAAGCGGCTTTTTAATACTACTTAATTTAACTGTAAAGCTTTTCCATCTCAGTAAACCTCTCAGTTGATGCGCAATTTTTTTTTAGCATCACAATTATACGTATACATATTTTTACTAAAATTACAAATGAAAAGCAAATACTGTACTGAAATTGAACACTTCCTATATCAAATACCTAATATTTAAAAATCACAAAACTAGAACCATACTCAAGATTAACTTAAAATACTAGGCGAGCAGCATCACGTTTCAACGAAAACAACGGCTATAAAAAAATTAAGGTCCATTACTGTTAAATTTTTATGCTGTGGTAATACACGCTTTCAATTCAACTTCTAATCACGAACAATCAGGCGATATCAGAGAAAGAACAAAGGACTATTGAGACGCACGGAGGTGGAAGGTTGCTCCCAGAATAGAGTCGACTCAAAGGACAGAAATATTACCTTCTTCTGTTTCCTGCATACGTCAGCGAAGTGGAAGAGTTTGCACAATAGTGTCAGTCTTCAGCCGAGCGCGTTGGCGGAGATTAAGATAACACGCTAGCGTAGTCCAAAGGCATTTCAAAGAGAGTGAAGGTGTGTCGACCTTTGAAATGTAGCGTAAGATTCAAAATTCTTTCTGACTCTCGACTTTGATGCGCAGTGCTTAGGTTCGGGTTTTCGCTAAGCAACTTGGTGTCTTAATGGATTGTTTTACATGTCAAGTCGCAAACGAAACTGCGACGGATGTACTGGGATAAAATTGCAGATACTGATATAGCGCTTATAGATCAAAACTAGACCTGTCGTTTCTAATTTAAAAAGGTTTATTTTCATTGACAACAGTCAATTACACTCAGGCATTTAGATTTCCTCACGATGTTTGTCCTTCATCGTTACAGCAGCTGATATTTATAAAGTTTTTTTTTTTTTTAAAGTTATCGGTGAAAGTCACATTCAAACCCTTCAAATCAGAGGCCGAATTCTTAGCTTCTTGGCTATCATCGCTTCGGAAGTTGAAATTGAAGCCGCAGAGCTATAAGCGTTTTATGTCCAGTTGCAGCGGTGACGAGCAGCTTTAACTTCAGTCCAGTTTATAAAAAATGGCCCCCGCTATATTGCCACAATTTTTTTCCAAGTTCTTCATAATTTACCAGGCACAACGAGGGCCCTTGGCTCGAAATTAAGGAACTCTTGTTGCACTCCAGTTTGACGACGGCCTCAAAGCTTTGTGACGAGCCTTATTAGCCTCGAGGACTTAGAATATCTCGGTGCATGTCTTGCAGACAGTTGTTATTCAGAATATTTAAAAAATCATTTTTATTTTTTTGTTGTCTTGATGTTTGTTTGTCGATTTATTGCGAAATGTTGGATATTAAGTTACTCGTAGTTAATATTTCATTAATGATGTTGTGTGACTTATTTTTAATTCCAAATCTATATACATTTAAGTCCAAATCTAACTACGTCCATGGGTTGCAGTGACCACCACATGACCATACATACACACAAGACATGAAAAACATGCTACTACCCGGTGTGGCGTGGTTTGAGAAGATAGCATAAAGAACCTTCCCGAGTAAACTACAATGCGTCTTCCACCCATAAATTTTATGCAGTATTTATTAACTATGAATAATACGTCCTACACAAAATTCAGAATAACTGACAGAATTCGTTTCATTTGAACCGCGGTTTGCGATCTAAATTTTAAGTTCTTTATCATCGGTGACCTGAGACTACAAAGAGTTTTAATTTGCGTAACACACTTTCTTTTTGTGCCATAAAATTTTGTAGTACGCCCGTGTTAGTAACAAAGGGATGAGTAATGACTTTATAAAACAAAGTCGAAATTTGCGCTTCCGTTTCATGTACCTAACTAAGCTGCAATCTTGTAGATTTTGGCCTAACGTTTGTCTTAACTACTATTTATATTCTATTTTATTTATGTTAAAGTTTCTGAGCATCATAGGAATTCGTTGTTTTACTTGGTTTTTCGTCCACCAACCCGCCAGCGTAGTGGACTAAGGCCTTCTTATTTTTGGGTGTAATAGGAAACCCGATCCTGCAGTGGGACACAGACAGTAATGAAACCACATTTTTTTTTTGTAAAACCTCAAAACCTTTTTTAACAGTTTTGATACTGTGCTCCTAATATAAACTGTTAAGACTATTGTAATTTATATCACTTACCTTCGCGCAAGTATATGTATACCTTAGCGTCTAATAAAAATAAGACCGAAATAAATGGCAGGGAATTAAGGAGACTTTCAAAACAATGACCTTCAGATATAAAGACATGACTAATGAAGGCAGATTAACATGGACCCTTCGGGAAGCTTCCATTCTTTTTGGGATTCCAAATAATGGAGGATTTTCTTCGGAACTTCCCCGTGACTAATATTTTAGGGTAAAGTATATTTGAACGTCATTAAGTTGCCAAGGTGTGAGGCAAGGCGTCGATAAAAAAATTACTCGATAATTTTACTACTTTTTCATTTTTCTTTCAGAGTCAATTGTATCATTGGTATTTCGCACACTGTGAAATTCATCGCTAATGGGCCTAAATTATTTGACTGTACTTCTAATTTCATCGTTGACTATTTTTTTATGCGTCCAAAAGTGGTTTTTAAATTATTCACTTTCTAAAACACTAGAAATTAATTCTTGGTGAATTAGGTTCTTGGATTATTAAATTATTTTTAATATGAATTATTATTTTTTTTAATATGGCTTTTTAATCAGCTTACTTTCAGTTACACAGCTAAGCTGTGAATTCTCAGAAATTTCTAGAGTGGAAACAAAAGAAAAATAACAACGTCGTCTTTCCGCAACTACAGCGCGGAAGAAAATTCATTTTCACCAAACATTGGTTGGGTAATAAGCGCAAAAAAGCGCATGTAAAAACTTGGCAGAGCATAATTAATTTAACTGGCAGGTACACTTCCTAAACAAAGGAGGAAAGTCTACCCCTTGGCCGTTTTTATTACACAAGATTACAACGCTGCTTAATTTATTCTCAAAATTTGTCTCATCCTGAAAAATTTGCCGTCACAATCGCCAACAAAAGAATGACTAATGGCTTTATAAAACAAAGTTACACCGTACGTAAGAAGTTTTGTACCTTTCAAGGCCGTGAATTATTATCTAAGAATACTTTTAGTGATTACATTTTTTCCATCGTGGCATAATCTTGTAAAAGTTTGAGGGGACCGCCCCATTATTTATCGATAATATCGGATAGTTACCTACTTTATATCAGAAGGCTGGAAAATGATATATTTATAATTTAAATACTTTGAAGTTTTAAAAAATGCTTTTTGGGACCTGTAAACAATTAGGTTAAAAGACTCAACCATTGTGAAACTTATATGCCCTAGGGATTGCTTAAATTCGAAAAATAATGACGTAACAGCGTAAAACGCCGCCCAACGAAATAATTAAACGAAACAGAGAAACAAAATTCGAAAAGCATCTGAATTCATTTTTACCAAAGGGATGCGTACTTATTTCACCACGTACGAGAAGCGAAGAAATAGGGAAAAACTACACTTAATTAAAATCCATTATTATTTTTTACAATTAATTACAATCTATTGAGAACACCATTTTTAAATTTTTTTCTTTGTCATAAAGACGACCATCATCCTTCTCATTTTAAGAGGAGGAGCAGTTTGCACGCGGGTTACGTCTAAAAAACAAATGTTAATAAAATTTAGCAAAGGTTGTTATTTAAAATCAAGCCATGAAAAGTATAGGATAATTGTAGTCCTGATTTATGTTGTTATTATTTAAGTGTTTGCAAGCTAAACTATACGTGGATAGACTCAGGGGCACAGCTTGAAAATAATACTAAGCCTTGTAGTGTGAAGAAAAGCCTATATTTTCACTAATTTGGGTCAGTTGTGTTTTTGACAAAGCTTGGTTGGAAGCGTATTGATTCATATTCGCCTTGTAATAACGCTCGCTTTACTTCGATCCATTGATAGTGAGACAAGTTCTGAAATTCCGGGAACCAGGTGACGTGTAATTCATTTTACCAAATACACACATCATTAATGCATGTGCGGACAGAAATTTTTTGTCATTTCATTTCAATAAAATGGGGTTCAAGTTTTCCTCTCGGAAGTTTTGCGAATTTCAGCCGTATTCCAGCTCATAATGTAGGTTCTGGATAACCGGGGTATGGCTGTATGGTGAAGTTATGATAAAGTTAAAGATGCTTTACAGATTTCTATCTTGTGGACTAAGTTCAGAGTGAAGGATCAGCGCCGTATGTTTCTGCTGCCTAAAAATGTAGATACTGAGTTATATAATATAGAGAATTTTAATATGTGTCGTAGTTTCCCAAACACTGACCAGCCGATTTTTTTTATATTCGATTCAATGAACCCTAGTACCTATTGTTCAGTACAGTATAAATCCTATGATCATTCCTAATGAATTGTATTTAATGATTCAGGGTCTTCTTTGATGATGACATGACGAAGTATGACGACGCGTTTAAGCAAAAAGTTAAATAAAAAAACAAACTGCATTGAGGAATTTTTCGTACTTTTATTTCGCAAGTTATTCATAGCCACAGTGTTTCACGTGTAAATGCTGACTGGTTTTTGCAATCAGTGTGTGGACTGTGGATACGGTACATAAAAATCAATTTATTTGTCGTTTATTCGACGAGTCACCGTGCACTGCATGAAAAGGACATCGGTTTTTATATTTATACTATATGTTTTACAAATATCCTGAAAAATATGTTACTTTTATTTGGTACTGAAGTTTTATTTATAATCATTTGTTTCGTAATTTTTATACGCAAAGTAGGACATTTTAGTGTGTTGGATGGTTGTACAATTGTACATTTCCTGTACTTATCAGATTTTTTCTCCAACAATATCTGAAAACACACGAAAAAAGTTATATTTATAGGACGAACTGTGACCTTCAGGCGAAATTGAGTTCCAAACCTTGACACTTGAGCAAATTCTACCTTTATCTCAGAATCTGATCAAATCTTTTTTATCCAAGCCGTAGGCACCCGCGCCATACCTAAAGAACTTAAAGTAAAACGTATATTTGTGGGAAAATCCCTATATTAGAAGATATACCATTCCATAAGCCGATATTCGCAATATATTGGGCCCTTAGTGGTAAAAATTGTTGGGCGCGCAGCTTCTTAGGCCATTCAATTTGTCCCAGCGAAGAAAGACCCTTCTCAATACGTAATTGACACCGGCTTATCGTCGGAGTAAGATCCACAATTTGTTCTCATTTCTCTAAATAGCAAACCGCTAGTTTCACTCCATTGTCGCAAGGAATTAAGTTACAGAAGTCTCCGGAGTGTAAACTACAAAAAACATAAATCTGACTTTCGGCTAATCCTGTTTAATGACACGATCCGAAGCTCTTAAAATACCAGCCTTCGTCTCTACCCTATTTTAAAAAGGTGTTTTGAAAGAATGAAGGGAAAAGATTTACTTGCGTAAATGTATATAATTTTGTTGTGTCACAAAAGTTAAATATTTAGAAACTATCTTTACTATTGGCTTTTGTTAGATGTGCAAATAAAAAACATCCACTTTCGTAGACGCGTTGCCATTAATTGATATGCCATAACTGATCATAAAACTTTATTTACCTCTGCATTCACTCACAAAGGTTGTAAGTACGCGTACGTTTAATCTAACATGCTATAATTCCCGGAGCGAATGGAAAGCTGACATGAATGAACGAATGACGAAACTAACGTAGCTGGAACACAATTTTTGATACAAAATGAAACTGAAACTGCACTGAAAAAATAAACGTAATTCAACTTCTTCTTTTAGTTTTTAAACTGATTTTGGACTAGAACTGAACTAAATTTTTTTAACACTTTTAATTTAACCAAGAAAAGCAACGTAGTTATTAATAACTTCTCTAGATATTCATTAAATGTATTATTAAATATGTGTTTCATTGTGTAGGAATCAGTTAGGACCTAATTATAAATGCATAAATGAAACCTTATTTTACTACAAAATTCATTTTACTTTAATCATAAGGTAACGTAATAAGTTTTAGCGGTATTTAACGGCAATTATTTTTTGTTTTGTTTATTTTATTATCTACTTCTTATTCTCTTCTTAATCTGAGACTTCATAATTATTGTTCATTGATTTTTGTATTACTGGTTGTTTAACAATAATTTTATCAACCTTGTTTCATTAATTAATGAGTGTAAAGTGTAATTGAGTATGCGCTTCTAATAAATAAATAAACAATAAACAAATTACTTATAAATCTACCTTTATGAATAGGTAGGTACGTATAATCTAATATGGTATAATTCCGGAGCGACTGGTAAAGCTGAAATGAATCTAACGCAGCTGGAACATGTCGCGGAAATGATTGAGTACCGATATTGCTCCCGAGTTACATACACTGTTATCAACAAAATAATAAAACTACGTTGTGCTAAACTGAAATAAAATAGAATTTATATTTTTTGTTTATTTACGTAGGCATATTCTTTATTGAAATTGGAAAATGACCAAAATATAATCAAAATATTATATTAAATAAAACATAACAAAGATAATTAATTATTAAACCATAATTAAAGAAAACACAGTAAGTACATATTCCATTGTTAATTTGTTATTCATTGTATCTATTGAACTATCTGCAAAAATTCTGTTTTAAGGTTTAAATACTTAGCCCATGGACGTCCGTATCCAATCTCAAATAGAGAAAAAAATCCAATTTGAGTTGGTATGCGGGTGCTTTGCTAGTCATGAAAACTAAGACGTTCGCCTCACATAAAGTAGGTATCCCAGCAACCTTACCTCCCCACCCGAAACCCAAGACATGAAGAAAGTCGTAAAACTCTAGTTTTAAGGGGTTAAGGGGCTGGCGGTACCTCACCGGACAAGCTACTATGGCTCTGCCACCTATTTATTTTGTTAAATCTATTAGAGCATTGGTATTACTAGTATTTTAATATAATCCGTATAGCTTACACAAATATACATTGAGTAGACACACGTCAGGTGCTGGTAATCGGTTGAGTGCGATTCGTTTGAGCGAAGCCGACGCGGCTAGTGCATGCGGTACGACCGCCCGCATGATTTACTATAGAACCGATGTAGGCTTACAGCTCCAACCAATATGTTATATGTACAATATTCTGAAAGTGTATACAGCTCGAACGAAACATCGATACATGGGTTTAAATTTCAAGTTACTCGTATATTGATACCCATCGAAGTTTCAATTTTGGAGTACGTAGACATTTGATTCAGTCCACCTGGTCGGAGGGCGGCCTGTGCTCCTTTTGCCTAAACGTGGTCGCCATTCGAGGACCTTTTTTCCCCATCGGTTGTCAGTCCTGCGAACGATGAGGCCAGCCCATTGCCACTTTAATTTGCAAATTTTGAGAGCTATGTCGGTCACCTTCGTTCTTCTACGGATTTCATCATTTCTGATTCTGTCTCGTAGAGAAATACCAAGCATAGCTCTCTCCATTGCCCTCTGGACGACTCTGAGCTTGTGAATTAGGGTCACAGTAAAGGACCACGTCTCGGCACCGTAGGTCATCACTGGCAACACACATTGCTCGAAAACTTTCGACTTCAGGCACTGAGGTATATCGGACGTCAAGACGTGTCGTAGATTCCCGAACGCTGCCCAGCCGAGTTGGATTCTTCGAGTGACCTCTCTCTCGAAGTTGGACTTACCCATTCGGATCGTTTGTCCTAGGTAAACGTATTCGTCTACAACTTCGAGAGCAGTGCCATCAACAACCACCGGTACGGGTGTGACATGGACATTAGACATGATTTTCGTCTTGTCCATGTTCATCTTAAGACCCACCCGTTGTGAGGCACTATTGAGGTCGCTGAGCATAATGCTGAGTTCCTCCAGCGACTCCGCCAGGATCACTATGTCATCGGCAAATCGGAGGTGTGAGAGGTGTTCGCCGTTGATGTTAATACCACGTCCTTTCCACTCCATCAGCTTGAACACATCTTCCAGTGCAGCGGTGAAAAGTTTTGGGGAGATGACATCCCCCTGTCGTACGCCGCGCTGCACGTGGATGGGGTTCGTACTGTTGTCGTGTACTCGGACTTTCATGGTGGCGGCATTGTATACACACTTCAACGCCTCGATGTACCGATAGTCGATCTGGCATCGCTGAAGAGACTCAAGCACCGCCCAGGTCTCGATAGAATCGAAGGCCTTCTCATAGTCCACATACGCTACGCATAGCGGCAGATTATACTCCTCGGTCTTTTGTATAACCTGCCGAAGCGTATGTATGTGGTCTATGGTACTATAGCCTTTTCGGAAACCGGCTTGTTCGGGAGGCTGGAAGTCGTCGAGTCTGCGCGCTAGACGATTAGTAAGGACCCTCGAAAACAGCTTATAGACGTGGCTCAGAAGCGCGATGGGCCTGTAGTTCTTCAGTTGGGTTTTGTCGCCCTTCTTGAAGAACAGTACCACCACGCTTCTGCTCCACGCCTCCGGGGTACTTCCAGTGCTGATGACGGAATTGAACAATTGCTGGAGCGCGACTAGGATGGGTTTGCCGCCCGCTCTCAGCAGCTCCGTTGTAATTCCGTCATCCCCCGGAGCTTTGTTGTTTTTAAGCTGTTTGAGTGCCCCCCTAATTTCGTACAGACTGACGTCCGGGATATCTTCGGTATAGTGCCGGGTTAATTTAGCTCGCTTGTCGTTCGCCGCCTTGGGAACGGGAGCTCTTGAGGAGGTATACAGCTGTCCGTAGTATCTCTCAATTTCTCTCAGAACTTCGGGCTTAGACGTAACTATGGTGCCGGAGTCGGTCTTCAACCTCGTCAACTGACTTTGCCCAACCTCCAGATCTCTTGCGAACACTTTCGAGCCTTGGTTCCGCTCGATCGTGTTTTTTACACGTTTGGTGTTATAAACACGCAAATCGCGTCGCCTACTCCGAGAGATCTGTTTGTTGAGCAGTCGGTATTTCGACATTGAGGTTGGAGACTGCACACATAGTTCTCGCCTTTCCCTCATAAGACCGAGGGTATGTTCTGAGAGAACTTGAGGTTTACCACCGGAGGGGGCCTTGAAATACTTAGACCCAACCTCGTGGACAGTGTCTACCATCCTGGTGTTGTACTCGTCCACTGAACTGCATGTTTCCAGGCACGCGAAACGATTGCGGAGTTCCAGCTGAAAGGCCTCGGAGTCCTGGATCTGGGCAGGTGTTGGTCGGAGCGTAGACTTCATCAGGCGTGACCGTTCCAGCTTGACATTGATATTCAATGTGCCTCTGACCATCCGGTGATCGCTTCCGGTTTTAAACCTGCTGATCACAGAGACATCATTGAATATGTGCGGCTTGTCTGCCATGATGAAGTCTATCTCACTCTTAACGGAACCATTGGGACTGATCCAAGTCCACTTGCGCTGTGGCTTCTTCTTGAAGAAGGAGTTCATCATATAGAAGTCCTCCTTCTCCAAGAAGTTAGCCAGCAAGTGGCCCCGGTGGTTCCGTTGCCCGATACCAAAGGGCCCCACCTTCCGCTCGTCGCCGTCTCGCGCACCTAGTCTTGCGTTGAAGTCCCCCATCACCACCGTGAAATGGGTCTTGGAGTTACGTATGGCCCTACTTACGTCCTCATACATAACTTCAACCTCATCGTCGGGGTGTGCCGAGGTCGGTGCGTAAACCTGTATGACCTTCAGCGAATACCTCTTGGATATTCTGAGTATAAGGTACGCTACCCTTGCCGACACACTCCCGACTTCCGTCACGTTGTTGACGAGGGACTTGTGGACGAGAAACCCGACACCACCTTGGGACAGATGTTCGCCCTCCCGGTGATAGAACAAGTTACCGGAGTTTAGGATTATCGTGTCCTCCCCCTGTCTTCGGACTTCGGATAATCCCACGACACTCCAGTTTAACTTGTCTATCTCGTCTTCCAGCTCACGGATCTTGTCGTCGGTCCTCAGTGTCCTGGTGTTGTATGTTGCCAGGTGCAGAAGTCGTCGTTTGTGGCAGCGCGATCTCTGCCGGAGATTCTTAGCACCCCCTGCCCCGCCGTTACCATGGCCGCTGCCAGAGCCAGGAATAGCGGAGCCGCCGGGGACTGGGGGCCGTGGCTGACTTGTGCCGTCCATATTGGGGGTTGATGCCGTAGTCACCGCGCTTGGCAAGTGCGTGTTGGTGACCGCAGTAGGTGTTTAGTACTCAGGGAGACGCTGCTGCCCATCCCCTGGTAGTGATATCCCTCCGATCGCCTCTTACGATCTCCACGGGTCGACTTGGAGTGGCGCTATTCTAAGCCGGCAACCACACGGCTAGGTGGACTGATGACCTAAAGAAGACAGCGGGAAACCGTTGGACTCAGAGGGCCCAGGACCGGGCGGAGTGGCGTCGATTAGGGGAGGCCCATGTCCAGCAGTGGACTACTAAGGGCTGAAAGGAAGGAAGGAAGGAAGACATTTGATTCATCAACTCGTAATTGGCCATATTGACGTCTAAATTCCACTTTTATACCATATTCGGTTCCGCATTGGCGCAGCGTGGTGGAATATGCTCCAGGCCTACCCCCAGTGTGCCCAATAGCGGGTTGCAATTAAGTGTTACAACCATGGGGTCCTTTAGAATAAATAAATAATAAATAACGCTTTAAACTCATAGCCCCACACTAGGATTCCCTGTGTGTACCATGGACACACGTAAGACAAGAACACATACAACCAGACCAGAAACAGAAAGTCAAACTCATCATTCAAACCCCTGCTCCGGCGCCTTAACCACTACGCCACTCAAAAGGACATAAAAAAGCTATTCAAATTCAAATTCAATTCAAAGCCGGCAATGCACTGGCGACTCAAGTACGTAGGCGACGGTGACCACTCATCGGGGACTATCAGGTGGCCGTCTGTCTGTTTGCCTGTTCTTTGTATAAAAAAGGTCTAACAAAGAATGAGTACAACTAAACCCGGCTACTTATTTTAATTAGTAGGGAGAGGTAAAACTATCTCCATCTTGTTATCTCTGCAAGTCTTTTGTCAAGTTGGTCGTAAACAGCGAAGGACGATTATATCGCCACGCCTAATTTGTTTACATTCATTAGCGACGATTAGCATAATTCGCTACACGGACCACTAGGGTTGTCTTCAGTTATCCTAGTATCCTACTACTACGAGTATTACTCGTATAATTGTGAAAGCTCGTAAGGATGGTTGGATGCTTGTTACTCTTTCACGCAGAAACGACCGAATAGATTTGGATGAAATTTAGTACACATATAGATTACAACCTGGACTAACATGTAGGATACGTTTTATTTCTCTGTCGGTCGGATAACATGTTCATTATATTAACAAAGGTACTCAAAATCCTCAAAAGGCAATTGAAGCACATGCTACGGAGTATTCTTTTTTTATACGACAGGCTACATTCTGAACAGGTGGACTTTATCTGAAGAAGACAGGAAAGAGCTATGTTTGTAACGATCATGCATGGATGGGTAGATGCAACGTAGAATAGAGTCTGTATCTGATCTGCGTAAAATATTTAGCTAGCATTTGTTTCAGGGCGGTATTATTTCACCTTACAACTTTAAGCAGTAAAAAATGGTAGTTCCCCGAGAAAACTTATCCCAAACTTACTTCCGCGATTCCAAATAAAATTAATATTAGCAAGTTCGAGATTCAGTGAAATATTTTCTGCTGACACCAATAAATACTGAGCAACTTAATCTTTGCTCACGATCGCTGTATAATGACCAAAACTTTGCCGATAAAGATATTTCACAAAATAAATTGTTCCGGTTTTATCACTTCACTACGAAATAGGGGCAGCGGTAACGGTTTCAACATACGTTTCGATTTTTCTGTTTGGTACAGAATTGTAACACTTTAAATGTCCAAAATGTACAGATATTATATTTTTACGCAGAGAAATCCACTAGGGATACCCTCTGCCAGTTATTTCTGGCAGTGGGTTTTGACGGAAACCTACTAAAAGTCCGGCTAAAACCCTACGTTGTTTTTCCGTGCCACTCCATACGCCAGATGTTAGGGTCACAGACAAACCACTTTGCTTTCAACCATAGTCTCAACTAACTATCGTCGAAAATGAGAAGTCACCTCCCACAATTATGTATACTAGAGATCGCGAAGTAGTCGGAATTCGACAATAACTTCTTAATTAAATTTGAATTTAACACGTAACGGAATGTACGAATACGTAATGTTTGTCTATGTGTGCAATAGTGTAATCAAACCTATGATAGTATATGTGGCGTGATTTTAATGAATTCCATGTATTTCTAGGGCATTTTATTTAAAAATATTAGCAAAATGTCAAACTGCTCAGTTCGCGTAGTGGCCTATAACTATTGGTTATGTTGTTCGAATCGAATTCGAGTGTTAACTTTACTACAAAACAACCACGCCTGAATGATTTTATCTACACGTCAACAGGCCTAAATAAATAAATACTGTTGGACTAAAATGTTGACTACTGTTGGATTTAAACTGTAATATAATTAATACATAATACTGAAGCGCACAGAGCCCTGTCGCTTGAGAAAATCGCATGCTATCGAAAAGCTAAGCAACTTCGATCGCAGTCTGGGTAACGTGGCGCGCTTCCGTGCTTCAGAAAGCATGTTAGGCCGTAGGTCTCGGCTGTTATCGATAAGATAGCAGTCGTTAAACTTTGTCGGAGGCCCTATGGGTTGTTTGAAAACACCCGACACGGGTTGGCCACTAACCGTTTCTCCGCCAATCCGCATTGGAGCAGCGTGGTGGAATGTCCCCCTTGAATTTAAAAAATGAGTTTGAAACAAATAGTTCAGTTTTGTTCAGCTCAATGGTGTCCCCATTGAGTCATAATCGTAATATAATGGTTACATTCTGACCACATTATTGTCATATTTGATAGTTTTGATAATGTAATCAATGGATTTGTTGCTTCATTATGATTTTTAGATGGAGTTTTATCATGTTCAACATTTTTAAATTTTAATTTTTTGACATTATCGTAATATCAATAGGATTGAATTGGAATATTTTCATAGTGGCACATTAGTAGACGCGTCCCCATGTTAATATTTAGCTCTAGTTATAATTTAGACTATAAATAATATAACATAATTTTAAGCTTACATAATTAAAACTTCAGTCTGTATTTGTTTGTCACAAAATCCGTGCAATGGAAAAAGCAATTAAAAACTTTTAAGCATCTGGGCTTCTGTTATGACCGAGATGTTGGGACTTTTATATTTAAAATAAACCAGGTTTTTCCCACGAATTTACTTCCGTTCAGGGCAAATATATGTAAATACATAAATAAGTTTAAAACAATAATGTACGAAAATACTAGTATGGTTGTGAAAATTACATTGTTACAGTCAGTAATCAACGCAATTATAAATATAACGCGTTATCAGAGTTTCTATTTAGAACCTTCGATACTAATAGCAATTAGTTGCGAAAATAATTACTTAATATTACTTATACACATCGGATAATTCAATTACACGAAGCAATATAAAGGGCTCGATAGACAATAAGTCCATTATTTTCCGATATAGGATTTGTCTCGGCATTTCTGAAGCTTGTGCGAATAAAGGTAACAGCTCACTGCTATCAGTAAATTTCTGATACTTTTTATCAACTGTTAGTACTAAGTACACCCATACTACTACTATTGAAACTACTTGTGCCTTGTCCTAATTGGCTGACATAACCGACCGAATAGACGATAAGCCGAAATTTACTCACAGGGCTCCGTATGGAGCTGTCCTTGGCCCTGATTCTGTAAGTCCCAATGATTGCATGCCGATATCGTGTGACATCAAACCGTACGTCATTTCATGAACGCGGCACGACAAGGAACCTTAATGTCTTTTCTATAAGGCACACAATAGATTGCCACGATATTTGACTTTTAAACCTTTTTTGACTTTTTATCACGGGTACGACACGACATTGCCGCGACACGAGTGTGAATGGTCATACAGAATCAGGGCGCTTATTGAAAGGCACAGACATGCGACAAATGTACACAAAGACGTTGTCGTACGAGCAACTTTTGCAAGCGACATGGCAATTAGGAGACGGGGTAAGTCATTATTTTCATCAAAAGTTAGCAGTCGTACATCTTGGAACGTACTAAGAGCTATATAAAAATAATGAATAATAATAATTGTGTCAAAATGAAAGTTGTTGCCACATGTGATAAACTCCGGTAACGGGACACTTGTAGCGCCATCTCTTGACATGTGATGGAAACCCACACAATTCCTTCAATATTTCATAAGTTACATTTTTACAGCAAAGAAAATACAAAAAATATAGAAACAATAACTATATCAACGTCTAATAATAGTACAACGTGGGTGATTCCTACGCAGCGGCTATTGGGCGAACGGCGCAAAAAGCAATATAAGTTTACCAAATGAGTATTTTTCCGCGGTGCTGACACGGACACCGAAGTAAACGTATTTCTGTGTTGGGTATTTATCCATTCTGCGTTTTATATAACTTTCTTTCTGCTTCCGACATGACGTGTCTATCGGTGTCTATTTTTATGGTTCTAAAGCTTACGACGATTTACCTTACCGCTGTCACCGTTTTACCTTATTACATAATAACCTCCTTTTTTGAAGTCGGTTAAAATTGCCTACATATTTTATTGCATACATATACGCTCACATAGACAACATGTCTATCGCGTGTATCTTGAGAACGTAGCAAAGCATCATCAATTGGTCTGTAGATACTAAAATGGGTGACAGTGATGAACCGTCTATCTCCATTGTTATTGATAGATAACAGTCGTTAGAGGTCTAAAACTTACCAACACAGTTACCCACACGCTCACTAAACCGCGGGTATTACCTGGAATACATTTACTATAACAGTTAATGTATAATACCGTGTAATCTCCATTTCCATTTGTATGCATAATTTTGTATACATAATAATATTTTTATGATATGCATTGCAGCTTTGCTAATTAACAATCCTTTCAGTGCTTATAACTATTAAATCCTAATATGAGTATGGCATAGTATGATGAGAATCATATTAATTTATCGAAGTACCTATCTGTGTAGAATATCGTATATGTAATACATTCGGCCGGGTCATGTTTTATCATATTTCCAAATTTCCAAACAGTCCACGATTTTCGGTTTATCGATAACGGAAGTAAGAAAGATTTACTTTGGCACGAAATTCCTATAAATCTCTTAGGGCGTTTACACACGGCATCAAGTTTTAAATAAATAAATCACTCAAAAATATCAAAATAATATCACATCAAATAAGTCACTTTTCCCTACGGTAATAGTTAAGCTTAAGATAATATATCCTGAAAGCCCTATTCACAATAATATGAATAAACTAAGTTATTTGGTTTGGGTCACATTGATATGTCATATTATATAAAACTAGAGTTTGCCCACATCTTCTTCCGCGTGAGTTTAAGAATTTGATCCAAGGAGGGATAAAATGCATTTTCATCCAGGTTATAATTTATCTACCTTTGTACCGAATTTTTTTCCCACTCTTGTTCAGCTGTTTTTACGCGGAAGTGTTATAAACTATCCATCCGTCTATCAATCTATCCATCCATCCTTACAAATTTTCGCATTTATACTTATATACTCGTAGTAGAATCTTCTCTCCTGCATCGTGATATCATTATAATTTTTTAACGAAATTGATAATTGGAAATTGTAAAAAGATTGTGTATCTAGAAAACATTATTCTTAAATACATCGGGAGGTACTATACTCTACTTTGTAAACTCTACATAATTATTGTAGAGTCTACAATATATATGTAGAGTAAAAATATTTCATGTCTGTAAAAGTTAATTTGGATATGATATTGCCGTGTATATGAATTGTTGCCGTGGGCAAGAGCACTTAGGCTATCGTTAAAAGCATAGAGTTGGGGCGTTTGTTTATTGACTCTACCACGAGTTTTTAGTATTTTATTTCATATAGCTTAACAAAAACTTAATACTTCGGACATAGGGTCGAAAACTGAGCGGTTCGAACTGTCTAACTCTATATTAATACAAACTCTATATTAATTTCAGCCTTAAATAGTAATTTTATGGAAGAAACTAAATTAAAAAAGCCAGAAGGTACCTAAAAAGGTTTCTTTTGCTACTGAATATAAATCGACATTTAATGTCGTGCTTTATTACTATGAATAAAAAGCAAACAAAAGGAAGAAACAAGAAGAACAATAAAAAGAGGGAAGAAATTGAAAGCAAAGAAAAGACATTGGAATGGATGGAGGGAGCTAGACTCAACGCTACGTTGCTACAACGGCTACATTTATTAAACTTAGGTCAGTATAATAGTTTTGAACGTTGTTCAATACTTTTCAAAGCTTTTTGAAAAATAAAGGAGATTAAAATTTTTGTGTTCGTATTTTAGGAACATTTCAGGAACAACTGATGAGAATTATAAGCGTTACAATAAAGAAAAATCAAGTCCACAAAAACTGCGAAATTGCGCCTTATTCTCGGCGCCGACAAGGTTTAACGAGAACTTTCGCACGGTCAGCGCGCTAATATGGATTTGAGTAATTAATATGTTCCTACTGAGCAGTCGGAACTGGGAAAGCTCACCTGGCAAAGGCGGGCGGGCGGGCGCCGCCCCAGCCAAGCCGCCTCGCCGAAGGTAACGCAAGCCAGTCAACCGCGCGTCGCGCCACGCTTAACACGTCTGTATCACACATTTCTCGTATGCAACTCGTAATATCACCAACCGAACTTCGCGCTAACGACCTCTCAATGTTTTATCCTCACTCATTACGTTGTGAATAAGGACTGAAGTGTTACGCAGATGAAAAAGTTCTCCAAAACTTGGTCACGCAGGTGAAAATTGTTTTTGATTGTTCGCTTATTTACCGAGCTAATTGTTGTTTGAAAACTTTGGGACATCTAACTTTGGTATAGCGTAGTGTAGCACTGTTTCGTTAAGCTGTTAGATTGGGTAAGCGCTAAGTTAGCTAACCGGGTCGAAACTTTTGGCGTTCACACTACGGAATTGGAGCTGCTATCTTAGCTAGAAGGTTGAATATCTAGCTGTGTTAGTCTGGATTCTGGTAACTTGTACTGTGTAAACCCGCTGCATTGTCGAGTCTGTCTGGCTGTCAAGGCTTTGATTGTGTTGTTTGCTGGTAAACATTGGACAAAATTAACGATAGCTGCTCGTAGTCTCACTGACTTATGTCTGCTAGCTGCTCTACGAGATACAAGTAAAGGTATATCGCGCTTATAATGTATATAAAATACCTATGGTAACTTCAAAACAATGTGTTTTCACAAATTTTGCTTTTAACTAGAGTTATTAAAATTAGAGAATTATCAAATTTTAGGATTTATTTTGTAGATATTTCGTAGTAAAATGTTAGATGTAGAGTGTAGACCGCTAGGTTTTCTTTTATTTTGAGCATTTTATTAAAAGGTGTTTGTAGTCTGGTACATAGTCTGTAAAAGAAGTAAAGTAGTTCTTACTTAGCCTAGACTTCAAACAGTTCTGTAATGTTGTTGTAGATTTTTACTTCAGGAATTGTATTGCTGGTATACCCTATCTATATTGTTGTTTTTATATAATTAAATTTAGGTACCTACAAACTCTATATAAACACATTATAATTATATTATAGTTGCAAGTTGTTATTAGATAGCTTGTAAGAGCGGGTTGTCTTTAAAAAGGAATGCTTCTTATGGTTACTTTCATTCAATGTTTAAAGATTCCGATGTTGGTTTTATAGACCCGATATTTATGTGGTTTATGGCAGATAAATAGCACGCTCTAGTAAAAGGTACCGGCGATAACACGTACTGAAATTGAGGTGGTACTATATTGTACGAGTTGGTGAAATTTTATTCACACACGATATGTTTTGATCACGTAATGCCATATTATTTACTCACTTCCTGTGGTTTTCAAAATGGGAAAGAAAGGTTGCCTACGGCTAATACCTCCTACACTATACTTTACTTTACTTTTTTTTCGAGCTAATACTACTATACTATAACTAATAGAAATGCAAAACTTCCACACTTCTTCTGTATTTATCTTCTATCTGAGGATGTGTTATGCGACATGTATAGAAAATTACTAAATGAAAAATAATAACGTACCTAACCGAAGCCTGCGGTGGTATTTTCCGAGGCAAGTTGTACCTAAAGCAGATTTCTGGAGAACGTAGGATAAAAATATAATATTATTTCTTTCCTAAGTCTATTCTACCTTTGTTTGATTCTAGTTGTTAAGACCTAGTAAAGTTTGTAATAGAAAAAGTTTATGATGTAGTACGTCGTAGGCAACCTTTCTAATAACCGACTAATAGCAGTAGGTGTAGGACAGTATAGGTACATTTGTTTTGCTCTGCAATTTGCAAGCCGATTTTCGAAAATTGTTTTATTAAGAAGAGAGATGATAATTAATAACGCTTCACGCCCATAGCCTCATACTGAGATTCCCTGAGCCATTCCCTGGGTGCCATGGACACACACAAGACAAAAAGACACACACCAAGACCATAAACTAAAAATTAATATTATCATTCAAATCTGTGCCCTGTTGGGAGTCGAACCACGGATCCTCCGCGCAGCGCACCGGCGTCTCAACCACTACGCCACTCAAGTTCTCAATCAGCTTGAAATTAAATTTGAAAAGTAAAATTCAAATTAATTTGTGTTTATCCTTTCCTTTTTTTATAAATAAAATTGAGACTTCTAAATATTTTTCGACGTGCAATCCGCGAAGCACATGCTATAACTCTCCCATTCTTCTTCTTGCTATTCAACCAGTGACTGTTGGGCGAGACCTTTGTTAACATACGGCATAATTAAGTTTCGGTTCAGTTTAGCGAAATTTAATTATTAAACAGTGTACTTACTGTTTAATAATTAAATTTTCTTAGTTTAGCCTGCGTAACTCCGTCTCCAGTTTCAAACTATGTACGAGTGCGTCACTCACACCGAACTTGTCCTTCGTATAGCGTCGTACAAATAGTTATAATCAAGCAAGTCGTGTTGAAAACCTGTATAATCAAGTCAACCGCCGCAAATTGGGGTCGTGGGTGGATAGGGTTGTCACGCGTTAATAGTAAACTTAAATTTATAGTTCATAGTTTGTTGTTCCGCGTTATAGGGTCTGCAGTTATAAAACGACGCGACAGTGTCTCTTTTCTGGGAATACGTAACCGGAAGAAATTCAAACTGAGGACTTTTTCTAACGTATGATTCGTAAGTTACTCATATTTAATTTGATAATTATTACCTTTAAAATATTACAAAGTAAATTTAAACTGTTTATTATGTAAATAAATAAAATAAAATTGTAATTTTGAAGTACCTATTGCATTTATTAAATTAGTGTGAACCCTATGAAACAATGTATTCAATAGAAACACACAAATAGTTACATGCAAGAAAAATATGCATTGTAGGTCACACACTGGGATTCCTTATGTAATTGTGGTAATAACAATATTCCAAGATGATAAATAACCGTGACACTTCTGTACAAAGCAAAAACTTACCTCTACTTTAATAGTAGATTGTATGACAAGGGAGCAAAATGATATTTTTACGGCAAGGGTGTTTTTTGAATCCAGAGCGAAGTGAGCGATTCTAGAGTAGAATCCCGAGCGTAGCGGGGGTTTCTTTAGTAGAATCCTGAACGTAGCGACGGATTCAAAGTACGTCGCCCGAGCCAAAAATATATTTTGTCCCGAGTCCCGATACACTCTACTTTTCATCACCATCTATGAGAAAATGAAAGGGGCCTCATATTCTGTTGTAATATTATTATTTAATAAAACATAGAGTAAGAACTCAATTGAAATTAAATCGTATCTGATAATAAAACAACTAAAAAGTTATATTTACATTTGAGACATTTTCGCGATTATGAAATTTTTTGTTACTTACAGTTTTATTAGGAATAGAAGATTGTTGTAGATTTTAAATTCTGCGTGTTTGAAATACATTATTTCTTTTTCGAATCTGGCTCATTTCTAACAATCCGTGAAAATTGACAAAACGCGGGCTGTAGTTCTGTAGTTCTGTCGTCTTTATTCAAACAATATTTGCGTTCGATTTCTTTGGCGCTGAACACTAATATGTTCCAAATTCAAAAAGTGTGCCGAAAAGTTAATTGTCGCGCACTTTTTGAACTTGGAACTTATAAAGAGGGAGGAAAAACTCATTCCTGCCCGCTAAAAGTTGCTTAATAGAAAACACAAACTTTGGGCGCACTTAAAGAGAAGCAAAGTCGTACTTTTTGAATAGATGGGATGAAAAATTTAATTACATACTTCCCAGTACTAGATACCGTTCCCGAGATAAGAGAAATCTTTTGCTCTTTCGAAATCTTTGGAGTTCTGTGAAGATGTTTGTCAAATAAATATTTGTGTACAAATAGTTATAATCATACAAACTGCGTTGAAATCCAGTACAATCAAGTCGACCGTCGCAAATTAGTGTCGCGTTTGATTAGGGTTGTCACGCCGACAAGAGGTAAAAACAAAATTTTATACGTGGTATGGCGAGTTAAATCACCCGGCTAGGTAATTTTTCACTACTCTTAAATGTCAAACTTCACATCACTACCTAAAATTTGACAAAATTACAAATAAGCATACAAAAAAAAGATGCAAAAAGGA
The DNA here is from genome assembly GCA_905147235.1 of Erynnis tages. Lineage (NCBI taxonomy): Eukaryota > Metazoa > Arthropoda > Insecta > Lepidoptera > Hesperiidae > Erynnis > Erynnis tages. The sequence continues at coordinate 5,616,036 of LR990087.1, forward strand.
CTGATCGGAAAAAAACATAATTAAAAAATTGGCTTTTGAAAAAATAGCTTTTTTTTCAAGTGTTCCAAAATTTGAAAAACAACCAAGTTTACAAAAAACAATTATTCAAAGCTATAAAAACAGCATAGCTTACTTTGAATCAACTAATTATGGATACTATGATCGGCAGATCGGGGCGTAGGTGTCAGCAATATATAAATGGTCTCGTTGTGAAATCAGGATATTTATAACCCTGATGAAACCGTGTAAATATGTTGGTGTATAAATGATTTTGACGAATCAAAGATTTCGTTAATGTATACGTCATAACATTCCGTACTTCTTTATATTGGGACAAAACATGAGATTCTATAAGGATATAAAAGAGCTATTTTTTAAGTCACCATCACACTGGTGACACACACGGTTGACTTACCTCAAAAGTTGCTCGTACGACAACGGCACATTTGTGTTTCAATTACGATAGCCCTATGTTGAGCCCTGTGTTTAAATTTTATAGTAATGCTTGGTCGGTCAGTTATGTCAGCTAAATACGACCAAACCTTATGTACACAAAGACATCATTCGTCTACATAAAATCTCAGAGCCGTTAAGAATAGTTGCACGACGTTACTTAGCCAAAGATTTGTTTCGAATCCACGATTTAAGAAATGTAGCAAATAATAGGTTTCGGATTTCAGCTTCAAGTATTAGTGAATAGTGGGCATTATTCGTGCAGTGCCACGGAGAACTCACCGAAGTAAAGTCAGAAGAACACGCAGAGTGTTCTATCAGCTAATGTCGCGGCGAAGGCTAAAGGTTTCTAACCTATCGACAACCAACCGTTATAGAGTCCACATCACCTGATGATCCTCTGTTTTTAAGCGAAACTAGAGATAAGGGGGTGGTGGGTCGTTTTGGTGGGTCCATACCAAAACGAGTTTGGTCGACGAATTCGGATTGCACGATTCTGAATAGAGTCAAATGGAATTTTTGTATAAAATCACATTTCATTTGCAATATACAATACATACAGTAATATATTGGTTATTCTTTTATGTAGATTTCTTGTACATTTTTGTTATTGTATTTTATTGTATGGAATTATGGATAATAATAACCAGCATACTTGCCACTTATGATAAGTGGTCGCTGCATCACATGGACAAATGGAAATGATCGTCTATAAAAGTACTCCAATGAAAATATTTCTATTTTTAACGTAACAGAATACAGTTCGCATGCTGATATATTATATTTTTAGTCAGGTCAAACTTTGCTTTATACTTGAATTGTGTTAAATGAAGTATATCTAATGAAATTCATATTTGTAAGAAATCTTATAAGGATACAGGTCAATACGTTAAATACTGGTGTCCTTGTCATACTGGCACCTTCGACACATGGAATCGTGGAAAGCTAGACAAGCCAAACTATATCCGTCCTTCACTCCTAAATGATGAAAAGGTACACAGATAAAGTTATACAGATGAATATCTGTATAATTCAGTCAAGTGTCCCAAATTGGTGGGAATGTGTGTGATCTTGTCTTATGTGAGTCCTTGGCATTATTGATAGGTACATAAGGTGGGTATTAAAAGTTACAGTGGAAAGCCAGCTAATTCATACTATATTCGTGAGGCACTCCTTAATGGTCCGGTACGGTACACAGATCAAGTTATACAGCTGAAAATCTGTATAATTAACTCAAGTGTCCCAAAATGATTGAAATGTGTGCGATCTTGTCTTATGTGAGTCCTTGGCTCCTTCGACGCAAGTACTTAAAGTAGGTATTCAAAGTTACCGTGGAAAGCTAGCCAAGCCAAACTATATTCGTGAGGGCCTTCTAAATGGTCCTGAAAGGTATACACATCAAGTTATACAGTTGAAAATCTGTATAATTAAGTCAAGTGTTCCAAATTGGGGTTTTGGGCGTACATATCTCAAGTTGAGGGATCTCGTATCTACTTTGAAATGGTTTTTGGGTGACTCACTGTTCAGTGTTGTTGGTGATGACTAAATTTGTTTACGGGAAAACTTTTTTATTACATTATAGTAACAAACGTATGGGAAAGGTACAAAATGACAGGTGTTTTCTGCAGAAGTAGGATATCGCATGCAATCTCATGGATCAAAGGGCCGCATGGGAGGGTGATGTATCGACAAAAGTGTACTACTTTTACGGGAAGATTCTTTACGATAGGTGTAGGTAGGTGTAGACGAAATAATAAGAAGGTGAAACCTGCATAATTGAAAGTTTTTCATAATGTTCTCAAATGCATGTGAACTCCAAACATACCCAGTAATGGGCCAGATTAGTGGACTATTTCCTTCACATTGCTGAAGATTCGACCTGCAGTGAGTCACTGGCTGCAACGCTTTTATGGCCCACTGTTAGGCGTGAATGTCTTCCCACACCACGGAGAAGTCTGGAGTATACTCCACGCTGCTCCAATGCGGAGCTCCAATAGTGACCTGCTATGGTCACTAATGAGTTGCCGTCAGTAATTTTTTTCAGAATATTTTACAATCCAATAATATACATCCATACGAATAAATAAAATTGGAGTGTAATATAAAAAGAATTACTCGTATTATACCAAAATAACATTTTTTACAATGTTTGTCTGTTTGTCTGTCTGTCTGTTTGATCTGGCTAATCTCTGGAACGGGTGGATCGATTTTGGCGGGACTTTAACTGGCAGATAGCTGATGTAATAAGGAGTAACTTAGGCTACTTTTGTTTTTACTGAACAGTAACTTTTTGTTAAATTCCACGTGGACGAAGTCGCAGGCACAGCTAGTTACAAATACTATTGCTGTGTTACTGTTGCCTTGTAATGAAGTCAACCGTCGCAAATTGGAGCCCCGCTTTAGTTATAGCGCGCGTTTATCAACTTGTCGGTTTTTTTAATGTACCTACACAACACACTCGGTTCTTGTTGTATTTTAATATTGTTGTGAAATAATATTACACCAGGCATAATAATCCGTTTACAGATGGTAAAATATGTGTTACAGGATTTGGTTTTTGCAAATTAGAGGTGACAATATTAGACCTTGGAGGTTTGCAACATGATTTGTTATTTGATGTATTCCCGCTAAGAGCGTGTAGAATTAAGCTCAAAAGCAATCATTTAAGTCATTATGAAGCTCTATCCAAAATTGAATGTTTGAGTTTGATTGAATTTGAAGTAAAGTCACAATAAAAAAAACTAGTCGATAAGATTGGGCTTCAATAGTAAATCAAAAAATGCATAAATACTACAACAGGTTTGATATTATAGTCTTAGAAATAAAAATTTCTGTATTTTTTACTCACTTTCATAGAAATATATAATTAATTACCTATGAATTTACCTAATAATATTTTAAATTGAATAGAATTGCATGCATAATTAATTACCATTTGTCCCTGTAAGATTTATTTTATTAAGGCAAGAAAAGGCTTAATTATTATTATTGTTTATTATAATATAATGAACATAAAATCTTAAGACAACAAAAGATACGGGGATGTTTAGAGCTGGGTCAAAGTATTTTATTTTTCCTTATAAATGTGAAAATGACGTGAATTTTCAGAAAATTATGTTTAAGGAAATTACAAACACATAAACAGCAAGGCTTTTAAGCAATTTCGTATTTGAATATCAAACGTAAAAATCAAAGCCAAATAAAAGATAAAAGACCGCAGAATAAAAACACGGAAACGCGAAAAATGATGAAAGTGGTGTCGAAATAACGCTTTATAGAATCTCCAAAGATTTTTATTTGACAAGATGAGTCGCCAGGATGTCAAAAATGGGCACCTAAAATTACTGTCCTTTAATTTTAATTCGCTTTTATTTGAGCAGAAACTGTTGTCATTTTAATAACACTTTTTAGTGATACATAACTGAGTGGCGCAATGGTTGAGACACGGGTGCGCTGCGCGCCTAGGACCGAGGGTTTGATTCACAGCGGAGCAGAGATTTGAAATGAGAATTCTATTGTTTCTGGTCTGGGTGAGTTGTGTTCTTGTTTAGTGCGCGTGTTCATAGCACCCACAGCATAGGGAATCCTAGTGTAAATCCTAGGGCTATGAGTGTCAAGCGTTATAAAGTCTACGAACATATTTTACCCAAGTGTAATTTTTTTCTAAGGTGTGTCTAAAACGCTTGAGTCTCTTTTTTTAAAGACGCTCAAACGTTCCGCCCACTTTTATTTTTCCCCTTATATTTATTTATTTTATATTGTGCTAATTTTCTTTTAAAAAAATATTCTAATTCGAAAAACATACATTGTTTGCATTTGCTTAATTACTACTTATAAAACTAATACGCCATTTATTTGTTTCCGCTGTATAGTATCAGTTTCTGGCTGTAGAAGTCAGAGAATCTCAATTACGACGTTTGTTTTGCTTTCATGTACGAATAATATACTATTACGAGGAAGTAAAGCTCATAAATGTAGCTATTGATATATTGTGCGGTTTATGCGGTAATATTACTTGCTTTTTATTATAAGTTATGGTTACAGGCCCCGCGGCTTAGCAAACAATAGGACAAATTATTATAAGTACAAAAACGAGTAGGTACTAGGTTTAAATTATTGAAATCTGTGAACTAATAAATGAATGTGACTGTAAATGCATCATAATAATAAATTGTTTGTGATATAATATTAATTCAAGGAAATAATGCAATATTTAAAAGACATTTAACATCATCGGACACAAACAAAAGCTTTGGTATATTTCTATAACTTTTGTTTATATAATAAATATTTTATTATGTTATTTATATAAATTACAATGGGGTTATATCATAAATAAAATGTTTCTTATATAGGATACAAATCTAATCAAACATTGTAAATATTTATGAGTTAGTTTTATTTGAGGCAAAGTCTGCTTAAAGTATAATTAATTTTATATCCGGATCAATCCGGCTCGAAGGACCGGAAATATTTATTTATGTTTCGGCGCATAAATATATTTAGTAAGGCTGAGTAAATTATTATTGATTGGGAACTTAAAGGGAAATCAAGAATTTAATCTGTTTATTTGACCAAGACTTTGTCCATATAATTATATGTTATTATTATTAGATGTATTAAAATTAGATTTAACGTGAAGTAGCATGTTCCTTAGGACTTGTGTTTCGATTGGGAATGCGTGGTTGCTGGAGATACGACCTAAAACGAGAGAAATCCTATTCGAGCATGGCATGGTGTTTGGTTGTGCATAGGTTCCAGTGACCACTTAATCAAGTTACGTGCTCACTTACTACTTATTTGTCTGTCTGTCTATAATTATAATAATATTTGTAACTCATAAATGTCCCACTGCAGAGTCGGGTCTCTTCTCATAATGAGAAGGATATTTGCCATAGCCCGATTTTTAGCCACTGGGCCATCACCGCTTTTACTATCTACTACTTATTAACTATAGAAAAATTGTTTCAATCAGAATAAATAAGCTGTGTCTGGAAGCTGAACCCAAATGAACGCTTTGAAACTATTGCGTCATCCAGATGACTGCACATTGCACTTACGAGTTGCAATAAAGGGAAAATGCATTTTTCTATAAGTGTTCTTCAGATCAAATATTTAGGAGTAAAGGTGAAGTAGAAATTTTTATTTTTAAAACGACTTTGTTTAAATTCACGCTTAGAATTAGTTAGTTAGGTACTACAATCTTTGTTCATAAAATTCTTATTGAAACATTTATGTTACATTTGCTTTGCTGCCTTTTTCTTACTTCTTTATACTATACTTCGTACTAAATTAAATCTAAATTAATATTATTTAACAAAGCAGACATAGCAGAAGCAATAGCTTACGCATCGGCCTTCTGTATTACAGTAATTTTGAGATAGTGACTTTTTTAAAGTTTCGCGATGTATATTGAGATTTGTTAAAAAGTTGGTAGACAGTGATCACAAAGCACTACAATAGTTCACTATCTATAGAAAAAAGTAGTCGGTAGTTACCAGTCCTAGACATTTTCATATAAATTCTTTCCTAACATAATTTAAGAAAAACTTTCCTTTTAATGAAAAAATGTAAAGTGCTTTCTTCCTAATCTTCAGTTTACCTTTACTTCGAAACACCAACACGTAAGACCTCTTAAAAGCGACGATATACTCGTGGAGGCACGCTGTCTTCCAAACTATATTAGCGCTTCGACTCGCTACGGGTCGTTGAGCTGCTCTGATGAAGGATTTGCTTCTTGAGAGCTTTTGTTAAATTTATTTTTCTTGGAAAATTCACTTTTAAAATAAATAGAAAGCCTTTCAATGGATATAGACAGACTGCGGGAAACTGTAGCGTTTTATGGCCCAACATTGAGCACGGGTTCCCCACAACGGGGAGGCCTGGAGTACACCGGAGTATGTGCAGCAGCGTGGTGGAAACATGCTGCTGCTGCTAATGCGGATTGGTAGAGAAACGGGCCAGCGGCCAAACCGTGTCGGATGTGTTTAAGCCGCCCATAGGGCCTCTGAAAAGGTTTAACGACTGCTATCGTATTCATATCATAACAACCGGGACCGACGCGACGGCTTAACGTACCCTCACAACCGCGCGTTTTATTTCGTCACTAGTGGTCACTCATCCAGGTACTGACCGCGCCCGACGCTGCTTAACTTTTTAGATCGCTTACGATCTACTCAACTAGCGGGGCTATACACGCTTCACCGTTTCATGCGAGGAACGAAAAGTAAAGGAAGCAGTTATGTTTTGAATCAGACACAGCGTTAAATTTAATTGACGTCGCATTATTCAGGGTTGACGCCGGCAACTATTTTCGAAATCGCGGCCCCTCGCTGATTTTGTATTCCCTTCCAATTTGCAAAACTTGACTAAATATACTTTGGACATAAATGAGGGACTATGTACTTTGTTCCAGGTGGTCGTTGTGTCCTCGAGCGCACCGTTGCTAAAAGAGCCCTGAATTATTCATCGGCATATTTAGCCGCGTCCCAAACGCCGACCGTGCGTGATACTACACATTACACGGAATATAATGCCGAAAATATTATCTTCAAAACTTTTACTGACATTTAGTGTTTGTGGCGAAGAACTTGGTGCTAGTCCGCTAACAGAAATGATACAAAATTGTTAAGAGTACAATGAAACTTGTAATACGAAGGGCTAAGATGTGATAATAAGTGTAATTAGAAGTTTATTGGGCTTTATCTATCGAATTTTTAAAGTTTGTATAAGGAAATATCCTGAATCAATGCGAAAGATATCAGAATAATTCTTAAATTATTTGCTTGAACTAACATCAAAACTGTAGTAAAATTTCCCCGTAAATCATGATTCGTTATCAGAGAGCTGTAAAGTTGGACCTGTCGAATAAAATATGGAAAGTTAATAACTCTCACAAAAGAGCAAATGAACTCAAATACTGTGAAGAGAGAAAAATAGTTTGAAGATTTTATTTAAAAGTTTGAAGTAACAATCAGTGTGAAAGTGGGTGTGTATAATAAAACTTTAGCAATGGATTCAAAGAAACTTGCCAAATTAGATTAATTTAGGAGGTTTAGGAGTGTATAGTAAAGTAAAAATAAATTAGCGAAATGCCTTGGAGCTCAGGAGGGAGAATAATGAAGTGTGCACTGAGGCATGCGATCGTTGCCGTGTTGACTGGCGTCTTGGTCGCCGGCTCTGGGGAATGGAGTGAAGATGCCGAAGACTTAGGTAAGTCTTATTCTAATAAGCTCTATTTGTGTTACGTTTATTTTGAGTTCAATTTTTTAGTTACTCTTAGTATTTATGTATACAATATTTATTATTGGATGTAGAGTAGAGTAGAGTACCTATGCAGTATAATTAACACGAACTGTTACGTTATCTTTAGTAACTTTCAGAAATAAAAAGATGATTTACGATTTATAGTGAAAGAAATTATTTTGTCGTAATAAGTAATTCTGAACTCTTAAAATATTAAGCGCATATATCAAGCAGGTGGGTTGGTCTCAGTGTTTCTACACTTTTATCGAGTTCTATCGCAGCTAAGTCTTGGAAAGTTCCAGCTATCCGCATCAAACTTTGCGGTGTACATTAAGCCGCAGAAGATTGATTAGAGTACCAAATGCAGCCAAACGGTACATGTGTGAGGTGAGGACTCATCAGTCTCGTACCTGCAAGAAAATAATTATATTTGGGTGTAATACAAACTAGGTTCTTCTTGCAATCACGTTTATTTGATGGGCAGTGTACATTGAAAGTATCTATAGTACGTAGAAGTAGCAGAAAAAGTAATATTAGAAGAATCGATAAGTAAGGAGGCCTTGATATAAATAACTCACATGTTTAGAAAAATTCAAAATGGTCACTGTGGTATAGGAATCGTCACAAGTCGTGAGCACAGATCATAAGTGATTATGGTCCACTATCCGCCAATGTACAGCAGTCAAAGAAACCGCCCTAGACCAATAGACAACGTATCGTACATTGACCATACACTCCAATCCTGACAATCCAATCGCGTGAACCAGCAGCACAGTCAACCTTATCACAATAACAGCTGTGTCACGTCATCCGTCGCAAAAAGTACAGATAGCAAAAATTTTTAATAAAAAGTAAATAAGCTAGGGTTATGGGTTTATTTGTAATAGCGAGACGGCTGTTTATGACCATAGGTATATTTTTAAGAAATTTCGGCACCATAAAAATTAGTTTTGTATGCTGCTTATAAAAAACAATGATGACACCCATAAGTACATAATAATTATATTGTTGATGTGTAAATATGAAAAAAATTCTTAATTAATTAATTAGAGTCCTCTTTCTCTTTTATAAAATAATTGTCCACTTTAATTATTATTTCACGAGCACGACTGTTAATTAATTTCTTACTCATTTTAACGGGTAACAGGTAACAAAACTAAACAACAGTAAACAGGATAACAAAAACAAAAAGCTATAGGTAACAAGTACTCGATGCGCGTAAGCACGTAAGCCAATCGCAATATCAACTTGCGGGGCTTATGCATAGTCTTGATTTTGCATCGGGTCCGGTGGGGCGCCGATTTAGACGTTTCATGTCAAAGCCAACGGCACCGACACAGCCACACCCGACTTTTTTCCAACATTCTTAGCCTTCTCCAAGAGACTTGAAGAATGTCATAAACATAAATTTTCAGTCCTACTTTTTTAAGGAATTAATTTAAGAACTAATAACGACCTAACAATTGATGTCTCACAATTCTTTCTCCTAAACTTTAATAATTTTAAACAATTTTTTTTATTCTATGCAAACTTCTTTGTATTCCATAACTTACTCGTAAGAGTCACTGTCGAAACTGCTCTATCATTAAAATTGTTTGAATGTTAGGAATTGCGAAGAGCAAGTTTTGCGCACAGGGAACAACACAAAGCTGAACAATTTACATTTTTATTTCGGAAGCTACTATCGGTTTCAAACTACAAAACTTTGCATTGCCTCCATTTTAAAACAGAGCAATCTTTGATCGGCTTGCTAGCGATTTTCATAGGGTAAGTTTCCACTGATGGTTGCGGCCGATATTGTTCGTCCCTAACTCTGGATTTGTGGTGTTTAGTGAGAACCGACGTTTTTTCAACAAATATGTATAGCAGTATTCGCCATTTTAAAAGAGAATATTTTTATTTTGGCACATATTTCACTTTAACATCGAGATTTTTTATTTTAGTTTTATCAAGAATTTAAATTTTCACAAACAGACTAAGGGAATATTGAATAAAGGTTTTATACATAGGTTATGTTTTCTTATCCGTATTTATATTATATCGAATTCCCTGTGGGTCGATAGAGATAATACGTTATAATAAACACACAAAGCGGTGATAGCCCAGTGGCTTAGAATTGGACCTCGAATCGAGGGGTCCGGGTTCGAATCCCAGTGGCACGCACCAATGACTTTGTAAAAAAGTTATGTGCGAATTATAAAATTAAATATCACCTGCTGTTACGGGGAAGGAAAACATAGTGAGGAAACCTGCATGCCTGAGAGTTCACAAAAAAATGTTCTCAAAGGCATGTGAAGTCCACTAACCCGCAGTAGGCCAGCGTGGTGGACTAAGGCCTCCCTCTCATTGTGAGAGGAGACCCGACCCTGTAGTGGGTCATTAATGGGTTACTGACAAAAAACACACAGCATTCTTTATGCCTAGAAGATGTAACAAAACTTTTCGAACTAACTTGGTAGCGTATCTAAATAAACTTTTAGCGTATGTAAGTCGACATTTGTGTGTGTGTGAGTGAATGTAGCCACAAACTCTCAAGTTTATGGCTCGTGTGAAGACACAAGCTCTTAAGTCAGTAGAGAACTGATCCTTTTGGGATCAGCGTAAAGAAGGCAAGTAAAGTCCACCAGCTATATAAAAACGCAACAAAAATCCTGTAGAAAAACATCAGGCTTATTTTATTTCCTTAATTGTAAGTCCTTGAACCGCCGCTCTTTTAACCCGTCGTGGAACATCTTGATCTTCTTGTCTTACGTTTCATCTAAGAAGGCGTAGTTGGCAGAGATATTTAATTTGAGGCGAATCATCCAGTGTAAGTGTGTATAGATTGCAGTAGCTGTAGCTACTTAACATCAGGTGGCCAGCATAGTCCGCATAGTCGCAATAGTTGCGAATGATCTATCAAACCGTCTTCACGAATCACATTTGTTACACCTAGCCACGTAGACAATCCCTAAGAGTCTGCGAAGTCTACTGACAGGAGACCGGTTGGCGATACGCCAATCTCTTTGTCTTGTCAAGGCCGTTCTAGTACCATCCATGTAGATACTTCTATTATTGGAAGAATTTACCTTCCCAATTTATTTCGTTCATTTCATTGACGGAATAGTCGTAGTATTCTAGAGTTTTACTAATTTCAAACTTTAAAATTTTAAATAGCAACATTAGTACAGGATAAGATTGCAGTCTTATCCTGTACACACTATTCTGGAGTTTAGCAATGTCTTGCAGAGTTCTTCATTATGTAAAATTGTCTAAAGTATTCGAAAATGTTTCTGAAGGCCAGCGCGGGGGACTAAGGTCTAAATTATTTCTCATTGTCCCATGCCATAGTCCCACGGAAACACCCCTTAAGAAAGATCATTCACCATACAAATACTATTATTTTAAAAGAGCATACATTGGCAATAATAGTATAATTTTACTACCAAATATTATTTCTAGTTATTTAAAGAGAATGAAAGATTTATAAAAATGCAGCGTTCGTATATAATGCATCGAGTAGGAATTCGTGCGGAAAGTTTTCCCAATTTCCAAAAACTCTTGCGGTAAAACATTTTGGATCGCTGGATGAATAGCAAATAATATTAAATTTCTACGTTTTCAATGGTAAATGTAGTCGGTTAATAAAATACTTTCTCGACCAGTTAAAATTAGTTCATTTATTTATTATAATTACACCGCTTAAACTGATGAATGTTTTGCTGCAAAATGTATTTGTTCGTCGGCATAAATGGAATGACACATTTAATATTTAAATTATAAGTAGAACTTATTCACACTTAAACATAGCAATTATATTAAAGGCTTCTATTTCTGGAAGTTAAACTCGAATTTCTGTTTACTATGAATGAATGTAGCGGTCGTCCTATTTCGTGGCGCTAGTCGCCGCATGGAGGTTGGGTTTAAGTGTTCAGATCTCGAGGACTTCCTCTTTATCCGAGCATTTCTCACTGCTGGTGCGTCACCCCGCTTTATAGGCGGGGCGTCCAGTATGCGGTCACTATTAACTAGTATACATATTGTTATTCACTTTGACGTAGAATGCGGGTACTACTCATGAGAACCAAAATGATCGCCTCAAATCAAGCATTCCTGGGAATAACACCTCCCAAACAAAAATACAAGATATAAAGAGCATGGTGCTTCAAGGCGTGAATTCTGCATTCTTAATGTCTCGACAGAGGGTGGGTACGTCGGGCGAACTGCTATGGCTATATCGCTTAGCGGATATAGCTCCGACCACGTCATGTTCGAATTTTGTTTACATGCCAGTCATGTAAAAAACGTCGATAACGTGATTTAGGATACACGTGGCGTTAACTATTGATAAGTGATTGAGTCGCCACTTAATAAAAGCTACACCGTAATAAACACTAATAGGGAAATACATGATTATGAATAATTAAGTAAAATGGACATGTCAGGCTTAGTAGATATATGAAAATAAATCCCGACAGTATGTACTCGTATACCTTGCCTAATTAATTACACAGCTTGTTTTAGGTGTGGTTAAAATAACATAGGTGTGGAAGCGAGGAACGAAGGAAGGAAATGAGATACCCTCGCTATGGGGGCTGCGGGGTAAGTTAATATTAATGCTTCGATGCGGTATGATTTTGTTAAAAATATTAGAGAAAACGTTGACTGCCACGTTGATGTTTCATAATGGTCTCATACTAAAGCTCCAAAAATCAGGTGACATGGAACTAATAGCATTTTAAGATCCGGCAGACAAATAATAAAATTAACAGCTTTACAGGAATTGTTCGTTATATTAGAACCAAATCTATTTTAGGTTTTCTGTCTTACTTAAGTGCTTTATAATACACTTTACCTGCACAAAGAAAATAACAGCGCCAAGGGAGTATGAACAAAAAGACGCTACATTTTACCATTCTAGTGCTATCATCATACTATCTAGAGCTCGAAAATGGCTAAAATAACAGATGCAAAATATACCACAAAAGCCAAAAACATTCGCGAAGAGCTATTCGCCTCAAACGTATGCTCCGCGTTTAAAAGTTCTCAGCTAGCAAAAGACGAACGTAAGGATATCAAGCTGCCAGACTCAGATTTCCATAACCGTTTCACCGGTTATACTGTGCCGAGGATAGGGTTGTCACCTTTACGTTATGTATACTATTGTGTAACACAATAACGTCATAGGCCTCGAATATAGGGTGCAATTAATTTTCCAGACCTTATACATATATTAGTTATTTTAGTTGGGAACCGAAAATAAAATTTAACTAAATTAAAAACTGTTGTGATGACTTAATAATTGTCAAAATAACACTTCTCATTTGAACATCCATGTCCTCCTTGTCTTCACGTTTCAGCCATATGCCGATCACGGTCTCCAAACTCTATCTAACATAAGATATTGTTGCTTGTTTATTCGCCAGCACTATAGAGATCGTATTACAAATTTAGTGAGCTGACAGTCTTTTATTTTTAAGTAAATTGTAAACAGATACTTTATAGTGATAGATAACCTCTACCATCATATTTTTCCCAAGTCACTCTGTGGTCAAATAAAGGTCTTTGCTTCACCTTTATTTCGGTAAATTGGCAACCCTGCCACTGGCGAAGTGCCAAACAATTACTTTGTCTCGTCAAGCATTTCTTCGACTGATGTGGCCGGAACATCTTGTACCTAGTACGTATCTTTATTGTATTTTAATTACATAAAACACGTCTGAAGCTCTACTTTCTTGGGTTTTAAATGTGCATCAACTACGGAATCAAGGAACAGTGAAGTAGGTAAGGATGAGATATCAGTAAGGATATTGTTCACACAAAATCGTGCAAAACAATAAATCTCATGAATATAATTCTCAAGTCATAAAAATCCTGTTTTTTGATATAATTGATGAGGTGAGGAAACCTGCATACCTGAGACTTTTAAATAATGTTCTTGAGGCCAGCGTGGTGATTAAAACCTACATCCTTCTCACTGTGAGCAGAGATCTGTCCCTGCGATGGGTATTTAATGGGTTGAATGAAAATGAAAATGATTATGAAAATCATTTATTTTCACGATATACGAGTAGGTTAGCTTTTGTTTCAACAGGACATTTTGATCAATCCAATTTCACCTTTTCAGGTGTACAAATTGAGAACACCTTTTCAGCTACATATTATATACCTAATATGTAAAATTATATTAGATAACGGAATTCAACAAAAATGTTCAATAGAGTTCACTGTCTTTAAATTTAATTGCTTTAATTGCTTTAAATTCACCCAAAAATCATTATATTATGATAAGGCACTTGCCCCGATGAGTACAAATAAAAGTTGAGGCTACAATTTATTAGACTAGACCAGGATTTGTCTAATAAATTTCAGCCTCAAATTACTTATTTACCTACGTCTACGGACCTGAAAGGTTTTCGAAAGTGTTACTTACCAAATGTTATGCTTCTGAACACTTTTAGCCTAGTTTCTTGCAAATAGCTTTCACCCACTACCCTCGATAGTACACTAATCGACACGTCGTGGTAATGACGTCGAATTATCTTGTTCCAGTGATTTTAATATGTTTGAACAGTCAGCTTTCGAGTCTTCTAGTAAGTTACTTGATCACATAAAATAATCTTTTCTTCTTTAATAAAAATACTTACTTTTCCGTGGCAGAATATTTGCAGTTTACACTAATTGGTTAACATCTTCAAAATCCGTCATAAAGCAGGAGCTTGTGTTTCGGATGAAGTGTCAAGTACACTGCTTTATACGCAGTACTGAAGCATACCGAAGCCACTTTATATTATTATGTCCACCTTTGTCCTCTTACAAGATACCTATATTGGACCAAAATAGGTTCTTTTTCCCTACTAAAAGTAACCTTGTACTTGTTCGCTCTTGCAATACGACACAACTGACCGACCAACCAACGCGACAAAATTGAAACAGATTTGTGTATGGAGCTGTCCTAATACGACAAATGTACGCAATGACATTGTCGTAGAACAAATTGATGCGAGGGACCGATTTTGTCGTCGCAACTAGGACAAGAGGTTAGGCGTATATAGAATGAAATTACCAGGTAACATCGTCGCACACGCGATGTTACTCGTTTACTATATAAAAATTAAACCATTGTACAAATTAAGTTATTTATTTAAACTGTGTATTATAATATGAAACCCTTTCAGAATCGGAGAGTCCATTCATCAAAACGTTAGTGTAATTACAGAAAATTAATCAAAACAAAAATGTTAATACTTCGATTATTCACAGTACACTAATTACGAATAATCGCTTGTCGTAACCACACCATATTCAATTATGATATTAATTCGAAAACAGTTTAAATTTCTGGTAATTATTCAGCGTTTAACGTATTGTAGTTTACTCGCGCTATGTAAAAACTGGGTCATATTGAGTTGCATCGCCCGTGCGAGCTACGTATGTAATTACGTCGGGGCAAATATGTAATTAATTTACGGGTTAAACCCGGGCGTTTTCGCCAAACAAATATTATGTGGTGGCAACCTCGACCGTCCGAATTCAGTGCTGCCAACTTTATACATTCGCCGCGAAAAGTTGCAATACGCGTACATCCGTCCGAAATAATTATTTGGGGTTACGGCCTCGATGTTGGGAACATTAATTTTTAGTTCCGCACTCTCGTATGTAATTGTAATATATGGGGGTATTTAAGAAGGACGCATGTTTTGTGTATAACGCTGCTGTTAGGACTATTAAACTGTGTCAATAAATTCAGATGTCTAGAACTCTGCCGTAGTTTTATTTTAGTGTATACGTCTTTTAAAGTCCACGGTTGGACATAAGTTTGGGCACGACACGCCAACCCTGCCCTGGAAAGAGAAACACTACAGAAAAAAGGGAAAAATTCGCAACAAATTTTATCTCAAAAATAGGCCCAAACTACTTCAGGAGGAAATGTTGAACAAGCGAGGTATAATTTTATGTTTTTGTATATTTCAGTGTTTCAAAGTATTTTTAACTACTGCGAATTCTGTATCTAGCGATAAATAATCCTGAATCCACCTGACATTCCGTGCATGGTCGAAAATGCGATAAAATTGTAAAGGTCAGGTTTTTTAAATGATTCAGGTCCAATATTTAAAAACGATTCGAAAAGAGGAAAGAATTTTAAAAATTCCGAAACCGATTTTCTTACGGATCCCTATTTTTTTTGAAAATAAAATATAACCTTCCTCTATAAATGGACTATCCAACATTGAAAGATTTTTTGAAATAGATCCAGTAGTTTCTGAGATTAGCGCGTTCAAACAAACAAGGTAGGTACATATAAAATTAAAAATATCGATTGAATCCAATTTAAAATTGAAACTGTCAAGTCGATTAAAAATACTAAAAATGTATTTAAATCAAATCCAGTAATACGTATAAAATAGAATATGCATAAAATAACAAACACGGGTTGTCATACCACAGTAACAATTAAATATATAATATAACTTTTTTAATGATTTTTATGCAAATACAGGTTTATCATTTTTCAATCCCTGTGACCGTAACTTAGAATATAAAAATCCATTGCCAGTAACCCATTAACGACACACTACAGGGTCGGGACTCCTTCTCGCAATGAGAGGGATGTAGGCCTTAGTCCACCACGCTGGCCTACTGCGGGTTGGTGAACTTCACACACCTTTTGAGAACCTTTTTTTAGTGAACTCTCAGGCATGCAGGTTTCCTCACGATGTTTTCCTTCACCGTATCAGCAGGTGATATTTTACAGTCATTGGTTCGTGCCACTGAGATTCGAACCCGGACCCCTAGATTCGAGGTCGAATTCTAAGCCATTGGGCTATCACCGCAAACAATCTATTAAATATCAAAAATCCATTATTCACCAAAAATTCTACATCTCTTTATTTTTACCTAAAATAAATGTTATCTTCCTAAAACGTCGGGCTGTTTGAAGTAAGGAGCCGTCAATTAAGGTTATTCAGAGGCGTTTCTCCCGATCCAAGAAACTTTGGGACGTGACCTCGGACTAACAGGCTCAAGGAGGGATCAAGCGACACGTTATTAAAAAACTTCAGAGCATCAGGTGACAAGGAAACGATACAAGTACACTTAGATCCCTTCTTCCGGAATGAGATATCACTTTGACAATCGCCTGTCCATTTGTACGCTTTTGGAAAGATAAAATGCCTTTTGTTAGCTGAAAGACATCTTTTGTATGCTTTGTAGAACGTCCTTGAAACTGTTGTCAATCGTCACGATAAAACTTTTCCTTGGCGAAGACAAAAGTACTGCGCAATTTAGGTTGGTCGAATCTTTTCAGAAGTGTCTGCTGTATGACGTAATAGACTAATGTCAACTAGGTATGTGAAATGAAAAGAAAATAACTTACTAGGGAGACAAAAATGTTGTCCTCTGATACGTTTTTATCTGGTCGTTTCATAAAAAATTACGCCCTAAATATAGTTTCAACAGTAGGCCATAAATTTTTCCCAGACACTCAGCCTTTTCAACAAGTTTTAAAAATTAACGTCATGTAAGTTTAACATCTATAGAAAAAGCCCTCAAACTAGATGCGATGAAAGTTTGCAGGCAGGTTTTAATTAAATTTTATACAGATTCATTATTTTAAAAACTAGTTTTCCAGAGCGAACCATTTCCATGAAAATTTGCTGAGAAAATAATTAAAAAGAATGTTATTGACCCGTTAGTAAGCCATGTACGTAGGCTTGGGCTGCGTTTACAGAATGAATTATAATTTGGGTTAATAATTGATGTCCTCGAACGGCGACGACGATTAGGCAAATCTAGGCCGGCCTCAGATTTATATGACTGACAACCTTAGGAAGACAGTGGGAAACCAATAGATTCTGAAGGTCTAAGACTGGGCGAAGCGGTTGAAGCATACCTTCGAATTTAAATGGAGTTAGACATAACGCGATTTTGAGAAGACGAAGACAAGCCTCCCATAATATTACGACTTAGAGAAATTATAAAATTTTGGTAATAATAATATTACGAGTTGCAGTTGATAATAATTGATAGGTAGATATGCACTTTATCTTAGGTGTCGCCAACACTATTCTACGAGTATATTTTCAAGACTACACGATGTTCAACAAGACCTAATCAAAGTAGGACAAGAGAATTCTCAGAATGATATTCTTGAGTTTCGAATAATTGGAAAGTTGACTTGAATGAAATCTGTTAATAAATTTCAAGTTCAAATTATAATTTGTTTCATTCTGAGACGGTTGGATTGGAATTTTAATTGAAAAAAACTAGCTTTGAAAACAGATTAGAATAAAATGACATTTATACATAATATTATATAGAGGTAGCTAAGTTCAGGACGCAGGAAGAGGGTTTATGGAATAAGTAGTTACAAGTGTTTGTTCTATAGATTCATATTTGTTAAGAAAGTTGCAATCAGCTGTATGCTCAGCAGAAAACAGTCATGGTTAAGTTGGGGATCAGATAAGCGTGCAGGAGAATATAAATTTGTTTATATTGTGTCTAAATTCTGAATGGTTTTGATAAAGGGATGATCTGCCTAAGTTTATTGTTAATCTTGGCAGCAGATAATAATTTGTTCATTTGTGTTTTAAAGACGCCTAGTTCATTAGACTCCCACTACCATGGGTGTAGTTGGCAGAAAATGCTTTAAACATTGAACGAGCGAGCGTCAGATACAATGTTCTTGTAGGGTAAGTAAATATTAAATCATTAACATCATCAACGGTATCTGTAGATTATAATTATTGGTTTTGGAAAATAAACTTGTGTAGCGGAACATGTTCTTCTTATAAGCTTGGGAATCCACGTCGTATCTTAATGGCACTAAATGCGTCCAGGCTTCGGAGCCGAGGGGTGACATATGGCGCGGTTGCGGCCGGTCGCTTGGTTTTGTTACTTGATGCCCAGGGCTGCCAATTTGACGGAGTGTTCCCAATCCAACCGAATACATACCTACGTTTTGAGTATTGAATTAAAGAAATCCAGAGAAGTAGAATATCGCTCACGATTACGCGATTAAACGTCACTATTATCTTCTATCACGAAGAAGCATAATTTTGGCAAATAAAACTACTTATTCTGCTTAGATATTATATATCTACGTAGATACTGTTCTCTTTGTAAGGTTTTTCGAAGAATCCACGTCGTATCTTAATGGTAGTAAATGTGTCCAAGCTTCGGAGGCGACGGGTGACACATGGAGCGGTTGCGGCCGGTCGCTTGGTTTTGTTACATGATGCCCAGTGCTGCCAATTTGACGGAAAGTAATTGTCGGCGCAACCCAGTCGTAAAACAAGCAACACATCCCAACAAACTATCAATTGTATCATTATTAAATGATAATAGAAAAAAGTTAAAATATATTAATATTACAAATCTTTTTTAGGCTAAGAAGTAGGAAAATTGACGTAAATTGACAAAACTTTTGATTTTTGTGTTATGGCTGTGTTCAATTAAAATAAAGATAAAGCACCAAGTAAATAGTCTATCAACACTAATTCAGTAATTTGGTTCTACCCGCATTCACAACAGCTGGCTGGTCGGAGATAGCACATGTTTATTGAGCATACAATATCTGAATATGTATTAAGCACGCAATTTGATTTAGAGATACAGATTTGCATATCGAATATGACGTATTATTTATATAACTGTACGATTGATTGGGAGATTAGCGATTCAGTACTACTATACTGTTTACGAATAAATGTAGGTGTCGGTTTAAAGCAGATAAAAGTGTAGATTGGAAAAAATAAAACCAACATTAACTCGAAAACCATTGACAGTTAGGCAAAGGGAGATACACCGCCAGGCTCCGATTACTTTATCTCAAAGTTTTTATAATAGTTATACACTAGCAATGTAGAAAGCTTCGATAGCGTGATTCAAGATACCCGTGGCGCCATCTTTTGACGAGTGGTAGAAGTCGACACAGTAACAATAAATCAGATTCTGTTCAAACTTTTATAGGTTTTATTCTAATAAGGCACTAAATTCTGACTTTACCTGAATTGAATAAGAAACCAAGTAACCATATTCAGGGAATTCTTATTATAATCCTGAGGGTAGAATAAACCAACTTCGCATACAATGGCCAATACAGTTTTATCTCTTGAAGTCTCAATAAATTCTTCCCTGGTACCTACGCTTTATCGTTTCGTGTTTTCATTCGTATTTTCCAGGAAAGGGCTGTTTTGGAGGAATCGTTCGATTTAGCCATTTCTTTATTATTATGCTTACATTAAACTCTCCGTGAATATTTAAAGGCGCCTTGTGCGCTGTTGATCTTCTTTTGTAGAAAAATGCTGTAGTGATCAGTGTTTTCAAAGTTGTAATAACATTTTGATATTCCTGCTTGCCTGTGGACTAAGTCCACCTAGCTGGCCTTATATAGATTGGTGAATTTCTCACACTTTTGAAAACATTATGGAAAAAACAGAGTCATGTAGGTTAACCTCAACATGTTTACCATCACCGTTACAGCATTGATATTAAATTTTATAAAGCGCACAAAAGTGCGTGGGATTCAAAAACAGAGTAAGAGGCCGGATTCATAGCCATTACGCCTATTACCTTCATTCCCAATTTCTGCTGAATTTGTCCTTATTCACTGGATCTTTAAATATCACTCATTGTCTTTTAAGATGATTTTGTTACCATTAGATTCACTCTTATTTCCTATCAAATCAAAATCTTTGCTCCACAACAATACCTAACTTAGGATTCGTCAAACAAAATTCAAGCTATGTCTTATTAAATCCGAACATTTGATATGAATTTCCAAGTAGTAAAGCCAGTAATGAATGCGCAATGAGGACTAATGATCGAAACTTGGAGTTTCAAGTTGCACGTGTGCAATCATAGAGATTTCATTTTCATTTAATATAATATTAATCTTGATTTAAACCTTTAGATGAGATTCTTAGCCTTCGGTTATGTTAGTTATTCATATTATGAATGGAGCAGCGTGGAGTATGCTCTGGGCCTCCCTCTGTTGTGGGGGGTGGGAGACCTCCCCATGCCCAACAGTGGGAAATAAAGGGTTGCAGCCATTATGCATGTCGTTAAACTTCGTCGGATGTCTTAAAGTATTTGAAAGTGGTGGTGGGTGGTCATTTGCACCTATATGCATATTATTATGTGCTGTGTGATGGATTAGAGAAGGTTAGAATAGACCTAAAATAAGTGTTAATTTTATGATCATTCAAATAAAAAAAGGATTTTGTTACTATTTAAGGTACTTAATGGGAGCTGTTTTTCTCTTTATATCACTATGTATGAACACGGATTTCTAGGAATAGAAGATAATGACTGTTCTTTACTGAATTCCTATTCATGTTTAGCTAAAAGATTATAGGCTTAAGGCTTTTGATTTCTGAACTGGTGTTTGTTTTAGGTCTAGACAAAAAACAGGAATCATGTCAAAAAATTTCGATTAAACTTATAACGTCAATATAATTTTTAATTTTTAGCATAGAGTTAACCTGCCAAAAATCATCCGAACCGAATAATGTAGCATTCCTCATCCGCACTGAATCGAATAATAAAACAATGTTTGATTTCCTGTTCGCTATTTGAACTACATTTAAACATCCATTAATTAATTAATTCAAATCAAACATAATTATGAACAGGCGGGTACTTACTATTATTTCTGATCGCATAATTAAAATAGCAGAAATAATTAGGTAACTATTTTTAGTATAACTGCCCATTTGTAAATTGAAATCAATTGGCAATAAAGTACTTAGGACTATTATTATTATTATTGTATTTTTAGGTTATAATTAAGGTTTAATAGGATTATCAACAATACTTTCCATTATCACACAGCGCTATCTACGAGTAGCTCATTTTCCAATTTCTTCTATATAGAAAAAACAGGAGGTAACCATGATAACATTAACTTACGCTTAATATGGAAAGAGAAAAAAGAAAGTTTAAATTTTTGCCCAGTTTTTGATTATTATTAATCATTCTTTGTTCTTTTTATTTTTATAAAAATAGAACAAAAGCAGTATATTTTGCATCATACGATGGTCGCCACCGCTTTACAAGCGTCACTGCTTTTGGGTACTTAGTATCTACTAAGTTACCTAAATGATTTAGGTACTCTTTTGAAATATACATTTTGTAGAAAAATATGAATAAACAAAACTTTGCCCATGTGCTAGGTACATTTGGTAAGCTAGGTAAGCTATTCTATCATCCTTCGTTTCAATGTCCAAAATTAATATCAGTTTAATTGTAAAATTTGTTATCAATTGTTGGAAAATCTGATTATTATCTGCATAATAGTAATTATGTGGATAATTTTTGGTTAACCGCTAATGCTTTAGAATTCACACGGTTATTTTGTTTAATTAAATTTAGATACACATTCAAACACGGTGTTTGTAATGAACACTGATTTTTTTAATTAAGAGAAGAATGAGAAGGCTTTGGTCACTTAATAGGGTACATATTTGTTTTGCCGGAAACTCGGGCAACAAAAAATATATAAAAATATCTCCTTTACAGATACTCGCTGTAGATCGCCAGGGATACTCCAATTCCAATCCCCAGTCTAGGACACATTATAGTACACTTTCGCATTCTTCATCTTCACTATAGTTTATGGAAGACACTTTTTCTGTCTGTCTCCAACACAAAGGTACTAGTATGGGTCCCTTAGCCAGAAGAGTTAGTAAACAAAATGCCAACCATGGAAGGCTTCAACACTCACTGTTCAAAAAGTGAATCCCAAATTTATTTCACATCACGGTTACCGTTAGACAAAACTAAATAAATAAAATAAAATAAAAAAGCCTTTATTTGATCTTGCTACATCAGACAAAACTAAATAAAAAAAAAGATTCGTTGCAAAGTAATTCGACGATGCAGTCATCGCGGGTTTAATTTTTGAAACGGTAGGCAGGAACAATAATTATGTTCACGTGAGCGTATTTCTCGTACACTTTCACATTAATATGTGCGCCCACAAGTGATGTAGCCAAAGTAATTAAATACGTTGATCGTTGCACGAAGTTTTCGCTTCCATTGCGATGTTTCCAGTCAGAATAAGTTTACGTTCCGATTTTTGTTTTAATCACAGCCACAGTCACAGCTCTAGATTAATAACTTAAAAATTGGACTGTGTTTTTTATTGATATACCGGCAAATCGAAGAAGTTAAGCAACGTCGGCCTCGTTCTGTACGATAGGTGATCGCAAGTGACAAATTAAGTGCGCGCTTCCCTGTTTAGCCATCCGTCCCTTCGTCGTCCCGTCGTCCGTTGTTATCGATAAAATAGCAGTCGTTAAACCTTGTCGAAGGACCCATGAGCGGTTTGAAAATATCCCCATGGGTTGGCCACTAGCCTGTTTCTCCACCAATCCGCATTGGAGCAGCAGAGTTGAGGGTTCTGTCTTAATTTTCACTGTTTCTCCAATGTACTTTCAAGATTTTTTAGGTCGGAAACTTTCGCCCCCTCATCTACAATGCAGTCATTATAGTTTTAGCGGTTTAATAAAAAAATTACTATAAATTTTTTTTAAGTTAATGAAAATAGAACATAATAACAAATATTTCTCATATGGAATCTGCAACTGCTGTTCAACCTCAAACAATATGTAAATTATTTTTGCAAATGTAAATTATGGATACGTTGTCATGGTGGCAAGGCCTCCCGGTCTAGGAATAATGTGTGTGTCCATGGTACCCACAACACAGAGAAACCTAGGCATAATCCGGGGTCGATATAGCATTTAGCACAAAAATAAAACACTGAAAATACTTTCAATCTGTACCATGCCAGCAAAACGTCTTAAATATTTGATAATACTTTCTCTGTTAAAAATATGTCTTACATTTTTATTTACCTTATTCACTTTAAGAAGTCCGCCGCGAAAACATTACTGTAATGAACGTTTTTATCGGATTATACAAGGAAGCTAAATAAATAACATTAAGTCGGGACCCGGGGCGTCTCTTACGAATTTATCTCCATTGTAAACTGACTTTTACTTCTGGTGCTTTAATTCGTGAATTATAAAAAACGCATGTCCCCAAACTTGTATACCTTTCCTTCATCATTTCAAACGGGAAGTTTAGTCACTTCTTAACTTTATGTTAAGTAGTGATTAATAATGCAAATTGTTTACTAGCTTTATTTCCGACTTCGATTGTGCGAAAAATAAGTTACTTAAGTAAGGTAAGATAATAATTAATAAGCATAGAATTGTATCTTGACTTTGCCCGCGGCTTCGTCCGCGTAGATTTTAGAACTTGGTTTACGGATGGGTAAACAATATTCTATATGTTGATCTAGGTTATAAACTACTTGCATACTAAATTTCATCCAAATCATCCCAATTTTACGTGAAAGAATACACCCTAAAAATTAATAAAATTCATCTGTCCAACCATTCATCTATGCTCACAAATTTTCACATTTATAATTGTAGGATAGCTTGATTTTACGATCCATCATTATGTAATTTTTGAATGTAAATAATAACTACTATCGCATAGTAGAAGTATTATCTGCTATTAAAACTTTTGGATAGTTCTTAAATACCTGCGTGCCTTTTCATGACTGCTTACGCGTTCTGGCTTATGTATTCTCAAAGGTAGAGTCCCTCAATAACATAAATATTAATCAACTACATATCTAGTACAGTAGTACAAAAGAAAACACTAGAAATCAAACTTGAAATTTTCCGCTCAACGCTATTTTCGTTTTCATTAGTTGTATATTATAACAATATTTTTGTTCTCCACTATTATTCTTACACTGAGCCTTTGTTGTTTTTTGTCCCCATTATGAAATAGCTGGGTAACTCTTACAAAATTTGTGTTTAGTTCAGTTACATCTCTTCTAATACTCCATTCTGTGTTTTATTTATTTCACAATGCATTAATTAAACTACAGTATTGATAGGTAAGGTTAATTTTACTATGATAAATAAAAGATTTAAAATTTTATCAGAACCGAGTTTCGAAAAAAGCCATATTAGGAATTATTAGTATCACGTCAAGACAGTGAATAAACATACATAATATACTTTAAAATACGTACGTTTATAGATAATTTACACTCAGAAACAGAACAAACACTGCTCACAACATGAATATTTGTTCTGGGTGGGGATCGAGTCCACGACTTCCAGCGCAGTAGTCGCTAACCACTAAGTCATGCTCTAAGTCTAGATTTAGACTATGAACGAACTTAAGGTCAGAAATTTTACTATATGGTAATTAACCTAACTTGGTAGACAGCTCAAGTTACCTACTATAATTCACCTAAAACAATAGCTAATCAATGAACGACGGTAAAGTCGGACCCATTGGTAATGTTAGACAAATAGGCCTTGATTTTAGGTTAATAAACGTTGAATTAATTTCACTTTACCGACTTGTTCAACAGACTTTAAAACAACAGCACGTTGTTAAAAATTAATGAATTATTTTATACAAGTTTTAATGTAATTTACCAGTTTTTGTTCGCGATTTTATCTTGCGTTTATGCTGTTTATTTGAACATTCCATATTATTGTGAATATGACAGATATCAGTGTGCTATATGTATAAGTACCTACTTTCTTTTTATTAAAATTTTTAATACATAATTATGCTTTAAAATTTTTGGATAATAAGAAACTAGAAAGTTTAGAGTTACTATAGACACACTACACACTTTCGCATTAATAATCACTTTCTATGAATATGATATGGTATATTTTTTATAAATGCAAGAAAACCTAGGAAAAACGTACTCTATACGTTTTACCAAAATTCAAGCTATATTAAAATGAGGAACTGAAACTCTCACTCTCCTACGCTAACTTTATTAGGAAAATTCGGCTCCGAGAGCAAGGCAAGAATTGACTTTGATATACTATATTAGAAATATTTTACCATGTTTTTTATAATTCCACATCCAATATTTACACTGTACTTTAACATAACCTAATATCTATATACAAAAGAAGAAGATTTTATATAACTACAGAAGAAGAACCTAATATTGTTTGATGTTTATCGCTGTTCGTTCATAGTGTTATATAAGACAGAAGCTCGAACATTAATAAAGCTATTGAATCACTTTATGCGCTGAAGTCTATGTTTGAGAAGTAAATACAGAAATACGATAATCGCGTTGTTCATTATGAACGTTGTTCTACTTTCCTTTATTTCCGCAGCTTTTCGATCTTAAATTGTTTGATGGTAACATAATTACATTACACTGTAGTTAATTCGCCTGTTAACAGGTCCTACGTTCGGTTCCAAGTAGAAGTATTATTTAGTTATTCATGCATACATATAAAACTTTAAAACATAACAGAAAGAGAATTCATTTTCAAGACATTGTCCTACCATATTTCGAAGCTTCGCAATATTGATCAGGTGATTTTTATCATTCGCATGTAATTCATGTTAATTACCTACAATTTGTCAGATAACGTAACACGCTCTTCTGCTTCACTTATCTTTGAATATTTTATGAGTGTAAAACTGGATGTGTATATTGGATTATTTCTAGCCACATTTTGTGACTTCGGATTTCAATAGCCCCTAACGTTGTGAAGAGTTTCCTACCAATATTAGGACACAGAGGTAGTTGAACTGAGCAAGAAATATTGTGTACAGTTTTAACCGTAACCGTTGGGGCAGTAAAATGGTTGTAGTAGGCAAGAGAAAAGCACAACCTCACGTCACTTGCAGCTCAATGAAAACAATTAGAAACTCGTCGGTTTGACGTAGATAGCGTGCGGCGCTGTAAGTATGCAACGTTGTGAACTTACTGCCTTCTGTGTTTGCTATGGCTGATAGGTCATCTTGAGCAGTTTATACCCTTCGACTTCATGGTCTATAAACAAGAAATCGAATAGTTGTAGAAACTTCGGATGAGGGATGTAGCCATCAGAAATACCGGCATAGTTCTGATTTATTATAGTAGCAGAAACGAATCCACTTATAATCTCAGGAAGTATTTGAGGTTGGATTTGTTTGTTTATAAGCTGCAGTCAAACCGTTTACCGTACGAATACTTTGAGGATAGTGTTCATTCTCAAGGCACAGTTTTCCGGAATGATGGCATCAATGAATGACGTTTCTGAAAGTAAGTTCGTTCAAAAAGTCCCCAGATTTAACACTGAAAGGAAACAAATCAAAAAATCAAGGAAACAAATGTTGAAGAATCCTGTATACCTGAAATATATAATTTTCAAGGGCATGCAAAGTTCACCAACGCGCAATATGCCAGCGTGGTGGACTAAGACCTATCATTTTTATTGTGAGAGGAGTATTGTGATGAGAGTGATCCTTATGTCTGGGACCCATCAGGTTTTTAGATTTAAGTTTTGTATCAAAACAGAGCATCTACAAATTCATAGTCATTCCAGCATCATATTTTAAAACCTTCCGAGCGCTACTTGGACTGAATTCAAATTTGAAAAGCTTAAATTAGGCTGTAGTACCATTACACTCTTGGCTTTCAGTTAAATTTCATTAACTTTGGTGCAGATGAATTCAATGTTAAATTTGTGAAGTGTTGGTAAGTAAATTTATAATATTTATTACATATGATACCTAAGTTTTCAGTAATTGCTATAATGTATCTATAGATGACTCAAATCATCATCAGACTCGTAACTTATTATCACTTATCAACACTCAGCAAAGCTACACATTTTATATAAAAAACATATTTGGACTTGTTACGTGACGTAATGAATAGGTACCTACTCGTAATTCCAATATTAAATTATAGTACCGTAAGAGCATTGGAATAAATTCTGCACTTCTTTTGACGTAAATAAAATACGACTGTTATAAGACATCAATAGGAAACCATAGGATATCTATAAGAGAGAAATTATAAAAAAATCCTAAGGAAACGAGGATTTTTTCGCAGAATTTCTCCTTTCGAATTTTGGAATATTTTTTCACCCTAATAACGCTATAAATATTATATTTTTCTGATGTTTACAAAGGTTCTTTGAGAACAAGTTTTAGCTTTCAGCCAAAAGAAATTATGGTTTCGTGAAGAATGAAAAAGTGCTTTCAGTTGGAACGTACTCGTACAACTTAACTGGCTTCGCTTGCTAAAACTCTACAGTAGCAAAAAACTTTTTTGCTTAAAATTGGTGTTTATTTTCAGCTTTTGAACTTATCAATATAAGCGTGTCTACATTACAATACAATAATTCTTTATTATACACAAACACAGGAAATCTTACATAATAAAGAAAAAGGAGATATACTATAGGTATATATTATGTATAAAGGCGGTCTCATCGCATACGCGATTTCTTCCAGATAACCTAATAAACAAACAGAAGTACAGGCACAAGCACAGAGAAGGTAGTGTGTACAATGAAAATCAACAATAACATACAATGATAACATAACATAGTATTAGGTGATAAAATATAGACAATAAGGACAGACAGGGCAAGGAGGAGAGAGATGATGAGGGAAAAATAATAGCAACATTAGAATGGAATAAAAAAGAGCTGCTTCGTTTCAGCTGGTAGTAATTTATTGCTACACGCAAAAAATTACATAAAATGTATTAAAACATTCATCAATCTAACATTGATTATCTTGTCCTATGAATGAAATTTTATGGTCACTGTTGGTGATTAAGTGCTATTTAGTTAATATATTTAAATTCTCTTTGGGGTTTGTTTTACCCGTATTAGATTAACATGAATTACAAATATTACAATATTATTATTTTCTCCGAAATCCGTAAATCTATAGGTACTTCATAAAGCGGTGTTTGACCAGAGCAAGAGTTAATTAAAAGAAGTTGTAGAACTCTTTCCAATTATATACCGCGTAAAGTTTAGACAGCTTGATCGCGCGCTAACGATGGAAAAAGATGCCTATAAAACCAGTTGTTGGTTTCTATACCATGAGAAAAATGAAAAATCTTTTATGAGGCCCTATATTCCTTTTTGATATAGGATACGTTCCTAATATCTCCTATAACGTAGGCAACGTTATCAAGTTTGACAGCATTGACACATGACGTTGACATTAACTGAACAGCAAATTAAATTATTTTATTACTACGCTAGGAGCAAAAAAACGCGCTAAAATATAGTTTATAACATTCTCCGATGCCGGTGTCCATGTCTGTGTTCGTCACTGTTTTAAAAGATCTTCATGAATATTTGAAAAATATTTTTTTAATCGGACTGGTAGTTTCAGAGATAATCGCGTTCAAACAATCAAACAAACTTTTCAGCTCGGTTATATAAGTATAGAGTTTGTACTTGTGATGTTATTAAAAAATAAAGTTTGAAAGTAAAAAACGAGCTTTTCGCACTGTCGACTTAGCTCATTAACTTCTTGAAACGCTAATTAACAACTCTTTGAAGTATTCATCAAGCGATTCCATCGCGTCCCTACACCGACCGCTGCATCTTAATTATGCAATACTATTTCATTTTGACTTTAAATGCAAAACCAATTAAAACGCTTAAAAGAAAACTTTAAAACGTTTTCACGCAAAATTTTCTTTGTAGCTGTGCCATGTGATTAATGTTCTAGAAATTGTTTCTGGTGATATTCTTTTTAAGTAAATTATAATTAATTTTTTTTTAAATCCTATTCGCTTCGCTTGCGCTTTCATTTTGGCGGGAACTGTTGCCACTTTTTATGGATAATTTCCCTAAAATGATTTGGCCTCTTGTTTTGGAAAAGTTGAAATGTTAAGTCTCGTCATAAGACATCGATTACTATGAGATTAGAAAAATTAACCAGCGTAGAACATCTTCCTTCTCCTTTTGCCACAACAATAAAGAAATATATCTGTCTCATTTTAGCTCTGCGTCATAACGTTCCTATGACGCGATTACAATGTAAACCAATCACAGCCGAAGGTGTTGTTACGTGATTACAATGCACGCCAATTACAGACCCCTGTCCCTTTGTTGCCTTACTTCTAGGTGGATTTTGATGAGTTTCGTTTGGAACAAAAATAAAGCATAGTGTGTGTGTTTATCTATGTGCAGGTGCACGTCTGTTACATACATGTACAAACAAGAGCTGATCTTTTGCATTTTAATTAACAGTTTTAACTTTAATCACTATGAAGCCTTGTAAGGGCAATAGGTTAACTTTTACTGTAATGTAACTGCGAACCTATACGCAGACAGAAATCAAATGTAATAAAGATGATAATAATAAGCAATGTTGCTTTGTCTTCGCCTTATTTTAAGTGGTCGCTGCACTTAAGTTCTTCTTTTGTACCCGTTCATATAAGTGAGGATTAATACATATAAGTACGACGTTAATACGTCAGTCGGCAAAGAAACTACAAATAATATGTAGAGAATGAGAATAAAGTTCTGAATAAGTAACCGGCAGTCCACGAAACGGCATTACACGAGTGCAAACGTAAATCTTAATGAAAAGGCACATAGTTCTAAACTTAAGACTTATCACCCCTACATGTGAACTTATCATGGCGCCTTCATACTTGAGTTCTCGCGTGTAAGTTATATACGGGCTCACAAAGCCAAGTTCGGATGGAGGCCGAACTTGAACAGAAGATATGCAGTGAGACGTGCCATGATAAACTGCCTCCGCCCCTCTCACGCCTCGATAATCCGTTTCTGGCGCCCAACGCGGATTCTGTTTAAAAAATAAACATTTTCATATAAACTGTTAAAGATTTTGTTGTGAGGTCATAAAGAAAAATCTGTTGTTGGTCTGTGTGTGTTGTGTTCTGGCTGTGTGTTCTTCTTGTTCTATTGTTTGTCTCTTTTTATAGCGCGACATTACATGCCTATGCCAGATGTGAATAATAATAATTCTATATTTTCTATTTCATTACGCTCAGAAATTGCATCAATTTTCATACAAATGAAAGTAAATTTGGTTTCTACAAACCAAATCTCGAGAGGTAAAGGCAAGATGCAAGGGACAGATATTCCACGGACGTGGCTTGATAAACTGCTTTTTGTGTCCTTTTGACTTATCGATAATCCCCGCTTACTGTGGCGCCCTAAGGGTTTCCCATCCCATGCATTGTTTTTATATCTCACTGCCCAAGGGTACGATAAAATCAATATAGGAATATCAGGCAAGTCGAATTCTTCAGCAGATTTAAGATTGATAAGTTATTATACTGGAAAAAGTTATAAGACTACCTGATGTTAATTTGTAAGTGCAGCATGATTTGGTAATCCTTATAGATAGCCAATATCGGGCCGACAGGGTAATTGCTGTATTCGTAGCGGCTAAAACCTTACGGTGTTTCTCTCAACACTCATTTGTCGGGCCCACTTTCACTGTCTTTCGCAGCTTATAGGAAACCTTATTTAACAAGCTACCTTATTACTGTGAGGCTATTTATGAATGCGATGTTAGTCTACAGTGATAACACCATCTTTGAAGATTAAGAGATTCAATTCAAATCTAACGCTTCGGCAACTACGCCTCTCATCAAAATGGATGGAGTATTGAACTTCAACGCTAAAACCGATAAAAGAAATATTAAAGTTGTTTGTCATAATTTATTTAGAATTAAAAAAGAAGATAAAATATAAAAAGCCAATTAACGTTGTAAAGGGGTGAGAAATACAATTGCCTTTTATACGAATCAAATGCCGGAAATGGGGCATTTTTTGGCATTAGTCGCCCGAAAGCGATTAGCGCCGAAACTTTGGAACAATAAAAGACTCGACTACTGTTAAACAGATAGCAAAGGATCTCGAATCGTTCCCCGGAAAATTCCTACTTCAAAAAGAAGTCATTAGCAAAGTTTGAGTGAACTTCTCGCTCCGTGGAAAATAAATATTTCCTGAAGATGGCAGCAACAATAACATCGGGGTTAGGCCCCAAAAGTATCTTATTTTGTACACTGTGGTGTTTTATTCCTTTGTATTCTACCATTTTTTTACTCCAATCTGCAAAAAAGTGGTGGTATCCTTCATTTTTTTCGTCTGTGGTGGAATACCCTAAAATCAATGAACATCAACAGTTCCATACCGAATCTCAAACAGGAAGTAATTGTTGCTGGCAACCGTAACACAAGAACCTAATCTTTACAAAACCTTTGTTTAAAAAAACTTTGTTTAGACCAAAACAGGAAATTCTATCACGGGCAAAATAAAAATGGTTGTACCAATTTTACTAGCCCCGTTTTCTTCCGGACTTGAGTCATTTACGCTCATGGTACGCTTTATCTGGTTGATTGCGTATCTAACCTGCTGTTTCTAGTCACCATATAATATGAAAATATCAACCAGGGAATACAAGCATAACCACATACGGCCATGAATTTTACGCGCCACAATTTCACTAAACTAAATGCCCAATAAAAGGAACCGTTTCTTGCGGCCCGGGAACTGTAGTCGTGAGGAAGGAAGACATTGGACTGACGTTAGTATGATATATGAGCGCGCCTTTTGTGCGTTCGTCGTTAATACTTCACACAATAGAAGTTGAGAAGGCTGCTTCTTATAGCAGCGAAGCGATGCGCGAGCATTCTCCCTGTTAATGCTTCATATCAAGTGGGTAGTGCTCCTGTGTTAAGGTGCCTAAACCATATATAAGGGTTTAAGGAAGGCAAAACGCGTCGAGAGAACGTAGGTAGAGCCGTGCATTTCCGTTGTCTCGTCTTGGTGAGAGATATCTTTGGGAACACCTTTCTTTTTATAGATTTTTGTGGAATCTAAGGTAATTTCGTAGACATATAAAACATATTTTTAATTTGGTTAAATTTTAAGCATTATTATTTATATTCAGTTTTTTTTTTAAATTTTTAAATAAATTAACGTCAGGCACTGCGTTAATTTATTAATTTAAAATAAATAAGAGTGACCAAAATATTTCTGCATCACAGATGAAGAACTAATAAGCAATCGCGAAACGTGAAGCATTAATACATTTTTATGCAGGTGATATAAATTTCCGCGACTCGCCTCCACGAAAGAAACAACGGTTAATTGTGGTTTACGCGAGCTAAGTTAGGAACTTAAAAGTTTGCACTCGTACTTTGCTTGAGGTACAAATTAAGTTATACGTGTTACTTTGCGTTTATGTATTTTAACTTACTTTTCGTCTATTTGTATGTTGTTTATGTCTGCGCCAGTAACGAAGGCAGAACAAAGTTTGCCGGGACAGCTTCTAATATTATAAATATTACATATATTGGACAATGATTTAACTTCTACAAAGTATTTCTTAAAGTATTATTCCATGTTCGGTATAGGGTTGGTAGTTGAATGTCTGAAATTCCATTAGCATTACATTTGAAACTAGCGCGAATTTTTCGAACCGCAACGTAATTAGGGTTGTGAGGTATGTGGCTACATTTCATATTACATTTTTCAGTGGAACTTAACTGCACCATATTTTATAACCAGTTTAGACCTTCATTAGTAGTGTAGCGAATCCAGTTCGCGGTCCACTAAGGAGTAATCGTGGAAATTTTATTATAACTTAAAGTATTTCTACTGTTTTATAGAGATTTTACGGAGAGCTATGATTTACTAGCTCCCGCCCACGATTTTGTCTGTTTGAACTAAAGAATTTGGCCGAAAAGAATTATATAGTAAGCCCTTTATGTTAAATCGGGTTAAAAACCAAATTTCATCCAAGTCTGTTCAGCCGTTTTTGAGAAAGGGTAACATCCATCCATCCTCACATTGTATTATACACCTCAAAATCGTTCTAACCTCAAAACCAACAAAACGCCAAACTTTAAATAGAAACTTCTGTCAGTTCATGCTCGTTGGTCTCGAAGTTTTAGTTGGAAAGCCACTTAGCTTGTTTCTAGGTCTTCAAATCCTATGGAGCAGAACAGAGCATTGAGCACTCCACTGTATACGTACTTACCCATTTGGGAATGAAATAAGTGAATTGAGGAATGTTTTGTCTGATATGTTACTAGATCTTTGAAGTAGGTTGCAGTTTTAACGTTCGCTGTAACCATCCAATTTAAAGACGATGTGTAAAATTTGGTAATACAAAACTTAAGTATTTACCTATACAAAAGATTCAAACAAGTGCAGGATCTCTGCAACCCATTTGTGAACCATTGCGCAGGGTCGGGTGTTGTTTAATTAATTTAACCATTGTCAGATTAGAAGTTTGGCGACTTTCGCCACTCATGAAGAGATGGCAACACGGGGATGGCACCACGCCGTCGAAGTTTTCTACGTCGCTGCAAATACAAAACTCCGAGTTGTCTCGTGTCGTTCTCCAAGTACGATCACCTAGCGCGAGATCTGTTTTAATCAAAGAATAATATAAACCATAGTTGACAATGTTGTTTAATTGAACGTTGGGGAAATTAATGCAATAAATAAATTTTGGTCTTCTAGATTGTAATAATACAAATTTTACGACCTTGAGTTTAAAAACTCTCCAATTTGAAGCAGGGTCTAAATCCAAGGCCTGTTCATCACTTGCGTCAAAAAATGTTATCTACAAAATTTAATTCATACTCTCAAGCAACGATTAAAAACACTTATTTTACACACTCTTCACTTAAGCTTACACGGTTCTCGTAGATGACTACTTGAAAATGAGTGCAAAGAAATGAAATTCAACCCTACCTCTAATTCTGTTACATATTTATATTTTGCAACCCTACTTTTAGGTGCATCCAAGTTTGGAATTGGAATTTGCCTCTCATTTAAGTAAACTGCATCAAAGAAAAAAATAAAATAAATTTGAAATAAACTGGCTTATAATTTACAAGACAAATACAGGACCTACGAGTACAATAAATATATATATGTAGGTATTTTACTATTCTTGTAAAATCTTAATTGTTTGTGCAAGGGACTGCCTTTTTATCATAATTGCAGATATTTTATTCATGTATCTTACAATGATTTATATTATTGCCCTTTCGATGTTTGATACAACAAATCGGAGCACCCTTCAGATAAACAACAGTAATGTCTGCATAAAAATGCAGTAAAGAAACAATCAAAATAGAATATCGCGCAGCAAGGGTTACGAGCACAGATATGGATTTAAAAAGATAATGCGTGTCACTTTATAGACCAAGCATGCCTTGACTTTTTTACTATCTACTGAGACAAAACAAAAATATTTTAATTTCGGGAATCCTTCATCAACGCGAAACCAATTCAAGAGCGCAACTACGGGTATCTACTATGAATTATTCGATTAACGCTCTTCATCTTCATTTGAATCGATTCGAACTCGTCATAATAACGAAGACTATCAACAGATCGATTTTATTTGAGTTTTTGGACTATATGAATGAAAAAATCTGACATCCCGTGTATACAACGGTGGAGTGCGGACTGAGTTCATAAAACAGCAACGATGCGCGATCTCGCAAACATTTCAAATATTTTGACCGAAAATACTTTTGTGTGTCTATTTAGATCTATGTCTGTGATTACGAGTATATCCGTCGTATGCAAAACTAAGTGGATCTCTGAATTTTTATCATGATGCACGTTCAGAAACACGTACAAGGCCAATAAAACGGAATGACTGAATCATAAAAAGGGTTGAATTTATTGATTCGAATTGACGATGACTGGTTCGCAAACACCCAAGCGACGCCGCCGCCGGTAGTGTAAGCACTTAGACTATGCACACACGAGCGACTCAACCGCGTTTAAAGTCAGCTTTTAAAATGTTTATGTAGCGAGCTTAAACGCCGTTTAATGCCTTAAGTCGAGGATACGTTTGTTGAGGTAAAAAACCTACGTTTATGCCATGATTGAGCTTAATGATGTAGTAACTAAAGTAGTTAAAAATTGATCGTAAATTATAATAAAGTATGTGAAAAAAACATTGAAAAAAAATCACAAAATAGTACAGAAAAAGGTTACTTTTTTGCTAACCAGACTTATCCAGACGGAAATCTTTGGTAAAATCCTAAAATAATTATAAGTGAAATGCATGTTAAAAGCAATAACTTATTACTTTATAAACACTAACCGTTGATATCACGAGCGCAATCGGTCGACAAACATATTTAACATATTTTATTTATTTGGACGTCTAAATAATCGCTCGCTTGCTTCCCTTCTTTACATAATATCGTATTATCATTCGCTGGCATGATATGCGCTATGTTATTCCTATCACAATAAGCACCTACGCCCCTATATGACGGAATTTATTGCCACCGAGGGTAAAGCGGGAAAATTCCTTTGATCGATTCAAATATGAAGAACTGTAACTTTTATTTTTTTAAGGTAAATATTGTAGGAATGTAAGATACGATATGATGTAAAAACGTGAATGAATTAAATGATGTAATATAAGACCGCTTATAATTAAAGGACAAAACAAAATAAGTTATTTCTTTAGATTTGGGATCTGATGTTCAATGAATAGCAAAGTTAGCGAAGGTATAATATAGAAATAATAAAAGTTTAGATAACATTTGGAGTGGCGGTTCCTTCTTTGGACATAGGGCCATTCAAAGGGGGAATGCGGCGAGCATCTTGGGTACCCTCCCACAGGACAGTGGACTCATTATTTTATTTATAAAATTTAGTTTCTATTTTTATTTATTCTTTTGTAAATTGTTACCAAATAATAGTTAATTTTAATGTGTTGTTTGTGTAATACGCTTCTTAAAGAGAATCCATTGCCAGATATTACTTAGTTACCCACTTTGCAATAAATTCATAAAATACATGTTTATCCATCCATAGTAGGTAGATACTACTAGTTAAAACATACCTATAGAGATCAAGGTTACAGCCAATTCAAGAACTTTCATTTCGGAACGTCGTTCTAAAATCCGTTACGAACGACAACCAAGCTATAATCTCCTCCAGCTTAAAATAATGAGAAACAAATCCCATCATAAAGTAAAAAAGATACGAAAAATCCGCGTCTTATTATAATCGTATTGACGTTAAGCTTTCAATATTCCCGATCAGCAAGCATTCAATTTGTGAGGAGCACTTCATTGTATATCAATACGCAATATACTGAGGAGATGTTTGAACGAATAGGCTGTCACATTTTTATTGCGCGAGTGTAGTGTAATATGTGACGTTCTGTTCAGTACGCGAAACGCCATTTGTATCCGGTGCGAATAGACTGAGAGCTGCTAGTAGAAACATAATGTTGTGGCCATTTTATAAAAAAATTTTGGATACAATTGTGGTACGTAGTGAAAAAATATTGTTTATTTGATAAATGCGCGAGAAAAGTCTTTTTAAAGTTCAGCGTCAAGATTGGTCAACGTAAGAAAAAATACAAATGGCTACGATTTGTCTATAAAAATATAATAACTTAAATTTGGGGCTCAATTGTTTTGACATTATTACGTAGAAACTGTAAAGTAACTACCTACACAGGCAAAAGTTGGATAGTGGTTATCGAATCAGTTGATATATTTTAATGAAATGTGAACACCGTTAATCTTTATAAATTTTGTAATATGATATTGATGATGAAATTTACAATATGACAGAGAAATTATAAATTTCATCATCAATACCTTAGTTACATGACTGACTACATTTTAACTTCGAAAGTCCACTTATGGATAGTTAAAACAAACCAATCTTAACAGTAATTTAATCCGTAATTTTATTCAGTAGTGAATATTTGTTCACTCACTCCCTGCCTATCAATTCCTGACGCGTAACCTGATGTTCCCGACGCCATTATAACGGAATAATAAATCACCTGCGGTTTTAGTCTTTGCGCTGCGTTCTGTTGGCAACTTTTATTTTATTTAAGCGAAGCGTAGAATGTTCTTTTTTTTAAATTAAATTTATCGATTTATTCCTCAAAATCTCCAAACTAAAGTTGTAATAGACCCACATTCTTCGGAGAATTGATCACCGACGAGGTAGAAATAATGTCCTTGAATAGCAACCATGACATTTATTTCTCACTAGGTCCCGTCTGCGATTTTGTCTGGCTGGACCTCAGAATTTGACTGAGAGAGGGATGAAAATCATGTTATAATCCTATATGTTAATCCAGGTCATAGATGTACCAAATTTATCCAAATTTGTTCAGCTGTTTTTGCGTGAAGTAGTAACAAACATCCATCTATTCATCCTCATATAATTTCACATTTATAATAGTAGTACTTAGGATTTAATCCGTAATTTATTCAGTAGTAAATATTTGTTCACTCACACCCTGCCTATATGTAGAGTCCTGACGCGTAACTTGATGTCGCTGACGCCATTAAAACGGAATAATGAAACACCTGCGGTTTTCGTCTCTGCGTAGATGCTGTTGGCAACTTTTATTTTATTAGAGCGAGGCGCAGAAGGTTCCTATATATTGTTACGTTACTTATCTTTTTAAATGAAACTTATTGACATATTTCTAAAAAATATGCGGACTGAAATGGCAATAAATGGACCACATTTTTCGGAGAATTGATCACCGATAAGGCAGAAACGTCCTTGAATGGCAATCACGACATTTATTTCTCATGAGTATAGAAGTACTAGTATACCTACAATGTAGGAATATAAATTAATTATGTAGTTTTAGAGAGCCTGAAATAATAAAACGAAATTATACAACATAATTATAAATCTTTCCTACATTCCGTCCGCGTTACAATAATGCCAGTTCTTATTTCAACATAATTTATGTGTTCTTCTTTTTCTTCTTTAACTGCGTGGCCAGTCCTAGCTCTTGAGTTGACGGAAGCAGAAAGTCACGCTCCGTCTTATAGTAGATATTTAGTACAACGTACACACTAATATTTATCGAAGAAAATCATTGCATGAAATTCGCGCTTTCCGCTAGTTCCTAGTGCCGCGCCGGTTTGAAACTAGTGTGCGTCGCGTAACCGCATTGCTAAAATCGTGGAGCGGATCCTTCGCTCTGCCTGAAACCACAAATTTGCCGCTCTTGAGCAGTACAACGCGAATTCCAAACAAAAATGGAACAAAACGACCCTTTTTGGCTAGTGTCGGGGACCTCCGTTATTCGGTGTTAATAAAATTCAAAAACAAGAGTACCCATTTTAAATAAGAGAAGGGGTAAGGAGGAGGTAGAATTTCAGGAGGGAGTAGGATGATTGCTATTGTTATAACTACCACTTATCTGCTATTGGTTTACCAATTTCCAGAACAGGTCAAGAGACGGAGAAGAGAAGGAAAAGAAGTATTTGTGTTATGTGTTCCACCACTTAATACTAAAAATAATTAACTTAATGACCCGATGTCGCTTTTTTAAATGTCTTTTTACTGCTTCTGCAGCTGAATTTTAAATTACAAAAATTAAATTAATTAGAATCCGCACTATTTTCAATGAAGATTTACTTTGCTCGTACCATAATTATCCATATACCGTGGACACACTAGAGGTGATTCACTATTCACAAGGGATTTAACTAAAGAAGTCGTCAATAAACTACTTTAACAGCTTGTACTCAGGTGCAAAAAAAGAACCTAGCTATTCGGGTCGCAAGAGTTCACTAGATTTTATTGCTCCTCTAATGAGGTTCTAGCCGTAAGTTAGATAGACTTTGTCCATGGCCTATTTTTGAGAACTTATTTAAGTGAATCGCTTCGTCCTAGGCTTGTTGGAACAAGATTGTTTAGTTTTCAAACTAAATAAGCTAGAAAGGCCTCAGTGTTTTGTTTAACATAAAACTACTTTAGGTTCAAGGAGAGAAGAAGTGAAAACTTGTTTATTATAAAGTGACAGCGTAAAAAACAATAATCTACCACCAGTGGGATATTAACAATGAAAAATGCGTATCCCTATAAATTGCGTACATGAAAGATGTAGGTACGCATAGGAATACTTAGTAAAAAGCTTTTTCTTTGATTACGAATATATCAGGTTTGAATGTGAAGTAAATTATTAAGTTTGTCAGTAGGAATAATATCTATAGTTGATTTTACCGCTAATATTAAACGAAAACAGGTCACCTACTCTCTGGTAAAGGGTGCATCGTTCATTCGAGTCGAGTCAGTTCGACTTCTTGGAACCGATGCTCTATGTCTCAAATTGCTTGCTTCAAGGTAGGTTATTATTAAAGCATAACAGGGATATGTTTTCTATATATAGGGTACACTATAATGGTAATATGGGCACACTATAATGGTAATATATAGGGTATATTACGTGATACGTTTTGGGGAAAACTAAAATTAATAATGTTTTTGCTCTCCGCAAACTTGTTGAAATAACAATAATAATAATATTTTTTACAGTCTTATCAACTGTTTAAAATTAAATAAATACCAAATAATAAAATAAGTTTTCGCTTTCTGTTTCGAGCGGTGAGTAGAAACAGGCGCTCGGTAAATAATTGTATGCGCATAATTATTTGCCGAGCGCACTTTGTACGGACACAGCAAAGCGTAACTGAGAAGCTCGCTTGCAGTTTCAAACTCCCTTTAAGCCTTTTTAATTGAAACTTGTTATTTGGTTACTATTGCGATTGAAATAAGGGTATTTGTTCACTATTTATTCTCTTTCTGTTGAAACTTCAAGGTAAAGTAGACCAGAAAAGAGAAGTGGAAAGTAGAAAGAAGTGGTAATTGTGTCGAGAGAAGTTCATTAATTTATAACATACAAGAATCGATATAGAATACAATATTAACCAAAGTGTATAATACTAGCAAACAGCAACAAAGCAAGAATTCTGAGAGGCAAAGAGTAGTAAAGTATGAATAAATAAGACGTGAATTCAATACAATTAATATTATTGGCATCGATATTTCTGTTCATTTCAATACAGCCACAAAGGCAACGCAGCGCAAATAATTATGTGCATACGATAATTCCGCGCGTTCTTTCCACGATTCACCACCTCGCCAACCCTTGTGTTTAATTAAAATTATCCCCATATTAATTGCCCACCTGTTAGAATGTAAACACGGCACATTAAATTTACATTTATAATTACAGCGTGTTATGGAGGCAAGGATGTAATAATCGAAGTAATTCTGGCCTAGGGATTAATATCCGTGTACCTCTTCAGATATTATTAGAATTACGATATAATTATGTATGTCATATAACAACGGCTTTGCTACCACGTAATTTAGTTTGTTATTATTTGCTACAGAACTGTTAGCTGAAACCTCTTGAGAGGCAATTCCAAGTGTCAAGAAGTTCATCCAGGAAGATGCTTTTCAGATATGATAGTGTCATACCTAGGGCATGAAATTATCTATACATTACATAATAATTTATTTGCTTAATTATTGCATAGAATTGCTTTAGAGATACTATCACTCTGTCAGTTGTTAAAAAATTTAAACATTAAGACTTGGTAAAAAGGTCATTTGTCTATGCATTTCTACTACCAAACAGGGTTCGTACAAAACTCAATTAATATTGTATCTACCACTTTAGTTGCACTAAAATTAGTTAATAAAGCAGACAAATTCACGGCCTACTGAACTGTAGTACGATATATAAAAAACCTTAACCAAACAAACAAATGTATGGCCTATTCTACTGATAAATGTATCAGCAAGCTCCAGGTTGAGAAGCGACATTACCACCTTAAAGGCTCAAATAGGACACGCGAGGCGCAGCTATCGCGTACACAGCCTTTTACATTCAAATCAAATGACACCTGTCAGATGTTACAGACTCCCTCAGACTCTACGTACTATCTAGGTTAACGGTATCTGCTTATTTCTGGGATATCCTCAATCGATACCAACAATACAAATGTTTTGTAATTTTTTTAAATCTACATAGAGCTGAACAAGTATGAATTATTTTCTTTGTTATTGGAAGAAAATCTTCATTTATCTCTATTAGTTTTCTTCATAACGGAAAAGGACATATCTTTAAAAGGCCTATGAGGAAGGATGCTGTTGGTACATTTTGAACGATAAAATGTGTCTACTCTTGTACGTTACTTTATACAAACTGTTATATTTACCAGATAAAAACCATAACCGTGTATTACAGTAAGAAATAATTGTTAACAGGTTATTTGCGGCAGTAAATTCCGCATTATCTCCGTTCCTTAAATCATCGCCAGCTATC
Source organism: Erynnis tages (assembly GCA_905147235.1). Classification (NCBI taxonomy): domain Eukaryota; kingdom Metazoa; phylum Arthropoda; class Insecta; order Lepidoptera; family Hesperiidae; genus Erynnis; species Erynnis tages. The sequence goes on from LR990087.1 coordinate 5,657,664, forward strand.
TGCCTATAAATAACAGCCGGGCGCTCTATCTGCACACATAATCGCCTATGTTCCATTATGTTTCTTTTCTCCTCTGCCTACCATTTTTAGAACAATTTTGTCCTTTTAAAATCTCAAAATGTTCTTAAAAGGGGCACGGTTAGTAGAGTTAAATCTACTTTAAAAGTAGTATTTTGAAAAATGAAAAATATAGTTATAATATAATAAAACTAATAAAGACGTAGTGTATATATCTCAAGTATCTTCTTAGAAAATAATAATTCTGTCTAAGGCTATAGCAGTTACAAAGGTCTTCTCAAAGCATATCTGTATAACGGAGTGTTCTCTCATTTGTAACTGGAATTGATGGAGCTTTTTCATTCTCCGTCGCTTTTTCTCCGACAGTTTTTGCTTCACCTTATTTTAATTGTCTCCAAGACCATAAATTTTCCTTACCGTCAGTATTTAAATTTTGCCTTTTATTGAGGTTGCGACTATTGCGAAGTTAATAACTTTATTGGACTTTATTGATTTGTTTATGATATCCTGTTGGGTGGAAATATATTGGGAGAATTAACGCTTTGTACTCAGTCGAAAATATTTTACCTTAACTTTAACTGTGCAGTTATTACGGAAATTATTTTCGTAATTAATTGCTACAACTGAACTTTTAATATTTCTGAGTACCGCTTCATTCTTTGAATGTGTTTTAGTATTCAATGTTTATTTCGTCAGCATTAATCCATTAGTAAGTATTCTACTACTGATGGGCACAGTTTTCTTTTAATATTAAAAGCATTCTGAGTTTAACAATGTTTAGTGTTTATCGTTCATAAAAATCTAAATATGGTGCGCTTCTAGGAGAGAGAAAGTAAACGAGAATGAGGAGAAGTGAGATTGTGTTTGCAACATACCTATATCTATGCACGAGAAAATACAATGCTAGAACCTACCTTTCTATCTTTGCACTCATATTCTCCGTGATTTTCTTTACTGCTTTATGACAACTCTGATATGAGACCACATCGTTTATCGTATCACTCACTATTATTTTCCTTTTTTTGTGAGCGTAATCATTTCAATGATTAATCTTAATTTTTACAAATATTGCGGCTTCAAATCTTTTTCTTTTTGCGTAACTTTTAATTAATATACTACTTTTAAAAAAGAGCTAAGAATGTGCCACACCTAACCCTGTTCTAGTTTGTATGTAGTTATTTTTAGTGCAACAGAAAATAAAATAAACTAACAATAAATTCCACAATTTATGTATCGTTAGTCCATCTGTGTACATTGAATAACATGTGCGTCGCTAGCACATCACGCACTCATATTGTCTGTTATTTGATTTACTGCTTTATGACACGTCTGATATGAGAATACATCACATCTTGGGAGCGTCATTCCCTTTCTTATTTCACCTTTTTTGGTATTGTGTGTGTAATAATATTTTCTGGAGTAATTTGTGTTTATTTTCTTTGTGTCCCATTTTGAGTCGTTTAAAGATTAATACGTAACCCTTAGGTTAACGTCTGTATTTCAAAAATTACATTGGTCTCAAATCATCTTTTGGTAATATTAATTGACAAACACGCTGTTATTTTTTGATGTCAGTATATTTTATACATCTTTAACACTAAACGATTTTGTACGTCTCAATGGAATTGATGAGTTGCCCCTTCACCTGAAATTCTGTCTGCTTCTATAAACCTACATGATGATTAAAGTTAATAGCACTTCTTTCTACAGTTATTAGATGTGAACACATTCATTTATCTTCAAAACAAACGACACACAATTGTTATTATAATGGTGTCCTTGACATTTACCTCCTCGTTCTGAAAACGTAATGATGATTATTCAAGAAAATTTAGTTTATGAATTGAACCGTTAAGTTTGTTTAATATGGCTAAGTATAGTCATCCTTGAGGTACTTAAGTAAGTATAAGAGTAGATATGTAAACTACATACTCGTAATAAATTAATGTCAGTTGTTTATGTAGATTTCATGTTTTCAGAATGTGGTATTATTCTGTCTATTAATTTAATAAAGCAAAGGTGTATGTTAGACTAAATACGTTAATTTTTAAAACAAATAGCTACAAAGGCGAATTAGAGTACTTTCGCTTTTCCGTTTGATAGACTTATTTTGTAGGAAATAATATAATACTATGCAAAATTGAAGATGGGCACTTTACCTTAGATCTACTTCCAATAGGACATACCAACAATGACCTACATGTTTCCTATCTCGGGTCGCATGTACGAGTAGCCATATCCTATCGGCAGTATGTTCCCTTGCAATGTAATAATAACACTAAAATGGAAATGGTAGAATTCTTACCAAGTGAGATCCAGTCGCAGTAGCGGTTATATTTGTGGTACCTTAGTTATATTCTGTGGGTATCTAGGATAATATAACAGTTTACAACAAACGATTAAAATGAAATTACGAATACGATTGGTAATAGTACATAATAATACGCGGACGGAAAAGTTCAAATGGCTTCCTAATGGCATTGAGCTGTGTAATTATGCAAATTTTATCGGCATTAACACAGGTAAGTAAGCATGATATAAATTAAGTTATGTCCTAAGTATGTTACTGCTTATAATACAAAAACACATTTGGTTATTTATTATTATTTTTTTATTTTGGAATAAAGCATGTCTGTGATATATTTTGGGGCTTAGACACAGTTATAATAATAATATACATAGAAATGAATCCTACTTTTGGTCATTGTTCCTAGAACAATAATTTTGCTAACGATACGGCTAATGTTTCCAATTGCTTAAAAACCTTTTATTTAAGAACTCGACAAAAATACGAATCGTTGATTGAAGTATGATACAACATTCAAAAATATAAAAGACGTAGCTCATTGTAAGAAGATATAATTTAGGATTTTATTTCGATAAAATAATTTTGGATCGGAGGAGATTCGTGATACGATTACAGCGAAGAGGAGTGGTAATCTGTCAGTAAGATGACATCTAATTTAAAAATCATTTTACTGGATCCGTTTTATTATGTTTTCGATTACATTTTAACATTTAATAAATATATTTTTTTAATACTTTAAATTTGATCGTTATGCTAGACGGACTAAATATTAGATCAGATAAGGGTTCTACGTTCGTTTGTTAGATTGTCATATATTTTCTACAAAAAACACTGTATTTCTAGTAGCAAAAATTTACATAAAATTTAACCCCGTGTACCTAGTCTGCAAAGTTATAATTATAGGTATGACATATCAAAACAAAGAGATTTTATTTGTCATTTACAAACGTTAATTGCGTGCTAAACTCTAGGTTTTAGCAGCTAACTCACTATATAATTATGCTAAATAATGACACTACATTCATGTTTCTAATCAATCATTTTGTAGTTATTAAGGTCAGACGATATAGACTAATTCGTTACGGTTCGGTTGTCTGATATGGTACCCTATGTATGGTAACGATTTTAGAAAAGGTGTTTTATTCTGACGAAAAGGTAACTAAAATGTACTACGATACGTTCCTCGCCCTCTGGCCACACTAGAATGTTTTATGAGCCGCGCGACGCATGGGTACTCATATGCGCCGTCAGTGACATGTGGACAGAATTGCGGACAGTGATTTAACGTTTTCATTTATTTAAAAATTTAATGTAGCCTACAGTAACGGTAAAGGAAAATATGAGAACACCCGCATAACTAAATGATTTCCACGATATTGTCAAAGTACCTACTCACTACTACTACAATAATCAAGGGAAATATGACGAGGAAAAACGCCTACATCTCTTTATGAATTATTACCTCTTTATGAATGCGTGACGCATATTCTTATATGGATTGTGTCAGTAATGCGTCAAAATGACCATGCCGTGATGTAAAGTTTACTACTGTTTATAGTTGTTAACATTTACGTATCGTACACATTTGCTATATTGCCGCTACTTCGACTATATGTTCGATTCCTGTGTTTAAAAGAGCTTAATAATAACTAAAATTAAGGCAAAATATACAGCAACCTATCTTTCAAGACACACTAGAATGTTCTGTGTAGGTCTGTGTACATTAATAAATTAAAAAAGTGTACGCTGAAAAGAACAATTTAATTTTCATCTATTGAAAAAATCGAAATCACACAGACACGACAGAGTCGCCTGTTAATCTATCGTCGAATACTCTATATTACTTAAAATGCTCAAATATTTTTAACATGATTCAAAACAAACCAAAGCTCTTGAGCCATACGAATGTTATATGAGCCGAGCGACGCATACTCATATGCATCGCCGGTGACACACGGACAGAACTACGACCGGTGATTTAGAGTTTTCATTCCACATTTTCTGTTTCAGATTTACAGTTCACCATGGTCATTGTGTTCTTTTGTATTTTTTAAATGTAGGATCTAGCCACCTTTATTAAAAGTATAAGTTATAGCTTTTGATATTAACCGTATACAAGATGCTTGTACACTCGTAATCTATCCGAATTATCCGGAGGTAAGTAATAAAAAAATGTAGCTATAGATTGAGATTCTTTCTCACCCTTAAATAACCTAAGGTTCGATTGCTATTGATGTCTCTTGGATAAAAAATGAGACTGGAAAAGGCAGTAATTTAAGTAACATTTTATTGTCTCCGACATACAAAGTCAGAACCGACCAAATCCGTAGAAGAACGAAATATGACCGAAATTTACAAACTAAAGTACAATTTACATATTAAACCACATAGTTCGCAAGACTGACAACCGATGGGGATGAAATGACCCCGAATGGCGACCTTGTTTAGACAAAGGAGCACAGGCCGCCCTCCGACCAGGTGGACTGACGACTTGAAGAAGACAGCGGGATAGCGTTGGATAGGGACCGGGTGGAGTGGCGTCGATTCGGCGAGGCCCATGTTTAGCAGTGGATTATCAAGGGCAGAAAGAAAAAGGGAAGAACTTATAGTCGGGGACATTATACTTATACTAAGATACATTTTGCATTTACAGTGTTCGATGGTTATAAAACCAACCAATTTTCTTTATTATTACGTAAGTAGGTATATATTTGGTGTATCAAATCCACGTTGTATTTTTCTCGAGTTGTCGTCGACTTAATGATTCCCGTGGGAAATTGGGGAAGGATCCGGGAAAAAATTGGAAGCCGTTATAGATTATATGAGTTCGATCACACTCGTCTGAAAATTTATTACAGGAAAGTTTGTTTGGAGACAACGTAAAATATAATATTTATTTATTGACCCACAATGTTGTGTTTAGCTCACGAGCTGAAAGTGATAATGTAATTTAATGATATCATTGAATGGCAAATGGCAGAACTTTAAAAAAATATTTTCTAAAAGGTTTAAAACAACTGTAAAAGTAAATTAAGAATCCATAATGTTTAAAAAGTTTTCAAGTCTTCGAATTTAGAATGCTTACCTTCGCTGATAGCACACCTCCGCCACGAAATCGCGAAATGCGTGCGAAATCGCGAAATGCTTGAATGTTTCATCCGTATAACAACGGACAAACGGTGGCAAAATGTTATTTTCTGTCATAATTTTATCTGGGGCCATAAATAACATTTATCCTTTAATGCGAATTTAAAGCTCTAAACAATTGCGATTTAATTCTAAAATCTTATCTTCATTATGTAAAACTTTCTTTATGGCTTCCGAGTACCATACTTTAGCTCTGAAAATTTTATCGTCTGGCATTATTTGGGCGAATTTCGGTCATGGACTTAGGTATTTTAGTGTCGTCAACGACGGGCGAAGTATTTTAATGTCGTATTGTAGTGTTTTATACATATTCACTAACTGGACTTAAGCCTACATGGTGGAAATAAACCTATATATTCTTTTTTGCAATAAAAAGTTTTTGTCTGAGTACGAATATAAAGGAAAGCACTTAGAAAACTTTTTTTGCAAATTGGTATTTTGAAAGGGATTTAAATTTTTATAACATTGTTAACGGAAGGTGGCATACAAAAAATGGAACTACCGTTTTACAAATATAACACAAATTACAACCGCGGTTTGTATTGAATTACTAGTATGAAAATAAACAATACGACGTTATACAATGCCCTCGAGATGTTTAGCCACATCTCTTATTTCCAGAGAGGAACCTTGAACATTATCATAAGAAAACATAGAAAGTAAATTCAGTTAGGCACGAACAAGATATACTCGTTTCTACGAACTTGTACTAGAGCATCTGTGTAGCTTTCACAAATATATATCCAACTTGTGGTGACTAGCTCTGTAGCTAAAATGTCATCACTCTCAGAGTTGTGGACAAATAAATTTCAGAGATCCTGTTCGTTTTCAATATAAAATTAAATGCTACGAAGGTGAAAGAAATCTTTTTGAGGAAACCTGCGAGTTCTAAATAATGATCGCTTGTGAAGTCCACCAGCCCTCATTATATCAGCGAAGTTGACTGACTAACTAAGACACACATCTTTCTCATTGTGAGTGGAGACTCGACTCTACAATGAGTTGCGAATACTAATGGGTGGCAAAGCATCGGAAAAAAATAAATTCATATTTTATTTATAGTACTTGAGTAGCAAAAGCGGATTTTTAGTGGTCCTTGCAGCCCATGGACACCCTCTCCATCTACCCTCAAATGTAGGAAAAAAATCCTATCTGAGGTTGTATGCGGGTGCTTGGCTTTATCACCTAAAAATCATATCCTATTTTACTTTTAATAATTCACAATCTCGGGATAATAGCGATTACTGTATCTGACTAAGCAACCCTACTTAAAATGATGTTTTCACCTACGAAACAATTATGAGGCCTCGAAATAAGCGTTTACATAGGGCCAAGTATGAGCCCGGAGGCGTTGTTACGAACATTTAAAATTAAACACGAACCGTTTAAAAAATTGCACCTCTGGTATTCCCAACTCTTTATGTGGGCTTAATAGACTGCCGAGATTTTTAATTAAAATTTCAGCCACTGCTCACCTTTTTTGCTTTTGAGAAAAATCTGCAAAATCCCAAAATAGTTGAGCTTTAGCGTCGAATAAGGTGTCTCTATCTGAAATTATTAGAAGAGCATGTTTATGATTAATTTTGTTGTGGGTAAAGGCCTCCAGTCCAGTCAAATCCAATAGTTTTAGTTCGCAGTACCTAATTTTGATGAAATTAGTGGTTGATCTCCTTAATTAAATGTCTATGACACTCTTACATAAGAAATGAAAATAAAATAAAAGGCACAAGTTAATTTACTGTACTTTTGAGTTTACAGAACGACAACGTAGGTAGATAATCTTACATAAGCTAACATAAGCTGTAATATTAAACAGATTTGATATTAAAATAAACAGTATGACAATATTTCGGCTATACGTAACCTCGCTGTTAAGGAAGGAGAGAAAACAAGGATAAAGGCCCTTCGGGGGACATGCGAGTATAATAGGTCGTCAGGGCACTCGTTCCCCGTCTTCGCGTTTATTAAGGGACAAGAAACCCTAGTCACTTTAATGAGCCCTTTCTTCACGTATATAGGAACCCAAATAGTACACTTTACGACATTTCGCTGAGAAATATTGTATGCGTAATCCAAAATATAACATAAATCTTATGCAAAAAATGTTATTAAAGTAAAAAAGTGGAACGGGAGTTTTATGTCCGTATATCATTAGTAGCAAGCGAGTATGTAGGCATTGTAGGCTGACGTTTAGAGGTCACTGCAATTAATAGAAATCCATTTATCTGGTTCTGTGGGCTATTTTTTATCTTTCTTCCAAATGTCGGGCTGAGACCAACACCGGTAATGATGAACTTCTACCACATAAAAATCCAACATAAGAGGCATGGTTGTTGGGGATTAAGTTTACGTCTTCTTATTATACTATAAAATAAGTATACCACCAAATTACCCATAACAAAACCCAACAAAGCGATTCGCGGCAGTGAATACGACGCATGAAGACTAGCACCCTTTTTGCGCCTTTATTGTTATCATCGATCCAGTCACACAATAGTAATAATGGATCTATAAATTAGCCGAAATGGTCCGCTTAAGGCATAAAAAGCACAAGTAAAGTGTCATAGATCGCCGCCGGTCCGCGTTGCGCCCACTAATACGTTTTTACAATCGTCCGATGGTAATAAAACAAGGATGGGACTTGGATTAAGCTCGTTTATCATTCGTTTTGATGCCCCTTTTTGCTGTAATCATTCATTTTTCTTCCGTCCCGTTCGCCTTCCTTTGGTTAAATGCCCCTTTGTTGCGGAGTGCGCTCTTTTATCAAATTAACTTACCTTAAACTGACACCTGCGTTTTGGCGGGTTTTTATGAGTCTTTCATTGTTATTATTATTAATCGTTAATTTAAAGCTATTTTTAGCTTTAAAAAATTTTTTTATGAAGAAAGTGAAAGATGAGTGACGGATCGATCAATGTTCTTTATTCCTTCACACAAAACCAGCAGAATTCCTTTGTATTAAGTTTGATATACAGATAGCTTGTATCTTGATTTAAAAAAACACATTTTTTTACAAATCCAGAAGTCTTTAAAGTGGAGTAGGAAAAATTCATGCAAAGTGATAAGTTAAATGTAGTGTAGAGGTGTAGAGTCAGAGAGAGTCTTGTGTGTAAAATAGAAATCTAAGTAATTTTTCTTACTTCTTACTCTAAACCGAGTTGAAGTATGATCAACTTTAAACTCATAAACCTCATTTCTTTAATTCCCACATTTATCTTATTATTCGACTCATACTAATCTTCGATTCGTATGACAAAAGATGGCCCTAGTTCAAACACAGCTCCATCGCTAGTAGCGAGTCGCAGGCAAGGCAGCCGTCATCTTCAACAAACACTTACCAAATGAAATACTTGCTTGGTACGGAGTGGCTCTTATAATTAACAGAAGAGTGTAATTCAACAGCACTGTCAAGCACTTTACAAAATTGATGTCTAATTCCATTAATGCAGCGACAAACTGTTTACTTTCTAAGTTTTATTATGATACTAGTTGTACAGTAAACTTGCTCAGTACACAAGGACGAAATTTAAAAGCTTCATAAAATTAATGTATATCAAGAGGGGTTTAAAACTTTAAATTTTTCAAAATAGTTGTTCGTTCAATAGACACGTACTATCAAATCCTCCATCTTTGCCCATCGACAAACAATAACTAGATTTTTCTAAACTCAAACTCAAACTCAAACTCAAAAGCTTTTATTCATTATTAGGTACAATTTGTGCACACTTAATGAAAGTCATACAGATAAATTATACATTCTACATTCATCCGCTTTGATCGCCCCTCAGGCAAAACGTAGACTGGGAGAAAAAAGCGGGCGAAAAAAAACTCCCAGCACTCTTTTAAAAGTAAATAAAACTTAGTCTATAATGCAGTATGGCTAGGTCCAATAAAGGAACACACGTGACAGCTATCGTGTGTGTCAATATCGCCCCATTGCCATCCGCTCACAAATAAATATTGTTACATAGTGTATAGAAATAGCCTATAGTGAAGTTATTCAATCCCACGCTTTCTTATCTTCTAAATAGTCCTTAGTTTCATAATAGGCCTTTCGGCACAGGACTGATTTGATAGTTTGTTTAAATTTGTGAAGAGGCAGGGATTGAATTTCTATTCTAAAAATAATTATATGACAATATACTGTTTCAGGTAACTGTATCAATTTTCACACGGTTAATGCAGCGAACCATACGTTATATTTTTCTTGTTACTTCGAATTTCTTGACAGTGGCCAGGCCATTTTGGGCCAGAAACTTCAACTTCTGATTCCACTACTCTGATTTTATATAGAATTCCAAATAACTTAAAATACGTCACTGATTACAATTATTTGTTATAATTTAAATTTTATAATCACTAACTATTAAATATAGGTAAACGAGAGGTAATGTTAACAAGAAGTAAACTAAATTGATACAATTGACTCAGGGCGTTAAGACTTCGTTTCTCAAATTGGAGCAGATAAATACTTCATTAAACTTTCTCAAGAAGAATATCGTTAGTTAGTCCAATTCGAGGCTAATAGAAATAAGTTTGCGATAAAGCAAATTGAGATAGTTGGTTAAACTACTTGTTGTACTACCTACAGGTGGCGATAAAATATGTGAAATACATCATAATATTTTATCTATAACTAGCTGACCCGGAAGACTTTGCGCTTCCAAATAAAGAGGTTTCATACGGCTGTTATAGTACTATATGTGAATCATTTATTACAATATTTTGTGTGTAAAACGGTGATTTAAAATGATACAGCTTATTTATTTATCACTCAGAGCGAATATGTTATCTTTATAAAATTATTCTGTGTTATTTCGAAAAGAAGTGAATATAAAATTGATCTGATACCTTTGATAAATTAAAAATAAAGGTCAAAGGTATGGGAAATACATAATAATATATTAACTAATTATTATATTCTACTAATAATAATTATAAATTACGAGCAAACAATGAGCGATCAGTCTTACAACCCAGTGGCTAGGAATTCGGCCTCTTGCTCGAGGGGCCCTGGTCCGAATCCCAAGGACTTTCGTAAAAACTATGTGGGCTTAATAAAAAAACTTGAGAGTTGTCAAGGGACACCCGGAAGGAACGAAGTTCATGACGTAAATGACAATGTCATTTACGACACTTTTTGCTGTCATGACGTAACTGAAGTTCATGACGTAAGTGACGTAGTCATGAACTTCAGTCATTGTCATTTACGTCATGACTTACGTCATGACAGCAAAAAGTGTCGTGACAACTTTTCGTAAGAATTTTTTCCGTCTAGCCCCCTTTCACAACGCGCGATAAGGAACTTCGTTCCAAAAAAAGTGGGCTTTATAAGATTAAATATCATCTACTATAACGTTGAAGGTAAACATAGTGAGGAAACTTGCATGTCTAAGAGTTCGCCATTATAATATTTTCTAAAGCATGTAATTGTAAAGTTCACCGACCCACATTAGGCCAGCGTGGTGGACTACGGCTTACACATTGTGAGAGGATATCTGACCGTTCAGTGGGCCACTAATACTCGTAGTGTAAAGTCCCTTGTTTTCCGTAAATAAAAGTCTTTAAATCCTCTATTAAATACAACATTTATTGAAACGTTTTCTCAACTAAACCTATGCCATTTTTTGCTAATCAAAAAGAACCGCGTTCTCTTTTGTTTTTCAAAAACCACACCAAACCACAGACCATAAAATCCCCGCTTAAATCCAAATATCAAAAACATAGATAATTTATTTTAGAGATATCAAACAAAATAAGAAATCAAATGCTAAATTACAATTAATAACAATTTCTAAATAATGTAAAATTCATCGACCCTAACAGTAGGTTACAGACATTATAAGTTAAAGATAAATATCTTATCTTTTATCTTTCGTGGTCGCAAAGGCCGTCGGACGCGCTCACTGAGTTAGGTCACGTAAGCACAAACTAGTTAGGCTCCAACAGTTAATTGATTTTCAAGATAATGACGATGTCAAGAAGGAAATTAACAATTCATCGGGTAATTGTGTATTTACGCCCGTTCACCCGCTTCGCTACGTGAAGTAATTATCGCGGTTCGGATTAGATTGTTTACTATTTTCTATCCTTCAACTGTCATGATCAAGAAATCATCTTCAATAAGTAAGTACCAAGATGGCACCTTATAAACGGGCAGGTTATAAAGGGTAACCTTTGCCCCATCGCACACAAAAGTTGCTGGTACGACAACGTATTTGCATACAGTTTTTTGCATGTCAACGTCATGTCAGTCAGTTAAGACGAGGCCCTTTATTTTACTTCAGTTAGTAATCAGGCTCACGGATATATGTATTTTCGTAGTAATCGTATTCGTAGTATCGCGTCTTGAAGAACCCCATGTAAAAATCTATTGGAAATCTGAAGGTGGCAAACGAATTCTTTTTTGGGCCACGTTGTGTGCGGAATTGGGCTGCAAGCCTGGTTCCTCAACAATTTCCATAGTAAATCCGTCAAAGTGCGCTCACAGAGCCGACAAGTCACATCTCTCCGTCATCTTAAAGGCTTTAAGTAAGTTGTTCGGTAGTCACACTTTTTCATCACAAGCACCAACACGATTCGTTACAGCAATTTAAGGTATACTAACGACAAGAATTGCGTGATTCACAGACCTTAAAATATTCGTGTCGTGCTAGCGAATCAATTAATGAAGGGTTGGAGCCCTAAAAGCTAAAGTTTTAATAAATACTTACTTTAAAGAATGGTTTCACCGATGCCAATAAACTGCGGCTATTATTGTTACTATATTATATTACTGAAATATTAATCATTTATTTAATTTTATTTGTTACCAATTAAATTCAGTGTTGTAATATCTCCTAGTTACTCGTATCTATAGTATTATTATATGACTCAAATTGCCTTCATTACTACTGACGTCCCTAGTAGTGTTAATATAATCCAGGTTTTAATTTCTATCTTTGTATTAAACTTCATTCAAGTTCGTTCACCCCATTTTGTCTGAACGGGTAATACAGTGAACAAAAAGGAAACCTTTCAAAACATCGAATTCTTAATAAATAATTAGGTACAAACAATTCGTTTAACCTCTTATCTTCGTCGGTCGAACAAGAGCTACATTTAAATAAAAAATTACTGGAACAATCACCTTTTAGCGTAATAACACGGTAACATCTGGTTAATGAATGTTTTGTATGCGACTAATTAGGATTTAATTTTCACTTTAAAGGGTGGAAAGGTTTAAAATTAAGACGCCCCATGTTTTTATTTTATCACGATAATGTTGTGGTTAGAAATAGAGCTATAAATATTTTTTGTAAAAACCCATAAACATTGTCGATGGCCAGATAATGTTTCTTTAAGTCACTTTTATGGGAACTAGTAATTATAAATAAATACATATATAGGCTACTATGGTAGCCCAAAAATCATGTTTGCTATTGTATAGATCAATGTCTATATTCTATAACTTTGCTGGTGTCAAATCTTGGAAAGTTTTGAGTCTCATTCGGATGAATCATGAAATATGTATTGTCATTTTAAATATTATGAGTGTGAAGCGTTATTTATAAATTTTATTTACAAATATACTACTCATTGAAATAGATTTTCATATCATCGATTAGCAAAATTTTACTCACTACCTAGTATTTTTACCAAAGTCTGTTTGACATAAAACTTACGCCAACAGAACATGAAACGGGAAACACGGATTGAGATCAACAAAAGCAGAAGACACTGAAGTTAGCTAGTTAGGAGCGAATTGACAGAGTGGCAACGGAATAAGTAAATATTTTTCAGGACTGAAGCTTAAAGGAAGAAGGGAGATATTGCTCTAAGGGTTCCGCACCAAAAGCGTTTTTTATTTAAGAAGTAGCAAATGTGAAAGCAGACTACCAAATGTTAAATGGTCACCCTACAGTGGACATTGCAGCCCATGGATAGCAATTTTTTTACGTAGAAATCTATCATGAATACCGGATCGTGATTTTATTTATTTATTTCAGACAACAATTCGCTTACAGTATACAATCAGATGCATGATAGATCAAATAGATACAGATACAATGGAGAAAATAACTAGGAATAATTCTACCGTCATATTTGGACTGTGGATGCGTTTTACTCATGACAACTAATATGGTCGCTTAAAAGTATATCCGGTAACCACGCCTCGTAACCATACACAAGGCGTTTGTTTTGATAAAAATTGTTTTGATAAAATAAATCTCAACCGGTCGGTAAGTATAATATTATTCTCACCTAACATAACATCTAATACCTATACATAAACAGTAATGACAAACAGTGTTTTTAATAACAAATGAATATTCATTTTATAACGTCAAAATAATTCCCTCACAATTCATGGATCCCATGAAACATGGAATACTAGTGTGCGACTCTTGAGTGTGAAGCGTTATTTAATTTCATTTAATTCAGAACCCTCCATCTGCGAGCGTAACAGGAACCTACCCGATTTTTTTATTGATGTCTCCGCGCCGGCAGGAATTTACTTTTCATTACGATAGAAGTTTGTTCGCAAACAGTTCAACACTCGCAGCGACGCTTCACGCAAAAACTTATGTCGAGAGCTGTTATAAAAAACGTGGTTTTCTATAAGTTTGGAGGTAAACAGGTAACTTTGGAAAGCGCAAAAGTTGAAATCTAATCATAATAGCGGTTTGGAAAGTTATATCTACAAATCGTAAAGCGTTAGTTATAAAACGGTTAATCGTAAATATCCGTGCTAGAATTATGAAGGCCAAAGTAATTTGGATCTAAATTTATTTTTATCGCTTTCATAACCACAGCTCCAAATTTTTGATAGAATTTAGTTAAGATTAGAACTAGATTGGAATAGGGGATAATATCGACAAAATAAATTGTTGATTTAAAATATAGCTAGCTAGTTTTCCAAACTAAAAACTATACTCGAACGTGAACACCGAAGGTGTGCTATAATTGATCAGCACTGGTTAACATATAACAATTAACCTCCAAAGCGAATGAAAAATTTAAAAAACTAAAAAAATGTTTCCCAATATCCATACACGGTTTGTCATTTCTGGGTGACCATGGCACCCACGATAAATCGAATCGTAGCGAAGAATTTTGATCGATTGTAATGCGTTGATCCACACGTTACATATTATATGATATGTTGTGTCTAAATAGTGAAAACAAAAGCAGTTTATAGCGATCCTATTTATATTTTAAAAACGGAAACGATACAAATGTTTAATTTAATATAACAATTTATTTAAATGTTTAAATTTATATCCAAACCCCCCGTAGCTACGTGACAATTCTCCGCCATTTCATGACAAGTGAACACTCAATGTGAAAATGCTCTAGAGCTCGTCACATCTACTCAACACACTCGAAATAAAAATAAAATTTTTCATCCGGAAACTTTTTGCATTTAAATACCTGTTCATTGAATGGAATGTTCTCCGATTTATATCGTTAAGATATCGTATTATTGGTGAACTGAAAAAAATAAGTACCTATCCTAATTCAAAGAGGATTTATTTGTTCCTTGAGGCTGTAACTGTAAGTGGTCTCCTCAGTGACATACACTAGGCTAAAGTTATGCGGCGATAGTCCGGTGGCTAAGAACTCGGCTTCTTAAACGAGATGTCCGGGATCCTGGGGCCTGATCACACACTGGGCACGCACATATGACTTCACTCGCGGTAAAGGAAAACATCTTGAGAGAGAGAGTCACATCATGCCAGAGGGTTATCCACATTATTCTAATTATAGATATACGACTAAAGGCCCACACTAGGCTATCGTGGTAGACCAAGGCCAACATCCTTCTCATTGTGGGAGGAGATTGAATCGTGCAGTCAAGTACTTACGATATATGACTTTGTATATAAATGGATTGTATACAAAGTTATATACTCAGATAAGTGTGCTCGGGTCCAAGCTCTCCACGGGTGATATTTAATTGATATGAAAGATCGTCGTACTTTATATTTGCATACCTAAAAATGGTGAATATAGATTGATCTAAATAATTTGTAACAACTTTATACCTATATTTGTGCAAATAAACGTTTTGTCTTTGTCTTTGTCTTCGTCGTAGCTTTTATAATATGAGGAGTCTATTCAAAATCTCTATACGCGGTATTACAAGCTTCCTCGCTCAAACTAAACTGTCAACTAAGCATTTCTATTAGCCGGTATGGCAGACGCAGGTAACGACGCACTCCAACTGTTCCGGTCCAAAGGGTAGGAAGACCCGGCAACTAGAAGCTAGTGGCTTCCCAACTAAAACTTCGCGACAACCTACTGAAGTTGCTGTTTCAAGTTGCTACTCGTACTTCGATGGTTTTGGCTAAGTTTGGCTTAGAGTGGGCACGTACCTTTGAGTGTATTTTGTTAGTTTGAATTGCTATTATGAAGGTTCCACCCACGTTCCAGTAAACTTGTGCAAGTCGAGTTGTGTCGTGTGTCGCCTATCATTAGTTACTTGCCTGTCTATTAACATCTAAGTACCTGACCTACTATTAGTTATGGTATTAGTTACCTACTCTGGAGTATTATTTGTTCCTTGGATATATCTGGATATAATCGAGTTTATTATTATTATTTGTCAAGGCCAGTCGGACTTAGTCATATTCACGATTTTCGTGTAGGCACAATCGGTAAAATAAAATACACTGTAGGCAAATAAATATGTTTTCAGAATAGCTTTAGCGTTAATTTACAAGTAATTTATTACTTGATATTTTCCCCTTAATACTCCCATCGAGTGAACCAAACTCGAAATTGCTGTCCAGAAGAAAAAGTCTTACAAGTACTATTTAAAATCTCCCGTAGGTATTAAATACTTGTTAGTATTATAATGTCTAACGATATTATGTATTCATATCTATCACTCCATACAAAATTTGGCGTGTTGGTTGATCGGTTATGCCAGCCAAATAGGACACGTGTGATACATACCCATTGTTTAACTATTGTTCCCAGAGAAGTTATCAACTACGATAGTGATAGATATCAGATATTATTATTCTCGAATGTAGAGCCAGCACATCATGTCAAAATCATAATCAGTACCACACGGAACAAAAGGTTGTATTGCTTGGAAAGCAATAAATGATCATTAACGTTGCTCAACTTGCCGTGAACTAGACGAATTTCCAAAATATCACTTTTTCAAAGGCAAAATGAAAATCAGTTATTGGAAAACTCTATTACATGCTTCTGTGAAACGGAATTTTGTTTTCGTGATATCAAGTATCAGCAGTTCAGTCTATTCTACGCTGTTGTGGATACTTTATTTTCTGAAAATATAATGAGATTTTGTAGTCAGTAGAACAATAAATATCTTACAAATAATGTTAGTTTCAATAAAAAGCAAAACATATAAAAACAAAGTTATTTGTGAGTCCAAAACTCTCATATTAATTTTACAATTCAAAAGTAAGGTTTTAATACTAATTGATGTTCATTATAAAATTTTAATAAGCCATGCATTATATACGTGATACTCACTAGTTTTATAATTTTAATGATCGTTAATATTAATTATCTCGTGCTTTAAAACATAAGTTATTTTTGTGTAAAATAACAAAGAAACAGTTACGTACGCTATGAATAATATTATAGTGTACAATTTATTTTCAATTGAAATAGCCCATCGATTTGTCAAGCTAATAGGACATCAGTCTCCTGCACACGTATTTGTACTGAACGCGAGTAATGTGGACGGCGCGGCGTAATTTAGTTTCCTTACTAATTGGCACGATCACTGCGTAGCCGACCGGACGCCAGCCTACGTTTGAATACGCTCGATTAGTTTGCACAAGGATATATTATGCTTTACAAGGCGTGTAAATACTATTTGTCAAATTAAATCAGTTTGAAATATTTTTTTAAGATTCTAATGTACAAAATACAATATAATTATTTCCCTTAAACTAGTAGATAAATTTACTTCATAATGTGGCATACTAAACCCAATTTTACATTTCGTAGATGTTTCGTAGACGTTTTTTCTAAGGTGCCAACACTAGAAAAATGTGCTTTAAGCATCTGCAATTGCATGACTTTAACAAAAGTAATATTTTAGACTCAATATACAGATGATATTTAACATATTGACAGATTTTAAATATTTTAAACACTATAAGAGTAGAGTATAAATAATACCTACGTTAAAACATGTAAAGATATAAGTTCGTTAACTAATAATTAACGGGAGATAGCCACAAGCCTAGTGATGCATGGTCATCTAGTCTAGTCTATATAGTGCGTACGGATGCAATACATATATGTAGTTTTGTCCTAATTGGCGTGAAGTCCGCGTAGTACGGAATGTTCAAATGTGGTCTACGCTGTCTGTGATGCCTCTACGAAAATAGGTCTACATTGCTACGAATGATCTACGACCGTCAATTAATTTGATGTATAACCTACCATTTGTTAAAAACAGTTAAAAATCTTATTGATTTAGAATAAAGCGGCCACCATGATTTTTTACGGATATATTTTTGATGACGTGAGTTTTTAAATTTATAACTGTACGTTACAGAATTCACTGTAGTAAATTAAAAATTTAAAAGTATCAATGGTACTAGGATTCTATTTCAAGAATAAATCCGACAGTAGTCAATATTAGAAAATTTACTTTTATATATTGTAACACACTAAAGTTTGCCAAATGTACTATTGTTTATATTTTATTGTCTCATTTTCAAAAGATAAATAAACAGTAACAGAAACTGATAACATTGAAGCTCAAGATCATTGTATTAGTTAAAAACAAAGAAACCGCCCGGTCAATATCTCAGAACGATTTATCTGCAAACACAACTAAAGATTGGAACAATAAAATTGTATTTCACCGTGCGGTCTACACAAATGTTAGTTCGGGATACGGATTGGCCGGCAATCGAACGAGACTACTGAAATATATTTTCTGCCACAGAAACAAAAATGTCATTCCTAGAACGTAATTCAGTGAAGTATTTTATTTTTTGCGCAAAAATATAGACGCCAAAAGTTGTGTGTGACTGTATGTTTGTAACTACCACCAGTTTAAACCTTGTTATATTATGTGGTTTTTTCTCTTCAAAATATTGTCTGTAACCCATTAGTCACCCCCTGTAGATTCAAGACTCCTTTCAAACTCAGAAGGATCAGTCCACCACGCTGACCTAATGTGGTTTAGTGGACATGCCTTTGAGAACACTATGGAGAATTCTCATACATGCAGGTTTCCTCACAATGTTTAGCTTTACCATTACAGCAGGTGATATTTAAATTAGTAGAAAGCATTTAAAAAGTCGTTGGAGCGTGCCGCTCGGATTTTATAATATTATGTGATCGTAATGTTTATAAACCTTTATGTTTAAATTTTTGAATGAATTTAAGTAATTTGTTACAATATCAATATACTTTTCGCTCGTTTCAGTATGTGGAATATCACTGATAAAGGAAGACCCTTGTCCACTAGTACCTAATCTTCAAAGGCTCATGAGGAAATGACAATTAAGTCCACTCATCTGCTATGATACTGCAGTGAGCGCTTTTTCACTTCAGTTCAGCTAATTTTCAATGTTATTCGTAAACTATGGAATTTTATAAGAGTATACCAGTATCAGTTTTGAAATCAGTATTGAAAAAACACTATTTTATTATACTTTTTCTATAAATCAAAATTTAATATTACAATAAAAATCATAAATGAAATAGAAACAAAATAGTAACTATTAGTCTCCAAATTTGCTTCACGTCTTATCCTAGATTGCGAATTAATAGAAAACAATTAATTGGTCAGTTGATGTATTCAATTAGACTATAATTTCTTGAGTGACCTTTTCAACTTTTTATTTTAGTCATGAAAACATGAATGATTTCAAATGAAATTTTAAATAGAATACAACCCACGCTTTGCAAAAGGTCACTACAGCGCAATTATGGTGATTGAGACCACTAATAAATTAGTTCTTAGTGTTGAAATATTATACATCATGCCTCGTGTCTTTTGCTTACGTAATACGTGGAATCTAGAAGTTTTGCAATGAATTATTGAGACACATTGATTTTGATAATTTCCTAGAATCTATCTTATAAATTGAAAATAAAAATTTAAAGTTCATTAAAATTGTTTATTATATTAATATGTTTATTAAAGTTAAATATAAGAAAAGGGGAAGCTAGTCCTAGGACTACTCTCCCTCTCTCTCTCTCTACTCTCTACACTAATACTCTAGAGTATACCTAAATATCAATTGGAAATTTAAATCATCATGAAGGGGGTTGTGAAATTTAAAAATAATAAATTTTCAAAACAACGCTTCAAATATTATTTTCCTAATTTAAATCACCACCTATAGTGATCGCTTATTTAAAAATCCTAGACAAATCAAATACATTAAACATGTAGACAATCAGTACCTACTTACCTGCAGACTGAAAGATTTCTGTTTTTACTTCAACTATTTTCTCCAATAGAGGAGACGATTTACAGCAGTGTTGTCGTAAAATGTATTATCCGAAATGGTTTCGTACACTCCGATCTTCACATAAAAGTTAAATATACGTAAAACTTAAGAAATATGTGTCTAGATAGCTTAGCGCTACTATAATAAAAGTGCCATCAACTGACGGAGCAGACTTCAGGTAAGAATAAAATAAAATGGAATTACAGAATCAAGACATACTGAAAAGGGTTTCAATCGGGCTTCGCAGCGAACAATTACCATAATACATCGAGAGGAGCTAGAGTGTGCACAATAAAAGGAATTCGCCATAAATTCTCGTCACCGTCTCGAGTGGTAAGTGAGGTTATAATAAAAAATCCCTTTAGACAATTTTCCATTATCTGCGCGTGCTCCGTCCTTTGTCGGACGGTGGTCAGCGTTTTATGGGTGGTGCGGTGTCGTCGTAACTCCTTATTAAGCCGTCGGGACGCACCGTCTTGCCCTAATTGATTTAGGGAGCGTCGCTGTTCGCTTCTCTTTGTTTACTTTCCACACTTTAGCTTCGACAGCTATATTTGTCAAGTTCGATGACCGTAATTGGCTTGCGAAGTATTGTAAACTAAATAGGATAAAAGGACAGATGCGGGAATGTATTTTTCATTTTGTTTGAAAGTGAAGAACACGCACACAATTACACGCTTACACAAATGTAAGGACATATTTTGACTGTTGTTTGGTGGTTTATTTGCTAATTATATTTGTAGGTAGGTAACTGATTTTTATTTTTTTATTAAATGAGCTTATAATTATAGAATAATAGCAAACGTGTATACATTAAGGATGGGTCACTTTTGTATTAAGATACAGAATAAATTTTCCTGGACTAAAATGTGCAAATTGAAGTTACTTAATGACCACTCTACTCCTAATACCTAAAAACAAATTAATAGATTAGGATAACCGTAATTACGACACCTAATTCTTCTGTAAAATATGACATAATGGTTAAAACAATACTGAAAACTAATCTTGATAATTGCTTCTCATATTTGTCGCTGTATTTCGCGTAATAATCTCAGCGGTGATAGCCCAGTGGCTTAGAATTCGACCTCGAATCGAGGGGTCCGGGTTCGAATCCTAGTGGCACGCACCAATGACTTTGTAAAAAAGTTATGTGCGAGTTATAAAATTAAATATCACCTGCTGTTACGGTGAAGGAAAACATCGTGAGGAAACCTGCATGCCTGAGAGTTCACAAAAAAAAAATGTTCTCAAAGGCATGTGAAGTCCACCAACCCGCAGTAGGCCAGCGTGGTGGACTAAGGCCTACATCCCTCTCATTGTGAGAGGAGACCCGACCCTGTAGTGGGTCATTAATGGGTTAAAAACAACAAAACAACAATCTCAGGAAACTTCAGCATAATATTTTACATAAACGCGATATTCTTATACGTTCTAATTACTTTATAAAATAATAAAGATAAAATTAACTGAACGTATAGTATATCAAGGAAGACTTAATAACCTAATATCTAATTATGTAAGGAACTCCTAAGCCAGTTTCCTTGAAGCCTCTTAAGTTACGGCTTAGTGCAAACTGAGCTGAAATGTTTCGTACTACTCGCCAGGAAATTACTTACCTTTATTAAACGGACAGTTTTACGGGATACGGAGGTGAAAGAAGTACAGACTTGTCCCAAAGTGCTTTTTATATACCAGACCGTGTAGGTCTATAGATGGTAGGTAAATCCATAGTAGCACGCCCGGGGTAGAGGAGCTAACCTCTTAACCGGCTGTAAAGCAGCATGTTTTTCATAATAAGTGCCTATGCACATACAACCACCGATATTGGTGTCCATGGACCTCTCAACATG
The DNA here is from genome assembly GCA_905147235.1 of Erynnis tages. Taxonomy (NCBI): domain Eukaryota; kingdom Metazoa; phylum Arthropoda; class Insecta; order Lepidoptera; family Hesperiidae; genus Erynnis; species Erynnis tages. The sequence goes on from LR990087.1 coordinate 5,679,437, forward strand.
TGACCTGCAATCTCATATAAAAATTAAAAAAACAAACTGTCAGCCTAAGCATTATTTGATGAAGAAGAGCAATATCTGCAGGGAATTACTCTTTCGCTCTATTGAGGACACCAAGGTTGAAAGCCATTTTTAGTTATTTTCCATGTGACAACGATACATTTCACATTTTATTCAAAATATAAAAAATCGGTCCTAAACTCTCAAACAATAACCAGCAAGCGTTTAAACATGTTATATTGTAACTGAAATGTCTATGATTTGTGTAATCCGGTGCGTAAACCATATCCGTTCGGGTTAAATTTCGCCAACCCGATAAGCTGCTGATGTATGAATTTGAAATATACACGTATATACTAGAGATGGTCTCTGAGCGCTCGAATAATCGAGTAACGAGTTTAACTTGGCTTGATCTTAGCCCTCGACCAAATTACTCGGTTATTATATTTGAAGATAGACAGAACAGATCCATATCTCAATGGCTGATATGCTTTACAGCTACGCGACATATTTCTTATCTGAGAACTCGCTGCAGAGTATTATCAAAGCCGTAACAAATCGAACTTACCGGACACAGCGATCTCTTCGAAAATTTTATAAAAGTAAATAACACTTCGTAGCGGTAATAGCCCAGTGGCTTAGAATTCGACCTCGAATCGAGGGGTCCGGGTTCGAATCCCAGTGGCACGCACCAATGACTTTGTAAAAAAGTTATGTGCGCTTTATAAAATTAAATATCACCTGCTGTTACGGTGAAGGAAAACATCGTGAGGAAACCTGCATGCCTGAGAGTTAACAAAAAAAAAATGCTCTCAAAGGCATGCGAAGTCCACCAACCCGCAGTAGGCCAGCGTGGTGGACTAAGGCCTACATCCCTCTCATTAAGAGAAGGAGACCCGACCCTGTAGTGGGTCATTAATGGGTTACTGACAATAACACTTCATAGGATTCCCTAAACTAGGATTCCCAGAGTCGTGGCTGCTATAGACGCATTTAAGACAAGAACACATACATGCAAATCAGAAACAAAATGTAAATTAATTCAAATTCCTGCTCCTGGGAATCGAACTCAGGACTCACTCCAGACATATAATTTAGGTTAACACTCAGGCCATATAATTTAGATTGGACAGTCTGAATTGACTATGATAAGTAATCAAAGGTTACTACGTTACCTTAAAGGTTAAAGGTTATTCTACGATAGATACTCGGTAAAAGAATTAAGGTATAATAAGCAAAAAGTTATTTATGCTTACTCAGTGTGCCAAGTAATAACCAAATACTAGGCCCATCTCTATACCTAACTAATATAGAATTACATGCGCACTTCTAAGTTATTATGTTTATGGTGAACAAGTAAATATGGTAACTCGATCATGGGAAACACGTTCATCAATATTAAATTACCAGTTATTAACCTATTCCCCATAAATATTGAATTATGGGAAGGTTTGCATACTACACGATACTGTATTAACGACATAGATTCAATTACCATGAGTTTACTCGATACATATTTGGGTACATATCCCGACACCAAGGGTACTAAACCCATAATTTAAGGCAAAACATTAAAAACCATGTTAAAACATTAGTATAATATGAGATCGAAATATTACATTGCATTACAGTCAATTCACGGTTATTATGTTTCATTAATATTATAAAACATTAAAAGAGAATATTGTTAAACAAAAATTAAGCAATTTTTACGATGATCAATCTAATGCTTTATTAATTTTTTAACTCTTCTAAAAATCTTTTCCTCTATTTGGGTTATTACACTGTGCGACTCCTGTGTAGTAAGCTGATGATTTACGACGTATCCATGTGTAGAAGCGTGATGCAGCTGTCCAAATTTAAATACGCACTGACATGCGACAATATATGCATATGCAACTACGTTGTCGTACGAGCAACTATTGCGTGCGACATGGCAATTAGGACACGGGGTAATATGAGAACGGGCGCAGTTAGTAAGGATTAGTCAGGTTGTTAATATTCAATCAACTCAGGTGTAGTACAAATTGGGTCTGCCACGTAATCGCTTATCTGTTTTGGGGTGAGCTAGGGTATGCTTGCATGTATTGTGCTTGAGTCGGGTAAATCTGTTGATGCGAGTAATACAAGGATATTATTATGTAGGTAGATGAGGGGATTCTTTTTTATGTCTCTTACTAATTTGCATGTATTTTACGGAGGATTGGTGATGGTTACTCGTATTTAAATAATGATTTTTAGTATGGATTAAGTTTGGAGTAATTAATATAAAAAAAGGTAATAGGTAAAACTAGAATCGTTATAAGTTCATCAAAATTTTGTTAGTTGTAGACAATGTTGTGCCAATTCAAAAAATTGTTTCAATAATTCCGGAATAATTTTAAAATTTAAATACAACTAAACTTATCGTACGAATAATACTAAAAATAGGACCAACATTGTACCGTATAAATGCTGTCCTACTTTAATTGCGATTGACGAATCATTCATTTTTAGCTATTTTCTGTTAAAAGGTGATTCAGCCTTTTTTACTCAGAAATTGCTAGATTTATCTTTAAATCATTAGCGAAGAAGAAGAATAAGAATTTAAATTATTATAATTCTTAAACAACTATAAGTCACCATGGAATTTCTTCTAATTTCACTTACACTGAGAAATGCAAGATATTTTGCAAACGTGTGGATGAACGGGATTGTTTGTGTTTCTTGTTGCGCTCCATTGCGACGAGATTGCCTGCAGGCTTCGTTATATTGCTAATCAAGTTTACTATTTTCTTGTTCTTTTGTTTCATTAATTCTTGGAAAGAAAATGCATAAAAATAAAAAGTATTTTCATTTCACAGCTTTTTAAACAATAGTTTCATTTGATATTATGTGTATTTTGGGTCGTTTTTCTGTCTTGTCGTGTAATTGTCATGGACACACATACGAGTAGACAACGCACGCACACACATGCACGTAAAAACACACCCGCAAAAACACATCTAGATCAAGAATATAAATTTAAACTAATCATTCAAATCTTTGTTCCGGGGGAAACCTCGCAAGCTTTATCATACTGTTAATAAAATTAACTCTTATTCTTTGCATGCGCATATTAGAAGATTTAATTTTGACTTTTGAAAAAAGACCTTTGCCTTACAAAAGTGGTGAAGTCACAATATTTAAATAAACTTATGAACTAAGAAGAAAGGTCATAATAAAGTTAACTTACTGTAATGTGGATTTCATTCAAAAGTCGTGTCCTTATTTCCAATTATTTCATCAGAATATTTCTCGGTAGAAATTTATAATTAAATGGGTCAAAAGGGAAACAAATGTTGATCTCCAGATACTAAGAATCTTTCTTATTCCATTAATCCTTAAATTATTCAAAGAGTATTGATTCGACGAATAAACAGCGGTTCAATCTCTTTAACGGTTAGTGCTGTCTATTAATATCTGTTCAATGGAAGTAGTTTTTGCAAAGTATGATTTGATATTGACATTTAAAATATTCATATAAGTGTTCGATTGGTATAAGCTGCATAAAATAATAAAATGTTAATGGTACAGACACTCTAATTATTTAATTTTGTAAATTAATGACATTAATTCCTTTTGTCTTGTATATTCCTTCAGTTAAATCTTATATGAACGATGTATGTTATTATTGCACCGCATATTAAAAAACTTAAAAATTACAGATTTAAAATGATTGTTGAAATAAAAAAGAGAAGGGATTTAAAAGAAAATAGCAATAAGGCATCTTTCGAACGTTTTTTTAATTATGAATAAAGTAGTTTTTTACATGGCATGGTAGTATAGAGCAGAACGGTTAATCTCTTTATTCCAATGTAGATTGGGGATTTAAGCAGTTAAAAACAAACAAGTTTGTAAGTACCAACTTTATCAAGAAAACAAAAGTGAAATACATTTAGTGCACACTGTTGGGATCTATTCAGAATTAAATTCGAAAGCAATAAAAGTCCCAAACTTTCCCTTCACAAAGCAAGTTTGCAACAAAAAGATGCAACGAGGCAACCGCAGCAAATATAGTACTTGCAAATAAAACCTCACTGGAGGGACTTGTTCTATCATCGACGATTAACGAATCCTTTTGCCCACACAATGTACAACTAAGTTAACGCATGACTAACACGCAGTGAGAGCGCTCCCATTCTATTTTTAAGGTCGGGATTGTTCGTGCGTGAACATACGTATACGCACGAGTTGGATTTGTATGAAATCATGTTCAAACTAAGGCTGACCTTCCTCAACGAAGTTTTTTCCTTAACGTAGCCATCAACACCTGTAATTTGAAAGTGCAATGGGTTAAATAAGAAGGCCTAAACTTTTGAATTCAGAACGCCCAGGACCAGTGAAGTGACGTTGGTTATATTTTCTTTATTGAAATATACAAAATCTCATCATAAATTTTTGATAGATGACAGGTGTATGATTATACTAGGATTGATACAAAGTGAGATTAAGATAAAATAGGCTGTATTACTAAATAAACAAATCTACGAGTATGAACCCTTGATGGTTTTCTAAAAAAATTTTTTTGGTTTTCTAAAAAAACTTTTGAATTCAGAACGCCCAGGACCAGTGAAGTGACGTTGGTTATATTTTCTTTATTCAAATATACAAAATCTCATCATAAATTTTTGATAGATGACAGGTGTATGATTATACTAGGATTGATACAAAGTGAGATTAAGATAAAATAGGCTGTATTACTAAATAAACAAATCTACGAGTATGAACCCTTGATGGTTTTCTAAAAAAATTTTTTTGTGTGTGATAACACTTTTGTCAAAATTTTTAGTTCTTTATTATATTTGAGTGTATTTAAAAAAAGTTGGTTTTAGTCACGATTTTGTTTTTTTTTTCATTTTTGCTTATATGTACCACTTAAAGCATAACAGTGCAACGTGAGACACGCGAGCGAGGCTTAATAGACTATGATAGGGAAGTCGGCCGAACCAGCTGTTAACTCTTTTCGTTTTCAACCGTTTTGCATACTACCCGCACTCCACGTTAAGCCGTGTATGTTGTGTACACTTTTTTCACGCTTCGAGTTATCCTGTTTCTTTTCGAGAGAGTTTAGTGACGTTACTGTTTGGACAAATGAATGTGAAAAAGTTTGGACCGTCAACACGGGAGGCTGGTTCGGGTAAATGTTTTACTCAGGACATATTGTGCGCCGATAGTTTTTTATGAGTTGCTTTTGGAAGCATTTTTTGACGAATGTACGTTGAATTTTTTTTACGAATCCTTGTGATATTTTAAATTTAATAATTTACGGAATATTGCTTCTACAACTAAAGTGGGGGTGTACAATGATTAAAGGAATATTGGCACCTACTCTATTTAGATGTTTAATATTTTATTTATTATAAAAGCTTTCATTTTGGGACCCGTATGTAGGCACGGGTTATGAATTATTTGATTAAAAAATAATTTGGTACTTCCAAAAACTTTCAGAATGAGATTGTGAAAAAAGGATTAATAAGTGGAGTGTATAAAATAATGCATAAAAATATGAAAATAAAGAATATCGTTGGCTATTAAAAGTTTAACTACACTAAAACCTCGTGCCGTAACACAGTTAATAGGAAAAGACAGTTAGTGTTATGTTGACCTTTGTTTATGTTTGCCCAACAAAGTATACGATATGTATTGTGCATTCCACCTAAGAATTATAAATGAACTCCCTAGTGTACTATTAATCAAAAAGTTTGTAAGGTAACAAGCGCCGCATACTTTAATGTACTTTCAGACTCTTGTATGTAAATGTTGGTCTTTGTTGTTCCGTGTCACTCCACGGCTTCGTAACGAAGGGGTTGCCGAGTCTTATCACATCCTTCGCGATGTGTAGGGCCGAAAGTTTTAATCCTTCAGGTAGAATACTGTTATAAAAATACAAATTGAACCGGCGAACTTAACTCTACCAAATAAAGAAGTCTCATACTCTTGTTAAAGAAGAACAAACAAAGACTTTCAAATTCTTTCAAATTTTCTAACCGTTTAAACTTTCCTTGAACTTCACGAACATTTAGAAACCAAAATTAGTTAAATCTGTCCAGCTAGTTTTATTATATAGAAAAACCTAAAAACCCAAAAAAACCTGTAAACCTTTAAAGATAAGGCAAAGGGAGATCTCCAGGCTAGGGGATCCCGCTTGGGGAGCACTCGTGCTCCGAGTTCCTACGAGTACGATGTAGAAAACTTCGATAGCGGATATGCGTGGCGCCACCACCACTTTAGTGAAAGTGACGTCTATACATCAGAAGGTCTGCTGCAATTTTCTTTGGATAATGTATGCAATTTTTACTTTGAAAAAAAGAGAATCTTGTTTCCAGCCGGGCGGGAGGAACGCAATATCTACGAAAAAAAATTGTGATATTATTGCCTATCCTTTCTGCCACTCACTTCAAACTTGTTTTGTAACGTCGATATATTTAGTGATATAGGCATACTACGTATAACATTGTTTCCATTCTCTCCCCTACAAAGAGTTGTACAGTCTTATCACATACTTCGACGTGCTAAGGGCCGGAATTCCCAGAAGCTGTCCCAGTTGAGATGTTTATTTTTTGCCAGGAAAATATTTTTATCTCACCCCGAGAGATGAGGTCGCGAAAGTTTCATTAATGACAGTTCCGTTTGGGGGACATTAGGGTTTTTGTGTTTGTTTATTATGTTTGTGGGTATCTCGCTATTCGGCCAACTCAACTCATAGATCTAGTAGAGTTTGCTTGGAATGGTACATGTAACCTACGAATATAATCTGTAAACAGCTTTGAAGCTTCATTTGAGATTTTAGGAGCCTTTATGAGCTGTAAGCTTTACCTTAACTCTTGTAAACTAGCTATAAAGTAGCAAATTCTTCGTTGGTTCTTATGTTGGTTGGGGACGTGGAGAAATTTTATTTGAGGCGAATATCTAAGTCCGCAACTATTGAGGACTAATATGTTGCACGCATTTAACATGATCATGATGTATATGACTTCCTTCCTTCCTTTCAGCCCTTGATAGTCCACTGCTGGTCATGGGCCTCCGCCAATCGACGACACTCCACCCGGTCCTGGGCGCTCTGAATCCAACAGTTTCAATGTTTGTGACTAAATGAATGATAATTTCGAAATTTTATTGCTCTTCTATTTAGAGTATGTAAAGAATAATATAAAGCCGCACATACTTACGTCGATTCAAGTGTTACGAATTGATATAGCAAAGATAGAGCTTCGTCTAGTTAATTAAACGCCCCGTGTTCGGGCCTCACGGTTAGGTCGGGTTATTGTAGAGACCTCCGACCACCTTACATAATACTGCTAACGCTTAAAATACCAACGTCACATATTAAGAGTTGAGAGGTGTAGAGAGCCTCAGTAACTAAAGGGTATAATTTAGTGATTAGTAAAATTTTATTTTTAGGTCACTTTTATTTTGGCCGTGACTGTTTACATATCATTACATATCACGTAGGATTACATATCACTTTTTAGTGATATATAATCTTTACCAATATAATTATCTCAAGTGTTAGGGTAATTTTACTTCTATTTTTATTTTTCTCTAGTATTAGCGTCCAGCAACTCTCACTAGGACAGCATGGTGGGCTTAGGCCTTCATCCTTCTCATTATGAGAGACCTGACCCACTAATGAGTGTTACATAACTACGTCCGGCCATATGAAAGTGTTTGATGAAAACAATATATAGCCATGTATTGTTTTTTCCTTTATATCGTATACCGTAACCCCACTAATACCAAAAGTACCGTAGCATTATCGTAGGTACTCTGTGTATTGGGTACTCCGGTACATACGTAATACGGCAACACCGAAAATTACCACTTCGTTATGCCCGGGACCCCCGAGGCCCAGGTGCTATACGGGCTTAAGTGATTTCCCTTCGCCCAAACCTTGTCATGTTATGCCAATAAAGCCTAGTTTTCCGGCAAAGTGGCGCACTTAGTAAGAATGTTTAAGTTATGTGAATTTTCAATGGATGTCCATTAAATTTCAAGCGATTATAACTATACGTTTACGCTCAATAACTGAAAATTAAGGAAACCTTCAATTTTCATTGCTATAAGAATTGATTAACGTGCATTGAATGAAATATAAAATTATTTTTTACTAAGCGTATTGTTTTAAATGATTTTCTACGATTAAAATAAAATCATGCATCCGTCATTTAGAAACAACCATTTTAGTCCTCAGAAGTACCAAACGTTTTTATTTACAAACTCTTTAAAGTGTTTTAGTTTCGTTAGTTGACTAGGGGCTGCGGTGACCACTCATTATTAGTTGGCCCATTATTCGCACCTACATTAAAATTAAAATTATTTTTGTATAATGTTACGTGCTATTTTATTTTTTTCTGTTTAAAAGTACCAATTGCAGGTATTTCTCAGCTTTTCTTAGTTACTTCAGTCTTTTAGTTACTTAACAGTCTCAGAGTGGTTTCGTTTCAACATAGACCCAACAAATATCAAAATGTAGAAACGCAGTAAGGTATTGCATATGTGCGTTTACTTGATCACGTGGAAAGCTCTCCTTTCAAAATGTAGAAACGCAGTGAGGTCAAGTCCCATTCTAATTTCCTTTGCCCATCGAGGCATGTGCGTTCACTTGATCGCGTGGAAAGCTCTGGCCGGGAGATAATGGAATATAATTCAATATAGAAGTGGTGCGGTCGAGAATTTCTACACATTTAGATTGCTACTACGTTCGTCTAGAAACAGATCTTGATTTTGTAGCTATCGTACTGTATCGTATATAGATTCTTCCTGTTATGAAGAGACTCTGGAACAAACAGTTTTTTCAAGGATATAGTAAACTTATTCAGTTTACTTGATAATAAGTTGAAATGTTCTATTTCATAGAATAAAATTAAAATTCAGAAAAGTCATCGGAATTTTTTTTATTGTAACTGTTACCTCTGCTTAGAACAAGATGGTCACCAAATAACAAACAACAAATACTTAGACGTAATTTTTTTCTTCTTATCAGCCACAGTAAAGAATAAAAAGGACAGTGCCGCCCTCGTAACTTGCCGGGAAGCAGCGTGTTATAAATAGCTTGACGAGATATAGTACAGGTGTTACTATGAGTATATTATTATATGGTTCGCTTAGTCGGCAAGTCCTCATAAGCAGCAAATATTTGTACCTCAGATAGGTCTTTGATCCTATTTTGGGAAACACGGGAAAGAATGGGTGTGCTAAATATGAGTAGCAGTTATGTACTTACCCCTACATGATCGTTTACTCTACAATCTCTACATACCATCACTAATGGTTCTTTATATCTTACTCACTCTTTTGTACAATTTACAAATAGAACCTTGTTTGACGGCGTACTGTAGGAAGCTTTGTTTCTATAAGTATACTCTTTGTTTAAGCCTTGAGTTCCCTTTCTCAGTTGTGGCGTGTGGTGCGTGTTTAATAGATATAGTGAAGGGGTCTTCGTTAATCGAATGTAAACCAGTGCAATGATCGTAATCATATTTATTCGTTCGGAAAGCTTTTGAATCGGCGTTGTATATGTAAATTGGAGATTATCAGGTTTTCTATCAAATATTGGGATTGTTCAATAAGAGGCTTTAGACTTTTAGAGGCAAAACAATTTAATGCTACGTTTCGCTGGACTTTGACATCTCATGACATGAAAGAGCTCTTTTTCAAAGCCAGCCACGCACTGGCGACCTGCTGTGAGCAAGCGACGATGATCACTTTCCATCATGTGACCCGAATGCATGTTTGCTTATTATTCTTATAAAAAAATATTAAAAATTAAATAATAATCACTAGTAGAACAGTTAATACTTATACTATAATTTGTATCTACGACATTATATACCATTACCACACTAAATTGTAACATTTAAACAAGTACAAACAGGACCAAAATACTATGTACTGCTAAATGCTGAACAAGCATGTGTTGCTATTCCTGAATGTACCTATGCGTTGCTATTCCTGAAGACTAAGATAGTCTCCTATTGTTAGCTCACTGCGTTTTGTAAGGGCCGGTGAAACTCCCGAGCGAACCACAACTGTTCTATAACCTATTAATTTTCTCCAATATTCGATATTTGACAACACTGTTCCGACTCGACTCGGTATCGGTATTCACTGCCTAGAATACGGATACTCGCGTTCATTCTATTGTGCGAACAATTCGAATTGAAGATACGATGAAACTATGCAACAATACAGCTGAAACAATTAATGTTATTAGAATTTCCTGTCCATGAACGCGATAACGACTATAGTTACTACGGAGACTGATAATTGGAACGACGCATTCATAACTAGTCTTGAATTGAATGGAAAATTCACTGCGAATTAGAATGTTACCTAAACAATTGGTTTCTAAACGTGATTCTTCTAAGCACCGCATTTAACAAATTTGGAATACTTTTGATATTTATAATTAGTGAAATAAATAATATAAAAAATTAGTGTGAAATGAATCATGTTCATAAAGTCAGTGTTTAATTAAGATTATGCAAAATCTATGAAGACTTTGTGATTAAAATTTGACAGTAAAGTTAATTAAAAGTACATCTGTAGTTACCAGAGAAATAATTAATCTTGAGTTACACCAACATCTATAGGTAAAGTTATCAATGACAGGTTTCTGCTAACTCATTGTTCCAAAAACATGGGTTTTGGGAGGTGTTTCAATTTCAACAAAAGGCTTCTTTTTCTAAAAATAATACTTTACTTATCGTGCATGTGAAGTGTACTTAGCCTTATAACTAAATACGTATACTCGTTATAGTTTAAGTCGGCTGTGCTCAAGTTATGCAAACGGCTAACAAAACAACTGACACTAAATGTTGAACAAGGCTGGCCAGTTCCCGCCATCAGACGCTAGTTTCCACATCACCTCGACGCTATTAATTGCTAGCGCAGAACTTCTAGGAATGTTTAATAAGATGGTACCTAATTAGATTCTCCGGTAATATTGACTTTTCTTCGAGAACTGATTACTGAGTTGTCAGAATTTACGATGAATAGGTACGCTGGAATCCTGATCAATATTTCAATGAATGAACGCTTCATTAAAAGAAAACCTAGTTCTATTACTAGTTATATTTCAAATCCATATCGTAGTTTTAAAAGACTTATAATTCATTCTTTTTTCAAATACATAATAAACGGAATTTTCCATTGAAACATTAACTTGTTGAGTCAAAGTTATTTGTAAAGTTATTCGTGGAATGCAAACTTGCGAAATTTATATTTAAGGCCGTTCAACGTTCAACGTGTCCAGAATCCCGTTTTAGACCAACTGGCAAAGAAAACCGACTGAGTCACGTTTTGAATTTTAGAAATGGAGCCACACATAATTTCACGTGAAAGTAGGTAAATGGAGATCTATTAAATCTAAAAATCGAAATCTAATTAAAGCCCAGGACCCCACCGCCCTCCGACTAGGTCGACTGACGGCCTGAAGAAGACAGCAGGAAACCTTTGAATTGAAAGGACCCAGGACGGTGCAGAGTGATACTGATTAGGGGAGGCCAATATACAGCAGTGAACTACGACGATTGTCGTATCACGAGTAGCATAAACGCGCACAAACGCCGGTGAATAAAGTACAACTTTATGCATGGGAATCGTGGCTAAAGTGCAGGTTTGTGGCACACTATGCTATAACATTCATAAGACTACGTCAACGTACGTCTAACTCGCAAGAACGATGTGCGCTCCCATAGTACGCACGAGTTGAATTAGTATCATACCATAGATTGAGGGCATAGTAATTTCAGTCACCAGATGCAAACTTATGACATTTATCTTTAAGGCCGTTCAAAGTTAAGCCCGACTTAACTCCAGTTTCAGACATGCCACCAATGAGAATAGGCGACGGGAGTCGAGACACTTTAGAATTTTAGAAATTTTCGCACAAAAACTTCGTAATTTTACGGAGGCACGACTCGGACGGAGACAACATAAATCATTGAAGTTACTTTTTGTTTTAAACAATGTAAATTTCAGCAGTTATGGTAAAATGCAATAACTCTGTAAATAAAAGCGAGTTATTAAATACCAATAATTATACGGTTTTAAATTAAATGGAAAAGTGAGTAAGAGTATTGTATACTGTATCGTTATGGTCTAAGTTTAGTTTACCCGATAATTACCGTTATTCATTTGTTACTCGGTTTGAAAAAATAAACAATTTCCACAACGAAATGTTGTTTATGATTTTGTTGGTACACGATACATAAAACCCAGTATGAGAAAACTAAGATATACAGACAATACATATTTTTAAAAGAAATCTTATCAACCAGACATAGAAATGAAAAGAAATAAATGATTCAAAATTGCTACTAACGTAGCGAGGAAATAAAAAAAATTAGGATTATTTTTTGTTTATCAGATTTAATGAATATCTTAATGCTAAAATGCTAATGGTAAAGGTAAATATAATAATATAATGTATTATTAAAGAGTGAAACTGAAAGCAATATGAAGATAAAACTACGAATGCATAATTTCTAAGGCTCAGGTGGCATAGAACTGAGTGTGGTATTCCACTGAGCACTGAATTCCCTCATAAACCGAGGGATTTAAAGCCTAGTTTACCGCTAAAACTTTCGCGTTTACTGTTAAGCAAAAACTGCTTGACATTTATAACTTAAGTCTAGGATTAAGTTCTGGGGAGAGAAATGTTTTATATCTCTGTTCAGTTAAAAGTTCACTTCGAGAATTCAAATATTTTCGTCTATTCGTCTGCCGTAGTACCTACCTAGTTTCCGAGTTATGCTTTTTATCAAGTTTGAGTTTTCAGCATATTAGTTGTCTGGAGTTAGGATATTGTTGAAGCGACTTGTTTTATATACGGCTTGTTTCTATCTATAAATACATAAAATATGTACAAACAAATTTTATCTTTTATTTCTTTATTTATTTTCATGCACCAGAAAAGTACAAAAGTGGAATGTACTAAGGGCATTCTCTACCAGTCAACCTCACAGACACGAACTTTTGTTGGTACAAGGAGTTAGGCTAGCGGCTTAAAGGTTTGGCACAACTTTTATTTACGTTATTTTTGAGATTATAGATTAGCATACATTAGTCCAAATGTAAGAATTATGCTGGCAAAATATAATACGAAAGGCAACTAAACACAAGTATTTGCAATTATTTTCACGGTTACAAAAATTAAAACCAAAGCGTTATAATTTCAAATATTCATAGACGGAAGAGGGATAGAACATACCTCGGTCCCGCTCGCCCACATCAATCCCCGTCCCCGCAATATGGACTGAATTATTTTTGTCCAACTTTTTACACCCCCACAACGCTTTTATTACCGCAGGGAGAAATTCATTTGTCCGGTGTCCAATGGCCAATATAATGCTTACGTCCTGTGCTTTTTATTGCTTTGATCACGTGCTGTTGTCGACATGGAGATTTTTTGTCATAATCTTTTTCGTCCGGTTTATACGAGTATTTGTATCGCTCGCGATGAGATTTACTGTCGACTTTTTGCGCGGATGACGGTATTGTTTCAGATTGTATTGTTTGGTTGATATTGTACGATATCACTTACTTTAAAAATGTTTATGTAAGCTTCATTTTTGGTTTCTTTGTCAAGATCTGTTTATAAAATAGTTTTAATATCATTGTACCTTCATACCTTCGTACTTCTAGTGTAGCTTTGAAATAGCCTTAAATAAAACAATCATTTTTGCATATCAAAAATTTTACATAAATTCTTTATAATCCTATGCAAATAAATACATCCAACTTTATTTTTTTAGATGAATTTAATAAAATTATAAAAGGAGGTAATAGGACCTACGAGCCGTATAATATTTATGGGCGCTTAATGAAAATTGTTATAAACGTCCAATAAAACAACCGTAACAATACTCTAGCCAGTGAGTAAAATGAATGAATTATTAAATTGTTGTGAAAATAAGCTTTTATATTTTTATTACTATTATAATGGGCCCTGCCCGCAACAGGAGAATATATTTTTGTAATAATATGAGTAGTAAACGGGCATGCAGGGTACCAGATTTTATGTAGTCACCACAACCCATGGACACCCACTTACAACCTCAAATAGGATAGACTATTACTATTTGATGTCGTGTAACTCGTTCGACAACTAAGACGTTCGAATCAAATAAAGTTCCTTGGGCAACCATAAATACGTAGTGATTTGTGAGATTTGTTGGGCTATGGTATGATTCAATTATATGATGTATTAGTTATCTCTAATTTTTATATCTTTGTTTCAGGTAAGTATAATTTCCAGTCCTGCATTTGTTAAGTATCGTAAAACGGAGTTATAACTCTATTGGAATAAGTGAGCCCTGTACCGGGCGGAATAAGAGGGAGCTTCTGGCCAGCAGTAGACTTCCAAGGGCTCATATATAGATATAAAGAAGTTTCGTAAAGGGATCTCTCCAGCAGGCGAGGTGATCGTGCCTGGAAGATGCAGTGCTCCGATTACGTCATGTGTTTGTGTATATGACAGCGATGTAGAAAACTTCGATAGCGTGATTCAGAACCGATTTCGCTATGTCTCGATGGGTGGCGCAGTTCACCATATAAGTTTAAAATGGCCACTGAATTGCAATTTCACTATAATAACATGTTACTTTGCTACTTACAGAAATTATAGTTCCCTTTGCTTCTATTACTTTGATTTTATGTCTAGGTATAGTTTGAATTTTGAATGTATTTTAGGTGTTGCTTTGTCCGTGAATAAATGATTTTCCATTTCTATTTCTATTCTAAAATGAAACGTTCTAACAAACCGAGCAAAACAGAATCCTTATTCTATACGTTACATCACGAAAGCTTGCCAGCATCGAACAGGAGTGAAAGCGTCAATTTACCAAATAAGTTGCAGGCAGCCTCATTTCAAGCTTATGGTTGACGAAACACGAATTTGGAGCTACACTCTCAAAGCACCCCCGAACCTTTCATTTCGAAATACGCTCTTTTAAAACACCTTTGTGAAATGTTTACCTTTTATTGAACTGCCAATACGTGAAGCTAAACTTGTTCTGAAATGATGCGCTCGGCTCGGATTCGGATTATCGAATTTGAATTTTGTTATTAACTTTAGAGAAGTGCAGATTCGTTTTAACCGTGTACCGATTGCTATAGTTATTATTGTGATGGGTGATTACATTATAACGCAACTGAGTAATATGCGACTACAAAGCATGAACATACCAAGTGATTTTTGCAAGGCTGTGTTAGGAAATTTTTGTTAAGTTTTGAAATGAAAAAAAGGGTAAAAAACATAAGAGTGCAGTTCAGTTGTCATCAACCTCAAAAAAAAGTAAGCCTCAAGTATGTCACAAATTTTTATTCAAAACACTTGAATAATACAGATACTTAGGTACCTACTAGGTATGTTTTGTTCTAGTTTACTTTTGTTCTTTTTTTATATGTAACTCAAAAGTAATATTGTGTTGGGACCGATGTTGTGGTCTGAGTGGACTGTATTCTGTTGCTGGTTCTGTGTGTGGGTTAATTGAAAAACACTAGGAAATTGCACTGTTTTAACAACTTTTTATTGTAAAATTATTATAAAGAAGCCATTATTTATTATAAAAGAAAGGAAGGACAAAATGGCGAATCAATGAAAACAATAGAATGCACAAAACCATATTCGAATTTAAATTATTACTTTTTAATTATATGATATAAAAAATAGGCGGTATGTTGGAGTTTTATGTTTCCAACATATTGGTAGTAAAAATTTTGACAATCCTAGTAAAACCTGGTGTCAGATAAAATTCGGTGCACCAAAAAAGCATATTCCAATTAAAGAACATCGTTATTTCGGAGCGGCGCGTCCGGTCCAAAACTCTTTGTGAAAAGGGTTTTATGTTAATCTGGTATTGCTGTGTTTTGCCAGCAGGTGAACACTTTGTTATTACAAAACAATTGTGCACGATAGCAATGGAATGTTAAGCATAGGCACTCTGAGGGGTTTTAAATTAGCAAAGATATATTTTAAAATATTCGGTACTCTATGTACCTACATTGATTTTACGCATTATAAATGTGAATAACCGCATTATAGCGGTGAAAGCCAAGTGGCTTAGAATTCGACATCGAAAAGAGGGGTCCGGGTTCGAATCCCAGTGGCACGCACCAATGACTTTGTAAAAAGTTATGTGCGCTTTATAAAATTAAATATCACCTGCTGTTACGGTGAAGGAACACATCGTGAGGAAACCTGCATGCCTGAGAGTTCACAAAAAAATGTTCTCAAAGGTATGTGAAGTCCACCAACCCGCAGTAGGCCAGCGTGGTGGACTAAGGCCTACATCCCTCTCATTACGAGAAGGAGACCCGAACCTGTAGTGGGTCATAAATGGGTTGCTGGCAAATGTGAAAGATTGTGAGGATATAAAGATGGATGGATGGATGAATGTATGTTTGTTATTCTTTCACGCAAAAATGACTTAGGATGAAATTTGCCATACCGTTACCTTATCAATAATCTCATACTCTTCGAGACCCGAGAATACAAAGGAATCGAGATATCAACATCAAAACAGTAGGAATTGATGAACCTTTGAGAGTTGTTTCGTCGATACAAGCTCACAAACGGATCAAACTGACATCGATAGACAAAACCACTTAACCCTGAATTCGGTTCGGCAATTTCATGGAACAGCTAGGACACGTAGTGAGCCATAGATATAGATCTAAATAGATCACGTTAATGTAAGAACTTACACTGCCAGACCATAGTTGCTGTTTCATTTAGTCCGCTGTTCGCACGGAACGTCAGATTTATCATTTTTATGATGACAATTTCCAATCGATTTGAATGTCTATGGAAAGTGAATCGAATAGATAATATTATTGTATTATGTTGCGTATAGATGTAGAATACCCATCACTACAACAAAAAATAGTTTTATCTCAATAGGTAACAAAAAACCAGCACGCTTGGCCTTCATACTGGTGGGCGAACTTGCGTTATCTATTTAGTTTTCTATATCTGTGTAGTGAGCAGTCAAAACGTCAAAAGCTTTGCGGCAGTTCGTGTATACTTATTTCAGTAAGTGGACTGTCGAAAAAGGGAGTTTGAAAATGAAAAGGGTTGTTCAGGTTTGCACACGAAACGTTTGATAACGAACATCAACGTTGCCTCCTGAAAGGTTATCTTTCCGGTGGTTTGAATCCGAGTAACAAAAAGAAACTATTTGCATTTGACTACTGAAATGGTTGGACTGGACTTTTCCTTTTGATTTGTATACTGAATTTTTAATTTTAAAAAGGCTAAGTTATGTTCTTTTATCAATGGTTCAAGGTAAGTATAGAGATTTAATGTTACCCGGGTTGATTCTATTATGTCTATTTTAATGTCTACTTTGAAGAGTGTTTCGTTTGATATAGATATCCTAATAAATGATGTCTGATTGGACGCAAATAAAGCCAAAAGTACAATTTTCATCTTAGGAATCGTGCATTTTAGAATCACAACAATCTAGAAATTTTTTAGTAAAAAATGTATGTTTATCTTTGCTATAAAAATAAAAAAACGCAAGTTGCATCCAAGTTTTCAAGGTCTAAGTTTCGGAGGTTTGAGCTGTGCGCTTATTTATTTAAAACTAGCTGTGCCCGCGACTACGTCCGCGTGGAATTCCAAAATGAAAGTTAGTCCTTATTACATTAACTATCTGTCACTGAGAGTCCTGTCAATGAATGTATTTATACGAATGTTTATTCGATTGTTATTGGTCACATAAAACGTGTCGTAGATAGTTATCGACGAATATAGAAATCAAAAGTAACCCAGCTAATGAAACGAAATACGAACCAAAAAAGAACCTATCTACATCGTTGAAAGAAAAAAATCATCGGACGCATATAACTCCATGTGGTTATAGAGAATAAGAGAAATTAGAAACTGCGAAGCGTAGGCACTTAATTAATCCACACCTCCAGTTAGGTTCACTTTAATTATAACCAGAACAACAAAACATTTACACGAGACCCTAGCAACTAGATATCGTCAAACTAGTTTAGGGATGCTTTAACTATGGGTTAATGTATTTAGAGCATCAAACCAACTTGAAGCACTTACCTTTATTTTGAACCAATTGACTTAAAATAACTCAGGGACATGAAGGCCTGTTGTAGAAATACCTAATACATATCTACTTAACTTATAGATACACAAAATTTTATCTATTGAAGATGTAATTAAGAATGTTGAACATTGAACTAAATAAAAGTAATATATGGAAGTTCGTTACGGTTACAGCTTGAAAATTCTGCACTATTCGTACCTACGTGTCATGTAAAATGAGTTGTGAAGAAATCAGTTTCTTCAAAATTAAGTTTCTTCAGACAAACAAGATAGGCAGATAATATGATTGTCTCTCAATAAGAGATGAATTTTTCATAAAAATTCAAGCGAGATATTATACATTTTGTTAACCATATTTCTTTAGACCTAGAAGCTAGAAGTTATCTATGAACCGATATTCTTTCTCGCTGGTCCCAGGGCCAGTCGAGTAATATCGCTCCCAGTTACAACTTGGTCAGGATAACGGGATAAAAGTACCTATTGCATACGCGCTTCCTATATTTATTTGCATGTGTTTTAGGTTTAGCCCTCGAGTTGCTTTTATGTATTGTATTACTATAAAAATGATAACATTATATTTTTTAAAGATTTAAACCATCATACAACATTTAAGTTCTAATATACAATCCTTATTTAGCTACCGTCCCATCGTCTCCATCCGTTATACTTACCGAGCTCCAATCCGGTGAATATACAAGAAATAGTCTTAAAAACCCCTCAAAAAAGCTTTGATAGATAGAAGATTAAAAGCACGTTACGCCACAATTAATTTAATAATTTATTAATTTTTCATAATCCTCACCCCAAACTCGAAAAAGACGCCCATGACCAAACATTTTAAAAATTCATGTCCACCATTTTGGGTTTCGAAATCAATGTATTTTTCATAATTCGCATCCCAAAATATCCCCAAAACTGTTCAGTTCTAGGGAATAATCAGATTCTCAATAAATTGAATACGATTCCAATGACCGACACTTAAAATTCACGTAATACCTAAAACTAGCGATATATAATGTTCTCTATCAAATAGTGGATGTGGGTCCAGAATACATAAAAGCTACCTTTTCAGGTCGCTGGGCTTGTTTTGTTATCACGGGATAGCCATCTACCCTTGTTTATGGAACTAGCAAAGTGAATAGAAAATTGCTTGGTAGTAGTAGGTATGCTTTGCTAAGTATGCATTGTCAACCATGATCCTCGAGTGTAGGTCGGTCGTGATAAGGGATATGTTAATTTGGCAGACCGAAATAAGTGTACCTAATATTTCACCAATCCCTAACATGGAACCGAAAGAATACTCTATTTGTGGGGCGATAACTGGTCATCAGTACGAGATAATGTAACGTTAGTTTGTAAAAAAAACATGTGTGAAAATTATAGTCTGACCTCCATTCATCCCAACCATCAGCATTTTAAAGTCCATTACAAATCAAGAGCAGAAAATGCGGATTAAAATCTCTTCTAATATTTAAAATAAAATACAATTAAGACGAGTCAAAAACAACTTCTTCAAATTAAGCTTGACCCACGTAGCGTAAAGTTAAAGCTATGCCAACAGTTAAATGCGTTAAAAAAGGGTCATGCAAAGTCTACGATCCAGTGGCGGAGTTAATCAAGTAATCCCTCTGTTAAATGCGTATGAGGCGACTGCCCTAATTTGCTAAGCGCGGATGACAACGTGTGGCTTGTTCAAGTAGGATACGGGTTGTTAACAGTATTTAAAATACGGAATTAGAATTTTGGTGTATTAGATAAAAAATGGAAAGCGATATGATAGCCCAGTGGCTTAGAATTCTATTTATTAATCGAGGGGTCCGGGTTCGAATCCCAGTGGCACACACCAATGACTTTGTATTTAAAAGTTAAGTGCGCTTTATAAAATTAAATATCACATGCTGTTACGGTGAAGGAAAACATCGTGAGGAAACCTGCATGCCTGAGAGTCCACAAAAAATGTTCTTAAAGACGTGTGAAGTCCACCAACCTGCATTAGGTCAGCGTGGTGGACTAAGGCCTACATCCCCCTGATTGTGGGAGAAGACCCGACCCTGCAGTGTGTCATTAAGGGGTAACAGACAGATGTTAACAGTTAACAGTAAAATGCATTATAAAAAGATGTGGCATAGAACTTCGATCCACTTGCGGAATTAATCTAGTAATCCCTCCGTATGAGGCGATTGCCCCCATTTGCTAAGCGCGGATGACAAAATGTGGGATGTTCTACATCAAAAGAGGTTGTATGCAACCCATAAAAACTAAAAAATACATTTGATTAGGGTTAATTAAAAGCGAGATTGAGTACCAGTAAAATAAAACATGTACAGTTTAAAAGCAAACAGTATGAAACAATTACAAAATTTTATGATAACGATAAAAACCAAAAATGAGGTCCTAAGGTGAACATGAAAAGTCAAAACACATTTCAGGAGACCAGCAATGACCTTTTTAAATTAAACATGACCCGAGAGGGTACAGTCTAAACGATAGCAACAGTTAAATGCATTTAAAAAGGGTCTGTCACGGAACTCGCAGTGATCCAGTTGTGGACAGCTAACCAAGTAATCCCTCTGTTAAATACGCGTGAGGAGATTAAGTCCTAATTTGCTGAGCGCGGATGACAACGCGTAGCGTTTACAAAATGGGTTGTCGACAGTTCATAAAATATTGTGGTCTTTTATGGGGGAATTATTCGAAAAATATTTGTTATCGTTGGTATGGTAGTAGTATACGTGTTAGCTTTGTTTGCATTGGTTTTGATTGTTATTACGAGGTAGCAAATAGTCATGTACAATCCAAACTGAATAAGACTGAAGACCGGTTTTGTTTACCTACAGACTGTCTTATATGTTTCTATAGTATAAACGATATTTGTCTGAATTATTCCTGTTAGTTGGCCAATCCTATTAATTTGTGTAAACGAGGGTCTCCATACGTAACCAAAGACCTTCGTAGTGCATGCTTTCGCAAAGATATTTTTATTAAGTTCCATCGATTCCATGCTAAACACCACTCATCTTTCCTCTGCTATACACCTTATTTTTAACGAAGCTCTAAATACAAAAATAAAACTAGAATCTTAATGATTCCAAGAGATAACCCCGGTGTGTGACTAATGAGTCTCGCTTGCAGCGCGACTAGTGGGGCTTGCATATCGATGTCGCGCTCCAAGTCGCGATGCTAACGAACCGTGCACGTGTCGTGTCGTATACAGGATTGTAAGATGTACAGGGTGACGTAAGCACTGATTTAACATCAACAGCTTAGACTTAAAGTAGGTTCATTTAAGATCACTTCTTACCTTTCAGGAACAGAAGGAAATTTCTGGTAAAGTTGAAATTGAAATTGTTTTCAAGAGTAAGGCAACTGATCATGCTGATCATTAGATTTATGTGGATGGCGCCCGCGTCACGTGATTTGAGTCACGTTATCAATGAAGAGGTCACCTTCGGTTCGACGATTCGCATTCTTGTTATAGTCGACCGGAGTTTTTGTATACCTTACCATGTTGTGAATAAACTATCAATTAATTTCTTGTACTGACAATAGTGCGAATGACGACTACCTCTATCATATTTTAGAGCCAAAGGGCGTGCAAAAATTTCATAGTCAACGTTAAATAAAACAGATATGGACTTTGACATATTTAAAAGCCAATGAACGTGCAAAATTAACATCGCCAATGTGAAAGAAAATAGATATTGGTGAGCTAGTGGTAAAAATATGGCACTCACATTGAAAGTTTGCGTTTTTTCCTGGTACAGCTCTACTTATTCCAACTTATATACAACTTCCTGCAATATTATCAAATCCTAAGGAGAACTTTACGCTACTAATGAATCTCGATCTGATTTATGCAGCGACGGATTGATGTCAACATAGCCTGAGCCGCGACACTAACGAACACGTCACGATATTTGATGCGGCGATAATTAAAAGGTGCTGGTACTGCATTCTAGAAACTAAAACAACCAGTAAATTAATTGATTAATGCCTCAGAAGTAAACACGACAAATAAATATCAACATGATTTTGTGGATAAAATTAGTAGCAAAAATGCAAAAGTTGATGTCAATGTGGCTCGAGTACTATTAGTAGGAGTAGTAGTAGGTACGTGTAGTAGTTTCCTACGAGAAGTGTTTCTCAAGTGCTTCTTTTCATAAAATCAACCAAAAAATCGCGAAAAGTGAATAATTTAATATTATAATTATGCATCAAATTCCGCTAAATCTTAAGCTTAAACAACACACACTCAGACTAGAAACAGAAATCGAACCCGAATTCCACTCTGCACCACTCAGGATGACTATGGCCTGATTATAAGGCTTTTTACTTAATATTATTGTTATACTCAAAATTAAAATGTAATAATTAACCTTCACACAATACTACGCTACTACAGAAGTACCTACTGCAAATGGGTACCTACTCAAAATACGACACCACTTGCTTTGTTTAATCGTATAATTGCGACATGTATCTGTGTAACAGCATTGTATCTGGTATGACAATATTGATGGATTGTACATGTAAGCGACACTCATACTTATGTCATTAATTACGATTGACATAGATTAATGTAATGTAGACATCACAAAGCACATAGAATTTCCGCTAGTGTAATTTATAAAAGCAAATAAAGTTTGAAATCTCGGGTGTTGCAATTGAGTGAAATGCTCAATTGCTATAGAGTTTAACGCAATAAATCACATTTCTAATTTGCTTAAAACGCCATATCTTTTGACGGGCTGCTACCGACATTATTTCGATACTAAGTCATTCAACAAATTGGTTTAATTCGGGTTAAGGACAATTCTCAATAACAATCGATGTCTGATTGCTTTGTTCGTTCATCCCTTGTCTCGCGGTTCGAAATTTGACGAAATAATCGGCTACCTATCGATCTAATTGGTTCAACGATTCAATAGAATTGGTTGTTTATAAATAAAACATGGTGCAAAGTTGCGTTTACATATTTGGTTTGATTTGTTTTGAATTAAGTCATAATCAAATAAAAACATTCTAAATCATTTTTTATAGATGATAGAACCATCGTAGCTCTCTCGGGGTGATACCTTACCGCCCACGTCTTAATCCGCCGTGAGGCTGCTTTTTCCTGAGATTTTGTGTTAGTGTTAGGGAGGCGTGATTGCCGGAGATACCTGAGTATCCGTAAATTGCAGGCACCACTTACCATCAGGTGGTCTGCGTGTCTATTTGCTGCATATTTGCTTTAAAAGATTTGTTTCAGAATTATATGTACATAGGTACAATAGTTATTCCATTTTTGGCAAAGTTCTGTTTTTTACATTATTGGAAACGTGAAAACCAGCACGACCTGCTGTTTGAAGCATTTATTATTATTCCTTTTACGAATAGTAATATAAATAATTATAATGTCTTAAAAGTATTCCGTGAAAGGTGAGTTCAAAGTTGGAAGCCGCGCATTTTTGGTCAACCTGAAAATTTTGTGTTTTGGCGCTTACTACCACTTACCTCTAAAGTATAGATTTAAATTTAAGGAACACAGTTGCATAGCTACAAAGCTATTTCAACTTCGTATTCCCTTGTAACAATATAAAATCAATATTAAAAGGTTTAAGGTCAGACGTGTGGGTGTTCTGGCTATTTCGGAGGAATATTAAAGTGTGTAATAACATAATATTTTAGGCAAAGCCTCACTAATGAGTATTGTTAACGTTATAATTGCTACTAGAATATTGTTGTCAATCACGCACGATATTATAAATTTAATGTGGTTTTATAGAAAAGAAATAAAATTACAACACGAAAAAACAATATTTAATCAAAAATATTAATTTTATTTAAAAATAAAAAGTATTTATTTAACGATAAGAAAAGAAATAAATATGATTTTCTTTCATCATTAAAGCAAAATTAAAAATAAGATCTTCGAATATTTCGTATAGCACTTACAAATACAGAAAACGGTTCCGTGAACTCAAGAATAAACTAAGGAAGAATCCAACTAAATAAAATTGATATGAAATTACATTTTTTTTCAGCGTTAGCTGTAAACTTATAGCTAGAGAGCCGTACTTTTATGATACCTCAAACACTTCTCGAAAAATGTCAACTAGCTCTCGGGCTATTAGGTTTTAAATAAACTTTGGTTCTCAGTCCTTCGCCGTCGTTTTAGAGAGGTTTTAGAGAGCATTAAGATCGGTTCGTCGTAGACAAAACGTTTTTAATTGAGTTCATAGCCGTACAGAGAGGTGATTTAATTAAAATCATGAAAATGTACACCTTTAAAAGCAAGGAACCCATTAGTGGGTGCCTTTTGAGAGTAGGTATGTACTTTTTACTAAAGCATCTGACTTAGGTGTATGGCTGCGTCTGAGATCAACAAAAAGTTTCTTTAATATGTTTATATTTTCAGTACTCTTCCTTGGAAATGTATTAACTTGTTTTTTCTCTCACATTGTTCCATTTTCATTAGGTTTATACTGATTACTACAATGTCAATGGTCGATGTCTTTAACTGAGTGAGTACTGCAGGGTCGGGTCTTCTCTCGTAATGAAGAGGTACAGCCTTAGTCCACCACGCTCGTCTCATGTGAGTTGGTGGACTTCACATAACTTTGCCTTTATGGAAAACTCTCAGGCATGCAGGTTTCCTTCACTAAGCGAGCGATATTTAATTTTAAGAAAGTCATTGGAACGTGCCTCTGGGATTCGAGCCCGTACTCGTCGAGTATGAGACCGAATTCTTAGCCACAGTTCTACCACTGCTCAAGGATATGAAGCAAATATGAAACTTAGTTTCGAGAATAGTATCTACCAAACTTCTGACCACGCTTCAAGTTACATTTAATTGAAATCTAAAATTAATTAAATATTGCCCGCTATTTCCAAAATCTAGGGCTTCCAATTAAGGTTAAAAAACATACATTCGCGTCCGTGACTGCAAAACTAGTATTTAGCTGAATTGCAAAAAAAGAAAAATCGAACAGTATTTCACATTAAGCGTTTCGAATAATTCTACGTAGAGGATTATTGTCCAATGGAGACTGGTACGAGATTAAAAATCGGTTAATTCCGATTATTATTATTTTAATTGACGTTAACATAATGTTTATCTTATACACTAAGTACGAAGAAGTTTCGGGTATTCTAAAAAACAAACAACTGGTGGGCTAATATAAGGCCTACAATTTTTCATTGAGAGAAGAGCTGATCCAGCAGTCGGCCAATAATGGGTAACAGTCACAAAATAAAAATGAAGTCTGTATAATGAAGATATGAATGGAACGTTTGCTTGTTAACAGCAAAATAAATAAATTCTCAATTAACAAATTCACACGGAGCTTTGGGCTCCCCGGAATCGTAACTACAGTATGATAACACAATTGTTGACTCGTTACTACGTTAATAATGAACTGATTGTTCGGTTAATCGAATCCGTGCGGTTTATTGTCTGTTATTTTGATTTGTGAACCGGCTATTTTTAGCAGGACTGTAAATGAATTAAAACGGTTAACATAGCGAGTGTTTTGCTTGTTTTTAGTGGTTCGGTATTGATACCTGGAATGAAGCAAGTGGAAATGCTATTTTTCGGCATGAGTTATTTCGTACAAATGAATTTTTAAAAAGTTCGACTAGCAAAATAAATTTAATTGAATGTGCATATTTTTATAATTTGCAAAATGTAGTTACTATGCTAGTATACTAGAGTCTTGTATAGAATAAAATTTGCTTAACGATGCAAATTTGGAGTCAGTCAGTACTTGGGATCACAAAGATAGCTGAACAGATTTGGATTTGGATGGACGACGTCACTATTGGTGGTTTAAGAATACTAAACCAATATTGATAGAGATTAAGTAGCTTCCATTTTCTAGACAAGACTTCAATATATCTTCGTAGGGACTAGTTCAAAGAAAAGTTGAATGACCTTACAAAAATAAAAACGATTCTTTGCGCAGTTTTCTTGATAAATCCCCGAAATGGGTTTAAGATAAAACGTCCAAGACCAAAATAAAATCAAGTTTACTTTTTTTGATTTGTGACAAACATGTGCGAGCATGTTCCCATTCCTCGAGGTCCCCACGGAGAACGGAACTCAATCATCTTAGTGCAAGGAAAAAATGTTGGTACGTACTGAGAGAAACGGAGCATTTCGAAGCCTTATATTTTAGATCCTAGTTGCTGTCGCCTTGTTTAGATTGGCTGAGACCTCTTTACGGCTCACTGTTTGGCACGGTTCTCTCCCAACAACAGGGGGAGGCCAGTATACTCGCTACAACGACGCTGCTTCAACGCGGATTTGTGGGAAAATGGGCTAGTGGCTTACTCGTGGTGAATGTTCTCAAACCGCCCAAAGGTTAATCCGGAGCATTAACGACTGCTATGGTATCGATGAAGCGGTGATAGCCCAGTGGCTTAGAATTCGACCTCGAATCGAGGGGTCCGGGTTCGAGTCCCAGTGGCACGCACCAATGACTTTGTAAAAAAGTTATGTGCGCTTTATAAAATTAAATATCACCTGCTGTTACGGTGAAGGAAAACATCGTGAGGAAACCTGCATGCCTGAGAGTTATGTGAAGTTCACCAACCCGCAGTAGGCCAGCGTGGTGGACTAAGGCCTACATCCCTCTCATTACGAGAAGGAGACCCGACCCTGTAGCGGGTCATTAATGGGTTACTGGCAATGGTATCGATAACAACAGAGACTGACGGGTTAACGTGCCCTTCGAAGCGTTTCGATTCCCACCGGAACAGAAGTTTGAATGATATGTTTATGTTTCTGTTATTGGTTCAGGTGCGTGTTTTAAATCTCTGTATGCTTGTGACTTCTAAAACGCAAGAAATTCTATTATGGGATCTTCAGCTGACGGTAATCCATTGGTGGACCTAGGTCTCTCACAAAGCGTGCCCCAATGCAGATTTTCTTTTCTGGTGGACTAAAGCCTACATACGAATACTTCTCATTGTGCGAAGAGACCCGAACCTGTAGTGGGTCACTAGTAAAATCAGCAAATAATAGGGTTGGCACTACACTAGCTGCTATAGTTGCGCAGAAGGTTCACCAAGCGCTGAATTGAAGGGAGATTTAGAAGTCAGCTATAAAGTCAGGTCACGTGCCGCCACAGGGAACAGTGCGATGCTCCACTTGGATTCGCTGACCGATTTCGAACCTCCGTGAGATTGATCCCCATTTTGAACACACATTTTTAAATCGAATAGAATAAAAAATACGCGTGTCATGATTTCTATTATGGTAGTGCCATTAGGAGTTTATTTTTTCGCAGACCGAAGGATTGTTTCGGAGGGATTGCTAAACATTAAACATTAAATAGAATTCCCACAAGGAAAGATACTATTCATGCCCATTTTAAGCAACCCTATACTAGTAATTGACTACGTCTGAATGGCATTTAGCCCTTGATGTTTGGTTTCTTGGAAGGAAAAAAATATTTCTGCCTTTATTAACATAAAGTCAGTTAAACTTTCGAAAGAAACCTTTGGTTGGGAGTACCGACAAACGATCAAAGGTTTGGAGGAAAAAGGGAGGTCTCCCGCCAGGTGATGTCACTGCCTGGGGGCCGCGATCCGATTGGTAACTTCGAATCAATTGTATATTATGTATACACAAATACACAGATTCTATGAAATAATAATAGCGCGTTTGAGAATACGTCTTCTGATTCGTCAATCTCAGTTTGACGCGTGTGAGGTACAATATTCGCTGTTTGCGTCGTTATGCGTGGTCAGCATTTCATGATGCACGCGTTCATATTATTATACGTATCGCGCCGCCAGCTACAGTTGTAAATATTTTATTTTGGTATAAGTCGTTTAAAAAAAGCATATTTGCAACAGTTTAGTCCGACTATATTGAACCGTGTTGCAGACGTTGCAGTACAAATATATCTTCTTACATATTGAAGCGTGTAGCTTTAGGAATAGGGCAAGAAATCAGGTCAAGTGACCGCAGGAAGTTAAAGCCGTTTGACGCTCCCTTTGAATGATGGCAGATAACCGATAACGAATCTTCATTTTGTTACTGAAGAAATTTTATCTTAATTTCGTGGACCCCTTAATAACAATCTCGCCAATCAATAGCAAAATTTCTTTAGCTTTACTCTCAATTACATTTTGGACACAATACTAGGTCAGTGTTGAGCAAAATTGTTGGTAAAGTGAAACGCCATTGTTGCCATTAGGAGGCAAATTTGCGCCAAATCAATTTGAGATGACGACTAAGATGGTGAAAACCAAATGGAGTATCACCGACAGCCATATTTTTATGACGGGAAATTCATCACGGATACTCTGTTCCAGTACTTCCTAGGAACGAGTTATACCGGACTCCTGCCGGCTCAAAACCATGTTATTTCCCGTCATAAAAATATTGTTGTCAGTGACACACCATCTTAAAATTGACGTTGGCATCAAATTTCACAATTATATCTTTGATCGGGTTTATAATTTACCTTCTTATTTTGTTGATAAGATAATCTCCATACGAGCGAACACAACAGTATGCAGTCAGGAATGGAGGCGAAGTCAGGTCACGTTCGCGCCGCAGGGAACAGTTCGACGCTCCCTGTGGACGGTGACCGATTTCGCGTCTCCGTGAGACGGATTACAATTGAATAATCGAGCAGTGTTACGAATCGGTATGGACTTTTTATATTGACGGTTTTAAACATAAGGGTAAACAGGTTTGCATGTTTTGTGTTTCAATTGGGGTATGTGCACTAAGGATTGTGGGGCCTTGTTATATTGAGAAAGTGTACCCGTGGCCCCAAAAACTGGCCTTAAGGGGAACTCAATCGGATGACAGGGAAAGGTAGCTGGTTGGTCATGTTTCGTATTCAAATTGGGGGATATGGTTGGCGGAGATACTTACTCAATAATTTAAATATTTGACTGGACAATGCTTAAAGTTTTAACATCATCATTAGTGGATAAAAGTATTCTTTATTTTTGTATAAACTTCATTAATGCTTAGTAAATTCAGACTCAATGGACATTCTTTGCTCTACCAATGTGTGGTATTAAAAAGTTGGCCCAATTTTTGGTCGCTAACCCCTCTGCCTATATGTGGTATCTATAGCCAAAAAATCCTATAGATTCGGGTAGGTCATGTTTGCAAGGAGCCAGTAAATACGATTTAAGCTTTTTGAAAAAAAAAAGCCTGTACGAAATTTGAGCTTAATCGGCCTACAGCCTCTGCGATTATATTTCAGTTACACAAACTTTCTCTCTTTGTAATATTTGCTGATCGCAAGGTTGTTAAAACTTTGCCTTCGGTTTAAGTTTTGAAGTCTGTTTGTATTTTTGCAATTTGGGAGTTGGATTATAATTATCTTTCAATTCAATATTTATCTTTTTTAAGCTTTTGCGTCAAGCCCACCTCATTAAATCGTTGATCTTTCCATCTTAATAGGCGTGGAATCCCTTTATGATTCGCTACTGAATGTAAGTATCAGTTATCTTCTTACGAGATTTATCTAGCAGTAAAACTTAAGGACCTACACTTTTAGGGTTCTCTGACTCTTCTCAAACGAAGCCTGTACTATGATCTACATCAGAAATTTTACTATTTTAATCAGGTACTTATTTGATAAACACGCGTATTAAGAAGAAAAATTTGTGGCCTGTTTTTTTCAAATGATTTCAAAGTACCCTGATGACCCTATCATGGCTTTAAAAGGTTGGCTATGTAAATAAATAGTCAATTTTTTGATCACGGTTCATATTCCTCGGCCTTATACGTTTATATTATTGCGGTCTTATTATAAATTAGTTAGATTTATACAATATTTTATATTTACAATATTGCTAGTAACATTGACTATGAAGCTCCATAATTTCTTTGATCACGTAAATTGGACCGAGGAAGGCTTTAATTAAAACCGTATTATTAGGAAAATAACAGTGAAGACAGTTATACACTTAAGCTTTAATAATTTAGGTACCTTATCTACCTTACCTTATCTTATTAATAATTTGCAATGAAACGCGATTAGCTACGCCCGTACAATTGGATTTTCCAACTCTTTAAAATTATGAAAATCTTCAAAATATCCTATTTATTAATTAATTTTATTTATTATAATTTGGTTAATTAATTTTATTCATTTAAAAATAATTATATTATTATAAACATTCTAAATATAAAAAATGGTTGTTTTTAATGAAGCCTTTTTTGTATGTTTGTTCCTACTCGTTTGAGTAGGTACAGTGACAGCCAATTCAATAAATACCTTCTTAATTAATGTCTTGTTTGGAAATTTTGATTCAGAACTTTGAAATCAGTTTAAAACCTTAACTAAATACCTGATCAGGAGAAACCAAAGCATTAATCTTTGAACTATAACGCTAAACCGATCAGTAACCCACATTATAATGATGTCTGTTATCTGCTCCATGTTAGGTTATTTAGGTTATTGGAGTTGTATAGACGGGATCGCGTGATCCAAGTCGTTTGGACGCTCATTCGATGCCGCAACCCGTTGTGTCGGAGTTTGCTTTAGATTACACGTATTTCGTAATAAGCACCTTTGCTTCGAAGGAACAGACGAATACATAATACTCGCTTTGAACTTTCAGAACGGATGTTTTGGAAAAGGGAATAAATAGTAGGAACTGCTTTTGATGTCGGGAGGATTTATTTCCTATCATTAATGACAACATTGTATAGTTTTGATATCAAAATCCATGTCCTACTTCTATAATAGATGCCAAAGATTGTAAGGGTGGATGGATGGATGAATGGATGGTTGGGTTGATGTTTGTTTTGTTACTCTTTTACGCAAAAACGTCTAAAACGATTTGGATGAAATTGAGTACACAGGTTATTTACTATTTATTTAGGGAATTTATAATATTGTAACAGTAAAAAAATATTGTAACAGTAGTAACAGTTGAGTATTCTTATTCAACAAATGAAGTAAAAACAAATTAATTATCCGTGCAAATCGTTATGTGTTCATTGATTTGGTCGTATTTAAAAGTGAATAGGTACTTTTCATAAGATATTAGGGTCGCGAGTCTTTATGATTCAAATAAAGTCAACCTTTATAAATGCTACGCTGGCTTCTGCAATACATACGATTATATGCCGTGGCCTCAAATAGGGCTTAAAATAAGGATTCAAATAACCTACCAATACTAATATCAATACTTAATAGTAATAAAAAAATTAAAATAACTCACACAAAAAATAGCAACTGACTTCAACCCAGTGATGTCCAGAGAAACAACCCTGTAATTAAAAGTTTGATTGGAGGTAACCCTGTATATATATAAGATCCTATAAATAAAATACTTGGCACAACTTATACTCTTCATTTTAACAAAATTTGATAAATGAGTCTCAGTTATAATCGAATATTTAATAAAAATTCAGTCGAGTCTACTAAATTGTATTGTTTTCTATGTAAATAAGCAATTTTTGGGAAATTTAGAAATAAGTTATGCATAGAGAAAGGCAGAAAGGGAAAGTCCAATTAACTAAGCTGAGATAAATGTTGCCACTTAAGCGGTGGCAGTAAAGCCAGAAGGAAATTCACTTTGCTTCATATCTTTTAGTGTCCGGCAATAAAATTAGTCAAATTTTGTTTGGTGTAATATAAAGTTACTGTGGCAAAAAGCTGAAATAGGCTGGTAATGTCTTATAAGTGATAATATTTAAATACATATTGAACTAGGTATGTAACCTAAAAAGTTCTGTAATGTATTTTTAAACCAGAACTTATTCTAACGCTAAACAAACATTTCTAGCAATTGATTTTAATTTTCTGCGTTTAATAAATTTAATCTCCAAGCAGGTGACATTGAATTGATATTATAGTCACCTTTGCTCATTATGGGGCCAGAATCGTATTCCATCCTTCCTTCCCATCAGCCCTTTGTATTTCACTGATGGACATGGGTCTCCCCTAATCGACGCCACTCCGCCCGGTCATGGGCCCTTTGAATGCAACAGTTTTCAACTGTCTTCTTCAGGTGGTCAGTCCACGTGGTTGAAGGGTGCTCTGTGCTCCTTTTACCTAGACGTGGTCGCCACTCAAGGACTTTTCTTCCCCATCGGTTGTCAGTCATACAAACGGTGATAATTTAAGTTAGTTTGTGTTGCGAAAAGCGCTGAGAGTTTTTCTATCGTATGATAACAAGCATCCCTTTTATAAGTTAATACGCTGAACTTATATTAGCAAATCTTAATAACATGAAGCTTAAAGTTTATAAAAGAACATTAAACGTAGTAGCAGGATTACAAAGCAGATTAAATGGTTACGTTTACCGACTCGGATACCGGCTCTCTCCTGGCCGTTTCATTAAATTACCCCGTAATGAATAAATGTATTACACGGGGGATTCCTTTCTTCACTTTTTCTTCCTATTTTATTATAAACCGTAGAAAAGTGTCTTATGTTCCGAGTTATTTTTTATCTAGGGTGTAATAAATTTTGTTTTAACGTCCCTTTTTAGGATTAATTCTAAATGCAAATGGGCTGACCCGACCACCACAGAATACATAACAGGCAGAAGTGTCTCATATTTTATGATTTATGCCGATGACTTAGGTGACCCTAGATGACCTTAACTGTCTGATTTTGTTTGATAGATATGGAATTGCCTTGACCATTTGGAGAAGGTATTTATTTAATCATAATTTCGAAGGATTTTTTGAAAATGGATCCAATTATAATAGTAATACTAAAACGTTTTATATTTATTTGAAAAAAAAAGTATGAAGATAAATTTTAGGCTATTTTGCTCTCCAATTTGTCGTATGTAATTTCTACAGATGGTGTACTCTGTGCATTTTCGTCATCTCACTGGCAAATCGAATAATGAAGTGATATAAAAATTACAATGAAGGGACCTTTTTAAGTTAGTCGAATTCCGTTTTGTGATTGATGAAAAATATTTTTCGCATAAATAAACATGTTTTTCTTATAAAGGCTTTTTTGAATTTGCTTTAGACTTAACGCTAAACTTGTGAACATACACAGTTAAATAAATAAATAACGCTTCACACTTATAGCCTGACACTGGGATTCCCTCTATTACATGTCCACATATAGGACAAGACCACAACCATACACCCAGACCAGAAGCAGATATTTAAACCCGTCATTTCTGTTCACAACTCTGCTTCACTGGGGATAAAACCCAGGACCCTCTGCGCAGAGCACCGGCGTATTAACCAGTGCGCTACTCAGGTTGCCATTAGGTAGCTGGGTAATTTGGTAGCTTACATATATTAAAATAAAAAAAACTAGTAGGTACCTACGAGCGTAGGCTTCAAAACTTAATCCAAATATAATTAAAAAGTTTCTAATGATTTTCAAGAAAACATTTTTAAGAAAGGCGAAAAAGGAGAGAAACGAGTGGAGAACGTTTCTAGAAAAAAAAATCCTTTGTATTTCAAGGCAGGACAAATGCCTGTGGAGTAAACTAGTAATTACATATTTTATGTAATATGTTTTATGCAGTTCATATTGCTGTTATATTCTAGTCGCAGCTAATAAAAAAACTGTCAACGAGTAAAATATTCCCACATTGTAGTGAATAACAGAAACATTGCAATTAAAATGTGAGATAGCGAGATCATTGTAGGTACGTCCAATTCAGGCCCTGAATACATGTAATTAAAAACATGTTCGTGCTCACTTTTCCTTTCACATTACATGCAAATTACACGATATGGAGTTGATATCTGCCTATTTGTTGGAGCAGCTCATTTCATCCACTCATTGCCCACTTGTACATTGAGGCGGTTCCACTGTTGACGATTTGCGAGTAGCGTGAAGGCATTAAGTCAGGAACCACCTAGTAACAAAGTGTACCATGTGTCTAGTAATTACTTACTTATTTTTAAATAATTTGGCTTATATAACTAAAAATATCTGCAAATAATTATTTATATACATATAACTGTTTTTTTTATCTCAGGTAATATAAATGCCATTATAAAACAAAATAAAGTAGTGAGTATTGAAAGTATGATTCAAAGTAGTTCTTTGAAAGATTTCTTACTATGACTGGTATACTTAATTGTGAATAAATATTGCAATATTACGCATAATATCTTCATCGATATATATATTCATTGATTCGACAAGTAGCAGTAAATTAAAATTAATCTCTTATCGCTTAAATCCGACAGTCGTTGTGTAACGTCGACTTGCGATGAAATGTGTGTGGCGATTACTCTCCGGAGATACTAGGCCGCTTCGAACGATAAAGAATAAATGCGTTCACACTGGTATGTAAATGAGCTAAATATCCAGCCTCAGACGGAAATGGGTCAGCGGGGAGATGTAAAACCATTAGACATAGAATTTGCTCTAAAATCTACCAACGCTGCAGTTTAGAGTTTTATATTGGCTCAATAAAATGTGCAAGGAATATTGGATTCCGTATGAGAATTTTACTCACATTATAGATACAGGATTTGTGGAAACTATGTAGCTTGTCTGTTTGTGCATACTGCCATTTTATTGTTCGCTGTTAGCAACAATTTCAGGTACTATCATTTTATTGTTCGCTTCAAGTACAAAATCTATGTTTTGTCTAAAGGACTCTACTTACGACGTCGCCAACATACATCAATTAACTTAATTATTAAATATTGTTTTTGCACGCAATAATAACAATTTTTGAAAGCTGAAAACTCAGGTTTTACTTCAAACCGTAGTAGGTTTGAAGTAAAACCTGAGTTCTATCCACATCCCAATGCAATAAGAGCTACGTAACTATTTATATCTCAATAACGTTGTAAAGTAAAGTTGTCCAATTAAGAATTACCTCGTTAAAAATAAATGGAGATAAATAATAAAGGAGCTTACCGCTCATCGTCTAATTACTTTATAATGGCTGAGTAGATTTAAAAGATTTATTGTACGGGTAACTGGGTCATAAGCACTGCCTACTTTTCTAGATGTTCCGTTTGCCCCAGGGATACATTAAGCTACGCACGGAGGGTAGATAGGAAAAAATGTCCGCCCCAAATTCTTACGTTTTGTAAATTATAAGAACTTCTCCCGAGACTTGTTGGAAATGTTCGAGAAAGATGTAGTGGGAATAAAACTATATAAAAAATATTTCTAACTTTTTTGGCGAGATTTTTTCTTATACTTTCAAAATATTACTTACTTAGATAAGTACTGTCCTATTCATGAAATTAGAGAGGTTTTCTTTACCTTCATTCGAGTAATTCCTTGACGTGATATTATTTTAACTTAAGTAATAGAATAAAATTAAATAGCCATTGCATGATGCCTAAGTAAGTAAATTTCTTTATAGTTTGCAACGGGTTGAATTTATGTTTTTTTACTGCTATAAATAGATCGAACGTTACCAGAATAATATATAACATAATTATTGTATCAAAGGTCGATGGACCTAATTTTTTTTTAAATCGTAAAGAACTACCGAGGGATTTTAAATGTCCTATTACGCGCACGATTCTTTGATTTTCATAAATTCAATGTACTTAAGTCGACAACAATTAATGTTAATTAATATTCGACTTCGCAATTTGAGCCAATAAAGGTTATTTCTGGAAACAGTTAAATATGGTTAACAAACCGCATATAAAATAAATTATTCGGTTTTCGTACTGCCCTAAAACAAACTACCAGTTGTAAACTTTTAACAATACAGCGAGACCGAAGTTTATTAAATGTTTGGGATTTTGTTTTATTTAAATATAAAACTTCGAAAAAAATGTACTTTGAAACGAATTATTGAATTACAGGATGCTTAATATTATCCTAATTTTATTCTGATTTTGAGGCTTGAAGGTTATTTACCGTAATTATTACCTATAGTACCTACTCGTATTATACATCAATAATCACCCGCCTTTATATGTACTATTTAAATAATGTCCTTTATTTAAAATAAAAGTTGCAAATACAATATTCGAGTACTTAAATGTTTTAATGATTATTATAATAGGTTTGACTCTATAAAGATATTATTTTGGTACTTTTACGACTTTCTTTTTTAAAATTATCTAAATCAATGCAATTTTATTATATTTCTAGATATTGGTACCAGTATTTAAAAAATCATA
This sequence comes from Erynnis tages, assembly GCA_905147235.1. NCBI lineage: Eukaryota > Metazoa > Arthropoda > Insecta > Lepidoptera > Hesperiidae > Erynnis > Erynnis tages. Next base: position 5,715,589 of record LR990087.1, read on the forward strand.
ACGCGATATACTTGTTAGGCAAGACAAGACCACGTCATAAGACGTTTTCATTAAAAGTAATGTTTGTCTTGTTTCAGTGTCGACCGTGGACGTGGATGCGGTGTTGGGGCGGACTGCGTCGCTGCCTTGTGACGTCACGCCCGACGCTAACGAGGACCGCGTCTACATGGTGCTTTGGTTTCGAAAAGCCGGTGGAAAACCTATTTATAGGTGGGTGTAAAATATAATCTAATTTTTATTACAAGGGTGCATTATTGTGGCCCACCGCACCATTCAGATGCCAACCGTTGAACTTTTTATTAAATTTTTCCTCTCACTTAATTTACATCGGATTCTTTAAGAATCATTTCTTCAATACATTCAATTAATGCTCCAAAGACGTGTAATGAACCGTTCTCGCCCTAAACGGATGAACGGAAGCCGGGCCGCGCCGATCCAATTAGTATTTACAGACGAAACCGGCTTACAAAACATGGTTACTTACAACGAAATACACTTTGCCCTATCACGAGGACTAAGAAAGTGAGGACATGATTTCAGATGTCCATGAAAACTGAATCGGTGGTAAAGAGCTAAGAAACATGACGTAAACAAAAACATGTTCAGTTTTTCTCAGGTGAAAGACTAAAGGTGACCACATAGAGATGCGAAGTAGATAGAACCGCTATATTGGACGGGTCAGACATACCGTACTTTCTGCTCAACTGAGCGCATATTCTATTCCTCTAGTTACAGCTGTGAGCGAGAGTCTAAGAGTGAGTTTGGGGCGAGATTGCCGCTAGCTGAGTTTTATTTACTACCCTTTTCTACGGCCGATTATAGTTGCTGGTTGTATTGATATAACCAGTCCCATAACGTCTTTTAACCATCTGTTTAAAAATCATGATAACAAAATAAATTACACCATTAACTGTAACCCATTAGTGACCCACTGCAAGGTTGGATCTCCTCTCACAATGAGAAAGATAGGCCTTTGTCCACCACGGATCGCTTGAGACTAGGTATTATGGAGAACTCTTAGGCATCCTAATGATGTTTTTCTTTACCGCAACGTTAAAGTTTGCAAATTAAAGTGGCAATGGGCTGGCCACATCGTTCGCAGGACTGACAACCGATGGGAAAAAAGGACCGCGAATGGCGACCACGTTTAGGTAAAAGGAGCACAGGCCGCACTCCCACCAGGTGGACTGACGACCTGAAGAAGATAGTGGGAAACCGTTGGATTCAGAGGGTCCAGGACCGGGTGGAGTTGCGTCGATTAAGGGAGGCCCATGTCCAGCAGTGGACTACCAAGGGCTGAACGGAAGGAAGGAAACAGCAACCATACCACTACGTACGTTGGTGCACGTTTATTGATTTATGTATAATACCTTTACTGAGGTAATCTATTACGAGTAACGCTACGCAACTAACAATTCCTTTGTGGACGTTCAAAGGAACATTATTCAATACGAGTATGAAAAACTGACAGTAATCCATTTAGCTGCAGTCGAGAAAATGAGTGCGGAATACTGAAACGCCGACAGTATCTTTGTGAATGCAGGCAAGGGACCTTATTTCTTTCATTGGAAACAACTTCTATCAGCCCTGATGTCAGACTTAATAAGAATGGTTATTTTTAAAGTCCAATTTATGGGACAGAAAAATTGCGAACGATTTTGAAGTAGGTACTGAAAAGTCAAACAGTTATATAACGCTGAATTTCCTCGTGACATGTTTGGTTCGTGTGTACTCGTATACTTTAATTGCATCGGTAGTTTTACTGTGAAACAGAATTAATTAGGACATTATTTGAAACGGTACGGTACCGCTACCACAGCGGTGGAATGTCATGTCAGTACCCATTAATGACCCACTACAGGGTCGGGTCTCCTCTCACAATGAGAAGGATGTAGGCCTTAGTCCACCACGCTGGCCTACTGCGGGTTGGTGGACTTCGCATTCCTTCCCCTCACGATGTTTTCCTTCACCGTAACAGCAGGTGATATTTAATTTCATAAATCGCACATAACTTTTATTACAAAGTCATTGGTGCGTGCCACTGGGATTCGAACCCGGATCCCTCGATTCGAGGTCGAATTCTAAGCCACTGGGCTATCACCGCAGCGGTGGAATAGTGGCTAACAACTCGGCTTATTACACCAGAGGTCTCCGTAATGTTCTGCACGTGAAGTATATCGCCCCGCAATAGGCCATCGTGGTGGCCTATAGGTCCATATCCGTTCTGCTTGTGAAAGGAGAGACGAACCTGCAGTGGTTCACAATGGTAGGTAGATCGTTTTTTATCGGCATTGTCGACATGTTTTTCACCATTAACAGGCTTTGCGGTGATAAATTAGTGGCTTAGAATTCTACTTCTTAATCGAGGAGTCAGGGTTCGAATCCCAGTGGCACGCAATGACTTTGTAAAAAAGAGGACACCCAACCATGTAGTGTAGTAGTCATTAATGGGTTACTGACAACAGGCTTTGAAACTGTTTGTCAATCTTTATATGTTTACATGCAGGATGATCGATTATATGTATGCATCCTGGCTCTTATGAACGATTTGACAGAAACGAAATACCAATAAAATACAATAGGACTTGATAGGCGTACGAGTACACTAACCGATCGCGAAGCATACGGAGGAAATCAGTCTTAGTGGATTTCTTTAATATAACATTAGGTAAAGAAAATAAATTAAATAATTTAAATAAATGCTGAATGAACAAAAATATTATCTCCACTAAATCATCAACGAAAAAACAAAATAACTTAGATTATTGGACAGTCAAAAAAGCAAAATAAACTATTTTATCCGCACGTAACAACCGAAATGAGATTCAAGTGTACAAAAGACAACGTAAATCCTCAACAAAGCAACCAAACGAATTATTATTCAGTACTCTATGGGAGAATTCAAATCACCTGGTAACTGTTTACTGAGGCAACGATTACAAGAAATCGCAATTATAAGTATCTCGATAGCAATAACGGGCGAGACCGAACGTTTTGCGGGGATAATGCCGTCATAAAAAGCGTACTTAAATTGTTAAATTTACCTGAGAACAGCAGGGTGTACAATCAAATCATCTCTCTCAAAGCTTCTTGCTGTATAAATTAGGATGGAGGTTGGAAAATTGAGAAAACGTACCCTGTCCGGAAATTGAAAAACTTCGTCGCTCCTTATTTTATTCTAGAATTTGACAGGTTTTTTTGCCCCGGAAAATAAATTTACTGTCGGACCATGTGGCAATTTACGCACTTTTATTAAAGTGGATGGCATTCGTAATTGTGTTACTTGCGCCTGGTCGTTGTCATTTGCAAGGAAAACTTTTATCAATCAAACCAGGGTTAGCAACAGCAAAACAAAATTAAGGTGGGTTTTCCTGGACGGTTCTGCCCATTACTATTACCGAATGAAGTACTTTGTGTACATGCACTTTAGCGAGAATTAACATCTTGTCGTACAATCATGAGTCTCTTAATAAAAATGCATAGAATGGGATCCTATAGCTTTATAGTTAATTGCTTTCCTATACAAATTTCGGATAACGTCATATGTTAGACTGTCTGACATCTTTACATACTAATAGTATACGTATACTTACTTAGTATATGAATAACACAAACCGCACTTGATATCATTTGAAGTTATTATGCATATTGAATATCAGTGTTGGAAGACCCAGATGCACTAAAAAGTCAAGCCGTACTTAGCCACCAAGGTGAACTACCTTAAGCTTCTTATGGATAGACTCTACATCTTTAGTTAGCTATATTACCCAACGAGTCTTGTATCAAACGCGCAAATACATTACTTAAAAATGTGTAAAGCTCATTTCTCATTTTTTAGTTCTCGCTCAGAATGAGAAAAATTTAGGCCTTAGTTTATGCTTAAAAAATTAAATCCATAGAAATGGGAAGAACATAGAACGGTGTCGGTAGGGCAAGCGTAAGTGCACCTAGCTGATCTAGCCACATTGAATTTGGAATGAAAATGTTATTATTGCCGTTCTACTTACTTCCTCTTTCTATGTTTAAATATCATTGTTTCAGTTTTGACGTACGAGGGCGGTCCTTCAACAAGGCTCTTCAGTGGTCGGATCCAGGTGCCTTTGGTCCTCGAGCGTACTTCGCCACAGTGGCCCGACCAGCCGCCCTCACACTGAGCTCCGTGCAACTAGACGACGAGGGTGTCTATAGGTGTAGAGTAGACTTCAAGAATTCTCCAACCCGGAACTTCCAAATTCGCCTAATTGTTATAGGTAAGTTTACAATGTTTTAATGATAAAAATGTTATATGGCAATATCGTACACTCGCATTTTCATCATCAACCATCGCCCTATGGGGTACATTTAATTGTTTTTTGTGGTGCCTGAAATAAAAAATATATAAATAAATACAAAACTAGGATAAGGCACATAAATACTTTATACTTATGTGTGGTCAAGTCATTAATGGTTTATTATGATTATGGTTATATAATACAGATAAACGCATGAACGCGACAGTCTACAACTTAACTCTACTGCATTGAACTAAACAACAAAATGTAGAAAACCACCATATTTGTAAACTGGAGAATTCATCACAATCTTTAAATCAAAATTAAGTACACCAGTGAGTTAGTTAGAAACATTAGCAATAGAGAGATATCTTAATTAACTGTTCCAAGTACAAAATGGAATATAGAAATGAAAACCTTTTTACGACGCGGCAGCGGGAAATCAATTTAGTCATTACGAAATCGTGAGTCTCGTGGCGGGTAATGACGTATCGCGGACATTTTAATTATGAACTGTCGCCTGGAGCTGCTCAGCGGACGCGATAAAACGTCAGCGGTGACGCGGATGTATAAATAAGACTTAAGTATTCAAACCGTTTCATTTTGATATGAATAATAGTGTGTCAAGGATCAATCAGAAATTTCGATTTAAGCGAAAAACATTAATGTCGCAATGGTTTGCCCATATACAGATACTAGTGTGTTAAAACGTAGTTATTCTTTTACTTAAAAACTGCTGAACATAATAAGAATTACCAGAAATATTTCGAGGATATTCCAATTGTTGACAAACTCCCGTAGCTCTCTGCAGACTTTTACGACGGAAAATCAATTTAGTTATTACGAAATCGCGAATCTCGTGGCGGGTAATGACGTCCCGCGGACATTTTAATTATGAACTGTCTTTCTATGACTGGAGATGCTCAGCGGATGCGATAAAACGTCTGCAGTTCCGCGAGCGTATCAAGACTGATATAATTTGAAAGGAAATTACTTTTTAATAAATTTTAATATAAAAATGCGTTTAGTTCAGCAGCTTATGTTCGCTCTACTACTATACTTAATAAACCAGTCGTTTGTCCGGTCGTTTTGGAATTAAAAATGTCTTTTAATTTAAATCTTGCGATTCGTACGACGACCCATGCATATCATAAGTATGAAGTCTCTAGTGTCTACTAAAGGTACTCAGTATAAAAAAGCCTCTGAGTTTGTAGAGAAAATATCTACGGAAGTACGCCGTTTTAAAAAGCAACGAACATGTTGTATAAAAACTGTAGGTTCAATGTACAGTGCACACCTATCAATCAGCAGTTTTAAGCAGTTAAACTTTTACTATTGAAAAATCGAAGTGTCTAATTGATAATTCCATATCTCGAATATACCTACATAGTAAACGATTCGGTCGATACTGGATATTATAAACTATTATAGTCTATTTTGTAGGGAATTTCGTAAACCACTGAAATTATCAGAAAGGGTCTTCCGAATAATGGCATTCCACGGACATTTCAATTATGAACTGTGTCGTGGAGCTACTCAAGGCGATAAAACGTCTGATGACACGGATTTTATCTACAGGACAGCTAGGATTTAAAAGAAAATTACATTTGGATAAAAATGTGACTTTATCGGTCAGCTGAAAGATAAAAAGAAATATGAAACTTAGTGAATAAAATGAGAATATATAGCCAAAATAATATACAGCTAAAACTAATTATAACGCTAACGCTTTTATATTTTTTAAACTTCGTTCATTTCAGTGTAAATACTATAAGCACAGTACATGCGATATGCCTAAGTAAACCGTATATTGGGAAATATTGGTGTGCCACAATGAATTCCGCGATTTTGGACCGAAATGTTGAAATATGACATAATTTTAACATTCTGTAGCTAAACCAACAGTAAAACAATAGTGTTGTAATGTGATGATTTTCAAGTACTATGTTTGTCTACCCACGAGCTTAAAACTTACCTAGGGTACGTACTTAATAATCGCCAATACAAGTCACAAGATTTTACTAAGTATTAATAATCTAGTAGGTTGGTACCTACAATCTAATCGCCTATGGACAGTTGGCAAAGATAAATTAACCATCTGACGAAGGTAAGCGTTCGCTAATCAATTCTAAATCACATCAACTGAGCTCAGTAGGTACTTACGCGAACGTGTTAAACCGTCTCTTTCATAAGATGGTGAACGCTAAGTGAATCACCGGTGCAGACTAACTTGACAACTGACGACTAACATAGTTGGAATTTAACCTATTTATCTAGTCAAACTAAATGAAGGTACACTGGAAAATCCTTAGCGTAAAACCTGAATTGTGCCGTTAAAATCCTAAAAGCACGGTGAATTAAGAACACGTCAACTCGAATAATGCATCACAAGAGACTTCCTTACCTCTTAGCTCACAAGGGCCGCTTTCATCAAATAATGTTATGAACTCCAATTTGCATTCCGTAAGAAATATTTCAAAACGATAAGTACATGAATACCGCTTGTAAAATGCCGAGCAAACTACGGTAAGCTTTTCAAAGAAATTACCCTATTCAAGGCGACGAAAGACGCGAGCAAAGGAGATGAGGGAAGTAAATTTCTTTTGCGCAGAACAAAGCATTTAAAAATTCTACATCTCATATATGGAACTCCATTGAAATACATTAGGCAACTGGAGCGTTGAGGTAATTTGCAAGCAATTTCTTATCAAAAAGCCTGGTTTCAAGACGTAATTCTGCAATCCGATTAATATAACAATTCTGCCTTATTAATGCTTAATTAGACTCCAGCTTTTTGTGATATGTAGGTACACTTGTTTGAAAACATCCGACACGGGTTGGCGACTAGCTCGTTTCTTCACCAATCCGCATTGGAGCAACGTGGTGGCGCACCAGGTTCCCCTGTTCTGGGGAGAGACGCGTGCGCAATAACCGTAAAAAGGTTACAGCGAAACATAGTTAAGCTTAAGGGATTATATAGGATAACTTATAAACATATATTTTTAATTCAAAAGAGATCAGGGAAGATGAATAATATAATTTTGAACTAATAAAGGTTGATAAGGAAAATCCCGCAGGTGGTCATTAAAATCAGATTAATGATGACGGTAAATAATACTCTTTTGATCCGTTTTTAATATACATAGGTAGGTGGACAAATGTTTTCCGCAAATAAGGCGCGTTATTTAATTAATGTTATATAATTGCGAAGTAAATTATAAATAAAGTTATGAGTACACGTATTTAATAGATGTTTAGGAGTTACTTCAAAGAGTAACTGTCAGACATGTTTTTACTGTTTTTCGCTTTTATCTTTTCCTAATATATTACATTGATTTAGTATAAATATTTTGGAGTTTTTAAATTAATATTCCTAACGTATGCCTACGTATGTTTTTAAATGATTTATTATGATTGAACTGTATTCACGTATAAATTAAAGCTTGTCACTATTATTTTGGAAAGCTTGATAGGTAGTACCTACACTATTGTGTAGATATGTAGATTTTTCCTTTTAGTAGATTTATGATATTATTATGTTGATGACGTTAGTATAAAGAGACATGTTTTTGCCATTTTTTGTTACAGTGCCTCCACATCAGATGCTTTTATACGACAAATCCGGAGCAGACGTCTCTGGTGTGGTGGGTCCTTTAGAAGAAGGTTCTGCTCTGGTGTTAGTTTGTGAAGTTCGTGGTGGTAAGTAATGATTTCAGTAGGTTAAAGTCATTAGTGAATCAGTTAATTAGTGAAACACTTAATATTACTATGGGTATTATCTCCTACACGTCGATCTGAATGAAAGGATCCCAATTCAGAGCAGCCATTGAATTTGTGCGAAGTAGGGATTGCAGCCAAACCATGATACCTATACCTAATCACGATATTCGGGCTATAGTCATGAAAATGTTATTGCTTAAGGAATATTTCCCAAGTGTCATCTGTATTCAAGCTGAAATAGGATATGAAGGTATTATCTGTGGTCAGAATCGAATGCATTCGTTCTCGCCCCTAAGGATTAAGTTCAAATGACATATTCCATTTCTGGGATACCTATATGCTTACGGTTATCTTAGGGCATAATTCTTTATGTGCGATTTCTGCTTGTATCGCTTTACATTTAACATAAATACAGCGTCACAATTTCTAGCTAAGTTCTTAAACGCTAATTTTATGTTCCACCTATTGTAGCTCATGAGTTAAGCAACTCTACTCAACTTACTTTCTTTACTATCACTACCATATTTGATGATTTCTCCCCCCCATTATATATTGTTGAAGTAGTTTCTTACAATATTAATAAAAAGTAATTCTTATATATAAATTATTCTTCCGAAACGGCTTGATTGATTTTTATGAAATTTTATATTCAGTAGGTCGGATCGGCTACGATCTATTTTTCACAAATTGTTTTTTTAATAATGTGGCATTAAAAATACATAATTAATATATAACCGTAAATTTTCATCTTCTATCACTAACTCTACTTTTAATAGTCATTTTAGTAATTTAATAATTATTCAGTATTTAAAAAAATTATTTGTTCAATTTTCTTAATAGACTCGTACCTTTGCAAAGTAGCACAGACGGTTACGTTCCCAAGCGTAAATCATTTACAGTAATAACATGTCCGAATATAAAGGTTTATCGTGAAATAACAGGTCAGAAGTATGCGTAATAAACACGTGAAAACTGTTAGTCAAATGTATGTTAAATTTCGCCCATTTTGCAAACATTATGTAGATCATTCTTGTGTAGTGTAGCCATATCGTAAGCGAGATTCCCATTTCCTTGTAATGTAGCTTACATACTCGTATTTTATCTGCGCGCAGTATCTTGTATGAACTTCAAATTTGATACTGTAACGTTCACATTTAGACATAGTGAGAAATATTCCACTAATATTAAAGAAAGACAATTTGTATGTTCAGTTATATCTACGTATTTCGGTATAATGTTTTATACCTATGACTAACTACGTCAACTAAATAAATCTTTAATTAAGTGACTGTAGCCACCGTAGGCTCCACAAACTAATGAAGTTAATTAAATTAATAAAAAAATTTTCATGTAACAATTTTGTAGCGGGTTTCTAGTAACGAAATAATTTCAACTAGGTACGCGGGTTAAATATTTGTAATAGTCCTAAAAAAACTATGAACCCACCGTTATATTCGTGGGCGACGCTACAACAGATCAACAATTAGCTTTATTTAAAATTGCGTCTAATATACTGCAGGTAGATATTATTAAGCGCAGAATATTTACTGGACTTAAGGATGTGGTGACAGTACTCGTTAGGTTTACAAATAGGTCACGGTTCTTTGAAAAGCAGTAGGGAAGCCGTGTGTTTGACAACGTTGGATACTAACGATCGCGCCGTTATCCCACCAACAGTCAACGACACGGGTCAAGATGTACTCTATTTACTATGTAACACTACTTACTACCTACCTTACAATTGTATCGATGCACGCTACAAGGCTTATGTGAGTCAAATTATTATTTAAGCAATGATATATCTACTTAAGACCTTATATTACCTGCCTACTAAAAGCCTTGCTTGTCTTGCACACTTTGAAGTCATACAGGCGTTAGTCATTAATGTAGATTTAACTAATTTAAATTTTTAATTGCTTTCCTGACCAATGCCTGAAATTCATTCAATATATTTCATGATAGAAAGGGCCGTATTACCGTTTATGGACATTTGTTGGATAATTTTTTTTATAAATTTTCTGTACCTTTCTTTTGACTTTTTAAGTGTAACAAATTTCACTTTAAGGATATTTTCTCAGTCTTTTTTGTAATATTTTTTTGCTCTTCATTACATCCTTTGAGTTTGTAAATGTAACGAATTTGTGAAATGGTTTTGTGTTACTAATTTGATACTTACCTACATTTCATAATATGTAATATGATTTGCTCGAAATTCATTTTTACTTGAAACTTATTATAATAAGTTTAATACTATTAAAATAATCAACGCTTACGATTAAATCTGTTTTACATTACTACATCGGAATATTTTCTGTCCTATTCGATAAGTACCCGGACTATAGACCGTATACCGTTTATTCGTAGTAAAATTCATAATGGATTGCATCACCCCATCGATAAATGCACAAAATTAAGGCGAACAACAGTAATGTAAATCAACACAGAAATATCCGTAAATTTTAGTGTTCATTGCATTAATGTCAACAACATGGAACGCATTTCAATCGTATTGCATTAGTTTCAGTCTATTTCATGCTATGATCGATTTTAGGCACTACCAATTCTCATTGTAGCAATGAGTCGTAATTCAATGAGCTTATTATTACACGAGTGTCGGTTCACCCGCCTTTGTCGGGAGTCAATATTGAAACTATAATTGGCAGCACTCACAATAGGTATCACAATAATGAACAGTGACTCACAAGGCACCTTGGAATATATTTTTTGTTATAAGGATAGCAAATAAGCGACATTTTGAGTGGTCACTTTAGCCTGCACAGAATGACATTTAACATAAAACCAAGATTAAACTCTTTTCTGAGAAGATACAATTTTACATACGTACTCGTAGACACAGTTTATTTTATACGTACGTCTGTACCAAATATTGAACCGTATTTTTATAAAATCCAACGCGCTTGGCAACTTATCTAAAGTATCGATAAAATATAAGACGGCAGAAGCACGCAAACTGAATCAAGAAGAAACAAAACCAAGTGCTTTCAGACGGGGGAATGCGTTCGGCGGCGCGAGAATCGATAGAGCTAACTGAAATTACGAGCGCTTCTCTTCAATTTCTCTATTGCTTGACTTCTTCCGTGGAAACATTGGGAGAGATATTCCATTTCGATGGGTTCATTGAAAAGTCCGCAGTACGGCCGTCTGGCGAGCCGCCAGTGGGTGGTATACGGATTATCTTTGCCTGTGCGCTCAACAACTGTGATGATGCAGACTCGGGTCAAATATAATCCCCCATTAAGGCGGTGTTAATACGAAAAATTTGGGCGGCTGATAGCTTTCCAATTGGATTCCATATTTTGTTCGTACTTTCACTATCACCATGCGACTGCGTAATGTATCCCACATTACAACTCATATAAAAAGTTTTAGAGCTGAGCCGTGAGCACGAAAGCTGTCGTCAAAATATTCGTACGGTAAACGTCAATCATTAGTATCTCATATATCAGTCTCTCTCTCATCTTCCCATATTAATGTCACACGTTACCTTCTTTGTCGATAGTGTTCATGCTCGGAACACTGGTAATTTTAAGAGTATGACTTCTATATGTAAGTTTACTTTTTTTTGTAAACTTTCTTTTAACAAGTTTTTAATAATATTTCTGTTTTTGATTGAAATTTGGAGTGTCCATCTTGAAGAAGTATAAAGCAGATCATACCTACATTTTTTATTTTTTATATTTTGCGGGTCAAGCTAGCTAATATTTTCGCTGTAGGTATGTGTAATTTAGGTAATAAGATAAAATAATTTAACGTCATTGTGGTTTACATTAACACATAATTATTATATACATTACGGATATGGAACTAATTTTGCAATCAGCATACTCGTAAAATTACCGATTCTCCAGGGAGTACAACATTAGCAAATTAGTCAGAGAGATTGATTCGCTAATAATAATATACCTAGTTAGTCCGGTAATGGTATTACTCTCAGTTACGTGTAGGTACTTTAACAATATTACCCCTGCAGTTTGTATTATACTGTTAGGAATTATTATGTCAACGATAAAGTCCGTCGATCGGCGTATGTCTGTAGAGTCTGTAACCCATTAGTAGCCCACTGCAGGGTCGGGTATCCTCTCACGATGAAAAGGATTGGATTTGATTGGATTGGCGGACTTTGTAAAGTATTCAACTGTAAGTTTAAGTGTAACAGGTCTTTGAAATCATTATGGAGCATTCTTAGGCATATACTTTTGAAGAAAGAAGACATAAATTTTTTAAGAAAGCTAATGGTGCTTGATGCTGGGATTCAAACCCAGACTTGAGCAAGAGACCGATTTCTAAATCATGGACTGTTACCGCTGCAGGGTGCATTAAGGATCCTGCAGTGGGGCACTTTACGGTTACAGACTGGTACTAACACGTATCCTTGATTTTTTATACAAAGGCCGCCCACAGCCGGTAGTGAGTTGGCTGGTGAACGGGAAACCAGCGCCACAGTATCTCGGCATCAAGACTGACACCCACGTCGTCGTCAACAAGCTGGAAATGCAGCACCTGAAGAGGGAAGACTTGAACACATCATTCAAGTGCAGAGCTACGAACACGCATCTGGTACCGCCGCAGGAGAAGGCAGTACGGTTAGAACTTAACTGTAAGTTCTAGTTTCTTAAGTAGCACGGTGTGCAATGAACTCGCACTTAATCCACGGCTTTCAGGGCGTGAAGTTATTTTTACACGTTAAGCTGTTGATCCCGAATTTATTGAAATTGAAATGATAGCAGTCGATAAACCACGTCGCCGTATGGGCGGGGCGGTTTGAAAGCATCCGACACGGGTTGGCCACTAGCCCCTTTCTCCAACAAATCGCATTGAAGCAGTGTGTTGGAATACCCCAGACCTCTTTGTTTTGCAAAGAGACCCATTCCCAGCAGTGCACCACACACGGTTGCAGCTAGCATCAAGTTATAAATTTTGTCCAGTAATAATTTTAAATAAATCTCATGGAGTTTAACAGCACTTACGTCTAGGGGCTACTACTACTAAGGTTACACACTAGCCCAGTATTGTAGTCGAGTAACTAGAAATTTAGATCCGACTAAAGTTTCTCGACTTAATTTTCATTGTAAAGTACTAGCCAATTATGAAGTGGGTTTTACACACGATGCCATAATCACGCCTTTATAAAATTTTAGATATCAATCAATTCTAACTAATAAAAACAGCTGGTAGAAGAATTTAGTTACAAAATGATGAGATAGTTAGAATATTAATTCCTTGAGTGTCAGATGGCGTCGGACCTCTAAGTTGGACAGCTTGAATTAATAAATTTAATTACATCTCAATCTCACGGTCTGATGATAAACTTTTTCAATAAAACTTAAGACTTTCTTAGACGATCCTTTAGTATTAGTTATCCGAAATTCATTACCATAATTATCAATAACACGTATTTTTCATGATTCTAATAACTGTACTACCTATAGTCGGTTTCTACTTATAGTCTGTCACATTATCACAAGTCTGGATGTTATAAATCTTGCCCATCTTATAGATAACATAAAGAAAAACTATGTATATCCCATAGCAAAAGAGTCATGAGATGCGAAAGAAACTTAAAAAAAACCAAATAAGATTTTAATCCGGAATAGGTAAGTTTAACCTAAAATCTGCGCGCGTACATTTACTTTTTCAGCAAAAAGTATACGAGTAGCATTTTGTGAGCATTCACATCAGTATTGACACGAAAATTGTCAGAAACAGGAATATCCTAATCTCACGCACACATTTGCAAAGCGTTGTCTTCCGATATCACAAGTAAACCGCGCGTCGCTTCGTGCGATAAAAGAACAGAACAGTGCACAAGGTTGCCTGTAATCTTATTTTTTCCGGAGGCAGTCTCTGGAAAAATGAGGTACTATAAAATTCACTCGCTGTAATGAGATTGTTTCGGTATTGGGAATCGCTATAGATGAATTTAATACAGTAGCAACTTATTATTTCTATATCCATGTTAACAAATATTTGAATAGGTGATAAGAAAGCAAATCGAATTTTTTAGAAGTTCATTAATACAAAAATCAATCTTTCTGGGTGACATGTAGATAATTATGATTTGCAGAATTCACACATTCGCATGTTCTACACTACAAATACGAAACATTTATTGGACCACGATTAAAATAAATTGCATAAATTAACTAAAATTAAAATTACATAGATTAAATAAATATAACAAAATAACAAATGATGCTCAAAAAGCGGTCTTATCGCTCTTCTAGATAACTATTGGGTGGAAATAACAAAACAGGAAAGAGAAAGACAAAACGTTATTTGAACATATGGCATAATCCAGTTACAAATTACTTTATTCAATCTATATTTACCATTTTTAGGTATGCAATTTTATATTTTAAACTACAGTAAGTATACAAATCTATGCTATCATAGTCAATTAACACGTTTAAACTCAGGTGTCATTGAATTCCATACATATCATTCCTTGCATTACCAAGAAAGCATAGTCCTAGACACTTGAGGTGTGCTTTCCTAAGAAATCCCTCTTAAATGCGAGTAGGCAGGACAACTTTTGCACTACTTTCTGAGAGGAACGTGTCTTATCTTCCGTTTATCGAACACGGGTCATGTTAAGGGCTTGAGACTCCGAACACCTCTCAGAAGGGTCTCAGTAATTAACTTTCTTATGGCTGAAGAAAGGATACAGGATAAACTCTTATTTTGCTTTAAGCTGTCACTAGTTTTATGTTAAGAAATTAGTGAGAATTAAATTGACTGAGCCGCGAAATAAAATAGAGAAACAAAAATATCCGCATGAAATCTTTTTACAGTTTCAATGTGGTTTCGATATTTATAGAACTTATAATATTTGGGCAATTTTACTCTTTTCAAAATAACCCTGACTCTTTTAAATCTTTTAAATAAAATTTTAATTCCAACTATCTAAGTATTTGCTGTCTTTAGGCACAAAACATATTTTCATAAAATTGATCTCCCAAGAAAGTTAAAGTTCTTTAAGCTCTTTTATAAAACATATCTAATAACTTTATTAACACCAATTTTATGAATTAGAAAACTATAAATCGTTTCTCGTCCAGTTTTTAAATATGTTTTTATTTATTTTTGTCCAGTGGTTCCACTATCAGTATCTCTACTGAATCGACCTCAACAACTGATCGCGGGAGCAGCAGCGACCCTGAGGTGTGCTTCAGAAGGGAGTAGACCACCAGCGCAAATCAATTGGTTCAAGGACAACAGAAGTCTTGAGAAGGAAAAGGTATTAGTGTTGTCTTCTTTTGAAATAATTTTATAGGTGGTAAGGCCACGGAACCTTACCAGGGGAGGTACCTTGCTGTAACCGTCTTAACCCGTCATGAAGCAGCGTGTTTTCATGTCTTGTGTTTCGGTTGGGAACCTTAGTTCTTGTAGGTAAAAACGCACTGACACGCAAATTCGACACTAAGAAAATAAGACCATCAGATATCAATATTACTTTTTTTGGATTTTCCCCTATGTACCTAATTATTCTTTGTTTTCCTCAGATAAGCGATCACTCAAACGAGACCTGGTCTCTAAGCACCTTGATCTTCAGTCCAGCGTCCAGTGACAACGGAGTCGTTATCAAATGCGTGGCAGCCAATCCCACTCTACCCGGAAAGGTTATAGAGGACCATTTGCTGCTAAACGTTGTATGTAAGTATTGTGAGATAACTTCTGTTACTAACCCGTTTAGTGCCTTGGCGGGTCCTTGTAAGATTCAATAGCGGTGCCAGCAATCTGCCTAGGGTAGTCCAAAACATAGGTAATGACAAAGGCGGCATCGCTAAAGCGCCCACGAAAATTGACAAGGCACTGAAAGTATTAAAAGAAAAATCAAAAATGAATTTATTTCTGTTTGCTTTCGGCTATAAATATTGCGGTTATAAATTTATTTCGGTTTTCGATATGGTTGTTAGCGGTTTTAGTTTCAAGTGACCGATAAGCAGACCGCAAGGAATCGAGTTAACGAAATGTTAAACAACGTCGGGCGTGGTCAGTCCTGAATGTACGTTAAGCCGTTGATCCTGGTTGTTCTCGATATAAAGAAGTAGCCACTTTAGGATAGGAGATATGAAAACGTCTGACACGCGTTTGGCACTACTCCGTATTTTAATTTCACTAATCCACATTGGAGTAGCGTGGTGGAGATGCAGACCATGCTTAACGACTAAAGGCTGGTCTCAATAACATATCGCCGGGTATGGATAGCTAACCAAACTGTAGTAGATCTATCCTTACCCGACGGTATGATATTGATTGAAACTGGCCTTAAGGTTGTACCTTGCCTGTTTCCAATTATTGTTCCATTGAAACTTCTATCTTAACGTATTCATTGTTTATTCAATGCTGTTATGGTATTAACAAAGAACGTATATCACAAACGCAGGGATGAACTTAACACGTGACTGCATTTTGATTGCGATATCCCTTACGATAGTCGTTTCATTTCACAAAGTCGGGTAAGCTGTGCTTGTAGGTGACGTATGTATAAAGATCAGAAACGAGTTACCGCACAGAGAAGCCATAAGAGACCAAATTTATTGCCATTGGACTATCACCGCTTACTTTTGCTTAGTTAACATGAATAATTCGTCAAAGATACGTAAGTAACTAATAAATTTCTCGGAAGCTTTACTATGCTAATAATTTTAGTGTAAATTATGGATTATAATTGAGTCTTAGGCCCTTTAAATAATTAATCCGGGAGAAATCTCGCGATGCCCTTGATTTTATCCTCGCTCTATGTTTATAATCAAACATTAATTAGGTGAATGTAGTCGAGGAATTTTTTTTTACCAACTTCATCAATTTTGTTATTTAATTGTATCATATTAATTAAGATTAACATCGGCAACCCTATGTTAATCTTCAGTATCAATATGTACATGAATGAATATGATTTGCCAAGAGTATATTTGAATAAGAAAATTAGTTTATTAAAATGCTATGTTAAAATTGTCACCAAAAGTGTAATAGTTTTGTAGGAAGACTTAGAAGGCTTCAACATAGTTTTTGTAGGTACTCGTAAGTTCGTTACAACTCACGCACCCACATATGACATCAGGTTGGACTTCAGTTTATTTTTAACACTCAACACTCATTACCACAGTAGCGTAGCATCTGCCCCCTCGCGAAAACAAACGCGGGAGCAGATAGGAAGAATTCCCGTGACGTGAATGCCATGGACACATACAAGTCATGCTTAGACCAGAACCAGAATTTTAAATGCATCATTAAAGTCCTGCTCTCCTGGGAATCGAACCCAGGACCCTAGCGTAGCCCACCGGAGTCTTAACCACTGCTCAGGTTGTCAAATTCTATTTGAGTTTGAGGTCCATTGGTCGCAATGACCATTAAGGGGCTTGCAATATGCTAAGTACTGTATGATACCTATTTACTTTATACACAGCCTTATGTAACCATTCGTTACATAAGGGTGAAATTTGAATTCAGGTTAAGCTCTTTGAAAATTCACGTTAATAACAAAGTTTAATAAGAACCGTATTATATTTACGTGGCTCCAACGTGTGCGCGAGTTGTAGCAATTTGTTAACAATTTTGTATAATACGATACCATAATTTTAAACATGATGTCGGTGGAATTTGGTTAAGTCAAGTTTTAACATAAGATTGTAAAGAAAATGCTACATACCTATTTAAAATGATTTATATAAGGTTGTAACATGATCCAAATGTTTTTTTTTTTTTCATTACTTAAAGAACTATGGTAAGAATTTTGAATAAGGAATTTATTATTTTAGTGGCATCAATGATTTTCAATGGCCAGCAGTGGATTTTAAAGAGCCTTTGAAAAGAATAATAATTATAATATTACGAGTATATTTAGTAATGTTTTACACGGCGTCGTGATAAGACAATAATGTTCAGGTGTTTCCCGTTTTCAGGTACGAAAATAACATTATAAAAGAGAAAATTAAATTCATGTACATATTATATTGTTACTTGAAAATTATTTAATTTCAACAGTTCTCGTAAATAGATTTATTCATATTGTGAGTATTGTTATTACTTACCCTTACCTATTGATGATATAAACTTTTCTATTCTAGACAGTCCTGTGGTGACGCTGACTCTTGGGAGCACTCTCAACCCTCATGATATCAAAGAAGGTGACGATGTATACTTCGAATGCAATGTTCGCGCCAATCCCAGGGAACATCGGATATCTTGGTATCATAATGTAAGTGTTACTGTAATGATCGTCTACGATGTGCCTAAATATTAAAGTGACAAAAAGCCTTTAGCAGAAAATAGATGTCCATGTATTTTCTGCTAAAGGCCGTTGATTTTTGCTGAGACTGAAACGAATGAGTTATAACTATTTTGGACTATCAATCTCTTAACTAAGTATGTATTTAAAAATATTATTTATTATTTCATTTTTATTTTTTTAACATCGTCTCTGTTAAACAGCAATTAGTTTTTCATAGTTTAATAGTTTTTTTAATAGTTTTTCATCATTTTTCCTTGTTCGGTTGGATGCGAGATAGCAAAACATCCAACCGGGTGTTTTGCTACTCATGAGGACTAAGATGTTCGCCTCAAACATGACATGAAGAACACACTGCTTTACGACGGGTTAAGAGGCTGGCGGTACCTCCCAGGAACCTCCTACACACACCGAACAGTTTGACGATAAATATTATTATAAATGAACTATGAAATAAACAAGTCAGTACAAAGGATATTGCGTGCGTTACACAGCAGAAGACCTATTTGTTTCTTTTGTTATCTTGCTTGACTTATAGTTGTGAGGCTTAATGAAATCGTCTTGCCTCAGTGTCTTTCAAAGAACGCAGTTACTTTTTAGTAGACACTGTATTCGTATCAGACATGTCATATTGTGATGGCAAAATTTAGTTTCCTTAATTTTATTTCAAAGAGAGTTGTTTGTTTTAGGCATTAAAAGCCCCACTCACAGACATTCATTAACGTTTGTTAATGAACATTACGTAAAATGACGTCTCTGAGTGAGGCCCTAAGTATATTAGAATTGTTTAATGATTTAATTTAAATTATCGTATGTGCTATAATATTGTATAGCAATACCCGTCGGTTCATACTAAGTGGAGTCGATTTTTTTCATCTTATAATTTTATTAAAACAATAAAATTACCTTTTTAACCTAATGAAACCTAACAGCATTCTATTGTTGGAAATTTTTATATAAGCAGTTCAGTGGTCGGAGAATTTATTAAGTTCTAAAGAAAGAAAAAGTTATTGCCTTAAAGATTATTATTAGATACTAAACTACGAAGTTTGAAGTCTCTAGCTTAAAATGCTATTTCTTTACTACAAGAGTAATTTACATCAAACAATAAGTACCAAAATTGTGTTAGTTGAAGTTTGCAGCTTATTCTGAACAGTAAGTTTGTACTGCGCTATAGTTTATAGCCGAACAGGATGCAATTAGGCTTCATTACCTAAGCATGTGATATAGCTCTTGCGGCTTTGATTACCCGCACTATATCTATGTAGGTACCTATGTCACGGGAGAATAGTGATTATTATTATAAGCTCGCTACGAGCTTCTCAAATTTTAATGATTGAACATTTCGTTAAGAAAAGGTTCTCAAATTTTATTGTTAAGTAGATTAAAGATTTTAAAAATATAAGTGTTATGCGAAAGTCATCTTTATATATCTATTATTTGAAAATTTTAAACATGTTTTTCTTCTTAAAGCTCAAGTGAGACTCGTAAAGCTCTTATCGGATTTTAAAGTACATCGAAACAAAAATAGTTCTGTATTACTCAATTTCTCGCATTATTCTCGGTATTCTCGGTAAAACCTATAATCAAGAGTTATTGTGACATTGGCACGATTGGTAATATTCCACTCACCTGATCGATTTCTTAACCAATGTTGAAATTGGAAACTTTTGTGATACTCAGGACAAGCCGGTGACTCAAAACGTGACGACAGGCGTGATTCTCAGCACGAGGTCGCTGGTTCTCCAGCGGGTGACGAGGCAAGACGCGGGCCGGTACACGTGCAAGGCGGCGAATGCCCGCGGAGAGACCTCGAGTGAGATCGTTAGGCTGCGCGTACAGTGTGAGTATGTAGTGATCAGTAGATGAACTCAAATTATTTTAGCATTTAAATGGGCTATCTGATAGTTATTTGTTAACGTTGGTAATAAACAACTGAGACACTAAAATATAGTAGTCTATGCGGCGACGGGAGTGTTCTGCGCACGATGTCGTTGCATGGTCCTCGGACGAGGCGCCTCGAGGCGCCGAACGCACGCGGGGAGGCCTCGAGTGAGATTGTTAGTCTGCAAATAGATGATTTGTAGTTACTGTTATCTTCGTATTGTTTTTAGAGACGGATGTATGATAGTTAGTTAAGCGAATAGTTAACTGCTGATACCGTAGGCCGATGACTGATTTGCAATCAAGAACGCCGCTTTGGTTAAAAATCCGTGTGGTGAGACTGCGAGTGAGATCCATCGGCTGCGTGTGAGTATGTAATTTTTTCAAACTCACACGCAGGATTGTTTCTAACACATACTAAATAAAGGAATCTTGCCAGATAGACGTTATTCTTAAAGTGTTTAATTGGTAATGGATTAATTTATTTGATTAGCAATTTGATGACCAGTACTTCCGTCCTTTAACATTGTATTTATGCAAAGTACGAACGTGTGTAATGTTACTTTAAACGGATATAAACGGACCAATAAATGAAACCAGTTCAATATATCACCTACACAATTTTAAATACTACCTCCCCGAACAAACGTCGGAAGCGAAAACATAATATATCGTACCAATAAAATGTCACTACATCAGGTATGAATTACAGGCCTATAAATACCGATGTGTCTACGTAGGTATTCAAATGATTGCGGTTTGGATCGACGATCTCGTTTCCTTCCGCGGCCGGTCGCCGCATAGTAATTGCTGGGGAAGGCGGTGCTAGTATTAAATCATCGAAATTATTGCCTAATATTACTGCGATCCACCGACGACCCTTGTAAATCTGTTGTTCTGTGGCATCACTTTAATTCATAGCTTTGTTTTAGTTCGCCGCTACGTAATTCCGTTTCAAATCCCGAGGATACGTTCGTTTGAATTCCAGATTTACACGTTGGGATCGTTATAACATTCATCGTAGTTCATGCAAAAATTATAAATACTCGAAAAATTAAACCTGCAATACAAATGATAGCGAACACTGATACATAACGATACACCTATGGCATACCCCTTCATTATACCGCAGGCTGACGTAAATCAACGGGGGTGTCCGGTACAAGATTTATTGCGGAGTCTGTATTGGCGCATCGGTGGCTTCCTTCCGACCACCGCGCACCGCCGCGGCTAATTGCCCACGTGAGAAGGAAATGAAATAATCAACGCCAAATATTATTTTTCTTTGATTTATTTTACGAAGGTCGTTGCTTTTGAAGCACTGACGGTTGAATCAAATCAAATAATTACCTATAGATGTACTAAGTATTTTGTAGGTGGCATTGTTTTATAGGTGGCAAGGCTTATCCCTCTCAGTCTCATTGTGAGAGGAGACAGACAAAAGCCACTGTAGTTCGTTGGGTTCTTAACTCGCCTTGAAGCATGTTCTTCGGGTCTTGCGTTTCTGTTGGGGAGGCGTCAGGTTTTTCCAGGATTAATGACACAGGGTATCTTAGTCAGGGACCATAAGTGTAAAGCATTATTATTTATCTAAGGCTTTATTATAATATTTTACCAATAGATGCTCCTGTATGCAGCGAGAGTCTCCCACAAGTAGTTGGTGCTGCGTTGGCTGAGTCCCTGCACGTGCGGTGTTCGGTCCACGCTGATCCCTCTGAAGTCTCCTTTCTGTGGCAGTTCAACAACAGTGGCGAGAGTTTCGACGTGTCTCCTGTTAGATATGGTTGGTATCTTAAATTATATACTTTATGATATTATGTAGGTATATTATTTAAAGTTAAGTATTTACGTACTTTTTAATACAAAGGAAACCAGACAAACGGGCCACTTGATGGTAAGGGATCAATGTTGCTTATGGACACGGGCAACACCAGGAGAATCGTCAGACTTTGAAGGAATATTTTTATGCCTTCCTTAAATAACCTCATGTCATAGTCCCGTGGAAACACGTAGGGAGAAATATTTGGTTCTGGGTTTGTGGACCCATTGTATTTGTACTGAATTGTATTGTATTTTGGTGTTTTTCTACAATCAGGCCAGGTGTGCAATTTGACATAACTAATTCCTTTCAGATATTCATTATCGTTATACCGTTATATCGTTATTTCTATACACCATGTATCGTAACAATATTTATTTGTGAGCGGATGGCAATTGGAACGATATTGACACACACGATAGCTGTCATACTGCACTATAGACTAAGTTTTATTTAGTTTTAATAGAGTGCTGGGAGTTTTTTCTGCCCGCTTTTTTCTCCCAGTCTACGTTTTGCCTGAGGGGTGATCAAAGCGGATGAATGTAGAATGTATAATTTATCTGAATGACTTTCATTAAGTGTGCACAAATTGTACCTAATAATGAATAAAAGCTTTTGAGTTTGAGTTTGAGTTACGTTATGTTAGATGTGAATGGAGCTTTAGCTTATGTTATTTTAATTTTACACAGCAACAGTCAATGGAAGTGTGAGTGAACTCCGGTACACGGCAGCCAGTGAAAGAGACTACGGCGCATTGACTTGCCGAGGAACGAACTCCGTAGGAAGACAAACACATCCTTGTGTATTTCAAATAGTGCCTGCAGGTAAGATTACGCAGAAGAGATTACGAAAATTTTATATTGATTACCTAAGTTTTAGTGACATGAAGTTACATGGAGAACTGTAACTCTTGTTTAGGTGCAAACAAACTTGAAATTGTGGAATTTTATTTTGTTAACCATTATGTGATTAACATTCGGAAATGCTTATGTGTATGGACTTAGTAACATGTAGGTACATAGTTCCGATAATTCCTAGGATTTTTTTAGTTTTCAGTTTCTGAAGTAATAAGGAAACCTAAAACCTTCTTATACATAACCACACATAAATCTAGGTTTCAATTTTTGTTTAGGATCAAATGATATTTTATGATAACCTTATCCTAAACACATTATGTATAGGCAATATAAACTAGCTGCACGCTAATTTATAAGGTTTGACTATCTTTCTTTTGCGCATATTCTTATCTATCGACATAAACTCAATCGACATAAACATCTTATGTCCATCAGCGCGTCCATCACCACCGAGAAACTGCTCAATATCAGCTGGGAACGACTCCAACTACATCGAGGACATTGGTCGGGAGGACATTGGGGACTTCCTTCTCGTACGATGCGTGACTGGCTACGACGGCGGACTACCCCAGCTGGTGGTGCTGGAAGCCCTGGACTCAGTTACTGGAGTGATACGCTTCAACGTCACAGCTAATGAGACAAGTAAGAATTTTTGAAAGAAAGATCTTGATAGTGATATTGTTACTTTTTAAGTAATCTCAGTTGATAGTGCTGGAAGCCCCTGGACTGTTACTGGAGTAATACGCTGAAGCGTAACGTTGAAAGTTCACTGCAAGTGAGACAAGTAAGACTCTGTTAACCTTACTTTTCTGGTATGCTCAAGGGATGTCTTGTCATAGTCAACTCGCTCGTATCCTACATCACTCTTTCGAAGTTTTTTTTACATTGATTGCAATTACAAAATGCTTGGATGATCCCTCTTTATTTAAGCTCAACAAGCAAGTATTTTTGAGATTGTGCATTAAACTCATAGGTAAGGAATACTTTGGGTCATTAAGTACCCAATAGTACATGCTGTGAACAACGAAAACCCCTAATTAATTGTTTCGTGAAAGCAAACTTCCTTAATCGATTTGAATGTCTTATGAATGCCCAGAAAATCCTTAATAGGCAACCCTATATAATTTCCCAGTAACAGTTCCACGCAGACCATAACAGTACGTGACTCGCTTTACCGACTTCGATCGCTAGTTAATTACTACTGAATAGAAAAGTGTAAGAAAATAAAATATGGTCCCTGAGTCAGGGCAATTTTGTTCATCATTTCCTCTCGGCCGATAACATTGTCAGCATTGCCTGCGTGAAAACATTTTTGTGTTAATAGCTGACTTTTTATTTATTTACAGGAAAATATAATATACTATCATCTGAAAAATTTCAATAATAATAATAAGACAGCAGACATACAACCCACCACGTTATAATCAGTTTACAATTTTTTCGTGTCTATATTAGGCAAACTATAAATTAAAAAAAGTTTCCATAGGAAATTACTAAAAAAAATTTTCTACCTACTTCGAAGGCTGCAGATGCCGCATTCTACAAATTATTGCCCGGGAGGAAATCGGTCACAAAAACCTGTCACTGGCTTACGGACTAAAAAGAAAATGTAGTAATTTCGTTGAATTGACATGCATTTGTGTATCCGTAATAATAATCGTGGGTGAAATCGTTGGAACGATTTTGACAAATGAATTTGTGATGGATGTTCCCGTTAAATGTAAATGGACTAGTCAAAATGTATCCCGTAATCAGTGTCATTACTCTGATTAATGTTAGTGTTGCTATACAGCATGTTTTAAAATTACTGATACGCATAGATGCAATCAGTGTGACTATTTGTTGGTATGAGTAGTTTATCCTTGAGGAAATATCTAAAACAAGGTAGCCTTTGTCCTTAAAAATGAAATAAGTAGGTCCTTAAAGCAAGGCCTTGCATTATAATATTATATTTCGTCGTGTTATATCATTCATATAATTTATTGTTGAAAGTGTTCAAGACATAAAGGTAGATTAAAAGATTTACCTTTACATCTATCTATAATTTAAATGTTTAAGGATTAGCTTCTAATAAATTAATTTGTTTTTTATATATAAAATTAAATATTGTATGCCCGTATAGGATAGGTAGACCGTTTGAATCTTTATTATAGCATTGTAACAGCTTACTTTTCCTTCCTTTTGTTTTTAAATATATGGTTATAGAATATTTAATTAACAATACCAATTAAGTAACCTCACATGCTCATAAAAAATTCATTTAACCTTAAACCGATAAAGGAAATGACTCAAATTATTATTCATCAGATATTAAAACTTAGCGTGCAAAAACACTTCAGTAAATTAAAACTGGCTTCAATTACTTCCGAGGTGTGAAAATGTATCAAGAGAAATAAAAACTACGAAATAATAAGAAAGGAAACGCCACGAAAATATCAGCAGCCGTTGAAATCTAGTGGTAGCAAAAAGCAGGGCTAATGTTCATGACCCTAATGGTCTTTTTATGGCTCTTAGTTGCGGGGTCAGTTACAATTATGTGATGTGTGTTTATTGCTTTAATATTGCTATCGAATATAAGGAATGCTATGAGACGCAAAAAATTAAATGACAGCTACTTTAAAGAGGAAGAAAAATACCGTAACGAAACCTATATGCCTATATGCATAATTGGCCAACGTTGGCTACAGGAGATCTTGCAGTGGGACACTAATGGGTCCAGACATTAGTAGACTGATCACCTGATGTTGTCACTGCAGCCTATGAACAACAACATAATATTTCAGACTGATATTAAAAATGAAATCCACGATTAAAACTCTGGGATGGTTAAATCGCAGGAAGTCCTGCTAACATCGCAGGGCTGATATGGAGTTCATCAGATCAGTTCTCCAGCGTAGAAAAAACAGCTCTCTGTCAATGCCAGCAACTCACTAGTGACTCTTGGGTTGCTCATATCAATAGGCGACTATGACCACTGACCATAGTGGAGTCGTATGCCTGTTTGCTGGTTAAATAGATAAAAAAATCTCATAATTAACTCTCCGTCCTCTAGAAATCCAAGATCCCCAACCAAAAGACAGAGAGAAATGATTGATTTACGATAAGTTACTAAGCTATATGTTGTAATTAGTATCAATTAAAATAAACTTTATTTTAATCACAAAAATGTTAAACAAAATCCTATCACAAGCAATGTTAGTTCAAAGTAACTCATAAGCTACAAACATTCCCAACAAAAGAATCAAAGAAAAATATTGCCAATCAAGAATAATCCTGTATACGAGTCACAAACGAATCGAAAATATCCAATTTGTAGCAAAAACTTTTATAGCAACAAAATCTAATTCAACTACAGTGGACTGTATAAACTTCACTGGCGTAACTTTTTTAGGCCACCTTTTCGGTATTTTTTTGATAAAACGTTAGTAAAATTGTTCGTAAAACATGAAATGAAATTTTCGCACGATAGTCGATAGGTGCGAACACTTACATGTATCTAACCTACAGAGTTCGATTATAAATTTTAAAGCTATGTAGGTATATACATACTAGTATGTGAAGTATTTGAAGTATTTCCTAATGCTCCTTCACTGAACTTGATTTAAGGCTGTGAAACGTAGGTATGTCTTTCATCATCAAATAGGATTGTGATCGGATAATTGGTTCGTAAACTCTCATAAAAATTAGAATAATGAATAATTACGGAAAAATATTTTCCTTACTTAAGCGTATTTTTAATAATACGAGTATTTATATGTGAATATAAAAGTCATTAAAACACATGGACACTTCCAGATCATCCATCAATTTGAGATCATAATTATTACGTTGATGATGAAAACTATCATGTTCGCTTAAAATAAGACTCATTGCCAATTACCCCTATAAATCATAACATTACACAAGTCTTTTGCATCTTTTCTACAAAAGACTTAAGTGATGATAGGATTTTACAACAGCATCAAAAAATCCTTGACATTTCGCACAGATGGTGTGGCAACATTCCTAGTGCCGGGCGGCGCGCTGTGGGCGGGCGGGCATTCGTTACGGCTGACCGTCCACGCGCGGAACGACAAAGGCGCCTCTGAAAGGATTGTGTTACACGCGCTCGCGTATCAGGATCCCGAGAGACGGACTGGTGAGGAATTTTTAATTTTATTTTGTAGGTGTCACTACAGATAGCGTCTTACGCCGGAAATAAGTAACCCATCTTCAGATTATGGATCGCCTAAATGGCATTCAAAGAAATTATATGAAGTATTCTGAATTTTTTGGCAACCAAACGTTAATGCTTCTTAAAATTGAGAAATTAGGAACCTTAAAGTAATACGGCCTAAGAAAAGTACAAGTACTAGGTATAATAGAGGTTAATCATGAATGAAGAAATTTCAGATCACATTTTATGATCAATTGATCACATCCTAGCTGTGATTATATATAGCTGTTGTGCTAATAACAAGAATAAATTACTTAAATCTACTGAATAGGTACACACTACACACGCCTTTCAAAAGTTAGCGAAGCAGAACTGAAGTCCAGCAACCCGCAACTGCAAGGTGGAGTAAGGCCTATAACCTTATCATTGTGTGAGAGGTGAGGTGACCCGACACTAATGGGTCAGACAATGGGATGGGATGAGATGGGATTTTAATTTGTATTCTTGTTTTTAGATGGTACTATAAACGTCATGGTCGGGGTCTACAAGGCAGTATTCTGGGTCGTCGCACTATCCCTACTAGTGTGCACAGTGGCAGCGTTGACATTAGTATTTCTGAGGAGAAGAAGGTAAGAAATGTTTCAAAATACATTTCTTTACTTGCAAACACCATGGCTTCTTAGCATTTGGAAACTAACAGTAACTGGACTCTCCGTTTTATCACGTTGATAGCTAATTAAAGGGGAGATATTATTAGAGGTGTAAAAGGCGGATGTAATACTGCTATTAGAATTTTCTGCCAGTTTACCTCTGGACTAATCAATATTGCAGTAGCCTTCAAAAGTTAAATTACAATGAAAAAGTAAAATAAAAAAGTAAATCACAATTTAATAATGAAGAGAAGTAAAACAAATCGTAAAATTTATCAATAAGGGTGTAGTCAGAAGGGCTGCATTTAAACTGCATTCTAACTGCAAAACTCAGATGCAGTTTGAATGCTATTAACACAACTGCAACGAAACTACAAACTTACATTTGTCACAATTCAAGCTGTATCTCAACTGCAACTTTGAAGTCAAAAAACAGTCCGCCGTCTATCTACACACTGAACGACTTGATAAGAACTGACTGACTAAGATTGATCAATTTCTAAAAGTAATGATCATAAACAGATCGAGGCCTCCCAACAAGCAACAAACGCCGGAGCTTCAGCTAAACGCGGGAGACGGACAGTACGTCGTCGCGTACACGCTGAAGCCTCCGAAGCAAGCGCAGCCTGACATCTTGAATCCACCGCCCGGTAAGATAAACTATACTCTGCAGCTTGACTAGCATTGTATTTTGCATGTATAAAACCCATTAATGACCCTACAGTGTGCAGGTTTCATTACTAAGTAGATAACACTTACCTTATACTTATAGATAACACAACACCAATGAAACAACCAAAATTATGTTACATGTTATTTCTTTTTCACAGATCTTAGGTCACCTAAACTTCATATTGATTACCTTGGATATTAAAGCTCCCCTCAAAATTAAAAGCCAAATTCAAACCTTCAAAATATCCCAAAATCCTCTAATCCTAAGAACACCAGACGGGTCTGACACGCAAAAATCCAATTGCATTTCTATTTCTAGACGGCAGCCCACCGAACCCGAAGTGTGGATTGGACGCTGTCAAAAATGGGACTCTCCACATATCGGACGAGTGGCCGAGCGACCGTCCGCCGCATACGAACGACGAACCGCATAAAGTTAGTATTGTGACTTTACTTGGCTTAACGATCACTCCTTTTTTGGTTAGAATTTTCATTTGTGTGTTTGACTTGTGTTAGTTCCATTGATTTTTAGTTTAATGGAGTTTTTACTACTTTTCGTATAAGAGAACACGTAGACGTAGCGCGCCGGTAGGATGTGAAAATTAAAGGAGGCGGCGGAGCGGGTGAGGGAAGACGACCCTCTGTCCAACCCAATCCGCCGTAAAAGAGTGGGTCGGAGGCGCCTGGCGCATGAGCGCCGCCTTCCCCCATAAGGTGGGTCTCCGGGCGATGGAACCGGGGGGTACCATCGCCCAGTCGGAGGAGACCCCCGAGACGGCTGGCGTGTCCCGTGTTCCGGCACGCCAGGTTGAACGGTGAGTGGCGCCACAGGTGAGCGCCCCACAAGATGGGCCCCGAGTCCCGGGCAACCGTCGGCGGAGCAGCGGAAGTGTGCGAAAGCGTTCCCGCAGCTCCGCCGGAAGACGGTGAGGAGGAACACCGCTGGTTTTTTAGCCGGTAAGAGTCCGGCATAACCCGACAGCGCCCCCCGCGCCTGTCGGGTATCCATGAGGATTTTCCAGCGATAAAAAAAAAAAAAAAAAAAGGATGTGAAAATTAAATGAGGACGTTTTTCCATGCCGACAACAGTCTGAACATTGTCTATGCATACACCAGTTCTGTAAAAAGACACCAAAATTGATAGGCTGAAGGGAAAAAAAGCTCGAATTATAGAAAGAGAAATAATACAGACATATGTGTCCCATACACATACGGACCCACAATAGTCTGTTTTATGCCTCTTTCTATAATTGGAGCCAACTTTCATTTCACTTACCTATTTTGCATCACATAAATAACTCCATCGGTGTGTCCAAAATAAAAAAGTTGCTTTCTTTTAAAATCTTCATGATTTTGTTTGCTTCATTTGATTTCTGACTTATTGTTTGTGTTTTAGGCATTGGGGTGGGTTACGTCGCAGGATTATCTTTTCGAAAGGTCAAATGGTTATATCATTTTTGCGGATTACGGTGAAGCCTCCCCTGTGTTTTTCTTTTCGAAAGGTCAAATGACATTTTTGTTTTTGACATTTTAGAACCAATACGTTGTTTATATTTAGATACATGTAATTAATACGTTTTTTTAACTTCTCTTGGGAGGTAGTTGAAAAAAATTTTTGCGAGTTTGAAGAATTGTAACGTTTTATAATTTTGTTGATTTGAGTATTGTTGGAAATAAAATTAAGTGGTCACTGCAATCTATGGATTTGATGTCCTACCTTGAGAAGATAGAATCTGAGGACTTAAGATGATTGCTCCCAAAAAAGTATCTCCAACGTAACAAAACAAGGAAAATTTAATAAACGTGCTATTTACACTCTTGGAAAATATATAGGTATTTAGGTTGCAGTTGCATGTTTTTATATTATGTTCATTGTCTATAATATGGATAGAGATATATAGAGTTTGGTTGAGAATATACTCTTTTTAAATGCTTTGAAATAACAGACAGGGCTATCCATATACGATGATTAATTGTTGAATCCAGCCTTTAGAGTCAACTAACACATGCGTCACATTTTCTTGTTATAATTTTAAAAATACCTAATTTTTTATGTTATTCTCCACAGTCATCAACACTCCCAAGAACAGTGAGCTGCAAGCAGCCAGTGACGATCAACACGCTGCCTCTAAGCAGGAGAGAACACCTCATAGCAGAAGAGATACCAGGACCAGAGAGTTGTGTATAGAGAACTTCAATGTAGATAATAGAAGAATTGTTTGTAAATTTATATCATAATGTATTATATGTATTGACTGTGAAAATTGTGATAAATATGTTGTAAATAATTATAAACTAAAAGAAGGGAATAAATCTATGGTGAGGATGGTTTGTTTATTTTAACCACGAACTCGTTTTTTACTTTGGGATGCAAAAATGGGTTCGAAATATGCCTGCTGTAAAAGTCATTACTGGGAATTGTCTTGGGTGACATGCAACCTCAAATAATGATAACAAATAAATTTGGATGCCTGTTTTAATGTGCATGTCTCTTACTTGAAGCCGGTAATTCTTCAATAACTTTTCTATATAATGTGCGTTTTACTTATGTCACCTGATATTATGGTATAAGAAAACATCATGAGGAATCCAAGAGCTCTCCATAATGTTATTAAATTATGTTATATTTATATTGTGACGGCTACCAACTAAAACTTATTATCTAGTCGATATTTAGATATTGCGTAATACATTGACGATCGATTTTATATTAGGTATTCGTAATAGAATATAGGCAATTAATAGAGTTAAAATCACGATCGGATCCATTATTGAGGCCGTGGTGGGACGTGGTGTGTGTTTATAATTATGTTTATTAATTAATAACGTTTTTGTAAGTGCTTACAGCTACTGGGTCTTGAGTATCTATAAGCAATTCATAAAATAATAAATACCTACCTATATACATATTCACAGACAATACAGTTTTGTTTTAATCGTATCGAAATGTCATTAGTACGGGAAGATGTTGAGACATACTGACATACGTATATGATTGACGTTTACAATACGAATACGTACAGGTACAGTACTTTTACTGTTGAAAATAAAAATAAGAATAAGACATTAGTTATTATGATGATTAATTGTGCGTGATTCATTTTTTGAATAACAAGATACGACTAGGTATGATGAGAAGAGACTTCAACTTCCACCTTACTCATTGCACGTCCACTTTATTGTTATCATGCACTTTTTAACAGAATATTATAGTTAGAACTATTTAAGGACTCCGGTAGCAGTAGCCACTTATCATCAGGTAATCTGCACGCATGTCCAATGTTCGTTTTATTTCTATTTTCTCAAAACAGTTAAAATTGATTCTCCCAAAAGCTCTGTTAATACGGATCAGTTGGAATAGCAAGGTCAAGTATGCTCCAGACCTCCACTTGTAGGTACATCCCAGAGGCAAGACATAAAAAGGACGGAACCAAGAAAAAAACTCAATAAACGTTATTCAGAAGTAAACAGACCGTAACCCACTTGAATTTCTATGGATTTTTTAAGTCTCGCCTCACCCATTGTAAGCACCACGAGCACATAAATTACAAATCGGCTAATGGTAATGGTGTAATAAATTTACCTGCGTAGTAAATTTGGGTTAGAGTTATAAGGGAAAGTTTAGTTGTGGAGTAGTTTTGGGTAGAGGTGCTTAGAACGAAACTATTGTGCCGATAAAATTGGAACCTTAACGCGCGAGCAGGAGAACCATAATATAGCGATTTTATGATATGAAAATGCAACAAAATTTTCAGTGGAATAATCCTGAAATTCAATTCAAATCTGTATTGTCGTTAAAACTCTTCTGTACCTACCTGTACACTTTTACTAATATGACAGTTACTCTAAAAATTAATTTATGTAGATTATTAAGTATTAATAAATGTACATTTATTATTGCTTACAACAATTGTATACAAAAAAGATTTTATCCACATAGATGTTTTTGTAATTAAGTGTGCACTAAGTGTGCCTGATAACGAATAGAAGCTTTTGGTTTTGATGAAATCAAGAATAATACGATAAATTTACCTAGACAGCGAGTAAATCAAAAACGGTCCCGATCTCAAAGGACCGGTGGATGATAAATCTTCATTTGGCCAGTTCGCACATCCGCCTCGCAATTAGTTAACCCTGACATTGCGGCACGCGCTCGCTCCGCCGCGGTCATCTTCGCCCCGTGCCCGGAATTGGAGCTGCCCGGGTGAAAGGAACCCCCCAAACAACGTACGATACCTACGAGTCAACCGGTTTTTCAATCAATTGAGGAAAAGTAATAATTTACCTTGTATATTACTGTAATAATTATAATGGTACAGTCTTATTTAGTAAACTGCTATTTAGAATCGCGCATAGGTTCACTGCGCCACCACGTGTAAGGGCGCCGCTGCAACACCAAAAAAGTTCCTTGGAGCCCTCACCAAAAGTGAAGTTACTAATTTTTTTAGTAACTATCAGAAATATTATACCTATCTGTTTATCAGTTTCATTCAAAGATTGGCCACATGTTCTACCAAATACAAGCGCACGCTAATCAGTTGCAATTGGACTTTGAAGCCACTTCCGAAATGGCTTATCAGTCGACCACGAGCCATTGACAAATTGATGTATTAACTGCTGATTGCCAGCGTATTGTATGCGGCCAATTGATTGCTCCGAGTTCACTTAATGTGCTTCGTAAGGTAGATACTAATTTGCAAATTAATGCATTAATAATAAAAGCTCAGTAGCTAAGAATCCGGCCTCTTTCTCGAGGGGTCCGGGTTCGAATCCCATTGGCACGCACGAATAACTTTATTAAAAAAGTTATGTGCAGTTTATAAAGTTAAATATCACTTGCTGTTACGGTGAAGGAGACATTGTCAGCAAACCTGCGTCCCGGTGAGTTCACAGTAAAAATGTTCTCAAAGGCATCTGAAGTCCATCAATCCACACTAGGCCATCGTGATGGACTAAGGCCTGCATCCTTCTCATTGTAAGAGGAGACCCGACCTTGCGGTAAGTCCCTAATGAGTTACAGACAAAAAATTTAAAGGCTAGGCACAGTACAATAAACGGAAAAATTAAAGTGATTGAAAAGTCGAAAATGTCCAACACTAACCGGGCTACTTTTATGAAATGGTACATACATAGTATACTTACATCCAATTTTTTGTGAATATAAAACCTTTTAGCCCTTAATAATGGTAACGTGTAACTACAATATAGGTACTTGTAAAAAGCTGTATGGAGTTTCTTGAGGATCTTCTATTCTATCACGTCTTTGTTTCTCATAGTCTTCATTTGGTTATTTCATACAGATCTGCTTCAAACGAATAGTTAACCACAATACCTTCAAAATAACTCATTTACAGAGTAAGTATGTTAGGTATAAGAAACTCTTTACCTATGCATACAAGTAGTTTGTTGTTCCATTAATTACTTAAAATAATAACAGAGAGTCATCGCACAAAGACTCGAAACTGAAGTAGGTATCAGGGATCCTTGATCGAAACGTAGGGAGAGCCACTTGATGGTATACTATGAAGAGGAATCAATAGGTTGAGTGGAGACGAGGGAAGCCTTTGCGTTGAGACTTTGGCTAATGAACGCTCCGACCCTGTTTGTTGATAATGGAATGTGAGCTCAACTAACTCTTGATATTGGCACTCAAAATTTAATCTAATAGAAATTTCATTCATATCTGTATGGGATTTCTATTTGCTATGGTATGGTTTTAACACCTACATTGCATGCATGGAATTCTTTCTATACAAAAAGTATTAAAAATGTAAATGACCCTCATCAACTTTAAAAATTTGACCCACTTGAGCTTTTGCGAAATTTAACACCTGTGTAATTTGTGCAACCTTAGAATTATATTTTCCGACTTTATAATTTTTAATTTAAAATCAAAAAGCAAGAAATTACTAGATCACATAAAAAGAAGTAGATTAAAGTTTCGTCGAGGCATACAAATAATTATTTGATTAAAGCAACAATTTGCGACGGGTTAAGAGGGTGACGGTAATGTCGGTGTCCCACCGCGTGAGCTATGGCTAACACGCATACCTATAAATGGACCAGACTTTTATACTCCAACCAAACCATAAGATATTTTCATCATAATACCGAATATTGTTTACCCAAAGTCATCTATCAAATTGTTCGTAAGTTGTAGTTTATTGTTTTGCTACTCATTGATTGATTAGCTGATGTACGATAGATGTTATGTTACGTTCTAAAATATATTTCCTGGGAGGATAAAACAATTAGCCTTGTTAGTGTATATTCTATAATACTATACTACTATTTTCCTATTTTCGTCAGTAAACCAAAGATTTTTATATGTCAAGATGAAGAGCTATCAAAAGCGTGACACCTAAAATACGAGAAATGTTACATTTACGCTGCTTTTATTTTGTCACTGTTCAGTAATGACTCACTGTAGAGTCGCGTCTCTTCTCGCAATGAGAAGGATCTAGGTCTCAGTCCATCACACTGGGCTATCATGCTACCGCACCGCTTTTAACAAGTCTTCTTCAGTATTACCGTTCATAGAAAAGTCTTGGCTTGGCACGTAAAGTGAACAGCAGTGATCATTAAATATAGGTGACCTACTCGTTCACTTGCAACATCTGTGTCATAAAAAATATTGTGGTAAAAGTGTTTCGTCAAGACTCACACACACTCAAGTTAAGGCAGTTGCGTAAACAGCACATTTCTTTCAGGGAGCGTCGGGAATGAGCCTGAAATTCCCGAGCGTGCTCGTTTACCTCGTAATTTTTCATTGAGCCCGAGAGTCGGGAAAGCCTCCAATTAAGTTTCTCTTTACCGTTTGGCCTCAGAAAAGGGAAGAAAAATGAACAACGGGGCAGGACAGCTGCTAAATATACGTCTAAATACAAACTTGGAATGAACCGTCTAAGGGTCAGCTCCGTTGCCCGCGTCTTTAAATGTTCTATAACTCGCTATGTTTGTATAAACTGGGACTTTACAGTGTAGTGCGTGAATCTCTGCTTAATTTGGGATCAAAGAAATAACTTGTTTTAAATGGCAGGTTATTCAATAAAAACTAGGTAGTAATTTTTTGACATGTATAAAATCTGTGGACATAAAGAAGTATTAGTATGTAGGTAATTGGTGTAGGTAGACTTTTTTAAAAAGCGTATAAGCTAATCCTCAAAAATCTGTGTTCAAGCAAGCCTCAGCCCCAACCTTACTCCTTATTTGCAGCTTAAATATTCAGTCATCTGAACGTAAACCTTCAGCCATAAAACGCGATTTAGTCATAGTCTATAGTGGCCACTTTTCTTCAACCTATTAAAAATCCACGGCAAAGTCGGGTCTTCGCTCACAATGACAAGGATGTTGGCCTTAGACCACCACGCTGGCCTAATGCGGGTCGGTGGACTAAAATAAAGTGGTCACTTAACATCATATTATCATGGTACTTATAGTATTTCCAGTATCATTTCCGTGATATGGTAATGATGTGGGTTCATAAGGTGATGCTCCCGTGGGTAAATGAAAGTTATTGGCATTTGCACAATAAATCTACTTACCTACAAAACTCATAAAATTCGGTAGGTTGATTGAGTCAGTATTTTTATTGTTTCGGGCTGTGAATCAATGGGGAATGTTTGAGTAATAAAAGCGTTTTACGATTGTTTTCACGGGGAAATTTGTGGCCCGTGAAATGCTTTTCCGGAGCCTTTCTCACCGAGAATTCTCTGTTCTGGGGACACACTTTAATTTTGCTGTAATATTTTAAGTGTAGCTATAATTGCGAGTATTCACTGTAACAATTCTTTTTTTATCAAATAGAAGCTTGTAGCAAGTCAGCTGCTTGCTTGCTGCTCATGTTTCTACTAGAAATAATGCTTTCAACATGTTTTCATAATCATAGTATACTATTGTCTAGAAATTCTAGACAAACAGAAGTGATGCTAAGGTAAGGATGGAAGGATGTGCCTTCCACCTGATTCACGGTGGGTTAAGAAGGTGGCAGAAAAATTTTGCGATATGAAGGCGTAGCATGGCAGCATGACATATTACAACTTGGATTAAAAAATACACTTTAATTGAAAGATTTCAAAACGTTATCATTGGATAAGGATTTGACGCAACAGATTATCTCGATCGTCATTATTTTTTGTATAGAACTATAATACTTATAGCTATTTTTTTCCATCACACTGAAGCTTAACTCTATACGGATAAAATTCCATTTCATGCAAAGGATAATCCAAAATAACAGGGTACTTAATCCTTCTTTCTCGAATAATCTTACGAAAACATTTAAATCGTATTTTCTACTAAATAGTGGGAAGGTAAGAATTATCTCCGAGAATATTTTCTAAGAAAACTCACTAGAATTGCAATATCTTTATAAGCATAATATCTATTAAGTGACTTTGTGAATGAACCTAGAAATAGTTTAATAAGTGGTTTTATAAGGATTAATAGCTAATATTTTCAAGCCGATGAACTATTAAAACTTGGTAAATTGGTGATTCTAAAGCTACTGTATCTTGAAACTACTACTAAAATTCAGAAATTATACTACAAAACTTATGTATCTTGGTCGAAATATCTTGGGTCATTGATTGATTGGCTCCTACGTCACAAGTCCTTAATTGGAGAACTATACGTGTTCGGTTGAACTGAGTCTTCGTAAACTCTGTTTACCAGTCAATTATTATGTATCTCCACGGGAATGAAGTGAAGAAGACAGTCTCATTAGAGAAAGGGTAATTTTGACATCATTGGGGTAATTTCAATAGGCACTGTGTGTAGTGACCATTTAGCCGCATTTGTATTTTTGAAAATTAAAAACCTTGAGCCGATTTTTGTTCATCGTTTTTATGACCAGACAAATCGATACTTCACTAAGTAGTATCAATTTATCTGATCATAAGAAGTTTTTGCTTTCTATATGTGTGATATTGTATGGGTACTCTAGCAGCAGCGTTATGGGCGCTTCCGTCATCAGATAATGTACGCCGGTCCTTAATTTGCCGCAGGGTTTTTGCGCTCCGTGTCATCTTGGCCAATAAATCACAACAGTGGGGGCGATAACCCCTCGAAGATTACCCTAATGAGGCACCCGCTCCACATATCGTATCAGTCGCGACAACGCTTTTAGCCTAATCAATGGTGACTTTACATAATTCAACGTGAAATTAAAAATTTTGGGTACTTTTTAGCTAGTAGCGAGGTTAGGGTAGATCCAATGTGTTAGTTTACGAAAATTAATCTTATCTGCCCGCTCTGAATACGCATGTTCTCTACATATGTTGGTGATTTCGGTTAGTGGGGTGTGGTTCCCAAAGATACTTTATTAGAGACGAAAATTTTTGTATTTATGGGTAGCAATACACCTGCATACAACCTCACATAGAACTTTTACTTTATTTAAACATCACCGTGAGTTATCGGCCCTCACACAGTGATCGCACACACAGGTCGCAGCGTCAACTATTGGCCAACTATCGCCAACAACGTCAGGTGGCATTTTTGTTAATAGGGTATTTCGCACCATGCAAGGAAAAATCCAAAATTATGTAATATTGATAGATTTTGTTAAAAGCAAGTGAAAAATGGTGATTTCTGTTCTAAAAAATGTAGTATACATTTATTATTTCAATTTTAAAATTCAGGTTTTTTAATCTGTTTATGTCAAAAACGCTATACGCCATGCAAGCTATCGGCGTGACGTCATTAGCAGTGTAAATAAACAATGGAGTATAACTTTCTTCCTTTACTGACATGTATTGTTTACACTGCGAATGATGTCACAAGCATGACGGCAGCGCCAAGATGGCCGAGACCGTGTTTTCGCGGGGATCTTTGAAATTTAAATTATTTTTCAATTTTTTATGGGTTTTTATGACTTACGAATCCATATAAAAGCTTTTTGACATAGGCCGTAATACCCTATTATTTAAATATACATAAAACAATACGCTTAGTTGCTCAAGCTGAAGTACGTTATAAATTTCCAGCGTTTTGTGTCGTATAAACCAAAACTGTGCCGTAATTATGGTAACGTACTGAACCGAACTCAATTCCATTCGATACGCTGAACACAGCAGAGGTGAGTGCGTGGCAATTATAGTAATTACGTAGTGCGAGATATATGTCTACGTATTATTAAGCGATTTACTTGTTTGAATTCTATGACAATTCACTAATTCATATCCAATTTCCCATTGTACGAGACTCAGTAAAGAAGCAAAAAGAAAACATCAATTCATATTTTTATAACAATCTCACAACCTCAAAACAGTCGAGAATTTTCTGTGTTTAAAAAAACTTTTCCAGTTTCATTGTAGGTTCATTATACGAGTATAAAATTTATTACTTCACACATGTTACCAAATTATTTGTATTTCAAAGATGTGTTTAAAAATCTTTCTTTTCTCGCCATATTCTGAATGAAGATTTAAGACTAGACCAATTTAAACCGAAAGATTTTCGTCCTAAAGCTTAAAGTGAAACGAACGCTTCTATTCCGGGAAGTATTACGTCGCTCCTGTACGAATCCCGGGAAGTTTACAACGGGCTCATAGCGCGGCGGCTGCATACGTAAAGCGTTATCGATCCCATACAGACATTTAAACGAAAATAAAATATTTATAAATTTTATGGACTATTTTGTAGGTTTATTTCTAGGTAATGCAAGACACTTTTGAATTTTATTTG
This sequence comes from Erynnis tages, assembly GCA_905147235.1. Lineage (NCBI taxonomy): Eukaryota > Metazoa > Arthropoda > Insecta > Lepidoptera > Hesperiidae > Erynnis > Erynnis tages. The sequence goes on from LR990087.1 coordinate 5,754,556, forward strand.
TTATTCCAACCGTTGATTTAAAATTAAATAAAAAGGTAATTTAGTAATACAGCAATAATAACTTAGTAATTTTACATCTGTGATAGTTTTACCTCATTTTCATACACATGTGAATTAAATTGGAGGCAAACTCTTTGTCTTCTTCTAGTCATATACGTATTTTATCTACAGAAGGCATAACAAAACAGTAATTGTTTACAATTCTTTTTAAAACAAAAATCAATATAAATGTAACTTGTGCATAGTTTACAATGCCTTACCTGGCTGTACATAACACGTTAATTCTAGAATATTCCACGTGCTAAATCTGACATAGAGCGGCCAGCCACAGTATTAACATATGGCATTGGGCAGGAGAGAGCGGGTTCGCTGCCAAGCCAGTTGCCAGTTCAATCCCCGAAACGGGTCAAGTATTGTGTACAGAACAAACACCTTACGAGTATTTGGGTGTTGTCCAACATATTTCCTGTTTTAGATAGGTGTATGATATAAAGTTTAATGTTGTCAAGGCATCTTGAGTCTTCCCAGTGTCCTAATTGTTATGTTGCATGCATAAGTTGCTCGTACGACATCGTCATTGCGTACATTTGTCAGTATTTCAAGTATTTCAATAAGGACAGCTTCATAATTATAAAGCTCCGTGTTAAAATTTTATCGTGTTTGTTGGTCGGCCAGATTTTTCAGCCAAACCAGATGTATTTATTGTTTGGGATATGTTCGAATAGTTTCTACTTTAAACGTTGAACGCCTACACTGTTCATTCAAAGAATATTTAGAAGAAGAGTAGAAGTTCGTATTTTTTTCATTATTAGCCAAACATATTATTATGCTTCTTAGTTAAAACCACGTTTGTGTCAAATTCGTATCTTCATCCATAGGCGATTTGATTTCAAAATATTTAAAGTAAGTAAATCTATTTAGTAGAAATGTAAAAAAAAATTAAACCTACCCCAGACAAACCCCAGCACTGAGTGCACACATTCAAGCTACGTTTTATTCCAGTGCCATAGATTACGGGATAGAACAAAGACTCGGAACAAAGAATCTCTCTCAACGTCCATTGTTCCTCTGTTTATAGATAAGAAAGCTACGTGAACTGGGATTAACGCTTCGGTACAGTCTCCAATGAATTGTCTGTGATTCGTTTACTGACCGTTAATAAAAGCCTTTTTTGTTTAACCAGACTTATGATGTAGCTACGTCGTCTTAGATACACTTTTGTCTTTTTGTCCAAATTTTCATTCTTGAATGCGGATCGTTACGATTTACAGATGTAAATCGAATAAACTTTCTTATATATATTTTCAGTCTAAAATAAAGCACTGCAAACAATGTAGATTCTACATTGCACTAATATATTGATATACACAATCGCTGATTGCATACATTCAAGCTACGTGTTATTCTCGTGCCATAGATTACGGGCAAGAACAAAGACTCGGAACAAAGAATCTCTCTCAGCGTCCATTGTTTCTCAGTTTATAGATAAGAAAGCTACGTGAACTGGGATTAATGCGTCGGTTCAGTCTCCAATGAATCGTCTGTGATTCGCTTGCTGACCATTAGGAAATAGTTTTTGTTTAAACAAGTCCTGCTTACAGCTCTGTCCTCGGCTTTTCGGGTGGTTTTGTTTGTTATCAATATAGATAACCTATATTGTTCTGGCATATAGGTGTATGTAGTATCTATTACGAGATAAATAGCCTTGGTCCACAAACCATTTATCTGGACGCAAGACAATTAACATTATAACTTTCTTCTCTTAAGTCGAATGTGTATATTCATAGGGCACGTTGACAACGCATATAACAAATCCTAAATATAGTGTTTTAGTAGAAGGATCACGTTCACGTTTCCGAACTTCGGAGGCCTCATATTGTGTCATCTGTCACAATGTGTATTTCTGCCCATATGGTAGGGAGAGAACCATTCCCAACAGTGTGACATAAGAAGCGTTGCAGTCAACAAAATTATAGAACACGAAGATTACTGCGGAAATCTTCAACTGATAAGTAAAATCCTCTCCAAACGTTCAAGATAGTTCAGAGTTCCAAAGTGTCGCAGGAATAGTTTGAGCGGCTATAACTTCATTTTATAGTCGCTATACATGAGACAGTTTCATTACGTTGTAACTCTTAGCTTTAATTTGCCAGTCGGACGCTCGCCCCCCTTTGAAAAGTAATAGACATATTTCTCGGCTGCGTTTATAATTCCTTCTCGGGAACACTAGCTACTAACGAAGTTAGTTGTAAGGTAAAGTTTTAATTGCTCTCTGGCAAATCTCAGTTTATCTTTTCGTGGTCCCTAAGAAACAGCTTTGTTGACTATAAATTCAATTTGAGCAAGGCGGAAAAGATTGTGGTTTGAAGCACAAATGCGAATTAATGTAAATTTTCTTAAGAAGTAAATTTTTAATGTATTTGCTATTGTACTTTAAGAAAGTTTGTTGTAATTTATTTTGGGGTGAAATCTCCGTCCGAGTCTAACTTAAGTCATTAGCAATCGTTGATTGTACTTACTTCGGAATCCTTTTGTATCTTTTTGTCTAATGACGGTCGCGCTGTAATTAGTTAGGTAAGAACTTGCTTAGTTACTTCATTATAATAATGTCGACTCAGTATAAACTTCACAAAGCTTTATAAGTTGTGATGATAAGATTACAAAATAATTAAATGTTGAAATTGAGATAGGTACTATGAAATGAAACAAACATAAAGACTTAATTGATTCAGTTCTTAGACGTAGGATTAGAAGATAAACGTTCGGTATAGTTTAAGATTGGACGCGGTTGTCTGATTCGTTTTCGACTTTAATGAAAAGTATACAAAACGTTAACTAGCTACTAAACGATAGCTAGTTTAAAAAAAAGTCATTCTACACATGAACATAGAGCCTTACCCTTTTTTGGTGTCAGAGAGTCGAAAGAAGAAAGAACGTTCAAATCGCATTTTTGAACACAAGATAGAGTAAAACACAAATTAAATGTCCCTCTAAAGATTCTAAGTACTTTTTTTCTTCAATTTTCTATTAAGTTCAAGCCGGAAAATAGCTACTTATATGCTAATATGCTAAACCATAAAATATTTAGTGCCTATACGGACTTGTAACTTCGTTCCCCTGTTAACCCAAATAAAAAATGTAAATTAAATGTTTATTATTGTAATAAATAGTTATATGCCTTTTCATTCTCTGTCTCGCTCTCTTCGTTCCTGGTCATTGAATAGACTAGACGTTTTTTGTGGTGCTCCATCTTTTTAATAAATAATTACAATAAACTAAGTGTGTGCATTACCAGAACCAGTGCATTTTCATTCAGACCATCCCAGTGTATTAAGCAAGTGCCAAGTACATTCAATATTAAACATTAAATTTTAAAATTTCTCGCGCACAAAATCTACCAATTGGAAAATAGTTACACCAAAGTTTACCAAACTACACCATAAAATTAGCATGATTAAAAATATTTCAAAACGTTTTTTCCACTTCCCCTTTAAAATTATTATAATACGCCTTGTAGGTATCAAGTATTTTTTTTAAAACCTCAACTCATTTTTCATACATATTAAGTTTCATACATATTACGAGATTCCAATTAGGCTGATAATTTAGAATCTCAACAGCATCATAAACACCATCGCCCAGGAGTCACGTACACGGCACTGTAAAGGTCTCCCCACAAGCTGTAAGCGAATCGATTGCTTCTTGAGGACTAGGATACCTATTTGCTTGACCCGTAATTCCCTTGTACAAAATAAATGGCATGGTAAAAAATAGTTACAATCTCGAAATAAAATATTGGTAGGTATGTAACACATTTTTGTGCTGAAAATATATAACACAGCTTCGATAGTTTAAAAGCTATTTAATTACCATCAAGTTTTCGTTGCTAAACATAAGTGAAACACATGCTTTATCTTCAGTTAATGAATTCTTGTCTTGTTTACTACCAAACGGCGGTCGTGAAGTCTTGCCTTGTTTACAATAACCGAACGCTTATGAAGCTCGTTCATTAAACCGATCCAAGGATTATGCGTGATTCCGCGCAAGGAACGTGAGCTCTCAGCTTTTCTTCAGGTAATGAGTTTTATGATGGACTGTAATGTAAATTTTATCTAAAATCATAAGTGTATCCCAGCAGTGAAGAAAGTGGAAATTGATGTCAATAATGTACTATTTTGTTGAAAATGTGTAGCAAACAAGCATCCAAGAAATGTAAAGAACTCACTGCAACTGTCTTTTATCTTACAGTATTTATTGTGTAGTAGGTAGGTACTAGAGGTATAAAATTTAGTACCAGAAGTATTAGTGGAAGAGCAAGGCAGGTGTCCATTATTTTTTACAAAACTCTTAAAATTATTGTTATAATAAAGTGCTTGAAAAGGGATCGGTATCCTATCCTTAATTAATTTTAAACAATTACAATAATAACAACATCGGCTGCTTAAACATAGACCATTGTATAAACTAAGATAGAAAAGTTTCAGAAATAGTCCCAGACCTGGGCACTAATTTCGTCAATTATTTCCTCCCGGCCGACAACTCGAAAAATAAGTACCTAGAACTAATAAGCCTGTCGTGAACTAGTAAGTGATGTCGCCCATGAAGTCACAGCTTCTCCAAATTATTGGCCGTGAGGAACTTGTCACGAAAACCTGTCGCTGGCTTATGGACCACAATAAATAATAAACACGCGTTAAATTATAAATATACATGTAGTATTTAGTTTCCAGTTGACATGAAACAGGGGTTAGATAAGGCCTCGGTGTCCGCTGCGAGTCCCCGCGAGCGACGCGCCAATGTTGTGTATATGTTATCTTATTATCCTCGTGTATGTTTTCGGTAATTTTAGACCACATTTCGTACGTTTTGCTGTAAATAAGAAAGTTTAATGAAAATTATTCTTTGTAAACAAACATAGTACGTTCAGTAGGTTGCTAGATTGGCGAGCTCTCTCTATTTATAATACCCAAACCCTTCGGCCAGGTCGGTAGTCGCGAAAGGAATTTTGAGGTGATCTCACGCTTCTGAAGTTTGTCACGCATCAACTGACCTCAGAAAGTTCGGTCCTGTTTGAGATTGGATTTGGCTGACCAATATTGTCCATAGTCTTGCCCTAGCTAGAGGTGGCAAGGTGATCCCGTGTGTCTCAAAGCATACGGGATGGAGGAACAACAAAAAAAGAACAAAGAAGAATGTGTAGCTGTGGTCTTTCAACTGTGACAGATTGAAACACCGTGGGGTTTTAGCCGTTAGAAGCCCGTCGTTACATTCTGTCGGAGCCAACCTGATACTGTCCATAGGCTTTACTCCAATTAACATCAGGTGCGCGCTCGTTTGCTGTAAAATTTAAAGTGACCCTTTTGATAAAGGTAAAACAATTTAACAAGAATAGGAGTTTAAATCACTGTTTGACATTATTATACTTGAAACGTATTACAAAATGTTTTCCATTGCAAGGCTTACGTGTCTCGGTGCAGTTACGGTTCGGTTGACGTTGGTATTTCATTAAATAACATGCCACGAGGCATCACGCTTTGGATCAACCAATTGAAGAAACATGCAAACATTACAGGCATTATTGACACATATAGCACAATAAAACAGATTAAACTAGCTTAATTAAATGTCATCTTTGATCTAGTGATAACACAGAGCTTTTGTTAAAGTGATTGACTAGCAAACATGCATCAGGCCATAAGTGGCAGTAATCAGCACTTAACATCAGGATGTTAAGTGGTCCATCAACAACCACGTCCAATCTCAAATAGAGAGGAAATCCTATTGAGAGGAGATTGAACCATACCTCCGTAGCCGAAACACAAGACATCAAGAACGTGTTGCTTTGTGGCTAAATAGGCTAGCGGTAAGGTACCATGGGTACATGGCAAAGTTTTTAGTATATGTTAAACTAGTACACCGGCTCTGTAATTGCAAGACGTTGGGTCCATGGACCCTCACTTCCAATCTCAAATTAGATAGAATTTATGTTGAGGTCACTACGTTGCGACTTATGAGGACTGAGATCTTCGTCTCAAATAAAGTATCTCACAATGAACATGCTGCTTTACAGCGTGTTAATAGAGTGGTTGTTATAACGCAATGTCCATTGGGATATCTTAAGGCTGCGGTCATTTTGGACGCGATGTACCTAGTACGAATTCAACTAGTGCGTAGGTATACGTGCATTCACGCACGAACAATCTTGACCTTTGAAATACTATGGAGATGCTCACACAGCGCGCGACGAAGTGGACGTCGTTGAGTTCGTGCGTACAGTTGTTGTACGTTCGAATATGTAATCGCACGAGTTGAATTCGTACGAAATCGTGTCCAAACTGAGCGCGGCCCTAGTGTACTTGTATTTGTTTGTCCTGTTCTCCACTCTGTCTAATAATTCTACATCTGTTTCATAAACGTCTTGGCGCTCGCCAGACCGTGTTAAATAGTGCCATCAGGAATTTAATTTGACGCCGCTTGCAGCAGCAAGAAGCTACGTTTTGAGCACCAAATTCTCGTAAAACAAACACAATGTGTATGTTTATTATGTGTATGTGTATTACACATACACCGCATCAGCCCCCCTAGACAAATGACTATATATTCTACATGACCATAATTATATTCTATAAGACGAGAGAATGAATAGTACTCTAAAACGTCAAAAGTATGTCAAAGTCAAATCCTATGATGCTAGCTTGAGGGAAATCTCCTTAATGAGAGAATAATTGGGGGAATATAGGTATTTTGAAAATATTTTAAATAACTGTCATCTGCCACAAGAATATTTTTTTTTTCAACTTCAGGTCTATGACATTACGTTTCTTTTATTTTGATAACGTGACTTCGTGTTTAACTACGTGATTCCCATACCTTTTTGTAGTTTTCTATAGAGTTAGCGATCATAGATCTCAATTAGATTTTGTAACTTGTCTAGGGAGGCTGTTCAGCCACACCGCCGCGGCATCCTTAATGTCGTGACCTATCGTCGTAAATAAAGCAAAAAGTGCTACATTTTTGTTTTATTTTGAACCACGGGCAAATTGGGTGCGGAGGCAGGTCCGCCGCAGCGCACAGCCGGCCAATATTTTTCATTACTATGCTAATTTCATTGTACCAATAAACGGGGACGTCCCGCTCTCTGCCCAAAGAGGTTAGCAGTTTCACGAGCGTTTTTACTGTGTCCACTGAAAAATTTGAATTCGCTTTCCAAAAGGTCGGCTCGGTTAATTTGAAATGCAACTGGGCATTTTTAGGATTTTCGCCGCCGCGCTATGCTCCGTTTAAATGGCGAGCAATAAAATCGTATTAGGCGACTCCGCTGAACTTTTATGAAGCTCATAATATTTCATACATATTTTTACCATGAATTTCAACACTGTTTAAGACACCCTTTTAATGTGGTAGGAACACAATTTTCTTTCACCAAATTTTGTCATTTAAATCATTTAATAAATATTTAACATTGTTTAACTCAACTGTAGATAAATGTAATTATGAATGTAGCTTAGTCATGAAAGTAAACGTAGATAATATGTATGTGGATTTACCTACTTTAGACATGAAAGAAAACTTAGTAAAATGTAATAATATAGAAATGTTAGTCCAACAGATTTAGCTGAGAATACACTAGTCATGCTTCACTATCTAGTTATGGATTGACCGCCCGACACAGTGGCTTGGCGTTTACAAATCGCCACGATCCACTGAGTGATCGCCGACTCTATATACTTACGTACACTGACTGAGCCTCACTGTTTATAAATCTCCTTACTATAAATCTTATATACGCTAATGTACATGGGTAACGGACGTCTATAATCACATGAACATAAGATTTATTCACCTTTCCAACAGAATTTTAATAAAGCAGTGATTGTAAATTAATAAACGCATTATAAAAGCTACAAGGTATATAAAAATTTAGCTCATTCGCGAGTAGCCTGTGCCTGTATAATATTATCCTAACGCCTCATTTTATACGTACATCGCTATCATAGCGCACATCTAGTATAATATCGACACAAAGATTTAATCTTAAAATAATATTTTTAATAGAGATTGTCTAAATTTCATGACCAACGATCGCGTTCTAAAAATACTATTAAAATAATAAATACACGTCCGGTTGACTGTATTCACGAAACAGGTAGGTACCTACTTGACATTCACTATCTAATCATGGATTAACCACCCGACACTGCGACCCGGCGTTTACAAATCACCGCGACATCCTGACTGATCGCACTCCGATCAGCACACTCACTGACCTTCGTTATATAAACGCTGCCTCTAACGTCTATATGGCATCGATTTAAAATTAAGTAACGTATTAATCTAACTAAATTAATCGCAATGGAAAAACTTAAGCAACGTTGGGCGCGGTCAGTTTCTGGATGGGTGACCACTAGTGGCAAATTAAATGTACGCTTCCGTGCTTCAGAGAACACAATACATTAAGCCGGCGACGGTTATTATCGGTATTAAAGCAGTCGTTAAATCTTGTCGGAGGCCCTATGGGCAGTTTGGAAATATCTACCACAAGTTGGCCCCTAGCCCGCTTCTCTACCAATCCGCATAGGACCCGCGCCTAACATTGGGCAATCAAAGGGTTACAGCTACTAATGTAATATTTGAAGTATAAAACAGTTATGCAATCTCACTCCTTTGAAACAAATACTAAACGATTCCTGACCCATTGATTCGTCTCATACAATACTGGAAATTTATAGTATGTTTAGGAATTTACAATGTAGTACATTAAATGTAGGTAATTTATATATACAAACCAGTCATGTTTCACCATCTAGTCATGGATTAACTGCAACCCGGCGTTTACAAATCACCACGTTTCCTGACTGATAGCCCTCCGACCAGACACTCGCTGACCTTCACATACTCGCATACTTTTAATATTTCCTCACCGTTCAAACTTTCCTTGCACCTATACGAACATAGCATGCACTAGTCACGCTTCACCGTCTAGTCATGGATTAACCGCCCCACACAGCAGAACGGCGTTTACAAATCACCACGTTTCCTGACTGATAGCCCTCCGACCAGACACTCTCTGACCTTCATTATTTAGAAGCCCTTTACGTGAATATGCAAAGGGAAGGGGCGATAGTGAATGTACTCGCATAGTTTTACTCGGACATTTTTACTTGTCATTTAAGATGTCATTTTAGGCTTTTGACTAGAATTGAGGTTTCCAGCGACACAACAAAGGAAAACTGAAAACAGAAAGGAAATGTATTAATTATTCAACATGCGCTGTAAACCTTCATTGAGAAACAAAAATATTTTCACGCAATCAACTGTTTTTCATGTTATTTTGTTTCAAAAACTCTCTTTATATTCACATACTTTACTCACCTAAATGTGTGGTAGGTACACATTGGAGTATAAAAGATTTATTTATGAAATTGTAGGACATGAAAAAGATTGTCATTATTTTCAGATAAAAATAGGCATGATTTTGAAGTTTCTTTTAGGGTAAAATTTCTTTTCGGTTCATGTGTGTAATTCCAGTCATTAAACTTAAAAAAGTGATTATAACAAAACCTCGTACTAAAATGTCCGTAAATTATAACAATGTTATGACACCGAAATACGTTATGCAACTTTCGAATAAGTGGCTTAGTCTGTAGCCCCGTGGCTTAGTAACAAAGTAAAACTAGTATCGAAATTTTAGCATACCTAAGTGTTTTATTACTTAACCGCTTCAACTGTAAACTGTGTGGTAGTTAATCATAAACAGCTTACTCCAACCAAGCTCTCAACCAAGAGGTGTTACTACTGTAACTACCGTTCTAGCCTAACTTTGTAATCAAATGACTAACTAAAACCGAAGTTGTGATTTTCTTCCTAAGAAGGGAGCCAGCGCACGTTCTGAATCTTGATCTTGTGTCTTCTGTGTTAGGAGGTTAGCACACGGCATAACTATACTATTTGATAAAGAGTTAGGTATATTTAAACATTTTTCAAAATCAATTTCAAAGAACGGAAACTTTTGGCTAATATAACTGACCGACGAACTAACACATAAAAAATTTAATCATAGAGCTCTCCTAATTGAAATACGCACTGATATGCGGCAAATGTCCGCACATTGTCGTCCGAGCAACTTTTACGGAACACGGGGTTAGGAAGAACATTATTTGGAAGAAAGAAGGATGTTAACAGATGAAAAGTAGAGGTTAGGTTTGAAAAGAATCCGTGGATATAATATAAACACTAGATAATGGATAAATCTTTGTTGATACTTCCTAAATTACTATTGGAGCCCATAATTCATCTCTAATATTAAGATGAAAGAGTACTTATTCATATACTGATTTGTCATAAAATCTCAAAGAATAATTGACTAATGGACATACATTTTGGCAAGGTACTTGTAAATGGAAGACGTTAGTTAAAACAAACCTCAAAAAATTAAGGGGTTATTAACAACTATTAAGAGTACCTAATGGCAGTCATATCCATATACATATATAGATAAATAAGTAAGACATAAATAAGTAATATATGTATAGTAATATCCTAAGATTGCTCAATGTACGCATAAAGTTCAGGCGTTCGCAGAATATCAATTAAGTGTGCTCTCACCCTGCTGGTACGATGACTCCGTTGCAATAGCGGATCCAATTTGGTCAAGCTTGGCATTGTATCTGCCAGTGTAAAGAGATTCTCCTCAGATGCAGTTGATTTTTAAGTCCTTTTTATGTCCTTTTTGAAGACCTCTCGCCTCGATACCGTCTTAGATATTTGTTAAGATCTGTATTATATCGGTATTTTTCAATCTCTGCCTTCAGTCGGCTCGCGTTTTTGTGTTGAAGTATCCGTTAAGCTTTTCACTATAATATTAAAATTTAAAAGTGTTTGCTTATATTTTAATCAAAAAAGTTTTTTTACGGGCTTATTGGAATCGATTTTTATTCTTGTATTAAGCAAACCTTTGGAATATATCAACATTTTTCGCTATCCTTTATGAATTGAAAGCTTTCAGAAGTTAGAAGAAGTTTCTTTTAAAACTTCTAAAAATAGATTAGATGTTCAAAGATGGATAATTGTGGTCGTCCATAGGTTAAAGAAACCACTTATCACCTTATAACCTCGCTCACCACTACTGTACTATACATAAATAACTAAAGACATAAGTTTGCTACTCCAACAAGTTTAAATAATGAACCCATCGCCGTAACTTTCAAGATGGTTCAATAGACATTGATCAACTGAATTTTAGCTGTTATTGTATCGGCGAACGTGCGTGGCGAGAGATAGCAGCTATCACGCCTCCAGTCAGAGTCGATACAAACACACCTGATTGCATTGTACGGCCGTGGTGATAAGTTACCGTAGCTGACTATCACCACAATGTTGACGGGTTCGGTCACGTTTCAAGTCAATAAAAATCTCAGTCCAGACTTAGATAGAAGCGGTAGTACTAGCTGATTTTTAAGGATATACTTTGTTGCTTCTGCAGACGAATGTCTTTTTTATATTCTCTACTTGTCTAGGTATACTATGTTGCTCAATACTTCACTTCATCTTAGAGACCGGCAATGCATAAGTAGGTACAATGCCGTTCAAAATATTGCTATTGTCAGTAGGCGATCGTGATCGTGACGCTGCTCGCGGTTGTGCACTAGAGACGGACGGATGGCTATGGTATCGATGCGATGCGATGCAATATTTACAATGATCGATGAATGATCGATAATGTAGCTGAATGATGAAATATGAAGTATGGCTACAATCTTTACAATCAGGGGAGGGGAGTCTACCACGATCAAGAAGAATGCTTTAAGTCAAGAAGATATGCTTTAAGTTACGTTTTAAGCTTCTATAAAATTAAAAACAATAGCAATAGACTAGAAATCATAGAATACTAGAAATCATTGTCATCCATTCAAGTACTGACCTCACACAGTTTAAGCTAGTGTAAATTCCTGTGACAAATTGACCAAGTGATCACAGCAAATTATAAGAAATTCATACAAATTCAAAACAGCAGTCTGTCTCGCAATAATGTATTTGGCCACTGGGGAGCAATTATTCAGCTGCTGCGTCTATGAATTTTAAGCGATTAGACCTCATTTTGGTCCCATCTACTGGCAGAGCTCGTTACTCAGCTATTTACATAATAGCAAGATGGCCGGAGTGTTAGAGACAATTGTGTTGGTAATTTTATAATGGTTCCGTTAAGTGGTCTGATGTGTAGAAAACTGTAAAGGCTTCTGATCTTGTCTAAGGTTTCGATATGACTGGATTGAAGCAACTTCACTCTTTAATTTTAGTATTTTTTTTATGGACGGAATAAAATAAAATCCTGTCTGAGTTTGTATGCTGGTGCTATGCTACTCGTGAAACTAAGGAGTTTGCGTCAAATATTATAATACACACATATTATAGATATTTATTTATACTCGTACTAGGCTGTGACATGGGCTTCTTCAAAAAAGGGTATAAAAGAACTTCTTCCACTGTCCATGGTAACTACCTACTTTTCATCTGGAGGCCCACTTACATATTTATTAGTTTTTTAAATAAATAAAATAAAGGAACTAGTTCTTATAAGAAAAGAAACAAGTGCATCAACAAGCACTACAGACTACAGAAGACACGTTGATCAGTAGGCAAATCCCCGTCCGTAGTATTTTCGTCCCAGGCAGAATATTAGAAAAGTTTTTCGATCCCCTGAATGCTGGTACGTGAGACACAAATATTGCACCGGAGCCAAGGATAATCTCTTGGCTTGAAGCCAGTTCACAATATGTAAGCGTAGTTTTCAATAGAGCCATTTAGGTATCTTCCGTTGCCCAATCGCCTGCGCGACAATTAGCGTTGGACACACACGTTTGAAATGACTGGGCCGCGCTAACCGGCGCTCTATCCACCTCCCATTTCTAGAATTTAGGCCCTTTTCATGTGTAATAATATGTATATCTGAAGGGGTCATCACATAATATCCGGGAGCAGCGTCTTGAGCGATGACCGGTCGTCTCCTTGTCACGTACTCTCGTCCGTCTTTATGTCCGGCTAATGTAATGTTTTCTTTTAACACTGCTTTAACTTACTATCCGCCTGGAATGTTTAATGCTGATGGGTTTCTTCGTCGGAAATGACTCTTAGTTTATGACGTTGTCCGGTAGAGAGAAGTCATTTTCTTGTTAAAGGGAGCACTGGAAATAAAGCTAGGTGAGAATTATTTTTTAAGTGGATCAAACAGCCAAGTTTTGGTGCTAGGTGACCTGCAGCCCATTGGAACTTAACGTAAAGAGTCTGTGACCCATTTAAATTTGTGACTACAGGGTCGGGACTCCTCTCAAAATAAGAATGAGCATGTGAATGCTTGTGAATGAAGGGTTGGTACCGCATTCTCATGCCGCTCATCCGGGATAATAACAGACAATTGTAGTTTTTTCCAAAATTGAGTTATTGATGTCACAATAATTCTTAGGTGTATATTTATCTGGAGGAATAAACTCACGACTGTATTGCCAATAGTTTTCGCTAGATGGCAGAGTGTTATTATTTCGCTGACAAAAAATTGGGCCCCTCTTGGAGGATGAAACGTAGAAGGACAGTTGCGCGGGGAGCTCCGCTAAGTGCGGAACGTGTCTTGGAGCTACACCAACAGTAAGGTAATTGTGATATTTATTATATAGCATATTTTGAAATAGTAACCGCATAATTGCATTTGTGTATGTTTGCATTTTCGCATAATTGGTTTTGTAAAAAAATACTTACTCTGTAAGTTTGCACACACTATAGTTTTTGTAATACTGTTTTTAATAAAGATACAAATACGTTTTCCCGTATTTTTATTACCTCATTTACTTTTATTAATCGCAACTACAGAAAAGGTTTAGAATTTTTTAGATTTGTAGGGTATATAATTATAATTGATGATAAATATTGAAAAGTTTAAATATTTCTTTGTTTAGTTATTTTTTTTCTTTAATTAAACATTTATAGAATGTTATAAACATCACAGAAACACTATTAAATGTTTCAATATTAAGCTATTGTGCATTAAATCTTTAAACCCTTCCCCTGTAAAATTTGAAATAATGCAGTTGTGCGTTTATTCCACCGGATGAGCGACGGTTAAAACAATATAGGGATTCAACAATCTCAAGTATGCACAATCACCACTATTAATAGCATACGTAGCTGAGTTTTTAGGTTATAGTGTTAGTTATATTGCTAATCCTACCGTAGACCAAGAGGTCTTTCCATGGCTATCTGAATTTAAACATTAAGTTTCAAAAGGAGGAACTCAACATTATGCTCAGCAACCTAAACCAGGTGGACGCGACCACTTGGTCGTGTCATCTGACACGACCAAGTGGTCGCGTCAGATGACACGACTGACAGCGGCCAGGTGGACTGACTATCTAGTCAGTCCACCTGGACTGACAAAATGACAGCGGGAAACCGTTTGATTCAAAGGGCTTAGCACCGAGCAAAGTGGCATCGATTAGGGGAGGCCCATATCCATCAGTGAACTACAAAGGGCTGAAACATAATATGAAGGAAGGAAGTTTTAAAACCTACTTATGGCCCACTTCATACAGTATCTGTATCTATAACTTACGGCTCTAATCTTGGCTTTTTACATGTGGACATTTATTGGAGAATATTATTATACTACTAAGTACCTCATCAGAGAAGTGCATTAACTTGATTTATGCAGCTCATCTATATTAATCGTAGCCATTTGTTCCGCTGAGTGTATTATGATGAGGAGACCTAAGATAGTGGCGAAATGGAATATGTTTTTGTTGATCACTTATATTGCAGCAAAAGTAGCTCTAGTAGTATTTTTATAGTATCTCTATTGTAGTGTTTCTGTAGTTTATATAGTAGTCTGTGAAGGTCTCAGATCCTTAGAGTCCACTGATAAAAATAGGACTTCTCTAATCGAAAACACTTCGCTTCTAGGCCTTCTGTATCCATTTTCTGAAACGGTTTCTGCTATCTTCATATTGGTTGTCAGTCTATCTCTAACCTGGTGCCTATCGAAGGTACGAATTTTTGATGTAAGTAGGTACATACGTATATCCGATAATAACAGAGTATAACAGTAGTTGAACCTACCTGTCTCCTGACCGGGATTATTTTTAATTTACAGTATCGTTCGTTCCGAATTTCGTTTTATCCTTTTCAGTACAAAACAACTTTCGTTTTTACCACGTGATTAAATTTTAACGATATGTGCAGTCCATAGACTACCACATCTAGTCTCAATTTAGACTGAATGGGTGATTTTTTGCTCTACTCTTGCACTGACTAAGATAGTCATTTCGATTGTCTCATGTAACCAGTAGCCAACCGAAAACAAAGGTAAGAAAAACATCCTCAGTAGATTATTAGGATGGAGGAATTTACTTCCCCAAAAGATTTTTACCGATTATGTTCCACACCATCAAAATTATAAGCGGCTATAACTACAACATCGAATGAAGCTATGCTAGTTGTGTGTATAGAACTTAATCCATGCATAATTAACACGTAGACTGCGCGCTAATTATTTCAGAGATACGCCGGATCTATTAGTTATTGTCGATACCCGGGTGAGCGGGCCACTGGACCGGTCAACGTGATATCCGGCCGGATTTCTTGATAGATAACCTACATATTAATTTCAAACATACCCTAGATATATCCAGAAACACCGCCAAAGAAGAGGATTCGTTTATTTACTTAACATTGCGTACAAAAACATACCTATAATAATATTATCAAAACGTTTTCTAAGCATCGTGTCGTTTGTGACTTACAGAGTAGGTCAGTCCGAATACCGATTAAACCCTTGTCAACATTTTATGATAAATTCCACTGGAATTATTTATAACCGGTTCGCCGTGGACTGCGCTTGCTTTAACTACATCTTAATGTTTTCATGTAATTTAACATGTGGAAATCTGTGTCTAATGGTTAATATACGGATGGCATGCTACCTACACCTTTTTAGGGTTAAATATTCAAAGAGGGCAACGAGATTTTATATAGATCTTCGCTAGTTCTAGGGCTACTTCCTTAATCATCAACCTAAGGCTTTGTCCTAATTGTCTGTCGCAAACCGATATAACCACACAACTGACAACGCGACAAATTTAAACACTAGACTTTGAGCTTTGATTCAGTTGGTGATACTCACAAAATATGACGCGAATCACCGATTTTGTCGTCACATTTAGAACAAGGGGTAAGGTAACATTCGTGTAGTCAACTTCAAAAAAATCGATGAATATTAGCTAATTTACATGATCATTATAATCGACGTAATAGTACGGGAGAGCTATTTCCTTCCTCCCTTGGCTCTATAATCAAACTATTCAAGGACAAAGGGCCTTGCATCAGTAAAATACGACACAATTATATCGTACCCTGTAGTTTCGGAAGTGACGCTCTTAATTAAGCCTTACCTTATATCAACGGCTCCACACATTTCATTTCGAAGGTGTATGAAGTTTCGCACTAAATTTCTATAGGGCCTGTATTATACAAGTCAAGGGTAAATTATGTTAGGTGAATTGGATGAAACTATAGAGAAACTTGTTGTCATGTATTCTAACTACTGTATTCTAGTCACCTTAACTATTTCATGCAGAAACGTATTAAATAATTATGTAAAGGTAAAATTAAGTTTATTTCAATGTTCCAATCATGAAAAGTAACGAACACTATCATCAAAGTATTCGTATAGTTATCGTGAGTCATTAGTATGGGGAAATGTCAAACAGATTGCCATAACTGACGTACTAATGACTGGTGTAGGTACCTATACACTACTTTGACATAATATCAATTTCAATTTACTTACCCCTATGTGAAACTGTACTACTTTTGTTGTATATATTTTTGATGTAGGTACTTTTAAAGTGTAATTTTTTTTTGTTGTTTCGAACTTAATACAAAACAAAAGTGCTAAAATTGTTATGCTATGTACTTAGTTTTACTACTCATCTAGTTTTTATCTATCTTTTTAACACGTTGCCTGTCCAGAGTATTTTGGTTAAGTAGCCGTGACGTCCAATTTTTTTTTTTCGGCTGAATTGTTTCATTTTATGTACTTATAAAGTTTTTAAAAACAACGTAAATACTGAATTTCATGCATGCGTTCGCTTTAATGCACGGTGGCAGCTAGAATACAGTGCATTACTTATAATGCACACGGACGTTACGTATAAATTTTTAGTGATATTCATAGACGTTATAAACTCATTTTTATAAACAATATTGTCTACCTAGATGTCATTGTCACATGTCATAGATGTCAACCTATCATATAACATTTGAATTTGTGAAAAAACAACGTTGTGCCAGTTGCTACAAGAACCTCAAGGAGTCAGGATACACAGCCACTGATGTGCAAGGAAGAAGACTCCACAAGTTACAACCGAGTGCATTCCATGCGGAAAACAGTTTTGTTTACAATTTTATAACGAATCTCACTAGTTGGAAGTAGATTTTATTCAAATAATAATGTTATTTAGTAAGTCGGTTATGTTATCAGCCAATAAAAAAAATTCGCGGGACATTGGTGTTTTATTATTCCCAATCCACTACTCATACGTCTGCAAAATAATAAAGATGTAGCTACGACGTCCAGTCTTTAAAAACTCAATTTAAAAAGAGGCTCATGCATAATATGTAATGCACGGACGTCACAGCTAGACCAAAAATGCGTTATAAATAATGCACGGACAGGCAACGTGTCACCAGTATCAGATCAGCTCGATGTTCGTAGCCGCAACATTTAATGTAAATTGTACTACGACAATTTTTTGTTTAGGTAGTATTTGCGTAGGTACCTGAAAAGGTGAATGTGTTACATTTTTAACCCATATTCTTGCAAAAAAACAAATTTCATTAATAGCAAATTAAGTCTTTAGCCTCGAAAAAATAATTCATAAACTTGAAATCGCACCCTAACACTTTATGAACAGAACATGGTATATATAAGATGATTTATAATTATATGTAAGAGTGTAAGAGTAGATAATAATAATATAGTACAAAGGCCTTTGTCACACGAATGTACTCCCTTGTGTAGGTGCTATCCAAACAGCACTCCACAAACACGCTCCATCATCGTCCATAAAGGTCTTAAGAGGTCGTTAGTGGTTCTCGGAAGGCGATACAGGGTTCATATCCGACGCCGGAAGCGAGCGGGGTGATGAAGCATTCAGCGCTTCCTGCGTCCTGGTGAACGGTCGTGATTCATCACTCCGGCCTGTCGTGACATGCAGTGTATACAAGAAACAATCGAAGCAGAATTAAACGAAAAAGGTAGGCAGTGCCTACCTTTACGCTGGCCTCTGGCTCCTAGCCTCACTTAACATATTATTTTTCTATTGTTATTTGATAAGAAAATCACTACTAATCGTTATTATAGATCAAACTAAAATTTAGTTGTACCTATGACTAGTTAGATCTTCAGTGCCTACCTCCAATGCACGCCAAGTCAATTGTAATTATATTATTATTGTAGCCTCAGGCCCCAACAGCGGTGCTACTCGTACCTTTATGAGTTATCATCATTACAGCTAAAAATGGGTTTAGGGCATTCAACAATTCCATTTTAACTACATATTTCTCCTGCTACATAATAACATGAAACTTAAGCAATAACTGAATATATCTGACCAGCTCCTAAATCTTTGGGCGAATAAAATTCTAATGGTAAAGCACATTTCTAATTCTGAGTGCCAAGTACACCTTAATGAGAACCTTTAAGGGTGAAGTAACTTGGGGTTTAAAAAGGCATTCCCCACACATAGGTACATATATTGATGATCAAACGAAAAATATTAAAATACTTGTAGACCTACCCACCTCATTTTGTTTGCCGAACGAGAATTTCATCTTTGAAGGTGTTTACTTCGCATCGAATAAAACTGCTATCGAACGAAGGTTGTTACGCGAGTTCTGAGTAGGTGCGGTTATATAGGAGCCCATTTCCGGTGTATGTACTTATGACTAGACCTGACTAGTGGCTTCACCCGCTTGGTTCGCATTTTAGAACTTGGGCCAGTGGCGGATTCTATTCATAGTTTCCTACATGTTAATTCAGGTTTTAAACCACGTGCATATCAAATTTCATCCAAATCTGTTCAGCCGTTTTTGCGTGATAGAGTAACAAACATCCATCCAACCAACAACAAGTGTCCCATTTATAATAGGACAAATATATCTCTATTGTGCACGTTATGTGGTACATTATAATTATTATTCTTAAAAATGTTCTTATGCGGAAATAAAAAAATATTGAAAAAATAAATTTTTAACATGATTTTTAAAATACTGTAAAAATTACTTTCAAGAAAAGATATTGAACTAAAACATTTCATTCATATTTACGTAGTTACTCAAAAGTTTTTGTCTCTACATATATGTATTAAGTAAAAATATGACCCAAATCAAAACTTTAAATAACGCAAAAAATGGGGTACTAAAAATAAATATAAACGCACCTGTTCTTATACAAATATATGGCTGAAGTTTCTATACACATATCTCTTAAAAAGAACCTATCACAAGGTTCAAAGTCGAGTCAGAAAAAACCTAACAGAATTGGTCCTTGGGTATTTTTTCCAGCCAACATTCATACGTGTGTAAGCCGATTTTTATTACATTTCAAAGTGTAATGCTTAGAAAAGTTCAGATTAAGTTCACAAAAGAAAGCATTGAATATTGAATAGGACCTTAAGTCGGCTTCAGACGTCTTTTTAAAGAAATATCGAAGGTATGAAAGGAAAATTCCCTCATTCACGTACCTTACGGTACAACTTATATTGGAATATTAATATTATTTATGAATTCTGTATTTCATTTCATATGTGGTTTCATTTTTTGCAAAATATCGTTCAGTAAAAATAAAACCACCAACAAACACACACAAGATTGAAAACAAGATTAACTTGTTTTTTAAGAACCGAGGTACCTTACCGCCATCCCCTTAACCCGTCGTAAAGCAGTATGTTCTTCATGTCTTGTGTCTCAACCTGGGGAGTTATAGTCGCCGGAGATATTTTATTTGAGGCGAACATCTTCCTAAGTAGCAAAGCCCCCGCACACATATTCAGATTTCTTTTGCATCAGCGGTTGGAGGTTAACATCAGGTGGCATGTAACTAGCACGTGTGCTATTCAGTTCATATTATAAAAAAATTAGGACTAAGGTTGTCTATAAATAACTTACTACCACTAGTATACTATTAGATGATATTTTCAGAAGTAGTAACCACTAAACCACAAGTAGTAAACTAGTGCTGTCATCTAGCCATGGAAACAGTTAACTTAATTTAAATGATAAAAGTTCATTTGAGCAACAAGAATAATAATTCAAATATGTGCACTAAATTGATAATTCTGCAAATTCTAAATTAAAATACCATCATCTATTTTATTGAACTAACAATACATAAAAATAGGTTCACAGATGATTCTAAATACTTAGGTTACCCTGGGAAAAAATGAGTACATTATTTCATACCTATTTACTTACTTTCAAAATTTATACTAGAATTGGTAGTGTTAATTTTGAACCATATCTGCAGCCACATAATAAAATACCAACCGAATTTGCAGTATTTTGCGAAACCGCACCAAATTCTCTAACTACTGAGTGTGCAGGATCTAAATTAAGATTAAGTTAACTAACTAAAGGTTTACGACAGTGGCCATATTGGAATTCGATCCCGCGACCCGCAGACCAATCCGAGCTCTTAATTGCGACTACTTAGCCGCTACTGCCTTCGCATACTCGAAAAGGACACATTGGTTTGGTAAGGTTTGGCAAGGGATTTTGCCAATCCTAATATAAGTTTCAAAACTAATAATAACTTTAACAAATACTCTATCCTGCTTTAAAAATATCTTTATGAGATATTTTTAAAGCAGCATAGAGTAGGTTTGGCGTTCATTACGTAATGACCTTATTGTTATTAGACTTGACATCACTTAAACTAAGTCGGTCTTAAAAAACTTTTTGTGGTTTGATATCTAGACTGTTATTTTGTTAGATCACTTTTATTTTGGTTATGTCGTGTCACTTTTTATTGTTACATAACCTCAACATAATAATATTTTTCCCAAGTGTAAGGATAATTTTCTTACTATGGTATAGTATGGTAAAACGACTTTTTATTTTCAAATTTAACTTTTTGAAAATAAAAAGTCGTACTTGAGCGCACTTTAATTTTTTCTAGTATAGAATCCGGCTGGTCATATTAAAGTCATTGTAAAATAATATAGCGTATAAACCTCAAAGCTCATTAACAACTCGTCGTTGTTTCAAGTAACTAGAAAATTGACTCACACGCTAGTTAGAAAAGTAAATGCGAGCGCTGCCCGGCTTGTTCATTGGGCAGGCCGCATTTGCATAGAAATAGGGTGATTACCGACCAATACAACCCTTTTTAGGATTTAGGTCTTACGACTATGAATTATGGGGCTTTATACGAAATTGTAATGACAAGGATTTGTAGTTTGATTTTTGTAGTATTTTCAGGTTTAAAGCGCTCATAGCTGTGGATTGCAAGCGATAGACGTTAGACGCAGCCAGTAGGTAGGAATGGGTGAGTTTCCAAGAATCAATTTAATAACAATAATAAACGACACTTCACACTCATATACTCCAAGACAAGAACACACACATCCAGGTCAGAAATAAAAAAATAATTTCATACTCATACATCATCCACGCATAAACCCAGGACGACTGCACAGCACACCGACATCCCAACCATTACGCTACATAGTTACTTATATTTTTGGTCCGTATTTAAAAGTGGTTTAAAAGTCATAAATTGGGGCTATTATAAATAGAGAATAGCATACATAGATACATATTAACATAGAGGTTTTAACATTTTCTGGACTAACAGTCTAGAGTACCTACCAATAAAATATTTTTGTTATCAAATCAAATCAATAAATAAATAATAAATAACATTTGGAATTTCCTAAAGGCCAGAATTACGAATACGACATCACGGAACATAAAGCCATTTAACGTTAAATTAACTTTGATTGAAAGATAATCTGTAAACCGAGTTTTGAGGGAATCACTTAGCTTTGAAAGGAAAGTTTCCTTTCCCGTTAGTGGAGGCTAAATTGACAGCTTGAGTTAGTAAAGTTTCTGGTCAGAAACACATGAACACTCTTGACAACTTATTGAGTTTGAAGACGATGAGTAGATCTAAAGTTAGCCTGTCAAAATAATGTTGTAAAAGCATTGTAGCTCGCCTGGCGAGAGACCTTACCGCCACCCTCTTAACAAACCGTGAAGAATTATATTCTTCATGACTTTTGGTTCGGCTGGGGGTATGGTGGCCGGGAATGAATTGTTTGAGGAAAATATCTTAATCCCCACATACAAACCAATTTCTAATTTGGATGCAGTAATCCATGGGCTGCAGGGCCCACTTAACGTCAGGTGGCCTGCATTTCTTTATAGCTGGCGGTAAGGTACCTCTCCGTATGAGCTATCTATATGGTATTTACTTGAATGGAGTTCAGTGTTTGGGTTTCAGTGACCACTTTATATCAAGTAGATTGCAACAAGGAACATAAGTGCGTGATGCATTTTACGCTAGAAAAATCACTTTTAAAAAACAGCGTTTACAACGTTTATAACATTTTATTGCGGTATATTGCAATTTATTGTTCTAAGATATTCTGAGCACGTGTTCTGTTTCAAGGAGAACATACTAGCAGAACATAAAGTTATGTATTCGATATCCGCACGACTACAATTCAGTTAGTATTGCATTATTAGAGCTGTATACGCAGTCTCAAATGTATAATATTAAGTAAGTACTTCTTAGCGCCTTCTAAAATAATTTAAAAAATATAGGTACGGATTTCTGGAGTTCGTAGGTAATTTCAATAATATAATCGAATCTTGAGATTGATCCGAGGCTACGGTGCGAAGAATGCAAGCAACAATTATAGGAAAGTTAACGTCGAAGTTAGGAAAAAGATGCAATTTTTCTGCAAAGGAATACAAAATTAATCCTCAGATAAAAATATAGATTTAGAATGTAATCATGTAATAAGGACAGACTTATCTAATTTTGTTAAAGCAAGATGCAGTCAGTAACCATGTCAGGAATCTCAAAGCGGTATTCAAAATTAGTCATGCAAGTCCACTTGAGCCGAAAGTAAATAAACTCAGTAGTAACGTCAACGGTTTCTTGTTGCAACTATGTTTAAAGCACCTCACATAATTCAAAGAAAAATTCTAGATTAAAATCACCAACGCGAATGGGTAAGTAGGGGAGAGTGGGGCAAAATATCATACTTAAAAGAATCTCAATAAGAAAAAAAAGAACTCTTTCGAATAACTCTTACACCAATAAAAACATTAATAAATTAATCTTTTATCACAATGTTTAATAGAGTTTAATAGATATATATTTCTGGAAAATAGGAAAAACAGCATGAAACTCTAATTCCTACTTTGCCTCGTCGCCGGGTCTACCGCTCACACTCACGAACACATTTTCCGTTCTACCCCGAATCTCGTTCTGCCCCGGTGTCCCCTACTTGAATTTATTCTACGAGACAAAATTGCTAGCGGTTGGTCTTCCTTCCACACCGGGTCCTTGCGAGATATAAATAGCATGAAATTTTTCCGAGCCACTCCGATTTCATGAATTTTTGTAGCTTCATATTTCGTGACAAATAGTTAAGTGTGGCTTCCTGTACCTACCTGTATGAAATAGGTCCTGTGCACGGAGAATTTTAGCGCACGATTTAAAATTCTGCTTTTGTTGCCACGTTGCAAAATAGAAAGAATATTTGATTTTCGTAAATAAATTCACAGCTTACTGCGCTTATTTATAGCATATTTTTGTTTCGAATATTACAAGCAGTAAATGGCGGACCGGGATTTGCTCATTGGTTTATTTTAGGATAATTGTGTCAATCATAATGTTGTATAGGTATTTCATTAGCTCCATAAGAAGAAATTAAAATATTTTTTTAGCATAAAATAGTTTTCTCTCAGGCAACATAAATGTATATACCAACCTTAAAAGGAAGTTCGTCATACAGGTATTACGATGACGATCCTACATGACTGCTAGTCTACTGAAATAGTTCCTAAAACAGCGCACAATTAAAAATTCCGCTTTTGTTACAACGGTTCAGAATAGATAGAATATTTGATTTTCGTAAATATTTCACAGGAAGCCAATCGCCTATCACAATCTTTTGCCGGCCGCCTATCACAAGCCTATACCGGCTTTTTATATTTATAGCTCACGTTTTTGTGCTGTTCCGCTTAAAAATGAAAGGCGTTGTCAGGTATCTTGCAACCTACGCGTATATACCATCAAAAACAATACTTGTAAAAAACCCAAGTCTCGCAACTCAGTTCTGCACCGTAAAAAATGTGTGATCCATGTATGTCCATCCATAGATTGACTAGGTGGGTAACAAATTTCCTGGTCAGTTAATCATCTACGATAAAACCGTCCAAATTTTTTACAATATAATTTATAGGCTTACATTTCAGCTTAAATTAATAATATTAGCACATTGAAGTTTGATTGAGAGTAAATTCGTGAAATTTAATTTAAAAAAGTTGAGGTATATAACCTAATATATAACAGAGATTACTTGATCCTGTTTCGGATTTAATATGAACTAATTATGTATTTAGTTGACCAGTAGGTACTTCTGATGTTCAGAAGAACTTTGTACCTTTTGTATTTTATAATTATACCACATGACACTACAAGTCAATCAACCTCCCAACACAATACCTATCTAATAAGTTAAGACAATAGATAAACAATGTGTGAATCATTTGTGACTCAAGAGACAAAGTGGCAAAATTAAGTATACTTTTTATTTAAAAAAAATATTGGCTCCAATGCACTTAATCGTATATCAACTGCACTTTTATTCATGAATCGTCTGATACGATACGAACTGCTTGCGGCTCGATTCTTAAATAAATGAGTGGCGAGGCTGAAAATAATTTCCCTTCATTTTTAATAGCATATAGACCGGATTTGTATAAGTTTTATTAAACATTTTTATGGGGATTTTTTTCTAGCTATGCAGCATTTTAAAGTAAATTTTATTTGAGGGCATGCTGAACCATAGTTTTAATTAATATGGGCCCTCTAATTGACGCCACTTCATCTATCTTATGTTCATATTCCTACGGCTGTCATTATTAGATCAAAATAGACGTTAAGTCGTATTACATACACGTGAAACTAACTATGCTAAACTAAGCTAATACTCGTAAAAGTAATGTATTGTTATTTAAATATAAATTCTTTTATGACGTAAATATTGTGCAAAAAGCTAATAAAGAGCAGTTTATTACGATCCGAAGACGAGCGCAGTACCGAGATGAAGTGCAGTTATTCTGTGAAGAATCCTAGTAATGCTCGAATTTACCTTATGACTGCCATGAAAATAAACTTTCGTAGCTTAAAACATGCATATAAAACTCAAAAAAGTTAAAAACCATTGCGTGAGTTATAAGAACTGCACATCAAAATTATTTTTATAGCACAATGTGCCTAGCTCGAGCCAAGGTTTTCCATGCGTAAAGTTGATTTTTTTTACACCACCATTATAGCGGGTTTATGTCACTCGTGCTATAAAGTAGTATAAGATACTCGAGCCTCAAATAGTTCGATTGAATAAGGAGCTGCCACTAGTCCGTTTCATCACCTATCCGCATTTGAATCGGCGCGATGGAGTACCTTCCCCTGTTGTGGCGAGAGTGTGGTGAGGTGGGAAATGAAGAGCTGCAGGCGACTATTTATTAAATAAATTGAAGTGGCCTAGGTATGAAGAGAGTTGAAGCTATTTTAGAAGTTCTCTACAATTTATACTGACGCGAGATATTACGGAACGAAGACCTACTCGTACCTTAATGCGGTTTAAAAGAGAAATATAAGCACGGATTCTAAGCTATGCAAGCGGACATTTTATTACCAGTAGCTTTAGCTTTTAAATATTAAAGCGGTAAAGAAAATTTAGATGAAACCTCGCTTTATATCGCCTCACGTATTTGATATCATGATATTCACTTTATTTTTATTATAGAATTTCAGAAGAGATAGTTTTTATACTGGAAACGTAATACGACCGGCATTTTAATGAAATGTTTCTGTAGGTTTAACGATTCATAAGTAACTTATGGGTGATAGTTCAATGGCTCAATAAATTCAAAAGGTTCGAGTACTAATTCCATCAGGATGCACCAAAGGCTTTTGTAAGTTACTTGCGACTAAAAATGAATGTCACTTATTGTAACGATGATGAAAAACATCGATTGTTTATTATTGTGTAATTAAAGCACATTTGAGCATTAATTACTACATTAGTATTAGGTTCATAATAATCTTATGTAATATAATATCTATTCCCTGAAGGTTTAGAATAGTCTTGTACTAATATCTTACGCTATCAATAGTGATTTAATTAAACATCAACACTTCGCTTGCGTTCAAATTAAAGCCGATATGGATAAGCGTAAGTTGAATTTTCCAATATTTTCGACAATACCGTTAAAATATGACTACCTTTAACGTTTCTCTTTTTAAACACCCAAAATTCGATTCAGAGTGGTAAAATTTTTTTTTTTTTCGATGCTCCTAATGACTTCAACCAACGAGCTGACTGTGAAAAATAGTGAAAATATAGAATAATATTTTCCTGAAACTTGTTTCAAATTTTATAATCTATTCTGATTAGTTGCTTTGGCAATTGTGATCGTCCCTGTTAACAATTTTGTCTAATATAAGAGTCTTAGGTGGTTAAATACTATTTTGTGCGGCGCGCGCCAATATTATAACAACAACTACTACTACTGCTACACTACTTACTATTCCACAGACTATATGTTAGCAATCTTTGCAAATTGCATTTTTTATATCAAACAGCGGCAAAAGAAAACGCGCAAATTATCTGACTCTTTTACTTTTATTTACGCTTACGCTTGTCTCCTTATTGCGCATCCGACCCGCGTTAGATTGGCTAGATCCTTATACATATTTGATTAAACTAATATTAGGATGCGGCAGACACCACAACCCTGGTCTCACCCTGATATTGCTTAATTGTAATTATAATGATGATGCTTTAGGTTGCTATTAAATCTGATATTATTATATGAATCTCCAAGATTAATTTTAAAGCCTATACCTAAATGCAAATTTTAAATATCTTAGCTTATGTTAATATTAATTTGAATGAGTAAGAATTTCAATCCACATTTTTTATATCTAAAAAGTTTGCAAAGTCTTTATTAATTTAATGTAATTTGGAATTGATATTGAATAAAACTTTAAGATTTTAATATTCTAATTGTCGTCAATATCTTTATCAAAATCTTCTAACATAACAATAAAAGAGAGATAAAATAATCCAAAATAAAAATGTTAAAGGCAAACTAAATATTGGTTTAATATTAATTCCAGCAAGTTATTGTAAGTAAAACAGACTTAGGAAAGTGGTATTATGTAGTAAGTTGTGAAAGAAGTTAGCTGTGTAGGTATATTATTAAATTCGATCAACAAAATTTCAAGGATGTTAGGGTAAGGTTGCCAGTATTGGACCACTTAACTTTAAATTGTCATCACTGCTGAAATATGATAAGAACCGACAACGTGATTGATGATTTTAATAAACCTTACATATAAGAACTCACTGGTGTCATTTAAGATTTTTTGCCCAGACCATATGGCGGTAAAATATAAAAATCCAGTTTTGTAATGGTTGCTTTCTTTGGACCACTGTTTCATTGATTGGACCAGTCAGTTGCTATGATTCGACTTAGAAAATTTTCTCTACTGGTCCATTCAACGCTCCAATGAGAATTCAAATAAATAAGAGAACAATATTTTTTTTATTCTTTATTTACTTACTTATAATAATTATAAGACTAAATAACAGTTACAAGCGAAAATAAATAATTTTACAAAAAATATTTATAAGCGAGGATTTGACGACAAAAATTTAGTGTCGCCTTTGGTACTCCATACATCCTGCTTGCCTCATTTAGAGCAATTTCTTGTTTATTTAAAGCTTCTAAGGCCAGTTTCATGCTTTCTTCATTCCATGAATAATAATCTCCGCGTTTCGCCATGCTGAAATAAAAAATAAATGATCAAAAATACAATTTTTAGAAGCTCCTATGATTGGACCAGTCCAATCAAAGAACTCCGCACCGGTCCATTGATGGCAATTCACTCATCAAGCACAAACATGATAATAAAACAAAAACTGTTAAGTACTCAGATAAATAATAATAAAATATAGTAGGACAAATGAATAAGGTGTGCAATTATTAAAAAAACCATATTCAAACCCTTAATATAACTGGACTTACATGGTAAAGTGTGTCGCGAGATTTTAACATCAAATGCGTGCGAAACTCTGTGCAGCTCGTCCTTCCCAAATGAAGCCCCTGGCGACGCTGGCGGAAGCAGGGGTGGGTACCGGTTTAAATAGGCTCCGATTCGGCACTACGGTGGATTTTTAAAGCCGTTCGTTGCCAAGAATCCGAAGCGGTCCAATCAAAGAGCCGGTCCAATGATCACAACCTTACCCTAGACTATTGACACTGAGTTATTGAATTTGTCTAAAAATATTTTAATGGTATATCTCCACAATAGAATGTAAAAGACAAAACTAGTGCAAATTGGTGGATCTCATATTATTATTATTATGATGTCTTTGAGAGCATTACGGAGAAGTCTCAGGCATGCAATGCAAATCGCATTTTACCTTGATCATCATCATCATTATTTCAACCCTTCGTTGTCCTATGCTAGCCATGGGCCTTCCCTAATCAAAGCCACGCCCGATTATAGGCTTCTTAATCCAGCGGTTTCCCGCTGTCATCTTCAGGTCATCAGCCTACTTTGTCGGGCGGTCTGTATTTCTTTTGCTAAGACGTGTTCGGCAATCGAGGACCTTTCTTTACCTTAATACTTTTACATAAAAAATAAAATTTTACTTGAAATACAAAAGAAAGGTGAATCACAACCAATAAATATTGATAAATGAGCACCACATGTGGTTATCTATTAATGAAGAGGAGCGTACCCTGATTTCTGCTGAATTTACCTATTAATTAACGTTATAAGGAAGTTAACTCGATCGCGTTTTCCTGCCTAGTGAGCAAGGGTCCCTAACAAAGTTCAAGCGATGTAGCCTTACGCATGACTTCACATCTATATTCCAACATTTTTACACAGTATGTAGTCGGAAAAGGTACTTCCATACTACAAATATTTCACAAGAAAGTTTTTGGAATCGTAAGCGATCAAAAAGGAAAGCAACGTCGGGCGAAAATGTACTGTCTTAGATGAGTTGAGCGCTGGGTGTAGTTCTGGCGTGGCTGGTCCGAAAATGATGAAGACGAAACGCTGGAAATAGTAATTTGTGTAGGACCAATACTTGGATTGGGTCTGGTTCCAGAAATGTGATGGCCAATGAGGCCGAATTAACCACAATCTAAACTTCCGTATTAGCAACCGTAAATTCTGAAATAGGCATCAAGTCATTCTGAATGGGGACAGGTCGATTTCCCTCTTTATACTAAGTTTATAGTTACATTAAAAAATAATTTTTAAATGTAGCAGTAGGTAATAACAAAGGAAAAGGTTACAGCTGAGTTAACTATTTGCGAATACTTTAACTACCATTCCTAGAATGACGTCACGGCATAAAGTACGCCAATTTTTAAGTCAATAAAGGCGGGATAAAAAAAGGTTGTCGTATTTTTTTCTTTATCATTAAAACAAAATTTCCCAGCAACAAAACACCAAAATAGAGCAGTTAGTGAAAGTTAATTTGTGATGTGTTGTCCTTAAAATTTGAATAATATGAAATAAATCCTTTACCACCAGTGTTAAGATAAAATTTGGTCGATATTTATTGAACCATAATCTGCTCTGTCCAATTAAACGTCATGGAAATACTATAATTCTCGAATTCCAATCAGCACACATACGAGAGACAAATAAATATCATTAAAAGCTTCCGATATTTCCCGTTAATGCAATTAAACATAAAATAAATGCATAATAAACGCTACTGGCATTTTGAAACAAATTTTATATTGAAACGAAAACAGGTTAAAACTTTTAAACAAGCAGAGTATCCTATTAAAACAGATGACACTTAAACGGCGCAAAAAGCTATCATAAATATTCAACGTGCGTTTATAATAATCGTTCATTATTTTGTCATTAATCATTAAACACCATTCGGTGTGACAAAGCATACTTATGACTGAAAATGTTATTTTGTAGTAAACATTTCATGATTAATTAAAAATTGTCGCAGAAACACATATTGTACTTTTCTTTCGTAAATTTTATTCAATTACCTAATAGGAAAAAAACGTCGTGTTTCTAAAGTTAGTCTTTAGAAAATGGTAATCCCAAACATATTTTTCAGAAACAGCCGATGGAGAAGGAGAAGGACTTCTTCCTTTTGTTGGAAGGAAGGAATACACTTTGAAAATAATTTAAATTTGAAAGAGTCTTCAAGGAAGGAAGTCAATAACGGTAAGCTAAAGATTATGCATATTTTTAGCAGGTTAGGCCGACTAGATTCGAACCTATCGGAGGTTCTTTCTCATATACAGAACAAATTTTTACGGTACGACCATCTTTGAATTTTAAATTGGTTGTGGACTAGTGTGACTTTCAAACCTGCACGTTTGTTTGTTCCTTTTGTGTCATAAGCAAGAAAAACATTGTTGTCGTCGTCAAAAGTTCTCCTGTTGTTTGTGTGCTGGTCGCATTGCATCTATAATTTTTTTTTCTCCATCTAGATGTCATTAGTACTAATGTACGTCGCAGTCGCGTCGTCGGCTACGTGACCTCGTATTTCATTGATCCAAACATGTCACTAGGACACTGATAGTGTAATTTTAAAGAAATTTTTGGTAAAATATTCTTTTATTCTTGGTAGCAAAAAAACCAAGGTTCTGAGTTCGTGGCACGTCGTAACTAAAAACATTTTTTATTCCAGTTAGACGTCATTAGTGCTAACGTACGTCGCACTCGCGCGATCGCGTCGGAAGCTACGTGACCGCGCGACGAGTCGTCCGTTGTCTCTCGTGTCTCATTGATTGTTTCCAGGTTCCCGTTGGCGAGCGATCTAATCTCGTTTTGCGGTCACAGCCCGTGACCGGTAGCTAACTACCAATTTAGAGATCGAATTGGTGTTCTGTTTCAGTACGTAGACTTTGTGAAAAACAGATGTCTATCTGGTGGAAACTCCGTTTTAAAGCACTGTGTTCTCTGTCTTTACCTTTAGTTTAAAACCGCGGTTGTCACAGGTACTTTATCTTTAGCAAACATCTCATAATTAGCAATGCAGCCACAATTTTAAATAGTATATCTATTTTATTGCAGTTATGAAGATCTACGTTTTAGGGGATGCTGTACCCACGCGCCAACAAAATTGGTCATCAATGATGTTCGCGCGCGGAAGAATGTGGCCCTGACTACATGGCATACGGAGAAACATGGGGTTTTACTTGGTAATATTCTTGTATAACTACTTCCATAAATGTCTTGTCTTGTATGATTGATATCAAACCTTTAAAGTATCTATGCCCGTTTCCAAAAAACGAATTTTAATTAGTTTTAAAATATAACAATTGAATAGGATTTCAATTGAAGCGTGTGAGTGTGAACTGTAACTAAGCGGGGCTCAGTGTAACTAGCAGCCACGGGCGCAGTCGGTCAATACTAACAAACAGATTTGCGGTCGGAGCTGCCGTAATCCGCGATTGTACCCGCACCGATTCAGGATTAATCGCTTCATATGTGAAGTGAAACGAAAACAAAATTACTGTTTTATGTTAGTGTCTTTTATGTTTAATGTTTTATCCCGTACTAATGACAGGTACTCTTCTTATTAGCAAGCGTAAGAAAGCAAATTTAACAGGTTATTAAAATTGAATACAAAAACATAGTTTGGAACATAAGACATGAAGAACATTATATATAAAGAGCATGCTGCGTCACGGTAAATTCAGAGAATGGCGGTAAGATACATCTCTGGGTAAGCTAAAATAACTCTATCACCCATAAAAATCTTACTTTACAACTTGAAATCGTTTTTAGATATTTAAGTATTATTTTCTCCACTAAATGTTAACAAAGCGTAAGACATACAAGTTTTATTGTATTAAATAGTTTTTAAATGCAAAAGTTGGGCAATGAGCTGTTACTAAGGCCAGACCAATGTAACAGTGGCCAATGAGCCCGGTCGGCAAACACTAACAAACAGCTTTGCGGTCGAGGGGCTGCTATAATCCGCAGGACATCGCGTTGCGCTCCAATACAGGATTAATTGCTTGATAAGCGTACCGTTTAACTGGTTTTATGATAGGTACATGTACAGTAGGTTATAGTTGTTAAATTTTTAGTGCCTTTAGTATTAAAATTGTTAACCTGTCATAATTCCAATTTTAAATTGAGCCTCTCTTAACTTTATAGGTAGCATCTTTTTAAGGTTAAATCTCATATTTTATTTATTTATTTTAGCTCTTTATTATACACACACAAAAAAGAACAGATAATAATATAATATATAATTTTTAGATACTTAATATTTAGGGACTAGAGACCTTCTCAACATTAAAATAAATAACACTAAATGTGCGCACCGCCAATGATTTCCTTTGCCGTGTTTGCCATGGACATACATTCCAATTTCAAGAAGACAGAACAAGATAGATAAACAAATAGCAATGTAGCGGAGCTACTTATATTTAATTTGTTTTAGATGTATGTATCATGATCATGAGTGTATATTTTAATTGTATTAAAAAGTAAAAATAAAAAAAATATTAGTTGAAGTTTAAAATAAATATGTTGTGTAGAAGTGGACAGACAGTTCAATTTTATAATAAGCAGAATGTTCTCGCGGCCGGGCGGCGTTTTCCACTGCCCTCGGCTCCGTCCGTCTCATCACGCGGCATGCGCGTGCACAGCGGGCGTAGGTACGAGCCAGCGGAGCCAGTCGTCGCTTAACCGCCACACGGACACACCGCGCCGCGCCACTCATTCTCGCGTATTGAACTCCGTCTCGATCTCTGTGCTTTTCTTAATGTATGTGTGCTAGTCTTTCTTTCATTCTTTCTTCCTGTTTAACCTGTCGCTTTGCTTCTTCTTCGATCTGTTATATTATATAACTATTGTGTGTAAAAATAAACTGAGTGTTACGTGCTGTGGACTAAGTTATTTCTTCAGCATACCAGGTAACCGTACTCACCACGTACCTACACCAATATGAAATGAAAATCGGCAAAAAGTCTGGTATTACCTACCACCCTTATTAATAAAAATCGCTTATTCCAAGCATCATCTGTAGCTACACTTGGACTAGTTTCGGACTCGATTCAACGAGTAAAATATGGCAACCTTTAAAATTTAAAAGTAAAAAGAGTGAGTCTGTGAATGACTTCTGCATTAAAATGACAGTGACAGAAAATATATTTTGGGATTGACAACTTCAAACGACGTTATCACTGATCAGCTTTCAATTTCAAGCGCTCAATTTCGCTCCTCGCAGTTTTATAATTGTTAAATTAAAAAATTGATTTCTCGTATAATTATTTCGTTTCATAAGTTTTTCAAAAGTTTCTAAATAAATACCCATGTGAATGACGTTTACTTAGAACAACGAAGGTGATGCGTCAAGTAAACGTGAATGTCGTCATTTTACGCCTGGTCCACGCTTAATCGGTCGCTAAACTATGTAGCGACATGGACTAACTTTGATTCTGAGATTAGACTCGAAGTAGCTTACATTGTCATCTTCGTTACTCCATGTTTATTAAAACTGAATTTAATGAAATCTTAATTACGACAAGTTTTAAAATTACTCTTGCTTTAGTCTATGTTTATTAATATGACCGTACGAGTATATACGACATACAATAGATCAATTTGCTAAAATTAAGCCGTGTTACAAATTGAATAGCATCAATATACGTACACGAGTATCAAATACTTCTTGCTTTACGCGCGCAAATGTCAACGCGTTCATGTTACACTTTCACGTCGCCCGTAACCTCGTGAACCCACAAAGGCCTAATAAATTATTTACCCCTCACATCCGGAAATTTGCAACCGATTTGTCGATTTATACGGGCGATCTTTCAACCCTCATCCATCAATCTTGCAGCATTAGCGGGGTGTCTAGATAGAGTCTGCCGGCACTATCCCTGGTGACCTGACCAAATGCAGGTGCTGCCTAATTATCCAGCGGGGGAACGAAAAGAAAATATGTTGAATGGTGGAAGAAAAAAGGATGAAAGATGCGGAGAAGTCAATCCGTCACTGTCGTTCTTGGTAATCTTGTAAAGCGAGAGTGATAAATCCGTGAGGGGCGTTGACTTCGCCATGATTTTTGCGTTGCCTATTATTAAATAGAGGCTGACACACGTCGTGTTTTGCGCCTCGAGCAATACGTTTTCTTGTTACGCATTTGTTTCCGCTTCGTTTCCTGGGTGTAAGATATATCTGAGGCTGTTAAGAGATTGACAGCCTAGAACCGTTCCCGCGTTTCTATTGTGTGAAAAATCTTTCGGTGCCAAAATAAAACTGATATGCTTTGTTTTGCCGGTAGTACAATAGATTTTATAAACCGATCTTAAAAAAAGATAATATTTTTAATTCGGTTTTATTTCTAGGATGAAATGTAAGAAGTCTCCCAAAACCATTTGCACAGCCGTTGCAGACCAGGAAAAAACAAAAAGTCAAGTACATAGATATGGTCCTCATAAAACACTGTTCTAGAAAGTTTTTTAAAATAAAATACAAGATTAAAACAAACAAAGATAAATGAATCGTTATTAAACTAGTAAAATATGTAACACTAAGTACCTAAAATGATATTAGTCTGGAGTAGGAACGCTTTCTGATTTTCAGAATTCTGCTCAGCTTTTGATTATGAAGTTCAGCCAATACTATAGTTAGGAGTTTAGTTATAGTTTTGGTATAGTAAAAGTTTAATTTAGGTTGTGCTCATATAAAAATGTAAAAATTACTCTACGGTAAAAAAATTACGTTTATCTTGGTTCTTTAATACTTTAAAACGCTCAGTTTGACCCTTATTTAGCCACATAGAGCGCTCCCATAATACTTCTGAGGTCGGGATTGTTTGTTCATTTGCGTACGTACGTAGAGGCCATCTACGTGAGGGACCATGGGTATTGTATATCTGTGGGTACCCTTTAAAATATTATTATGGACACTATTAATTGACTTCTAAAATTTAAGTCAAATTACAAAAAATCTTGTTAAGGTAAATATAATAAGAGTTAAATACGTATAGGCAGTTGGTAAGGTAAAGCAATATTAATTTGAAGTTGAACATTTAAAAAGTTCTTTTGAAAGAAAATTATCTGTTTACATTTTTTAAATTATTAAATGCCTATACACAATTCGAAGCCATTCCGGTAAAACCTTTAAAAGATTTATTCTAAAATCGAGTGATATCATCACAATAGGATTCATTGTGTTGAAAGGATTCTTGGCAAAATTTAACAAAATATACTGCTGTTGAGACTAATTGAAGCATTTCCTTAAGGTCCTTGCTACACCGCAACCGATAAACTACTGTATATAATTTAATATACAATTATACAGCCTAACTTAATATATAATTATATAATAATATAAATACTAAAGTAACTCTGTCTGTGTCTTCTTCACGCCTAATCACTGAACCGATTTGCATGAAATTTGGTGCAAAGATAATTTGAGACCCGAGAAAGAACAAAGGATAGCCTTTATCCCGGGAATCCCACGAGAACTGAAGCTCTGCGGGTAGAACCCCGGGACTGTCTATCTTTTAAACCACTTAACAGATTTTAGTGAAATAGGCTATATTTGATTTAAAAAATTGGCGATCCTTACGAAAATTCCACTAAAAATCATTTTTACGGTAGATGTACCTACTTGTATAGTCTAAATAGAGGATAGGTGATATTAATTAAATATCCTTTGTTACTTATGAGTGAGTCATGCAACGATAATTCAAAAAAATTATAATTATATATACATTCATTTGACTTTTATTTACTATCTCAAAGATACCAATATCAGTGGAGGCATTTACATAGGCCGTAGCTCGTAGCTCAGACGTAGTTAATACTTGGGGCGTAGCTGCGTAGTACGTAGCCCGGGCAATTGTCGTAGCTCAAGCGTAGCTCAGGCATAATTATGTAACGGGCTTATTTTAGCTAAATAGTTATATATTATAAACGATTTATAAGGTTATTCGAAGATTTTTGGGCACCCACAATTATTTAAAAACGTTAACCAAAAACACAAAATTAAACTCGTCAATGCCTCTATGCGCAGCTCTGGAAAATTGGACGGTTATTACTTTTAACAAAACAAAATTTAATATATTATCATAGCTATCGAGTACTGTCTTTCAGTAAGACAACTCGCTAAATTGAGTTAATTTCGAAGGAGCGGAGTTTTAGAGCGAAGACATACTCGTTAGAAATATTGCAAATCTGATTAGGGGCCTCACGCCAACCGTGATAAAGCCTCCACGTAGAATCATAAATTCAAAGATTAAATTTAGCATTATGCATTATGTCACTTTTACATTAAGAATTATTGTTTCAAACTGATTTGGTAATTTTTACCTTTTGTTATCGTGAATGAATGTTAATGTAACGTTCTTATTTATTATTCATTGATTCAATATTTCAAAATTTCAAAATCGACAAACGACCACACTTAAAATTTAACCTCAAACTTGACACAAACCTCAAAGTTTAAAAGTTCTATTTACTCGTATTATGTGCTGATATAACAGGGCATACGAGTACACCCACACATAACTTTCCAAAAGTAAAAAAAAATCAGTGTCGTATAAAAAATAACAGTGTTCTATAAAAAGTAACAGTGTCCTATAAAAATAACAGTGTCCTATAAAAATAACAGTGTCCTATAAAAATAACAGTGTCCTATAAAAATAACAGTGTCCTATAAAAAATAACAGTATCCTATAAGAAATAACAGTGTCCTATAAAAATAACAGTGTCCTATAAAAATAACAGTGTCCTATAGCGTTCAATTTCCTTGCATGTGTCCAATGTCCCCATGCCACCAGCATCAGCCAACATAATAGAAGTCTGCATAAAATGCACAGCGTTATTTAAAAAGTATAATCGGAACGAGCACCCGTTCGGTATTTTCCAAACAGGCAAAGATTAAACCGGCAACTTTTGAAAAGTTGAAAGTTTAACACTTAAAAAACATTTTTCTTCCATTAGCATGAACCGTATTAGGCGATACGGGTCGTTAATCCCAATACCGCATTATCCAATGTACCGTAAAATTTGCCAGGAAAATATATTAAAACACTTAAATTTTTAGAACGAGGATCAACTCAGTTTCATTACTTGCCATGGTCACAATAATATACCAAACATCAATATTCCACTGAAGCTTTTAATCCCTAACAAAACCGAAAAAAGAAAATTATTGGGAGTAGTAAATTGAGCAGCCTATACGTATTTATATATTTTACGAAATAGTAATATTATTCTCAGAACGTTGAACGTTGCAATGTTTTACTCGGAAAAACACTAGCTTATTAGAAGGCATTTTTATAATGACAAAATAGTGATAGAAAAATTGACGATATGAGTAGCGCAGTGGCTAAGATACCGGATATGCAGTGAGTGATGGATTCGATTCCCAGCAGAGCAACGATTTGAATGATGACTTTGAATTTCTGTTTCTGGTCTGCGTGTGATGTGTTCTTGTCTAATGTATGTCCATTGCACCCACGACGACGGAAACCTAGTGTGGTACTATGAGTGAGTGAAAAATGAGTTCCATCAATATTACTGAAAATGTACTAGTATATCAAAGAAAACATTTCCAATCTTAAAGTCATTATCAACTTTGAATAAAACCGCTAGTAAAATGTAAATTCGATTCAAATAAACCGGGGATAGCCTTTCAATTTTTTAAAAAGACGTAATTTTAACTTCGCTACAAGTAGAAACTTTTGAATATTTAAAAGGGATACGCGTGAGGAATATTTTTATCGGTTGAATCGATATCCAGAGGATGTTAGAACAACCATTCATCATGGTCTTCTCAACCATCCTACCGCATTGTTACCCAGAGTATTATTTGGTATTAGAATTGAATTGTTTGTGTATGTTTTAAGAAATTGATTTGCTTACTTAGCCAGTTAATTTATTACATCCACATGTTAATTTCAACCTTCTTCTTTTTCTATCCGTCTATCTATATTATTCTTTTATCTATCTTTTTCTATTATATACCTATGACAATTTTAAATAATAAAAAAGGTCGGTTCACAAAGGCCTTTAATGTCACTATAAAAACATTTCCTTGCTGCATCTTAAACAAATCAGTGTTTCTGAAAATTTTACAGGTTGTTCCTAATGTATATTTTGATCGGCAAATCGATATCCAGTGGATGTCAGACAAGCCATTCATCATAGTTATCTCAACAGTGCACCCGCATTGTGCTGCCTAGGTTATTTATAGACTACGTTTATTTCAGTAATAGCTGTAGTTAGGTAACCTATACTATTCTCTCAAAAAATCCCTATCGTACAGATACAGATACAGTATCTTGTACGATAGGGATTGGACCATATTATAAAGAAATAAAAAAAAATTAAGGACTTGACAGACTAAAAATTTATTAAAGCCTGTCCGTTCAAACAAAGAGTTTTAATTACTAAAACGTCCCACTGAAATATTTTCCGCTTAAAATTCGGGTGAAGATAAATAATAGCTAATATTGGGCCGGGACGTCCAGTATTGTAATTAAAGTTTGTTTATGTAATTCTAAATTGCGAACCTTTTTACCTACTGTACTAGTAGCTATTACATAGGTACTTGATTTACGTTTTGTTATAATATTACATGACGTGTATTCTTATAAAGATCTTCAGGGTGAATCTTTTTAATAAGTTTCAGAATGCTGAAAATAGCTCAACAACATCATCAAGAAATATTTAGAAATTAAATGCTCTCTCTAAAAACTTAATAATTCATTGCTATTTATTTATAATTATCACGAATAAAATCCACGTTAAACTAATGTTTCGAAAGCGATTCAACTGAAGCGAAAACCTACGATAAAACCTTTCAAAGTGTCGTTAATTAAATATTACTATGACGCGATAAACAGTGAAGTCATTACGAAGACGTAGTTCAAGAAATAGTTTGCTATAATTATATATAATAATATATATATATATATATATATATATATATAAACTATGTTTATGGAATTGGTAAAACGGGCTGGTGAGCAGTATGTACGAGTACATCATTCATTACACATAAAAGTGGCTATGAAGTAACTGCAAACCGTTAATGACCCACTG
Source organism: Erynnis tages (assembly GCA_905147235.1). NCBI lineage: Eukaryota > Metazoa > Arthropoda > Insecta > Lepidoptera > Hesperiidae > Erynnis > Erynnis tages. Next base: position 5,793,979 of record LR990087.1, read on the forward strand.
CTGAGGTCTCCTCATACTATGAGAAGGATGTAAGCCTTAGTCCACCACGCTGGCCTAGTGCATGTTGGTGGACTTCTCATGCTTTTGAGAACAATTTTGAAAACCCTCAGGCATGCAGGTTTCCTAACAATGTTTCCCTTCACCGTTACAGCAAGAGATATTTAATTTTATAAAGGGCACATAACTTTTTAAGAAAGTTTTTTGTGCGTACCACGGGGATTCGAACTAGGACCCTGAGTGTCAGTACCCATTAATGACCCACTACAGGGTCGGGTCTCCTCTCACAATGAGAAGGATGTAGGCCTTAGTCCCCCACGCTGGCCTACTACGGGTTGGTGGACTTCGCATGCCTTTGAGAACATTTTTTTTGTGAACTCTCAGGCATGCAGGTTTCCTCACGATGTTTTCCTTCACCGTAACAGCAGGTGATATTTAATTTCATAAATCGCACATAACTTTTATTACAAAGACATTGGTGCGTGCCACTGGGATTCGAACCCGGATCCCTCGATTCGAGGTCGAATTCTAAGCCACTGGGCTATCACCGCTGCATGGGGGGGGGGGGGGGGGACCCTGAGTAAGAGACCGAATTTTAGCAACTAGGCTATCACTACTTGCACGAAGTATTATGTCCATAATTATTTACTAATAAATTAAATAACTGATTCTTATATTCGAAATAAATATATTTTTAATAAATCAACCAGTTTTCAAATCATCAAAATCAATCAAAATATTTATAAACTTAACCCCTTTAACAAAAAATATCATAATCAATTTAGTACCTAGTAGGAAAACATAACTAAGTTAATATTATTTGAATATTTTCAACCGATCTGTAAACAACCCCGAAAACTTTATCCGAACATTAAAAAAATTGTAAAAATTCCTCTGCACTTTAAATTTAGCTTTCCTATCATTCCGGCGGAAGGTCAAATATTTATGTTGTTTTATTTTTTCGCTTGCGAAACAGTTTTCAAATTTATGACACTTGACTCGTCTAGTGGTGGGCCCGAGGGGCTTAACCTGGAATGGACGCGGCCGGCGAGGAAAATATATTTCCAAGTTTACTGGACCATAAATAACCGCGGAGTGACAGCGCGATGATAAACTCGAGCGGAGTTCACTTCTCGGTCCTCTCCCTGCTCATATCTACTTTCCGTCAACTGATAAGAGATGGCGCTAGCAGTATCCTGAATCACACACTCAAAGTTCCCTAAAAGTAGGCATAAACAAATGCCAATTGGCCAAACTACAATTCGAAGAAGGTCTCTACTTATGAATGCAGTATCTAGCTAAATGTTCAGTTAATTTAATGTTCTTATCTTGCGTGTGTCTATAGTACCAAAGGCACAAGGAATCCTAGGATGGAGTAAAGCGTGTATTTTATTAGCTTTATAAATGTCACATTCTAAAACTGTCATGGAAGGGTTGTGTTAAATATGCTGACAGTTGGTTAACGCTTCGTTACTAGGAACAGCGCCACACGTTCTCTTTCTCTTACTCTCTTACGCTTATTTCTACATTCCGTCAGCCAAAACAAGATGGCGCTACTAGTTAATCGCGATATCAGAACTTCCTAAATATTCCGCATGAATAGATGCCAAGTCCCAACAATGGGAGCAATGCTTCTCCTAGCTTTAGACCTGGAGAGAACATCTTCCTTTGCCAAGTACCTACCTAATAATTATGGTTTTTATATGAAACTGTTTTCAACAATAACATTGCAGTTTGAAGAATTTTCTAAACAATTGAGTAACAAACGGGCAGGCAGGACATCTGACGGTAATAGCAGCCCATGGAACATCCAACTTCAAGTTGTATGCGGACGCCTTGTTCTTCATGAGGACTAAGATGTTAGCCTCAAATAAAGTATCTTTGGCAAGCTGAAACACAAGGCATGATGAACCTTAATTCGTCGAAGTAGTCTTGCGACGAGTTAAGAGGCCGAAGGTCAGGTACTTCCCAGGGTGAGGTAATGTGACTCTACCGCCTAAACCTTTTTTGGGGATAACCATGGACCATAAATAACAGTGGAGTGACAGCGCGATGATAAACTCACTTCACATGTGAAATTCACTTCACGGTCTACTCACACACTTCGACTTTTTTCCGCCAATTCATAAGGGGAGTTATTACTAGTAAACAAAATATGTACTTAACTATATATTTTTAAAAATCCAAAGCTTTTCTGTTCTAGAAACTATTCGCGCTAGATGTTTACTTACTGAAATCATGGCCTACTGGTTACTTTTAGTAGAAAAGATTTTGGAATGTTTATCTCATTTATAGTAGAAGCAAATGATAGCCACTTGAAGGGCTGAGACTCATTCCTTCCTTCCTTCCTTCCTTTCAGCCCTTAGTAGTCCACTGCTGGACATGGGCCTCCCCTAATCGACGCCACTCCGCCCGGTCCTGGGCCCTCTGAATCCAACGGTTTCCCGCTGTCTTCTTCAGGTCATCAGTCCACCTGGTCGGAGGGCGGCCTGTGCTCCTTTTGCCTAGACGTGGTCGCCATTCGAGGACCTTTTTTCCCCATCGGTTGTCAGTCCTGCGAACGATGTGGCCAGCCCATTGCTACTTTAATTTGCAAACTTTGAGAGCTATGTCGGTCACCTTCGTTCTTCTACGGATTTCATCATTTCTGATTCTGTCTCGTAGAGAAATACCAAGCATAGCTCTCTCCATTGCCCTCTGGGCGACTCTGAGCTTGTGCATTAGGCTCACAGTAAAGGACCACGTCTCGGCACCGTAGGTCATCACTGGCAACACACATTGCTCGAAAACTTTCGACTTCAGGCACTGAGGTATATTGGACGTCAAGACGTGTCGTAGACTCCCGAACGCTGACCAGCCGAGTTGGATTCTTCGAGTGACCTCTCTCTCGAAGTTGGACTTACCCATTCGGATCGTTTGTCCTAGGTAAACGTATTCGTCTACAACTTCGAGAGCAGTGCCGTCAACAACCACCGGTACGGGTGTGACATGGACATTAGACATGATTTTCGTCTTGTCCATGTTCATCTTAAGACCCACCCGTTGTGAGGCACTATTGAGGTCGCTGAGCATAATGCTGAGTTCCTCCAGCGACTCCGCCAGGATCACTATGTCATCGGCAAATCGGAGGTGTGAGAGGTGTTCGCCGTTGATGTTAATACCACGTCCTTTCCACTCCATCAGCTTGAACACATCTTCCAGTGCAGCGGTGAAAAGTTTTGGGGAGATGACATCCCCCTGTCGTACGCCGCGCTGCACGTGGATGGGGCTCGTACTGTTGTCGTGTACTCGGACTTTCATGGTGGCGGCATTGTATATACACTTCAACGCCTCGATGTACCGATAGTCGATCTGGCATCGCTGAAGAGACTCAAGCACCGCCCAGGTCTCGATAGAATCGAAGGCCTTCTCATAGTCCACATACGCTACGCATAGCGGCAGATTATACTCCTCGGTCTTTTGTATAACCTGCCGAAGCGTATGTATGTGGTCTATGGTACTATAGCCTTTTCGGAAACCGGCTTGTTCGGGAGGCTGGAAGTCGTCGAGTCTGCGCGCTAGACGATTAGTGAGGACCCTCGAAAACAGCTTATAGACGTGGCTCAGAAGCGCGATGGGCCTGTAGTTCTTCAGTTGGGTTTTGTCGCCCTTCTTGAAGAACAGTACCACCACGCTTCTGCTCCACGCCTCCGGGGTACTTCCAGTGCTGATGACGGAATTAAACAGCTGCTGGAGCGCGACTAGGACGGGTTTGCCGCCCGCTCTCAGCAGCTCCGTTGTAATTCCGTCATCCCCCGGAGCTTTGTTGTTTTTAAGCTGTTTGAGTGCCCCCCTAATTTCGTACAGACTGACGTCCGGGATATCTTCGGTATAGTGCCGGGTTAATTTAGCTCGCTTGTCGTTCGCTGCCTTGGGAACGGGAGCTCTTGAGGAGGTATACAGCTGTCCGTAGTATCTCTCAATTTCTCTCAGAACTTCGGGCTTAGACGTAACTATGGTGCCGGAGTCGGTCTTCAACCTCGTCAACTGACTTTGCCCAACCTCCAGATCTCTTGCGAACACTTTCGAGCCTTGGTTCCGCTCGATCGTGTTTTTTACGCGTTTGGTGTTATAAACACGCAAATCGCGTCGCCTACTCCGAGAGATCTGTTTGTTGAGCAGTCGGTATTTCGACATTGAGGTTGGAGACTGCACACATAGTTCTCGCCTTTCCCTCATAAGACCGAGAGTATGTTCTGAGAGAACTTGAGGTTTACCACCGGAGGGGGTCTTGAAATACTTAGACCCAACCTCGTGGACAGTGTCTACCATCCTGGTGTTGTACTCGTCCACTGAACTGCATGTTTCCAGGCACGCGAAACGATTGCGGAGTTCCAGCTGAAAGGCCTCGGAGTCCTGGATCTGGGCAGGTGTTGGTCGGAGCGTAGACTTCATCAGGCGTGACCGTTCCAGCTTGACATTGATATTCAATGTGCCTCTGACCATCCGGTGATCGCTTCCGGTTTTAAACCTGCTGATCACAGAGACATCATTGAATATGTGCGGCTTGTCTGCCATAATGAAGTCTATCTCACTCTTAACGGAACCATTGGGACTAATCCAAGTCCACTTGCGCTGTGGCTTCTTCTTGAAGAAGGAGTTCATCATATAGAAGTCCTCCTTCTCTAAGAAGTTAGCCAGCAAGTGGCCTCGGTGGTTCCGTTGCCCGATTCCAAAGGGCCCCACCTTCAGCTCGTCGCCGTCTCGCGCACCTAGTCTTGCGTTGAAGTCCCCCATCACCACCGTGAAATGGGTCTTGGAGTTACGTATGGCCCTACTTACGTCCTCATACATAACTTCAACCTCATCGTCGGGGTGTGCCGAGGTCGGTGCGTAAACCTGTATGACCTTCAGCGAATACCGCTTGGATATTCTGAGTATAAGGTACGCTACCCTTGCCGACACACTCCCGACTTCCGTCACGTTGTTGACGAGGGACTTGTGGACGAGAAACCCGACACCACCTTGGGACAGATGTTCGCCCTCCCGGTGATAGAACAAGTTACCGGAGTTTAGGATTATCGTGTCCTCCCCCTGTCTTCGAACTTCGGATAATCCCACGACACTCCAGTTTAACTTGTCTATCTCGTCTTCCAGCTCACGGATCTTGTCGTCGGTCCTCAGTGTCCTGGTGTTGTATGTTGCCAGGTGCAGAAGTCGTCGTTTGTGGCAGCGCGATCTCTGCCGGAGATTCTTAGCACCCCCTGCCCCGCCGTTACCGTGGCCGCTGCCGGAGCCAGGAATAGCGGAGCCGCCGGGGACTGGGGGCCGTGGCTGTGTTGTATTTGTCATGTGGGGGTTGATGCCGTAGTCACCGCGCTTGGCAAGTGCGTGTTGGTGACCGCAGTAGGTGTTTAGTACTCAGGGAGACGCTGCTGCCCATCCCCTGGTAGTAAGACTCATTAACAGATTCAAAATTTTGTGCAAATATTATGTTAACAAGTACTTTTATTACAGTGTGTGATTTTTATTTAAAGTTAATCTATCAAAAATCCACGATAATCTTGGACGGTACGATACTATTACGGTACGACGCGTCTATTTTAAGGTGACCTTATTATAATTTTAAGTGGCCTGCACGGTTTCACCCATTCATTATAATACCTTCTATTTAAAATAAAAGTATCCGATGCATCTGTTTACGAGCTACTTTTATTCAACACACAATAAAGTTTAAGAAAACCTTAGTCCTTGCAATCGTTGTAAAGTTTACTTACTTCTCGATTTTGAACGAAGTCGAATAAAGAACCCGCTAACAACTTAGACTAGTTAAAGCTGTAATTGCTCTGTACTAACATAATCATTGCAAATCTTCAAAAACTGACGGGCTTTGCAGTTGCATCTTTTTGGGTCATTTAAAAGCAAAATGTTAAAAAATCTGGTATCACACTCAACAATTGCCCAGTATACCTAAATACAATGAACATTCACTGTTTATAAAAATAAAACATACTTAGAAACATACCTAATCAAATTGCATTCAACTTTTATTAAGATACTCAATCAGGTAATACTCAATACCCCGGAAACTATTGTAGGTAACAACGGTGTTTCTCAGCAAAGTTTGGCTGAACGAGTGAAGTTGTGCGTTATTGGAGATAATAAACTAGCGATGTTTACTCTTACTCCAACAATGGAAGTAAGGAACTAAGAACGTATTAGGCTTTTATGACAGCTTGAAGTGAGAAACTAGTCTTTAATCATTCACACTAATTCACTTATTATGTGATCGGGGGTGAAAGTTGTTCAAACGCGGCATAAAAAATGCTCTCTTTTAAAATGCATAAATGTGTTAATAAAAATAATAAAACTAGATAACTCTTATCTTTAAGACTGACGAAGTATATCCATTGGGTCAAAAAATATCTTAAATATCTAAAATTGTCAAAATAAAAATATATATACCTATAGGCTGTTGTGGCATAGGTGCGATTGATTAAAACATTTCAAAATTGCGGATTTTTAGGGAAAAATAGCCATGTGAAATAGCAAAGTTCAAAGGTCGAAGATTGCTTTATTATGAGATAACTGTAAAGAAAATTGTGCACTTTCATTTTGATGTTGGAATTGCTATAAAACTCGTATAGCATTGCGACCGGAGTATCTACATCGCTATAAGCCGCGGATTCTCAAAGTAATTCAAGTTTTGAAATTCATTCTTCAAGCTTTGTTAAAGTCATTCAAGCTTACAATTTAAATCACAAATATTTATTCTGTAGATATTTATTTAAAACTAAATATTAATATGTGCTCTGCAAGTCGCTCAAGCTAATGTAAGCTATAGAAAAAATGTAGAAACAAAAAGTAAAACCTCGTTACTAAAACTTCGAATAATCAAATTAGTTGTTTACTTAATAATAACAATCGATTGAGCATAATATTATTATCTATTACTATAGCGACTTACCAAAATAATAATAAGTTGCTTATACTGATTAACAATTTACTTGGCAACTTACAATTTTTATAGTGGCAGCAAAATAGTTTGGAAGCCACCGCTTTACTTTTAAATTGACATATTGCAGGTACGAGACGCGACGTCAACGTCTCGACACTCTGATGATATTTTCTACAAGAATTTTAATGTATTCTACCAATATAAGTTAAATCTTATTAAAATATGACTGGATGTACAGACAGCCCAATATATATTTTACTCCAACTAATTCGTCTTTATCGTGAGGTTATCAACATGTTTGATGTCCTTTCGTTTTTATACTGCAAAGGCAAACAAAGGGCAAGGGCTTTAATCCTTATAAGAGAAGAACTTTACAGGTGACGGAGCCATAAAAGCTCGTCCCAAGAGGTGACACTGGCACCCTCTTAATTGGCCATAAACCAACATGTTCTTCATATTTTGTGTTTTGTTTGGGGAGTTAGTCATCATAGGCAGCAACGCACTGACATACTGTGTGTGATACGCAACGCACTGAGAGCAGCTTGTGATAGGCCCAAATCCACTATTCTGCCTCAAACACTTCCCGAAAAATGTCTGCCAGCTTACGGGCTATATACCTATAGAAGGAGATGAGTTTAATAATGGGTTTTTGCTCCTTACTTACCGGATGTCGGGCATCCATCAAGAACAATTCCAGTGCCTTGTCATGTCATTAAATGGTGATATGGGTCCAAACAAAACGAGCTACTTAGTGCCAGTCACCGCTGCGATGTCGGACCGCGCCGCTTCCACCGACTTTGTGATTCAGCGATTTCTCAGAGCGGAGGTCACTGTCTACGAGAAAAAATATACAAAGTACAAGAAACACAAAAGGTTTTTTCTTTTTATGTGAAAGCATCTCCGTCAGTATATATTCATAAAATGTTTTCACGCAAATGCTATAAAACCAATTAAGTTACCCGGAATCTGAAGGGCAGTGGCAGTGGTTTTCTATGATTCTGAATAAATGATTACAAAATATCAGATTAAATGTTTTTTTTTTTTCAACTTGTTAGCTTTGCTTAGTTAGTTTAGCTTAATCATTACATGAATGAGAGAAAAGGATATTTTAACGAGCCATCACCTATTTTTTTCAGCATTTAGATACGATGTTTCATCGTCATAAGACATCACTTTATATTTTAACAAATCGTCAAACACACAAAACACACTTATAAATGCTATCGATCTGACGCCATATCGCACAAGAGCACCGCATATCATAGGAAATTGAAAATAAATTCCTTTAAGCTTCCAATTACCTCAATCGGGAATATCGAGAGACATAACTTCACGCCGACATCCGGTTACAATTTGTGAAAAGTCATTTGTTCAATATGTTCCAATTGAACGTGTTATGTTGTTTGACTGCAATTTACTGTGACAATGTTTATTTAGTATATCAATAGCAACATAGTAAAGAGGTACTATTTTTACCGAAAATTCATTAAAATACATTTTCCCGTTCCAGTAATCAGACCATTATTTATTTGATTATATTATCTTTTTTCTATTGTATCTGTTTTCCCATCTATTTTTTACTTTATTTGATTCGTATATTTTATGTGATAAGTACCTATCCACAATTATCTAGTAATTTATTAAAACACATAATAAATAGTTTGCAAATACTCGTCTAGGCAACGGCCTAGCCTAGGTGATTGAATGCAATCATAATAAAGAGCACCAGTGGCAGGAAAATTATCTAGAATGCAATGTAATTAGCGCTTGATATGCCTACATGCATATTAATGATTGTATATTATATTTATCCAACTTAATGGAATAAAACGGCAGTACAACTACTATTACGTAGGTACTACGACACCTAAGTTCCCTGTCTTCACTACACATAATGCACAATTGCGCACGTAATTAGACTAAGAACAGAAATCTAACCACCTTAAACGCAGCAGTAAAACACCGCTGTTCCGTTAAACATTGCACATAGTTAGGTAATTTTTTTTAATTCGTAAATTTTAACGTTAGTTTTCAAATCGACTAAAAAAGAGCTTCATCAGTTGAAATATTAAATAGGTAAGTAGGATTACTTACCTATAGGTAAGTAGGATTACTTACCTATAGGTAAGTAGGATTACTTACCTATAGGTAAGTAGGATTACTTACCTATTTAAGTAAAATAAAAAACAACACCTATCAAAACTATTTAACTTACAGCACTGATTAGAGAATCAGTGCTGAGTACCGAGAATCAGGTAAGAGTACCACTGTTTCCAAAACCCCTTTTCAGGGGGTCACTGGGTAAGAAAATGTCAGGGACAGGCATCAATATTAAGCCATTAACTGGGATTTGTTTGCTCAAGGTACAAGTTTTGACAAGACGCTCGACCGAGACGTAGGTCTGCAACACGTTTTGGTCATATATTATTCAGCCTCAGCCTCGTATATAATCAAAATATATGCGACGCAGGAAAGCCAGCAAACCACAATCAATTTGACAGAGAACTTTATATAAAAAGAATATTTATTTAATGCAATAAAGTAATGAAAGCCAAATATTTCAATCGAACTTAATAGAAGGCTTCAGTACTTAACGATCGAAGTACGTTACAGTTAAATAAAAACGATATTTGTAACAGTTTAATTTAAAATAGTAAAATTTATATTTCTAACGCTTGAAGCTAAGGTTTTAGCTTTGTCATTTCTTTATTTTGGTTCAATTGATTCAAGGAAATTCTGCAATTCAAATTATATTTTCTCAATTCTATTTTCATTATTTTCTTGATAAATTAAATAAACCTTAAGTTAAGAAAATCGTCGCTCACATTACAAACATTCCTGGCTCAAAAATTACAAAATTGATGATACATACGTCTATACGTAAGATGTTCGACGAAATTGTGCACGAAAATTTGTATCATTACCTCCTTGATACTAATATCGTCTTCCCTCCTCACTTCACTTCAACATTGATCAAGACGACGGCACCAAAACTAAACAACTTAGCCTATCGACGAACAGCTTAATGAACTAGCTATAAATTAAGCGGCTCATTTAAGCGAATGAATGGCTCAGTAATAGAGTGCGAACTGTCGTCGATTCGTTCCACAAAAGAAAAGTTTCTTTGTTCTCAGTAAATCGAGTGGCGGCGTCGTTTGTCGACGTTATATCGCGCTGATTCGACGTTTATGGCCGCCTGCAGACGCTCTGTGTTACTCTTGATTTGCAGTGCGTTGGATCTGTAAATCTTGCTTAGATATAAGCCGAGTGAAAAAACCTTGAGTATAAACATTGCGTATTCTTAATACTTTTCCTTTTTCTTTTTTACTACTGTGTACCTATTTAGGTGACAGTGTACATTCTTCATAATGCAAGCGTGTTGTTAGGTTAATGAGTAACTTATTATCATCTGTTATCTATATTACAAGCGTGCTTACGTTCTCCAAAGAGCATGTTAGTTCAGTTTTTTAACACTGATAGCAGTCGACAAATCTCGTTGGTGCACCTGGCCGTCTAAAAAGTAAAAAAAAGTATAATAAAAAAAAGTTAAGTAAAGCTTTCAAACACGATTTTGGCTGCAAGTTCTCTCCATATCATTATTATGGTTACCAATCCAAGAGAAAAAGTGCACATTAAAAGGAGTTATCCCATTCTGATCCACCAAAAAATACCCTTGAGAATTTACCAAATGAGGCTAAATGTCTTGCTTCGTGGATGCTGCTTACGAGTATGTAATAAGGTATGGAATTTTATGTTTTGTAAGTTCTTTATATTAGTTCGATTACTTGTCAAATCTTGGAAGGAAGAAATGTTCAAGAAAATCGTGAGCTAAAAGAGTGTAACAACGGTAAGCATTAGTCGTGTTGATGGCTCATCGACGGAGTGGAGCGAGCACACGTGGACTAATAAGGCACCTCGTATTTCTTCTGGGATGTGAGAATTCGGCGCAGCTGCTAGCCCGTACCCCGCGATGGGTGGCTACATACGTGACAGCAAAATGGCAAGCCTGTGTGAAAAATACATACAGAAATTGATATGATGATGGCAGATTAGGCTTGGTCTTAAAAGGCCTTGAGTTTGTCGTACGGCTAAGTTCTTATGAAAGGCCAATTTTACCGTCGCAATTAGGGCAAGGGAATAGGGTGCTTTCTCATCATGTCGTGAGCTTTGCGACTGCCTCGCGACAGTAGCCGACATCCATGTTAAAAAAGAGGGGCAGTCGCGCGATAGCTGCGTGGCTGCCATAATATGAGTATATTAAAGTATGACAGCCGCTCAGCTACAGCAACGTTTGCGATATAACAGCAAATATGCAGATCTGGCTGGCGGGTGATTGAATTTAAGAGACAATTAATAACCTGGCCGCGTATGTGTGATTAATTAATGTACCTAATTATTGCCAACGCAAAGTAAAAACGCAATTCGTGTGTCCCCGGGTCGACACACTCATTTTTTATGCCAGTTTCTTGCTTGTCACGCTTGCAGTATCGTGTGTAGCCACCTTAAGTAGCTACAATCCAAGCTCGCCAATGTGCCGTATGTATGGATTTTTCCAGTTTTCTCTCCACGGCCTTTTTACATTTGGCAAGCCGGAACGAGACAAAATTTCGCCTCATTTAGAGACTTAGCGTTCCGAAATAGAAATTGTTTTGTACGTATTTGGCTGAATACTGTTCTTTGTAAGCGGTTTTGTTGAAAACTAAAAGTGGTTAAACACTGATGTACCTACGTTCTTTCGAATAAAAATGTGTCTAAAACTTTAACAGTACTAGATTGTTGTTAAATAATAGAACCTCTTGGTGTACCTACTGGTAACAGTGGTGTAATTTTTATCCCATCAAAAACATAACAATACATGTTGTACAAAAATGCACAAATCTTGCAACGCAACCTTCTGCCGAAAAAACTTTGTGAGTGAATGAGTGCCGTAAAAAGTAGTGAAATCGAATATAAAACAAGTCAAGTATGTCAAGGTGGTTGAATAGCTTGATCGATCAAAAACTCATGCGCTTAGACATAAAGTTATAAAGTTGAGCGATTGTAATGTTATCTAATATTGAGATAGTTTGATGTCTGGGAAATTTAATATGCGCCTGTTTTAGGTGTAGGGCGAAACTTCATATCCTAAATGGGAAAGTTTCAAAATTTAGTTATTTAGTGGTAAAACAAACTTCTATTTTGTTACTCAATCACGCAAAAATCCTTTCACTCAAAACTGGCTGTTATAAAAAATGCATGGTACGAACACTCCTGGAAAATGATAAAGCTTAATACTTCCAATGGGCAGGAAATAATGGACAGAGTTCAGTTTATAGGACAACCTCTACTTATAACGATCTCTCAAATCTACGGAAATTTGTTAAAATTATCCTATCTTTTGTTTTACTTTTGAAAGTACACGACATTTATCTCCCTCGAAAAGACTTATACGTATAACTTCGTTTATGCTTCATACATATATATATGTATTTATAATCATGTATTATTCTTTAAAATAAAGTTATTTGGTTTGCTGAGTCCTTGTGTTGGATGTGGATACACCCATCACTGAAAGTACTAGTGGGTGGGCCATGTGAGTGTAACGTTAATTATAAAAATTCAGCTTGCTTCAACAGAAACACCAACTGTGTAGCAGCCTGTGCGGTCATATAGTAAGTACCGAAGCACGTATTGCGCAGTCGAAACGTTAACTACTTTATTACTTTATTAGCCCTAATATGCACTCGTTGGCTTAGGAATTTATAGCGGAACGCAGGTGTGCGCAGCTCGTAAACTTTGTTTCGACGGTGCTTATTGAATGAACGAAGAATGAGGAATTTATGTTTCTTTCTTTCTCTTACTTTTTCCTTTCTTCTGTTTCTTTTATGTGCATTTAAAGTAATTATCACAATTTTAATATTTATAACTGTCTTTATACGATTTCTGTTATTGAAATGCATTTATGGTCGCAAATTTGCGTGATAAAATAAGTAATTTTTGACTTTGATACATTTCTTGAAATTTCCTCTTCGGAACTTAAAATTTGTCTCTAATAATAATCGATATTAATATTTTGTTCCTAAGCGGATCAAAATTTTACTATACTTAGGGTTAACTACTTTAGATTTGACTCTGCATAAGTATGTATGTATGTATTATGAAAATACAACATACGTATGACATACATACACACAATCAGCAAAGGTTGGAAGTAAGGTACGACCGCCTTCAATGAGCAGTATTACTATCGCCCAAACGATGGTGCATTACAATGTAGAGGAAAAACGGACAATAGCTTGGTCTTCCGATTGTCGAACTAGAGTCGTGTTCGTTGTTTTCCTTGCTGTAACGAAAACAAAAAAGTTTTGTTTTACTATCTTTTGTTATTTTCCAATGCATTTTAAAACAATTGATATTGAAAGTGAATGAGTTGAATTCAGAATGGGATGAGTCTAATTTCTGTCAAGTTTCGAGTTTACTGATGAAATAAACATAACTCCAACAAAATTACAACAGTATCGACAAGAAATATTTCGTGAAATTTTAAATTATTATGCAGCATTTAAACACCACTAAATTTTAGGTACAAGCAAGTATATTTATGAAACAAAGCTGTACCTGATACTTAAACGATAGTTTACATTTTTTAAGTCAATCCATGACAATGTGTAAGTTCTATAATGTATGTCAAAATTTTGTTCGTCAAGAACAAAGACTTTATTAGCAATTTGAAAAATAATTAAAATACAAAAAACACATCTATATTTACAAATAAAAATGGACATGAGACAAATGGTCAGAAAATACCAAAATACAAAAGTTTATAAGGGAGTAAGACGACTGTCCGTTGACAAACTAGGACCGATGACGCGGCGTCGAGTCGTGAACACATTTGTCTCTGTCGCCACAGACGTGTGCGTCTGAACAGATAACAGACTTATCTTACGGATAGAGAATAAGGTACAATTGATACATAAAACAGTTCGATTTTAAGCTCTTTTCTGTTGCCATTTAAAAACAGCCAACACTAGCAAAAGAGGGCTAAAAGAGCATCAAATAAAAGTAAAGGTTGAGTAGTCAGAGATATCGTAATACCAAACACCTGCAAAAGACCGCTGAGAGAACACTGAACAAAAAGTTTAACAGACCTTAAGTTCGTGTCACCTAGTCTTTGTTATAACTAATATAAAAAAAAATTGGACAAAAATTTTGGCTACTCAAATGCGAAAGTTCCTCCAGCCTGTGGTAGAAAGAATCCATCTCATCAAGATGTGGATATCATATCCTGTCAAAACAGTAACCTCATAGACAACATAGTGGGTCACTCACGGTTGCAGACATAATGAGGACTATAAGTCCAAGAGCTGATGTCTTATAACCCCGAATCATTGAACGAATTCTACTATTTCAGTGGAAAAAGAGCAAAGAGCCGGTCCTTCCTGTTGATAATCCGTACTATCTTCGTTTGGACCTAACTTACGAATAACTCATACGTGCAAGTTGGAGGGTTGTTTGCAACTGAGTTACTTCAACATTTTTGTTTTCACTGGCCTACTTGCCCTGCAGCACGTCGCATATGACAGCATTTCGGTCACCACTCGCATGGTTTGATGGTTCGCATACCGCTGAACAACTTTGAGTTATGTTCACTCGACTTCGCAATAGCTTACAAGACTAAACAGCAGTTACAATATGCCTTGTAGAAAGCTAAAGCAAGTGGAGCGACTGGTTAACGAGTAGATAAGCTGAGTGAGTAACTGGCTAGGTAACAGCTCGCACTGTGTAAACGAGCCATAATTAAAATTCTCCTTCGGTATATGCAATGATTCTTCCAGTAAGTTTTTCCTTTGCAGAGACAGTTCAACCTCATTAGACTTAACATTTCCACGTAATAGAAATTGTATTGTACGAGTACCTACAACCTACATTACGGAATTTGGCTGAATGCTTCTGTTTTGTTTGTGGTTTTGTTAAAAGCTGGAGCAGGAACTATTTAAGATTAAATATAAACCTATTCTCGGGTTCCTGTTAAAAATTACGAACTCTAATTTTTTAAATAAAATGCATGAAAATTCCTTTGTGTTTTTCGATTTTGCCTAATGCTTTCCTTTTAATTTCTTTGATTAATAATTCACCTAAGACCTATAATAATATCTAATTTATAAAGTTACTCTAGTCTATAATATTTTTTCTTTATCTAGCAACAGTTTTTCTATTTTAAATCAGTAATAGAAGGAAAGAAAAAGAACTATTAAAAGCACAAACGTTGCCTGAACTCTGTAACGATATTTCTATAACATTAGCGCCTTGTTTTCAGAGACCTTTTAAGCAAATGAGTTGAAAGTCGCTGCAACCTCGGCCTCGAGACGCTAGGTGTGGACTTATTCCGGAGCAATTAAAACTTCGACTAGCTTAGGTTGTTAGCGGAATTCAAACCTTTTTGTATTGTTCGCCTTCGTTCACAATCACGGGGTAAACAAAGAGTGTGGGGACAAAGGAAGTCTCCTTGAAAACAGTATTTAGTGCAGATTTTCAATTGATTCCATTTCTTGCTGCAAATATCCAGCGTTGAATAAAAACTAACAGCAGAATTTACGATTCACTATTGAAAAGTTTATTTCGAACGCGATATTCTCTACCGAATATCGTCGGGGATTTTTTAAAACTGACTTTAACTATTGCTCAATTTTATAGTTTAAAAACGGTCGGAAACCCAATGCTTACAGAAAACGTAGTGCGATTCGGAGAACCAAAGTCGTTTCTGAAAAAAAGTTATTCACGCCACCATTGATTATTCGTAAACGTTAAGCACGTTGAAGTACCTACTTATGTTGTGAGTATTACCTAAATCAGCCATTGAATTGATTGAAAATTACATGAAATTTGTTATAACAAACAGTACTGTACTCTAATGTAAACCCACGACTTATGAGATTGAAATCATTTCTGAGGACGTACATATTTATGTGGATGCTTTGCTACTCATGAGGAGTTCGCCCCAAATCTCTAAACCCCCCACATCTCCATATTAATCTTTTATGGAAGACGCATGAAATAGAAAAGAAAAGAAAAGAATACGTTTATTGTGTAATATGCTTTCAAGTTCCTTCACTATCCTATTATGTAAGTCAGCACTTTGGGCGGATTTTGGGAAATTTAACCTATGAAGTAAAAAAGGAAATTTATGTTTCATGCGTCAATTTTAAAGATTCAGTTCTGTATGGGACATCAGTCATCTACGACGCGAGTGAAGTCGCCAAGAAAGCGTTCGTAAAGCATAAAGCATTAGATCCAAAAGCCATATCATAACACTTCGTCAGCGGTAGTCTATGAACCGATTCCTCTCACACCACAGTCGACACTAAAACACCTAATTTAACGACGCTTTGATAACTTTTATCGCAAGTTTTCGCTTCAGTTGACGCGTTTTCGAACCATTAGTTTTATGTGGATTACTTACCACTGAAGAATTGCTTATTTATTGTTCCGCTTTCTATAGATAATTCCAGCTATTAATAAGGAAATGGTTATCCATTAATATTGTATTAGATCTGTTATTGTGTATTTCTGACACAGTGGAACACTCCCCTTTGATACCTAGAGATCCCGGTGAGATGATCGTGGACTGTATAAATAAATAGGCCGGTTCTGCGTCGAATAATTTAATATGTACTGGAAGAATACAGCGAATGCAAAGCACACGTGAACGGTGCCCGTACAGTGGCGTGTCCGCGTCGTCCGCGCGTCCGCGCCGCGCGCCCCGTCTATCGGTTCCGAAGCGGGGTCCGTACAGACACTGTGTCCTAATTGCCATTTTGCAAGCAAAAGTTGCTCGTACGACAACGTCACTGCATACATTTTGTCGCATGTCAGTATGTATTTTAATTTGGACAGCTCCATACATACGTTTTTAAATTGTACCGTGCTGCTCCTGCATGCATGGGTTTTAAAATTCAGTCGAGTACCTAGGTTATCAAGTCAAAATTTTAAATTGTTAATAATTCTTTTCTGAAAATTCTACAGAACTATCTCAACGGTGAAATTTTTGTGGTAGTTTTCTTACCGTGCCTTGAGCAATCCCTTAGGAAATTCCTAGCATCTATTAGAAGACTTCCTTAACCGTTAGGTACTAGTGGCGTCTAATAACTTAAAGTGGTCAGTAGAAATTCTTCTTTGAAAAATAAATTTCTCATTAAATTGGTTAAATGTATATTACAAGACCTTAAAATACCAATTTAATGCAATAATATTTACTTTATTCATTAAAATTTTTACTGAGCAATTTGTAGATTTCAAGTTTTTTTTAATCTGTTTGTACAAAATATGCTGTACCAAAAATTACCTTTGAGAGAAGTATTGCTAATCTACTTAATATTATTATGTAGTTACTTCAGATTTCATGTTTCTAAAAGTAAAACGGAATCGGAAACGATGTATTTTAACATAAAATATAATATAAACCTCGAACTAAAATATGAAAGCAGTCCATTCATCAATCCAATCTCAACTTCCCTAATGGTAATAATGTAAAATCACCCTAATTTGTTCGGCATAAAGTTGGAGAGCTCATTACTGAGGTAATTTGTGATCACAAATCAATCAAAGGCGCTGTCACCCTTCAGTAGGACTTTCCAAAATTTACATTTCAATTTTCGGTTCGGTTATGGTAATGCTGAAATATTTGGCAATACGCTGTGAGGATTTCAATTTATAATATGATATTGCTTACTAAAACATAGATTTCATACAAATTGCTTCAATAATAATGATGAATGTAGGTAATCCACCTTTTAAACGGAGATAATAATTTTCAATGAAATTTAATTTATCGTTTTTCGCATAGTCTTAGTTGTGTAGGTTATTATACTATAATGGCTATAGTTTATCCAAGGAGGCATCCAAAACCCAAACAACCTGCTGCATTTTCGATTTTTTATTTGTTTTCATAAATTTTCTGTCTATTTTGATGCGACTGTCTCAGTTCTCTGATGATTTAAAATTGAATAATTATGAACCATGCTTCAGTGACCCCTTAACGTCAGGCTGGTATCATTCAATACTTTTACATTTAAAAAGTATAAGTACCGATCGTTAAGCCTTAAGCTTATGTTTAAAGATTTGAAAATATTTTTAAAGCAATGTTTCTAATTAAACCAGGATCAAATGTATCGGGTAAGAGCTCGCGTCGCCTCGTTTTGGTTTCCAGCCAACTAGCTTCTTGTGTGTACCGCTAATTACTTTTATTGCGTTGGTCTGAGTTGTAAATTATAATATGGCGGTCAAATTTTTAACAAAAAGCTTGCAATTTTTATAATGTATTTTAAAACCTTTTTATGTAAATAATGTAGGTAATTAAAAAACATGTTTTTTATGGTGTACTCTGTATTCAACATAAATTTTATTCTTGCCATAGGTTTTTTCATAGCCAAAAAGATGAGAGTCTGAGCCTGCAGCAATTCTACTTAGAGTTATGATCGAATGTTTGTTAGCTACAGCACAAGGTTTCGCTAGTTTGCAACCACAGATATAGATCTAAATAAATAACCCATCAATATGAAGACCAAGCAAGCCGCTTTTTTACTACCTACTGAGACATAAGAAGAACGTATTAGTGATGGGAATCCTACATTAACACGGCGCCGAGTATCGTAATATCTTTATACCACATCGCAAAAAGTAACAAGTACCGATACAAAACAAAACTACGTTGTGTTGAGTTTGACACATTACAGCAAATTGACTTTAATGTTTGTTAGCTACAGCAGAGGGTTTCGCTAGTTTGCAACAAAACTTCAGACGTGGATTCTGGGGAAACATCGCTTTTGTATCGTTTCTAGCACTTGCTTAACTAACTTCAGCGCGATGTTATCGGAATGTGTTTTCTTGGCATTATAAATACAACTTGATGTTAGAAAGTTTTACACTACTAAAACTTGAGACTGAACATTCATTTATGCTATCGTTTCTTTAAGCTAATTCTTTATTGTCACCTAATCTAAATGCTCATTGTTTTTACTACAAGCATCATTAATAAAAATAAATACCTACGTGACGCGAATATTTTGGGTACAATTTACACCTCACTACTTGAGCGTACACTTTTAAATTTGGCACAATTAAAGTTTATATAATTATGTAAAAGAATACACAATTTCTAATATTTTAAGATAAAATGCATGAAATTCATTTAAAAGTACGCTATGCACAATTGCACACTGCCATAAGAGTGAGTACCTACTTAGACATGCACACATAGACAAATATTCCCTTACGTGTAAAATTAAAATTTCAATAAAATCGAATTTCGACTACCTACCTACATGTCGAGCTGTAGTAAAGTAATAGTTCCGAAGTTTGGGCATACTTAACATAAAAAGTTTGTTTAAAAGCGTATATCACTCGAGCAAACTAAACACTGACTTAGCTTACTCTGAAACTTATGTTAATTAGAAATGGTCCAGGTTCACTTCTCGAGTTAGCAAGAACACTGAAGTTGCAAGTAACAAGTTATACTAAATGTTACTACCATTTGTTGCACGTGTTGCTGAGCAGGTATTAGTCAAGGTACACTATTTAAGCACTTCACGAAATATGTAGCTAGTTTACTAAAGTGTGAGTGATACTTATTTACACTAATTTATGGGCGCTTTGTGAATGAACTAAAATCTGAATTATTTATTTGAATCATGCTGAAATGGTTTTTTCAACACTGTGGGTAAACAACTGGAGAAACAATAACATTCTCAATGCAATTTCTTTGGGACGTAGACTTTAGATTCCCACAGTTAACCTGATTGGGAACGAATGCACCTGATATCTTAACCTGATAAATTAACCGAACCGGTATGCATCGCTCTGTTTAGTTGTCTCCTAGTTGGTACTTCCAAGGACCTTTATACAAACTAAACACAAGAGTTAAGCACGAGAACGGTAGTCCGATCAGAGAGATTCCGTTACTTACACTACTTACAACTGTACAATAAAGTACCGAAATGTATAAAGAATTTGCACTCATTCAACGCTTTTAAAATTAAATTAGCTGTATATATTTATAAAGAAGATTCACTACTGTGAAACTGAGTATGCTGAATGAGCTAAAGAGAAAGACTTTTATCTAATTGTAAAGAGAAAGACTTTTATCTTATTTTTAATGTACCTATATGTATAAATCTTTACAAAATTCACTTTTGTATAAGGCGCCTGAATTTTATGTCAGCTATTATTTTTTAAGATAAGTATTGTTCTCATAGAAGTGACTTACTGTAGTCTTATTTGAGAAATAAAGATCTTTAAACCTAAACCTAAACTTAATCTTAACCACTTGACTGTCCTGTGCATCACATGCAATACATACCCGTTGTATAAAATAAATTATGTGTCCTTAAAGGACTGTTAACAAAAAAGTATTTTATTTCACGAATATTTACTTAAAATTTAAACATACATTTTGATCAATAAAGAGGACTCATGCATCAATGAGAATGAGCATTATTCAGCATTAAAATTCTCTTTACAAAAATAAATATATCTTTTCCAAAAATATGGCACAATAGCGGATTATCAGCGCCCATGTATGTGTCCACAATTTGATTTCCGAATACACATGATGTTCGGATTTTCAAAGTAAAATATTTCTTTTTGTGAGTAGATAAAGCGGCATAGCATATCCGAGTCAACTCAACACCGATATAGATCTAAATAGATCACGCTAATATAAGTAGGTACATCGCGTGTCAAATAGTTATACGCAACCGTCGTCTTTATTTTTAGTCCGCTCTTCTGCTCTCCGCTGTTCACACAGCATGTCAGATTTATCATGCCCTCAATTTCCAACTTGAATTAAAACGTTTAGGTGATACCCGTCATTTTATGATGAGTTTGAATCGATTCGAATGAAGATGAGTTATACCAGTAGAATAATGCATATTATTCGTTCTGGCGCATTTGATTCGGCTTCGCGTTGATGTAGGATTCCATCATTAAAACATTCTCGTTTTATCTCAGTAGGTAGTAGATAGTTAAAAAGCTGCACGCTTAACGATCGTATGCGTTATCTATTTGGAGCTTTATCTGTGGGATTAAGAAGCATTACGCACTCTATTATCTCGAGTTCAAGGGTTTTGGGATATAAGTACAATATTATCACGATAGACAAGACAGTCCATAGTGTTATCTGGTTTCTTGCCACATATTTACTATAAGTAGGTACTTAAGATGAAACTTAACTTAAGATGAGTGCAGGTTTAACTTGTTACGACTTTTGTTTATAACATAAAATTTAAATTGTAAAGTGATAGTAGGTATTTAAAAAAACGTGATAAATGAGAAATAAATAGCGTTTTATATTCACCTCCGCAGTAGGGTACCATTAATACACAAAAGATTAAAAAATAAATACCCATTCAGCCATGTCTTTTCGCAAAGTGAGTGTTAGCCACTGCAGTTAAACAGATTAAAACCTTTAAGGAATCGGTGTGAAATGCAGATATTTTCAAAATTAATTTTTATTATTATAGAATTGTGAAAATTTATTTGACAAATTTTTTGTAGTATTAATGATTCTACCATCGATGCAAATGAAATGGATGTCTTTGCACACATTTTAAATCCTCAAGTTACCTTCGTACTTTAATAGCGTGAAAAGCAACATTACGTAGTCAATAATAAAGAAGAACTATTCGACTCTCACTATTCACTATAATTATGTATAACAATACCAACGATAACATAAAACAGTTGAGTGTCCTATTTCCCTGGGAAGTAGTAGAACTAACATAACAACTACCGTTTCGTAGTATCACGTAAAATATGACGCTGTCGAACGTGTTTGTTTGTAAGGAACACCTGCAAATAAAATGCACTTCTCAACAGTCACGTGCAAAAAGCAATAAAATTTATACCTAGTGTAACTTGCGATTGCGGTCGTTCTGATGCCAGAAGTTATACAGTTTGGAGCAAGTTTCACAAAGAACTATAACATCTGGCATGAGTCTTTAATCCCTTCTAGGATCCTCCATGTAATATAGTGAAACACCACAGGGCCGGGTCTCCTCTCACAATGAGAAGGATCTTAGTTCACCATGGTCTTATGTGGGTTGGCAGATTGGTGATCACATGTTCTTGCGAATGTTATCTATGGGTAACTAACTCTCAGGCAAGCACGTTTCGTGATGTTTTCCTTACCCGTTACTGGTGGTTTAACTTAATAAAGCGACAAGCTACGACTCCTCCTTTCAGCCCTTTTTAGTCCACTGCTAGTCATGTGCCTCTACATGACGTCATTCCGCCCGGTCCTGGGCCCTTAAGTTCAGCGGTTTCCTGATGTTTTCTTCAGTTCATCAGGGGCGGCCTTCAGCCGAAACGAGATTTATATTTGAGGACCTTTCTTTCCTATCTGTAATCGGTTGAATCAACATCCAAAAATCCTATTCAATTTGAAGAACAAAAAACGTTGTTCTACCATATTCCATTAAGTTAATTCAACGGCAATGCAGCAACCAGTGAGAGCCATTTACTTAATTGACACATACATTTAATTAACACACGTGGTGTTAAAATTTGCTGTTGATATTATCTGTGTTATTACTACTGAGTAATGACTGCTAATGACTGGTCGCGTAATAACTATATCAATTGTAGCATAAATCTGTTTCGTGCAAATGCATTCGTGATGTAAATAACGTGAACAGTGTAGAAATTAAGCGTTACAATAACTAAACAATATACCAGAAAATCTCCCCCAAATTTCTACACGAATATTGAAGGAATTGATAAGTAAATAGACGCTTCACACTCGGGTGTCATGGACACACAAAATAACACATAAACACCTAGACCAGAATTTTTTTTCTCATTATTCAAATCCTCCGCTCAAAAGCAAGCCCACTACCCTCTACGCATAGCTCAGGGGCGTTAGCCAATGCGCAACGCATATCATTCTATATTGCTATTGTACTAAATTAGTGTCATTTTTAACACCATTTTTATGACCTTTCAATGTTGAAACTAGCAGAATAAGCGTGCGTTGTGATGCACTACCAACATAAAATATATAAGTTTTATGTCGTTTTTTCAACAGAAATTCTACGTTTCTACGATCTAAAATATCTATTACCAAAAATAGCATTTATATTATTCGTGTACCAATGAAGTTTTACACAATATAAATCAAAATCGAGCATTAGGACCGGTTATAAAAGACTGTGCCACTTGCGAACGCGTCGAAAATATTAACTCGGGCATTTGAATACTTTATGATCAGTAAAAAAGAAGATTTGAATCGCAAATGTGTTCGCATTTTAATCAAACAAGTCGAATGTAACGGCGACGGAGCCTGGCCTTTTTAGGGTTCCTTTCATATGGGATATCCTAGAGTATCTTTTTGTAAAATCTCCACTGATTGCCCGTTTGTTTATTCGTTTATTAATAACTCTACACGCGTACGAATATTAATTACCCTTGGATTTTTCGATAACGATTGATTCTTTAAACACGCAAGACGTACACGATCACGTCCTGATACAGACAAAACAGGTATACAAAGCTGTAATAAAATATGCCTTTCCTACTTTCATACATTTAAAAAGCTAGTCATACTAGTCCTGTGTCACGAAGATCTACATTAGCCTGAAGGGCACTCAAAACGGGTGACCTATACTTTAATGTGTTGAATTGTTTTCTAATTTTCATAAACTTTTTTTTTATACAATGCAGTTTATGTTTTATATTCAGAAGGTATCATACAATAAAAATACACATACCTAAGTTAATTCGACGTTAAAGTTTTTGGTGATTCTGATTTGGAAAGAACCCTTAAATTGCAAGACCAAAACGTTGATGTCAATTTTTTCATAAACGTTGTTTACGTCTTCAATTCGAGATAAGAGCATTTGTACAGCATTGTCATACTTTTAATGGCTGAATGAGGGTCCTTAAGTCCGTCTCAAGGGAGACGTGAAGGGCCGACAAATTATCGTGTATGTTTTTGTTTATTTTTTAGGCCTTGCCTTACTCGTATTATTTTCTTATTGCAAAATATAAATGCTATTTATGATAAGTATCGAGAGGTCACTTGAAATAACAATGATTTTCTTTATTCCAAGAAACTTTGCTCATATAATTCCTTAAACGACTTAACTTCAATGGGGTGGTGAACATAATAAACATGTGAAAATGGCTTCGTTTAATGCGGTATTAATCCTAAATAATAAACATTAATCTTAATAAAATTCTCGTGTCACAATGTTAGTTACCATACTCCTCCGAAACGGCTTGACCGATTTTTATGAAATTTTATTTTAATAGTATGGCATTTAAAATACAACTCTAAATTTTTATCCTTCTATCACCAACCCCTTTTTTAATAGTCCTTTTAGTGATTTAATATTTTTCTTCCCGCTCGATAACTTATATATGGCAAAACAACGTTTTCGGGGTCAGCTAGTAATATCTAAAATGAATCGTTTTAAAAGTTCCGAACAAAATATTCTTAGTAGGTATTTGTAAGGCATAGGGGGTTTTAAGTTAAGTTTGATACGCGCGGCAAACAAGCTCGACCAACAAGATTCCTCTAAGAAATACAATTTAACTTGCTGCCAGTACACAAAATGTTTCAATTAAAGCATTTCCAGGATTGTAACAAATTGAATCACGCCCGTTCAATCCTTTATTTCATCGCCTTAAAGCGACGAAAATATTATTTATTAATCGAAAATTTTCCATCGTACCTACTGTAAGGCTGTTTTGATTTGTTAAATAAACGAGCCTTCACCTTTGTTTTGATATTATAAATGATCCATTTACGTTTTAATAACTTGAGGAGAGCTGACAGATTGTGCGCTTGGCGCAAATACCATAAATTAATCGTATTCAGTACTGGGTTATGTATCTGACTTCGGTTCCATGGACCAGTGGGCATGAATAGACAACGGTTATGTTACACATTTTTTCTGAAATAAAAAAAATAAAGCAATATACGTAATTCGAAGGACTTATTTCGCAATTTGAACAGAATTCAAACTAGAATTAATTATTATTAATACCTACATTACCACATTCTTCTCACCTTCTCAAGAATTTGACAACCATTTAAAGAACGCTCAGTCATCACAAATTAAATTAAATTTAATAATAGCGTTTGCATAATTTAAACTGCGTGAAGCAATTAAGCAGACGATTACGGAAGCATCTTGATTCTCGTGTGTACCTAACGTACGAGTAAATCTTGCGAACGTACGAGTACATAACGCAAACAGGAATACGAAATCGCGATCCAACCAAAACATCGTTCCTAAATAAATATATCAATTTCGATCTACTCCTACCCGGGCCGTACACCGTGGAATTCCTCGACGCAAATAACTGAATACCAGGACGCATGTTATATTTCCCAATTCCCCACAACGGCGAAACTACGTAATAATATTGTGCTTGGGTTCGCATTCGGGGTGGAATCATCGATAGTCATTATCGGAAAAGCGGGTTTAAGAGCCGTCCCGGCCCCTACGGGACCTTTACCGAGGTCTCATCCCGACGCGTTCGATAACTATGCTAATGTTATTTGCGCCAGTGGGTTTGAAAACGACGGCATCCACTAACTTTCGCCAAGAACACAACCGAAGCCTCCCCGACGGTGACGTGGCGTGAACAACACTCCACTTATTGACCTATTATCCCTACTGGAAAGATTTGATATCATAACACGGGGATGTTTTAAGGAGAAGTCTCTTTTTCCTACCGCAACTGACTTGCAATTTTTCCTTTGTTCCATAAAATTTCTTCTATTGAAATGGGTTGTTCAACCTTATAAGTTTGATGGAGATACGGAACGATTTATGGACTCTAGTGGAATGTAGGACTTCGCTTTTGCGTTTATAGTTCGTTTGAGTTTTATGGACACAAAAAATACCGTGAGTAAAAATATATGAAAACAACCCCGTATATTATTGCAGCCTGTCGTGGTAGCCTGAGACCAAGACTGAACTACATAGAGTTAAAATGTAGTCCTTACGTATCTAGATTGCAAGTAATGGAAAAAAATAAGCAAAACCCTAAGACCCGATCAGTACGGGTGAATCTGTTAGTGGCAAAGGCTGCAAACCTTTTATTCCACTTTTGGACATGGATCTCTCCCCACAACACGAGGAAGGCTAGAGCATACGTGAAGTATGCACGCTCCGACAAATCTTAACGACTGCTGTCTATCAACAACAACCGGGATCTACGGCTTAACGTGCTCTCCGAAGCACGGAAGCGCGCGTAAAATTCGCCCTTGTACAGGTAGAGACGCCCGACGTTGCTTATTTTTTTAGATAGCATATGATGCAGATGTATGTCGCAGCGGGGCTAAATGCGCTTCTATAATGAAAGCCAGAATATACCGTGTCATAAATCGTCCTAGCCAAAATCTCCTAGGCCACTATCCTCCTAGACCATCGGACCAACATTTTGGAGTGTTATTAACTCAAAAGTATTCCAGAAACTCCTTCAAAATTTCATAACAAGATCAGTATAAATTCAGCGAACTGTAATGGTTGGGAAGTCATCAAATCAGGCGGTTGGTTGACTCAAACACACTTTGATAACATTCGGTGCGGCGACCCACTCGCCCTATTTAAATATATCGAGTTTCTGCCTTTGGTTCTCTGCTCGTGAATTTAATATCTGGATTTTGGTGGATATTTCACGAACTCAATAACATGGTTTCCTTTTGTAGAAAATGAGCACATTTGTTACCTGATGATCAACGGTCACTACAAGAAGTGGCCGTTGATACTGCCTTTGATAAAATTGAAATCTTATCAGAGATCATGTAGATTTGTTGTTATTTATGAGAAAAATATTGTCGCTTCAAATAAAGTATCTCCAGCCTAAACACACCCAACCATCCGAAACACGAAACGTGAAGAAGTTGGGAATAAAGGGTATAAGGGATGACTATAGATGTGTACCTACCACTTATTTTTTTATTATTGTTGATGTAAGACTATTAGGCTTGTATAAGTACCAGTAAGTACCGGTAAGTAAGAGACATTGTTAGGAATTATAATCTCACACTTTAATAACATTAAAATTTGGTCCGGTAACCCACTCACCACATTTAAATATATTGAGTTTTGGCCTTTAGTTCTGTATTCGGGAATATCATATCTGAAATTTGAATGAAGTTTGTGGTTTATTGCTTTTGGTGATTTTGAATGCATTAGGAAATATATTACTACGAATTTTGTTAAATTCACATTAGTTATATCATAAATACAGTTCATTTTGAAATTCATCCTATAAATCAGTGACTAAAATCTCATAGTACATAGATATTATGAATTTACATAGCTAAGTAACTAGGTAGTTCATACATACATACAACACGTAAATACATAGGTACAACACGTAACTATATGCCTACCTAGTAAGTTTATACATAGGTACCTCATGCAATTCAAGAACGATAGTTGTGTCAATACAGTCATGCGATTGTCTTTTATATGCCTGAAAATATTATCAGGGTACTTGTATTTATGTATAATTTTATTATTAGCTTAACCAAAATATATTTCCCCTTTCATTATAAAATCATGACGTCATAAAATTGCGGGCCCCCAAAATAATTGTACGTATAACCTAAAAAAGACACTTTATGTTCTAAGAAGGGTTTCCTTAAGAAAGCCACCCTAAAACAATTAACGTCTTCCGTTGAAACCATTTGAAGTTTCGAGATAATATTGTAGGCGCATGTCACAGGAACTATGGACCATAAAGATGAAACGGGATGTAATAAATTGAGCTGAACGGTTCAAAAACACGCCAGTTTTATAGAAGTGATACTCTTACAAAATACATGGTAGGTAAAGGAAACATCACAACGTAACGGTCTGAGTCCAGTTTCAAATATAGATTGTACACAATCAACCTGGTAGTGTTAGAAATAGTCTTTGTGGGGTGGGTCCTAGGCAAATTGCGTGAAAACGTACATACGCTTTCATGCTTTGAAGATCCAACTAAGCCGTAACTTTCAGTTGATGTCTTTTGGGTTTGTACGGAGTTGATTTTCATTGTGTCAAATGATATTAATGAATAGGCTTACACACGGTTTACTAAGAGGTATTGGAGATACCTGTTAGTAAGCAAATATAAGAATGAAATACCTTAATTTGTTTTTATTCGGCTTTCATACTCCCATACATTTAGCATTTGGACATTCTTAGCTAAAATCGCTCAAAAGTGGCAACACACTCAATAACTCATCATATTTAGCGTCCAAAATATTAACATCCACTTACAAAATGCTCGAAACCCGATCAAAGTATACCAACTGAGCGTGAAGGTTGGGCAGTCCTCATCAAATCAGGCGGACGCGCGGTTGATTCAAACACACTTTAATAACATTTGCTACCCGCGGCCCGCTCCCGATTTAAATACATCTAATTTGTCGCTTTGGTTTCCCGTCCGTGAATTTGTATTCCGTATTTTGATTACACGAAATAAAGTTACTAAATTAGGCTTTATTCAGAAGTGCATTAATTAGTCATTCAGAGTGTTGGATGTCAAATGTATTCAAATTACGTAATTAGGTTTTTTGGGGTTGATCATAAGTTGGTTTTTATATCATACCTAATGAATTAACTAGTAAAGGCATCTTAGGTAAAAGTTTTGGTGGAAAAATCGAGTTGCCTGGAAAACGCAGTCAACAATGCAGAAAACTTCGATAGCGTGATTCAGAATACACGTAGCGCCATCTCTTGACGAATAGCTATTCATTAGCCGTTCATTAGTCTTACTTCTGCTGAAGTCACCACGAAATACTTACTGCGGCGCTACAACAATTTTTTTCCATTTAGTTCCATTCTTAACCTCCTTTTCTTCTCATTCTCACCACGAAAGACACAGTTGTATATAATAAAGGACTGCAATGAATCTATGAAATACGCGATACATTGACATGTTTTTGAAAATCTTATTAAAGACCTTAGTAAAATGCTCTTTTCTACTACCCTTATCTCAACTTTAAATTTGATAACAGGGCATTTCACAGACAAATCTTCAATTTATGAATCGCAGCGTCAACAAACGAGTTTACACGGCAAACAGCATTTACATGTAGGTAATCGTAACCAGACTGCTGTGTTTGCGAGTTAAAATTACACGTTTAGAACAAAAACAAGAGGTGACAAACCGGTTTAACCGATGTTAGTGGAAAATTGAACATTTTGCTTTGGATATTTGACTGAAACTGGGCACAGGCACAGGCCAAATTGGGCACAGGTATACATAATAGAGGAGCATAGTCCACGCTGCTGCAATACGGAATTTTTGGATATGGGACGTAGGAAGTAGATCCTCAGAGTAACTATATCGATTCTTTTTATATGAAATAGCACTAATAGCTCATTGCAAGAAGGGCGATGTAATATTAAAATGTATTAGGTACCACCACTCCAGCCGCACTCTTTCTCATCCAAGTGCTTATGACTGAATTTTGCTCACCTCTTTCGAGCATTAATTTAAACATAAAAGGTCAACAATAATATTGAAAAAGTGCCCGCCAGTTTCTATAGATCACGTTTATTAAATAAAGAAAAATCATTTTGAACTTCGTTATTTTTATATAGTTATAAGCTTTTCGTCTTCAAAGAATACATTTTACGTACTTTGTGATAATTGTGGATCTCGAACACGTACCACTTTGTACGGCACATATTTTATAGGCATCAGAACATTCTAGATAGGTTATACGTCCCTGTCTATATCAATATCGTCAGCTAGAGGATTCAATATAAAATATTGCCAACTGTACAGAAAGTAACAAATGCAATACCTCTCAAGTAAGCACGCACTCGGAGTTATTGCCACCCCTCCCAAAACTAGTGTGGGGTAAATGCGACCCTCAGGAAATAATGAAAGTGGTCTGCTGCCAGGCTGTTGAAGCATATCATGGTGATTTTTTTTTAAGAAATAGAAGTTATGGGGTGATTATAACCCATAAACAAAAACCATGCCCACGGTTTAACGACGGAAAAAAAATTCAAGGCAATTTTTTTCATCGCGTTTCATTTTAGTTAGTATCCATATATATAATTTCAGCAAGGTTAAAGTTTATTCTAATGCAAGTAACTTAAGTTTAAAATTATAAATTGCAAATTTAAAAGTGTTTATATATATAAATAACTTATGTTTAAAATGTGTTGATTACTCTACTGCTATATTTTTTCACGTTAAATTATAGCTTTTCAAACTATATTAGCTGAAAGTAATTATTATGCCAAGTTAATTTAATTTTAGATTCATCAAAATGTTATTCTTATCATGTCATTATGTTTAACTGTTGTACATTGTCTCTGGCATTTGAAGTTTTAACTGTCATATTTTAACTATAGCTTGTTTACAAAAAGTTGCGTTAGGAAATTTTTACAAAAATCTTCAACATTGTCAGGGCAATTTCTTCCGTCTACACCAATAGCCATAGTATCAAATATTACAACAATAAATTACCATTCAGAGCTCAAACGAGCTACAAAATTCGGAATGACAAGCTGCTGAGTGTAAGTAATTCACAAAGGGGCGCCGCGGCTTTAATTTCCATTTAACTAATAGACATGGCTGCTCTAAACGCAATATAGAGATGCCTTATAGCATCAAATTAGCGGAGTCTTGTTGCAATAATTAAACGTCAGCGCCCTCTAGCGGGTGATGGAACAGTTTCGCTAGTTAAGCCAAGTTATAGGCGAGTTGGGTGCATGCTTAAAGGGATTCAACCAAGCGTCACCGTTGCTCAACTTTGAGTAATTATTAACGCTTATAGTGCGACCCGAGTATGCCAAGTAGGTTGACTGTTTTAAGTTCTCTTCTCTTAACATATTTATCGTACCATGATAGTTTTGATGGTGTGGAAAAAAGGTCTCTTCCCTTACCGAACCTATAGTAATGACGGTGTAGAAAGCAAACAATGAAACAAACAAGTGCAAGAAATGACAGCTATGTCATGTCTGATGTTGTCTGTAGTTTCTGTAATGAATAGGTGGAGCCACTACCGACAAATTGAATGTTCAGGCACAGAATACGCGTCTTTCCACACCAATCGTAAAGTAACACTCGGTTACTTTACGATTGGTCAGCGATTCAATATAGTATTGATTCTTGTAAGGTGAGGAAACTACGAAAGAAACATACTTAAAATAAATTAAACTTATCGACGTAATTATATTCACGTAAAATATATTTAAGGGAACATAAATTTCCAATTCACATTAATTTAGAATGACATCAATTTGGAGTATGCTGTTGGATGGTTGCGTACCATATCCACAAAGGGCTACAAAATTTTCTAATTTAAAGATTGTGCACAACATTTCAAGTACTAACACTGGAGCACATGATCCGCAACATGTAATCGAATCTTTCCCTAACAACCCACATCACGACTCTGTCACAGATAAAGGACGCCTATTTTGTTACAACCCTTTCTATTAATTACACAAACCGCAACATTTTGTAAAATATGTTAACACACTTTCAAACACTCATAACACGCCGTGAAGTAATAGTTTTTCTAGAAACAAATTTATTGAACCATTATACAATACAATGCTCGAATTTTTATTGGCATAATCACAATTAATTAAATTTAAAATAAAGCACAAAAAGGTGGTCTTATCGCTTTAGATCGATTTCTTCGATCTTTGGGGAGAAAAGAGAAAAAATTAAATAAAGAGACGGGTAGGGCATTATAATTCTATGAAGCAACGGATTCATTTACGTCTTGTACAATAGTTGTAGTCATATAGATGGGGGTGTATAAAAGTCGTAGCAAATTGTAGTCATTGCACTCCATGTTGAATTTCAATTACTATAACTTACATCGAGCCTTCGAATGTTCATTCTATATGATAAAATATTTAGCAAAAATAAAATAAAAATACAGACTAATAGTAATACAGCAGACTCCATCATGAGTAATGAAGCTTCCGAAGATAAATATCACTGAGTCGCCGTTCATTAGTCTTACCCTTTCAAGACGATATTTACTAGAGAAATCTATGGTGCTTCAATATATTTGCTCATTTTAAAAGCATTTAATGTAAGGTAGAGTTTGTAACTGGACAAGTCATATTTCTTAAATAAATACGTGGTTATTATTAGTTCATATAATTATTATTTTACTTTTATTTTATTACTAGGCGCGTTCAGAAAAGAATTTAAAATAAATCCTAAAATTGTTTAAAATTTAGGTTGAATATTGCGGTTTAAGAAAATGCCACTACGATACTCATTTATCTTTAGAGATATTTTTTGCAATATGGTATCAGTATGCATATGGTGTTGTAAAAGTCAAGCCCCATCAAATAAATGAGCATTATCATGAGATAAGCTGTAACGGCTACGGATAAGAGAATAAGGGTTAGGAAGAGTAAATTGACCTATTCGGGCCATAAACGAAATAAATAATAAATTTTAGATTAAGAAAAATTTTTGAAAATAAAAAAAATATCTTTTAAAAATCTGTTGAAAAAAATAAATGAATCAAATGTCTACAATATTATAATAACATTGGCTCATAATAATTAAGTAAGCTTACCTGTTAATAATGCAAATCTTGAACCATTATCAACATAATTTCCGGTTATAAGTATGTTTGTTTGATATCAGTAACGGGGCCTTTTAATAAAAAAGACCGACTGATCTCCTACACTGAGTAACCAACCATATCCCATTCATATTCGAGTACGGTTTTCGCTAACCATTCATTTGAAAGTGAAATACTACCACACATTCGGCGTGGTTGCATGTACTTTGCGGTATTTACAGACTATCAAGCTGTAACGGCTTTAGTTTTTAATCGCCTTTTCCATTAGTCGTACGTATAATTCCTGTTCCATTTGAATTGTTTAAATGAAAACATTTTATTACTGTACTATTACTAAATCACTTTTTAGTCAGTAACTTTATTCTGTATTTTATTGTAAACTGATTTTGGATGTATGTGTAAAATAAAGAGTATTGTATTATATTTTCTAAAATTCCATTAAAACTCTAATTGTTACTAACCAAATCCAAGCGCGTTAATCTAAATCGGTGAAAGAATTAACTTCTTTTGCGAAAGCACAAAACAGCCTCTGATTGAGAGCGGTGGGGGTTAATCCGGAAAGAAAGCGGGTAGCTGAGTGGAAAAATAGGTTGGAGCGGCCTGGTGACCAATTTAAATTCAAGAATGTCTCCGCAGCCAGAGATTCACTGCACATTTCAACGGCTCGTTTTATTACAGTCAGATGCTGTATGAATTGGTTTTCTCTATGGATTGCCTGGTCCTGGTTCAGTGGACACACTTATGTAGGAATGGCGCTCTGTTTGATTGCGGTACGAGAAGTTCGAAGTGGTTTTATGGGTCTTCATGTAAAAAAATTAAAAGAGTGCAGAATTAAAAGAATTCATCGTCGAATACCCATGTGTCACATATCACAAATAAAGTTAAATTGAAATTGAATTGAAATTGTATAATCACAGGCTTTATTTGAACTTCTCTTCTTCTTATCTCTAATCTGAGTCCTTATAGATCCGCACCCACTTACGACGTAGGTGGGCTGCAGTGACCACATAACATCAGATAGCCAGCATACCATTTTATTGCTCATATACTAGAATAAAAAAAGGTTCCCAAGTTCCCACCGTAAGCAAAACACTAGATAAAATCTGTTTCACAGCAGTAACAAGTATTTCTACGCGACAAAGTCATGCAACTAACTAACTGTTCATCTGTTTTTATGGAAATCACCATCACTATAATTATAATTGTTCCAAATAAAATCTTTTATTTTAAAGTTTCATTGAACCTGAAAACTTTAAATTGATTAAAATGTAAATTAAAACATCATTTACCACATTTGGACTGTCGTGACGTAATTTGGATTCATTCCCATTTTATCGTATAAAACTTTCCGAATAAAAATACCACAAGCACAGCTTCAGTGAATGATTCAATTTATGTGACGTTTAACGGCTAATGGAGAACAGAATTAAAATGGGCCATCTTTAAAAATATCCCGTTAAAATGTAATAAAATGACATCTAATTTTTAGGTGGTAGAGTCATAGTTGCTCGGTAGTAGGTACTTTACCGCCAGCCTTTTAAGCTCTTGTGTTTTGGCTGGGGAAGTATAGAAGATTCTTTAACTGAGGAAAAAAACCTTATGAGTAGCATCCCCAACATACAACCTCAAATAAGATTTCAGCTATATTTGAGGTTAGATGTGGGTCTCCATGGGCTGCAGCGACCATTTAACATCAATAGGACCGAAAGACTATAAAAATACGTGTTGGAGACCCAAATAGGAATTCGTGACCTAAAGGCTCCTCCTTTTGAACTAAAGGAATCTATTAATGAATAATATTGTGTAATGAATAATTAGAAATTATTTATTTAATTTTATTCTGGCGTTACTTCATCGGATGCCTTTCTACGACTACAATCGGATTGATGTAACAATGCAGTGTTGCAGAAAACTAGTTGTCTTTCTATTCATAGCGAGTCGTATTCCCGCGGCTGGCTCTTAACACTGGGATCACGTAATGTATGAGCGCAGTAAGCTACGCGCCGCCGCTGGAATTCACTACTTTTACGGCTTGAATTTCGCGGAAGTTTACTGCTTTCTTTTATTATATCTGTACAAATATCATCAGGAAAGTTTGCGAGCGTTTCTTTCTTTTATTAACTGGCAAACGACCTCTTTGTTCTCTTTGAGAAATAATTTTAAAAAAATCTGGACGTAAAATTGTGTATAACTATTATGATGACATTTTTCATAACATGAGGCTTTTGTTGTTGCTGAGGATTGTGATCAAATGTCATATCATGTAAGTACATTATTGTACGTTTTAGAATATCTAACGATTCGAATTTCTAATTAACATTTCGCATGCAAAAGTTCGTCATACGACATCGAAATACATTGTGTTGCTTGTCAGAACGTATTACAATTAGGACAGACATAGCCCTTTGTTTAAATCAATTAAGATGAGGCTATAGGTACCTATGTCTACTTAGCCAATTAAATTATTAAACACGTTATGTGGTAACTATAGAGATAAATTTTAAATTTATACCTGTCTTATCTCCATAGAGGTAGTTTAGCCCTTACAATACGTCATAGTGTGGGAGCGTGCTTTATCGTTCCGTCATCTAACTCGGAAGCTTCTATAAAGCAAATGAATGATACGCTGTTCATATTGCAATAGAAACAGTATATTACGTCATGAATACTATGAATAACGTATACGTGAAACTATTTTGGGACTCGAATTGATTTCGAATAACTCTTAAATAACACTGTAGGATGGTCATCCATCATTAAAACCCAAAGGGGCTAAAATAAAATATTAAAGCTATCTGATCAGTCCACTGCGACCAATTCCCGAGATGAGAAACCCTGAGTTTTGCAGAAAAAATTGAAAGACGATTGAACACATTGAACTGAATGTACCGTATGATGAAGCATACGAAAAATACAATACAAACGTTTATGACTTTAATTTTAGTTATTAATTAATGTAAGTTCACAATCAAATCCGATTGTTTGTTCTATATCACAAAACTAAAAATAGGTAACATCAGATGGTGTAAAAACCATAAACATTTGACAAACTAGTTACAAAGTATCATAAATTCCAACGCAATATTCAGACTATTACCCAACACCATCTGAAAGCAGATTTCGCACAGATTTAAACTAATTTAGCCATAATAGTTCCTTTCTGAGCCCTGTTTCAATATTGTTTCAAACTATGTCCAACCTGGTCTCTGAATCAGACCGTTACGTCCAATTTAATCTATTCACTGCGACGCGTGTTCTACGAGTAACAATAATAGTCACTGAGCCAGGCGCAAATTTCGTCTAGCATTTCCGTCCGGCCGATAATTCGTAGAATGCTTAAGCGATTAAAACTAGTGATCGTCAGCTGCGGCTCTATGGGTGAGTTGAGCAGCAGCAGAATCTAAAGTGTATAAAAAAAAACTAATTTTAGCAACATACTTATATCTGCCGCTTTATAATCAGCTGACGATTTTTTCAGATGAAGATAAAAAAAGCCACATATTTCGGAGTCTGCGGCTGCCGCTGCTCAACCCACCCATGGAGTCGCAGCTTCCGATCACCAAGCTCTTTAGATCTACTCTCCTGAGCATTCTACATAATTGGCTCGAAGGAAATTGATCATGAAAACCTGTCACTGACCCACGTACCATAATATCGTACAATCCGGTTCACTTGGCGAATACTTCAGATTTGTCGAAATAACTCCCTAACTTTAGGAAGGGTACTAAACTGTATCAGATTCGCGAGTAAGTAATTAAATTAGAATTTCTAAAGTGGAATTTCACGAATGACTTTTGTTTCGAATACTATTTAGGAACATGGGTAATGTTATGGAACAAAGTCGATTAAAAGCTTTGAAGTATTTGTGGTGTTCGTCCCTGGATAGTTTTCGATTTGATGAATAGGATTTACAACCAATCGAGTTATAACTAGCATAAAATTTAACTTGTTTGGGTCACAAGTATATCTGATCATATAAACTTTACGGGTATGTAGGCCACCTGTTGTTAAGTAGTCATGCAGCCCATGTCAAACATCAAGTAGGATAGAAATCCTACCTCAGGTCATACATACATACGTGCTGCTCATGAGGACTGAAATGTACACAATATATGTAACTAAGTTAAAAACGAACTGGAAAATACACTGCAAATTAAGATAATAAATAAAAGAAAGACATATCATATAGGTACGTATACTGAAAAAGATTATCAAATATACAATGTATTAAATAAATATTTATGTTTCTTCTAAAAATCCCCGCAGTCACTACATTGTCCTATTTTACGATAATTCGTCCTTTTTAACCCTCAAATTTCATTATTGTTATATTAAGTTAGAGTTCATTTACGTTATGATTTCATTTTTAATTCATTTATGTGACAATGGTCATTTTAAATGATTTTCACCCGAATAACATAACCGTTCCATACATTGGTTGACCGGTGGAATCCAGTAGCTTCACACTACACGCGCCATTCTCGAGGCAGTCAGATGACACCGCGATAGCGCACGCTTCCTCCCTCACTGTCACGTGCTCTGAACTTGCTTGAATATTCATTTGTTTGTATCGTGATAGCTGTTAATTAATAGTTGATAATCGCTTTAATTATGTTATTATAGATAACATGAAGCTATGAGTACGAGTACATAGTTAATACCGGAATCGGTCTCGCCTGATTTCCTCAGGAATACAAATTGCTTCAACTGCTTGTCTCAACAATATACATTTCCTCAGAAGTACTCTCCATCCATAATTATGTAAAAGCGAAACATAATAGAAATTTAAATTGAACTACATAATTAAATATCGTAAAAAAAATCTACGACTAAAATGTTCGCCTCAACTGAAATTTAAGCAAGAGTGAAGAACATGCTGCAATACGGCGGATAAAAAAGGTTACGTTAAGAGGAACCTTATTCGGTTAAATTACAATGATTCTCCTCCATCAAAGATCAAAGATTGTAACCAAAAAGCTACACACTTTTGTGTCAATTGTTTGTCTCCATTTTAAAACGGCGGTAGATATGTAAATATGTAGGTATACCTAAAACTTTAATTTATTCGTTAAAATACAAAGTTTGACAAAATATTCTATAAGCCTAAGCCTAGATTATATAAACATAACAATTTATGTATAAGCTTCATAGTGGGGTGGACTGCGGTTTAATAATAGATTAACCTCTGTTCACAGCGGCTGTGTAATCTTTACTGTACACACTGGTTTCATTAACTTTGCTTTGACAATGTACACAGCGTGTTTAAACAGGAATTCTAAACCTAAAATTAAGCTTATCGGATGGAGGCGCAAAAGTAAAACGTTCCTGTATGTATCGTAGCTTGTGCTTTTAAAGCCAATGTTGAGAAATAAAGAAAAAAGATAAAGAGTCAATGCCAAAGAATATTGCAGGACTAAAGATTGTCTAAGGCTTTACTGGAATACCTACACTACCAAGAGTTAATTTACATTAAACCCAACAAAAAAGTTTTTCAAAAATTAAAACTTTAATTTTATGTCCTCAATTAATTAGATCTAGAACCCAGGGCTTTGTAAAACTAGAACAAATTAAAAGTTTAGGGGCTGAATGTCTTTACCCTAATTTAAACTTAAATACACACTAAGATTATGAATTTCATAAAACACCAATATAAATGCACGACATATAAACAATCTCCATTAAAAGTTGTCAGCCTAATTTCGAAACGCGGATAGCATTACCAAGACAAATATTCCATCAAGTGACAGGTGTTAAAAGTATTGACAACATTGAGTAACTTTACGACGAGTAAGAGAAAGCGGGGAGAAAAAACAGAAGTCTCTGATTGAATTGTACAGCTGCCGGCGCCCTTGACGGAATTATTTCTATTGAGCATTTTGTTCAGCGACAAAGTTAAATTGGATTTGTTATGGTGGAAGTGTCTCCAAGTGGCGAGCGGGCTCGCTGAAGCGGGAGGTATTTTATATTATGACAATGGGCACCGAACTCGAGATTACAGTGTTTCTTTATTAAGTCACATTCGGATTTCTAACCGATTTGCTTGCGAGTTTTGTCACGTGTAATCTACGAGTAAATCTCTTTCGCTTGTCGTTTTAGTCGCGTGTTCGCTAGAATCACGTGATGACTGGTCGAGTTCTTCCCACCACGGGTTACTAGAATGTTTACATTTTTAGAAGGCAAGCTCTAAATGCTTCTTACCACTTGTTATATGTTTTTTGTACTTTGATACTGTTCAAAGTTGCGATAATTTATGTAGGTAGGGGTGCAGTGAACACTCTGTGAACTATCTGTTGTAGTTTCTATCTTATTAAATAATAATTATTATATTTTCATTATAACAAAATAATATAACATAGTTGTAGGTATCATAAACAGCAAAACCAATTAAACTTGGCGACACGTTTGTTCTAGCTGATTTTATACAAGTGTGCCTATCTTAAAACCCACACCCCTCATAAATTGCCATGACCTGAACAAACAAAAATATTAATTTCGCATGTATTATGTGTTATCGTGGGGATAAATTGGCCTGGAAGGATCCACGGTTTAACATAAGAGCAAAATTAATTGAACTCTAGATAGGTACCTATAGTACTTTATGGATAAGCATTTTTAATTGGACACTCGTAAGTTCCATATAGGCGTATAATAAAACTTTGTGGAGATAATAATTATGTATTCTCGAATACTGAAATTTTAGTATCTCTCTCATTTCACATATTACACTGACTCCCAAAAAGTTTTTGTGCTAAAATTTTGCTTTTTCACAACATTGACTTGTTAATTAATTAACCATACTGGCCAAAAAATGTAAACCGTACATAATGTTTTACCTGCTTTACCTTCGTGACCAACCAAAGATTTTTTGTCGTTTCAGCCATGAAAAATTTTCTAATAGCGTTGTCTTTGTTCTTCCAATCTTCATAGCCTGATATTGTACCTCGTATTTTACTCGTTCGCTTGGAAAAATGTTTAAAATATTATATTTTTCACGTTGAGAGTTTTTAATTAAAACATCAAACGCACTTTGGCTATTCACAAAATTCATTGATTTTTATTTTCAGGTTTGTGAATAACATTGTATTTTATGTTTTTTGATGGATTATGTACTAAACGTAGATGCAAGAAGAAAAAAATAGGTGGAACAAAACTCTAAGTACCTACTTTTTCTAAAACAAATGTGAATTATTATAATTATGCACGGAGAACAAATCCCAGTTATCTGCTAAAAGTTCGATACTAACGCATAATTATAATCTTCTTGCTACAATTTATATAAGAGCAGAATAGGTTCATCATGGTTGTTTGATTCTGATCCTCTTGAGTTGTAGAAAGACAACTATTGTGCTGTAGTATTGCGTAGTATTGCTTGTCATAATAGCACTATTCAGCAGTGTGAATTGAGATCGGCTTATACCAATCTTCGAGTTTCTAGGCAGGAATATGCTTATGGAATTGGTAATGCCTTATCGAGAGTACATTATAACAGTTAATTGTTACTCGCTAGTATGTTCCTGCCATTCTTGAATCGCTACGAAGCATGCTGCTTGCAATTTTGAATCTAAACTTAATTAGAATGCTAAATTTTAAAATATAGGTTTATTTATAATCTTTTTATCCACTAAAACAGAATTTGTGAATATTTTATATTTAAAGGTAGGGTAGGGTAGGGTAACTTGGTATGAGGGTTAAAGTTACGTAGGGAATATATAATTATATAATACAAGGATTATTTATTATATTATAGGCATCCGCTACGAGTTTATGATTTTTGGAAATTTTGATCGTAAGGGAGAGAGGAAATCCTGTGTCGTGGAAGAATGAAGTGTGGGCTATGAGTGTGAAACGTTATTTATTATTTATTTTCCTTCATAGCTCCACTAGATAATTTTAAAAACTTCACCCTTTAAACTATCCCCGAAATCAAAACATCACGATAAGCTGACCGGGAGGGCCATTTGTCTTCCTTTACCCTAATTATGCGTAGGGAATTTATCGCAGTCACTGGACCCGCGAACGCGTGCGAAATGTTTGCGGCCAGTTACCCCTGTTAAATAGTTTCGGGTTTAAATGTTGATTATTCAACTTAATTTTAAATCGCAGAGCAAATGTCCGCTGATTTCTGGACTATTTATCTGTACGGTGGGCTCATAACCTATATATGACGGTGATGCTCATGGCTTAGAATGCGGCTTCTAACTCGAGGAGTCCCGATCGAATCCAAATTACTTTCTTTAATAGTGCTTTTTTAAAATGAAATATCACCTTATAGAACGGTGAAGGAAAACCAGTATACCTTAAAGTTCTCTATAATGTTCTCAATGGCATGTGAAGTCCACCAACCCGCAGTAGACCAGCCTAGTGGACTGAGGCCTACATTAATCTCATTGGGAGCGGAGACCCGACCCTGTAGTGGGTCATTAATGGGTTACTGACAATATTGTCTACAAACACTTTCTTCGCTGTACATTTATTAATAGTAGGTGCACGACTATTAATAGCATTGCCCTTTGTGCCTGCACCAGACGAAGGAGTTCCGGAATAAGCCTACATTGTAGGTACTTACCGGACTGTGAACTAGAGGCTATTCAAGCTAGAACAATGCACATATTGTGGAGTGCATTACAACGTGTGTATGAATATCTACGTACACTCTAGATCACTTCACTAGAGTAGTGTTATGTGGCGGATACATGTGCATTTCCTACGGTATTCTGCTGTGTGCCTATATTTCCCAGCCCACTGTTGCACATAGGCCTCTCCCAAGACGCAACACTGAGTCAATCTTTGGTTATCCTTGTCTAGTTACTTCCCCCATCTGGCGCAAATCGTCGCGCCACATACATTAGATATTGCCCAGCTTTATCCACATGGATTTTAGAACTTGTTTCAGAGAGGGATGAAAAGTATCCTCTGTGTAAATCCACGTTAAAAACAACGTGCGTACTAAATTCCATCCAAATGTTTTCAGCTGTTTTTGAGTGGAAGAGTAACAAATATCCATCCATTCTCACAAATTTTTTGTGTTCACTTTTAATGTTTTCACTTTTAAAGAAAAATTTTAAAATAGATTTTGAAAGCGAAATTTTTAACGTAACAGCCCTGTAACCAGATAACGTTGGGATTCCCAAAACTCTGGCAAAGTTGGCCGGTCACAGTCCTTAACGAGTAACTTTATGCTAGGGTATACGTTACTTCATTTTAATAAATCTCTTTAAACTTTTATATTTTCTGTCAGGAATTATTAAAATTTGTCATTGTAATATTTTTACTGATTTATCTCATAAACGCTACTACAAGGCCACCCACGTTCACGGGTGTCTCCATAAGATGATAAATATATAGGCCTCAGTCCACCACGCTGGCCTTTTACTAGATGGTGGACTTCACTTTGAAAATATAACGGGGAACTCGCAGGTATGCAACTTTGCTTGTGATTTTCCTGCAACGTTATTAGAAGTACATTTTGTTTGTAAAGTTACGTAAATTGGCAGACTCTGATTTTATTTTTTTAACGGTTTCATCTTAGGTCCCGATTCTTTTCCTTTTATTGATTGAGTAATGTCTGTAAACCATCAGTGACCCAATGCGGGGTCGAGCCTCATCAGGATGCAGGCCTTAGTCCGCCTCGCTGGCCTAGTGCGAGTAGGCGTACTTTACATGCTTTTGAGAACATTATGGAAAACTCTCAGGTTTCACTATGTTCAGCGCTATCTATAGCAAGTGATATTTAATATTATGAAGCTTACGTAACTTTTTAAGAAAGTCATGAGTGCGTGCCCCTGGGATTCAAACCTGGACCCCTCGATTATGACACCAATCTCTAAGCCACTGAGCTATCCGCTCACCGGTGAGTAATGTATCAAGCTCCAAGTACCTTAGAGAACTATGTCCGGTACGAGTATGTCTGGTACATGGCGGAAAGAGCCAGGAAGTCTATAGACGTACGTACAAAAGACACTGATACATACTCGTATATTCGTACTTCTCAAAGTGGAATATTATATGCGGTCGCTACTCAGATGTAAGCAACAGTTTTGAATATGTGGCTTTCAGTGTCAAAGATGTGATTTTAAGAAC
Organism: Erynnis tages; assembly: GCA_905147235.1. Classification (NCBI taxonomy): domain Eukaryota; kingdom Metazoa; phylum Arthropoda; class Insecta; order Lepidoptera; family Hesperiidae; genus Erynnis; species Erynnis tages. Next base: position 5,836,551 of record LR990087.1, read on the forward strand.
ATTTTTAAGTGAATTATGGGAATTTTATTTGCTGGGATAAATAACTCGTAAATAAAACTCTGTTTAATTAAATCAAAGCTCATTATTTTATATAGACTTAAACGTCAAGTGTTTTTTGTAGTTTTTATTTTCAGTTATATTTGACCTTTAGCAAAATGCAAATCAATAGTAACCATATAAAGTTGTATAATTAAGAAATTATTTACTACTATCTCTTTCCGTCTATCATCTAATATTGATCATCAACTTGAACTTTCTTGACCTTTGCGAAGCAAGTTAATAATGAACTTAATCCCCAACTCATATAAGTAATTATTTGACATCAGCAAATATCTAAACCGGGACCGAATTTGGAATATAGGATAGATTGATTTCTCCCTGTCAATGTTTGAGACATCTGATTAAATACCTCCTAAATGTTACCTGCTAATAATAATAACATGGAACATAGCATGTGGCATGGCCCAGGGCTTGTGTTGATAACAAGACTAAGTGATCAAAAAATTTTACCCAGCGAGCCTAGGGTTAAAATAAAAGATACAACGTAGAGTGGTAAGTTGTTGATCAGATTATTGATTATTTTTAAGTAAGTAAATTTAAAAAACCTTATTTTAATAAGGCACGGGTGCGGTCTGTTGCACAGCCTTTCAGTAGCGTTTAAAAAAGCCATCAACCCTTTAGAGGGTAGAACTCTCACATACATATAACCCAATATCGCTCCCTCGATTGCTAGACAAAAAGGAGGCCCCCCCCTCTGCTTCTTGTCAAAAAATGGATTAAAAACTCAGGTTTAACAATTAAAACCTCATCTTTTCAACTAAGTACCTTTAACTACGTAACTAACTTTTTAACTAAAGGCTTTATGGCTTTAAAACTGAATGTTGAGTGTGGTCTAAACGTGTATGGAATAACTAGCTGAAGTCCATCTGCCCTATCGTGTCTCTTTGTAGACATCGAGAAACTTTTCCAATAGCATTGCGACACTGATGATAGGAAATTGTTGCCGACTTTGACTTTAGTATGCGAATATAATTTTGTTAGAAGTTAATAGAATATTACAAAAAATCCAGTCCTTTTGATGTATTTATTTTAGTAACCTGCTGTAAAGCAACATTATCTTTATGATTTTCTTTTCCAGTTAAGGAGGTATTGTTACAGGAGAAAAGCAACTGAAGCGGCCATCTTAATTTTTAGATCTATCAACACATTAGAGATCTGTTTGTGTACGTTTGCTACTTCTGCTCCTTTGTTAGATTTGTAATAAAAAATGAATACCATCGGCATTATGATAGAAAATAAATATTTTAATGTTTTGTCATATTATTTAGTATGAAAATAAAAAATAGGCATTATTACAAAATGATGAGTATAAAACAAGGTGCGATTACAATATACTTTCCAATTCTTGGCGTCCGCACAGCGCACTATTCAGTTGATCGAAAAACTTTTCCAATAGTGCTGGGACATTGATGATAGAAAATTGTTGTCGATTCAAACCTGTTGGTAGTTTTATTGCAATACCCTAGTCTATTTCGAGTTCTTCCAAGGCGGAAGGAAGATGTGATATGAGAGATGATTTGTCGGTTTTAGTGTACTCTTTGTTTAAGAACCATAGGTAACCTAGTCCTTAAAACAAAAGTTTGGTTTGTTGGACACATTGTTATACTATTTGTATGTTATACTTGTTATACTAATGAGCTTATAAAACAAGGTACAGCTAGTTAGATTTTGTTAAGTATATCGATAATAATTATGTATGATTACCTACTTTAAAATTTCAATTAAAGTAATGAATAAAAGGATTTGAATTTGAGTTTGAACTTAGGTATACCTTTTCTTACTGTTCCTCCTGTACTATGACACGAAGTCGCGATGGGAGCGTGCCTTATCTCCTCACACCGACACAAAGCGGAATGCCGTCTAATATTATATCTCGTAATTTATTACCATTAAACTTGCTAAATATTTTTAAGGGTGAACTTATCTACAATCGAAGCTAATATTGTCATTGTCTCATTTTTTAACTTAAAGATATTTTTCACTCCGTAACAGATACCATTGTCTGTATATTGTAGATTTAAAAATTAATATCCTGTTAGTAAATAGCGTAGTGGAAAATTCACATTGTAATCACTTTATTACATTCCCACTTTCTTGTGCTTCGTTACGAAAATGCGGTAACCGATGAAAATAATTTAAACAGCTAATTATTGCAATTGCACATTTTTCAGGTTGCTTAATGGTCCTGTAATAATAAAAAAATACGATAATATTTCTACTTGGGTACTATAAAATCAAAAAAACAAAGCGTTTCATAGAAAACGTTCCCTCTGCTTTTACCGCGTGGCAATAAACGAGGTTGTTAAAGCTGATTTGTATTTTTCACCATAAAAAATTGAAATTAAATAAATTCTGTTTATTTATTTAATATTATTGGCTTTGCATCGTTTCGATTAAAGTCTGCAAATTAATAATATCTTATTAAAAATAATTAATAATTATTTCATTCTTTCCTTACTCCGTCTTTGCACGCTTTTTGGGGATCGATAATTTTAATTTTCTACTATACCGCTGCTTACATATAACGATAAACCTGTAATTAAAACAAATTAATTTTCCTTCTATAAATAATTGTCAATCTATAAAACAATTTCGGATAAAGCGAACATTTTTTGAATTCCGAATACAATTAAAACAAATGGCTAGAATTTTATTTTTTAATTGAAGGGTGCGAAATAAAACGAGTTAGGGTTGGAGCAATTTTGAATTTTCATCCACCGAGATATTCCCTGTTCGGTGAAGCGTTAATCAAAAATTAATAATCCTATGTAAACATTCCTGGGCAGATACATTCAGCAGATGTTTTAAAACAAAGAACATACTTTTGTTAGCTTTTTTATCATAATTAAACTATAGTTACATTGTGTAACTAGTCAAATAGATGATCTTTTATCCTTACACTGCTTTTATTAAAATGCACATTGTGATGATATTATTATGTACGTGTAATGTGTATATGTGATATATTGTGATTTTATTTAAACTCATAGGGTACCAACATGTATCGTGTATTTAGGAAAATAAAATAAAAGTTTAAAAAAAGTACAAAAGTTATAGGTACCTAGAGAGAATATGAATGAATGAACAATAATATATTATTTATCTTAATACTAATAATTGTGGATAAATGAAAATCAATTCTTTTACACGCCTAATATAAGCTTCATTTGTAAGTAATAATTATTTATGGATTCTGTACACAATCAACAAGGATCGATAATATCACAATTTCAATGTTTTTTTTCATGTTTTTAATTACTGTAGGATTAAATTTACCAGTAACATTTTTAAATAACGAGTTGAGTACATTCGCCTAGCTCAAAGCATTGAGGCCAGATAAGAACACTTTAAAATATGCACATCGGCTACAGACAGGCTTTACAGCGTTATAACCGTTTTAGAATAAGCTACATAAAAACATAATAAAATCACTTTGAACAACAGTTTATTGTCCGCAGTCCATTGTCCTCCTCAATATAAACACACAATTCATCCATCCATCCATCCTCACAAACTTTCGCATTTATAAAATAGTAGGATATAACAATGAGGCCATAAGATGTAACACTATCTAAGATGCACTTATTAAAATATTAATAAACGCAGCATCATCGTCGTGAGGTGTAAACTTGACAGCGAAACAAAGAGGCAATATTAACGATGTCAATAATTTATTCGACACGTTATATAGGTCGAGGAAGGCATAATAACTCTCGTTATGTATGAAGTTGACTCTCGGCATTCTAATAGGGGGCAGCACCAGCGCAGCTCGACTCGAGCCTTTCGAGAACTCTCCAAAACCCTCGATACATGCCCCGTATCGTGACATCAAAGAATCAAGCATCAGCAACATGTTAGCACGGTATAACAAGTACGCGAGAGATGAAATATTATTATGTATCGATAAAATATGTAACAACAGTTATATATTTTCCTACTTTAATAAGTGCAAGAGAGTGCATCGACCCAGGGACTCATGGATGGTGTTTAACTGAGCGTTTTCAAATAATTGCGGATATACTCGTATGAGTAGGATCATTCTTATTGGCTATATGCTCCTATATCCACGGACCTATGCCCATTCTATTTTCTGTCCCTTTCTATAGTGGGGCGTTCATATATTGGCATGCTTATATTGAGACTGGTGTCAGTATTCAATTCCGGCGGGCGTCGTAAACGTTTTCTTTAATAAGAAAGAAAGGATTTTAACGTGCAATATAATAATTTTCCGAAATCACAACTGTGACTCATAGTGAATGTTTAAACAAGATTCCCGTTCTCTTCTTACAATGAGAAGGTAGTAGGCCTTACGTGCACGTGCTTTGATAGAAAGAATAGAGATCTCTCGTGCACGCAAGTTTTCTTTCCGTCGCCGTTAGAACTGGTGATATTTAATTTTTGTGTCTATATAGAGACATAACTCAGAAATGTATTTGGTGCTGGGTGAGTTATTACCACTACAAGTATAACAATACAACTGACCTATTTCCCACTCAACGCAGCCTTCTTTCTTAAAATATGTTGCATAGACTAAGCTCACAACAATATTTTATTCATAGTGCGACAATCGCCCTCATTCCTTTTAAACCGTCGTTGATGTTTGTTTGTGTGTCTGTAAGAAAGAGTTAAAAGACGTCTCATCACTGTGCAGAATGGGGCTACATTCCAACTGCGACGTGGAGGCGCGATAAGATCTCTGTGATGCCGAAGAGGCTGCGGCAACAGCCATTCAAAGACTCTCCTGCAGATTGGACATACTCCTTTACCTACTTTGTTTTAGCTGAGAGCTATGGACGCATTCGCTTTATGGGGACAGTGATGTTATGTTGGTAGTTAACAAAATATCTAGTTGTACGCATAAAGCAGCGTATTTACAAAAAATATGTGTAATTTTACGAATGCAGCAATAAATTTCTAATTTAATAATCATACAGATTAAATAATATAATTATAGAATCAATTTTAGATTTTAAAACAAAACACCAACATTTGTAGTACCGTGTCAATTTCCGACACTCGTCAAGAGATGGCGCTACATGTAGCATGAATCACGCTATTGAAATTTCTTTATTGCTCACATAATAAACAAAACTTTGCACGGCGGCTCCTTTGTCATGGATCGTTCCTGGCGGGATGAAGTGCCCGGGCTGCAATGCAAACAAAAATAACAATATCAAACAAGGAAGTTAATGGCAATATGCAGTTACCAAGATTTAACAAGTGAAAATTTCCGCAGCGGTTCCTTTAGCTAAGCTGTTCTTCAATTAATCTATACTAATATTATAAAGCTAAACAGTTGGTTTGTTTGTTTGTTTTGTTTGTTTGTTTGTTTGTTTGAACGCGCTTGTTAGTTTGTTTGTTTGTTTGATCCGTAAGAAAATTGAATCGAAAACCTATTTATGTTTGCGCTGCAAAAAATATTGACAATAGAACAAAATGATGTACTACGGGTTTGTAGGTCTTATTAAGATCTACAAAAAAGTCTGCGAGAGCACATATCTAACTATCATAGTTTAGTCACAATAACCGGTTTTACTTTTTACCCTTCTCTGCACCAAGTTCTAAAATCCACGCGGGCGAAGCCGCACGCACAGTCTGGTTTTCAATAAAATTCATTTCTCGTTTCGATAGTTCTTACTGTAGTAGACATTAAAATGTGTTAAGACTGTAGAAATTTAAATAAGTACTGGATAGAAATACAAAACAGTTCCATTTCCGAATACCCACTGCGATAGAATATGGAATGAGTTGCAACTCTGAACGGCGTTCACAAGCAGTTACTTTGTTGTTCTCAATTCGAAGAACAATAAAATATTTTGTAGTTCGAATTTTTATATTAAAATATTTGTTTGGAATAGCTTAAATTATTATTTGTGAAAGCTTTGTGGCGTAGACAAATTGAAATAATAAATTAATTAAAATGATAGATTGTTTACCGAAATACCGTGGCTCGTCATGAACTTTGTTAATATAAAAAATTGTACTAAATTATTTCGAATACAAGACTGTGCCCTGGCGATTCCTCTAGTGTTAGTCGTGCCCTGGCCACTTACCATCAGGTCAACTACCTGTTCGCTTGGTCTCTTTAAAAGTTATTTGCAACATCATTCGTAATAATTACTAACGGTTGAGCCCTCATTATGCTAACGGTAACTCTACAAAATATTCAGCACTGTAAGTATGGTAATTTCTTTTCCAAGTTTTTCGAGTAGATTGAAGTTATCTAAGAAAACCCGCCCGTTATAAATCTTTTACCTACATTAAACGCTCCAAAGCTCGTAACAGAAAATGTATCGCTTTTAATAATAAATACAAACTCCGAATATCTTTACGCGTTACAAGACAGCTGTTATGAAGTGTAGCTATCTGACTGCTAAAGGAGATTTCCTCTCGGCGTATTAAAATTACTTTTCAATAAGAAATGTTGGTGTTCGTGAAATATGAAATTCTTTCCTCACAATCGAATCGAGATGAGTTGAGCCGAAGGGTGCCGAGTGGTACCGAGGGTGTGCGAAATCCTCACCTTTTGTAATCGCCGTCCAATGCCGAATCAGTGCCCGTTTGGAAGCCGACGAGGATGGTCGTTAGCTTATAACCGAATGCGGGGTTTCGCGCGCGTTTTATAAAAGCATGAACAAAATCACCGGCCAAATTATTAATTGTGGTTTGTGACATGTAAATACATCATGACGCGTCGATCATAGCTGACACGTTAATTTGATGCCAATTATAAATAGGATTTTCATTGAGTGAGTTCAGTTAATAGCCAATTTCGAACTTTTATGTAATGTGAATGAAGCTTAATAGGTTTCTGTTGTAGTAAAAATATGGTTTGATAGAGTTCCTGTTATCGTCTTAAATTATGTGGACGTACGTAAGTATGCTTTTAAGGTTGTTAATAAAAAATAAATGTGTTGTACAGTAAGTTTATGAGCTAAAGTTAATCAGGGAAGTTGGATGATAAAGTTATATAGTAAATTTTACTACAATACTAAATTTCATCTCCCCGTTACGTTACATAATGTTATAATAAGCACAAAATAAAAACAAGCGACTATTTCGTAGCTAAGTGCTACGTTTATGTTATGTTATGATAAAATTATAAACATGTAAAAAATCTTGTTTTAAATTCATAGGTCTCATCATATCTTTCTAGCTTGTACTTGTTAGTCTAGTATATGGGTATATAATAATTCTATTATAAAACTTGGCACATTTTTTTAATTTAATTCCCAACCCCAAGTTTCCCAACCTTGTATATTAAGGTGTTAAAATATAGCTACTTTTGTATTTATGTATATTATTATACAATTGAACTAATATTAAAAAGAATATTTACTCATAATATAATTTGTATAAATTTAACTTCATATGTTTAGTCAAGTCATAATTTACTACAAATTTTTGCAAAACCTTTCCATATAAATGTTTTACTTGTTTAAACAATAAAAGTGCACAATTAAACATTTTTGTAGGGTGATAATGATAAAATATTTCTCCAAAAGTTTTTAAATCGTGCTTACCTCCCCTGCAGGTTGTTGGTTTGGTTTTTATATATTCTATATATATAGTTTTTTCAATATGCAAGCTATCCCTATTCCAATTTCATAGCAATTCCCCGTGTAGTTTTTGCATGATTGAGTTACAATTTTCTCTATGCTCTACATATGGATATTGCATATCCATTCGATTTCAATCTTCAAAAAATAATCCTTTATTGTTACAACGGATATTTACATGTCTTTTTACATGTGTAATACCTTTAATAATATAACTGTCAAGAAAATTGTATTTTCTACTTACAACGCTTTCCTGGCCACACTGAGAAACTATTATGAAATAAAATATAAAGACTGATTTAATCAAAAGACCAACAAATTTGGAGAAAAACAGTTTAAAGCTATTAGTAAGTACTTCGATTATATGTAATTATAAATATATATATATTTAAATTATTTTAATTTTTGGCGCGCATTAGCAATAAAATCGACTGTATGCCGAGATGGAAAACGGAGTGACATACCAGCGTGACGCTATCTTGTGCCGTCATGCCCTTTTGCCGCACGGTAAGAGCGCGTTGTTTCTTTATTAAACAAATTTAATTTGGAAGCGGTGATAGCCCAGTGGAATTCAGCCTCTTACTCCGGTTCGAAACCCAGTCACGCGCACCAATAACTTTTCTTAAAAAAAGTTATGTGCGTTTTACAAAAATTAAATATTACTTGCTGTAACGGTGAAGGAAAACATCGTGAGGAAACCTGCATGCCTGATAGTTCACAGAAGAGAGGAGAAACAACCTTTTAATAGGTCATTAATGGGTTACGAACAATTTTGAAGATAATATTTTTTTTTCCTTTTTACTATATATTTTACTCGAATTTTCTCTATAATTTTTATCAACGTGGCTTTCAAAACATAGCGTTATACTTATTATGTATTGTATTTAACTCTAGAATATACAAAATAGATATCTATTTTTAACACCAAGAATGTTGTAGTATTCTATTAATTCGCGCGTGGGTGCGGGTTCAATCCCGGCAACTGGCATGCGCTAATGAGTTTCTCAAGAAACTTATGTACATTTGTCAAACTTCGCCACCAGCAGCGCACGGGTAGTTTTCTAAAGGAAACCCTAAACATGCAGGAGTTCTGTATAACGAAATGATAAGTCGAAAAACCGGTTTCTTTTTGTAACCAGATGATTGTTGGTTGTAAAGTTTTTCCAAATTTGTTTGGAATTTACGTAGGTACCTACAACCTTTCCTTATCTCTCTGTCCTAAATGAGGTTTACTATTTTTATAGTCCCGAATGTGATACTTGCAAGGATTAAGGTGATTGCCTCAAATAAAGCATCCCTGGTAGACAAGTGGAACCTTTGTTGGAACCTTTGGCCAATTTGAGGTTGTTTGTGGGTGTCGTTATAAGTTTGAGTTTGAGTTTGACATGCATACATAGACAAACATGACGTGCACGTACGTTCCATTACATGTCAAATTCAAATTTCAATAAATTATAGTCGAATTTCGACTACTTGGCGACTTAAGTAGGTATAATTCGGTCAGACAAATATAAAACATGATAAATAAATGTATGTAGGTTTTGTCATTACTGACACGTATTGTTATTGAACAATAATACGAATAATCACCGGTAAATGATGATTGATGATAATGATGCTAATTATTTTCATAATAACTGAAACATTTTATTTGCACTATGCTGTCCATAGTATGGGATTGTTAATGCTTTCTAATTATCTATGTTATTTAAGTAATATGTTTTAATTTAAAATCTGATTAATATAATATGTACCTATTAATAAATATTAGTAAATATTTGAAATGTGGCTAGAAACCTGTTTTGATTTTAAATACACAAACATAATTTTGTTTTGTGCTTAGAAACTCGCTGTGGCCAGGGATCGTATCGACTTGTAATCTTTGCTTTTCTTTTATTTTCTCGTATTCTTTGCATCATATCGGATAATAATACCGGAATATTTTAGTTGAAGATCACGTCTTACTAGCCTCACGTAAATCGTTATGGCTATAATCCGTCAAGCAAAAACGTAATTATTTCATGAAATTATTCTTAACTTGTGCTTTTGAATTTTTTAAGAATATATTGAAATTCTAATACAAAATAAGTGAAGTGCAAAAATTTGATGTTGAAAGAATTACTCATTTATTTAATTTAATTTTAATTTTTTTTTTTTTTACTTTACTGATGATATAAATTTTCCTTATATTTACTCCGCATAAAATAACACAAAGTTGAAATCATTATTCATTAAAATATTATTTCGATTGAAATATTATATACTATACTACAAAATTAACACTGGCTCGTAGCTGACGTAGCTAGCCGTAGAATGTTACTAGAGTGCTACGTCTCGTAGCCTAGCTTGCTACGGACTACTCCTTCGCCGTAGAAATGTCGATTAATACAATACTTAAATGTTATAAAACTTGTTAAAAAGTCATGGATGGATGGCTGGATGTTTGTGACTTTTTCACATAAAAACGGTTGAGCAGATTTGGTTAAAATTAACATTTTTTGGTATTAAAATAGCACATAATTTATAACCTGGATTAACACGCGGGCACATTCTAGTATAACTTTATTCGATTCCAATTCACGTACCCCTAACACTGTGTTCTGAAACTGTCAGCAAATTCCTATATCTAGTATTTCCATCGTTCACTATCGATGAACGGATGTCAACTGCAGACCGCCGCATCAACTATTGATGTATTTCCTGCCGGGCGTGCTCGTACAACGGCGTGTAGACGCATGGCGAGGCATGTTTTAGAACGGGCTATAGTAAAACTATGAAACTGTTTTTGATCATATGGTTTTCATTTATCTGCTATAGAATATAATTATGTTTTGAAACAGTTTTATACGTAATATTATATATAGTCCCAATAGATCCGTTTTTATATTTGATAAGCAAAATATCTGATAAAATCTGAGTTTTATGATGACTAGACCTTTCCCAAGGCTTCGTCCGCGTAGATTTAAAAACTTGGTTCAGAGAGGGGAAAAAACAAGAATAAAAAGCAATATATAACAACATACTCAACTTACTATCTTAACTTTTAACTACTTATGTTACTGTTATTTTTTATTGTTTACCTTAAATCAAAATAAATTTAAAACGAATTTATATTTATAAACTGAGTTAAATAATGGTATTTTTGTAACAACGAAACGCAAAGATAAGATGTCGGTCGGCAAACCTATGGCGGATGACGTTAGGACATAAGAACGTGTCATACCTAGACGGTTACCGAAGAATATAAAAATCAGCGGTATAACTATCGATAAAATAGAACCAATAAATCGACGCCTAGTTGCATTCAAATCGACGATTGATATATTTCCGGCCTGACATACGACAACAGCGTATATGAAATGTGTGAATATGTCTGATTTTTTATATTTTTCACACTCACACTTACGAGTCAGTCACAAAACCACAGGTTGATAGTCGAATTCGTTCGTCGAATCATTTGAAATGATGAAACATTACATTTTATAAATAAAATATTTATATGTTAAAAAATAAATTATAGAAAAAACTTCAGTTTCAACTGTCTCAAAAAAGTAAAAAATTAAAAAGTAATGGAGAAAGAATTTATTTCAAATAAACATAAATTGTTTATTCTGTGTGTATTGGTAGAACTTAACGAAAGTTGATCCAAAACACTGCTTTAGAACAAATAAATAAAAGCAGGACCCCTACCAAATATATTCGTCTGTTGTTATTTCAAATTCGTACGAAGTTTTCTTAAGATTTTATTTATCAAGTAATGATATAATAATACAATTACTATAAATTGTTTTAACAATACAACATAAATTGTTACAACAATACAATTTAATTCCATAAAATGACATTTTCCGTGTATAAAAATAAACTTTACACAAAAACGAATGAAGGGAAATACATATATTTATTAATTAAAATCATAGCTTGCCTTCTTTCCATACTTTAGCAATTGCACAATATTTTTTATTTGAAATTATAATATTTTTGCACATTTAGATAAAATCAAAATTACTGAAATTTTGACTTCAATAATCACCAAAATTTAATAGCAATTTTTTTAATAATAATAATACTTTTTAACAATAATATTTTTAACTACACATGTTTATTATCGTAACAAAGTTTCACATGTACAATAGTAGTGGTTCAGAGACAATTACACTTCGACCAAAGCACGGCATTGTTTGCCCGCGTCGAAGCTCGGTCGTAAAGAGAAATAAGAGAATTTCTTTCAATCTGAAACCCTCGATTCAGTTCGTGACTTAGACAACAACGTATTGACTTATTGTACGTCGCCGTCGACAATCGAACGAGATCCAATAGTTGCATGCACTCACGTGAGTCAAGTCGCTTGAGTTTCGAATTCAATTTATTCTAGGTACAAAGATGTTTTGGAAAGGAAATCGATGTTTTCAAAATAGATTAGTGCATGTCGCAGCGACTGTCAATCGGAAGCAATCAACAGTTTATCCTTGTGAAGACCCATGCGTAGTTGGATAATATTGGGTTCGGTTTGACCACAATTCATACCTCATCATTACATTGTAGCATAGTTAAGTAAGGAAAGGAAGAAAAACGAAGAAAATTAAAAATTAAGGAAAAACAGCAATTTTGAATGTGAAAATATATTACAAAATTTGTCTAATACTAATTTGCGTTTAAGAATTTTTCCATTGGATGATGTCGATAAATTAAAGGATCCGCGAATATAGTTATAATATCCGTGAATATAGCTATGTAAAGAACGCTTTGTTCTTTAAAACAACAAGGACATCCTGTTTAGAAACCAATCAACAGCACTATTGAATCGAGCCTTCCTGAGGCACTTCAAATTATTTTAATTTTGGTAAAGTAATTTTAATTAAAAATCCTCGTACTTCACAGCTATAAAAAAGTAATTAACACTTACCCGAGCTGATAATTCAAATTTTATTAACGCAGAATGGTCACCAAAGTCTTCTTAATAATCCGAGATTTAAACCAAATCCGAAGAGTTTTTTGTGAAATGAAATTAGCCGAAAAAGGCGCCGCCATTAAAATTACATTAGCATAAATAAGAGGAATGCTAATCTTAGGAGAATAAATCTTGGCGGGGAAATAAAAATAATCCTTGCGGGCGGCTCAATGACTTTCTGTTGGACCTGATTAAGCTGCAGAAATTGTGTACCTAATGTACCTACTTAAGATAGAATAGGTGGTGGAGCGGTGACAGCGGTGATAGCCCTGTGGCTAAGAATTCGACCCCTTAATCGAAGGGTCCGGGTTCGAATCCCAGTGGCACGCACCAATGACTTTGTAAAAAAGTGATGTGTGCTTTATCAAATTAAATATCACATGCTGTTACGGTGAAGGAAAACCGTGACAAAACCTGCATGCCTGAGAGTTCAAAAATGATGTTCTCTAAGGTATATGAAGTTAGATCAGCGTGGTGAAATAAGGCCTACAGCTCTCTCATTGTGAGAGGAGACCCGACCCTGTAGTGGGTCATTAATGGGTTACTGACAGGTGGTAGAGCCATAATAGCTCACCCGAGTACCTCTTACCACCAGTCTCATAACCCATCGTAAAACAGTCTTCTTCTGCAGTCCTGCATGTCTTGTGTTATAGATGGGGAGAGATGGTTGCCGGGTACATTATTTGAAACGAATTGTTGGTATGGGCAAAATACAAAATTTTAATGTTGATATCAGAATAATTACGCAACAGATATTATATGCTGATGACAGCTGTCACGCGATGTTATTAAAGTCAAAAATAGTCCACGTGATTTTTATTTCCTTGGCTCACCAGATTACCTGAGTTCTACTACAATACTACGTAGAGCATCTTAGTGTGCGTTGAGCCTCAATGTGACAAATTTATAAAATGTTTTACTCGATTATTCTTAAATCTTAGGATTTAAAATCTTTTTGACCTAAGTACTAAGGATTTTGAACCAAAAATACTTTGAAAAAAAAGTCAGTAAGCTTTCATTTCAATATTTAATTAAGGGAATTAGACAATCTTTTGTTCCTCAACAATAATAAAACGCCAACGAAATACTGTGTAACGAATGCTAATTAAACATTTCCCAAACTTCACAGCTTCTCAGAAAACGGTATTTTAGAAAAAGGATTTCAATTCTTGGCTATCAAATTATAAACGAAAGCCGCTTGCTCATATTTGGAGGAATAAAATATTCATGTCGTCACACGGAAGGTCCGTCCCGGGGGTGTGGAATGTTCGCCCAACGTCCGTCAGTTAAGGAAGTTTAACACTCTTTTATACTAATTAGTCCTTCGGGAGAAAATTTCAAATTCCTCAACCGGCCCAGAAATACCTGTTTTTAAACACAAGGGACGTTTTGATTATGGCGGTGTCACACACCGAGTGTTAAACGATGAAATCAAGATGAATTTGTATAGCCTAAATTTACTGAAATTAGGATTGATTTTGAAAGTTTGTGATTTCGTTTCTAATAAATAAACTTACCTATAACTTGTAACATTTTTGACTTTTCATGTTTTTGTGTAATTTATTTGTGGCAACAAGTTTTTTAAACGACAATGTAATTTAGTGCATCTGTCAGTACGTAATGTCAGTAAGAGCTTCATACAAAAAGCTGTGTTTAAATTCTGTCGCATTGGTTGGTTGGTTAGTTTTGTCATGATGTGAAAACCAATAAGAAAAAGGCCTTACACTAATTCACTGTATCTAAACCTGTGTTCTAATTGCCATATCACTCGTCAAAAGTTGCTCGCACGATACCTTTATTGCGTACATTTTGTCGCATGTCAGTGTTCGCAACAGCTCCAAACAGACACCTGTGTTTTAAAATTTGTCGTGTTAATCGTGTGTCGTAGTTACTCGTATGTCAGCCAATTAGGACAAGGCCTACATTACTCGCCTGTCGTTATTGCTGCGACGCGCGTCGTATTCAAAACTTTTCACCTTCCATAAATTTCGTGAACAGTTTTAATATATGCGCGCGTGTTCTGATTTAATTACGAACAATCATTTTACGCATGGAATCAAATTGACATTATTTCTTGTTGGGCAAAATATTATTTTAATATGAATAAATTAAGTGTGTTCCAAAAGTGGAACGCCGAAATTTATTGAACGAGACAATATCGATGGACTGAAATTTAATTAACGATGGTAATTAAGAAAATATCGATAGGTTATAATTCTGTACGTCGGGACAACTTGTTGGCCTTAATTCCTTTGAGATATACATCGGTATTCCTTTTTGTTAATTTTACAGTGTATAATTTGATTTTACCCTTTTATGTTTGTTCAATTACTGGAAACACGACGTTTTAGATTTAGCCTCCGCCCTATTCGTAACTATCAAGATTTTGAACTTTAGGTTTAATTTTAAGCGTCTTCAATTCGTTTTTTCTTTTGATCTAAATGTAGTTTGACGTGTATGAATTGCCAAAAAGCAACAAATAGATGTACATATTTAATTTTAGTCCTATTGCGAAGAGATATTAGTCTTAGCTGTGGTCTTAACTGAAGAATAATAGGCTTGCTAACTCGATAATATTAAGATGGATATTATCTTGCATTCAAATTCAATAAAAATAACTAAACATTTTTATATAAGATCTTAAGTGGATGTAGATTAATTAAAATTATTGCTGAATACATATAGGTTTTATTTTCGTTTTGTTTTGTCGTTAATTCATTAGTGAAAGTAATTAATCAAGTTTGATATAAGTTGGTTCTTTAATAAAAAAATGTCGCTTGGTCGAAGTGTAATATATTTTTGAGGTAAAAGAAGATTACAATAATGTATGAAGCACTAATAAGACTTTTTATATAAAAGTAAAATCTTTGCAAATGAGCATGCAATTACCTATACTTATTGCTGACTGTTCGTAAAAAAAATTTTTTCGTAAATACTTTCTTAATTTAAATGTTCATAGAAGAAGATGAATTACTTAAGACAGAAGACGTGTAAGTTTTGCTTTCACGTTATTTTAAAGGTACCGTCAGCTCATTAGTCATAGTAATTAATCAGGTTTGATGAAACTTGGCTGTTGAATAAAAAATGTCGTTTACTCAAAGTTTATTAAACTCCTGAAATTACTGGTCATAAAAGAAGATTGACAAAGTTAATTAAGGATAAAAAGACTTTTATAAAAAACGCTGTGATTTATTAATAACCACAAACGTTAGGTATATTAAAATTTTACGTAATTTACTAACAATTAAGCTTAAAATTAACCGGTGATAGCCCAGTGGCTTAGAATTCGACCTCGAATCGAGAGGTCTGGGTTCGAATCCCAGTGGCACGCATCAATGACTTTGTAAAAAAGTTATGTACGCTTTATAAAATTACATATTACCTGCTGTTACGGTGATCAAAAATATCGTGAGGAAACCTGCATGCCTGAGAGATCAAAAAAAGTTCTCAATGGCATGTGAAGGCCACCAACTCGCAGTGGGCCAGCGTGGTGGACTAAGGCCTACATCCCTCTCACTGTGAGACCCGACCCTGTAGTGGGTTATTAAGGGATTACTGACAAGCTTAAAATTATAGAAAATTCGGTATTTTAGTAAAACTCCAAAGATGAAATCTATATTTTTTATATAATTATTATGCATTTAATAATACAAACATTAATATTTTTTACTTTTGTATAGGCAAATATTTTTTGGATTTATGACAGTCTCGCTAAGAAAAACATTTGATATCAAATATCCAAATCACTTAGGTTGAAGGTAAGAAATATATTTTTTTCATTTCATTTCTTCTAGTTTACTTATTTTAATACGACACAAATACGAAATTGTGAATTTTCAACAATGATAACTTAGAATATAATTTCACTTTCGAAAATCCCTCAAAATATTTAGTTCAAAACGGATTCCAAAACCGGATTGCCCCGTACTCTAAAACAAAGCAAATAAAATGTAATTGATTTCCAGAATCAAACGAAAGCTTTTAGCAAGATTCGAATGACAGGTCCGTGGTGTACAGTTTCTAACAAATCGTTCATTCAAAGCAGTTTATCGAAAACTAACTTTTTAACTCTCTTATTTCATTGGCTTAGGAACAATCAACATCGATGTCATTTTACGATACAATTAGTATTTTATTTAATCTATAAAACCTTAAAAATGTGGAACAATTATTCGCCCGAGGTGTTTTCGCGGGACTATGACATGGGACTCTTTAAGAAAGTCGTAAAAACAGCACTCCTAATCCAGCAACCCACAGGCGACTCTCCTCCCGCGTCTATAAGCAACGGTGACCACTTACCATCAGGTGGCCCGTTTGCCTGTTTGCCTTGTTTCTCTTTGCATAAAGAACTTATTAACATGGAAGTAGCGGAAAAGCCTGCAAGTCTGCTGATGATAAGTGATCACCGTAGCCCATGACAGCCACATCTAACTGGAAACTCAAAAAGGTAATTGCTTTTAGTAAATGCAGCAAGTACTTTTTTGGGTGTACCTCAGTTAGGTATTCAGCTTGATATTCAGATTTAAAGTTTAATATTAAAAATTAAGTAAGTAAGTAGTGACTCATGTACTGACCGCCCTGTCGTAGTAATAGTGAACGTAAATTCAACAGGATACACAATCAATGAATAAAAACAAAATTCTGAAACCTATCTGACCTTTACAATGCCATATAAAATTTGGCAAGAAGGCAGCCTATGGGCAAGAGACGCCAGCTCAGGTGGATATTGTAAAAATCAAGCCCTAAAAAGTGAAAGGAGAAAGAAAACCGATTATTGGAAAAACGTTTTCCATTCGCTTATTTGCTTGCGAACCAACTGCGTAACACGCGCAACTCTGATGACACACAATACATTCATATTCGCTGAATCAGCAGACCCTCCCTCCACCGGTGCGTAGGTACCTATTACGTCGGATTCAATTCAGCCCTCTCATACTCCACGTGTACGAAAAATAGTGGAATTTTCTGGCTGGGGATCGATGGATCTGAGCCTGGAAAAGATGGCGTAATATCACAACAGATGTCGACGACGGTTATGTCAACTGGCCCCCCATTCACGAAACTAATAAAAGATTCAGCATTGTCGTTCAGCTAAAAGGGTTCCTTCCACTACATTGACGCCTATTCTGAGGGCGGTAAGGGCGCGTTTCGAGGTTGGGCCGCCCTTCGTCCAAGATCCATCATTATCAAGCGGAATGTTCCGCAGAATGAATAATATGATTTGTGACCTTTGGCGTTATTCACTTGTGTTGTACATACGCGTCTTTCCGCGTTTTAGGTTATGCGTTTCGCTGCTTAAAAATTGAAGAGCTTTATAATTTTTGTAGAATTCTTTTAGTGTTACCAGATAGTTACGAAGAGCTACCTGTGAGAATTAGATGACTAAAAGGCAGGGAATACTTTGTAATAAATAAATGACAGTCTCACCACAGGTTCTACTGATCACCATAACTAAGATAAACACTGCTAAAAATGACATAAAACTTGTCGTTTGTTTGCCATAAATGTGTTACGATTATATATTAATTTATTCCAAAAATTAACATTTATCATTCATATTTTTTACCGCTTTCCTATTCATCTTCATGTGTTATTTAACCTAGATCCAGCTCTCAACTAGATTTCATTCAAACCTTCCAAACCTATCAGCTAACTAAACCATCTAGGATCACGCAGACCCAAAAAAAATCAAAGAAATATGAGATCGGAAAGTTACAGAATACCGTATATATCAAACAGCAATTGCCAATTCGGGATTGGAAAGGTTCGCCCTATAAAGTACGTGAGGCGGTCAAAACAAACTTGTGCAATAAATAACCCGATCGGATAAGAGAAAGGTACCCACTCAGCCTTTTTATATTCAATAAAAAATAAGATAAACTAAATTGCCTTACAATGTAGACACTCGATTTATGGAGTTTAAGTGTGTTTCTTTGCTAACTGTTTGTTTTTTGGTACATTAGTTTTATATCTTTTTATTTACTGTTTTTAAATTATAGATAAAAGAAGCAATCTTTAACAACAGATTAGGGACTCATTGCAGTGTTCACATGTGACAACAAGCGTATGTGTCCCTTAAGCTACAGTTCCGTGGGTTTCCGGCGACTGACGCGACCGGCTTCGGAAGCGGCATCATACATTTCATAGTGTTTAGTATTGTCTGTTGCATCGGCCGCTACCCGCAGAACTGCAGCTTTAGCGAAAATAGCGTAAAACTTTTCACACAAAAGATATTTGAAGTCATCATTCATGTTGCTCTTTCCTTGATTACCTATCCAGGACGCACTGCTCCATACAGGTAGCGAAATGAGAAATTTCTCTGTAGTATGAAATCATCGTCTCATATAGACAAAGGTGAAGCAAAAGTGTCTCTGAAAGAACATTGATAACTGGACCGTGGCCATAAATGGGCTTTGTTTGGACTTTTCTGAGAAGCCTGTTCACCACTCTGGTCCCAGAAAATTACTGTGAAGTCGACTACCAACGAAGGGCGTGAAAGGACAAGGAAGCGACCTCCAAACCAATACATGATTCACTTTACACCGCCACATTATTACGCTTCTTGTAATTTAGTCACGCGCCATGTCCTATTCGCCGCAAATCCAAGGGTCTAACACACTTGAACTATCCAACCCTTTCCGTTTGACCGAATGTTATACAACATAATCGAAAAAATAAATTTTTCGTTTCTGTTCCTAACCTTTCTCTGAACTTTTCATACCCGGGATAAGGGTCCCGCTTCTGGAGAGATTAAAAGACATTATTTACCCTCGTAGTATGCGTAACCAAGCGTCAAAGTTTTATATTTCTGACAAGGGACTGAAAGGCTTGAACAATTTGAACATGCGTTTAACTATACCCGGTATTTAAATGTTTATGAGGGTTGCGATTCACTTGGAGGTTTGCCATGTAATTAATTAAGTTGTCACATAAAATACGAACATACTGCAACATAGACATGTAATTTAACTATTGACTTAACTAAAATTGCAATTAAAATTCGAAATAATCCTAGTATTTAGTTGTCGCTGCAAGGAAGTCTTGGTATAAGTTTGTTATGTTCCTTTGCATGACATGGTTTTGTCTCTTCAATTAAGGCTGGAGCATACTTTAAACTACGCTTAGCCTGAATGACAATGTGAGAAACAAAAAAATATCTAAAACATTTGAATAGTCTAATTATACAAGAAGAGGTAACAATTCATTAATTGCGCTAAATAAAAGAATGATACCTAAATATCATAAAGTTGCATACGGATCAAATTTCATCTACTCAAGGATACAGAATCCTAAAAACCTAAAGAAATTGCGAATTTGTTGAACTAGTCACCAACACGGCCACGTGACGTCTGATGTAGGAAACTATTAAAAAACAAATGACAGTTAAATTGACAATAATCAAACAATTTAATCATTAATATTTCAGGAATTTTTCGCACAGTTTTTTAATATTAAATTTGCTATTAAATAAAATTTAATAGCACGGTTTAAATTAGGAATTAAAATAAGTAGCATTATCATTTATTTTTATAGTAAAGCAGCGTTACAGAATTCGTTAATTTTGTGTTTTATCTTGCGATAATTGCATACCCGCAGTTATCGATAACCTTTTATTATATTTATGCCTTTTTCCTTTCTTTAGGTATAATTATAATTATAATTGCTTTGTTGCAATTTTGTAAGTTAGCCAATACTTACTGTACATCACTCATATTCATATTAAAATATAACAGGAGTTCAAGCAAAATGAATTTGAGACTAAAATAAGAGAATGCTAACACCAACGAATCAAGTGAAAGTATGTCGGAGCGTTACTGTGAGTGTGTGAGTGTAAAGTCAGTGTTCAAAATGTAATAGGGGATAAAGTGGAGATGTGTTCTGTAAAGTGGATCCGGTTGCTTGTGATGCTGGCGGCCTGCTGGGCACAGGAGGGCGAGTGGAGCGAGGACGCAGAGGACTTAGGTGAGGGACGCTTACAATATTTACCATTTACAAATATTAATAAGTAAAGTTCGCGCGCCACTTGACTGCAGAACCCAGGAATGTGTTGCTAGTGCTGTGACCTAATTATTCAGAGGCATTTCGGCAAAATATACAAAAACAAACTGTCCGAATTATGTATTAGGAAAAAAACTTGATTGAAGAAAAATAAATAATAATATCAAAATCAATTAAAGTATGGTATTAATTTATTTAACTTAATTTATTAAGCTTCGCATTCAAGTCGCGCGGGAACTATGTATAGTAGCTATCTGCGGCGATAAAAAATTGAGAGATTTACTCAAGGGTTCACTAATGGTAGAGACCCACTGCAAAAGTCGGGTCTCCTCTCACAACGAGAAGTATGTTAGCATTCACTACGCTGGCCTACTGTGGGTTGGTGGACTTCACATGTCTTAGATAACATCATGAAGAACTCTCAGATATGCTTACGATGTTTTGCTTCATTGTTACAGCAAGTGATACTAAATTTTCTAAGCGAGGCCTTATTGCACAAATAACTAATTGCTCAGTTCGTTTAGATTTACCGCAACTTACTTATCAAAATACATAAACATTGGCAGCCCCGGATCTTCAATTTTTTTTAGGCGGGGCAAAAACTGAAATATGCCGCCCCCGCTCACATACATTTATTTTTACCTTTATCATCCATATAATTTCAGCTATCAGATGTCCACTAATTGATTGAAATTTGGACATAGCCTACATAGGCCTTCCGGAAATAATGCATTGATTGCTGTTATTTCTGTCTTAAGCCTATATTTGTTACCGCCGCATTCCGTTATTTGTTAACCGATCTGAATTTTTTCTTTTTGGTTTGGAAGGTGTTACTGTGAATTTGGTCCCATATTAAGTTGATGATAATCTGATGAAGAAGATTAAAAATAAATCTGATATGCGTGTAAGAAATGTACCCATAAGACAGAAAGATAAAAATCAATTGTGTTTACCTAGAATAAAATGTAGAATTTATAAAAAAAAAAGTAGGTATATATCTGCCATACGCATATACAATCATTTGCCTCCAGAAGATAAAATTCCAGAAGAAGCTAAAGATAAAAATTAAAATGAAATTAAAATCAACAAAGATATTAAAACTAGATTTGGACGAAATAGAAAGTTCGCAATTTATAATAATATCATGCTTATAAACAGCTTTAAAAAGAAATGTAGTAACGCGCGCAAAAATAAATAAATTAATAAATTAAAACTGTGTCGAGAGTTTTTTCCTCCGGCTTTTTCTCTCTTTACCCAGAAATGGGTGGCACATTGCATAGCCGATGAGTTCGATCAGGAAAAATATTAAAATAAATAAATAATTGGACTGCTAAACGATCACAACTTATTTTAACATATAAAATTTAGTTATAATATAATATAAAATTTAGTTTTAGTTTTTTAAGATATAATTATTGTATGCCCGCATAGGGTAGACTGTTCTTAACTTATTATAATTTTTGTAACATCTTTTCGTGTAACAGTCAACAATAAACGCATTCTTTTCTTTTCTTTCTTTTCTTTTCAGAACTAAAAAAACTACCAATCAATAAATTTAAATGGTCTTTAAAACAGTAGCTGGTCAAAGGTTATTATACCGAAAAAGAATTCTTTAACGATAAAATAAAATAACAATCTCAGGAAGGACAGAGGCTACATTTACAGTCCTGTAAAGCTGCCGACTACAAGTGCTTCCTTGTGTTTATACCAGGGTATAATCATAGAGAATGCACTATCACACAAAAATGCAAATAACGAACGGAATAATGAATGGATGGTTCGCAATTTCAATCTAAATTATGTTTATAGATAAACAATTACAAAAAGGAATGTAGTAACGCGCGTATAAATAACTAACTAAATTAATTAAAACTGTGTCGAGAGTTTTTTCCTCCGGCTTTTTCTCTCTTTGCCCAGTAATGGGCACATTGCATAGCCGATGAGTTCGAATAGGTAAAATATTAAAATAAACAAATAATTTGGACTGCTGAACAAAATAAATAAATAAATATAATTTAGCAATAATTGCCAATGAAATATAAAATTAAGTTTTAGTTATATAAGACATAATTATTGTATGCCCGCATAGGGTAGACCTAAACTTATTATAAATTTTTGTAACATCTTTCTCATGTAACAGTCAACAATAAACGTATTCTTTTCTTAAAAAAAAAGAGTTTCGGAGATACACAATGGAACTCCTCAACCGATAAGAGTCAAGGAATTCGGTTAATAAATTGTTGTTGTTGGTCACATTACCTTTGCAGAACTATATAGACTGATGATAGAGAGGAACTCGTTTTTTTTATATTTCTGACCGCCGCATTCCGTCATTTGGTAACCGATTTGAATTGTTTTTTTTTCGGTTTGGGAGCTGTTACTTTTAATTTGGTCCCATATTAAGTTGTTGATGATCTGATGACGGAGATACAGAGTTGAGGAACTCCTCAACGGATAAGAGTTAAGGAACCGGGTTCATTCCTTCCTTTCAGCCCTTAGTAGTCCACTGCTGGACATGGGCCTCCCCTAATCGACGCCACTCCGCCCGGTCCTGGGCCCTCTGAATCTAACGGTTTCCCGCTGTCTTCTTCAGGTCATCAGTCCACCTGGTCGGAGGGCGGCCTGTGCTCCTTTTGCCTAAACGTGGTCGCCATTCGAGGACCTTTTTTCCCCATCGGTTGTCAGTCCTGCGGTGGCCAGCCCATTGCCACTTTAATTTGCAAACTTTGAGAGCTATGTCGGTCACCTTCGTTCTTCTACGGATTTCATAATTTCTGATTCTGTCTCGTAGAGAAATAGCAAGCATAGCTCTCTCCATTGCCCTCTGAGCGACTCTGAGCTTGTGCATTAGGCTCACAGTAAAGGACCACGTCTCGGCACCGTAGGTCATCACTGGCAACACACATTGCTCGAAAACTTTCGACTTCAGGCACTGAGGTATATCGGACGTCAAGACGTGTCGTAGATTCCCGAACGCTGCCCAGCCGAGTTGGATTCTTCGAGTGACCGAAAGGATCACTATGTAATCGGCAAATCGGAGGTGTGAGAGGTGTTCGCTGATGATGTTAATACCACGTCCTTTCCACTCCATCAGCTTGAACACATCTTCCAGTGCAGCGGTGAAAAGTTTTGGGGAGATGACATCCTCCTGTCGTACGCCGCGCTGCACGTGGATGAGGTTCGTACTGTTGTCGTGTACTCGGACTTTCATGGTGGCGGCATTGTATACACACTTCAACGCCTCGATGTACCGATAGTCGATCTGGCATCGCTGAAGAGACTCAAGCACCGCCCAGGTCTCGATAGAATCGAAGGCCTTCTCATAGGAACCGGGTTAATAAATTATATTTTTGTGGGTCACATTGCTTTTGCAGAACTAAGTATATAAATTCCTTCGAAGTTCCTTCTAATTCCTTCCTAAGTATATAAAATCGATTCCTTCCTGCGGGCGAGCAGGCGCGTATTTTGAACTATGCCTACGCGCCTCGCGAATAATAAATGTTCGTGCACTACGTCTCATTCCTCGCTCTGGGTATCGGTCGAGTTGATATGGCTATGAAATTTGTACTATTATTTATTTATTCCGTGGTCAAAGTTAAGTAAATGATGAGTTATCCATTCGTCTGTAAAATGTGAATTTGGCCGCCCTCTGAACTTGCCGCCCGGGGCATGGGCCCCGGCTTGCCCCCCCCTAGATCCGGCCCTGAACATTGGCAAGCTGTACCGACACCATTCCGCCCGCGATAACTCTGTTTTAAATTGTAGATATCGTACAATGAAATGGCGAATGCGAATTTAGGAAATGAATTTCCGAGCGAAAACTACGTTAGAGATTGAGCTGTTAGTTCTATCACCGAACAGAGATAGCAAAATAGTTTCGCCTATTTCTGTGTGTGTAACAAAGTGTATGAGAAATATTATGCATGCAAAGTCCATTCAATTTGCAACTCTAGCAACGCCATAGTCGGGAATGACCATTTGCGCCCATTACTGTGCTATCTTCATGTTTTGTTTACTGACGAATTATTATCGTGCAAACGTTTGAGTATTGAAATCGTTTTAAAAATAAGGATGATTTAAGTGGTTACGAGTAATAAATTAGTTACAACAATTTTTTTAGGTCTCTGAAATTAAAACTTAATTCGGAACCGGAAGAGGGAGGCTGAATCCAATAATAGCTTTGTAGGCATATAACCTTCAACCTTCAATTTTAAACGATTGAATTTATAAAAAAATGCTGTAACTTAATAATGATCTAAAAATTTTGTATTAAATGTTAAGCTTGTGCAAAGTTGCAATAAAACGATTAAAAAATAAGAAAAATTTCTAATACAATGCGCTTTAGTTTAAATAAATAAATTATACAAGATATCTTATAGTTACATTCTCTTGGAGATGGAGAGTGAAATTGCACGACGTACTACCGTAAAGGAAATTACATTAGTGTAGAAACAGGGAGTCAATTAATACCTGACATAACGCTCTGGGGTGGCGCGAGCGGAGAGCGAGGTCTCTGACAATCTACGGACAGCGCCAATTTGTTAGGCTTTAGTCTACACAGCTCTTAGTTTACGAATGATTGTGAAGAAAGACTGACTGACTTTTATTATTTAATATAAATATTAAATATTTAATATAAATATTTAATAATAAAACTCACACACGGCTTTCTGATCTCAAAGTAAGCTGTGAGCCTGTGTTGTGGTAATCAGATAACTGTTAAACTTTACATAAAATTGTCATGTCACAGTTTTAGTTACCATACTCCTCCAAAACGCCTTGACCGATTTTTATGAAATTTTATACTATTATATGCATATTCAGTAGGTCTGAGAATCGGCTAACGTCTATTTTTCATACCCCTAAGTGATAAGGGTTTTCGCAAAACAACGTTTGTGGGGTCAGCTAGTACAATTATATATTTTAAAATACCTACATATTTATATAAATAATTTCCACTCAGACACAGAACAAACACTTGTGCTCAGCACACAAATATTTATCTCCGGCGTAGTAATTAGAGTCGCTAACCACTAGGCAAGTCAAAAAAACGTATAATAAAATTAACGTATGAATGCATAATCTTTGTATGACTCGATAAAGCGAAAATTTCTCAATGGTTTTTGTAGGTTTTAATGTTTAGGCTTTAAAATCTCAAACAATTAATTTTAGTAAGAAAAACTATACACGATATCTAAAATTTAGCGTTCACTACGACTGGTCGCATATTCATCTGAGTAGGAATCTTATCTGACCATCTATAATGACATGTTTACTTTCAACAAAAAATTGTCATACGTTGATCATAAACAGGTCACAAACTTGTTTATGACCAAATGGATAACATGTTTATGACCAGAAAATAAAGATTAATATCCAGTTAAAAAATTCAATTGAAACCAAGCTTTTTACGTCTAAAGTCTAGACAGTTTTAAGCACTTGCTGACTTTACGACGCCAAACGTGACCGCCATACTTAAAGCATATTGACTGGACCTTAATTCATAAGGTCATTATGATTCTGCACTTACGAACTCCGAAGTCTAATTGGATTTTTTATCCGCTACCACCCCAAGTCATGTTAAGAATCTCAACAACTTTTGATACGAAACACTTACGACGATCAAACGTAAAAGTGCTTACATAAGCAAAATATTATAAAGGGTATTCAAATAAAGGTACATTTTTTAATTTTGTGTAATTTACAGCCTGTATACCTGAAACATTAGAAATGATGTAAATTTTAAGCGTCTACTTATTTATAAATTAGTAATTATAATAGTTTTAATTAAAAAATTAAGGTTTATAAAATTGATTTAACGTAATTCCCACATCAGATAAAAATTGATGGTAGGTAGGTATTTTCTCCAATTTTTATGATGCTTCTAAAAATTATATTTTTCGTATAGGGCTCCGTTTTATTTTTTGGTCAGTTGATTTGTAATTTTTGTTGTTTAGGCAGGTGTGAAAACAACTAGTATGTTATGAAAAATTCTAATGTCTGTTATGTAAATCCCTACAGTGTCTAGACGCCATGGCGACATCGACACCTGGCACCTTCGTTCGGCTTCGGTTATCAAATAGAGTACAACTTACCACTTGAAAGATGCAGTTCTGTGTCAGACGATCGGACGGATAGAAAAATGCTAGTTTTAGGGTTCTGTTTGCACCCTCTGGGTACAGAACCGTAAAAAGTTGAGTGTTAACGACTTCACAAACACATTACAGGCCCCTCTTAGGCAATAAAAGGTAGTAAAAATAACTTTGTGAAGGACAATTTTTCTAAAGGCCTTAATTTTTCTTTTTTCTTTTCACATTTTACGCTATTGTATGGGGCTTCTGGGGTTAGAGTTCTTCTAACATTAAAGTAGCACAAAGCTTATAGAAGTTAATTTCGCTTTTGTTTCTCATTTAATTTCAAAGCCTAGTCGCGACGTGAAATATAATTGGAACAAAATTATTTAAAAATTAGAAACTTTGGAATTTATAAGTGTTACAAATATTTAGTTATCGTAACTATGTAAAAGCTAAACAAATATTTGCATTACGTTGAATTTGCAGATAATCCAATATTTTAAATATCTATGAAGAAAATATCTCATTCATACGTTTTTTTCATACGACACCCTTTTCATGAACACATGACTAAGTTGTCGTTTAAACAATTAACTGTATTCCGAAACATACAGTACACCACCGTTGTTATCACATGGGTATTTCCCCGTTGCAGGGAGAGTAATGCACCACGCTGCTTCAGTTATCAGAGTCAAAAATTTCAAACCGCTCACATCGCCTCCGAAAAGCTTTAATAACTGCCTGCCTTAACGTATCCTCCGAAGCACGGAAGCGCACATTTTAATTCCCTACTAGTGATCACCCATTACCACTTACCGAGCTAGACGTTCCTTAAATTGTGTCGCTTGCGATCGACTACGCAAGCCATACAAATCAATATAGCCAGGAGCTTTTTAGCAGAATATTAACCCTCAAATTAGTGCCAGTCAATACATTCGAAACATCAAACCACACCTTACAATGGCTCAAACGGATCAGATGGAACAAAATCGCATAAACTCAAGTGGAAATCGCGCTCAACCCATTAAACGCGATTGCTTGTCGAAAATGAAAATGGGAAATACATTTCCGGTTGTTCGTCGAACTGTGTTCCGTTTTTGTCAGATTTTTATTATGCTTACGTTGTAAGCGGTTGAAAGTCGGAATCATGACACGGATTCTTAGAAGGGCGGTGTAGGGGATTAGTGCTCACGTTGTTACAGAATTTTGTAAAGTACACCTAAACTCATGAATAGAGTCTAGTTCTTCACATATAGATACCTACAGCTATAGGACTCGGTATCATCGATTCGGTAGGAAATAGTGTGTTGCATTGGACTTTGCTATTATTAGTATATAGTATATTGCTATTGTTAGTATTTTCTATTAGATAGTAGCTATTTTTTATTAGATAGTAGCTTTTTCTATTAGATAGTAGCTATAGCATGATACTATATCATAATTCATAATACTAAAAGCAGACCTTATAAAACTTTAACGTATAAATAAAACGTAAACAAATAAGTCAACGACAAGTATAATTATTTTTAATGAATTTTACATTTCGTTCAATTGTTTTTGAGAAGGTCCAAAATTAATACTTGTACAATGAGGTTTGTTTAACTGTTAGTTGCCTGTATTTTCACAAATAAAAGAAAAACCGTTTCTTATATAAAATTTATTAATACTAAAAGGTAACCAACAATCAAAAAGGTGATGCAACTTTACCCAAAGCAGTACAGCATCCTAAACGAAGGACCGAAGGACCACGTCACTTAACTGAAACTTTTAACACTTTTTAATAACCCACGACCCAGGAAAGCTTATCCTCCCCCAAAGTGATTAGTTTGTGGTCTTAAAGTTATGAAAGGCGTTGAAGAAGACCACTTAGCGTTCGCGTCTCCCGTAAACGGGGATCTTGTTCAAGTTTTTCAAGTTCGATTTCCCGTTTGGGTGACTGCGAAAGGAGCAAAAAGAGGGACCCAATTAAAAAGTGTTCAACTGTTCATGCATGGGCGGTTCTATTCGGGCCCAATTTTATTGGAACGATTAATTTTATTGCGAAAATTTCTGGACAGCGAAACGAATGGAAAGCGGAGTCGAGACCTTTGTGGTGCGCGATGGATGGGTTTGTTCTGTTCCGAATCTAATCAGGGGTTGGGATTCGAAAAAAGTATCCCGATTATTGTGATGGGTATGTATTTTTCCAATTTTTGCGTAATTGGAAACGTGTGTCGCTGTGATCGATACGACAGCTATGTAGGAAATATTAAGTCAAATATTGGATGTAAACATTTCATATTGCTATCTATTGATCATAACTAAAGTTTTACTTGAAAGCATTATTATGTTATACACATATTTCCGCCTAAATATTTTTCATGCTGGATAGTTAAAATATAATGTTTATAGAACGACCTTGAATTTGTAATGAGTTGAATAGCTGCAAAAAAAATCCAGGAGATAAAATAGGAGAGGTGGAGGAAGAGAGTAGAGTAGAGTAGTCAGAATGATCACTTAATATCAGGTGGACTGTATGCTCTCTTACTTACTGCTTAACAATATAAAAAAGTTAATGAGTTTCCGACTGGTTACTATTGGACCCTTGTTAATGAACCCATTACGCAGCTGTTAGTAAAACAATTAATCATTTTAGTTGCCAACTATTACGTAAAATACTTGCTGAGTGTCCGCTAATGAGTGTAGTTGTTTACAAACTACAATAAAACTACCGCTTTCATAAAATTACAACACGTCCGTCGCTTTATGTAGGTGCGCTGTTAAAATTTTTTAATAAAAACTATGGCAATTTGTGCGCTGTTTCTATTGTTCATTATACAAAAAAATTGTTGGTTTCGTTTGGATATTTATGCTTTTGTTGGAATAGATTTTATTACTACTTAAATGTAATACCCACTAGAGCAGTAGTGTCCATACTCCATCAATAAATAATTATTGTTCTCCGTAGTGAGATGTGGTTCGCCCCTATATTTGACGGCTTTATCAAAATATTCCATATTTAAATTAATTAGTAGGTACTGTTATCTATTGTTTATTCCTTTATTTTTTTTAACAATGGGTGAATTTATAGATTTAGTTATAAAACACCAATATTAGATACCAACTTGCTACTTAGCCCTATAGACACTGTTTGAGATTGATTCCACACGCTATCTAATGAGCTAAGTTGGTAGACTCTTAAGAGACTAAAAATCTATAAGAGATAATACAGCATTATATTGTTTTAACTAAGTGTAACTCCAGTGTAACGAGTAGGTCAGTCGGGCTACGTGTTTCAACAATAATTTTATTAATATTACCCCCGCAAGGCTGTCACGCACGAGACCGCTGCTCGTATATCTTCAGACGCGGGAAAAAATATGATATATTGAGAGAACGGGAGACGCAGAGCCTTCCTTGGCTTCTCTTTAAGTTTAGCGGCGTTTTAGTGTTGAAACCGTCTGCTTATCGCGAGAACGGCAAACTTATCTAATATGTCGCGAGGGAGGCACTTCTTGCGGGAAATGTTGGTTCTGTTCTATTTTTGTTTGAGTTTTTAAGGTTTTGTAAAACTGGTCTTGTGTTTTGGATTTGAGGTGAACATTTTTGTCCTAATGAGCAAAGTACCCGCATACAACCTCAGATAGGCTTTCGTCTTTATTTAAGGTTGGATGTGAGTGTCCATGGGCTACAGAGACCACTTAACATCAGGTGGGCTACATACCTATTTACCTACCTACTACTCAATTAGTTACAGTAAAACATATATGAAAATAGTTATGTGCGCCTACTTCACAACGAATAGGTCGTAGTGAGTGTATCTGATCTGATGAATAATATGGTCGCCCCAAATAAATATGCCGATAACCATACTTCCGCAACAGAAATAAAAGACATAATAAACATACTAAATAATCTAAATATGGACCTGACTTTTGACGTAGAGGTTAATTTATTTCCTCCTTACTCTTTACTCTTTACCTTACTCTTAAATCTTTACTCTTCATTTAATAACTATTGTTAAATAGTCGCGACGTTATTATGAATTATTCAAAAGTATGATTATGTTTGGTAGAAAATAGTTGATAAACTGATTTAATTTCCATTAATTGCAAACAGTTTATGTCTTTACTTAGACCTTGATAGTTTGCTGTAGATAGAGTTGAATTTCCATTATTTACTAGTAATAACAACGTCTTATTACTTACAAAGTATCAGAAAGTACCTACGTAATTTCATTACAATATTTGTACTTGCAACTCAATTTTAAAGCTGTTATTCTTAACCGATTGAGATGAAATCGCATATCTACTCGTTTAATATGGATGACAATGCGTGATTATTTAAGTGACGTCATTCTAAATCCAATATGGCGGTTTGACCAAGACAACATACTTGTAATTTTTATGTACTCCCATAATATGGATATCAAATGAAAGGGCTTACTGCTGACAAAATAAAAAATAATAAAAGCTTTTTTAGAGATATTTGCTAACATATATGTATGTAATTCTTAAATTCCAATAGAGAAATACCAAACGCAGCATTACAGAAAATCTAATACAGACTCAGGACCCGTGTTCAATATCGGTGTAAATATTTATTTTGTTTACCGTCCTTGAAAATTTTCGTCGAAATTCACAGTTTTGCTAGCAAGCTTTCTTTCTAAGTAAATATTTGAACTAACTTCTAGAATATACAGTTTAGGATTTGAAACCCCTTATAAATTCTACTGTAATTTTAAAATTACAATTAATTAATTCTACTGTAATTTTAAAATTACAGTAGAATTTATACGTCAAATGTTATTGACTAGACTAAATTTCAAGTACCTACCTACTAAATAAATGCTTAAAATTATTGATTTCGTGGCGTGACATGGTGGTAATCGTCGCGCGCGCTGTGCGTAGCGTCCTTAGTTCGACTCCCGGTTAAGCAAAGATTTAAATTATGAGTTTAAATTTCACTTCTGGTTTGGGTGTATGGTTTCTTGTTTTGTGAGTGTACATGATACCCACGACATCGGAAATCTTAGTGTGGGGCTATGAGTGTAAAGCTTTATATGCCATCAACAGGTAACTTCATGCAAAAATGACTAACTGTGACTTTTCTTATTATCGATAGGTATGTCGTAGAATATTTGATCGTTATAGCACCTATAATATATAAAACAAACCACAACAGGGTAATCCTGAAACAAAACGCTTATTATACTCGTATTTTAATGCAAAGTAGAGCACTTACCCGCCGAATTATATGGCACTTAACCTTGACAGCTTAGCGTTACATAATAATGGCACATCTACGCGACGTGTGGTTTGTATCCACCGTGGGAGATAGTAGCTGTGAAATAAGGTCTACGAGGTCCAGTGCCTCGACAAACTTACGTAAACTTACGTAACTTACGTAGTTACGTATAGTAATTGTATAGAGCTACCATTAGTATGGAAAAATGTCAAGACAGACTGGCTTATGACATACTACTGACTGACGTTTACTATACGAACTTTGATGACAGTGTTCATGCTCACGGCACAGATCTAACGCGGTCAGATATAAGAAGCAGCCGATCTATATATGATAAATTTACTATAATGCCTAAAAGCAGGGTACACAATCGTGGTTTATCTTATTTCAAATAAATGTCTTTGCGGTCTACTTGTCATGATTAAAGCAACGGTCTACTAATAAACGTTTTTGTCTTTGTTTTTGCACTCAAGATACCCAAATCTTAAATAGTAGTAGTTGGTCTATGGTAGCACAAATCACACGTTTTCTGTGTAACTTTTGCAATAATATATATGCAATTTACGTACCTATTTAACCATTTTAAATGGTTTTATTTATTTTAAAGTCGTAAGATAAACAGCACCTCAAAAATTGCTATGCTGGCTATACCTATAGAATATAATGATATAGTTTACGTCCAACAGCAACAATTCATTTCGCACAGAAACAAAATCCCTTTTCATTTTTCCGCTCAAAGCTGAAGGTAGGTGACAAGCCCTCGAGCGTCGCATGTCGACCCTACAGTAATGAGTGGCATAATTCATTTCTTATCATAATTTATATTCTAGCTGCCATCGTAGCTCGTCCGGAGAGGTACGATACCGTCAACCACCTAAACCACCATGAAACTACATTTCCTTCATGACGTTTAACTATTTCGGTTGGCGAAATGTGGCTGACGGAGATAGTTACTCTATTGGAGGCAGAAATCTAAATCCTCAGGAATAGCAACGCACCCACCTACGACATAAAACGGGAATTCTATACTATTTAAGGTTTGAGTGACCACCACATATCAAGTAGATAGCACGGATGTTTGCTTTTAGTTAAAAAACTGACACCTAAAACTATTCATTTCCCACAGAAACAAATTTCCCTTTTCATTTTTCCGCTCAAAGCTGAAGGTTGGAGACAGACCCTCGAGCGTCGCATGTCGACCCTACAGTAATGAGTGGCATAATGCTTTAGTGGCGGCCGGCACGACATAGTCCCGACCACATCACAGTCGCCATTATGCGAACAAACCCCCAATCTAATATAATTTATATTTCCGATACATTATGCGTGACATTTGCCGTCGAAAGCCGCGTATTGTCTTCATTTCGGAACTAGTTTTGTACGCGATTTGATTATTTATGTATGCTCACATAGCTTACACACTTTTGGGGCATTGTTCTAATGCTAAGTGATCTTACTAATATACTTACATAGACAACAACAATTTTCAAACAATGCAAAACATAGTTTCTATCGTGTTTATTCGCAATAAGGATACATATCAAACAGCTTCTCTCTTTCATTTTATCTTCAGTCAACAAAAAAACAATTGTCATAAACAAAAAAACAACAGGCTAATTATTATTGACTCCTACTGATTTGAAATGATTTTGAATAACTTAAAATCAGTTGATTGCTATTCTAACCCATGAAATTTTAAATTTAATTTAGAGATTTTGTTTTTATAATATAATATTCACTTTACTATCGAAGTTAAAGCATTTACCTAAAAAAGTCGATAAAGATTTCTTTATTTTGTAAAAGAACAACCGATTTTCTTGATACTCTTACAGCACTCGCATGATAATTCCGCTTCAGAAGGAGTGACACAGAAATAAAAGGGCTGTCCCGTTTCAGAGTTACATTTGGGCTCTTATCTTTATATGGGGAAGCGTTGTAGCGCTCGTGTTGGCTGGAATGGTATTTTCCACATGAAAATTTACTACTGTCATGATAGAAAATCACAAATCACTTATGAACGGTGAGAACCCCAATTTTTCGCCAAAAGTGTTAGGAGATATTTTCCGCCCTCTATTTCTCCCCGTCTACAATTTGGATGAGTGGCGATCAAAGCGGATGAATTTATAGTTTATAATGCCACTTGTATGAGTGTGTACAAATTGTACCTTTTTAGCTATTGACTTGGCTTTTGGCTTTTATAATAAAAAGTCAACAAAGTATGTAAATCTTCCATAACAGTATCTAATACATCAGCTAAGAATACTACTACAAATATTCCAAAAATATTATACCGGCAACCTAAGAGCGAATAGTTTATTTCTATCGTAACATATCCTTTGCTGAAAGAGAATCCCTGTACAAACTCAAGCAAAACGCCACTTCCCTTAATATAATCGAATAGGAATGACTAAGTGAATAATACCGTTATATCCGTGCCTTTATTCTCCCTGATAATAAAAAGACATGAATATAAATAGGCGTAATATTAAAATGTCTCGATTTCACACCGCACGCTATAATCCTCTTTGCTTTATAGATTTGCTTCACTGTAAGCGAGTAGAGAGTATTGCGCGTAGCTCCGCTTCTTGAGTATTGAAAGCAATCGAAAATATCAAGCAACGTCGGGCGTGGTCAGTACTTCAGTACGATGTGTGCGTTCGGAGTTAGTTAAGCCTTTAACTTACCAATGAACTAATTTAAAGTCCAGTTTTTGTTGTAAAGTCCAGTAAATCCTCTCCCAATGAAAAGTATTAAGTAATGTTTTGTGATGCAGACGAATTTGTCAAAAATTTTTGAAGTATAAATGTAATATACCCGAATTTTTGGATCAGAGCCACGATCGTTACTCGTTTACAGTACGACAACTCGGTTACCTGA
Organism: Erynnis tages; assembly: GCA_905147235.1. Taxonomy (NCBI): domain Eukaryota; kingdom Metazoa; phylum Arthropoda; class Insecta; order Lepidoptera; family Hesperiidae; genus Erynnis; species Erynnis tages. Next base: position 5,871,296 of record LR990087.1, read on the forward strand.
AACTGTCACCGGGTCGCGGGCAAATAATATGCACCATCAGTCATTCTTAGCTGGAGTTTTCAATTTACCCGCGAAGACTACCTAAATAAAGATAGATTACTCGTTCTTGCAGTTCCTTGTCGCTATTTATTTTAATATTTCATAAGGTCCTCTCACTATATTTGGCTTTTATAGCACTTAGTTTTGTAACAAAAACCCCTTCTTTTCATAACTTGTCCTGCCTTTTATTACTAGCATCCACTCACGACTTCATCCACGTCCACGTCCACGTTTTTATGTTAATCCAGATTATAAACTATCCCACATTTCATCCAAATTCGTTGAGCCGTTTTCACCTGAAAGAATCATAAAGAAGTAAGATCTTCTTGATACGGTGAATTGGGATTGTATAAAATGTTTCATACAGCTTGATCTGAGCATAAACCGATTCTAGTAAAGAAACGTTTTATATTCAATTTCTCAAATAAAAAAACAGAGCGTTAGTTAGTAAATGTACCAACGTATCATCAATTTTATCGAAACATGTTATTTTATTTTCCCGATTTTTCCACAAAAAGTAACGTTAGTAACTTCAGCAATACGAGTAGAATATCAAAAGACTAAGTTGACTCTCAGAAATCATTTTATACAATACAACAGTGATATAACACTTTTGTTTAACCCTCGCCAAAGTAAGTGAAAAGGCTCAAAAAGCCATTAAGACTTTATGTAAACTTAAACAGCTTTAATCAGTCTTGCAGGTGTTGAAATAAACCGAAAAGCTTTGTTTTAGAAATGTTTGAACAAAGGTAAATATTTATGTCAAATTATTATGTTTGTTTAACTGATAACTGGGGTTAAACCACATTATGCCACTAATCATTTTTTCGAAATATTATATTTATTTATAAAAATGGATTAGGGACGAATACGATTAGTGGGTAATAGCGTGTCTTGACGTCCGATATACCTCAGTGCCTGAAGTCGAAAGTTTTCGAGCAATGTGTGTTGCCAGTGATGACCTACGGTGCCGAGACGTGGTCCTTTACTGTGAGCCTAATCCACAAGCTCAGAGTAGCCCAGAGGGCAATGGAGAGAGCTATGCTTGGTATTTCTCTACGAGACATAACTCTCAAAGTTTGCAAATTAAAGTGGCAATGGGCTGGCCACATCGTTCGCAGGTCTGACAACCGATGGGGAAGAAAGGTCCTCGAATGGCGACCACGTTTAGGCAAAAGGAGCACAGGTCGCCCTCCTACCAGGTGGACCTGAAGAAGACAGCGGGAAACCGTTGGATTCAGAGGGCCCAGGACCGGGTGGAGTGGCGTCGATTAGTCGATTCGTCAAAAATTTTGGGTAGATAAAATTTACAGCTCACTACGCGAACAGAGCAGTTTAAAATTTGACACAATTAATGTTTATAATACGAAGAAAAATTCTAATTTTATAAATAAAATGCATTAGAAATACATGAAATTCAACAAAAAATCACGCCACGCACACTGCCATAAGTTTGAGTACTTTGACATGCACACATAGACAAATATGACGTGTAGTTACATTCCGTGACGTGTCAAATTCAAATTTCAATAATTTTCATATAGAATTTCTACTACTAGGCGATCTCTACTATAAATATTTTTTTACTACTCTTAAAAATTTCAGTCAGACAGTAAGACGTTTGAATCTTATAACACTCCTTTTTTAGTTGCGGGTAAACAAATAGATAACGTTACTCAGGTCATAGATCTGCTAATATATTACCTTAAGATTTACTTCGCGCAGAAGGTATAGTGTTCTTGTCAGGCGAGAATGTAAACATGTCTAAGATTTCAGCGCAGAGAAGTTTTGCGCGTTCGCGCTAAAACTTTTAATAGTTCCACGCTCGGAGTTGAACGTGCTTAAATTACTGCGTATTAAATAAATCATAACGCGCTATGGTACGTATAAGTGCGCATAACGTTGCTGCTTGTATGGATCGCAATTGAAAAAGTTAAGCAACGTCGAGCATGGTCTGGATAGGCAAAACTGCTAATATACAATAAGTACGTCCTGGTTTGGATAGGCGAGTCCCGCCTGATACGGAAAGAGACTAGTGCCTAGTTGTTACTAGGCATACTTTACATACTTATATAAAGGCTAAGTACAAAGAGGTATTAAGTATTAGCCTTCTGTTTTTTATAACTCTGTATAAGTAAAATCATGGTTGCCATCGAGCCAAATATTCGTAATTTATTAAATTAATGTGGCTTAATTTAATGGTTAAATTACGATTTTGCACAGAAGAAGTAATCTATAAGAATGACAATGATGTTTTTCAACAATGTTTTTGAATTAATTTCTGACTTATTAAAACTTAAGAAATGGCCAGTTTTATTATCAATATTTATTTGTAACACAAATCAATATTATATTTGTACTTAAAATTGTATAAAATTTTTCTGACTATTTAAAAATTGCTCGCGTAACTTTCTCATCGTCTGGCATGAAGCCAAAAGATTTAAAAGAGCATTTATATATAAAATATAGCGTTAATATAACCACTTTATCTTAAGCCATACAGTTTATCCATACTTATAGACACATACATATACTATACATATATCTTACATGAAATCGGTATAATGATAGTTGAAATACTTTTATCCTGGGATGAATCTCGAAGTTTTATTTACTTTTAAAAGAGTGCTGGGAGTTTTTTCCGCCCGCTTTTTTCTCCCAGTCTACGTTTTGCCTGAGGGGCGATCGAAGCGGATGAACGTAGAATGTATAATTTATCTGTATGACTTTCATTAAGTGTGCACAAATTGTACCTAATAATGAATAAAAGCTTTTGAGTTTGAGTTTGATTATCTCGGGTAAATAAAAAAACCGTACCTAACAGCGATAAACTCAGAAACTACCGAAGGCACTTGAATGAAACTCAGTAATAACTATACTAATAGTTGGAATTCCCGGGCAGTTTATAGGAAACTTCTTATTCCATGCCTGTTGGGTCCGCTAGTTCCCAAATAAGTATTATAACTTCGTCATTATCAAAGCCAATATCATTACTATCATTACTTTGTTTATAGGTTTCTGGTGTGGTTTGGAGCTCTGCCAACGTACTAAAGAGAGCGTGCGAACGAGGCACTATTACTACAAATATGTCTGAAGACCCGATATTATGTTCCTGAATATGTTTATAACATCATCGAACATCTTATGTTATGGCTCATACTTATCGTGATCGCTATCATTGCGCTGTAAATAAGTTAAGGGGACGCCTGGCATGTCGCCAAAATAAAAATAAAAGACCGGCTAATATTCGTATTAAAGGACTATTTATCAATCATCGGTAAATACCGAGTACCTATCTTGACTGTTTTAAGCGGAAAACAGATGTAGGAGGGAAGTTATTTTCTTGTATCTTAAACGTGTCTTAGATACTGGAAATAAGCCAATGAAATGATAGAATGTGAAAGAAAGTATTAGAGTGGAAGGAGGTTTTTATCTTAGGCGACTTTCAACGTTGTGCTCCTTCCACTGTTGCACTATAATCATACTTTTAATAAAGGCGAAATCTAAATCTTTAGTAAACTATGATAAAGAGAATTGAGCGACCAAGATACTAATTTAAATCATCTTGGTAAAATTCATGCCTTCTAGAACTTTGTGGCGAACTCTCAGACGTGTAGGTTCTTCATGATCTTTACCTTCACCGTTACTTCAGATGATATTTTTTATTAATAAAGGGCACATAATTTCTAGAGTAATTGATGCGTGTGTGATGAACCTTCGAGTAAGTGGCCCAATTTTTTGCCGAATTTTTATCACCGTTGTATCTTTTATCAGAACAAATTCATTAATACCTAAGTAGGTACCTACTTATCCCCTCCCTAATAAATACAACATAAAACGCTTTTAGGTACTTAAATAGTATCTAAATAGAATTGCGGTAGGGTTTGGCAAGCGGCCAGGAGGGAGAGGAAGCGTGGCAATAATAAATACTTGGTAATCAACGCGATACACGCTGCGGTAAGTGACGCAAACGTTCTTTACGTCAGAAGGCGTTACGAGATATTTATTGCAACTTATTACACCAATATACGTAACATACCTACTCTGTTAGTTCAATTTGAGCACTAAACTTGTTATTTATAGATATTCCTATTCCTAATCCTTATAACTTATAACACTAATTTTACAAACGAGTACCTTTACTTTGGCCGTAATTTAAGCACTAAAATAGATGTCTTATTTACATACTCGTACATTAATAATAATATGAACGTAGAATGTATAATTTATCTGTATGACTTACATTAAGTGTGCACAAATTGTACCTAATAATGAATAAAAGCTTTTGATTTTGAATAATAATAAATAACGATTCACTCTCATAGCCTCACACTAGGATTCCCTGTGTCGTGGGACATGGAAATGCACAAGACAAGATCACAAACGTTCTTTACGTGAGGCGGCGTTGCGAGATATTTATTGCAACTTATTACACCAATGTAACATACCTACTCTGTTAGTTCAATTTGAGCACTAAACTTGTTATTTATAGATATTCCTAATCCTTATAAATATTATGATAAAAGGCAACAATAAATACTCGGTAATCAACGCGTTACGCTGCGGTAAGTGACGCAAACGTTTTTTACGTCAGACAGCGTTGCAAAATATTTATTGCGACTTATTACGGCACTAACTTACTAAAATTTAAGGACTAAACTGTGAGAATAATGAGAATCGAAGGTGGTATAACTTGTGAAGCTTAATCAGATAACTTACCTGTGTTTTCACTGAAAACCTCTGAAGTATTCTCCAAGATATTTTATTATGGCGTAAAGAAAATATAGGTTTCCTTTTTTATCAAAATATTTTGCTTTGTGAGAAATCGTTAATTTATTGGAAAATTATAGAATAGCTGATAGATAAAAAATATAAAAGCCTATTGAAGGTTCATAATAAAACCTAATAAAAGTAACATATAACATAATAACTGTTGATCGTTAACCTAAAACAAATTTCTGCACCCGCGCTACAAATATTTAGCGGCGTTATTTCGTAACTATTCCAATTTATTCCCAGCTAGAATCCTAATTTCGTTACAAAATTTCTCGAACCGAAACTCTGTTCTATAGCAATTATTTTCTCTAACTAAAATCGTCCTTGCAGTGTCGACCGTGGACGTGGATGCGGTGTTGGGGCGGACTGCGTCGCTGCCTTGTGACGTCACGCCCGACGCTAACGAGGACCGCGTCTACATGGTGCTGTGGTTCAGAGCCGGGAAGAATACTGGCGGGAAACCTATTTATAGGTAATTTTATAGTTTCATTATATTTATAAAGCTTTGGGAGATTATTAAGTCACGAGTTTCGGTTGTGTTATTAAGGGCATAATAAATTTTGTTCTTTAAATTAGTTCATGTTCCAGTAGTTTCTTAGATAGTTAGTAGGTTGTATGAACATGGTACTAAGGCTAAAATTCGACATTATCACCAATTTACATTTTAATAAATTAAATGATTAATTGATAAACTAAGTGTATAAGATATACACACATGAATACTCGTCCTCATATATGACGTTACACCTGATACTGAAAAAATTATATATTATATGGTTCTTTACTTAAACACTTAGAAAAGCCGCGAGAAAATTCTATAAATACTTTAAGTTCTGTTGCGTAATATTTGATTATTCTAAATTAACGGTTGTCTGTAGTAAAGCACTGACGTTTGGATCCGGTAAAATACAAACGAGAAAGGTATTTATAGCTCTACGAGTAGCTAGCTATTTATTTAAGTAATTAGTCACTTCGTAGTGATTCGTAGCTTCACCGTAGCATTTTCGTAGCCTGGTAGCTGCATCCATCTCATTTTACGGTTTTATTTATTTCAACTGCAGTACATTCATGTCCCACGGGGTACAGAAATGAGTTCTGTAAGTTAAAGAAGGTAAACTTTTACCACTTAACTTGAGTAATATGATTGGAACTCTTAATGTTTTTTTTAATTGAAAGGATAGCTACCCTATTAGATCTTCAGGTAGCTACCCTAGTCCAATAAAAGAGCTTACCTGAAAATAGTACCTAATTGTGTTCCGATTTGCGTGGTTAAGTAGATTTAGTATTGAGTATTTTAGTCCACAAGAAAAACGATGTCTAATTTAAGAGAAAACTACGCACTAGTTACAATTAGGCTGAGGATTATATCTGGCAATTGATTTCAAAGTGTTAGGCTGGTCTGGTCTACCTTTGATCATTTTTTTGTATGTTCCTAGACTAGTTGACCTGGCAGACTTTGATCTTCCAAATAAAGAAATTTCATTCTACTTTTATTCAAAGTCGCATTATTTTCAAATTTCCTCATGGTTTAAACTTTCCTTGGACTTTTTACATATATGACATTTCGAAACCATAATTAGCCAAATCAGTCCAGCAGTTCTCGAATTTTAGCGAGACTACCGAACAGCGATTCATTTTTAAATAAATATATATAGATTAATAGGTTAAATTTACCCACATAATGTAACAATTGAAACCTTGAGATACGCAGACCTGTAATTTCACTTCAACTGTCAGTTCTAAACATTTCACTCGATATACATATTAATAGAAGCAAATACGAATATGAAATTTCATTAAACTCGAACGCTTCTGCGGTATCAATATCAATATTGGCGGTGCAAATGGCACAACCATGTCGCAGAATATTAATGCGACATCATCGCCGTCTTGATTTTCTGCTATATAGATACCGAACATACTTCAGAAAGACAGTTCTGCTTGCATTGGTTACATCAAAACCGATTGCGATAATGTCAATGTATACAATAATGCTGCAACTCAAATATTCGGCACGAGTCTATTAAAGTACTCGACTTGTCTCAGACGCGAACACTTACGCCCGAAACTAATAACCGATCTTCGGATATGGATTGGGATAGATACCTACTGTATGTAAGATACTCTAAAGAATTATTTAAGAAAAGACGTTGCTTAGTAACCGAACAGTAACTATCTCAATCCATATCCGGTGTTATCAGTTATTAATTTCGGACGTTAGTCAACCAAGCGGGTTAGGTTTCTTCTGATTGCATACAACAGCACTTAATGCAAAGAATACCTACTTCCTCTAATTGTAAATCAACTTTCCTAAGAAATTATAAAATGGTTACCTCTATTTTATCCTACCGCCAAAAACCCTCTTCTTATACCCCATTCAATAGCCAATTAAAACATACTTTTAAAACACATAATATATAGTTAAGCATCAGTTAAATTCACCAAAAATTTTTGTACATAATTTACAATTTTAATACATTCCTACATATTAGGAAAATTTTGTATGTTATGAGATATCTATTTACTAGGAAATAAAACATGGAAACCCTGTACCCCAATAGACCTCTGTAAACAAAACTAAACGGTCAATATGTACGTTGACAATAAAATTGTAGTCAAATGCAGAATGCAGGGAATGAAACGGTTTGATTAAATCAAACCTGATATCAATCAATAAAGGCAAATATTTGAAAAAAATTTAAAGCTTTTACAAAAGCAATATTTTAAATGGAATATTTTAGCACGTTCTATATTTGAGCGTTTTTGCGCAGGTGAAAACTTGATTGGAAAAATTGTATCAAAATAATCGTACGAGCCTATGAAACTCTAATAATAATTTTTATATCACAAAACTTTATTTAAGCGAAATTTTTGGGCAGTATATTTTTACAGTTAACTTTAAAAGTTGAAATTGAGTTAGTAATAAATGTGTGCAAGTATTCAGGTTTATTTGTTGCTTTGTGGTAATATACTTAGATCATAATATAATTTCATTCCACATTTAGTATCATTTTAAGTGTCTGTCCATTACACTTGAAAGGAGATAGTCCTGTAAGGAGTGTGTTCCTAATCCCTGTGTAGGCGGTGATGATCCTGACTTGGGTTGAGGAGTAGAATAAAACTACTGGTTTCTCCTTACTAGAGCTAGGAACCGAATGCCATGCTTTATTAGGAAACCGACCTTATATTTATACAAAACTTGCCAATTATTTATAGCCAATCAAAATAAATGAGAAAAATATGAACCAATAATATTGCAAGAATAATAACCAATAATATTTAAGTAACGGTAAACAAAACAAAGTAATAATAAAAGAATAATAATGACATAGGCCAAAACACCAAACCAAATAACAATATTACAATACGATATCTTCATCTCAATACCGCGTGTGTGGAGTCAGCCTTATGTGGCCGGCATAAATATAACGGGCGTGCGCGTCCGCGCACACGGTCAGTCGGCGGCGGCAGCGGCGGGAAGCAGGCGTTCTCCAGTCATCGAGCGGGAAGCAGCGGCGGTCTCCAGGCTCGGCGGTGGATGCACGGAGATGGACGGCGAGCGCGTATGGTCGACGGCAGCGCGGTGGACGATGAAGATTTGATGATCGAAGATTGATTTATACAATCTTCATGGTTTCCTTGAACGAACGTCTAACGTCGTATTAATAAATTCTTGTTTGTACTACGTCGCGGTCGGTGCGCTCCATGATGTAGGTAGTTGCATAATTAAGCTTCATGTCGGTGTCTTCATTATTTCCTTGTCAGAGCGAGAGATCGTGTGAGCGAGGGCGGCGACGTAGTACCCACATTACGATGGATATCGTGATATTTTATCACGCTGGTCGGCGGTATCTGTATTGTTGCGCTTGCCGCTACAGGACTCCCCCCCTAGCGAAAGCGTACAGGAGGCTTGCTGGTGCGGCCATAACGAGTCGTCTTCAAACACGAGGCTCGATGTTGAGGTGATGATGGTTGGTGGTTGCTCGCTTGTGAAGACGCGGATGTCGTTGCGTTGCTCGTAGTATCCTTAGTTGTGTCGTTGATGGTATAGGCAGGCTTCAAGCGGTCCACAGATATGATTGCAGATCTTCTCCCGGATAGTTGAAGTTTAAATGTCTTCATATCTCTTTCCAACACGTAGTAGGGTCCCTCGTATGTAGGTTGCAGAGGCTTCTTCACACTATCATCTCGTATGAAGACTTGCTCACAGGTTTCTAAGTCTTTGTGAATGAATATCGGTTTCTTGTTCCCGTGCACGAAGTCTTGAGTTGGTTTATTCTCGTTGATTGAAGCGCGTAGGCGAGTGACGTAATCCGAATCCATTTCTTGAGAGTGTGTTGATGTTGAAGTTGAACTGAAGAAGTCGCATGGTAACCGAAGATTGTAGCCATATGTGAGCTCGGCGGCGCTCACACCTGTGTCGGTGCGTGATGCGGCTCGAAGTCCTAGTAGAACTGTAGGTAACTCGTCTGCCCACGTAGTATGTCGAGATAGACGGGTCTTGAGTGCTGTCTTCATAGTGCGGTGCCATCGTTCTATCATCCCGTTTGACTGTGGATGATACGGCGTCGTGCGAGTCTTCTTTATTCCCATTGTGTTGAGTAGATTGGCGAATAGTCGGCTTTCAAAATTTCTTCCTTGGTCGGTCGTAATGATCTTCGGTGAACCAAAACGTGAGATCCAGTGGTTGTAGACAATCTTGGCGACAGATTCGGCGGATGTATCTTCGGTAGGTATTGCTTCAGGCCAGCGCGTCGCTCTATCGATCATGGTAACTAGGTATCGATGTCCATCACTAGTAGTAGGTAGAGGTCCGACGATATCGATGTGTACATGTTCAAATCTCTCCGCTTGTGGAAATGAAGATACGTTGCTCGATGTATGTCGTTGTACTTTGCATCGTTGACATTGTATGCATTGCTTCGCCCATGTTCCGATGTCCATGTTCATTGAAGGCCAGAAAAATCTTTGACTGATTAATTTTCTGGTTGTCCGGATTCCTGGATGACTAATGTTGTGTACTGCGTCAAATGCGATTCTTCGAAATTCTTCAGGTAGATAAGGTCGATAGTTGCTTGTAGATACTTCGCAGTGGATCGGCTTGAGACAGACCGGCATAGTAACTTCTTTGAAGGATAGGTTACTTTGTCTTGCTAACTGCTTGATTATATTTTTGTCCTTTTCTTGGGCTTGAGCTAGTTTTTCGTAGTCCATTGAAGTTGGGCAGGCTATACTGTCGACAGGAATGCGGCTTAGGGCGTCGGCGACTAAGTTGTCTTTCCCACTGATGTGACGTATGTCGGTCGTGAACTCGCTGATAAAAATGAGTTGTCTTGCACGACGCGGTGTTTCCGATGTTGATGGTTGTTTCTTGAGAACGTAGGTGAGTGGCTTGTGGTCGGTGAAGACTATAAGATTTCTTCCCTCGAACATTTTTCTGAAGTGTTTGATAGCCATGTAGATAGCCAGTAGCTCTCGGTCGAACGTACTGTAGTTACGCTGGGTGTCGGAAAATTTCTTCGAAAAGTATCCAAGTGGTTGCCATTGCTCGTTGACAAATTGCTGAAGAACTGCTCCTGCTGAAGAATCAGAAGCGTCGCTGAAGATTGCAATCGGTGCTTCATGAGACGGGTGTGCAAGTAAAGCTGCATTTTGAATTGCAACTTTGCATGCTTCAAATGCTTCTGTCGCTTGAGTCGTCCAGTTGATAATTGATTTATCCTTCTTTTTGGAGTTATGCAAGTAGGAGTGAAGTGGAGCTTGTATTTCAGCGGCTTTCGGTATGTGTTCTCTGTAGAAATTGATCATTCCAAGAAAACGCCTAAGCTCTTCTATAGTGTTTGGTTTGGAGTACTGCGTAATTGCTGTGACTTTTTCTGTAGGCGGCTTGATACCATCTCGGTTTACTGTGAATCCAAGAAATTTGACTTCTTCTTGACCAAATACGCATTTTGAAGGGTTGATTGTGATTCCATTGTCTTCTAGTCTTCGTAGTACAGCTCGTAAATGTTCTTCATGGGCTTCTTTGTCTGGACTTGCAACTAATAAGTCATCGATGAATGCGTAGACGAAATCGAGTCCTTGTAGTACTTCGTGAATAAACCTTTGGAAGGTTTGTCCGGCGTTCTTCAATCCTGGTGCCATTCTTGGAAATTCAAATAATCCCATTGGTGTAATTATTGCTGTTTTTTCTATGTCTTCATCACGAACTTTGATTTGTTGGTAGGCTCTGTTGAGGTCGATCGTTGAGAAGATAGTCTTGTTGGACAATTGGAACGTGAAGTCTTTAATCCTCGGAATCGGGTAGCGGTCCGGTGTAGTGACTGCATTCAGTCTTCTGTAGTCTCCACATACTCGCAGATCACCATTCTTCTTAGGCACGATGTGTAGAGGTGATGACCATGGGCTTTTGCTTGGTCGGCATAATCCCTGTTCGATCATATCTTCAAATTCTTTTCGTACTCGTTCGTAGCGATGCGGTGCTATAGGACGTGCGCGGCAATGCAACGGCGGTCCAGATGTCTCGATGTAGTGTTCGACGTTGTGCTTCGGCGTAAGCTTCATTGAAGTAAGCCTTGTAGTTCCAGGAAATTCCGCTAGGATGTCGTGGTACGATTGTTGAACATCTATGCTTCTTATTGTAGGTAGATTGGTTTCTCTGACGAACGACTGCGACGATAAGTTTGTTTTTCCATCGATGAGTCTTCTATTCTTGATATCGACGATCAGTTGATGGTGTTGAAGAAAATCTGCCCCGATGATTGGTTTGCTCACTCGTGCGACGATGAACCTCCATTTGAACGGTCGGCGTAAGTTTAAATCCAATTCCATTGTTTTCTCTCCATAGGTCGGGATGACCGTATTGTTTGCGGCATAGAGTTGAAATTCCAGTGGCTTCAGTATTTGACCTTTTCTCGGTGGTAATACTGAAATGTTGGCTCCGGTGTCGATCAAAAATGTTGTCCTTGTCTTCTTGTCAGTGACAAACAGGCGGTTGGACTTCTCAGATACGCCAGGTTCCGCCACAGCTAGCGTATTTGTTAGTTTTCCGACTTCATGTTTTCATTCTTGAATGAGCACGGCGCTGTGCATCTTCTTGCTTCAGAACCAAAACGACGATGATAGTAGCAGATGGATGATGGTGTTGTACTTCGTGGGCGGTTTCTTGAGTTTCGACTTGCAGAGCGGTCTCGGCGAAAGAATGGTCTTCGGTGGCTTCGGTCACGCTGGTGGTATTGCTGGTTGTTGTAGTGTGATGTAGATTTGAGCGCGGCGACTTCCAATGATAATCTGCGAATTTCTTCGACAAGAAATTGAGTATCACTGGGCAATGCACGTGACGAAGATCCTTCGACGACAGATATCTGCGTGTTGGTGCTATTCTCCATCATCTTGTCTGCCAGAAGTGCGAGCTCGTCGAGTGCCGTCTGGGAGCTGAATGTCTCGCTGACTGCTAGTACCGATCGAACGTGGGGCGGCAGGTGGTTCAACCACATCAAACGAAGCGTCGCATCCGGGACTTTATCTCTTGCTAGGTTCTTCATCCGGCGTAAAAGTTGCGTAGGTTTCTGTTCTCCGAGTTCGACTTCAGATAGTAGTTTCTGCAGCTGACGACTATCGGATTCTTCATAGGCGGAAATCAAACGGTTCTTCAAAGCGGTGTATTGTTCGGTGGCCGGCGGGTTATACAGTAAGTCGGAGATTTGCTCGATGTCCTGCTTCTCAAGCTGCGCGATCACCATCTGTGTAAGCTGGGCTTGACTCTTCTTCAATTCATTTGTTGCGGCTTCAAAACTGATAAACCATAGTCGTGGCTTATCTCTCCAAAAAGGCGGAATTCTCATAGATAGAGAAATTCCCGCTATTTCTTGATGTTCCGGCGGTTCGGTCGTGTGTGATTGCTTCGGCTCCTGCTCCATCGTTGATATATTCTTCCTAATAAATTTTCTTCTTGTTAAAGTTTCTTCTTGTTGAGGTTTCTTCTTGTTAAGGTTGCTTGAAAAGGTTCCTCCAGGGGTCCTGGATTTAATCTTCTTGCTTGAAGCTGACGCTGTAGAAATTTTTGCTGCTATTCTTCGGGCAGAGAGACGCCCCAGTAGCTCCGGACGAAGTGCAGTGTTCTTGAACAGCCTGGCCGGCCGCTCGGGGTCACCAATGTAAGGAGTGTGTTCCTAATCCCTGTGTAGGCGGTGATGATCCTGACTTGGGTTGAGGAGTAGAATAAAACTACTGGTTTCTCCTTACTAGAGCTAGGAACCGAATGCCATGCTTTATTAGGAAACCGACCTTATATTTATACAAAACTTGCCAATTATTTATAGCCAATCAAAATAAATGAGAAAAATATGAACCAATAATATTGCAAGAATAATAACCAATAATATTTAAGTAACGGTAAACAAAACAAAGTAATAATAAAAGAATAATAATGACATAGGCCAAAACACCAAACCAAATAACAATATTACAATACGATATCTTCATCTCAATACCGCGTGTGTGGAGTCAGCCTTATGTGGCCGGCATAAATATAACGGGCGTGCGCGTCCGCGCACACGGTCAGTCGGCGGCGGCAGCGGCGGGAAGCAGGCGTTCTCCAGTCATCGAGCGGGAAGCAGCGGCGGTCTCCAGGCTCGGCGGTGGATGCACGGAGATGGACGGCGAGCGCGTATGGTCGACGGCAGCGCGGTGGACGATGAAGATTTGATGATCGAAGATTGATTTATACAATCTTCATGGTTTCCTTGAACGAACGTCTAACGTCGTATTAATAAATTCTTGTTTGTACTACGTCGCGGTCGGTGCGCTCCATGATGTAGGTAGTTGCATAATTAAGCTTCATGTCGGTGTCTTCATTATTTCCTTGTCAGAGCGAGAGATCGTGTGAGCGAGGGCGGCGACGTAGTACCCACATTACGATGGATATCGTGATATTTTATCACGCTGGTCGGCGGTATCTGTATTGTTGCGCTTGCCGCTACAGTCCCATGACAAGTGATCAGCTAGAAGAGCCTTAGATATAGGGTAAGACTCTGTTGACACCCTTTGGAAATCCAAGAACCCTTAATACAAGACCATTTGATGAGACCTGCGATACAGAGTTCTTTAAATTTTGCCAATACATAAATAGAACGGAGCGTCAATCAATAGATGATCAAACAATGAAAATCTCATAGAATTGGTCTGATAAGAAAACAAAGATATTTCTTTTTCGTATTAAGTTACTTTGGCCAGTAGCGTTCCAACTAATGTGAAAGCAAATATGAAATATGAGTGCTCGGCAGATAAAAATGGCGGATTGATTTACTGTTAGTCGCCGGTAGCCGCAGACCCCAGGCAGAACTTCCGTTCATAAAAACTTCACCTCTCGATATAATAATTCAATTAAACTTGGACTTTGTTGTTCTAAAAATTGAGTCCCTTTTTGAATGTTGTGCGTTTTTATTTTATTATTGAATTTGAAGTCATCACACCGTAACATCGCACCGTAGCGGATTATTGTCCGTTGGTGTGGGAAACGTAATTTTTCATGTTGGTCATAAAAATCGAATGAGCGATGGGTTTCCCGTTGTAGCGAGGGTTTAATTCGCAGTTTGTACAAGATAATACGTAACAATCAAACGGTTATTGACTAATGCTTTATTGCTTTGCGATAGCGTTTGATCGTTTTGAATGTGTTTTGGATGTAAACTGACTATTTCGTTTTTGCGCGAATAAATCGTTTTTGTACTAACGTTTCTGTGCTAAATGTTTGTATTTTTTTATAAAACAGAGGTAGAAAAGTAGCGCGCGGGCTGTTTCATTTTAACAATAGAGCCATAGGGTTTAAATAAGAGGATAAATTTAATATGAGATTGGAAGCAGATAATTAAGAACCTCAAATTTGTTACTTAAGCTCCTGAACCTACAGACCTCCCCACCTGAAACAGAAGACATGAAGAACATACTTGCTCCACGACGAGAGATGAAGGTGACAAAGTGATTCAGGACCCAGGAAGAATTACCATTTTATCACCATTATTACAATTCAATAAATAACGACAAATCGATAAAAAATCCAAGGCTTACTCAACTTAATATTTTCCTCGTCTAAAATTATTATCCGTATTACGTCTCTTTCATGTCCGGAGGTGGGTAGTTAAGAAAATTTCACGTAACCTTCGCGTAATCTGCGACTGACCTACTTCGGCAGAGTCAAATCGGTTCACCTCGGCTTTGCTGGTTAAAGTTCTGTGCGGAATATCACACGTTTTTCGTTCAAGTTGTGTGCCTGTGTATATTCTATTTTATAGTTTTTTTTTTTAAACAAGGCCTATAGTTTGCCGATGCATTTGTAGATTCAGCTGTTTTTTTTATATCTTGTGTGTCGATTGGGGAGGTGTGGTTGCGGGAGATACTTTATTTTAGGCAACAATCTTAGTTCATATAAGCAGTACGGCACCTGCATAGGACCTCAGATAGGATTTCTTTCCTGTTAGAGCTTGGACTTGGGTATATCTAGGCATTGCAGTAACCGCTTGACATTAGATAGTATCCTGTTTGATATTCATTCATTTCAAAAAATGAAAAAGTAAGTTATAGTGACTAATTTACTCACCTATAGTTAGCACAGATTACTAAATAGTTACTGCTAGGTAGGTATTGTTCTCTCTAGCTAAGATTAAGTAAAGCGGCCTTAATCATTATTTAAGTTTAGAACACACTGATTTGTGATAACATAACATAACTAAAAACCAGCAAAGACTTGCAGTTAGCAAGCTCAAGAAATAATATGCTTCAACTAAACTCTCAACTCAATCCTATAGAACATGTTAGCTTTAGGGTTGGTTAAAAAGGCGGGCTAGGCTTTAAGCAATCCTTTATCTATCTTAATTAAATATTATTCTATAGAAATAATGGATGAACCCTTAAAATAATTTTGCATTATCCAATATTTTTAACAACGCCTCTTTAAAGAAATTTTAAGATTCTTTTTTGACATTGGCAAGACGTTGCTTTGTTATGTCAATACTTGTTACTTAAAAACCCTATATTAAAAACCTCAATTAAAAGTCTTCAGCACAATCCAGCTGCATTCCATTGTCCCCATTCTGCAGCAAAGACACGCGGTATAATTACAAGCCCAAGAAATGGGACGCCTCAACTAAATCCTCCCGGTAATGCATTCCGGCTCTTTTAGCTTTTATTTAGCGACGCTCGTTTGAAGCAAACATCGTGTGAGATAATTCAGAATTGTTTCTTTGAATGGACTTTTGTTTCAAAAGCTTTTTAATTGTGGATTTTCTAGGGATTTGGAAGATTAATTTTATTCATGAATTAATTAAGCATAAGATCAATCTTTTGAAATAAACTTACTTCCGTGATTGAATCTTTTTATATTATAGAACGAAGTACGAATATTTTTCCGGGAAATGTGTTGTAGATTTTTCATACAAAATCTATTAGAAAAGCGGCTTTTTTGACTCATATTTGGACAATTAACAATACAGACAAATATTACTAGTAATAGTATCAAAATGTTACGCTATTGGCTATATGGTATAGACATTTATGTCTATTTGACTTTTACAGTCGAATTTTTAGTAGTTTTGTTTGACCTCATTCAGAATTCTTAAAAAGCTTACGTGTGCTGAAACAAATTTCAGGTATTAGGCCAACGTAATAATTAAGCATAACGTAATTGAAACAATGTTACGCCCCCCGCTGTAACCGCTAAGGCGAGTTCCTTGGCTGTTTTCATAACACGCACGCTACAATACTTTGTCCTTAGATATTTTCATTAAAAGCCTATTAATATCTAACGTAAAATTTTATGGAATTTATTATTACCAGAAGTTGTTTGGAGACAGAAATTTGAAACAGCCTACTTAGTATTTTGTTGCAGTGCATCCGCCTACCCCAGATGTGTGCAATGAGCTTTATTAAAATCTCCAATCAAATTCTAATAATGCAATACTGTTACTTAAAACATTACAAAAACTGAAAATAAAAAGCCCCGATTCATACTCAACACTTAACCGAATAGTTTACAAACCGTAGTACGCAGTCGGCCCCGGCAATTAATCACCCATTATTAGGGTAATGTTAGAGTTTAAAGACTCGCTCGTAAACCTTTATATTGACATCGGTGGCGATAACTACTGGTAAAATACTTATTATAGATAGTTATTTTAATAATTTGAGAGAAATTGAGGGTTTATTTTTGGGTATGAATGAAGGACGATTGGGTATTTTAGGCGACATTTAATGATGGTCTCTCAACCATGGAGTTAAACACTCGCTAGTAAATCTTTGCATGATTAAACTACACTTTGGTAGATGAATATTTTCAAGAATTTCTTTTTCTTACAAACATTCACCAAAGTTTAAGTGAAAAAAAAAATCCAAAACTTTTTGGATTTGAAGGTATAATTAAACTTTGATTGGTAATCATACAGGCACATTACAAATACACTAGGTATATTTATAATCTAATAAATTGTACCTATAAACGTTATTATATTATCATGTACGTAATTCTAAGAAGTCATTTACTAAACAATAAACCGTAACTGACACACATCAATAAGCACGAGAGAAATATTTATTCATTCGCACATTAATATACAACTCACAATCAGCGTCTTACATTATCATTCCGAATTCATAAGCATTCGTATTTTCGAACAAAGATATTCGATAATGGCATGCTAATGTAAAAGGCGGAAATGAAGTGTGGAATCGAATTTTTGAATATATTGAATGTTCCCCGGCATACAGGTGTTCATGCGAAATAATAAGAACGATGCCGAATATTGTTTTGTGTTTCGAATACGTGTGTACGTTTTCAGTTATAGGAGAAGCAGTGTGGTTATTGGCATGCTAAATGCCCTAAAATTTTAAAACACTGTCACTACTTAACATTTTACCAAAATATCAAATGAAAAAAAACTTGCTACTTAAGTTATTGTTATCATATCATACCCACAATTTGGTCCTGAAAGTCGAAAATAACAAACAACAATCTGTTGTGATGTGTGAGGTTAGGGTACGTGCACTGTGCGAGAGAGGGTTCGATTTCCAGAAAAGCAAACATTTGAACGGCAAGTTAAAATTACTCTTTCTTTCTGGGTACGTGTTTTTGTCTTAGACGCACTCCATGACGTCCACGGCTTAAGCGTTTTTAAAATTGATTATTTAATCATCCTTTTTTACCTCTTTTATACCTTTTGATTATAAAATTGCTTGTTAAAACGCTAAATTCAAAGTGTTAAGTCTGATGGGCAATAACTGTATATAGGCCAGAAACTACACCATTTCCCCCTATTTCCCCTACGTACATTTTGGACACAATACTATGGCACCTTGTGCTGACATGTTAGAGAAGTAAATTCTTGTTTTCCGTGCGTTGTGTTGACGTCAACGCTAACGGTTTTTGAAACAGCGTAACTCTGTTTGTATGTTTGGAAACAGTGACTGTTTTGTCATAGATTATACGTTTAAAAGTATGTCAAACGATTAGTCGTAACATATAAACAAGCTCCGAAATAGAAAAGGATAAAAAATGAGTGTGATGTAATTTTCTGCAGTCTTTATAAATTTTTAAAGTGCCCACGATTCTTGTTCCACCGGCCTCATTATCTCGGAGGCAAAGATAATAAACTAACCTTATATAACTACCACTGAAATGAAAATAACCTAGTAATACTTAGTTTACAATAAACGAATAACAATATTACAAAGCACAAGCAAACAAGCATCTAAATAAAACAACGATTTCCATTACTGCGTTTTATCTGTTACAATCAACATCCATCTACAACAGTAATATAACAGTAATATAACATGTAAAGCAAAAAGTGTAAAACACGTGTCGAGTAATGGGCGGTAGCTTGTGCCGCTAAGTCTTCCCTGGGGCGCTTTTCGCCTCGGATATAAGAGGACTTGCTGTAATCCTGGATGTTGGTTTATATGCCATTCATTTAAATAATTTGTTTATGACTCATCTGACTGAGGAATATCATGACATGTGAAAGTTTGAGATGTGAACAAAAAATGTTTTATGTAATACTACTTAACACGGCTGGCATCATTCTACTTTTTTATTTGTCTTCCTAGGCTTATTCCACTTATGAAAACTACATTAAACTCGTATTGTATAAAGGTTGTGTAGTTTGAAAGATCTGGGTACAGGAAACTTAGTCTTAAACTTTGTAGAAATTAAACCATGAAAAGAATCTGTTACCCAAACGTCTTCGGTATTTTTACTACCTGCCAAAGACTAAAATTTTCTGACTCCAATATCACAAAATTTTTGCAGCAAGAAAAAATAAAAGATAAAAGACATAAAAGAATCTCTAGAGTGTATACATGGATTGGCGTAGTTTACTTAGTAAAGACCGGGAATCCCCAGCGCACACTAAGCTCTCCCCAGGGCGCTTTTTGACGCCACAACGCGGCATGTGGTTTAAACCGAGACCTATAGAGACATGACTGTGATTAAAACCAAAAAGTAACCTTAGCGTAAGGGAAATTCGGTTTATTTTTGTGTAGCATAATATTAAAAATATTAAAAATAAAATACATAAAAAATATTAAAAAGTAAATAAATTTTACTCCAAATATTAACTAAAATGTTTTTTATTGGGGCTTGCTTTGCAAAGTATCTACCGCCTTCTTCATAACATAACATGTTTCCTTTACTTTACTTTCGCTGTAAAGAAAACATATTCTTCATTTGTGTTCATTTTAATTAGCGGTAATGATTTCCGGAAAGGATAATTTAAGATAAGATGGATTTGATGATGCAGCACGAATTTAGCACCTTAAGCATTTATTGTATTTCTGAAATGGTCCTTTAAACTACTTTGGAGGGTTCGCCACAATATTATTCAAAAAAAATATGTGTTTTCAGCTTCGACGTCCGCGGGCGGTCATTCAATAAGGCGCTCCAGTGGTCAGACCCCCACGTATTCGGTCCCCGGGCCTACTTCGCGACGGTAGCAAGACCAGCAGCTTTGACCCTCGACACAGTGCAGCTGGATGACGAGGGGGTATATCGCTGCCGAGTGGACTTCAAGAACTCGCCGACGAGAAACTTCCAGATACGGTTGGCTGTTATAGGTGAGTATCAGTATAACATAGTCGACCCGGGGCCGTGTCCACTATTAAAGTTGAGTTATAATCGCGTCACAATGGTTTAATTGTATTTATAGCTTTGATAATAAAATGTATTCATCATCCCATTAAATGTAAAAATTACTTGAAATATAACGTAAGCTGTAGACTTTTCCGGGGCGCGATTAAACATTACAAAATTGCAAAATTTGTACAGATACAAGTTGGTGGTTTGGAGATCATCATGTTTGAATTTGGTGGATTTAACAGGTGGACATAATTTCAATAGAATTAAATTGGAATGGTTTTATAATTACATCATAATGACTAATTATTAAATTCACTCTGCCGTTAATTTGGCTTTATTCTTTATTTTTACGCCCACCGAAGGGGTTAATTGGTAAGATATCTCCAATGAGCAAAAAATGATCGCTCTTTCTAGGCATTTTTTAAAAACTAACAAAGAAAATGACTCATCCAATATAAGTTTATTTGAACTAAAACGCGCTTTTTACATTGTCTTTTCTTTCTAAATTAATTTTACATTTCACGTTACGTAACAACAGAACTGAGGATAGCACAATTTGGCGCCCGAAAAGAACAGACGCCTGAAACCGGAGATCGTCAAATAGAAAGTTTTATTATAATCATCCGCGATAGTCAAAGGCAATTCTCTAGATTCTTGCAAAACGAACTCCAACTTGTATGGCAATTCGAGGCAGTTGTTCTCATTCCCACGCCGAAAAACTTTAACAGAAGCCGTCTGCTTAGCTTACTGTTTTATAACTGACGACACGATCACGACACCATTTGTGGTGAAATTCATATAATCCAGTGTGCAGCCCATTGCCATCTGCAGCAGGGTCGGGTCTCCCCTAATGATGTCAAGACTGGCCAATTGCGATAACTTTTTCAATTTTCATAAAGCGCACATAACTTAACGCTAGGGTTCGAGCCTAGACCTTCTGTTTATTCCACTGTTAATCCCTTAGCCACCTCCAGATTTAGCCACTAGTTTTGTCATCACTAATTATCACATTGATTAATCATTTCACATTCAATAAAATGCAAACAATATAAAGTAAATTAAAAGAAAATTAGGCCCTCATGGGAAAACACAAAAAACAGTTTTAATGTTACTGACAAACTGTTACTGCCTAAGTGCATCGTGTGATAAGATCGTAAAAATGTCGTGACTACTAAAAATGCAGTAACGCTGTGAATTTATAAGACTTTATCTAAAAAGGCAGCATGAAAAGCTTTCTGGAAACGGGCGATGCAAAGCAAAGCTTTGTTAAGGTTCCTTTGAATTTCGGCGAAGAAAATGAGAGGTTACACACAACCTCCCCGTCAAAGAAGCCTGGAGTGGTATTATTACAATAATGTACCTACTGCTATATCAGTTCCGCTTTCATAAGAGCATATGAAATTTGTGAGTAATTTACACGCTGAACGATGGGTACTCGAGTAACTGAAACTAGGGATGGGGTAGCTGCGATATATCGAGCAATTGGAGACACAGTCTTGGACATGCAACTAACAAGTGAATACCATAAATAGTATATGAAACCTTGAGAATTGCTTGTTGTTCGAATAGTTTATTCGGTTAGTATTGTTCGGATATTTCCGTTGGATTGTTGAGCGTTGGATTTGAAGGGTTGGAAATATACTGGTAATTAAAAATTTTAGACCTTGTTCAATTGACTGTGATAATACGACACAATCGACCGACTAACCTACGCTACCTAAAAGCCGTGTTTAAGGCTTTTTGTATGGAGTCGTTCTAATATGTGACAAATGTACGCATTGACACAAGCGACCGACTTTGTCGTTGAGTGATTAAGCAATTAGGACAAAGTATAATGTAAAATTGATTTGTAAAGAAAACCTTTAAACACTTTTAGATGGATAGAATATCAGAAGGTGTAAAGCCGCGTAATAATTGGGTGCAATTAGAATACGGGGCAAAAGATAACAACTAGTCACTATAATCTAAGGTACTGCAAATATAAACAAAGCAATTTTTCACACTGCTGTATAACTAAAGCCAATTTCTCCATACAAACCACACCCTTGCAATATTCCATCAAAATTTATCTTCAACCGATCTACCGGTGGCGCAGTCCATTAAATAAATCATCAAACTATGCCAACAAAGGTGTAATTTTATAAGCCACTAGCTTATGCCCGTTACTTCGTCTCCGTAAAATTATTTTAATTAGTAGTTGTTTCTTGGGTGCCAAATAAACAACGCTATTAATGTACACAAATTCATATGTCATAAAAAAACCTGCATCGATTTTTTTAACAACAGCAGCAACAGTCAACAGATGGCGTTGAAACCTCATAATATATAAACATTTATTTAAATATTGCTAACCCCTTTTTAATCCTTGAGTTTTAATTAAATACAAAACACATCTTCCAGAATGGAGTTAAAGAATTTTTATGCGAAATATGAAGAAAACCGGGCCAAGGAATCACGTTGTCCCATATAAACTTTGCCTCCGTTTTTCACCCTCTTAGGAGTATAATTTTGCAAAAACCTTTCTTATCATACCAAAAACACACCTTCCAAGTTTCAGATTTTTACAATAAGCGGTTTAGGTTGTGCGTTGATCCGTCAGTCATTCAAGACAACGCATTTCATATTACTGTACAGATTTAACAGCCGGCCAATGACCCTTCCTATACATATAGAAGAAACACAAAATTGACTTACAAAGTGATTTTATTAACTCCTCGGCCGAACTGTCTTGGCGAGCCGCGTCCCAGAATTTATTACCCCACTACATCTACATATATGTTTATCGCGGAACTTTAAATTGCAAATAAGCCGTACTTTGTGTACACGAAGAGATTAATACAGATTAATATCGTATCTATCAATTATGGTGTATGAACTTGTGTTTACGGGTTTGTTGAAAAATAAAGATAGTTAGCCCTAGCTTCCCAGCATTAGCCGCAGCAGCAGGCTATGATTATGAAACGTGATTACCATGAAACCTTGACAGGGTATAATCAGGTAGATGTGTAGTGATTCCCTAACCAATTAACAGACAAACAAAAACATGTCAAGGTACCGTAACCGCACCAATTATAGAAAATCGGTAATCACTCAAATCAGGGTCATAATAGGCCTGAAACGTACACCAATAATAATTTGGAGTGATTATGGTCTATACTGCGGTTTAAATAAATTCTCTGCGACCGATTTAAACTGTAATTATTCTGATTGATATATTAATAGAAAGCGTGTGTGGTCGAAATGAAAATTATAAAGGGCACTTCAGTTCGTTTACATTTTCGAACGTTGTCGTCGTTAATTTATTGAATTCGAACTCTACTACGAGTTATTTGACGAAGTATCTACTTATTACACACTTTTAATAACATTATATAACGCAGAATCTAGATTTTGAATAGTGTATTTTTAAGCTCTATAAAAATATGCAGCGAGTTGTTTTTGTTTTGATCTTTTATAGCAAGTAGCTTGTATTGGGATTGAACTGAATTTTTTTGGAAAGGCTGTACGAAATAAAGCCGCTTACGGAATATTAGTCCTATTAAAGTAAACGCCATCAAAAACATAACATGTAAAAAACTGAACTGTTTACTGCGATTGCCAAGTCAATCTATATATTATGGATACAAACATGGATCTCACAACTTTTTACGGTGCAAGACCTGAGTTGCGAGACTTGGGTTTTTTACAAGTAATGTTTATATGACAAATCTAATTCAAAAGCGGAGATATCAATTAAAATAATATACCTCATCAAACCATTGTAACTCTTCAAGAAAACTCCTAACCTAACCTAACCAAGTACAAATCTTAATATCGCCACCTAATTCACATTCAAAACCGTCGCCTCGTTTCCCATCAGTTCATTTCTTATGGGATCGATACGCGCTCAGCTGTTCCCAAACTTGTTTCATTAAATTCAAATTTCGTGTTGTACTTATTAATTCAGGCGAGCGCTTTCTCCGCACGTCGCGACTCCATTGCGCGGGTGCTTTTTATATTCCCGGCATCTTCCCGACGTAACTTTTCGGGACTTTCAGCACCGGAATGGAGCTTATTGTGTGAGAGTCGATAATCACTCAGTTTTATTTTGGGACGCTTATTTTAGGGCTTCTTTTTGATTGAGATAAGTTTGTAATCAATTTAAGGGAGCGCCTCCTACGCACATCGCTATTAAATTGAACAGATGCTTTTTATATTAGCAAAATATTTCCGACGGATCGTTTCAGGGAACTTAAGCAACAAGTGAATTTTATGATATAAAATTGATGATTATTGTTTATTTTTTTTCGTAAGTTTTTTTTATTTAAGCATAAATGCAAGCGTTGCGACTCTTATTTAGTTATGAAATAGCTTTATTGATGCCGGTAGTTTTTCGAAGGAATTTGAACAATGGAACGGAAGCATTTGGATCTCTATAGAGACAAAGTCGTTATATTAAATATGTTTTGGATGTGAGATGGTGTTGGGTCCCAAAAATTACGCAGTCCATATGTGTGAGTAGGTAATAAGTAACAAGGTATTTCCGCTAAGTAACGCCTACCACAATAAATTTTTGTACCTTTTGAGAAACGTTATAGACTAAACACATACCGTCCAAGTCAAGTTATCAAGAACTTGTTCGTCAACGTAGTACGTACGTACGTATGCAAATACGTCTGAGGAGATAGAATTACTCGCGGAACACAATAGTGAGATTGTATGAGAGCAAAGTTTACTAAGCCGTTTACAGTAAAACAAGTTTGCATGTTCATGTTGAGCAATTCACTTAAAGTTCCTTACATAATCTCATTTCTCGAAGTCGCAACTTTGATACGTTGGTATGGAAGATTCTTGAATACTTATGAAATATAAAGACAACACTTAAATTAAATATCACCTGCTGTAACGGTGAAGTAAAACATCGCGAGGAAACCTGCAATGACCTGCATGCCTAAGAATTCTCCATGATATTAAAGGTGGTTAAAGTGACGTAACTGGGTTTATTAGGTAGTACAGTCATAGTAGCTTGCCTGAAAAGGTACCTTGCCGCTAGCCTTAACCCGTCGTAAAGCAGCATGTTCTTCATGTGAATAGGATTACTTCTCTCTTGAGGTTGGATGTGGGTGTCCGTGGGCTGCAGTGACCACTCAACAGCAGATGGCCTGCATGCCCGTTTGCTACTTTATGACGGTTAATTTTTTTGTAAAGTTTTACAAAATCGGTATTTTAAAAGCAAGGCTTAAGTAACTAAAGTGAAAGAATTTAATCGCGATAACTTCACCGTGCTCGTATAGGTACGACCGCTTGCGCTGTGATGTATGAGCGCTGCAGTTTCTTGACTTGACGGAGTAACTTGGTGCATTTACATAAAACACTTACCTTGTAATTAAATAATGATTTAATAGCTTTGTGGTGGTTGAAGTGTTTAGCGAATTACTTCGCGTTGAACCCCCACACCCCGCAGCCTTTTGATTCTACAAAGACAAGACAAGACAGAATTCACTTTAGTGCACGCCATAAAAAATAGTTTAACAAAGTATAAAATTAACAATTGTAGAAAAGATGATGTGCAAAGAGCGGTCTCAAGTAGCGATCTTTTCCAGACAACGCATGCAGCAAGGTAAGAACCAACAGTACTGAGAAGTTATGTAGAAGATGCTGCTTTGCGGCGGATTATGAAAGTGCCTTTAGGGTATCTTCTAGAAGTAGGAATCAGAACCAGGATCGTAGGTACACGAAATTACTACTTGGAAAATTTTCCTTATCCCATAGCGATAAAAAAGTTATATTATAAGCATGTATGTATGTTTACTGAACAATACCTTGTTACTTACGACGTGTATTCACGATCGTGTGCCCGGTCCCCGTTTAAACAGTCTGATGTATGGGTTTGCTCCACGTGGCTCCACCGTGCCAGGTGAGCCAACCTATGACTTACAGTGCAAACACAAAGCTTGTTTATTGCTTTATTACATTAGTTGCATACTAGCTCAATTATATTCTTTAAAACAAACACTTTTAGAATTGAAAGTAAAATAGTGATAAGCAAAAAACTGTCAGTTCGAATCCCTGTTTATACTCTGAGTAATACTGATTATGTGCGCGTTTTGGTCTTATTTGTGTAAGCTCGTTAGTGTGTGAGTGTTATTGGCTATAATAGCCCAAGCGAATTCTAATTTCAGATACAAAAAGCTATAAGTAGAATTTTTCCTTCGGGAAACCTTAGAGGTCACTGACAGTCTACATTTTGATTTTTTGATTCTCACCCCGTTGCGTCGTCTGGAAATAAACGACTTATTCAATAAACAAAAATTCACTCTTTAACTCAAGATGGCAGATGACGCAACAGGGTGAGAGTCCCGAATAACGGAACGTAGTGCCAGTGACCCCCCTAACGATTTGCTACTTATATTTAAAGTATTGGTACTTAAAAAATATTTTAAATCTATTAACGTATTCGTAGATTAGTAGAACCATTAAAGTTTATTTTTAAACCCATCAAAAATGGGTTTTTTGATGGGTTTAAAACCAACCCTTTTACGAAAGGGCCTGTATCATTTATTTTATTCACGTAATGTAGTAATCTTGTAGTACCTACACACCTTTTTAAACTGTAAAAGAAAATAATAAATATTTTCAAACTTTGATCCAATTTGGAAGCCCGCAACGTATAATCCGACTTTTATCGCTTCGCCCCTTTTCCCAGGCACCCCGTTGTATAAAGCGGCTAAAATAGAGCCTACTCTAAAAGGCAACGTGTCATCTATGACAGTAGACAATTTATTATTTGTTGGGTAATTTTTTGCCGCGTCCAACTTTTAGAGGTTTGTCACCAAATGGACGGAATGGAACCTCTTCCATTTTGCAGTTTCTAAATTCCACGCGGACTGTGAGCCCAGCTAGATTCGTGTATTGTAAAAGTTGTGCAATTTTGGCGTAAATTTGCGGTTGACGACCTGCGAGGCGCAGTAGTTAATTGCATCTAGCATCCTAACCACTTGGTTGTCTGGAAGAGATCGCTCTTAGCGATAAGACCGCCATTTGTGCATTGTCCTATTTTTTAATGATTCTATGTGTTTGTTTTTTTTCTTATTGAAACAGACAGACGATTTCCTGTGGTACAGAAGTTTTGATGATGATTTTAAATTTCTTGTTCTGGTCTGAAGGTTAGTGTGGTTGTCTAGAGAATGTTCATGGCTTTATTGCCTTCGTGACCATGTAGTGAGGTTGAACCCGCAAATTATACTTGAGTAAGCTGATTCTATATATATAATGTATTTATTACTCGCAATTCATGTTATGAAAAAAGGCCAATAAATAAATTAGTCATCAAAAATACCTCTACTACCTACTTCCGACAACTACTGCACCAATGCAAAGGTTTTATAAATATTTGGAAAATCCTTATCCCATTTAAAAATGTTGTTATATTATGACGTCTTTAAGTTAAGAATTTATTCTATTTTCACAATATTTATAAAAAAAATAACTTAAAATAAGAAAGAAAAGAAAAAAATTATAAAGGAAAAAGAGGAAAGAAGGAAATATCTACAGACTGAATATGCCATTAAGTAGTTCCGCTTGTTCATCAAAATTTCCTTCTTTACCAATACCAGAGGTCGTGGACAGAAATATAGTTCCAAGATAATAATGCTAGGTCCTCAGTGGCGCTGAATATATTCGCCTAGGTTGTTCAAACAGCGTGATAAATGGCTGCGCAACTCCTCGACTTGACTAACGGCTACGCGACTACCTAAAACAGTTCGATTGTGCTTCAAAACAGTCAGAGACTCAAAAACTCACGACGTTTTGCTAGATGAAAAGTCATCTGTTTTGAAGAATTTTTATACAGTATTCTCAGTGTGAGTTGTTATAAAATGTATTTGTACCCGCTATGTGTGCAAAGAAAAGATAAGAAAAATGATAATATTTTTCTACAAGTTTCATAGGTAATAATTAATGATTGCAGTGGACTTCAATTACAACCTATAAACAGTTTTCTAATGATACATTGCTACATTGCGTTGTATACTCCATATTACCTCGTAGTCCATAAAGAATTGCAAGGAATCGCTTCCGTCCGTTGACAGACTTGTTTAACGTCAGGTTTCCGGACGTGATATCCGGCGGAGATAAACACATTGTGCGTGCTGCAAATACTTTAACAAGGCTAGTGGGGCGCCGCGGCCATGCGGACCGGAGATAGCCTTATCAGATCACTTACTTTAAAGCGATCGTAATGTGATATTGCCTTTTGTTTCAGCTTTGTTTGTTGATATTAATATTTTTTCATAATACAAAGCCCCGAGCATGAACTTACGCAGATTCGTACAGCAATCGTATCAAGCTACCATCAGTATGGAAAGATGTGAGATATACTGATGCATGACATACTAATGACTGACGTTTACTGTACGGATACTTTGATGATAGTGTTCTTGCTCATGACACTGATCCTGTCTCTCCACCAACCCACATTAGGCCAGCGGGGTGGACTAAGGCTTACGACCTTCTCATTTACGAGAGGAGACCCGACCCTGCAGTGGATCATAGTGGGTCCAGACAATATCTGGTACAAATAATAATATTAAATAACTTCTTTTTAAATGTATTTATTTTTATTGCAAGTTCGCATTTATGCATATCTCTACAGGTACTTTAGCTCAGCATACTCAGTTTTTTTAGGAATAAAAAATATTTGAGAAAAATATTATACTTACGTTTACGTTTTTCAAAGGGTGGCTCCGGGTGGCAGGTCTTTGCGAGGCCCTTTGCCCTACGTAAAAGTACCTATGTGATGCGAAAGTACATAGGTCTGGTTAACTCTGGTTGTTTGGTAGGAAATTTTCAAAATAGTATGTCTATTTTGAAAAACTCCAAAATTGTACGCCACGATTCTGTTCTATTTTAAGTTGTGTTTTAAATCGCGGTTCAATCTAAAACATAGGAACAACCATTACTAACGAGTACCCAGCTATGTTGAAACTGCTGCTATGATACCAGTTTGAGTACACCTATATGTGTACAAACGAGCTAAAACTAGCCATAGCAGACTGAACCTTAAAACTCTCGTACATAAGAGCTTCTTATTGAATGTCATAAAATAAATGCTTTCACGTTATAGCTACGGGCATAGTCAAATTTTCGAGTCGTATAAGAAGTGGGTGTCGAAACTCGTAAAGTGTCATGCATAAACGCGAACTTGCAATAAACCAGAACAATTTGTGTACAAATAGTGGGAGTTCGACCGGTCTCATCGGCACTCAGTTTTACAACCCGCTGGCGTTACGGCACATGCATAATTCAGTGGCCATAATTTCTACTGTAGTCTCAGCTAGGCGATTTATCGTCCCATCAACGCCATGTTAGTAGTGTATGAGGAAGCTAAGCAAACATGCATAAAGATAGTGACAGACATGCAAATACAATATAACCGTGTGGTCCAAGATCCCAGGGCCGCCAGACGTCACGTATTTTCTGACTAACAAAATATGGTCGATTGAGCAGTTTTAGTATACATAATATACTAAGATCGCATGCCTACCAGCTAGCTTGCTTAGACGGCCAATTTCCAGGTAAGTATCAGGTAATCAAAGTACATACAAATATTAATGATGTCACGTATTTTCTCCCAGCTGATTTTCACGTACATGTTGTAGACAATATCGTTTAAAATAAATTAGTCCTCTATATTCCACGACACTTTCCGTCAGCCGTTTTGCTCAACAGACGCTTCAAAGTATTCTACCAATTGACTATTAAAACGCAATCGAAAGCGAGGTATAAAACGGAATAAAACGGCAAACACTATTAAATTGGATTTGTTCACGATTCCCTGATTTAATTTAATCAGTAACCATAAACAAATTGAGTTCACATTCGAGTCAAAGCAAATTAGCGAGCGGTCAGTAAAAGTCGCAGAACGGATATTGCGTTGTTATAAACCGTTGGTTAATTACCGCCGTCAAAGAGGAATTTTCCTCAAAC
Source organism: Erynnis tages (assembly GCA_905147235.1). Taxonomy (NCBI): domain Eukaryota; kingdom Metazoa; phylum Arthropoda; class Insecta; order Lepidoptera; family Hesperiidae; genus Erynnis; species Erynnis tages. The sequence continues at coordinate 5,901,201 of LR990087.1, forward strand.
TACTTTCCGATTCCTTAGCGAGTTCTTTATTGTGGTAGAGCCATACCTATAGTACCATGTTCTTTACGTCTAGTGTTTCGGTTGTTATTTGTGTGGTAACCAGTAGAGCCATAATAGCTCGTAACTTACCAGCAACTCCTTAACTCGCCTTGAAGCATGATGTTCTTCGTTTCTTGTTTTGATTATAATTATTATTTATCTTAGGGTTTTAATAATATATAAGTACCATAGTTTGATTTTAAAGAAATGTTATAGACAACAACATTTAATTTCAGAACGTAGATTTGTGACAGATTCGTTCATTCGCTTAAAAACAAGCAAACTAACTTTTAGAGTTTTAAATTCGGATGTCAAAAATACAACCAAGAAAAATATCACCAGCATTTAAACATACAATAAATTTTAATATTCTTTTGTTCAAAATATTTAATTTGTGGACTTGTATTTTTAGTAGGAATTTTGCAGGCTAGTTTAAAAACATTAATATTGCAAGTTAAAAAAAAACAATAAGACCAGTATGTACCGACAAGCATTTCGATTACGGCGAAATAGGTTATTCCACGGATAAAACCTACTTGTACTGAAATCGTTCTCAAATGGTCACCCATGTAATGACTACTAACGAAAGGGTCCAAACGCAATGACTACTAAATAGTAGAAGTAAGTACATGGCTTGCTTGGGACTTCGCAACTAATTCAGGATCTTGATTTCTATTTATATAAATGGAAACACGTATAGAGACTTTAATAAGTAGGTTTTTCTATCCCCATTTTGGTGTCATGAATATTGAAGTCCGTACTTACCTTTATTTCTCGTAGTCTTTTCATTTTTATTTTTTTGTAATTGAGTAGTAAAGAGCACACCGACCGCCTAATGTTGAGTGGTCCCTGCATCTCATGGACGCACACATCCAACGTCAAATAGTTCAAGCAGTAGTAGTTCTTTTGTTTTGTAGAATCACAGACCTCGTAGAATGCACCTTCAATATCCATGTACAATAATGTACATACATACATAGATCTATCCATTGATAGCCCAGTGGCTTAGAATTCGACCTCGAATCGAGGGGTCCGGGTTCGAATCCCAGTGGCACGCACCAATGACTTTGTAAAAAAGTTATGTGCGTTTTATAAAAAAAAATTAAATCACCTGCTGTTACAGTAAAGGAAAACATCGTGAGGAAACCTGCATGCCTGAGAGTTCACAAAAAAAAATGTTCTCAAAGGTATGTGAAGTCCACCAACCCGCAGTAGGCCAGCGTGGTGGACTAAGGCCTACATCCCTCTCATTACGAGAAGGAGACCCGACCCTGTAGTGGGTCATGAGTGGGTTACTGGCATACATAGATCTATCAGTCCTTAAAAGTCCACCGCTAGACCTAGGTCTCGTCTGGTGCCCTGGGAATTCAACGGTTACCCGCAGTTCTCATTAGGTCATCAGTCTAAACTTCTAAAGAGTCGAAGGGCGGTCGGTACCGATATGGCCAAGTTACAGTTGCTATTATTGGACCTTCTTACTCATCAGTTATCAGATCCTATCGATCCTATCATCAGGTCCTTCTTGAAAGCAATGTCAGCTACTATTCAATGCTTTTCATATACCTCAGTGAGTAAGTATCAAAGAGTTGCAGTAACCACTACACATCAGGAAACCTCTTTGTTATTTGATATTCATATGATTCAAAAATTCTATTTTTATAAAGGTAGGTATATTTCTTACGGTTTCCCTACCTCTCATTACATCAATTCGCATAAACGCAAGGCCCGTCGCATTCGCCGCAAACGGTATTCCTTAGAAGGCTTACACAATAGACGGTTTTGTACGCTGATCCGGGGTACAAAAACATGGGCCCGGCATTATCGCAAGGGTTTGCACCCCAATTGCGGGATGGCAATAGTGATTGGGGTGCTGTCATCGGTTTAGATGCTTACCAGAAGATACGCTTTTTGTCGCATTTAACCGTAGCGATAGTTTGTTTGATGAGGTTTTAAAACATGTAATCGCAGCAAATAATTTATTATTTAAACAAATAATACGTATAATAGCAGGTCTATAAGGCCTTTTCCTAATTTGCCGACATAACCAACGCGATAAAATTGAACTGTATTGCAATTTTAAGCTTCGTATGGAGCTGTCCTTGTGTAAATGTACGAAATGAATCTGTCCTACGAACAACTTTTGCATGCGATATGGCAATTAGGACAGGGGATGAGAGAGGTAGTATTTATTAATTTTTTCCATCTCAATTCGAATAAACACATCACTATATGAAAATTTGTAACAAATGCATTTCAAATTTCGGGCATACAGTTTTACGTTTTAAAGTAGTTCAGTGACAGACTTGCAATCAAATTGGGTTAATTACCTACTTACCTAGTATTATAAAGTAGTGTTACCTAAGCTTTTTCATGATAAAGGGATTTATCTTTGCAGCTCTTACTATTCTTAAAGGAAAAGGGTGGCTTCTATGTCGGCGTGTTTACCCCATACGCGTTGTAAGTCATGAATAGAAAAGTGTTGATACCTACACCACGACACGATCAAAGGTTTGCTGGTGCTTTTCTTCTCATTTCGAAGAAAACATATTTTGCATTTTTCTTAATTTTTCTCTGTTTCAGCTACCTAAACGTTATCACATTAGATACTTATCTTTGTAATCAGACATACAAAACTTTAAAATCATAATGTGGCTAGATTTTAATAATATAAAGAGCTTGGTAGTGAATTCATGAGCGTAAATTATTTTAAATCTGCGTTGTGACGCCAAAGAAAATGCGCTGATTGATCACCACAATCAAAAACCAGAAACATAGATTTTACCTATTTACCTGTATATTTACCTAAGTTTCTAGAACATAAATTAACATAAAAATCCGAATGCACAACGCACATTCTACATGGTGAAACATCAAAATCCAGATGAAGATGTCTCCTTTTCACGGGCTCTGAGTTTAAAGCGGATCCAAAGACACATTCAACGCATAAATGACATGATAATACAATATCTTTTTCACTGCCTCTTAGTTTTAATTGGACGACACATGTGCCGCATAATGAAATGATGTAATAAGGGTGACTACTAGGTAGGGACCCGTCGTGGACACTCGCCTTAATGCGTGCGCGACACTCAATCGCTGTTTCCTCCAACAAATCCTTGGGCCCTTTGAAAAGGATAAAAGAACCATATTACAAACGGGACTCTCCCAAGATGTTTATTAAATTTTAATTTTGAGGCTTTCACGTCAAAACGAGCACAGTGCGCCCTGCGACAGCAGTGGACTACGAAGGAATGAAAGGAACGAAGGAATGAAGGCTGAAAGCATATCGATTTTATTCATGTTAAAATTAAGACGTTTCTTATAATTCAACTCGCAACTTTACTACTTGAGAAACCAAGAGTTATTTAGGCGTAATAATCACTGTGTATTTTATTTTCAAAATAAACAGTGTATAGAACTGTAACTGTTTCTATCAAATTATTAGAAACCATTTTAATTCAAATAAATAGTAAAACTAAAGCCCACGTAGCTAGCCTCAACGGGTAATTTGGTCGTAGTCGTAAAGAAATGTCAAAGTTGAAACTCAGTAATTGAAAGAAACAAACAAAAGAAAATCGTTCCTTAGTTTACCTGTCTTTAATGATGACGCATTTTCATGAAATTATAATGAACGGCAGGTATAATTACGTTATCATTTTTGCTCATTGTGTTTCTTGGTTTCTAATGGATTTGTTGTTTCTTTATGTTATCCAACAAGACGCCGTAACTACATGGTCTAAGATCCGAATTAGGCGTGGTCTTAGTCCATCTATTTATCAAAATATTTTATATCAAATTTATAATGCAAAAAAGAAATTGCGAGTGTATTACCAGAAAAATCATGACCGTGCTATATATTAGCCAGTTAAAATACTTACAAGTCATTTTTTGTAATTTTTATTGTTTCTCTCCATTGTGTACAGAATTGTACTGTGTACAGAATTTTAAACCAAACTTCCTTTGTTTCAGTTCCACCACATCAACTGATGCTGTATGATAAGTCAGGTCGTGACGTATCTGGTGTAGTTGGACCTCTGGAGGAAGGCAACGAGCTAGTCCTTATCTGCGAGGTCAGAGGAGGTAAATGAACGTTGATTTTGAATCTTAAAACTAGTCTATGAAGCAAGTAGTTCATTAGTTCAGTAACAAGATGACTGCCCCCCTATTACATACAATAACAACAGAACAATTACATACAATAGTTCTGTTCAACAATGGGCATGTACTGCAAGTAATATACTGGACACTTATAATGATGTTGTACGACTAATATTTAAGTGGGCATTAATTAGAAAAAATTGACAATGTCTGAGAGCCTAGTCATTATTAGAAAGAGGAGTGTAATTTGAAAAAACTCCCGCTGAGCCTTCCGCCACTCGTCGAGTGATGGCGCCACACTATGCTGAATCACGCTATAGAAGTTTTCTACATCGCTGCCATATGAACAAAATACTGACTTGACGCAATCGGAGCACGGCCGCTCCCTAGACATGATCACCTATCCTGGTGCTCCCAACAGATGGCAAAGGGAGATGTAATGTCTCGGAAACGTTATATCGTATCTTCGTAGCCAGTTCTACGAAATCTCGTAGCAGTGCGTTTCATTGGAGATTTGAAACCATTATCCTTATCTGTATAGTTAAATAACTAACAAAAGGCATATAAGATCTGACACTAAAACATTTACTAAGGACATCATAAGCTTACCTAAATAAAGTTTGCAAAGCAAGACATAGTCATAAGTAACAAACATTACGTTCATCATTGAGTTCGTAAGCTGTTATTAAAGCCGCACTGAAAACACATTTATCTTTGTTGTTCAACAACACTTCAATACAAAGCTCCCCAAGTAGTACTCAATTAAACTGAGCTCCCGTTGTTCATATCAAACTGAGGTAGATGTATTGTAATGGATAATAGATTGTTTAGAATTCCGAACTGAAGAAACCGCAGACTGTGGAATTCGCAAAACGTTTAGGCACAAACTAAGACGGGCGTCTAGTTTTATGCCTCGTAGAAAAGAGCCCTTAGGCAGGCGCTTATTGAGATATTTAATCATAGAGACTTACGAGTATTATCAGTCTCACTATCTGAAAAAAAATTAGTACATCGGCTTTTCACACCAGTTTATCTCTTGTTGTGTCTTTCTTTAGCGTGTTAATATAGTTAAACGTAAGCTCGTAGCTCGTAGTCGTATTCAATATCCATATGACACATGTGTTTTATACATAAAAAGAAATGATTGGAACCAAAATGGGCCTTTAAAACGTTCCCCAATTTCAAGTCAAGTGTTGCCGAGCTGCTCAAGCTATGTGTCTTCAAGTCAGAACATGACAATAATCAGCGCACTACCTTATTTTATTTACTTTACCTAAGTTTTATTTACTTTTAAAAGAGTGCTCGGAGTTTTTTCCCACCCGCTTTTTTCTCCCAGTCTACGTTTTGCCTGAGAGGCGATCAAAGCGGATGAATGTAGAATGTATAATTTATCTGTATGACTTTCATTAAGTGTGCACAAATTGTACCTAATAATGAATAAAAGCTTTTGAGTTTGAGTTTATAACTGGATTTTTCTCGAATTGGTAACATAAAGTCACCGTGAAAACTCACAATGAGCACCCAGCCTTATTGCCTTGAGGCAACGGGGGTGGCCCGTTTAGTGTCTTGAGGCGACGGATAACTTTACACCGGATACCATTTGGAGCCGATCTCTCACAGTGACTTATCGGCAAGTTTAACAGCGATATATCAAAGTAAATGGTTTAATTTCTCATCTCCCTCTTGGGCTTTGCCTTCCTGATAACCTTGACGTGAAATATATAAGGAGGAATTAAAGCCAAATGGTCTAAATTTTGACCTTTACAGGTCCGGGACTAAGAATTTTAAGCATTTTCTTATTATAAAACAGATTATTGTCTTTACTTTTTGCGGAATATTATTATTATTTCTGTTAAACTCTTTACACTTACAATTTTCATGCCGAATAATGTACAAAATTATTTAAAATATAAAGTAAAAAAATTATAGTGCCCTAGAAAACTGTTATTCAATTAGGTTTTAAATATCTAAGATTAGATGGAATTCAATGGTGGTTTTCTTTTAACAAAGATTTAACAAAAATTTGATCCTTATTCTATAAAATCGATTTGTTTCCTTATATACTTCAAAAATGCTTCTTTCCATATTTTTTATACATCAATTAAACATAAATTTCAAATCTAAAGCTTTTTGATACATTTTTTATCTGCTGAGTAACAACTTATTAATATTTAGTTAACAAAAAGTTTTTTCATTTCATTTTCGTATAATTCCGTAGTTACAACGGCAATGAGAAAACTCGTTATGAAACACGTGGCGCGTCACACGAAATGGGTCAGGTGCAAGCATCCAGCGCAGTGGGACACCGTCTCATTCCAGATTTTCATTTGACGGATGATATTTTTTTGTCTGCAAGGTTATTTTTCTTATTATTTGTGGCAATTATTTTTGCTTTGAATTTTTTGGACTTAGGTGCGATGGTTTGCGCTAGGTGACGGTAAGTTACTAGATGAGGAGAGTCGAACATTAGGGTCAACGGCGCTTCTTAAGAAGCTTATTAGGAGAAGAGGCCTATTAAGTGCAGCAGTAGACTACTGTGGACTGAAGAAGAAGAATAACAAATTGTATCACCACATTAACATTACGTACAATATTCTTAAGTAGCCTATGGACACCCTCTTAACTAGCCATAAAGCAATGTCCTTCATGGCTTGTGTTTCCGTTGAAGAGATGTAGTAGCTCTATTAGAGGTGTCAATTTTTAATAAGTTGAAAGTAATTAATTGTTCATGAATTGCTTTAGTTAAATTATCGTCTACAATGAACACAGCTAAAAAGTTAAACGATACGCTGTTCAAAACTCTTTCAGATTTTCATTCCCCTACGGATAAGTTGCGGCCTTCCGAACAAACTGGCGTCTAAGTTGTCGATTGCCGACGTATTTCTACTTCCCTGGGAATTCATACAGCAGTCTTTTATCACGATGTATTGGATAATTGTACCCCGCTGACACGTTGCGAGTTTTTATCCAACTTTGTTTCTTAACTTCGACAGTTTGTCAAGTGTTTCGATTGTGTCGAGGTGTGATTTGTGACTTGATCTGTCGGAATACGTGAATGATTTCGTTAGTTAAAAGAAACAGTGTCAATGTCAGACTACCTGCGTGGCGCAGGTAACAGTAACACGCCGATGTGCTGTGCCATGGGTCCTGGGTTCTATTCCCAGAGGAGCATCTGGTTCAGGTCGGGATATGTGTGTTCTCGTCTTGTGTGTGCATGGTGTCTATGACAAGGGAATCTTACTTTTACGAACTGAATTTGCAGGAATTTAATGTCCTATTATTTATTGTATATATTATATGTTACTAGCTAACCCCACAAACGTTGTTTTGCCATATAAGTAGTCGAGCGTTAATCGACTATTAAAAAATAGGGGTTGGTGATAGAAAGGTGAAAATTTTAGGTTGTATGTATTTTATAATTCCACAATATTTAAAAATAAAAATGTTAGGTGTGGACAACCCGTCGCAGTTCACTTAAATAACATAAGTAGGTATTAAGTAAATTAGCGATCGGCGTAAATTGCTGATCATTGCAATTTTACGCGCGCAGCCCGTACAAAACACTAAACTCTAAACCAATTGCAATATAAACAGCCGAACAACTCTAAAGCAATATTATAGAAACTCATTCTGTGTTTGTTCAAGCTTTGATTAAATAACTATAAAGGTGTATGTCATCAGCCTTGACATTTCTAACCAATAGCCATTCAACACACCATCTTGATTTCAGTTCAGAGTACGCCAAGTTCCATCAAATTAACAATTGATGTCCCAACAAGCAATATCAATTAGAGCGGAGTGCACCTTGGGCCTTTGTTTCCAGATTATCTTGCCTCCATTAGAGCTCCTGTTCAATTTGTGTTGAAAGAATAATACATCGAAGTGATAAAACTTTTACAGTGTTGCAGCATTCTTACTTGCATAGATACGGAGTATGTTTTTTTTGTATTTCAAAAGTTCGTCGTCATTTCATGTTTATTTAATATTATACTTGTTTTTGAATTTCTGGGCTTTTAACAAATTAAATATGTTCATTTTGATTGCCAAATATGGAATAAAAAGTATAATTTAACAAAATAATCTCCCAGGTGTCAGACATCTGTGTGTCGCTTGACTTAAAATACAGGTGTCCTACACCTAATTAAAAATAGAAAAGAATACCTAAACTTTAGAACGACAAAAAAACATTTACCTCTTTTAAGAACTAGTTAGTTCTCAATTAATTTTTTTAACACAAAACAAATTCTATTCAATAATCCTCAATTCCATTAGCGCACACACTTTATTGTAAGAACAATATAACAAGTGGGTCCTTGTATTATAAACGCTGCTAATCTCGAAAGCGCTTAATGTTGCGAGTCGGAATTATGCATAGCCTTAGGGATTAGGGGACATCCCGTGGCGTTCGGCGGTCGAATTTGCTAGATCATTTTCCTGATATAGCTTAACAGGCAGATACCAATTTGGGTTATGCTTCTTACGTAATAAGGAAGATAAATTCCGTGTTGCACGATAAATAGGACGGTTTGAAATCGATTAAAGATTATATCAACGTTGTACGGAAAGTGATCAATAATTTAGTGTTTTCACAATAATTATATTATGTATAATAATATTGTTTTCATTTGATATCTGCCGATTTTCGTAAGTAGTAACAAAATACATCATCTAAAATATATCGTAGAAATGAAACTGACAAATTTCTGACAAATCTTGCGACGAATTGTGTTTTGCTCACCATGCGCCAGATACGATCATTTTATCCTCCATTCGTTATTATAATAAGGTCGTTTGTGGACCGCCATCTCGCTTACAAAGACATTAAAATTTAATTAGTGCCTGTTAGTCTCTCCTCGATTTAGTGTCTATCTCGTTTAGCGTCAGACGTCACGAAAACTGATTGCTCACAATACGTCAACATTAAAGTTACGGGTCCTCATCATTTACGTCTATTAACGCTAAATGGAAGTAAGCGAAAACAGTATAACTAAATAAGTTGGAAAAGAGCCTCTGTCTGGGAAAAAAAAGTATGTTCTTGCTGTTTTGAAAAATCGATATTTTTGGTGTCAGAGAGGTTCTAGTGAAGGAGAGAGGACATAGTTCTACGTTATACATTTGAAAACTTTTCATTACTAGAATAACGGTCAGTTTGAAAATCTTCACTCACTGTGAGGACTTAAACAGTCAGCGTGCGCAACCCTCCCCGCGCGGGCGTGTGCATAATTTATCTAGGCGCAAAGTGCGTATTTTAAAAATCATGTCGAGCGTTGTTAAATGCAATGCATGCAATATAGTGATTAACGAATTATTGTCGTTTATACAAAACAAAGTGTCTGTGGCTGACGAAGAAACACTGGTGCGAATATGCACATCATCGTTCTCGGGAGACGAGATAGAAAAGGCAAAAGAATTGCTTTTCGACTCCCTTCCGAAACAAACGGGGAAAATAAAACGTAAAAATAAGGGTAAGGAGGGAAGAGACCTAGTTGACGTGATAAATGTCTTCAAATCAACTGAGCCAGATCTTCTACCTGTCTTCGTGGCGAGGGACCTGGACAAACTACCGCCATTGCTGTACGATCATTTTGACTGTACCAAATTATTAAAAGATCTCGGCAGGGTGCAACATGAACTCAAGGAAGTCAAATCTACGTACGTAACACAGGACCAGATGTGTGATTTGAAAATGCAGTTTGATAAATTGAAAAATGAATTGTTGGCGTCAGCAAATTGTCCTAATGTAAACACAAAGAGAGGGGCTTTTCTACTGGACAGTGGGCCTATAGGATTATCGCATGTTATAAATACTTCATTGCATAATTCTAGCAATAGTTCAAACCCGAAGATTCAATGTGAACAGGAATTATCATCACCGATGCGAGGAGAACCTATAAAGGAAGATGCAAAATCAATTGAATATGAATCATCAGTGAAACAGCTGTCTATTACCGTTATTAACCCGTTGAACGATAATATTGGCGTATCACCCATAAGTCATATGACGCAGAGATGTACGATTGGTAGAAAACGGGAAGCGACAGAGATAGATAACGGGGATGAAAGAGAGGTAACACGCAACCGTGTAGAGGATTGTAACTCTAAACAAGATGATAATAAGGGTGAGAATGGATGGCAAAAAGTTGCAAGCCGCAAAAAACCTTTGAGATATCGTTATTTAGGTACAACAGGAATTAGCAGAGACAGCGAAGGTAAATTTAAGGCGGCGGAGAGGAAAGTTCCTATTTTTATAACGAGAGTACACAAAGATGTGACTGAAGCGGATATAAAAGAATATATCTATAGAAAAACTAAGGAAATAATTACATTGGAACAATTAGCGACAAAACGCGATTACAATGCCTATAAATTCTTTGTCTCGGATACAAAGACGTCAATGTTTTTAGACAGCGAATTATGGCCTCAGGGCATAATATTTAGACGTTTTGTAAATTTCAAATACAAACAAACGAATGGTATGGAGCGTAAAACTATAGGCGGCTCGTTAAAATCAAATAATGGATGACAGCGTCGAATATCACTTTGCTACCTTCAACTGTAAGAGTTTAAAACGTTCTATAGATGGTGTTAAACAATTATGTCTGTCCGCAGACATAATTGCACTACAAGAGACCTGGTTATTGCCAGAAGACCTACACACCTTGAATGACATTAACGCAGACTTTGGAAGTACTGGTACATCTGCAGTGGACACTGCTGCTGGGATGCTCCGAGGACGTCCGTACGGCGGCACAGCAATACTATGGAAGAAAAGTGTGTTTCGGAACGTTACCGTTGTGCAGTGTGACAACGCGCGTATGAGTGCAATTAAGGTGATGTTTAACCAAAGATCTTTCTTAGTGTTCAGTGTTTACATGCCCACGGATAATGCAGTGAATCTCACGGATTTTACGGACTGCCTCGGTCGGGTAAGCGCCGTTATCAGTAATGAGAATGTAGAAAATGTCTATGTATTAGGTGATTTTAATGCTCACCCGAACGAACATTTTTATACAGAGTTGACTAATTTTTGTGACGAAGCAGAATGGTTATGTGTGGATATTGATATGTTAGGTGTAAATTCGGACACATACACATTTATTAGCGAGGCAAATGGGTCTAAAAGGTGGCTAGACCACTGTGTTGTTACCGGGTCCGCTAGGGATACTATTGTTGACGTGAATGTTAGATATGACGTATTTTGGTCCGATCACTTGCCCCTATTACTCAAATGTAACCTGGGCATGATAAAACCGAAAGTTATGACGATTGAAAACAAATCAGTTAGTAAAGTCAGATGGGGTTTTCGGAAAAATGAACAAATAAACTACTATACGGAAATATGTAATAAACAATTTAAATTAATTGAAATTCCAGTAATGTTACGTAACTGTTGTTATTATTCGTGTAAAAATGTTGACCATAGAAAAATTATTGACTCACTTTACAGTGATATTATATCTATATTGTGCCGAGCTGCCCAAAATAGTCATTCGTATAAAGGAAAATATAGAAAAAAGCCTGTGCTAGGGTGGAACAGACATGTAAGTGAAGCACACAGGGAAGCTAGGATCAAATTTAATACGTGGCTGTCTCATGGCAAACCCGCAACTGGGCCATTGTGGTGTGAGATGCAGGAGAGTCGAAAATTGTTCAAAAACCGCTTAAAATGGTGTCAAAATAATTGTGAACAAATAAAAATGGACATCCTAGCATCTCAGCACGCCAATAATGACTTCCGTAGTTTTTGGAAGTCCACTAATAAGCTTAACAGCAAACCTGGCGTCCCCGTGAGTGTGGATGGCTTAACTGAGCACAGTGCTATAGCAGATATGTTTAGACAACAATTCACTGTAAAATCACCTCTAGGGCCACCAACTGAAGGGTGTGAGTGTGATAATAGTGGTCTAGGTCTAAGCATCTGTTTTACAGCAGATGACGTCAGGCAAGTAATAAGATCAATGTCGCGTGGAAAATCTCCTGGACATGATGAACTCAGCATAGAGCATCTGAAGCACGGTGGTACGCATATACCCCGAGTTTTAGCGATGCTTTTTAATTTATGTATGGGACACTCGTACTTGCCAGCGGACTTGGTTCGGACAGTGGTCGTGCCTATTGTCAAAAGTAAGACGGGGGATGTAAGTGACAAGAACAACTATAGGCCGATATCCCTCGCTACGGTCATTGCCAAGGTGCTTGACAGTTTGCTTAACATAAGACTAGATAAGTATCTAGTAATACACGGAAACCAATTTGGTTTCAAAGCTGGACATTCAACTGAAACAGCTGTGTTGTGCCTAAAGCAGACTGTGAAGTACTACACTGACCGTAGCACTCCGGTAGTTGCTTGTTATCTCGATCTTTCGAAAGCCTTCGACCTGGTGAGCTATGATATCCTGTGGAAAAAGTTGAAGGATACCTCTATGCCGTTTGAACTTATTAATATCCTGAAGTTCTGGTACTTGAACCAGGTTAACGTAGTTCGATGGTCGGGAGACTATTCGATGCCTTATAGGATGGAGTGCGGGGTGAGGCAAGGGGGGTTAACATCGCCGAAGCTCTTCAACCTATACATTAATAGGCTGATAGAGGAGCTCAGTAGCACGCATTTAGGATGCTTCGTCGACGGAATATGTGTTAACAATATAAGCTACGCCGACGACATGGTGCTGCTGAGCGCCTCTGTTTGTGGACTGTCGAGGTTGATAGGTATCTGTCAGGAATATGCTCTCGGCCATGGCCTCCTCTATAACACCAAAAAGAGTGAGTGCATGGTCTTTCAGGCCCGAGGTAAATGTTGTAAGCACCTACCCCCTGTGAAACTAAACGGGAAGGAACTAGCCAGAGTGCATAAATTCAAATATCTTGGACATTGGGTAACCTCGGACTTGAAGGACGATGTAGACATGGAAAGGGAGCGTAGGGCGCTGTCTGTAAGAGCAAATATGATCGCTCGCAGGTTTGCTAGCTGCTCGAGGGATGTCAAAATCACTCTTTTCAGGGCATTTTGTACGTCATTCTACACGAGCAGCTTGTGGGCGAATTACTCAAAAAGGCAGTACAGCGCCCTGCGGATCCAATACAATAATGCGTTCAGGGTGCTGATGGGGCTGCCCCGGTTCTGTAGTGCCTCAGGGATGTTTGCCGAAGCGGGAGTTGATTGTTTCTTCACGCTCATGCGCAAACGGTGCACATCCCTGTTGCGCAGGGTCCGGGCCAGCCCTAATAGTATCCTGGGGATGTTTTCTGAGAGATATGACTGCGAATACCTGAACCACTGTAGCCGGATTCACATAATTTACGGTAATTAATTCATTTGCCTCGCGATAAATTAGTTGTTGTTATAATAATTGATTTGGTTACTAACATAGGCTATAAGATGCTTACTAACACATTTATGGACTTTGTCTGATTTTAAATAAATAAATTGAAAATTGAAATTAAACCAGTGTGAATTTGAATAAATAATTATGCTTGCGTTACTTTGTACAACTTAACAATGAATATCCATGCATTTAATTTTTTCCTTTTAAAGTAATTTTTAAATAGACTAAACACACAAGTATCTGTACGAATCAATAAAGGATTAATACGTGTAGATACGTGTTAGAATCTAACCCTTATCGCAGCTTATAACCCGCCCATTAAACCGTCAACGGAAATAAACAATAATAATAAATTATAAATCGATAACAGCCGGCTTCGGTGTCTATAGATGATGATGTTAGTTTCGAAGCACAGAAACTAACATTATAGTAGAAGATCCAAACCTAAATCAACCTTCACCGGGCTAATAATAAAATAAAACTTATTTTATAATAAATTTAGTATAATTATTATAAAATATATTAAAAATGGGTTTTCCAAAAAAATCATGGACAGAATATTTTTAAATATATTTCTTTAAATGTTGCAAGATCAATATAGCAAAAAAAAATTAAATTTAAATCTTTGACCATGACAATTCATGACACATGACAATTTAACTTTAGTAATATTATGAACAAAGCCATAAGTGAATTAAGGACCTCAAAATGGTCTAAAAACATTCGGACCAACATGAGCTAGGTCGTACTCAATGAGTAGTGATCCTGTCGAATCGTTCAGTAACAAGATCTTACACATACTTCCACAAATCCTTAATTAGATGAAACGCCCAAGTGAAATAGTCACACAAGTTCACACAACCCTATAAAGGTGTCTTGTAGAGTACAGTACAAGGTCGTGGCTTGAGGCTTCGTAATTACGTTATTGTGGTAGACTTCGACTCGGCTATTGATCATTCCACATCACTTATTCGGAACAAATTAGTTTAGCACAAGGTGGAACGGGAGCGTTGGATGGCCTTAGAACTTGGTTAATTTACTTCAAAACCAGTATTAGATTATTTTAAAGTCGTTTAAAATAATCAAAATCGTCGTTCTTCGCTTAGACATTGATTAATTCTATTAAGTTGACTAATTTAAAAGTCATAATTGCCACATTAAGCTGCGGCACTGCCGGGGATATTTTTATTTATTTATTGAATATTTAGATGGCAACTAATCCACGTCCGAGTTGAAATTAAATTTCTTCGAATTTGGATTTTTTATGAAATGCTATAGACATTCTGTAGTTTCTATCAAAGTAACTAGTCTGTGCACGACTACTGGAAACGTTCACCGAAGCATAAAATACGTACTTACTAAACTAAATCTGCAATATATTGCAGCAGATACAATTATTGATCGGAAATAACACCGGTAATAGCACTGAAGTATTCTTTCTCAAGTATTACAATTTGATAACATGGTGCTTTCCTGAAATAAAGTATTTCCAAGAGGTTGATAGGATTTTTTCTACCTATAAAAATAGGCAACACGACAGTACTTTCGCATCAGTTATCGATAGGTACTAATATTATTTATTTAGGTATTATTTAATTGAAGCTTAACCACTTCGCTGTCCCGTGAGTCACATGATATGATACATAACTATTGTTTAACTATTGTGTATATTTATTGGACAGGCAAAGTGTTAAAATTGCTCATTTTGACCGCAAAATTGTTAACGGGACGGTTTAGAGCGTTATGCGGTCACAATTAGTTGCTGAACTCCGATCACTGATAGCCGCGTGTCGTCAGCTATCCCGGAAATAACTCCAACTGGGTACTGGGAAACTGAAATGTTTCATCTCACTTGCTAGCCGTTTGTCTACACATTTTGTTGCAAGTCAGTGTCATGTTCAATTAGGATAGCTCAATACAAAACCCTGAGTTCACAATTATGTTGTATTGATTGCTCGGTTTGTTATGTTTGCCAATTAGAAGGCCTTAGCTGATTTTAAAACTTAGAGCAGCTAACCATAATTTCCTTTGTTCATCAGGTCGACCAGCACCAACAGTCATATGGCTAATAGACGGTACTCCAGCCCCTCAATACATCGGGGAGAAAACAGATAATCACGTGGTAGTCAACCGATTGGAGCTGCCCCATGTGAAGAGAAGTCACCTGAACACCACATTCAAGTGTCGAGCATCCAATACAAACCTCGTTAGTCCGCAAGAAAAGACCGTCAGATTGGAAATGAATTGTAAGTATAACTATAACAATTTTACATGTGAACTAGCGTAGAGTTAAGTAGTAGAGCCAGTAGCTCGCCCGGGGAGGGACCTTACCGCCAGCCTTTGAACCCGTCGTGAAGTAGTATGTTCTTCGTGTCTTGTATTTCAGCTGAGGAGGTATGATTGCCAGATGATTTTATCTGAGGCGAACGTCCAATGAGTTGCAAAAGACTTTAACAACAACCTCAGATAGGATTCCTTCTTAATTTAGGTTGGCTGAGGGTATCCATGGTCTGCAGTGACCAATCAAGATCAGGTGGCCTGCATGCCCGTATGCAACTCAATTATTCCAAAAAAGGAGCTTGAGTCGTGGCAGAGACTGTAAACTAAATTCTATTCAAAAATACTGTTCACTAAACATTGGATAATCAAATCATGATATACAAAACATTAAATATCATAAAACAATTGATTCTGATATTAAAATATTAATCCAAAGTTTACAGAAAAATACCCCGATCCTTTAATAACTCTATTTCTGGATACTGACGCTTAATTTATTTTTTAAATTACACTGTTCTTGACAGTCTATTAGTAATTCTTCGAAAATCTTGGTGAGAAATTAAAATGTTGAACGGAGTTTTCTTTGAATTCAAAATGATTTAATAACACTAAATTAGTTTCCCACAACGGTCCTCTTGCGCTTTTTCTCTTATTAAAGTTTTTTTTAGAATTGAACCCTGACTTAATTAAATGCCTAAAAAACTATTGCTATACCTCATCTCTTTTTAACCGACTTCAAAAAAAGGAGGAGGTTCTCAATTCGGCTGTATGTTTGTTTTTTTTTTAAATGTGAAGTAAAAAAAGTGGTAAAGAATATTTGCTATTCAGCATACTAAGAATAGATATAGATATACTTAGATGTTATTGGTATTCACTTTTGAATTTTTGGTACCCGCGTACGGTTTCTGTTTACGAATTCACATCCATTTATTTTCAAAGTTTGCATGTATTGTCACTTTTGAATTTTTGGTACCCGCGTACGGTTTCTGTTTACGAATTCACATCCATTTATTTTCAAAGTTTGCATGTATTGTATTCATGTAATCATGTATTGTGATTTGTTTTGCCGAAATATCAAAGCGCTCTATAATAAAGACAGATATTTCTTCGACAAAGCAGACCAGCCATCCGGAAAATCGACTACGTACCGTGAAAACGTACAAATTTTTCCGTCTATGTACATACAGAGCTTAAAAAACAAAATAACACGCAATTCCATTTGAAATGGTTACGAAAAATCCTTTTTTTCTTTGCAGTAAAGCCGACCCGTGTGGAGATTCTAAATAAGCCCGTGACGTTATCATCAGAAAGATACGTCAGCCTCACGTGTGTGTCGGAGGGGAGCCGACCGCCCGCGCAGCTTACCTGGTTCAAAGACAATAGGAAATTTAAAAGAGGAAAGGTGATTTATTCACGTGTTTCGTTTGTTTTTTTAACCTTTGTATTGTCTGTGTTTAAAGTTACTTTTAAATATTATTTTTATTTTTAAAAGTAAACTTGACTCTCTGGGAAATTTGCTTCAGCTGTATTTCAAAAATAATTTATTAACCTCATCACGTTATAGCCGTTAAAAGTAAAATAAAGCTATAATAAAATATTTTATTGGATTTTTTATTATTGTGATAATAAAGTATTTTTGATATCTACGTAGGTATTTTTAAATATTTTTGTTACTATGTAAGTACGTTTAGTATTAAACGATTTTAATATCGTACATATTTGGGTCTACGCAGACTTATCACAATCACACCACAACTGCAACCACACCACGTGGTTGGGTGTCAAATAGTATGAAAACTGTCACTTCCATTCACACGACCGACATTTACCGACCTGTGCTATTCATATGAGACCATAAACTGACTGCATTTTGTCACATGGTTGTGGTGTGGTCTGCGCAGACCCTTTGGGTTACGAAATGAGTAAATGTATTAACTTTAATAAAGTGGTATGACATTCGAAATTATATTTTTGGAAATACATTACACAATCCTTTCATTATTTGTATCACATGATGTTATCATTAAATCATACAATAATTATTGTTCTGAATCAAATTCTAGAGATTACATATTCATTGCGCTTCAGATGACTAATTGCGTCAACGATATACCTATACCTAAGCAAACTATTGACATCTTGGCTTAAATTTTTAGGTGTTGTGACTCAAAATTGTTAATATTTTTACCTATTTAAAAGTCTTGCAAATATGCAATAAAATATCAAATTATACAAACTTTATAAAATGAATTATACTAACTAGAATACAATTTATGATCAACTGTTCACAGAATAAATGCTTGTTTACGGTAAATATAAAAAATATAAACAAATACAATATATCAACAGATAATGGAGGCAATGAACGAGACGTGGGTGAGCAGTAGTCTACAATTCATGCCTTTGCCCGAAGATGACGGTGTCCAGCTAAAGTGCGTAGCAGACAATAGCGCTTTGCCCGGCCAAAGCATAGAAGACTCTTTGAAGCTCGATGTTGTATGTAAGTACATTTGTCTTTCGTGGCTCTATGTAAAAAAAAGTAATTTATAAGTGGCTTTGACACTATAGCTTCATTCGTGAGCTCCCGTAATCAAATTATATTTCAATCACAAAGCCTTAAATAGAACAAACGCTGACGAATCATTTCCTTATTATGTTTTTACAAAATAAATATTGAATATTATTAGGATTCTCCGTAAAAATATGCCAGTTAAATCAATCAAAGTTTTTTACGGCCCAAATTTTTAATTATATCTAAACACATCGTAGTTAATTATTAGATACATTTTTGCCAGAAAAATATGTGCGTGAAACACATCAGCAAAACAATTACTTTCAACGTTAAGATAACCAACGAATAATATTCCAGTAGACCAACGAATTTTCAACCAATTCATTGTACTCGTTGGACCCATCTCGGGTCAAGATATTCCGCAACCGTAGCAAACTAGATCACTACAATCAGCACTAGAACATCACTGTCTCGGTCTTTGTTTGCGAGGGTCCACAAAAAACAAATTCACCTCGAGGCTAGGAATAAAGTTTCGCGCCCCTATTTTTCTTTTGTCAGCTTTTTAAATAAACGTAAGCGCTCCCGAGCCATTATGAACAAAGTAACTTTTATTCATGAGTTAAACGTAGCTCAGCCTAAACCTAAAGTTACACAACTAATGCCAAGATAAAATCTGAGTGTTGCCGTTCCGGGAATAATATTTGACGACACGGCAATGCGGCAGGACGTTTGTTTGTACGACCGTGAAATTTCCAATTTTACAAATCACCAGAATCATGCCGGCATAAGTCCAATTTGTTCCCCTTATTTGCTAAGACAAACGTGGGCTATGACGCAATTCGGTGTACTTCTTAATTTGCGAAGACTTATTCTGTAAACGAATATTGCTACAAAATAAGCAATAAAGGAGCTCGGCTTAACCAGTTTGCACATCTCTAACATCGTTAAGCTTAATTATCATTGCTACTTAAGCACTCTCTCAGTAGACCTGCTTCATACGACACACGGGCGCTACGCTATGTCTATTGTTCTTTGGCAATGACACTGATTGTTCCTTAAGAAAGAAAGCTTGCCGTTCTCTTGGGAACAGTAATGGCTATTGTAGCTAAATGGTTGTTGGATTCTCCGCAGTTTCCTTAGTAAGGTGCGATTAGGAGTAAGTAAGAAATTAATAATTTACCAACAGTTACTAAGTTATGTTAGGTTTATCGTATAAAGTGCGAGTAGGATACGTGCTTGTGACACAGCTCCCAAAATTTAGACCTGAAGATTATAAGATGTAAAAAGTGAAGCGTTTCTTTACAATACTTACCTAAAATTCTCTGCCAATAAAGATATAAGATATATAGAATAATTTTCAGAACTCTCCACAATATCGAATACTTATTAAAGTATAAAAATTAAAAAACGTTTAACGTACGCGTATGTGTAGAAATATAAGGGACTAGACTGTGCCCGCGGCTTCGTCCGCGTGGATTGTAGACCTTGGTCCAGAGAGGGATTTGACAAATTTGACAAAACAAAATTGACAAAATTTAAACACAGGGCTCCGTATTGAGCTGTCCAAATAGGCATGATGACAGTAATCAACTATCGCCAAAATATTTATCTGATCTAATGAAATAGGATTCAAAGATTTTGAAACATGTATTTATTCTCTTATTAATGTCGAGATTAATAATTTATTTGTTAAAATAAATCTATAAAATTCAACAATCCGCCATGATAGCTTAAACACCCATCAGATCGAATTAAGTCAATTTACGTCACCTCTCAGTAAACCTTAATTTTCGCCAAAAATATGATATATTTTAGACATAATAGAAACTTCTGAATATCATAGAAGATTTTTTGAAAATTAGTCATCATGCCTATTGGACATGAAACTGACGTGCAACAGAATGTATAACCTATTGACAGCAGCTAATGTTTACTATACCTAATCAAAAATGATATGATTTTACCCACAAAATTAAATGTCTGGTGTATTTTTATGGAAGCTATGTTATCTACAGCAAATTTTAGAGTAAAACATTGTGTATTTAATTGTATCTAAAGCATTTTAATGTTTATCTAAACGATTAAAACCTATCGCTTTACACGTATAAAAATTACTGCAACAGATATCTAATTCTACAACACCAGAATCATCAGAATCCAACATCAAGTTGGAAACATACGCATTTGCTGCTCCAATTCCCTGAAAACAGTTACACAAAATGTTATTAGTAACACAATAATAACACCATCTTGTTTACAAAGCTCCTATATTCCAAACATTGAACTAAGCGCGAAAGTTTTAAATGAGACAACTTCACAATATTTCCGCGACTGTGTGTCGAAAGTCTTGGAAACGTCAGCGAGTAATATTCCGAACGCGGCGAGTTTCCGCGTATCGTTCACTCGAACGACATTGCTGAGTAATATTTGCGCGAAACTTCTAAAGATGTTTTCATTACGTTTAACTTTATTGTTTTAAGCATCTTAACAGAGATTTCCACTTCGTTTTGCAGTTATCGGAAGGATCTATAAAATGTGTTTATAACTACGCCGTAATATTATTATTGCCTATATACATAGAATGTCAGTCAGTGTCGTGAGCATGAACACTATCGTCAAAGTATTTGTAAGTAAAGTAAACGTAAGTCATTATTATGGCATAGTCTGTCTTGACATTTTCCCATACCAATGTCAGCTCGATACGATTACTATTCGAAAATGCATTAGTTCATGTTTGAGGCAACAAAGTGGCCGCAACAAAAATTCATAGTCGTAGAAACAGTAATTAATGTTATTATTTAACTTAAACATAACATGTATAATTAAGCCAAATTAAACGAGTTAGTGGGGAATAGCGCGTGGCTCCATTGAGATCCGTGATGGCTATACAACGAACATTTTTCACGTTAAACCATAAAAATTAAAATTAAATAGTTAAATTATAACCAGTGTGTTAAGTGTGTAGGGAGCCGATTCATCCAGTTTTTTACCTTTTAATTTTTTTACTCGTAGGTACACATTAATTTTAGGAAAATAGTCGCTCTTATTTTGGGCGACAATGACAATTTAGGATGACAAATTAAAAAATATATGAGTAAAATTATTTCATTATAATATAATATTTAAGCTAGAAAATCATGTCTCGTTGTGTTGATTTCAATATTAATAAAATTATTAAAAATACCTCCGTACGTTCGTTTCGGGGAAGCGACCTGTCCTTATGAAATGTAAAGTCATCGTGATTCTGAAACAGTTCTGCGAAATGTTCATTACGTGTATACCTTTTTATTATTACTTTTATTATTTTCATCGTACCTATTAAATTTTCGAGAGAACTTTGTAATTAGTGCTATATTATATTTCTCGTGTCATTGTCACTTTTGCCTTTGATAGCTAAAAATATCGTTTAATTTCTTACCCCGTGTCCTTATTGCCATGTCGCATGCAAAAGTTGCACATATTACAACGTGATTGAATACATACATTTCATTACATGTCCATGTCATGTTAAATTTTGTCGTACCTATTAGTTGATCGGTCGATCATATTAGCCAATTAGGATATGGCCTTAAAAGGTGTGTCGATTTTCATTTTAGTAGATGTCTTGAAAAATATTATATAGACTTTGGATTCTCTTCATGTCTCACCTGCTTTTTTATTTTAATTACATCTGGAATGGCACTTATCGCCTCGGACCGAAACCTGAATATATTTTCTTCAAAGTCTTTGAAAAGGTCCTTTCAATACTACTAATTTAAGTAGATTAAGCTAGGTGCTGTTTTCTTGGTCGTAGATCGCAAAAACGTTGAAAGCATCTCTTAATTTATTTATACCCCCGTCTGTCGGTCCTCAGGTGAACAGGTACCTCGAGAGTGGGCGATGACACTTTATTGGCCATTAAAGACCTATAACGATGTTCCCTGTACCCCGCAGCTAAAGAAACGTTCCCGAATAAACATTTACGATTCTACCGTTTAAATTGTTGGCAAAACGATTCGCGCAGAAAGCGACCGAATTCCCCCCGCTGTAAATGCGTTACGGGTCGCCAAGCAGAAGTAAATAGAATTTATTTATATTTGGAAATTAATTTCCTTAGTTGGAATAGAGTCAGTCCGCTCCTTGAGTCGGAATGACCGGCCCGTTTGAGAATTAGACGGGTTGTCAACTTGTCAGTCGGAGAATGTTTCAGAGAAGTTATTAAATTTGTAAAAAAAATGTTAATACTAATTTGTAATTTGAGAGTGATGCTTGGTGAAAATTATCGAAAAAAATTGTTTCATCAGCTTTTGTAACTGTACACGATCTGTTTCTGGAATGGTATGAAAATCTTAAAACCCCATCTTGTTGCCAATGTAGACATTTTTTGTAAAATATAAAAAGCACAGTAAAGAGCAATCTATCTGATACTTATAACGTGCTTACTTCAGCTCAAAAATAATAGACCTCAAATGGCATGGATATCAAGCTTGATTCTAATAGGAACTCTTTGGCTTACTTTTTGCAAAAACTGTTATGACAGGAGATATAATATAATTATTAAAAAAATTCAATTAAACTAGGCTATCAAGACATACCTAGCTACTATATAAATTTGCGTTGTTACCTTAAAACTTAACAATATCCGCGCTAACGCTAAACATAGTTACGTGGCTCTTTTACTAAACAACTCTACACAATCAAGCGGGCTTAATGGGACATTTGAAGTTTAACATGGAACAAAGGAAAATATGCTCCACTTGTATCAGATAGTAAACATACCGTTAAGCCCAGTTTAATCCTTGCGTCATGCGACCTCGGGCGATTGCTGAACCCCTGAACCCACTCAGTTAGGGAACGTACACATGAACGACGCGATTCGCAATGAGTGACGAAGATTGACAAAACTGATTTGACGTGAAACGTTCTTAACATCGTTACCATATCGTACATATGATAGTTGTTTGTGAAAATAAACGCAAAGTCAATTTCCTGTAATAATCGACAGTTACCGCAACACCGTTTAACTGCCGTCTGAAGTAGATTATATCGTTTTGCTTTCTGAATCAAGTTGATACTGCTGATTTTAAAGGTGACAGCGATTGTCACCTTTAAAATCAGCAGTAGTAGTAGGAAAAGTTGTAACATTTGTTTAGGTACGATAAAAGTTTTCCACGATAAAGAAAACTTTAATAACATTGAAAATAAATCCAACATTCTTTGTTGGTGCCAACGACAAAACCCAATGACATTTTAAAATCAATTGTTAGCACCGGTCCATTTTGTAGTCTCAATTGTCGACTAGTGTCTGTCGTCTGCAATCTCCCTAAGGATGTCCGGCGTGTGAACTGTTGATATTACACAACTCCACCGAAACTAACCAGCTTTTAATGACGTTCTTCTCAGTTTCAACACTCATTATGTATATAGCGTAGGTACATAAAGGCTAGATTGCGCTTTAGGGTGTCATAAAGTTACGTGTGTTAAACAGCGATAAAACACAATAAAATTTAGCTTGCCTGTATCCCATTAATGACCATCTGCAGACTCGGGTCGCTTCTCACAATGAGAAGGATGTCCTTAGTCCACCACGCTTGCCTAACATGTTTTACATTATACTCGGATTATAATTGGCATGCCTGTGCAAATGGTATGCTGGTTTTCTATTTCTTAAATTCAAGTACCTGCAAAATTAACAAAAAAATGCATAATTTGTCGCTTTCACCGTTTAACTAATACCTTTTACAAAACCAAAAGAAGTCTGAGTTATGCTTCTCTATGTGTGGTATGAGTATATGTGAATTAAATGTGTCATAACTATAATTTAGATATAATTTTAATGTTATCACTTGCTAGTTTGCCGTACCAACTAGAAATCTCATACCAACGACTTATTATTTACATTAGTGAGTGTTTCTCAGAAAACGTTGCCATTCTAGCTGGCATTATACGTGGATGAGTTTATTGTTTAATTACTCCTAGGGTCTTATTTATTTAAGAGTGCTTTGTTTAATATATTTATTTTACAGCCTCTTATTTCTGCAAAACGTTAATGTAAACGTTTCAATGTCGTGCAATGACATTTATTTTCTCATTTAGACACATTCAAACAGTTTCTAAGCGAAATTGTTGAAAATGACACGGAGTTAGGCGAGCTCTTGAGATTTTTGCCACATATTTTCTGCTGAATAAAAACTCTAGTTTTATAGTAGTTTATTTTCATGGTGCGATATTATGTCGATTCTTTGCCATATCGAGGTTGCGATGACGGCAATAGGTTTCAAGGGTAAGGTACTAATCGTACAGTAGATTTTATGTATACTATAGAAATAATAATAACTCACTTCGCTCCACTGAATTGGATTTATTATGGCACATGGGTAATAACACAGTATGTATAGAACCAAAATAATTCCTTTTTTCTGTAAATGCTTTGCGTCTTCTGAGGTCTAAGGTTTAAGATGGTCACCCAGTCTGTTTCATCGTGCTTGCTTCACGGCAGGATAAAAGCGCATTGGGTGGTACTACCCATTGTCATTCGACCTTTAAGTTGCTTGGCAAAAGTCAGTCAAGATAGCTCTTGTACGATTTTACGGTTTTCCGACCCACAAAGTAGGTAGAACGAACAAAGCTAAATTAATCCCGCAGACTCGTCTCAGGAGAGTTGCGATTCGTCGCGATCATGGACCAGGTTACGTACCTACCGTTTTAGCTGGGTGTATTTGGCGATTTAATTTACAGGAGAAGTAATCAAATAAAAAACTATAATTTTATTCCATCTTATTTTAAATCAATATCAATCAATCTTATTATCATATCATCTCATCTCAAGCCTCTATCCTGTTTCTCTGAAAAAATACTGAGGCAATATTACCTACCTATTAATGGTTCTAACACCTACATCATACTTTGTGAAATGATCAATAACAATAGTAACGCCTAATTTTAAGTATATCCGATGCGCGAATTACTTCTGTACTGAACAAAGCTAAATTAATCCTCCAGAGCCGTCCCAGGAGAGCCGCGGTTCGTCGCGGTCGTGCACGAACCGTAGAAGCTGGGAAAATATGGCGATATAATTAATTTTAAACGCACCAACACCAGTTTGTTTTTGCTCACTCATTTTTTTTATATATAGCTAACTCTAATCTATGACCCAGGGTGACTGGTAAATTAGAAGTTCAAAAATCAAAATTTTTATTCAGTGCCAGGTACAATTTTGCCATACTTAATAAAGTAGAATTAAAGAATGCTAATTTGCATAAAGTTTACCCCATTTAAGTACCACTTTATATTAAGCTGCATGAAATTTAAATTAATAAAATATATTTGTTTATTGATCTGTAAGATAGCTTAACGGTCATAATCTGATGCGCCAAGATTAGTTTAAGTTTGCCAACTATTTTTTGGTTTTTCGTATAGCAAAATACTACTGTACTTCGAACAAAACTAAATTAATCCTACAGAGCCGTCCCAAGAGAGCCGCGGTTCGTCGCGGTCGGTTCTACGGTTCGTACAGAACCGTAGAAGCTTGAAATAGTCCGATCAAATAGGATAACTTGGCGATATAATTGATTTTAGCTGCGACAGAACAAAACAGTTTTTGATCAGGTTTTATTTTATTTTATGTATATAATAAATAAAAGTAAACGAACGAGCAGACCACCTGATAATAAGACTTTTCTTATGTTAAAGTGTGTACTTACGTATAAAATAGAAGTACCTACAAATGAAGTACAAACCCGAACAACAAACCGAAATCCTCAGGCTGCATGCAGCGAAAAAAATAGAAATTGTGTCATTATTAACTTTAGAATGATGTATGAGCAAAGGTAAAAGGAGCACAGACTGCACTAGGTGAACTGACGATCTGAAGAAGACACCCGGAAACCGTTTTGATTTAGTGGGCTCAGGACCGGGTGGAGCGGCGTCGATTGGGGGAGGCCCATGTCCAGCTGTGGACTACCAAGGGAAGGAAGGAAGGAAGGAAGATGAGTATATTATTAAATTTTAGGAATATCTACAGAATTTGCATTTGCAGAAACACGCATTTTAATTTCAGTTCTTTTGTCGGTGTAGTCGGCAATCACATACAAACTTAGGCTGAGTTTGGCTCATTTCCTCGTTTCGGATTCATTCACTACCTACTTGACTACCTACATATTTATGTAAAATAATTGCTGAGGAAAATCACAGGAAAATAATAACCAAAATAAAACAATAGTTTGATAAATTTTATTACCTTCGTAGGATATTTATCATAATTTATGATATATTTTTATAAAAACCATAATATAGAATTAAAAATTCTAACTCAGTGGCAACAAATTAAAAATCATACTAAATGTTCCGGACCGCTGTGAATATGTACTCGTATATCGCTCTAATGAGCAAGTTTCTGGGCACTAGGCCAATTACAATACTGTTGTTTTGAGAGTTCTATCCTCATGGGTCGTAGTGACAATTTATCCGCTGACTAACTTGTTACGGAACTACAAGTTCAATTTCAAAAGTCTCCCGTTTTCAAAATTTAGGGTATTCCTTTTAGGCTCTAAAGTATAATTATAATTATTTTAAAGACATTATTATGAAAATGACATATGACACTAGTAGAAAATAGAAAATTGATTTAAAATGCCTTTGGTTTGATAAAAGATGTCTTACTAACAACACTGATCTCTGTCTTTGTCGGGTCGCAACAAATCTTTCAACAGTGATTGTAAGATTTGTCGCAACTCGCTGAAGACATGGCTTCAAGGGTGACTTTTTGAGATAATAGTTAATTATTTATTTAATTTAACATAATTTTATGCAAATATAAGTTTGCAAGTAAGGCCTAACACTAACAACAACTTCAAGTTTCTGTCGGGTCGCAACAAATCTTTCAACAATGATTGTCGCAGTCGAAGATTTGTCGCAGCTCGTTGGAGACATGGCTTCGAAGGTATTCTATTAAAGTGTTTGAATCAAATTTATTATATAATTATTAATTGTGAAAATATTTAACAAGTGCGGCTACTAGCAACAAATTTATAATCTCTGTCGTGACGCAACTAATCTTCTAACAGTGATTGAACAATTTGTGGCAATTCGCTTGGAATATACATCAATACAATTACAAGAACATTTCATGTGATAATAATACGTAGCTTATTTAATTTAATGGCTACAACAACTAGTATGGCTACTTCAGGTCTCTTTCGAGTTGCAACAAATCTTTCAATAGTGATTGTAAGATTTATCGCAACTCGCTGGCACAGATTACTAAATAATTACTACGTCGCTGGGGACAGTTGTCAAGTACTCGTATGTACTTGGATGAAATGTCGAAACCCTTGAGACTTAGATTATAGAAATAACATTGACGTATACCTTCATTTAAATACGTTTAGCTTTATCTGTAACAAACATGTAAAATATACATGTATGTATAAAATATAAATATACATGTATACATACTCGTATAATCTTTGCAAAGTCAAAAATATACTCAGAACTACCATATTCAGGATCCTACGGAACGGCGAGGAAGTTAATTAAGATTCGAGCAGAAGAAAGTCTTAATTTTGCTTTATTTAATCCCGTCGATGTCCTACTTTATGACTTTTAGTTCGGAACGAATAGGAAGTGTGAAACTAAGTCTTCCTGCGGATCGAATTAGACGGAATTAGTTCGTAACTAGTTCGTTGCGCTGGATAAACTGAATCTCGAAGTTTTGTGTGAATACGAGTTCTTCCAATGACGATTTCGTAGTTTCTAATATTACCACGTATCGCACGTATAACTTGAAATTAGCTTCCTTGTGAGGCGTTTCCTGCAACGTACAATGTAGGTTCGCAGAGTTAATGTAAGGTTAGTTACGTTATTTTCGTTCACAATTTTGGAAGTACGAGAAACACAATGTTTAGTTACTTAGATCTTGGCTGTGTATTATATGCGGGTTTTTTCTCTGTCTTGGTTTGATTGGTTAAACCTAGGAGTCTTAGCAAAGCTCCAAGGTTTAAAATAAATATTTTAGTTCTGGTTGTACTTATCCTTCCTTATCGACGATTTCAATAGAATAATAAAAATCCTATAAGAGCACGTTAATTTTAGGTTCACACAACAAATAAATGTTAAATTAACTTAAATCTTATCTATTCAAGTGAAGCTTACAAATTCGAAGTCAAACCTGTTGCTATGGTTTCCTATAAAAGCTAATCTCGAATTCTCAACAATCATCACAAAATCTGATGCAAATATTGATTTTGTTGCTAAAGTCTTATAAGACAATTAATAGCAAAATATCAAGTCGTAATTGATGACTAAAATGGTTCTGAAACTTTAAAAAACATAATTCATATACGTAGGAACTAAAGGCATTCATAAACTTCGCAAAAACCCATATCTATTTTTTTTATTTCATAATATAACCCCAGTTTCGTAAAAAGACGATACAAGAAAATAAGTTGTTTATAAAAATTTTACTCCCTTTGTACAAAGAAGGTACCCAAATAACCAATTTTCAAAGGGTAACGAAACGCAAATGTTTTAGGTTAACCTTTTCACAGGACATGTCTCTGCCAGATTCTCCCTTGTATTTCTTTTGTTACATACATACCTAGGGTAGCTACAAAACTCTGTCTGTGATTTTTTATGACAAAAGTTGCTTATTTGCAGTCATTTTTAAAGTCCAATTCACACTCAGGCCCTTTTACGCATTACAAACATTTATGTAATGCGTAATTTATGAGTTATAATTGTTCATTCGTACCTAAAAAATCACTTAACCGTGATTGTATAAAGATTTTTCCTAAAGATGCGCCTTTTATACTTTATTTATTATTTAAATTTTTTACATTGGGGTCATTATACCTACTCTACAGAGTAATAACTAGAAGATTATTAACTCAAATTAAATTCAAAGTCCAAGACCAAACACAGTGAAGATGGCCGAACCAGAATAACTCCATTTTCAGGCCTCCGTAGTCCACTGCTGGACATGGGCCTCCCCTAATCGACGCCACTCCGCCCAGTCAGGGCCTTTTGAATCCAGCCTCATAAACAAATTTATAATAGACATTTTGTTTATGTTATATCATATTTATAGCGTCAAATTCAAAACCTATAAATATCTTCACAGTGGAATTAAACGCTATAATTAAAAATTACATTTTAATATAAATGCTATAATTAAACGTTAGAGTTACACTCCGTATGTAACATACAATTATATTAGTTCCACCATCAAAATACTCGATTGTTCTTACATTCTCCGTTATTAGAACTGATTCCGGGAAACCCAAAGCGAAATTTCACTTAGCAATTTAATATAATGGAATTTCGACCTAAACCCAACTTCGGTGGTAGAGGAGACGTTCTCTTTGAGTTTTAATTGTTTGGAGAGAATCTAAGACGGCTCCAGCATTTTGACAGTGAAGTAATGTAATTTGGAATAAGACCATCATGATACTTAACGTGAGTTTGGATATTCATTACTTTAAAGAAGATTTTGTAGTTTAGCAGGTATTGGAATAGAAAATTAATACAAACGCGTGTTTTGGAATGTGAACGTTGGAATAAAAAATAGGACTTATAAAATTATTTACGCAAAAGTACACTTGCGTATAAGCAATAATAGGTACCATACACAACATTTGACATCAATTATTATTAACGGTACTGCTTTTCTACTGCGTTTAAGTAAAAAGAGAGGGCTGGAAAACGAAAATTTAAATAAAACTCTTTATTCTTTGATGTTACTCGTAAAATCATTGAAATTTAGACATAAAAACATCTGGCGTGTCTGCTTGTTCTTTTTATGGGAAAAGAATGTTAAAATTTCATTTTCGTTTCCTTTTGCAGAGATAATACGGTTGCATGTGTGTGTTGGATTTAACGATAGTAGTCCCCTTGTGTCCCCAGAAGTACCGAGACCAAAAATATTTGCTTACATTTGATACGTTGATATTTGTTACGCGTAGATTTTTTTATGTTTAAAAAAAATGAATAGCAAACGCGCATACAGTGCCTTTACGTAATCTTTCAGGGTCAATGAAACCTAAGAACCATCCTACCTTCTAGATTGGTGCTTAGCTACTCATGAATATTGAAATTGTCGCGTCTAATAGAACACAATGGCTTTTCACCTATAAAGTATACATATATGTAATTAATTTGAATATTATTCAAATTTAATTACATACAATAATACCGAGCAATTTCAGTCAGTAAATTACTAGTCATAAGCCCTAAGCACACGCTATAAGGAATCAGCCGGTACGGTAATATAATCGTAAAATTTTCATTTTTACCGTACAAATTCCTTTGTACATTACTTATTACAAGTCAGATAAATTCTTGAAATTGACTTACTTCAAACTAAATTTTAGAAAGTAATTTGACTATTAACATTTTTTGTATGTTTCAAGTTTGGGGTTTAATAGGTGGAAGAACGGTTATAGTTATTCCTCCTTCACAATCCCCAGAAGCCGTAAACGCAGTCCATAAGATTTGTCTTAAAAAGCTCAAAACGTTATGATAAATATCACTTAAAAAGCGTGTTCTTGAAAATCCGTTTAATAGGTTTTTCTGGTCTGATGGTTGACTGGTCGTAATTCGAGTAAGAGGAAAAGTTACGACTTTTCCTCTGGGTGTTTTTTTGCTGTTTAAACTACTGCTACACTCTTTGTTTTTATTGAAAAAAAAATTTTTCGTATAATCTTGCTTATTCAAACATTTGTTACAGATCCTCCGGTAGTATCATTATCTTTGGGCAGCACTTTAAATCCACACGACATCAAGGAAGGCGACGACGTATACTTCGAGTGCTCAGTGCGAGCGAACCCAAGGGAACACCGGATATCATGGTATCACAATGTATGTATTAATCTTGAATACACAAGTATAGTAACTGCCATGAATCGTGAGCACAGATGATTCATTGTAAGGTATTGTGTACTTTCGGCCAATGGCTGCTATAAGCCCGAGAACACGCGCTAGACCAATAGACAACGATCACTGACTGACGAACCAATCACGTCAACTAACAGCGCAGTCAACGTCAAACCGACCAATAAAGATTGTGCTCACGACTCGTTCCTATTACTATAACAAGCGTAACCGACATAGCTCACAAATTAAGCAAACTGACGTGGAAATGTGGAAGTGGACAAAAGGTCCTGGAATGACGACCACGTTTTGGGAAAAACCTATCTACGAGCCACCTTCCGGCAGTGTGGCCTGTAGGAGACAGCGGAAAATCTTTGCATTCAAAAGACTTAGTACCGGGTGGAGTGGAGTGGCGTCAGTTAGACCTATATCCAGCATGTGACTACGAAAAGAAAAACCCGGCTTTCAAAGGTAGTTGTAACAGACTAGAGAATTTTAATCATTAATAAATAGTAAAAAGAATCATCGTTTACCCTCAAAATTTATTGGTATTAAAAATGGCTCCCAATATTCAGCCTCTAATATTTTCGGTAAAATAACAGAATCCTTTGGGACCAAAGTCAATAAATAAATACTTACTGGTTCAAAGTCAATAAAAAATAAAAAGGCCAGCCCTTTAACCGATAAAGTAAGTTATCAATTAAAGGGTTTCACGACTGTAAGGGGCTTGGCGGTGAGAGAAGACTCTCCGATGAGCTAGATTGCTGTCATTTCTAAGAAGGGATCAAAGGATTGTAGACAACTTGCGAATACCTTTTAGCGGTATTTTATTTCCTGTGAACGACAGATCTCATAACGTTCAGGATAAAAGAATATATCTCTTCAATTTTTCAAATTTTAATAAGATTTAATTAAAGGTTTTACTCGTAATTACGTAACAGCTCATTTACTTACATATACAATCTTAAGCAGTAGATGCATTGATTTTTTTGTAAGTAGGTCTACCTACCTATGTACCATTCAAATTCTCAGTACCGACTCCAAGCCAAACCACTATTTTATATTCAATTATATTTATTAATTAGACTTGACTAAACGATGCTTTAGCAAAAGCCTTCAATTACAAGTAAATATTGTCATTGAAGGCAGTGCAGGCATTGAATTCAGTTACAAGTAAATATTGTATTGTATAAAAATTGTAACTGTGACGCTCCGGTGGGCTGCATAGAATCTGAATCTTGTGACAAAACTTTTTAATGTTCTTGTGTTAGGTTACTTAACTTTTTTATGTAGCATAAACGATTATTTTATTTTAATAGAAAGTAATGATGAATCTAACAATTGTAGTGTTGAATTGAATAGGTAGTCAAAAGTGTACAATAGATGCCAGTGCAATATCGTTCATAAAACGAATAATAAAAATGGAGATAGATATTAGATTTTTAAATTAATTTAACACATTACATTCTTAGATGTTATAAAAACTACCTAGTTAATTTATTAAATTGTAACACAATACAAATGAATATGAAAGACTGTAGTACTTTTCTAATAAAAGTACCTTTATTTATTTCTAAAAGCTTCCGCTCATCTCATCACTTATCGCTTTCTACCGCACTGAAGACGCACCATCATCGTGACACGGTTTTGTGACCTCCATTGCGACTCACACGAACGTGAGACTCACGAACAATCTACATAATGTTGCTTATACCATAAATAATGTAATGAATGAATGAAGGGAGATTCCCTTAATATAATCAGTCCTATTAATTTATGTTACTGTCACGAGATAATCAACTTTATTGCTGCCGACAATTTCGTTATTTATGTCTCCGTGATTCTTCGTGAAATCCCGTTTCTCTTTAATGCGTTAGTCGAGATTGACGCTTACTAGTTACTTAAATAATTACAGTGCTGTCCCAGACTTTCTTAAGAAATAAATCGAAATTTATGTAGATATTTCCCAGCGGTTTTGTTTCGTCAGTTTAGCTTTACAGTTACGATAATATTATTATCAAAATATTATCTGAAGAACCTTAGCCCAATTTCAAATAGCAAATCAAACTTTATCAATCCAACCAATTTGATAGAGCTTTTTGACACTTATTTGATTTTGATGAAATTAAATTCATTAATTGGTTAACGATTTTTTGCTGCGGCTTTAAAACTGATATTTAATAGTTATTTTATCCAACTGCGCCAGACGAACGGTTATATTTATTGAGTCAATATGTGTACATGTATGTTATATATTTCTTTAGCTAGCTCTGCTTATGAATAATAATATGAATAGCATGGGATCCTACCTTAGTGGCTTGATGAATTGTACTTTAACTTTTGAGATATTCTTGAATTAATTTAGTTTATAAGAGTAATACTTGTATATATACCCAGTTGTATCAAAATTATAAAAAAAACCTACAATTTTTTAACCAGTCAGATTTTCATTTTAATTAACTTAATATTAGCTCTGAGTAAATTACTTTGTCTTTTGTTGTCTAGAGCCCAGCATTGCCTAAGGTAATACCGTTGCTATAATATACTTATCTTTACAGGACAAACAAGTCGTTCACAACGTTGTATCAGGTGTGATCGTGAGCACCAAGTCACTGGTGCTGCAGAAGGTAGCGCGGGACCACGGCGGTGAATACTCTTGCAGAGCAACCAACGCGCTCGGAGAGACTGCTAGTCAGGCCACTCTACTTAGTATACAATGTAAGTAGTCTTTCTGTCTCGCACATTGTGGTGGAGGGTGATAGATGGCAGAAAATTGCACGTACTACATTCTTCCCTTCTTCCTTTCAGAGCTTCCTAGTCCACTGCTGAAAATGGGCCACTTGTAATTTGAAACTATTCTGAGCGGTCCTGAGCCTTTTGAATCCAAAGGTTTCCCGCCGCCTTTTTCAGGTTCAAGGCTACGTTGGTAACTTTCGTTCTTCTACGGATTTCGTACTCATACTGTATAGAATGGCCCTAAACTATGATTTAGCTTACAGCGTCATAAAAGGGCGAAGGCAAATTTCAAGCAGACACTATTAAAATTTGTAAAATACAATGACTGTACTGAAGGTAACGATACGTTTGCTCCTAATAATACCTGATGTTTTATGCACCAACTGCCTATACATTGTGTACCACCATTTTAATCTCCCGACACAAAATAAATTTTTGTTCAATTCA
This sequence comes from Erynnis tages, assembly GCA_905147235.1. Classification (NCBI taxonomy): domain Eukaryota; kingdom Metazoa; phylum Arthropoda; class Insecta; order Lepidoptera; family Hesperiidae; genus Erynnis; species Erynnis tages. Next base: position 5,935,485 of record LR990087.1, read on the forward strand.
ACATTCCAGACCCGCCCAATGGCGCCGGAAAAAAGGCTCAATCAACCTAAAAAATTCATATTCTAATTTTATTTAAAGAAATCTTCCTGTGGTATTCTTAGTAAGTACAAGGTAGAAATATAAACATGAATACTCAAAGCAATGTCGACGACCTGAGTGGCGCAGTGGTTAAGACGCCGGTACGCTGCGCGAAGGGTTCTGGGTTCAATTACCAGCGGTGCAGACATTTGAATGATGAGTTTAAATTTCTGTATGGCACCCACCACACAGGAAATCCTAGTGTGGGGCTATGAGTGTGAAGCGTTATTTATTTATAATGTAATACTCTAAGTAATTTCATAAACAGCGATGAAGGATTTCGAGCAAAACGATACGTGACTTAAAGCGAGATCTTTTCAAATTTTAAAATACCCTAAATATATTTTAACGATATAAGTACTCTACTGCAATACTTTTTTAATCCTTTTGAATATGTAAGTTTTAAAAGAGCACAGCTTCAAAAATGAAAAAATAATTTCCCTCTACCAACTGTAGATAAAATGCAATGCAAAGTTTTAACGTCTCTAATATTTTTACCATTCATATCTATTTGCGTATTAAAACGTAGTCTTGTTCATTAGCTTCCCAGTGACTCTGGTGAGGGTTCTACGATGCCATACCGCAAATTTTTCTAATTTATAATCCTCTGCTAACCGCGTTTAGGCGACGTTTTGGAGTAGGTACCTACGCTCAATTGGCGGTAAAAAAAATTATGAATAGTGTTCCAGAGATACGTGCCTCGAACCTTCCCACTATGTATAATGGGAAGATTTGAAAAGGTTCGTTTAACACAAGTCATTTAACACCAGCCAATAAATTGAACAACGTAGTTAAACAGAAAATATAAAGTCATACTTTTCTTACATTTTTAACAAAAATAAATATTTCGTGTGGCAAAAACACTGAATCAACAATATAAAGCACTGAAGTGCTCCAAACAAAGTATTAATAACACATAAAGTACTTCCCGCATATGTCCAACGTCCCATTGAAAGTTGGATAATGGTTCCCTTAACAGTTCTTGAGCGTTACCTACATCGTTTACTCTCATACATTCGATACTTTCGGCTACGAAATAAAGCTCATAAAACCCTAATAGCCTAAAGGACTTCTTCCTTTCAATATAAAACAGGCAGATAAAATAAAACGCCTCAATAAGTAAATTGTAGCGAAGATTGCTTTTCCAATTTCAAATTGGAGGAGTCTTTTTGTTCTCCATTATCAACGAAATGCTAATAAATTTTATTTCATCTCCGGAAAGATCTCTAATCGTTTGCGACTTCGGTATCAATCAGTCGCAAAAAAAACCCTAAAGAAGATTTATATCAGTCAACGGGGTGAAATGGAGAAAATCTATCGAACGACGAATCATTTGTTTTTCTGACAGACACAAAGAAATAAATAAAATATAACGTGTTCGGGTCGAGCCTATTCGCTAGGTGATATATTGCTTTAGCTCTGGCAAAATGTCGGATGCTGGGGTGTTCTTACTTGAGCCATCTCGTTCGATAGCCTACAATTTACTCGGCCGGCTTTAGCAAATATCAGTTCTAGAGGGTACGCTTTCAGCTAGAATTTGAGTTATTGAAGTATCGAAAATGCATCAATCAACATCGAGAAACTATTATAATAATATCCTCGAGGGATTCAGCTAACGAACAATAATGAACGCTCGGAATAGATTAACTTTTGTTTGCAAACTGTTGAGTGAGAACACCGAGGGGTGGGGAATCACCATGGGCATCAATCATGAGGGTAGGAGCCGTTTGAAGATTTACGCGGTCGACGACGCGACCAGCGATCGACAAATGTGTCCTTTGTTCGTTCCCTATTTGTTACCTCAGCCTTTGTACTCAGTTGTTGGCGACTATTTGTTTGCGCCTTATTGCTCTTTGTTAACCATAAAAAATCAAAGGAAAATTTTGTGCTTATTAAGCCGTATAATTGGTAAATGCCACTCAATGCTACTCTAATGCTAATGTTTTGCGGCCGCTGTGTATGCGGCTGCATGCGGCTCCTGCGACACTGGCGGGCCGCGGTCAATGACAGCCTGTGCGGATTACGATTACGCTATTCCCGTCCGGCAACCGCAGGTCCTCCGGCAACCTGCCGCAAGCTTTGCGGGTGAATTCGCACCCGCGGCGACTGCGTTACCGCACAAAACTCCGGTCTCGTGAGTATAGGAAATAAATCAGTTGTGCCGCCTTACAACCGGATCGTGAGTTCTTACCCACTGCGCCGGCTGAGGGAGAGCAGTGCGACGGTGAAATTTATATATCGCCTAACTTCTGTTATGATTTAACGAACTGAATTCGGGCTCTCTTTCAGTTCTCAGTTAATTACGCGATTTCTCGTTTCGTAAATAAAACACTGTGTTCAACGAGATTGTAGAACAACGTTATTACTACGTCTATTCATAAAATTATGAGTTACCTTCTGTACAAAGGATGATTTATTTTATTAGGTAAATGTCGTTTCACTTGCAACATTGTGGAATCAGTTTAGTTCGACAGTTCGACCGTTCCACGGTCAGTTTGAGCATCGTGACGTAAGCAATTTTGTGTGTTTTGATGGAAAACAACTGGTATCTGATGACAGAGATTTAAGGCCACCGTCTTAGTAATTGGGAGAAACAGCATATCCACTGTCTGTGAGTATATCTGGTTATTTTTGAGGTCTGATGTTGTTGTCTAAAGACTGCAGTGACCTCTAACATCAGTTGGTTTACACGCTCTAATTATACTCGTATGTAACAAAAATATACACTAAAATCGTATTCGTGATTGAGAAATGTAAATTATCTGATCGATTAATCAGTTATTTATTGTTTGAGGTCTGATGTTGTTGTCTAAAGACTGCAGTGACCTCTAACATCAGTTGGTTTACACGCTCTAATTATACTCGTATGTAACAAAAATATATTATTATATAAGTATTCGTGATTGAGAAATGTAAATTATCTGATCGATTAATCAGTCATTTTTTGCATTGTAAATTAAAAATTATCGTAATTTTTTTGTGGCATTTCTTTATGATTTAACCAAATGTAGGTAATCTGGAGCTGAAATCCATCATAAGTTTATTTTTATAACTTATTTGCTGTTAGATGCACCAGTCTGTGCGCACACTACACCGCAAGTGCTGGGAGCGCAGTTGGACGAAGCGTTACGGGTTCGATGCTCGGTCACCGCAAACCCGCCTGATGTCAGCTTCTTCTGGCAGTTCAACAACAGTGGGGAAAGTTTGGACGTGTCACCAACTAAGTACGGTAAGATGTTACTGTTATGCTTATTCTAAGAATTAATACTTATCTCTTTGTTCCGTAATTAATTATGCATTTAATAAACAACACAAGAAAGTCATTGCCCAACACTAGAATAATTTATCGAAGATGAAAACAAGACAAAACAAACGTTTAAACTCAGTATATTTAAAAATTCAGATCTGCTGGGAACCGAACCCACAACCACCAATGCGCGATACAAGCCGCAGATCCGTAGCCCGGTTGTGGCGAAACATTGTTACTATTAATTAGTTTGAGAAGTGAGTGCCCGAGAAATTTTCAACTTTACAGCAACTTTACCATACTAAGTATACTTTATAAAATTAAAACAAAAGAAGTTAAAGGAAAAATTAAATATTAACATGAAAAATTAAGGAAAACAATTTATTTTTTGGCGAAGTTAAAATCAAATTTTTCCAAACATACTTGAATGGAAAAATTTGATCGTAACTTCGCATTACATATCGACATGATCTATCATTACATTTCACGTATTGTAATTGTTACGCACTAATGAAGTTAACATCTCTTAAGTATCGGTACAGCCAATGTGCCTGCCAACAAACCGGTAAACAATACATCAGTTAAAAAAAAACTAAAAACAAATAAACATATTGGTTCAACGCAATCAAATCTGTGCTTTAGAACAGAACAAAGTACTGTTAATGCACTTCGAAATTCAAACGGTGAACAAATATAAAACAAGAGAACGGAACAGCTCGTCAGCAAACAATAGAGTCTCGCTCGAGCGCAAATACAGTCGGACTTGCGCCGTCCGCACTTCGCGATATGCGTAGTCTGCAATTAAGTTCGAGAATCTTTAAAATAAGCAGATTGTAACATGCATTAAAAGTTCATCAAAAATTTGGACTAAAGCACATGGAACATAACACATAAAACTTCTTATACTTACCAAAAAATATAGGACTGGAATTAATGTGATAAATGTCATGATCATGATGATTCACTATTTAATTGACCGAATGTATAAAGAGTTTTCAAGATCAGTCTAGAAATTTACCTTATAAAATATTAACAGTAACGTAAGCAAATACAAAACGAACGCTCTACGTCGTCACGTAATAGGCATGATGACTAATTTTCAAAAACTCTTCTATGATATTCAGAAGTTTCTATTATGTCTAAAATATATCATATTTTTGTAGAAAATTAAGGTTTTTGTGTAATAAAAGTACGTTTAAATTTTAAGTTTCAAATTCGGTCCAAAACGCGCGCCCGTGTCATGACGTCTGTCATTGCGCCACGGCTCAGTAAAAAATGACAGATCGCGTATAATATGCTTACGAAAAAAATGACGTTAACTAAGACGTGACGTAATTTGACGTAATTCGATCTGATGGGTGTTTTAGCTATCATGGCGGATTGTTGTATTTTGTAGATTTATTTTAACAAATAAATTATTAATCACGACATTAATAAGAGAATAAATACATGTTTCAAAATCTTTGAATCCTATTTCATTAGATCAGATAAATATTTTGGCGATACATGATTACTGTCATCATGCCTATTGTACTAATATTTTGGATATAATAATAACTGTATTTTGCCCAGTACACAGAGTCAATTAAGAGCAATATGTAACTATGAAAATACAAAGACAACTGCAAGCAAGCAAGTGTGAACAAACAGAAAACAATAACAAAACGGAGAAACACTCCTGCATTCGACTGAGTCTCGAACGTTAATTGAGAGGGACACACTTTGTATGTGCCATGAGGATTGCGAGAAAGTTACGAAGTTGATGCAAACATTCAAGTAAACTAGTGAAATGAAAAGTATATTCACAGTATATTTGAACGGCGAGAACATAAGTGATGATTTATTTTTCCTATCTCGTCAGTAAATATGAATTACGAGTATGTTCTTCAAGCATGTCTGTTTCTATAAATATTTTTTGGCAAGTCTGATGTTAACTTTCGGTTTCATTCTTTTTATTTGCGTGAGTGACATTTGATATACCAAATTAATTCCATTTGGAACACCATGAATTAAACTATTGATACCACTGGTATGTTAAATAGTATTTTCAATTCGAAGAAGCTGTAAACTCTCAGATTGAGGGCAGATATCAATTGAGTTTTGTCAGAAAACACATTACGTCTAGTTCTATCGAAGTATTGTTGTTAAGTTATTGAACATTTAACTTAAGTTTGATAATACAAACGATTTAACGGAAAGATAATATAACAAATACCTATCAGAAGATTGTAACAAAACGTTACCAAGATTATGTGCTAATAAATACAAGTACCCAGTATATTGACTGTGTTATTTAATTGAAAGTATGAATCCAAATGAAGTTCCAAGTGTCAACTTAAAGTGTGAACAAACACAAAACAACAACATCCCGGAACAACTCGTTTGCATACAGCGGAGTCTCGAACGTAAATTGAGTTTGACCGGCTCTATACGTGCTGCGAGACACGCGTAGTTCGCTACGAAGTTAGTCTAGGGATTTGGAATTAATTAAAATTGTGCACAGCAGAACTGTTGGGTCTTTGACTTTCCAAAAAGTGTAGGGTAAATGCTGTTCCACTGGTTATTTAATAGCACCTTAATCTAACAAACAATTATGTTTTATAAAATATTTTTATTTCTTAATCTGGTGATGTAAAAAATTTCAATTTTATTTTTATTAAATTCAGAAGAAAGCTAGAGAGGACCACTAATGCTTTAATAACCCGCCCTAAACTTCGTATAGTGCAATGGAATATAGTGTTGATGATACATATTTTAAAAAACAAAAATTATGTTCTTCCTTTTATGTCAATTATGGCTCGTTATGAATTCCCCTTATGGTCACGGTAACATTGTCGTAGAATCCATGGTTTTCTTGCTGTTAATTTTCTCATTTGGCTTAAGTGTTAATTTGTTCTTTATTATTGAAATAATATACCTTGTTTCACACAGGTACAGCAAATGGCAGTACAAGCGAGTTGATATACAAACCACAAAGTGAAAGGGACTACGGCGCGCTGAGCTGTAGGGGGAGCAACACAGTCGGCAGACAAGTTGACCCTTGCGTCTTCCAGATTGTACCAGCTGGTGAGTAAAAAAGTTACATAATAATATATTCCAATGTATTGACGACGCGAATTGCGCAAAGGTTAAGACACCGATGCGCTGTGTGGAGGGTCTTAGCATCTATTCCCAGCAGAGAGAATTTCAGATTCTGGTCTGGCTCTGCTGTTCTTGGCACATGTTGATAAAGACACACACTATTACTGTTACGAGTGCTTGTAAAATACACGATTAATGTAGATACGATATGATCCAAGAAATACAGTTTCATGTAGGGACGAAATATTTTAAAGAATATTTCTTGAAACTTTGAAGTTCAAATAAGGTTGGCGCTGAAATAGGTTTGCTCAGTTCTTACTACTATAATTTTGTGTGTGGTTATGAAACTACGAGTTATAACCGCAGCTACTTCAGTACTACAACTAGAAATTCAGGCCATAAATAAGATTGTCTAAATTTAGAGTAAGCTTAGTTAAAAATTTAAACTTTCTGATTAAAAAACCATTACTAATACACACATGAGTTAAATGATTGATCAAAATTAAATTTTGATCCCCTACATTATAATGTAATTTTAATTATTATAATGTAATTTTAATTACATTTTATGTAATATAGGGGACAGTACCTACCTACAACCTAACAGACTCAAAAATATGTCTTGTATTAATTTTATATTCGTTTGTATGTATGTATTTAGTTGCAATGACGCAAAAATAAGCAAATTTATTATAATATTCTTTACGACACAAGACACGTCATTAGGTTAAGATGGAAATGCAGAAAATAAAAAACTACTTAGTTTCAGTTAAAACAAAATTAAATCGAAAATTTCTTTATGAAGTAGGTCTGAAAATCCGCAAGAAAATCATACCACAAAATGGCCACCCGGCTGTAAGTGCAACGGAAATATAGGTCGGTATTAGGTGCAGAGAAATGCCCGGCTCAGCCCGCAATGTTTAATTTATCCTTGCCGACGTAACGTATAATACTAGTATTACGCCAACTCTATCTCATAAGTCAGGGTGAATTTAGTTATGTTTTATCATTAACTTTGAGTTTTATTTGTATGAAATCCTAAAGGAAGCGCTGACGAAGAACGCTAATGATTGCAAATTCAAGCCAAATCGATCGACGACAATAGATACGTGTATAGGTGGTGGTGGCCAGTGGCTTATTTTCATGATATGGCCATTGGTAGCAATTACGAGTACTTTTATAGAATCGGAAGTCTTGTGTGACATAATAATTCATCAATTTGTATTTTCGGAAATCTTGTGTGACATGATATTTCATCAATTTGTATTTTGAGCAGGGTATTAGGTATACTCCAGACCACGGCCTTGCCAGACTACTTGCCATGTTACACGCAAAAGTTGCCGTTACACCAAGTTTTAAACTACCTATATACTAGTTTTCATCTAAATTTGTTCAGCCGAGAAGTAAAAGAGTAATAAATACCCATACATTCATCCAGCCATTCTCACAATTCACACGAGATGTCGCTGACTCCTCTTGAAACTTCTCAAATGTTACATAAATACTAACATCAACGCCTCTCCTACAATTCGATTTAACTTGATAAATTGTTAGGAAAACGTTAATACGACGTAAGTTTAATAATATTAAAAGCAAAATGTCATTTCAACCCATAAGTCAAGTTACAATTAGAGAGTTGAGCAAAGCACTCAATTTTCATTTGAACGCACACATGTACACGCGTGAATTAATACCATTGTACTTGAAACTTCGCTCTCGGATATTATCATGATTAAACCTCTGTTCGTTAGATATATTGCAAAGCCGCTTCAACTTTGAACAGTTAAAGGAACATCTGAAGGGATTATATTAAAAAGGTGTTTGGTAATAACATGGCAACTGACGGATGTGAAAGATTAACGAGTACCTAGTTTATTTCCGCAATTCTGTTCTGCAAGCGTGAACACTGTCGTCAAAGTATTCGTAAAATTAACGTGTGCCATTAGTATGAGAAAATGTTATTTAAGTTGTATTTATATTTCTTTGCAACAATCCGCACACGTGGAACTTGTTTTGGTATGGACCCACCACCCTCCCTTATCTCTCTGAGTAGGTATATACTCAGTCCACATCACCTGATGATGCTCCGTTTTTGGGCGAAACACGTGTCGTGTACTATTGGAATAAGTTGTTATGGTATATACCTACTCAGAGAGATAAGGGAGGGTGGTGGGTCCATACCAAAACAAGTTCCACGTGTGCGGATTGTTGCAAAGAAATATAAATACAACTTAAATAACAATGGATTTCCGCAAAGTAACGCCTGATACAATATATTAGAGTAAATGTTAGACAGATTGGCATGTGACATAATAATGACTGACGTTTACCTGACGAATACTTTGACGATAGTATTCATGCTCACGGCACAAATGATGCGTTGTAAAATTTCTTGATTCCTTACATACTTTGCTTGGGAGTGGCGAAATTCCTTTATTTTTATTTGCAGTGAATCACGAATGGGTTGCTTAAATATCAAAGATCCTCAATAATTGTAACATTAATTCCAGCTTCACATCACATAACAGAGCTATAAAGACTTTCACAGTCATAAAAAATACCCTTCTAACTTACCCCGCGAACGTTCCTCATAGTGAGATCATTCCTCATACAAAACAGATTAGGGTTGGTGTTCTCCGGCAGCTAATGTTGTTATTGCGCACGTGTGCGCAGTAGGGATGTCAAAAATGTTGATCTACAGATATTTTTGGAAAAGGTGATCAATTTTTTTTATAAGTAGAGCAAGCAAACAAACAGACGGGCCACCTGATGGTAAGTGGTCATCGTCGCCTTCTGACACGTGCAACACCAGGGGAGTCGGCAGTGCGTTGCCGGATTTTGCAATTGCAATCCCAATCTTCTTATCGTAACGAGATAGTCTATTTAATATTACGTTACCTAATAACTACAAAACTGAAGTGTTAGATATTGTTGTTGTTTATAAATATTTTATTTCATGTTATAATGTCTGTTGTGTCATTGTCCAGCAATAAAAAATATTTTTATCATCAATCGTAAAAATATAAATGCAGTCCCATTTTAGCATACATTTAACTTACTGCTACAGTATTAGTGTTTGTCATAGTCGTGTGGATTGGCTGGGAATAAGTATCGCGAGGATACCAAAACTAGTGTTCGAGCTCCTATACAGAGTAACCAAAAACTTTCTAAAACACTAATAGCGAATAGATGACAAGGTTATCTAAAACACTAAAAGCAAATAAATGACTAAGAAGATTCACGTCAAATCACCGGTAGTATAACGCGGTCAAAAACAGAATAGGGCTGACACAACATAAACATAGAGTGTTACGCGTCATGATATAAGAATAGTGAGTTACCGTGTGAGCGAAAAAAAATAACCTTCCAACTAACCCCGAGAACGCTCGTCGTAGTGAGATCATTCCTCATACAAAACAGATTAGGTCGGGTTCTCCGGCAGCTAATGTTGTTATTGTGCACGTGTGTGGAGTGGGGTGGCCATGAATTTTGTCCAATAACAGCAATGTTTGTGCAACTACTAATTCGTTGAATTAAGACCATATAATAAATAGTACAAAATCTAAGGACTCAATACTTGTTTCGGTGTGTGTACAAACCATGATGCCACCACTAATACCCAAAATTAACAACCGACCTTTGGATATGGTTTGAGATAGATAGGTACTGTTTGATTGCCAAGAGAATCTCTATAATTTCTTTGAACAAATGTTGCCCTGCAGCTAAACATCATTTGGGATATTCGGATATTAATTTCTATTATAATTAGATCGGTTAATTATTCTTTTTTATGGTTAAAATGTAAAATATCCATGGTGTGCAGCGATCACTTAACGTCAAGTAGCTTGCACGAGTTTTTGCTGTATCTGTATTTAAAAAAGACGCTAGACGAGTTAGTTTGAAATGGGATTCTTCTGGGTTTTCCGGAATGCTTGGAAATTCTAACATAAAGGTAAAGCGGAAAAAAGAAAAAGTATACAGCATCGACTCGATCGCAATAGTCATGGTGAATCAAGTTATGTTATTTTTATTTCGTAGTTATACAAATATTAACTATTTGTTTGTGAAGTGTTTATACGGGTTTTTACAGTTACCACTATTTGATGTACGGATGGATTTAGTTATAATTTTATGACAGTCACTGATTACATAGTATAAGAAATTACTTATTTGCTTATATTTTCTGTCCAATCAGGAATTGTATAGTATAGTATAGTAGAGTATCATTATATATCATTTATTAAGCACCTTTGTAGTGTAGTTGTACGTTTGTATTACAGTTTGTTGACTCGCTAATCACAAAACAAATATGAAGCTGTAAATGAGTATGTTTGATGTCTTGTACTTCTAGAGACTAAATTATCTCCTTTAATAGAACAATTTACAAAACTACAAAACTACTCACGTAGTCCTCGGTCTAATCACAAAAACCAAGGACGATTTTCAAGTATAGACGATCAGATTTTTAATAAATTTTAATATCTATTTTAAGTGAATTCCCTTGAACATTAGGACTAAATTGAGATTCGCAATAAAAGAATGACTAGCAATTTTACTATTCAACGAATTGAGTGCTTAGCCTATTAGTATCCTTATGAAAAGAATCCTCAATAGCAACGTAATTAAGAAATTGTTTCGTGAATTTTATCGAATCTAGAGTCTCTAAAGACTAGTAGTTACCTAGTAGCTTACATAAGTGACATACACGTAAGTAACTATTATAAGTCTATTGGTCTTAGTGCAAGGAGATAATGTAGTTTCCGGGCATGCACGTTTAGGAGATTAGAGCACAAGTTAGAAACATATTCCAAGAAGCCGTTTTCAAAATTGCCTACACTCTAACGAGCGTCGGTCACTTTGATCAAACTTAATAATACTCGAAGCTTCACATTATTGTGTATCAATAATTCATTCAACTTCATTCCACATTAATGTACTGTTATATACTGTGACATATTATGTATCATGACATAGATATTACTCAAGGCAATAATTATTACCTACAAATACTCAGCAAATATTTATAAATTATTTCACACGTAAGTTAATTGTATCGATAGCTCTTTATTGATTTGCGAAGTATACCAAGCAAATAAGGTAACTTTAACTTAAATAAATACAGCAACACTAACGTATAAACTTACAACAGAGTGAGGTTTTACCGTAATAAAAAATGTACTATGATGTCACACGTTTATAAAAAATGTACAAAGTTTATAAAGGCATGAAAAAGCCAACCGTGTTATAAACAAGCGTATAGATATTTTAATGAAGAATTCAAAGGCAGGGAAGCCTACTAACAGCCATTAAGGAGAGTACGGTTAGAAAATATGATAGGCGGGAAATGGATTTTGTGATTACCCTCTTTTTACTTTTAAAGGTGTTCGTGTTTTAGGCTTTTAGATAATCTTTCACGAAACCTTCTAAATAAGGTAAAACACCTGATTTTTGGTGAAAAGGGACGGAACTGGAAGGAGATTTTTATACATTTTTGTTTTAAACTTACGTGATATAAAATAATAGAGTGCGGTTATTTACACTAATCGGAAAAATTGACATTTAAAAAAACTTATTGTCGTTTTCTTCAGAAATAACATAAAATTCATTTGTTTGTTTTGCTCGAATTTCGGAACATAAACGAAGCGTTTACACATCTTTATTAGTATAATTGTTTGAATGTGGCCGTTAACTCACATCTCGCGTTGTAAGTTAGACATGAAGTCTAATTAATTTAACCAGCACTCTCATAACAAACAAACAAACATAATATCAGCCACTCGAAATAATTAAACCAAAGTTTGCTGCAAAATTTATCTGAATAGGTATGTTTCTCTGAATTTTAGCATTTTAATCATAACATAGAACTGTGAGGGTGTAGCAGTATTTAAATTTGTATGTTTTTACTGAAGCTTCATGTCCGATAATGTCACAAAACTAAAAAAAGTGAAAACTTTTCATGTGATTTAAAATAGCACAAACGATGCGATACGTGCGGTTTAAGTAACCTACTGTACGGCGTGAAGTTAGTTAGTAATTTAAGATACGGGGGTCCATACGCTGCAGTAACCACATAATATCACGTGACCTGTATGCCCTTATGGTACCCAATTACTTCACAAAGAGCTTTTTCAGCAATGCGTAACATATTATACTATTTTAAATTCATCGCAGCGCGACCAGCAGCGCCAAGGAACTGTTCGCTCCAAGCCGGCTCCAACAGCTCTGAAGGGTACACCAGTTGGCTGGTCGTTCGGTGCGTGGCCGGCTACGACGGTGGACTGCCACAGACCTTCGTGCTGGAAGCCCTCGACCCTATAACTGGCAAGACGAGATACAACGGCAGTGTAAATGAGACTGGTATGTATATGCAAACGTAGTGGTAGAAGCATTAGTTTTCTTATTGTGTCGCAAAACAGTATCTAACATATAACAGGTCTGGACTTCTCTTATAATGAGAATGATGTAGGCCGCATTAAGCCAGCGTGGTGGACCGCTGCTTTAGAAAATATTCACTTTTCTTGTGAATTCTCAGGCAAGGTTTCTCGCGATGCTTCTCTTCACCGTTACAACAAATAATATTACATTTTATAAAGCGCATATAATTTTATCCTTCGCTATCTAACTCTGCTCTTTTATCCAATTTATCTAGTTTCTGTCTTTTTCTATAAAGTGACGTTACACGGTTATGTTCAAACTGGGTCGGTACGGAAAAACTGTATTGCAGCTTTAGCTGGTACTCAATAGTTTCAATAATATCTATTACATGAAAAGAGTTAAGTTTGCTGTGGAACATTCAATAAAATACGAATTAAAACACCTTTATAGCTAGGTTCTGACGAATCTTTTCCCGCAGACGGCCTGGCTACGTTCAAATTGGACCTGTCGCAATTGTCCGCCGGTAACGCAGAGGGCGCCACATTCAATTTGCTCATCTACGCGAGGAATCTCAAAGGGGAGTCGGAGAAGACCCTCTTGGAGAACATCGCTTTCAACGACGCAGCTAAGAGGACAGGTAGTCTATAGAAAGTCTTTTCACGTACTTTTTCAGTACCGGTAATGTTGTAATGCGGTACAAACTGTATAGAGATATTGGAAGTTTGTAGTGTTTAGTAGTGAATTTATTGTAGAAACTTATGCATTGTCTGTTTCTATCTCATAAGTTGCGATATTTTAGTTAATGTAGCGCCTTTAGTAAGATTTTACACTGAGATTTACAATAGAAAAAGTAGGTTGGGTACAAACATTTTATAATTCTTTTAAATCCTATAATTTCCATTTTCTCTCAGAGCTAATTTAACACAACAATTTTACTACATAATAAGGTAATAAGTCAAAATTTAAATATTGGGTGTCTTTAAAATTGTAAATCAATATACTTAGTTTGGGCTCGTGTGATGGATTTCAACGAATCCATTGCCGACATTGTTTCTGTGTTTGTTAATAATTTTCTATTCGTTTCGTTTACTTTACTTCTGCTGCAAACAAAAGTTAATTCTTTTAGTTCTCCTACATTAAATATATCCGCTTTTTTAACCTAGTTACTCGTTTACAACAGATGGCAAGAACTCAATGGGCAGTGTGACTCTCGGCGTGGTAGTGGCGGCCGCACTAGGCATCACGCTCGCTGCTGGGGGCATAGCCCTAGCAGCGATGTGTGCTAGACGGAGAAGGGCCCATCCTCCCCACAAACACCCTCCAGGAGACATGTTGGAATTAAGTGACGGATGTAGAAGATATGTGGTCGCGTATACCATCAAGCCGTCTCCCGACTCCAAAACACCGGATCCTCAGCCCGACATTTTAAATCCTCCTGGTGAGTAATTTTCATAAATTTGCCACAGCCGTTAGCAATCTCCTGTAAGATGTAGAGATAGAAGAATAGTCGTAGCAGCGATGTGTGCTAGACGGAGAAGCCCCCATGACCCCCACAAGCATCCCCTAGAAGACAAGTTAGAATTAAGTGACGGATGTAGAAGATATGTGGTCGCGTATACCATCAAGCCGTCGCCTGACTCCAAAACACCGGATCCTCAGCCGGATATTTTGAATCCTCCCGGTGAGTAACTTTAATAATTTCCACATTCTTATCAATCTCTTATGATATATAGACATATGAAGCATTGCTTAGCAGCAATGTGTGCTAGGGCCCATCTTATGAGAATAATTTGAGATATGTGCCACATATTTTGCTTTCAATGCAATGGATGGATAATAATGATAGCAGAATTTGAACACAATTGTAATTACGCCTATAATGCGTTTAGAAACCCAAAAAAGATCCTTCCACTCCACAAAGCGAACGCTCCCGTGGAGTTAATAAAAAATGCGGGCAACGGAAAAGTAAAAACAAACGTAAAAGGCAAAATGGCATCCTCGGTTTACATTACAGCAGCTGTTTTCCTTTTTTTCATTGCCTTCCGCATTATCACGCTGCTCCTGAAACGTCTTTGTTGAAAACGGGAAGTAATAAGTAGGTGGCTTTTCGATTTTTTATTACCACAGCAACCAGTGTTTGTATTTTGGTTTTAAGAGTTTAGAAAAGTTATTAATACGTTTTCTACACCGCATTTAAGAAAAAAGAAAATAACGGCAGCCGGCATACGTGGTGTTTAACTTACCTTTCCCTAGATAGTGACAACCTTAAAGTTTCTCAACCTTTATGTAAAAATGGAAAATAACTCTGTTTCCGAAACGTTACACTAACTCTGTTCAAATTATCTCATATAAACACATCAGTAGATAAATAAAGAAATAACACATACAAGATAACACTGACAAGAACACACACACCCAGACCAGAGAAACTAAAATCCGCTGGGAATAGAACCCCGGATCCTCCGCGCAGCGCAACAGCATCTTTAACCACTGACTGACTGACTGACGCGAGTCGTCCTACTCCGCGGCGTCTTAAACGCCACATGGAGGGTAGGGGTTCAGGCCTCGAGGATTTCCTTTAACCACTGCGCCACTCAGGTCGTCTTTAAGTCGTCGTCTTTAGAAATTACCGACTATTTATACCCTACATAGAATTTATATCCCCAAGAATCACATAATATGAATGACTGAATCGTTTCTCACAGACGGCGACAATCAAAACCCTCCACATTCGTCGGTGGAAGCAGACGAGTGGCCCAGTATAAAGGAAGTGAGAGGTAAGGATTTCTTCACCATAGAGTAAGTAGGCAACTATTTTCGTACACTAATGAGGGTGTTACGCTCGAGAGTCGTCCTTTACGTCAATGTTCTTATGTACTCTCTCAATGAGGAATATTTTGACGAGAACTTAGTTTATACTTGTTGGTTTAGAATTTTTTTTTTATTGTCTTTACAATGAAGCTCTACATCATGTGCATGTGCATATTATGCTTGATACATTGATTCAGTAAAATACAGATCTTATCATAAAATTTTGATTTGAAAAAAATAAGTAGAATTAAAACCATTGTTATAAAAAATATATTATACATTTTTAAACTTTATCTTTATCTTGCCTTGTCATCCAAGGCAAGATTTTTTTAAACTATCATACAATCATTTTTCAATGAATCATAGAAAAACAGAAAGGTCCCAACTTCACCTACATAGATTTGTATATTTTTTTAGGGGACTGGTGTAAAACAGGAGCCGTTTTCTCAGCCGAAGACTTGGCGTTATTGGATTCTGCAGGGCGACCACAGCAGGTAAACAGAAAACTTATTTTTTATCAACATTAAATATTACTAACATCAATTTATTCATTATCATTTACGAAGCCACTTACTGAAATAAAATTTGATCTGCAAATGATTGATAAACTTACTATTAATACGGACATAAAAACTTTAACACAAGCACTCAAAGCACCTACTCCGATAATTTTATACTCCTTCAACTTTTCTTATTGGATACTTTAATTATTTATCTATTGATTTGAATTTAAATAGTATTTTATTTCTATGTGCAAGTTTTCACGAGTCACACAAGACATTTAATTTACAAACACCTTTCTGACCGTGCTGTTCATACCATCGGAATGATGCTATTTTTGAGTGATTGTATTATATAAGATCTTTATCTATACAGTTTCCAAAATACTACTATTTATATTCTGGAAACTCTATAATTTAAAGCGTTGCGACAATCTCTCCTTTTATTAATATTGTCTCATTACTTTCAAGCTCACCCCCGGAAGCGATATGGTGCCAAGCAGTAGGCAAGACGTCATCAACGACAACCTGTCACAGGCTCAACCATATAGATCTAACTTCGTAGTGTCAAACAGTCCGACCTTAGGGAGTCCAAACTTTGTGTGCCCTAACGGCAACATAGGGTCGCCCTTCGGGAGTCAGTCCTTGACCCTCAGTGGCCCTACGTTGAGTTCCGGCAGCCTCGCGACCTCAACGTTGCATAGGAAAGGGAAAGGGAATGTACGGAGAAGAGAGCACGTGCTAGCCGAAAATCTTCCAGGCCCTGAAAGTTGTGTATGAGTACCTACTTGTAGTTCAGAACTGAAGAAACAGTAATAAAATGATGATTCTATAACGATTTAAAAAGAGACAGTACATTGACGACTTTTGTAGATCATAACTACTATTTAGGTGTCAAAAGAAAGTGGTTTGAAATTACCTTTCAATTTTTAAAAGATTGTATTCAACTTAAAAACTGCCATAGGTAAGAATTCCAGACTTTGCTCTTAAAAAAAGTAAATGAAAATGATTTTAGCAAAGCTATCTCCAAAATTCTTTTCCCAGGGGAGCGAAATTGTGCCTGTACTTTTAAAATAAGATATCTCTTAATATTCAGTTACCAATCTGTCCCACTTTCCTTGGTAGAGATCGAAGTTAGGTAAGTAGTTTCCTTACCTACTGTTTAATAAATATTTTGATTAAAAAAACGCTAACCTACAAGTACAGTGCAGTTTGAGTCTTTTATTCCTTTCCTAGCCGTCTCGGAACTACGCAGCTTTTGTAAATGTTCTAATGGAATGTTTTTCTATATTCCTTTTAATATTTTCCTTCTTTGTCTGAAAATATAAACGTTGTTTTAGAGTAATAGAGTTTTTTCAACTTTGAGATGTGGACAACAATGAGAGTGGTTTCAGTATGACGTTTGTTAATTAAGCTACATATTATTATACGAAACTAGTTGCTTAAGCAGCCTATTACTTAATACCCTTGAGTTTTTGGTCCATAAAAAAGTCGTTAAATATTGAAAATCTACATTCTGTTTGTTGGAATTACGCTCCCTGGTAAATATTTGCTCAATCGCTAAGGAATGTTTCACTGTAGTAATCGATCGAAATTGCTGTAAATATTCAACAAAAACGTGAAATTAAATAACATTAGTAGCGGAAATATTGCGTGTAACAAATTAGCCCGTTATATCAGTCAACATTTTACAATTAATTGAAACTAACAAAAAGCATAATTTTACTATGCGTCCAAAAAGTTTTTTAAATTACATCGACTTCGTATCAAGGGTTCCTCTACATCCCTTTCAAAGATAATAAAGGGTTTTGCAAGGCCGGCCAAAGCCCCATTCATTCAAATTCTTTGCTCTTTTTACCTGAAGATACTCGCTTCGATTTGGTCGTTTTAATAATACCTAATCGTGCTCCAGGTTTAATAACATGTTTCTTTATCTGCAGTATGGCAGTACTATGCCCTTGCCCTATTTTTGTAAACGTAAATAAAGCCAATGAAGTCTATAAACGCATCAAATATATAAATTTGTACTCGGGCGACCACTTAACCGAATAATAGTACCTATTTTGAAGACTGTAAAATTGTTGTAAATAGTAATCTTAGATCTTTTATTAGAAGTAGACATCTAGTGACAAGAATCGATTCTTTTATTCCACTTTGTCGTTTGAAGGAATTAAAAGGAAAATTTGTGGTTTTTAAATTTTATGTGAGAAACATTTTAATTTTAAGGTGATTTTCATGCAATTTTACTTATTAAACTAAAATTTCACTGACATTCATTTTAGAAGTACCTACCTACCAAAGTTATTCTTAAACCCTTTCTGTGTACGTTGAAAATCTAATAAAATACTATATTTATTATTTATTTTTAAAAATAATATTTAACAAAAAAAACTAATAAAAAACCAAATTCGCTTCGGTGTGCATTTTCCCTTTAATTACAAAGACAAAATGCTTTTTCTATTGTTTTAAATTAAATCGGTTGTGTGATTGTAAATATGACTTATAGGTGTAATAAACTGTATAGGTAGCTGTAATCATAACTTTAACAACTATAAGTAAAACTCAAATGCTTTTGTTGTGAATTCCTATGTATATATTTGTTACGTAAATATTAACTAGTTTTGTAATGATCGCCTAAGGGCATATACATACTCATTAGTAAACAGTTGTATTACAATAACATCAATAATAATATAACAAAGGATTTCTACAAAGCAACGTATTTCGCAAATAATTGTTTTTTCACATAAAATCAATGTTTTTCTGTAGTAATAAATATTGTATGAGAAACTGGAATATTCTATCTGAAACTGTGTTTAGAAATGTTTACTGATGAATACGCGCCTTAAATGTTTTTGTTTTGTGTTGATTCTATTGTATAGAGTTTAATGAAAACCTCGTTTTTAAGCACTTGTTCCATCGTTAACGAGAAAATAAATAGTTTCACAGTACTACATGAATATTGACAATAAAACGGTCCCACCTAACGAAAGTAGGTTTTAAAAATTATTGGAATTATTATTATTATTCGTAATTTTTTTCGGTCCTAACTATTTAAATTAAACATATATACGTATAGTATATAATATGTTAACGATAGAACAAGTAGCTTTTAAAAAATGTGGAATGTTGTAGCTGTCAGTGATGATTTCCTGTGGTCTCTTCGTGACAATTTTATATTTAATATAAATTATAAATAAAAGATTTATACAAAATATTGTTTTATTAATATCTTTACTGTGTTAAAAAAGTACATATTTTTATATAAAATTAAATGTTTATCAAGTTGAAACCATGATAAACATTTAATTTTATAACATAATACATAATAAATAAACATGACACAAGCATCATATCGAAGACATTTTAAATATTTGATTGTATCTAAAATAGTATAGGAAATAAGGAGACGCGATGGGATGAATAGATAAAAAGATTTTATCCTGAAATTATTTATAAGAAAAAATGAGGAAAAATCTACGTTTGCTCGCAAAAAAGTATAAAATCCACGCTGCGAGCTCGTCCAATATTGACAAGGGACCAACAAATACCTTGTTTGCAAAACTTTCAACTGTTTATTAGACAGTAGCTAATTATTAACAAGAGGAGGTTTTTTTTATGGAAATGATTTTCTCTGTTTGTTTTTAATAATTTCCTCATAATCAATTTTAAGTTTTTTAAGTAATAACTATATTAAGATTTTTATGTTTGAAACCGATAAATGAGCCACTTGCAGGGTCGGGTCTCCTCTCACAATAAGAAGGATATAAGCCTTAGTCCACCACGCTGGTCTAATGCAGATAAGTGGACTTCATATGCCAACGCTCAAGCATGCAGGTTGCCTCGCGATGTTTTCTTTCACCGTTACAGAAGGTGATATTTAATTTTATAAAGCGAACATAACTTTTAAGAAAGTCATTGGTGCGTGCCACCGAGTTTCGAACACGGACTTCTCCAATAAGAGGCTGAATTCTAAGCCACTGGGCTTTCACCGCTTAAAGATACTATTACGTTACATCTAATTATAATTTTATTTAACATCTAAAATATTAAATTGCCAACTGAGTTGGAGCTTACATAAATATTTTAAAGAACAATAGACCATTACTCGTATATTTGTGTTATTTTGATTTCATTTAAAACATTATGATGTTGCTTTTATGTGAAGCAATTTTTGTTGTTTTGAAACCTGCGTGATTGAGAGTTCTTAATATCTACATCCTTCTCATTATGTGAGGAGACCCGACCCTATAGTGGGTCATTATTGGGTTAAAGACAATTTACAATCGGTGATAATTTGATTGAATTTAAAACAATAATTTGAAAAACCCGATTATATACCAAACACTAAGCTCCGCTTAATGTCAATAAATGAATGGTATTGTGTGGCAATAAAATTCGTAAATTCAGAGCAATACACAAAGTTTATCCACTGTATACAAAGCGGTAGGATGCTTGCTTTATCACACTAATGAAAATATGTAAATGTCACCGGTCATATAACTCCGGGCACATACCAGCCGGCGTTGAAAGTTTTTCGTCCGTCCAAAATTAGTAGGTCGGCAAATTTTAAGATTATTTTTGGAACGAAAGTTCCTTACGGCAGGCTTGGAGGAGATAGGGATTTCGCTGCGCGACCGAACTGAAAAAAATGTGAGACTAAAATCATGAGAAAAATATATAACGGAAGTGACGACATAATTAGATTTGAACTTCTTGTCTGAGCACGTTGTCACAGACATTTACTATTTTTGTAACAACACCGTCTATCGGTGCTTGGTGGTATTCGATTGATTTATTGTATTTGGTTTATTAATGTGGTTCAACTGCTTGCCCACAGATGGCGCCCTATTTAATGTATATAAAGTGCTGTATCGATCTTTCTAGAATATTTTTAAATTATACGTTTTTTTTATAGTCCGGACCCAAGGATTTCTCATTCAAGGATACACACGTATACACCACATTATCCGAAGGAACTTCGTTCCTACCTGGTGTCCCATGACACCACATAATTTTTCTTTATTTTTAGTTCGCTCCTGATTGTCACAAGCAACACAAATTCCACTTAAAAGCGACCCAATCAAAACTTTGGGACACCTCTCCTTTTGACGATGTCGCTACCCAATGTTTACCAGCTAAGGGGATCCTGGAAGCAATTTAATCATTCTGGAACCTTCCTGTTTATGTTATTCTTAAACTTTTAGGAAGTGTGCATCTACGTCGAGGTGGGTTTAAAAGTTTGGAGCAAATCGTTTCGAAATATTTCGCAAGAGTTCTTGTTTGCACTCGAATGGAAATTTCGTCTCAATATTTGTTAAGGAACATTTTTGAAGCAGCCGTGTAAAAATTGTTACTTTTAGAACTGTTTAAATGGGTTTTATGAGTTTTAATTCTTTCAAATACATGTCTTATAATTAAATCTTCAAAATAATTTTTCAGTCTACACAATTCTAGGGTACGTGCGATGAGCATAG
Organism: Erynnis tages; assembly: GCA_905147235.1. NCBI lineage: Eukaryota > Metazoa > Arthropoda > Insecta > Lepidoptera > Hesperiidae > Erynnis > Erynnis tages. The sequence continues at coordinate 5,957,054 of LR990087.1, forward strand.
ATACAACAATCTCTAAAGAACTTTTTTCCTTACAATAATTGTACACTTAACTCACACTAGCTAATAGAGCTTATGTACTACCTATGTAGTTTTAAATTTACTTAAGACTATATTATCAATATATCTCTATTTAAAACATGATTTTTAGAACGTTTTGCGTATTCAGTATACAGATTCCAGTTTGTTACGACTGACTGTATTAGATGTATGTTCAGGCGTAGAATGTAATACAATAGGAACAATTACAGTCAATTGTCAATTTCCTAGTGCTAAGGGCTAACTCACTCGCTCTCAGGCAGTTTACTCGCAATCGGTTTTGTCGAAGTGTCGCTACCCAACATCCGTGCAGTACGAGTTTAGCCCTTTGTGAACTAAACTCGAACCATGCACTAAACTTGGACTAAGGCATGAACATGAACGTGCAACATACAGTAATGATTGTTGCTTATATAGGCAAAATTTACTCGGAGAGTGTTGGTACTAAGGTAGAACTAAAGCTTTTACCTGACATGTACATGAGATGATGTAATCGTCACTTAGAACCACTACATCTTAATTTTAGAAAAAATCTCCTATTTTGTACTCATTTATAAGGATCAGACGAGCATACGGCATTGGTAGTCTAGTTTATAGACTACTGCAACCAACGTGGATGCTGATATTTGGTAACACTAAAACTTTTTTATTTGCATGTAAGCACCCCTGCGTAAACCCCATAATTGAAACAAAAGAATAACAACATTCAGTCTTCCACGACTAGAACTAGAATTTACAGAAACTTATTTAAATAATTAAATCATCTCCAACAAATTGTGGGAATAGACTTTCTCACGATTTGTTGGAGATGACTTAATTTACGTCCGAGCCCGCGCACAGGCCTAGGTTTGATTCCCAGATGAACAGTTAAAGTGGAAAATCCTAACGGGGCACAATGATCCGTTCTTCTTCTTCCAGTGAATCGTTACTGATTTTACATTATATTTATCACAATTCTTACTGTATATAAAAATACACTCACGAAAATTAATTACGCTTTGGACTTTGTGTTCTAACCAAAAGAGACTCAGGTGAGTCTCTTTTGTTGATAGGTATCAAACACGTGTAAAGTCCAAAAATACCCACAGTACAATAAATTCTGTCTAAATATACACTTAAGCTTTGGTAAAACTCCCATACAAAATATAAATATAGAACAATATTGAATGTGAACGCTTTTGAAGCGAAAAGGTTTAAAGAAAAAAATTGTGAAAGAAAATAGAATATTACATCATCGACTTTAGGAGTTTAATTTGCTTGCAAACATTTTTCCTTTCCATATTGCAATATCCTCTTAGCGCTCCATAAAAGTTGGATCAGCATTTATATTTCATTGCTAGGAAAAGTAGAATTTTATCGCTTATGTCACGTGAAAAGTGACTCGATTTATTTTGCCTATTTCGTTACTATACAAAGACTACAAGTGGTTTTAGACTTGCGTTTTATGACGCGTAATTCAAATTTGTTTGCTTCTATAATTATAATCCTTAATAGATATATAGATGCATAATGATGCATCTAGAACTAAAGCGATAGATACACCAAAGAAATTCATATAAATTAAAAACACTTTGCATTAATAGCTTCTCACTGACCTGTGCAAGTGTGCAGTAATAATTAGAACCATGTACGTACGCATATCATGAATCTAGATTAGATAAAAAATCTAAAATTATTTAAATAGCTTCTCCACTGGGTATTGAACCTAATCGTAGAAAGCTATACGTGGGTATAGGCTTCTCAGGTCTCCAAACATACCTAGGAAAGGTTGTAGATTAAATTAGATTCCGCCATTACTACGAGATTTCTTCGTTCCTTCAATAATAAAACCTTTAAAGGAAAAAACAAAAATAATGACGCACTATTTGATGCGCAAAACCGCATGTATGAGCGCGTATGTTACAAGGACGAACCGCGTAAAAAACGCTAGCCTGAACCCCTTTGTGTTTTAAAGGCTTTCACGTAATGGGTGGTCTGAATAAGCTTGCGCAAATAAAGAAACGGTGTACAATTGAATCAGCGCAATGAGGAGCATGAAATCGGCTTGTGGTGGAATTCGTTTCCTATTAAATACTTTGCACGAATACCGAGAGTTACGAAAAAGACTAGGTGTTTTTTAACGGTGGGAGAGTTTATTATTAGGATTTTTAACCATTAATTTTGCCCTTTTTTTTAAATGTTACGTTAATACTATTATTTTCTAGGAATAACAAATATAAGCATATCAAACGTAACTTGCAGGTAATTGTTACTAATTCATGGAATCAGATATCTGTAACCCATTAGTGACATACTGCAGAAAGGGTCCCAATGAGAGGGATATGGGCCTTAGTCCACCACGATGACGTAATTTGATTAGCGTTAGTTAGATATTCATGTAAAATATACCTTCGAACATAATTATAACCAAACTATTAACGTTCACTGACGTCATTATCCTCATGTATGTAAAAAGGTGACAATAAAATAAAATGAGATCTTTACAATAGCTAACTACGTATAAAAATTCATATTTTGCAGAATAATCTTTAATATTATTTATAACCAGACTCATTCTGACTAGATTTTATGTCACATAAATATCACCTTAGACTCATAATCCCTATACTAATTAATTCCTTTGAATATTTGCATTTCATCAAAGATTTCCTGATTCAATAGAATCCATTTGACCTTTTGTGCAAAATAAATAAATGCTATTTCTTTATTAAAGGTTACGTGGAACCCGTCGGGCTTGTTACCTACGAGTACATTATACGATGCTTGACAAATTGTTAATTTTCGCTTCAAACCCAAATTATTCATACCTTTCCAGTAACAAGCGTTAAAATTTAAAGTCATGCTTGTTACCTGTTTTTATGGCATTTCGTTAAAAATTATACCATACGCATTTAAAAAGAACGTTAAAAACATTAATATAAGTAACGTTAGTTAATGAATTGTGACGTAGCTAAAATCTAAATCATGCATGGCGCTCTCCAAAGATTTAGATATCGATTGTCTATTAATATTGCATTATAAAATAGGTATACATTCATTCACTTTGGTCGCACCTCAGGCAAAACGTGGACTGGGAGAAAAAAGCGGCCTCCCAGCACTCTTTTAAAAGTAAATATGAATTATTCTATGGTGCAGTATGACTAGGCCCAAGGAACACACGTGACAGCTATCGTGTGTGTCAATGTCGTTTTTTTGTCATCCGCTCACAAATAAAAAAAAATTAATAGGAACGTGGTGTACAAGAAACGGCCTATTAAAGTTATTCAATCCCACGCTTTCTTATCGTCTAATTATTCCTTAGTTTCATAATAAACTAACACATTTTGTTTTTGTCTGTCTTTACTTACAACAGCACAGTATGATCAGGTGCGATCCAAGCTCGCGATTTTTAAGCTAGTATAATATATTACAGCACGTTACAAAATCACGTCCATTTCCCACTATTCGCCGAATAGCTTCGGAGTGTTACGAGCGAATTCCGTGCCGCATACCATAATGCTGTAACGAATGTCTGCACTATTAAAAAGTGTAACTGATGTATGTTTGTACGTTAGTCAGGATATAAGGTTATCTATAACAATGCGAGTAACATTTGACTGTGAACGTAACTATATAAAAATGTTTTTGTAGGAATTGGGGCAACTTGTGCCGTGAGCATGAACAGTGAACACTATCATCAGAGCATTCGTACGGTAGACGTTAGTCATCAGTGTATCATAATTATGTCAGTCTGTCTTACATCTTCCTATACTAATGGCATACGTTAACTGTACGAATACATTTCATATTTTCTAATTTCTAATTCATAAACCTGTATTTCGGACAAACTCGTGAGCAAGTGCCAGTATTATTCACGATTCTTTATGTGTGTTATACAAAAGTTAAGTAGAAAATATTAGGGTCTTATCACTAATTGGGCACTTGACATTCTTATGAAAGCTATTTTCTTAATTTGCTGAGGGACGGTTAACATAAACTACCTACAGTAAAAAATTAAGTCATTGAGAAAATGTAGGATTGCCTAATGGAAGCGAAAATAAGTCTATATTCTTCAGTTAGATCTGCTTCAGGTTCAACTTTAATAAAAAATCCTTTTTTTCATTCAATGGCCAAGTTTTAAAGAAGGATTTTTGTTGTTTGGGGATGGAAGAGTCGCTTCAAAAAAAATTAAATGTTTTAATACAGCAGAGCTTTGCATCGCCATATAACTAAATATGAAATTATTTTGTACATAGATAATTTATTATGTCTATAATATAGCTATAGCTGAATACTTACTATAAAGGTCAACGCTGAAAGCTTTTATTTAGGTCTAAACATTGAGTTATAAAAAAATTTAAACAAAATTTTACCTAATCAGAACTTATTCCAGCTAGTGTTTAAACCTTATCAAACCACCTATAAGACCTCTATAAGTAACGGACCCCTTTGTTAGATTTATTTCGCATTAAGACATTATGTACTTGCGTACTTCGAAGATAAACGAAGCACAGCTTTACAGATTGCCGTAAGTAACTTTCGTTCCAATAAGAAATCCACTTACGTATTGTTTTGAACAATTAACATACATCGGTACATAGATAAATGCTTCACATGTTACTCACATCGTTCATGTATTCATTCATTGGGCGCTTAAAACGGACTAATTTAAATGTGCCACCTTTCGTAAATCGATCTTAAAATAACTTGTCACATAATGATGCGGAAAACACTCAAGTTTGTGGTTTTAAGTCTTCTATAATACGTAGATAATCGTCATGAAAATTTCATAACTTCCTAATGGTTCATTACTCGCCCATGCTTTTAGTCAGATTGCTTGTTTTGTTAATGAACTTTGGGGCTTTAAAACTTTTCGGTGCGGTGAGGAAAAAGAATTTTAAACAGCTTAAATTATTTTAAAGTAGGAACAAAACTAAGGGCGAAAGGCAGCGGACCCTGAACTACTCCAAACTTTTATAATATTAACCCCAATAATGGAATAGTAATTAATTTATTTAACACGTTCGATTCCAATTTAACTTCAATAGAGGAAATATACTAAACAGCTTTTTTGATAGGTATGTGCCTAGGTTCATTCATGAAGTTCTTGTAAGCTCCTATAACAAACAGGTATCATAAACTATTAAACGAGCAATATTTGGTATACATACATATTTGTACTCGCTTGCTCGATAAAGTCGTCGGATCCGGTTGTTATCGATACAATAGCAGTCGTTAAACTTTGTCGGAGGCCCTATAACCATGCCGTTTGAAAACATCCGACACGGGTTGGCCTCTAGCCCGTTTATCCACCAATCCGCAGTGGAGCTGCGTGGTGGAGTAGGCAACAGGACTCCTCCTGTTGTGGGGAGAGACACGTGCTCAACAAAGAGCCATGAATTGGTTGCAACCTAGCCAAGCCAGACATTATTATACTTGAATATATGTACAAGAAGACTTATTACACTATTCTGAGCATACTCGTGTATGAATCCTTGCTTTGCTATGATTTCCAGGCAGGTACGAGTATCATTTCGGACATGTAAAGGCGTGCGCACAAAAGAATTTCAATTTGGTGCCGTATCGCGCAACCCTTTTCAACTTTACAAAGTAATTTCCTGACGCGAAATTGATTTGTTGGCTTCGTGGTTTTCTTTTAGTGTGGCGACTGTGGTTTAATTAAAGTGGGAAAAATGCCACCTTGTTAAACAAATGAACATTTTTCTTCTATTTATAACATGTGTGGTGTGGCTTGGTCTGGTTCGCCGACAGAAATGATGTCTTTGAAGTAGAAAAAAAAACTAATGTTTATAACATCATAGATAAAAGAAACAAACATAATTTCAACGTTTACAATAACGACTCGCCACTAGTACGCTACTATTGGCGGGTGTCTGAAATTCTCAAAAGCCTTTGAATTCCACCAACCCGCACAATTGGCCGGCGTGGTGAACTAAGGCCTACGTCCTCCCTGTTTTCAGAGGAGATGCGACCCTATAGTGGGTCATTAATGGGTTGCAAACATGGCAATTTCATAGCCCTAAAAACGCGAGCACTTTTAACTGTAACCGTTTGTTAGTTAGAAAGACAGACGGACGATAAAGCGAGATTAATAGACCAGCCGCAGAGGACCGGGGCCTGTAAAAAGATCCATAAATTATCATCTAATCGTCCTGCTAAAGGCCACTTGATGGGTCCTGTTTTAGTACTCGTAGGCGTTTGTTAAACGATGTAATTGTTTCAAATGACGCCCTATATTTCTATTTTTATCTGTGAAGGTAAAATTAATTTTGGTCTGCTATACTATTTTAGAGGACTCTGAAATAAAAAACGACAATATACAATTTATGAACCTTTTCTATATTACGTCCATTGCAATAATGACAGTCCTCAATTTTCATTATTTTTCTCTTTTTCTTCTTTTTCTTCGTCTGCGCCATCTAGTCCTAGATCTTAAATTGAACGTGAATGTTGTAGCTTTAGCCATCTGCAGCAACCGCTTATGAGCTCCAAATTCCATCTTACAATACATAAACCTAAACTTATTTTATAAAAAGGAAATATTGGATTTTTTGTTTCTTAAAAATTAAAAAGTTCGGAAACTACTGGACCTAATAATTTGATTACCACAACAAAGCTATATGTTTTATTACTAAAAATCAATATTTGGAATAATTTGGAATCTGTATCTACTTACCTTCGATTTTAAGCTTAGAGTAAAGCGACGCCTGCCTCGTTTACAAGTGATGATATACTCGTAAAAGGCAGACTCAATGCCAATAATATAAAGTCTCTTCCAATCTACCTTGATTACCAACATTACAATTTACACATTACGCATACCTTCGTAAACCTCATCCATGCATATTGGTATCAAATGACGTTTCAGCACCGAGGGGTACAATCTAATATATTAACATTTCGGGCGGAACGCGGGCGGAGTGACGTTAATATGACAAATAATTTCCTCCAAAGCCTACCTCCGTAGGAAATGCGTTGAATATGGTAATCATTTCCCACGTGCTTTGCTAGCGCCAGACCTGACGTCACTTTGACTGAGAAATAACTAGGTACTTTAAAATTTCAATAACTTAACGTTGAAGCTGAACTATGAAATTGTTACGTCACTTCAATGTTACATTAACCTACTCGTAACACATTTGAATTATTACGCTCTCACTATTGCTGCGAGATAAAGGAGAATGTTGATGTAATTTGATAGAGTTTTATCTATGAATTACTCGTGAGCGCGTTTACACGTTAACAAATGTAGGTACGAATTTTCTTACGTCTATTATTCGCGAAAGCCTGGCTAGTCGAAGCTATCTCAAATTTTATATTCATAACTCCCGTTGCATTAACAACTCAGAAACACAGTAGGTGATTGCCGGAGACCCAAATTTTACGCGACCATCATACCTCTCATACATTTGAATTAAACTTCAGTAGGTACCTTACTGTCCTATGTGTCCTCAGATAGTAATTTGATCGTGCTTGAGATTGAAAGACTACTTCACATCAGGAGATTCATTTGCTACTTCCACATTAATAAAATAAGATCCACCCCATATCTCATTTTACCTATCCAACCTTTATCCGATAATCCAAAAACTTTACTGTTCAGCTTTTCATTTCTTTCCAGATAACTTTAGAAGCGACGAGTAAACCCTGTAAAGGGCTATAACTAAAGATTAGCCCAATTCCGTGCTAGCAGCTCGTGCGGCCCATTTAAAGGGTGAACGTAGCGAATGGCTCTTTGAACATCACTTTAGGGTCCCCGAGCTTTTATGAGCTCTCTATCGGGAAATAATGGATCCATTGTTTATAGAGGGTCTTAGGAAAAATGTTTGGACTGCCGTAGATTAGGGAGTTGGATAATAATATTTTAGCTAAAATGATGTTGGTACTCAATATTAGTAATCTGACGACCTGAGAGATGCAGTGAAGACAACGATTCGGTGTTCGGAGAGTTCTAGGTTTGATTTTCGGCGGATCAGAGATTTGACAGATACACATAGACAGACATTTATTTATTTGCAATACGCACAAATTAATAAACAAAGTAATATGAGTTTAAATTTGTTTTTCTGATCTGGGTCTGTGTGCTCTTGTCTTTTGTTTTACCTGGGCCCTAGAAACTTTATTAAAAAGTAAATAAGGCCTCACTCTCATGTGTCGTAAATACCACGTCGTAGTGCTAGAACTTCCAGTTACAAATCAATTTGTTTATCAATCTTAACTGCTTGGGTCACGTGTGATACACATTGTGTGTACCTACATATTGGACAAGCAAAGTTTAAAGTTTAATTCTAATAAATACCTTATTATAAAAATTCGCTTCTTTTAAACCAATCTTTATTGGCCACATTGATATTAACCCAATTTCTGCCCCTACTCGTGCCAATTTTTAATTAGTTCAGCGAACGGGAATGACGCTCTTAGAATATCACTTTAGTGTCTTTGAACCTTCAAGAGGCTAATAAAACTACACTTTATAGAGGACTATCTCAGACTCTCTCAGATTTCACAAAATCACCTTATAATATTAGTCTCAAATCTTTTAAAATAATAATCTACCTTTATGAACTGTGAAACATAGTTATACTCGCCTCCTACGACTACTGAATAAAATGCATTCATTGGTATACACTTTGCATAGTGTTAATCAAAAAGGTGGCTTAGAATTCGACCACAAATCGAGGGCTCCGGGTTCGAATCCCAGTGGCACGCACAAATTGTAAAAAAGTTACGTGTGCTTTATAAAATTAAATATCACCTACTGTTACGGTGAAGGAAAACATCGTGAGGAACCTGCATGCCTGAGAGCTCACAAAAACAACGCACTTTGCACTCTGGGCGTGCCGGCAGAAGTGAAAACTTATAAGATGTGTTTTCTTGATGATTCGGACGACAGTTCAATTAAAACAATATAACCATTACTGAACTATCAAATCTTTTTAGTAAAGTCAAGAATGAATTTACACGTTACGTATGAAAGTTCAGCCAAATTGGCTGCCGTAATGATAAAGCGGCCACTCCATTTTCTCAATAAACCCAGTGTCGTATGAACTCTATCAAAACCAAAGTTTTATATTTTCTCTAAGGTCTAATTAAAAGCACTTTGTTTATGAATGTTTCCTTTTGACAGTTTTCATAGTTACCATCTTACGTTGTTACCTTCTTATCGTACCTTACGATCAGAGATCTGTCGCGAGTTTAACAATTTTTACACATTCAAAAAAGTGCTCAGCGCCGCTAAAGAAGTTTTCAGTTCAAAAAAATGTTCTCAAAGGCATGTGAAGTTTACCAACCCGCAGTAGGCCAGCGTGGGGGATTAAGGTCTACATCGCTCTCACTGTGAGAGGAGACCCGACCCTGTAGTGGGTCATTAGTGTGTTACTGACAATCAAAAGAACTTTACTAATATAAGGTACGGGGCGCAACTTTTACTATAAGTTAAATTTCTCCAATATTATCAAAATTCAATTTCATTCAAATGTAAGATATACATAGAAGAACAGTAAGTAGAAAAGAAATAAACATAAGTGTTTCAAACAAAAGAATGCATAAAACAAATTTTCTTAACTCAACCCCAAAGTTAGTGTAATTGAACTATCATTAAAACCACGGGGCGGAAGCTCGAAACGACCACTATAATGCAGTTTTGAGTTTTGAAATATTTTCTAGCTCATAATAAACTGTATCTTTGCTGATTGTTGTATTTACAAGGAATAATGTGTCTTGATGTAATGTAACAAGGTTGATTTTAGGTTGTTGGGGCTGAAGACAAAAGGGTAATGTCTCTGGGAAGAGGGACCATCTGTTGGCATCCATAGACATTACAGCCGTTCTTGCGGGCGGGTCTACACTGAGCGCCGTGGATTTATACTTTTGTTTATTTTTTCTCCAATTGATATTGTGGCTTCTGCCGCAACAAACAGGATTTTCATCTTATTTTCTTTAAAGGAAAGGAGAAACATTTGAGCAAAATATGAAGCGAAAATTGTAGCACTATTCATATTTGATCTCGATTCCGTATCTACAGTTGCTTTGATTACGTTTTGAAGTTCAATTTGATGATTATTTTATTATTAACCCATTCATTATGCAGTGACCATATGTGGTACATTTTCATTGTTTAACTATTGTATCTACTTAATGCACCGGCAACGTATTTATAATTGGTTTTAAATTGCAACTTCACTAGAATACAGCATTTTTCTCGAATTTTTTACAAATTTTATAGAAGGACTTACTTGATGGACATGGTATTTGAGAGGACATGATATTTGTTTCTTTTCCTTTTATGTTCATTTATACAAACCCTTATTTAACTCAATTTCCCTGTGTGCTCTAGTCCTATGTAATTCTACGCAGTGACGCTTGTTATATCTGTTCCCCTAGTCCATTATGACCATATCCAAGGGAAATGATCGCCATTGGATGGACCCACCGAATTCGGCCCGAGTTTAGGCCTCAAATACCTCAAAGCGCTCCCTAAAAGCCGTCCTATAAAATAAATAACCCGCCTCTAAGCGTTTTTCACTTTTTTTCTAAAATTATTGCCACGGCTTCGCTCCCGTCGCCGTTCAAAGTTTGAAGTAAAAACGGTACAAAGCTGCCGTTTTTATGCAAACTTCACACCTAACTCCAACCCCAGGGTTGAATTAAAAATAAAGTTTCTTTAACAATGAAGAAAACCAAACAATCGCTCAAAGTTCTCTCTTACTAGGATTTTATGTTTTTTTAAATAACAATTTGCTGTTACTTTGATATTATACAGGTACTGTTTAGCTAAATCTAGGTTAACGACAGTTTGGAGGTATTTTATCAATCGTGTCGTTAAGTAAACTATTATGTCGTCAGGCTTTGATTCGATCAAACAATATTTAAAAGCCTAAAAAGAAACCCGTTAAAAAGAATCTTTAATAGATTCTATGAGCCCAACACGTACCTGATAATAAATGATAAATTGTCTTAAAACTGAAATGCAAGATTACATACGTACGTACATATATTATATACATACAAACATTGCAAGTTAAATAAAAGCTTTTAATGAATATGATCAAAGTACGTTCGGTTAAAGGTGGAATACACGAATCTTTATTTATAAATCGCACGAGGGCTATCGTGTTACGTAGAATGTCGATTGGCAATTTAAATGTGCAATTCATCTCGTTGCTCACACTGCAATTTAAAGCGAGGCTTCAATAATATTGAACTTGATTTCTGAATATCGACGTGTAAAGGGTTGAATCAATATATTATGAAAATAAGAAAGTTTCGGGTTCAACTTTATTTTGCTAGATTTAGCACAGTGCCCCTAGCATGAACACTATCCTCAAAGTATTCGTATACTCAACGTATGCCCTTATTATGGAAAGATAGACTGACATTAATGACATACTTATAAGTGTCGCTTACCGTATGAATACTTTGAAAATCCTGTATCTAAATCGGTTATTCTCTTCTTTAATCGCATGGCCAAACTATACAGAAAGCTAAACATGAATTCTATATTATAAACGAAACGATCTGCTAGTCGTATGTTCCAAACATACATTTTTGGAGCTTCCAATTTTGAATGAAGTTTTCGTTCTGGTTGTTCATATTAAACACCTAAAACAAACAAAAAAACAATTGTACAGAGTGACGATCCTTATATGACGTTGCTTACCTAATTCAACACGCGACACTATTCATTAAAATCCAACACTGCACAATTAATAAATCATGCGAAATATTCAACTCTAAGATACTCGTGTTTATTACCCTAAGAAAATACCTAAAGCAGTTATAAGTGAATAAGTACAACATAAACATAGAAGAAAAGACACTCTTATTTCTACGACGTGATAATAAACGCTTAGCGTAAATAGCACATTACAATATAAGATGTAAGATAATTGGGAAATCTTGTTGCTATAGGGTTGTCAAATTCTTGAAAATAAAAATAACTAAGTACAGTGAAACATTTGCGTTATTAATAATTTAACTTATTTAATAGCATTCCGCTGTCTTCATATCATATCAGTTTAGCGCCACTTGAACTTAGAGAAGTATTTTGTTTACATTTGTTTGTAAATATTGTTATAAATTAATAGTAAGGGAACAACATTTTTGAAATCAAGCCTTAAAAAGCGATTTTTGGACAACACACATATTTTATAATGTACCTAATGTGACAACCCTACGAGTGTCTACGTTACGAGCCCCCTGACTGTGCTACACGAACAATAACCCGCTGTCTAATCTTCGCCACATACCGTCATTGCCTATAAAATACCAATGTCGCCATATACATAAATATAGCCATACTATTACACCGGTTATGTGACGAACATAATTTGATAGTAGGTATCTATATAGATAGATACATAGAGTCTTGAGTGTATTCATCTTTCCTAAGTAGGTATGTATAAATTGACAAATATAGAAGGAAACTTATGTAGCCGCCAACTTGTAATGGGGCAACGTGGTGCAACCATTTCGCTCCAAGCTTCGCCCTGTCATAGGTTGTCATTAGGCCACAAAAATGGGTCAAATAACTTAGTGTTTGTGTGGCTTCGCTGACGAAGTTACGACAAAATCCTTTGATGTGCAAGAAAGTTTACAGACAGCGAAGCGCTATAAATGTGGCTTTGCCTGCTTCTAAGATATAGAAAATATAAGCATGCAGTTCCTCGTTCCTTTAGAAAGAATAAGAAGATAATTATGCTACAGAGTTTAAAAGGGAGAAATAGAAAAGATAAGATTCAAAAAAGAATTCACTCGTATTTATGTTTAATTTATAGACTTTTCCCATGGTTTTGTCCGCGTGGATTTCATTCAAACCTGTGCAGCCATTTTAGCATGAAAGAGTAAAAATAATCCACCCGTCCATCCTCACAAACTTTCACAGTTACTCGGACGAGTATATGTAATCGTAGTAGGATAGGATTTGACAACGCAGAATTATAATTCCACCCGTACGTTCTTGGATCAACGTATTCATTTTTATTTACAAAAATGATGTATGATACAATCACCGTGTGTAATCTGATTTTGTTGTAAAAGCGCAATGTGTTTGTTAAACAATAAGAGCGTGCAGTAGTTGCACCATCAGCGACGGCACTCAAGGTAAAAGCCCGCTCGGTAAACACGCCACACAGTACTTGTACATGCGTATACGTAGACCTCATTTGAAGTAGACATGGCATATGGCTGCCAACCTCTCATGACCCACTGTTGAACACGGGTCTCTCCTCACAACAGGCTTAAAGCATACTCCACCACGCAGCTCTAATAAAACAGGCTAGTGGCCAACCCGTGTCGGATGTTTTCAAACCGCACACAGGGCCTCCGACAAGGTTTAACGAGTGCTTTCGTATCGATAACAGCCGGCACCGACGACGATTGCTTCACAGGATAGCATTAAGTAGACACAATAGTTAAACAATGGGAAGGTACCCACGTAAACCACATATTGGTCACTGGCCTGCACAGTGAATGGGTTAACATAAAAAGATACAATGTTTTGGTCATATGGATATACTCGTAACATTTCTTAAACTTAGTTTAAATTAACTGTTAGATATTAGAGTTTAGAATTTTTTTTTTCGTTGTATCAAAAAAGACCCAGCAGATTTCTATACGCGTTGCGCACTATGGTTATTGAAATTGATAACTGCCACGTAATATAAAGTTGCACAACTATTTATCGGGTAGGTACTTACTGTCTGATAATTGCGTCAAACATTAAACTTGTCACACCTACAAAAATTTTTGATTTCAAGGATTTTTTCATTACAATCCAGAACTGAATAGCAATTGAAAGGCCCCGGTTCCAATTCCAGTAACGTTACCTTACGTGACTTTTTTTAAATATGTGCGTTTTAAGCATTAATTTCGCCCGCTGCAACGCTGAAGCAAGACATCGTGAGGAAACCTGCATACCTGAGAGTTTCCATAATATTCTCAAAGGACATGCTTTGCTGTGATCTATAAGACTATATACAATTACTCAAGTTTATTATTTGAAACCTGAAAACTCATAAACAATATTTAAAGTAAAGAATAGGTCTGCACAAATAATGAAAATTCTAGCGACATTTTAACGCAAATTAGAATTGCTTTGTCTCGTAACAGCAACAAAACTACGCAGGCGTGACTTTTCTTTTCAGTGCCCTTACTCTTATTTATTTAACTGTAACTAACTAGCCCCACAACTCGAACTATGCAGAACACAGTACACGTTAAATCTTTTGCATACGCTACCATTCCATCAACTCGACGGGGTAAGTGTTACACACTATATAATTATGTATACTCTATAACATATAATTCTATGGAATACGAGTATGTCTTGTCCAAATAATCCTGTAACAGGCGAATAAATTCGTCAATATCAATGTGCAAGTTGCAATCACGGTAATATCTTAACTTAACAGTAACTTAACGGACTTATTGACGTGAACAACATAATATTAGTGCTTGGTTACAGATTCCACGGATTGTGTGCCGAAACCTCCGGAAACCTGCTTTCAAAACGTACATTCATCTACGAGATAATTGAACCCTCTCTGACTATAGATTTAGTAGAGACTCTTTAGATCTTTTTAAACTATTTACATAAGTAACATCCCAAAAGAAGAACGTTCTTCGTGCTTCTAAGATAAGATTGCCATTAATCTAATCTTTGAAGTGTACAGGGACTGGGGCTTTCCACAGTCAACGTTGAGCTACTGATACTGTCCGTTACATTTAAATTTAAAGATGGTGTGCTGCTTTCACTAATATGTGAGAGTAATGTTTGAGCATAAAAATGTTACGTATGTCCAATAGGTACTACATTAATTCCATCGTACAACAATATCAATATGCAACAGCAGTCGCCGTAATGATATCAATCTGACGTGGACTAATTATTGATATCGATTGAACAGTTTGTGCCGCTGACAACCCTGGTTAAATTGCATTTAAAATGTACATATCTACAAACTTACACACGCCGACAATCATCCATTTGTGTCGGCCAATTGGATTTCGTTTGAGGTGTATCTAGGTATTTCTAAAATTTTTATTTATATATTCAATCTAACTATGATTGAAAAACCATCATAGATCCTGCTAAAAATATAGTAGCGCATATTAGCTCATTATATCACTCTCATCGCGACTATGAGTAAGAGTGATAGAATGAGTTTGAGCTGAGCTAGCTACAGTGGATTTGAAACAAATCTGTAATTATTGCCGTTCTATTTACTTCCTTTTTCTATGGTAACCATGCATTAGCTTTTCGTGATCTTGTGATGGATAATACCTACCCTAGTCTATGCGTGTAGGTATTGCCTATTTTAGAAAAAAATCCTTATCTACTTTAATTATGCATTATGCATATAAATATCTAGTATGTCCAATCTTATTAATCCCATTGTAAGTCTGTATCAGCATGCAGCAGCAGTCGCGGTAATGATATCAATCTTACGTGAGCTTATTATTGATATCGATCGAACAGTTTGTGTCGCCGACAGGTAAATTGCATTAAAATGTATAAGCATTCACCCACCCAACATGCCTACCATACGTTAGTCCGAATATTTATATACAAATATACATCCTATATACTTAGTTCCAATTTTTTGCGTGTGCGTACATAGATATAACTCGACTATATAAGTATATTTGGATGCTACTACAATCCTATTTATCAGTTCAATCTAATCATCCATCAGCTTTTCATATTCTTCTTATCGAAAAAAGCCTACCTTATTCTATGCCACTTCACTCGGTCCTTAAGTATCTATTTGAGGTCTTCTATATCTTTATCATATACTCGTATCTTAGTCCTTATTCATCTATTTGAGTCCATGGGCAGCAGTGACCACATAACATCACGTGGCCTGCAGGCCGATTACTACTCAAATACTTTAAAAAACGTATTGAGACGTAGGTAGGTAGGTAAATTTACCTGTACTGTGCACATAACATCCAGTCCATACAATTTTTGTTTAAAACTGCCATCTAAAAACACAAATGTTGTTAAGACCTTAAGTCGCTACCAAAATATGAATACGAAAACGCGTTTTACTATTGAAATATTTTTACGATTCGCCATTGTCTGTACGCCAATTAGCATTTAAGTAAATAAAACCCGCACCGAAGCTTTCATTCTAAATGAAAGGTAAACAGTTGAATTTCTGAGTAACCGCTTAATAAAACGCAGACTCCTTTCTCGTTTACAAAGTGACAATGAAAAGTTTACTCAATATTAGGCACGGTTTACATTATTCCAAGGGGGCGACATATACGTATCTGTCATACCTACATATTTTTTACCACTATAACGCAAATGAAATCATTTCAATTGAATCCTAATAGCCGGATCCACACCGGACGATCCAACGCGCTCCGATCGCGCGCGGCATGGAGCGCGCTCCACGGAGCGTGAAGTGTAGACGTGCCGCGCGCGATCCATGTGCGCGGCGGAGAGCGCGCGCTCCTCGCCGCGTGCGATCCATTTGTTGTCGGTTTTTGTTCATGCTCAAAGTGGCCTCAGTCGCTTGGCGCGCGCGGTCTGGACGGTTATGTTAGAATCGCGTGATCCGTCGTTATGGATAATTCGCAATGTATCCGTTTAATTTCCCTATATAGGGAGAATAAATGTTTATGGGATCCTAATGATACCAAATCCACAAATAGAGGTTTAGCTTCAGCTCGATCATCAATTAACTCTCTGTAAAGTCGAGTCCCATATTCCAACCGGTTTTTATAAATTGTTTTAACCCAATACTGTCTTTTTCGTTTTCGTAATTTTTGCCGTAAATATACAAGTAAAATGTAGCTTGCTGCTGCTACGGCTATTCGTCGCCGTCGTTGCACGTGTGACTCCATAGCCAAACAAAACTCAACTGATTCAGTATGGATCGGCAGGAGCGCGTTGGAGCAGCTAGTCAGGATCGCAAAAGATTCTGTTAGAACGATCCACGCTCCACGCATCACGATCTTGGATCGCGGATCGCGGGATCGCCGATCCATTTTGGATCGTCCGGTGTGGATCCGGCTATTGACATAATACGAGTATTAAACTGTCAATATCTCCAAATACAAACACGAGGAAAATCATGAGGATAACTCCATTGATAACTAAAAATGTTAAATATGACAATTTAGCTGCAACCCGTTCATGGCCCACTGTTAGGCATGGAGGACGCCAGGAGGAGGCCTGGAGCACCAAGCTGCTCCATTGCGGATTGATAGAGAAACGGGCTAGTGGCGAACCCGTGTCGGATGTTTTTGAACGATCCGTAGGGCTTCCGACAAGATTTAACGTCTGCTATCGTATCGATAACAACCGGGACCCGGTCTCATCTCATCTCGGTCTCATTAACGTTAACGTGTCCTCCGAAGCACGGAAGCGCGCATGTGATTCGCCAATAGCGGCCACCAATCGTATTATTCGGCTCGGTCCTTAGTAGAATCCCATTTCAATGACCAAAGCCAACAACAACAACCGATGCCAAGGAATAACATTGGTAGAGTTGTCTGATCACATTATTCCAGTCAAGCGATCAAAATCAGTGCGGGAATGCCACTGTGTTTATGCAATGTTTACATTCATGTTCGATGGAATACACTGGAGCTGAACCATTCCATGGATATACCCATTACAGTAAGCAATCCAGTCCATGAAATATGAAATTTGAAATGTCCTTTTTAATTTCAAATCGCTCATTCCAACTTTATTGAAATAGTGTGAATAGCTAATCCGGTACTACATTTTAGTGGTTGTAAACACCGATGTTACCAGGTCTGTATGTCCTAGCGCCAAGAGTTATTTAACAATAACCTGTATTCAACAGGAAGGAAGGAATACATGTTATCTTACGATGTTTTCCTATCCCATGACATTTAATTTAATAATAGCACATAACTTTAGGAATGTCATTGGTCCATGCCATTAGGATTCGAAACAGGATTTCTCACGTCAGAGAATCCTTAACCATTCGGCTATCACCAATTCTTTATTGTTGGATTACTGGGCTGATATAATGTGAACGAGGCATTAGACCTTGGTGAAAGCAGTCTATATTCACAATCGTTAGATTAAGAACAATATAACAAAAGACCCAAATGTCAGTATTGCGTGCAATGAGGTAAGAACTATCAGCAGTTATCATTCGATTCCTGTATGATTTTCGTGAATAATTTTCTATTACCAACCTTTGTGTTGAAAATCCAATACTTTCATCATAACTAACATTAATTTTATAATAGAAGAATTAATTAGGTTGAAATTCAATGTAATTGAGTCTTCTATTATTAAGATACACGTTCAACATATTTTCGTACTTGAACGAAGATTCAGTTCGAAAAGCTCAACGATTCTCTTGATGTCGTTGAAAATTGCGGAACGTGCTAAACATGTAAAAGAATGAAAGTACATAGGTGGACAAGTGTGACGTCACGCTTGAAAATTGATGTCCGTAATGGAGGCCATTACACACATTGTGTGCGCGCGATCGAACACAGCAGCCCCAAGAGCCGAGATCAGCCTCTACAGTAAAAACATAAAAGAATATATTCATACATCTGTAGTAGTACATCGGTAAAAAGGAATGTGAATAATAAAAACCCATTTACGTCCCCTCTGTCGCTTGTTTTCATTCATTTTTTACGTCCATTTCGAGTTTTTCAAAATGTCTCGGAACTCTACGTTATTCCAAGTCTATCAGGTGATCTAGGATGTGACAGGGATTTCGTCAGTTACGGAAAGATTGATTAAATTTTCTGTGTAGCTCTCGAATTGGTTTTCCGGAAGGTTTGTTTTTCATTTATGTATCTCATATTGTAACATACGTACAGTAGGTATTGTAGGCATTGTATGTTACAGTATCATTATGTTGTGACAGTAATATTCGTCCCTGTGAGTCGTTCGTACCAAGGGCCCTACATTAAAAGACTAGAATAGACGCATTTAATTTATTGGCCTATTCGCCTTTAAACTTATTCCATTTCATCATAACATACGTCGCCAGCGTGCAGTAAAACAAAGCCTTGTTTACCAAGACTTAGGAAATAAAGGATAGGTACCTATCTAGAAAAGTCTTCGCCGCAACAACTTGGCGACCGTCTTCAGGTAGGATAAGGAAAACTCGATTAAAGAAGTAAAAAAAGTAATTGAAGCTGCGAAGGAGCCTCGAGTGGTACGGAAGTTTAATTAAGTATCGACAGTTGCTACATCCAAGCTGCAAGTTATACAAAGAACAATACTTATTGAAAAGAAATACAAAAAAGTAATGATATTTATCTCTAAACCACCGCAAAGCAGCAATTTTTGGTTTGAAGGTGCTGTTTGACTGCAGCAGAGATGCTCATTTGAAGCGAATGTGTTAGCCTTCATGTGTAGCAGTGCGTAAGACGGTGTTAGCAGTTTTAACCGTCCCTTCACGGTGTCCGTGAAAAGCTAAGTTTAACTTATTACCTAATAACCCCTTTTTTGTAAAATCCTATATCGTAATATTTATTATGAAACAAGAATACCATCGTTGTCATCAAAGTAAAGAAAAACCAAGGGGAAATACCAGGGGTATTGAATAACTCGTACACTGTACTGTGTGTTTAATAAAAAATATTTTCTGCAAGAATTTTACTTGTGATGAGATAATTCATTGAATATAATGTGTACGACTAATTCAATGTAAAATACCTGCCACAGTTCACTGAAAGCGTGTTTCATTGCGTTAAAAGGCGTCATGGTATTAACTAACGAATTCACTCGCATCGCTACGAAGTGTTCGACACGTTGAAATATATGAAACTAAAGTGTGCCGGTTCCAAGCGCATAAAAAATATACAGCGCTTTCAGCTACTATTTTTACTTTTTAGAGTGGTTCTGAAAGTGGGAGATGTGTAGTTTAATTTTAAAATATTCAGAGAACTAAACTGTAGTTAATTTTAGTCAGAAGTAGAACATTATAATTTGCGCTATTCTCATATAACCTGCTGTTCATAGGTTTGTTTTGTTGATAAGAGAGTTGGTGTTGTTAATGAAAGAGATTAGATGCAGTTGAAGATCATGATGATACGAGCGATTTAGTTTCAAAACTAAATTATTTAATAATTATTCAAAATATTTTTTTCGTTTTGCCATTTTGCATGAATGCTTGGTTTCTGTTTGAAAATCTTACATTTGACGTCCCTATTAATGAAATTCATAACTGAACTCCATATTATTATTTTAACAAAAAATTCTAATCTGTCATTAAAACTGGTTAATTTTTCTAAACAATAAGGAAGTAATGTAAAGTAATTCATGTTTATTTTTAAACTAAATCTGAAAAAAGTAATATAATAAACTGATGATTTACTTAACTGTTATATCAAATTGATTTTCCCGATATTTAAATCTCAAACTTTTGATTCAAGGAAGGCTGGGAGCAATTACTTTGGAATTTCTGGAATCTTTTAGCAATTTAAATAAACTCAACAGGCCGTTTGAAATTCCTAAAATAATCAGAATAAGAATAATCTTTTATACTGCAACTCGAATACCTTAGAAAATTTTTATTTAACTTAGAACCACTTTTAAACGTTACTGATGTTGAAATGTCCTTTAAACCTTTTGTATTGGCTCGGATACTGACATTTCGTGTTATAATTGTCGTTTATTCTTTTGATTAAATTATTTTGACTTATACAACATTATTTACCTATATGTCTAAATATATAGAGATATATGAATCGTAAAATAAATAAACACACGTAATAATTCACAAATAACTTTAAAGTTATGTAACATTTTGTTTCGCTCGCAAATAACTTTTAAAACGTATTCAGAAGAGTCGTAAAGTAAACTTGAAGCAGCGAGCGTATGGATACAATAAAATTTTCAAATCTCACATCTTTGGGTAATTGTATCATCGTATAAGAGTAACAAACGGCTGGCTTATAGATGTTGAAAATTGAAAAATACGGAAAAGCTTTTTCGTCAGTTGTTCCCTTATTTATAGCAGCAAATATGTTTATTGTTGGTAAGTATATATGTTTTCCAATTTAGCAATATCTAATTAACATATATCTAATTAAAACACATTAAAGACGCATTCGCGTGACCGATGTGTAGTTGTGAGTGGTATATTAAAGAACTGGACGACTCAAACTGCGCCAGTCAGATCTGTCCAAACAAAACAATTCTTGACTAAATATAAAATCAGTAGAAGGTAGAAGTAGATAGAAACAGATGATTATTTTTCTACCACATTTTAATTTGACGATTTGCTCGGTGCAGTTATTAACAGGACAGTCATATATATATGGCTCTGGCTATAAATGGATTTCTGACCAAGCAGACATTTGATTATTGACTATAAATTTCTGTTACTGGACCATGGCATTATCAAGACATGAAATCATAATGAACTGATGTAATTTATGTTATTGAAAAAAGGTTTACGTTTTTATAAAGGGTTGATGTCGTTTACAGTTCGCAGTATGACGCTTTGTTAACACTTTACTTAAAATCGCACGTCTTTATAATAACAATGTCGTCCAGATCGTTGATTCCCGAGTTTCGAGAGGCCATTATTTGTTTTATTGCAGCATCAAAATCCGACTCTCATTCAAATTACTTTCGCTTTTATGACGTCAACACGATTTGTTAAACAAACATTTTATTCGTTCAACAATGTGAATCGTATAGCAGGATTGCAGACATGAAATAAAGTAGCATTGAAAATTTACGTTGAAATCTTCAAATTTACGACATCACAATATCAAAAGATGCGAATGTGTAGAATGAATGTGTACTACCTACTAGAACAGTTTTGTAAGTTTTGAATTGGCTCTATTTAACCTTCCGTTACAAAATTACCTCATTTTTTAGAAGAGAAGTAACAAAAAAATGGGAAAGCTCAACTATTACAAAAAGCAAATACATTTTTCGCCTTTGGTCTAAAATAGAACCTAAGAATCTACCACACAATGGAGTTCATAAACTACTTATGATTCTCATGAGAAAAGTTTCAAAAAAGTTCCATCTGAAGTTAAAACTGCAATTAAAGATCCCGATCACTCGCAACTATAAAACTAGCGATAGTTAGCGGGGCGCAGGTTTCGCTGCAAATAGTTTAAATCTTTAACACAATGTTATCTAGTCGCAAGCCGCAGAAGTCGTGCTAACAAGCTTCCGGCGCGGAACGGAGCAAGTTGGGGCAAGTCAGCTCAACTCACAAATGGGGAGCGCTCCGTTCTGCTTAAAGCTGCCCATTTGTAGTGCTCACTTGCTGCGAGGGCTGACAATAAACAAATACATTACAACACACTTTTAACACTAAGTACTATATTCTTATTTGAATTGAATTTCGGTTCTGACAATCGAATCCCAGTCGCACTCACCAGTTTTTGACAGTAACCCATTAATGACGCACTACATGGTCGGGTCTCCTCTCACAATGAGAGGAATGTAGCCCTTAGTCCACCACGCTGCCCTACTGCGGGTTGGTGGACTTCACATACCTTTGAGAACATTTTTTTTCGTGAACTCTCAGACATGCAGGTTTCCTCACGATGTTTTCCTCCGCCGTCACTGCAGGTGATATTTAATTTTATAAAGCGCACACAACTTTTTTTACAGTCATTGGTGCGTGCTACTGGGATTCTCCCTCGATTCGAGGTCGAACTCTTAGCCACTGGGCTATCACCGCTTTAACAAATGTTTAACAAATGCCTTAACAACATTACAAGACACTATTAACACCAAATACTATATTCTTAATTGAAGCGGTGATTGACAATCGAATCCCAGTCGCCCTCACCACTTTTTAAGTTATGAAAAATGAAATAATTGACCTGCTATAATGGTGAAGAAAATCATTGTCGTGAAACCCATTTTACGTCAGGCTGGCCTTTATTTTTAACCGACTTCAAAAAAGGAGGAGGTTCTCAATTCGTCTGTATGTTTTTTTTTTCTTCTCTTTCTTCCTACTCTGCAGTGGGTTACTAACGGGTTACAGACAGTTGATAGGCACTCAATTATTGAAGATCTTAGTTAAGTTAGCCTATGTTTTTTTATTTTTGTAATTAATCTGACCATCCAGAATGCAATGGATGCAGGGTACCAGTGTGTAACCATATCAAAGATACTGAGTAGTACAGTCGCAATACGAGGACACAAGTACAGTATGGTACAATCGCGATAGAAACGCTCAGCCGGTGATATACGTTACGTGAGCAGAATGCTAATGATATTATTGTTTCCTTTCGATTACTGGACAGATGGTGGCCAAAGCGGATGGTTGTTTTTTCTCTCCAAACGTTTTTGGGCTATGCAAAACTTACAAAAGATCGAAATAAGATTTAAAACTGCTTTACTATATATGAAGCACAAACCTTAATATGGTCTCTCCATCATATCATCGTAAGCGTTTAATTTTCTGTCATAGAAAATGATTAACACATTTAAACATTATATAGTTTCAGGTATATTTAGAAAACATAACTTAAATACCAAGAATGAAACACGTTTGCAAAACTTGTTGCTACAAACAAATACACACTTTGTAGAAAATTCTTAAATGAAACAGGATCCTTGCACAGCCCTGAGATGTAAATGAGGAGGCCACTTTAAACAAGGCTGCAAGACAATGAGGTGCGGGAACTGCGAGACTGAACGTACTCGTAGGTACTTGTAGTTGTACGCAAGGGCTCTCAGACGGACCGAGGCTGATTTCTTATTCCGTAAATAAGTCCCATGAAGCTGCGGTAAACAAAAGGTCGCTTCATGCGAACCTCTCACAATTGTAAAAAGAGTGTTTACGACTGTGTACGCTACACACTTCGCTGCCTTTTCTTTCCTACAAATGAAGCGTGAAGAGCGAAGCGATGAAAGAGTACAAACACGTTCCACTTCGACAATATTTCGGGAAAGAATTTCGTTGACAAGGAAAGTCTAAATGAATGTTTTCGCCAAATGATTATTAGTTCATTTCGAAACGTGCCACCCATTCCGAACTCTGCCAATAGAAACGTAATGACCGCCACCCAGACGTAGCTACCATCGGAGCTTAATTAAACTTATACACTGCGAGATCTCCCCGCAGCCCCAATTACTTTTTCTACTTCTTTTAATCGAGTTTTCCTTATCCTACCTGAAGACAGTCGCCAAGTTTGTTGCGGCTGCCGACTTTTCTAGATAACTTTTATCTGACGTTTCTCGCTAAACAAGGCTTTCGTGTTACTGCGCGCTGCGGTGTTTACTGTTGTGACCAAACTTGACTCAACTTAAATAAGGTACTTATATTCGACGTCATTGACTCTCACCGTACAGTTCGTTTTTTTCCAATTTGGTAATAATCGTGACACTACTTTTTATTCAAAAGAGTTTAAAATTGCTTTAAAAAAATTAAATTACAGTTACTAAAAATTTGTTCCAGCGGTAAAATGCCAATGTATTTTTAAATCTTTATAATTTTGTGCCTGCGTTATTTTTAAATTGCAAATTAAAATAAAAAGATACGCAGACTGTGTACCAAATAAAAGAAGTGTAGAAAAATGGACTATACCTAGACAACCAAATTTTCCGATCATTCCTCGTGTGTCTTTGTGCGCTGATGTCCTATACTTATAACGTGTAGATACAATTCTGTTTAAGCATAAATCTTCATTATTCAAATGAAAAAAGAGCGACTGAACGCAAGGGTACCTATTCGGAATTTTAATCAGCGTTCCCATATAGAGATTATCCCGTACTTGATTCGCTCGGGAATACCTACGAGCGAACCTGAGAACTTTTTGTTGAAATTGAAATGAACGGAAAAATCGAATGAAAATAATCGACGGGGGTAGCACGAATCGGTTTTTATGATTCAGATATTTTTTACAGATGTATGAATATATCCTTTTATGTACTTTACCGTAGAGGCTGATCCCGGCGGCTGCCGGCGGCCTCTGTGTTCGATCGCGCGCACACAATGTGTGTAATGGCCGCCATTACGGACATCAATTTCTTCAAGCGTGACGTTACACTTGTCCCACTACTTTCATTCTTTTACACGCTCTGTTTAGCACGTGGAGCAATTTTCAGCGACATCAAGGGAATCGTCCAGCTATTCATACCGAACGTCGGCCGAGTGTTACTGATGTTGAACACAAAACCATTTTAACGCAATTTTATTTACTCCATCTTTAACGCCTCTATTGATTGAAATCTTTCAATGTCACCTTCATCTACGATCAAGACGACCAATAAATTTTATAAGTTTGACAGGAAGTAAATACATACCACTTGGAGATAAAAAACAGGTGATGAAACTCAGCAAGTGATAAACATAGTTCTATTATTTTATTCCATAAACTAAGTAGAAAAATTTATTCAACAGATGAATCCTTCTTGGCTTTTGTGTAAAGCTGGAATCTCTGAATTGACTTAAACGCAACTTAATATGCGTTTTAGGGAGCACAATATTAGAGGGAATATTAACCTCGCATAGATTTTCTAGCCGAGACTAGATTTACAGTAATAAATTAGCCATTAGTATGATAGATGTGTGGCGATAGCTCCTTGGGAAACTCTAGCGATAATGTATGTAGTGCTCTTGCTGGCACATTAATCTCCCTCTGTCATCTCTAGTAGCAGCATATCCAAATAATTGTACCACAAATATCATATCGTAAAAGGTAAATATCCTAACAATTCCTTTTTATTATTTTTTCAATTGTATGATACATTCATACTTTTGTCTCGTAAACTTTTTCACTGCATGCCGATAGTAAGTGGTAATCTCATTTGATAGCGGTGATAGCCCAGGGGCTTAGAATTCGACCTCAAATCGAGGGGTCCGGGTTCGAATCCCAGTGGCACGCACCAATGACTTTGTAAAAAAGTTATGTGCGCTTTATAAAATTAAATATCACCTGCTGTTACGGTGAAGGAAAACATCGTGAGGAAATCTGCATGCCTGAGAGTTCAGAAAAAAAATGTTCTCAAAGGTATGTGAAGTCCACCAACCCGCAGTAGGCCAGCGTGGTGGACTAAGGCCTACATCCCTCTCATTACGAGAAGGAGACCCGAGCCTGTAGTGGGTCATTAATGGGTTACTGGCAATCTCTTTGGATTAGATTTCTTTTGTTGGGCATATAATAGATATATATAAAATAGCGATGATATAATAAAATAGAATAATTTATTGAGATTGAGTTGAAAAACTTGATAATACTAAGGAATCAATGAAATTGCTCGATCTAATGTAATGTATGATCCTAATGGGATTTATAATTCTAAATAATTGAAACAAACATTATTATATTTTGACTAATCCGGTAATGATGAAAGATTAAACAAGCGCATTTTTTGTAAATTGGAGTAAAATCAAATATAGGTGTGTGGTTCAGTCACGCCTTTCAGACAATCTCAATCCCAACAGAATATGAAAATTCTACAAAAATTTCAACTTAAAGAACGTTTTTACTGCAGCCTCAAATTCGACAATTATATATAATTGCTGTTAAAAGCAGAAATTTTTGATTGTGAATCACAATCCAGCGACAAATGTGGGGCTTGTATTTGCCGACCCGCAGGTAAACTTCGCTTGCAGTTAAAAAGGAATTCGGGGGAATTTTATCGCTCGTTAGAGACCTTAAATGGTGGGAGCGTCCGGACCCGCGCGCATCAGGAAAAGCTATTCCGACATTACATAGAAATAGAAGATGATTTTAGAAAATATGTTAAGTTTACCTGTACCTACTGAAATACATTAACCTTTATTTATGAACCCTAGTAACACTTACAAGAAGGCATATCACA
Organism: Erynnis tages; assembly: GCA_905147235.1. Lineage (NCBI taxonomy): Eukaryota > Metazoa > Arthropoda > Insecta > Lepidoptera > Hesperiidae > Erynnis > Erynnis tages. The sequence continues at coordinate 5,983,851 of LR990087.1, forward strand.
TAAGGTGCATCTTTTACGGTAATCAGTCTTAATATTTTGCAAATGCCGTATTTTATACCGTTAAACTGTAGGGTAGGTATATACTTTTTGTAAAAGAGAACGCCGTGTATTTTTGTGGAATGTATAGAGATTGTAACCATTTCGTTGCTCAAACATCAGCTTGTACTATAGGTCTAGTCTCGTCACGTGCGGCGGTGTAACGAAGTTTTGATCGCTTTCCAACGTATGCCTGCTATTCGTAATTAGCTCGTTCTCGCACATACTCGTATAGTGCGTTAATTCCAATAGAAGCATATAGAACGTACGTAGTAGTATAGTATATTTCCTAATACAGCGAGACTGAAAATGCGTAAACTGGTGAAATGTGGACCGAAAAAAATTTTAAATAGCTTTTAGAAACCTACGTTAGTGATACTATATTGTTTAGAACTGTAAATTCCCCTAATTTAAATTATAAAATAAAATAAATAGAACAGCTGAGGCCTAAAATTTAAATACCACTACACCCGAAGACGGGCAAAATGTTATAATTAGCTAAAATATAAACGGGCCATGGTTAATAGCCCCCATTTACACTATATCATGTGATTTGACTTCTGAATGTTCTTTGACATCTCAGAGATCGTTTTTATAATGGTAAATAAAATAAATACCTATACTTTCTGAAAATTTTGCTCCTGATTTTTTAGTAAAATTCAGAAATTGTCGGCGATCTTTCACGAAGCCAAATACCCGTACCATTGCTTTATTTATATATTTTTATAAGAAGGTTTGTTTGTGCGGTATGCAACTTAGAACATGACGATGCAATTATTAACATTAATATATAACATTAATCTCTTAAGAACTAGCAAGATAATGAAGGGAAATATTATTACATATAATTTCACCCATATATTATTGGTTCTTTACATTTTAATTAGCAATTCCTGTTAAATAGTATCGAATGTTCGTGGTTCTCGTGCAAAATGGTAAGTGCCTCACGGCTGGCGGCGCGTAGCTGGTATTCACTATCACAAAGCGACCGCGATCGCTCTTCGGTTTCATCGCCCACTCGACTGTAGTGTACGATACAAGCTCTAAAATCCTAGTATTTCGATACCGAAAAGTATAGGAAGAATATAACCAAGGCTAATTACTATAAGACCTATCTTGCTCTGGGCTATTTCCTTATTACCTGTGCCCGGTATGATATAATGTATTGTAATAAAAGTAACTTGAGTTCGTTGAACATCCTCTATATAAGCCACCGTTCTGCCATGGTTCCATCAAAATCGGTCCAGACGTTTCACCTGAAAAAATGTTTTTCTATAATCCTGTAGGTAATTAGGCATATGGTATTCAAATGATTCAATAATAATTCAAAACAATTTTGAAATTGTCGTATTTTGTTGTAAAAAGCCTTACCTATGGCTTTCATTTTAAATCTTTTGCTCACACTTCAATTATTGTAAAAATTGTTTGGATAATAATAAATACTAAAAAATATCATACTTTACTTTATTAAAAATTATAATAAAAAAATACCTTACATTAATACCTTACTTATTATAACAAAAGCATTAATACCCCAAGGAAGGATGGGGAACTTTACAATACAATGGAAACTGTCACTTTTAATTTTCAGCTTAGAACTTGTATTGAGACTTTAAAATTAAGTCTGACAGCGTCAAATAATCTGTCACTCAGATTTTAATTTAATGAAAGAATTTATTAAGGGATTCCCCCCGGAACAAGAGGGTGTCACCGTATCTCTGAGAACATTTGATATTATTACTACTCGTAGCTACAGCCTGTGTCCTTTTCCGTTTAAGAACGGGATTCGTGGACTTTGGTAGGCGTAAGTTGTGTGCGCTTTATTTAAATGAAATATCAGTTGCTGTTACGGCGAAGGAAAACATCGTGAGGAAACCTGCTTTCCGAGAGTTCACAAAAATGCGAAGTCCTCCAACCCGCATTAAGCGTGCGTAGTGGACAAAGGCCTACATGCTTCTCATTGTGAGAGGAGCCCGATGCTGTTGGGGGTCATTAATGGGTCACAGACAATTTGAATGATGAGCAAAACTTTTTGTCTCTGGTCCATAACGCTCACGACACTCAAAATACATAGAACTACTAATATACGGCTATGAACGTAAATTTTAATAATTTGATATTTTTGCAAACCAACAATTATAACGATTTATAAGAAACTAAATGAATCTACAACTGAGTCCTAATTCAAGTCTTGAGAATAATTCAAGTTCCCAGAAGCAATTTTAGGTACTGGATTTAACAATTCGTATGTGAAGCATTTTCCGTTCTAAGAACAGTTTAATCGAATAAGTTGTACACGTAACATTATTTTAGAAGTCTTCATAAGTTCGTCAGGAAGCGGCTGCTTCGCCTTGGGAAACGTTTAATTGTTTTAACATTTGGAAACTTACTTGTTTCATTCCAACCGAAGAAGAATAAAATGTATTTAGGTGCTCAATTTATATAAAACCGTAATTATGTATACGAATAATACTATTCTCCACTTAATATTCTTACTCGCAAAAGCGAGTAATAAAAGGTAAATAATAAGGTCATTTATGATTATAATTTGTTAGAAAAATGGTTTTGTAATAATAGAAATATCTACAACAATTTCAAAATTGTTTTGAATTATTTATTATGAAATAGATTTAGTCACCTTATATACCTTTAATCATTTCCTTTCTCAGCAAAACATCAGTATCAGATACTCATCCTGAAACTACGCGTAATTTAATCAAAGAAGAACATTCATGAAAAACCGTTCTTGGCATAACACACCTACGAACGGTAACGTTCGTGGGGAAATTTCACGTTTATAGAACGTCGTTATAAATGAAACTGTTTAATTATACCCAGTCGAGATTTAACTCAGAAATAATTATGTTTGCAAGCAAAACCGTGAACAAATTTCAGGAGAGAGAGAGAGACATTAAACTGGTAAATGGCAAAAGCAAATAGGTAACACGCAGAACGGTGGTCCGGAAAATTAATATGACGCGTGCCTAACATCTTTATTACGAGCGACATAAAGACTATAGTCCTCTAATGCTTACTAATGATTTGTTTCCTTAATTAAAAATGCATCAGGTCGTAAAATAGCATAATAATAATATTCATAACGGCCATTTCATATACATACCTAGATTCATAAAATCGAAATAATAAATCAAATTAAGAATAATAAGGTGAGACAAAATGACTTGAATTTAAAAAAAACTTTTAATTTCAGCAATATCTTATAGAGAGCACGACAATGATTGTATTTGAAACTTAAAACCAATAAATATACAAAAAAAAATTCATTAGCTTCAGATGTTCAATTAGCTTTGAATGACAACTAAAGTCCCTAATGTTTGTAATTATTTTATCAACCAAATTCAATTTAATAACAACAAAAATATAATAATATGAATTACTATTATTGACATTAAAATTGACCTTCTCGTTCAAATAATTCTAAAAAATAATTCCGTTTTTTACAGGTGTGTAAAAAACGCAGTTATTGCAAATAACAAGTACCTACTCATGACGTTACAAATACAAACTATTGGATGTGACAAATATTGGTCAAATATTGAAAGCAAATATTTCGACAACGTAACAAATGTCGAGTGTACTTAAGAGGAAAGCTTAAGGAGTCGCACAAGGCCGCATTACATCAATCACTTGAAATAACACACAATATGTGTCTAACTTCTGTACTGTAAACAAAACAAGCCCCACTTTTCCCTGAAATGTTTACCGACGAAATTCGTCAAATATTTTGACTATGCGGGACGAAATTCGAACAGACATCAGCCAGCAACATCAATCGCTCAGAGCGTCTATAAAAACTTTAACTTGGAATGAAAACTAGGTTAAAGTGTATTATTTTTCCATCTATTTTTATGAGTCCGTCGAAATGGCTCGACGTTATTGGTTTATTCGATTAAATTAGTTTTCTCACTCAGACGGAATTTCGTGATGAATTATAACACAGGTAAGTTTTCGTTAGTCAAATTCAATTTTTATCTTTCTCTTTTGTTCAACAATAAAAGTTGAGCTGTGGACATTGTTTGTTATTACTTTTCGCAATTTTTTGTAATTATTAATCTATAGACAGCCCTATCTAAAGTAGTTGCAAGTTACTAATATACCTACCTGCGGTGATAGCCCAGTGGCTTAGAATTCGACCTCGAATCGAGGGGTCCGGGTTCGAATCCCAGTGGCACGCACCAATGACTTTGTAATAAAAGTTATGTGCGCTTTATAAAAATTAAATATCACCTGCTGTTATGGTGAAGGAAACCATCGTGAGGAAACCTGCATGCCTGAGAGTTCAGAAAAAAAAAGTTCTCAAAGGCATGGGAAGTCCACCAACCCGCACTAGGCCAGCGTGGTGGACTAAGGCCTACATCCTTCTCATTGTGAGAGGAGACCCGACCCTGTAGTGGGTCATTAATGGGTTACTGACAATATACCTACCTAAATAAAGCTGCGGGCGCAGTCTAATATTATGATATATAATTAGATTAAAAACAGTTTTTATAATCTACATCGTTAAATGGGCTTGTGTTTTGGCAATGCGAAGTCTCTGTTCGATAATAGCTATCAGTCCCAAGTGCATAATTATACTGTCAGATTGCTCTTAGCGCAATCCAGATACACACCGTAACCACATGCACCTGCGTTAATGCAGCCGTATTAAGATAGGCTTGATTAAGACCAATATTTTAAATTTCAATTTTATATGCACAGATACAGATAGAGTTCTATACTTTGAAATGAGCTTTTTGTTGAAAAATGTTAAAAATCAATTAATTATTTAAATCAGTGTTAGATTCTAGATCCCGTATCTAAATAAAACAATCCTGATATAAATGTTTGCTATCTTCACGCAAAATCTTGCTAATTCAAACTTGCATACTTAAAAGGTGAATGTGGATTTTTCAAAGTAAACCTTTAATTAAACCGTATTCAAATCAAACTTTTGAAAAATTTTAATTTTTACTTACTAAACTTAGGAAGGTCATATTAGTTGCACGTCTGAAACCGAAATGCTATATTGAGCTTCTTGTTCTTTGAATATTTTTTGTTGATTACATGGAATATAAATGGAAATAAATGCGGTCAATTTCAAGATGGAAGCTTACAACCATCTAACTGCGTGAGTGCATTCATGTGGAAAGCCGGTTTAATTAAATATCAGTTCGCATGTTGGCTTTTCCTCGTTATGCTAGCAGCGTCGGTTTAATTTACAAGGTTCATTTATCTAAGGGAACTAACCACGAATTTATTGCTAGATAATAGTAAGAGCGTTTTATTACTACTCACGATACGACTTGATTTAAGGTCGCACACCACCAACTGAAGCTTCATCACTGCATCAGGTTAAATGACATCCGACCTTAAATAAGATTATAACACAAGTAACATGGAACCTCTCATAGACGCGCTACTATACTCTTAAGAACTAAAACTAAGAGAAGTATAGCTATCTCAAACCTGACCTAACCGCATCCAAAGACTTAAATTTTAGATTTGTTTTGGGCGTGTGTGACGAACTTGAGATATTACATAGTTTAACTATGACTATTATTTCTACTTATTAGTAATAGCAAGCAGCAAGCAATTATTATATAAAACAAACATGCAGGACACCCGACATTAAGTATCACGCACACATATTCACACGCACACGAAATCAACTTGATTCTATGGGATCATAGGAATACAAAAGATGATCTCACCGGAAAACGACTACTAATCGTATCTTTAGTATCAGAATCCTACCATACGACCATAAGGTCGTGTCGTTCACACTAAAAATATTCTAACATGCGCGCGATAGGCAAATTATACGTGTAATCAAGCATCATTTTGTGCAATATGAACTATTATACGACAAAATATCTATCGCGCCGATTATTATGAATGATATTGAAACAAACAGAAATTGTAGCATTTTGACTATGCCTGCTGATTTCACGCTTGAATAACATGAGCATCGTTAGCAAAATTAATTGCGATTTCTGCATTTGAAACAATATTCGTTTAAAATAATCAAAATTCTATCTATTATTTCTGCAACCTAATAATTCTATATAATTGTATAATATGATTTATTCTGACCAACTTCTGAATAATAAGAATACGGTAAGCCGAAATACGCCCTCGCCTCGTAATGATAACAGCGAATCCCAGAAACTCGGCAAGTTACGAACATAATGATTCCCTGAAACTTTCCCAAAATACCTTCTCACATACTAAAACTCTCAGAAAAAGACAAAAGGAGGCAATCAAGACGCAAATACAGCCAACGACATGCGAAAAAGATCATTACGAGGCAGTTGAAACGCGTAAGATAAACGCACGGAGGGCGTCGTAAGCACAATTTTCTTCCCAATAATTCCCGGCCTGACTCACAGAATGTACGTGGTATCAGATATGCGAAGCCAATGGTACCTCTTGAAATATCAAAAAAATCGCCACGAAATATGTTCGTTAATTTTATTGGGATATTAAACAAGCACTCGAAACAAAACATTTTTATAATGATTGAATTTAAATTTTTTACGGCACACTAACTCGAATGAAAAGGAACACCAATATTTTCAGTTATATGCAGATACTCTTTCTTTGTTATTTTTAGCAATTTAAAATTGGAATTAGAATTGAACATTCGTCTCATCTAGTAGAGTGTCGTATGTAGGTACGAGTACACACAGGACACCGAGTGCCCTAACGACGCGGAACGGATGGCTTAACGATGACTATTTTTTACGACACCCAAAAAAGATACAACAATCTCGGATATAGAAGTAGACTATGCTATGCTATCAAAGAACACATGAAAAAGTAATTAAAAAAATTTTACCGACTTCAAAAAAGTAGGTGAAATAAAATTGTTTACATACATTTCCCTACTATTTTTTGAGGTTGGTGCCAAAATTTAACAATAGAAATAAAAAATAAATTATACTAAAGACCCCAACATTTTTTTGCATTATTTTGGTCAATAAGGTAACAAGCAAACAGTGTGTCAGTAACTTATTAATGACCCACTACACTGACCTACTGCGGGTTGGTGTACTTCACAAAGAAAAGAAAAGAAAAGAAAAGAATACGTTTATTGTTGACTGTTACATGAGAAAGATCTTACAAAATTTTATAATAAGTTTAGAACAGTCTACCCTATGCGGGCATACAATAATTTATTTTTATTTATATTTCCTGGCAATTATTGCTAAATTATATTTATTTATTTATTATTTTGTTCAGCAGTTCAAATTATTTGTTTATTTTAATATTTTGCCTATTCGAACTCATCGGCTATGCAATGTGCCACCCATTACTGGGCAAAGAGAGAAAAAGCCGGAGGAAAAAACTCTCGACACAGTTTTTATTTATTTCGTTATTTATACGCGCGTTACTACATTCCTGTTTATAATTGTTTATCTATGAACATAATTTACATTGAAATTGCGAACCATCCATTCATTATTCCGTTCGTTATCTGCATTTTTGTGTGATAGTGCATTCTCTCTGATTATACCCTGGTATAAACACAAGGAAGCACATACCTTTGAGAACATTTTTTTGTGAACTCAGGCATGCAGACTTCATCGCGATGTTTTCCTTCACCGTAACAGCAGGTGATAGGTATTTAGTTTTATAAAGCACACATAACTTTTTTACAAAGTCATTGGTGCGTGTCACTGGGATTCGAGCCCGGACCTCTCTTCTATTCTAAGTCACAGGGCTATCACCGCACTAGCACAAGCAAACTGTAACAAAGGATAAATAATAACGTCAAGTGGATAAACGAATACAGGGCCAAACGCTCGCTTTTCTGTTCCTCGAAAGCGTCGTGTGCACAGGGCACCGAGCGTCCTAAATGACGCGGAACTGATGCGAGCACCTAACGATATCTGCCTTTTCTCGTCCCAGAAGAATTACGAGTATTTACACCCCGTGCTGCAACGTGATCATTTTTACCTTAGATGCGCTTTATTCGTCGCTGCGGAAGGAAAAAATACATAAATCACCGCCAAGTTGCTGAAAACCAAGTAACGATTGAACGTTTTTGAATTCCAAAATAAAATATGACGAACATTTTGAAACCTTCAGACGTTTACTTAAACGTTTGCGTTTAAATAAAAGCCCATAAAAACACCTCGAGCATTTTACTCGTAGCTGGCGATTATAAAATAAATAAATTAAAAACACTCTCAAACAGAAAGGTCAGAAATAAGTTTTCGCTGAAAAGGCTGATAAAATATAATGAAGTTGGGTCTGCCAACTTATGTCTGATAAGAGCTTTGTTACGGCGTCGAGATAAAAAAAATCGTACGTCTAAGTGCGTAGATTGTTCTGTTATTTTCTTTAGCTTTATTCTAAAGGTGAGCTTAACGGGATAATCCAATTTATTCATTGGTCAATTATTTTATGGAGAGAACATTAGGGCCCCTTTATTCGATATTCAGCTTGCTTTTGATTCGGCTTAGAAGAAAATTGTTTCAATTTTATCTAATACACTTAACAATATTTTTAAAGTTGAAATTTATGTTCTAATCCAGTAGGAGCGTTAGGGGCTTTTCTTATTAATCGATTTATTCGGGAAGAGACTTAATCATCTTCATTTATTCAATTGCGCCTGTCTATCTGAGATAGATAATTATATTGTTGAAGAAATATATAGGTACCCATCATGAAACATGAAAATACGGAAAGAATTTTTATATTGCATACGAAATTCAATCGTAAAACTTTCGGCCTTCTAACTAATATTAAAAAATCAGAGATTAAAATTGATTTATTTTGAAGTTTACGTCCAACTTATATCTCTCTTTTTAGTTTAGTAAAATTTTTAGATAGGTTTTAGTTATTAAAATTGTTTTAGGAGTTATAATGTATAAATAATATAATCATTAATATAAACTGATTAAACAGAACATTCCGAAACCACACCAAAAGAACTGGGCTCCAATTATCTGATTCCATAGTATGCTTGTCGTGTATCAACCCCGTTATCGACTAATGAAAATGAGCCAGAACAAGACGATTTACGAGAGCGCAAATCGCTGTAGTCATGGAAAAATGTGTTACAGGGTAGTTACACCAAATTATCCGAGATTAAACTTAATGCACCGCGAAAATGTCGAATTATGTCGATAAGAAAAAGCGGTTCTGGCATAAATTGGTGCCGAGACTCCAGCGAGCCGAGAGGATATTAAGTCCGCCGTGACGTATACATGTACCGCCTCTATCGGGTTGAATACGTCAATAATATTTATTTTTCATGCGGTACGTAATTGATACATAATAGACGCGGTGCATGTAGTGCTCGCGACACAATATGAAGAGACACTAAAAATAAGCTTTATTGGAATATATTTTACTTAAAAAATTCAAAATATTCTTAATGTATTGAAACGCCAGTTTTCATCTGATTCTTTTAAACTTCTGAAACAATAGCTCTCAAGCAACTTAAATGTAATATAAATCTATCACACAATCTACTCGTAATAAAACGCGGCCTCTGTGGGTGTCTCGTTCTGAAGGCAAACCCGTCAATCCGAAGATATATCAACGACAAGAAATTTTGAGATATTTTTTTTTAAATAAGACAACTTAATAACAAGCAACAATCTTACACAAGAAAGTCGATAAATAAAATCAGATCTGGCATAAATTCTTGCATCGTCTCCAGTGAGGCGAGGGCACATTAAGTCCGCCGTGACGTATGTACTCGTATCTACCGCCCCTGTCCCCGAAAACGCGGCCGCCAAATGACGCGGAAAAAATGAGGGAATGACGCTCTCTTGATCACTGAATTGCGCACTAATGCGTCAATAATATTTCTTTTTCACACGATATGTAATGGATGGAGTAAGTCTAAACGGTTACGAGTACCTACTAGAGTCGTGTCGTTTTGAAATATTTATCCTACTGTCGAGTCATAATGCGACAGATACTTTGTGTGTAGGATAAGGTTCTATTGCTATTCACTATTTAGATTTTGAATCCTTTTTGATTCAAAATCTAAATCCTTGGTTACATTTTTCTTTGCCATGTAATAAATCACATCATATTTAAATAATTTCAAATTTTCATCGCATTAATATTCTAAGCTCTCAAATCAATAGCTCTCACGCAAATTGAATGCGATATAAATCTATCGCGCTAACAACACGCGGCCTCCGCGGGCCGCTTCGTTCAGTCGCGGAAAGCCGCGCGTAAATCCGACGATATCTCACTACGATATCTATCGCTATTCAATCCCTTTAGACAAGATGCAAATGCTTAGCGTTTCCGTTTCTACAATCGCTAAGCTTATTGTGATATGCCCGACAGCCGATTGGAGCGCTCATTGCCACAAATCATCAGTTCATAATGTTAAAATTACTTCAACCATTGTAGGAAAAAAATCGCTTACAGGCTTGTACATCTTTTTAGAGATTCAAGACACAATACATGAGACCAAAGGTTGATGACCTAATTCTTCCGTGATGCAACATTACATTGTGGATTTAAGGATTAGGTATACACAACAAAATTGCTAGGGTGTCACTACCACTGCGATAACATCAGCAAATTTGAGGAATATTCTATTTATTCACCGTAAAACAGAATAAAAAATCTAATCTACATATAATAAAACAGAGAAGAAGATGACTGACACACAGCCCGAGTTGGTGAGGCCTGTTTAGGCATGCAGAATCATTTTACGCTGTAGATACTTAAGCAATTAAAAAAAGATTAATAAAAATTTTAATAAATATTGGACAACTTACAAACATGGCTATCTTGTTCTAAAGGCGGTACCCCTGTGTTTAACCTCGAATTTAGCGAAAGGACTTTGAATATCTGTCGTATTTTTTTCAAGATTGACGTACGGAAATTGCAAACAATTTATTTGCATTTATACTTCTTTGCAACAACATGTACTTAGGACGTGCTTTGGAATGGACCCATCACCCTCCCATATCTCCAGGTAAGGTATATACCATTACAACTTATTCCAATAGAACATAACAAATGTTTCACCCCAAAACAGATCATCAGGTGATATGGACTCTACAATGGTTAGTTTTGAAGTTGTAGTAAGATTTCCGCAAAATAACGCCTAATACAATAAATTAAAACAAGAATAGTGAAATCACCGCATCATCATTCTAATCACAGTATTGCGAGGATATCGCATCAATATCTTCTTCTGACGCCAAAAATCGTTTGTGTGATAGTATCTTCATTCCCAACGCATCGTATATCGCCAACGAAGGAATATTACAATAGAATTTAAAACGAATCAAATCCCAATGGTAACAAAAGTGCAGCTTTTAAAAGACGGCGAAAACGAAGATGTTTTAGATATCATCGGGTTACCCTGAAGAGAGCAAACACGATATCGCCATTTATGCTAGCGTAGTTTGAAATGTGTAAAGGAATTTAGAACAATATTTTGTTAGCAGAAATGCAGTATAAAGTGATAAAAATATCACTTTATATAATTTTTGTTTTTAATTTATACTACTGCAAATCTGACCATATTATTGTGTAATAATTTGTAGAAGCATTAAAAATAGTATTGGAGATTGGTATGTTTATTCCATTAAGTTGTTTTAAGATCAAAAGTAGTTTACCTACCTATTAACTATCATGAAATGACTCAAAAAAGATTCCACTAAATTAAAATAAATTAATTACGGGTTACGGGTCGTGAGATACGATGCGCAGAAAATTACTACTCATTACGAGTGAATACGTGATCAAATTAACTGCCAATACTAAAGTTTACGCGTGGCATAATAAAGAAATGTGTTCTTGTTACGCCTAATAGGCAATAAATCATTAATGCCTCCTAAAACGTAACAATTTTCCGTAGAGATTCTGTTGAGATATAACAGAGGCAGTTTACTGCTGCGCCATCATTTGAATGGGAAACCATTACGCGTTTATGTTTAATGATTATTTGAAGCTTCTCATAATTTTCCGCCATTTGTAATTCCGCGCGAATGTCTGCTCGTTAGGGTGGTGTGGGTAATTGTTTTGTATTTTTCTGCCGTGCGGCTAGTTACGCAACCGGAAAAACCACTTGAATCGAGATTTTTATGGAACAATAATTTTAAAAATATTTGTGTTAACTTCTATTTTATTTCGTTCCAATGTTATTTCAGATAATATCTTTCCGCAAATATGCATAAAGAGAAGTATGTACATACTAATTTTTAGATGTTCACTGTATGTAAATGTAATAAGTACTGTTGCTAAAATAATTACCACCGGTTTATTCGTGATGAAATAAAAGTAATAATAAATCAGAAATAAAACAAAAGTAAAAAATATTTTTTCTATCTCTGGAAAGTATTACTAGAGTTAGAGTTATTATTACAAAATATCTACATTTATCGTAATACGGGAGCTTTTTCTTTATACTTGTACATAAAATAATCCAAGTTTATGCCGGTCTCAAAAGGAAGCTTTATGAAACAAAGAGGTAAATATCTCTTCATAAAACCACAATTATACATTCGTAACAATATAAAAGTGCGAGTGCAAAGATAATAAAAAGTTAATTAACGTGGCTATAAATAATGCCGCCGCAGGAATCCGCGCTTCAGCCTGTTTTATTGCACGCCAGACATTTCTACAAACTTCTACAGTTTTTAAGACGCGAGAATTGCCAAGTAAAAAGGAAAACTAGAGGAATTTTAAAGTTTAACGGAACGCAGCGATGACATTTTGTTCCATGTTGTTTTTTTTTGCTGAGGACGCAGTTAACTAAATGAACAGGTTGGTTTATTCGACATAACGTTTCAAAATATTTGCGATCTTAAATATGTATATATTTTTGGAATTCCAATAGGAATTAGCTGTGATGGTATAATACCAACCTGGAGATAAGAAGGGTAGTGGGTCCATGCCATAACACAGTCCATATATGCGGATTGTTTGTTGCAAAGAAATATATGAACAGTATACAAATGAACATTAAAATTTTCGATGTCTGCAACACGATCGTTAAGATTTTAGGGTTTAGAGTAGACATGTTTTTAAGTATACACTAAACGAACATGTAAATCCACGTTCGTTCAAACAATACAATAGGCAAATATATACCAATACAAACTTTAACTGTTAAGGAGTCACATTTATTGTTGAAGTTATTCCACTCATGGGAACCAAGTTATTTATAATGGAACTCCGGTAACGTATCCTTCTGTATCCAAAATGTTACATGTTCCCGCGGAAACGGCAGCCGATTATTGTATGAATTCTTCTTAATTGTTTCTTTCAAGAAAATAGTAAAGTTATTCCGTAAGGTGTGGGGATTTTCTGAAAAATAAGCACGTACTAACTTGAACAACATAGGAGAACAACAAATTGGCCACTTATGACTTCTTCGTTTCAATTTCTAGGGAAAGAGCATTTTATGGTGTTAAATTCCAAATAACACTGGATATTAAATAAAATCTTTTGATTGTGTTGGAAAGAAGGCTATAAAATACGGCTATAATATTAATGATGTAATCTTTAAACGTTTATTGCAAGAGATTATCTCCTCGACAGTCGGTCTCCTCAACGTAGCTGTTGTGATCATCGCAGTCCATATGGACTAACGCCCGCAAAGATAAGTACAAATTGTCCGCAGGTTTGATCGAGAGTCACCACTGAATATCATTGCCACAATACCTCCAAAAAATCTTTACGCCGTGCCCGGGGTGCCACCGCCGCCGTATATAATTAACACCGCCCGAGGACAACGTTTATTCACGTCTGGGGTAAAACGAGCACACATATTTCCCACAGACGTCTTTTCACAAAGGTACGAAAATAATTATTATGCACTTGACCCATACTACTTTTATAATTTCACAAACAGCTTGTACAAGCTTCTATGAAAAGCTATTAAATAATATAAATTTCCCTTAAGAACCCACCGGTCAATAAGGATAAATGGAACACACTGTAAAAGTATTGTTTCCAACATCGACGTCGAACTTAATACTGTTAAAATACTGTAAAGTGAATATTTGAAGAAAAGGTATACCAACAGAGAACTTAGTGACTATGATACCTGCAAATGTTTGCGGCGCGCCGTGCCCGGGGTACACCGCCGCCATATATCATCAACACCGCCCGAGAACAACGTTTAACCACGTCTGGGGTAAACCGAGCACACACATCTATTTTAAAAAGTCCTATGGAAATAGGTATGGTTCAATTGGCCTTTTTATTACTATATTATAATTTCACAAGCAGCCACAACATTAGCCATAGCTAATGTCCTATTTCATTAAGTAGGTACCTACTAGACAAAATCGTTACATAAGTATACAGAATTATTTGGTCACTAACTTCTAAGTCTTTTAACTGATAAACAACCGATAACGATAGCTAATATTTGGAAGCAAAGGTAAAGAACTTAGTGACTATGATATACCTGTAAAACATGTTAACGTGTAACCCAGACAGGGCTATACCGCCTCCATATATCATCAACACAGCCCGAGAACAACGTTTATTCACGTCTGGAGCAAAACGAGCACACACATCTATTCACAAAGGGGCGATAGAATTGTTCACTTGACCCGGGTTGCTATATATATACAACTTTCACAAACAGCTCTAGGTAAAGCTTTTGTTACGTCTTGCTTAGTAATATGAGTATCATCATATTGGATATACTTCATTATTATACACCAACACTACTAAAGATATCTGCGTCTAGAGCAAACACATAGAGACACATATTCATTTTAAAAGGCCTGTTGAGAGTTAGGTATTATTGTTTTAGCATTGCTTGCCTACGAGTACTTACAGTTATGCTGTTACGCTTAAGTATTTACCATACTGCAATTGAAAAATCCTGCTTAGCTATTAGATCTATAGGATATCATTATCCGCAAATGATATCTATCACGACAGTATTTCTGATGATAAAAGCAAATATTCCAGACCAAAAGAATGCTATCATGAATACAATACCTGCAAAACATGTTTGCGTCCCAGTGCCGCCGCCCGGACTCGCCTTGCCCGAGGCGCGACCCCCGTCATATATCATCAACACGAGAACGACATACATCCACGTCTGAACCAAAACGAGCACACACATATACTCATATGTAAGTACATATATATTTATTTACAACTAGTTTCCGTCCGCAATTTCATCCACGTTGACCTGAGTCCTGAGAACCTTGAGACAAAGAGGGATAAAAAGTACGCTATATGCTAATCCAAGTTATAATCCACCTGTGTACCAAATTTCATTCACATCTGTTCAGCTGTTTTTGCGTAAAAAAATAACAAACATCTATCCATTCTCACAAACTTTCGTATTTATACTTAGGTAAGTAATAGTAGTGCGATCTACCGATGAATATTTTATTTATAAGTATGTATGTATGTATGTACGTGTTGGAAAAAATCAGATAATTAAACTCTTTAAACACCGCAAAAGACGGGATTTTCTAAAATTTAGATTTTTGATATTCTTTTCATTTTAATTTCTTTCTTTAGTAGCAGAGACTATCGTAGTTTATTTTCCTTATCTTTAACGATGGTATCAGACCCTATCAGCTTTCCGTGTTAACATGAATTAATTCAATTAAATGGATATCAATTTTACGTATCTAATCTAGATGTAGCAAAATTGCTGAATTGTACCAGGTATGGGTTTATAAGCAACGGATGTACTCGATTCCCTGATACGCAATTACTCCGTAAACAGCGGTAACATTTCTAGTATTTACATCTAGTTTTTTTATTATTATATTATCAGCCCTGTCACCTTTCCCTGTAATTTCATTGTATTAATTCCATATAAATTAATACAATTAAATGATCATCAATTCTCCGTATCTAATCTAGATTAGGGTAAAGCAAAATCTATGTATTCATTTGTAGTTATCTCCGTACAATAGGTATTTGCATACCTATAAACATCTCTATACTTAGGTATATTTGTGCAAATATACGTTTTTTCTTTCTTTTTTTTTTCTTTTAACTTGGAACGAAAAGAAAGAAAAGGTATAAAAACAAAGGAAAGGAATAGGAAATATACGAAAAGAAAAGAAGAAAATGGAAAATATGAGAAAAAAAGGAAAGTGATAGATATATTTATCAAAAGCCAATTTTAAATGTAACGCGAAAGGAACAGAAAGTCGCGATTGGTAGATTTACGAAAGCGTCGCGCGGTTGGTCCGGCGGGACCTGTTACCAGAGCGACAAGATCAAATCTCAAATTCGTTTTACATGAGTTACTGATAAACAGCAAGATAATTACTGTGTTTAATGTAAAAGAAACCCATAAACAGTTTTGGGTATCATACGATAGTAGAGAAACACTGTATAATTATAGATGATATATAAAGTCTATGGTAGGTATCCCATAGACTGATAATTTGAAAATTGAATTAAAAATATCATAATACTGACCTGAGAATTTATGGAGGATAAGTATGGCCTCGAGGACATCTTCTCTACCCGAGCATTCTCACGTAGGGTACACTGCCCTTCTTAAGCGAGGTTTTAGGTATAACCCTGAAAAAACTATACGATAACAACCGCTTGGCAAGCAAAACATTGAGAAATATGAAGTTTTTATTTTTAAATACGATAATATTCATGTTTTAGAGGCGAGTTAAGTCAAGTCTATTATTCGTCTATTATTTTCGTCGCAAAGAATGTCACGAAATTCTATTATAGACGTAATTCTCTGTTCAGCTACCACCTATCAGGATGTATTCGAGTATATGCTATAGGTAGTATCTGTAAGTATAACGCAAATCGTATCCTAATGGTTGTCACATTGCGCTGTTTCTCATCCTTTTTAAGCCAAAAGTACAAAAATCTACAATCATACTTTTGTAATTTAGATTTTACTAAAAAAATAAATATACATATACTAATTTTTTATCCATAGAGAGCATGTCAAATGAAGGACGACACCTAGACAAACTAGAACTGGTCATAAATCGAAAATCGGACTCAAAAGGACGTAAAAGGACGTAAAGTAAATGTTGTTGTCGCGACATTTACAATAAAACTTTGCCAAATTTCTGACACAATTTGATTAGTAGCCACCAATAATATAATCGGAGCTGCATCACACACAATGACTAGGTACTTAGCATGAGAATTCTACGCAGAGTCAATCGACGCTTATATGATCTATCAAAGACATTTTGGTAACGATTGATATTCCCAGTCGAATAAGCTTCGTGATGTAAATCTGCCCTAAGGGGTAACGACCATGAACGCCGTTAACACACATAACTGATAAGACAAAAATGACGTGTCAGCGTGCCGAGTTAGGGAGGCCTCCCCTAAAGGGAGAAAACTGTCATTTTATGTTCATAAACGAGTTACATTAGAACACAGCGTTTTCCTTCAGACACAAGAATGTTTAAGAGACAAAAGACTTACGAGTACCTAATGATTGATTTTCTATACTAATTTGTACAGCTCGTATATTTAAATAGAAAAATATGTTACATATAATTTAATTGCCCGATGTTCTATGTATCTGTCATAGTTATGTTTGTCGATCAGACAATTTATTTTCTTCGTCTTTGAGTGCCTTAAACTTTAAAATAAGCAATAAAATTGACTACGACTTCATTGATAAACTCCTCCGGATCAAGAGCACACTACATTAATTTTGATTGATGAAGACTTACCAAACATAATTGTTTATTCAGGACAAAGCAATGGCTTATTAAATAAATCCAACAGCTTGAACAGCGTACACAGATCTCAAATTTACCGACGACATTACGTAAGAACATAAAGCTCAAAACACCACACAGTATCGCTTGGGACGGACAAATCGCTCAGAATACTTGAACCGTGCAGATATTTGCATAACAATTGAATCAGGATTCCTTCCCGTGTAATATTTCCGTAGAAGGGCGAAAAATTTCTATGCTGTCATAAAAAATTTACGCGCCTTAATGCAAGCCGCTGTCTTATGCAAATGACGAATAATGTGCGCGTATACAACGGTGGCAGTCATAAATAGAAATGACAAGGGCTATACCATGGGGTTAAAAGAGCGAAGTAATGTGTTATTTTTACGTTACGCGTATTTGTTTACTTCTCAGCGTGGGATTTTGAAATAGGTAATAATATTTTATGGTACTGCGTATTTTTAGGAAGAAAGTGAAAATTTTGAATGTTGTATTAAAGAGTGTGGTTTTTTATTGACACCTACCTTCCGCCGCGACATCATCGACGTGGACCTAATCATTTGACCCAGAAAGGGATAAAAGGTGTCCTATATGTTAATCCAGGTTATAATCTACCTGTGTACCAAATTCCATAAAAATCTTTTCAGCCCTTTTTGCGTGAAAGAGTAACAAAGATCGATCCATCCATCTTTCGAAATTATAATAGTCGTTATTGTAAATGAATCATCCTATTTTAAGTGGTCACTGACATCCAAACCCACATGTAGTAAAAATCGAATATTTCATTTATTTTTAAATATTACTTCATTAGTTTTTTCCTTTATCTGGTATTATTGACTCTCAATATTAATAGATTCATAATAATTATTCAAATCTTAAAATACTTAAATATAAAGCTTTACAGCAGAAGATTTTAGTAAAGGTATTTTATTGCTGATTTTTTCAAATGATCTGATCATGAAGCTAAAGTATCCTTAATGCTAAAATAAAATAATAGACTAAGGATTAAATTAGATTATCTCGTTAATCTCACCTTTAGGATAAAGCTGAAAAGAATAATAGAGGAATCCGAGCATTTGGACCGCCCACTTTATTAAACTCGTATTTTAAGCGTCTTTTAGCTTTTATAATGTTTTTATTTTACTTCTTAATTAAAACTATAGCGACCATGTCTACCAGCTAATCAAACGAGACACTTTTACTGTACTTTTAAAACGTAAGTATTGTATGAAAAACATCAATTATGACGTCATTATTTAGTAGGCCAGTTGACATTATTATTCATTTGTTTACAATATATTAAAATAATACTTAAGACTAGCTGTGCCCGTGACTTCATCCGCGTGGAATCTAAATATCTACTGTATAATTCTAAAATAAAAGTAGCCAAAGTTACTTCTTATTACATTAGCTATCTGTCAGTGAAAGTCCCGTTAAAATCGGTACAGCCATTCCAGAGATTAGCCGGAACAAGCAGACAGACAGCCAGACAGACAGACAAAAATGCTGTTTTGGTCGTCATCATCCCTATTTTCGATCTCTAGGTTCGATAAAATTTTGACGTGTGGTCACACACACTCACACAAAATGCACACAGGTCACAAATTTTGTGTCGAATATCGACTCTGTTTTGTTCTGCTTCACATTTGTGAAATTGTGTCATCGATGGTATTGTTTTGTTATTGAAATTGTTAATTAATAAAAATAGTTTGAGAATATATTTTTGCTATTTTATTCCTAATAATATTTTAATTTTGTGTGCTTTTGAAACTTAAGTAAACACAATTTTTAACACAAACCTTATGAGACAGACTGAAATAGACCGTTGATAGACTATTTAAGAAATTTCTTTTCGTTCCTATTAGTTAACCTCGATTATGTTAATATCGATGATTACAAATAAACAAATTTAAAAATTATTAATAATGACGACTTTGACTAGTTTCTTTAGTACACACCGCAGACACTCAAGAGTCCCACATCCAACCTCGAATAGTGAAGAAATTCTATCTTAGATTGTATGCCGGTGAGATGTTCGCCTCAAATAAAGTATCATCGGCAATCATGACTCTCCAGCCGAAATACAAAGCCATGAAAATGAATGGTTTACCGTCGTAAACGACGCCTTTTAAAGGCGGTACAACCTACCCGGATGAGCTACTGTGGCTCTACCACCTATTCTCACATAAATTAAGAGTATTCGAATTTATGCCACGTTGGTGTGATCACTGCTCTCAAATGTCATGCGCGTAAAATAAAATGCCTAGGAGACCTAACAGCCGGCGGTGATCTCTTACCATCTACAAAAATGACCCGACTTGTTTGTTCCATGAAAACTACAAAAAAATGCTATTCCTTAAAACACGTACAAAGAAGTTGCTGACCAAACTATCAGCAAAAATAATAATATATAATAGGTGACTACCTATATCGACCTCCATAATCAGTTTTGTTTTCCTCTTGTTCTACTTCGAAATAAAAATCCCTCAGCATTTGCTTTGAGCTGGTGACATTGCAATTTATATATTTTTTCCTTCTTCCTTGACATCGGGGTACGAAGCGCAACTCAACATAAAAATAATCACCGTACAAGCTCCATGACGTCGGCATAAATAATTTTATGGGAAAGAACAGAAATCGTAAGGATGTAATTTTTATTACTCTTACTTCTATGAATAAGTAAAACACTGTTTCTCGCGATCAAGTAGGCGCCGAAATACCAGTGCCGTAAGCATGAACCCTATCGTCAAAGTATTCGTACGGTAAACGTCAGTCATTAGTATGTCTTATGTCAATCTGTATGCCATCTTCTACTAATGGCATCGTACTAATGGCACACTTTAAATATATGAATACTTTAACAATAGTGTTCATGCTCGAGGCACAGAACTGACAGGCTAAAAAAATACATGTTTCTTAATCTACAAACAAAACCATTACATATTATATCCTATCCTCCACATCTGTTTGAACGTTGACCTTTAACCTCTACAGCCTCATCGTATTACCTTTTTCATTTCGCGAAAATGAACTCATCAAAATCTCATGTTGAGTATAATGCCTAATGCAGTATTCAGCGCGCTGTTACAGTTGATGTGAGATCGTTTAGTAGGACGCTCAGTGTTTCAACGACTGTCGGCAATACGCCTCACAAATAACTAATAGTTTTAGACCCATTGTGAGATCACAATAGCAGCTAGACGAGCAGCTGCTATTGTGATTAGATTAAATCAAGTGCATTTAAACTTAACCAATCAGCAATTCATGCAACGTTTGCCATGTTTTCTGATCGTGGCGGCTTCTTTGGCGTGTCCACTGTGGATCTATTGGAGGGACTGCCGCCACACTACGTGCTCCCGTATAGCAGAGCCGGAGCGGCCTTACTTGGACGACCGAACGCTGAGAAACTCTCTCGTCTACTTTCTCCTTAACTGGACTCACCAGGCAACCTCCCTCACATTACTTATTTTACTTTTTTTTACTTTTCTTGTATTTTTTTTAAATATTTGTGTAAACCAAGAGTATTAAATTCCTAAACCTTTAACTAACCTTTTCATTTCACTACACGTTTAAACTTAAACAAGTTTTCGAGTGACTACAGTAATTGGTTTGTATGCATGACGAATTTATTTAAGATAGTAGTTTAACAATAAGTACTCTTTATTATACACCATAAAACAGAATGAATGATACAAATATTTGCTCATAATAACAATATATTATGAGCAAATATTTGTTCAAATTCTGTACCGATTTTTTCTCGCAAAACGTTAACTTTAATATAAAACCTACGTTCGTTAGCATCTTCATTGCACGACCCAAGTGGCGCAGTGGTTAAGACACCGGTGCTCTGCGCAAAAGGTCCTGGGTTCGATTCCCAGCAGAGCAGATTTGAATGATGAATTTGAATTTCTGTTTCTGGTCTGGGTGTGTTGTGTTCTTGTCTTGTGTTTGTCCATGGCACCCACGACACAGGGAATCCTAGTGTGGGGCTATGAGTGTGGAGCGTTATTTATTTATTTATTATTTATTATTCATTCAGATAAGATCAAAAACATTTCAAATTAAATACACAACAAATCTTGAGCGTTTAAACTTAACAACCATGCTCGGATCAAGATATAACTTGAAATGCATTTCAGTATTGCATTTCACGCACTGATTATTTTACTACTCTCTGACGAAGCGAGTATATCCATTGTTCCTATTTTAGCTTATGGTTCTTATTTATATCACTTTTCGCTGAAACTGAGAAGTGTCTTAAAGTTATTTTTACTCTAACAAAAGAGCAATGAATAACAAAAAGAAACCTGTACTCAGCTGGTTAAAGGGCTAGAAATGTTAAAATGGTTGTGAATGAATAAACTGGCAATATACCAAATGTCAGGACGAAATTAAATAAAACCTTTTTAGAACGCTTATATTTTTAACTTCATGAAATTTTCGTCACTTATTTTAGGGTTAAGTTCTTTAAACTTTTTAATACATTTTGTGAAACGCGGATTTAATGGTGACGTCAAGAGAATTTGGTAGCTGTGACTACTAGCTGGGTCTAAAACTGTTAGAGCTTCAAAATACTAGGGTTCTTATACCTTTAACAATGTCTAACAACAGGCAGATGGGCAACCTAATATTATGTCGTGAACGTCACCTATTGACACGAGCAACACTAGCCAAGGGATTCACTAGTAATGTACCTACGTCCTTTTTTAACAACCCTTCGTATTAGTAGTTAGGCATATGTTGACAACATCTTGCGCGAAAAACGAATTATAGAGGACCGCCACATTACTCTAATGGCGAGCTTGGAATTTCAGTGTTAATAATAATGCAGGCTTTATAATAAGTAGCTCATCGAAGTCTTCACTAAGTGAGGTCGATAGAACACACAAAGGTTATGTTCCTATAACTTTTAAATACTTAATAAAACTAACTTACTTGGTTTAATTCACCTCGAATCAACACATATCGTAAATTCGGAATTAGTTCTGCAAGGCAAATAAAAATAATCTTGCCTGTTCTCATAAAGCAGCCCGCGTTAAACTTTGATTGGTTTTTCATAGACAGAAATAAAAATAAATGCTCCATATATTTGGAAGCACCTCTCCTTCCCCACATTAAGATGGTTCATCATTTCTTTCATCGATCTATTCAGTTAGGGGCAGAATGAAGTTCTAAAATATTAAAGGATCTTCATAATTGTTACCCGCAACCTTATGTGGGTTGCTGGAGTTACATACCTTTGAGAATGAGAAGATGATACCTACTTTTTGATTAATGAAGTGCACAAGCACATAACTTAAAAAGTCAGTGGTGCGAGCCAATGGGTTTCAAAAACGAACCCCACGAGTAAGATACCGAATACTTAGTCACCATTATCACCCTTATTATATGTGCTGGAATTGTAGTGGAAGTCATTAGGGCCCATTGGTAATTGGTAAATAAAATTCAGATCCCATTTACCCTTGTCAATTCAGATACGATACCTCACTGCAATAAAGTTCAAAATCTATAAAGTCCAAAGAAGCCCAAAGAACTTTCGTACGCTGCAGTGGTAAAATACGAACACTTATTGAAATATAGAAAGTTAACAAAATAATATATCTTATACATAGTGATGATAGGTACTCGTACGAGGAAACTTTGCCTTCAACCTACGGTGATGCTGCGCTTAGAATACTTCTTAGAGTATTTCGCTAAGATTTACTGACATAAGTATATAGGAATAACGCAAAAGGTAACGGAACCAGCTTTATTGGTAAAATTGATCACCAACGATGTACCTTCAAACAGACAGTACCTAAAGGCATTCGATTCCGGACCTGCAACTCTTCTTGACAGATCGACTGATAATTTTCCCAAGCGGGTCTTTATTGATGGATTCATTTATGTTCATTGCTATTGGAGAAATAAAATCCTGTTGCCATTTTGCTCTTCGATTCACCTCGGCGCTATAAAATCAATGGCCGAAAGCACTTACGCACGTAAAAGTGGTAAAAATGTTCCAGTGCTTATTGAAATAAAAAAATTAATAAAATAGAAGAGCAGATTTCATGTGTTATAGATTTGAAAATGTCTGGTGTGCCTAGAAAAGAGACTTACAAATTTTGTTCAGCAGAGATGATTTCGAATTTGGATCTTAATGAAAATACGAATTTAAAGCAGAACATAAAGAGGTAATGCTACTTTTCGTTTCTAACATTAGATAACGCTGCTACATTTACATTGATTAAAATGTATCCACATATTAATCCTAATGGCCAATCTTTATCGTGGGAGTTTAAAGCGCCAATTAACATTTAACTTTTTCGAATAGGTACTTTTCAAGCCCCAACTATTCAAGCCGCGAACTATGTGCGCTTTGCATTTATAATAATAATAACCCCGCAGGGGGGCTTGTGGCGAGCCTTTGGTGAGTAGCGACACCACGGACCTGAGTACTCCCGGGGGAGGTCCCCTGTTCCTCATCTCCGGTAGGCGGAGTGGAGACCGAGAGGAACAGGCCCCCACCTCTGGCTTGCCTTAACTGGCCGGCCAGAGTGGAGCCGCTAGAGCTATATGCTCGGGGGTGGAAGTGTAATGTAAGTAATGGCGTAATAACGAGGAAACCCGCTCACGGTTGGTTAATGCCCCCGGGATGGTGAAATCCACTCTCGGTTGGCTAACACCCCCGTCATGGTGAAATCGGTGCCGCTCCTCTCGACACCCCTCAGCCGCTCACAACGATGTTGCCCTCCGGCACGCGCCACATAGTGGGGGCCCGTCCAGTGGGCGGCGAGTCACCACCTGCCTAACGTTAGATTATTCTTCTAATTATCTAAACGGCAGGTGACCCCATAGTCCGCAATAGCCCATCAAACAGTCCCTCTATATCCCATCACAATAGTTCCAGGAAATTTTTCTATTCCTTTCTATAGTTCCTGTCCATATGGCGGGGACCATCTTCGGAACAATCTTTTAGATAGATTGTGCGGCCGAGGATGGTATCCGTCATATGTACCCCATCACAACATTAAATTGTGTCAAAAGGCCTCTACGTGTTGGACCTGTGTCCCCACGCAAGCTTACTGCCCAGGTCCAATTTTCTTGGACCTGTGAATGTGCAGACACTACAAATAATAATAATAATGATATACAAAAACTCATATTTTATTTTATAAATCTACAAAAATGATAAGACTATGTAACGTATATACAACCGAAAGGAGGAGTTTCAGTTCCATGTTAATTCAATTGTTCTCGATTTCAGAATGTACAAACTGAAGTTCTGCCAGTTTTATATAATGAAGTCCAAGCAGTTTCAAATATTCAACAAAGTTTGTGAGCTTTGTGAACAAAGGCGATCCGGATACCCACCAATAATCTTAAACACAGCTCTCAACTCCTTAACACTTTAACCTGCTACTGAAACTATTCGTTGTAGTTGGTCCTTTATATTGAAATATATTTGACAATTTTGTATTTTATTATGAGAACATCGAAAACAATTGAGATATAAGAAATGGTTTCAAGAACAATGTATGTATTAATATTATTGACTGATACAAAATTATAGTATAAATTTGTTTCATACTTCGAAAGTAAATATGACCATCTCCAGCCTGCGACTTCATGCTCACTAACTTTATTCTTTGATCTACCGAAAGGTAAATATTATTCCAGATTAAACTATACGAGTATATACAAATAAAATAACGTACCTATATCAAATATCATCCAAATAAGTTTTAGCCGTGTGTACGAAAGAGTTACAAAAATCCGTCAATCCATCGTCACAAACTTTCGCTTAAATAAGTAGGAAGTAGAATAGTTACCAAATGGGTTACAGGTAAACTTTCTATAAAATGTTAGCAGAAAGATAGGTATTCCTGCGCTACAACGATTCCACTTCAAATATCTGCCCTCGTTCAAAAGCAGTGTCTAAGCCTCATTATTCTGCCGTTAAAGAGTCATTAATCGTACAAATGAATGAAGGAACCGAACAATAGACACAGCAAGGGCTTGCGATGTAAGGAATCGTTTAATGAACATTGAACGACATTGAATAGAATGAACGTGAACATCTGTGTGAACTATCAACACTATTTATTAAGGATTTGTGAAGAAGATTGCACTTTATTTTAAGATAACCTTTTTAAGAAATAAATTCGTTGAAGTTTACTTGGAAAGATACAGGGGTAACATCCTCCGAATTACTTGCTTACTTTAAGGGAGTCATAACCTGGCGATACATGTATAGGTATGGAGGTTAGTCCCAAGAAGATCCTTGGGTAAACCAAAATGGTTCCAGCAAGATTGTCTTTTAACATTATTTCTGAACGAATATTATTTAGAAAAAACACAGATCTATAGACCAGGACACTTCCTTTTCCAAAGCTAGAGTAAAACTATGTTGACGCTCCGAAAATATATTTGTTGTTATTGACAAAAACATATTAACATATTTACACACACTCAGAAGTTGTGAAAACTTATTTGATTTAAAGCACGAGTTGGTAATGGCAAAGGGTAAGGGACAGTCCTAAATACTCAAAGCCTAAATAAACACTTATCTTGTTCAGGAATCGAATCGCTCCTGCGTTGCTTACTGGTTTGAAGTCGTCAATAGGTGTTTATGGGCATCTATCGATATCGATTTGAACCTTGAATGAACCCTTCTTATGTTCCATTGCTTCCAGTTGTCTCGCCACAACGTTTCGCCTGGGACACAACAACACTTTTCCGTCGTGGAGATACATAGGTCCCATTGTCCATAGGTCCCGAGGGCCTTTCAAGGGTTGGAGAGAGACTGCTATCTCCGCATCTTTCTTTCTTTCTTTCCAAGACATGGAATAGGTACAATTATCCAGCACAATTAGTTCAACATTCAGAAATGTAAGTTCCTTCCACTTTCACACATCAAAGTACCTAATGGCCGCGAGTGAAACGCCTGGTGAAAAATAAAATTTCTCAATTTTAGTATTCAGTAAGACTATAAGAGTACCTACTCCCGCATTAAAATTGTGTAATGTGGTGCATTAATTAACAAATGAGTGTGTCTATAAAATCTAGGCAATACCAGACCGAGACCTGAAATTTAAATGTTTTTAATAAAAATGCCAATAGGATTAGATAAGCGATTTGTTTTAGCTTTAATAAAGCTTTCGAGATAATCAAACTAGATAGAACTTGTGTTTTTTCTCTATTCAGCACCTGTATTATGAAACTGGAAATTAAAATCATACGAGTGAACATCTCTAGATCTGTCACTGCAAATTATTTAAACTTGAACTGGTCCAAGTAACAGTGTTCGTGAGATGAGTGATAACGGAGAAGGAAGCCGGAGACGCCATTATCTGCATGGATAATGCCTTCC
Organism: Erynnis tages; assembly: GCA_905147235.1. Lineage (NCBI taxonomy): Eukaryota > Metazoa > Arthropoda > Insecta > Lepidoptera > Hesperiidae > Erynnis > Erynnis tages. The sequence continues at coordinate 6,010,899 of LR990087.1, forward strand.
ACAGCTCCATTCACACAGGAATCATTAATAACCCAGCAATTGTGCTCTTGGCATCTCCACTTTAGTATTCAACGCGATTTTCAACCTTAGTTTACCTCCGAATCGCGCCTATTGACGACTTCTCAAACCAGTTAGCAGGCAACGATTCCATGATGAAACACCTATGAATATCGTAGGTGTTTCATTGTGTAGAAAATTCGATGAGGTTTGTCTTTAAAAATTTTTCTCTCCTAATTGTAAAGGATTGGAGGATAAATTACATGACTTCAATGTTGATATGTGAAAAACAGGCCACAATAAGATAATATGTTCTGTGCGGGTCTTGGGTTTTTATTCTAGAAATACTATGCCAGGTCATCAGATTTTTAAATACACTTGGAAGCAGAAGAACGTGGAAATTTCAAGCTGCAAGGTTCTTTAAAATATTTTTGCTCTTTACTTACAAAATAGTTAACTAAATACCGGTGCATCTATGGCAATATATCGTTCAACGTTAGGGCAATCTCATCGAGATCACGACGACGAATCGCGCAGGATCTCCGCTTATTTTGTCGACGTATTGCCTCTTAGTTAACGCGCTAAGAAGACTAATCCTGCCGATGTCAAGAGGAGTCATTAGTATCCGCTCCCAACGGCACATAATCTTATGCAACGTATTTGCGATACGCTCGGCGAATTTTGTGTCCAATGTACAGCTCAGATAAGTGAGAATTTATTTTAGGTTTTCAATTAAATGTAATTCGCCTTTTAAATTATACCATATTAAACTCAATTCGCCTTTTAAATTATACCATATCAGGCGAACAAGGCATACTTGTAATTCACAAAAAATACTATGTGTCAACTATGATAAAGGATTGTTCACGTTTTAGCTGTTATTCAACAATTAATGCCTTCTAACTGAAGGCACCTCTACATCTTATTTTCAGTCCGTTAAATTTTAAGAGCATCCAAACAAGACAATCTTCGTCACTCCTTTTGATATGCATTCCTTTGCATTCCTACACCATACATTTTTATCTTGCATATTATATAGTGACAGACTATTTATGTTATTCTTTACGCACCTTACACCATATGACAAAAAAAATGGTAATGGCGGATTTAATGCTAAAAGCATTTTCTGCCAGTCTACCTTTGGGATAAGCAGAAAGAGTAATATTTGTCTATCTGATAATAGTTATAAGCAGCAAGCCATTTCGTATTCTCGTATTTTTATATGGGTGGAGCAGCAGTGCCCACGACTCCGCCCACGTGGGATTTATGATGAGAGCATTAAGTATTAGAGCTTATACTTTAGGACTATTAGTACTAGATATTTATATATTTTCTACAAGAATTACTTTTACTGGAGGATCAGTAGGTATCAATGATTATTTATCATCTATATCACAACCTACATACTTTATCGCTTATGCAAGTTAACTATGCGCTTCTTTGGAGGTTCGATAGTAAATTATAAAACGAAATGTTTTCCTTTCCCTTACATAATGAAAACAAACCAAATGTACGTAGATCCGAAGCATGAAAGAAATTCAAACGAAACAAATTAGATCATTCTAATGTAATTCGCGAAGCGTCCGAATGAAATTCGGCTCTCAAATAAAGTCGATTTAATAAATCTTTGCAGTCCGGAGCGCGAATTGGAAGTACAAAATTGTGTGTCGACGGAATGTTTTCGAATCGGCATGTAAACACGGTCCCCCATAATCATTATTTGACCGTACAATTAGCATCGGGGCCGTAGAACGGTGGAGTGATAATTTGATTTGCGATCGCGTCGGCGGCAAACAGGCAGCCTCCACGCGGCTCCAGTGCCCTCGGCTCCTCTAATTAGAGCTATATAAATGCCAAATGGCGGGTATTGGTCGAAGCGGCGTAGTTTACAAGTTCCGATCATTCGGAATTCGCTCCGAAGCATACATATTTGAACGATGATTAATGATGATTCGCAAAGCGATGAATAGAATCTCTATTTGCCGGTGTATATTTAGTGGGATTTTCGTTGCCAGAAATCACATGTACACATCGATATGAAATAGAATTTTCATTCGCTTGACACGTCGATAGTGGCTAATTATGCTATTGCTTTTGGTCTCCATTGCTCTCTGGAATTCTGTCCATAATTACAGTTTTGAATAATAAAACATTTCGATGCATCGAGTATTGTCTTCTTTATTATTTCGTATAGTACCTATAGAATTCCGGGCACTTATTTATTATCGGTGTTTGAATTCATTTTTTAATTAATTATTGTTAAAGGACACGGCAAAAGGCAGTCTTCTTCATTATTGGGCTGGATGGCAAGATCTCATAACCTTCACACGCCGATCTCCATGCAACTATAATTATTTTTATTCTTCAGTTAAACTACTCGAAGACACCCTTAAAGGTTGGCTATATTTGGTTTCGAAATGTTTTTGTAAGTTCAAGGAAAGTTTTAACGTTGAAAAAAATTGAAAAGAATAAAAAAAAATTAAGTATTTGTTCTTTTTTATAAGTCAAACTCTGCGGGATCAGCTGTATAACAATACATTCAAATACCTACTACGAGTGATGAAGGTTACATGACTTACCATGAAATCTTAGAATACAGAATGAAATATAGCACTGATTTCGAAGAGAAAACGTAAGTAATCTTGTCCTAGTTCTCGCTTGTTTATTTGACGCTGGGAAATCGAAAATGCGCTTTGGTTTTAAAAGGGCACGTCGAGGCCCTTTCCGTGTATTCAGTGTCGCATTCCTTAATAGTCTTTCACCTCTTTCTTTGCGACTAAGACTTTCATATACGAGGAAACCAGATTAAAGTAGGCAGGTGCTAAAGTACAAATTACAAATGTAGGTAAATTCATTGGTGCATGCCACTGTGATTTGAAATCGGACCTTTCCAGTAAGAGTCGAAATTCTTCGCCATAGAGTAGGCGGTGATAGTACCATCTACTATATTATGGGTATGTACCATCTGAAAAATAATAAAACACACTTTCACAAAACTCCTTCACATGCTTCTACAACAGTTTCAAATTGAGCGCTCGGATATTTCCACCTAGTTCAGTGTTTGGTTACTCCGCTCGATCGAAATCGGGGAAATATGTTTAAGTTTTTAAGACTGCAAGAATACCTTTTACAGCCATTTCGGGTTAAGGTAAGCGCCCTATATTTTCTTCTCCTACTTTAAATTTCATTTTAGGATATAGAACTTAATAAACTGACAGTCCAATTATTTAAATTCATAACTAACTGAAAAAAAGTCTACGATTGTAAGTGGAATTGTTGCAACTAGCAATAACAAGATAAATTAATCGCCTGTAATTAGACTTTCTGATAATCACAGCCTCCTAAAAAAAACCTTAGGAGATGAACCATGCATTTACCAACCACGAATAACTTTCCAATACTTACAGAAAGTTTTCGAGAATACATTTAAACGATTACATACAAATATACGAGACGAAAGCAGACGAATCGAAAGGCGGTTGAGTTTAATAAAGTTAATTATCAATTCTGCCCCTTTAACCGAACTCGTCAGTAATTAGTGTAAAGTTGGGGCCACGACAGATGTTCGTTCTCATAATAAGTTTTACAATTTTGTTTCATTATTCCACTCTATAATAGATGATTAGTAATTGCCGAGAGTAAGCGCCGAGAGACAATTTCCTGAATTATGTGGCCGTTCGTATCGACCGCTGAAGCACAAAACAAGATCACAGAGATAAAGCTCAAAAATTATGTAATTTTTATCCCTACGCTTCGCGGTCGTGCTAGGGTTAACCTTCGGATTACCTATATAAAAAGTGTTACAATAAATAAATACTAGGTAAACCTAGATTTGTCACAGATATTTTGTTTGCAATCTATCTATTAAAAATGAAATTAGAAGAACAGTAATAAAGCCAATGTAAGATAAAAAATACAAAAAAAGATTTTAACGATTTCTCCATTGTCGAAATGCATGATTTCTCTATTAAAAATTTTTCGCCGCTCTATTTTCAGACGTTTAATTTCACAACCGTTAATACTTGCGCTTAAACTGTTTTAGCAACAAAATAAAAAACACAATATGCTTGACCAGCTAACCCGGAACACTTCATTCTGCCAAATATAGAAAATTCTACAATTTCCCTCGCATTCTTTTCAGATTTTCACACACGCGTAAATCTTCCTTAGACTTATACGAACATTTCAAAACGAAAATAAGCGAAATGGGTCTAGCCGTTCTCGAGCTTTAGCGAGACTAACGAACAGCGATTCAATTTTATTATATAGAACATTAAGCACGTCCTTAATAAAGTTTACCTTCTGTACCTTCGATGTTTTTGCTCGAAATGAATGACAAAATTACGGGACATAATCCCTATCTTGTTTACGTTTCGTTAAAAGCAGTCCTATAGTCGAGCTGCGTCAGGTTTAAATCGCTTAACTTTGTCAGTTTCCCTTTCTAACTTCCCCATTACGTTAATTTTAAATGAATACAATTACTCTTATTATAAAACGAGCTTAGAAGATTAATGGAACGCGAATAACTGTGTTTGATTCTAATTTCTACTGTGTTCCTTATCGTGAGCTCTTGCAGGACATAAGCCTTCAAATTCATCCTACCTGATACCGCGCGTTCCTGATAGACCTAGATCGGTTCAAATGTTCGAAATTATGAAAGTGCCTTAATGATAAGGCACAACCGTCAGTTTCGGTGAGGCTACCTCAGCTAGTACTATTTCACCAAAACAGCCGAAATGTAAGTTTTTTGCGTTTTACTTTGGACGCTATCATGTCCAAAGATAAGGTCTTAGTCTAATACATTGATTCGTATTTAAAAATGAAAAGAATAAGAAAACATTTACTTCTATTTATATTTAAGTGCTAAACTTGGTTGGTTGCATGACCATCCAGCAAAACACAATAATAACGATACGATGATTCTCGTACATGTCCAAATTAAAAAAAAGGATAAGTACTAAGAGAAGAGAGCTACAGAAAAACCGAGTAAAATACTAAACAAAGTAAAACACTGATATGGAAAACATTACATATGAAAGTTATCTAAAAGTAATCGAATAAAGGCTGTTAGAAGCGCACAGCGGCGCTTAGGGGCTTGCGCCGTATCTTATAGGTGGGCCGAGACAAAAACAAATGGGAGTATTGCTGGAGACAATCTGCATTTAAATGGATCTTTTTTCTCAATTCGTACGCGAGTTTGGCGATAGGTATCGCCGCCGCCGATTTATTTCGTCGAATTTACATTTAGCCGCTTGTCGCTGCGGGAGGAATGGGGCACGTGGATCCCCGAGTGTAGTGAAATAAATATGTCGATTAATGGAAAGCTTGTACGAGTACCTACATGCCTACTCTCAATGGCTGGCATAAATCGCAAGCGAGTGAAAAGATAAGTTGAAGAAGAAGAAGTACCTGTACAGACAAAAATTAAACAATTGTAAAAACAAACGAAACACAAACACAAGAAAAACATGAAAATAAGCATTAAGTAAAAGAATTAAGCATCAGTGTATGTTACAACATATCCGTGTAAGGGGTCAGATTCTGCGAGTGCCATCGACGAAAAATATAAGTACCTACCTATGTTGGGTGCGATAGTACCTATAGTGTGTGAAGCAACAACCATCACGACTGACAACCGCGCAACCGTTCTTTTAAGCTAAACGCATCTGGAATTATCGTTAAATAAATAACACAAAAATATCTCGAACAAAACAAAACAAAACACACAAGCTAACTCACAACGACTGAGATTTATTAATACAAAAAAAATCTCGACGGATCTGCGCTGTGAAGTTCAACCAGGTTCATTCTCCTTCGCAACCGCGAACCTGAGCCCACTTTTGCGACATGTAAGGTTACAGCCAATTAATATTAATTTTCCTATTGGTAAAGTATGCTTCACTAAATTGAGAACAGAAGCCGGTGCCAAAAGCAATCGGTCATCGAAGGGTTGCGGCCGAAGCTCTAATTAAAGAGGGCAAGGCCGCTAGAGACTCATGCAGGTCACCTACGACACAGTATAAATTTATACAGTAATGTTTCTTCATACAAACAATGGGAACGCGTGTCATAATTACACTTACCTACACGTGTCGCGTTCGATATGCACTCGGTACGCAATCTGACGTGGATGAACCGCAGTAGCGAATTTAATTAAACTTTTTATACGAATGCGGATTTTTATGCTATTAAATTTAATTGTTAAGCTGTTCGTACCTCTCTGTCGATGCCCAAATATTTGACAGTATTGCATTTATAAAAATGTTTTTTTTTAATAATTAAAATCACTAATGAAGCCACACAATGTGTACTTCTATTGAACACCTCCTATTACATAAACAATTAATTTCAATAAAAAATATATTAATTCACGAATCATAAAACTAGAAACATTGCGAATTAGTAGGTAATGAGTAGGTTGGTGAAATTCAAATACTGTTGGTGGCCAGTGAACCGCGCTGCCGTAGAATTTTTTTTCCAGAACAGGGCCGAGTCATAGAATATTACTGTATAATCTTTATGCTGTGCCTACGAGGTGGTTTATAAATCAAATTATCTCACCGCCCGCGCCGCTGACACAGCCTTGATGTAAATTGTCCTATCAAAATCATTATACTTTCTAGCTTTTAAACTAAAATTAAATAAGATCTAAACTAATTTACTTATGCAGTAATTGAGAAGCAAATTTAAAATTCTATCTGACGTTGTATGCGGGTGCTTTGCTTCTCACGAGGACTAAGGTTTTCGCCTCAAGTAAAGTTTCCCTGGTAACATTGCGTATGAGGGCAACAGGAAAGTTCTTGGCGTATTTATGCCATGTCCAATTCCAATTCCCTGTGAGTTCTGCAAACGTGTTGAAGATTATCTGCCGTTATGTGGAGCCCTAAATTGGTGCTCTCGACAGCGGCAGGCTAAGCCTTCTTAGCGCGTTAACTCAGAGGCAATACATCGACAAAATAAGCGGAATTTCACCGCGATTTGTCTTCGTGATCTCAGCGAGATTGGACTAAGCTCCAATAACGCTGAGCGATGTATCGCCGTGCTCTATACCGTTTAGCTATGAAGGTGATATAATGCTTCGGAACCGATAATTTTGAAGCTCCATTACCTGTATAGGATCGTTGTCAGTCATCTATATACGGTATTTTCTTGTTTCTTTAATAACTTGGTAATTTATTACCTTACCTTTCATCCTTTAAATACTCGTGGATTTTCCAACAAACTACAAAGGTTTGAAGTAGTTTGAACTAAGTCTTAACTCGTCTTCACGAAATGACTGATAGCCGTGAAGGAAGCAAGTTGGAGACACCATTATCTGCACACCTCCATTCATACTGGAATAATTAATAACCCAGCGACTGTATTCATGGCAACCACAGAAATGCACTTCATTCTACTTCAGGGTTTCATAATAATACCTAAAGGTAAATTTTATATGTGGTCGAGTCATAAACCTCGACTATAGCAGTAACTGCCACCATCTTAACTGACGGTAAAGCAGCGTGTTCCTTGTCATATTGTTTTTAGGTTGCCGAAGATACGTAATCTGTGGCGACCATCTAAACTGATTCTATGACCTCAGGGTTTACGCGTGGGTGTCCAGGTGTTGCAGAGTCCTCTTAACATCCAAGCTGTCACCGCCTGGGTGCAGATGGCCTGAATGCCAGTTTGCTTCTTATGTATTAGCATCAAGCAATTGGGATGATGTCACATTTATATTAATGATAACAACTATGAAAACATGCGAAAAAATCTATGTTTTATATTTAGACTTTTATTCATATATTACAAAAATATTTATATTGCCTTTATTAAATGACATCCTAAGAATGAAGTGAAAATGAAACTCGGGATTACCGAGCGCTGGAAACTTTTAACGCAAGACCCAGAACGAAGCCGTTAGCGGAATCCAACTAAAATTTTGCGTTCTTCATCCTTAAAACTAAATCAACTGACAGTCTCGCATTTATGAGATTTACAACTGATACTTGACTATGAGACAGCTTCTAAAGTAACATTAACAAGATAGGGATTAACTCTTGGAATTTCGAGTTTGTCGCGGACACGAGGCATCTTAACTTTAGTTAATTGTTTTTGGGTAACTTATAATTACTTGCAAAGATAATAGTAAAATTCAGAGTAACAGAAGCCAGTTAAGAACTTATGTGAACAAGCAACTGCCGCCCAACTTTCCACTAATTTACTTACGTATTCAGTAAACAGGACAGAATGAATATGATTTTTTTCGAATTTGATTTCCTTTTGAATCTGTAACTACCGATACGTTCTATTAACTTTATTATTGATATTGATTTACTATCTGTTCCAAGATTCTTTATAAAAATCAATATTTTTATATCAATCAATATTTTTATAATCAATATTTTTAAAGCCTCAGTTTGAAGCTATTTGATAACAATTAAATTGTATTTATTAATAATATAATTTTGGTCATGTTTTGCACTTTCTATTTTTTTTTGGTTTACTTTGTAGAATTTTTCAATGAAATTTTGTATTAATTTTTATTGTTTTTTAGTATTTCGTTATACTCAGTACTGGATTTTTGTTTCTTCTAGACAAATTGTATTATTTTAATGTGCATTTAAAATATACATATCTTGAAAACCTGTAATTAATTAATTAATAGTAATTGACCACAAATTTATAATAGAGCGAGACATTTCCATTCTTTTCAAAATCCTTTAAAATAAGTATTAAAATTACGTTGTTCTACAAGGTAATAGCCAATAAAAGGCCGTTTTACGTTGCAGTCAACAAATTAATTTCGCAAAAATAATATCAATCTCTATTACAGTCACGGAACGCATTGGCATAACCGCACTCATTACGACGTAACGAACTGCAATTTGCCTCCAAATGGATCGAATGCACCGCTTGGTGCACGCTGAAAAATATCTTCATTTGCATTATTGGAGACATCACGAGACCGAAATTTTGTTTATTTCTCTTGCACAACACGTTCACTGCATGACAATCATATCTTTTTTTTAGCTGGTTTGAAATGAGGGCAGAACGGTGGGCAGTACCATTGTTTGATTACACTAACACCAACTTTGACAGTTACCGCGGTGTTCAAACAGTTCTATTTAGGGTACTGTTCTACCCTCGTGTGAAACCAACATTATAGTATGAAGTTGACAACATTTTTACCTACAGTTTTAATTTGATCAGAGAGCACAGGAACGGGTGGTGTGGCGCTGATTAGGGGAAGCTCTTGTCTGACAGTGGACTACGAAAAGCTGAAGGAAGGAACATAATGCAGACATGTTCGACTTTTGACGAAGGCTGAAAATAAATAGATTGAAACGAAGGAATGAATAAGAAAGGAAGGAATTAGATATTCGTATAAAATGTTAATGATTACAATAGAATTATAGTAACGGAAGTCGGTTGAGGAATTTATGTGAACATAATTTAATTATTATTAGTCACTAATTTATTGTAATAAATGACTAGTAATATAATTATATCCAACTAGCCTCTTAAGTGCTATCTTCAACCTATTATTAGCTTCTTTTAATCTTGAAAATCTTTCCTGAGATTAATCTAAAATCTACTGAACAACAAACATATCTTTAAGTCCAAAATAAGCGACATAAGGCACGTGGAGCATTTATAAGTTAACGGTAACTTAATTAAGGCACAGACGAAAGAGAGTTGCGAAGCTCGAAGAGCAAAGTTTTCGCGCGAGGGCATCACCTTATGGAATCTTCTGCGACTAGTGAAAAAAGGTTCGTATTTTTATCACACTTATTATTATGTACTTGGCGTTACTACATTTTATACGGATGTATAAAAGCATTTGATTGTTGACCGCTCCAAAGTCGTGAGCTGAACTTTTCTTAATGATGTTCTTAAACAAGCTAAAAAGAATAATATGACTGCAACTCATTTAAATTACTGCAGGTTGGCTCTCGAAGTATGTAGGCCTTTGTACATCACGCTACTGTAATCCGGTTTGGTGGAATTTACATACCTTTGAGGAGATTATAGATAACCTCTGGGGCATGCAGGTTCTCACCATAGTTTTTAAAACGTTAAAGTAGGTGACATTAACCACTTAGCTGCCCATTGTTTAATTATGGAGTATTGGAGTCTATTTATTGGACAGGTTTTGATCATGTAAAACGCACATAACGCAGAATTCAATGAAATCTCTTCCGCTAGACGTCATATAATATTCACAAATCTTAAATATCATTAAATAATTTGCTCAGTTCTAGGGAGCCCTAGATTTTTAAGAACCTTTTCAGTTCAAAATAAACTATAAGCCACGCGAGCATTTTCTAAGTTAACAGTAACTTGATTAAGGCACAGACGGAAGCTTCGCTCTAAGCGCGTAGAGCAAAGTTTGCGCGCGAGGGCATTTATGAAATCTTCTACAACTGACAAAGAATGAATATATATTAAGATTTAAGAGTAAAAACCGGACAACAAACTATTTAAATTATCTTATTATAATAATATATAATTATCACCTTTTACTCCAGCCAGTACGATACTTACCTATCAGACGCTTGCAAAAGCTTCTATTAGGGAGATCCCGAACCGTGAAACCCTCGGCACTTTAGTAATGAAACATAATCGGACAAAGTACCTTATTCCTTTTGACAGTTCGTTTGTCTTAAATACATTTGCCAGAGCGAGTGCCCAGGCCCATTTGCGAATTAGTCGCCACGTCAGTGACCTTTAACTAAGACTCGGTAAAGGTCAGTGTTTTCAGTGTGCTAGACCTTTATTTACTTGCTTGGTAAATTCAACTAAAATGTATTTGGGGACTTTTGTTTTTGTAATGAACCTAAAGATGAATAAGAAGCAAAAATAGACCGAAAAGACCTTAATTTTCTAAATGTTTCGAAATTATTATTTTATCAATACATTTATCTTTGTTTTTAATAGTGTTGTAGTCGCAATTCAGCCAAAGCTTCACTCTTGCTTCTATCGTTGCTTCTATGACCTATATGTCATTATCTATTAGTACTCACTATTCAGATAGGCTTGATGTTTATTTCCTTTCGTAGGTTTTCGTGAACAAATTCCTCCTGACCAATAATAATTTGTAGAATGCTTAAAAGAGTAAAACTAAGAAACCTACTGCTATCGTCAGCTATGGCTCCGAAATATTTAGAAAAAAAATTCAAGCCAATTTAAAAAACCTTAGCCGATACTGACGATCACTAGTCTTCTCAGTTCTACTCTCTAAAGCATTCTCACTAGTTATCGGCCGGGCGAAAATTGGTAATTGGCAAAATTTGACTCTGACTATACCTAAAGCGCATGAAAAAGACATCGACTCGGGTACTGAAAACTTTTCCGAACGCCATTGAAACAAGGAAGTCTAATTGGGTCATAACTGATACAGCATTAGTTGAGCTTTTCACATATTAAACGGGACACCGCTAATTAATAGGAAGCCCCGGCAATCAGGGACAGTGACGCACTCTCGTGGAATTACGCTGATATTATCCATCCTTTGTGTTCTATGTTCCTATAAATGTTTTTTCCATAATATACAGTGTGTTTGGCTTCGAACTAGCGATAATTTAGGGTCATAAAATAGAGGAGGGCCAGATATGGGGGATGTTTTGTCGATGTAATTTGGTCTATTTTGTGCCGTTAAATTATCGCTAGTTCGAAGCCAAATACTCTGTATATTTTTTTAATTTATGAAATGCTTCATATACCAAATTACATGCAGCAAGCTTCAATTGAAAAATGTTTTATCAGTTATAAATAAAGACAGCAAACATTATATAATAGATAATGAATAATACATATTCAAATATACAAATAATACACAAAAACATAACATACATTTATTGTACACCATCTAACAGTAAAATATATGTAAATTAAAAAAATCAAGATTATTAAGTATACAGTTAGGTTCAATATATCTACAACAACTTATAAAAAATAAAAAGCGAATTTAAAACAGACATTATATTGTTTGATGATATAATTTTTTCAAGCTATTTTTATAAAGACCTTTGAGTATTTACAAAACTTTAATCTCTGATATAAAGGACTCTTTTAATGTCCTTTTAATATCTTAAGACTTTATCGATCAAGCAGAATAAAATTAAAACCCAACGTGGAAGATAACAAGAAACGTCAATTTACTTTCTTAACCTGAACGCAAAGTACGTACCGTACATTGAACAACAGCATTTTAATTAGCACAAATTTATACGGCATTAGTTGAGCTGTACACATATCTGATAGGGCAAGGCTAATTAGGATCTTGGAAGCCAGAGCACTCCTTGAAATTGGCGCGATCTACCGGGAATTATCTGAATATAACCCTTTGGTAAATGAAGCCAGCAATACAATATTTGGCATTTTTAGTGCACTCATATTAATGAGGTGTTATCATAACACCTTTTACCGTCAAAGGACCAATGTATCCTTCCAGCCGATAAATGTCCATTTTCTTGAAATAAGAGTGACTGTTAATTAGTAAAATTAAATGAGCGTTTTACATTTTTTATAATTTCAAATTGAAATCCTGGATTGGATTTATGTAATACCAATGTATTGCATTTGCAGCAAAACTGTTTAATCTCCATGCTTCACTGGCACATTTCGCAGTTCGTTACCGCCGCCAGATGTGTCTCTTCCTCGATGCTTATTAAATGTACGACTTGAGACGCGACCTGGCACTCTGCTTTGACGCTGCGGGTTGTCTGCGAAATAATTTGTTTAATGAATTAGCAAAATTAAATAAGCGATTTATGAACTGGAGTCGCAAGTTAGTATTTTGTAGAGAAAATATTTCTCACAAACACATGAAACAACTGTAGATGATTAATGCTACTTCATGTTGCATCGTTACTTGTAGCTTGTAGCGAAGTGGATGATCGAGTACTAACGTGAGTCAGACATTTGATCATTGGTATAATTGTTGGTGCTACCAAAAAGTTCCACAGAATGATTAAAATTTATGAACAACTTAACAACTATATTTAATAATTATCGTAGCTTTGCTAAAGTAATATTACCAATCCAGCCTATTTAAGCATAGAATGCCTATATTGCCGAACCGATTAAATTTCTTTTTTTATATTAAGCTGCATACGTATAGCCTTTCTAGCTCTTCAAAGCTATTTTGACTTATTTATACACAAAATTCCTTTAATAATCAAGGCGAATAATAATTGTGATTTTAACGCGCATATACCTAGATAAATTATATTTGAGTAAGCGACGCCGTAACTAAAACCTATTATTACCATATTCGTTAAAGGCATGGTCCCAAGGCGGTATCCGACTACACTACCTGAGCGGTTTTAAGTTTTAACACATACTTGGTAGCATTATTAAATAATTTTCGCTACACTTTGACATAACCAAAAAAGGAAAACAGAAGGTTTCTTCCTGATTCTCAATTCCTTCCTGAATCCTTCCCTGATTTCGGGCCTGAGAAAGCTGAAAATATTTTGACACTTTCTGTGGATATAGATAAGTTATTAATTTTATTTCTTTTGTTCTCAAGTACACCAAATACTTCAGTCTTAGTTAAAAAACTTACGATTATTTAATTACTTATAATACGACTATCTTAAATAAGCTAATTAAGTTCATAATTTTTTATCTGTAATAGATAAGTTATTAATTACATTTCTGTTCTACTAAATACATCAAATACTTTAAAGTTTAAATAATAAATAGTCTTTTCCGTGAATAAAGTTCGTATGGCCGAAAATCATAAGTGAACAACAACTCCAAGGTCACATTCATATTAAAGCAAGAAGTACACTTGAAGTTATCTCAATCGCATTAACATTTCATTTATAATTCATTGAGAATTCTAATCGGATTTCACTTAATCGTGGTCGATACTGTTCATCGGTACTCGTAATTAAGTTGCAGGTTAATTATGTTGTCTAAAAATAGTTTTGGCCCCGTCACGTTATGAGTAATTCTGTATGAGTAATTCTGGTGCAACCTTGATGTGTTTTCACCAGAGTTACCCTTGAATTAATTTCATTATTTCTTTAGTTTATAATTTCGTGATGAAGAAAACACATACGTACTATAATTATGTGTAAAATAATACGTACTTTTTTTTATTTGATCGCGAAATTCATGATAGCCTTGGCTGAACATATTGGATATCGATATATATTATTTTATAGTATTAATGCCAATACAATAACAAATGCGAGATACAATTAAATTGTACGATGCAAGCGACCACGTAATACTAAACTTAAAAAGATTATAAAGTAAATGTACAAACTCACCAACAATTATCCACTCCCTACGCTGGCCATTTGTAATTACCAATTGCATTGTTCTTAAATAAAAGAAAATACGACCGAATTTATTCAAATCCAACATACAAAATTCCTCTCACTCAACTCAAATCACCGTACCCAAATTACATTATTAAAAGTATATCAGTTATAAAATTCAACATTATTACCACGAAGGCGTAGCCGTCATCATAAAAATATATTAACTGCCATAAATTTGACATCGTCAGCGATTTATTTAGCGCTTTAGCGATATGCCCTCGTGCGTCGTAAACAGAACTCATCAAAACAGTGAGATTATTGGCGACATGCGAGCTGTAACTTTAATCGCTTTTGAGAGAATGCAAGATAACACTACTACTACTACTACAAATAGTAGACATTAGTAAAGTATCAACGTTACTGCAACCTTCTTAACCCTTTAACTGACCGACAAATATAGTAGTTTTTTAACAGTAATTAAATAGCAAAAAGGTACTCAGGCCACCTGATGTTAAGTGAAATCTGCAGCCCATGGACTCCCGCATCTAACGTCAAATATTTACAAAATCCTATCTAAGGTTGCATGCGGGTGCTTTGCTACTCATGAGGGCTAAAATGTGCATCCCAAAAAAAGGATTCCCGGGAACCATACCACCCCATTTTCCAGCCAAAATACATACATGATATTAAGTACATGCTACTTTACTACGGGTTAGAGGCTAGCGGTCAAGTACCTCCCCGTACGAGCTAGATGGTTCTACCACCTAAAAAGTTGTTTATTCAAAAAGAAAACAAAAATGCTAGGTGTTCGCTGATGTCGTTGCGCTATCAAGATAACGATAGGAGGGAGTCCTATAGCTGATGTTCAGCAACTTCTTAATAGGCTTCTATAACAATACAATGTTATTTATTGATGTTAGTTTGATTAAGTGCTCTTGTGATTCTTATGGGCTGCAGTTTAATACAAAGTTTTTTATAGGTGTAGGTTTTACAAAGTCTCTTAGACAATTGTTCGTTTCTAAATCCCGGTGCATTCTTGTAGAGTCAGTAAGGAATTAAAGGCGAATTGTGGAATTGCAAACATTTCGAAAAATCTATATATTGACGAATAAAATATAGGAGATTCATTTTATGTGGGGTTTAGTATTTTGGAAAAAAAATTACACGACATGACACCAAACATTGCTAAGTGGGAAACACAATTAAGAATTATATATTACTAAAATTCTTCAAATATGTACCTAACACTTATTATTAACTATTATACACTATTTACTATAATAGACTATGTAAAATACCACTTTTAAACATCTATCCGTTAATAAATGGATATGCTACGGTGCTACGCGCGTCGTAGCTGCTACGAAGCTACAATGCTACATGACATAGACTATTATTGCGGTAAAAACGTGGTAAAAACACTAAGTCCATATTTAAATAATTGTATTATTCATTCATTCTTATTCACATGCTAGTGTGCTCGTCAATTAAAAAACTCATACGTCATTGCTACTCATTTGTCATTGGAAACGCTCCAGTGCAACAGGTCCATACATCATTGATGAAGCAGTTCTTCATTTTCTTTCATCAGCTTTAATGTCCCGTTGGACTTGTTTGTATCATGAATATTATAGTGTCGTTAGATCCATTAATTTTATAACAATTAAACCCATTTTATAAGGACTGTAGAGTTTAGTCTTGGTGACTTCTACCACCTCTATCATAAACTGCCGTAAATAAAATTAAATATGTTCTGTATGTCTTGTGTTTTAGCTGAGTTAAAGGAAATTAAAGGAACCTTACTTCTGAAGATAAACGTCAAATTAAAAACACCTTTTGCATCTACGATATATTGAATTATTTTAAACAATTTGGTTACGACATATTTTATTTACCTAAAATCTTACGACTGGTATTAACAGGCTCACTTCACAATTACTTCTAATAAAATAAAAAAACTGTCGTTATGCTATGTTTTGAAATCAAATACCAAAGCAATATTCCATGTCATTGTTTATCTTACAAAAAAATCCCGGCAACGCTTTTAGTTGGATCCTGCAATATAATACTATACTATCGTTCAATAAAAACGTCCACGAATTTAAATATGCAGAGTTGAACAAATATCATTTATATATTGATAGATGTTCTGTTGGGAATAGGCCTGGTGTTTCTGAATGCATGACGCAGGGATGTTAACAAAATATCATTAATATCTAAAATATTAGTAGAAAAAAACATTTCAACGATTACAAACTAAGCCTAAAGAATGATCCCAATCCGTCAATTAATTTTGGAGATATGCGTACAGATCTGCATACATACATACACCTATGAAATTTGGTATACTAGTTTCAAGCCGTAATAGACCAACATAAGCAAATATTGTACAGTTCCGTTAATAATACATACATACGTGTCGAATGGATAACCTCCATTTTTGAAGTCGGTAAAAAACATTCCCCATCTGTCAACCCTACTGCTGAGATGCGATAAGAACATCCGCATGATGGATGACCCCGGCTTGGTTTACATTTGACGAGGCGCGATACACAACCGAATGCATTAACATTCACGCTGACTCATTTATCGGATGCTGGCGTAAAAATGCTCATATACGACACCCTCGAATTCGTGAAATACATCCTTCATTGCCGAATCGATTTGACGTAATGTGAATCCTAATACTGTTGAGTCATAAAAGTGGCGGATCAACTTTTTTTAATAATTTGCAACAACAAACAAGCGTGCAGGCTAATGGGTGTATTTATATGGACAGCGTATTTTAACAAAATCCGGTAAGACTAAAGCGCAAGGTAATGTTGTAACTAGCTGACCTTCATACCCTGAGAATGAAGATGGTTTTAAATGACCCTACTGCTAGTAATTGTACAGTCGTAGTAAACAAAGACCCTACCCTGCAGTAAGTCACTAACGGTTGGTATGTTTATGTATAAAATTTGAACTTACTATTATCTGACTGATATAGTTCTGTTATTTAACAACAAGCTAATTGTATGCATTCTTTCTTACATACGACCATCTGTTTCGGTTGCGAGCACAAATTAGAGTTGTTCGCTACTTATCGTGTACGCTCTATACAATTTCCAACTTTAAACAATAATAAAAATGTAAAACAAGTTAAATTATGAAAATTCCAATTCGAATACTTGTCATAACTTCGACGCTGGAAGTAGTTCATAAGAACTGTAATCAGTCAGCAGACAATTTATGCGATAAAATTTCAATAGAAACAAAATTGAATTAAAAGATTTCCTTCTTTTCAACGAACTGTCGTTAGTCAACGTTGAAGTTTTCAAGTTTTTCGCTAGCTTGCGAGTTCCCCGAGTTTCACATTGTCTTCGCCATATTTCAGGGGAATATTTATTTTACAACTTTGAAGTTTTATTTCGCTTGCTCATGATATTAGGTAGGTCTGGAAAATTTTGTTCTTTCTGTACCTATAGTTTTCTAGACAAACTTTTAAATGCGTCTTATCATTAAAATTGTCTACTAATCACTCTATTTTCAAATGTTTTTGAGACTACTACATTGTTCTAACAATAAAAAAATTTACCTCTTAGTGTGCTTAAAGTTTTGTTTTGAGATGAGGCGACAAAAATATTCTACTATATTTTCCGTGCAAGCAATAAACGGGCGGCTTATACATATTCCATTGTGATCCAATATGGTATACGTTCGTATTATTATTTAATTAAGTTAATTACAAACAAATCTATGCATATCATTTAATTTTTGTTTGTTCGTCTTTATTTCATCCGAATAAAATGTATTTTCTCTTTCCTTAATTTTAAAATAATTTATTTTGGATGGTAGTAAGTATATTGTTCTTCAATGATACAATACTAAATTCACAGTAAAATAATATTTGTTTCAGGTTGGCAGCCCTGAAATCCAGCGATCTAGCAACACCAGAGTACAGACTCACTCAGTATTCAGACCACGGCTGCACCTGTCAGCAATTAGCCGCCGACATTATTTCCACATTACCACACAACGTCGCCTTATTTAACCTCAACTTCGGAACGTGTTATTCATCTAATTAACTTCTAACTGCCATTCCCGTTCTGCTCTTGAGATTTAGTTCGTACATATTGAACAAGGAGTTAACGAGATATTAAAGTTTCATCGTGAATTTGCATTTAATAATTCAATATATGAGATATGTTATTATAATAATATGATAAATATATGAGAGACGTTAATATTTGACACAGGGTCGAAGTCTGAAAGTCAACTTTTTAAAGAGTTGTCATCACTTTAAGGTTAAACGTTAAAAGAAGCAGTATATGAGAATGCCAGCCATCTGCTAGTCAGACAAGTAAATGTTACACATCTGACCTCTTTATTTAGTCCATAATACTACCAGCTACCATTTAAACACTATTACTTTTCTTTATGTTAGTAACTAAAAAGTAACATTAAAGTATGGCATTATTAATAAATAATTGACACAAACAACTATCTAGCCACTAATCGAATCCCGCCACTGTATAAGATGTACAATCATAACCATAACTCATTGTGGCGAACCGCAGCTGAGAACTGAAAGCTCGTTAATGGCTGAATGGTAATGATACCACCAACTCGTAGGCACTGTATAACCGTTTTCGCTAATTTTGCTAAATTCTAAATGTGTGGTGCAAAATATATATGACGGTTCCCTCAGTATTTAAAAAATGGGTGTTATGCTATGTATTAACTTATCAATATGATATTTCCTGACGGCAAGTTTACTTTTATGGGAAATTAATTTCATGCCTCCCACAGAGTCTTTACGAAGTCCTAGAAATTTACAGAGCGTCCTTTGAACATGGCTGCTCCTAGAGAACGATAATGGTATTATACAATGAATTGTGACAATTGTTAATCAGATACGCAAATAATTAACTGAAACAAACAATTTTCTAAGCAAGTATGAAACCCCGCCACTGTATAAGATGTACGATTATAACTATAACTCATTGTGGCGAACCGCAGCTGAGAACTGAGAACCCATTAATGGGCGAATGGTAATGATACGACCAACTGGGGTGCTGTATTAGCGCTTTCGCTAACTTTGCTAAGTTCTAAATGGTGTAAAGTCGATGCTATACTGCATGACTTTATTGGACAACCTTGGTTCATAATGTTAGAGCAAATTTAGAGAAAAAAATACTATCTTATGTATGATATGTAACATCGTAGGTACATGACACAAATTGCTGGATTTTTTTTACTTCGCGGCGGGTTATTAAAAACAGTAAAATTATAACAAAATGGTCCCCTTATTACTATTTTTATTTCTAATAATTTTATTATATGTATAGAATAGATGTTTCCAATTTTTTACCTGACTACGGCAAAAATCCTGTAAAATGTAAGTAAGATATTTATAAGACTTTTTTTAAAAAAACTAATCTTAAAACATTAAAACTAATTTGATTTGAAGCGATTTCATATATCCCTAAACAAAGTCCCCCGCTTAAAAAGGGGTGGTAACATAACATCATCACTTAACATCTGTCAGTAATTAAAGTAAACGGACATGCAATAGCCTACATGTCCGTTTGCTATAAAAAAATACAGCGATTCTATCAAATATAAAATTTTTCTCATTAACAGTAACATACAGTAAAATGAAACTATCAGTGGAATGGTGTGAAGTGAGAACTAAACCCACTAATGGCAGGCAAATGATAATGACACGAGCGGCGAGGGCGTAATGACACTGGACCGACTCTAATACAAGATTTAATCGAGATATTCTAGCTCACATTCTACAGCACTTGATAGAGAGTATTACTTCTTGACGGCCAATGCGATTTCTATCAGGCGTCTTTCGCATTTACAATCTTCTTCTAGACTATTATAGAACGACGAAGGTTGTAAGTTTGTTTGGATTACTTTAAAAATAGAAAGAATATAATCGCCGAAATAAAAATTACTTAGTGGATAATGCACTGTTGGAGCCTTGTTGGAGCATATTGTGCTATGTTTGTGAGACTCACAACACAATTCGCTTATACAGTAATTATTCGCTTATACACATATTGTTCATATCTAGGTATCCGTTCAGCAGAAATTTATCTAGTCATCAATTTACACTAAAATAATATTGTACATTACGATTATATCATAAATTTTGATGTGCGAATAAACATTTCACAGAATTTAGATTTGGAAATAGAAATACTCATAAATCTTTAGTACAATTTGCAATGCAATGCGAATTGGGATTTACAATATTTAGCACTTGTACTAAAATTTTACCGTACCATCAAAATATCTGAATTAATTTTAATTTAGGTATGTATGCATATATAAGTACCACACGGTCGACTGAATAGCGCTTATGAAATTAGTCAATGCTAGATATTGGTACAGTAAGGACAATGGGTTTTTTTATAATCAATAAATAAATATTGTGAGACAATATTGACCGTTATCATTTAAATTTTTGTCCTGCCGGTAATAGAACAGAGGATTTTCTTCGTCACCGAACTAGGTAGATACTTGTACACAGATCCAAAAAAGATTTACAGATTTTGGTTTGCACTATTTCCTAATGTTTTAAAAACCAAGCATTGTGAAAAGGGCCATTCAAAGGAGTAGAGCGGCACTAACAATTTAGTAGATCAATTTTCTAATTAATATCAGCAGCACCTCATTCACTGCTTCTGTATACCAAAAAATAAAACTGTAAATGATTTTCATTTCATCGTGTTTATTGTAGAACCAAATAACTATCGAAAGTAAAACTAATAACTAACGAAACCAAAAAAATAACTAACTAGAACGAATAAGTAATGGTTTCACGGAATCCTACACAAAGCTTATAAGCACAACTAATGCACACTCTATTTACATGTAAGCCGTCCGAACCCCCATGCATGTCTATAAACTTACTCGACGAGCGCTGTTCCGGGTACCCCAATTTTTGTAGTACCATAAACCCCCAAGAATTACTGAACGGCCCTAGTTTTAACGAGGTCCGGTGTCGTCCGCTTCCACGCTCCCGCAAAAATTTAGTTTTACGACAATCGCAAGTGTGCCATTAAACAATTTACACCGGCGACGGCTACATTGTACTCTTTATAGCTTTTATGCCTTTCCTATAATGGCCGTATTAATAACTGAAGTTCTGCTGTGAAAGAAAGTTGGATAAGATAAACGCTGGAGCTCGTAAATACTTTGTAGGTTTAACATTTTTGCGGTTCGTAAGATTATTGGGGAAAA
Organism: Erynnis tages; assembly: GCA_905147235.1. Classification (NCBI taxonomy): domain Eukaryota; kingdom Metazoa; phylum Arthropoda; class Insecta; order Lepidoptera; family Hesperiidae; genus Erynnis; species Erynnis tages. Next base: position 6,032,396 of record LR990087.1, read on the forward strand.
GCAATCGATGTGTTTCGTAGGGTTTAAGCTTAAGGCATGTTATGTAAGTTGTTAGTTGTGTTGTTACGGTGTCTACTTATATGTAGTGTGTAACAACTACGATTGCCTGCTAATTTTTAATATTTTCATAAAAAATATAGCAGGATTTTGAACTTTGCTCCCATTACAGAGATTTTAAGCCGAATTCATCCTCTTTTACTCCTTTTTATCAATGAAACTACTCATAAATATATATACTTATTACAATGAAGAATCTAATATTAATTGAATAAGCTTTTGGTGATACGCTTAAAATTCGACAATTAACTATGCTTTAAGAAATTTCTAATGTAGGAATATCATTGAATAAACTTCACAAACCTCATTAAAGTTTAATTCCATGTCCCAAGAACTTAAGTAGGTAAAAAAAAACAAAAATCAAAAAGGCGTTTGTCGCCTTATCTTCGACGTCAGAGTTTAAAATGAAATCTTGGCACGTGACCGAATTCAAGAGGAAGGTGGCTCGATCGGAGACAATATCTATGGAAGTCCCCGTGACAAAACGGCACGAAATGGAACCCTCTCGTCTGTAACAATACGCTTTGTGTCACTCCAATCTCAAAAGGATATTCGGATGTATTGAAAACGGAACTTTCACTCACATCGCCGCACAATACCTTCCACCGAAATTCTTCCTGAATTTTTCACATAACTCAATGAGGTCCGTGAAAAGTCACATTGTTTAGATGAAATGCCGAGATTCATTCCGAAGTTCCCGAATGTTTATTGCCATATGTCAGGTTCAATGGGTCTAAAGGCAAATACTGGTGCCAGTTTTGTTTGATATTCAAAATTTCAAATGTCTGTAGAAATTTTGTGCGACAACGGTCAATGCATTTTTATTCTATTTCACTTCTTCTTTCTTCCACTTTAACAAAGACATTGATTTCAATTTTTCAATCCTGGATGACGCTTTAGAACTTTTTATGACAAATAATTCATATAGGTCTGTTCAACAATTTTCCACTAAAATATGACTAAAAGTTCCGAGAACTAACGTTATCAATCAACGAAGCACAATAGATGTAATGTGGCAAAAAGAACAGCAGTTCAACAAACAGCATCCGGATTTATTTAATTAGGACGACTTGTCAGCTCGCGCTCGCATACACGCTAACGCGCATTAGCTCAACTCCACACGTTAGCACCGACATGGGAATCTTTAAACGCTAGCTAATCCACAGGAAAATGTCCAAATCATGGACTTCATGAATCGTGCCTTTTTAGCAAAAGGCCTCATTATTTTGACTCAGATAATGTTGCGATGGTTGAAAAGAGCAGTAGAATAGGTTGATTATGGAAAGTTCTGTAACGTCGGGCGCGGTCAGTACCGATGAGTGAACCGCTAGTGGCGATTTATATGCATGCTTCCGTGCTTTGGAGGGCACGCTAAGCTGTTATCAATCATCATCATCCGACACGGACTGGCCACCAGCCCGTTTCTCCACCAATCCGTATTGTAACAGTGTGGTGGAGTGTTCTTCAGGCCTCCCCCTGTTGTGGAGAGCCAAGGTGAACTCATGAACGCGGCTACGACTATAGCTATTTTTGTTGTATACTCGAACCTCGAAGAACGAAGGTGACCGACATAGCTCTCAAAGTTTGCAAATTAAAGTGGCAATGGGCTGGCCACATCGTTCGCAGGACTGACAACCGATGGGGAAAAAAGGTCCGCGAATGGCGACCACGTTTAGGCAAAAGGAGCACAGGCCGCCCTCCAACCGGACTAAAGACCTAAAGAAGACAGCGGGAAACAGTTGGATTCAGAGGGCCCAGGACCGGGCGGAGTGGCGTCGATTAGGGGAGGCCAGGTCCAGCAGTGGACTACTAAAGGCTGAAAGGAAGGAGGAAGGAAGGACTCGTACCTCATTATGGCGATGTGATGACCGATAGAAGTAAGTTGAACCGAAAGTAAAATCGACCATCAGGAAAACAACACAGCGTGGACAGCAAGCCGTTCTGGCATGGATGTAGATGGTAGCTAAGACGCCCATAAATATGCAGATCTTAAGTAATGTAAGTTAGTTTTTTCATCTGTTCGAGTGGTTTCCATGCCTATATCCGAACCTGAGACTTTCTAACACTACGTGGCGCGCATTGCGCGTAAAAATTATACCTGTACTTCGGAGTACACGATCTATTCTGGCACATCTGGCAAAAGTATCAACTCTCTTCGCTCACCCATAGACGACATGGGAACTACAAAGGAACGGTGATCCCATTGCGGCATTAACAGTTGCATCAATGGTCGTAATCAATCGGATACACAAAGTAGCAAAGAGCTGAACGTTTACACGCAATCGGATAAACAGTGCCTGGCTTTGCTAAATTAGGGTAACATGTCCGATTAACGTGCATTAGTTCAATAGGACCACTTGATTGACTATGATTGCACCGGCATGGGAATACGGATAGCTAAGATGGCCTCAATTAACAAGCAATCATGCCGAAGCTACATATGATAACTTTCTTCGGAGAGTATATGTACTTATTCGTAACTTATATATAAGTTACGAATAAGTACATATACTTATTCGTAACTTATATATAAGTTACGAATAAGTACATATACTCTCCGACCAGGTGAAACTGACCTGAAGAAGACAGACGGGATGAAAAGCCGTTGTATTCAAAGGGCCCCGGACCGGACGGAGTGGCATCCATTAGGCCTCCCCTAACCCATGAATTTTGGCATTAACAGTTATTGCAGTCGTAATCAATCCAGAATACACAATTAGGCAGCAAAGAGCTCAGACTTTACAGATTACCCGCAATCGAATAACCAGTGACTAGCTTTGTTAAATTATGGTTACTTGTCCGCTCAATCAGATTACACCACACGATTACATCAACATATTGAATGACAACTGTTTTTTTAAGTACAGAAAGTTCTTTATGTCATAGTGGGTTATAATCGCGTTAGTGATTGAACGAATTGATTGGAGTACTAGTTATCGAACGAACTATTGAACAATAATGGTATAAAATGGTATATAATATATCATGATTTACCATTGGAACTGTAAAAATGGTTGTATTTTGCAACTTAATTAATGTCGGCTTGCTAAGCTTTATACTACGAATTCACTAGTTAATTATGCTAGCAGATAGTACCTTTTACATTTACATATCACTAGTAGGCAGACATTTTTCTGTAGTCAACGAATACCTATAAAATTATAAAAGAAAATTAAACGTTCTCTCTTAGTTAAGGAATGAAATAGATCCTAGCCAAAAATTTAAATATTCATTGCCTATCTTCAGAAATACTATTCATTGAATAAAAAGACGAAAGATAACAATATTAAATATTTACAAAACTCTACATAATGCAAATTTTGTTTCATAAAATATTGATGTATTAGGTATCTAAAATGGCAGTCCTTGGTTCTTAACTTTATAATATTAATATATTACTCTCAGAATTACGATAAATTCATTTTATGACGCCATTACGTACACTCGTAAACACCACATTTTCTATTTATGTAGTTGTTTAGATTATAAAGATTTTTAGTTTAGAAAAGTATTTTTACTCGAAGTTTAGAAATTCATATTCCTAGAAATTTCAAAATAACTTCACACTCGGAAAAACACCAAAAAAAGAATAAAGAGGTTATTCCAAAAAGTAATACTTATTAACCTTCTGGCTTAAAAATAAACAAATTATACTAAGTACAAAACTTTGATTTTATTTTATTTGGACGTGTTATAAATATTTTCTAATCTAATCTTGTTTAAACATTATTTAAAATTTAAGCAGATTTTCGCTTCACTGCATATTTCACGTAGATTACGTACCGCTTCATTTCACAAAACCGCTAGTTTTATAAATATTTAGCATAAAGTTCACTTTGTGCAGATTTTCTTTGTCGCGAACTACCGTAACAATAGCTCTTCATTCAACGTTATTTTCTCATACACTTTTGTTGAGAACAAGTTAGCTGAGACAACAATTGCTCCCTATTCACAATTCGTTACGAAAACTAGTTTTTTCTTGAAATAAGTACGGGATGGAGCAATTTTTGCGTAGTAGGTACTCTTACAATACAATTTACTGAGGGATAAAACAATTGGGAAAACGTTGGTAACAAAATTAGGAACAACAGACATAAACATAACGCGTATTTATTGCGAGTGGTTAAATAGCGGTGATGGCCCAGTGGCTTAATATTAACCCAACTATCCACGTTCGAATTCCAGAGACATGCACCAATGTTTTTTGAGGTATACGCCTTTTACAAAAAATAAATGTCACCTGCTTTAACGATGAAGGAAAACATCCTGAAGACATCCTGCCTGACTGAGAATTTCTCAAAGGCATGTGAATCCATAAAATGATCTTTCTACAAGGTTATAATAAAAGTTAATTAATCTGTGTCCTTACATATTTTTCACACCTTCGTCCTTCACTTTAACCAAATTGTTTAGCATCACAACAAGCTAATGCTAAAAAGCCCTTACGTGAAGGCACTTTACAGTAAGAGCTACATAAAACTTGCATGAAGTAAGTTGACAGCGCAACTTATTAATATACTCGTAAGTACGTATACCCGTGTTGTTGACCTGTCGTTTTTTTTGTGCTTAGTGTAGATGTAGTGTAAGGGTGTTGCCACACTACCAGAGTTCTATTAGAATTGGCATAATGCTTTTGCAAAAAAATGTACAGTCAGTAAATGTGAATGTCTCAGTTTTTCTGCCTATCAGTCTGTCTTAAAACTGTATCTCTGTCTCTCCGAAATAAAGAAAATTCCTCGGTTTCCATCTCTGCTGCCTATACTATGCGTTGACAACTTAGTGCCTCTAGAAAAAAAGAAAAAGATATTACCGGCGAATGCGACCCGTTTATCATTCGCTAGAAAGTCAGTCATTCACTTAAACTTCAGTTCTATTTTTTGTATACTTATGGTATAGTTTTGTTTGGCAAACTGGTCGTAGGTGAGTGACACCATCGTACTCGTATATGGTAATAGGGGGTTGTGTGATTTGCGCTCATGAGATTCAATTTCACGCACATGTATGATTGACGCGCACATTATGCAGGTGTTCGGGCTTCTACGTAATTTACTACTTTATCTTCCTCTGGGATGCCTTTTGTTTAAGGAATAAATATACCGCTAACAAAATAGACGGGATGTGGACCTCTTCAGCCAGATTGACACTGTGCTAATGTATGGCTCAGTGCTATTACCTACTTCTGCTATCTGCTACCGCTACTACCTGTGACCTTTAAATTAGTTCCAGAGAACTATAAAACATTCTTTTTTAATCTAAGTTTCATTTATCAGGCATCCGAATTCGATAAATGCCTGATTAACTACAAATATCCAATTACCTACTTTCTATAACACATGATCAAGGAAAACATCTATAACTAAAAGCATATGAAACTCTACGAGATAGTTACCTACACTTAATAATTATTTGAAATATTTGTTAAATTAGACCCAAAAAATTTTAAAATCATGAAAATGTCATTTGTAATATGAAACAATTTGTAATATCAATTAATTTACCTAAGCCTAGTACGGAGTTCACAATAGTGAATATTCCATGCAATGAGGTACGCTTGTATGTGCTTTAGAGCCGATTACATGTAAACCCACTCTGCTCAGCCAACGCTACCCACACTTGATTAAACACTTACGTTAAGCCAGCTTGGATCAAGTCAAATCAACAACGTAATGAGGCTACAGTGCCGTGGACATGTACACTATCGTCAAAGGATTCGTATAGTACACGTCATTCATTAGTATGTCAATTGTTAGGCTGTCTGATATCTTCCCATACTAATGGCACATATTAACTATACGAATACTTTAACGATAGTGTCCATGCTCGGGACACAAATGACAAACTATATAAAGGGAGACCAACATTATTGAAAAATATTTAATATCACTTTGATAGCATAACAAAGAATATTTGCAATTCATATTCTTCATAAATATTGAGCTTGCATATTATGTTTGTCCGCAAAACATGGAATAGAATTCGATTAATTGACTAGAAACTTTAAAAAAAATGCATTCCATTATGAGAGTGTTTACTTATTACCTTTTGTTCTGAAACTTACGCTTATTCGGATATTAATTATGTAATATCCGAATTAGCCAGTGTGGAGTGTGGCCTGGTTTAGCTAGTAATGAATATTCCATGCGATGAGCTATGCTTGCATATGCTTTAGAGCCGATTACATGCAAACTCGCTCTGCCTCACCAATGCTTTCCTCTGCTGATTGAACACTTACGTTAAGCCAACTTGGATTAGTCAAATCAAGAATGAAAGGCTGACAAGTACGTTCCCAAAGGGGGATTTATGGAGAAATCTGTAATCTTAATATCTTTTTTTTAAACTGTCGTAAAACAACAATTACTTCCAGGATGTACGTCTAATTCGGAGATCCAACAATCCGTTTAAAATAAACAGAAGAAATTTGAAATTCAAAACAATGGAAAAATCTATCCCAGAACCAAATATGTACTCCGCTAAAATAATATCCATTAGCTGATAGATGCTGCCTGTCCTCTTCACTCGATTCTGACCTCAAAACTTGGTTCGCAGTGCTATAGTTGAAGCACTACAATGATAGGGCCATTTAACATAAGACATTAGCATACTCACTTGTTGGCACAGAAAATCTAATTTGGAAATCATTTTAACCAAAGTTTTAATATAGGCCGCCTTTGTTTCAGTATTGTGTTTAGCTATTTATTGCCAACCATATATTAATATTAGAGGTGGTAATTATGTAAACATTGTTAATATGTTAATTAGATATCTAATATGCTAACACGAGTGGCGTTGATTAGATCTAGAACATTAACGGTGGAAAAACCATTAATTATGTACCTACCTACATATATAGTTCATTCGGAAAATAATGACTGTCGCTCATTTTAAACCCCTGCATGGAAGTAGCTGTGGGTAGTAGACAGGCAAGTTATAAGAAAAAATTTTGAGGATCTGAGTGGCGCAGTTTTTTACGCCATCTCCGGGTTCGATGCCTTGAGCATGAACTTACGCAGTTTCGTATAGTTTTGGCAGCGATGCCATCAGTATGGGAAAATGTCAAGACAAACTGACATAATAATGACAAATGACTCATTTAACGTTTACTATACTAGACTACAAGCCCATGAACAAAATTTACCTGTGAAATGAACCAAGGTGAATAACGCTTAGAAGGCTGTTACTATATCAGAAAATAACTCTGAGTACTATGCGGTCATTTCTGAGCGGTACACCTGGTACCATGATGAGAGATAAGGGTTGCAACCCTTGGCTTTCGAGCCCTCCCTTGGAAATAAATATGTACGGCGTTCATGGATAAAGTATATGTATATGTATACAAAAGGAATTACACAAATGTACGGCACTTATTGTACGGCATTTGTGCCCTCCGTACATATTTCCAAGGCCGGGCTCGCATCCAACTAGGCAGACGGTCCTGTGCGTTGGGGCTGAATAAGAGTCAAAAACACCATTTAGCCATTGTTTGGGTTTTAATCTTATAGTTGCTGGATACACAACTATGTAAGCAACAACGCTGAATGCGTTACCTACGACCTCAGATAGAATTTCATTTTGAGGTAGAATGAGACTTTAAATAAAAAAGCTAGGTTTTACCAAAACATCCAATAATTAAGCGATCGATGCGAGGCTATCCCGTTAGAGGTGCAGTATTAGAGGCAGAGAAAAGTCCAGCAAAGGAGAGGCGTTCTCATTACACGTTCACATTAGCATTTTATTCATTAACTTAGTGACTTGGCGGAGCGCAAACAACGCCGTCCACTATCAACAGACAGTAACAATTTAAAAAAGGAAAAGAGATATTTCTTAGTAATTATTTAACAGAACGGACATTGGATATTAAAATAGCAAGTATTTTGTGGAAAATCTACCAACCCGCATTAGGTCAAACTTAAGGCCTACTTCTTCTTCATTGTGAAAGGAGACCTGACCCTATAATTTCTCTTCTCTCTGATAATTTCTCTTTATTAATGAACAATTAATAAGTATAATATATGCTTTCTCCATTTTCCTAGTTATTGTTTCTGTTTTATATCATGCAAATATTATTAGGTCTTCTTTTATTATCTTTGACTTGTATATAAACTATTATCGTATTTATTTTTAACTTACTCTTTCTTCTATCTGCTGATAGAGATTTCCTTTTGAAACTCTCTTTAGACAACGTTTTATTTTTAAACTTTTCATTTTCATATTTAATCTGTGTACATAAATGACTACATAAATAAATATTAATATAAAATATGCATGAAAAAATGTGTAAAGAAAAAGTTACGAATAGGGGTTGCATTGCAAATGACGCTCCCCTGGGGGACACATAAAACTGTCATCGCCGCAACTCGAGCGGTTAGTTACAAAGTTCCGTCTGCGCTAAACTGCGCGGTGACCTGCAGCAAGGCTGTATTTTATGTTAAACCCTTCAAAGAGTTTTATATGTCAAGATAAAGTGTCAGCATATCAAAAATGGGACACCTAAAAGTAGCGTCTTTTTTTAGATGGCTTCTATTCTGTCGGGCATGCAGGCCACCTGATGTTAAGTACTCACTGCAGCCCATGGACACACCCAACCTCATATACGAGTAAAGAAGAAATCATATCTGAGGTTGTATGCGGGTGATTTGCTACTCATTAGGACTAAAATGATCGCCTCAAATAAAGTTTCTAAGGCAAACACACCTCTCCGGCCGAAACACATGACCTGAAAAACATGCTAGTTTACGACGGATTATTCGGCTCGCAGTCAGGTACCGCCCCGGGCGAGCTTAAAAATGATGTTATGTCTCTTTTTACTGATACCAACTTATTTACCCCGAGTACTATGGTAGTTTGCTTACTATGAAGTAGTAAAAAGCATGGGCCTCTGTATATTTTTTAAAGTTATAAAAGTTGAGCCTATTTTTACTTTTTCTCTAGTAGTAATGTAATTTTTACTTTTTTTCTAGTATGTAGTAATCTGGTTAAGTCTTTGGAACTCTTCTCGGATTTAACCACGAATTTAAAGAAATTTGAATTCCGCAGGAGGTATGCGGAAAGATTATCACAACTTCATAGTTTAAACACCACTCCCCTCCACTTCAACGTATCCTCTTTAGCCGGAATTAAGTTTTTAGAGTGTAAATGTAAGTACCTAAGTAAAGTCCATATTATAGCTTAAAAACTATTCTTGTAAAAAATAGCTCTCTCTTCCTCAAAGGGAGTAAAAATGTTCATTCAAAAAAATGTAAAGGTAAGTCGATAGTGTAATTTTTGCCCTTTTACGCCAAATCTTCGTTTTTTTTCTATTTACGATTCTTCTTTATATTTAATTTTATATAAATATTTTTAGTTTCCATATATTTATATAAATACTTTTAGTTTCCAGAAAGCTACAAGTAGATAGGTACTTAACTTATAAATAAACCAGGTTTAAACAGTCATCCATGAAGGAGTAGTTAAAAGTAAGTCAATACTGCGATCTTTGTTCATTTGTATGCGTCGGGGACGTGCAATAGTCGCCTAATTAAAGGACGGGGTGTCTTTGTCATGCAGATGCGTCGACGCAATCAACCAGCCGGCCTCATCAAAAGTCTTCTAGAAAGTTTGTAATTCAATTAGCGAAATAATTTAATTAAAATGAGCTCAAATTTTAAAACCATTTCGTTAATCCCTTAATCAGCATTTCAAGTAGAATATATTAAGTAATAAAGTATAACGGGAAGTTTATTTTAGAATTTATTTTAAAAGTGATGCACTTACATTAATAGTATACCTAATGTATCTTATATTAAGAGAATTGTTTGCGTGAAGGCTTCCTCAAATTTCTTCTCTGAATATATAAATTTTTAGAATTTTAAAACGTGCCATAATTAAACATAAATTATTTGGGCAATAAAAACAATTTTTAAAATTTATTCCATTAAATTTTACATATCTTCTGATGCTGCCAGCAGTGCGTTCCGAACACGTCTGGATAACCTTGAAATACAGGAAACGTAAGGTAGACCGTGTTTTTATTAGAAAGGAGATGTTTACAAAGGCCGATTTCTGACAGTGTTCAATGAATACACACAATGAACACATACAATATACTTATCAAAAAGTCTATAAGTTTTACAAAAAAGATAAAGGATACAGAAAAATACCAACACGAAGAAACTTTAACTGAAAAATCATAAACAATAACAAAAAACTGCATAAAAAATTTCAAATTGAATCAACATTATGAAGCCAGCAATAACGTAATTTAATTTCTAAATGCACCGCACCACACAAAGAGCAAACACGAAATACTCTATCTCCCTGTGCTTATGGAATTTAATTAAATAATAGCAAGCTTCTAAACTAATACGTCTGTTGTGTAAACGGATTATGCTTATCACCAAGATTAATGAAATTGGTACCCTTACTAATTGCGTTCCACATGAGCAGTCATATTGCATTAAGGTTATTTGCAAGATATTTCTCATAGTGGCACTTCACTCTGCTATTTATATTCGCGTGTTCGGCATATTTGGTGAACACTCGCCATATGCGGTTGCTTTATACGACAAAATACTTACTACTTCTACTTATGAGGAAGGTAGCCTCAAATAAAGTATCTCCGGCAACCACGTAGTACAAGACACGTAGACATGCTGCTTTACTACGGAGTAAGAGGCTAGCGGTAAGGACAAGCTGCTGGCTCTACCACGTAGAAAAAGTCTTTAAATATGAGTACGCTAAAGAGTGCCGGTAGCCGGTAAGATTACGTAGATAATATTAAGGTATGGCTTTAATTACTTCAAAACCAATAATAATCTTGTCAAAAAAACTTACAATGTAACCCCAGTCGCACGCACCAAGTACCTACTTTGTAAAAAAAGTTATACTGTGCGCTTTATAAAATTAAATATCACCTGCTGTTTCTGTGAAGGAAAACATCGTGTGAAAACCTGCATGCCTGTGAGCGAGAAAAAAAATATTCTCAAAGGTATAGGGAGTCCACCAACTCGCAGAAGGCCAACGTGGTGGACTGAGGCCTACATCCCTCTCATTGTGAGAAGAGACCCGACCCTGTAGTGGGTCATTGATGGGTTACTGACATGAAATTTCAGTGGACGTGGTTTCATGCATTACACACAAATTAGTTACGTATGCTGCATCTAATCCACTTACGCCCGTTCGCGGTTATGTGGAATGAGGTTGGACCGATGATTTTGATAATTAATTCAAAATATCTATGCTATGATCTCAATAAAGATAATATAAATGATCTCAATAATATATTACAATAACATTTGATGATTTCAATACTACAAACTCTGGAAGTAATATGGTTATTTATCCATGAACTGCAGCTGTCACTGCAGGTGCAGTTTAAGAATATAAAACAAAATCGTGGCTAACTGACCAATCTATAATAACGCATGAATGAAAAAGCTGCAAGTTTTTTTTATACTGTACTATCGTTAGCATTATATAAGTATTTCAAGGAATCCAACCCTCTATGTTTTGAAAAATGGATGAAAGAAAGAAAAAAATGCGTAACATATTTGACGCGAGCAACGTCGCGGTCAATGCGCTAGTCGCTAATAAAATCCACGATCGTCCTTTCACAGAAAGAAACAATAAACTTTGTTACAAAACAGAAAGAGCTCAATTATTTCCCGTAGGTACATCAGCGAAAAGCTCCTCAGTATACTGGCAGAACGTAAACAACGAACTTTTGGATTTAATTTTAAAACACAATCGATGTTCCGCGTAAGCCACTTTCTAGAAACTTCGCCCTTTAAACTCCGGTAAGTAATAAATTTTTCAAGTTTGTAACTAGCTCAATACTTCCTGGTGCATCAGCAAGGAATTTTAGTAGACCAACACTGAGTAAACAGAAAAAGAATTAGAAACTGACTTTGTAAGACGAAGGAAATTGGATTTTTCTTCAATTCAGAACAAGAATACATTTTGTGGATTCAAATTGTGTTCCAAAAGATCTTTTTGTTGAAAGAGAATTATGCTCCAATAGACGTGTTTTAGCTTACAACAAACGACATGAAAAATACATTTTCATAATTGTGGTTTAACTTTTTATGTTCGTCGAACTGACGTGTTTTTCAGTAACTGCTTGAAAGAATCTCAAAAACTTTAATAACTGTTATCAATTATGTTTTTTATCCTAATATAGTACAATATCTACGGACTACAGATGTCTAGATAAATGCACTTATACATAGATTGGTGACACATTTGCATCTGAAACCAAATAAATGTTGCACAATTTTGATCACCTCCACGCGGTCACGCGTATGTCGAAAGACGATTGCGACGGCCAGTGAGACCTTTGTCATCTTTCAGAGATTTTACTACTCATTTTGTCGGTAGTCCGCAAAAACTTAAATAGAAAAGCACCTTTGAGAGTCTCAATGGGTCGTGGGGCACACTCATAGCCAAATAGACTAGTCAGTTGTAAGAACCCAAACTCTTTTCATTCGAAACTAGTATTAAGCAAGTCATCGGCACAGGGTACTTTAAGATAATTCAACCAGCAACGTAGAAACTGGTAAAAGATCAAGCAAACGCGCATTAATTTCTAAAACAAAATCCGTTGATATGCAAAATTACCACAGGATAAATAGACGTTGCGTTTTGTAATGTAAACGGATGAAAGATAAATAATTTCTCCCCCAAAATTGTCTTGCAGACGACGTTTATTGGTTTGTTTGCGTGGGACTTGCCGTAGGGAAGCCCATTACGATATATCGAAATATCGATACAGCTCAATACGATATATCGATTTTATCGATATTTAATACGATATTTTGACCATACGATACGTTTCGATATATCGTATCGTGTCAAATGCGACAATTTTTTACTTTTATAAATTGAAAATTTCTATTTACTTAATTCCTATTACATCATAGCGAAATTATGATAAATAGAGCTATTGAACATTTTGTTATCCTTAAGAAGAGGTTGTCAGGTAACGAACCATAATGCTGGTAGTACACCTCCTCCACGAAATCGCGAAATGCGCGCGAAATCGCGACATGCTTGAATGTTTCACCTTATTACAACGGACAAACGGTGGCAAAACTTCAGCGGTGTCGCATTTCGCGGCGTATGGCTCTTCGCTATTTTTTGCGTATTAAAATTAAAGAGTATCATAAAAAATACCCGTTTTCATTAAAAAAACACTAATGAAATCTCAAAATTCGCAAATCAATAAAAATGCAAAAACATGCGATACGGTTACGATACGATATACCGATACAAAGGAATACGATACAGTTACGATGCGATACATCGATACGATGCGATGCAACACATTTTTTGGGCATCCCTAACTTGGCGCCACCGTAGCTACCTGCCGTTGCCACCTCGATTCAATCTTATTATGGGAAAGGATTTGTTATTTACTAAAGATATATAACTGTTTTCAAACTTGTCAGTACGATGCAGTTTGTCTTTCCTGAAAACAAAGTGTTTGAAACGTTATTTTTATAGTTCACAAAGAAATTGTAAAAAGACGTTTTGTTTTATTAGTTTTAGACCCAATATGAAAAAGACCTATATGAAAAATGTGTCTGAAAAAAGATGTTTACTAAATTCAAAAATAATTATTTTCCCTAATTCTATGCGAGACGAGTAACCGTTTTTATTGGACCACACATTTTTACCCCCACCGTTTTTACTGGTCCCTTCACGCCATTAAATTCTTTTATTAAAAATAATAAATATTATTTTTATGTACATCCCAGTATAATGTAATGAAATGTTTTAAAATGTAATGTCGGATTTGTGGTACAATCGATTGAAAGATTGTCCTCTTATTTTTATTTGAACTAAACGTCAATAAGGTAGCGGAAACGAAAGCAATAAAAAAGCAATGTCAGGTTAACTGCTTGCTGCGAGTACATCAACAAAGTTAACAGCGATAACAAAATGAAGATACGGTCACATTAACAAATCTATGTACCTAAGTACCTGCACTATATCTAGTGTTATTGAAAGGATTTCCCGTTGAAAAAGATGAAAATGGATAAATAAATAAAAAACTAAATATTATAGGTTTATTTTTACTGAACCTACAATCAAAAAATATTTGACAGCCTGTAACGATCGCGGTTTAGTTTACAATTACAAGCAATATTTCGTGAATTAGAGGGAACATCAAAATTAAGGACGAATCAATGTGCCAGCCTGTCTCGAATTTACTATGACTTTTGCATCTATAACATTGCATATCTTATCAGAATCTACTTAAAACTGTACCCAAAATAGTACAGGTACTTTAATAACGAAAAATACAAACTTTTTGTCTCTTACAAACTACTTTCCTTAATCCAATCATTTGTCATAACTTGGCCCTGATGCGTAAGGTATGTTAGTTTCATTCCGTTTTACCTGTTTGTTCAGCAAACTTATTTCTTAAGTAAAAAGTCAGCAAGAAACAGGAAACAATAACAATAAAACAGCAATATGTCTGGCGAACTATTGCGCGATAAAGAAAGTTGATACCAATAAGGATATATACAGAGGAACTGCAAGACAGTGGACTGTAGGACGGCTGCCTAATTGAATTGCAATCAGTTTAAATGCGATTTACGAGCACTTTACATAAAATCATTGAAAATACTATCCTTATAATCATTGAAAATACTTATACAAGGGCAAACACACTACATACATCTTTTTAGACCTCCTTAGTAAAACAAACGATGTAACATGGAATGAAAATAAAAAAATTATGAACTACATACACTAGATAGATAGTTGACGATAGAGAGATGACGACACTCGTTTGCTACATACGTTTACAACAATGCCAATCTGTCCACGCCCTAAGATTTGCTGATCCACATTGTAAATAAGTACACTATCGCATCGGGAAAAATAATGACGGTGAAACGAGGAGAATTGTGAAGTTAAATAAAATAGGGTTCGGTGGTTAGTGAGTGAGGAGTCCAGAAAGTTTGGCAGGTCAACGATAAATCGGAATTTATGTGGGCGCCGCCCGCCCTACCCCCACTCCCTCTCCCCTCCTCTGCTGCATAACAACAGAGTTTCTGCACCACCGGGGCCGTTTTATTGTCTCTTCTTTTAATTGAGAATACTTTTAGTGCCTTCAAGGATCTAAGGGTGAGATTATGGCGATGCATAGTGGCCGTGCGAGAGAAGGAATACGTAAATTTGGAAATAAATTAATTTGTGTAAAATTATCCAATTTATCACACAAAACCCACTCTTTCACAGTGATAAGGTCGTAGGCCCTAAAACACCACGCTTTGAAAACATTATGGAAAGCCCTCAGCCATGTTGGTTTCCTCACGGTGTTTCCTTTCGCATTCCTTCAAAATTATGCCACTAGGCTATCACCGCTACATAATGATTAAATGTTTTTAAAAGACGTCAATAAGAAGAATAACCTGTTCCCGGAAGAACTCAATTCGAGGACGCCGCGCCGGCGATGATGATGAGGTTTGCTTCTCAGAAGTAGATACGCACGTAGAATGTATGAATGCATGAAGATGTATGTAATTTCAGCCTCGCTTAATCCATGAACTACAACATCCTAACAATAAAATATATACCTACCTGTTCGCTATATTATATCCGGAAATGACATTACCGTCATTGAACTTAGACAAGATGATTGTTTGTAGGTAAGCACTTTTCATACATTTTGATACTGCATGTATCGAAATGTATGACATCACTCAGTCCGTAACGCCGGCAATTAATGTTCATTACCTATGCACATGCGAGAGTATTATTGATGAGCGACCATGATTATGTTTGAATTAGGCTTTATTGAATAAATAATAAGTGAGAATGTAATCATCAACTTTTAAGAAAGAAATTGATTTTAAAATGCAGTGAGAGCCCTGTCGCTTATAATCCGTAATGTCTGGTGTAAGATTGAGAAAAATAATGAGGCCTCCCCACATGCCTGAGAACTGATCATTATGGCTTCGAAGATATTTTAAGTGCACCAATATCGAAATAGACCGCGTGGTATTAAGGCCTCTAACCATTCATTATGAGAGGAGACCGGCCCAGTAATTAGTCAGTCGTGGGTTGCAGTGACCACTTAAATATCAAGGATATTTAAGTGGTCACTGCAGTGAATCTACAGTGGACCTACAGGAAGGAAGGAGCCGTTGTTTTATGTATGAGGCCCTTTCAATTCATTTGGGCGATATTCTTGAACCTTTGTCCTTTCCGGGTCAGTTATTTATTGCCGTTGTTTCGTACTAAATATACTGCGGCTGCTTTTTTCGGGTCACTGTGTGTGATATTGCTCTGTGCGTGGAAACCTCGGGAATGTGACGTGATTAATAAAATTGACTTTAAGGAATTTATTCTTTAAGGATCTGTGTTAAAAAGCTGGAGACATACATAGAAGACATTTATAAGAATAAAACGATGATAATAAAATCTCCCACTTTTACCGTTATGAGTTTAATGTATCTGTATACCTATGTCTTTTTAGAAGTTTTTAGGCATATATGGAATCGTAGCTCTAAGATGAATGAGACTAATTTTGGTCAGTTTTTTTAAGCTGATGTGATCAAGATGGTACGTTATTACTCAGAAATAATTTATTTTCTTTTAATTTTAAACAATTTTTATACCATTTCAAATTTTTCAATAACAAAACCCATCAGAATTTATTTACACGAAGTCCGTTCGATTCGATATCTAATAACAGGTCAAGTCAGATTAATGCCCAAACGTACAATAACACGTACAATATTCAAACATTGCAATCTATGAACCTATCTTTTATGCCAATCTATCGTGACTTACACTCGTAAATTGTCAAATAGTTCAATAAAACTCCCGGGGGAATAATTTGAAATTCGCAACACGTGCAATCGTGAGCACCGTTCTGCAAAATAGGAAGTGTAATAAAATATGTCCGACTGAAATTTTATAACTGAAATAGAGTGTGCGTCGCTGAATTCAGAACGTCAAGGAATAGATATAAATAAAACTTTATTATTATGTAAGTAACGTGCTCTATTGCATCTGCGCGTAGTTGCGCCACCATATTTCATTTCGAATAAATGTATTTTATAAACTTCCTTAGGAAGTTGCTCCTAAAGGAGTATGTATCTATTGCGAAAACTGAATTAAAAGTGAATGGACGAGGCTCGACAGAAGTATCAATTGACGGTTGAGTAGGTACTGTTTATATTATAGAATCTATAATCACATCACACTTTCTTTATCCGAAATTCAAATAGGAAAGTTCCTTGTAACTGGTCCATAATCCATTATTATTAGTGCGCGCTGCTGCCCAGTGTAGCATGCTTCTTGAGTTTACAATAAGACCGATACATTATATATGGATATCGACTAATCTTGGGATGAAAGCTTGAATAAGTAAAAGAAGAGACAAAGAAGTGTAAGTAATAGAATCAAAATTCAATATCTACGTTTTGTATCAAATTACTTTAGACCACTGATAAAAGAACTTTTTATCTAAGTTAGGGTTTTCAGTATCGAATAGTAGCCGTTTCATACACACTTGATTAGAAAGAATGAAGTTTCACGAGGCCTTCCCGGCAATATGTTTCAATTTAAACTAAGCCGCTTGTCGATGCCAGCTCACCGCTCCACGGATCCCACTGGATCCCCACAAACAAACAAAGGATCTATCTAATGCCACCAAAATGTACACCGTTTTATTTATTGTTTTTCCTTGTACGGGTTCCAATAAGGAGAGTTATATAAGCGACGTGACTGACGTGTTTGGATAATCCCCATTTTTTAAACTCTTGCCACTTTAATCTGAATGATTCGAGTAGGTAAAAAATTAAAGCACATATCTAGTTATAATTTCTTTTCAGCTTTACTTTAAG
Organism: Erynnis tages; assembly: GCA_905147235.1. NCBI lineage: Eukaryota > Metazoa > Arthropoda > Insecta > Lepidoptera > Hesperiidae > Erynnis > Erynnis tages. The sequence continues at coordinate 6,050,293 of LR990087.1, forward strand.
ATATTCTAATAAAATTAGAGTTTTAAATTGGGTAAACTTTTGCTTTTTGTGAGTTTTGAAAATATTATAAAACCAATTTTAAAATACATTTTAAGGTACGTTTAACTAAGCTATAAAACGTTGTAAAAAATTTAAAGCTACATTAACGTTCGGAAATACAGACATGCAAATTGAAGGAACTCAAAGGAAATCCTGTTAAAATGTGAAGCAAATTGTATCTAGACAAATCTGATCAAGAGAAAAGGTGAGCGAGCTTACTGGAGCGAAGCGGACATTGATAAGAAAAACCAATATGAAGCAAATTCAAAATAGTTAAATCGAAAATTCCGGGCTTTAGCGTCGAGCGCCGGTGAGGGAAATAAAAATTTTGCACGACAAACAAGCAATCAGTAGCATTTGCGAACTCGCGTTAAGTAAACGCGCTCGAGCACCCGGCCTGCCGAAGTGCTTGTCAAAGACTACTCCAATCTCTCCTTGTATTTTTTATACAAATCCCGTCAGCCAATCCAATTGCTACTTTAACACTTAACTTCCAATAGGCACAGGAAACGACATCTTACTTTTATGTGTTATGTGATCAAATCGATTCTGTTTTTATTGTTTATCTTTCATTCCTTGTAATGCTATACTTGTAAAAGAGCAACGTACGATTTGCTGCGCTTTGAATATTATTAATCCTTTTATCCTTCCCGCTGATTAAGTCTAACATGAAAAGCCTTTCATTTATTCCAGACGAAGTCACTGTGAGCTACTAAAAGGAAATAAAGCTAAATGCTAAAATTTAAAATCGAAATAGCCCAGACAAAAATGGCGGCGGTAACAATTGAAAATGTAGCTCAATTCAGCTTTAGCGGGAAATGTAACCGACAAAAAGGAACAAGTATTTTATCGCCTGATATTGATTGTATGGACACGTCTTCTGCCCGAATATGTGTCATGGATGCGACGCGACATCCAGCGATAGATGGAAACGTTTTAAATAGATTTTGGAGGTAATTCTGCGACAATTTTTAATTAGTCTCTATTTTGCTTTTTGTCAGTTAAAATAAGCAAAATGGAGGGTGTTGCTGGCACTCAAACTAACAAAACACACCTCATTCTATTTATCAATGTATCAACAACTTATTAATGTACCAACATGGGCTGCAGTTTGTTGATGAAGAAAAACAGCATTATTTTTCTTCTTATTTTTTACAATCTAATAGTCGTTACGGGTACAGTATCAGCCATATCCTTAAAACCAAACACTAACAACCAACCAAACCTACAATAGCACTGCATGTCCCAGTCGCCATAATTTACCATCAACAGTCGCTCTGGACAAACTATGAGCTGTATCCTTAAGACGATACACCTACTATTATTATTACTACCAATTACAAGAACCTGCAATATAAGTTCATTTCGTAGTCATCATAATGTACCATCAACAGACAGATAAATAGAAAATAACTAAATTGGATCCTGATGGAAGCGGATGCGAGTTTTCCCGGCGGCGAGCCGAGCATTCCAGCAATGCGTCAAACGGCAATAACATATTTTTTTCAATTACGATGCAATTTCGATGAATCACGGCGCTGAGCATTTCACGCCGCGTCCGCTTTCACTCGTTGGGACGTGAAAAATAAAATCTATTTCTATATAAATCAATTTTTCTCTAAATTTTAATTTTAATCGATTATTTTATGTATTTATAAAAGATTTGTAATAAATAGATCTAACATTTGTATGGACAGAAGATAATGATTTTAATACGTTTGGTTTTATTTCATTTCAATGTCAATAATGGTCTTATATTAACAAAGAGAATACTTTAGGGATGCATACTTAAAATCGGAATTTTCGAATCATTGAATGATTAAACAAATTATTGGAAAAAACACATCGGGTGACACTCCGGGAGTGCCGGGAGAAGTGAAAACTTGAACAATAACTTTGCGCATTTTTTGAATATTTTGAATGGTTAGGGAATAATTTCGCACGAATTGCTTTATTTATCCAATATAAAAGTACTATCATTTCTATGGTCATCACACTTTTCATTTTCAAAAAAATTTTTAGAATAAAATTTTATTATTTCTCTAAAAAATTGTTTTAATACATATAAACATTATAGCGCGAGAAAAATCCGTTCTTAATTAATTGATTATATCATTCAATTTAATTTGGGTCAACATCCCTAACCTTGTTGACCCAAAGTGTTTGTGCAAATCTGGAAAAATAGATTTCCGTTTGTAAAGCAATGGACTGGCCGCCTTGAATTTTAATTATTGAAGCCATAACGAGCTCTACGATTTTTGGGTTATTTTAAAAAAGTTCAGCCTTTTATATTTAATTGAGTTAGATGGACTTTCCAAGGTTAATGTTATTATATTAACTTATTTGGTGCAAAAAGGCTGAGGGTTTCATAGTCTGAAAGCACTTCGTTAAAAAGTAACAACCTAACTTAGATACTATTTATATGTTGTGTATTTTGAAAAAAATTTGAAAAGAACTGATAACAGTGCAACATCGGCGACCTTTTTTTTATATTAACCATATTTGCAAGGTTTATGCTAAGCCTAAAACTCATTTTTTCTATGGTATTTCCTCGTTTTTTTGTTACTGTAACCATAATATAATATCTCATCATAAAATAATCCTTGCTTTAATTCTATTGATTTTGTTGGATTCTGTTAAATCCCGTAGTAACATAATAGATAACAGCAGTATCAGCTTCGGTGACCTTATCTAAAAATGTCTTGCCAAAAAGGTACGTAAATTGCATCCCTATATACCTATGTAAATTTCTCGCAACGAATATAAATAGGCAGATCGCAGCTATGGCGAACAGAACAACTCTCGCTCAAGAAACTTGTTTCATTAAATTTAAATTTAGCGTCTGCTTATTAATTCAGAGGAACGGCGTCTTCGAGGATTTATTTTGAATATACTTTTTGCTGGCGAATTCCGCTACTCAATTCTGATGCTTCCCTTGATTATATTCGTGTTCTAAATGTCACAATTAATATCGGTAGATATTGTGTTTACTGTTTGTATTTTGTATAAGAGAATTTTATAATTCTAGATGAAAGATTCTAGACTCGACACATTTCATAATAAACATGTTTTCTCCAAGTAAGCGCTTCCTTCACTGCATCATGCTTATCGCTTTCGCACAAAATCAGCCGTTTTGTGTGAAAACTTCCTACATAAAACCCTTCAGTTTTTTAACAAATAAAATACTGTAAATAGTCAATTTCATATTGAATATGAATAAAAGAAATAATTGTGTATCCAATATGTTTTCTCCAAGTAAGCGCTTCCCGTACTGCATTACGGTTATCGCGGGCAGCTTCCCGCGCGCTCCGGAAATTGACTCCCCACTTGATCCCACCGTCACGTACTTCATTACCGCTAATATTTATGCTCGCTAATGTACCAACAAATCGCTTTCCTGAGAGGATACAATGCTGTCATAAATGTATACTATGTCATAATTTTACAGGGATTTGTTTTGATAACGGAAATCAGAACCTGAAATAGAAACAAGGATCACTCCTTTGCATCAAAACGTAATGTTCAGGAATTATTGAGATATTACATAAATGATTTAACATTTTCACGATGCCACGGTATATTATGTTACTTTATAATATGTTTGTGAAAAATTTCCTGGAAAAATTTTGAGTTGTGATGTTATTAAAGTGGAATATTTAAAAAAAGTGACTGAACTTCTCAACGCAGTCAAAATATATGACAAAATCAAGCATTTTGTCATGTAATTTGTCACTTTTTATCTTTTTTCAAAAAAAGCAATTTTAAGATGCGTCATTTTAGATTCCTGGTTACGCCTCGCTTAAATAAGCTAAATATGTAGTTAACGTTAACTACATATTAACTCCTCACCGGGTTCAGCAAACAGAGGCACCTCCAGCCTCTCCTGCCGTAAACTGACTACACCGATTGAACTGAGTCTATCAGCTATCCAAATTAATCAGAAATAGAAATAGAAACAAGGGGTATTTTTTCACTAACTTAAATGTAACAAAGGTATACAAAATGTGTACACCACACATAGTTTTTGGAGTAACCTACAAAAAACACGATAGAGTTGTCATATCGTATATTAAAATGTATCTTTTTTCAACACCTTCAGCGCTTCATTTAAAAGCCTCATTTTGCTTCGCTTAAACAAGCTATAGCTACATGAAGCGTCTGCACCGAGGTCAGCAAACAGAGGCATCTCCAGCCGACATCCACCGCCCGGGGTTCCTCCGCGCCTACCGGAAATTGACTCCGCCGGTAGAACCGGATCAACCAGTTTATCTAAATTGACCAGAACCTGAAATAGAAACAAGGGTTATTTTCACACTTATTTAAAGGAGTGCAAAAGATGTAAAGATCGTCCCTGATCAGATAGACCGATGACTTAAAATGGCAGCTAGAAACCGTTAGATTCAGCGCAGGACTGAGTACCTCAGTGACTGAGTTTTTATTTTTCATAGGGTACCCTACTTAAATGTTCTAATTTTGTAAATATTTAACAAATGTATTTATGTATCTATCAGTCTCTGTTGTGCTCTTGAGTAACCCATTTATAATTTGTTTTGCCAAACACACTATTTTCAAGAGAGTGATTCCTAACCTAGATGATAAGTATAGGTAACATACTCGTAATATTTGCATCGAGGTCAGCAAACAGTAATTTCAAGCTGTTATCAACTGGCAGAAGTGACTTCCTCGGAGCGGCCAGGAAATTGACTCCGCCGAGTAATCCGGTCACCGACAATGACCACACTAGCAATGTAGATTGATTTGATATAAGATAGCCGGCAATGTAGAGAAAGTATGCGAGGTATGAGAAATTTTTCGTGGTATTGTTTTTCTTGTGCAAATATGTTCTAAACGTTTTTTATACTTATCTTTTTGATGTTCAAAAGTTGCACCTACACAAATTATAGTTTATTCCATTTGAATACCATAAAAATACTGTTTGAAAAGAAAGAAATGTTTGTTTAATTGCTTGAATTGTTTGGACTTAAGAAATTGATAAAAAAATCCTTCCACCCATACCATTGATAAAAAAATCCTGCTACCCAGGCTATCGCAATTTTAATACGTTAGCAAGGAGTAAAATAGGCACCCCTGTTGCAAAGGAGATACTTCATAAAAGAGAAGAAATTATTACACAGCCAGCTAAAGTTAAACAATATTACAAAATCACGAAAATGATGAATTTCCACTGTGGATAATAGAACAATAGGATGGTTGTCTGGGCCCTGCAACAATGAAATCTTTTATAAGAGTAGTTCGCGACTATCGACAGATGGCTCATTCAGCAGCTCGGCAGTTATCTTAATATTAAAAAAACATTTGAATCTCTGGCTCGGTCGTTGACCTCCGTTAACGCCGTCGGAGACCTTTATGTAAAAGGTTAATAACGACAATATACTGAGACTATTTCTTTGTACAATAGCAAAGAGAGCCATTTTCGACATATTCAAGCAGATCTGCTTTTTTGCATATACTTTTATTATTTCTCTACAGCTTGTATTTGTATTTGAAAGTTTATACGAAGGCCGGCGTAAGCCTCAGCGGCATTCAGCGGCAATAGGAGACAAGAAATTAGTTAGAGCTTAAATATTCGTAACTATTCAAATTTGCAAGAGACATGTAGAGAATTCGATGAAGTATCTACTTTTACTTGAAGGTCGAGAAATTGAAGCTCGCTGAAATGTATGCTCCTTAATGCTACATACTCGTACTACAGTTGGAGAGGTAACGTTGCCGAAGGCACTTTATTTGAGTCGAAAACCTTAGTCTACAAAAGCATCGATGGACACACGCGGCCTAAGGCAGGACTTCTTTCATAGTTGAGATCAGACGTGGGTGTCCCTGGGCTGACCACGTAAGGTTCGGTGGCCTGCATGTACGTAAATGTGATACTCATTTCAAAAGTGAGCTTCAAACTAAACCAACAGCACTATAAGTTAAATGAGCTATTTTACACTTGTATGGAACTAATTTGAACAATTATTGGCAGTTAGCATGCAGCATTTAGTTTCTCTATTTTGTAATTAGTTGGAAACAAACAAGTGAACGGATTTAGTCGTCCAATGCGCGTCGATCACGTTCAACGATGATTTCATTAAACATGCAAATTTGCACATAGCAGCCGCGAACCTGTGTGTTATTGGTTAATAAACAACGGCTTATATCCCTCCACTATCAATTCGTGAGACTATTATTAAAATTTATAACATGCATATTTGTAATTTAACAGTTATTTTATGGTTTAAACGCACGGTACCTGATAGGGGACTTTTAAATCGGATACAAAGAACATCGACAACTCAAATACGAAGAGATCACTCAAAATTTTGAATGCTATCTTATTATTTAATTTTAACTGCTACATATACTCGTAACATGCTTTCCACCGTAGACGAAACATATAAGCCTATTATATTTATGTACCGCAATCGTAAGTCAATTTGAGTCAGTCGTACGGTGGAGGTCACATAACGTATGCTGATTCGAGCCCGTGAAAAAGTAATGAGGAGAAATGGAAAATAAAGGTTAATATATCCTTATTTCAGAGCGCATTACGTACTCTGAGTGAACAGGAGGCATATGGTATCCAAACGTAAAATTTTCGATTATACTCCCTTTAGCCGAAGAATATCTTGACAAATACCCTAATAAAAAGGATCGCCGCGCGCCCGGGCGTTTGGAAAACCATTTACGAGGTTTATCGACGCTATGGAAATAATAACTGGGGCCGTTATCGTCCTAAATTGATCTAATTTAAAATTATTGTTATCGCCAGCCTTTTATTTTTATTGCTCTTGTTCGTAATTTTTTTTAGTTATCGATAATAATACTTTTGTAAGTTTTCGAAATTCGGTGCAACAATTCTGTGAATATTTCGATGGATAATATTTATTTACCTAGTAGGAGGAGAGCTTTTACATAACTTTGATCATGCTTCATGGTGATTTTTTTTCTCAGGAAAAGTTATTAATCTATATTATTTAATCTATATTTAGGAACAATTATTTCGTAGAGACAAATATCTTTGGTATAATCATATAACATATTATCTATTTACTGCTAGGCGTTAGTATTAGACACGAAACCGCTCCGACGATAAAATGTTATTTGTGTGTGACAGGCTTTGTGGCAGACTGTACAGGCCATATCTCAAAGACACCCGTTGTAATTAAGTACACAATGAGAGTTCATATTTGGCGGCGGCCGGGGGCGGCCATTGTGCCTCGTTATCTGCAACCCAGTCTTTTTGGTCTCGTGCTGTGTTCAAACCAATGATTTCGCTGCGTAGAGAGAAATACGTCAATGTAAGCGACAAAGCTTTAAAAATAATTGCAAATTTAAGTACAAAAATAACTACGAAAAACGTGAAAAAAATCTATTGTATTAATGTTTTTATTCTATAAATTTGTATCTTTGTATCAGTTATTTAATTATTTTTAGTTATTAAGCAGCAAAAGGGCACGCAGGCCACCTGATGTTAATTGGGCTCTGCAACCCATGGACCCACGGCCACGTATGGAATTAACATAATGTCAACGCAACTTCATGACAGTATATAATGTACATATAAGACCCATGTTGTGGTTAAACCTAAACGAACGGTAAAAGATTCATCGTTGCGAAAAGGAATTACAATCCTCGGAAACTAAAAAAGTATCATCTGTAAATTTAAAGTTTTAGCTTGATGGTAAAGCTTAAATTTTTCTGTTCCAGTTTGGTGAGAACCATTTTTAAAGGAAATTTCCTTTAACCTCCATAATAATTTAATAACGAAAAATTAACCAAAAAACCTGTCGAAAACGCGTTTTGTTTGACCACAACATTATAAAGCCTGGGATCGGTGCCATTCTATTGCGTTTCGTGTCATAGGTGGAGCTTATCAATAAATATGTCTGCCACATACCTCTGCTGTACCCTTTGCGCGTAGGAATCTCGCCATCTGAAATACTTGGGACGAAAGTGTATTTAGATTCTTGCACGAACTATCCTAGAAACCTAGGTACCTTATGGAATTCACAGAAATAGAAATGCCCCGAATAGCGACAGAAACCAACACTTTACGGTTATTCAACTAAAAGAATCATAAACGCAATTAATGGTTAACTTCTTTTATAAAAAGAACAAAATTGCCTTATTATCTTGGCTTTCTCAAACTGTCAAAGTAATTTTCAATTCTCAAGATATCAAGAGTTGAATCAGCTACTATTGTGATTTTTTTGTCGGGGAACTCAAATTTTTGACAATAAGTATTTATCTATAACAAAAAGCAAATGAGCACACAATGAAATGTAATACGGTTTACATATGCTGTCAATAGTAAGATACGGACTAAATGGGGAAAATATTTACCAAAAAGCCGGCAGCCCACATGTCGTGCCGCTGTCGCAAATTCTTAGAAGATGTAAGGATTCACATTTTCGCAATTTTTAATAACGAATTTTAAACAATCCTTTATGAAGTACAATACATACTGAACACGACCGGTTCTTACTAACGAATAAATAAATATTTATTTTAGCCAGATATACCTGATAAACGTACATGTATATTTTTAAATACAAACATAAAATTCGAGCACCTAAATTACTCGGATACGTTTCTAAAGGGTGCCCTACGCCCAATCTGAGGAGAATAAAAACTTTATTTCTTTCATAACAGATACAAAGAAGAGGATTATCCGGATTTTAGGGCCGACATCGATTCAACAGGGTGGAAGGCAAACAATCGCCTTTTGTTGCCGCCGCCATTGAAGTCCGGGTAATTAATTATACCGAGCGCGCGGCATTTTGCAGATTCACTTCTGCGCCGCTCTCCGACTCTTCGGAGATCGACTGATTGCCTCCGCAGACGTGTCTATACATACGCCTTTATCTACAGCGATTTGATGCGGATGGTGGAAAAACCTTGTGAGCTATCCACGCATATCAGATAAGCACCCATGAAAATGATCTCGCAAACAAAGGTCGTTTACCTCTGAAGAGTATAGAAGTGCTATAAGAGTATAGAGTTTATGTAGAGAGTATAGTATTTTTTCATTGGTGAACTTGGTGTGCATTATGCGAGAAATTGATACTTACGAGTAGAAATTATGAATCGATCAGTGCACACCACCAATAAAAATTATTTTTAGCTTTGAATTCTTTCAAGTTCTTGGGTGCTTTTTTGTTTGTAAGTAATGTTGAAAATGTACTTGGTGGAATATTATACAGTGAAATTGTTTATAATATTTAAGCAGTTGTAGGAAGGTAGTATAACTTATAACATTTATAAAACCAGTTAGTATAGTGACGAATAAAATTTAAGGTTTTTTAAGACTGTGAGAGTGCTGCAACTTAGAACATTCAAAAATAGTTATGGATTTTTTAAAAGTTTATAATGAAATTAAATCTACTGAAATGAAATTAAAGCAAACTTAAATCCTGTGCAACCCATAAAATAGAGAATCGAAACAATTGGCGCAAATCAAGGCGGGCCAGAAACACAAAGCAATACCTATCTAGCTCAGAAAAAGAGTAATTCGTGAGTAGGAAATTTACGCACGCTCGGAGTGTGGCGAGTTTAAAGCATCGAGGAAAGAAATTGCTCTCGTTGGGAACAAAAGCCGCTTCATCCATTCCTCGGCCCATGATTACAACTTCACATCTTTGTAGGCCAAGACGAAGATTCTCTATGAATAACTAGCTCGGGGTACTTACTGCTGAACTAAAAACAATAAGAATATTTGTAATATAATAATTATAAGTATACTAGCCTCATCTTTGATAAGTTGGATAGTCTGGAAAGTTAACATGTCTAACCTTACCCTGCCGTTGAGAAGCATTTATTTTAGCAAGGTTTACATTTATTTAATACTTAAACAGTTTGTACAAAATAAACTATATACTTAGGACGTAACCTTACCCCATCACCGCCGCAGACACCTCATTTAACTCACAAAATATTTTCAAACTTAAAAAGTAAAAAATATGAAACCGAAGCTCACAAAAACAGAGTCTGAATGGAACGAGAACATAATGCAGACGCAGAACGCTCACGATAAAGGCTCCCAAAAAGAGGAAATGTTAAAAACAAATTCAAAAGGAAACGTAAGTAAATTATGGCAGTGCGCCGAGCGTCTTTTGTCTATGCGCTGCTACTGTCAGTTATCGGCCCTAGTCAGATAAAGTAACCGTTTGCTCCACTATATTATCACGAAGATATTTGGTATAAAGTCCCCAGAGGTTTGTCCGAAACATTTCCCCTATCAGTGTGATTTATCTGCTATTTCATTTCGGGCTCAAATAAAAATCTTAAAGTTAATGACTCTACTGAAAACGAGTTGATACCAGTCGATTCAATCGTTACGTATTTTTTACATAAAAATTAGATTTTTGCTTCTGCTGCAGGCACTTCTTTATTCTTACAGTAATACCCAATCACTCATTAATAATTATTTTAATCGTGTAATTAACGTGCCATTATTTGGACCAGCGGAAAAAATTATAAAATTATTTTCAATAAATAGTATGGTTAATGGTTAGTTAGTAAACTTAGCACATATTTCATATTTTCATCACCTTTAAATTGTATTTTGGGAATAGGTACAAAATACATCTAAATTCATCAAAATCGGTTAAACGGTTTAGATATGAAAATCTAAACAAAAAGACAGTAAGGTTTTTAAAATATAACTTGAACTTATCCAGTGTAGTGTGTTTTGAACCATAAAATAATCAATAAAGTTTATCTAACTATGACATATATTTTTCACAGTTAAAAAAACAATATTACTATGTTTAAAATTTAATAAAAAACAGGCCGTTTCAACAATCCTTTTATAAGAAGGGGTAAGGATATATATTTTATAAAACCTTATTTTAAAAGTCATTAGTTTAAATAATAAAAATAATCTATTATAATATTACATTGATATAGAACAAATGAACATAATACAACATACATTGCAACGTAAAAGCGACGCGCGGTACCGCGCCTCAGTGCGCTGTTTTCATTAGCGATTGCAAGCTGTTTGTAAGTTGTTCTACACATACCTAACTGTATGTATAGTGCTAATATACCTAACTGTATGTAGTTTGTATAGTGATTTAAGCAGTGTTAACAAACATTATAAAACCTCTATACTATTCAATTTGGGGTCAGATATGAGTGATGTGTGAGGAGAGGTAGCTAAGTGACGAAAACGCGAAAATTCTAAGCATGGCAGTATAATTATGATTATCTAATCGAAAAATAGACTCGCTTAACCTAAGACCTGCCAGCAGGAGTCTTGAGGATTGCATGTACAGGCTATAGTTTTGCTATCGAAATTTCTCTTGCTGATTAAAAAAAATTAATAACTATCTTAAAGCCCTGTAGATACAAACAGTAGAAGTGGATATTCAAATTGGCCTCAATCGAAACCTTAGGCGCTATTTTCATTTAAATATTCACCTTAACTTCATCTTTCAAATTTCATTTTCATTATATTCAATGTTCAGAACATTGAATATCAACAAACACTACTCCATCTTGTAAGGAGCAAAGCAATAACAAAGTTTCATGTAGACAAACGTTCATTTCTATTCAGAGAATTAATACAACGGCTCATGATTTCGGAAGGACGCGGCGCAGAGGCCCCGCTCAGCGGTTTTCATTAGGGCCCCCATTTGCATGTTATTCATTGCCTTCCTGTTCCTATGTCAAAGAACATTTTATATGAAAGACATTGAAATTGTTTGAAGGAGAAATCAAAGCTTTCATCTCTTGCGGGCTTTTACGGAAAAGGAAAAGTAATTTAATTGGCTCTAATTAATGTTTTTTATTTAGAAATTCAAACGCCGTGTTTGGCATAGCTTGAAATATACCTTACTATAATTATAGCGGCTGTAATATTTACGTTTCGCTATTTACATTACCGCTGTAATGTTTATTAATGTTTTCTAGTAGCCTGAACGGCCCTCTAGAGAAATCATATTTACACAGAAGTCATTTGATAAAGAAAGATATAATGTTACATTGCTCATTCGTTTCGAAATAATAGTCTAAGTATACTTAAGTAAAGATTCCCGGAAACATAATTTCCCAAGATCAATAAACTCAAACATACCGGGAAAGCAAATCGAAATAATTAATCATCTTTCGGCAGTCCATAAATTGACGAATACAAAGGAATACGCCACTAATATCAGTCGACTCGACAAATTGAAGGCGAATGAAAAATCAAATTAAAAATAATTGAGAGCATATTGCTGTCAAATGCAGTAAATGCAGAATTGACAAAGAGCGGCGCTCGCGCTGTTTGCTGGCACGCATCACATTTATGAATAAGCATATGATTTTACTTGTGCTTACACTAAATTTTTCGAACTTTTTTTTATAATTTAAAGGATAATTTCCTGTGAGTACTGTTTACAGTTTCTAAAGCGTTAAAAAGATATCAAGTTTAATAGTTACTTACAATTAACATGAAAGTATGTAAATATGTATATTATACAAAAAAAGCTTTTGTATAATATACATATATTTGTATATTATGTATTTGTATGAGCTCATTGGTCTCCAACGAAGTTTAACAACTGCTATCTATCGCTGACCGGTGAGGCCGACGGCTCAAGGTATGCACTGCAGGGAAGGCAGCATGTAATTCGCTACTATATCCTTGAATAGTGATGAACGGTAAGTTTTACACACCCTAAACAGTGTCATTTTTAAATATATGAAGAAATGAACCAATACTTGCTTGAGTGCAAGTAAACCACAGCTAAACCATTTTAGTTTGACAACTAGTGTACGCACCGGTTGATACAATCCAATATAATTTTTACAATCAGATGTTCCAACTAAGTAATAGTCTGAACGAAGTTTCTACTTTCTGCGCACCTTGCTATGTTGAAAATTAAATTATTTACTAGCAATCGTACAAATAACCACAATGTCATGGTTTTGAGTCAGAGTTCGTCTTAGAGAAATTATAAAACTTTGGTTAGGAGTTTGCAAAAACGATACTGACAACAGACAGATGGACAAAAAAAACGTTTCTTTGCACGAATATAGTTTAGTTTAAGGTTTTGATGAATCCATATTTACCATTTAAGGTATGCAAATTTTTACAATAAGGGATTTGAAATTTAAACTGAAATTGGTATGGTTTAACTGAATGAATGTGGCGCCGCCATTAAAATATTTTATTTTCCTGGCTATAAATTTATCCACTCAATATCGGGGCGTTTTAAGCTGGTGTAGTTAAAAACATTTTGTAACTGAAATCCGTCCCAAATCAGCGTTTATTGACTAGTCGTGCACGCAACATCCAATCAATTCATCCACATGAATGGATTAGAATAAAAAATTGGAAATAAAAACATAACGTCAATATTCTAATACCTCTGATAATGATAAAAGCAATCCAAATCACAAACACCTGCTGCTTTTCAAGGTCAGTGTCAAGCTACTCTACAGTGGAGTTGGTGAGGTTTAACCGCAGATAAATTAATCCCATTGACCCGATGACATGATGATGGCGGTGGTGGCGGTAGATTGTGCCCAACAGCAGGACACAACAGCTGTCCTACAAGGATTAAAGATGTTTAGAAATTTCGATAGAAAAATAATAATTCAGGATAGCTCTTTTCTCTTGACGCGTTGCGAATATCACCACAACTAGTTTTAAAGCTGAATATTTCTTTTGCCTCTGAAACCTAGTCGGAATCATCATCGGTTCGAAAACCACGCGACATGCAATCAATATGTCCGCGTGAACGGATTGTTGCTCCCTGTTAGTGTTTACCATATCCAAGCACCCAAGTGCACCCAGACTCGCCGTAAATCACAAAGTTTATCGCTCTATTTTTGTTTATAATACTTATAGCTACTACGAGCTTGAGTCTGATGTTAACTAAGTAGTTATTGCAGCATATCACATTCACAGGACAAAAGAACTGTCTGTGCCACATTATCTTATACATACACATATTCTACTGTTTTGGTTTTATACAAAATTTTAAAGCAGACTACACTAAATAGACGAACATTTGAAATTAGTCCTAAAGAGTAACATCGTTTTGCCAAGCTTTTGAAAATGGAATCACAACTATGTTCTCCGCTAGTCGTGAATTCGCAATATAATAGCATAAAAAATGAGTCAGGAATTCCGCTTGGTCCAAAAGTCTAAACATGAGATTAATAAAACGGGCTCAACGAAGCGCATTAAGAATGCAGAAGCCAGCCGAGGGTGCCAAATGTTCGCACTCGGTTCGCTATTGTATTTTACATTTTATTCCACCATTCTTTACCTCACACTTTTAAATAACTGAATATTTAAAATAATTAAACTTACTGGAATTTTCGGGTGGGAGCTAAATACTTTTACAAACGTAAACCAACCCAACTTGAAAGCAATTCCAGTAAAATGGTGTAGAAATTTTGTAGGGTTTTAAAACAACAGATTTGTTGAAATGCGTTTAACATTTTCTTTTAATTGGTTCACGAAAATATGCATGTTTTCAAACATTAATTTAATTCTTCTCTCAGGGTTTCACCTATTGATGTTGTGATTTTGTCGTGTTGTTTGGTCGATCGGTTCAGTCAGCCAATTAGGACAAGACATAACAAGTTATTACAATGAAATCCATCTAAAGTCTGTCGTGCTCGTGCTCGATTGCCTTGCAATAAGAAATAAAATAAAAATAGACCGTTTTGCTCCACCCTTTCTGCTGATCGTTTATTTATTTATTCAATAACACCGATTTGCGTTTCATCTCTATCGTTTATTTCAAATACAGGAAATATCTTCGGTTTTATGGGAATTTATAGCCGTCCGGTTATAACTCTCTTGTCGTACTGCAGACTTTCTAACTAATAATGTACACCTATACCTAGGTATTTTTCGTTATAAGTGTTAGAATTTACGCCACTATTCGGGTCCCAGTACTTTATCCAGATACGCGTATCTCATATACTATAAGAATTGCTCCTTTTTATGGGATAGTCAGTTCAATCATTTAAGTTTAGTTAGCTGCAAAGTTAGTCTTACTAATTTAAGTATAAAAGTACCTATAAGGATGTTAAGATGAGAGGAATAAACCGTCCTTGCTTGCACATATTGTCTGCTACCCTTTTCGTTATATTATTTCTTAATTATCACACCTTTAAAAATACTTTTATTTTTATAGCCATGTTTATCTAATCTTTCTGGAGTTTTTTAGCTTGATGGCTAAGTAATATCGCTTCTCGTTCAGAGTCAAACAGGTGACTTACCGAGTTCAATATTGATCATAGCGTAGTAGATGTGCAATAAGCATGATATCCGTGTTATAGTGCGCCTGCTATTATTCAAACCCCTATTGATAACGGATATTATAGAGGTTGCTCCACATAAAGTTCTCAAGTACCTAAGGATAAAGGTATTACATATTTTTTAAGTTTTACTACTGTTATTACAATTGGAAATTGAGGAATAATTTTTTTAGGATTTTCAAGAATCAAACTAGAAGGTCGCGCTCAGCTTGGACGCGTTTTCGTGCGTGTACCTACGTACGTTAATTCTTAAAGGCAGACTAAGTATACTATTATATAATGTTATAGTAAACTTTTAGTTTTACCATAATACTGTGTCAAATTTAGTGACATTAGGTATTTGCATTTAAGTGCTATAAAATTTCAAATTAGACTCAAAAATAATTTCAAGAAATACCTATAGTAGGTCTATATAACATTGTAATTCGCGCTTAGTTCGCTGAAGCAAAGCTTCCTGGCTAGTCATAACTATTTCGCAGCATATTGCCCGAGGATATTAAGAATATTATACATCCAACGGTTTTTGTACAAACTTTATCAACGATATCTTCACGTTCAGGCGACCATCAACGTCTACATACGCCGCTACCGCCAAATGTGACAGACTCATATGTTATCTATGCTGTAGTCGAGGTGGCTGTGTTTTAAAAAGGTTGAACAATTTCGATTCACCGCAATGTTACAGTTAAATATAAACTCACCCTAAGCGTGATGACTCGCGTCTTTCTGCCACTTTTAAGGCAAGCTAAGCGCGTTTCAACCGCCTCATACTATCGCCAAGTGCGACAGACTCCTATGTTATCTACGAGTATGCTGTAGCCGAGTCTGGAGGCAAACGGCTGAACAATCGTTCGGTTCATCGCATTGTTACAAACACAATGTAGACGCAATTTCAACTGAGAAGCTATTAATACGATTTAATACACACAGTGCACAGATTGTCGGTGAATTGTATGTTTCATTCATCATCCTACAATAAAATATGGATACAATAATAAAAGTAATCTGCAACTATAAATTACACTTTGCGACTATGGTGATCGTTGGTATTGTAGTCGGTACGAGTCGTGAACACAATCTGCATTGGTCGGTTTGACATTGACAGCGCTGTTCGCTTCGACTGCTGTGCTGTACTTTAGCCGAGAGTGTACAATATCCCTACCACTTATCATCCATGCTGACGACTCTTTAACGGTTACTATAAGTTACGACGCTGCTTGTAATTTGTGAACAGCCAATAATTAGCATAGCACCTAATGTGATCCGACATTATTTCCTGGTGCAACAGTAAACTCAGTCCCCGAAGCACAAAACAAGCATTTATTTGTCAATTTATACACAAAAAATATAATTAGGTAAGCTAATAAATCCGTCCCTAAACTTATAAATAACGTGTATTTATTAACTTACAATACGAAGATTATTACCAAAACATTAGCCGTAATCAAGACTTTTAAATTTACTTCACACAAATAGCACAGAATACATAACTTATACCTTTAGCGACTATACAATACACAAAGCGAACAAACGGTGATGGGAAAAGAATAAACATGGCGGACGGAAGTTCCGAGTTAGATTCACTTCCGCGCGCTACGATCTACGAGTACATTTGAAAAGTACTGAAAAATGTATTCTCTCTCCAAAACGCGAGCAAAACAAATATTCCGCAACAATAAAGTTCTTCCTAAAGTTCTCAAGTTTAAATGCACCGTGAGAATATTTCGTAGATGCTTTCTATGAGTCATAAGGCTGCATTGAGGAGATAGTAGTTGAAAATAAAAATAAAAAAGAGATTTTAAAACAATGTTATAACTCTATTTATACTTAAGATAAAATATAAATACTTTAAATATAGACAACTTAGGTATAGACTTAGTCTTTTAAAAATACTATAATATTGATTACTTTTGAGTTTCCACTCGGTTGTTATTTTTATTGAAAATATTTTTTGTTACCTTTTTATGATAGAAAAATTTATATTAGCCACCGTACCGATGTCAATTCTTATTATTCTGTGACTAGTTGCTATAAAACTTTTATGGCGCAAATGACAAATATGAATTTTAGTCAGAACGTAAATAACGGATGCTCGGCTCGAGTTCCAAGCGCGGTCGTAAACGATACAGCTTTCCGAACTTTGGCTAGCTCCCTCGGGATACATTAAAATACGAAATCTCGACCTAATGAGACTAACGTCATAATAGCCTTTATTCTATTAGACATAACTCTTTATAATGATTTGAATTTTCAGATTTATGACTCATCAAATGGTTTTAGCCCTCAGACTAACACTGGCCTTTAAATACTAGCATAACTTAATGGAATCTAAAAAAAGAAGGGGTTATATGTTTCTAGCGTTTGCCTTTGAATCATTCTGTCCATGTAGATATGTACTCGTAGTCAGGACTCATTACGGTTTATGATACCCTAAAACCCAGAAGAAACCCTTGCCGTCCTAAAAGTAAAAACTTAAATATGAAAGTACTAGATACAATTTCTTTGTAATTCCACATCTGTGCCCACTACAGTTACTGCTTGCCCAGTGCCCAAACAGATTGACCGATTTTGATGTGGTTTGTTATTCAAAAATCTAGCCAATCAATATAGCCAACTAAAATGAAAATGAAATTATTTAGCCACTTAAAGAACACCTTATTTATGAAGAATCCTTAGTCAGATAATAATCGGCATTATTTAATTTTCCCTACACAGACATTTCACAAATAATATTTATTTAATGAAAAAATATTAAAGATCGAAACAAAATAAACAAAAGCGCATCAATTTCAATAAAAAATAACATTGAAAATCTATGCAGTTAAGACCACGAGCGCGGCGCAAGGAGGCCGCAGGCTCAAGTCACGCCGCACCCGGCAGCATTTGTTCTCGGAACATAGGTAGTTGGTATTACAAATTGATTTTACCTACTGACTATGCACAGAAAAAGAAATGTCGTAAATTGAACCTAGACTTGAATTTGGAATAAGAACCCAACTAATACGTACTAAATACATTAGAAGACGCAAGCCCAAATGTGCTGAAACTCCATCATGCATTAATGCATCTAAATCCCAAATCGGCTTAGGTGAGGCGTGCGAGCCGTGGCGCAGGCAAGCGGAAGGCGGAATGAGGCTGGGCTGGCCGGGATCAAGGTAACGCAAACTACGAACTAACATACATTACGTCTAATGTAAAACTTTCATCATTATATTATATTTAACGTAATCGGTATAAAAGTGGTGATATCCCAGTAGGTAATTCAGCCTAATATTTCTTTAAAAAAAATTATGTGCGCTTTATTAAATTAAATATCACTTGTATCGGTGACGAAAAACATCATGAGGAAACCTGCATGCTCTCAAAAAAGTCTCAAAAGAGCCTCAAAAGCATGTGAAGTCCACCAACCCGCACTAGGCCAGCTGGTGCACATCCTTTTCGTTGTGAGAAGAGAACCGACCCCGCAGTTAGTCATTAATGGATACAGACAATGGGTATATTATGTTACTAGTTCTACCCTGCCACTGATGCATACACTGGATCATATTGCTGTTACATCTATGAGAAATGAGAAACAATTGACGAAGGCCTTCCTTCTTACTTTTACCACGGTAATAATTATCATACAGTATTCCAACTTCATACAAACGGACGAAACGCGAGCTACGAGTATTACGAGTACCTACGCGCCTCGGTCTTGGCATGCGTTCGGCATGTGCCGCTTGACGAACGGACGGTGTGTTGTTTTTTTAACAATAATCGCGCGATTTCTTTCGCTATAAATAAGTTCAAGTACTTTCATAATATATTTTATATGACAAGTAGGATATACTTTTTACGATTTTACTGTACTCATAGTTATGACTTTACTTCATAAATGAGGATACGTGCAGCAACACTTTGTGTTAAAAAATTGGTAAAAACTTACGTTTACTAAGAAAAAAATCTTGAAATTAATGAATCGACGTACGTAGATAAGACTACAGCGTTGGAAGGTGTACCAACGTACCTAGGACCATAACTCAGAATCGGCTTACCGCTTATAGCGTGAACGCAGAGGGCGGCGTCGCGGCTTCTGCATGTGCAAGGTAAAGATAGCGGATATTTGCTCAGAGAAGATCATCTCACAACACTTGTTTACTTTCAATACCAGATACCTCTGTATGCTCTGGATACCTGGTTTAAAGAAAATATTTCGCCAAATTCTACCTGTCCGATTTAATACCGGTGTTGCGTGCTGTTGGTTTTATTTTTGATACCATAACAATGAACCAATGTTTTTCATTTGAAAGACCAGTATTTACCTAAGACTGCTAAGGAAGTAGACTTAATTATGGTAATTTTTGGAGCATTTGACTACAAACTAAGAGATTGAATGACTCTCAATAGCTGAGGATGGTTGAGAGATTAGAGCAATCTACGAAGCGTAGATACCTACACTACTGTAGGAATCTACTAAAATAAAATTAAATGTTTCTATTTAGGTAGGTACAAGTTATAAACTAATTTTGTTGAGTTAAAACCAACAGACTAACGTAGCTATGGTCAGAAGTCATCATTAAAATAAAGGCAGAAAACTGATGAAAACTTTTATACATATTGTATATTTTTATATATTTATAAAATCTCTCTCATTTCATCAGAATGACACAACTTGGCCAATAGGACTGTTAACTTCCCAAAAATTTTGACAAGCCTTAACGGGGTAGAATATGTATTATTATTATTTACATATATTATCAGAACATCGTTTATTTTGTGGTCTACCATCGAATTGAATCCATAGTCTTTAATCTGGCTTAAGGCTTAAGCCGTCTACCGCATACCGCATAACATGTGAAGAAAATGCAAAGGTGCCACGGTATACGAGATGTTTGCTCGATCCGCCCGGCCACGAATGGATCTTGTTGATTTTCGATGCAGAGTTGTTTTAAGTCCTTAATTTATGCTCGCTTTTCTCTGAACTACAATAAATTGGAATGGTGATTGATTTATTATATGTATGTACATTTATTTCAAAACACCATCCATTGTGGGTAATTTGACATGTTTTTTCTCAACTATTGGACTCAAATCAACGCAATTTTTTTTGATCCTGTTATTTCTGAAAACAACGATATCCTGATGTCTTCCTTAGATTATCGAGCAACATTGGTTGGAGAGCAGCCTGTTCCTTTTGCCAAGTTGTTGTCGCCATTTGAGGATTTTTTTGCTGTCAGTTAGTAAATATTTCAATAGGCTCAGTACCAGTAAATCACTGTCATTGATAAACATCATAATAAGCAAACTCTTCAGAGATCTTGCATAAGATACATAATATCACATCGACAAATATACCGTGGGATAGAGTGAGATCAAAGCCAGTGTAGATCGTGAAATTTGCTGAGCATAAATCACTCAAAACGCAATCCACAGCATACCATAATTATGGAAGACTGTTTACTCTCAATAACGCGCGCGACTTCACGCATACGGATTTACAGCAAATTCTATTTTAGTCTATGGCATGTTGAAGATTTACTACTAGCTGAATTTTTGGCATTGTTTGAGAAATCAAGTCATGTTATGCGACCATGCTAACGTTGCTGACCTAGGATCAAGATTCACGTGCGCGATGAATATTTTTCTGGCTTCGTCTTTTTAATAAAGGGTACTCAATAACAGGAATTAAAATCACCATTGAAGTTTTTTCTGACCTCTAAACTAATGTTAAAGCACTAAGCCATGCAGGTTTTAAAATTAGGGCGATAATCGATAGTTCCGCCTGATAGCCTAGATTTGCTCAGGTGGCCACCTCCACCCCTATCCAACCGGCCTGTAGCGTCGACGCCGACGGAAATTACTACAAATGAGCGACGTGATCGGGGTAATAACAACCTTCACCCCTTTATTTTTTATTGCAGCGTTTTATTTTCATATTGAATGCCAAGCTTTCAGACAATGATAATGCAAAACGTGACGGCATGGCATGCAATTTGTCATAGCATAATGATCGCACCGAACCATTTAAGAACCTGTAACCTTTTTACGTTATCTTTCAGATGCTATCGCTATTTTTGTTGATAAATTCTCTTGGGATCTCTTTGCTTAAAGTTATGGCATCCGAGGATAAAGAATGACAGTCCCCCTTATCGTGTCATTAATCTCCCATGAAACTTTCGCTTTCGGAAGCATTGTTCGTATGTCTTTCTTTACCAAAAACTTTCTATTGTGGTGTTATCAGAATTTAAGGCCCTTAACTGAATAGTGCGGGGTGACGCGCGCTGGTGGCAATTAACTGGAACGCTCATTAGCAGGCCGTTTCCATTCAATGCTCGTAGCCCACCGGCTGCGGGCGTTTCTTTGGAATACCTCGATTTTTTATCACGCGTCGTACTTGGTTAGATGTAGGTACTCGTATGCTATGCTAGCATTGTTATAGGCCATTCTTAATTGAGGTGTACAAAGTACATTATATATCTCTAAAGCTGCTGTAAATAAGCTTAACTATCTGTTAATATAAACTTGTTTGTAGTCTGATACTAAAAAAATTATATTATAAATTTAAACCCGATTTTCGGCTCTTTCTTTCTTTGATTTAAAAATTTCGTAACCAATCTTTGACGTGTTACAAACTTTATGTCGAGTTTAACGTTCTTATTCTATTCCATGTTCCATTTCAGTTCTATTTAACGCGTTTTTGTATTATGCTGCTCCATATCAATAGGCTCTTCAGTTCCCAATCTTGCTAACCATTGAACTACACGTAGTCGCCAATTATATCGCCTCTTCTGTCTTTAGCACAGATTGCACGTAACCTATTTACTTAAACTGTCCCCATTTGCTTTGCCAACTGTTATTTAACCTTGTTAGGGGAACCGTTCCAAGCATTTGTTAGATATTTAGGTATAAAGGAAAATTCGATCTTTTCTTGTGAAGTTGAATTCCTCGGAGGATTTCAATTTGCTTCGAAATATTGCCAAATTGTTATTTGCTCTTTGTATTTTTACTACAAAGATCGAAACAGATATGTTCAAGACAATTGAAACGATAATAAAATGAAAAAAAATATCCTTAAATGAATTCGCCTTTAAGGCTATAGAAAATTCACCTACACTTATTCCATCGTCAAGTTAAGAGTTTTTAATCGATCCGACTATCGATAAAAAAAACTCTTAGCTAAAACTTAGATAAAATCTGCTTTAAAATGTCGGCGTGTATTATGTATTGCATACAGAAACAATACTTAATTCAATAGTAGAATAACGACTTAACGAACAGCTTATAAGAGCGGAGACAACGCAACCATTCTCCTTCGCTGGTGAATTTTCATTTTCATTCTCTTCATTTGAGTCCACTGCCAGCAAATTCATATCCTATTTCACCCTAAAAAATATAATGTCCACTGAAACTGTTTGCGTAAGAAATTGGCATTGACATAGCAATGTTTGGCAAATAAGGCCTGCAGCCGGCGGCGGTCCTGCGTGTGACAGGAAATCTAATAGCCCTTGAACGAACCACGTAAAAATTCCCTTCGTACACGATCTGCTGTCCTTTTTAGGGATTCGTACTGTGATTAGAAAGGCCGGTTACGGCGCCACTGGGGTCACTCGATGCCGTTATGGGATGTGATGCCGTTATAGTAGGTAGATAACGTACGAAGAACTCATGAAACGCTCACTTGGTTTTTTTTACTTTTACTACGCAACTACAGCGAACTTTCAGTTTGTCGTAAGTGAAAATTACCTATGTTAAATAGCTATGTTCAATCTTAAAAAAATCCCCTTTTATTTCCAGCCTGAATGTCTCTGATCCGTAATAAACTTTTTGTACTGAATTACGTGTCAAGTCTATTAAGGGACTAAATTGTTAATCCAAAAGCCTCGGAACTATGCTCGTTGCAAACCACATACTTGTCGAAGTTTAAACAGGCATCTGTTACAACAAAGCTGCTCCATCCATCTCATGAACTAGCTTCAACCCATAACAAGTGGGGATATTAATGCACTGCTGCGTCTGCTGCTTACATGTGGCACTAAGCAGTAAGCACTCTATTAATTTAAGGCTTATTTGAGTCACGTTGCTTCTAAATCAAATTTATTGAGCTTCTAATGCCGAAAATCGGCACCCACCTAAGTAAGTTAGTTGGGGTAACATTGTCAATGGGGTAAGAACGTATAATTTAAATGTCGACCGAATTTGTGGTTGTTTTTTTTATACTGGCAACACGAGATTTGTTTTGTTTTGCTATTTGTTTTTTTGTTTTGTCCATTTTGTTTTGCTACTCCCGTCAGTCCATCGGTGAGATCGGTGAATCGGTGGTTTCGTCACGTCGGTCGTGTATTATGGTTGTTCTACCACAAGTCACGCAATTTGGAAGATTTTTGAGATAAGATCGGATATTTTCTTTGCATAAACCTTATGTTATTAGCCACTTGGGTGATTTTAGAGGGTAGTCCGGTCTATCCCCTACATCGTCCGATCTTTACCATGTTTTTTTTTAAATCTAGGTATGTCCGTACTTTAAACTCGCATAACTCAGCAGTCGTTAGGTAAGTCTGTGCAAACGAAAAAATATTTTTCTTATAGCTTATGTTTATTGATTATCAAGTTTTTACTTTATTTTATTACGCTGGCTGGTATAGATTATGAGAAAAAATAATTTCCAACATCTTACGAATGCAGCTAAAAACCATCCGATATTACCCCAACTCACTCATGCCATGTTTGCCAAAGTATTGCGAAACTGAAAGAATGGATGAATAGATATTTAATAATTTTGTTACTCTCTCACTATAAAGTAATTTCTTGAATGCATTAAGTCAATTTTCATATCAATGAACAGCTATGTATTTACCTACACTAAAATTTTCATATCCACTATCGAAATCACCTCAGTTTTGAAATAAAAACTTGAGATGGCAACAAAAACTAAGATTAACGACGTGGATATTACCCTCCTAAAACAATGTCTATAAAAGAATTTTGTTCGTATAAAGACGTGTCCCTGGATCGTAACTCACCCGGTGGTCCTCATAATATAAGATATTACCCACTCGCCTATTCGGACATTTCGGACCCATATACCTTCCTACCTACCTATGTATCCTAGGAATTCCTAAGTTGAGTATTGTAATATTTTTTTCAAACTGACTGTATCTGCTCGTTATGCCCGGTTCACACGATTCCAGTCCAGTAATCCAGCGAGTCAATCCAGTCAATTACTGGACTGGATCATATCGTCTACAATATTCCAGTCATTCAAAAGCTGTCACGCCGATAACACTATAGTGACAATGCTTTCAAGAAAGCAGTTTAGATTGTTTTAAAATTAACTTACTATTATAAGAAGTACGATAACTGACGAAAGAAGAACCAAAAAGAAAAAAAGCGGATTTGGGTGAGAAATTGGATAAGCGAAAGAAATGAAAAAGGAGGTTCAACAATGCTTTAGCAACAGCTGAAATCAGAAGATGTCTTTGAAGATTGGTAATGAGAATTGACAGAAAACTTTGAGGAGTTGTTACCATTAATTTCAAACAATATTCAAGTAGCAACAGTAACTTTATTGTTAGGAATTATTCCAAAAAACAACAATGCGTGTATAATGTGCAACGTGTAATCAAATACTGGATTGGCCGTTCATTCACACTATTCCAGTGGCGCTGGAATGGACGTATTGGATTGAAAAATAGACCGTCATTCCAGTCAACTGTACTGGATTGATCACTGGAATTGTACATTCCAGTGGCATTCCAGCGCTGGACAGGAATGCTAGACTGGACTAATAAATGTGAACGGGGTATTATTATAGAATTTCAGCGCCATCTAATCTATAACGTGAAAAACTTAAACGATAGACCGTCAACGGTGCGGTGTTGTATGCCAATTCTAGTAGTTTGCAACATAACCTCTAGATGGCGTGGCTAGTGTTGCTTTTCCAATTTCCATCTCAAGGGCGTTTTCGGAGATAGAAATATATCCCGTCCCTTTTGCATATAGAAGTTAGAGTGAGCAAGACTTATTCGAGGACGAGACAGCTGCTTATACAGTACAGTGGAACAAAAGGGAAAAGATTTTTATTTCTTTTAATAAAATAATGGATGATATTTATGAAGAAAACTGTGATGTGTCGGCAATATTTTTCGACTTGGATAATACTTTAATACAAACAAGAAAAGGGGACAGTAAAACCTGCAATCAGGTGAGTGAATAAATATATTATAATTATTATTTTGCAATTGTGACATTGCCACGGTCATGGAAATTTAACAGTCCCTCCCTGTGCCTGACGACATAGGCTGCGCGCGCTGTCACATATTATCGGGCTTGTACTTCGTTCGTTCGTTGATTTGATAACTTCTGCGTTCTATGCATCCGCGTGTTGATCGTTCACGTTCCAGTGTGATATAAATAGAACTTTCTTAGTTGGAGAACGTGAGCTCGACGTCCAGATTTAGATATTTTGGAAGAGAACCCGTGCTAATTATAATCGTGATGTAGTCTTCGCCCGATTCACTTGCGCGTGGCCTCAGACTCTCAGTGAAGCGAGATCTGTTGCGTTTTGTGTCCGTGTTGAGTGTTTTGTGACAATGGGAGACATATCGGAGCCGATAAAAAAGTGTGTGCTTATACTAAAGTCGGCGAAGAGCGACACAGAAAAGTTTGCTGCTCTTTTCATGGTTACGAAACTCGTGAAAGGCAAAGACTGCAACGCCCAGGCTAAGAAGGCGCTATTTGAAGCTATAGGCTTTAAATTTCTGAAGAAATTATTAACAGGCACCAATGAACAGGATGACTGTCCACCATCAGTGTATAAGTCTGTCGCGATGTCAATCCTTACGTGCTTCTGCAACGAGCCTGATCTGTCCACACATCCAGAAATGCTGGCCAATATTCCTGTGTTTCTGGAAATAGTGCAAACATCGGATAACGATGACTATGACGATAACCTCATCATCATCAGTGAAGCCTATACATGCCTACAATGTATAGCTGAACATGAAGCTGGACAAAAAGCTCTCATTGAGGTGGGAGCTATAAAGAAAATGTCAGAAATATATTCTCATCAGAGCTTCCAAACTGATGAAGCCCTTAATATTCTGGTGAAATTGGTCAGCCGGTATGGCCCCACTGCTTGGGGAGATGATCCAAAGCCCTTCCATGCTTTAGTCAACAAAATTGCCTTGGATTTTGCTACAGACCAATCTGAAAGAAAATTTGAACTAGCAACTATCCTCAGCGCTCTTCTATACAGTTGTAATAAGAACACAGTTCTACCCGGATCATCTGATGAAACTTGGCCCCAGAGTATTTACAGAGCTCTTCATGATATTTTGACTAGTAAGATTGGGAAAAACCAAAGGGATCCAGCATTGAAGCTAGCTGCCAATATTATTGACCTTCTAGGTATTGAGTGGACATTTAGCGATGAGGAAAATCCTAAGAAGTTTTTCTTACTACTCTTACAACTCTGTGCAATTGAAGTAAGAATGCAACTTGATGACAGAAGCTTTAAACAAGCGTTTGCAAATGCCGAATTAGTCACTGCTTGCTTCATTGTCCTTGAGTTATCTATTAACTATATGGCTACTGATCAGTTAGACCTGGAACAGAAAGAAAAACAATCAGTCTATACCAGTCTAAAAGGTGCTTTCAACGCTGTTGTATCTGTTTTGACTAAAGTTTCTAATGACAAAAATAAAGATAAACTCCCTGATGAAGAAAAAGTGTTTGTTTGTGCTATGGTAAGAGTTCTAGTGTCATGGATTGCACAAGAAACTACAGCCATGAGAGAACAGATATATGCACTACTGCCTTTCATGTTTACACTGGCTAATGATTCCTTCCATGCTTACCGATCTAGAAAAATGGCTGAGAAAAACAAATCAGATGGTGAACCATTAGAAGCTAATGTTGGCCTTATGGGCAAACTAGATTTACTAAGGCTCATGCTGCCAGCTCTCTGCCATTTAGTGGTAGAAGATAAGGCTAGAGATATTGTCCTTAATTTAAAACAGGAAGATATTTTGTATGAAGCAATGAATTTCCATTGGTCAATTGTGCACTACAAGAAACCACCAGTACCTAAATCTGAACGTGGAAAAGTTAAAACCCAACCTGAACCTGAACTAGATCCAAAAGTATTAGAAGACATGAAGGATTCCAGGGCTGCCATGGTCAGTCTTTGCAATATCTTCATGAACCTGACAGTTCTAGCACCAAAAATTGTTGAAAACAGCATGCTGTTTAACACTTTGCTGAAATTCATTTTCAATAACTTGCCTGAACTGAAGAACATCCCTGAAAATCTGGTACTCCATGGTCACCTCGCAGTCCTGGGGCTTCTATTACTGAAGCAGCAAGCTAGTAAAGTGAAAAAGAATGACTTCTCCATATGTAGGTATATTCAGTCTACAATTAGATTTTTGTGGGATGCTTACCATGTAGATGAATCTAATGATCCCACTGCACTTGTAGTGAGTATGGCTTATAAGGAAAACTGGAATGAAATAGCAGACCTTTGGTTTTTGGGCATGCAGACAATGAGTGGGGTACTGACTATTGTACCTTGGATATCTGAGTTTGCTATAGAGAGTGGGTGGGCTGAGGGTATTACAGAGATGCTTACAAAGGTCAAGATTGGCACACTGCCTCCAAATGTAAAGTCTGCATTTGAGGACTTCCTCTGTAGATTAGTAGACTCTAATGAGAGTGTCATACCGGTACTGAAAAAGGGTGGAGCACTTAAAATGTGTAGAAACCACAGATTAATGGACTTGGGGAAAAAATTATTTGGTGACTAATTACTGTTTATTCAAAACATTGTCCAATTATTATTGCCAAACTATTTTATTACAAAGATTTTAACTTTCTGTATTTGGGTCAGTGTACTTAATGTCTTTTTATATAATTTTCACATAATACTTGTTTGTTCTACTGTAAATAATGTAAGTATTAACTGATATGTGTGTCAAGCTATAAACTGTTTTACAAATAAACAACATGCAACAAACTCTAAACTGATATATTATTTATAATAAACACACCTCTGAGAAAACACTAACTAAATAAATATTATCCATAATTAAAAGAAACTGTTTAAATACATTTTCACAAAACTTCTGTATCAATTTACACACTCAAAGCTTTGCCAAAGTACAGGTGATTGAACAACTGTTCTCTGGTACACAGGTCATTGACCCTACTATTCCTGGACTAAACAGATACTTCCTTGGCATAAATATAGAGGGAACTAAACTGGCAAATGCACACTATACAGTTTGCACAGACACTTTCCACACTGAACCATGAGATTTATTTATGCAATAGTGCACTTGCATTGCAGCTCACAGCTTTATTAGTCTACCTGCTATCCAAAAGTTTCCATGGGTAACTTGGAATGAAATTAAGCCACAATGAAGTGTGGCCGGCTTTAGCTAGCTAGCTTTATTGTTTGAAGGATTAAACTTACCTATTAATCATAATATAATTTAGTTTGAATAACTTGATATGTAAATTATATAAAAATAACTGTAATACTACACTACTTTGTATTACTTAAACAAGTCTTTATTTCACAAATGTGAAGCATAGGTAGGTACCTAACAAGCAGTAGGAAGGTAAACTCCATTTAGGAGCAACCCAGACGTTTAACTTTTTTAGTTGTAAATTGAGTAGAAAAAATTCTGCAGGTAACTTAATGTAAATGGCTACTGCGATCCATGGACCAAATCTTATCTGGGGTTGTATGTGAGTGCCTTATTACTGGATATATTGTCTTTCTTTGTCCACTTTAGCTTGTGGAGATAATGCACCAGCAGTACGGCATTCCAAGAGATTTGGCGGCGAAAAGTGCGGCATCATTCCTTTGTGATTTTCGAGCTTGCCCTGATGACGAGTCCCACGGATTGGACGAATGGCCCGAATTGCTGTGGCGCAATTCCTTGCCCAAAAACTACAGACACATTGCGAGTAAGTATTTGCTACGTCATGTTATTCAGATTATAATAATCCACCACGTACGTAAGTCTGAGTGGGTAAATGTCGCCACGCCAGTCGCCAAGTACGTCAATTGAGTTGTAGGGTTTGGTTGAGTCATAGGGGAATGTATGTTCCTTATTGTTTACATAAGTTCTAGTTTCCCCCCTGACGCCCCCTGTACCTACTGTATTCATGTTTTGACTTTGTTTTGACAATGAAAATTATGAAGTATGTAGCTAGGCAGCTAGAAAATAAACATTACGTTATTCTCAAAAGTACCTATCGATATTATTTCGAGTCGATTTGAAATGTTCGAAATAACGAAAACGATAGGTAAACGATTATTTATGTAACGGATAAACTACGTATATTGACGCAAATGTTCCTATTGATTATTTGGAATCGATTAAATGTACATCACGAAGACATTAGCTAGACTTTTAATTAACCAACGGATAAAATATGTAGACACAAAATACGTTTTATTACATCAGAATAAAGGTAGGTATTCTTCTTAATTAAAAGAACGGGACTAATATAATTTAAATAAACTTAGATATTATATCCTTGATGTTTATTTTAAAATAGGTAAGAGGAAAAGTTTCGTTAATAGCTCGAGTGTCCTACAAATGTTTAAGACACAAATTTTAAACGAAATGCTGGCGGCTTGCCCGCGGTAGCTACACGTATAATTTACGGCAACGCAAAACAAGGGATATGAAACATTGACGACCTCTACCAAAGGTTTATAGTTCTTTCGTGGTTTTTATAAAATAACTAGCTGACCCCGCAAACGTTGTTTTGCTATATAAGTTATCCGAGCTTTAAAAATCGACTACTAAAAAATAGGGGTTGTTGATAGAAGGGTGAAAATTTAGGATGTATGTTTTGATGTCACATTTTTGAAAAATAAAAATAATTGTCCAAAAAATAAAATAAAAATGTTAGGTGTGCAAGCCTTATCACTTAGGAGTGTGAAAAATAGACGTTAGCCGATTCTCAGACCTACTGAATATGCATATAGAATTTCATAAAAATCGGTCTAACCGTTTTGGAGGTGTATGGTAACTAAAACTGTGACATGAGAATTTTATATATAAGATTAAGATTATGAGAAGGCATTATGAAAATACATACTCCAGCCTTCATAAGAAGCAAGAAAAGCTCATAAAGGAAATCGACCTACTAGTTAAGAATCGTCTGCAAAGAAAGAATATGATAACTTGCTTGAAGAAGTTTCAGTTAGGTACATTCAAGAATTTGACATTCTTATGTAGCTCCATCCTTTTAGTGGCTTTACCCATTATACTTCGATACTAGGTATGCCTATAGAATACTGTTGTAGACATTCATTATTTACTATATATCACTTATTAAATATCACCTGCTAACCGGTCGGTGAAGGAAATCATCATGAGGAAACCTGCATGCCAGAGAGTTCGAAATAGTATTCTCAAATTCAACCTATGTATATAAGGCCAGTGTGGTGGAATAAGGCCTAGGTACATTCTTCTCGCTGTGGAAAGGATCTCTATAGTATAATAACTGATATACTACATAGACCATTTACTCTATAACCAATAAGTTATAGACATACCTACTACATATAGAACCTACCTCTTCTCTTACCTATTAGTAAGATTCTTTGATATACCTAATACTTGAATTAAATTCACATTTACATTAATTTTATATCGTAATACCTATCGTAACAAATGCTTTACTTGTTCCAGAAAATATATCTGCTGAATGGTTAAAATTGAGATTTGAGAATTTGGCATTAACGCCAGATGTAATCCATCTGTTAGAATCATTGCGGTAAGTGTAAAATTATCTAAAGACATAAAATTTTATGTTATGCAGAAATATTTACGATGTCTCATGTTCGAATAAATTAACTCATTTTAAATATGGTTCGTCAAAATATTTCTTCATGATGTAATTAATTAATATTAAACCATTATTACCACGGCAATTTATTTTTATGATGAATTTATTAAAATATAGAATTTTACTAAAAAATAAATTGTCTTTTTGTTTTGCATACATACATGTATTTTAAGCTATTCCGAGATGATAAATAAAAATTTCAATAATTTTAATTACCTACTCTTATATATTTACATACTTACTTTTCTTTCTTATAACTAGCCTGAATAAATCTCGGATCAGCTCATTTATAAGATGTCTTTTTGTGCATGGTGTTATGTGGTGAGGTATCGTATTTTTCTCAGATACATGGGCCATTTATCAAAATTCATCAAATTCATTCTTAATACTTTAATTCAAAATTTGTTCATGATTCAAACTTTATTAATTTTATCACTGAATCGAATCGAATATCGCATGCCACATAATACTGTGTATAACAGTGCAGTAGGTACTGATTTTTCAATGTCATGAAAAGTCAACGCCAATGGGTTGTGAAGGCATAATAAATCTTATTTATCTTATTTATATTCTAGACATTAGTGATAAATATTTTGCGACTATTTGCGAGAAAATACGGATGCCTCTGCAATTTCGTTGAGTTGGCTTTGAACGCATGTTGCTAATAAAATACTTGTTTTTCAACAGTTCAGTTGTTGCTCTTCGAGTGACTTAACTCGGGGCGCCGCGTGCGCATCACTTAGGTTTGAATTGTAATGTAAAATGTATGAGGGAGTACATCACGGCGAAGGTAATAACCATTGCCTCAAAAATTTCAATATAACTATGGAGGTACTTTTACCTTAGCGATTTTTTCACAGATTCAACATTTAACGTAGTATGGTAAGTAACAGGTAAAACAAACCGATAGGTTCAATTCAAAAATATCTCCATCGTTATCCAAATGTTTCATAAAGTATTGCCATGTTGAATAATTAAAACTAAATTCATAGTTTGCAATACAGTTTTCCAACTATTAAAGTAATTCTTGTATGGACAGATCTAATTCAACATAGCATTACAATAGCTTTTAAGTTTCCTTCGCATCTAATTTATAACCCGATAAATTACGTGTGAATTATCACTCTGATAGTGTAAAGAAAGGTTCTTGCATTGAGAACTGTCCCTTTCAATGTGGAACTTACATACTTTCAGTATCGAATGCAAGATCATTTCATCTGTGTTGTATCATGTGCTGAGTTTCAGCATTGTATTGGGGGTTTGAAATAACAAAAGGCTGCTCGGTGAATGTGGCACAGGGAGGATTATCTTCTTGGTCTGATCACGAACGGGCCTTCGCGCGCCCAATGGCAGAAGATCCAGCGGTTGGACCTCCGCCAGTACTTCGACTGCGTGCTGGTCTCCGGAGACCTGCCGTGGGAGAAGCCCGACCAGAACATCTTTCTGGAGGCGTGCAAGCTCCTAAACGTCGAGGCCCGCACATGCATCATGGTTGGAGACAAACTGGAAACTGACATTAAAGTGAGTACTTCTGTAGATTGAAACTGCAAATGACTGCCACTTGACAGTGGTCACAGCAGTCGGAACACATAAATTCAAATAGGAACAAAGTATTGTCTTGTGTTATAATAAATTGACTATGATGAAAATCTCTTATTATTTTCGGATTGGCTTACCTAGTTTCGGTAATCCTTAATCATGAGCCTCCACTAGTTGCAGTGGTGTCAGGATAAAAACTAATAATAATACTCCCGAACCATTTGCGAAAATGGTCAGTAAGGTTTTTTAAAATGTATCCTTAAATATGTAAAAGTATATTTTTTCTATATCGAATGTCCGACGCTGTTTCACAATTGAAAATTATTTTTAACTTTTTAGTTCAATGATCTTCAAAAGCGTGTTTTTTTTTAAATTTTGTGATCAGCCTGTATCAAGTAAAATTTATCAATAACATTACGAAAATCGATAACATCGTCATCAGATATAATCAGTGGAACATAATTCAGCATGAGCAGACATGACCAATGTTCCTCATATTTCTTTCCAGGGCGGCAAGGAAGCAGAATTGGGTGGCACAGTATGGATCCCACTGCAAAAGGATGCAATGGAATCGGACCTTCCAGACTTCACAATCCACAAAGTGACAGAGCTGCCAGAAGTGTTGCCAAGCTCACCGAAATTCAAACGTGCAGCTCATTCAACAGTATGCTGACAGAAAATCTTACTTAGATAATGGGTATTGTATATTGGTTTAGTGTATGTCTCAGATAGTGTTACCTATCTCTTAAGTTTTAACCTCAACAACAAAGATTCAGATCAATATTTACTTCAATATTGATATAGATTTCCTTTAAAATAATTTGTAGACGAGTTTGGAGTGATATTCAACATTCCACTCATAAGTGTGTAAGTATGTGATACATACATATTTTTTATCATGTTTATTTTTTTTTTGTTATTGTTGTTTTGACATTTACCAATATGATAGTGGTATATAAAATCTTTATGCAAATTTCAATCTAGTTTTAAACCCACACCTATACAACCATACCAGACACTTTGCAACTTTATTAAAAAATAATAATTGATGGTATGTACTATAAAATGGATTGCTATCACATCAATTCATAATACCATTCACAAGTTTTGGTGTAAAATCTATTTATAATGTTAATATTTATTATCAGTGAATAATTAATGCTACACAATAATCACCTCCCAAGTCTTATAAAATATTCTTACTGTAAGACACCACTATCTTTTAATTAATGTTAAAACACCCTAACAGGGTACAAACATTGAAATTTATTTACAGTACAAAACCATTAGATATAAAATTTTATAATACCTATGTAAAAAGTATTATTATAGCTTGCCTGTCTCTTACATTTAATGACTTCACTATAGTGACTAGAATATAATATCTCATAATGGAAACGTGGTTATGATTTTGCTTTATAAAAGATTTTATTTTTGTACATTGATCTTTCCTATTTAGACCTAAGATCAGTAGATTATAATTTAGAAATAAATCCTAATGTGCTACAAAGTTACTAGTTAGACATTCAGATGTATTTTTATATAAAGATACCTAATTTTTAAACTTTTGCATAGATTTAATGTGACAATTTTGGTTGTAGGCTGGTTTTGCATCTTCATTAATAGATAGACTGTCTTTGTGATACTGAAAATAGATCCTTCATATTAACTTGTATATAAAAGTAACAATTTCATAGCCATAAGCTAGGTGCCTAAAATATTTTATACTGTTAAAAAATATTTATTTTGTGTTGTGAATTGTTGTTATTACTTAATTTAGTTTTTTTAATCTTGTAGGATTAAGTACATCATGTACTTTGTAGAAGTGTAGACTGATCTGAGTGTTAGTACACACATACACAACATAATAATTATATTATCAAAAATCCTTGTACTTACTCTAAATTTCATTGTTGAATTTTGTTTTTAACATTATGTCTGAAAATCTTAATAAAATAAAAAAATTGGAATAAAATTTTGTTTTATTAATTATATTTAGAACTAAATCAATCTATTCTTATGAACCTACATCTACAACAATAAATAACTATGCAGTTCTTAACATTTTGGCTTCCCTCTTTTCCTGTAGTAATTTCTTTTGCTCTGCTACAACAGTTTTCCTTTCTTCCAAGAACTCGCCATATTCCTGAAAGAGAAGCTGAGATAATGTTCTGCTTTTTTTCTTACAATTGATGCAATAAATAAAAGTCGTTAATTGTTAATATAAATCAAGTTTGTCCTGGTGAAAGACAATAATATGAATAATTTTAAATTTCTGATTTGGAGTATGAAAAAAAATTCTGTTGATATTTCTTTTTAATACATAATTTAAATTACATTACAATATTAAATAGGAAATACCTTTGCATTTAAATCCTTTACTACTTCCACACCACAAGTTCTCGCAGTGGCTATCAACATTGTGCAGATTTCCTTTAAAGGTTTCCATTCCAAGGGAGGGTCTTGAGCTTTAATTTTAGCTATTTCATAAATATGTTTGAGTGTTATTTTTCCACATATTTCTTTTACTGTAAAATAAAAATTTATAAATAAAGGTACAGAAATAAAGCTTTACCTTCACACAATTGACTTTTATAGCAACAGGCTAAAAGTGCAGAACTTTTCCTTTCAAAGTTGGCAACTTTTTAAGCCGGGTTCAATGTACTATGAATAATACATGGCTTATCAATGACATTGATGAATATTATGGCTTAATGGCTTTTTTATCTTATGATACTACTAAACAGTCGAACAATTTTTGTGATTCTGATTTCATAATTTACCAGTTGTCATGTCATGTACCCATTAGTGACCCACTACAGGGTCGGGTCTCCTCTCACAATGAGAGGGATGTAGGCCTTAGTCCAATACGCTGGCCTACTGCGGGTTGGTAGACATCACATACCTTTGAGAAATTTTTTTTTTGTACCATTTACCATTTAGTAGCTAATAAATCCAACACATTCACTCTATTTCAAATGTATGAAACTTTATAGAGTGAATGCTTTTAGAGATGATAGAAAAGAAGTTGCATTTTACTGACCTGGTTCCATAGCACCTCGACTCACTCCAGCTGCCTGTTTTATGAAATAAGAGGCAGGGGGTTGGTGAATGACCAATTGATAGGAGCGATCAGGGTTGACCTTTACTCGCGTTGGAAGAGGAATACCGGGCTTTATGTTAGCTGTTTTCTCATTAAAATCTTTACAAAATGCTGGTATGTTTATGTTACGCTGAAATAATTAAAAAAAAATCAAAGTATAGCAAATTAATAGGAGTTGAAGTAGAGTTCAGTTGCTTTAAGCAACTTGCTTAGTCTTGGCCTACCTGGCCAAGCATCGGTCCTAAAGGAGGTCCAGCAGCAGCCATCGCGGCGGGAATATTGGTTCTCAACTTAGAAGAATGATCTATCTTGTCCGCCACTTTTTTCATTGATTTCAACCGCGACACTGATTTTGACATTATTAAAAATTTGTCCTAAAATATTTATATTTAATATTCAACTCAATAAAATTTAACCTCATAAGGAGAGAATTTTATTGACGTTAAACTTAAATTTTGACATGAAACAGCTGTCTTTTGTCATATTGACACTTGACAAGTCGTCCATAATCAATAAAATTATTTAAAAAGTAATACATTACAAAGAAACTAAAAAAAATTCAGGTGATCTATCAAGTTGTAATGAAAAACGACGACATTCAATGGCGGGGCCACATTCTTCTTTAATATGGCTACACCAATATCTAAAAAGGCGTTTTGTGCCGTAGGATTCGAATCGGGCTGTCGACGCATTCACATGACATACGACGTCTGTAGACCCATCGTAGACCTACACACATTAAATTTTAATATAGAAGTCAATGGATAGTAGATGGCTGGATCTCCCACGGTATTTTTTTTCAATTCACAAATGAATAGATAGGAACCGAAATTCAATGAAATATAATATTGTTATCCTATGGAAAAGGGCCACTGACAACATAAGTAAGTTAACATAACATAAAATTAAATGATTTATTAAGAATGTTGGCAACATTAAGTTGCGTGTCAGATAAAGTCAGATTAGTGCATTCGTGCATCGTTTTATCGTCATTCTTTTTGTGTTTTTGTGAAATCTAGTTTGTATTATGATGTTATTTGGTACGCACTGATAATAATACAATCAAAAAAGTATTTGGAAGAAGGAAACATAGTAAACTACTCGCGTGATGAATTCTGGTATTAGTTTACACATGTAGTTTCATCAGAAATGTACATAAAAGTTGTAAATAATTATTAGACTTGTATACCGTACAATATGTGGTCCTTTTTTTCGCGGGATCCTACAAAGGATTTCCCATACGAGGTGGGAGATCCAGTGCGGGGTTTAGAAGATAGAACTGTGTGGTCTCTCCACAGAGGAAAGAAGAGAGGCACACAAGATGAAGTTTCGATATTCTTGTTCGATGTCCAAAAACATTCGGAGACTCTTTTCGATATCGCCAAGGCCGCTCTAAAGAAGCTAAAGACTATGAGGCACCCAAGCCTTTTACATTACTTAGATAGCTGTGAAACTGAAAAATTTTTATATGTAGCTACAGAATATGTGGAACCTTTAGCTACTCACATAGAAGATATGAAATTGGAGGGTTCCCAAAAGGATCACTTTCTTGCATGGGGTATATTTCAAATAACTGTAAGTAAAGTTCTATTAAGTATGATTTATTCTCTACTGAACCAACCTGCTATACATATAACAACTACTGCAACCATAACTACTAGAACACAGTCATAGAATGTAAAAATTATGATTTCATAAAAATTGTTTTATAATTTTTTTATTCAGAGGGCATTATCATTTTTAAACAATGATGGTAACATGAGGCACAATAATGTATGCCTCTACTCAGTATTTGTCACATCTGCGGGGGAATGGAGGTTGGGTGGCTTTGAGTTCCTCGCTGCTCATGGCCAGGAGAACTCCAACCCTATACCCATCAAGATACTGCCAGCCTTAGAAATATATGACCCGCCCGAAAAGAAAGACCCTACTAAGCTTAAATCTGTAACTAAATGGTAAGTGAATAATCATTATTATGAATGATAATTAGTATTGTATTTTCCTAAAACCTCTTTAATTATTGTGTGGATATTTTGTAATACAAAGTATGTAACTATTAGGTGGTAGAGCTATAGTACATCTTTTGGAGATGTACTCTTGTATTTCACTGCCAGCCTCTTAACTCATAGTAAAGCAGGATGTTCTTCATGTCTTGTATTGCGGCTGGGAAGGTAGGCTTTTAGGGAATACTTTATTTATTTAAAGCGAACATTTAAGTCCTCAGTAGAGTAGCAAAGTAGCCACACACAATCTCAGATAGGAATTTTTAGTTATACTTGGGCCATTGACCTATTTTAGCCTAAATATAACAGAGATAAATTAATAGAATGACTTCAATGGAAGTGTGTTATCTGAATCACTCTATATTGGCCTCAATTGTACAATGAAGGAACACACAGTTTAATTTCATGTCATTGCCATTAAACTAGCCTAATGGGTTAAATTAGAAACAGTTCACTTTCACAGTTGATTTCAGAATGTAATTCCCAATAACAAGCGCTAGAAATGTCTTAAAACTTCCAATATATATTTACAGCTCAACATCCAATATTGTGCAAAAACAAAAATAAAGTCAGTTGACCTGAACATTTTTAATTAAATCTGATGCGGAAATCATAATAATAATTAATATCTCTCAATCTCCAGAATATTATGTCATGGATGCAGCTAGATTACTGTATAACCTCAAGACAATTGATTCCCTTTATCAATTAACAATGTCCTAATCTATTGATTAGTAATTGAATATTAATTGATGAATACTTCCTTAAATCCTTGATACTTTGTTAAAACAGACATGATTCCATCCAGCAAATTTATTTAAATGTCATAATTTTATGACTCACCACAATTTGCAATACATCATACTTATTAAACATTTTTATGTAAAAAGAAAATATTTTTTAAGGTTTTTAATATTCAATATTTTGTAATTTATCAATGTCTTTATGTCACTTTTTCAGTTCTTCTGATATGTGGGGCCTAGGTTGCCTCATATGGGAAGCGTTTAATGGACCCCTTAAGAATCAACCAGCCTTGAAAACTGTGGATCATATACCAAAACAGCTGTGTACATTATACTGTGAACTAGTCAGTGCTAACCCAGCATCTAGGCCAAATCCAGCAGATATTATTACAAGGTATCTTTTTGTTTGATTGAATGCTTATACTAGCTACTACTAATGCTTATATTAGCAGGTTCCTGATATAGCCTAGAGAGAGAGGCATCTTGAACATTTAATTGCCAGTGCTTGTGTTTCCCAATAAATATAACCTGAGTTTATTCAAGAAAAGTCTACTTCTATCCATCTCATATTATTATATAATATTAAAATTTATAGTAAAATTTATTAAAATTTATAGTAAAATAAACATTTTGGGTTGTCAATTATAAAATTCAACTGATTCAAGCACTTTCTCAAAACATAAAAATTGATTACTGTATATTGATAATAATCACAAGATAATGTAAAATAGTGAATAGTGCATCAGAAAATCTATTTCAGGTGTCGAAAAATGGGTGGGTATTTTAAGAATGATCTAATAGACACTATGCTCTTTCTGGAGGAAATTCAAATCAAAGATAAGATAGAGAAAGGCAAGTTCTTCTCAACTCTTGGTTCCCATCTGGAAAGTTTTCCGGAAGCTGTGTGTGTCCATAAAATCTTACCACAGCTGCTTACTGCATTCCATTATGGTGATGCTGGGTCTGCTGTACTTGGACCTATGTTTAAGGTAATAGTTCTCAGATTTCTTCTTTTATACAGGAATAAGTAA
Organism: Erynnis tages; assembly: GCA_905147235.1. Lineage (NCBI taxonomy): Eukaryota > Metazoa > Arthropoda > Insecta > Lepidoptera > Hesperiidae > Erynnis > Erynnis tages. The sequence continues at coordinate 6,089,873 of LR990087.1, forward strand.
ATGTCATGCTGTTGTAAAGTGCTCGTGAGTCAAGTGCCTATCCAGTACAACCTATGAAATAGTTTTTTGACTGGTAATAATCAGTCTTCATGTATGGATAGGGCTACTAGCTACTACTCATGATTAGTTGCTAGGCAACAACTGTTATTTCAAAGCATTCCATATAAAGAACAAGTAACACTTTATGAAACATTGTTTGATTATAAATTTTTGTTACCTATGGTTACATAATCAAAGATTACCTTTTTTCAGCTCGGCAAACTACTTTCAGAAGATGAATACCAGAAACAAATAGTACCATGTGTAGTAAAACTTTTTGCGTCTAATGACAGGACCACAAGGTCGAGATTGCTCCAACAGTTAGACCAATTTATCATGCACCTTCATAATTCTACTGTGAGTATTATTTAAAAAAAAGAGTATTGTAAAACTAATGAGAATGAACATAAGCGAAATATAATTATGAAATTCAAGTACTTACCTCAACAAGTGTGTATGACTATATGTGACTACGTCATATGAATTCTTCACCCAATATTAGGCAACTGCTTCTGTTGTGCTATACAGGGATGCTATACAGTAATGTTAAAGTGGCATAAAATAAAACATTGTGTAAAAATGACAGGATTTTTTCAGCACAAGTTCTGCTACTGGTTTTCTGCTATTTCATATTAAATAGTAGTATAATGGATATCGTTAGATTGGATTGCAAAATATCATCATAGAAAGATAAATAACACAGTTAGCAAATACTTGTTTAGTAGTGATATAAATAGTCACATATCTGAGTCCAGTCATAATCAAGTTCTGCAACTTTAATTTGCATAAAACACTAATATTTTTCCACAGGTAAATGACCAAATCTTCCCTCAAGTGATACACGGTTTCCTAGACACCAATCCCATTATACGAGAGCAGACTGTAAAGTCAATAGTGCACCTTGCTGCAAAGCTTAACTACAATAATCTCAATTCAGAGGTGTTGCGCCACTTTGCGAGGCTACAGTCTAAGGATGAGCATGGAGGAATCAGGTAATTATAGCCTTCTGTGTAAACCCTATCAGACGTACAAATGAGATAGGTAATAAAATTTGGTTATTTCTTTTCTGTAATGTTATTGATGAATCCAATGGTTTCCTGCTGTCTTTTTAGATTATATTATCGGCCCACCGGTAGGAGGGCTGCTGTACCCCTTTTGCCGAGATTCTGTATTTCTATTCTTCAATGGTCAATTCAATTAAATTTAACTTTAATTTAAAACAACTTTATAATTTTTCATCAGAAAAATGTTTTTCCTATTTACAGAACCAACACAACAGTGTGTCTCGGGAAAATCGCAGCACACCTCCATCCGCAAATCCGACAGAAGGTTCTAGTATCTGCGTTCGTTCGCGCCACCAGAGATTCGTTTCCGCCCGCGAGACAAGCCGGCGTACTGGCGCTGGCGGCCACACAACAGTACTTCCTACTTGCTGAAGTCGCTAATAGAGTACTACCGGCACTGTGCCCTCTCACGGCTGACCCTGAGAAGCAGGCAAGTAACCTTAAATAAACTCTCTATCTCATAGCTTTTAACAAGTGATCCAACAGTACTTGCTTGTACTAAATCGTTTATAGAGCCAATGCAATACCCTTAGATACAGGCAAGTTACTAGAAGCGCTGAGTCACTGCAAACTCTGAGAAACAGCCAAGTATCCCTTCTTGTAAAGAAACTATATGGTTGATGTGGACTGAATATAGTTCCCAAGAGATGCATTTAGAATAATCTGAGCTTCCAGTATCTTAAAAATAAACATATACATCTGTATAATTATATAAATGGGGCCAGTTTTACCACCAATTTTTGTTTCTATATTGTCAGCAAAACTCATTAGGAGGAAAAACTATTTATTCACATTGTTACAGGTGAGAGATGCAACTTTTAGAACTATAAAAGGATTCCTTGGCAAACTAGAAAAGGTGTCGGAAGATCCAAGTCTCAAGGAAGGAATGGGTAAAAACATAATTTATAGTTTATTTCTTATTTATTGATGTTATAACACCACACTAGTAATAACTAAAGCTGATATGTACCATGTATGCTAATATTATTCTCTTAAATATGTACGACATTAACTAACTACTACAACTAAAGCTCCATTCATATCACATTGTGTGTGTCAGACATAATACATAATTATATTCTTCTATCATCTTGAAAACACGAATGTCCTTGCAGACTTCAGGTCTGCAGCGGCCAGCATTCTCAGCAGAAATGTTAGGCTGTTTGGTTTGGTTCACGTGAGTCTATTGTGCATTAAATATATAAATGGCGGTGTCAGTCAAATTATATATAAGTTCTAAGGTATAAGTTCTTAACACTGGGAAATAATTATTTTTGTTATGATAAAAATGTAAATTTTTAAACATTTTCTAACATGGAATTTTCGTTTTATCACAGAGGCGGACGTCAACACAGCGACGCCATCGCTTAGCAACGCGGCCGCGACGTGGGCGGGCTGGGCCGTCACGGCAGTCACGGCCAAGTTCTACCGGTCTCACTCCGACACAGCAAGAGTCCAGCACTCCAGCAGGTCGTCTCTCTCTAAACCTGGCAGCCTTGGTATGAAATTTATTTATTCGAAGGGCACCAATGTGAGCTCATAACCATTGTTTAGCAAAATTATTATCATCTAAGAAATATAGTAAACATAAACTACTTTTTAATACTAAAAAAGATCAGTGTACAATAACGAGAAATATATCCTGATTAGTCATATTAAAAGGGAAATCAATTGGAAGCTCCAAAAATCAATTCTGAAGTCCCATTAACAAGGAATAATAAATATCTATTAGTTTTAAAATGTAACTGTCACAATTTCTTTCTTTAATATTCCAGAGCAACCATCCTCAAGCAGCATGTCCACAACAACATCATCAGTGACATCGATGACGTCACTGGAACACAGTGAGTCCGCGTCGGATTACGACCCTGACCACTGGGACATGACTGCGTGGGGTGAAATTGATTCCAGCGGAGGAACTGGTAATTGAAGCATTATGTTTTCTAAAATTTCCATTGAAATAAACCACTCATAATAATGAATAGTGATTCTGTGAAAGATGATTGGATGGGTAGTAATTTGGTCTTTCAATCGAAAGGTCTGGATTTGAATCTTAGTGGCAGACACTTGATGACTTCCAAGTTATGTGTTAAATGAAGTGAAGTCTACCAACATACAATAGGCTTACATTACATTCTTCTCATTGTGAGGGGAGACCTGATCCTGCAGTGGGTCATGAATGGGTTACAAACATCTCTATTTTTACATCTGTTCTCCTATTACTACTTTTCTATAACACTGTCAATGTCAGATTTTTGCAAAGTCATTATTATCACAAGAAATTACATTGATATTTTTCACACTATTGCCAGTAATAGAAAAATAGTACACAAGTTTTCTGCAATATGACGAATAGTGCAGAAACTTTGGTAAGACTATGCAAAGTCCATAGATTTTATATATCAAGATGGGGTGTCAGGATATCACAAATATTTTATTGTTAAGCTCTGCACTTTAATTCGGCGAGAACTATTGTTATGTCACTGTTTATCATCATTATGAAAAAAAATTGTTGTATCACTTCATCTGGTCGTACAAGGCTTTGGCAAAGTGCTAATTTCTTTCTCTTATATTACAGGTACAGGTGCGAGTGTGAAGTCTCCCCCGAGCAGCGGCAGTGCGCAGGCGACGCCGGGCCTGGCCGCTCTCTGTGAAGACGACTGGGATAATGAGGAGTGGGGCACACTGCAGGAGCAACCTGTAAGAATCTTTAACCCTTTTTGTGTCCTGAAATCTACCAAAGCTTGAGGGAGGGAGGGTTAAACTGCCTGTCCTATTATAATATGTTGTTATTATTATTATTTAGAGTAATTTAGCAGCAAACCGGCTTAGGTCACCTGATCGTACCAACCATCCAACTTCAAATAAAGATGAAATCCTATCTGAGTTTGTATGCAGGTGCTTTGGTACTCATAAGGATTTAGATGTATGCCACAAATAAAGTATCTCCGGCAACCGTACTTCCCCAGCTGAAATAGACAGAGAGACATACCTCATTGGAACGCAAAGCAGGAAGTTTCATGTTATCAGTTAAAGACTCTGGAAATAGATTCATTATGCTTTTAAAACTGTTGGTACAACTTCAAACCTCAATTATGAAATTGTGGTTCCTGTCTAAAGATAAAGTCAAGGATGGAAGTAGAACAAGTGTTTCCTTTCGGCTTTTCATAGTCCACTGCTAGACATGAGCATCCCCAATTGAACAAGGTTTTAAGCTCATAAATTGATACTTAGATTTGAACTAATAATTCCATTAATCATCAACTTCTGGACGTTGTTTATCTAAAATCACGTCTTATGCCCATAATAGGCTGCAGAAGCAGAGCTCGCGTCGCCATCGGAAACGTGGAACATGTCCTCATGGGTAGAACCCCAATCGATAGTGAACAGCTTTAACAATGCGAACGCGACCTTCGTGCGAAACACAGCCAACACGAAGGAACACGGACACCGCCCTGCCGCACATCAGAATAGCAACGACAGCCTCGGCGGATGGGAAGACGGCGAGTTTGAACCTATCGAGGAGAATGTAGATGGTGAGTTAGCATCTGTTCACTTACTCTTTCCCACAGTCCAACGAAGACCACATTGGTCATTGTGAGATCCGAGCCTGCAGTAGGTCACTCAAAGGTTACAGGGTGAAGATAAATGAAACTGACAATGAACAATCGGCCAACATTAACAAAATCATCAAAACACACAAGGGCATGCAAATCAAAATAGATTGCCGTGGTGGCCCGACCAGTTTCGGACCTATCCGAGGTCCTAAATCATGAGCTCACGTCAGGGCCGTCTTAGACTATGCTGGGGCCCTTGGGCACACAAGAATTCGGGGCCCTTTTGGAATGTAAAGAAAGCGAACTATACAAATTTATTCATATATAAATGTATTGATTTGAATAAATCGACATTCGTGCAACGTGAAAAGTGCAATCCGCCCGACCATAATATTTTGATTATTAAATGTGAGAGAAATTGTCGGTGCTTCGGGGCCCTCTTATGGTAAAGACGGTATTGGCTCCCGTCACAATTAGATCGCGGCGGTGGCGGAAAAATTAGCAGCAACTGACACTTGACACTACACATTTGACTTATGCTTCGGGACAAGCTTTCACCATTGACACTGCTTAAACCTTTTAATGAAATTTCTTATAATTTCAGAAAACAATGCTTCAAAAATGGATGAACTGCGGCGTAAGAGAGAAGAAAGAAAGTTGCAGCGGCAACGAGAGATGGAGGCGAGGCGAACCGCCCGAGGGCAGGGACCTATGAAGCTGGGCACTAAAATCACCACCCCTCCCCCGCCCTTCTAGACACCAAAGTACCAGTATAACGTGATCTTGAAAACTATGCTATGGACTCCGAACTTGTGTAAGTTTTCCAATACATGGCCCTATATGACCATATGGGATTTATGAAATCATGTGATTCACAAGTAAGTGAGTATTAAAATCCTTTCTAGGATATATTTAGGTATGGCACAGGAATTTAAGGAAGATATTGTTGCCAATCCAAGAATTAAGTACTCTAGTAAACAATTGATATGACACAAACGTCTTTTGGCATTGAATTGGTTTGACTATACAGAGACTATTAGGTATATTTTATTAACATCTAATCAGTAGGATGTTAATAGGATATACCTAATATTATGAATGTCACTAGTATTTAGGATCCCCTTAAATTGTGACATGGGTGTTCTTCATAATAATTATATATAAATTTGTCCTTATGTTGATATTTTAAGAACTTATGACATAAACATAGGGAAAGGGATTAAAGCACATTATAGCTTTGCGTATTATACTTGTGATGTTGCCTAGCAAACTCCTAATTGGGTACAACCAGTGAAAAGGCTAAGGTGGAACGGTTATTTTCAGCACCAACCCTTGTCAATATTGTAACAAAGAGGATGTTTGGTGACAAGTTGTTCATTGGTTGTTAATAATCACAATGTATATGTCAGTGTTCACTTATATAATTCTTTCTCTATATTACATTCTCTTGTTTGTACCCACCCATTTTCAATTATAAACTTTAAAATACTAACAATACAGATTCCATTTCAAATAATGCAATTTCTTTCAATGGATATTAACTACAACTGACAGATACTTCTTAATATATAACATATATAAATATATATATAAAGAAAGGAAGGAGTCAAGAATGGGTCCAGAACAGATAGTAAAAATGTAAAAAAATATGAATCAGAACTTTTAATGTTTGACGAGTGTTAACTCGTTGTCAGTGTGCTTAGTGTAATGGTTTATAGATGTCGAATGTGGTTGTTGTTGTTGGCACCCCTTTTAAGCCAAAATGTGTAAGGCTTAAGCAATTCCTCTATGCAATTGTGAACTTGTTAGGATATTGAATTGTAAATCAGCCATTGCATTGTATTGACTGATTGAATGAAGAGGATCAGCGCAAATGGATACCAGTCTTCAAACATATAATTTTTTTTAAATGAAAAGTTATTAGATAGAGAAGCACTCAGATAACACTGTGGTCTCCTTCTGCGCTGACCCTACAAGTAAATGTAACACTCAAGGATTTTCTACGTAAATTAGATTTATATAGGATTGAATTTAAATATGCACCATTCCTTTAAAACAATGTATGAAAATATAATTTATTTCATTCATGTGCATTTTAACATAAATAAAAACAATTGAAATTGAGTTATATTCAACAATAACAAGCAATAAGGGGCATATCTGGTCGAGATTCAAGAAATACAGCCAAGGTTTATATTTTGTTAAAATAAATATTCGCAAAAGACTTGCATTTTTATTGGTCATCACAGATTAATATAAAAATAAGAACATTTTTCAAAAGACACTATTATTTTAGATAAATGTTATCACTTGTGGACTGTAAAGGTAATATCTAAAAGTCTGAAATCCAAAATTTGTTTGGATAATATTAAAATAATTCAGCAAGCAAAATAAAAGTTATTTTCTTATGCTGCATCTGCAGCAAAATAAACGAAACTTATCTGAATAGGTATCTGATTAGCAAAATAATGTATGAATCGAGAAGTGCTGTGACAACTTTCATCATCATCATCATCATCAACCTGTGTCCTGTCCAACTGTAGGCCTCCGCCAAGGAGCGCCACAACACACGGTCCTCCGCTCTTCGCATCGCATTCACTCCCTGCTATTTTCGCCAAATCATCATCCCTCCATGATTTGACACAACATTACCTATGTTAATATTATTTTTCCAATCACAATAAATGACTAAAAATTAATAAGTCTCAGCAGTTTATGTCTACTGTTATTATATATCTAGTTGGATGTAATAATCTTGACCAACTGTTCTAATAGAAGTTCAACATAAACACAAATTGTTGTCCAAATTCTAAAGCCCCTTTTAACATGTTCACTTAATTGATAAGCCTTTCCTCTGTGATCACGCTTTGATAAAATCTGCTTTAATCGTTATCAAGATTTCGGTTCGTTGTTGTTTGCTTTGTGTATGGAGGGTTTTTAAATTGGTTATCATGTGAGTACTAAAACTAGAAAATCTAGAGATGGGCGCAATGGGTTATATGGTGAAATTAAGAGACAAGAGCTAAGAAGCATAATTATGATATATAATAAATAAGTAAAAAATAAGAATTGGCCCCCATTTCAGTTTTCAGGGTTGTTGACTATTTGTGGTATTTTATGTTAATATAACGCTTTTCTTTTATTTAAAGAAGAAAATCTGTAATTTAATATTTTATGTATTTGTAAAAAAGTCCTAGTCTATTCAGAAAAATTATTCATTATTTTTGAAGTGCAGATAGGGTTTATGAAAGATGTTCTAAATATCCATTTGCGTCAAATAATATTTATAGATACAAATACTTAAACTTAATTAAAACTTAATTATTGTAGATAGAAAAACCTTTCGAGATTTCGAAATTACATATTTTTATTTCCTTTAATAAAATTATTGCATCCACAAGTCTTATTTAAATTATTTTTTCTCCGTGGGATATATTTGTATTAAATACATTTATAAATTATGAATCTTCTATGTGCTAGTACGCCAAGCTTAACAAAAAAGAGAACGCCATTCTTCTATTGACTGTTGTACCTGCGAATCAAAATTATACCTACTTAATACGCAGATAGAACATTTTTGTGTTATTGAATAAATTTAATTTTATGTTTTGAACAGATGTGATAATAATAATATATTTATTTACAGTTTTATTTCTTCTAAATGAAATTTGTTTTTAATAGTATGTTACATTTTTTATCCATATACGCTTTATAGCCAAAATAACAACCTATTTTATATAAATAGTAACAAACTTTGCTTAGATTGCGGTGATTTATCTCATTTTTAGAATCATAGTGAAAGCAATCCTTATTTCATTTATTTAAAAACTAAATTTTAAAAATTCAAATCGAAATTTTTCCACTTTATATTAAGGAGCCTGAAATTTTTGAAGAACTCTTTACTTCATAACATAATGGGTGCTGAAAAACCTGTCAACATTACATTCAAATATAACAAAAGTATAGTAACTATACATTATTAACATAAACAATTTTTTGTTGTAGGTTTTTCAGGACCAGCGCATGCACGATTGTAACTGTGTATTTGGAATAAGTATTCTTCCGCTGTCTATGATTATTTACATTTCTGTAAATAAAATGTTTGAAATAACGTTTATTTTAATTTATATGGAAACTCTAAACTCAAATCAGACCATATACTACATGATAAAATAAAACAAAAGTATAAGCAAATCAACTTTTAATGCAACTATAAAATGATTTTCTATAAATGTTAGTCATGTGGAAGCTAGATTACACATACGCCTAAAATTAATAACCGATCTTCAGATATGGACACTGGACAGCACTAATGATGTTTGGTGGGCAAGCAACATATAATATGGCATTTCAATTAAAGGTATCTTCGCAATCAAACAGTATACATCTCAATACATATTCAAAGAACTGTTATTAATTACAGGCGATAATTAAGTACTTTACCAAAGCAAAACTAAAAATAATAATGCATACAAAAACAAATATACAATTACTGAGCACTAATGAAAATAATATGAGGGTTACATTTGAAATGATTTTTCAAGAATGCAAATGAATGTACAAAACTTATTCACTAAGTAAACTTATGTGCTAGGACACCCATGTTCAATTAATCAGCCCATCAAATGCTAAATATCAGAAATAGAATATTATGTGCCACTAACACTACACTTTATGATATTTGGCCTTTGATGGATAGGTTAATTGACCCTGCAACTGTAAATGCACAAACAACCAAGCAGAAATCACAACAAAGCAACCTAAAAAAAGCCAAAATAACAGTCATAGAGCAGTACTTATATGCACTCAATCTTACATCAATTAGGGTAACATTGAACCTCTATGCTATTTTTAATCAAACCACAGCTTTAAGAAAATGTTTAAAAATGGTTTATTGTGGCCCAAAAATGTTCAAAGTTACCAGAATTGTCTCTTACTGTTCTAGTAATGATATGCATACATATTATCCTAACTAATAACATTAGGAATTGAAATAACCAATAATTATATTAGTCAAAAACAGAGTCATAATATAAAATCGTGAATCAACAAATCAAAATACAACTATTTCGTGAATGACAAAAAATAAGAGCACATGAAGACTGTTTAAATATGGTTAACAAAAATGAAACACAATATTCAGCTACAGCGATGTTGCAAAGTCTGCTCGTTGTCGGTGCTTACTTACAGTTTAGAGCGCAGGTCAGATGTCCTAGCGGCTAATTGTCAGGAGGGATCATCGAATCTGAAAACATAAATAAAATAATTATTGCAAGAATATTTAACAAAAAAGTAAAAACAACTTTTCAAATGGAAAATTCCTTGATTAATTTTTAAATTTATTTATTTCAAGAAATTTGGGGATAAAAGAACCTACTTGAATATGATGTAAAAACAAACTCTTATTTTATTTCTGTAATACGAATGTGAAGGTATTTTTTCCAATCAAACATTATTTTGATTACAATATAACCATCACTAATGAAATTTCGTTAGTTAAGAGCAGTCTACACAGATCTTTTATAATTTCCAAGTACAATTAAATAAAAAAAGCGACAACTTGCCTCATATTCATAGCGTTAGAGTTTCCTGGTTCCATTTTGTACCCAAGTGTTTCATAGAACTTGATAAGTTTGTCCTTGCAGTCCAATGACATTTTATAGCATCCTAGCTCCTGAGCTAGCAACGATACTGTTACAACAATTCTGGAAAGAAAATTTTAATAATGAACCCTTTCATTTATGGTATTACATTTTGTATGGAATTATAAAAACAAATGGTAAACAGGCTTAAAGGCCACCTGACATTAAGTGGCCACTGCAACCCATGGACTGACTTCAAGTTAGGTATGAATTCTATTTTTATAATAATATGTAGGTGCATTGCTTGTCATAAATGGTCACAACAAATAAAATAAAACTCACAATTTTCCCAGTTGTTTTCCTCTGTAGGTATCATTGACCACTACATCTTCTAACCTGCCTCTCTGCAAGAAAAATAATGATAATAAAAAATTGGTAATACTAAAATGTGAATGTTTAATAGGTAGCATGTATGTTTATCTGGCTAATTTGAGATCAGAAAACAGTGTGTGAGTTGTCCCACAATTTATTACTAAACAAGGAAAGATTTTACTGAGTGTGTATGATTGGTGAGAAGATTAGCCTTTGACGTACCAGCGAACAGTTGTGGATGAATTTTTGCTCTACAGTGAGCGTAGCTGCGCCGATTATTTTCGCTACACGCATATCTTCAATAACTGTTACATAGTAACCACCAGATGCTTTCATCTGAGTAAATCGTTCTGAAAGTTAAAAGTAATTTGGTTTACAAACCTTAATTCATAAAAATATAGAAGAAACGATTTATATGAGGTTTGTGAGGATCCTTGCATGACTATTCTGTTGGCAAAAGGAGTACAGTCCACACCTAACTCTGATTTGGCGACCTGACAACCTGAAGAAAACAGGCAAGCAGTGGACTTATATGTATTGAGATATATATGGTTTATTTATAGCAAGGTCAATAATGTGGACAGAGTACAAAACAATACCAAGTACCCCATTCAGTTAAATGCTAATGGGATAGTGATAATAGAACTTTTATAAAATTATAACATCCTAACACTAATAAAATATTGATAGATATATTGTAACAACTGAAACAATCCTTTATTGTCTTATAATAATTGTAATATCTCTAAGGCCAACAAAAATGAATAACAATAGTTATTGCCCTAGTTAATGTTTGTAACAATGATCCAGCCGAAAAGTTAAGTAATAGAATTTATGAATAGAAATAATAAACACATAGTATCATTAAATGATATTAAGTGATATTATATGCCGTAAATTTTAAGAGCACACTGAATTATTATCAGGAAGAAGACTAGTTTATAATGAGGCCATAATAATGCAGCCACTACTCAATCAAGGTCAATTTGCTCAGTAAATGTCACATTCTTAAAGTGCCATTTAAACCTGTTTTTTGTAAAAACAGTAACCAATCTGAATAGTTTGTAATAAAAATATTTTTTTCTGTAACAGGATGTACAATCGACAAAATGATACCTTGACCCAGTGAAATCAATTCCTTTTGCTACAAGCAAAACAAGCATGATTTATTTTATCTATAGATTAGATAAATCATACAATTGAAGTATTATTGTATCTTATAATATCATCAAACAAATTGTTTTATATTTATAAGAAATATATAATCATATTTGTATTCTTACAATAAAATCTTCAGTAGTTTCAAGGCATAGCTTGATATAAATATCTATATAAGTATCTATAGTCATATAAGGATGGAGAAAGAAGAATTCAAACAAAGTTAAGTTGAAAGTTCTCTGAAAAAGAAGGGTGTTGCAGATGGCTATGGGCAGCAGCAATCACTTACCATCAGGTGGTCCATTTTGCCTGCCATTTGGGGTACAAAAATATATCTTACCATCAAATTGCTTTCTAGTGATATTTCCTGTGCTGGTCAACTGACTCAGTAACTGAAGGAATCCTTTATCAAAGTCCAAGCGCTGCAAAGGCCGCACCACCATCCAGTCCTCTCCTGGCTGAGCAGCAGATATTTTTGGCTTGAAAACTGCAGGACTTTTAGAAAAATCCAGCTTTTGCAACAGTTCAGGAGGATACAGGGACTCAGAAGCCCTTGGATCCTGAAATAAGATAGACACATCAATATGGTTAGTGAAATTTTGTCTCATAATATTTAAAATTATACTAGAGCACTAATTACAAAATTTGAAATATTCTCTCAACATCAAAATAGTTCTTATAATGATATATAAAATGAATTCTTACCTCCATATGTTTCTCCATGCCCATTTTATCTCGTTAATCTATACTAACTAAATAAAGCATAATATAATACTCTAAACTGCACAACACCTTTTGCTATTGCATCGTACAATCCAACTTTGTATTACGAATAAACGTGTGATCAGTATTTAATGGGCAGTGTTTTTAAACGTGGCTAAACAAGTAAACACATCACAATTCACAAAACAAAATCGAAAGTACAGCAGCACATAATAATACACAGCAAAAGTACCTTGCGCCAATTGCGATTGGTTAGTTCATATATTCATTTTATAGTATATATATTGCGACTATTGGCTATGACTAGGTATACTAATAGTGAAAGGAAACTGGAAAATCTTATAAATTATGACAATAATAATAATTATATTCTGAATTATTCTGCATACACAAAACCGCAATGACATTTCAAAAATAGTGACAGTGACATACCATCATCATGTATGATTGACATTGACAACTTCACCTAACAATTATTATTTTCATAATTTTTTTTGTTAATTAGGTCAATAATAAATAATTACATTTTAGTTTTTACCTAACATATTATCTCATCCTTGATTAATTAAATTTAAGATCAAGAAACAGCACAATTTTTTATATAAAAATCTAAGATTTCTTTCAATTTATGGGAGTGATCAATAATAGACCTACCGTGGGTCAAGTTGCGTCTTGCCTGAATATTCTGAATAAGCTGAATATGCTCCATAAACATAATAATATATTTTCCTGAAAATATAAAATTTATTTTTATATACAAACTGACGTCTGACATTGACAACTGATGATAGAATGACATTTGATATTAATTTAAAAAAAAAGTGATGTAAACATAACCTATGAAATTCACAATTATTATTTTAGTATAAAGGGTTTACTTGTAGTAATTCTCGTTAATAATGAAGTTTTAAGTGGTTTAATAATTACAATGGCACTACATATAACCAATACTTTTCGGCTTTTTAATAAGTACCGACTATGCTGCGTATTTAATTCTGATTTAGACTCATCTATACCATTTAGGTATCCTAAACCAATTCAAAAACGTTCATTTTGGGAAAAAGATCGGAAAGGTGGATACAATACTGCTGAGCAACTGGAAAAAGTATCAACTGTGAGCCATATAAAGAATGGGTTTAAAGAGCTTAACAAGGAACTCAAATTGTTTGGACAAGAAGTAAAGGATTTAATTGAAATGGACCCCCTTCTCATTGCTAGACCAGGTATTTCTTTCTTATATAAAACATACTGTTCTCCACAACAACACAAAATCCTGTTGTCAAAAAGCAACTGAACATTTTATTGAATGTTATTGAATGTTTTTATAACTATAAAAATATATGATTCTGTTATTTATTTCACATTAATGGCCAATGTGGGTAGTGTGAATTAAAACCAGACAGTTTTTCAACTTATGGATGTTAGATCAACAAACTAGGTAATTAAAAGAAACATTGATTTCCTGTGCACAAAAAGTTGAGTTCGTTAATAAACAAATATTCAATATTGGCTTAGTTTGAAAACACAAATTCAATGAACAACAGAACAGACAAACTAACATTGAAATTATCATTTCAACTTAAGTTTGTTTGTTAATCATTTCAGCCTAAGTTCTTTGTTTATGAGTATTTAAATGTTACAGTGAAATGATAAATTTGTTGTTGATTGAAAGAGAAAATAAAAATAGTCTGTGTGGTAGTAGTACTGTAGATTCAAATTTTTATTAACTAAATATGTTACATTGGAACACCTATGTTAGGTATATCTTTCAATGAATGATATGGTCAAAGCATTGAAAAGCGAATGCAAGTTAAAATTAGTAGGGTATTAACTTGTTAATGAATTTAACAAATTGAGCACTTTGTTGACAAAGGTCATTGATACAATTTTCCAAAATTAATATATTTTCATTTAGTTCTATAACAGTCATTTTAACATTATTTTTGCGCAAATTTGCTTGGTGCCATCGATAAAAAAAATCTGCAAATGTCAATTTTACTGACATTACACGTTGTCTATGCCTTTGAAAATTTGTCGAAACTCGAAATGTCATAGCATTTTTAAAAATAAATATCCGTTACGTTCGTTGAGCTGAATGACCAAAGATAATTTCTATAATCATATGCGGTGTTCCGTCCGTATTATTTTCTTTTTATGAAGAGAGAAGTGTAAAAATAGTCGTGGTTTTTAAAATTACAGCATTCCTTTTAACGGATTGTTGTTTGGCGTCGTAGGCGGTATTGTTAAAGTTTGATATCTTGTGTTTGAAAGCAGACCGTATGATTCTATTATGAAAAGAAGTTTCGTGAAAGGAATATAATTAAACATATCAACACTACAGAACGTACGGAACTTTTAATAACAATAGTGAAGAAAAGGAAAAATCATGTTGTCCGCAAAGGGAAGCGTAGTTTCATCCGATGATAGCTTTGTAACTCAAGCTTCGACGATGGCCGATCTCATGGCCATGTCGCCTAAAAAGGACTTCACTGAAACCACGAATACAACCAGTGACCTCCTAACTGGTGCGGAATTCGACAGCATCTGCGATGTTACCATGCAAGAAGTTCCGATGTATGATGATATGTTCATCGATGCTACAAGCTTAGACTATTTAGTCAAAATCGCCGATTCAAATCGTAATCACAGCTGTATAGACAGAGGAAAAGAGAGCCTGTTTGTTAAGTTTGATCCATTGTATGCTAAGAAGAAACTCGATCTCATCGATTCTTCCACTAAACAGTCAGCTAAAGATTCTTCTGATTGTGATGTGGGATACGAGACTAGCAGTGCAACATCAATACAAACCGACGTCAGTGTTGGGGCTCCTAAACAGTCCCTGTCTGTTGGATCAGTTCCTACAGCCAGTAATAAAGATAAACCTACACAGATTGTACCGCCTGTAATCAGCTGTGAGGGACCAAAAGCAAGTGGAGCACAGACTAATCCAACCCCTGTACTTGTCCGCAGTGTTTCAGCAATACTTACGCCAACACAAGTTGCTACTGAAAAACTTATCAGCTTCTCTGGTAGCACACCACCTACTGCTGCTCCCAGAAGCCCCCGCTACAATCATTTCAGCAATCAGGATAGACATCAATCATTGAGTATTATTCTCCAGAAACAAGATGAAGAAATGCTACAGTTGCGGCGGGAGAACAGGGAACTGAGAAGTTCGGTGCAAGACATGGAGCACAAACTCAGTAGGACCACTGAGGACCTGGAACAAAGGGTAAAAAAGTTGACTGAAGATAGGGATAATCTGTTGGAACGAGAAAATAAGCTATCACAGCAAATCAATGATAAAATTCTTAGCAATAGACAAATGAGCATTGTTATGGAAGAATATGAGAAGACCATTTCTTCCTTAATAGGAGAACAACAACAGGAAAAAATACAATATCAAGAAATGTTTGAGAAATTGACAAATGAAAGGGACCAGGCATTGAACCACTTAGCTAGTATGGAATGCTCCTTTAATGATCTTCTTGCTAAGTATGAAAAGTGCAAGGCTGTCATAATGGAGGCTAAGGAGAGAGAAAAACTGTTTGATGTAAAAATTTCTGAATATGAAATTGGAATTAAAAAGTATGAAGTGTTATATAACAATTTGAAAGAAATAACAAACGATAGCTTGGAGAAAGCCAATGAGACGATTGAAAACCTTAAAAAGTCACACAACATTGAAGTCACAAAGTTGAATGCCACTATGAAAAAACATGAGATCACAATATTATCCCTCCAAGAATCTTTGGCTCAAAAAACTAGAGACAATGATGAGTTGACAAGAATATGTGACCAACTCATTAGTCAAGTTGGCTAAATTTTTTTAAATTACATTCAATACAGCTTTATGCACTGTTTGTAATTTTTGAAACCTTCATATAAAACAATTGCTTTATAAAAACTTTTTTAACATATTTATTACTTTTAAATTTTGGTGGAAGTATAATGTATAATTTTTAGTCCTTATTTTAAAAATTGTGGTAGTTAATATTAATGACTTTAATTTTCAAAATCTTAGTATTATTCAGGATATTATAAGAGTCCTTGGCAACTTGCAAGACTGAGCGGAGGTCATAATAATCCATCATATTATTATTATGGATTAATACAAAGTTGCTAGTTTGTGATATTTGTAAAAAGTATTATAGTTCACAAACTTACTTACTGTGGTGCTTTAGATCTTTTATTCTTGGATTTGTCTTTCCAAAACTATCTGTGGTGAATCTCAAATTTTTATTACATAATATTTATATTGATATTTTGTATTCTTTGATGACATTTGAATGGTGCCTTTATGTTTGTGACATTATAGTTATTTAAACATTATGAAGCCTTTTATTTCATTTCAATATTTTTAACTAACTGATAGACATATCATACATTCCATTTCACTTAAATACATTGTGTTGTACTTTATCAAGGTTAGTAGCCCTTAAAACTATCAATTTTTGTTAACATTTAATCAATATTTTAATTTAAATTACTGTTTAAAAGTGTGCTGTTTTGACTTATAAATTAAGCCCTATATACCAAAAAAAAATTGTATTATACAAAGAGATGAAAACTATGATGCAACTTATATTATTTTTTGCCTTTATACTTAGCTAACAAAGAAGAATTAATGTTATCAAGATTTCCTTGAGAAGCTTTCTTAAAGCATTATATTATATATTACAGGTGAAGTTGATCTGCTGTGGCTGTTCAATGAGCCTGCAGTTCTAGACAAGTTTACAACCACAAGTGACAGTGATCACAACGAGGGGTACAGTTTCTGCAAGCTCAGCATGAGTCCAGCTGGCAGGGTCAACTTTCATGGTCACTTGGATGTCCAAGTACCCAAGGATGGAAGGATTAAGAAAGCTGGCTATTGTGCAATGCGGTCAAAAAGAATAAGGGTAAGAAACATTTTAATAATAGTGCTGATTTTAATAATGCTGATGTGAGCTCTAGCCCATTTTTTAACATAGTGTTCCTCACTGCGCTCAATTTGCAGGTATTTTTTTTTAATTCTTCCGTAACCCCAACAGAGTTAATCCAGAACAAAACCCCATGCTTTTTTATACCACTGAGATCTCAATTATTGATGGAAGAAGGGCATGTTGGATCCACCTTTCCCAATTGGTTAAAAGTGATACTAGTACTACTCCACCACAACATTAATTAGCTGGCTTTTCTCTAGTGAGGTTGCAGAAGCCGCAGGAAGTTGCAGGAAGCCCCAGTGTCCACATAATTATTGTTTCCAACCATGATCTTCAGTCATCAGTCATCAGTGTATCAAAGCAAGAGACAAGATCTGATGAGTTCACAGAGCTAAAAGTATAATCTAAATCCAATTTTATTTTCAGAAATCATTCAAACGTGAAACCACATATGACTGGAATCTCTACAATACCTTGGTAATTAAAGTAAGAGGGGATGGAAGATCATACCTACTCAATATTTCCTGTGAAGGCTTCTATGACATCACATGGAATGACATTTATCACTATGTACTGTATACCAGAGGAGGTCCCTACTGGCAGATTGCTAAAGTAAGCTGCCTTGTTATTATTCTTGTCACTAAATTAATTTCTGTGATAACAATGTTGACAAGTCACTGTTACTTGATAGAGCACACTAAATTGGTTTCTCATATTAGCTCTTCAGTTCTCAATCTGCTCCAAGATATTTCAATTTAAAATAAGTATGTCCTTTATTAAATAATAAATATTTAACAAGTTGTATGGTTAAGTTTAGTAGTGTGCAAAAATCGTTAATTAAATAAATAAAACCAATTATAGAGAAAAGAGGGAGGGAAAATGAACATCATTAAACAACACACTAGTGTACATGCCAACTATGTGCATGATTTTCAATTTAGAAAAGCAGCTAATTTTCAAATATTTGTTTCAGATTCCATTTTCAAAATTCATACTGGGATCAAAGGGTCGGTTGCAAGATAAACAAACTAGAATGAGACTAGATAGAGTTACACATTTTGGTATATCTTGTGGAGACAAAATAAATGGTCCATTCAATCTAGAAATTGAATATGTTGGTAAGTACAAATAGATTCAACAAATGTTAATGGAATAATAAAAGTGACTATCAACACTCACTGTTCAAGAGATTGGTACATGTCTAGTACAAAACACAAAAAGGGACATTATGATTAATGAAAAAACTGTTGGTAAAGGTTTTAGTACACAATGGGCACCATGGCTATTTTTTTGTAAATGCAGCAATATTTATGATGCTAACAATCTATGTACTCACTTTCCAACTTGGATCGGAGTTTATGATGACGATGACGTCCTAGCCACAGCAACTGTTTCTATGAATGAATGATGTGTCTTCGCCAATGTGCTTGTTGATGGCTAACATAACCAATTTTGGCGGAGAAAGTTCTGTTGCATATCAAACACATCAGCACACCATTTATTAAATTGTAATTTACAGCTGCAGGTATTCTGGCTTTAAGGGCCTTCCTCTTCTATATATTATGTGCTGATCTATAAGACGTCATTTAATTGTCCTTTTTTTAGGCCTGGAGTTTGATCCTACTCATGATGAGGAATTTGCTTATGAAATGTATAAAACGGAAAGATACATTGTTGGTGTTTGATAACTGAACTGTCAGTGTGCTGTATAAAATAAATAGTAACAAATAAATATGTATTTAAAATATTTTTTAAATCTTTTTTTTACCTTAGGGCCATTCGTTTATTACGTAAGACGATTTTGGCGGGAAGGGGGTCGACCATGTCTTATTTTTTCTTACAAGAGGGTGGGATAGTCTCGATAGTTCTTATAAAATGCGCAAAGTTAAAGTTATATTTTGAAAAAGCGCGGGCAACCGCGCGTGTGACGAGGTTCGCTCGGATGCGTATCGGTTAACGATTTCCATTTCCATCAATCGAAGTGGCAATGATTATACCCAAAGTTTATTACTACCAAAAAATTAGTAGTAAGTACCTTTATAAGTACAAATAAACATTTTTAAAAATTGTTACTTTAAAAAATAAACAAACCAAACGTTAAGTACCGCCGCTATAGCACCTCCCCCCACCATAGATAAATCAAAAAGGATGAAAAGGTATTATCAGTCATGTGTCGTTCAGGAATGAATGCTTCAATTGAAGTACTTCACTTTTTCCCGTCCTTCCTTCACTACTTCAGTTACAATTCATCTCGTTCATTTAGTCCAATTGCTTCGCGAACGAAACTAACCGAAGAAGCTCGACAGTCGACGACGCGTGGCGTGCGCATATACTCACGCACGGAGACATAAAAGAGAAAACAATCTTAAACCATCAAGTAAAGCACCAATGATCAAATTACAAATATTCTTATACGAACACTATTACATCTAAATACGTTGTCGTCAGAAGTTCTAGGAAACGTTTCAATATTATGCGTTTTATGTTAAGTATTTACGGACTATTTTGGCTTGATTATAAGTATAAATGATATTTTCTTTCATTTTTAAATTTAAATAGGTAACGTCTCTGAGGATCGTAAGAAATCTAAGGTATGATTTTACGGAGGGTATATTATACGGTATTTCAAAATATTGAACAAAAATAACATTATATGTCATTATACGTTTGGAAAGCGACCATAATTTATTACTAGATATTTGATAAAACAAACGCACTTAGTTTTATTTTATTGTTTTAGTCCTTTTAATTTTTTTGTCTTTTTATCCTATATCTAATAATCTCAAAAAATTCAAAAGACTAGTAGAGATAAACGTTACGATACACGAGTTCATTATGGGATACCCCTAATTCATAATAATTTATCGAACATTTCATTAGAACTACTATATCGTAATGAACTAGTGAAGGAACTGAACTAACTGAAGTAAAAGAAATAGTATGGAGTGTTGAAGTAAGAAATAGGAAAGGATAACCTATCGTTTGTGAATGGTGAACTACATTGAACTACTGGACTAAAAGAGTGATATACTTCACAGTGAAGGAAAGATATGTTTCGTTCTTTTCTTTTAAGTGACACATTTTGCTCATGGCTAGGTATTATACATGTATAACATTTTTTTATCATCTTACATGGAATCTACATTTAGCATCATGGGCTCCCCTACTATAATAGGGGGGAGTGGGTTAAAAACTAGCGAAAATAGTCTTACGTAATAAATGAACGGCCCCTTACATTACTCACTTGGCTACAGCCATAAACTTATAAGAATATTATGGCAATTCCATGGATAGCTTCATTTGGGATGCGCCGTGGCGCCGGCCGATCCCTATTTTCAAAATTCCCCAATTTATATCTTACTAAAATCAAAAGACCAAAATACAGTTCATGTATAAATGCCGTTGGCAGAGACAAATACAAAAGGAAAGCAGTTATTATGAGCCTGTCGAAAACACAGCGTCGCTTATGAAGAAAGCATAGTGTACTCACCTTATCTATGGTTCTTTACTTACGGTCTCGAGCAAAGAGTAAAATAATAACTAGGGAAAAGAGAGCCCTCTCATGGAATTTTTATGCAAGCAACTTTGAAGCGCCATCTAGATTTCTTAACAAGAACTATACGTATGCTATACATACTTATAGGTATGTGAGCATAGTTTCCAAAGAGGTTTCTAATAGACCCGTTTTCCAGTAACAAGCTATTTTGTTTAATTTTCATGTTGTTATGCTTTGGAATACACAACAAGAAAATTAAAACAAAATAACTTGTTACTGGGAAACGGGTCTTCTAGAATCGATTTTATACGCTAGGGCCTATTTCACAACCGAAAAGTAAGCACTACTCAATAAGTAAATTTGAATAAATAATAATTGTTGTTTTAATTAATTGGCTGTTAAATTACTCAAGAATAAGCGATTGTGAAAACAGGCTTGAAACTAGGAAACAATTAGCTAAAGATAAAATTTAATAAATGAAACACCACTGCTTTAATTTTATTATTTTCTATTTTTATAATTTTTATGTTTCATATAATAATTATGTGCTGCCATTTTGGTTTCGTCATCACCACCATCGTATTTCAATTTTCCAGACAAAATCCGGTTGATATTTCGACACCAACTGTATATTATAACATTCAATGAGGTATTCATAAAATAATTGTTCAATTCATTTTTATGTCTCGCACATTTAAATGGATTGTTTAATAGCATGTCTGTGAATGCAAGTATTGTAGATTTTAAACCATTTTTAGGCACGTCTTTCTTTAGAAAAGAAATGGCCATGTTTTGTAAATCTTTAAAATGATTTTCTATTTCTTTGCTTGGATAACATAGCCATTTCTTATTTTGGTATTCCTTTGCTACAATATAATTATTATTTTCATTGAAAGCTTCGTCTGCAAGTGAGGATTTACAAGTTTTACAACCTTTTACAATATTTGTGTAACATTTTTTCAGGACCCATCCACATACATAATTTCTTTGACCAGCGTCGCTTTCATGTGTCTGAGCTAAACAAATTTCATTATTAAAATTGAAAACTTCAGAATTTTTAGAAACATTAGGAGTTTCAATTTTTTCTTTTAAAAAGAAGTCCAAGTTTTGGAGACATTTATTTATGTCTTCTTCGCAATTAGCTCCCCTTGAGTGGGGAGAGCTATAATTATTTAATAACAACGCTTTGAATGCCCCTTCAAACCCCACTGTATTAGGTGCAATGTTTCTTGCCCCGTAACTCCTAATGTTTCCAAAGAAATTTTCTAAAGGGTCCTGATTAAAATTTCTTGTTAACATTACATCAAATGCATACTTGCGAGACAAAACTTCCCATATATATTCTATGCCTTCTATGGTTTTTATAATATTTGTCACAGACGGTAATACTGTCTCAACCAAACGGATTTTGTCTCCTACTTTAACCTTTTTAATATATTTTACTGTTTTTAAAACAGATTTTGCTTCCTTCCAAAAACTGTGGTGAGGAGAGTTGCGTTTTATAGGCCCTTTATAAAATTTACCATTTGGTATTGACAAATTGCTGACATTAAGTGTGTCAAACAAATTGTCCAATAAAAGCGTGAAATCAACTATTTGTCGGCATTCCATCGGAAGGTCTTGCCTAAACGCAAATATAATGCTTTGGTTTCATTTACCATTTCAGTTACAGCACCAACATTCACAGGGCTTTGATCACATACAGTGTTCAATACTATAAGGTGATGCTTAAAGCAATGATCAAGGACTGTTGTCAATATGTTTTTTAAATCTAATTTGGTAAGACCATTCGTGAAATAATATGCAATTGGCTGCTTGAAATTGTTTTTAACACCTTTTACCATGAAAACTAGAACATGGTCAGCAAACACATTTTTCGAACAACTAGAAGTAAAACCTTCTAATTGGTCTTTATGAGCCGCATAAAAAATTTGCGGGTTAATCGACATTTCGTCAAAAATGAGACTACATAGCCTATCTGAAACTTCTTTTGTGTTCATAGTTTTTTTAATCTTTTCAAAAATTATATTATTTATTCCAGGGGCTAGTTTTATCTGACCCAGTAACCTTTTCATTGCTTTACTGGAAGGGAGTGTAAAATATTTATACAAATGACCATAAGCTTTAGGGCTCTTTTTAAACAATGAAAGACTTAAGATCTTCTCTTCAATTGAAAATCGTCTTCCTTTCGGATTCTTTTTTGCTTGTAATTGCATATTCAGGAACAATTGAGCTGGCTTAGTCATTTGTTGAACTTGTTTAAATGCAACATTTCCTGAAAGTTTTGTCGCATTAGCCAGTCGTTCTTTGAACGACTGTCCCCTTTTGCGCAAACGATGTATTTCGGTTTGAAGGGACCTGATCTTCTTCTGGAGTGAACTTACAGTATTCAAACTGCAGTAGTACGATCCGGAAACACCTGAAAATGACAAAAAAACTATTAAATATATTATGAATCACTATTATGTGTTGGTCCACCAACCCGCAGTAGGCCAGTGTGGTGGACTAAGGCCTACATCCCTCTCATTACGAGAAGGAAACCCGACCCTGTAGTGGGTCATTAATGGGTTACTGACAATTATGTGTTGCTAAGCACAAAACTCAAGAATGGCTCTACCAATTTGGCTATTTTTTTTGTCAGGTGGTATATACGAGTTTCCCCCCGGCAACTATGTGTAATTACCAGAGATCGGTAGGTAACGCTATTTTGGTTCATTGACAAATTCATTAATGTTTATGTCGAAATTTTGTAGTGTTTGTTACACTGTTGAGCTAGTGTCATTTCATCTATGTTTAGGAAAGGTGTACTTCCTGCACATCGGAAATAAATATTGTTGCAAATATTTAACAATTGTTTAAGTTGAAATGCCTAAACCAAATCTATTATCATTTTTCTTGTATAGTATTTTCTTTCGAAAATAATGGCATTGTGAATGGTTTTTAAACCATAAAAATAAAAGAGATTTAAATTTTTTGCATTCGTATAGAATAATTACCTTTGACAGATCGTTTTGGTCTGGGTCTACTAATTACACTGTAGTTATGGTCCGCTAGTAAATTAGCAGAAGCAGAAATGCAGTGCTTTAGTCCTGAAAAAAAAACACATCATTTAACATAATTATTATAAAGTAATTTATTAACCAACACAAATACACAATAAATTAAATTGATACAGCAAAAACATTTTTTTGTTAGTTACAAAACCAATAATAATCATACTTCATACTATTCATGTATAGTAATAATGTTTGGATATTGTAAATTCTATGGACTATAGAGAGTAACAGAGATAAGCTAGTATGCAATAATATCATTGCATCACAGAAGTAGTCAAGCCAAACACTAAATTCTCCATTATAATAGATTAGCATACTTAAAAAACAATTTATTTTATTACCTGGGTTAACAGGAATGGAAGAACTAGGCTGGGTATCAGTTGCTGTATCAGATAGTTGCATCTTGGATGTACCTTAAAGAAACATTATTATGAATAAATATTTTGCAGAAAATTACAAAAGTATAAAGTAATGATTAATGTTACTCAATTTCAACGGATTTGCATTAGCTACACTAATATAAATAAATTAGTGTTTACTGATATATTAACAACAAAATACATTTATTTATAAGTAGATGATCAGTTCAGTTCCATTTAAATTCTTTTTTCAGAATTTAGTAATTATTTTGATTGTTTTACTGCTATTTGGGCCCGAGAGAAATCTAACAAATCAAAATAAAATTACATTGGTACACAATTAAATAATGTACCATTTTATATTACCTACATAACCAAATTAAAACGGTATTAACTCACTTGGTAAATGAAGAGATGGTACTGCCAGTGCATTGAGACGTTTATAACGATTTCTATGTTCATCAGTAAAGTGAATATCACAAATTCTCTTCTTTACATAAATGTCATTTTCAGATAGTGTATCCAAACTTCCATCAACAAGATTAACCCATAGTTTAAAACGTTCCGGGTATTTGTTGGGATTGGGAAAGACATGCATCACCAAATCTGAAATAAAAAAGTAAAATTAATTATAAGTAAGCATATGACAAGTTTCCTTATTAGGTCAGCATAGTCAAAAAGTATGGCTGAAGCCTTGAAACATTACTACGGGGATATCCTAGCAGTCCAAAATGGACCCAGCTTTAAGGTCGTTGAAGCATTTGCCAGTCGCATAACAATAACATTTATATTGTATCTGGTTTCAAGATCCTTGAAGAGTTAAAACATATTTTTGTTAAATTTAGTATTTGAAAATAATTGTTGTAAAACAAATTTTGCAATCACCAGGAATGAACCAAAATAATCATGACTTACACAGCCTACTGAGTTGGTATTTGCTCCGTTAGCAGAATACACTTGGATAAGAAAAGAAAAGGATGACTTAGGTCTCGTACCCTAGTTAAAGCTCACCATCATAGTAGGATTCTCAAATAAATTTGATAGGATAGCAGTTTACCAAGCCAATAATCATGCTGATAAGAAGGTTAGAGATAGACTGTTTGTTTGGATTGATACCAAATTTTTTCTTTAGTTTATGGGATTCTCTAAAAGTACCTACTTAGGTAGGAACTCACTATTTAGGATTGTGGACTTTGACTTAAGGTTATGTTTAAGTGACAGGTTATGATGCTAACGCCGGTAGGAAACAAACTTAAGTTAGTCAGATATGAACAATAAACTTACCTGTAGCCTTACATCCAAATGCACAACTGTGGGGCATCTTCACAATGTTATACACTCACAAGAAAACACAAAATAGCGTCTATATCGCGCTGAAAAACGTCTCTATCGTAGAAAAGTACACAACACAAAGATTGAAGAAAAGGCTTCTGGATAGTTATCTTAGTATAACGGAGGAGCAAGCTCGACTCGACGTTTAGCGAAGAAATTATCTCTAAAGCTAGGAATTACACAAAATTGACCAAAATACACAGTCAGGCGTACGCGCAAGCTATGATGGTGGCCAAAGAGTAAAGTGTTGTAGTGTTGCTATTGCTAATCAACACAGCACGCCGCGCCGGTTGGATAAAGTTGCCAGAATGAGAATTTTTAATGACAAAATTTAATTAAAATTTGTAATTTAAATCATCTCTTTGTAATTATTAAAAATTACTCTTATTTTTTCGAAAGTTAAATAATTAATTTTCAAACTTTTCACAGAGACATCTATGGAAAACTGTGAACAATAAAAGATTCACGTTAAGTAGTTAAGATGGCGCTACTTTCATTATCACAACGCTCGATCAAGGGAACTGTCTCCCCTCTGGTCTCGAGTGTGTGGTACTTGATTTTTGAACAAGTCATCTGTCAAATACATGTCACCAGAAGGCGCGAATGTCGTGAACTTTTCTTCATTGCGTGTGTTACTCGCCGCCATCTTAGACAATAAAAGTTATTAAACTTTTATAACTTTTAGTATTACGGTAAACGATACTGAAAATAATAGTAAATGAGTGCATTTTAAATATGTTAACAATAAAGTATAAAATCGTTAAGGACGAACGTGAAGTATCGGCAATATCCCATACCGGCGACAACAAGGCCGAGTTGTCATGTTCAAACACGATTTCTTTTTCGTCTGAGAGTGAGTTTCTCTTGTGAGAGACACAAGAGAAAGCGCCTGACTACGGATCCAAATGTGGATTATTAAAACAGGTAGGCTAAGTTATTTTACTTATACGAGTAAAGCCATGGCGGCTCGTTAGAGGATCGACGTCGTCCCAAGCCTATCCAAAACAATAGCACCGAAAACCTTCCGAGTTTTGTAATCTGAACTAATCTAGGAGGGTGTCGGAGTTAGAAAAAGTAAAGACAGACAAGTTCAAACTAATTTAAAGCTTGGAAGGTCCAAGCTAATGAAAACAGAGTCATATAGGGCTGAATTCTAAGATTTGCAATCCTTTGGGGACCCCTTCTGGAAACATTAGATGTAGCTTCAGGTTACTTCAAAGCTGTACTATCTTTGGCATTGATGAACTTGTCATTTAGCTAAGAAAATTATTTTTTGGCTGGTACAGGGGCTGTAATCGCAGCCCGTCCAATACAGTATCTGTCAAAAGAAAACTTCTAAAAGTTGTATTGAAAAATAGTAGACAACATTTCAATCACCTTAGGAAATAAGTTAATTAAATTCATTTTATTCTATCTGTGAGTGCACCCCAGACAGGGTTTACATTTTAGTATAATAAAGAACTCAAATTGCTTACTTGCTGTCATAATGGGGCATCTGCCACTGTTACATTGTAACAGATGACTATTCATTTGAGACAGAGATGTGTCCAATAGTGTCCATTACAGAGAGGGATCTCTTTTACACCACCAACTAAAGCAAAAGGATACCTTTTATAAGGAGACCATCATGTGGTTACCATTTATCTTAGATTAGGCCAAATTTTTTGCCTACATTTGCCTCCCCTCAGATGTTTGATTGATGATTTTTTACTGATGCTAATTCTCAAAGGGGGGGGGGGGTGTAAGATATGGCATTGACCTCGGAGGTCTAAACACATTTGCTAAAAATCGCAGACTTTTGCTTCCTGGATTCCTACATCAGGATAGACTGGTAGTGTCAAGACAGACTGGTAGCCCAGTCACATGGACCCTTTCCGCTAGCTTGGACAAATTTTACAAATAATTTTGGTCTACTATTTGACCTTTCTATTTACTGCAGTCACTTGCTGAACTCTTGATATCCTAAACTAAAGAGGACGTCAAGTTGATTTTGCTAATGGCTTGCCTACCAATTGGCCTTCTCTACATACATATGTGACTTGCTGGATTTCGGAAATCCAATGCAAGGGAGGTTGTCGTGTTCTAGTCCATCTAGACGATTCCCTCCTAGCCCCTTGAGACAAGATCATATTGTCTCTGCAGGCCTCGGAGGCCATGCAGCCCTTTAGGGCATTGGGGTAGCAGATTGGCCTTCTCTGTACACATATTTGCCACTATCACTTGCTGGATTTCGGAAATCCAACGCAAGGGAGGTTGTAGTGTTCTAGTCCATCTAGACGATTCCCTCCTAGCCCCTTGAGACAAGATCATATTGTCTCTGCAGGCCTCGGAGGCCATGCAGCCCTTTAGGGCATTGGGGTGGCAGATTGGCCTTCTCTGTACACATATTTGCCGCTATCCCTTGCTGGATTGCGGAGATCTAATGCAAGGGAGGTCGAGTTCTAGTCCATCTGGACGATTCCCTCCTAGCCCTTCAAGACAAAAACATATTGTCTCTGCAGGCCTCGGAGGCCATGCAGCCCTTTAGGGCATTGGACTGGCAAGTGTACTTTATGGAATCAATTCTAATCTAATGCAGGCTCAAAGCATAGAATTTATAAGTGGAACGTTCATAGTCAAAGTAGTTGGAGTCCAACTTCATTTCCAACATAATTATACAGATGTTGATTCGACAAATACAAAACAAACCTCTGAAGGTTGTTCATCTGAAAACTATGTAAATAACAGCTACTTAAACATCGCTGTTCTAATTCATTTATCCAATGTAATGGAGGCCTGGAACCATAAATACAGTAGCTTTTCAATTCATTTATCCAATGTAATGGAGGCTCGGAGCCGTAAATACTTCTGTTGTTCCAATTCATTTATCCAATGTAGCAGAGGTTTGAAGCTACAGTTACTGTTGTTATTCTAACTTATATATTCAAGATATATGAGCTCGGAGCCATAGATATTGTTGCTGTCCCAATCCAATTATCCAACATAGAGGTGGCTCTGAGGTATAGGTACTGATACCGATTTATTTCAGCTATCCAATATAGTGGTTGCTTGGAAGCACAGCTACTGTTCCACTACAATAAACAAATTCCTGAATAAACAAATGTCAGAAATAGGTTGCAGACCTCTAGTGGATTAGATACCTGTAGCAGATATTGGCTTGACTTGGCTTGGTAACAAACTGGACACATATTCTCTTGACCTCCTATAAACAGTTACCAGACTCTGATTGCTTGTATACCAAAGGAGAGAGGGAAACACAATCAATAGAACTGTAAGCATTACATTTTAGCTGTAAATAGTGCTGGATCAGTGGAACACAACATGGTTTTCCTCATTACATACCAGGGAGGTATAACTTTATAACTGACCAATTGTCTCGGGGACAAGTGGTTCCAGAGAAGCACCTGTTGCTTCCAGCAATTATATAGATTTTAGATGTGTATGGCCCGTATTAAACATATAGATCTCTTGCTATGTACTATGTATCTTTTATTGTAACACCTGTAATTTTTACTGTGTTCTAGCAAATAAAGTTAATTTAATTTAATTTGCCTCCAGTCTGCCAAACAATCCAGGACAGTACCGAGATATGCAGATGGGGCAGAATTTATTGATTCTTTCAGAAAGGAGACTTAGTAGCCAGAGCAATAGCCACACCGCAGGTGTACTGAATCTAGACTTAGAGGTCAAAGCAATATCATGGTACTACTACGTTGGTAGTGAATCTAAAGGATGTTTTGATCAACCTAGCAACTGGCCTTCCAACTTGGAATGCTATGGGCCAACCCACAAAAGTGAAAGATGGGTAAAAGATGTTGGAGGAAATCAACAATTAATACCTACTTGCCAGTCTTAAACAGATGGGTGTTAGGTTGCCTTAATTATACACCTAGATGTTAGAGCTCCAGGTCCTTAGGACATAGCAAAATTTTTAACAGATATCTTTCTGAGGGACTTTTTTACAATCTACGCTTTTACATACGAGTAAATCATACTACTAATTTTATATATTACCTATGTCAAGATTTAAAAGCATTTTCTCACTTTCAGTAAAAGATATCTAGAATACAAGATACATATATAGGTGTCATATACAAATATTAGTAATGTTTGTCTACCTGCTTCTATACTTTATTCTTTTATAATAATGTATACTAACGTGGGTATATTAATAGGTAATGTGACAACTTCACTTGTTAGGCAGCTCCCTAGCTGAATATTCGATATTACTCCTAACCAAGTGTGTTATAGTAAGAATCAAACATAATAATAGGTGAACTATTTGGGATCCAGAACACAAATAGGTATATGAATGGCTAGTAGGA
The DNA here is from genome assembly GCA_905147235.1 of Erynnis tages. NCBI lineage: Eukaryota > Metazoa > Arthropoda > Insecta > Lepidoptera > Hesperiidae > Erynnis > Erynnis tages. The sequence goes on from LR990087.1 coordinate 6,119,861, forward strand.
ATCTGAAAATGATACAGTTTTTGCAACATTCTGTAAACTTGCTAATTATATTATTATTGGCATCAAGAAGGAGACTACATGATCCTACCAAATTAAAGATAACAGGTTCTCAATATCAAGACAATGATGACAACATTAGGATGTTTAGGCCTTCTTTTGGTTATAAGACAGATCTCCTGTCTTTCTAGACAGTCTAGCTAATAACTTAATAAACACCAATTGGAGTTACAGGTAAAAGCTTCTAAAACTGATCGGGTTAGATCAATGAATAACAGAATCGATGCCACTCCTGGCAGTTGTCATTCTGCAGTCGTTTCAAGGACATGGCTAGAGAACCAACCAATAAAGGATATATCAGAAAAAGGTCACTGCACATCCGAAAACACCTTTAATAAGTTTTACTGCCGAGAAATTAAAACACACGTACGCGAAATAACTATTAAAATTTATTTGATAATATTTCTTGTCTATAAGAAATAAATTACAAATAATTTCATCTAACTATAATTAACAAGATGATACTCATTGAAATCTTGTTATCTTATAAATGTGCTTTAAAAGGTTTGTTCCAAAAATTTGATCTCATTAAATTAAGATTTGCTTATCACATTAAGATAAACTCAGATGTGTACAGGTGTGTAATATTTTATTCAAAGAACAATAAAATTGATATTGATATTTTTGACTGTGTGCAAAACACTAATATTAACCATTTCACTGTCCCATGAGTCGCATGTGACTCATAACCATTGTTTGGCTATTGTGTCATATTTAATGGACAAGTAAAGTGTTAAGGTACAGTAATATTATAATATATTTTTCTACTAATGAAATAATTCTCAACATTGCGTGTGTTCTTAGTCACCAGCAGATAACAAACACGTCTTCATAAGCGACGCTGTGTTTTCGACAGGCTCATAATATAACCGTTTTACACAACAATAAAACGATTATTATGAGCCGAGAGAAAACACAGCGTCGCTAGAAAGTTCTTTCTGGTGAAGACTACAATGAAGAAAAGTTCACGACATTCGCGCCTTCTGGTGACATGTATTTGACAGATGACTTGTTCAAAAATCAAGTACCACACACTCGAGACCGTAAGTAAAGAACCATAGATAAGGTGAGTACACTATGCTTTCTTCATAAGCGACGCTGTGTTTTCTCTCGGCTCATAATAATCGTTTTATTGTTGTGTAAAACGGTTATATTATTTACTAAAGGTGGTATTTTTGCGTAATGTAGCGGAAAACTTAATTTCTATTACTGGCAATACTCATAAGTCGCCACTACACTTGTACTCTTGTACATGATCTTCAAGAACAGGCGTGAACGTGAATCATGTTTTCACGGAGGTCACCTTCGCCGGATCGCCAATACATTACATTAGTGAATTCACGACTCAAGTTGTAATCCGAGGATAGAAAAAAACAGTGTGGCCTCCCTCTGTGTGACTGCCGCCAATTATTTAGCCAAATACTTTTTTAACAACTTTTTATACTCCTGTTATCTGTGTGTAATACCAAAAGACAATCAAGATTTATTATCTTTTGACTTGTTGAGTACATCTAAGTCACTACTCTGAAGTACTCTGCTGAGTCTGAGTCTCTGAATCAGGCTGATGTCATCCATCCTTCGACCTTTTAATTAAAAATATCTGAAAATGGAAAAGTGTTATTCGAGGAGCTTTTTATGGCTCTGAATTGTAATTTGTTTCATAGTAAGGCAACAGTGGTTTAATTAAGCAGTGATTTAAGAAACGTTTTGTCCGAAAGACAGTATTTACGTTACATTTTGTAACTCCATGCGTGGGATGTTTACTATATCCGATTCTTTCACATCTGCATTATTAACTTAATAGGTGTTAACGAAAATAATTCATCCAAATCGTCATTTTTTCGGTCTGACTGATGTTTATATCGTGATTGTGGCCACTAAAAGTACATGTGTTGACAGGTAATTCGGTTTCAGGAGATCATGTCTCCTCAAAAAACTTCCTGATTGTAGATTTTGAGAAAAGCGCTTATCTCGTACAGTACCATGTCAGGTACGGAGCAGAATATAGTGAACTCACTGCAACAGCTTACTGTGCAACCGAATAACAGTGGTCTCACTGAGAAACCCACTCAAGTCGTAACGCCTGCCGTGAATAGGAGTCAACCTTCCTGTGCGAACAAAGTAACGCCCGTCAAGGCAAATACTGTCTCGCCAGCCATCGCTACTATCGACCGACTCCTGACCCTGGGAGCCAACGTGCCTCCGCCGCCGCCTGTAATCACGCGACCCGCAGACATGGATCCACACACAATGGAACAATTGAGAGCCGTTAAGGAAATGCTGACGGCGCAAGAGGAGGAAGCTCAAAGCTTGAGGGATCTCAATCGGGATTTAAGAGAAAGAATAGATGAATGTGAAACAAAAATTAAGAAGTTAACTGAACAAAATGATGAATATGCTGAAAAAGAAAAGACACTCTCTCAACGTGTTGCAGAAAAAGTGAGAAACAACAAACAGATGAGTGTAGTAATGGAGGAGTATGAACGTACCATATCCTCCCTTATAGGGGAACGAGAAGCTGAGGGCAAGAGGTGGATGGAGGAAAGAGCGACTCTGTTAAGGGAAAGAGATGAGGCGGCTGCGCACTTAGCATCCATGGAACATGCTTTCAATGATGTTCACACTAAATATGAAAGGTGTAAAGTCATCATTCAAGGTTATAAAAGCAATGAGGAAACTTTGAAGCGTACTGTGGAAGAGAACAATGATGCAATTCAGAAATTAGAAGCTAGATATGAGACTCTTCGACAGCATGCTATGCAGCAACTCAACAAGGCCAATGCAGAATTGGATACGGTCAAGAAGGTCCACCAAGCTGAGATTCTAAAACTGAATGCCATGCTCAAGAAGAGTGAGGTGCATGCTTCATCTTTACAAGAATCTTTGGCTCAGAAAATTAAAGATAATGAAGAACTCACAGCTATCTGTGATGAGCTGATCAATAAAGTTGGATAAATATCATCCCTGATAACCATGACATAATCGATATACATAATCCTGTGCTGGATTTGAATGCTAACAAATATTAGAATATTTTAATACATTAATAGTATTCCCCAAATCAGCAATGCTTTATTAAACCCGTAGATAAAGCTTTCTCTTCTTAGTTTAGATTTTGTGTTTTAGTATTATTTCTTTAACCCTTACTCTGTGTCCTGTGTGCAATCTATCAAATGTTTATTTTGTACAATTTGTATAACTTTAGTTTTTAAGTTTTATTATTTTATGACATCTCTATTCATGTTAATTTCATGTTTTGTATGTTTCAGTTGAATTTTTATTGGTGCTTTTACTAAAATCTAATGTTCTTTAAGCTTGTGTATAATACCCTTTTGCTTGAATAATTGTAGGGAGAAATATATTTTTTTGTACTCAATGTATCCAAAGATGCTAATGATTGTAGACTAGTTTTTAGGTATCACTAACATACATTTGGCATTAGATCATTAGATAGATGCACCATCAAACAAATGTTGAAATCAATTAATTGAATAAGCAGTTCCCAGTGGCTTGCAACACAACACAACATACTGCTATGCATTGAGTTGAGGCTTATATTAAAATAAAAGAGGAACTTCCTGATGGCTGCCATAATAATCAATTTTGTATTGAAATTATTTGTTTAAACTATAAGTTAATTTTGAACTTTGATCTTCATTTTATATGTTAAAATTACAATTATTGTTTTTAAAATTATTGTAATTGGAAATATTAATGTGTCTTCTACATCTAAAATATTTCTGTCCTGTTTTGACAAATAAAACATTGCTTGATGGTACTTAGCACATTCAAGTGAATTCTTCCATAAACCCCATAATTCTTAGCTAAGTTGTGTGATTTATCATCTGAAATAAGTAAAAGTTAGTTTTGCTAATGTATTGGTACGAGCAGTGACAGGCATCTCTTAATATTAATTTGCCTTACATGGGGTTGTCCTATTTTAAGGTATTTAAATGATTTTACTCATTAAAGCAATCCTGAGTAATAATTATTGAAATGATCTTCTAAATAAGTGCCTGAGCAATTGCAATAACTTAATTTTAAAATCTTTGGACCTTTTTTTATTAACTCTGTGTACCAAGTATGTACTTTGAGTACTAAAATGTGAAGCGATATGCTCAACTTTCAAATTAACATGAAAGAATATTACAGACTGTATATTATCTTATATGAATTTATCTAGTCTGAAAATTAATTTATTACTTTTCTGTTTTACGGACACTGCCCTTCATCTGAGAATCATTAATATTTTATTAAGTGTTTGAATACTGATAATATAATTAGAGTTTAAGAACCCTATGGAATTAAAACTTAATTGCTTTAACCTCTTTTGTCAACTTTTTATTATAAAGAATCGAGCAAAATACCATTGTATTTTAACATCTTTATTGCTTAAATAACAAAACCAAAATTTGGAATATTATATTTCTATAGTCACAAAAATAGATTTTATTAATGCTGTAATAAATTTATCTAATATTGCTTTATATAATAGTGCCAATATTATTTTATCCACAAATATAATAATATTATGGTTTTTAATAAATTTCAAGATTAATTTAAAAGTAGCTTGAATTGAAATTAATGAAAAGTGAAAGTCAAGCCAAAAATCTAAAAGGAATCAATACGGTTTATGTAATAATTAGTTGTAATTATTGGAAAAAATATTTATTCAGTCACCAAGTGTATTTGTGCCTTTTTGGGATTAAACTTTCACCATCCATCCAGTCCATTAATAATTTAAGCATCATTTTCATACTCGTAACTAACCCGAGATTGGTACCTAACTGATAAAATTGATAAGTATTAAAATTAGGTATAAGCAGTCCAATATTTGATAAGCAATCATAATTATAAACCAATATTCCCCAGGTTGAAGTGTAAATTTTTCACCTATGGCTCTTACTAGTGGCCCTCTGCTGAGATCAGAATTGTTTGAAGGTATGATCTATTTGTTTCATGTCTCATGAAGCAAACATGATTTTTGGGATGTCTTTGTTATAGATGGCTAAACCAAAGTTAGTAACTACACCTACCAGCAATGGGCCATAAACAGTCATTTCCAGTTTTATATAGGTGTTTGCAAATGTGGCGTAAGAGTTAACTAAGAGTGGATTTAGCTGGAAAGTCAGACCATTACACCGCCATTATGTTATACCTGTATTCATATATTTTTAAATAATGATATTTAATCTTAATGTTAAATTTAACAACTCATAATAATTAGAATAAAACACTTAATGATGTCCTTCAAGATAAATGTTCAACATTCCACATACTTTTTGTAGTTTTTTATGTGAACTGAAAATTGTTTTGTCTCATTTGTTTGGTTGTCCTCATTGATTCATTATTAATTGAATGCTACACATTTGTAAGTGCATGGTCATCTCAAGTGGCATTCTCCATATATTTCAATTTATTTGAAAATGTCCAATTAAAATTCCGTTTACTTATCTCTTATTAGTTTAAGAAATTTTTTGTACTATACTTTATTTCTTTTTATAATTCGAGTATTTTGTGTAAGCCACTGTTTATTCATGTGAATAGAATGAGGAAATAAAATTATCCATATTTTGTACTTGTATTATATTTATCATCCATTAGCTATCATTTCATTACCAAAACTTCAACCCTTTTTAAATTTAAGGAAAAAGCAAGTTAAGCCAAGTTAGTGTGCGACCTAATAGTAAATGGTCACTACAACCCATTGACGACCACACCAAGCCATGGTTACCAGCATGATATACATACATACATATAGGACATAAATTTCACTGCAATGAGCACACTTATTAAACTTGAATTTTATTAGGGTTGCAATTTAATTATCATATTTAAAACTATTTAACCGATTCAATGCGGATGGCTCCGCAGAGGCGCCATGTGTATCTTTTGTGTATGGCGGGTGGCGCCCGAGAGGAGCCAAAATGTTTTCCTGTAAAACTCCGCTAAAAAAGCTTTATTCAGAGGCTAGCCCTAAATGAAAGTTTCCTTATTTGTCACGTAGATTACGATACTAGTATTAGTTTCAAGATATAGCGTGAAAAAAGACATTTCAGATGTTGTAAACCTTTTCAATAGAAACAATAATTATGAAAGGTAACTTTTGTGCATGGCGGGTGGCACCCCAGAGGAGCCAATATTTGAAACCAAAAAACTGACTAATTTAAATTTATCAATAGTACATATTTCAGTGTTCTAAAAATATTAGTGTCTTTATTTATCACGTAGATCCTTTCCAGAGAAATCGCTTTAAGGTGTAGCGTGATTTCACACTCTTCGGGGATGGTAAACCATTTTAAGCGTTATTTAAATGTTATTTAATATTAAGGGTTACAAACGAATAGCACTAATCATGACAGTTAAATATTTAAAAAATATCTGTTTTCACTTTTTTTGCTTTGTGGATATGCTCTTTTGCAAGTTTATGGTAATAACTAGGTAGTTTCTCGAAGTATGTCCAAATTTAACCGGACTAGTAATTGCATTCCTTAGGTATCAAGACAATGTACTTAGTTTATTTTTGGTGAGAAACAACAACAAAAACGATTCTCAGAAAAGCACTATCTTTTGTTGTTATGCTATGCAGTCATATCAAAGATGTTTTAAAGATTTTTAAGCTTTTTATTGCCCTACTGCTTATTGTTAATATGCCGTGCCGACCGACCCTTTTTATTGATGGGCTAGGGAAAGATGTTATTTAACTAAAAACAAAAGAAGTCGGTGCCATAAATCACTTAACAAGGTTTCTCACGCGCAAATTACTTAACTATCGATGATGTTTTTTCGTTTACTTCTGTTTTGCTATTTATGGTGATCAGACGTAAGCACGTTGTGACCGTTTAATGCTCGCTTCTGAAGTCTCTTAGTTTGCCTTTTAACAACTGTGGACTGTGTATCTGGACTTCGAGATTTTGCTTCAGTGACTACCCCGGCTAGTAATTTGGACTCTGTTTTGATTCTTGACTTTACAAGGTGAGTTTTTTTAACAATGTTCTTTTTTTCTTTTCTAGTCTTTTCAATCATTGAAATTTAACATGAGCTTTTTGAAATTTAACATGAGGGACAGAGTGATTCCATGTTAGAGGAAAACCTAGATAGGGCATGTAGCACAGGTCTCGTGCTACAACTTTTGTAGGAACACTCATATGCCAAAATAAATCAGTCTTGAGTTATTGAACATTTTATGGTTTTTGGAAAAAATCCCATTTCGTGACCAGTGTTCAGAACTAAAAAAAATACAAAATTTTCTAAATTGTTCGTTTATTATTCTGTCTTTAACTACACAATGTTAAGTAAGAGGTAAAACACTTAAAATTCTACGTTAAGCGGAAAGATAGGTACCCTATGTAAGGTGTTCTCTTGAAACAAATGAACAGACAAACACCCCCAGACTCATACATAGACACACAAACACCACATACACACACATAAGCGCTTAAATACATAACATTCGACGAAACAGATAAACACTTACACTCATACACACTCACATGTACAAACACTGTGTGAGTGTGTATGTGTGTGTGCTTGTGTATGACAGTGAATGTGAGAATGTATATCTGTGTGAGAGAGTGTGTGTGTGTTTGTGTGTGTGTTCGTCTGTGTTACAACACCTTTATAACGTATAAAATAAAGTGTGTTGACTGCTAGATAACTTATTCTACTATTTTTTTCAGTTGCTAACCAAAATGGCTACTCCTCCATCCCCTGAACCTGGCCCGTCAAATTGGGATCTCATATCTATGGAGTTATCCGGAATGATGTCTCCCAGCCATATAAACTTATCAGACATGCCATGCATTGATGCTATTATAAGTGATGCAGAATTGTATGGGATTTTGGCACAGGATGTGGATAACTTTCTGGAAGATTTGGTAAATGAAAACACAGAAGATGAAGAAGCCGTTTGTGCTGAAGATCAGTTAGAACAGGACGTTGAAAATACAACTGAGGAAGCCCCTACTACCGATTGGTTCAATGGAAACCCCTCGAATATGGCCGAGATTCCTTTTACGGGCACACCTGGTTTATTACCGCCTCATAACATGAGTGGAAAAACACCGATAGATTTTTTCTTTTTATTTTTCAATAGTCGTATCATTGATTTAATTTTAAACTGTACAAACAAGTGCGGCAATGAATTGAAGATTGCAGCACGCACCGCACAAGCTCGTTTTACAAAATGGAAGGAGATAAGTCTTGAGGATTTCACGGTATTTATTGGCATAATTTTATTTATGGGTACCGTGAAAGTTAATAGAATGGCCGAATATTGGTCTCGACATTATTTAATGCGCCTAAGCCCACATTCATTTATGGCTAGGGACAGGTTTTATTTAATATTAAGAGCATTAAATGTCCAAGATGAAATGAGGCCGGAAAGTATTTTTAAAGTAAAGTCGTTAATAGATATGTTCAACGAAACAATGTCCACAACTTATTACCCATCCAATAATGTTGCAATAGATGAATCCTTGATTTTGTGGAAAGGACGTCTTTCTTTCCGCCAGTATTTAAAAGGGAAAGTCCATCGTTATGGAATTAAATTATATATGTTAGCTGACATGAATGGCCTAGTAATAAAAATTCATTTATATGCTGGTTCTGGGGATCAATTGGTAGGTGGAAAAAATCATGTAAAAAAAGTAGTAATGTTGTTAATAGAAAAATATTTAAATAAAGGCCATTCACTTTATATTGATAATTATTATAGCAGCGTTGGTTTAGCAGAGGAGCTTTTAGATAAAAACACGTACGTAACAGGTACACTACGAGCAAAGCGCGCTGGTAATCCCACTTTAATTAATATAAAATTAAACACCGGTGAATCTTGTATTGTTCACAATTCCAAAAAAATTGTTGTTACCAAATGGCAGGATAAACGCGAAGTGCTGCTTTTGAGCTCGCAGCATAAAAGCATTTACAAAGGGACTAATAGTCGCCGAATACGCACTATAAAGTATAAGCCTGATGTACTAATTCAGTACAATAAATACATGAGAGCAATTGATAGGCACGACCAGCTTTTAAGTTATTATTCCTGCAAACACAAAACCTTACGTTGGTATAAAAAAGTTATAATCCATTTAATCCAAATATGTTTGGTGAATAGCTTTCTTTTATATCGAGAAATAAGCAAATCGAATATAGAATTATATGATTTTAGAAAAAGTGTATTAGAAAATTTATTAAAGCCACCAACCGTGCCACAACGATCCCTTGTTGAAAGAAAAATACATTTACCTAGTACTTTTACTAAGAGTGGTGGAAGGACAATGAGAAAGCGATGCAGAGTATGCTATAGCAAAACTAAAAAAAGAAACTTGGTTATGTATGGTTGTTCTGATTGCCCAGAATTCCCAGGGTTATGTCTCACCCCATGCTTCCGAGAATATCATAAATATTAACAAATGTATTAGAAATTTTTAATATTTATGATATTTTTAGCTTGCAGGTATTTCATGATTTCAATTAATACACACACTATATGTTATAATTTGTTTAATTGAAGATTTTTAAATACTTATAACAAACAATTCTCATTAGTAATTACTAAATCAGTCTTTTTAATGATTATAGTAAAAATCTACCTTATAAATAAGTACAATTATGTAATATTATTGCACAATGTTAATAAATAAACCTTAATATTATGTAAAACCGATGCTTTTCATTTAACTCGCCTCTCTCTCTTCATCTAAAACTCTTTTCATTTAAAACTTATGGTTTATTAATAAAATTATTTTTTTAGCGTTTCTATAATTTTTTGCATTATAATATATCTCTCATTAATACTAAAACGTAGTAACTCGTTAGATACGAATTTCCCAAAATATTTACAGGCGTGAATATCCACGACGGTTGTACTCGTAAATTGTTCTTTATCTTCTACCATTATATTTTCAGTAAACGTTGAAATATCTTTGGTGGATATTTCTGTGTACGTTGCACAATCTTTCGTAGGTTTTTTTGTACCTTCCGCCGCAGAATTTATTTCATCTTCATTTTCTTGACCAGGTTCCCAGTCATCATAAGTCTGGGAATTTTGTTCTAAATAAGCCTGTTCGACAAACTCGTAGTCAGTGTCACATTGCGTTTCCAGTTGTGATTCTGGGATATATTTTCTTTTTTTTGGTAATTCTAGAACAAAAAAGAATATATGTTTATATCAAGCAAAAAAAAAACTTGCTGTGAGCATTACGACGAATTTTTCTGTAACTACTTTTTGTTTAAAATAAAAAGTGCGTAAACTGAATTGTAAATCTTTTAAATTTATGTAAATAAATGTAATTAAATAAAAAATCTATCATGAATTTAAATTTTGTCGACAGACTAGAAAAGAAATAAGTATAGTTTTATAAATTCAATGAAAACTACAAAAAGGTTTACAACACCTTACATAAATGAGTCACTTACCTTCCATTTCCATTAATACACGTAGATAATCACTTTTTTATACACTAAACGAACAATAAAACCGCTTACGTTCGATTTTGGTTGGCGACTAAACTTACAGCAAGTGGAAACAACAAAAAAAGCGATACATTACAATACATGGCGGAAGGCGCCTTAGGGGAGCCATCAAAGTGCCTGGCGTTGGGCGCCCCAGAGGAGCCACGAAACATTTGTTCGTAGCCAGGCATGAAAGTTTGTCAAATAGTCCACCGCATTGAATCGGTTAATCAACTGTATGTGTTTACTGTTTACTCTCGTAGCAAGTTAAAAGAAAGTGGTGTTAGATTGCGTAACAACTTTGTGGAGTTGTGTGTACATATGAGTGAAATCCATAAATTAAAACGGTCACTGAAAGAAAGTCAAACACATTGATAATATACATATTTACATTTATTATTCAATCAACTATTACTTTCTATATCAGGCTTTCTTCTTTAGTATTTTATAAGTGTCCTTGCTAATCAGATAACTGAGGGCTGATACGACCGTTGATGCAGCGGTGACTGCACATAATGCTTGCAATGCCGGGTGGTCTACATAACCAAATACAGGAGATGCGAGAGTAGTCCCCACCTGAAAATAAAGTTAAAGAAATCAAATAAACTTTGTTCTAATTTATGATAATACGAAAAAACTTAGAACAAAAGAGGATCCCATGGTGAATCATAGGTGTACCTACCTGGGGAATTATAATAGAGCATTATAATATTACAATCTATGGGTTCTAGGTATTAGAAAGATATGGCTTTAACATTATTTTAGAAAGCAGTTAAATTTTTTTTACTAAACATTGATTGATGGTGAAGAATAAATTGAACTTGATCACATGGAACCAGAATAATGACTCTACAAGATCATAAAATAAGAATGTACTGAGAATTGAACAATTTAATGATTTAGAAACAATTTGAGAGTTAAAACAAATTACCAGAAGCAATTGCACTGCTGTGTTCACTTTGCTGATGAATGTGGGCGCAAGCTGCGCCGTCGCGTGCGTTACGTCGAAGTATCTACTCAAAGTTCGCTGGAACCAAAGAGATCCAATTAGATATTTGTGGATAGAACAAGCACGCTTAGGGTGTACATAGACGGACAGCATTTCAACTACAACAAACTGCATCTGAAATTTAATTTTGCAGTTGAAATGAGACCTGGCTGTTTGTTATCCTTAGTAATGGGAATCTAACCATAACTAAAAAGTTTCACGCATCTGTCTTTATCTTGTGTCCTACTAGAGCCAAAATAGTTGTCATTTTTGTTGTACCTACATTTAAAAAATGATAGATTTATGAAGGTGAGGAGACACAAATATAAGACATGTAAAAAGAACAATAGCTTAGCTAACAATCATTAAATTCACTGTCTAATTGGCATCTAAAGCCAAAATCTTGATCACATGTGTAATAAGATCATGGAGGGGAGCAAGATATCACCCAAACAAGAAAGGATGCTCCAAAACAACAATGCCACAAATACCACCCATTTATAGAGGGAGACATTTATATAACAGGAAGTACAAAAAATGGGTGTCCACCAAACCAGCTAGTTTTAAAGCTTTGTAGCTTACAATTTAAATGCCTAAAACCTATTCATATACTTTTCTTCATGATTGACACTTAAGAAATTGCATTGTACACACTCTAATTACAGTACTCACAGGTGGTGGAAGGCTCATATATCTTATAACAAATCCAGCTGCAACCAAAGCGGCATCACGTCCGACTATCAGTAATGTCAAGGAAAGTGGTATAAGTTCTTGCCACGTGAGGGTGATAAAGAGCGTGGCTATTAGCACCTTGTCTGCCATTGGATCAAGGAATGAGCCCATTTTGGTTGACTGGCCTTCCCAATTTCTAGCTATCCAACCATCTAACTGTAACAAAAGGAGAAACAATATTGTTCATGTCTGCAAAACATTAATGGCCAAATTCAGGGTTATCTCCTTTCGTAATGAGACCTCAGTCCGCCTTGCTGGCCCATGCAAGTTGATTAAATAATGATTATCTTGCCACTAGAATGCTTTGTTGAAAATCTTATATATAAACTTCTCATGTCACAGTTTTAGTTACCATACTCCTCCAAAATGGCTTGACTGATTTTTATGAAATTTTGTATGTATATTCAGTAGGTCTGCGAATCGGCTACTGTGTATTTTTCATACCCCTAAGTGATAAGGGTATTCCACACCTAACATTTTAATTTTAATTTTTGACAATTTTTTTTCTTTTTATTTTTCAATAATGTGGTATCAAAAAATACATACAACCCTAAATTTTCACCTTGCTATCACCAATCCCTATTTTTTAATAGTTGATTTTTAACACTTGTTAACTTATATCGAAAAACAATGTTTGCAGGGTCAGCTAGTAATATGTAACATTACATTTTAATATCTCTTTGTTTTATATGTAATTTAAATATGAATAGTGTCAATTGAGATATTTTTAACTCATTGGCCGCAGATCATGAAAACTATGAATAAACTGTTTTCAAGGGCTAGCCTACATGGCTGCTTTTCCGGGCTAAGCGTTATGCTATTGTGTGATGCCAGTGACATATCGCTGTGGAACATGCGCTTTCATATTTCCAATTCCTTTCAATACTTTTTTGGTCAGTTGCTAATATAATATCTCACTAATATGTATGATTTAGTTGTTTTATATACAAAAACTAAAACCAGCATGTTTAAATCATAAAACAAATGTTTGTTACATACTCAGTTACACAAAAACTACTGAATAGAATATAAATTAATTGAACATCAACATAGCCTGAAACCTAAGAAAAGATACAGAATTTTAAAAAGAAACATTATTTTCACCATTGTTGGTCCATCACCTTTAGCACATGTTTAGGTCAGCGGGCTCGGATCATACCGCGCTCAGCATGGGATGGCGACAGCCTGTACACCTTTGGCAAAATGTTCATATGTGTGGACACACACATGTTTATCGTTTCACAAGATTTGCTGCCACACAGGCATTGTTTACCAAGAATCTGTTCCACAGCCAATGTGTTAACTAGAAAACTGTCATGAATACAATGTTCACAACCCATTACTGATCCACTGCAGCCTTTCAGAGCCTTGCACTGGAGCCTTTGCAAACTTTATTAAGAATTCTTAACATGCCAGTTTCCACTTGATTTTTCAATTGTTTTTTGCTAAAAATTTTGGTTTTCAAGTTACTTACCAAATCTGTAATTCCAGCAAACACAAGCAAACCGAGGGCTACATTGTAATTATCCTGTAGAATCAGATAACCTAGATATGGAGACATTACTATTCTTGTCACACATAGAATGTTTGGCACCGTGAACACATTTTCTTTCTGAAATAAAAAAGCATTTCTTCATTCTGATTTAATCATGTTTGAATTTTCAAGGTTCTCCAAAAAGTTCTAAAATATTTTTAAGCTCATTTCTTTTTTGTACATTACCATTCACCATAAAATGTAATAAGTAAGGTGTCATGCACAGCATGTACACAAGTCAACAGACGCTCTCTGTAATAGTTTAAAACATATTTACATCATCACTCACAAAGTAGTAAATAACTACTTGTATTTTTGGCATACCTCTGCTACTTCCTCGAACTTTTCTCTTACTTTGGCTTTGGTTTCTAATATATCCTTAATCAGGTGTTCCTTTTTTATTTTTAGCTTTTGCTCAGTAGCTTTTTTTTGCTGTTTTATGTCCCGCACTAATTCCACTCCCTTTCGACGAATTCTGTGCTCTGTGTCTTTAATTATTTCACGTTTCTGATCAAGCGCATCTTTTAACGCCTCAGCTCTTTTTTCTAGGTTTATAAACTGCTTTTTGTTGTCCGACGAATACACACATACTATTGAAGAAAGTTTTAGCGGGTACCGAACCACGCGTTGTTTATTAGCTACAATTTTTTGTACTGCAAGAACACTGTAGTATCGATTCTGATTACAACAAAGTGTTTGCACTTGTTTGATTACACTGTATATCTTAAACTGCATATTTCTAACATCAAATTTTAATGTAAGTGACACTAAGTGAAGTTTAATCATTAATTTTTACAAAAATATTTCGGCCTCCCATCTGCAGTGACGATTCGACCGACCGCGGGCATGACCGATGACAGACACATAATGACAGATGACACTGACACTCTGACAGTAGTAAAGTGTGACAAAAATGACATTTTCGTCTGCGGTTGCCAGCATCATCCTCGGATCCACACGTTATAAGGACTTTAGGACTGTATTACAAAATAAGTAGGTTAAATCGTACGTTGTACTGCAACGCTGTTTTACAAGACTTTTGTCAATCAGCTGTAGTCTGTCAAGTTGACTTTCTTCTTTTCTTCATTGTCCTTGATTGTCCATGTTAGGTATTTGATGGTTATTTGCATGAAGTTATAGTATAAAGGTTATTTCTTCGTGCTTGCCGTCGTCGACTCGTCGTGCTCTTTATTCTCTTTGGTTGTCGTTTTCGTTTGTCAAGTCTGTTGTCAACAAGTTCTTTTTGTTTTCATGTTTTGTAATTAAATGTATGTAAATATTGTTCATGTTCAGAAACTTTCTTCTGAGTTATTAATTAAAAATGTGAAAATTTGTCACTGTTCGAAGATAGTTAAGAACATGGCTTAAAATTCGCCTTGATTAGTAAGGTACGTAGCCAAAAATTATAAAAGTTTATTCTTACTTCTATAGGTACGTTAATAATGTAGACGTAACTTTTTGTTCAAGGTTTGTGCCATACTTTACGATGATAAAGTGTGATCATAACTCATTAAATAAGACATAGGTACTTCTAGAATAAATTAAAATGTGCACACTGCATTTTATCTGTTATATATATTGAGTCACAAAGACCATCAAATAAAATAATTATGTTTATACAAAATAACGTACCTATCTAATGTCACATACATTGTAATGAATCTTCTTCTAAATGTTATAATGTAAACATTTACAACAGTTAGAGCAATAACAAATACATTAATTTGTTTGCCTTGAATGTGGCATTAAGATAGGTGTTTGTGTGACAGATAGGTTTGTTACCTCATATTATATCCCTTTCAATAATATTATATAAAAAAAAACTTATTTGCATGTTTGCTTACTTCATTGTGCCATACATAATGAAGCTTGACTTCTTTTACTGTGAAATGTGTTCATTGTTATTGTTGCCTTGTGTTTATATCAGAATTTTTGAAGAAGAAGTTTGATTCTATAATATGAAAACAAAAAAATAAGGCATATTATTATTAAGTAGTATAATATTAATACATATACGTTGGTAAGAGTGGTAAATATTTAGTTTACCCAGAGTGCTGAAATAGCTGGGACAGCATGCATAGCACTATTGTGTTTAACTCATTTTTACTTATTCATTAGAAAACTGCTGTAGTGAGGTAAAACTCTCCAAATAGTCTTTGTACAGTAGTAGACTCTACATTGGTTTGTTTATTTACAGTAGGTATATTTATTTACAGAATCAAAAATGGAGGAGGAAGAAATTAAGTATATGTTACGTCTATTAGACCATCTGACAGATGAAACATTTAGGGTAAGTCATTTATTGTATAAAGAGTCTGGAAATGTATATTAGCACATAGATTTGAAACTTCAATATCATTCTTACAGGAAATTATCCAGGTGTTTGAAGATTTACAAGTGGCCAAATCTATAAAGGATCTATCAGATGAGACCTTAAAGTTTTTTGAACAGAATTTGAAAAACAACCCTGTTACAACATCAACTATAATTTCCTATTTACAAGAGAATATATCTGAAAATGATATTAACATAAAAAGGTTACAAACTTTATACTTGGGAATACTAAAACAAGAATTAGCTGACAATACTACAAATGTTGACAGATTTATAACACTGTTATCACTTGTTAGATGGAAAGATAAATTTATACCCCATTTCACTAATGACATACTCAAACAGTTGCCATGTGACCTGTTTCGGCAACATAGAAAGCAAATATTAATTAGCCTACTACTTCAGGGGAAACCAGACCTCTTAAAAATTACTTCAGATTTAATGCACAAAAGTGAACCACAAAAAAGATTTAAATTAACAGCAGAGTATATGCTTGAATTATGCTATCAAGATAAAACTCACTGGTTAATGAAAGCAACTGAAGTATACAAACAGCAACTGCATGATATGAAGAATGTAACATTTGAGATCAACAATTTTAGCAAACAAATTCTTATACTAGTCCTTATCGACTTGACAAACTGTCCAGAGACATATGACTTGCCATCACTGGTGCATCAACTCAGTAACATATTCTCAATACTTGATAACTATACAACAGTTGACAATCAATTACAATTTTACATAACGGAAGTGAAAAGAGAACTGACTGTGATAAAGTTTTGTTTAGAGAATAATTGCAAGATTATGACAACTTCGATATTCAGTCAGGTTCTGGCTCAGAGTGCATTGACCGTTATATCTCAAGTATGCAGACTCTCTAAAGTAGATAGATACAAAGTATCAAGGCTACTGAACACCAATAATGATTTTATTAATGAGCTGATAGCATTAAGCAATAAAATTGATAATAATGTTGTCAAGCAGACTGATTTAAACTGGGACATTTCCACATATAATAGTTACTGTGTCATAACGAAGATAATAGACACCATCGTAACTTCATCTGAAGGTGAAGAAAATGCTCAGGAGGTGACCTCAGTGTTTGATGATATAAAAAGGCTAATCTTATCAATTCAACCCCTGCAATATAGTATTGAAGTTATTGAAACAATTTTCTCTTGTCTGTTCATTAGATATGAATATTTTTCGTGTCCTGAACACAATCAGGAATATCCTTGCGGTACTCACTCTGAATGCTCATACTTTTATTCAAAAAAACAAATCAAATTACCGAAAAGTATTAACAGCTCGAGTTCAGGCTTTATGTGCTCACCATTAACAACACAGAATATTTTGAACACACTGAAAATATGTTTGGAAATTTTACTAGAGAAACATGAAAGTATTAATTCTGATGGTAGTGACCAAACCATGGCACGTTTGAAGAGAATAACAAATGTTGTGAATCATTCATTATGGAAAATGCAGTTGGTATCAACTCTTTCTCCTGACATAAACCCGTTGCAGCTTAAGTTGTGTTTAGATTATGTAGAGGTGGATGTCAGCAGTGAGGATGAAGACAGAGAGTTGGATATCAAACCAACTAAAAAGAAACCCAAACCCAGGAGGCGTCATACCAACTCTAGGCTTGATGCAGATCATGCTATGCTAGCATCTACAATCTCGGCTTCTGATGAGGGTGAGAAATAACTATCTCATATTTTATTGTTAAGACTAAAATGATATTTACACTACATACATAGGTACTTCCTAGATTTGTTATACTACTGTATAAACATGATTAGGTGGTAACATAATAAGAAGTAAATATCTCATAATAAGATGGAAGAAATGATCACCTTTCTTATGATTGACCAATATCATATACAGAAATAAATATAGTAAATGTCTTTTAAACAAAGCCATTTGTTTATTTTTTCAGCATACACTGCAAAAGAAAATATAATTGATTTCATCTCAATCATGCTGGCTAAACCCACATGTTTAGTGGCTTTAGCGCTCTATCATAACGACTTTTCAAAGGCAAACCAAATTTTAGAGGTAAGAAGGTATCTGGAGCTTTTTTAACCTCTGTGATTTATATGATGTGATTTAGCCATTTAAGGATAAAAATCTTTATGGTATAGAGCTGATTGATCTTCGAAAGATTAATCATTACTTTAAGCTGACTATAAGGCCACAGTGGCCAATCACATATTGTGAAAACATATGAGGAAACCTGCATGTCTGATTCATGTATATTGTTTTCAAACCAATGTGAAGTCCACCATGCATTAGGCCAGTGTGGTGGACAGTGGATTACTAAATGGTCGCAGAAAACCACATTTCAGCCCTAGAAAATATGCCGCTGTAAAAATAACATTCCTTAACCAATCGTCTATATTGATTAGTCACAGTAGTCACGCTCTATTTTGTCACTATTCATAAAAACATTTGTTCAAATGTTTGAACACGTTGTTTAAATATGAAAACATTTTTATGTCATCACAGTGTCATTAACCTCGTTTCGGTGGCGAATATCAAAGCTCGTTTTATAAATAAAATTATACGAGATCGCATTATACACCTATGTTTATGTTACGTTTACCTATTATTACATGTGAAGACTAATCCCATCGACATGTGTCGCTTGAAGTTCTTAGGTACCTATTGCTTTTATTTTACAGATGTTTGACTTGGCAGATTCTGAAATCGCGACCGAAGTCACTTTTACGGAACAACTACGTCATTTAGTAGCAAAGATAAAAAATATTCTGTATTACCGGGATTGCACTAGATATTCCACTAAGGAGCTCTCAGCTCTATCGGTTGTGGCAACTGAAGTAATGGGACTCGTCGAAGGGTTCCTCGCTACAAATAGAGCGCCGAATCCTTTCGACATCATCGAATTAGGGGCTCGACACCCTCATCTCCAACTATATAACCATCAAAACGCTCCCTTCATTAACGCCGTAGACATACTGCTAAGCAGCGGTCTCAATAGGGAGATTACTTATGGTCTAATAAACGTAGTCGAACGAAAACTTGCCGAGGTCCGGAGCAGCACTGACGTCGCTGCGGTAAAGAAAACAAACTATATAAGATTCGTGGAAGACATTGCAAGCGTCACTTTCGAAATCTTCGGCACTACAGATAAATCATTCGAGTACGTAGACAATATTTGTGCCTTAATCACTGATTGCCGAATACCGATCAAACATAAAGATTTCTGTAAGCTCAATCAACTTTCCAAGGAGTTGAGACAATCGTGTCAAGATTTAGCCCTGGTTATAAATCCAGACGATTCCGAGAAACTAGACGAAAACTTATTACAGAAGTATCATCAAATTTATATGAACGTCGTTGCTGCTACTGATAAAGATTTATGCAACATCGGGGAGGTGTCTCGGCATGGCACCAAAAAAGCAAGAGTGCATTACTTGAGGATGTGTTACATGTACTGCAAATCAGTGTCTCAACTTGAACACGAAGATCGAACAACAGAAACTGTTGTCGACGTGCCATACTTCTCAATATTAGATAGACCACTACATGACATATTTGGCAACATGATCAACAACAAAGAAATGCCAGTCACCTACTTGGAACCCATTTGTAAGAAACTGAATGTGAATCTAATACCGAAGCTGATATTGAATTTCTGTCCTTCGATCACACTACCGGGTGCTCTTAAAGAAGCGACAGAGGAAAATTTTATAAACTTACTTCAGGCCGTGTACGACTTCAAGAATTCAGAAGAAAAACTGTTCATAGAACACACGGCTGACCTAGCGCCGCTTCCGCGAGCGCCCGACCCTCAATGCCTCACCTACGTTGTTCTCCATAACTGGGTTCTGGCTCATATCATCAAGAAAATTCACACATCTCTCAACGACACCAACGTGCAGCACAGTACCGATGCTCGAACGAAATGCCTCAACAAATACATGGAGTTGGAAAGATTCGATCACACGAAAATCTTGTTCGATAACAACAAGTACTTGGCTTCCCTCCACACAGTAATCGATCTGGATAAACTGTTCACGTTTCTGCCAAAACTCATTGAGTCCGGTAAAATATTGCAGTGTTTGAAAATAATGGACGCTTTATCCGAGCGGCAATTGATGTGTAGCGCGAATTTGATGAACTTGAGGGACCTCATACTGTTCAAGCTGGCCACGAATCCGAAACTGAGTAATAATTGGAAGTATTGTCAGTACCTTAAATGTCCTGAACTGAAGCTGGATTTAATCGTCAACAATTTGAGCAACTGGCCAGCAGACGGAGCAATGGAAGTTCTGGATTACCTACGTTTTACACTGAATCAGAGTTCTTTGGAAGAAGGCTTGTACGAGAAATGCACAAGTTGGATGACTAGGATACCTTTGTATGAACAGGTATTTAAAAAAATACTTTTTGGAGGCTCAACATTTTTTAAATAATTTGCTGGTAAAAATCTTTACGTTATTATTTTCCTTTTCAGATATCGACAATAATGGGCGTTAATCATTGGTACAACATATACAAGATGTCTATTGAGAATCCCGAGGGTATTATTGAAGTGCTCATCGACAGCCAGCAGGTAGGATATGTCTTAATGTTATAATTTTGAAGCTTTGTATTTGGAATCTTACATTTTAATTATTTTTCAACAGTTTAAATTATGCTTGGAATGGGCCGACGTCCACGATATATCAGAGCACATGAAGAATCTAATCGTGGTGAATCTCCTGCGCCAGTTGTTTGAGTATACCAACCAAGCCACTCCAGAAATGGTACAAAAGCTACTAGCTAGGCTTTCCACGTCCCAAGCGATAGATCTCATCCAAGAGGAGATGTCCAAAGTTCGTAATGTTGAAATCCTTCAAGTCTGCATCGACTTCATTTCCGAAAATTTGTTCGATTGGAAATCATTCGAGAACATCAAAATTGGGCTACAAATAATGTCGGAAATCGATGTGAACATGAGACACATGTTTTGGGAGCTGGTGGAGAAGCCCTTGCTCATGATCGAGCAGTTCTTGATGAACGGAAAACTGGACATTTTGACTGACATCATAAACAAAATCTCGCCGAATCTTAAAAAAGATCCGACCGGAGATAACTTGTATTATAATATCAAATCGATAGAGTCTTTGGTGATATCTCGGAATGCTGTCGACGCATTGCTAAGATATTATGCTGAAAAGGCGTTGGATATGAAGAATCAGACAAACGCTTCTCCTATTCCATTGAAACCCTGGGATGATGCTCTTCTACAATCAATTGACTCTATAAATTTGGAGGAAGCTTCGAAGCCATTTGTAATGCCTGAACGAGTGCCCACCAAAGAACAATGGGTGGAGGATTACACGACCGACCGTTGCATGCTGTGCAAAATATCAATATTTTCCATGATTATTCGAAGACATCACTGTAGACGCTGTGGAAGACTTGTCTGTCATGCTTGCTCGAGAAACAGAATGCAGGTAAGTCACTATTAAACCCTGTTTAAGTAAAATCTTTAAAATTGCTTGTTTTATGTTAAAATTTCGCGTGTATCCAACATCCGTATCAGTATAAGATTCATTTATTTCATTAAATTGATTATAACACTACTGAATGTTTAGACATTTTGCTCATCTTCCTATATTGCGAAACATATCTAATCGGTAACGGCAAAGGTCTTCATCATCTGGGTTTGTAGCGGTCTTCCAAGGTCCGTTTCTCATGCACTTTCTTGCCTTGCACGAGCAAACTTTGGAACGGTCTTCCGGCGTATATTCGCAGGACTATGACTTGGGGTTCTTTAAATAGGGTGTAAAAAGAGTTTTCCTTCAAAGCCGGCAACGCTCTGGCGAGACCTCTGGTGTTGCTCGTGCCAATAGGCGACGTTTTTGATAAATATTCATTATTATTTTCAAATCGCAGGTGCCAACATACCCAAGCGGCGTGAAATTCCGCGTTTGCGACGACTGCTTCATGCAAACAATGAACAAGAAGTCGAACCGCGATCAAGACAACCTGGCGATGAGTAGCAACTCCGACTCGGCTGGCAGCGGCATCACTTGTATGGATTGGTGCTTGTCCGCGAATGCGAAGAGGAACGAGGCCGTCCGGACAGAGT
Source organism: Erynnis tages (assembly GCA_905147235.1). Classification (NCBI taxonomy): domain Eukaryota; kingdom Metazoa; phylum Arthropoda; class Insecta; order Lepidoptera; family Hesperiidae; genus Erynnis; species Erynnis tages. Next base: position 6,142,070 of record LR990087.1, read on the forward strand.
TCAGCTTCGAGTTCACGCCCAACGTCACGCTGTGCTTGTCCATCATGAAGATGCACAGCATCAACTTGGACTATCCCAGGTTTGTGGGTTTGCGCAAGGTCAGCGCTCTTACAATTTACAATTGCCGTTGAAATAGCGCCCAGTTTCCTGACAAGAGTAGATTAGAGTTTGGTGGCCTTTTTAGACAAAATGCAAGTTCATTCCATTATCAAACTCCAGTAGTACGGGGGGTTGCCCACCAACCTCCAAACCGCACGCACGAGTAGCAAATCAAACTCCGCCTGAAGCAAAATTAATGACATTGACTTGCTTGTCCAGAAAAGTCTTACTGTTTCTAGATCCGTGTTCATGAATAAAAAGTAAAGTGGGTTACAACTATTTTATTGTTTATTCCAGGTTTTTGCTAGATAGGAGCGACGAGGTGGCCCGAGAACTGTCGCATGGCGGTGACTCGCGGCTGTTGGTCCGCGCGCGACGCTCGTTGCTGCTTGCGGCTGCGGAACTGTACTCACGCGCCCCACAAGAGAAGTCGTAAGTATCTGGCAATAAAACTCCTCCACTCAAAAACTATATCAATCCATCGATTACCCCTTAAAGAGATGTTTTTTAGAAAATCCTCAAACATGTATCTACTTAAACATGTTGACGAGTATAAATACCAAGTTTCATGTTATTCAGATCATACACATTTTACCTACAACGCTTCTAATCCGCGTGGCGGAGACGGAGTCGTAAATGAGTTCTCCTTCAACACCTTCAACTGGTGTCGTTCATGTTAGTAGGCGATGGCGATTACTTACCATCGGGTGCCCGTTTGCTTGCGCTGCTTATGCCATCTGGGCCCTGATTCATTAAGTCCCAAAAGATTTCGTGTCGATATCGTGTACGTCATTTCATGAACTCAGCACGACAAGGAATCTTAAATGTCTATTCTATAAGGCATACAATAGATTGTCACAAAATTTGACTTTTAAGCCTTTTTTGTCTTTTTATCACGGGTAAGACACGACATTGCCGCGATACGTGGTCATACAGAATCAGGCCCCTGGTCATACTTTCATAATATCATATTCAAAGTTTTAGAGATAAGAGCGTCGATATAAAAAACAAGAAATGTCGTGAGGTTAACTGTGTGCAGCGCGGGCGCGCGCGTGGCGGAGACGGGCGCGGCGCACGCGGCGCGCTGCCTGGCGCACGCGGACGCGATGGCCACGCTCGTCAAGCACCAGGCGCACCACCTCGTGCCGCACCAGGGCGCTCATCCCAGTAAGTGCGATCCCATCCCAGTAAGGGAGATCTCCCGCCAGGCGACGCCACTGCCTGGGGACCGCGGTCCGAATGTTAACTTCGGACCATTTGTAGGTATACATATATGCTCAGATTCTATGGAATTTTGATAGCGCGTTTGAGGAAAGGTCTTCCGATTGACGGTATGTCGCGTGTGACGTGTTCTATTGTTTACTACCTACATTAGCTGCTTGCGTCGTCATGCGTGGTCAGCGTCTCATGTGAGGCGCGCGTTCATATTACTGTAGGTATCGCGCCGCTACACCATTAACTGTGCTGAGAGTTTTTTTTGCACCAGCTTTTTTCTCCCCACATTTAGACTGAGGAGCACTCAAGACGCCGGTCGCTTATCAGTGGTAGTTTTTTTTTAACACATCAGTGATCCACTGCAGGGTCGAGTCTCCTCTCAAGTTGAGAAGGATCTAGGCGTTAGTCCACCACGCTGGCCTAATGCGGGTTGACGGACTTCACATGTCGTCGAGAACAGTGGTAATGTAAAGGACGAATAATATTGATTGATTTAATTTTTTGGAAGCATCGAAATAGCTCGATCGGGCCGTATCCTTTTATTTTTTAAAACAAAGTTGTAGACACTGCTCCGTCTTGTTTTTTTTAACTTTCAAGACACTCCACCAGGAGTACAGATACAGGTATCTAAAACCAAATTTCGCTTGCAGATACATACGATAAAAATACATACCATAATTATTTCAGGTTCTGCAAATACTCATCATTTATAACAATTAATTTTAACGATAGTAACATGAAACTTAACACTGTGCGTGTATTGTAAAGTACTTGACTAAAAATGAGTAATTAATCGCTATTATAACATACACACGAAGTCATAAAAGTGCAGTAAAATAATTTTATCTATAAAAATATTAAAGAAACTTGCCTTCGCCATCAAACCAACCAGTCAGGCGAGACCAGTACCTAAATAATTATGCAACCAGCATAAACACAGTTAAGCTACCATTTCTGTGATAGGGTTCTTTTTCATGTTTAGCTCGACGGTAATAAAACATTGTATGATCATCACACGTTAATAATAAATTGTAACAAACTTTATATTTAACAGACATTTTCAAGTGTGTGCAAATTATATTCAAAGCTTCTGTTACATGCATAAATACAGGTGAATGTCATAATAGCATGTCGATATGCATTTCCAGGTCAAATAGTGCGGTCGCTACTCGAAGCTGAGAAATGGGAATTAGCATTGGAGATAGCGACCAAGTCGGGCATCCCCCGGAACAGTGTGCTAGCGGCATGGGGTAAGGCTTGTCTTCGCGCCGGCTGCTTCAGGGAAGCTCGGAGAAAATTCGCACTGTGCTTCAAAAACACACCAAACGTATGCGTTGAGTTGCAAGAAGACCTTGAGTACGGCAAGGAGGCGTCCGAAGCCCAGTTTGTCAACAAAAGAATCCAAGGAATGCGGTTTTTGGAGCGAACTAGCTCTATGACCAGCGTTCAGTCGGAAGGACGGACCCGAACCAATCCGCCGTTGTTGAATGAAATAATCAGCATGTTGGAGGATATGAACTATCCTGTCAATCAGCAGCTGCTGGACAAAGCGGAGACTATGAAGGTGAGTCAATGAAGTGGAAAAATGTAGATCATTCAAAATGACTTTTATATTAAATCATTCAGTGCTCCGAAAGTTTGTGTCCGACTTAAAATTTTAGCTTCACATTTAAAAACCTTTGATTTTTTTTTTCATGTCTCCTAAACGGCTGAACCAATTTGAAAAAATTCGGTAAAGAGATACTTGAGACCTATCAAACACATTATCTTACAAAACTCATATTTACCTATAAAATGTGTGTTTATTTTAAGAACAAATTTAAAATAATAAAAATTCTATTTAATTTTCAGTCCACAAATGAAAAGTTAACAATGATGAATACAAGCAAGAAGAAAATAAAAGTAACAGAACCCGCGTTAAACATAATGCACATGCTGGCTAGCGTCAAGAAGATCAAACAAGGGGACTACAGTGACTTCCAAACTTCCACTGTGCAACCAAAAAAATCCTTAGCACACGGCCTGCTACGAAGGAACAACAACCACACCGAACATAAACCCGACCACCAACACAAGAAGCTCGACCCGTTCTTCTATACAGAATGCATTTACTACCTGACCAATTACGGATCATACCAAGCCAACATAATGTTCTACATAAAGCACAGTCATTTGACAGAAGTTATCAAATACTGTTACGATAATCAAGTCGATAAGGAGACATTCACGGAATCAGTGTACATGGACTGCTTGAAGAAGGACAAAGTGAATGAGCTGTTGAAAGCCATGAGTGATATAGACAGCACCTTGGAAATGTGGTCGGTTAGTACCAAATGTTTTATATTTTTATGATTTACCACTGTACTCAGTCATTCATTAACGTTAATGGTTCATTATGAAAATAAAGATGACTTATATCAATACGAATAAAGACGATTTTATTTGTTTGTTAATGAACATTACGTTAAATGACTTTAATTTTAGTAGCAAAGTGGGAATTGAATTATAATCTTAGTTCCAAACTTTGCCTGGAAGTGGTTTACTAAGAAACAAAAAATAGGTCTCGTGACAAATTTTAATCGTCAGCAATATACAAAATTATGAATAGTATGCACAGAGTACACCGCCGAAATAGCAGCTAGGCGCATTAGAAATTTGCGAGGGTTTAGATTATTTAACGATATCTATTCGTATCGTGTTCTCCAGGAGTACATAATGCACATATGCCGGACCCTGGAGATGAGCAAGCGTCTAGAGGCGCTGTACGCGGTGCAGTGCGCCAGCGGGCAGCACGCGCGCGCCTCCGCCTCCTGCGCGCTGCTCTACGCGCGCTCCGTGCCGCGCTCCGCCCCGCCCTTCGCCGCTCTGCACGCCAGGAGACACCACCTCACCGCCGCCATGCACCATCTCACCAACTGCGTCCCGTGCGCCAACAGTATGTTGTAAATAAATAAATAACGCTCCAGCCGACGTTAGTGCTAGACACTGCTAGACATGGGACCAAGACGCGCCACCGAGGCTGATCTTGGCGCCATCGAGCAGGACGCTACGTTTGCCGAGCTGCACTCTCCACTTTAGAAGCCTTATGCTCCAACGGTCGTCAAGTCTTCGGCAGATATGGCCGGCCCAATACCAATGCAGCTTCCGAGCCTTCAAGTTATATAAGGCGGTGTCTTTGGTCCTTCTACGAACTACCCCTACACACACACTCGTAGCCCTAAAATGGAATTCCTGTGTTGTAGGCGCCACGGACACAAACAAAAAAACGCCACACACCTCGAGGCGACCGACCAACTTGGCCGACCTAATTCACATAATTTTTTACTTTAATTAACCTTTCCCTTATTTCCAGAGACGAACGATCCTAAATCAATACAGTTTAATCTCGACAAAGCAACAATTGACAACTTGATGGCAACAATGTCCCGGCAAATGGAGTTGGCTAAATATTTATCAGCAGCTGAAGCCAACAACAGACTGACAGAGAAAGTAATGAACGAGGTGATCCCCTTGCAAAATCGCAGGGAGTCTGAGACCAATGATCTCAGACCGCCGACGTTGTTTGGTTCTACGACGGACAAAATCAGATTAGTTGCTGTCGTATTAGTCGCTGGGCAGACTGTGGAAGAAGGATTTGGACTGGCCTTCAAGTGAGTGCTGTCTATCCAAACAACTATAAATCATTCTTATTATGAAGGGTAATTGTGTGTATTATGTGAGTGTGTATTATGAAGGGTTAAAGTGTATACTATAATAGAAACAAAGAATATCATACAGATGGAACAACTGTTCCCAAAATAGGCTTGCGGGATTAATATGGAAAACAGTATTTAATTAAATCCTAACTGACAGTGGCGAATGTACCTAAAATATTATTATTGTCTTTAATTATCAGCATAAAATCAAATAAAATATGTGTTTTTGAGGCCTAACAATCATTATCCCAAAATTCTTGTAACTTTACTTTGTATCTTTGTACTTTACTTTGATGATATACAAATTCTTAAATTCTCTAGTCTAGTTAAATAAAAAGATGAAAACATTTTTTTGATGTTACAGAATTATAACAGAACACAAGCTGGACTCAATGAACATTTACACACATGTATCCAAGTATTTAGTCAATGCCGACAGATTCATGGAAGTCAAAACTCTAGCTAAATGTATACGAGTCTCAAAGGAAACAGCTGCAAGGTAAGTTATGTTAGGTAAATCTTGCTTGCTTAATTGATAGTTTTCCCCAAAAAAAACAATATTATTATTTTTCTCCATTAAACCAGCATATTCTTTGTACTTTGCCATATGCAAGTCTGTTAGTTTCACGTGGCTTAAAGTGCTATACTATTTATCTAACAGTTCAATCCACTCTTGATTCAACTGTCGATCAAGCGGTCAACTCAACTGTTGGCCCAATTGTTGTTCTAACTTTTAAGGTTATATGGTCAAGCCTTGACTCAATAGGGAATTTCACACCATGCAAGGAAAAATCCAAAATTATGTAATATTGATAGATTTTGTTAAAAGCACGTGAAAAATGGTAATTTCTGTTCTGAAAAATGTAGTATACATTCATTATTTCAATTTTAAAATTCAGGTTAATCTGTTTTTCAAATGTCAAAAACGCTATACGTCATGAAAGCTATCGGCGTGACGTCATTAGCAGTGTTAATAAACAATGGAGTCTTTGTTGACCTGTATTTTTTATTGAGACACCAACGATAAGAACTGTAACTCGTTTTGTTTTTGCAAAAATAACTTTCTTTCTTTACTGAGATGTCATAATTATGAAATGTATTGTTTACACTGCGAGTGACGTCACTAGCATGGCGGCAGCGCCGAGACCGTGTTTTCGCGGGGATTTTTGAAATTTAAATTGAAAAGTCTTTTTTTTTATAATATTTGTTTACCCTATTGTAATACCCTATTGTCATGGCGTTTTTGTTGACTCAAAAGTTATCTCAAATAAAAACTCGCCATTTAACTAAATTAGTCCTGATCTTAAAACACTTTACTGCTGAATTATCGTAACTATTGACCTGACTGTTTCCTCAACTGTTACCCTAACTGTTGACTCGAGCATTATCCTTGACGTACTTACTTTGACTAGATAGTCGACTCAACTGTTGATATATTTGCCCTTCTGCACGTCTGCGTAATATTCTAATAAAGAACTTTAGAGCTTATACAAGGGTGGTATAGTCAATGTACGAGTAGGCTTATATTCCAGCCTGATGAGTGATCAAGTGCTGGAAGCGGGCGTGAGTGCAGTGGTGGCGCGGTGCGAGGCGCGGGGCCAGCTGTACGATGAACAGGCGGAGTTGCTCATCGACGATATACATAGCGTCAGTATTAAGGTAACTATCACCTTTTTCATCCATTCATCCATTACCTCCTCCCGTATAGGCATACCGGAGTATAAGGGTCCGTTCAAATAGACCGCCTCGGAAAGCATCGGCCGGCGCTCTTCTTTACACACAGACCAGCGCGAGTTTATACGCTTGAAACTGGCTGGAGCCGACCAAGGAGTTTCACATAGACCGGTTGAAAGATAGACCGGGCCGCAGAGTGAAAGGACACAATCGCAGCCGGTCGAATACGCGAGTGCGGAAGTGTATGTCATCATAGGCAGCCGGTCTGCTCCTCTTAATTATTTCACACTAAGCGCGGCAGGCTTGCTCACGAGCATTCTCAATACCATAAGACGTGAAATGTAAAACTAAACCTTATTATATTTATTTTATTCATGACACATACTAAAAATCTCTCCTCTCCGTGGCGGTCTGTATGAACAGACACTATCTATTCTATAGACAGGAAGTAGGCAATCCCTTAGGAAAACTAAAAAATATATTTACAACTTTTTACTCGTAGCTGAATTACATTTACCCAGACCAGATACTGATGTTTAAACCTATCATTCAAATCTCTGCTCTGCTGGTAGTCGAATCCAGCACACAACACACTATCAGTTTGTATTCATTATGCACAAGGCTCATAACAAAATATAATGTTTGAAAGATAACTCTTATATCCAGTATAAATGCCCGTAATCTTTCTTATCCATTGACAGACCTGTATATGGTTCCATTTGCTTCCATCACCTTTGTTTTAAGACCTTGAGCATGTTGACAGATATCGTGCTACCTGCGGTGCCGTAATGTGAGCAGTGCGTACATACTAGCGGCGCGGCTCGAACGCGCGGGAGAACTGAGGAGAGTACTGCACGAGGCTGAACGTCTCGGCAACGAACACGTGCGGCAGGCTTGCTGCCAACGCCTTGCCACAAGACATGCACTCTCCTAGACAATGAGCATGGGTCTATATGGGATGGGCCTACCCCTTGAAATGTGATGGACAATGAAGCCAAGTTAACACCAACCTAGAATTCTGAACCAGTAACCCTGTTGGGTTGGTAGTAAGTAATATAGGACTCACCAATCTTTATCTGTCTTCACATCAACCACTATTATTTTTTTCGAGTTCATTACGAGTAGTTTCTCATTCACCTAACAGCAATGGTGCCCAATTATACATTGTACAGTATACAGACTCGATCAGGTCTTATTTGGTTCTTAAACTGTTACATACGACCAGTCTGGCTGCCCCTTCAGAGATCAGGGCTGATGTTTCCTTCCTTCCTCTTAGAAGACTAAATATTTGCTTACTATGTGTGAAGAATCAAGAATGCTTAAATTTATCACTAATTACAAAGTTCTATTCTGATTTTTATGTAGCTTACTCTTATCCAATATATTAGACATTTGAATAAATATGGCTAAGGCTTTCAAAATAGACAAAATATTTTTGCTCTGGTACTTAGTTACTTACTTTTAAGTTAGCGATAGTAAACATTATATTTATAAAAGTGTGGGAGAGTTATTAAATTTAGTATACATTCTTATGCAGTATGATATAAAATTGTAAAATACTCTATATTAATCATAAAGATAAATAACCAAATTTATATTTAATTATATTGAAGTTTCTATTCTAATTTTGTATTGGTCTCATATTGTGATATAAAATTTTAATCAACTATTATATGTAAATATACATACCTGTATTACAGAGAATTAAAATACATATAAATAAAATAAAAAATTTATACAAGATGCTGTTTATCATTGTTCTTATACAAAGCCAAAAATAAAGGTAGCAATATTACTTTATTTTTTATTATTGTATATAAATGTTTGTGTATAAATTAACGTGTATAAAAATTGGTGGTGGTGGTCAATGTCAGATGGTCAATGACTGAAAGGCACCACCATCGCCAGCTAGCAGTGGGACCAACTCTTCACACCCCGAGAGGGAAAAGCACAGTTCAATGGTCACTTAGCACAACTAGCAATTGCACAAATACACTTCACATTCACATTTGTGAAATTTACACTTCTTCAGTCTCTTGATATTTTTTTTAAATTATTACTGGGTGGCCATTGCTTTCTTCTTAGGTTTCTTCAGACGTTTTAAACCATTTACACTTGTTTTCAATAAATTAGAGTAAGCAGTGCTAAACTTCTCTACATCTCGCTGTTCTATAACAGTTGATATTTTCTTACTCCGAGATTGTGCTCGAACTAGACATTTATACTCGGGATTTTCGACTGCTGGAGTACCATCCCTAGGATGGGGCTTTGTACGACCATCATCTGTAATAATAATGCTCTTCAATTATTTCATAGAACAGAGGCAGTAGTGTATTAGCTGGACTCTGAATTGACCAATGTTCAGGTTTTAAAATGGGTTGGCCAGGAACGTGGACTAATGTTGACTGTCAAGCAGTGGAAAGTCCCCTATTTAGGACATGTTCCTTGACATATGCAATATGACCTGCTCCAACTTATAATTATGGGGAAAGAGGGGAGTTGGAAGAGAAAGAAGTCGTGAGCGCAAAACATCAGGGAGTGGACCGGAAAAGCTGGCGCAGCTGAGCTGTTTCGCTTTGCAAATAATAAGGACGACTTTAGCAAGCTGATTGCCAACCTTCACTAGTTGGAGAGGCACCATAAGAAGAATTATTTAATTTTAATGACAATAAAGAAGTTCCAAGCAGAAGAAAATTAATCCTTGACACACATGTACACACAGCTTAATAAGATGCTATTAAATGCATTATTCTTGGACACTTACATCGTTTCATAGTCATCGTAACAGATCCAGATGCTCGAGCCTTTTGAAATAACTTCCCTAGCTCGGTCAAAAACTGAAACATATTAAGCAAAAACTGAAGCAATTGGTTTCTAGATGGTTTCTAGTTGCTAAAATTATTATTTGAGGGAAATATTTAAATTACCTCTTCATTATTTAAAAGGACCATATTTAAGATGTACTAATGCTTTGTTTTACTAATAATCTACTTTAATTTTCAAATCCCACTTGCACATTTTAGATTTATTTAATTCTATCGAAATTCACCACGCATTACACGTTGTGACATTTACTTGACATTGACAGTAGTTCTGTAGTTGACACAGATGACAGTTGCCCAGACTATGACTTTTATTACGTACCTACATGATTTAAAATAAGAGGTAAATAAATTTCAGTCTTTCTAGTGTTACAATTAGACAATTTTTTTTACTTAAATTTTTAAATGTTGTTAAAAATGCTAGGTAACTTCTGTGGCGGCCTCTATGCACAAGGCCCGGAGGCTTCGGGGCCCGTAGCAATTTGCCAAGCCCAGACAGTAGACACCCTATAGTTACGTCACTGACTTTGTGAAACTGATTTAGAGCGTGCCATCAAGAAAATAAATTATTTAATCCTATCTTTTGATTGGCCCAAATTATACGCACTTTGCTAAATTTCATTGGACCCGTGCCATCGTGGACCAGTATCCTAGATTTTTCATAAATAAAAGAATATAAGATAAGATACCTACATATTAGGTCTTTACCTATGAAATTGCCGTTTTGTATAGAATAAGTGAAAGTACTTACTTTTTTTTTTTACTTTTTTATTTCTGTTATTCAAAGTAATCACCCATGCAATCGACGTATCTTTGCCAACGCATTGGCAATTTATTGATGCCCTTGTAAAAATCCGCTGGACGGGAGGCAACAAACTCTTCGAACTCGTCGGTAGGTGCAAGGTCTGGTGAGTATGGCGGATGAGGGAGAGCTTCCAACCCCGTCTCTTGCAGCTTGGAGACTGTCTGTTGTGCAGTATGGGGTCGCGCGTTGTCGTGAAGGAGCAGTGGGGACGACTGATTGACCAAAGCTGGTTGCCGATGTGCAAGCTTCTCCATCATTATCTCCAGTTTTTCACAGTACACATCTGCAGTAATGCTCATGCCGTTTTGTAAAAAAACTGTGGTGAATCACACCCGCACTAGATCACCAAACAGTGACCATCACCTTTTTAGGGGTCATTTTTGATTTAGGGCATTGCTTTGGTGCTGAACCAGGATCTAACCAACTTGCTGAGCGCTTTCGATTGTCGAACAGAATTCATTTTTCATCGTACGTAGGTAACAATTCGGTTCAAAATTCCTTCATTTCTTTGCCTATTGAGCAGCGCGAGGCAGGTCTCGACGCGTAGGTACGTTGCGCTGGCGATCGTTAAGTTCGTGGGGCACCCATCTATCAAGTTTTTTTAATTTGCCTATTTATCGCAAATGGTTAATAGTACATTACGATACGCGTGACCTAAGCAGCCTATTATTTCACGGCGTGAAGTTAGCACCCGAGCGAGGTCACACTGCGATAAAAATTGTTTTGATGCCAATCAAAAGCTGCCGCTAATAGCTCAGCTGTAGATTGAATTTCGTCAGCTTCCACAATCGCCTTTAATTCATCATTGCTGACCAAATGACTACGGACGACCACGAGCTTCATTTTTCAAGTCAAAATTTCCAGAACGGAACCGGGAAAACCAAAAACGGGTTGTGCGTTCGTTTGTACAGTTCTCTCCGTAAACGTTTTTGATGTTACGTGCCGTTTGTGTCGTTTTGGTGCCACGACGGAACTCATATTCCATAATTACACGTATTTATAAAGTATCCATTATGACGAAAAATGTTCAAATGTAATGAAAATACAACGCTAAACAATTAACAAAACACTGAGTTTGTAAAAAGAATGTCATATGTTTTAAAACAAAATTAATTTGAATTTAGAATACAAAGCCATTCCAAACTTTTTTTAAATTTGAAATGACCAGTACTGAAGATGAAGAATGGCAATTTCATAGTAAAGACCTCCTATAAAAACAAAGTTGCGATTTTATTTGACTAACTACCTCTCCCGTGCTAACACGCACCTGCTACCTACCCTGCAAACTTAAGATAATGGCTGGTTTACACGTTTTAATGCCTGGTTTAGATAGGTAGTAGGTATGAGAACAAAGTAGTAGGTATGAATGTGATGCGGACCCGGTTAGTTTGAGTTTTAATTATCATAATTATTATGGACGACGTCTCCGCGGCGCCGCGTACGTCAGTTACATTTCGTCTTTGTGTCTGTGATAACCTCGGGCGCGATACAAATAAATATGTTTAATCAAAACATTCAAGGTGAGATAAATTAACAACACAAAACTTAAAATCTCATGTAAAAAAAATATTTTCCTCCTAAATTGTAAGTTTGTGACCGTGTGTGCCTAAGAGGTATGTATGTAAATAACTATCTACCCGTGTGTTGTTTACTTATTTACTTTACAAGTAATTCAAGTACTTAATACTTGAATTAATGGTTTCTATACGTGCCTACTTTTATCGTTATAGTTCAGGTATATAACGATATACCGATATATATAACGATAAAAGTATTTTTATTATATACGTGGAGCTAATAATGAGCTTCAAAGAGAACTATTGGTGTTTTAAAGTTCATATAAATCCATCGGTTCAGCCGTTTTAGGGTTTTAAAGATGTTAAGAATGACATTTTTTTAAATTTAAATTACTTACCTTTTGCTTGCCTGCTTGTTTAGAAGTCATAAGGTAGATATTTATTTAATTTTACAATTTATTTTAAAATCGCGTAAATCTATTACACTCTTAGATTAAATGCAACATTAGTTATCTGAGGATGTATAATATTGCGATTATTGTGATACGAAATTGTGTTGATAAGAATTTGGAACCTTTAATAAGCAATATAATGGCTGTAGTACCTACTTAATTTTAAGAGTATGTATTCAAAATCTACTCTCGCAATTGTAATTTGTATACCACTCCTTACAAATCATGCAACTAACACCGTAAAATATATTTCGACCTTCGAAGTTACAAAGCAATATAAAAATTGTAGCTACTACTTCTAAGTAACCTACCTACAACACTGGCGTATAAACGTACCTAATGGAACAAGCTTTGAAGTATATAAAAATGATTTCTCAATAGTTATAGTTCCAGCTCATTTCTACGTTACGACAGCGATAGCAACCGCTGGAGTCATCGGAGCTGGGTACGCTTACTATCGGTACCAAAAGAACAAGTTGCCTACCACATGGCATCATGTTGGGTCACTTAGCAACCTTTACATCTATCCAATTAAATCCTGTGCTCCCATTAAAGTAGATAGTGCTGAATGCACTTATCTCGGACTGAAGCAAGGATGGCTCAGGGATAGGTATGTGTTGACTAGCAAAAAATTTCCTATTTCTAGAATTTTTTGATTTTATCAACGTTTTCTTTACTTTTTTTCATAAAACTTCTGTCCCTTCGTAGAGTTCTGATGGTGATAGACGACAAGAACAACTTTATAAACGCAAGAAATTATCCTGAACTACTTCTGGTGAAATCGACTGTAAAAAGTTCAATCCTTACCCTGCGCCATAATGATATGGAACCTCTGTACATCAACTTGGCCGAGGTACTTAAGAGAATAATTACTTTGGTAATGAAAAAAAGTTTACTACATAACTAACATGCTATGGCCGTTTTAGGTGTTGGAAATCCAAAAACCTTTTGATGCTACAGTTTGGCGTTGTAAAGTACCGGTGCTCGACTGCGGTAAAGAGGCAAGCGAATGGTTCTCAAAGTAAGTAGAATAGACTTGAAGGTTGTTTATGTCAATTTATAAAAAAAACGATCAACTTTCGGCTACCTACCGTTGTTCTTGCACTGACAGGAGTTTCTAAAGCCGAAATAAACAAGAAATTACTTTATTCTCGATACTTCGAAAGTTAAGATCGTACGTAATTGTTTACAGGTTACTTAACCGTGAAGATGCTACATTCAGATTGGTTTATTATTGTACTCAAAAATGCCGTGCCTCTAGAGATGTCAATCTCGTAAAATTCTACAAATTCAGGGACACAGACACAGTATGTTAACATCTACTTACATTTATTTTTTACTCATATAAAACAAGAAGGTTTACAAAGATTCACTGTTGCCGTACTGACTATGATCAAACCTGCACTAGGCCAGCGTGGTGTACAATGGAGGATGTCCTGCTCATCATTGTGAGGGGAGTATTGCCGTCTATAACAGTCTTGCCGGAGGACGTTTAACAAACATAATTTTATGGTATAAACAGTAATTTATATTAACTTTATTAACAATGTCACCTATCTCGCTTGCAGGGCGCTCTCCCCGACGAGTCATCTTTCAATATGATTAACAACGCATCAATTGGTGATTTGAATAAACGCCTAATGTCGGCAACAGATTTAGAATTCGATCATAGATCTTTCAGGCCGAACTTTACGGTCGATGGGGCTGAAGCGTATGACGAAGATAAATGGAAATATGTGAAAATTGGTAATATCATATTCGAAGTCTTAAAACCTTGCACTAGGTCAGTATTTTATGTGACATAGGTAGCAAACAATTTCTATAATGTCCAACAAATATAATAATAGGACATTAAAATTTATTTCAGATGTGTTATGACAACCATCGATCCTGAGACCGGAATACGTAACCCAAAAGTCGAGCCGTTGGAAATGTTGAAAAGGTAATTTTTTGAGTTTGAGGTACAAATGTTATGAGGATTCCAAATTAATGCACCAGTGGCCACCGCGCCCGAGGGTTGGATTCATATTAAAACAATAAATAAAAAAAATAATGTTACCAACATTTTTTAATTTGTGTTAAGGCGCTGATAACATGTAATTCAGCAAATTTGCTATTCTTATTTTTCATTTCCAGCAAAAATTACAAAGTATTTTACAATGGGAAAAATATATGTTATTCTAGACCGTATTCCGAACGACAACATAGTCGTCGAAACACATTTTGACAAAGTTGCCTCGATAAAAAAAAATTGCAAAGTTACCCCTTTTCTGAATTCTTATACTAAACTACAACGTTGTTTGTTAATATTTATTCAAATAATTTAACCAGTATATTAGCAGACCTTCGTTATTATCACATCATTGTGTTAATTTTTTTCAATAAGCTTATAAATATTCAGTAAATCAGTAAAATTTAAAACTTTTCTTTCGCGTGCTCCGCGCAATATTTTCGTATTTTGTATTTCTCGCTTACTATTATGGCAATTGACAGAGAGCGCAGAGGCGCGATGCTAGGTGGACGTGCGTCGCTCCGTCATTCCAAAATAATACACAGTTGTCATATATAGCACAATTTCATAGCTTTGTCTGAGGCTTGTGTGGCGTATTAAGTAGGACGCCAGGCTGTATACGCTGGGGCGTGGGTTCAAATCCGCGTGTGCGTGACTTTATTTTCACTTTTATATAATTATATTTTTTATATAATACAAATTTTTACATCGATTATTGATTTTGGAAATTGTTGAATAAATAAGAAGACAGATTTTATTAAGTTACAAATAAATAAAAGTTTCAACGTCAATTTAATAACTTTTTTTTGTTATAAGCTATACAATTATTTTTGAAATTATAAATTTATCTAATCTATCTTTCGTTTTTTTTTTTCGGAATTCGGAAATATAAATAACCATTAGATAGCATAATATGAAATAAAAAAATAGTAATACAAAAAACATTTCAATCCAGAATGTCTTCTTATATTTTGCTTCGGGTTCGAACCCGGGTCATATAATGTAGGATTCCCTCCCGTTTTCAAATTGTACGCCGCCGAAATTCGCGCGACGCGACGTTGCCAAACCGACAGTAAAGAAGACACCGCTACGCGCGGCGTTGCCGTCTAGAATTGTACCTATCACTATCACGGTAATTTTTATAAACGGTTAGGAGGAATAGTGGGGCCGCCGGCTAGGGCTGTGCGTCTTCGTGGATTGATAGGTAATAATACCTATTAGGTATAAAGGAAGTGTTCAATAAAAATGCGTGTTGTTTTTTGATTGGTAGATTTAATTAAAAAACCGTGTTTACGTTTGAATAACAAGTCGGTTTGATAAATTTGCGACCGAGAAATATTTGCGCCTTTACTGAGACGTACGAAATGCTTTATTATTAAATATTTTGTGAATATTTCATGACTCTATATATTTTTGTTGTTATTAATAACGAGAAAAAAAACGCATGCATTTAAGTTGAAGATTTGAGTTGAAGGCCCAATGGAAATAAACTGAATGTTTTCAAACATAATACATACATCTAATAATATAATCTATAACACCTATGCAAGTATTTATTTTTATTACCTACTAGCTGACCCGGCAAGTGTGCCGGGTCGTTTTGCCATTATAAAATATGTATATTATATCATTGCAGTTTGCATAATAGAAGTGGCATCCATAAAGAAAAATCTTGACGTTTCTAAATGCATGACATTGCCATATGAACTTATGAAGTATTCAATCTGAAATGATGTTTGACAGGTAGTACATGGGTAGAACAGTTTATATAGGAAAATGAAATTGTTGTTTTTATTATTTTCTTTACATTGTTTTCAAATTTTCTCTCCGTAAGAACCATCCTCGTACTTAAAGGAATATCCAAAAAAAATTAGCGAAATCGGTTCAGCTCCTCCCGAGATTTGCGCTTAGCAACATATTCATTTTTATATTGTACAAGGTGGAGATGACGTTACCTCATTAATTTAAACCACAAAGATCGTGTACTTAAGTGTGTTAAAGCATACGAAAAGGTTCAGGACCGAAAATAAAAAAAAATTCAAATTTCAAACAAAATAATTACACAAATAAAAGACACAAAAAGTAACAGGCTCAAGGTGAAAGGTCATTGACCTGAAACGAAAGGAAGCCAAAAGCGGCTTTTTTCAAACGGTAGGCATAGTACTGCGCCGCCGGCGCGCCGACTGATTTATGGCCTGTGTCGGCTGTGTAACTAGAGGGTTTTCAACAATTTAAAAAATCGTTCCTACTCCCATGCCGGGAGTCTAGGTTCGATTCCAGCTCTCGCCTTTCCTAAAACCACGTGATGAAACCTGTATGTCTCAGAATACATGTTTTTACATGATAGACGAATTAACTGGTTATACAAAAACCAGTTAAATCGTCTATCTGTCTTTTACTCGATCTCGTGACAAATCTACTTGCTTTTATGTGGTTAGGTATTATTTGAGGCCATCGAAAAATTTGAGGGTAATAATATGCAATAACATTATGAAGCTTGTTCCAAGCCTCTTTAATATTGTAAGAAGAAATTGAATTGTTGGTTGACATGTTTAGGTACTGCTGAATTATTGAATTTTTAATTTAATAGTGATTTAATAGCGAAACAATGGCATTCTGGGTACATCCTCTGAAAGAGAAGACCGTGTTTTATTTATTTTTTGGTGAGATGAATAGAAAACATAGGTATTATATGGACCTTTGATGGAGAATAATAATAAGAAGTTTTAGGTGTTCAATAAAAAAGCTCCGCGTTTTAAAATCACATCATTACTAGAGTCGTCCATATTTCTTTAAAACTGGAAACAGTGCCATCTATTGACGATGTTGTCCACATTTCTTTAACACTTGAAACAGTGCCGATTTTATCATTTTATTTAGTTCTCATAGAGTCCGCTCCACTAACAGTGGCGCATGAGGGGCATGGGGTAGGCGGGAGCCGCGAGCCGAAGATGCCCGATTCCTAAAATCATCGGGTGTTGTCAGGCTCTTAATTTAAAAGAGTATAAAAATGGTCTAAATTTTTCGTCTGCCTATTTTTTCATTATAAATATAATTAAATTACAGCTACCGCCTGTTCGAAGACCCTGTACAGCGCAAAATGGCAGGCGAATCGCCACGCATGGGTCTGCAAATGGCTCTGCGCTCCGACCCCGGCGGCGTCGTGTCAGTCGGCGATGATATTAGTGTCTATTATAAATAAGGGTCTTTTAAATTTTATTCAATTAGTTTTATTATATGAGAGGGTTTAAGGCAATTTTAACTAGTTTTATAATAAAAGCTGTCACAATTATTATGAATTGTAAACTGTAGGTATATAAAGATACATTTACAGTTAATATTGTTTGGAAGTATGTATAACCTTTAATTTTTTAGTATAAACCATTTACAAACTCGGCAAATGTCACAATGTCTTATGCATAAATAAAATATAAATATATTTTTAATACTGATTTATTAGTTTTAAATGCGAACAATCTGTGCTGCAATTTTTGGCGAGTCTCCCTGACCGGATATCAGCAGGCGGGCGAAAGTGCCGCCGCCAGAGCCTTTGCTCAAATGCTCGGGGTTTACTACTATGCAATTGTTGACTTCCTGGAACAAGAAATTTCAAAATTATTTAAGATCTTACATTTCAACCAGAAGTTGAAAGCTAAATAAAATACTTGCTCACTGATAACAACACTAAATCTCAAAACAATATAATGCAGGATCGATAGGTGCGGGGACTAAGACAGTATCGCGTGCATTCAAAGGGTGATTGAGGGCGGGTGCTATAGAGGGTAGTAAGACTTGAGGGATCATGTCCAGAAGCGCTCGTAAATTTTGGCATTACAAACTATCATCTATTCAAGGCATGTCATCCAATGAATTAGCTTTCACTTTTATTTAAGTCGCGCCAATCTAGGGCACGTCCACGCTGTGGTTAAGACGCCGGTTGCACGGAGAGTTGGTTGTTGATTCCCAGCTGACCAAAATTTGGATGAGTTTAAATTTCCTGTTTTGGTCTGGTTGTTCCGCATTTTATTTTTTTATTTACCTTAACAAAATATCTGAAGTTCGACGGCAGGATTAACAGATGCGGGGAGGACGGCAATTGCGCGTGCGCAGCCCACAGCAGCGCATCCAGCGGCTGGGCGGCGGGCGGCGGCCACAGCGGGTAGTAGCACTGCTGCCCGATCACGTGACTCGCGACACGCGCTAGTTTGTCTCCGCCCATTCCTCTGTAAATGTTGCAAAAACTATTATAAATGGGTATTATAATACTGTAAAAGAGCCGCTTATGCAGAGTGTGGCGCTAATATATAATAGGATTACTGGCAACCAATGAGACACCTTCGTAGAGTGTCGCGACCCATAAAAATACACTGTAATAGCTTATCAAACAAATATTGTAGCATTATAACAAGTTTTTTTAAGTTTAGCAGATTCATTACGAACATAACGCATTTATCAATTATTAAAACCACCTCCTTTTGTATAATTCTAGGTGTACTAACAGAGAAATTTCTTCTTTGCTGATGTCCATTAGAACATCTGTGCTTGTAACGCCAACGATGACACCGTTGATGCTCAATGTGCAGGGATCTGGCAGGAAGTGGATATTGTTCATCTTATTTTGTTGTTGGCTTTTCCTTCGGCTTGAATATGGAGGTGTTGGGTACACATTTACATGGAATGCGTCCTTTAGATTTGATACTATATATATTTTGGTCAATGGGCTGCAAATAATATATTTTAATTAAAACTATATGAAAAAAAGGCTCGAGACAGTATCACAAAGCCATGTGTGTTGTACCATAATAATTATTTGTGTACAACTAAACTATTATAGGTCTATACAACTAAACTAAAGACTATTATAGGTCTCCTACTAGGCCATCTCACCACGTAAACTGGATTGAGTTTAACATTCACATCAATATCAGTATTGATATTGACAATATGAAAACAATTGAAACTGTTGCACTAACCTTGTTGTGGCTAGTTTACATAAGCTGTCGATCATTTTATTGAAAAAAGAATCAAAAGTTTCAGCCATTGAGTTGTCTTTTATCTTAGCATGATCACAGTCCATAAATGGGCCAGTCATTACAACTATATGTGGTTTGTTAGTGTTGATGTACGTAATCAAGTCTGCTAAGGGTTCATAGGCCATGTTGTCAGAAGTGGTGTACGGGCCAGCCACTACAACCAATGATACAGTACCTAGAATAAAATAGCGAAATTATATTTAGATATCTTTTAAAATACATGTAATTAAATATGAACATATTACATGTTAATTACATGTTTAATAATCTATAAACGCAGGTCGGTGCCATCATTAGGAAGGAGTCTAGGGCACCAAATATTGTAGCGCGGAGCCGGACGTAGGTAGGCCTGCCTCCCAAGCTGCCTTCATCAAGAACAATACTGTTCTTTACTATCTAAGGCTCCTAGTCTGAACTCTACGCTAGTGCCGGTGGTAACTCATCTTTATCACTTAAACTATGTTCACATTGATTCCACAAAACATTACCATTTGATATTGGCTTCCTTAAAAGGACATCACAAGATTCTTGGCCAGGGCATCAGTGACCTTAACGCTGGTATGGACGACCTTGGTGCGAGATCAAGGACAGGGAGCAGAAGTAAATAGAGTGACATACCTCTTAATGTATTAAACATATCAGCTCTTTGATCTGGTATTGTTCTGCTAGCATCGTGGTACACTTCTTTTGCCACAAATTTGTCACCTCTTGGGTTCACTCCTCGCATCACTACCACTTGTCCAGGAAACAGAGAGTACTGCTTTAAACTGTATACAAAAATTAAATAAATCAAATTATTGCATTTGCATAATATTATCATATTACTAGCTGACCTCGCAAACGTTGTTTTGCGATATAAGTTATCGAGCGTTAAAAATCAATTAAAAAAAAATAGAGATAAATAGTGATATTAGAATGTTGATAGAAGGGTGAAAATTTAGGGTTGTTTTTTTTTTTGATGCCACATTATTGAAAATTAAAAATAAAAAAAATTGTCCAAAAAATAAGATAAAAAATGTTAGGTGTGGACAACCCTTATCACTTAGGGGTATGAAAAATAGATGTTAGCCGATTCTCAGACCTACTGAATATACATATAAAATATCATAAAAATAGGTCAAGCCGTTTTGGAGGAGTATGGTAACTAAAATTGATTTGTTTTCTTAGAAAATTTATTTTTAGAACAGAATATTAAAATTTAGGGTTGACATAATCAATGTAATATTGTTTACTCCAAGTGACTGAAGCTGAAGCTAGAGAAACAGGAAGCTACTTGAAAATATATTACCTATCCAAATCCACAGCAACGGTTTGGCTGAGTGAGTCTTCCCAAGTGCCTTGGAGTATAACACTTTTAGCGTTTAGTCTGGCATCTGCATCACATTCAATCCGCCCTGACACAAAAACTTCTGTCTGTAATAGAAATGCTGCATAATCTTTCTTGTTAATATTGTATAAAACTTATGAAGACTGTATTAATTAAGAATCCAACAATAATAATTTATCACACATATTTAATAGCATTTTTATGGTGTTAAAGTGTAATTTCCGAAGTTCAGATATACTCCTACGGAACATCTAAAGTTAACTTTGATGAAAATGAAATTGTTGAAACCATTTCTTAAGAGAAACAATTAATGTTTTCTCATCATCTTGGTTCTTAGGTAACAGAAGTTGTGCCAATTTCATCTAAATACACAAAACTGATGAGAAACTAGTATGCAGGCTATTGCATGCTAAGTGGTCACATCAACCCATGGACACAACAAACGTCTTACTTTAGAATTCTGTATTCTAAAGTAGGTTCCAGGTTTATCTGAAATTTGGGAAAAAATGGGAAAAAATAACTTACTTGACATTTATGCACTACTGAGGTTGATTCTTTAATATTGTTTTTCTTCATAATACAATGTGATAGATATCGAATATGGCTATCAAATGTACTTGCTTTTTCTTGTAGTAATTCAAATCCAAACCTACATGAATCATGAAAGGAATTTGTGAGTTTAACTGAATAATTATAAACATCATAATTATTGAGAAATGAAATGCACCAGCATAAATAGAAAGCATTAATTTTCTTATAAATACAAACTAGTATTAAGTGTATTGGAGCTGATTTCTAGACTTTAGGCATAAAACATAAGAAGCCAATAGAGGCAGGCTGGTTTTATAGCTTTCTGTGTACAGGCACAGTAAGGTGTTGACGTTTTGCCAAAACCAGATGCCTGGAGCATACTGCACCGCGCTACAGTGGAAATTTCGTCGTATTAATTACTTTCGCCCTATTTGAAATTGCCGTCTCTTCCATTCGGCCAATCAATTCGATTTGGTGGTTTATAAAAGGGGCGTTCGATAATTACGTGAGGTAATTTGTCTCGGCATCCACCCCCTTCCTAAAGAGCCACAGTAGCAACCCTTTTCGGGAATATGATTTTAATAAGCATTTAAAAATCAAATACTTTTATTGCCAACCCTTAAAAAACTGACAATGATAAATGACGTACTCTGCAAAATGACTTACTTGGCCTTTGTGTATATCTCGCCGTCATCATTAGGCACTTGTGAAATGTTTAATTCTATTATTTCAGTCAGAGCATTACAAGTAACAATGTTTTGTAACATGGTCTCATCTCCATAAGAGTGTACAACTGAGCCTTGGTTTATTCTCGAAGAATATTTTGCTGAGCGATCACTAAAATTTTAAACATAATGTTACTTATGGCTATGACTTTGGTCAAAGTTATAAATTTAATTACGTTAATGTGTCTTACACTGTGGGAGAATAAGTTGCTGGCCGCAATTCTTTCGTGTTTGAAATTTGTTCAACTTCTTTCTTGATTTTCTGGAAAGTTGAATAAAAATCATTTTTTTTGTAATAGTGTAGAACTATTATTTAAATTCGTAGAAGACATGTCTACAGGACGTAAAAACGCTGATGGGAAAAAGCGATAGTCACGGAACACGGCGAATTAGGATTCCAGTATTTAAACTTTCGACATGTATAGGAAGGAGCGAGGGGCGAAAAATTGCCAAAATCGCCGTACGTAATAAACTAATACCACCTAAGTAATTATAGCCGTGTGGTTGCCGGCTTAGAATAGCGCCACTCCAAGTCGACCCGTGGAGATCGTAAGAGGCGATCGAAGGGATATCACTACCAGGGGATGAGCAGCAGTGTCTCCCTGAGTACTAAACACCTACTGCGGTCACCATCACGCACTTGCCAAGCGCGGTGACTACGGCATCAACCCCAATATGGACAGCACAACTCAGCCACGGCCCCCAGTGACCGGCGGCTCCACTATTCCTGGCTCTGGCAGCGGCCACTGAGGACCGACGACAAGATCCGTGAGCTGCAAGACGAGATAGACAAGTTAAACTGGAGTGTCGTGGGATTATCCGTAGTCCGAAGACAGGGGGAGGACACGATAATCCTAAACTCCGGAAACTTGTTCTATCACCGGGAGGGCGAACATCTGTCCCAAGGTGGTGTCGGGTTTCTCGTCCACAAGTCCCTCGTCAACAACGTGACGGAAGTCGGGAGTGTGTCAGCAAGGGTAGCGTACCTTATACTAGAATATCCAAGCGGTATTCGCTGAAGGTCATACAGGTTTACGCACCGACCTCGGCACACCTCGACGATGAGGTTGAAGTTATGTATGAGGACGTAAGTATGGCCATACGTAACTCTTGGAGTTACGTTCATTACCCATTTCATTTCATGGTGGTGATGGGGGACTTCAACGCAAGACTAGGTGCGCGAGACGGCGACGAGCTGAAGGTGGGGCCCTTTGGTATCGGGCAACGGAACCACCGAGGCCAGTTGCTGGCTAACTTTTTGGAGGAGGACTTCTATATGATGAACTCCTTCTTCAAGAAGCTACAGCGCAAGAGGACTTGGATCAGTCCCAATGGTTCCGTTAAGAGTGAGATAGACTTCATTATGGCAGACAAGCCGCACGTTTAAAAATTACTTAAAAGTATGAATTTTACTACAATATGATGTTTGGAAGAAGCTTGTGCAAAAAAATGTATTAGATTGTGAAGCTTTATTTTAAATATATCTGAAATTTACATTGATTCCAAAAAGGTAACATTTACTAAGATTGTAAAATAATAAGAGAAGTTATTCATATTTAATCAACATCGGAAAACATTACCAGCATCAGCAAGAAGTAGAAATTAGTTAAAGTAGAAATAACTTAGAAATTTAAACAAATTTAATTATGTCAGATAAACATATGAGTAAGAGATTGATGTATCGAGCACTTGCTATTATGAATAAAAAAAATATCAAATATGTATACCTATAACTCGGGCGCGATAACTAGACACCTGGCTCAAATGAAGTTTGTCTATAGTACTGAGTCCAAAAAAATGTTTTGACGTGATAACGTTTTATAAATTGATTTTATTTTTCTGGTTATATAATTTGGTTATATAATTTAAATTTTATTTTTCTGGTCAGGCTTTATTATACCTATTATAACTACTAAAATAACAATTCCTATTATAAATTTAGTTCCATTGAAATTCCACCGTATGGCCAGTCTTGAAATTAAAACTTACTGATTTATAATTTATTTCCTACTGAGATAAAACATCTGTACTTATGAATCTAGTATTTTTTACTTAATTACGATTTGGAGCAGTAATAAACTACTTAGTCTATTTTGGGATTAATTTTCAATATTGTTAATCAAATGTATTAATATTTTTTTATAAATTTAAGTTCATACTTGTTTTAAAGTAGTTATACATTAAGTAGGTAAAACAATTAATTTCTTACGGAAATAAAACAAAATCGGATGTTATATTCGTTTATGATGCTAACGCTACTGAAGGACGAGAGCGGGGCCTCGCGCGGGGTAGCGGGAGGAGGGTCGAGTTTCGAGCCAGGTCGGCCATTTCGCCGGTAGTACTTCTGTTTTGTATGTAAATAGGTATGAATTGCGAAAAAAAATGTTCCCTGATGTTGATTAAATATGAATAACTTCTTTTATTACTTTTAAATCTTAGTAAATGTTACCTCCTCGGAATGAGTGTGAATTGCAGATATTTTTTAACTTTCTGCACAAGTTTCTTTCAAACATCATATGGTAGTAAATACATACTTATAAGTAATGTTTAAACTACTTATTATATCCTTCAAACCAATATGTCTAGGATGATTTAATTTAGTGATTTGATAGATAATGGTCCTCCCTATAACCAGTTTTCTGTTGGTCCACTGATTACGGGACACCTGTATTATTGAAAAATTTCAAATGATCTGAACAAGGTTTTTTCAAGCTTCATGAACCCTGTTGTCCATAATTTTAAACCAATTTCTTTTACAGTGGGAATATTTTTCGAGCCAATGAGGTTGCAAAAACTTGACATCGACAATGTTATAGGCAACTGATGTTGATGTGGATATTATATTTAAAGATGAATCAGCCCCCTGTTATTTTTCTATTATGGCTATATAAACAATTGTACTCTAAATGGCCTTTCTTATTTAAATTTACAAAGAAACATGAATATGACGAAATAAACATGAATATTTTCGAAATACATAGTTTAAAATTATACCAATGTTAAAAAAAGTCCACAAATTTAAAATAAAATAATTAACAATAGTAGAATGAGTTGATGGCTGCAGACGAGTATGGATCTAGTCATGATGTTGAGACATGCACCAGACACATACTCGCCCACAAATATCATCAAGTCAAATATTTCTTGAGTTTTCTGGATTTTCTTGGTTTTTCTTGAAAAACTTTTTGATTAATTTTATTTCATAATTACACCTTACAATTAGAACATTTTTGTATAGCTTCACAACACTTATCAGTAAAAAAAATTAATGAACAATTATAACTGATCACATTTCTTTAGTTTTATTTATATATAAGTAAACCTATTGAATAATTTAATTTACCTATATTCCTTCCTTCCTTTCAGCCCTTGGCAGTCGTCCACTGCTGGACATGTGCCTCCCCTAATTGACACCACTCCACCCGGTCCTATATTATAATCTAGTTATTACTAGAATCTGACTAAAAAAATCTCATTAAATATAGGTATTACACAGACACTAAATTTTGGAATATTAGCAGGTAATTAAATCTCAGTAACAAGCTAGTGAACAATTTATGTGTTGTGTAGTGCTTAAGCAACACATGTTATGTTGTTCAAACACATATTTACTACCATAACAGGTTTAAAGTACTGTATTAATGTTAAAATTAAATCTATATCCACAGATTGGTAATTTGCAGTATATCTTAATCTTCTAGCTGATGATGTTGTCAAATGTACCCGCAGTCAATGAGTGTAGATCTAGTCACAGAATATTGACACTGTGGCACTAGATTTATACCCATTTAATGCAAGTACATAATTCATCTTTGTGCCTGTAATAAAACTTTAAAATAGGTATTTCATAAATGTGACACATATGTGGTAAATTTCGTATTTCTGGACTCTCAATAGTCTCAATAATGAAAAAATATTTTTTGTACCTACCTCTGCCTCTCCATCTGTATAGCTTACTTTAATTTTCTAACCTACAAACTAAATAAAGTGTTGTATGTGTAAACACTTACATGATACAACAACATAATTATTATGTAATATTAGGTATATTAACAGAAATATAAGTTTGTAGTCCAGATTAGATAACAATAACATAGGAATTAAAATAATGCATACCTTAGAAGATGGAGACATGTAGTTTGACAGAACCTCATTATCTGGGCTTATAATGTGAGGAAAAACACAACTTGAGGGTACAAAACAATAAAACAATTCAGTCAGAGTATTGATATTCCTTAAAGTATTACACTATTCCCTAGCAAGGGCATATTATGAACTGCGTATAATTTGTATGGATAGGTACCTACCTATTTAAAAATTAAAGTTCAAAAGTAACTTCAAAAACATGAGAAACATTATTAAACACGTGGAACGGTTGTATAAAAAGGATACTGAGTAGATACAGGCGCTCCATACACCGATAAACTCGAGCCGGTACTTGAATGTGCGGTTTCATTAGAGTGAGCGTTGGACCTACTCGCCGACAGTTTGGAAAATTCCTTTTTAGCAAGTAAATCCAAGTTCTCCAAAGTCGGGGATGCTCCATTCAAATGCGTCAAGCTAAACGCCATCCATAGCTCGCTTAAAGTTTCCGCGTCAACATTATATTCTTCACACAAACTTACACCTAGGACATGAATAAAGAAACAACCTTGAACAATCATTTTCTAGCGTTCAAGCTGACAACAACTTATATTAAACTTTTGTGGAAGTTGTTACACAGGGATACCGAGGTCTTTACCCTTTGTAGTTCGTTAGATGGGTACTCACATTTTGTTAGGACTTCTTTTTCAACATCTATACCCAAAAATTGAAACTGCTCAGTCACCAATTCCGCGGTAGCCATTTTCTGTAAAATTGAAAGAGCGGAGCGAATGAAGGAAGTACGGAGGAAGTAAAAGAGCGCCAATCAAAAAGTTTGCGTCAGAAAGTTTTGTCCATAGACATAGAAATTTTTTCTAACGCCTTTTGTCTTTTGTCTTAGAGTATAACGTATACATCCTACTACAAAAAACAAAACTTAATAATATTTGATTTCACTAGATATGATTATGAACAACTCAACACAACAAATAAATAAAGTACAATCATCAATGATAATATGCTGGATGAATAAAAAAACATAGATATTTTTTATATTTTACGATCGTGCGACATCTTTGCGACATGGGTGAAAACATTAAGTGAATTTAAGTGTACTATCTATGCAACCAACCAACCAATCGCAATCGTTTGAGGTGACATTCATCAAAAAGCGGAATTCAACCCATAGACATTCTACCAATGATCAAATTTGAAATTAGAATAATTATCAAATTAATGTAGTTTTAGTTTTATTTCAAATAAAAAAATTGACAGTTTCATTGCATATGACTATTATTCCCTGGACTGAGGACTCCTGCATCTTTAAATTAATCGAACGTCATGTCTCGCGTATCAAAAGTGAGTAATTAATACTGAAATAAAAAATAACAAAAATGCACCATTCATAATAAATCCATTTAATGTATTACAGGACGTCTCCAAGTATTTTCTTCGGGGATTTAAAACTACTCCCATATTTCAGCAACCAAGGAGCCTTGTAAAACTTAGAAAACTTCAGGCTGACTTCCAAGTAAGCTGTATTTTCAATCCAAAGTTTATTCGAAGACATCTCGTACAGGTTCTACTGTCTTTTATCATTGATCGGCTGGGCTACGTTAAAGCGATATGTACCCTCTATATTGTTATTTTATTTGATAGTTTATTATTTGGAAATAAAAAACTTTAAGGCTCTGATTAATTGGCGAGCCACCAACGAGCCAACGGTTTATCTAGCCCGCCAGTGGAGCACCTAAAGTCCGCGGACATGTACAGACTCTAAACCATTTGCTCAATCAAGCATAGTCCACGCATGCCACCGCGGCACTCCGTGCGTGGACTATGCAGTATGCACTGCCGCGTGAGCCTCCTGGTGCCTGCTGCTTGTTACCTATGTTTATCTTACACTTAAAAGAAAATGCGACAGATTGATGTAATTTTTTGTGTAGAAACTTTTGACCGAATAATAAACTTAAAATAATCTTCTCATGTCACAGTTTTAGTTACCGTACTCCTCCGAAACAGCTTAACCGATTTTAATGAAATTTTATATGCATATTCAGTAGGTCTGAGAATTGGCTAACGTCTATTTTTCATACCCTTAAGTGATAAGGATTGTTCACACTTAACATTTTTATTTTATTTTTTGGACAAATTTTTTTATTTTTATTTTTCAATAATGTGGCATCAAAAATTACATACCCTAAATTTTCACAATTCTATCACCAACCCCTATTTTTAATAGTTGATTTTTAACGCTCGATAACTTATATCGCAAAACAACATTTGCGGGGTCAGCTAGTAATAAACTATAAAATAAAATCATACGTAGTAGTTAGTAAGTGGTACCTACACATGGCCCAAAATGTTTCCTGTAGCTGCTTAGTACCTACGTGTCTGATCTCGTATCTTCGGTAATCACAAGACACACCTTCCCAAGTATTCCCAACTGAAACACAAGACATTGAAGACAAATGAAAATATGTCTTCAATGTAAGTAATTATAAGAATATAAAGTTATCTCTTTAGTTTAGATATGTACTTTTATTTTAAACTTATCTTTTTTTGTATTTTCAGTGTGAAGATGGAAAACCAATCTGGCTGAAAGGTGGTTTTTGCGACCGAATTCTTTATAGCAGCACTATTATTGGTTGTTACCTCGGAATCATAATGACTTTAACCTGTGTATATGACCATGCTAAGCCAGCATCTTGGAAAACGGCTAGTACTTGTTAGTTTATGACACTGAATAAGAAATATGCCTTATAATTCTCTTTTTCGTCTCTTCTTTGGATTACTATATGAATTTAATGAAAAACAAATAAATAGGTAAAATCATGGTAAAATATAATGTTTATTATCGTGTTTTACTTTCTCAGTATGTTTGTTTATCAGCCTTGCAATGTCAATGCGTTACATAGGCTTAACTATGATACGTCAGTCAATGCCACCTTCTAAATCCAAGGGTTTCTGCTATCTTTCTACGAACATTGGTCCGCCCATATAATTGGAGGAGAATTACTGAAGGCATTAAATTCACTTTATACCTATAGCTTTTCTTTTATTAAGGCGGTAGCCACACGGTAGTTGTAGCACGACAGCCGCACAACACTTGTGCATCTGCATGCGCTCCTTTTTTAATATGGAAGTCGTTTACTGACACACACACACAACTGTAAACACGAGCTAAAATAGGAAGTTACCATAATAATATAACGCCGAAATGATGCATGCAGCACCCTGATATGCAAGCAGCTCAGAACAGATTAAGTAATTTTTTTGGCTAACAATAAGTGGTGTGGTAACATGGTAACCATTGTAGTTTGCTCTATGATGTACTATAGTCACCCTCATAAACCACCATGAGGCTCTAGATCCCATACTAGGATTCCCTGTGTCGTGGATGCCATGGACACACACAAGACAAGAACACAACACACCCAGACCAGAAACAGAAATTCAAATTCATCATTCAAATCGCTGCTCTGCTGGGAATCGAACCCAGGACCTTCCGCGCAGCGCACTGTCTTAACCACCACTGCGCCCCTCAGGTCGTCAAATAAAATAAATTGAAAATTAAATGAAGCAAGTTGATTATTAACTTAGTATTAATATAGTTAAAGTAAGATTATGGTTGAGGTCTGAGTTTATATGGTTCAGGAGGAAGAGTTTAAGAACTGTTCTTATGATGTCAGAAGGCTGCCTGCGGTATGCCACACGAGATCTGCCTACGCCCACCTAAGCGTAGCCCCTTACTAAATTTAGAAAAGGAGCAGTTATTAGAGCTCTTTGTCTGTGTGAACAAGAACTAAATAAATAATAAAAATAAATATTCTAAGTTTCTGTGTGAGTAGCAACAACAATCAGATTATGTGGATGGTACTTCATTGGGATAAAGCTCCGAAAAGGTCATACTTACCGCTTTATTCTTGAAATTTCGTACACATACGTATTTCGACACGCTGATTAGATTACGAATATGATAACCAAAATTGGCGCGAATTTCATTTTCCAGGTCAGAACTCGAAAAAATGGCCAAGGAATAACACAGAAAAACCTATCGAAAATCAATATTTCGGCCATTTTTTCGAATTTTGACCTGGAAAATGAAATTTCCGCCAATTTTTATTATCACATTCGTAATCAGCGTGTCGAAATATGTAAGTGTACGAAATTTCAAGGAAAAAGCGGTATGACCTTTTCGGAACTACACCCCTTCATTGGAAAATTGTGCTGTTGGATATCTAACTAAGAAATTTCTTTTTTTTATTATAATCACTGACACTTCATACTGGAAAAAAGAACACAATTGAATACAAGAACATTTTATTATTAAGTAACAAATAAAATTTATTTAAAAATAAGATTTAATAATAACCTTAATTAATAATAACCTTATAATATACCATCTGGCTTTATGTTCGTTGAACGTGGATATGGAATTTGCAGGATGGCATAGATTGAACCTCTGCGGTCACCACACTGTTGATGCAGAGATTTGCCAGTCCTCCTCGAATCAGTCCGCATGTGTAGGCAACATACTGAAAAATCTTACATATAAAATTCTCATGTCACAGTTTTAGTTACCATACTTCTCCAAAACATCTTGACTGATTTTAATTAAATTTTATATGTATTCAGTAGGTCTGAGAATTGGCTAACATCTATTTTTCATACCCCTAAGTGATAAGGGTTGTCCACACCTAACATTTTTATTTTATTTTTTGGACAATTTTTTTTATTTTTATATTTCAATAATGTGGCATCAAAAAATAATACAACCCTAAATTTTCACCCTTCTATCAACAACCCCTATTTTTCAATAGTGGATTTGTAACACTCTATAACATATATCGCAAAACATGGTTTGCGGGGTTAGCTAGTAAAGATATAAAAATGTATTAATTTTTTTAAAGCAAATTTGGACTTTTTTTCAATAAAAAGTAGTGCCAAGATTGTTTACCAAATAAGACAAGAGAATAAAAATGAACTGTAGATAATATAACTTTTTCATTCCCACACAATCCCACATTATAAAATTATTATGATAAGTATGCATTACATAGAAATAAATAGCTATTGTATTCAAAATGCTTAAGCCCATTACTACCCTACATTGGCATTACCTATTTACATATTAGATATTGATATCTTACCCTCGGTGCATATTCCAAATATTGTTGGCTGTTTGAGAAATTTGTAAGAAATCTGAAAGCATTGTCCTGGAGCACATATACGCCCTGATGATTAGTCCTTAAATTATCTATCTGCTTTTTGTATATACATGTCCAAAAGTCGGTGCAAATAAATTTCATCGTATCCAATTCATCTTTAAACCTCGGCCATTCCCTTGTCAGTCTCTCCATTATCTTGTAGCCAGCGGCAAAGCCGATGTACTCTACAACAGACAAATCTACGTCCTGCAAGAACATAACGATTAAAATGGGGATTTTTGGGGAACAATGGAGAAGAATGAGGAACAATTTATTTTAACAAACTGACCGTATCAGATACCTTTGTAGGGTCGTTTTTGTTGTTCTGTTCCAGGGCATAATTGATTATTTCCGAATGTAATAACTCAAATACAATATCATCTGCCATGGGTATTATTTAATTAACTGGTTTATTAAAAATAACTTATCTAGCTTCGTCAATTTATTGTATAGATAGGTAGTTGATATTTATTATTATTTAGGTTAGTTTGATTGATATTGATACTTTGATTGATAAAATAATTTAAAATATAACTCGATCGAAACCACAGAGTACATTAAACGAATCAATCAATCAAATTCAAAATTTAATTTTATTACTCTGAGTGCTGCTGCCAAAATTTTGTTGCCAGTTGCCAGATTATTTTTTCTTGAATAGCCTAACAGGAGGGCGTGTGTAGCCCCGAGATAGCCCCATCATGGCAAGGAAATTGATGACCAAAAAAAGCACACAACCATACGCTTTTTATACGCAATATTCACATTTGTACACATAGATATATACCTCTTTTTTTCTGCATAAAAATGATTTCTTAATAGGCATGATGACAGTAATCAAGTACCTATCACCAAGATATTTATCTGATCTTCGGTTTTCGTTCACCGTTAAGGCGTTAAGTCGCTTCCTTTTTAGGCTGCGAGCTTCGCGGTAAATATCCTGAATTCACACGATGCCCATACCCAAAAACTTCAAAACAGCATCGTCAGCTCTATATTTGTTTTTGTAATGTCAGTTTCACACGTTGGCCCACCATATTGTGGGCCACAACGTGGGAACGGGAGTTTATGCCTACGTTGGTCTATATTGGCATGATGGCCCACAACTTGGCGCGATATCCGTGTGTTGTCTCGGTTTTTCGCAAACGATCAAAGGGTTTGTGACCGATTCATGGCTGGCGCATCTACACGTTGGCGAATATTATATTCTGCTAGAAGCCTCGACAGTGATCGCACGCATCTAGGCTCTTCGACGATTTTTTTCGGTGTGCTACGATTAATTTAGTGCCGCATAATTTAGTGCAAGCATTGAAGAAACTTTTAGATTTATAGAGCTCTACCAAGCAGAAAATTGCTGGTGGAACCCGAAAAAATAAAACGCGGTAGCAGTAAGCGCCTCAATAAACATTTCAATAAATTCGTCCGCACCTTGGCTGAAGCCAACTGAACTGAACGACTTACCAACATGTGGACGATGAACGGTGTCATAAACTCTTGGCCCACAAATTGGACCACAATGTTGGCCAACGTACAGAGGGGCTTCGATCGGATCTGCTGCTGCAGCTGCAGAAGCTCTCTGGTGCTGCTCGTATCATAGGCAACGGTGACCACTTACCATCAGCTGGCCCGTATGCCTGCCAGCTTGTACCTACTTACCTATTATAAACAAAAATGGCTTCTAATAACACCAAGTAGTTATTTAATAGCAAATGCAACTCAAAATGTCAAATATTCACAACAAATCTAAAAAATTGAACATAACGAACGATAGTTCGATTTAATACTAGATATCGCGCTTTGTTTAGTTCTATTATCTTTTTTGTAATTAATTAATATAATATTAAAAGTACAAAAGGGCTGTTTGGGGTTATCTAAGTAATTTTATCTAGTTTTAATGATGGCTGGCAACCCTGTAGTGCAATGGTGTACAAGTGTACAATACATAAATAAATAGATTAGGAGGACGATATTTATAAAACGAAGATGGCGAAATCGGCATTAAGGAGTGCGGGTTTTACGGGATAAAAAGTGTTTCTGTAGTGGTATTTCACAATATTAGGCCAGTTTAATCTGATTTTTAATAGTGAACATACGTATGTGTTGAATTTTATAAGCATTTGTTTGGTGATATAAGTAATCAGAAATGGATGTAAATAACATAAAAGAAATGAAAGATGGCGATTCGACGCGACCGATTGTGTTGATAGAAGCGCCCCCTATTCTGGAAGTGCCGAAACACAAACTTGATATTAAGAAGAAGAGAAGGCGCGGGAAATCTAAACGGAAAATAATGAAACCATTTTCCAAATTGCCGTGGCAAGAAAGAAGAAAGGTTGATAATAACAAAAGAATTAATCGTTTCCGCAAACTCGTCGTTGCTAAGACACAGGCACCATTCAACAATAATCAGTTTTTGATGGAAATTCACAAACCAGAGCCTGAAAATAACTTTCAAATTTTAACACCTTCTGCACGTACTAGGGACTCCAGCTTTAGCGTGGACTCTGAAGAAAATTATTTTTATTCCTTGCCTGAAGACGAGGAGGAATACTTGACAAAGGAATTTTCCAGTGTTTATGAAGATGCACAAAGTGAGCGTTTATCAAACATGACGAAAAATGAATTAATACAGGAGTATCTGTTATTGGAGGCCAAGTACGACAATTTCGTCAAAAGGACTGAGAGAAATAGGGTCAAAGATAACAATGATGACAAAGATCCCATAGCAGAAAATGAAGTATCTGCTACTGACAAGGACAGCATGCTCACAGACAGGGACACATCTGGAACATCTGTAATGTCTGGGTCAATGGATGAACCATCATTCAAAGAATTGATGCAGCGTTTAAAGGAGCAAGAGGAGCAGATCTGTCAGCTGCAACTAGTTAATGAAAAGATGAGAACTGAAATTGAAAGTTTACGTCAGAGATCCCAGGACACCAGTGAAGATTCAGAGAGTGACAGCTCATCTAGTTCTGACAGCTGTAGTACATCCAGTTGCAATTCAAGTCCAGCCCGGGAACCACTGCCGGAAGTTGTGACGAATGGTAACCATACCCTTGTGATTGATGAAGTTGAAGAAGCAGAAAATTCCACTGTGGAACCTCTTGTGAATGGGTACCATAGTCCACATAATTGATTGTGTTATTTGAATGTGATGCAAATAGTGAACTATTAGTGCCTAGAGTATTGTAAATAAGTAGAACTGCACATAATATATAATGCATTTAGCTTGCCTGAATATTTTTGTAAAAGTAGGAGCTTCATTTTCTGTAAAAATGTAATTGTGAGATCTCATAGATTGATAGGTGTTCTGAGTTATCCCTGATATATTTTATCAGTAATAAATTTAATATATTATCTTATAAATTTGTACATATTTTGAAAAGATCTCACTTTTATATTAACACAGTGCACAATTACAGGATTATTTTATAGTTATTATTAGTAGCCATTGCAGTATATTTTATGGTTATTGTTGCTCTCATGATATAGAATATATTTGTTAAGTAAAACCAAATTAAATGTGTCAAGTTAAACCTTAGGTTAAAATTAAAATTTTAAGATAATTTTATATGTATAAATATTCATGTTTTTGTTTTTTATTTAATTTTGGGATGTTTGTTATAATGTTGACTTAAAGTGGAACTTGCATAATAAAAATTTGAAAATGCAAATAGATTTTGCTGATTGACATTGAATGATTAATATAAAAGCTAGTTTTCAGTGAGTCAGTAAATGAAAATATAAGCAATCTGGGATAAAATATTCATTCATGAAATGTAACTTTTTTGTGTAATGTCTGCACGAGTCATTTGGAATATATGCATAATATTCATGTAGTGGTTTGTTTGTATGAATAAAAATCTTGTATGAAAGCTGGATGATGAAAACATTCCAAAGCCGTGAATTAACTTGTTCCATGATTTATCCGTGATTGTTATTTTATTCATTTTGATTTAATGTTCAGGTTAAGGGTACAATCTTGTCTGTCAAAGCACCTTAGGTTTATTAATTTAAAAAATGTTGTTATTTAAAAATAATAAAACAGTTAAACTTGAATGTATTTGTAACAAAAGCCTGACTAGATTTGCAACCTTGAAACTACTTATCAAAAGTGGTTCAGCTTTCCTGAAAAATATACATAAGTTATAATTTTGTATTATAAAATGTTTACAAACAGCAACAGAGCTTTGTATTATAATTGAATAGTGATCATTATCTCCACAGCATACTCCTATGATTTTACTATTTTCAATGAGATATATTCATTTATCTTGTTCAATTTGGTGTTTTTGGGAATTGTACATTAGAAATTTACAATAGTCTATGTATTCTACATTTTATTGAATAATGATTTTATATTATATGTTTTTAGTTGTTTGTTCCAACGCAGTCAAAACTTTGTATATGTTTAGTTTTTATCTTTACCCTACTGTAGTTTTAAGAATTAAGCGAAAATAAATAAAATATGATACATTCTACATTATAATTTTTGCACTACTTATTTAGTAATAGACACATAATATGCATGCGAAGGCATGTGAAGTCCACCAACCCGCAGTAGGCTAGCGTGGTGGACTAAGGCCTACATCCTTATTGTGAGAGGAGACCCGACCCTGTAGTGGGTCATTAATGGGTACTGACATGACATATAATATGGAGTGTGTCAGTAACCCATTAGACCAACTACAGGGTTGGGTCTCCTCTCACAATGAGAGGGATTTAGGCCTTAGTCCACCACGCTGGCCTACGGCAGGTTGGTGGACTTTCACCTTTGAGAACATTTTTTTGAACTGAAACTTTGTGTGTGTGTATATGTTTGTAATGAATAAACTCAAAAACTACTGTGCCAATTTCAATAATTCTTTCACCATTGGAAAGCTATATTCAGTCTGAGTAACATAGGCTATATTTATTGCTAGATTTAGTCAAATCAATTGGCAGAGCGAAGCCTGCCGGGTCAGCTAGTATTAAATATAAATGGGCCCGAGTTATATTAGTACCGTAAAAAAACGTGCTAGCGTGTACATGGCACGACAAAGCTACCGACAACCAAGCCTGCACACGGCGAATTAACCGTAGATTTTGACGCCGAAAAAACGTGTATAAGAGGCCTAATTGACAAGGGTATAAATTAATAAATTTCCATTTATTCCAATTTTTATTATAATGTAAAAATGCTGCCACATAGAATAAATAAATTGGACTACTTACTAAAGTCTAAAAATTAGAACAAATGTAATTTGCTGAAGGATAGACAATAGTAGATTGTTTGGGAGCAAAATGATATTTTTACGGCGAGGGCGTTTTTTGAATCCAGAGCTAAGTGAGGGATTCTAGAGTAGAATCCCGAGCGTAGCAAGGGTTTTTTTAGTAGAACCTGAACGTAGCGACGGATTCAAAGTACGTCGCCCGAGCCAAAAATATATTTTGTCCCGAGTGATACACTACTTTTCATCACCCTCTATGAGAAAATGAAAGGGGCCTCATATTCTACTGTAATATTATTATTTAATAAAACATAGAGTAACAACTAAATTAAAATTAAAAGGTATCTGATAATAAAACAACTAAAAAGTTATATTTACATTTGAGACATTTTCGCAATTATGAAAATTTATTGTTACTTACTTACAGTTTTATTAGGAATACAGATTGTTGTTGATTTTATTTTCTGCGTGTTTGAAATAATGTCGGAATCTGGCCCATTTCTAACAATCCGTGAAAATTGACAAAAACGCGGGCTGTAGTCCTATCGTCTTTATTCAAACAATATTTGCGTTTGATTTCTTTGGCGCTGAACACTAAGATATTCCAAATTCAAAAAGTGCGCGGATAAGTTCATTGCCGCGCACTTTTTGAATTTGGAACTTATGAAGGAAAAACTCATTCCTTTCTGCTAAAAAGTTTCTTATAGAAAACTGGGCGCACTTAAAGGGGAGCAGTCATTTTTTTTTTATTTGATGGTAATGGGCCCGGGCACGCGTTTGCCCTGAGCACTTCAGCCTATAGAGACTGGTTGTGCCTAACCCTTGAGTGTTTAGAGCTCCCCATCTAATCCTGTTGCCTTGAGGAAGGTTAGGATTTTATTAATAGGCAGCTCTTTGGCTTCATCAATGTGTAGCACGTGTTTGCCCAGATGAATATTCCTTTTGTGCACAAGTGCTGCATACTGGAGTAATAGATGCAGGGGGGTGTCCTTTTCCTCCTTGCAGAATCTACATGTATCTGAGGTGCTTAGGCCCATATTGGACATGTGCTTCGCAAGCTTGCAATGACCAGTTAGGGCCCTCGTCACCACACGAACATTAGATCTGTTAAGCCTGAGTATCTTATCAGTGTATCTACGTTTGTACCCCCTGATCATCATTTTGGAGTGATTTTACCCAGGCTCAGAGGCCCACGATGTGCTGGCCTCTTCATGGCATTGGGCTTGGAGCAATAAACGAGTTGTGCTTCTGGAGATGCCACAGAACGGTTCCGGTCCTAGTTGGATAGATTTGGCACCCTTGCGAGCCAGGGAGTCTGTCCACTCATTGCCCGCTATGGCCGAATGACCGGGAACCCATTTTAAAGAGACCTTGTTAAGAGCGGCAAGCGCATTCAGTCTCTCAACGCAGTTTCTGACTAGTTTAAGTCATACTTTTCGAATAGATGGGATGAAAAATAATTTTAGGCCATTATAATAGTTAAGATTGCATACTCCGCAATGAGATAGGTAGTAGTTCCTTAATTAGTACTTTAACACTGCATATCTTATTTATTAGGTATAAATTGAAAAGTTAGAAGTCAATAAAATCTTATAAAAATATATCTTATTATACCATTAGAAAACTATAGAAATATACATAAAACTTATAGTCTAAGATCCCAGGGCTGCCAGATGCCACATAGTTTCCGACATTTCTCTCATTGATAATAGGCAGTTTTCCATTCACCGGCATTGGCACCGGCGCAGGTGCGGGGAAGCAAAAACGTATAAAGCCGGGCCAGCGCTGGTGCCAGTAGGTGTAAAAGCGAGCCATACATTATTACCGACGGAAATATGACCATTTACTGCACAAGGTGTTTTTCTTCCTTTGAAAGATAGTCATTTGTCATAGATTTAACACACACACAGTCAACATTTCTTCTTTTTAACTTTCGTTTCTGGAGCATTGGGATTGACACCTTTGTAAAACTGCTTAAGTAAAGACATGGCCTCTTCAGCTAATAAATTTCCTACAAGTGTATAATTATAATCATAGAATTTGCTTACATTTAAAACAGTATGGCCACCAAACCTATCATTTGCACAGCCATAAAAAACTTCTTTGATATTTAAAATTCTCAATGCCGCAGCACACATTATACATGGTTCAACTGTCACATAAACACTGATATTTGAACAATAATTATGATAATCTACACTTTTGCTCTTACAATAATCAAGAACTGTGTCTATGCAGTTCATTTCTGCATGTCTTGTAGGATTATGAGTTTCATTTACACTATTTCGTGACTCTGCCACAATATTCCCATTCACAATAAAAACGCAACCAACTGGTACTTCGTTGTCTTCCAGCGCTTCTATAGCCAGTTCTAAAGCTCTTTTCATGTAGTCAACCATTTCAAACAATTTGCAGTATATTCCTTTTCTTACATGAGGTTACATTTTAAGATTGAATTCGTGGTTATTACTGCACACTACAAACGAAAATTAAGATTTTACTACTAAATACTATTTAATATTTTAAATAAATAAAACTTCTCATAAATCATTATCAATAATATGTACAAAAAAACGTAAATTAATTAAATTATGCCTTTGTCTACTCATGGAGTCATGACAATCATTCATCTGATTCTGACATTTCAGGAACATTAATAAGTGCGTCAAATTGACGTTTAATATATTAATGTTTTTTTAACGCGTGTATGGCTGCTGGGGACACTGATTAGTCAAGTGCCAAGTGTTGAGTGTGTAGAGTGATAAGTGATTTCCTATACTGTTAAGTAGGCGGTGTTTGGTTCATTAAAAAATAGACAACATTTTGCCTGTATACACTTTAATAATTAACAAAAAAAGGCTAAGTATAGTTGCAGTCATGAGTGGTGAGCAGACAGAACTTTCATTGGTCGGTTTGACATTGACTGCGCTGCGGTGCACACGATTGGTTCGACAAACGTCAGTTCGTCAGTGTGCGTCGTTTATTGGTCCAGCACGTTTTTTCGGCTGCTGTACATTGGCCGAAAGT
The DNA here is from genome assembly GCA_905147235.1 of Erynnis tages. NCBI lineage: Eukaryota > Metazoa > Arthropoda > Insecta > Lepidoptera > Hesperiidae > Erynnis > Erynnis tages. The sequence continues at coordinate 6,181,506 of LR990087.1, forward strand.
ATATAATATCCCTACCACCGATAATCTGTGCTCACGAAGTCACGACCGACTCATGACGGTTACCATGTTATGTATAATAAGAGGAATAGCAAAATTTTCTAAATTCATTTCAGTAGCAATTTTTTGCAGAGCTGCGTCTCTTGCTTTTTTGTTTTTATATTCAGGACATTTTACATTATATAAACACGAATGTTAAACATATAACTCTACAAATTTGTGGGTTACGGATTCGATCTACCTATTATTGGACATTTTCTTTGATATTTATATCATTTACAACTTGAAGAAATGACACTTTGTTGACGTTTAGAGCAAGCGAGGGGAGAAGTCAGTTACTCGTTAGAAAGAAAAAATAGAACACGCTTGTAAATTCTGTACTTTGCGAAGCTCTATACACTTAACACTAAACAGAAACTGTCTGAACGTGTTTTTTGCTAAACACTTAACACTCAACAAGCGACTCGCACTAATCACTAATCAAAGTATATACCAGCCATTACATTAATCTCCAGGTTACAGTTTTTGGGCTATAATACAATAAGTTACATGTCACAGTAATACAATCCTACATATTAACTCTCTTGCAAGAAGACTCATTCACGGCAGCAGAAATATAGGTTAACAGATAAGACTTCTAAGAGGATTTTATAATGATGTCATAATCATTGTAAAATCCAATGAAATGAAAATCATTTATTTGCACGAATATGGGTTAGTTATTGGTTTTACAGGGCATTTTGATCAATCCATATTCACCTTCTCAGGTATGCAAATTATGAAGTTATATTACAGTTGAATAATTTAAGTTTGCAGTTACCTTGAAGTAAAGTTTGTATTCATATTTTCTTACTTATTGTTTGTTTTAATTATGTGGGTTCATCATGAATATAATACTTTAAAAGGTCAAGATTTTTCAGGTGTTCCATAGCTTTTTTATCCCAGTTGTGACTATTGACGGTCCTTGGACTGGGATGAGGTAAATACAAAATCTGTAAAAAGAAAATGTACATAAGTTAAAATTTTAGTAGAACATATTGAATTTAACTAATTAACACAACCAATAGTAGGTAACGAAAGTTTCCACTTTACACAAATATGCCACTTAAGTATAGGGAATCATGTAAATTATTTAAAATCATGTTTATTTTTAACAGTGGAAATGTTGAATTTTGAAGCTTTTCTCAAGCTTTCTAGCTCCATATGGAGCTGCATATAGGTACCTTAATTATAACATACTTATACATCTTATCAACTAATTACCTCAGTTGTTATTTGCACCTTAAGCGAATACGTTGTGCCGTGTGAATTAACAGCAAAAAATAATTACTATTTACGATAAGCGCGGGCTCATCGCCGGCTGGCCGCCGCTCAGTGCGGCCCATGCGCAATGAATAGTGACACTTATGATGTGAGTGAATCGGGTGATTTATGCGTGGGTGAAATCGTAATAGACGGTACTAACGAAGTTGATTTTGTTGAAGATAATATTGAGCACAGCGATGTTGTGCAGATTGAGTCGGAAGAAAATAATAGGAAAAGAATGAGAATGCGTGATGAAAGTTCGTCAGAAGAAGGGTGGAATACTGTGTCTCGTGGCCGTAAGGCCAGCAGGGTCGCGAACACGTTAGATCAAGAAGAAAAAATTCAAATTTTGATAACAAGTAACACAATTTTGCCTAAGCAGTTTGCTTTAGCTAGATTGTTTAAAGAAAATGATATATGCGGTATTAATCGCGTGAAATATATACATCAATACAAAATTCTAATAACATTCGAAGATGATACCGCTGCTGACCGGTGTATTAGTTGTAAGGCATTTAGCGACTTGGGATGGAGGTGCCAGAGGACGTCAGAGGTAAATATCTCTTATGGGGTCATTAGGGACATAGAGCTGGAGGTGACAGAAGAAGAGATAATAAAAAACATGTCAAGCAATATTGAAATAATATCGGCAAAAAGATTGAACAAAAGAAAATATAACGGGGAGCTAAGTACAGGATGGGTAAAGTGCGAAGCCGTCCGTCTTGCCTTTAGAGGATCATCCCTGCCTGCATACGTATATATGCATGGTTTAAGAGTAAAAGTGAGCCCTTATATTTTCCCAGTGACGCAATGCTCCCGCTGCTGGAAATTCGGTCATTCCCGACTACAGTGTCCATCGAAAAAAACCGTGTGCCCCAAATGCACAAAAAATCATGAAAACTGTGAAACGACCTCATTCCTTTGCGTTAACTGTACTGGTAACCATATGGCTCTGCAAAAAGTCTGTCCTGTCTTTAAGAAGGAGAAAAGGATTAGAGAATTAATGTCGGAATTCAACTATACTTACAGAAAAGCTCTTACCCTGTACGAACCACCTTCTTTAGACTGTAACCAATCACAGCGGTATACGCCGAATGAAATGCCAAAACAACCTGAGACTTCTGATGATCATGTGGCTGAGCCTATGAACGGAAATGTTAGTCAGCAGCCACGAAAAGAGAAACTAATGTCCCAATTGTTTATGGATGCTGAACACAACAATAGAGATATAAGACGGCAGACTCATAAAGCTAGCGGACGGCGTAAACAGCACCCTCGGCCCGGGACACCCACTGTACCATCATCTTCGCATGCAGAACCACAGCCTATGGAGTCCGAACATTCAGAAGAGACGGCAACTGATAATGGTCGAGCCTCTACGGATAACCTCTACGAAGACATAAAGAACCTAAGTTTTATACGTATACTAATTAAATTGTACAGAATAATTAGAGGTAATAGTTCGTTGGAAGACAAAATACAACAAATAATAAAATTACTGAAAGAATGGGTTTTACACATAATTATGGAGAGATTCTCAGCGGACTCGTTATCTGACGCGTTCGCTAATAATGGATTGTGATGTATTAAATATTAATGTTAATATTATGCAATGGAATTGTCGGAGCCTGCGACCTAAGTCTTTAGCTTTTGAGGCGTTGTTGACACAAGAAAAGGTCCATATAGCAGTGTTAAGTGAAACATGGCTGCAACAAGGTAGCCATTATAATGTAAACAGCTATAATATTTATAGGCAGGACAGAACAGACGCTTACGGTGGAGTAGCTATTTTGATGCATAAGTCAATTAAAAGTACTATGGTTTCATCCAGATGTCCTAATAGTGAAATTGAACTCTTATATGTGAGAGTACTTAATTGTCGGCATATTGAGAATGTAATAGCAGTATACTGTCCATCTACAATACGCACATCCCAAAATGATTGGGACTACATATTTTCACTGGGAGTTACAAAAACCCTAATTTTGGGTGACTTTAACGCACACCATACTAATTGGTCCAATAGGACAGACCAAAGAGGAACACAAATCTTTGATAGTATGGTTGAGAATAACTTTATATATTTAAACAATGGGGACAGCACTAGAGTTAGAGTAGTAAATGGTTTATTGCAACAGTCTTCTCCTGATATCTCTTTTGTTTCCTCAGATATATCCACCATATTTTCTTGGTCAGTTATGAATGAATGTCTTGGAAGCGATCACCTTATTTTAAAACTTACAGCTAATTTAAACATACATCGAGAAATAATTAAGAAGAGAAACTTTAAACGCGCCGATTGGGGTTCATATTCAACATATATAACAAATGCATTGGCTAATTTTGATATTCCTACTTGCCCCCAAGAATTATATGATTTTTTCGAACAAACGTTACAAACGGCAGCTGACCGATATATTCCCTATAAAAAGATACCCCAACACTTAAACGACAAATTTAACCCTAAACCATATTGGAATGTTGATATTTCAAAAGCTGTAGCTGAACGTCGCCAGGCGCTGGCCACGCTAAGACGCTGTCCATCCCCTCAAAATTTGGATACGTTGAAAGATAAAATAGGTAACGCTCAAAGAATAATTAGAATTGCGAAAAGTAGCTCTTGGCAGAAATTTTGTAATGGCATAGATAATACCGCGTCTCCTACTTTAATGTGGCGAAAAATGAGATGGATGAAGGGTTGCAATACATTATCCAAAAACTGTGTAACTATTGAAAATGCCAAAAAAATACTCTATCCCTTAACGCCTCCGTACGCTATCCCACCAAAACCTGAATTTTATTCATGTAATGCTAAACTAGAATCGGAAATAACAATACAAGAATTGGAGAATTCAATTAAAAAGTCTGATACTGCGCCTGGAAACGATGAGATATCTTTCTCAATGATAAGCCATCTACCAGTAATTGCAAAAAATATATTGGTTAAGTTTTATAATATATGTCTAAATCATGGGTTTGTACCATTGCAATGGCGCCAGATAAAGATAATACCAATACCTAAATCGGAAAAGCCTAACTCAGCCCCTGCAATGCGACCAATCTCTCTGATATGTTGTTTGTGCAAAATTTATCACTCTATATTAAATAAAAGACTAGAATGGTATTTTGAAAAGCACCTTCTATTTCCAGATTATATGATGGGTTTTCGTAAAGCACGATCATGTTTGGATAATCTTTCTCATTTAGTTACTCAAATCCAAATAGGCTTTTCCAAAGATTTAATAACCGCGGCTTGTTTCATAGATATAAATAATGCATATAACAATGTTGATATACAACAAACGTTGGATATTTTAGACAAAGAGGGAGTGGGTGCTAAAATTTGCTTTTATCTTTGGAACTATTTAAAAAATAGACAGTTAAAAATATCAGCCGAAGGTAGTGATATAGTTAGACATTCAGGTATTGGATTAGCTCAAGGGGACCCATTATCTCCGCTTCTTTTTAACATAGCTACGTTATATATATTTAAGAATATACAAAACATACAAATTTCTCAATATGCCGATGATATGGTTTTATACATATCAAAAAAGAATTTAGATATGGCCATTCGCGAGCTAAATGTGGCTTGCCAGAATCTAAGTGATGCTTTATGTACTTTAGGTTTAAGGATATCCCCAACAAAAAGCAAATTGTGTATATTTAGTAAAGGGTGTTTTAGGAGGACAATAGAATTTAAGATTGATAATCAATTACTGCCTACAGTCAAACATGTAAAATATCTTGGTTTGTGGTTGGATAGTTCGCTCAGATGGGGAAAACATATAAATGAGACTAGCCAAAAAGTTGCTAGATATATAAATATTTTAAAGATTCTATCGGGACCTGGGTGGGGTGTTCACCAAAAACATCTAAGACGGTTATATATATCGATGATACGAAGTAGGATTGATTATGCAAGTTTTCTGTACAGCAACGCCAGTCAAGTAAATTTAATAAAATTAGATAAAATCCAAAATATAGCTTTACGAGTAATAGGCGGATTTATAAGAAGTACTCCTATCCATGTCATGGAAAATGACCTGTGTCTTACACCACTTCAGTTTCGTAGAAAATATCTTGCCGGGAAATTTTTCTTTAAGTCCAAGTCCTTTGCAAATAACAAAACTGTAAATTTAGTACAAATGCTTGCATCTCTAATTCATGCTCGTTATTGGTACAATAAAAAAGAGCCGCTACTAGTCAGTACTTTTAACAATTTTAATTCAGTTCCCGTATACACTAGCAATACACTTGGCATGTATTCATTAGATACATGGGTGAGTAACATACACATACAAAAGGTAATACGGCAATCTATACCTACCATTACTAAAGCTAAGCGTTGCTATCAAGTCATTACGTTAAAATCTATTTGTACTCGTTTTATCGAAGAGAACTATGATGGTTGGTACAAAATTTTTACTGATGGGTCCAAAGACGATAAGAGGGCGGGATCAGCCTTTTTGGACTCTAACTTGGGATGTAGCATGAAACTTAAAATCGATACTCATATCTCTATTATGCACTTGGAACTTATTGCCATTGAAGAAGCCTTATCTTATTTTGCTTCTACAAATTACAATCGATGTGTCATTCTTACTGATTGTAAAAGTGCCCTACAGCATTTGGCTCGATGTTCCTCTCATGTGAGAGGACTACCGATTGCCTACCGTATCATAAAATCGATTTTAGGACTGCTATCCCACAAGAAAAATATTATACTTCAATGGATTCCATCACACATAGATCTGAAAGAAAATGATGAGGTAGACAAACTGGCTAAAGATGCAATGGACGATGGAGTCCCCTTGATGGTGATACCGGTTGCCACAGAAAATTTTAAATTTGTGAAAGAACAGTGTTGTTTGTCCTGGCAAGAATATTTCGATGTACGCTCACGTGAAAAAGGCATTTGGTATCGAACTATTCAGCCACAAATTTCAAGATTTCCATGGATTGATAGTGTTAAATGTAGTAGACAATATCTTGTTACAATGCTAAGATTACGCTCGGGGCATATTCCGTCAAATAAATTTGCATATTTAATGAAAAAAGTAATATCACCAAATTGTACTGATTGCTGTAGAGTTGAAGATATACAACACATTTTGACGGAGTGTGTTCGCACGGAATCACTCAGGACACTACACTATCCAAAGACGATGCAGGTTGGCCATTTGAACAGTATTCTGGCTTCTCCTATGTCGGAAGAGGCCAGGGTACTGGGCAAATTGATTGTATTAGGGCTCTCAAAACGTTAGCTGTCGTAGTTTCTATTATTTGTTTTAATTACATTGTGTATCCTTCACGGGATGATGTGGTCGCGCAGCGACAAAGTCCCTTTAAATAAAAAAAAAAAAAAAAAAAAAAAAAAAAAAAAATAATTACCTCTACAGAGTTCCGCAGTGAATATCTGTTAATGGCTTTTTGAGCTCTCGTTTCACAAAATTTACCAATTGCTACAATTTTTTCCACTTCATAGAGCTCAAGCACTTTTACAAACACTGGATCACAAATATTATACAGAGGCTTCATTTCCGATACCTGTAAATGTTAAGATTGATTTTGGGTAGGTTGAAGAAAAGAACCACAATAAGAGACACCAATAGAAAAGTCTATCAAACATACATTAAATTATCAATTTATGGTTTTGAGGATGAAATTTTAGTCAGAAAAATATATTAAAATTTAAGCTGTAGGTTCATAATTTATAGCAAGGCCCAAGGTAACAATTAAAAAACTTACTTTAAAATCTGAGGGAGTAAGGTTACAACCATTACTTTTCATCCACTGCTGGTTTAAATAGTTATATACAAAACTGCTTTCAAAGAAGTTCTCTGGTGTTTTACATATATCTTTGAATAAACCCCAAAATCTCTTTCCACTAACCTGTAACAATAATTTTATATTATAAAAATCATACTAATAATATACATCATATTATTACTCAACCACAAATGAATAAGCTTACATTGCCTGGGTCCTTGTAATCAATAGAACTAGAATTGTATTAGTGGGATAAATTCTGGTTGATTCCTCTATTCATTTAACCATCAAAAGCATTCTTAGCTCTTATATATAAAATTCTCATGTCAAATTTTATATGCATATTCATTCAGTAGGTCTGAGAATCGGCTACTGTCTATTTTTCATACCCTTAAATGATAAGGGTCGTCCACACCTAAAATTTTTATTTTATTTTTTGGACAAATTTTTTATTTTTATTTTTCAATAATGTGGCATCAAAAAATACATACAACCCTAAATTTTCACCCTTCCATCACCAACCCCTATTTTTTAATATCATAAAATAATAAAAAAGTTAAATAATAAAAAAATATTGTACTTGGATATTGTACCTCAGTTCGAGTACAATTAAAGCCATTAACAGGTCTTGCACTCAGTTCCATTGGAGGCTTTCCAACAGGCCCTTCAATACCCAACCAGTCTCTTACAGAAGATATTTCACCAAATGGTACCTGAAATAAACATTGTTTATAATTTACTCATATGTATACTTTAAACTTACGTCAGGATACATGACCTTGATTGAAAATGCTTAAGATGGAGGGAGAGTGTTTTAAATATGGAAATTGAACAAAGTGTGTCTCAATTAATTTTAGTGAAAAACTGATGAAATTTTTTGGGATGGGTAAAAAATGTTAAACTCGTGTCAGGACATGTGACCTGATCAAAAATTTATTCAAAAATGCATAACATTAATGTTCAAGTTTTTTATATAAATTCATAGATTCCCCTCACTAGACATATCCTGGGTGCCATCAATACACACAGCTCAACCAGACACAAGAATTTAATTAAATATAGGACCCTGAGCACAGCATACTAGTGTTGTAAACACTGCACCGCACAGGTCAGCATACATTGCGCAGATAGTACTGGATTTGAACAAAAACAGACATTCAGGCCAGGCTGATGTTCAGGGATATATCTATACTTAATATTATAAAGCTGAAGTTTGTTTGTTTGTTTGAACACGCTAATCTCAGAAACTACTGGATCGATTTCAAAAATTCTTTCAGTGTTGGATAGCCCATTTATACAGGAAGGTATATAGGCTATAATATTTTATTTTCAATAAAATTAGGGATCCGTAAGAAAATTGAATCGATGTTTTCGATGCGGGCACTGCAAAAACTATTGACAAGAGAACAAAATAATGTACTACGGGTTTGTAGGTCTTATTAATATCTACAAAAAGTCCACAAGAGCACATAACTAACTATTATAGTTTAGTCACAATAACCGCAAGTTCTAAAATCCACGCAGGCGAAGCCGCACGCACAGTCTAGACTCAAATATTAAAGAAAACCTACCTGAAGTTGCATAAGGGTGGGCTGGTACCAGTGTTATAATTATAATTAAAAGTTTTAATTCTCATAAGAAAGAAAGTTGTTTCAATAATGCAAATAAATTATCTGTAACATCTATCCTAGAAGTTTAGAAGATACCTACCCCAGTTTGGGACATGCCAAAAGGTCCTGGATTCATTCCAAAGTACATTATGCGCTTTTTTGTGCGGCAATACTTTCGAATATACATTTCAAATGTGTGCCTTGCATATATGGTGGGATTGTAGACACATTGGACGGCATCTGGCAAGGAGAATTGTTCAAGGGAATCATTGAGTTCGTCCATGAGATGTAGAAACTCGTCGCTTAGGTCGCACGTATGTAAAGTCTCTAAGTTGGAGTTGTTCAGCAGTTCATTAGAAAAAAATGTTGACACTACTTCGGCACTCATTGTATTTAAAAGGATTATGTTTTAAACAGAGGAGTATTTGAATTGTTTCGTTTTTGTTTACAAATAATAATGTAAAGGTAATACCTATAGGTACCTATTGTATTTTATTTATTAAATTCAAGGTAATACCTAGGTTTTGTAATTCACGATCAAGATAATCATTAATCAATTTAATCATAGAGAATTAGGCTGGCCGCATACGTACGGTTTCCTCATTAGGTTTTCTGATCCGAAATTCCGATTCGGAGACACGAATGCATACCTTACATACAAAATATTCTACTCGGCGCAAACGTTCTTAAATTTTTCGGACGGAAAAAAAACCTAACGTACGGTTCGAATCTATGGTCGCGCGTTCGGGTGTCCGAATGGAAAAAAACCGAATGACGTCATCCCGAACGCAGCGTTTGCTTACATTGCTTCGAATGACAGCAAACGGACGGAAATTTAAATTCAGAATCGGCTCGCGTTCGTGTTGAGTGGACGTACGTGTCATTACTTCAATCATAAATTAATTAATTTTCATCAAATCAATAAAAAATAAATTATAAAACTTTGGTTTTGATAGAGTTCCTACGTCACTGGGTTTATGAGTCATAGCATGGTTGAGTGCTTCATTATTTCAGTCAAACTATTTAGGCTGCTATACTATGAACTTTGTAACTTAGCGAATTCATTCTTAACTTTTACTTTACTCAAAAGACTTAAGTGATTGTTATTGAAGAAATAATTTTATACGCTAGTTACGGCTTTAAAAGCAGATAAATAAGGAAATATGTGGAAAAGCAAGAGTTTTCTTTTCAAAGGTATTTGATATTTTCTAATTTTCAACAAAAAAATGTCCAGATTGGCGTAACGATTTGAAAATGTGATATTTGCCTATATTTTGAGAGCCTAATTAAACAAGATAAATTAGAATTATTGTCCTTTTTTATGGAAATGCTTATTACGCGAAAATTAATTAAAATAAGGTTCAAAGTGTTAAACCCCGTAGCGCTTTAGTCGATTATCACAATCGATTTAGATTTTTAAAAAACGTTAAAGAACTTAATTTTTTTAACGTTTATTTTCTACAGCACACTGATTTTGGAAATATATGAATATATTGTTTGTTTCCTGTTTCATTTATTCGTGTTTTACCCTGTTTCATTTATTTTTTGTTCTCTGTCTCTTAGATCTTTTTCTTAGGTACCCATTTTGTTTAAAAAGAAAAGAAAAGAATGTGTTTATTATTGCCTGTTACACGAGTAAGATGTTACAAAAATTATAATAAGTTAAGAACAGTCTATCCTATGCGGACATACAATAATTATGTCTTAAATAACTAGTGCATTACATTACATTGACAAAATAAGTTATATTAGTTTACCAGTCCAATTATTTATTTATTTTAATATTTTTCCTAATCCTAATTTCCTATTCCTAATTTCCCTCATTTGAAACGCGAAATTGCGTGGTGCCATTCATAATAAAAAAAAAGAATCCATCAAGCTGATTACAGCTGTCAAATATGTCAGTGTCATTTAAAAGTCAAGTAGGTAGTTATAATTATTAATAAATTATGTCTATCAATTCAATAGCAATTAGCAAACAAATTAACAATTTATTTTGGTTTTTATTGCATTGTATTTACCTACATAACTGGCGCATAATAAAATAATATTACTATATAACAAACATGTCTTAAGTCTATACGGTGTGCTGGAGGCCATAATAAACCGCACATACTGTGATTCTTGTTCTGAACAAGATAAAATATACAGCCAAGCGCATTTGTGTAGTTTGGACTAGATATTACATGTTCTTCATGTAACTTCGGAACAATTTAGAATTTACCAGACATGGCAAGTCTAAGCCAAGATTTGGTCTACAGTATGACAATTTCAGCAACAGTGCCTTTAGTGTTTCGAAGTTTTGTTTCTAATTGGATTATGAGTAAGTGGGACCAACAAAAATGGTGTTCAATATTTAGTGACAAGGAATTACCTTTCCGGTGCTTGACTAAAGATGTTGTTTCTGACGAACCATGCTGGGAAAGGCGATGCGCGGTGAAATCCCTTCTATTCAAAGACTTCCTCAAAACTTTGAATGGTGAAGAATGGATGTACTTTGACTACAAACACCTTCACCAGTGGTTACCTTTGGAAAGTGACTTGTGTAAGGTAACAGTATAGCATGTAAAGTTTCCTTAAGTAATTCATTTTATAAAAAAATTCTCTCACTATTTGCAAATTTTCTTGTTTTTTTCACATAGATACTAACTTTGTGCTACGGATTATTGGGATGTAGTGGTTAATTACTCTATGGTAGTGACTAATTTCTATAAACAAATTCAAAATTTTTCATGCATTTTTTTTTAATTTAGTGCCAAGATCATTTACCAAAGCAGACAACTGTAAAAAAATGGACTGTACATATATTTTTGTGTCATGATTCAGGAATTATCATGGAAGCAGTTTGGATATCCGGACAAGGGGGCATTGGACAGCACTCTTTGGGTCGGCAGCAAAGGCGCTCACACTCCATGCCATCAAGATACTTATGGATACAATATTGTTGCACAATTGTATGGAAGGTGAGAATACAAAATACATGCACCATAATTTAGTAAGTTTACAATAATAAACATACAAAATAATTTTGTGATATAACATAGTAGGTATTTATAAAAATATTTTAATCTAAAAAAAGGTGAATTTTATCCATAAGTCCAATGAGGTACAAGCTAAGTTTTTTTAAACAAAAAATTAAGTAAAAATGTTACAACCTAGATTTACACATTTTAACTAAGATTTTTTATATAAGTACTTCTAAAAATTTACAATGACCGCACAAGACCGGCTTTCCTAGGTGCTCACCACATTTTATCCGGTTCTAGGTAGTATTTTAAATAACTGAACATAACATAGTGATTTAATGAATTTCAGATAAATAAAAATATTTTATTTTCTGAATTGGAATTCAAAAACAGTGCACCAAACTTTGATTTATTTTTCAGAAAAAGGTGGATTCTCTTTCCTCCAGAGACAGGTGGCTTGAAACCAACAAGGGTGCCTTATGAAGAGTCTAGTGTTTACAGTGAACTTAATTTCTACTGCCCTAGTACCTTAGAAAGATTTCATGGTAAATATTATATCAAATAGCATTAGCACTTATGTAGAGATGTTTTAACTTATCTTGGTATGCAGTGCTTTATGTGTGCTATAAGTGTACAATTTTGCATTGTGTGGCATTGATGTTGACCATGTAACAGTGCTGGCACACATTACTTATCACTGTGTTGTGATTTAAGATGCAGTTTTAGCGATGTAGTGCCGCCTTCTTTCTGTGAAAAGTATGGTAACTAAAACTGTGACATGAGAATTTTATATATTAAATTTTTCTATTATTATTTGACAAGAACATAATCATAATTGTTATTATAGGTCAAACGAAAATTTTGATGTACCTTTATTTAGATGGACTATCTAGTCCATATAAAGATCGTTAGTGCCTACCTTCAATACATGCCACTGATATAAAAACCAAGTTAATTCTGGAACTATTTAAACCTTAAATAGTTATTGTATTCACAAAGTGCATCCAATTTAGGTTTGACAGGAGCACGCATGGTGGAGCTTTCTGCAGGTGATGCCCTCCTAGTACCTCGTGGTTGGTGGCATTACGTCCAGAATGTTGATCCATTAAACATAGCTGTCAATATATGGCTTCCACATGTAAGTATCAGTTTAAATCAATTTAAATTAATCAATTTAAATTTAATTTAACAAATAATAAAATTTCTGGTTACAATTTTCAGGAGAAGGATACATCAGCCCAAGTATCTGAAGCTTTAATAAAAATAATAGTCGCCCAATTGTGCAAAGATCTGCCACAGGAAACTGCTAAGCTCTTAGTCAATCCTAATGAGGTAAGATAATACAAAAGCTATCATTAGTTTTATGGATGCAGTGAGGTCAGAGGTATTCAGTGAACATATAGTCATAAAAAGTGAGTGTTGCATAGAATTGACATCATCAAGAACAACCTTTACCAATGGATATGTGACTCATATGAAGTTAAATATGGCAGATTCATAGCACTGCACTATATTCTTTATAGAGTTTGAGAACTGAATATTTTTAGATATGACATGATTATAAAAATGTATATTATTTTATTTAATGTAATACATATTAGTCATATTGCTATTTGCTATATTTAAAACTAAAAACAATACATTACACTATGTTTATTATATTACTATTAATAATATATGTACTACTAAGTGTACTATTCTTGTAAATTGTAAGTGACAAAATTAAGAAACTGACTAGTTATAATTTTTAAACTACTGGCTCAAATTGAATGAAATTTGCAATATTCCGTGTTGATACAATAACTGCCTGGTTACTAAAAATTCAGGCTCCTAATTTTATCCACAATGGAGCTATAGGGGTAAAAATAAAATGGCCTGAATGGCTTCGAAAAAAGGATGGTACCATGACGCTTTTTGCTTGACTTGGCGGGGGCACGGCAGTAAGTCATTATTTAAATACCAAAAAGGTTAAGCAATGACTATATCTCAAATTATTGTTGATAAATCACAAATTTTTTGATTGTGAAACTAATTGTGTTAGTAAGTTTATTCAAATATTGTTACAGGATGACATATCTGACACTCCGTTAGCAGTACTATTTCTGCAGTTGGAAGCAGTTGCCAAAGCTCACTTGGATAAGAAGCGTAAATTGCATCGCATCAAGAGACAGAAAACCTGTGAGGATGATGTTGAAGTAGCTGCTCTAGAGGAATTTGATCTCAAAGCTTTAGTTGATGACCCAATGAATAAATTAGAAATTGCACCTATCATAACTAGCGAAAAACTTATAGAATTGCTCAAAGCAAACCTTAAAGAATTTGCTAACACTGAGAAAAATGTAGACGAAGATGATGTGGACGGCCCTACAAGTAACCTTTGCCTTACCAAAGCCGTTATTGACGCTTTCAGTCAGAGTAATGTTATAGATGTCGTAAAGCAGAACCTTTTAACTCGACTAAGTGAACTATAATTGTGCATGTTGAGCCAACAATGTAGACTACAAGTATTAGTTCACACCAGAGATATTAAAGGTGAGGCGTGGGCATTACATAGATGAGTCCTGACTATAGGTGAAATGGAAAATTTCGACAACAGAGATATGTTAAACCTTTGCTTTAGTATAAGATATGTAGATTGTTAAAATTAATTGGATTGGAATCCTGTAGGGCAGGCTGCAGTAGCCTGTATCACCCACGCATTTAAGGAATGTGGTAGAACAGGTATACTTAAGGCCTTCTTCTGCTCAGTATCTAACTCATTCTCAGCTGTGAGACATACAAGAGTTGCAGCCCTTTTACTGCTTAAAGTAAAAGAGTACTCATATTTGATTAGAGACATTTTTTATTGTGATATTTAATACAATTTTGATGTATCACTTTATTTACATTCAATATTTAATTTAATTATAAGTAGAAAATATGAATGAGTATGCACATATTTAATATCTGCATAAAGTGCTTAGCACAACTGTGGTTCACAATAAATTTTAAGAGTAAAACTTTGTCTAAATCAATTTTATTCTCTTGTGACCTTTTACTTTAACTAACTAGGCATCAGCTGATCGCCTTCGGAGGTTTTATTCATAGTATGTTGCCAATCAGAGGGTTAACAGTTGCCTTCAACATACAGGATTTTTGTTCAGTTTAGCCATTCTAAAGGAGTTCAGTGCGTGTCATTCACATGTACAGAACCATTATAATGTACAATTGTACAACCTCATAGAATTTTTTTGAAATGAAAACTTCTTTAGCGGCGCTATGCACTTTTTGGGATGGGTAAAAATGTTAAACTTGCGTCAGGACACGTGAACGAAACGATTACATGACGTTCGTGAAAGGAGGAAGAAATAAATTACGAAATAAATGTCGAGAAGATGGCGTTTTCCGATACAAACGTCATAAAGGGCTTTAATTAACCACAGTCCATCTTTGAAGTGAAAACTTCTTTAGCGGCGTTGTGCACTTTTTTTGGGATGGGTAAAAAATGTTAAACTCGAGTCAGAACTCGTGACCTGATCGAAAATTCGTTAAAAAATGCACAACGGTAATGTTCAAGTTTTCACTTCTGCCGGCACTCCCGGAGTGCAACCTGTTGTTTTTTCTCTACTTGAGTGTGCGGGCGTCCATGGGCTGCAGTGACCACCTAACATCACGTGACCTGCATACTGAATTTTGCTACTGAATAACTAAAATATATAAAGTATATAAAGATAGGGATAAATAAAACTGCTCAACACTTAAACATTTAATAGTTTGTTTAATGTAAATCTAATTATTTTTCGGCTTGATATAAGATCGATAGTAGAAGTCACTAAACAGAATAACCATAAACAGATTTTGAGGAATAAGAATGTACGCCGGGAATTTTGGAAACTTGCAGTCGTTTACTACTATAGACACAGCCATATGCACCATTATGAACGAAAATTGGATCTGAAATAGAGAGTGATAAATTATTATTCTACAAGTAAATGACAGTGATAAAAAACATTTAAGGTGGACTGGGCTCTTCTTAGTTAAGATTATTTAGGAAATGATTTCGGTTTATACTGTCAGATATGCCTTTTAATGCCTTCAATGGTTTGTCTTGGCTTACAATGGATGACCATGAGATCTCTAGCGGAAGTCAGCGGAACAGACCGTGATAAGGCAGTGGCCTTGTTGCATTCTTCTTTAGAGATGAATGGTAGTCTTCCTTCATACTTGCGGCATGGCATGGCATTAAAATTGGCATGCGATCACAAACTGGGCGCCTTATACCTAATATCATTCTTATAACGTGATAAAACTTAAAATTAAGGGACATTTTAGTACAGGGAAGGTACCAAATATATTGAGATATATGTTTACGGATTATAAATCGAACTAGTCTTATAAATATTTCTTATACTTACTAGTTGCGTTTGCGTGACATGTTTTTTCCACCAAAGTGATCTCTTGTATGATTCATCCCATATCGTCAACAAGTAGTAGGAGTACATTATAATGTGCACTATTGAGTTTATTAAAATAAGGATGCTTGCATGTCCTCCTGTAATTAATTAAAAGCTTCAGTATATTTATTGCCTTCCGCTTGACACTCATAGCTTATAGCCCCACACATATAGACACACAGGGTATACTGTGTTGTGGATGTCATAGACACACACAAGACAAGAATACAAAACCCAGACCACAAACAGAAATTCAAACTCGTCAATCAAATCTCTGCTCCGCTAGGATTTGAACTCAAGACGTAATAACAAAAAATAGGAACTACAACGTTTTGTGTCACTCGAGGTGGTACCAAATGGGTACCAACGATACCCTCAAGACTTTCAAACCCGTAGTGAAACAAGTTCTTCGTTAACAATGCGGAGTTTTTGGGAATTAGGGAGGTACTAACCTAATATAATATATTTGAGTCGACCATTTAATATGCCTGTGACTGTGACCTCCAACTAGATATTTGGGATACCTATTTGTGGTTCGTTGTTAGTTTATTGGGAACCTGGACTTTATTCAATAATTAATTAAGGAGCTTGAACTTTATTGGAACTCAAGGAGCTTGGAACTCAATCAACTGGCAGAAATTTATATTCAAATTTCTGCCAGAATTAATATTTTCATCTTTTCAACATCGAGGGAGTAAGATTATGCGTTTTGTTTGGTCTTTCATAAAAATGTACTTATATACGAACCTGGGACCCATTTTACCATGCCCCACGCAACCGCCACCATTCCGAAATGATGGTAGACGTGAAGAAATGATACTTGGTTTTGTTTTTTCCGCAGTACAAAGAAGACCTACAACACCATAATCGTTATAAGTAAGATTTTATTAATGAAAATTATTATTAATTAACTATAGTTAAGTCGTGTGTAGTCCATTTTTTTACACTTGTCCAATTAGGTAAACCTACCACACACGTTCAGTTTCATCTGTACGATAAAATTGTGCACTCGAACTGATAAGTCGTATGTCCCACACGTCGAAAAATCGTAAAATTTAAACTGCACAGTTTTTATCACACACACGTTTCGATTATCGGTGCAGTTTAAACGGTACAGTGTGTTCGTAACGATTTCTCGTACCTAACGTGTGTGCTTTAAACAATCTTAGCATGTATTTATTTTAATTTGCGATTTTAAAATAACGAGGACACAAAATTATAAAAATCTAAAATTAAGTAGTCATTTAATACTGAAACAGATTTGTAGTACTAACTATAGTTTTTTAAAGCAATTTTAAACTCTTCATTAAAAAATGCTTAGGTTGCGTACTAAATAGGGCAAGAGAATAAAAATGGACAGAAAATTCTCATATTAGTGTACCGTATCGAAGAGGTCAGCCAATTTGATAAGAAAATAAGCGTAGCACACTTTCCAAGCGTATTCGAGACTGTTAGGGCCCTCATCTACGGGCTGGCAGAACAGACTGTAGTGATTAAGCCAGGCCAATTTTAAACTCTGAAATCAAAAATAAACTTATTTAAAACAATTCAGGATGAGTATGCACTATGCAGTAAATACGATAATTAACATAACGGTAGGTCCTGTATGACTGAAGCGGATTAAAACCTTTTATCAAACGACAGAAACGCCAGAAACTTGTACTGTCCCCCTTTTTTTCGAAGAAAGTGTTCTAATAAATTTAAAACAAATGTTTTTTTAATCTTATAATGAATTAATCTTACATGGTTGTTGCCTACTCGGTAGCAGAAAGTGGTTTTTAGTGAGAATATATTTTTTACCTTACCGTTTGATTTCATTTGAATGCCTGTCGCTACCGACGTGAATATTATTTAGCAGGTGCCTAATTTTTGCCCTTGTTGAACTAAGCTGTAAGTGTCTATGAATTCAGTGCAAACTTACATAATACGCGACATAGCCGCAGCAGAATATTTGTACTATATTATAAACAGCGATGAGCTGTCGCAAGTCGTAGGCAGGTCGCTTATTCATGTATTCTGGCAGCCATTTTAGTACAGTCATCAAGTATAGTGTCAAGATCGCCAGTCCTGGCCAGGGAGTTGGCATCAGGGGCCAGTTTTGTGTCTTAGGATCTAGAAATAAATTTCAGAGAAAAAAAGATTGTTAAACTTTGTTTTGGGTACCGTTGGGTTTACTAGTAGGAAAATATTTAATTATGTTGGTACCTACAGAACTACATATACCTATAGCTAAATTGCCTTAGGATTTAAAACAGTGGGCATCACCATCATCATAATATAACTAAAAGTGTGTATTCCTGTAACTTGAAGTCACACGCTATAATTTTCTGACTGAACCTACTTTTATACATTAACATATAAAAATGTTATCCGAACGTCCAGCCGTTCTTTTCAGCCGTATTCCTTCATTTTTTGATGAAAACCCCGAAATAAATGTTTTTTTTTATTAAAAAATTAAAAGCGGTAATAAAGGAGTAATTTTGACCATTAATTTAGCATTACAGTAATTACAAACACATTTGAAAACGTTTTATAAAAATCGGTCCAGAATTCCTAGATTTCCGGTTTTAAACCTAACGGCATTAGCGTACTTGACCCTATGAACAGCATCAAGAGAGTGTTTAAATTCGGTCCTTGTTTTATGACTGAAGGCAAATATTCAGCTGTAACTAAGTAAAACTGTAAAAAGCCAACGTGCCATGCCCTGTTGCAACCTTCTTAGTCCAGAGTCTCATTGGGAGATCGAGGAGTTTGACAACGAGAGTTGCAAGGAATTTTCCATTCCACTTCATCTTAGGACCCGAAAATTTAAGTTGATAAAAAGACCACGTTCTACCAACCCGCGATATCTTCATTTAGGTAGTAATATAACTTCACAAATCCCTTTAAAATATACGCCATGATTTAACACCTTCACTGATTTGATATTACAAAGACACAGACGCCGGGCCCGGGGTTCGTTCCACTACTGAAACGTTACAATGAATGAATTGTCATGTTTACATAATTAAGTAAGTATTAAGTTCAAGAGTTGTTCCTTTATTTTGAGCATTTTAATTTTATTCCGGTTGTGTTACGTATAAAACAGATTTTATTGAATTTAAATACATACTTTCAATGATATACGAAGGTAGATGAGGTAAATACCTACTTATTTAAAGGTTGCCTCTACAAATCTCTTACTGGGCTCGTCACAAAATTTCTATTAATATTTCTATTTTAGGATCTTTTGTTTTCGTGTAGGTATTTCGTATACTTAGGTATTTTCGTTAAGATGTTATGAAATAAAAGCAAGTCAATTTAAAATATATTTGTTTATTTTGAAATCTTAATTATTTATTTATTTTATTTCGTTTATTAATACTTTTTAAATGGGAACTCTGGATGGCCTTGAACTCCGACAAAGAAGCTGAAATCGCAAATGCGTCCGTTTTCGCCGCGATCTAGGGCTGCTAGTTCTGCCATCTCATTTTCATTTAGCTCGAAGTCCCACACAGATATATTCTGTAACAAATCATGTCAATATGTTTAGAAATAAAAAAAATAAAAATAGAGGCTTGGTCACATTTATAACATGCATCTTCTTGTATTTAATGTTTATTAACATTCTTGCTATTGCTAGAATCCATAACCAGAGCTTAATCAAAATATTACTCGCGAAACGACCTCTTGATAGGATTTGGACGTGGGTGTTCATGGGCTACAGTGATCAATATTCGGTCATTCTATCACTTTCATCGCGACTGCGAGTGAGAATGGTATGAGGCGAGAATGCCGAGAGGCGCAAGGTGGCTTCAGTGGATTCGTAGCAAACAGGTATGTTATTATAAAAAACGAATTTGCAGAATTGTTATATTGCCGTTCTATTTACTCCCCTTCTATGATAATAAGTTACCTACAATAAAAATATATCTAGGTACCTGTTTGATTCTGGTGGGATCCGTGCTCTTCGGGATGGCGGCAGCCCCGCGTTGCAGCAGGTGACGAAGCAGCACCTGCGCCGGGGTGCGCGAGTGCGCGGCTGCGATCTTCTTTACAACCGGCAGATCTAACAGGCTCGGGTATTCACGCCTGTGCAACGATTTACAATAAGTGATATTATATAGGTCAGATTAAAAAAAAATAGACTTCGATATTTATTTTAAAAAATCCGGGCAAAACCGACCCGTTTTGGGAAAATGAATAAAACTTTGGTTATTTTTTTAAACAATTGCTTTTGCTAGAAATAGGAAAAGGTCGGTAATATAATAAAATAAAATAGGAAAGGAAGGTCAGGTTAGGAAGGGAATCAGGCTTTTGAGGATAAACTTTAAAAAAATAAAAAACTTGGCTGTTCGAGGAAATTTGGAAAGTATCGATCTCATGGAAGAGACCTACGATTCTGCACATATATACGATACTTGCCTAGGATTTTTAAGTAACGTAGGTACCTATTTTTTACGTTTAGGTAGGTACCTGTATAAGCGTTAGTTTAATTAATTATATTATTTTTTAACATTACATACGCGACGTCAAGGTTTATTAATTACCACATAATTTATTACTAGTCAGGATGATTTGTAATACATTGTTTATTGTTACACTATCACCTACTCGTCTGTTGCTCGGATGGCATAGGTATAATAAGTACACAAATACTGTCAAAGAGTTTTTAATTTTTATTAATAGGTAGTTTGTTGTTACTAGATTTACCTTGGTACCACTATTTTGAGACGCTGAATAAATGCAATCTATTTAACAATACCCCTCCGTTCATGGTAATCAATTTTAATGAATGGTAAATGGGTAAGACAGTAGGTAAACGTGCATGAAAACGATGTGAATCGTGATTAAATTTTCTATTATTACTAGCTGACCCGGCAAACGTTGTTTTGCCATATAAATAATTAATTACTAAAATGGCTATTAAAAAATAAGGGTTGATCGTAGAAGGGTGAAAATTGAGGATTGTATGTATTTTTGTATGTTGTATCATAAAAAAATAGAAATTAAAAATTTTGTCTAAAAAATAAAAAATAAAAAATTTAGGGGTGGACTACCCCTAACATTTAGGGGGATGAAAAATAGATGTTGGCCGATTCTCATAGATACCGGATAAGCACAAAAAATTTCATCAAAATCGGTCAAGCCGTTTCGGAGGAGTATGGCAACGAAAACTGTGTCACGAGAATTTTATATATTAAGATGTAGGCACGCATAGGGTCAGTGAAACTTCTAAGGTCTCAAAAGAACAACGCCAAGCTATAACAATGGGATACGTGTGCAATCGATTTACCCGGTCGCAGCAGCTAGATTGTCAGCGAGGGCCTTGGAGCCGAGAGGTGAGTACGCCACGACGGGTATGCCGAGGCGGTTGGCGAACGCGAGCATGGGCGTCTGCTGGCAGAGCGCGTGCACTTCGATCTGTAGGCACGCGGGCTTTTCCACCGCACACAGCCGCGTGATCTGCTCCTCGTTCATGTTGGAGATGCCCACGTGCCGGACCCGACCTGACTCCTTTAGCTTCAGCAGACTCTGAGAAAAAATGTGAGAATTATAGATTTTTTACAGATTTTTTAGTCTCATACGTTACCTTAGTTACCGTGCCTGAAAACTATACCTACTCAAATTATACTTATTTGATATCAATCATACTGATTTGATTCAATTATTAGGTACTCGTAGGTCATATTTAATGGCATATAATTCGGAGATTTTATGATGGTTCGGGTTGACGAATAAAGGAAATAAAACTATGTACTTACCCATCCTCTATTAGGAAAGTAGCTACTATTAGTGCATTCATTTTTTCCTAAGCAAAATTTCACCAGGACCGCAAATTTTATTGCGGTACTTAGTAACGGCTGGTATATTTATAAATGAATGTGCAGGTTGCTCTCTAATGGTCAAAGCCTTTTCAAAGTTTTCAGGTCTAGCAGTATATGTAGTGTTAAATTTTTTTGGTAAGTTTAGTACTAATACTTTATTTTCTTTGCTTG
Source organism: Erynnis tages (assembly GCA_905147235.1). Classification (NCBI taxonomy): domain Eukaryota; kingdom Metazoa; phylum Arthropoda; class Insecta; order Lepidoptera; family Hesperiidae; genus Erynnis; species Erynnis tages. Next base: position 6,203,567 of record LR990087.1, read on the forward strand.
CCCTCAAGTTTCTGGTCTTTTTAATTTTTTGCATAAGACTGTTTATTAGAATTTTAATAAGGTTAAATTTTTTTGATTCATACTGTTTCTCTGTATTTTTTTCGAAAATACTTTTCATTGATGTTTCAGATTCTTCCCTAGATAGCATATGAGATATTAGCTCCAGGCTATGATTGGATTTCAAATTGTATTGACACCAAAAATCATGTGTTCTTCTTCCAGGATTTGCTTTTTGTTTATATTTGTTAGTTGATTTATATGAATACCATTTCTTTCTTTGTTTTTTGTCCACACTTTGTTTCGGCATGTCTTTATTTTAGGCCGACTTTCTCGTAATATGTGGTTTTGCAATTCGAAATGGTACTGGGCAAAAGTCTATTGTGAAACATTTTCTAGATTTTTACCAGCAGTGTACCTACTGTTGTCATTTCTTTTTGTATTCTTTGTTAACAAAACATGCAGATAGTTTGTTATGACTGCGATCCATTTCTGACGGGGTTGGTCAGCGGTCTCCTGTGAGTGGTATTTTACCAATTAAATGAAGTAACTTGCATTACTTAATTTAAGAATATTCGATGCATCTTCAGGTGGTATTCCAAAATAGGTGAAGACAGTCAGATGTAGGGATTATAATATTTTCTATTGCGGTTATTACATATTCTTAGTTGTGAGATTGACATATTTGACATTGAAATTTCAAATTATGTCAATGTCAATATGTAGATTTTTATAGGTACCTAATAATAAAATAGAAGACAACAAGTAGGTACGTAATGGCCCGAACAGGGTTTTTGTACACCTCGTGCCTTTAAAGCCGGCGGGCGCCGCATTCACCTTTGCTATTATATAGCTACGCGTTCAACATGTTGAGCTACTATAACTATATACTACTAACACTAATATCTGCCTTCTATAAATTTGGCAATGTAAATTTTTTGCTTATTGTCTCAAAAATATGCCATTCGAGCAATTGCCACGAAATTTGTTTACAATACGGCACATGAAATTCTACTGACCCCTTCGATCAACAATAATTGTTGATCGAAGAATTATAAATTTCCTAGGAAATTTATAAACTTGCGGATCTTGTTATTTTCCGGCGACATATATAAGATTATCAAAGGCAGATTCGTTAAAATCAGCTGCATCATACTTACAATACCTACTTGATTTGCTAAAAAAATCAAGGGCAACAAAGTGGTCAAGCGGTAAACTTAACGTAGATTCTAAAAACGCTGTGACTACCTACAGTACTGTTGTAACCTTCATTGTACCTATGTAAGAAATTAAATAAGATAAATATTAGTACCTCGAATGTCTTTAATCGAAATATTAGGCATACTCGTACGTAGTATGGTAGGTAGTCGATATTAGAAAAACAAAAAACTGTAAATCAGCAATTGTAATTTGTAAATCGAAACACTGACGAGTTTAGCTTCTTAGTAGGTAATACTCGTAGGTACCTATGTTTTAAAATATTACACTCAACATCTAATTCAACATAAATTTAACATTTTTGATTGAATTATGTATCACCGCTTGCATAATCTTAACATAAAACTTGCGAGTCTTTTTTTTATTGATCATAGTTCTGTGAAAGTGTATGATGCTCATAATTGAGGGTTCCGCGTTAAGGGAAAGAAATTCAATGTTTGATGGTCTTAAATTGACAGTCTCGTATGACCCTTCCAAACTTCCATCTATCAAGGCCGGTAAGTGATCGTCGCCGCCCCCCGTACAGCAGGGGCAGAGAAACTTGGGCACCAAATTACACCAAATCAGTTTTTTCTTCTGCACGTGATTTTTATTTGGATCGGAGGGTGATGTGTCTGTTAGAACTTGTGATGGCTTACACGCAACAGAATCATTATTAGCTTTTTGATCTATCCCGATAGTTGCACCACTTGAATAAAAAATCGGAATGTTTAAGTTCGTGCTTTCGCTTTTGATTGCAGTTTTAAGTTCACGTTGCCTTCTGTTGACTGGAGATCGATAAACTTTTGTCCAAGAAAAGTGATCGTATAGTTTATTGTTTAATGCATCACTAGACGAATAAAACGATGATGAAGGGTTCTTTAACCTTCTTTTATATCCCGTAGAGCTCTTGAGTGGAAAGTTTGTGCTACAATCTTTGTAAATAGCATCGCTCCTATATATTGAGTGTACATCACTTTTGCATGAAAAATATGTAACATTTTTTTTGGTTTGGGTGCAGCATTGCGGAAAAGATAGACCCATTATTAAAACGTTATTTCTGCTATAACATGAATGAGGGAGGTCGCTTGACTTCTATTACATGTTAAAAATCTTAATTAAATAAAAATCTCCGTCTACTTGTAATTTTGACATTTCTAGCTTACCTACAACTGAGGTTGTCATTTAATTTTATTTTTTGTTAAAACTTTTACCTTTTTGCACAGACATTTAACTACACATTTTAAACTTTATTTCTATATAAACTTTCATAAAGGATGTGTGGATTTTACTTTTTCCATTTACTGTAGGGACAGCATATTTTAAATTTTTCTTGAGAAGCTGTATTTGGAAGTTACCTAAAACAATATTATCGAGAGAAGGCACTGAAGCTTTTGATACCTTCCACACTGCAACAAGGTCTGTCGAGTGGTCCACCTTCATGCTGCCATCGGCGTTCTTGGGGTGCAGGTCTCCAGGCACATGCTCGAAGGCGAAGGGCACGTGTATCAGATACAAGTCTATGTAATCCAGTCCTAAGTCCTTTAAAGATCCACTGAAGTACTCTTCGACGAGTTCCGGTCGATTACCTGTAATTTTAGAAGTTAATTAAGTAAAGGTATTATGTAATAAAGTTACTTCGCTGTGATATAGGTATCTAAGTGATAACATTTGCTGTCTATTATCAGAAAAAAATCTTTACCTTATCATCTGCAAAAAAGTTAGAAATAAATTTTTGTGTATCGTTCTCATTCTACTTAAGTACCTTTATTAAAAATACGTGATAAAAGCTAAGACTAATATTTTTTTTATAAGTATTGAATAACAAAATACACATACTTAAACATTAAATGAAACAAAAATATTATAGCGTTAATTTATTTGTTCGCTGTATACCTAATTTATGTTTGTATTATGCGTGAATGCTTGCAATTCTTTTTTTAATTTTGCTCCTAGTATTTTAATAGAAATACCAGGCAAACAGGTAGACAAGCCACCTGATGGTTATTGATCATCGTCGTCTATTGACTCGGGCAAAGCCATTTTTAAGCCCTTTTTGAAGAACCCCTAAATCATAGTAATAGAATAAAAGATTTTTTATGCTGTTTTTGTCAGTTTTAATTACGCAAGTGTACCTCCGGGGGGCAGTTTCGTGACTACAAACAGTTCCTTTCGCTTGGCAGGGTTGTTGCCGATCCACCGGGCGAGTGCTCGCCCCAGGGCTGCCTCGTTCTCATACACCCGCGCGGAGTCGAAGTGCCGGTATCCCGCTGCTAACGCCGCGTCCACGGCCTTTTCAAGGACTTCGTCTGATGCCTAACAAGCAAATAAGCTCTTTAATTTCACCATTACACAATCATCCAAAACGTATAAAAGTTGTCCAAAGAGGTACCTCCATCGTTTGTTATAATGTGGTTATATTTTTTCTACTTAGGTAAATAAAGTCCTTATTCTTTGTCATTGTTGTCATTTAAAATTAGTGTGTTAATACATGTTCGTAAACACTAGAAGGTATTTATTATATACCGATTACTGTGTGCTATGTGGCCTAGAGTACTTACTTATAATATAATGAAAAATACGCTGAGACAGTCACAGACACACTTAATTATTTAGAAAAACGGCACCACCGTTTCCCTACCAATACTTTTAGGTACCAAAACAGTACCTAAATAGTTTTTCTGGAAAATTGTCAAGAGCTCTATAAAATAATTTTCATTTTATCAAATTGGCAAACTTTTATGCGGGAAACAAGACAGACCTATGTATGAAAAGTAAAAATTACTTTCATTCATTTTCATTTTCATCAAAAGTAAATAGATTATACATTTAATGCAATCACTCAAAATAATACTTACACTTAATAAATACAGTTATATAAATACAGTTAGGTATATACAACATACTTAACATAAAAGTAGTAAGTAACACACAACTAAACTAAAGATAATATAATATGTATTATGTATTTTATAGAATTTTCGTTTGTTGTCTTTTGGCTACTGAACTCCAAAAACTTGCAACAATTTAAAATATAATTTAATTGTATGTAGGTACATACTTACATAGCGCTTCATTAACATGCAGCCTTTTATTTCTCGACGAAAATGTTTATCTCACTATGCTATGATGTGTACATGATTTTTTCACACGAGTTCATTCACTTGAATCACAATTTTATTATCTTGTATTGTGACACTTAAAAAAAGCACAAAGCCTTCGAAACTATACATAAACAAAAGTGTGTTTTTACATTACTGTTTACTCCTCAGATTGTAATAATTGGTAGCTAATAGTTCCTATATACTCGTAGGTATTATGCATATTTTTATAACTTACTTGCCAAGTTCCAAATCCGAGTCGTGGCATCCGATCGCCACCTTCCAGCTCAAAATATTCGGGCACCGACATAGTGACAAAACACAGTATCTGACCGAATAAAATCTATATATTTTTAAATCTTCCCCTATGAAACACTACCAAAGAATGTTTTAAACGATAGTGAATGGTGAATATTTATAATTGAACGTAAATAAATACTGGCCGCTTAGAGTAATAAAGATAAAAAAGCGCGACATTACATGCACCAAGCGCAATGAAACCGCAGTACAAACTACAGTATCACCAGCAGTTCTACCAGTGCGGTTACTGGTTTCCTCCTCCACTACACCAAATCACACAATAACGGTTTTTATCCAGTTCATGGTTGTCCTCATTATACATATTGCAGTCGGATTGTATAATTCGCCGTATTACATTACGGCTAGCTGTTATTATCCAAACAGGGCAGTTTTGAAATGCGGCGGTTCAACCCGGCGGTTTAGCCGGATGTTATTGTTCGCGGAGCGAGGGTCAGTGACAGAAGTCTAAATTTAACACAGAAATCCCTTCAATGGTTTAGGTTAGGTTACATTTTTTTCCCCCGAGCGAATCGAAGCGGAGCGAGGGTCAGTGACAGAAGTCTAAATCTTCCACGGGTTAGGTTAGATTATCTTACATTATGGCTAGCCGTGTTGAATGACGTATGGCGCCGAATACATTGCGGCGGTTTATTATTCAGCCGCATTCAATCCGGCTGGCTAATCGTTGAACTGTCGCCGCGTCGCAGCCGCATTACAAAACGGTCCTGTTTTTAATAACAGCTAGCCGTAATGTAATACGGCGGATAATACAATACAACTGCGACATACACATTCACTTTATTATACTAGTTATAGGTATTAAACCTCTTGTCTCCATATTGCAGTTTTGTTTTAGAGACTTATTATATATAGGTTTTTACCTTTGAAATTGCCGTTTTGTATGGAATAAGTGAAAATACTTATTTTTTTAAATTTTTTATTTCTTTTATTCAAAGCAATCACCCATGCAATCGAAGCATCTTTGCCAACGCATTGGCAATTTACATTATTGATGCCCTTCTTGTAAAAATCAGCTGGACGGGAGGCAACAAACTCTTCAAAGGTATTTTGTAGGTACTGCCTCTCGGGAGTAGAATTTTTTACCCACTAAAAAGTTGTCTAAATTTTGGAAAAATTTGTAGTCGGTAGGTGCAAGGCCTGGTGAGTATGGCGGATGAGGGAGAGCTTTTTTTTTTTTCTTATGATCTTCATTTGTTGTCCACAGACTCTAGGTCCGTGCCTTTTTTTGCATTAAGTATTTGTCTGCATTTCCTATAATATATTGCTCCAGAAAACTTCTTTGTCAATTTTGGCCCGGTGTCTTCTTGGATCGTCCCGGGCATTCTTTTAGGGTTTCTGCTATGACTTGGTAGTCTCTGTGGCTGATAGCAGTAGCCAGGTTGTATTCCTCAATAGCAGCTGTGTTCGCCTCTGTGGCCTGTTTTATGAAGATTGCGATGGCGTCCTCACTGACATCCGAGTAGTAAGTACAAGAGCCTGTGTGTCTGGTGATAGCGACGACTGCATGAGAGACGCTATCATGCACCTTTCCTTTTTGAGGCTTTGTATTCACAATTACTACATTTTCGTAAGTCAGTCCCTGGGCTTCGTGTATGGTAAGGATACGTGATCCCTCACCGGAACCACAGCCCGCGTTTCGAAGTGATGTTTTCTCTGCTTGGGTGTGGACCAGGAACAGGGTGTCTTGCGCGGATGATGGTATTTGCGTGCCCGTGTATCTTTTCATTTCCAGGGAGCGGGTTTGCTTGCTAGAGGAGTAGATGCCATCGTAAACTCCTTTAAGGGCGTAGGCCACGTCCTTGGGGTTTCTGTGCGTGCAGAGGAGTTCTTGACTTATTTTCGCGAGGAGGTGGGGGCGTCTGTATTTGAGCTCGAAGAGGTTTTCTCGGTCGATGTAGGGTAGCTGGTTAATGTTATAAGAGTAATTTTATTGGCTCCAGATAGTCGAGCCGCCATGATGATGGTGCCAAAATGGTTCATTAAGGCTTCATCAACCACCAGTCGCATTGCTGGCTCCTTCACCCCGTTAACCAGTATCGAAGCCATGGTTCTTATTTGCTTCTTACAGTCGACTCCTTTTCGTTTCTCAAATTTTTCCCTCAGATCTTTTGCTCCTTCGCATGTGGTGGTCGCTATGAGGTCGCCTTCCTCCGGTTTGATGTTTTTTATAATCCACGTTGTCTTTCCGCAGCCAGGTACTCCATTTACCCACGAGGGAGAGCTTCCAACCCCAGCTCTTGCAGCTTGGAGATGGGGTCGCGCGTTGTCGTGAAGGATAGTGTATAGATATCTACATAATATTATACCTAAATAAAGGAGCTACGTAAATTGCATAACATTAAATGGCGATTTATTGGCTTATGTTATAGTAGCAAGTAGTACCTACCTAATTAAGGCTATCTAAACGAATCTTAATTGCGTATTTGCTGATTGATAAATAATTATAATATTAAGGTATCTTATTACTTACAATTAATATTATATGTATAATTGTAAGAAGAAGTAATTTAATCCACTTCTTAGAATAATATGTGTTTTTAAGTACATATCTACCTAGTTATGATCGTACTATGCAATTTACAGTACTATGCAAATTACAGGTATACGAGTAGCCATGTCATAAATATGATAGAAAAAAAACATACAATTTCAATTCAAATATGTAGTACTTTGGAACCAAAGTAGGTACTAGTATAGTTGCCGTCATGAGTGGTGAGCAGAACTTTCATGGGTCGGTTTGACATTGACTGCGCTGCGGTGCACACGATTGGTTCGACAAACGTCAGTTCGTCAGTGTGCTTCGTTTATTGGTCCAGCACGTTTTTTCGGCTGCTGTACATTGGCCAACAGTATACATACAATATCCCTACCACCGATAATCTGTGCTCACGACTCATGACGGATACTATACTACATATTTGCATTGATATTGTCAAAGACGCCTGCGTACTCGCAATACTTACATCACCTGTTTTTATGGAACCTTTGTAGCGCAATTTCACTATCTAGTACTTTCCTGACTTTTTTATAAGATAGTTTGTAGGTTAACTAACAAACCTTTTGACTATGTGCTTACAGACCTGCTGATTCAAGCAATAAAGTGTAATTACTTAAAAACTACGACAACTGATGAATACTGTAAGTACACAAGGTAGAAAGAATTTGGGCACTGCATTGCATTGTTAATTTTTTTTATATGCCTCGTCATTGTTAGACATCTGTAATTTAAAAACCGATATCTCTGCGGACCATCTGAACCATCTCAAAATGATACCATTGCGTTTACAATTTAAAATAAATAGGATAACAATGACACGACTGTTAACAATTTCGTTCCCTTTTTAGTTAACCGTTTAACAATATAATAATGTGGTACTTGAGGTTACTGGATTGTATAATCTGTCAACGACATTTACGTTTGTTTACTATTCAGAGAACGTTACCTACCTAAGTACCTACTGTAGCTAGATCGTACTTAAAATGCGTGTTCGTGCATAAAATGCTTTAAAATATCTAACAATTGTTTATGAGAAACAGAGTTGGATTAGGTCGTACCTACTCGTATTTGTTTTATTTTAAACTTTACGGTGTTTATTGAGCTAAACGTAGAGAAAATCATTTAAAACGAGCATCCAGGCCATCTGACAGTACCTAAGTGGTCACTTCAGCCAACGGATAAGCAATTCTCAACTCATATCAATTCGTTGTTGTGGTGGCCGAAGAAGGTGCGTTTCTACACAATACGATTGTGTAAAATCGGAAGCGAAACAAAGCTAGCAAAGGGCGTAGCAAATAGAAATAGGAACAACATACCTAGATGTAGCGGTATACATACCAATATTTAGAAAAAAAGTGTAACTTTTGTAACTTTCAACACACCATAATACGCAATTTGTATGCGTAATGGGATTTACACTCTAATGTAATTTTAATTTGGCTTTTAATAAATATCGGATTGCATGGTGGATTACGTTCTAGTAAGTGAAATATGATTCTCTCACATACCCTTAAAGTAATAACATCCTTTTGTGCGAGCACAAATAGTATCCATTTCCCTTTCAACCGGCGGCCGTATGAATGAACAGACGTCACAACACTCGCGTGTGCATCGGTGCGAGCTCCCCATTCAGCCTCCCATGATTGCGGTCACTGATAACATCTCTGGAGAGCTATGGCAGCTATGGGCTTGCTCCCTTGCTGGGCGTGGCTTTTTAAAGACCACCCTTCGCTGTAAAGGGGGATATTTAAAGTAGCGAATGGCAAATTTGGTTTTTAGTTTGCTTATATTTCGTGAGTGGTCAACGATGGATGCACCCTCGGTTTCGTCCAGTTCTAAGTGCAACAGTTCCGATTTTAGTATAAAGAGGATATTGAGTGAAACGCGAAGCCGGCAGGATTCCACTGATGTACCGAGCTGGTTGTGCTGCACGCGGTATCAGCCTCCTCGTCTGCCACGTTAGTAACAAGTCAACATTTAAAGTCACTTTGAATTTACCTTAACCGAGAACAACCTACATACTTGTTAGTACTGTGGTCAAGCATAATTGCGCTTTAGCTTTAGCAGTTGTGGGTTCATACTGATCACACGGTACATATAAAAAAACTTAAATATTATTCTTTTAGATGAGTTGATCTGTCAACACGACGATCCCGCAGAAAATAAACGATTAAATTTTTTCTTATTTGTGAATTTTGTACTTCCGTGGTTATTAAATCGTCTGAATGATGACATAACATATTGAAAATCGTTATCACAATTTATGCAATTGAATAAATTTATACAGTAGGTAGGTGTTGACATAATGCTTTGTCATAGGTATATTATGTAGTTTATGTACAAACTCATACCTCAGAATGAGACCTTGAGGTGTGTAGCGTTAAGGAAGCAATTAAAATTTAATACATAGTTACATTTACACGGTTTTACCTAGATATCTACGTTTGATTCAATTCAGTATACCTAAATTACTTTTAGGTTACTACCAGTATACCTAAGTACCTTCAGTATACCTAAATTACTTTTAGGTTACTACCAGTAACCTAAATTACTTTCATCCAGATTTCATCAAAAACATAACTTGTAAAAAATATATTATGGACCATACATACATGGACCTCACAACCTTTTACGGTACAAGAACTGATTTGCGAGGCTTGGGTTTTTTACAAGTTATGTTTTTGATGGCATTGAATATTTTTTAAAGTAGATATCAAAAGGTGCGTTTCCAACGAAATTGTTGTCAACCTTTGTTCACATGTTGGCGACAAAATTAAGTTTCTGTAATTACCTACCCTGTGCTACTGGGTTTCCACTGAAGAAAAATTGCCACAGAAGTTCCTAGCATTTTCAGTGGAAACGAACCTTATGAAACATAATTATTTGGTACCCATGTACCAGGTTGTAGTCAAATATTTTAATAAATTTTAAATAGCCAAATTGTTTCTGGTTTCCCAGGTAACAGTACGAATATACCTGGGAACCGTCCGCGGCGCTCAGGGCGGCACGCTAGGGTGCCCTTCACGGGCGCGCAGGCTGCCGCACTCGAAGCAGCCTACGCGAGGGCGCCCTACCTAGCGCCACCCGCCCTACGCGCGCTCGCCGCCGCCCTCCAGCTGAGAGACGATAGAGTGAGTAAAATGTTATGAATGTTTTAAGAAAAGGTAGGTTTGTGATATTTGAGCGGCGGAGCTGGCGCTAAATAGTTCACTTTTATAAACAGTGAAGAAAAATATCGTGAAGCCTGCAGTGTGATGCACTAATTAAGGAGGTTAACCTCCTCTTTTTGAAGATCTTGCCTAATGCCTGAAAGACATAGTTATGCATTTCGTGGGCTTCTTGAAGGGTTTCATTTAATAAACATGACAAGGTCACACGGATTGGATATTAGTTCTTCTTCCCACCGCCCCTGACTACGAAAGTTAAGACTTGAATCAAGAAATACAGGTTGAATGGGCAGCAGTATCTGCAATCACCAGTTAGCTACAGAAAAGCTTCTATACTATAACTTTCTCTTTCTACTCCAAAGACTCTCTACTAACATAGCTTCGAGGTTTAATTTATGTAGAAACCCATTACATAAGTAGGTATGTGTTGCCGGGGAGGCTGGAAAATTCAAAGCCAAATGAAAAGAGAAGTAGGAGCCTTTTACGACCACGCAATAAATAAGATAGGCACGGAAAACATTCTGCGTATAACAACTTAAAAAACGTCAATTTGTCGAGGTTACGCGTTGATGCATAACGAAGGTAATGTATAAAATAACTGAATGGCATTGAAGGTGATTGGACAACTTCCGTTATTAAATAAGCATGATTTATAAGCACATTCAGTTATTTTTTTTATTTCTTGTTAGTGTTTCTGCTCATAAAGAATTCAAAGTGATCAGGCTCATACTCTCTGGATGGATGAATGGATAGATGATTGTTACTGTATATTTCACGCAGAAACAGCTGATTATAACCTGGATTAACAAATAGGATACTTTTTATTCATCTCTGTAGCTAGTAAAGTACTTAAGTGCTGTTAGTAGACAGTGTAGCGAATTTTCGTCAACTGATCTTGATCAAACGTCACGGAAGCTCACGTCCAACCTTAAATAACCCTTAGAGCAAGTAACTTTACTGTTTGCAGAAATATGGTCTTTTTGACATTACATATGTGAGTGCGATGTTGCTCATGAGTACCTACTATGATGTTCGCTTTGAACAACGTAGTCAGGTAACCTCGACAACTCCCTACCAACCAAAACATAAGAAAGAAACACATGAAGAACATGTTGCTTCGTAGCGTATTATGGGGGTGCCGGAAAGTTCTCTCCGTGCGGGCTACAAGGGCTCCATTTATAATTTTAATAGATGGCTCTTTAATAGATAAAGAATAACTAATATCTTTATATTGTCCAGTTCTTTAACTGGGGAAACTAAATTTAAAAATCTAAAAATCACTTTGATCAGATTTGCATATTTTTAACGTTTTAAATGAAGTGCTTAAATAAAGATACCTATGTAAAAATTGAATTCATTAAATCTTTAGAGAGGAATATGTAACTCAAAAAGCCTTGAATATTGAGTGGTTTATGCAAATAAGGATTGTAATATTTGTTATCAATAAACGAATGAATTTTTCAGATTAAAATTTGGTTTCAAAACCGAAGGGCGCGGGAGAGGAGAGAGAAGAACGGAAACATCACCCCACCAAGAGCAATCACCTTGCAACCCACGGCATTTCCCCGCATTTCAGCCCCTGAAGATTTGGCAGAATGGAATCGTCTTCAATCTCGCACAAACAGTGCGTTAAACCCAATCGATTACGGGCAGACAAATATGGATACAAAATATACTGTTTCAAGTAATATTAATTCTATAGAAACTGTATTCAGTAACATAAGACAGCCTACTCTGAATGTTTTCGAGATATCTGATAATGGATCAGCAAGCGAAAATGGTAGGTGCGAAAGTCCACTAGACGTTGAGACAGTAGATACATGAGATGCTAAGGTAATAAAAAAGATGATATTATTTTAAATGGTTTCTATCAATGTGATAAATTAGTCTGTGGTGAAAATACATAAAAGGTACATAAGCATAAAGTAGGAAACAAATGTGCATTTATAATTTTTAAGTAACCAAATAAAATATATTTCTAACTATTATTATTTTGCCTTTTATTTAACACCTGCGCTATAAATAATTGAGGTATCCACTGTTCCGTGACACTAGGGCAGGGTTGGGTCTTCTCTCGCAGTCAGGTAGGTTTTTCTAATAATATGCTTTTATTGTTATAGCTGCAGGTTTAATTTTATTTAACGCCATACTGTCCGTCGTTACGATACCTATTTGGTATCCTACTCGGTATTCGGAATTTTAGCCACTGGGCTATATATCATTGCTTACAGTAGTATTTATGCAGCAAAATTATTGGCAAATAAAAAAAAATTGCTTGCTCGTCCAAAATGTAGATCTCAGAATTTCGTACCTAATACCTATCTATGGAAAATGTTCTATGACCTGCCTAGAAAAGAAATGGAAATTTAACCTTTTATCTAAGTATATCTTGTTGTTTAATCCACACTACATCACTTGTGACCTGATGTTATATCAAAAAAGCCTTTCAGATAAAAACACAGTTTATCTAGAATAATTAATTCATTTATTTATTTTACAGTAAAAAAACTTAAATACAACAAATCTCTCGGCGGAGTACCTATATCAGGATATGCACATCGAGGTTGCAACATTAAGACCAACTGTTACTTTGAGTCTAGAAACAGAACGTGTTGTTCACAATTCACAAACACCCACAGATATCTCATACATAACACACTTCACTAAGTTCTACTTCTTTTAGCTACACATCGGTCATGTTCTCCGGCGTGTCGTCAATATCGTCATCGTCCATGTTCGTGGCTTTACTTAGGATCTCGTAGTGCGAAGCTTCTTCTTTCGGGGGACTCGTTTCATCTAAGCTGTACCTGGAAATAAAAATAACCATTTAATCGCGTACGCATTCAAAAAAAATCGGAGAGTAAAATCAGTACTGATCGTGTTCGTTCTACCAATTTATCGCTTCTGAAAAGAAGAATAATATTTACGGTTCAACTTTCAATGGCAAAAGGCCGTTACATATTGTGTAAAGGTCCATGACAGGCAGCGGAAAATGTTACCTCTTAAATGTCAAGGGAGAGTGTGATTGAGGTCCCACCAAACGAGCCAATTGAGGGTTGATGATTTTCTTAAAGCTCAAAACGATTAATTTTGTAAAACGCACAGTCTGCATCTATACTTCTCGAAAAGATTGAATTCTTAACTAATGAGCTGCCACCACACTGAAGCCTAGCGTATTTCAATTTCCATACAACGCCAGAACGCAGCCATAGGAAACTGCTCGCGTATTATTGTAATGCTGTTTTTAAATCTGTTATTACAATGCATATGTCACCGGAAAATAACAAGATCCGCAAGTGTATAAATTTCCTAGGAAATTTATAATCCGTTAGTTTATAAATTTACCACGAGACGTCGCAAATTGATAAATTTGGGCGTAAAATAATACAATTTATCTCTCGTTTAGAATCCCACGAAGGCTTATCTTGCGGATCTTGTTATCTTCCGGTGATCGTGCATACGAATTTTGCGTACACTGATCGTGTATAGTTTGTATCGTAGATGCTCGCGTCTTCGTTCCGGACTATACTACACCACTTACTTACACTTGACAAGAGTGTTAAAAGTCTAGTTTTATTGATTTAGTAAAATATGGAATTATATTTAAACTTTACCTATTGGGTAGGAATAAATACATAACAATGACTTATAAGTCATTGCTTCCTAATAAGTGATAGGAAAAACGGGATCATCATTGTTGCATATTTAAAAATTAATTAAGCAGAAACAACAAAAAAGCGCCAATTAAAACAATGGCACGTGCCGAAAGATGATGCGATGTTTAAAATAGACTCGCAGATAATTATGAATTACCATGAAATAGAAAGAGAGGTCAATAAATCAAAATGGTGAGCATGCAACTGCTCGCCTACAAATTGTAATCTAGAGTTTAGCGCGCTTATTCCGATACATGTACGCGATTAGTCCGTTGCGTAATGGCGCTGTACATTATGGATATACTTCGGATATATGTACTTCTACGTCACTACTAAGTATACGCGAGTATTTGCGTACTGCTCTTGTATGTACGGAAGAACTTAGTAAAAAAGTTATTTCCTATCTATACGTGGAGTTTCATACCCTTGCGTTCTGGCCTTGTACAGAATGGAAATACGCCTGAAGCCTACATCCTACTCATTGTGAGAGATGACTCGGCCCTACAATGGGTCAGTAATGGGTTGCAGACAATCAGTGCAATATCAGCGCATTGACGTAGACCGATAACGAGACACGTTAAATGCGGCATGTTATGTTTGAGGTCACGCCCGTCGGGTGCAAGTGCTCTCTACTCGTCTCGGTACATATCGACTATCTACAGACTACTAACTCATCTTGGCGCGTGTCACTATGTATGCATTAAGCTTATACAGTATAGATACAGTGTCTCTGTATGCGTAACAGGAGACACAGTCAAACTTTTAGTTAAAAAAATATGTTAATTGAACGTATAATTCCCTATCAGTGGTAGAAAAATATATTATTGTAAGTAGTACCTACATATTTATAACGTTAAGAACCTACATATGTATTTATAACGATGTCTCCCGATGTAAATTTATGTTATGTTAATGTCGTTTATTTTTTATATTCAATGAATATTTTGTAAAGAACGCCTTTTAATTTTATTTGTTTCTTCTTCTCATCGTATACCTAATAAGAAAATTCAAATTATACTTATAATTATAACACATACTGGGATTACCTACTTCCTGGTATGTGTTTAAAGATGGCCCGTAGGTCAAATATGTATATTTTTTTTATTTAATAAATACGGAATACAAATGGAAATTAAGTACATTTATCAAGCAAATTGCTTAATTATGTAGAACTCTCAGGTAATATTTTGTTTGCGACGTTTTGTGCCGCCATCACCATCACTACAGGTGATTTTTTTGTATGTCGCATAAAACTTAGGTAAGTCATTGGAGCGCGGATGCCAGTAGTTTAAGAATTATAACTAGTCAAAGTTTCTTAATTTTGTCACTCACTCACCGATCATCAAAATTCCAAGGCACTTCTAGCAAACATAGAAGCTTCAAAATTAGAATACAATAAGTGTTTAGTGTATAAGTCAAGGAAAAATAAAAAAAAATATTCGGTCCAGTTTTCTAGATACACCAACTGCATAAATAACTTTGTAAACCCATATAAATGTATAGGATTACAAAGTTACATTTGCAGTTAGATTGACAACACAAAAATAAATGAAATGCCATCAAAAACATACTTGTAAAAAAACCCAAGTCTCACAAATCAGTTCTGGCACCGTAAAAAGTTGTGAGATCCATGTATGTATCCGTAGATTGACTTGGCAATCGCAGTACAATGATTGGCACTACAAATAAGTATAAATATTGATACCCCTGGAAGTGTTATAAGTCAGATCTTAAGTATAAGTATTTATAATCTCCTTCGTTTATATCACATGTCATGCATTGTATCAGGTCATTCCCTTAAGATTTTACCTACTTAACTAATCTTCTTCTGGTTATCTGAAAGACGTGTTAATCTAACGAAGTGGCAAGGACTTGAACGTGGTATTAACTACAATGGCAAATATCTAACTCTCACAACGCTGATTTACTGATTACTGATCCTGGTAGTGCTGCTGGAAGAACTTAGCATTAGACTTAATAAATGGAACCTCACAATAAATAAAATAAATAAACGTAAGTACGTAAACGTAAGTTTCCTACACGTAATTATCAACACCAAACTAAGAAATGCTATAAAAGTTAGTAATGCTATAAATATAATGCTACTTGTAATAAAATGAAAACTTGCACATTTAATTTGCCTAAAAACCATTTTTTTGGGTCGGAACCTTCTCAGGGTTCTTCTTAGAACCTTCTCAACTTAAGTTTTGCTTAATTTTTAACGAAATTCACACACTACGTTTTAAAACCTGTTCAAAAAGACGGATATCTGATCAATTACATATTGTTATATCTTATGAGATATAAGAAATGAGTTAATCTATCAATTAGCTAGTGTCACATGTAGTTTAGAACAGCATTTTTCTTCTTATTTCAATTAAAAAACTGGAGTGCCAATCATTGGGGGGTGCCAATAATAGAAGTTTACCTTATGTTTTTCATATTAAAAATCTGTTTTACTCTTAGGCTATCTTCTTTCGATATCAATATTAGGTTTCGTAAAGTAACTGCTTACCTCATCGGTTAATGTACGAGATAATGTAAATAATAATTGGCCATTTGTTTACTTTTTTTGCTTTCAGTGAAGTAAATTGCGATAATTTTTAATTGTTCCAAAAGATAAGCAGACCGGCATGTTACTTTGTGGAACCGCTGTTCATTTAAAGGACGCATGCTCGGCTCATTCTTAAAGTTTTCCACTGACCGGAATAGTGGTTGCCGGATTTGATTATGATAATTTGATTTGAAAATATCATTGAATGAATGAAGTTAGTCTCATAAGTAACATTAAATTCCAAATGTAGCTACATATGGAGCTCTAATACACATTTTCCGGCATTCTATTCGTAAAATTTGTAACAGCTATAAACAATCAACACTGTTCGGAATATAAAAATGGATTTTGGTTTTTTTACATGCTTTTCAATAATTTTCCAAAATTTTGTTTCAAATAAGCAATTATGTAATGTAAGATAATTTGTTGTGCTTCGCATTTTCCCTTCAGGGTTTCTCTCAAATATGTACGAGGAATACCACAAAAACATGAGTATAAGAAGTTTTGAAAAATATACGTGCTGTGCAAATCTTAAGCAGAAGCTCATTATCAACAGATCTACGCACTGAACATACTTCTCATCATAGGTACCTATTAAAAGTAGATTTTATCTGAGGTTAGTGTAGGATTTTTCCTTAATGGTACGATAAGTCAACAGCATATCGATACGGAAATTGCAGAGGGATTCAGACTTATTTATTGATCTTTGAACTCCATTATGAACAAGGCTTACAACAGGGCGTAATTTGTCGACATTTTTTATCAAGGGGATTTTGTTCAAGGAGACTACATGCCTACATGGAGAACGTACAAACTGCACACTGTGGACTAATGCAAATATGTATATGTATAATAAAAGACACTTAGGAAAGATAGTAATGTACTACTTATTAGAGACCACATAATGTCTATCGTAATTAGTTGTATGAAGATAAGGAACCAAAACAATGATTATAGTAAAGAAACGATGGGAGTTCTACTCTTTACAATACTTTTTGCTTAAGTCTATATCTTAATGTGCATTTTGATTCTAGATCGATAGAAGTGATAGGAAATTAATGTAACAAACTCAAATTCGATCTTAAACCCACCATGGCATGACAACATGACGGAATTGTGAACTTTAGAAGGAACACATTCTCAAAGCCCCCAAAAACTTTTTTGGATCTTTTTTCTTTAGGGTACGTACTTACCACATCTTTTTTAACATTAATAACTAATTTTTTTTAATAAATTTATTGCAGTTTAAGAAAGTTGATGAACACGACATGTTATCTCAGTTAACCTATGCTTACAATCGTGTCGTAGTATGTACTTTATAAGTGTAAATACACGCGCCCGCGTTTGCACCCGCGCCCGCCTCTACTCTGAATGGGCACTTATAGATAAATTTACGGTCATTGAACTATCACAATATGTTTTCGCAAATTATATCATCGCTCGATATAAGAATTGCGTTGTTGTTTACAGTATTCTGGAATAAATAACTATCGATGCCTAGGCTCCCTAGATTGTGCAAGGTGCATACAAAAGGCCCAATAAATAATGAAACTTCTTTAAAACACAAAAATAATGGTCAAATACATTTACAACAGCTTCTACTTATATATTGATGTTCGTGCAAAGAAGTCGTGGAATGGCAATGCACTCAGTAATGTACTGAATGAGTTGATAGCAGGTTCTAAAAATCTTATAGCACAGTGTGAACGGTCACGTACAAAATGTATGACTGTAAATTAAATTATATCCCATAGTGAAAAGCTGGTTTAAGGATGTTTGGTTGCCAGGTTACATCTGTTATCCCAAAGCAATTACAAAAAGCGTCTTAGCAACCAAACAGTCTCTAATGGCCGCACTCAAAGACACAAAATTAACAAACAAACAAAATCGTCTTTATTCGTATTGACATAAGTGTCATCGTTATTTTCATAATGAACCATTAACGTTAATGAATCTCTCTGAGTACGGCGGTAAGTATCTCAACCCATATCTGAAATATGGGAAATTAAAACGCACCGGTGGGTTCAAGATAATTACAAATGTTGTTGTCCAAATCGACTGATATCGATCATCTCGTCTTGTTAAAGCCTCCTAGGCCCTAGGCCGTTTGAAGAGATCCAAGACAGGGTGACCTTTGCCCATACCCCATAAATGGGGTAGGAATTATAACAGCTTGGTTCAGACTTCTCCACTCACTCACATTAAAAGGCAAACCTTTAGCATTTGGCGTCATTCCTTCAAGTCCTATATAAATCTATCGCATGTACGTCAGGCCTTGAATGATGGTTGATTAAATGTTATATGAATGGCCCTCGTGCTCTCACCGCTCACCGATAAATTTAATTTGACATTGACCGACACTTTAAATCACGTTAATGGCTTTTACTATCTCTCATTATATCATATTATTGCAAGAGACAAGAAAATTTGTCAGCTTGTCGGACGACGGATAATCTTTTTGTGTTCCCTACCTACCTTTTTGCGTTTAAGTGTATAACTGTATACCTAGTATAAATGAAAAAGTGTATAACTCGTCAAGAGATGGCGGCACGGGGAACCTGAATCACGCTATCGAATTTTTCCACATCCGAGCGACGTAATCGAACACGGCTATTATCCGGCACAGCCATCCCTCCAGGCATTACGTCCCGTTGCCAAGTACCTAAATTACTATTTTTTTTGTCTCTACACTTTCATACTTGTCATATGCATGCATATTTTCTATTCAGCAAAGCGTAACGTTGATGTTACAATTAAGTATAAACTGTATGAATAAATTTCTTTTCACGTGATTTTTTTTATTACTTTGGATTACACGTTGGTGACCCCTGAGCCGTGTCAATGTCTCATATTGTGTAAACAGTTGATAAGACAGAGATAAAACGTGTTTCTAAGTATTCTTGTTTGAAGATATTTCACCATTTTTAACCGCAACACTTGGTACAAGTTATTGAGAATCTTGCAGCCAGCAGTAGATAAATAGGAAGTAGGTTGGTGGATTTCCAATGCCGTTGAACAATTTATGTAACATTCTCAGGTAGGTAATTTTCTACAATGTTCAAGAAAGTGACTAGGATTCATGGGTATCATCTTCACAGTAGTCAGAAACCTTTAGAGTTGTATTCCCACGCTCGTATGTTTATATCAATCCAAGACAAAATTAATAATATTCTATTGCAACACGAGCCGTACAATATTTCACAAGGAACGGCAATAAACGGTTAGAGATGAACGAACGTACGAGCATGCGTCGATTGCGTGGCGACTGGTGACTGGCGCTGTACACACTATGTCGGCGTGGAGTTATCGTACGATAATATTACAATGTAACGCCTAATAACCGCATACCTATGCACTTATTTTTATTCATTCTGGATCACTCGCTATAAGTTTTATTTTGCAAGAAAATTTTTGATGGAATTTAAATATTATCATAATATATATAATCAAACAATATTATATATTCAGATTCGAATACTCGACCTATATACAGGTATTAGTGAACTGCCATCGAATATAAGTAGCTTTGCACATTTTTTCTTGTGACCACTTACTCGCAAGCTTGGAACAACGCCGTAGAAGCGAAATTGAAGGTAGGCGCGGTGAGACACAGCTTTTTTAACCCCCGACGCAAAAGAAGGCGTGTTATGTTAAAGGGTGGTTGACCGTTGAACAAAGGAAGAACACGAAATTTGACATGTCTATGTCGAATCACATCAGACTGATGGTGTAGCGTAGCTCTCTTGTTGTTGTTCATGTTGCCACTGTTGCCACACGAGCTTAGAAGTATCGTATGTCGTAGCGGCGGGGTCGTGAGTGAGCGCAGTATTCGCTGTCTTTTGAGGGTTAAAAGCAAAAGAAGTAGGCATGAA
Source organism: Erynnis tages (assembly GCA_905147235.1). Taxonomy (NCBI): domain Eukaryota; kingdom Metazoa; phylum Arthropoda; class Insecta; order Lepidoptera; family Hesperiidae; genus Erynnis; species Erynnis tages. The sequence continues at coordinate 6,223,929 of LR990087.1, forward strand.
GGTAATAATGATGTTATTGATCTTACGTTTTGTCTACCTCGACCATATTGACTGTCCTGCCAGCCTTGACTGGTGCAAATCCAAAATTGCATAAGTACACAGGAACATGATAATTAGTGTTGTCACTCACCCGCAAGCCTTGAAGAACGCCGAAGCAGCGGGGTTGTGAGTGAGCGCGGTGAGCCGGACGAAGCGCATGTGCGTGACGAGCGCGAGCCGCTCCAACACTTGCAGTATCCGCTGGCCCAGCCCTCGCCGCCGCCCGCCCGCCTCTACTTGTACCTCGTAACTGGAAACCATCAAAAATCATTAAAATGTCTATAAAGAAATAGGGAAATAGACAACTTGACAGTAATAAAGCATGTTCAACATCACGTGTATGCAATTAGCTGCAAGGTTCAGGCTTTCAGGTTCATACTTCTACATAATGAGAAATATGTACACAGCTGAACAAACCAATAAAAAACTTCTTTTAAAAATAAGCAATTATCAAAAACTGACAACATGAAATTTGAGAATTTATTTGTAATAAAGAATATTTTAACGATAACCTATGTTTTATTTAATTTGCCTACTAATTAATGAACATGGATACAGTGACAGGCTTTTATCTCATCGTCCGTGCCCATTATACAACAATGCATGTAATACGCATTATATTTTATCTTTGAACACGTCTTGACCATCGGTTAACAGGAAAAATAGGACACACACACCGTTTTTTTATTTATCAAAACTCCATAATTAAAAAATGTGGAGTTCAAATGATGGAAAATTATTTAATGTTTAGAAAAATCCTTTTTATTAATTAAAAGGAAATAAAGGACATCACTGGTCACACACATTTTTATCGGTTGGAAAATATAAATTTTCTGAGTGGTGAGACAGCTGGATCAGACCCTGCTTGCAAGGTTCCATCCTAAATGGTTCTGTTGGGATTACAAAAATATTAAACATGGGATAAAAAATCATTTTTTTGCATTGATGGCCAAGACCGTTTTGTCAAGATTTTCTAGTATCGAATGAATGTATTGAATCGTTATCAGCTGCATACACTTTAGTTACAATGACTTACATATAAAAAACTAAAAAGAGCTAGTAAAAATTGATTTTGTATCAATTGGTCGGCGAATTTATGGAAACGCTATCAACCAGCATACACTAAGGTTCACAAAAAACTGAAATAAGTCGGTAAAAACAATATATTACTGAATTGGTCAAAGGATTGTATTAAAACGTGATGTCACAAAAAGAAATAATGGACCAGTAAACACTTATTTTACTTTAATTTATTAGTAAATTTGACTAATTCTATAACGGTTGAATTAAAATAAAAAAAAACTTATAAGAATTATAAATACTATTGGAGGGAAAAACAAAATATTCTATTCAACTATTCAAACACCACTTATGTGATACAATGTTATTTAAAAACTATACCGTATATAAAAGCTATTTAATACCACCGAACCACAATTTCAAATCCGAAAACGATCATAGGTTTTTTATTATTTGAGACCCTTACAATTTCCACCACCATCTAATTTTGATGCACGAACGGCCACACACTACCACGCCTTCGAAATGAGTTCCTATTTAAGCGTAGGTACTGCACCGATGAAAGTTGAACGTCGGCTTATCTATTTGTGCAGTTAGCGGCGAAAGGTTGAAAGGTGGCATCAACATTGTTATTGCGTGACTTATCTACATACTCCGGATCCGTTCAAAAGTGTGGAGAGCGTGGCGTGGAGCGGTCTTTTGAGGTCGATAGCGGAGCGGGTGCGGGCGTTTCGCGAGCCTCGGGGCAGTCGGGGCGGCAATTAGCGACGGACGGCTGCAGCATGCAGGCGCGGGCTCTGTGGGCGGTGCTGCTCTGTGCGGCGGCGGCGCACGCGGCTAGCATACTCGCGGTCTTACCCACCAACACCAAAAGCCATTACGCGATGTATGGCCGTATTATTGACGCACTCGCCAGGAAGGACCACCATCTTACAGTCATCACGCATTTTCCAATGGTACGTATTTTATTGTAAGACGTCGGTTTGGTATTGTTTGATCAGGAGATTTTAAACCCAATTTAATGATAGATAGTAAGGGCATACCGTATACATTTTAATAATTTTATATTATGTACTTACTATTAAAACAATTTGGAACCTAATGCTAAATATACCTAATAGAAATAAGAATAAAAATTAAATGATCAGGCTATTCCCATCGACATTTAAACAATTGAAATGGATAACATAAACGGCCTTACAACTGCCACGAGCTCTGAATTTAGATGATAAGTAGTTCAGGACTACTAGGTTTAGTGCAATCAATATGTCCTATTAATATTTCGTTAAAAAGTCATACACACAAGGAAATGGCTACCATCGATTCCCATGAATTGATCCTTGGTTCATAGTTGGATCAATGAAATTGTTCGTTTTACTAGTAGCCCATGTTTTATTGAATTAAAAAAAGTACTTATCACAAACCATAGGTATGAACACAATGTTGTTTTTAATTAAGAGTGTTATTTTCTTTGATAATTCGTGGAAAGTAATAACATTAAAAAAAGCCAATAATGACACATCATAACTTGCATTATCTAGTAAAAAGGAACTAAATGATAAGAAAGCAAGGATACTCAGAATTTACGGACGCTACAAGATTTTATTGTTCTGCGGCTCGACGCATAACATTAATTGTGTTACGTTTCAACTAATACGACACGTTAAGCAGTTGAACGGTCGCGCCAGCCCGCAAGGAGCCACGCGCGGCGCGGGTCACGCTAACGACGTGTCTGCTTGATGGCTTGACCCGTCAGCCCGTCATCTGTCGCGCGCCTTATCTCGCCTCGGGCACGCGCTCGTCTAGATATCGTCCGCCGTTTTGCATTCGTGCATTTGTTAACCGCCTCAATCAGCCAATCTACCTAAGTACCTATCGTTTACCGTCTCGCTTCTTATCTTACAGAAGAATCCACCCGCAAACGTCGAGGAAATCAACCTAGCCGGCACCATACCCGAAATCGTGAACAACCTCACGTCGCAGCAGAACTTCCTCAAGCCCGCCTTCGTTCGCAACTTGGAGACTATCATGAAGGAGTGCGTTCACGCTTGCGACATGGTAGCTCGAACGCCCGCCGTCAAGGCGCTCATTAATTCGAAGAAGAAATTCGATTTGATAATCGTCGAGGTGTTCGGAAGCGAATGTTTCCTTCCGTTGGGCGAACGGTTTCAGGCGCCCGTCGTCGGTTTGCTGTCTAGCGTGCCGCTGCCGTGGGTGAACGAACAGTTGGGAAACCCCGAAGGCACGGCCTACATCCCCTCGTACATGGTGGGCTATGGACAGCGAATGAACCTGTGGGAACGATTCACTAACACGCTTGCTGTAACTTGGGCTAAAATTTTATACAAATATAAGTCGCAAGTGCCGTCACAGGTAAATTATTATGCCACATACGTTATTGGTGTCACTTATAAATTTATAATATAAAAAACCAATTTTTCAAACTAATTTTCTAATGTCATTACAGCTGATAGCAGACCGATTATTCGGACCCGGATCGAGACTGGATTTGTTGGCGCAAAATTATAGTTTAGTATTATCAAACAGCCACTTTAGCATAAATGAAGTGCGGCCTTTGGTCCCTGCTATGGTGGAAGTTGGGGGCCTCCATTTGGAAAATACGCAGACGCTGCCTGCGGTAAGTTCATACACACCACAATCTATGTACGTACATTGTTGTTATCCGAACACCTCCTTTAAGACATTGAGCGTTCATTCACTACTTGAATGATTTATTCACTTATACATATGTGTCTAGCTGAATTGTTGATGGCTGGTGCTATAGCTGAATCTGTTTTATCAGTACAGTTTCCATGTACTGATAATAACCACTTGCCGCTCTGTAGATTGTATTTCCCTATGCTTCCGAAAATCAATTGACCCACATTAAGCTTCTCGCATCTGGGACCCAGTTATGATGATGACCTTAGGCCCTTTCAATATTCGAGATAATGTCATACAAATCAATGAATTATGAGCAAGTTAAGTATTGCAATGTTATTGTTAAAGATATCCAGATATTGTTCCGTTAAATAACATGTAAACATGCTTTAAACTTAAGTGACTGAATAATTTTGAGTGCGAAGTTATGCGCTGGATTTCCGTTCTGGTTTCTCAATATTTTATTACTTTATCACTTGAGCAAATCAATCATTTCACAAAGAAGTTTTTTTGCAACGATTTATCAATGAATGATTATTATACAATATTTAATTTTTATTGAAAATGCATTATTCAGTATTTTCTGTTTACTTTTTAGTTAAATCCCTGTTTAAATTTATTTTATCTTAATCAAGCTAAAAATGTGCTTTCACTTATTGTGTTAAATGTATTTGTTTATTGTTTACAGAAATTAAAACGACTATTGGACGAATCTCATGAAGGATTTATCTACTGGAGTTTCGGTTCCATGTCACGTATTGAAACGATGCCAAGCCACAAGCTCGCTCAAATATTTACAGCTATATCAGAGTTGCCGCAGACTGTATTGGTGAAAATGAACCGAGCCAATCTCCCAGGAAACTTGACTGTTCCCGAAAATGTTTTCACAATGGACTGGATTCCTCAATTCAAAACACTCTGTACGTTATGTTCAGGAATTTTAATAATCGTTAAGTTACGGTACAGCTTATTTTTTTTATTATTTAAAAAAAAGCTTATTATTTGTTTTGTGTCAACGCCATCTTTATTACATTAATATTTGTTTATTTAAAAATGTCTCGCAAACACCGATAAATTCAAACAGAATATTGCGTGGAGCACAAAGCCCAGGTATCGCGGTCCGATAAACTTCTGAATGATATTTATAAATAAAATTCTTAACCTCGCTTAAAACGTTAAACGTAACCTTGCCGATAATGGTAAGATTTGAACTTCGGACGAAGATATTAGATGTTGATTGTGAATTTTGTTAAACAGGTCACCCGAACATAAAGCTGTTCATCTCTCACGGGGGTCTGCTGGGCACGCAGGAGGCGGTGGCGTGCGGAGTGCCGATGCTGACCATTCCTTTGTACGCGGACCAGGCGCTGAACGGACGAGCCATGAGCGATCGGGGCGTGGCCAGAACCCTCTCCTTCGACGAGAGCGGGCTCGAGGCGTGGAGGGAAGCGTTGCATCATTTGCTCACAGATCCGAGGTTAGTCATTTTGTGATACCGAAAATGATAAAATGATTATGCTTAGTGTAAATGTAAAGTTGGTTGAGTAAAGTGGCAAGTACCGAAAATACTTATTCGAAATGAAAAATTCAATAGGCTTATGGTCCCATAACACCAATATTTAATATAGTATCTCCATATCAGATTAGGGTGGAAATGCATAGAATATAGATGTCTCATTCGACTTATCGGTGAACTATTTGCATTGAAAACCCAAATTCATGTTAAGTTTCTAACAGTCTATTAAAACGGAACTAACTGTATAACATACATACTTATGTCTGAGAAATACTTATCTTGAAAATTAAACCAAAACAACGCGGAGCAGTATCTACTGCTAATCAATCGTGATAAACCTGGATATAATGGGTTATTCGCATTGCCTCAGCCTTTTTCTTTACTTGTTGAATTTATGTTTTGATTATTTATTAGGGTCTTAGACCAGATGATAGATCACACCTGGATCTTCTATGCGTCTAGATTCTAGGTTATGCTTTTAGGTAATCCACTTCTATGTTATACAATGACAAATAACACAATTTGAAATTTATAATACCTATGAATAAACAAACTTGTTTTATGTTCATCTAACACACGAGTAGATCATTAATGTTGATGACCGAAACAACATCGGACCTGGAATGAAAATGTGAATAAACTCCGGTCGACCTCTTGACAGTATTGTGATTATTTTGTCGCGAGCCGTTGACCTTTCAAATGTTATTATAATCTTAGGAATTACATTCAATTACCTATTTATTAAGAAGGGTCGGCGACCTCAAATAATAGTGATGTGTTGTGTACACCATTCACAATTAATTTCAAAATATAATTTTTGCATTTTTGCATCTTTGCAAGTTCAATAGAAGTATCTACAATGACTCTGAGATCACAACTCTATTGTGGGGTTTGCCACCATAAAAATTGCGCGTGATAAGATACAAAGTTCACCTTCCATGTCACATGGGATATCTAAGAAATAGAGGATTCTTATATGAAGTTTAACAACAAATATTTCTGTTGAGTGATATATGATAGATATCACTCAGATATGTTATTATGAACTCTGGAACCAGGGCGTTAACCAGCCGTGATTATGTTATCAAGAAAACAGGCTGATCTCCGCCAATAGTGTTCCTAAGTCCAGTCTCGAATAGATACGGAACTAGCTAACATACAACTATTAAGCATTTTAACAAATAATGCTTGAATTTAGATCTCAAGTCGTAAGAAATGTATGCATACCTTCTCGGGTGACACAAAAATCTAGAAATATCTAAACTCTACACACAAAGGGACCGTCGCTTCTGTAAAAAATCGGCTTTCTGTACAAGTTTATCATGAGAAAGCTGTCGTTTAAGTTGACAAGTTATGAGTCACAAAGTGGTCGTGAAAAGGTTACAAATCTTGAAACATCTAATTTTATCGAATTCTTTAATCAACATAATTCCTAAAAGTTTGTAAGACTTCTGATGTTATAATTATTTTTGTTAACAGATATAAAGAAAACGCTTCTAAGCTACGTGACAAGTTCATGGACCGGCCCATGCCACCATTAGAAACAGCTGTGTACTGGATAGAGTATGTGCTCCGGCATAAGGGTGCAGCACATCTGCGCTCCCCAGCACTAGACCTCTCCTTGACGCAATACCTACTAATAGATGTAGCTTTACTGTGCATATCCATAATCGCTATGGTCATATACATCCTGCATCAACTATTTAGATACCTGTGTACCAGATGCATCAGATGGTGGCCCAAAAAGAAAATTGTCTTTGAAAAACGATTTTTTAGGAGAAATATTAGTCTATTCCACTGTTTTCTTTGGATATACAAAATTAAAACTAATTAGCTTAATTTTAAATTATGACGTAGGTCAGACGATGGATGTTTGCCTAAAGGCGATTATGTAAATATGTAATAATAAGTAAGGTATAATTTATAGGGATATTTATTTCTTAAATGTCTGCTGAACCTTTAAGGCAGATTTAAGTAACTCGAGTGTACAGTCGAGTTTGGCATCCAAATATGGAGATGGTCAGCTATCAAATTAAATTAAATTATCAAAGAGAATCATAAGTTCTTTAGTTTATTTTTTAGTTGAAAAATCTTGCCACAAGTACAAATGATCAAACATTGCATTTTATAGTTCTTATTATACTATTTAAAATTGTTGTATGAGAATAATTAATAAGTAATAACGAATGCCCAGTGGTTAAAATTCAATTGTAGTTTGTTAAAAAAATTAAATTATAATGATGTTCTATTGTCAGAGAATATCCTGACTCTATAATCCTAGCTCTCTAAGCGTTTTTATATTATTATTGTTTGATATTGTTTTATCACTTCAGTCGCAGGCTATATGTATAAAGCAACGTCAGCAACAAATGTTGCAACAACAACAATTTTGATTGATTAAGCTTAATTTCTTTGTACAAAAATATTTTACATTTTTAGTTTATGTATATTTTTTCTCCTTTTGAACGAAAGCTATCAAGCTAGTCTGAGGCTGAGGAGTATTTCAGTTTAATGAAAAATTTATTGTATATTAAGTTTCCACAAAATTGTGGTTACTTTATTACTTTTTAGCTTTAAATTAATAAATTAACATTTTTTCATAGTTTCTGCGGTTTTTTTACCATGTTATACCAATGATAAAACTGAGAGATTGTTTACTAAATAAGATTGCAAATTATTTCGACAATATTAAAATTTATGTTTTACCTGTAATTATGTATAGATGGTATATAACGAGAATAAACAAACATATAAAGGAGAATTGCTATACATTGTTTCATTTTGTATTATATTAAGTGTCTAAGACAACATTCATTAAAGGCAGAATAAAAGTGATTTGTGTTGCCTTGGAAACATACTAAGCACTTCTCATGGAAGAACCATGTACATATTACGTGGTTCACTTTCATACTACGCACAGATGTGGACACAAGTGTAGTTTAAGTTTGTTACTAACCAATATAAAACAGGAACTCCAAAATCCATGTCAAATCTGAAGTGTGAAAATGCCAATAAATTGTCCTTCTGGTCTTTGGCTATGATGTACCAGGCAGCGTCGTCCGTCATCTCCTCCACCTTGCGCTCGCGGTTCCAGCCCCAAGCACAGGTCTCATATCTGGAATTACAACAATAAGAGATTTTTATTTCTAAACTAGCTGACCCAAAAGGCATTGCTGTGCCCTTAATTGTGTCCTATTGGAAAAATACTTCTAAGGCTTTTTTTCAAGCTAAAACCTATCTACTGCTTAAAAAAAATTCTGTGAATTAGAACAGCTACAACATATTGTTCAATTATGATCATCATTGTGGTGTCTGATATAGTTATTGAAGCCAAGTGTATAAAGGGTATCATAATGAACCCCTCTATACAATTTTTTGAATGTATGTAAACTTAAATGACATTTAACATTAAGAAACTAAAAAAATAGTGTTGATACATTCTTGCCATGACTAATTAACTGTTAAATCTTATCAAATCTAAGTCTTGAACTCTTTGAATATTGCATTGCGAATTACAATTGGTTAATCAGTACTAGAGAAAATTTTCAGCAAAATTTTGTTTACACATATTTTTGTTCATTTACTGTCCTTTATAGACAAATTTTCAGCTTTTATAATATAACAAAGGTCTGGAAGACACTGGCTCTTGCTCTATAAGTATAGTCAGAATAGCTGACATCCTGGGATCTTAAAAATGGAGATTTGACCAAAACTTTGAAGACATTCAAAAATTTTACTCAAAACAAGTACTAAAACATACATGTAATCATATTTTTGTAGGGAGAATTAAATTTTGGACACAATTCACCAATAGCTGGAAAGCAGTAATTTAGCAAGCAGAAACTGGCTTTTAGGAGCTTGGTGTAATTGATTGTGGGACACTGCACATTAGTGGGGATGAGCTCCAAAATGACAGCTTAGATCATTTGACTCTGTCCAGAAAAATTCAATCTGCCGCCTTGTGGTTGTGTTTGATATGGGCATGCCCGTCAAGCCCACAATTGTGAATTTGAATTTTATGAATAAATATTTACCAATTTGAATAAATGTTTATCATATGAACTCACAATGTCTTCATATTCCTCTCAGTGAGATCTATTACCCAGTCGAGGACATTCTTCTCAAGTTTAGTGACCCTCTGGATGTACATATTGACCTGCATCTCCTTGCTGCTGTACACCAGCAGTTCTTTGCAGAGCGCCGCCATATCCTGCAACTTGTTGGCGGAGGTCACGTGGGCCATGCCGTCAGCTATCCGCCGTTGCTCCAACTTTCGCGCCTGTCGCTTTTCTTTACTTTTGGTAGCAGACGCTTGCGATTTTTTCTGAAAAGTCAGGCGCATAAAGTTGAGACAAGGTTTGCTGTAAAATGATGTGGATCACTTCATCAGTCATTAATTTTGTGTTATTATAATGTGCTTGTTGTAAAGCATACAGATGCTTATGTGTGAGACGAAAATAAATGGTACTGGTATCGTCTTAATTCTTCAAGAATAGTCAAAACAATTTTCATATCGATGCCTGTTATCGATTGTAGGTTCTGTCTCCAATCAAAATATTGCTTCATTGTGGTTTGTTTGGGACAATTTTGACTATACTTACCCCCATATTTACTTGTTTCGTTTCGTTTAAAACTATATTCGTTTTAGTTTAAGTTAACCAAAATTACATTAATTTTTCTAAACAAACGGCGCGAAATATTTATCACAGTTCAATAAACGCCGTCGTCCTATAACGAATTTTGACATTTTAGGGTTAGAGTTACCATAACACTATCCACAAATTACCTAAAATGAAGCAAATTTTCCCAAACCAGAAAGGTAAAATAAAAAATAATTAATAAACGAATTCAACTGTAATTATTAATTTCACGATTTTATAGTTAAAATAAGACATTAAATTCATTTATAAAAACATTGGGTTTCTCGTGCAATTTTCAGGTTGATCCGACTATAATCAGACACATAAACGGAACTATCATAAACGTATTATTAGCTCCTGGCAGCCAATCGCTCTGACATGACATTGTAACGGACCAAAAAATTTTTGGTTTAAGTTACATTTAGCAGTACAATAATACAGTATGAGACATATAGTCCATTTTTATTCTCTTGACATAATAATATTTGGTAAACAATCTTAGCATGTCTTTTTATTTTTATTTGCGATTAAAAAATAATGCAGACACTAAATTATAAAAATTTAAAAACAAATTGTCATTTACTACAGCAACAGATTTCTAGAAACTATAATTTATTTTTTTAAAGCAATTTAAGCTTTTTTTTCAATTAAAATCAGTGCCAAGATTGTTTACCAAATAAGATAAGAGAATAAAAATGAACTGTAGTTAAGACAAAAATCTGACTTTCTATTTTGTCGTAATTACCCGTAACTAGGAGAAAGTTGTGTTAACTGGCAGCCCTCAGCATCCATAGACTATTGATTATTATAATAATATTCCAATAAAATTTAATATGTGAACATTTGAAACATACAGCCAAGATTAACACAACCATACTAAAAGATAAAGTACGATTTTTTTTTACTGTTATAATTATCAAATAATAAATAATTAAATAACCTTGTTACGGAGTATTAAATGTTAACTGTTTCAGCATACTCTGTCACATTGCGAATCTCTATGCTGTGTTTCCGAGCATAAGATGGCCGCGAATTTTCAAATGATCGAATTGCATTACATTACAAAAATCAATAATACATGTCAAGAATACTGGACTGACAAAGCGTGGTTATAATATTTTACAATCGAACGAGTCCAATATTAATATAATTCTATTTCGCAGACTGTTTAGTTCCCGAACCCCATTGGAACATTGCCAAAAATCTACGACTGTCAGTTTTAGCGAGTCGAACGAAAAGAACGATCAGCTGCGTTTAGCGGTTTGTGAGAGAGTCATTGAAGGGCATAAAAATCCGTTGCTATCACCAGACAACGAGGATAATGAAATACGCAAAGCTTTCGCAGACCGAGGATTTAATGCCAACTTTGGGGTTGGGAACCTGGCAGGTTGGTTTTCACAATTTTATTTTTCTCAACAATAAACTATGAATTAAAATTATTTTCTTGTTTTTTCCAGGCTCCACCAGAGGTAATAGAAACCACAGTGTACAAAGCTTTGGATTTAGGATATCGTCATATTGACACAGCATTTAATTATAATAACGAAGAGGCTATAGGAAATGCTATCAAACGATGGATTCAGGATGGCAAAGGGACGAGAAAAGACTTATTTATTACTACCAAGGTACTTACGTATTTTTACACATAAATTTATAGCGCTCCGCACGGGAAAAAATAGACCCAACATTTTGATACAAAAGGGCGCCAGGGTATTAATAGGTTAGAGACGATTTGATTTCAATATCCACAGAAACATTTAACATATCACTACATTTCATCATTCACAATCATTAAATAAATAATAAATTGTGTATTCTCAATAGTTAACATTTAAAAAATCCAATGTAGTTGCCACATGTTGGAAATCGCGAGGCGGACGTGAAGAGATTCCTCCACCTGCAGCTGAGCCGCTTGCAGATAGATTACGTGGACTTGTATCTTATCCATGTGCCTTTTGGCTTCCACTGCGACCCTGATACTCTCACTCCGGTCGTCAAGGGCAATGGCGACTATGATATCGATATGGACACAGACCACATTTCTACTTGGAAGGTGAGTAGGTACCTATATATTTAATTAGTATGAGAACCCACAAGAAAACCTACTCAGATATAAAAAGTTGGTATTATAACTAATAATACCTACCACTATCTAATAATTTATTAGATAACATTTCCGTAGCGATTGTCCCAAGCACGCACGGTTATATTGACGTAACGATGATCGTATTCTGTATATCATTGAGTACTGCATTGGTTATCTGGTTTAATTTTCTTTAACAGTTTCTTTTTGTTTTATTTTAAGGCAATGGAAGAATGTCAGAAGGAAGGCCTTATCCGAAATCTCGGATTGTCCAATTTTAATGAAACGCAGATATTAAAAATAATTAATTCCGCTACTATCAAGCCTCAGGTACTCCAAGTGGAATTACATGCATACTTTCAACAACTTGATCTCAGAAAGTTCTGTATGGAACACGATATAGTGGTGACTGCGTATGCACCACTAGGTAGCCCTGGTGCAAAGGAACATTTTGTTAATAAATATAACTACAGGTAAAGTCTTACTTCGCCTATACTATTATACTTGACCGGATTACATGCAATTGAATTTTTTAACGTAACGTAAACGTAACGAAACATAAATTTTACCTATATGAATTACTTCATTTTTTTGTTAGCGTTACCTGTCCACGTTGCCATGCGCATATTATGATTAGATAACAGCACTAGAGGCATGCTTCAATTAGTTAAAATTATAATCTTGCCTCAATTAGTTAAAATTATTTCCTAAGTCCTTTAAACTCTGAAGTAGCCTAAATTTCAACTGTTGTCTTTTTTTGGTCCTTCCTAGTATGTGTGCCACTTCAATTTTGCAAATTTTATTCTGCACAGTTTAGCAATTTTATTGCATTTAGTCCGATCTTTTAAGAAAAGAAACTTTGTATGTCCATTTCAGCCCAGATGTTTTTCCGGATTTATTAGGTCACCCAGAAGTAAAGGATATAGCTAGGAATTACGGAAAAACGCCGGCGCAAATTCTACTGCGCTTCTTGGTGCAACAGAAAGTCATTGTTATTCCGAAAAGTACCAGCGACCATAGGCTCAAGGTAACGTTACTTATAATTATTTATTGATTTAATTGCATTTAGGACACCAAGGTATTAACAAGCTTTAGTTTCTCTTTGACCTTTTAACAATTTATTGTCTATCCTTATGTTTGTAGGAGAACTTGGATATATATGACTTTGAATTGCCACCAGCGGAAATAAACCGTTTAAAAAAATTAGACAAAGGTGAAGATGGGCGTATATTTAATTTCCTGTTTTGGAAAGGTGTCGAGAAGCATCCCGAATATCCGTTCAAGCTGCAGACCGTCGATGCATCCATGGATTAATATTATTATGGCCAAAAAGGCCCTGGTTAACTAGGAGTTTCTTTTGCACTATGCTCTTAGATGCTCATTTAACATTTTATTTTCTTAAGCTTAAAGTTAGTCACTGTAGTTTCTACATTCAGTGAAACTGAAAACGATTAACGATACCAACGAGTATTATTCTAGAATATTTCTATGCTATTAATTGTGCTTCATTGTGATTACAAGTGCCATGAATCAGTGTTGAAAATGCTGGTTTTTGACCATTAATGATCTAGTCATAAAAGACGTGATATTTAATGATAACTACGAATGTTTTTCGACTTAATGTAGTGAAATTAAAAGTGATTAAAAACGTAGTCTTTATTACTTAAAAAATTACAAAATACAATTCTTATTCAAAAAAGAAATTTAAAAACCTGGATTTTTTTTTAATTTTATGAGAGCCTGTAAAGCATTTTCCTCTGTAAACGATGTTGTAGTTCACCTCGTCTTATCATTGTGTGGATGACTTTAATTATAGCTCGTTCAGGATACTTCTGTCGCAGAAAGTCTTGAATGATTGTTTGTTCGGAGACCTGAGAACCAACGGCGAATCTTCGTTTCAACTGCTTCTCGATCCTCGAGAGCATTTCGTGGTCTTCTTCTGTTGTAAAACCTTCGGCTCCTGTCGTATATGAAAAATTTGGTCTATACTATTGTTTCAGACAGGTATTGTACAATGTAGGCAAAATATCACAATTAAATCAAACATGTTACCTGCTAAAGTACCAGTCATTGCAGCATCTAATGTAGAAACTTGGAATAAGCGTAGAGCTTCAGTCACATGTGCTTCTGTCGCAAAAGGCTGTAATTGCATCTTAGCTAGCGATTCTGATATCCGAACTATAGCTTCCAGTTGCCTGTAAGAATAAAAGTTATTACTTACAAAAAGTTGACATAAGAGATGAAAAAAATTGTGGGCAGTGATAGCTCAACGGAGACATAGTCGCTATCCTAGATTGGTATCAGTTTGATTCAAAAGGGCGAGGACCAGACGTGGCATCGATAAGGCGAGGCCCATGTTCACCATTAGACTACCTACTAAGAAAGAAAGTAACCTGGCAATACCTGACAGTAATAGGTATGGAGAGTCGCTTATCAGCTTGTCGCTCGTGTGCGGAGGCGCCGGTGCGCATGAGCACGTAGCGCGCGCGCAGGCGCTCGGCGGCGGCGGCGGAAAGGCGCGGCCCGCAGCGCGCGCGGCAGTAGGCGGCGTAGCGCCGCAGCACCGCCAGCGGCAGCTCGCCCGCCGCCGCCGTGCGTTCTGCGCTGTTGCCGCCCATGTGCACTGAGATTATGTGCTTCGCTAGCGTCTGCAAAGATACACATACGATTGAATGGTCTTTTGTCGACGCATATCTTTTTTAGTAAACAATCAAGTACCCATCGATCAATCTGCTGGTTTGCCTAATTTATATAAAAAAAACTTTCTCAAGGAATAGTACGAGAAATGGTTAATTTATTTATAAACTTTAACTTTCTATCCTATTTGAGGTGGGATTTGGGTGCCAATAAAAATATAAAAAAAATCTATGCACAGATTACCTTTGCAGAATTTCTGATAGAGTATACGAGGAGTATTATTACATTTATCCACAAACAAATCACATGCGGAGTATGCTTACAGGAGAGTACAGTACTAATTAAAACATAAACAATTACCGATAAAATAACACATAAATAAGCAAAACTTACAATATCCCGATTCTGATCATGTTCATCCTTCACAATAAAGATCATGTCGAATCTGGAAAGAATGGTGGGCATAAAGTCAATGTTGTCATCTGCCTTGGTGTCGTCCCATCGTCCAAAGACTGAGTTCGCGGCCGCCAGTACCGAGCAGCGTGAGTTAAGTGTAGTTGTGATTCCTGCCTGTAAATGAGAATATAAACATGGAACTAGTTAGTTTTTGTCGTATTTGTCCCATTTGAGTTTTACGGAATTTAATGCAATTTGATATTAAAATTTGTTTTACTAAATTTGGTATCTGTTGCCAATTACCATGTCCAACCTTAAACCAACCGTTTGAACTGTTGAAATTCAAAATGGACCATACTTTTAATAAGACAGGTGCTTCTCGATCCCCGAATACACACCTTAGCGATGGAGATGGTCTGCTGCTCCATGGCCTCGTGTATGGCGACGCGGTCGTCTTCCCGCATCTTGTCGAATTCGTCGATGCACACTACGCCACCGTCCGCTAGCACCATCGCGCCGCCCTCCATCACGAAGTTGCGCTGAAAGTTAAATAAGTATAAAGCTGTTTATTATCGCACTTTACTGAAGTCACTGGTTTGCAATACTGACAGAATAAATCAGTAGATGGCTGATCACCATCAAAGCACTTACTTCTGCCTCAGTTATTATCATACTTCAAGCCTGATCACGCAATCTAATAAATACCAAACAAATATTACAGAAATTTGGTATCATACCAAATTACCAAAAATAGATTTGTTACAACCTTTAAACAACTTATTATTTTAACTTATATTTTTTATTTCCTATAATGTGGGTGGATTATAGGAAATAAAAAATATAAGTTCTCTCTATCTTGAATAGAATTTGTTCTCTTTGAGGTTGGATGTGGGTATAACATTACCACCACTTAACATGAGATGGCTTCTGTGCCAGTTTGCTACTCAATTCCAATAAAAAGAGAGTATAATTGTGATGTTTATAGTAAGTAGGGTTCAGAGCGACAAATGTCTACTTACACTCCCAGGGTCACGTATAACGGACGCAGTGAGACCGGCGGCACTGGAGCCCTTGCCCGACGTGTACACGCCGATGGGAGCCACCTTCTCAACGAACTTCAGCAGCTGCGACTTGGCCGTACCGGGGTCGCCTAGCAGCAGGATGTTGATGTCGCCACGACGCGTCAGACCATCGGGGAGGCGTTTGCGAGATCCTAGAAAATGCGAAAAATTGTTTAACACATACGATTTAAATTGGCTTTCAGTATGAATGTCAATCCTAACCTTCGGAATATCAGCTGCCATCCCAAAACGTATTCTTAAATAAGTCCATCCATCCATCCAGGTTGTTTAGATCCATTTCCTGGCAATACCACTATCGGTGGCACCAAAAACGCTAGAGCTGGTGTGAAGCGTTATTCATTGTTATCTTATATGTAACTGACCTCCAAACAGTAAGCAAGCGATGGCCTTCTTCATATCATTAGCGCCGAACACGCTGGGCGCGATGGAGCTGGCGACGCGTTCATACACATCGGGCGCGGCGGCGAGGCGGCGGAACTGCTCCTCCTCGTCCGCGGTGAAGGGCCGCAGCCCGCCCGCCACGCCCTCCTCCGCCGAGAGACCCACCGCGCGCACGTACGACGAACGCACGCCCACTGAGCCCTTGTCGCGACCCTCCCTCTGGAATGGACATCAATTTAGTTAAACCTGTGCTGACACATAAATATGCTTAACCTAATGACATTCGTGCTTATGTAACTTAGAAGAAGAATTACATTAAGGATAATGAATATACACACCCCAATCTTAGCAATCTTTTTGATAGCGTAGATGCCCAAGACCGTGACCCTGGCGCCCGGCGCCACTCGCTCGCAGAGCACACGTTCACAGTACACTGTCAGATGTCGGGGCATCTCTCCTTGTGGTATAGACTCTGGCGCCTCTTGCAATTTGAGTACCTGGTTTATAACAAATCAATTTTTACAGACTTCAAAAAAGGAGGCTATCAATTTGACTCGTATGTAAGTAATATTAACGGAACTGCATAATATTTATGTATGGTGGTCTGTATGAGTATGTATGTAATGTTTGTCCTTGTATATCTCTGAAACTAATTGACGGATTGGGATCATTCTTTTTTTGTCCATTTTCATTATTTTCAACTTAGGGAATGGTAAGTTTTATCAAAATCTAGAAATTACGAAAAAATATAATTAAAACAATTTTATTGACCTAAAAAAAAGTATGAAATAACATTTGTTACATACTTTTCGCGAACTATTTTTGAGGTTGGTGATAAAATTTAACTTAAATACAAACAAAATACTGTATGCAAAAAGGCCAACCTCAATAAATAGTGCGCCAAAAGTACGTAACAAATGTTATTTCTTACTTTTTTGAGGTCGGTTTAATTTTTTAAATTATCTTTTTATTGTATAGAAGTATCAAATAGATAAACTGGCTACTTGAAGGTAAGTGAGTAAGACAACTATGTTCAATCTCAAAAAGGGTAGAAATCCTTGATGAGAACTAAAAGTACGGGGAGTGAAGAGGGTGGCAGTGAGGACTGTTACATTAGTACAATGCAATAATCCATTTTTTTTTAATTCTTACACAGCAAAATAATAATTTGCAAATTATTAAAATGTTTTACCTGATAATCTATGCATTTACATTTATCTGGAATGATGAAATATGGGTCCAATGGACATTTTGGACGACCAGCTTGTTCTCTGTAAATTAAAATGTTAAAATTATAATTTTGAATATATCCATTAGTTATATTTAATAAGTATGACATTCATAGCGACATCCTCTTTCATCCTATTAAGGGAAACTTACGTATTACACTTCCTCGGCATAACATATCCTTCCAAGCCAGGTTTTACTGGTAGATTGGGGATTACATTTCTGCATGACCTGCATTGTATTGATATTTTGGTGGCCTTTGCTTTGATTCCAGAAGCAGAAATAACAATCCCAGGTATTTTTACAAGCCTTGAGACTGTCTCTGACTGAAAATAAAACATATGTTTTGTAAAAAGTAAAAATAGGTGTAACAGTGTGATCAGAGCCAGATTATCTCTCAGGCAAACTATGCACATGCCTCGGGGTGCAAGCTAACAAGGGGGCAAGCTAAGCTTAGTTGAAAAAAACAAAATTCTCATGGGTGCTCTACATATTATAATTTTAATCCAGGTGTGATGATTATGGCAGTTGAGTTATATTTTAAATAACCATTCACCTTCAATTCTCTCAAATTAGCAGCATGTGCATCAGAAGTTAGTAGGACTTGAATGTCTTCCACCTTTTCTTCACCCTCAGGCCTTGGTGCGGTTAGCTCATCTGCCAACTGAAATAAAGATAGTAATAATTTAATTAATTAATAAATTATTTATAGTTAAAAAGTGTGTTTAATAATATTACAGAGCCTTAATACATACAATTTTCACCGCAGACTAAGAAACTGAGAGGTTTGTTGAGGTATTTTTTTTTTCAGTCTGCACCAAAATCTAGATGTACTTATTTGTATTAATAAGTAGATCTAGAGAACATTCCTATGCATAAAAAGATGTTTTGCCACAAACACAAAGCAATCATACTATTAACTCTAAAACATGTTAAAACATCATGTAAACGGTGTAAACAAAGTAATGAAACTATGTAATAGTTTTGCTGAACCTCCTTTGCTGCTTCTTCAAGTATTGGTAAGTGTTCTGTAGGTTTCTTGTACAATTTCTCGGCTAACACTTCATCAAAACTAGATAGATCTTCAATGTTAATCTCAACCCAGTATTGATTTAAGTTATAATTACGTTTAAGGGCATCCCTGAAATAGAAACACACAAATAAGTCAACAATTTGTTATCAATGTAAATAACCTTACATACAGAACCTTACAATAATGTCAAGCCTTATAAAATGGTATTTAGCTATTTAAGTTATTAAGTAACGAAGTATCAATTACCTGTATTTGAAATTAAAATTTCCCGTATGAAACTGCCGAATAAATTCTTTAAACTTCTTTTTTACGGCTTGTAGGTTAACTTGGTCCTGAGATTCATTTTCTTCGACGCCAAAGTTATCGGAAAAAAACACTCCTGGGTCGTCAAATCCTTCCATGATTACAATAATAACAGTTTAAATTTGTTCCTATAAATTGTGCCTTTCTCAATATTAAATTCTCTTCTCAATTTATCGAAAATACAACAAAACGAACACGGACGGATCCAAACAATTAAACAAATTGCCAGAATAGTTTTGGCGCGTAATTTTTTTTATCCAGTTGGCAAGTGACTTGAAGTGACACTTAATTGACACATTTCATATATTTCATTTCATAATATTATGTTGGCTATCCTTTGACGAGTTGCCAATTAAAAAATATCGGAATTAGGATTCGAATCCGACAATCTGATGGCTCATGATAAATAACGAAAAATTGAAAATTACGACAGCCACTACGTCTCTATAAATTAGATTTCAAGTCTTTCAAGTTTTTTTTTCGAAAACGGATATTTTTACTATCAAATGTAGGTAGTAACACAGTAAGTAAAATATAATAAGTTATAATTGTGTATAATTATGGTATATTATTATAATATGTCTTGGAACATGATTGGAACGGAATACAATATCCGGCTAATTGGAAATTCTAAATTTGAAAATTTATTGCGTTGTTATGACAACGGATAAATTTACATCCATAATCCATATTCCATATTATTATATCGAACATTTCCTGCGTTTCCTATAATTTAATTTAAAAAAATGAAATTAAATAAATAATAATCAATACATATAACAATTTAAATGATACGATAGAAGAACCTAAAGGAAAATGGGTGATGTAAGTAGAATCATTATTCATTATTATTCTATAAGAATTAATTCTTACCAACTGCACTGCAATGCAGTTAATAAAGTGGTAGACGGACATGTTATAGGGGCCAAGAATCAACTAAAGTTTAAGCGTAAATTTTAACTTACAATTTACAGTGTTCTGGAATGGAGCACACTTATTTATTGAGCACACAAACGCATTACAATAAAAACAATACAAAGAGTATTTTAATTGAAAATGGTTTATATTGCTGCTAATTTACACTCTTTCTTTTTCAGAAAGAGGATGTTGATACTCGTTTAGAGTTTATGAGTGAATATATTTTAAAATCTCTAAAACAGAAGTTGGACAAATGGACGAAATTCATTACTGGCGATGAAAGGGTAAATAAAAAATAGACAGTAGATAGGTGTTTGTGTACCGTACAGTTTGTCTAATTATCCGCGAATTTTAGTATTTCTACGCTGCATGATAATCCATGTAATACAGTCGCTATCTTGTAATGTAGTAGTATTTACTTGGGTTGGCTATGTTTATATATTCTAAATAAAATGAGTTATGTTGGCTTGCAGCACATTTTGTTCAGATTCTTCGATATGGCGAAATACGACATAATCGTATTTCGTATGAACACGGCTGGTCTCTTGACATGTGCGACCAACTTCCCACCAATAAGTCGGGGAAAGATGATTTACTTCTTAAGAAATATGGACGATAAAATCACCCAGGCTAACTATAGAAATGTAAGTTTGACGGAATTAATCTTTTAGGGACACCTTCAGTTATTAATGGTACAAAAAAGAACCATCGTTAGTTGCCAATTTATTGATATTCTTATATTAGCTACAACTGCCTACAACCCTTTAATGGGCGAATGTTGGGCACGGATTTACCCCACAACGGGGTAGCTTGGAGAGCACGCTCCACCACGTTGCTCCAATACGGATTGAATATCTTATTACATAATTGCTTTGAAATAACGGATGTTTTCTGGTAAACCAACCTTTGAGATTCATATCCGTACATGTGTGCTTGAAACCAGCCGTAAGTCTTCTTTTATAGCCACATTGAATCCTCCTCTTCCATCTCTTCTATTTTGAAAACCGCTATGATTTTTCGTATATTTGTGATACTTAACACTTTTTGTCGTTGTTCTCGTCCATTAATAAGCAAATCTTGGTCAAGGTGATGACAATAGGTGAAATATCGGGTAACGTGTTGATGGATCTGAGTGTGATGGCGGACGAGGTGATAGGGCCATTGCTGTGCAATCCGGAGAACCAGCGCGGTTGGCCTAAGATTGTACA
Source organism: Erynnis tages (assembly GCA_905147235.1). Taxonomy (NCBI): domain Eukaryota; kingdom Metazoa; phylum Arthropoda; class Insecta; order Lepidoptera; family Hesperiidae; genus Erynnis; species Erynnis tages. The sequence goes on from LR990087.1 coordinate 6,245,073, forward strand.
GAACGACATGCGACGCCACGTGAACGACCTGAGGAATTTGATGCATCAGGTATTCTACTGTTACACGTCATTAAAAGCAAAATCAACTCACAAAATATAAGCAAAAGTAAAATAAAGTAACAATTTTAATATCACGAAGGATGTCACAGTATATAATTATAAAACTCATGACTGGGAATGTAGGTAAACCTAGAGTAGGTACGAGTATTTTCTAAAATCATGAAAGTATGATTCATAGAAAAATAAATCATTTGTCGTCGTAGTCTTTGTCGTATGAGTATGGGGTCGGGGCAGACGACGTATCTTCTGCATAATGGAGCGCATATTAGCTTATTCTCTCATCCCAACTGTGAAAGAGTGGTAGAATGAGTTTGTAGCGAGAACGCCACTGCCTGACCTACAGCTGATTTGGAAGAACATAATTCATTGCCTTAGGTACTATATTTTTATAGTAAGATTATGTATTTGATCAAATCCGATATGAACGTAACCTTTTGCTTTCCGTACAAAAAAAATATGGAGATCATTGGTATTATGCTTGTTTGTTTTCAGCTTAAAGGAGAAATGTCCAGTCAAGTTATGCTTCCGATGCCCGATGGAGTGGAAACTATCTATCACGCGGAAGCTCGACTGAAGGAAAGGTAATAGCTTTGTATAAAATAGTGTTTTAACATATGTATTGGATTGATTGGATCAGTTTTAATGTGTAATACATCAACTTTTGATACAATTTCAGTGATTCGGAGGATGTAGATTTGTACTTGAAAACGAATATAGAAGGAGCTATTATAAAATGGGCGCAGCAAGTCCATGATTTGTTACAAGAGGATTCGTACATAGGTGAGAAGCTTCTAAGGACACATTCAATAATTAAGAAAATATGCAGATTTATAATGTTTATTGCCTGCCTTTAATGACCCTCTACAGGGTCTCGTAATGAGAAGGATGTAGGCCTTAGTACACCACGATGGCCTAAAGTCCATTAGGCTTTAGGCATAGTGACATTTATTTTAAAAACGCAGCTAACGATTTATTTATTTAGGTAATATTTAATTTTTCCAGCCTTCAAGCGTACCAAATTTCCTTTGCCGGTCGCGGATGTTGATTTCTACGCTCATCGCCTACGCAACCTGGAAGGCATTTACTCGCAGCTAAGAGATCCTCGAGTTAAAAGGATGGCTCATTACCTAGAAGCCACTAGAAGCGTTTACTTGAGCTGTTTTAAGACCATGCTGACTAATGTGGTAGCTTGTGAGTACTATGTTCTTTTTTGATAAAATATAAGTTCTTGCTAAATCCTCTGTAAGAATAAACTGAAACATCTAACGAAAGTTAGATGACGCAAATACAGTTTACGTTCATCGACGATTTTCTGCCAGAAATAAGTAACCGACATCATGGATGGACTGTGTACCTACATCTTTCTTAATGGTAGCTTAGATCCAAATATATTGTCTTTAGAAATTTCTGCTATTGTAATATTCCGATTTAAATTGTTATAATTGTAGGTGTTTAAAAAAAAATTATTCCATTACTTTAGCTATCGTGGAGTGTCGCGATATCTACGTGTATCAGAAGCCGCTGATTCCACATTTCGAGAACTTCGAAGGAACAGATTTCTCCGACGCCAAGTTATTGATAAGGCCAATGTTCCACTGTATTGGGATGCTATGGGGCAACTCGAGATACTACTGCAACGTCGAAAAGTTAATCCGTAAGTCAAAGCAGAGTAGAAGCAGCAAAACCGTACTTTTTCTAATGAAAGCTTGAATTAAAAATACTGTTCATTACTTTAGCACTTCTTCGCGAAGTGTGCAATTTAGTGATTCAACAATGCACGAACTCTATCGACCCACCTTCGATATTCCAAGGAGAGCCCGACGAGCAGCTGCTGAAGCTTCGGAAAGCAATGAATATTTTGAATCACTTCATGTAAGTTAAAAGCAATTCATCACCTTATTCATTTCCGACTTCAAAAAGGAGGTTATGTAATATTATCGGAATTGCACAATATTTACATATTATGTTGGTCTATTACGGCTTCCAAATAGAATACCAAATTTCGTGATCTTTATGTTTTTTTTTGATCGTGATCCTTAATTTGTGATCTCATGTCATCTCATCTCATGTGAAAGTTGACAAACTACAATCTTGCTTGTGTAATAATTACCTGTCTGAGGACATTCCTACGTTAGTTAGATAAAATTTTAAGACGCTAACTGAATCTTTTTTCGGACATTTTCGAACATTTTTCATTTTTGAAACTTTCGATCATTTTCAAATTACCCATTGAGTTTTGCTTATTAATTCACGCTTATAACATCAAGTTAAACTTAAAAATATGATTCTATCAAGCTTTCACAAAGCTTGCTGTATATTATTTCAAACTAATATCTAACATAAAAATATTTTACAGAGACACATACGAAATGAACAGAGACAAGGTCCATACATTTTTCCCGGCGGGAGTCCTCCCAGTGCGCTGGTCATTCGACTTCGATCGCGTTTTCATGCGTTTCAACGTCTACATGAAGAGACTCAAAATGATCGAAACCCTTCTTGAAGCAACCGTTGAAATATTTAAGTTAGAAAAGGTGGAATTCTGTGGGTTAAGGGGAAAGATTTTAAGTACGGAGTGTATGAAGGTGGGATTTTTTTTTCTTAGTTTAATTAAAGGGAATTCAAGAATTAAAATAAGAATTTTGATTGAATTATATAGGTTTTAGAAGAATATACCATAATCTACCAAAATCTTGGAAATATAACGTACGACCCAGCCGATCCGGAAGACAATTCTTTCTTGGCTGACCATAAGAAGCACTTGGGTGTGCTTGAAGACGTTGATAGAAGACTCGCTTCGCTGTTCTCACAAGGGCTAGACGAATGCCACAATTTGGATCACTTTTTCAAGGCACGTTATTTAAACCAATTTAAAGATAATTAATCAATTAAAAAGAGAAACAATTTTTTAAATGAATTTAATGGCCTTTTTGTAGTTTTTCCAAATCACCGGTGATTTGTTCCACCGTCCGATAATTAAGGAGGAACTAAAACCAAAGTTGCCGAGATTATTGGAATTGATGCATTCAAATCTTGATGATGTTAAAGAGATATACGATGAAGAAATGTCGGTAAGTTTACAGCAAATCTTGTGAATAGCTCTATATACTTTGTACAGTCAGCGTCATATAGTTCGTGACACTCAGGGTACTCAAATATATAGACGCAACCAAAAAGTCGATAATATCGGTACAAACAAAGTTGTCTTATTGTTGTCAACAGTTTTGTCGCTCAAAAGGTCGACACACTTAAAATGTCATATAAATCGGTTCAGTAAAACTGCCATAAATATGGTTACAGACATCCCGCCAATGGTATCCAATCATTCTAAGTGTTCAAAAATATGAAACACATTAGAAAAATAAACTTTACTGCTATCATATTTTAAATATTATTTTCTTCGTCAATTAGTATCAAAAAATTTAAACACAAAGTGAAAGCGATAGGAACTACTGCTGTCCTTTTCATTTTAAGCACGACGTACCACGGCCGTACCATCCTTTTCAGGCAATTTTCGATCCCCTATAGCTTCGTTGTCGACAAAACTAGAAGCTTGAATTTTTAGAACGGACGATATCTCAAGATATGTTAAAAAAATATGCAAAAAAACAGTTACAGCTTAATAGACTGATGTTAACCTCAATGATAATGAATATGAGTTATTAGGTATATTTCGTATTTAATTTTACTTGTGTACCTAACTGAAAAGAACACATTCCGTATTAACGATAAACTGAGCAGTTCTGATAAAGTTACTTTCAAACGCAACAAAAGACTGACCCCTTATTCATATAAAGCCAAATCGCATCATAAACCTATTTTCTATTTCACTGTTCTTTCACTGCACTGTCTCTTTCTTTCTTGGTGCTGTCAACGTTTGAAAGAAAATGGCAAATCAATGTAATGGCTAAAATAGGTTTAATAAGCGATTTTTGTTTTTGTGAATAAGGGGATAAGAATCTCAGAGGGTGTAAATAAAAAAGTTTTGGTTGAACTATCCTTATTTTTAATATATAATTCGATGTTTAGTGGTGTCATCAATGCGACATGTAGCCATAATTTAAGTATTAAGTATGAAATTGCTTCAACAGATATTACGTAGGTAGTCAAGATTTCCAGCTTTCTATAATATTGCACTTGACATTGATACGACTGATGGTTATTTGACATGCACTGACAGATAATAGAATTACATTCAAACACTAGATTGCGTAATGAGGTTTTAATGCTAGTTTATTTTTCTAGTCTGTTCCATATTATTGAACACTTAGAATGTTTGGATACCATTGGCGGGATGACTGTAACCATATTTATGGCAGTTTGACTGAACCGATTTATATGACATTTTAAGTGTGTCGACCTTTTGAGCGACAAAACTGTTGACAACAATAAGACAACTTTGTTTGTACCGATATTATCGACTTTTTGGTTGCGTATATATATTTGAGTACCCTGAGTGTCACGAACTATATGACGCTGACTGTACATAACCATATTTTTGTTGATGGAAAGGCGCGCAATAAATTCGCAGATATTTCTGCGGATTTTATGATATTCTGCTACTATGTTGTCTGCAGAAACTAACGAAAGGTCCAGAAAGACCGATGGTAGACAATTATTTGCCTCCGGTTAGTGGAATGATTTGGTGGATAAATAAGCTGCGTAGACGAATTCAAGCACCCATGGAAGACTTTATTCTATTCGAAGATCCGTGAGTAAAAAATAATAAGTCTGAGTCAAATAATAATTGAGATATTGTTACATTTCGACTGGAATCTTTGAACACCTCGCCATGTTTTGCGGAATAGTTTTGAACTAAATTATCTAGTTATTTTACTGTTAACTGTTCAAATAATGGCAATGTCAAGTTTTGGAGCCAATAATATGAAGAAAATAACATTGACAGCGTTATAGGAGACGGATATGGGTGTGGCCATATCAAATCACATGTGGCACCATCTTTGAAGGTGTACAAAAACACTGGTCAATCTATATACAATGTATTAAATTTTTCTAAGTGAATCTTCACGTTCAGCTCTAATATTCAATTGGCAGGATTAAAGAGTGCGAAAATGCACTTTACTTGAGACAGAAGCAAAATGAGATGCTAGGTTATCTCAATGTACAGGAAGATCGCCAATTCAAGCAATGGTGCGCCACTGTGCCCAATATCTGTAAAGTCCATCTTGCTAAGAATCTTATCTACAGAGACCCACCATTCGTAAGAAATAATTTCAGTCCAGAGGTACATATAAACTACCAATGATTTACTATAATTATTATACCTATTGGTGTTTTGGAATATTGTAAAAATGCATTTGTTTTCAGCTTGTGCTGCTTTTACGTGAGATTCGTTACCTGAAATATTTAGAAAAGCAAGGTATACCGCCAGATGGACTAGAGTTGTATGCTCGCAACGAAAAATTGCAGGTAAATTATTTTGCACATCCTAAATTTATATAGACTTATCAGTTGTATACACTTCATACTTCCCATTTGCACGTTACAGTATGACATGAATCGACTGAATCGCGCTATAGCGTGGTACAACGCAATTCGTGAGGGTAGTCATGAAACTGAAGTAGCGCTTATTGAGAAAGAGATATCAGCAATAGATAATCTACTTGGCCGTGGTGTAGAAGAACTAACATGGAATGATGATTGTACGTTTTGTTTTATATAATGTGTCTTCTAATCTGGTCATATTTTTTTAAAGTAACCACAAAATTAATCATTCTAACAATTTTATACTTTCAACAGTCACAGATTGGATGGCAGAAGTTTACACGGCTATCAATACCCTGCAAGAACGGGTTTTGACGGCTCAAAATAACGTAAAACGAGGTTTGAGCAATATCGATGCTTGGGGCATAAAACCGCTTCACAATCGAAAAGAAAACCCAGAAAAGTTGGAACTTCTGGCTGTCAATGAACGCCGTCCCAGATTTGCACAAAGGTTAATTTTTATTAAATGTATTTATTCATTTGATTGGAAATGCGTATCAGTATTCTAATATTCACTTCAATTATACATTTTCAGACGTGAAAAAATTCTTGAAAGTCATGCTGAATTCGAACAAATATTACAACACAATTACAAATTGTTCTTCAACATTCAAGAGGAAGAGGGGGTAAAAATATAATTTTATTAAAACATGAATTAAAAACGTTAAGTACAGATCTAGTAAGATAAATACATTTACAGTCTGATGAAGAAGAGGAAGAATTAGAAGAAGTAGACGAAGCTACTCTTGATGACGAAGAGAAAGCACAACGGGCTAAAAAGCTGCGAGAAATAATGGAACGCCGCGAGGAAAAACGCTTAGCGAAAGAAGAAAGAGAACGCGAAAAAGCTGAAATTGCGCAAGTGAAGTTTGAAAGGCGCGAAGCTAGGAGATTGAAGAGAGAAGCTAAGGAAGCTGAGAGACAGGAACGACAAGCGCGCAGAGATGCAGGTTTAAAATTTAATTAATTTTTGAAATGTATTTCATGTATTTTTATATATGTAAAGAGATTTTGACTGTTAATACACAATGTGTCACTTAGGAGAGGAAGTAGAATCCCCAACAGAGGAAGAAGAAGAACTAGATCCCGAAGAGCTCGCTGATATAGAGGCAGAACGAATTGAGATGGAAGAAGAGGCATTTAGGAATGCTCGTTGGCCCGCTTACGTCAAATATGTGGATTCTCTTGTAAGATACCTATACTTTTTCAGTCTGTTTGATTGAGATTAGTTCAACATTTTCAATGAAGGCATAATGAGACGTCCATCATCATAGCTCTTTTGATCGGAAATTAAAGATACAAAGGTAAATACATTTTAATTTCAGGTGTCACGCCAAGTAATGAAAGCTATTCAGTCAAGTTTAGATTTGTTTGAGAAACAGACTGATTTAGAAAAGGGACCAAGAGTAGCGTTTATGGAAATTATAGCAGAACTTAGGGATCCAGGTAATTTATTATAATATGTAACTACATTTTACATATTAAAGTTAATATCTTCTAGTTGATTTAAATCATGGCAAGCTGCTTGATATAATTGCAAAAGAATATTAATATAGTTGCGAATTTCTAGATATATATTTTTCACCGTCTCTGGATCTTGACGATTCTGATGGCCTTTACGATACTCTTAGAGAAATGATGAAAGATATGTTTCTACAAGCTACAATGTTTCCGAGGATCGACCCCATAGTACCAATCGCTACATATGAAGGTAATAAAATTATTGTTATATATTTTCCTCAATATTTATACGTGAATAAATAGGTAATCTTAAATTTGTTACATCTTTGCACAGATGATATTGCAAACGAAGATGCTATGATCGATTTGTACCACGACATTTTAAAGAGAGTGGAAAACAGCATAAATGATGTTGTTCAGTATGCGTCGGTAAGTAATTATTATCATCCATGAATTGCGGGATCCCGAGCCGTCGTTCCATACACATTATGTTGAGGGTGTTCCCTCAACGTATCGCAATGATCCACCATTATTAATTACTTAAAATTGACTTGATGGACTAAGGCCTCCTTCTCATTGTGAGAGGGGATCTGACCCTACTAGTGTTACCCTAGTGGGTCACCAATTGGGTTACAGGCAATTGCTTAAAAAACTTTCAAGAAAGATAAATAAAACATTAAAATTAACCGTTTTATTAGAAATACGAGAAATACACACCATTATGGATGGAAGATAGACAGGAAGTATTAGCCGGATTCTTGAAATATGGTCGCGTTATACCTCCCGAAGAGTTCGATAAGTATAGATATGAGAATGGAAGTGATCCACCAGAAGGCAAACCTACTCTAGCTGAGTATCAAAAGGAGGTTGGTATCGAACTTGATAGATATTATTTACATTATATATACAATAATCCTTTGTACGTTTTGATAGGGATATTTTTATACCTTATTTCCTCCTAGATCGATAAATATAATGCGCTCTACGATGAAGTGGCAGCTCTACCTTCACAATACTTATGCAACGGATGGTTGAAGCTTGATCTGAAGAGACTGAATCAGGCCATTATGAATATTATTTGCAAGTGGAGCAATCTTTACAAGCAAAATCTCAAAGATCACGTTCAAACGAGGTAAAAATTAGTTAAATATTATTTATTAAAAGTGTGTTTGTTTATTGTTTTAATTTGTATTTTAAGCTCATGTTATTTGAGTAAGATTACTAATTGAAGCACTTCTTGTATTTCAGTTTAGATGATCTTGAAAAGTTTATAGTTTACGCATCTAAGGAGTTGTCTGTGGAGTTAGGTGAAGATGATTATGAAGGATTACTGAAAGTGATGGGGGTGTTGAATGAAGTTCGTGCGAAAATGGATGCCGGCACAGACCAAATGTTTGAACCGTTGCGTGATATTATGTATGTTTTGAAGGAGTACGGAGTTGAGTTCCCCGAGGAGACTTATGAGCAGGTAAGCTTTTCTGAAAATAATAAATACCTAAAGCCTAAATAAAGACCAGAGCCTAAAGAAATGACTTGAATTTTTTGTTACGACAATCTTTAGACCAAAAAATCACAAGGGTTTTGATCGAGTTTAAACCGCTTTTCAACTTAGTACAGGGTCTTCAAGTTACCTAAATTTAAACACTTCTTCTTTAACGCGTAATTTATTTGATTTGCTATGTCTTGCTAAATGGGAATAGGAACCATCAGCATCGCATCAATATTCGGTATATATATTGGTAAGAGTAATCGTAAGGGCACTCCTATCGCTAAGCGCTACTGCAAAATTGTTGCTGATATATGAAAAAGCAATTGCTAAACCTTGAGCATGTTCTTCCTTCTTATGTTTCTTTTGGAGTCGATGGTATGTATGCATTTTTGAGATATACTTTAAATAGAATTGGGACTAAAATTTTTGTTGGGTTGTTTATAGTTGGATGTATTGCCAGAAAAATGGAGGAACCTAGTTAAACAGGCAACTGTGATGAAGAACAATGTAGCACCGCTTCAGGCGGCACAAGCAGCCCTTATTGCGAAACGTGTTGCGCTTATTAATCTTCGGCTCACAATGTATCGGGAACAATTTAAGCTTAAAGAGGTTTGGAAGATTTGCTGTTTTATTTATATCTACCCTTAGAAGCAAATAAAACATTCATACATCCTTTTGTCGTCAATTTAATAACCTTTGTTATTGTTATCGTATTTTTAGATGTTCTTGGAGGCATGCAAAGAGCCTTATCGCCAAATTGACAGAGTTCACATAGAGCTAACACAGTTTGAAGATATCGTGAACGGTTTGAAGAAATCTTGCGCGCTTTTTGACATACAGCCCCCCGATGAGAAGAATCTAAAGCAATGTCGGCGTGAATTAAAACTTATCAAAGTATGTCATTTTAATAGTTAATTTTTTTTATCGAAACATTGCAATAAATTAAATGAAGTATTTATAAATGCAATGGAATTTAATAACACATTTATTTATTATAGCAATTATGGGATTACTATTATCTTGTGATGGGAACTATTGAATTCTGGAAGAAATCCCCATGGAAAAAGATTGATGCCGATGGCATGGACCAAGAATGCAAACGTTTTACAAAAGATCTCCGTCAACTGGACAAGGATATGAGAGTTTGGTATGATTTGCATGCTTTTAATTATAATTATGTATTCTATATATCAATCAGTGGAAACTGAAATTTCAGTGAAATTTCAGGGAGCCATATCTGTCCATTGAGGCAACAATAAAGAATTTGATGACATCTTTGCGAGCAGTAACTGATTTGCAGAATCCAGCTATCAAAGATAGGCACTGGATAGAATTGATGATGGCCACAAAGGTAAGTTTTAAATTTGGTTTAGTTTAGTTGTAAATTTTATATTTGTGTATTGTAGTCACACTGTAATCAGTATTGAAGTGCTCGTGTTATCTTCTGTAATGTTTGTTTTGTTGTCTAGAAAGCTGCACATTCATACATCTTGTCAATTGAAACAAATCATACTCATAATACACCATTCATAGCAAAACATAACGTAAGGAGTTCTGTTTCACTAGATGAGATTATATCGGATTTTAAATCTCTGGAAGATTTAGTCATAACACTTGAAGGTGCTAATGAAACATGTAATGAAAATTTGAATAAATGTGGAGTTAAAGCCGAACATTATTTACAAATACAAGATTTCAGAAGACTAAAGGTTCAAGAATGTCGAGGGGTTAATAAATTTGCTAAACTCAATAGATCGTATTCATTGCAAGAAATTAGAGAGCAAGGACTTCAAGTATCATCGATAACGGATTTTTCAGCCCAGCAGAAGATATCAAATCATGCTTTAATTCTCTCAGAGTTCATTTTGTAAAATACGTAGTTATCTTATTTTGTAATTATTAGATAGTTTATTGATTAATTTAAATAGGTAAGTAATCTGTCTATATTGAGTAAAAATTTTGTACAATAATGTATATTAATTGGAATATCATAATTTTCATAAAATTGATATTTTTAAATAGATATATAACTCCTATATATTTCAGGTTAAATTCCATATAGATGATGATACAACTCTAGCAGATTTATTAGCACTGAATCTTCACAAGTTTGAAGAGGAAGTAAAAACTATTGTTGACAAGTCTGTTAAGGAAGCAGCTATGGAAAAAACACTGAAGTAAATATATTATCTTGTTTATAAAACAACTTTTATTTTATTACAAGCGCAGATAAAAAATACGATTAAAATTATATTTTAGGGAATTGGAGGCAACCTGGGCTGTTATGGAGTTTGACTATTCAACTCATGACAGAACAGGAATCAAGCTACCAAAGGCTAGCGAAGAGCTTGTGGAGACACTTGAAGATAATCAGGTAATATTTGAACTTAAAGCTGACTCTAAAGATGTCGCTTTAGTTACTAGCACTAAGTTTACTACTGCAAAGTATTATTATTAATACTGTACAAATTTTTGTACAAAGAATTTTCTTGTGTATAGAACCAAGTTCAAAACATGATGTCGTCGAAGTTTATTGGGTTCTACGAAGCGGAAGTAACAGCATGGCAGAAGAAGCTGGGCACTGCAGATGCTGTTATAGCTATTTGGTTCGAAGTGCAGCGCAAATGGCAGTATCTTGAAAGTATTTTCGTAGGCTCTGATGACATTCGCGCTCAATTGCCTGAAGACTCGAAAAGATTCGATATCATTGATAAAACGTTTAAGGTAAGTCCTTTAGATACATTTTGAATTCTAACTCTTATTGCACCTATTTTTAGTTTCTATGATTTAACTTAAACGTTAATCTTTAACAGGAACTGCTCAAAGACATTGGTAATACCCCCAATGTGGTGCAGGCTACTAATAAACCAGGACTATTGGAGAAGCTTGAAGAGCTTATGAAAGGTCTTAATCTCTGTGAGAAAGCACTTAACGATTACTTAGAAACAAAACGTTTGGCTTATCCTCGTTTCTATTTCGTGTCCTCTGCGGATTTGCTCGGTAACTACCATGATAAAACCTGCTATGACGTAAACATTTAAATGTAACATAAACTAAGATATTCCTCGATGTTTTAGATATTTTATCCAATGGAAACAATCCACCCGCTGTCTGCCGTCACCTATCGAAACTATACGATAACTTGGCTAAGTTGGTGTTCCCGAAGCCTGGCAGCAAACAAGCGATCGAAATGATATCTAAGGAGAATGAGGAGCATGTACCTTTCAAAGCGCCTTGCTGTGATTGTTCTGGAAAGGTAACGTAAATAATTATACACTACAAAGTAGAAATGCAAAGATTTGGTGGGTTCTATACTCAAAACATATTGATCTCAGGTGGAGTTATGGCTTAACCGAGTAACAGACTGCATGCGTTACACTTTGAGGGATATATTTGAGCACAGTGTCAAGTCATATGAAGACAAACCTCGCGACGAATGGGTTTTCGACTGGCCAGCTCAGCCCGCTCTCGTTGGAACGCAGATCTGGTGGACCACCGAAACTAATCAAGCCTTTGAAAAGTTAGAGGAAGGTGAGGAATGGCACACATGTGTACTTCATTTGTTCCTTATGGGATTTTCTATGACGTGAGACCAATAATTTGTAACAGAAAAACATAAAGATCCAATTTATTTTCCGCGGTAATTGAACCCAGGGTCCGGTGTTAAGATATGTATATACTGTTGCGTTCATCACCACATAGCACCACCAAGATTACATGATTGTGACTTGAAATATAAACGTTGCAAGGCATCTAACGTGATAAAACCTAAATTCGACAGGATATGAAAATGCGCTAAAAGATTACCAGAAGAAGCAAATAGCCCAACTGAACGCATTGATCGTTCTCCTGCTCGGTGATCTGACCGTCGGAGACCGGCAGAAAATCATGACTATTTGTACCATTGATGTGCATTCAAGAGACGTCGTGGCAAAACTTATTGCTGCAAAGGTCGAGACTTCTAATGCTTTCCAGTGGCAGAGTCAGTTAAGGCAAGCTTAGCATTAGCTACCTTACTTAATATATAGCCTGGACTGGGTTTTTGCCAAAAAAAGAATTTAGTTAATAATTTTGCCAATAAAATAATTTATAGTATATATAAATAATTAATGCGTGAAGCACGCAAAACAAGGTCCTGCTAAAATACTTTTTATCTTCAAGATGAAGTTGAAATAATACGTATTTCGTTGTCTTATATAGGCACCGTTGGGATATGAAGCTAAACAATTGTTTCGCTAACATTTGCGACGCGCAATTCCTTTATGATTATGAGTACCTAGGAAACACTCCTCGACTCGTAATTACCCCCTTGACTGATCGTTGCTACATCACACTAACACAGGTAATTTTGCTACTTGGCTGTATTTTTGTAACCATTGTAATCGTCATTAACTTTTGAAATATTTTATTGCACCATTTAGTAACGAATAAAGACAAATTTTGGATGACCGAGGTTTGCTCGGAACCTATTTATTACCTTTCTTGTCCAGCTGCTAGGGGATGTAGTTATAACAGATTCCGTTTGATGGCATTGCTCGGAATTACCTTTTTTGTCAGCTGCTAAGGGATGTAGTTATAACCGATTCCGGCCGATGACGCATATAATATAATTGTTCAAAAACACAAATAAAAAAACAGCAAATGTAGTGTGGGACACCCTCCTGCTCGATGGCGCGACGACCTGCGTCGGGCGGCGGGAAGCAACTGGATGAGGAGAGCCGAAGATCGGGCTCAGTGGCGCGCCTTGGGAGAGGCCTATGTCCAGCAGTGGACGAATGTCGGCTGAAGAGAGAGAGAGTGAGACGAATAAAAACAGGTTTTCAAATATTTTCTAAAAACGAAACCTAGCTAGATAGATTTATTGCCCCCGAAACTCCTTAAATACAAAATTTCATGGAAATCGTTGGAGCTGTTTCCGAGATCCTGATTGTGACTGTACATATATTTATATACATAATTATATATTTACAAGAATTGCTCGTTTAAAGGCAGCTTCTGTGTTTTCACTACAGGTTGTTGACAAAACAAAAGTTGGTTTTTTTAGTGGGGATTTATCAAGTGTGAATAATGAAACATGCGGATTGGTTGAATAATTGGTTAAAAATTGATAATATTGCCTACATCCATTTATATAGCTGTGTTTATATTTTCTATACCAAATTGTATTGTTACATGAAAGAGTCTTCATCTTATCATGGGTGGAGCGCCCGCGGGTCCCGCTGGTACCGGTAAAACTGAGACCACGAAAGATTTGGGAAGGGCTCTAGGTATTATGGTCTACGTGTTTAACTGTTCCGAACAAATGGATTACAAATCGTGTGGAAATATTTACAAAGGTATCTCGAAGCTAATTTTTGAATCAATAATAAATCTTTGATTGCAATGTTATGATATGATTGATTGTGCGAACGCTGATATTAAAGTCTGTAAAATGTTGCAATCTTGTATGCAAATGTAAATATTGCAAATGTTGTAATATCTTTTACTCAACAAAACAATTTTAACGTGACCAATTTTCCATTGTGTATTTTTCTAAAATTTCCACTTCATCACAGGTTTGGCTCAAACTGGCGCTTGGGGATGCTTTGATGAGTTCAATAGAATCTCAGTGGAAGTGTTATCAGTAGTGTCAGTGCAAGTAAAGAGTGTGTTAGATGCGATTAAAGCCAAGAAAAAGAAATTTGATTTCATGGGAGAAATCATTTCGTTGGTGCCCACGATAGGAATGTTCATCACTATGAACCCTGGTTATGCGGGAAGGACGGAGTTGCCAGAGAACTTGAAAGCATTGTTCCGGTGAGTTCCTTTAGTGACGTACTAATCGATATCATTTTAATTTCTAGAATAACACTTAATAAAGAAGCTAATAATGCTCTTAAATTAACAAGTTACAAAAATAATGCGATACTTTACTCTTGACAGACCATGTGCTATGGTGGTGCCCGATTTCGAACTGATTTGTGAGATCATGTTGGTTGCCGAGGGTTTCCAAGAGGCGCGTCTCCTAGCGCGGAAATTTATCACCCTCTACATGCTGTGTCGAGAGCTGCTGTCTAAGCAAGACCACTACGATTGGGGGCTTAGGGCTATAAAGTCTGTGCTTGTCGTCGCTGGTTCCTTAAAGGTTTAGCTAATTTTTGTTTTTATTTTTATTTAGTTATGTGGATATTTATACCTATAGTCATTAAGATTAGCTTTGTTGAGTCAGTGCAGTATAGAGAATTCAAAACTTCACCATATAATTTTATTACCATTTGATATTGTGCAGCGAGGCGATCGTCTTAGACCGGAGGATCAAGTATTAATGAGAGCGTTGCGAGACTTCAATATACCAAAAATCGTAACGGACGATACACCCGTCTTCATGGGCCTTATTGGTGACCTCTTCCCTGCTTTGGACGTACCTCGAAAACGAGATCTTGATTTTGAGAAGAGCCTTGTAGAGGGAGCGATTTCAATGAAATTACAGCCTGAACCTGGATTTATTTTAAAGGTACAAACCCACAACTCATATGCCACGGTAAATCAATTGTTATTATCTGAACTTGATTGATAAAAACTTTGGTTATAGATGGTGCAATTAGTCGAGCTGTTTGCGGTAAGACACTCAGTGTTCATAGATGGATTCGCCGGTACAGGCAAATCAATGGTGTGGCAATGCTTGAACAAGACTTATCAAATGTTGAAAATGAAGCCTTTTTACAATGACCTGGATCCGAAAGCAGTAACCAACGATGAATTATTTGGTATCATTAATCCGGCTACAAGAGAGTGGAAAGACGGTCTATTTTCTACGATTATGAGAGATATGGCAAATATGCCTGGAGACGGACCGAAGTGGATTGTACTAGACGGTGATATTGATCCGATGTGGATCGAAAGTCTTAACACTTTGATGGACGATAATAAGGTATGTTTGTTTATAATAAAATATTACTTGTTCCTAAAATGTTAAGGATAGGTATTAATGGAGTAAAAATGTTACAGGTGTTAACGTTGGCTAGCAATGAGCGGATTGCTCTTACAAAGTCCATGCGATTGCTATTCGAGATCGCTTCATTGCGTACAGCTACACCAGCGACAGTGTCCCGGGCTGGTATATTGTACATCAATCCACAAGATCTAGGATGGAATCCGTAAGTTGTAAATGTAGATTATCCAAGTTTTTAATAGGTTCCACCTTTGATATCTGGAAACACTAAAATTGTAAATGGCAGGTTTGTAGCATCATGGATAGATACGACTCGTGACGACGAATCTGAGAAAGCGATGCTCACAGTGTTATTCGACAAGTATATCCCTCCATTACTGGAATCCTGCAAGAAGTATAAACGAATCACTCCTTTGACTGAACTACAGCAGATTCAGCTGACTTGCTACTTGCTCGAGTGCTTCTTGAACAAGTCTTTGCTACCCACCGATTGCCCTAAAGAATGGTAAGTGATGACCCCCAAAAAGCTAATGAGCCGGAACTTTGTCGCATTATCGTTATCACAAAATCAATAAAATATTTCAAATCGTTAAAAAACAAACTGACGGCTCTAGTCGGCTTAACCGAAATGGTGGCCAGACGATGCTGATGCATATATACAGATTATTTTGCTTCTTCTCATCTTCTTAAACTTGTGTTTTTATAATACAATATTCTTTATTTTATAAGACTTAAAGCCAGTGACATTCGCTTCAATTTTAATACTAATCGCAGGTACGAAATGTACTTTGTGTTCTCCGTCGTTTGGGGATTTGGTTCTGGCTTGTTTCAAGACCAGCTCGTGGATTGGAGGAACGAGTTCAGTAAATGGTTCTGCAACGAGTTCAAACAGATCAAGTTCCCGTCCACTGGCAATGTGTTCAGTTTCTTTATCGACCCCGAGACGAAAAAGTTCTTGCCTTGGTCTGAGAAGGTAGAAGCGTTCGAGTTGGATCCTGATCTACCCCTGCAGGTACGATTGAAGATAATTTTTGTGAGGGACACCTTCGAAGATTTTTGGGGTCACTTTGAATCACCTCTAAACATGGACTACGTTGAAACTTCCTTTTTTATTGACTCGGATACCGATTGTTTTTGTTAGTTTGTTATTAAAAAAGATTTTATGTTTAACCGTTTTATTTACAATAAAAAATCATGTAGGTTATGTACTAAAAGCTAAAAAATAATTCGGTAAATCCTAGCTACCAAATCGCACCAATCTTCTCATCAATCTGGGGATCGAACAAAATATAAAATCGTTGGGCACTTGAAATTTTTATCATAATATTTACTCTGAATACACTACGCCCGAATTATTTTTAGCTTTTAGTACATAACCTACATCATTTTTTATTGTAAATAAAACCGTTTAACATTAAAACCTTTTTTATTTAATTTTTATTTTAGATTTATGAGGTATTAATCATTATAATCACATTTATTTCAGTCTTGCCTGGTATCAACATCTGAAACTACTCGAATCAGGTTCTTTATGGATCTGCTGATAGCTAAACAGAAACCCGTCATGTTGGTCGGCACCGCAGGCAGTGGAAAAACTGTGAGCGTTGCCGCTAAACTAAATTCGCTCTCAGACTCGTTTGCCATCACTAATGCTCCATTGAATTTCTATACAACATCTGGTAAGGCGATTGATGTTGCTATTTACTGATATTGACTAAGTGCCTGTTAGTGGAACTTTTGTAGTTGGGCTGAAGTAATTTATGTAATATGCGATCCCTCATTTTTACAGAAATGATACAGAAAGTTTTAGAAAAGCCATTAGAAAAGAAATCTGGCCGGAATTTTGGACCACCGGGCAGTAAATTTATGATTTACTTCGTTGATGATCTAAACATGCCCGAAGTAGATACGTATGGAACTGTCCAGCCACACACTCTGATTCGCCAATTTATGGATTACAAACATTGGTAGGTCCGATCCCATCTTGTGTCGTAAGCTTGATTTCGCCTGTTTGTTTGTTGTTATATTGTTTCTGTTGTTGTTGTTATATATTGTTTTTCACATTTGCTATTTTTTAGGTACGACAGACAAAAGTTATCGCTGAAGGACATATCAAATTGCATGTTTGTGTCTTGTATGAACCCTACAGCAGGATCTTTCACCATCGATCCACGTTTACAGAGACATTTCTGCACTTTTGCTGTCAGGTAAGGATCGTATCTTATTTTCTACCATTACAGTAAAATGGCGGTATTGAGTAACTAAGCAATTTCCACTTTCCAGTTTTCCTGGTTTGGATGCGTGCTTTCATATTTATAAGCAAATTCTGACCCAGCACTTGGCAAATCCTCTCAACAAATTCGGTCTAGTTGTACAACGATACGCAGAACCGCTGGTTAATGCTGCACTAGCCCTCCACAATAAGCTTGCGTCTTCCTTCTTGCCTACCGCCATCAAGTTCCACTATATATTTAATCTTCGCGACTTATCTAACATATTCCAAGTAAGTAGGCTTTCCTATATTTTTTAGTATTGCTAAGCTGTTACTTACAACTTCCTTTACCTTTCTTCCTTTCCTTAGTATAACTTCATATTCTATAGTAATTAGTTTTTCAAAAAATGTACATTTAATATTGATTTGATTCTTCTCTTTTTTTGTTATGGTGGTTATTTCTAGGGCATTCTTTTCACTACTGGTGATGCAATTAAGCAACAATCCGAATTAATCCGACTTTGGATGCACGAGGCAACACGCGTGTACTCTGATAAACTTGTTGACATTGTGGATAACGAAAGCTTTAGTAAACTTATCGTAGAAGTTATCAAAAAGAATTGTGAGGTTTGTAGAACATATAAATAGTATAAATAGTATAGTATTTGTCGTGATATATTCATTAGGGATAGATGTATTATATTGAGGATAATCTATTTGCAATCATCATCAATCAATTCTTTCAGGATTATGATGAGAATGTTGTGTTTGAAAAGCCCCTTATTTACTGTCACTTTGCTGAAGGCATCGGTGATCCCAAATATTTCCCCATAAAAGATTGGGCTCAAATAAAACGGCTTCTTGATGAGTCACTATCTGCCTACAATGACCTGGTTGCTTCCATGAATTTAGTACTCTTTGAAGATGCCATGTATCATATATGCAGGTAAACTGAACCAGTTTCAATAATATCGTTTAGATATCATACCTCTTATAAACCTTCTGCTTGTTGACCCAACTACGATAAGGCCACTCCATATTCAATGGTATGCCACGTTGGTTGGAACTGGCCATTTATTATCTGTTACTAATTACCTTACTGCTTCTTACTCGAAAGGATAAATCGTATTTTGGAAGCTCCCCGAGGAAATGCTCTTTTAGTGGGCGTTGGTGGTTCTGGAAAACAATCGTTGTCCAGACTTTCAGCGTTTATATCTTCACTAGAAGTATTCCAGATTCAACTTAGAAAGGGATACAGCATCAACGATCTAAAAGTTGACTTGGGTATGTAAATTAACGCAATATTAAAAGACAAATGACAAAAACTACTATTAAAAGGAGGATTGTTAGTAGATACTAAGATTAGAATATAAAATATACATAATAATATAAACGAACATGACTTCCAATCTCAAAATGATTAATCTTTTAGCGGGCCTTTATATAAAAGCTGGTCTCAAAAATATTGGTAATGTATTCCTTATGACGGATGCTCAAGTGGCTGAGGAAAGATTCCTTGTGCTCATAAATGATTTACTTGCTTCGGGTGAAATACCAGAGTTACTAGCAGATGACGAGATTGAAAATATTATCAATGGTGTAAGAGGAGAGGTATGGATTTATTTCATTCATATTATAGGAGACACAGAGGGTTATAAACATAGAGTGTAATATTAATTTATACTGTTTACATACTTGTTTTTAGACAAAAGCGTCTGGCGTACCCGATACTAGAGAAAACTGCTGGCGTTTCTTTATCAATCGCGTACGAACTATGCTAAAGGTATTATTTTGCTTTTAAAAGTACCTACCTAATAAGGTCTCTGAGTCGTGTGTAGTTTGTAGTATTTGTTTTTATTTTAACCATTACCATAATATCATTACCATAGTAAAACTAGGTGTGATAAGTAGGAAGATATATCGCAAAACGTTTTCAGAGGATGAAAGTTCATAAAATTATTTTTCTTTGAACATTTTGATGAGTTTACGGCTCCCATTAAGTACATAATAAATGTTTTGGAATAGCCTAACTAGACTTACGAGTCTCCTCTGCAATCTATCACAGTGTCAGTCATACTAACGACCTCAGACAGGTTCAAAACTAGGCTATCCCGAAACATATACGTGAGGTGAGCCGTAAATTCATAAAAAATTCTTAACATTATTATATGCATAGGTCGTTCTGTGCTTTTCGCCGGTGGGTGCTACCCTTCGCGTCAGAGCTCGTAAATTCCCATCGATCGTGAACTGCACTGCCATTAATTGGTTCCATGAGTGGCCGCAAGAGGCGTTGCGATCTGTATCCAAGAGGTTTATATCTGAAGTAGAGGCACTTCCAGTGAGTAAAAGTCCACTACTATCTCACACTTATGTCACTTACCATAACATTTATGGTATTTTTGGTATATAACATAAATGTTATGGTAAGTGTGACACAGGCACTTTTGTAGGTGCTCTATGTGTTTCGAGCTCACCCGGTAGAGACATTGTACTATAGCAGTCACAATCCGTAATGGAAAGTGTGTTATGTTGTTGTGTTGTTCTATAATCTTATATAGTATTTCCAACGGTCACAATAATCACTTAAGATCGGGTAGCCTTCATACACGGCTTATACTATTTTATAATAATGTTATTCACTTACGTACAAACCTTTTCAGACTGGTCTAGTGGAGTCGGTTTCCAACTTCATGTCCCACGTACACCAAAGTGTAAATCAAATGTCGGCAGTGTACTTTCAAAACGAGCGTCGGTATAACTACACCACGCCTAAGACTTTCCTCGAACAAATTGCTTTGTATAGCAAGCTCTTAACCGAGAAGACTAAGAATCTAAAAATGATGATATTGAGATTGGAGAATGGTTTGGAGAAGCTAGCGTCGTGCGCTGCCGATGTTGCTGTGTTAAAGGTAAAGCACACTGCCTGGTAATTAAAACATTATTCTACCCAGCCTTTGTTAAATAATTTATTTATTGCGTTTCATTAGGTTACATTAGCAGAACAAGAAAAAGTATTAAAGGTAAAAAATAGAGCAGCGGAAGAACTCATCGAAGTCGTTGGCGCAGAGAGTGAAAAAGTATCAAAGGAGAAAGCTTTTGGTTAAGTTTTGATTTCCATTTACTTGTGAGTAAAATGTATATTCTGTAGAATTATGGTTTTAATTGTTTGTTTTCTTGCAGCCGCGGAAGAAGAAAAGAAAGTCAAGGTAATCGAAGAAGACGTAACGATCAAAGCCAAAATTTGCGCTGATGATCTAGCAAAAGCTGAACCTGCGTTGATTGCAGCGCAGGAAGCGTTGAACACTCTAAATAAGAATAACTTGACAGAGTTGAAATCTTTCGGTTCACCGCCAGATGCTGTGGTGAATGTAACAGCAGCCGTGCTTGTATTGTTCTCTAAAAAAGGGAAATTGCCTAAAGATAGATCTTGGAAAGCATGCAAGGTAATAAAATTGTATACATAACTAGCTGACCCCACAAACGTTGTTTTGCCATATAAGTTATCGAGCGGGATGAAAAATTATTAAATTACTAAAATGACTATTAAAAATGGTGATAGAAGGGTGAAAATTTAGGATTATACTAATGTATTTTTGATGCCACATTATTAAAAAAGCAACATAAAAAAATATCCAAAAAATAAAATAAAATTGTTACGGGTGGACAACCTTTATCACTTAGGGGATAATATGAAAAATAGCCGATAGTAGCCGATTCTCAGACCTACTGAATATGCATATAAAATTTCTTAAAAATAATTTTATGTATAAGAGAGATAAGAATTACCTACCACCTTTCTGGCGCCCAATATTTCTATATTATATAGTTGTTACTATCTACGCCCTAGAAGAGCTTATGAAATTAACGATTCAATATTCTTTCAGCTTATGATGGCTAAGGTAGACCAGTTTCTGTATGACCTGGTTTATTATGACAAAGAAAATATTCATCCTGATGTTATAAAGGTAAGTTTCCATCCAAAGTCCATCAAATTGCTTGATTTTTTAGGCTACCAAAACCCACGTTAGTAACAAATAAATAATATGTTATAGGCCGTACAACCTTACATCAAAAATCCGGAATTCAACCCAGAGTTCATAATGTCGAAGTCAGCAGCGGCGGCCGGGCTGTGTGCGTGGGTGATCAACATCTGCAAGTTTTACGACGTATACGTGGTGGTAGAGCCTAAACGCAGGGCTCTTAATGCCGCCAACGCTGAACTCCAAGCTGCTCGTGATAAGCTGTCTTTCCTTACTGATCAAATTAAGGTACGTTCTTGCCTTTTTTTAAAGAATTTTCTTAAACATTTAACAAACTTCTAAAAAAAATTAGAGTAAATCAAAGCAGGCTATGTAACAAATTATAATATAAAATCAAAGTAGGTGGTCTTAAATAAGTACATATCTGCAAAAATTATATGTGAACCGCAGGAACTCGAAGAAAAATTAGAAGAATTGTTAAAAGCATTCCAAGAAGCAGTGAATGAGAAGATGAAATGTCAAGCTGAAGCAGACGCGACTAATGCTACTATCGATTTGGCGAATCGTTTGGTGAATGGTTTGGCTTCTGAGAAAATAAGGTGCGTTTTCATTATGTTGGATAGTGTTCTAGAGCTATAGAGCATATAGAGCCTTTTATCATTTTTTAATTGATTTAGTGTTGATATGATAACTATATGTTTTCAGTTTAAATATTAGATGAATCTAACATTTAAGTGAATGCTTAATGAAGTTATAATAATGCGGTGTATTAGTATTCTAGTTGAGGTGTTTCCGCTAGACTATGACATTAGGGCTCTTCAAAAAAGCGTAAAAAGAGCTCTATCAAAGCACGCTATAAGCTATGACCAGTTAGCATCAGGTGATGCTTAAGAGGATATTTGTTAACTTCTATAAAATAATACTAAAATATCCCTACTGTATCCCTGCAGATGGTCAGCAACGGTGGTAAATTTAAAGGAATCTGGAGTAATGTTACCTGGTGATGTTTTACTGGTGACAGCATTCATATCGTACGTAGGCTGCTTCACGCGCCGCTACCGACAGCAACTCATGAATGACGACTGGCTACCGACGCTTGACAAGACAAATGTAAGAAGCATGTTAAATACTAAAATTATCAAATTTATGCCTTCTTCACCCGCCGTGAAGCAACATGTCCTTCATATTTCGGTTGGAGAGATGTAGTTGTCGGAAATACTTTAATTTTGGCGAACATTTTAGTCCTCATGAATACCATCGCACCCACATTTAACCTCTGATAGGATTCTAACCTATCTGAGGCAGGAACTGTTGGTTTTTTTGCCATCATGTCTATAGCCTATCTTTACAAATAGCTAACTCCCTAATTTTATAATAGTTCTCGCTTAATGCCTCTCATATTTTCATTCTGCATACCGTCTTATTATTATCTTTCTAGCATTCATCTCTACTCTCTTTGGAAATCGGTGTCCTGCATGCTGATTTGTTACGCATAAACTGGCAATTAAAATTAATTATTATAATTGTCATATTCTAGCCAAAAATACAAACGACCGAGGGTCTAGACCCGCTGACGATGTTGACGGATGACGCGCAAGTGGCGTGTTGGAACAACGAGGGATTGCCGTCCGACAGCATGAGTACCGAGAACGCCACCATCCTGACCAACTCGGCGAGGTGGCCGCTGATGATCGATCCGCAACTGTGAGCAACTCGGATTTTAAAATCATTCCATATTTCAATTTGTAGAAGGAAAATTTCCCCCTTATAGGATTAGACTATAGATAAGATAATAAATCTATTATTTCTGGGATGGATCTGATATCTACATGAATTACGATGTCTGATGAACTTATGTCGAACACATATTAGAATTCCGGATGATTAACAAACCCAACGTCATGACAATATCTGCATGCCTGCTGCTGAGGACAGAATCCTGCGAGGACTCTTCAGACAACCTTGGTGCAGTCAACCTATTCCTGGGATGAGGCCAGATCATTCTGGGGTTTCACCCACCCCTAACATATTTACAGCCATGAAGAGAACATCTACAAATTAAACTTTTCAAAATTAATTTTAATCCACAGTAGTCACGTAAGTATGTTAGTACATTGTACTCGTATTATCTATAGGCAAGGCATAAAATGGATAAAATCAAGATACGGTGATGCGTTAGTCGTGATCCGTCTCACCCAGCGCAACTATATAGACCGCATCGAGAGGGCGGTGAGCAACGGCGATGTGGTACTTCTGGAGAATATCGGAGAGACTGTCGATGCAGTATTGGAACCGTTACTTGGCAGAGTACTCATTCGGAAAGGGCGAGTTCTAAAGGTAAGAAAATACTATATTAAAAATCCTTGTCCTCCTGGCGTTGTTACTAGAGTACATGTAATCGTTTGTGCAATAATTTATAATATTTGTTTTCCTAGATTGGTGATAGAGAAATAGATTATCATCCCAACTTCCGATTGATCTTACAAACAAAATTAGCTAATCCCCATTATCAACCTGAGATGCAAGCTCAGTGTACGCTTATAAACTTTACTGTAACAAGAGATGGGTAAGTAAAAAACTTTTTATCTTGTTTAGGTACTAGGTACTAATTATTTCGTACTTTAAAATGTGTTTTATTAACAGTCTAGAAGAGCAACTGCTAGGTGAAGTAGTAAAAGCCGAACGACCTGATCTAGAGACCTTACGTGCTGGTCTCACGAAGCAGCAAAATGATTTTAAAATTACCCTCAAAACTCTTGAGGATGATCTATTGAAACGACTATCTTCCGCGGGTCCAGATATTCTCAGTGATTCTGCTCTCGTGATCAATCTTGAAACTACGAAAAAAACTGCTGCCGACATTGAAGTGAAAGTCGAGGAAGGAAAAGTTACGGCAGTTAAAATAGACGAGGCTCGCGAAAGATACAGGTACGGTAGGTTTTTATTATTAGAATTATTTTAAATCTTGTTTACCTTATACTTGTGATAGTAATCGAGTAGTTTGGAGACATTACTTCTATGTTTGGGTCGACTTGAATAATTTTGGATCCTTATGGTAATAAACTTTAAACCACAGAAAACTGTGGTAAGTTCAGTTGTTAAAGCGACATTACGACAAAATTTGGACGAAAAAACAAGTTAGTATATCAGGATGTTTCAATGTAAAAATACTTTTAAAGGTGGTTCAAGGTTAGGTACCCAAAATTGTTCAAAGTAACTTGGTAAAAGTTAGTTGTAAGTTAGGGAATTTAATCAAGTCCTAGTTGCTTATTCCTTCTTGAATATATTACAGGCGAGCAGCAGCCCGTGCTTCGTTGTTGTATTTCATCTTGAACGACCTATACAAGATAAACCCGATGTACCAGTTCTCCCTGAAGGCGTACAGCGTGGTGTTCAAGGACGCTCTGAACAGGGCGGAATCTGCCGATGAACTAGAAGCCCGAGTTAGGAATCTATTGGACAGCATTACCTTCGCTGTGTTCGTTTACACCAGCCGAGGGCTGTTTGAAAGGGATAAACTGGTGTTCTTATTCCTGATCACTCTCCAGGTAACTTGTTAGATAAAAGTCGAATTTGTAGGAACAGAGGTCAAGGATAGCCGAGTAAATTCACATTTAGCATCTTCTCTGTGTGTCTAACTCAAGGTGCTCGTCAGTATCTAAAACATTATTTTAAGTGGTTCGATGTTCCAGATTCTACAATCGGATGGTAAAGTAGACCCAAGAGAATTAGATTTTCTATTGAAATATGCAGTTGCTCCAGAAGTTTCGCCATATTCTTGGCTGTCCAACAATTCGTGGGGCGGAATAGTGGCACTTTCCAAAATGGATGCATTTGAAAACCTAGACAAGGATATTGAAGGAGCTACCAAGAGGTATGTTTTGTCAGTTATCAAGTGGCTGGATTATTGAAATAATTTTAGTATCAAATCACGTAATTGTCAGTTATCAAGTGGCTGGATTATTGAAATAATTTTAGTATCAAATCACGTAATGCACTCGAACAATAATTTCAACAATAATTTCTGTACAAAATAAAAGTGAAGTATCTGTTTGCAGTGTCCATTGCTTTTTACTACAAAAATATAAATGTTTATACGGTAGGTATAACATAATGTAACACTTCTGTTATCTTTGTCTGGCTTGCTTGTCCAGAAAAACATAATTTTCAAGACAGTCTTCGAAACGGTTAGACTGATATTGATGGGAATAGGGTAGGAAATGTTACTTTTATTTCAGAAAAAGTATTTCTTAATGGTGCAAATTAGTTGGGTCCAATGCGATAGTAGAACTAATTGATCGACTAATGAATATTTGGGATTAATTAGCCTTTTCTATGCAGGTGGCAAAAATACACGGACGGCGAGGCTCCTGAAAGGGACAAACTTCCTGGAGAATGGAAGAACAAGAGTTCGCTGCAACGACTCTGCATTATGCGAGCCCTGCGCCCGGATCGCATGTCTTATGCTTCGGGGTATTAATACTTATATTGCATTTCAATCCGATTTATAATTTTTATTAAATATTCCAATGAGTAGAGTGCAAGCGATTGCAAAGACTATACGACGTCTTACTTGGATGGGTGAAAACAAAACTCTCCAAAATATAAACTGCCCCAAGATTGCATAAACATAAAAAAGGAATTCTAAAAATATCTTTGCATAAATCTAAACCAATTTTTCTTTAATATCAGGGCGTTTTGTGAAGAAAATCTCGGCACTAAATACGTTGAAGCTCGTACGCCACCTTTGGAAAAATCCTATTTAGAGAGCAACTCCACTACTGCAATGTTCTTTATTTTGTCTCCAGGAGTAGATCCACTTAAGGTACGTTTGCATAAACTATTGATTGTATAGACACGTTTAAGATGTCTTAAATGTAAGTAGGTACATAAAGCAATTTCGCTCTTGATGTGTTCGGAGGTGTGCTATTATTTCTCCAGAAACGTTAAAACCAAATTAAGAAAGAATATTATCATGCAATATTATTAAATATATTAATTGTAAAATATTTTTTTAGGTTACAACTTAAAATGTTCGAGAAGCTGATTATAATCTTTTCGTTACGGTATCATTGATTCATCAAGGCTAATCCACTATTATATGATATTTCAGGATCTTGAAAAACTAGGTCGTAAGTTGGGCTTCTCTACTGACAAAAAGAACTTCCATATAGTGTCTCTGGGCCAGGGCCAGGAGGTGGTGGCCGAGGAGGCCATGGGCGTGTCTTCGGTGAACGGCCACTGGGTCATTCTGCAGAACATTCACTTGGTGGCCAAGTGGCTTGCGACGCTCGAAAAGAAAATGGAGGAAACGTTCGAGAACCCTCTGGAGGAATACCGGTTTGTGCTTACTTTTCTGAGAAATTAAATAGGAATATTTGTTGTCAGTTTTATTGTCACATTATATAGGTCAGATACTAGCTAACTGACCCAAAACCCAAAAGGCCTTCAATTACTCACCCCCTTAATTTTGACTGACTCCGATGTCGACGAGTTTAATAATAATGTCAACGATGATGATGTTTCAATAAAAGGAGCTTAAACCATTCTTGAATTCACAGTGGGTAAAAATTAAGAAATTATCGTTTGCCTTACAAGCCATATTTGAAGATTGAGAGAGACTATAGAACAGCATTTCTTTTGCCAGTTTATACTTGAGCGCCGAGCCAGCGGCCGATCCAGCCTACCATATAATACCACAGGGTATTTTAGAGTCTGCCATCAAGATCACTAATGAACCTCCTATTGGAATGTGGGCGAATTTACACAAGGTAATAATCAATCAGAATATCATACAAAATATACATTATAGATATGACATCTATCTTAAAAGTCTAATGAAGAAGTCTTGGCTATAACATACGACGACAGAGAGCTTTTTTTAGGGTTCCAAACCTATTGTAATTTTCTGTCACTAATTCTTATCACTATCAATTTTGAAAAGGTTGTCAACTGCTTTGGTATATTTCATTTTGCAGGCTCTAGATAATTTCAGTCAGGAAACACTGGAAATGTGCAGCAAAGAGGCAGAGTTTAAAGCCATTCTCTTCTCTCTGTGTTATTTCCATGCTGTGGTGGCTGAAAGACGTAAATTCGGTCCGCAAGGATGGAACAGGTAGGTTTTGTAATAATTGCAAAATTTTATGCGTAAGTTCAAGTTTTCAAGCCCGACAATATCCCTCAACTGAGAAATAGCATGAGAAGTCGCCTCTATCGACTCTGGAAAAACATCCTCATTCAGTTCAGGGTCAATCTGTTTAGACACTTCAGACAAAATGAGTTTTCTAGTTTTTTTTTGTCGTAGCTTTCTTACCTTTGATCTTGTCGTAAGTTTTACTTGGTTAATTTAATACTTTCAGAGTGTATCCTTTTAACTTCGGTGATCTGACCATATGCGTGTATGTATTATACAACTACTTAGAAGCGAACCCTCGCGTGCCATGGGAGGATCTTCGATATTTGTTCGGGGAGATTATGTATGGCGGTCACATCACTGACGATTGGGACAGAAGGCTCTGTCGTACCTTCCTCTTGGAATATATGCAACCGGAGCTGGTAAGTTAAAGGTATTATAAAGTACCTACCCAGAGTTAACGTTTTAAAAACCTTGGTTCATCACATCAGGTGTCAGATTATAAAAAATCTGTATTCAGTTTGGTTACTTTATTTCCCATCAGAAAGACAAGATATAAAGCATAATGATATTTGTGAACCGAAATATAATCTCCTTGATGATGTTGCATGTCGGTAACCCATTAATGACCCACTACCGGATCGGGTCTCCTCTCATAATGAGGGATGTAGGCCTTAGTCCACCACGCTAGGCCAGCGTTTGGACCACATGCGGGTTTGTGGACTTCACATACCTTTGATAACATTTTTTTTGTGAACACTCAGGGATGCAACAAAGATGTAAAATACTCGTACCTAGACGTATTATCCAGAATTAATTTTCAGGTGGACGGTGAGCTGCAATTGGCTCAAGGCTTCATTTCCCCGCCTAATTCTGATTACGTCGGCTACCATCAATATATTGACGATTTTCTACCGGATGAAACTCCTTATTTGTATGGACTCCATCCAAACGCTGAGATTGGGTATCTAACAACCGTGTCTGAACGTTTGTTCAAGGTATTTATGCAATTTAATAAGCGATGAATAATTCATCTGTTATTTCAAGTGTTTCTTTTTATTTTTCTTAATAATATGTAATTAACATTTTGTTTTGTATATTTATTTGATTAAAGGTTGTGTTTGAAATGCAACCCCGAGACACCGGAGCTCAGGCCGGCGGAGGCGCAAGCAAGGAAGAAATGGTAATTTTATTAGGCTCGTCAATCTATATCTATACATATAATAAAATCGTAGAAAAGTAAAATCTGTACATGCAAAATATTTTAAAAAGACTAATTGATTGGGCATAAAGGACGATAACAAAAACCAAAAATCGCGTTTTCAGAATTAATGTCTGTCGGTCTGTCTGTTAATTTGTTACCCGATCACGACAAATCTACTGAACGGATTTTGATGAAATTGGGTATGGACATAGCTTATAGCCTGGACCAACATTTAGAATAGTTTTTATTTGGATATCGATTACAGAAAAAAAGTAAAAAGGTAACAAACATTCATCAATATCTACTTTGTTATTGCACGAATTAAATACAAAAAATATGATGTAGTTTGATGTTATTTACAATCCGTATTTTTTTATGATACCTAAGATTTGATTTTATCCAGATATTCCAGAGAAAAAACAATTTTTCCATTTCCATATTCATAATATTATTTTAACACATGAATGTCGCGACATCTATTAGGTGACTTTGTAAATATCATTAATGTATGTTGTTAAGTACAGGAATAATGTTGTTATACTGAACCAACGCCATCTATTGAGACTTTTGTGAACTTGACGTACTCATATACGAAAAGATGATGGTATGTTTTAATATTTTATCTACATCTTTATTTATGACTATGAAATTGATGCGGATAAAAACAGGACTCATTAGTATATCACTTTTTGCTAGAACCAAGATGGCCGCCGCCACAAAATGGCGTATGAAATATTTTCCACAACTACCTCAATATGGGTATCAAATGAAAGGGCTTGATTAGTAGAATAGAGCTCACTATAAAAAATGAAAATCCAAGATGGCCGCCGCCACAATATGGCGGATTACATATTTTTTCCGCAACTACTTCAATATGGGTTTCAAATGAAAGGGCTTGATTGATAGAATAGTGCTCACTATGAAAAAAATGAAAATTCAAGATGGCCGCCGCAACAAAGTGGCGCATTACATATTTTCCACAACTGCTTCAATGTGGGTATCAAATGAAAGGGCTTGATTAGTAGAATAGAGCTCATTCTGAGAAAATTAAAAAATAAAGTCAATAGAATGAGAAGTATCAACTAACAACAAAACTAAAAACTTGAAAATAAAAATTAAATTAATAAAATCTTTCGCGCGGTCGGCTCCCTACGCAGCATGGAGGATCTCTGTGATCATCTGTAATACATGAAAAAGTGTCCGTCGAACTACGGTGGCGCCACTTTATTGTCGTGCCACTGTATTTTCGTGTGTGTGTATGTTTGTAATGAATAATCTCAAAAGCTACTGTGCCGATTTCAAAAATTCTTCCCCATGGAAAGCTACATTCACCCAGAGTAACATAGGCTATATTTATTTCTAGAAAAGATTAGGGACCCTTACTTAAACTTAAGTAACGTATTCCAATGTGTAAAAAAAGTGCCCTAACATGTCTTTCGTCGCAAGCGCTGCGGAAACTACTGATGATAGAACAAAAGTATGTGGTACAATATTAAAGAACATAATTATAATTATCAATATTCACAAAAAACTCCACGATACCATAATTATGTCCAATTATTATCATTAAGTCACAATGACTATTTTTTACAGTTTAAAAGTTAATAGAAATGCCGACCAAAATTAGACCATGATATTCATGTCAGTAACCCATTAATGACCCACTACAGGGTCGGATCAATGAACAATGAGAAGGATGTAGGACATACCTTTGAGAACATTTGTTTTTGTGAACTCTCAGGCATGCAGGTTTCCTCACGATATTTTCTTTCACGGTAACAGCAGGTGATATTTAATTTTTTATAAAGCGCACATAACTTTTTTTACAAAGTCATTGGTGTATGCCACTGGGATTCGAACCCGGATCCCTCGATTCGAGGTCGAATTTTAAGCCACTGAACTATCTGTTAGATACTTCTGTTATTCATACATTTGCTTAAATCCTTATCCAAATATATTTCGTTGTAACTAACGTGTTGAAGTTGTTTGTTTTTCGAGATGGACTTGGTGGTGAAAGGTTGACTGTGTTTAAAAAAGCTTTTGATATTAGTCAAATTAATTGGCAGAGCGAAGCCTGCCGGGTCAGCTAGTGTTATAATATAATTATGTAGTATTTGAAGTCTCCAAAAAACCCGTTGAACTATGAACATGCAATGAACTTATAGTTGACGTCGACAACGTTAGTGAATACATATTTAGGTTTGGCTATATTTTCTGTAATAGTTAATACGTTTGGTTCTACTACATTCGAACCTTTCTTCTTAGGTGCGGTATATTTTGGACGACATCCTAGACAGGGTGCCGGAGCCGTTCAATTTACAAGAGTTGATGGGCAAGGTGGAGGAGCTGACGCCGTTCACGATCGTCGCGCTGCAGGAATGCGAGCGAATGAACCGGCTCATGGGAGAAATACGAAGGTCTCTCAAGGAACTGGAACTTGGATTAAAGGTATGGGTGTCTTAGAAAGTCGAATGTCTTATTATACACATTTTGCTCCCGATCGTCATGTTTGCCAATTGCTACATAAAGTGGGTGATTCGAACATCGCTCTCCACACGTTTGCGAAATTACCAGTATACATTTTGCAAGCATAGCGCCAAAACCACATAAATATCATGAGACTAAGTGTATAAGCATAAACATATTAATCCTATGAAAATTCTATTTTATCCCAAATTTCCCTTCAATTTGGAAACTCCTATTGCGAATTGTGGTCCAAAAGGGGGCGGATCCTTAACGCTGCAAAAAAAAATTTGATTGGGGCGTGAAAATCGTCCTTCGACCCGATTACTCGCAAGAGTTGGCAAATCTATACACAGTCCATGTGAACAACAATTAATAAAAGCTCTTGACTTAACTGGACCATCTGCTTGTATTGAAGGGTGAGCTGACGATCAGCAGCGACATGGAGAAGCTGATGGAGTCGCTGTTCATGGACAAGGTGCCGGACTCGTGGACCAAGCTGGCGTACCCGAGCCTGCTGGGGCTGGCCGCGTGGTTCTCCGACCTGTGCCTCAGGCTCACCGAGCTGGAGAATTGGTCTGGGGACTTTAACGTATGTATCGATGTTGGATTATTTTGTGTCATTAAGTGGAATTTTCCATAACCCTTGCATAATAGTTTTTTACTCCACGATTTTGATCATGTTGCCTAGGGAGTCCAGAGCAAACAATCATACACCGTATTCTTTTTAAAGAAGTCTCAATACAAAATTGTATATTAACGTTTTAAAATATTGTCTTGCAAGCGTTATTTCTTGTTTTTCATTACATCAGAATGACGTTAATGCCTCAAGGTTCCAGTGAATTAGCAATTTGTGGTTATATTTCTTCCTATAGCCTAGGCGCGTAATTTCCTGAATTGTGTCTAATACTCACCAAGCGAGGTGGAGAATAGGTCAGTGGACTTAAAGCTCCTTGGGCTCCAGAATGCTCCATATTACATGTTGCAAAACTCCTTGAGCAATAAAATAGATTACCTCCTTAGACACTAAGAAACGATGATGGATAATCAATAGGATTCGTTATCCTCAGCTTCCCCCCGCGGTGTGGCTGGCCGGGTTCTTCAACCCGCAGTCGTTCCTCACGGCCATCATGCAGCAGACGGCGCGCAAGAACGAATGGCCGCTCGACAAGATGTGCCTAAACTGCGACGTCACCAAGAAGTCGCGGCAGGACTTCAAGTGAGTTGAATTTCTTTTGTCATGCCATTGAGGTACACGAAATAATATTGACATAATTATATTGTATCAGGCGTTACTTTGCGGAAATCCAAAGAAATATAAATACAACTTAAATAATATTGACATCATGCTTTCATCATCACACGCCAGACGCGCAATCTTTGTGACGGTTTTTCAGCCGATGTATTTTCGCAGGACTATGAAACCCTGTAATCAGATGGCCTGTCTACTTATTTGCCTGCTGTTTTTTTTATAAAAAATGGCTGGTTGGGTTCTTCAACCCGCAGTCGTCCCTCACGGCCATCTTGCAGCAAACTTGTGCCCTGTAAAAGTTTCAAAAGAAGTCGTGTCGTAACCATCGATTAATTCAGCAGAGTTTGATCAGATTTCTTAAATGCTTGAGTCCGAAACGCCCAAAATATTTATATGTTCAGTCTGCAATATAATTTCAGCATAGTCAAAAGTCGCTAGATGTTGAATGCAGTGAATCGTCTCTCCTTTGTTTTAACTTGTATCCATCTTTACATAAATTAAATAGAGCGAAATTTAGTTCATACAATGTTTGATTTTTTTTTATTTGCTGTATTTCAATGTTCGCAAAGTAAGATTTTTTTAATCGAGCAAGCTACTTGAATATCACGCAATAATTTTAGTGCTGAAGGTCAAGGTAATATCCGTAGGTACGTAAAAGAAAATTTTCGTGAAATAATGTTTAATGTTATGCATTCAAGAAACTAATAACTTCTAATGAAAATGCAGGGTTATTCTAATTATAAAATAAAAACAAATAAAACCCATGACTTAGGAGAATTAACATATGATGAATTTTAACGACATGAGACATGCAATATAATTACAATATTTTAAGTACGAACATAAAAGTTATAACACATGTCGTAAGGTATTTTATTTATATTGCATGTAGGTACTTATTTATATTGCATGTGTCAGTACCCATTAATGACCCACTACAGGGTCGGGTCTCCTCTCACAATGTTGCATGTAGGTACTTAATATTTAAAACGGAGCGTGAAACAGTAAGAATTTTAAAAAGCAAATGATTTGCTCAGTTGGCTTTATATTCTTATTTATTGTTTACCATAACGTTGTCGTTTTTCGTCCTTAAATCGTAGAAAATTGGAAATAGCAATAATATTTAGTTACGAATGCACTGAAGGTAGCTCAGCAGGGCATTCACACCCCAAATTTATCATTTGAGCTAATATGCGCTCAGTTCAGTAAAATCTGTTTCGTATTTAAAGTTTGGTTGAAATGTTCCTAGTGCCCCACCCCGCGAGGGCGCGAACATCCACGGCCTGTACATGGAGGGCGCGCGCTGGGACACGGCCACGGGCGGCATCGTGGAGTCGCGCATGATGGAGCTGTTCCCCATGATGCCCGTCATCTACATCAAGGCCGTCACGCAGGACAAGCAGGACACGCGCAACGTCTACGAGTGTCCCGTCTACAAGATACGGTAAGGATCGTCGGATAATAAAATGATCGCCACCAATATTAATGGTTTCGTTTCAACCAGGTAAATTAAATCCATCAACGGTGGGGCCACATTCGGCTTAGATATGGCCACGAGAAAATATTTATTTCAATAGGTCAATTCGGGTAACTTTATAAATACATCTTAGGTAACGTTTTCAAATAATAATGGTATTATGTCTGTTTTTAACACTTTAGGGTGTAATTTAAGGGTACCTCAAAATAAAGAAGTATCGATGCAAGTTAGCGGTATTGTTTTCAGTGGACGACATTAATAATTCGTTATGGTTTTTTTTTTCAGAATGCGAGGACCTACTTTCGTGTGGACCTTCAACTTGAAAACGAAAGATAAACCAACGCGATGGACCCTGGCTGGCGTTGCTCTACTACTGGGCGTGTAATTCAGTGTAGTTTTAATTAATGTTATAACGATAATTAATTTACAAATAAATATAGTTTATTAATAGTTTTCTAAAATTTGTTGTTTTAAAATAATTTTATTTATTATTGCGGTTTATTCTTTCTCCGAGAGATGAATATATTATATCTATAGAAGTATAGGAAAAATAATATGGTTGAAAGTATTTTAAATAATTTATTTTAATATAAAATTCTAAACAGTCAGTGTACATTTTACAAGTCATTTACAGTGCATACAACAAGAAACGTTCGCAACTTTGTGTTACATCTTACCCAATATCGTTGGATTGTGATAAATACTGTTTGGATGTTAAGATATTCATTCTGATTGCTTTGAAATAGTAACAACCAACCAAACTTTATTAAGACTTAAGATATTCATCGATTGATTATTCAAACCGTCTATAAATGTTTATAATAAATCACACAAAAGCTTCTTCATATCGTAATTTACATTATACGTCGTAAACAAGTAAACAAGTCGTAAAAATATTTCAAGACAAATTTAAGAAGAATATTTTTGTTTTTGGTAAAAATAAAATTCGCATTTAGTTATCATTTTTTACTAAATTATTGCGTTCTATGTATAAATTTAAACTTGCATGCAATATATGCATACTTTTATAATACAGAATTGTGGGAAAAGTCCAGTTTTAAAATGTTTTGTATTTACATAAAAATATAAAATTATAACAAAATTATTACGCATTCGATTCTTGAGAATCAAAAACGCATGCGGACGATAAGCTTCAGTCTATAGTAAATATAAGATAATGCAACTGGACGCGGTTTCGCTACACACTGTATAAGTAATGCTAACTATCCACTCCGCACGCTTTTTGAAGTAGGTGGTGATTTTGGTGATGCGTTGTCATTATCTGATGGGGGCTCGGATCCTTTTACTGTAAATGTAACGTAATATCTTTTATTTTTATCCAGCTTTTCTGCTGGTAAAGCTATTAACTGCTTTTCAGACCCATGCGACACCTCTAGAGTGACGTGTGGTTTTCCGGAACCTGAAGGTGGTTTCGAGTTAATTTTTGGTAAAAATCCTTTTGATTTTGTCGCTCCACTTGCTGTTGCTGGTTTCGGCATAGTGTGGTGATTCCATCTGTAAGGAACTTCAAGCGGAAGGTAAGTTTAATTATTAGGAACACGAGCAAATATAAAACGAATGTAAGATTGAATACTTACTGTAGGCGGAACATGGAATCCCAGTGTAAGCGTGTACGGCGTGGTAACACCGGTGAGTTTTACTTGTACATAGACATGGATTATCTGGGATACCACTCATTTTATAAAGCTCACTCTCTCCATAATCAAAATTAATGGGCTTCTCTGGCAAGTTGTCTAAATGCCTTTTCCCACTTTTTTGTAATTTTCTTAAGCTTTCGTATAAAAACTTCTCAAAACTACTAAATGTGTAATTTGCGCTATTGTAAGGACCCAATCCAACATTAGCTAAACTGGACTTGTTGTATTCATCGATAGCTCTTTTTACCAAAACAGCTTCATTGGTTTTGCTTGTTCTTATTTGTAACCTTTTTAGCTCCAGTAGATGATGAAATATCTTCCTTTCACAGTAATACCTAAAATAATTATATTATTAAAAAGGTTATCATAGATTCTATGTATGTACTATAGAATGTAATTCTCAGCTTGTAACTCTAGAAGATAGTTTTCAATCCATAAACTTACCTCCTCATGTTCGTTTGAATACGCTGAGTTACA
Organism: Erynnis tages; assembly: GCA_905147235.1. Classification (NCBI taxonomy): domain Eukaryota; kingdom Metazoa; phylum Arthropoda; class Insecta; order Lepidoptera; family Hesperiidae; genus Erynnis; species Erynnis tages. The sequence goes on from LR990087.1 coordinate 6,281,375, forward strand.
GATTTCATATCAACAGCATTTTTATCGCCTGGTTTTCGTACTGGAATTTTACTATCAGCTTTACCTGAAAAGCGACCACTAGCATTTCTTTGTTGGTAATATGCATTAAGACGTGGGCTCATTATAAGACGCTGAGCAGGCCTTGGACTCGGCTCAAACCCCGAATCCATCAAGCCACTCGATTCGTAGCCTCTCTCAGAGTTTTCACTTTTTGACCGAATGGTAATACGGCTTTTAGTTCTTCCTTTTTTTCGAAATCGTTTTCTGCGACCGTTAGCTTCGGTATGACTATAATATATTTCATTGTCGCTTACACTAGGAACTCTACCAAGAGAATTGTCCCTGAAAAAATGAGAACCTGAAAAAGTATCCTTATCTTCTTCAATAGAACCGTCATCAGTTCTACTAGATTTCTTAAGAATTCCAGTTGATGTTTCAATTGCAGGAGTAATATCAGAAAGTACTTTGTAGCTTTCTGTTTCATATATACTACTCTTTCGACTACTTCCCTGACTGTCTTTTGAAATTTTCCGAGAACGTCTTGGAGACGTTTGCGATGTTGATAAATCCACATCAAATTCCTCAGATCCGCTTTGCATAATAACTTGTTGAAGGGCACGATCTTTTGTTGGAAACTCTTCATCCAATATCGTGACAATTCCTTTATCTAAACTTTTTGTCTTATCGCTGCTGCTGGCTGTAGAAGCAGATTCTTTTTTTTTATCTTCCGCTTCCTTGCCCAGATTTCGCAGTTCTTCTTGTGATGAACGTTTAGACTCAGTTCTTATTTCAGAGTGTTTTACTTGTTCACCCATCAAATGATCTGAAGGTGTTTCTGTGTCTTTTATGTCAATAATTTCATCACTTTTTGCGAAGGAAACACTAGGAGAATTGTCTTTTGTCACTTGCTCATCTGAACGTTGTTTTTTGTCAAATAAATTATCATTACCCTCACTTGCTAAATCCTCAGGACCAGATAAAATTTGAAATGACCTTTTAAGTGCCTGTTCAACATCAGTTGGTGAAGGACCTTTCGTATCCATTTCAGTACCAGATTTAGAAAGGTCCCCTGCCTCATCGCCAGTATTTTGTTGCTCAACTATATCTATGCTCTTCGTCTCATCAGCTTTGTCAACACTGATGGTCAAATCTGAATCAGGTATCATTTCAGATGAAGAGACTATTTTTTGAGTTTCGCCACCTTCAGCAACATGTGTTGTGTCAAGTATGCATTCATCTTTTGTATCCTTTAAAGTATCTGGTTTATTTTCAGTACCGGTTTCTGCTAAAGGGCTAACTGTTCCATTTTTTTTGCTATCTTCTTCTACTACAGTTTTTTCTGCATCGGACTTAATGTCTTGACTTAAATCTTTTTGCGATATATTCAAATTGGTCGCTTCAATAGACACATTATTTGATGAATCTACTGTTACAGTTAGTTCAGAACTACCATGTTGACTTGATTCACGTTCCATGTGTATTTGTGCTTCAGTAACTACCATATTTGTTTTAACAGATAGTGTGTCGGTCTCAGTTTCACTGTGAGTTTTACTTTTTGTTGTTTGTAAGTCTTTACTAGATTCAAGTCCTTCCGGTACAATTGGGGTGGTAGCAACATTTTCAATAATATCTGTACTTGGAACGTTGTCTGTACTTTTGTATTTGACAATATTAACACTTTGTTTTTCATCATCATTTTCTATATGGATTGATGTTTTTTTCCCTCTTCGTTTGGTATTACGTCTATCACTCGATTCCGAACTACTACTTTCACTGGTAGTGCTAGTTATTCGTTTTCCGCGCTTACGGTGTCGTTTGTATTTTTTTCTTTCCGGGTAACTTTGTGAATCTGACGAACTTTCTGAACTGGCTCGGTATCGACTGTGATGTTTTGGACTATGTTTGCTTCGCCTTGAAGGTTCGCTTTTTGATCTACTTTTCTTTTGTCTTGCTAGCTTTTTATTTTTACGTCTATGAGAGTCTTCTTGTCTGTACTTTTCCAACTCTGAGTCATATCCATCACTAAAACTTTTTTGTTTTTCCATTACTTTTTTTCTTCTATCATAATATTTAAAACGTCTATCATCAGTTCTTTTTCTATTTTTTTGAATATCTGAGGAAGAGTCACTATTTGAAATACTATCACTATATTTCATGGGCCGTCTCTCTTGTGCCGGACTTGACAGCTCAACAACCTCTCGTTTTTTTATTCTTATTCGATCACGGACATCAATTTTTGTACTTGTTACCTTTCTAGTAGGTAATGAAGTAATTGGAGTTCCATCAATTATAATCTGTGTATTGGAAAGTTTAGATGCAGGTAAACCGCCATGCATTTGTAAATATTTAGCAGTAGATCGATGTCCTCGGGTTATTGCACAGTCTAAAGGTGTCAAAGCCTCATTTTTTGAAGACCGTGCCACAGGGTTTACCTCAGCTCCCCGATCCAAAAGTAATCGACAGAGATCTGCGTTGTCGGTTGCCGCCGCAATGTGTAATGGCGTACGGCCCTCGTGATTTGTGGCGTTAACCTGGGAAGGTCGGCCATCTAAAAGCCATTTAACTAATTCTCTTCTTCCTGATGCCACTGCTTCGTGTAATGGTAGATCTCCTTTCGAATTGCGTAGCCACATATTTGCTCCCCTGGCACCTAGAATATACAAACAAAACTTTTAATCTTCTATTTAATTTCCCACAGTAATTCATGCAGTGTAATATTATACTTACCAAGAATTCTTACTGTCTCGATTTGCCCTTTAGCTGCGGCCGTATGGGCTGGGCTTCTGCCTCTGCGGTCTTGACGATGTGCGTCGGCTCCATGGACTAATAATGCTGAAGTAGCGTCTGCATGACCCAGAGCCGCTGCATAATGCAATGGAGTACAGCCGTGAGAGTCCGCTACGTCTACTCGGGCTCCACATAAACCAACGAGGGTTTCCAGTGCTTCCGTGTGACCTCTAGCCGCAGCACAGTGAAGCGCTGTCAAGCCATCTCTGTTTCAAAATATTATAATTTATAGACACTATTTTATGTCTGCACAGACGGCGGTACAATTTGAGCATTGTTTTAAATATCGTACGTTTGAGAAAAAATGGATTAAAATACAAAGCTGGTGCATTACCAAAAATCTTATCAGTCCCACTGTTAGACCTCCTGATTATTCATGAAATAGGTTGCTGGTTGCTGCAATATTACTATACCTACAATTACAAAGCTTTACATTAACATGGTGTAGCAATAGAGGAGAGGAGTTTGGGGTTGAAAATAAATAAACTTTGAAGTTACCTACTGTAGCCTACTACCTACACGATGTGGCCGGTAGCTAGTTCGTGGTGTCACTGGTGGTTGCATTAGTATAATATGCATTATGGTGCGACGTGGTTACGTACGATGTGGTTGGTATCACACACCCGGTCTGATGTGTGATGGCAAAATTTGGTCCGTGGGAAACAAGCATAAGGTGCCATCTACCTATCAGCATCATCGACCCTGGCACCCGCCTGGTGCAGCGCGAGCACGGCGGCGGCAGAGCCTGCTGACGCCGCCCACAGCAGCGGCGTGCGACCGTCCGCGTCGCGCACGTCTACGCGCGCTGCGCCCTCCTTCACCAGCGCGCGGAGCACCTCCAGAGCTGCTCCACGGCTCTACCAGATCATAAAAGATACGCACATATTAATGTTAGTATTAAGGTTTACTTTGAAAAAATAAATAAAATTTTGATTTTAGACACACACGCATAAGGACGCTATAAAAATAATTTTTCATTGTTTTTTTTTGTTTTTTTCCAAAACACAGAAAAATTAAGAAAATTTAAAAATGATTAGAAAGGTGCTCGATTGTACTCGCATAGGTAAGTATATTAAAATGATATGTGAGTAGTGAATTAATTCAAACGTTCCTACTCGTAGTAGGTACTAGAATCAGTAGTCAGAATCATATTACAATGTTATAGCTTTCTTCAAATCTTTAAAAAAAATACACATGTTCCAATGAATTTTTACGTGAAGAAGTGATAAAAATTGAAGAGTACTGCGGCTCCTTCTCCTCTCCCTTCCTCCTTCGTGTACCTGATGGTCCGTAGCCGCGGGCGCACCGCACATCTGCGCGGCGTAGTGCAGGGGGTAGCCGCCATGCTGGTCCGGCGTGGCCGCATTGGCCCCAGCTGCCAGGACAGCTCGCAGCGCGCCAACCTCGCCGCAGACTGTACCACAAATACAATTTCTATATTTAATTTATATAGGGTCAACTTGGGTAACTTTGAATCCATATGTTAGGTAACTTTTGCCCCAATCCGAAAGAAATGAATAACATTTTTGTTGTTAAAATGTTTAATCAAATCAATCGAATAACCATAATAAAAGTGAAAAAAGGAAGTTACAACGTAAAAAACGTTTAAAAAGATGATTCAAGGTTACCCAAGAATATTCAAAGTTCCGTGCCCAGCAGTAGAACACATAAAAATAATTTCACCCAACCTACTAACATTAATACACTGCTCACTTAATACTTACGTAGAGAGCGATTTGTGAAGAGAATCTATTTTCTGTCACTTGTAACACAATTTTTCTTCTATAAGTATCCTATAAATACTCAAAATAGGTAATTAAATTGACCCCAATACTCGAGCTTAATTAAATTGTACGCAATCATTAGCTATGACTTATGCTATAAGATTTTAAGTTAGGCAGTAATAAACACAACGATAACCTTTAGGTCAACACAATGTGAAAGATAATTTAATTATTTACCTAATTGCAAATGCTATGTTTATATTCGTTAATCTACTTCATTATCTACTAATGACGCACCCGTTTTTTACGGTAAATATATCTCGAGGGAATTTTTATTACTTTTTCTCCTTTATGTAAATTCCAACATTCTCCAGCTAGGCTACCATTATAGGAGTCCCCAATTTATTCTCAACTAGCTTTTGCCCGAGACTTCGTTCACGTGTCGGTACTTTAGGATTTAGTCAAGAGCGAAAAAAAAGGATTCTATATCACAATTCAGATTTAAAATTTTGTATTAAATAATCCCAATTTATGCTGCTGATTTTTCGCGAAAGTATAACAAATATCTGCATCACTAAATGTTGAACATAGGTAGGTACTGGTATCGTGAAGCAATAGGTTCTTTTATTTATTTATTTAATATTTCTGTAAACAACACACAAATCAATAAAAAAAATACATACAAGAGACATTGAAACACAGGTTCTTTCTGTCTTTAGTTTCTTTTACGGAGTCCATACTGAAGGAAACTATAAACATAGATCAGATCATTATTTTTAATTTTTACATTGTTATTAAATAAAAACGGCGACCGATTTCTACTCGGGTAAATATATAAAAAAACAAAAGTAAATATAAGATAGAAGAAGATAGAACATACAGAAGAAGATAGAATAGAAGAATAGATAGAAGATAGATTCAGTTGCCTGTTTTTGTATGTAGGTATCTTCTTACTTACTTAATATTAATTATTCATATTTTACTATGTTAACAGTGACCTAATCCATGTCGAAAATTGCGTTTGTTATTTCAGTCCCTAATAACAACGGTTGATAAAATCTGGGTAGGTATCCGCATAACCTTAGTCATCAGTGGCGACCTTTGCGTCCCAATTCTTTGAAGCGGTTGATTTTAGATAGACGCAGCTATATTAGCGAGTTCAAGGGCTCGGCCTTGGTCGCCGCTCAATAACTGACCAGACTGTACCACCTCCTTAACTAGCCAATATTCACCACCCACCACGATTCATCATGCGATCATGCGGCAATATGCATTATAGGATATATACGATACGATTTACGATTACATTAGATGTAAAATAAACTAGATGCATCTTTAATTCAGCATATGCCATACCTTGCCAAACGACAAAAAATGTATTTCAAATAACAGTTTTACCGCTGCGCTGCTTTATTCTTATTTGACAAATGCAACACTGTGAACTATAATCCGACAAGGTCGATGCAAGTCGTCACCCAACTGAGGGGTTCCGCACGATATTTGAAACTTGGACGACCTCGAATTGCTACGAAACGATCAGCTTAGAAGTGCTAAATAACCCTGGAAGCAAATTGTTTACGATTTTCTACTTCAAAGCAATGTTGTTTAAACTTCTTGCTTTAACTTGTTAGCTGTGAAAAAGATGCGGTTTTCCACAAAATTACGGCTGCTCTAGGTCCTTCTAAAGAAAAGTCCATCAATGTCTCCTTGATTGGTCAATAACACGCTGAATTTTAAAATACCTATTTACGGCAGTTTTGCCACTAGCGTCTGCGCGACTTTCTCACGTTTCTGAGTCATCCATTTTAATTAAAATCAAAGCCTAATTCTAGTAAAAGTAACGAAACATCTTTATTTAAACTTATATAACATATTATAATGGAATTCCTAAGGCAGTTCACTGCTGTTCACAGCTGAGAGTGCTTACAAATGAAATAGAGACCAATAAGTCCGCGGCAGACACACGGGCATTAGGTGGTTTTGCTAGATAGATGGGTGGTTGATTGGCACGAAAGAGTGCGGGAACTAATCGGTAGCGTGCGGGAGGCCGTCAGATCGCGATGTGGCGATAACTGGCAACCACCTGGCAACCGCCGCCGTCGAGTGACACCTCAGATTATGGCTCACTCCGTGAACTAGTCTAATGATGGCCTCTGATAGCGTTCAATTGATTGCCTAACTAAACCAATACCTGCTCTACTTTAATAAAACTTTCAAGTATTCAAGCTAGTATTGCAAGTACCTTTTATAGCCTTGTATAACCCACAACTGGGCATGGGTCTCTCCCTACAACAGGGAGGCCTGGAGCATACCCTACCACGCTTCTCCAATGCGGATTAGTAGGTACTTATGTAGTTGGAGCAAATTGCGACTTCTGCAACAGCTATTTATAATCATCGGTGCTAAAGCTTTCTTTTCCAAGTAATTCTTAAATGGCAACTTCTTAAGAGCCACAGTTCTTTCATCAACACATACTTTGTTCACTTTGTTAGTATCGTAGGTATATTATTGTATCGCACTTGGTGGCATACGGAGACGTCGGCGGTTAACAAACGTCACCACATATTGCACTGCCAAGTTAAACAATAGGTACCACTAGGCTTATTGGGGTCGCTATAACTTTCTCAATTGAAAAATCCATAGATGATGTGGATGTGGTGATGTGATGTGGATCAACGTAAGCGCTATAGAAAGGGTTTATGGAGCAGGGTCAAAAGAATACGTAATCGCAAATTTTATTTTATATCCTGATTGGTACTGAACTAACTTGGAAATGATATGAAATAATAATTAACTCCGGCCAAAAGTTTTCGATCAGCGCGATAGATGCTGGAGAAAGCTGTCGTATGGAAACTTCTGCACAGCAGCGGATATCCTAATAGATACTCGTATCCTTGCGTTCTAACTTACCAGTAGCCCAATGCACTACGGTGTGGTGCTCGTCATCCTGCGCGTTGACGTCCGCTCCGGCCGCGAGGAGGGTCTGAACCAGGGGTACATTCCCATGCACCACGGCCAGGTGTAGCGGCGTCAGCCCGTCCGCGTCTCGTGCGTTGGCAAGGGCGGGCGCGGCCATCAGCACGCGGTCCGCGCAAGCCGCCCGCGCCGCCTGGCTGGCGCCCGCGCCGCTCGACGCGCAGTAGTGGAGCGCGCAGCGGAGCCCCCGGTCACGGACACGGACAGATGCAGGCTAGGATAAAAAAAAACAAATATCTTGTGCGGTCAAGGGAACCTTTCCTATTAGGTGTTCCCGGTTACGAAGACGGACCGAATGTAGGCTAAACGACAGAACAAACACAAAATCCTGTGCGGTCAGGAGACCCTTGTTTAGTTGTCTGGAAAGTTGTGTTTTTACATTCAATTTACACACCTACGTTTTATACTATATTGTGAACGCACGGAAATGTAAGTGACATTTTTTCTCAGTATTTATATTTAAATTTTAAACTTCCCTTACCTACCTAACGTAAAAAGACAAAGCTACAAGTAAAGCACAACCGATGCACTCGTGGGATATTAGTAGTATGGAAAAGTGTGTCATTGTGGCCGATTTACTACTATTGATTGACTTCTATATCGTTCCCCACTCGACAATCTCTCTGCTACCACAAAAGAATTTCCTTGAAAGCTTTCAGTGGTATTAATCTGTTGTCACACGCTACGAGTATCTTACTGTAGTGTGTTTCATTAGGTACCTACTATGCCATTGCAAAAAGACCAAAGAGAAAGAAAAAAGACTAGGCTAGTTTACTACGGGAGTAGTACGTAGATAAGTGCAAAAATATTGATGGAAACATTTCAGCGCAGTTTGAAGGGTTGTTTACAAAATGATGGGTGGCTTCTCGGTGTTTAATCGCGTGCTTCAATTTTAAGCAAAATAAGCAGTGCATTTCATTTCATACTTCCGCACTATTAACGCTTTGACTAACCTGCCCGTGATTTATTACCTAATAAAATAGTTTTTTTAACATGAAAGAAACTACACTATAGGTACAGTATTTTATAAATGATATTTGGATGATAAAGATTTTGGAGGTTATGACTTACAGTAGAAGGCAAGCTGAAACGGCTGAAGTGTAATTTAGTGAGTCCCCTAAATAAAGGTGAAGCATGATAACAGTGTACATAAACTGTTATACATAAACTGTTCATAAAAAAGAAAAGCAGCGCGAGTTACACATTTATCGAAATGAATCAACTCACGTCCTTATTGAGTGAATCGACGACCCCTTTGTAATCGGCTTGTTGACAAGCGTACATGAGAGGCGTACAACCTTGGGGTAGCGGGACATTCACATCGCCTTTCTTCGAGCCGTCTGCCTTTTCACGTTTGATCTTGGTGCTTTTGTCTAGAAGGTCGCCCCTACGGCGTTCCTTAGGTTTCTTTAGGATACTCGGGATGGGTTCGCCCCGGCCGCTGGCCGTGCGCTTTTCCATAACAAATGTGGAGCTAGAGCGTCGTGCGTGCCATGTGTAGCAACCGAGCGGAGCCAAGCGCTTCGACGAGCGGGCGCGGAGGGCGCGAAGCTCCGACTGACCGGCAGTCGCCCCTCGAGCCCTCTGCGAGGTTCGAGCGGCCGCCCAGCCGCCCACTGCCCGGTGCCCGCTCGGACCGAGGTGGTGTTGAGCGGGCGCACGCAACGCCCTGCCGCCTAATCTGACTTATGGCTCTAAACCAGGTCAGCGTCTTGTGTAGGGTCCGTTGCCTTAATGATGTGATCGACATCATTTGCAATTGGCGCCAGCACACGTAACATAATGACTTAGTGAAAAAAGAATAATAGTTACGCATTCCACGAAATTCGCTACCAATCTTTTTCTCATTATTTTTCTATACAGCATTAAATATGTAAACAAACAAAGGAACCTATTATTTAGTATTTCCAAGTAAGGTTTTCCTCGCCACCTAGGCTGGTACACTATTTCTGAGTCTTTAAACTAAATATACGTAACTATCTATAACATGCCTGTTTCAACACACTTTCTCCAAGATGACTGCAATGCTTTTATGTTTGACTGCTGGGTTTCTTACCAAGGTCAGAGGAGTCCTGGACCATTACTGCACCGTACTTCTTTTTCACACTTGCCGCAGGAGCATTATAAAACAACTAGCTGTCTTGGCACACTTCGTTCTGCAAAATATGAAAAACTGAAAATGTTGTTTTACTGTGTACCTCGCATTTTTTTTAATTTTTCATCGTTTAAACCTTTCATGGATTTACACGAATATATCAAAACCATAATAAGCCCAATCGGTCCAGCCGTCTTCGAGTTTTAGCGACACTAACGACCAGCGACTCATTAATTTTATTAATTTAGCTTTCAGAAACCCAAAAAAAGTCAAATTTATAATGATGCTGACGATCAATGTAAAATTGTGTAATTTTTTCTTTTGAGACGTTTGCCGTAGCTCTCACTAGTTATGGATGTAGGTGAAAAGTTGACTACAGTCAAAAAAGGGCCTATTTAAACTGAATATATCTACCAACATAACCGGGTGGTTATGTTGGTAGATATATTCAGTTACAATTGGTATATTTAGTGATAATACATGGTAATAGAGGGGGTCCTGTATTACCATGTATTATCTCCACCTCAGGTTGACTAACATTATGACTAGTGATATTTAAGTGTCTCCGTCAAGGTCAGTAAAGCAAAGTTTGATTGTGAGTCGAACTTAACTGGAGCAGCTATTACAGTTATTAGGTAGCCATTATGTAGTAAGAAGGCTACTGCTTCTAGCTTTATCGTGTTATGCGTGACGTCAGCGCCGCACGCCACCACCCCGATGGTAATCACACCTCCATGACTTACGACTACACTTAGAGAAGTATTCGCGCGAGCTTTAGAGGGAACTTTGCAAACAACTTGTGAATATTAGCAATTAAGTGAAGTTCAAATTAGATTAAAAATATTGAAAGATTAACGAGACGAAACCATGACGAAAGTGTGAGACAAATTGTTTTTTGTCCTTTACGAGTACATTTATACGTTTACTCAAAATGTACATATTATTATCTACTCTATGATTAATAGTATGATACCTACTTTTTCGGGAACTATTGAAATTAACTGGTAACAACAAGGCGGACTTATGTTCCAAGGGCTCAATGGATTCAAGTGCATTCAATTATTAAGAATTACGGAATCTGATATATAACTGTTTTTCTGCTTGACTGCTTAGTACTTTAGTGTGGGTGATGAAGATATATAATGGACGACTACCACCTTTAATTATTCAATCGTTTCGTTTAGGTCACTCATTATGTAAGCTCGCTATTTTCTATTCTAGAGTAACTAAAATAAAATGATTTTTCATTTCCTCTAGATATGATTTAGGTGTAGCGGTGACCCACTAGCCTCGATATACAATTCGTTACAAAAAAAACATTGGGTATAAATTCAAATCAAGTTTTACGGCAATTCAAATGTTCTGGGGTAATAGCAATTTCCTTAGCTTTGATTAGAGCAGTACCATTAAATTTAAAACAATTCTTGCATAATTCACGAACATTCATGAAACTTGGTCCAAATTTGAGATTAGGAAGTTCTACTTTTCTCATTTCATAATACCTATGTACCTACATTATAAAAATTGGTTAATCCAGGCCAGGCCTCGCTCTGCCCCAATTTTTTGAGTAATTTAAGTGCCATCCAATTATTCATTATATTCCCGCATCAATGACACGAATTAACCGTTATCACGTCATTAATTAAAATCGTTATACTTAAGTAATTATCCCCCGTCTCACATCACAGTATAATAAAGTTTCTAACCTCACGAATACTTTTAAAATATGCGTACCGTCATGTCGTGAACTTCTTTGTATAAATTTAAGAGTAACATTAAACAACATACTTTTTCATCCCATCTATTGGAAAGTACGACTTTGCTCCCCTTTAAGTGCGCCCAAAGTTGGTGTTTTCTATAAGAATCTTTTTAGCGGGCAGAAATGAGTTTTTCCTCCCTCTTCATAAGTTCCAAATTCAAAAGTGCGCGGCAATGAACTTTAACGCGCATTTTTTGAATTTGGAATATCTTCGTGTTCAGCGCCATGGAAATCGACGTAAAACGCACAGCCCGCGTTTTTGTAAATTTTCACGGATTGTTAGAAATGAGCCAGATTCGGACATTATTTCAAACACGCAGAAAATAAAATCTACAACAATTTGTATTCCTAATAAAACTGTAAGTAAGTAACAATAAATTTACATAATTGCGAAAATGTCTCAAATGTAAATATAACTTTTTAGTTGTTTTACTATCAGATACTTGCTATAGTTGTTACTCTATGTTTTATTAAATAATAATATTACAGTAGAATATGAGGCCCCTTTCATTTTCTCATAGAGGGTGATGAAAAGTAGAGTGTATTACTCGGTTGGCTCGGGCGACGTACTTTGAATCCGTCGCTACGTTCAGGATTCTACTAAAGAAACCCTCGCTACGCTGGGGATTCTACTCTAGAATCCCTTACTTCGCTATGGATTAAAAAAACGCCCTCGCCGTAAAAATATCATTTTGCTCCCTTGTCATACAATCTACTATTTTAAATCTCAAAGGAATTAGGGAGCTTTCCAATCAGCTTCATTTCTTCAACGTACGTTTAGATACGTTGCGTTGTAGCGTTGTCTACAAGCGCGTAGCGTTTGTATCGCGCAGACTTTTCACAACGAGTCCCCTCGTAGCAGTTCGTAGACGTGAAGTTTATAAAGGGAACTTCGTAATCGAGACTGTGCGCGCGGCTTCGCCCGCGTGGATTTTAGAACTTGCGGTTATTAAATTGTGACTATACTATGATAGATATGTGCTCTCGCAGACTTTTTGTAGATCTTAATAAGACCTACAAATCCGTAGTACATCATTTTGTTCTCTTGTCAATAGTTTTTGCAGCGCGCGCATAAATAGGTTTTCGATTCAATTTTCTTACTTAACCCTAAGTTTTTTGAAAATAAAATATAGCCTATAACCTTCCTCTATAAATGGACTATCCAACACTGAAAGAATTTTTGAAATTGATCCAGTAGTTCATGAGATTAGCGCGTTCAAACAAACAAACAAACAAACTCTTCAGCTTTATAATATGATAAAATAGTATAGATTCATAAATGAATATAATTATGGATATTAAATCAATGTTGAATATAAAATTAAACGCTTTGGACAGTGGTTAAAAATATTTTTATTTAGGGACACAGACGTCACATACGACTGCCTGTTTGTATCTAGAGCCCCGGATAAACATAATGTTGTTATAAATGCTGGTGCAATGACAGCGGGATATGAAGGTGGAGTAAGGTAGGTCACCGGATTAAATACTATGGTTTTCCCAGGTGGGAAATTTGTAATTTAAAATTTACTTAGGAGTAAACAGTACCTAAAACACTTTTCCGTTCCGCATCTTGGAAGCATCGTACAATGTCGTATTAACTTAACGTTTACATTAGGGAAAAAAAACGATAACTTTTTCCGTTGCGTCGAGCAATTTGTTTTGCAATTTGTTACAGCCATCGATAAGATTTTAACACGCATTTCTTATTCGTAGCATAGGTGGAGCATGTGAGGTAATTATATTAACTATAAATTAAACGAAATTATAAGCAAACTAGGCCGTGTGCCGACCCAGTTCCTGTCTCACGATATTTGCCTTCCCGTCGTATGCAACCTGCCAAGATTTTGACATGGAAATAGAAAACAGAATGCGTAACATAGGCAAGTACTTAGAAGACCATTCTTAAAATTTTAATAATTTTGTTTTATAACATAAAAGCGTTTTTATTTACTACCAACCGCCAAAGCTGTTATTGTTACTTAATAGCTGAGTTCACGTGGAGTTAATTGGCTTATTTCTTGTTTTATTGTATGCACAGCTTACAACTTGTTTCATAAGTTTAAAAAAATATATTTGTAATGTTGGTTGTTTGGTTGCTGGTGGCAGGCTATACATACAGTTGAGACACAGGTCCAATACATCTAGATTCCTTTAATACCCGTTGTGACGACCTGAGTGTCGATGTGCGCTGCGCGGAGGGCCCTGGGTTCTCCCATCGGAATACAGGTTTATAAGACAAATTTGAATTCCAGGTTCTGGTCTGAGTGTTTTGTGTTATTGTCTTTGTGTGTGTCCACCCACGACACAGGGAATCTTTGTTTGGGGCTATGAGAGTGAAGCGTTAGGTATTTAAATATCTTGAAATAGAACACTTTCTTGAATACGAAAGACTTGTAAAACAATAGGTACTATTAATTAAATTCAAAATATAAAAACAAAGAAGTTGAGATACCACAAGGGGTGATTAAAAAAGAATCATAACATTTTTATTTACATAAAGGTACATAATTACCTAAATTAGGTTACACTATTTATATTTATAATGCTATTAAATTAATTTTACTTAGTTGGCCATAAATTGTATTACGAATACATTTTATTGCCAAAATTAAATTACCTTGAAGAGGTCAACTGTTACAATCTAGATGACCTAACATGAAACGAACCTTAAATTACAGAGATGTTATAATACTGTACCTTTATATCGGCAAAACAATGCCGAAAAAAGGGAAATCGATATTGCGATGCTATAACATTGTTTCTGTAAGCGTTATTTGATAGAAAAGTAAAAATTTCACATAGTGATCAAACAGATTCCTACTTCTCAATAAAAATATGTAGGAGATGATAGGCCATATTACAACTAACTAATGAACATCACCTCATCCACCTTCTCCTGGGAAAGATGGTGATCTTTCCCAGGAGAAGGTGGACGTGCATCGCTAGCCACTGGGACAATCACAGCAGACGTTCTAGCAGACACAGTCCCTTAGTTGGTTTATGTAAGTGGAGAGCATGACTTGCCACCCAAGCTATGGTCAGATCGCCTGGTCACTGCTGCACATAGCGAACATTTTGGAGTAATCGAAATACATTCGCTTTATGTCCATTTTCACTACAGCGATAACATGCCCGCGGTGCAAACACCGGTAGCACCTCATCTCCCTAGGTTGCAGCAGGGGTAACTTTTACTGTCACCCGAGTTAAGCTTTTTAGCGGCAGCTACAGGACACCCACAGGACACCGAATCCAGCGCCAGGAATTTCCAAGATGCGGGCACCAGTCGCTACTGTGCGAAATCAGTGTTCACAACCTGAAGCCAGGCAGCTATCGTACCAGGGCCGGATTAATCGTATATGGATCAAAATTATCGTATTCACTAGGAAAGTGACTAGAATCATTAGAATGCATTAAAAAATCATATGAAAACTTAGGATATTTTTTTGAAATAAAGCCGAAACATCGTATGTATTTATGTATCGATGTTTTTTTTTCGATATTTCTTACGATGTACGATAGTAGTTGTACCATCGTACAACGTACGTAGGTATGAAATTATCGTACATGTACGATAATTACTGTACCGTTGTGAACACTGTGCGAAATTTAACACACACACCCACAGCTAGGGAGGTCGAAACTAGCTTGCGCCTTAGCAAAAATTTTCGCATAGGCAAATCCTCTCTCCTTTGCGCCAGGTTGCAGCGTAATCATCACAGCCAATGATTAACGGGGACGCAACTTTGTTGTTGGTGCCGGGTTTTTATTTGGCTTTGCCTTAGATGAGGTGCCGTCTCAGGTTCCGTCGGAAGGGAACGAGACTTGGAACCTAACCTAACCTGGGTTTTGAATTGTTAAAAAAGTGGGAGTGACGCCCCGCAACTACTATTTACTCTTGATTCAATACAATTAAGTTCGTCATACTAAGAAAAGAATTTCAAAGGAGGCAGTTAAAACGAACAATCGAACGAAACAGTTACACACAAATATAGACGAAAATTCGGCGGAAAATAATATACTTCTTTATAGATACATAGGTAATTAGGTATAAGTACTATACGTAGATACGTATAACCTATAACACATTTATGATAAAGGTAAAATTAAAGATTATTATCTAGGGCCCGCAGCCGACATCTTATATAATCTAAATGCTCTGATCAATTCAATTTAGCCAATTGAAAAAATATTCGTATCTCAACTTCTTACCCTGTACCCTGTTTACAAGCGATGGTCAACGGTGGGCGAATGTGGGTCACTGATCAATCGCGATAGTGAAAAGCTCGCCATTACATGGAAATTAAACGATCGGTCTCCGTTGCCGACCGCTACCTAGCCCACATCTTAATCGGAGTATAGCATCACAGTATTTAAAATTCAACCTACATTTTATTTTGTTAGTGAAAATACAGTAACTGAAAAAAACATCCCTCCCTTTATTCTTTTAAAAACATCTATTAGACATTCCTTCACAGACTACGGATGCCCATTTACGATAAGATTATATCGAAATCTCGATACAGCACAATACGAATATCGATATTTTGTCTAACCGCTTTAAAATATCGTATCAAACTGCATTGTTTTACTCTTATACTCGTAACTTGAAAATTTCTATTTGCGAAATGATATAGGCATGCTTATACAAAAAAATACCCAAAAAATACTTAATTATAATTATCATCTGTTAAATTTGGTAGATATTCGCATAAAGTTGAGATGAACGTTTGTTACGTATAGCTTTGCATAAAAATGGTTGTATATTCTTTTGTGCAAAAAATGGATAGTTGGATTTTGATGAAATCGGTACCTATGGTTTATTTAGTTTCTACATAATAAATAAACTTTTTTCTCCTTGTACCTATTAGATTTCTTACAAAAAAAATCTTGAGATGCTTGTCAATTCTCTAATTAATTAGGTAGTTATTGTAAGTAGGTATTTAATAAACATTTAATACACAAGAATAAGTTATGAAGGTTGTGGAATGTCGGTTAGAGAATTGCGTGACCAATCACAATATACAATCAAAGCTTATATTACCTAATAATTAGTTTGTAATGAGGAATAATCTGAAAATAACTTACCAAAGTTTGTGCTTGTCCTCATATCTACTCGTACTTGTAATGTGCAGGGTTTTAATTAAATGCAATGCAATATTTTAAGTAACAAATTTCATTTGCTATCAATGTATGAAAGATGAGTTGTGAGATGCGAGTAAACAAAGAAAACCTTGAAAACAAACAATAACTACGAGGCCAGTACTTAACAATAGAATCCTCTTGAAGGAACACACAATATAAATGACATGTGGCACATAGGCATATTGCCATGGCTACAGACGGGACGCGTTGCCACAGAGACAGGCCAGGTGATACAAATGGAAAGTAGACATAATATTTGGAGGGTGAAGTTCAATTAAGGACTAATCGTGGGGTTCGTAGCTATCAAACAATTTGTATTGATTTTATTTTTCAAGTCCTTTGAGTATTAGATTTAGTAGAACTTTGTAAGTTGAATACCGATCGATTCTACAATCCCAAGAATAAAGGCCTAAACTTTCTGGTTTTAATGAAAGGAATTAATGAAAAGGGAAAAAAACAAAAGAATAATTTGATCTTCCACAAAAATTTCATTCATATTACACATTTTTAAATGATGCATAGAATATCTAGTACAACGTATTTTCAGTGTCCTTTTTAATATAAATTTAGATTTCGTAAATTTTGTTAACCTTCGTGGTCGGTAAATATTTAAAAATGCATTAATTTCTAAAATTTCATGCTTAAGATACTGCTATTCCATTTCCATTAAATTCTTCAGGTAGGACTAAAAAATAAGTAATGATTTGTTAAATGATTATCTTTATATTTATATAGCAATTAACCAAAAAATAAATTATTAAAAATGGTAGCGAAATTGGGTAAGACAAAGCATTTTTAATAAATAAAGTTATCTTGTTAAATATAAAACTTGAAAAAACTTAATCACCGTAAAATAGTTTTACTGTTACGAACAAACAATGTGACGAATAATAACATTGACCATTATCTACAATAACAAATAAGCTATTATTGTAACAGGGGAAATTAATACCGATTAGGTGTCTACTTTTGAAACGGATATAAAAACAGCAGCACATAAATATTTAATTAGCACACTATAGACTAGATTGTAGGTATACTATCAATATATAAATTAGTTACGACTGGATACAATTGTGTTACTAAACGCACTTGTTCTCTATGCTTCTTTTACAGCCCGGCGGACAAATCGGAGTTGGGATCTTCGTTACAGCCAACATGTTTTCATCCATATTGACCCTCACACAGTCTAATACTATGTTGGTGACGTTAACCCATAGCACTTTTAGGGGGAACGTCAATCCACATGGCGCCATCGAGCCTAATTCCTCGCACTTCCCATTCCAAATCACCATGTTATCAGTCATACAGGGATTGATGTAGCATGTTGGAATGACAGAATCTCTCGGTAATACCAGGTAGTGGCCGTGTTCGCACGGACCCTGGCGGAACGCGGGCCAACACGTGCTGGTGCTCGGATGATACAGATATCCTGGAAATGTATTTAAAGAGACAATAAAGTTATCTAACGGAGAAATTGGTATAGTAAATACTTACGTAACCCGGGTTCCTTCGACTTCTGTGTTGCTTTAGATTTTTAAAGAATTTTAAATTCAGATTCGTGATTTAGAAGAAAACTTAAATTTGTCAGTCGTCTTCCTTCTCACACTTAATGCAATGTACCTGACAGAGTTGTCTTCCTCCTCGCACTTAATGCAATGTACCTGACACAGTCGTCTTCCTCCTCACACTTAATGCAATGTACCTGACACAGTCGTCTTCCTCCTCACACTTAATGCAATGTACCTGACACAGTCGTCTTCCTCCTCACACTTAATGCAATGTACCTGACACAGTCGTCTTCCTCCTCACACTTAATGCAATGTACCTGACATTGCATTAAGTCTGAGGAGGAAAACGAAATCGACTGATAAGTTTAACTTTTAGGTAGAGTATTAGGGATAATTTATAAAATTGCGGGAAAACCACATGGCAATATTCATGTTGTCGAGGCAATGTGATAAATAAGGAAATTCATACTACGTCTAATTAGTTTACTTATATAATTATTACCCTTAGTAGCTAGTACGACTAGTTCACCATTGATCAGCTACAGTGACCACTGATCAATATTAATAAATAATCATTTAGTAGCTCGTACATACCTACTTCAAAGAAATATTTACTAACCTGGTCGACAGTCGCAAATCCAATCGTCTTTTTGATCGCCAGGATAATATAATTCGTTTTCTTGACACATAGAGGGTAAAAATACAGGAGTGCGATTCTGCAAAATAAAATGGTACCTACTTATTAACTTCCCATTACCTTGTGACTTGCAAATTACACGTTAAGTATTTAAAACATTTTTTATCTAAAAATAACGTTTCTGTACCCATTTTACTTTCGAATCGGGTATTTTCGTGGATGAGATCGGAGAATTAAATTACGTAGGTACCTACATAAATGCCCCGAATCCATCGCAAGACAATAAATTATAATAAATTGCTAGTGGGGCCAATTTTAAACAACAGGACAATATAGTCTCCCTATCGTTCCCAATTAAATAAAGACATGTACATACGTACATTAATTTTACTAATAGCCCTAATAGGTACCTATTGTTTTAATATAGGTAAGCAAATAGCATTGTCTATTAGGTATTAATTTTCTCTCAATATTAATTTGGAAGTTTATGTTTCAGAATGAAGCAAGCGTAACGAAAGTCTATCAATAAGTTTCTGGAAGGATTTAGATACATTGATGACGAACTGCGCTCTGCACGATTAGTGCGGATGGTAGCGAACTCGATTCCCGTGTCGATATTTGGATGATGAGTTAAAAATTATATTTCTTGTCCTGTGTGTGTCTCTAAGGAAACAGCTATCTATAAGGAAACAGAATCCCATTGAGCTATGAGTGTAAAGCGTAATTAGTATTTAATAAAGTATACACATTCTTTCTGGAATAGAAAATGTGGCTTAATACTAGTGGGTGTGTCGTGACAGCAGAGTGGCGGTTTAAAAAATGCCACCTCAACGATTAATGTGGGCATCTCGAACAACTTTAATCGCAGATGTTTCGAGGGAAACCGGTCTCGGCATTACGTAATCAATAAACTTGACCAGTCACTGTGACCAACATAACTTTTGCCATTTACCTTGTTCAGGTTCACGACAAAATAGACAGGTTGTGAGGCACAGCATCAATGTGGTTTAATAATGAGAGCTGATAGAGCTGTGCGAATCGTTGATGTGGAAATGTTATTAATTTGTTAGTTAATTGTCTTACAAATTTTAGATAATTAACCTGGGACATCCTGTGTCAACATAAATAGTGGCAGTACCCGAATTGTCATTTATTGTCAACCGCCTTACAACATGTACCTACTTATATATAGGCCACAATAATGTTCAAACGAGATTGGAATGGGTACCTAATAGGTACATTTCGACCACGGAGGTTTGTAACTTCGTACAATTGTTCATATCTACAAATTACCGCTCATGCAGTAGGCAGGGGAGTTTTTGTTACATTAGAAGCGACTAATTTATTCTTTAGAAGAACGTTATGTGCGGTCTTTAGCTATGCACAAAAAGTCGGCAATATCCTGTGTACATGTACTGACATTGCCAATCTGCGAAGCGGCTCTGTCTTCTGAATCTGTCTTCTAGAATAATCGTAGTAAGATAACGCACTCATTATACGAGTAATTACGCAGTGACCAGCGACACTGGAATGCAATGACAGTTTGAAATCGGGGAACTAAGTGTTTGCACTCATTTGCTATTATTTGAAAAAACGAGTTGCGATTGAAAAAAATAGCTACGCAAATGAGTTTTACCAAGCCTCAAGATCGTCAAGATACGCATGGAAACTTTCGAAGACCAGAAAATTAAATATTATAAACATGCTTATTAACTACCATTAGGTATACCTACTTTGTATTAATGTATTGTGTTTTTGTGTTGAAGTTACCTATATTTACAACCCTTGCCTAATACCTAATGGCAACCACTTCCTTAAACAATTAGTTACGGATAGGAAATACCTAAATAACCTACGCTTACAGAATCTTGAAAGGGTATTAGGGTACAACCTATACGTACCTACGTCTTACTTTGCAGGAAATCCATAAACAGATCATGCTAAATAGCAGCAGAGAGGTAATTTTTAATGTAGGTAAGTATTTTTCTTAGGGTCACTTTTTACCATGACTAGTTTAAGACAGAATACAATAATGATTTTTGGAGCCTTACTCTCGGACTACATTAAGGGAAAAAATTAATACTTAACAATACTCGTATTTTTGATAAATACGAGTAGGTGCAATTTTTTCGTTAACTATTTAATATTAAAGGAATTATTATACCTACTCGTATCTATAGATTATATTTTGTCATTTAAATTTAAAATAAATGGTATAGCAAGAATCTTACCTCTTTATTCATAAACTTGGGATTTTCCTCAACTTCAGGAAATCCAATGGCACCTTTAATAGGCTTATCTAATGCCGTCGTCGTCGCGCTCACCAACAAATAACTAACAAATATTTTTATCAGGAACCACATCTTCATAAGATTCTTTACCGTATTATGACTTCAAATATTGTAATGGTTTTCCACATGTATTGACTAGAATGGGTAATTATTGTAAAGAATAAATATTATAATAATAACATAATAAAAGCGAAATACGAGTGCTTTAGCGTAATGATTGAGAATGACTACAGAATGATTCTGCTATGTATATCAGGTTCTACAATTATTATTATACTAACGTGCGGTCACATACCTACCTACATAAATCAAACCATGAAGTTTAAATTATTAATTTGCTTTGTTTACTACTTTACCTAAGCAAAATATTTTTTTAATAATATTGAGAAAAGCAGAATAATTGGTAACGCTTGCTTAATCAGAAATTTCCAGCTTCCCCACTCTCTTAGATCATCAATGCAGACCTCAAATTTTAATTATTAGAAAGCCACTTATCTCACTCTTATTCAGCGTTATGGGCTCCGTCCTATCTGAAAGTATAAGTACAGGATGAATTTTTCAAGTATGCGTGGATGGGGAAACCGAAACTATAGATAACGATAGCGTATCGCGAAAAATGCTGAAAAAGAGTCTGGGGACAGAGTTTGACAAAAACTAAAACTGCATCGTTGGATTTTTGAAAAAACAATTTACCGAGCTAGCAATCGAACCCTCAATGGGTTCGAATGCTGGCTCGAATGATTTTTTGAAAAAAAAAAAACACAACCTGTATTCTGGAAAGTGATTCTGAAAGACAAACGGCAAAATGATTTGGTAGGTAAGTACCTATAATAAAGTAGCACGCTATGTCTCATATAAACCCAGGGACGTATGGACTTTATCAAAAGCACAATTTTTAATTTCTCCAGGCGCGGCCAGGCCGGGTATTTTGAATTCGCGCGATGCTTATGGATGCGATGTATTGGTGCCTAGTATCTCACTAACGCGCGAATAAATTCGCGCGAAACGTTTCGCGACGAATTCGCCCCTTCTGGAAAACGCATAAGATAATGCATAATAAGTTAATAATAGTTTTCTTTGGGTTACTTACTTTTGAAGCAGGGCGCTGGCAACACTGAATTGATGTAGCGCCAATAATGTAAGTTGTAAGATATTTATTTTTATAATTTATGTATTTATAAATTGTTTATATTATTAGATGTTTTAAATATAATTTTCTTTAAACTACAATAATTTTATTCTTTATTTCATTTTTCAATCATTATATCAAAATTAGCCTTTGCTTGCTAACATAAAAACCAAATAACAGCCTACGTCAACTTGATTTGTGAATGTGTCCGGTGTGTACTTACTCTGTGTGACTTGTCATTTTGTCATAAGTTGTGAATGTTGTGAGTGTGAACTACTGTGTGAAGTGTGAGTGAAATGAAAACTCAAATGCACAGGTGAATTAATTGTTCGGTAAAAACTGAGGGAATACAATGTGAAAATTTAATAGCTCGCCAATAATGAAAAGCAAGACCTTCATAATCTTATAATATCCCTTTCGCTATGTTTACTAAAAAATCGCACCAAGATGTCAAAAAATCTACAGTTAAAATACAGGACTCAAAAAAGGATTCTGCAACCCGATTGAAGCATTTAAAAATTGTTTTAGGTAAGCTAAGTTTGTCGTGGCTTATAAACTTGAAATAAATCCAATAGCTTCATGTTGTATGAGACATGAAATGCGTTTGATAGAAATGCCATCACAGCTACTTTCCGTTGTACATGCTAATTAGTTGAAAATAACTGTACCTCCTGTAATTGATCTACCTCGATATATTTATGTTCATCGTACATAAATGTTTGATTTTGTCAATGATTCAATGTTTCTAGACATAACTTTAATTGTTAGATACGAAGACCACTAATAATGAATAAAATAATAACTAAATAATAGGTTCAAGTAATTAGATCAACATTGTCTAACCAAGCTATTTTATTGCAGAACATTTTGATGCAGATGAAGCCAAAATATACTTTGAAGCAAACTTTAGCCATGTATACTTTATTTTGTATGATAACTTTATACTGGCTGAAAATAACCTTCGCCAAAGGGGTAAATATTCTGTATACATTATTAAAATTGATTGTAGTTGGAAGTATGATTGTAGCACTGTCTTTAAAACAGCCTCTATTCTTATATTTTAATGACCAGTAATTATTTTTGAACTAGATATGAGGTGAGATAGAATGAGGTTTACTTAGTGTTATTAGTACTTTTACTTAATATTTTAACAAGCAATTGGTCTTTTAACATGAGTTTTTCTTACTATAACTATATTTGACTTGTTTCACTAGTGCTAATAGTAATATTTATAAATCCTATTTGAGTGTTTAAAAATCCTTTGTCAACATATTTGGTATTTGTTGAACTCCAAAGCACCTATTATAATTAAATTCAGCACACTGTGTGTAACTTAGTAGAAGTTTCTATTATGTCTAAAATATATCATATTTTTGTAGAAAAATATGGACATTTAAATTTTAAGTTTCAAATTCATTTGTCACGGTGTAGTAAAAAATGCATAGATCGCGTATAATATGCTTACGAAAAAAATGACGCGATCTGATGGGTGTTTAAGCTATCATGGCGGATTGTTGTATTTTGTAGATTTATTTTAACAAATAAATTATTATTAATCTCGACATTAATAAGAGAATAAATACATGTTTCAAAATCTTTGAATCCTATTTCATTAGATCAGATAAATATTTTGGCAATACTTGATTACTGTCATCATGCCTATTTAAGATAGAATGAAGTAGATGATGTTTGATATCACCTTATAATTATAATCTTTTCAAAGATGTTTGAATACCTAGTTAATATAGTTCAACTGGTACCTACAGGTATAGGAAAAATAACAGGTTCTAGATTTTCTAAAGAATTTTCTGAAGACTTGATAATGTAGTTGAGGTGTGTTTGTTACTGTCAATGTTTTTATGCATCAGATTATAGCTTCTTGTATTGTCCTACTAAGTGACAACATATAGCTCTGATGGACTGTTAAAGATTGCATGTAATATTTGTTATTATTTTGTATATTTTGTCACTAAAATACTGATCAAAATATATTTAATGTATTTTTAGATTAAACTTTAGTATTAGTTCTATAATAATTTATGCATTATTTTTCTGTTTCTGCCATACAGAACTTCCGTTTCATCTCGGTGAGTGATGGGTATTTTTGAATGGTCAGACTTTATCCTACAACCTCATTCCTAATAATGCAATAATTTAATTTTCGCAAAGTACTTCTCAAACTGGGGCTTTCTTGATTTGTTTTTATTTTATTTCAAACCAATTATAATTCCACTAACCATAATCAAAAAGGACCATTTTGTTTAGAATTACATAAGAGGAATTGTGTTGCAATGTATCATGTTCCATAATATTATCACACCCATTGCTAGCTTATCATTGAATGTTGTTAATCTCTAGTTGAAATATTTATCTTAGATTTTGGTATATGCAGGCTTTTTTAACAAACAAATAACCTGCTGCCAAGACTTTTATGGTAATCTTGCTGGATGGATTGAGATAATCAGCTCAGTAAACATTATCCATTAACCTCAAGGACTTAATTCACATCCATCATTTGTTATGTGTGCTTATTAACTATATTTTTAAGTAAGTTTAGTCTAATAAAGCATTTTATACCTGTGTACTTCCAGTTCACAAAGCAGGCAAAGAAGAACTAGAGGGGGCTCTGTCTCTATTGGAAAAAGTATTATGTCTTCTCCCAGAGTTAATAGGCAAAAGATGGCAATTACACTCCCTTACAAGGATATTTTCAAAGCTCCTCCATGGAGGAAATTCACAAAAACTTAGAGCAGATGCTATAAGGTAATTGGTCCAAAATATGATGGGGATAATATTATATGAAACATAAGTTCATTAACACATTAATACATATATTTACAGATACTTCCTACTGTGGTACCAAGCTCTCGGTGACAATGCTCCCAATGAAGTACACCGAATGTTTGCATCCCTGGTACCTGGACTACCTGAGTCTTGTTTACCACCCATAGGATCCCCATTTAAGGCTAAAGGCTATGATATCATTACAAACATTTCTGGTGAATCAGGGGACTTTAAAATTGAGGACATAATGCAGCATCCAAATTTTACATCAACATCTGAAGGTCCCAAGAAAGTGGTCGTGGAACAAACTCCCACAGGCATAATGGGCAAGATAGCCCATGTCTCAGCATCAATATTTCATGACACCAATGCCCTGAACCCTGTCCAGAGTGTAGATATTCAACCACTTCTACCAGCAAGCACCAATGAAAAAGTAGTTGATAATGAAACTAAGTACTTCTTTGAAATACTGCTCGATGGTATGGCCACATCAGTTACAAAAATACAGTGGAAGGACAGATCCCATGCAAAGGCGATGAGATGTTTTGCATTCCTTTTGGAAAAGTTTAAAGCATTCTATTTGCCTATTATATGTCCACAATTCAATCATAAAAATTCCCTATACAAACCAAACCTCGGTGAGTGTTATAAACATTTTGTATTTTTTTACTTTTCCTCCTGAGATGTTAAGTCTATAAACTTTCTTTGACTAATTTCACTTAAATCCATTCAGATGGTTTGGATTTTGGAAAACCTTGTCATTCTTAATATTAGAAAAACTTTAAACTGAACTGTTTATTTTATTTTTAGAACTCCCAGTTCAACATAACATACTAGAAGATGACCATGTAGTGTGCAGAGTGATACTTATTAAGTGGATAGCAAATTATGCACATTTTATGAAGAAGCAAGGCAGTGATGGTGGCCAGCCATCTTCTATAAACAGCATGGCATCAAATCAACCTCACTCAAATACTCCCACACCAGCCACTTCTCTACACCATGAGGAAGAGACATCTTTTACTGTGGGTCACCCGTCTGATTCCAGTAGAGCTTCTTCCCACGATTCTGCCTCCAACACACCACACCCTAGCCTTGACTCTGGAGGTAAGCAAAGAATTAGAAAATTCAATGTTATAAAATTGAATATCTTTGAAACTAATATTTATTAAACTTGGAAATGTTTTCAATAAAATTTTCCACTATATTTTTATGAAAAAATTAAATTACTTCAATTTAAAAATATAAGTAGTTTGATTATATTAATTTTTATACCTACTATTTCATTCATATTACATAATATTGTCAATAGTCACTAACTCGTCTTGGCCATCTTTGTATTGTGTAGTTGTGACTTCGTATTTCATCTTATTGAATTTTGGGGCTCACATACATAGTTCCACGCGCCAAGACGAGTTAAAGCACCTGTACCTATCTCAGTTACTATTTCACATGTAGTAATTATAACACAGGTTCTGGCATATACGAGGAGCTGAGTTCCGAGCAGGTGGTCCGCGATGTCCTCTGCTGTTCGTCGCGCGAGCACGTCGACTTCACCATCGAGGTGTTGCGCCAGGCTTTCCTGTTACCGTTCTCGCACGCCGCGGCCGTTAGACGCGTCATCGCGCTCTACAAGGATTGGATACAGCTGAATGTGAGTGTTAACTATTTGACATTTGAAAACGACCCTTCTGACATTGTTGCAGAAAGAGTTAAATCATGAATAAGATGAAGAAATAAATGGCTATATTCTATTTGCGGTAATAAAAAATATATATTGTAATTTGCTACACAAATCCAATGAAATCCGAACATGGAAACATACTCTTGTATTTATATACTGTAGGTAGTTATCCTCAGTAATGCAATGCAGTAAAAGACATTAGTGTATAATCACAGATTACTAAATAGTTACTGTGTATAATAGTATAATTTGACCTGGATATTTGAATTAGATATTAAACATTGTCCTTACAGGTGGCAGAAATTCCACCGTTCCTAATGGAGAGCCCTGTGGACTTGAGTGGCAGCGAGCCACTGGTACCGCCGAGACGTTTGCGCAACGACTCGTATCTTGGAGCCCTCGGTCGCGACAATATATTGGTGCGCGCTGGTTTACAGGTGAGCTAATAACTCAACATTACATTTCTTTCAAATGAATTGAATAAAACAATTAATTTGTGGACAACATGTTTATACAGCAGAGACAATCCATAATTTTTGTTTTTTTAAGATGAGCAAGCAAACTGGTCACCTGACGGTAAATAGTTACTGTCTATGTAATTTTACAAACATACCCTTTTTATAATCAGAAAAATATACAATATCTGGCTGATAGAGGGAATATTTTAGGCATAGCCTAGCCTATGAAATGAGTTTATTTATAAGAACACAACAATTGTAATCAGTATTGTATATTTGTGAACTAATTAATCCGCACAGAATGTACTGCAAGTGTTCATGACGCAAGCGGCGAACGTGTTCGTGGCCAGCCCGTCGCCGGTGGCGCCGCCGGGTGCATTGGGGCAGCCGCAGTTGCTGGACGAACAGACCGACACCTGCAAGCGCGTGCTCAACATCTACCGCTACATGGTGATGCATGTCAACATGGACGCCAACTCGTGGTCAGCATCCACAACAGACTAAGTCACCAAATATGTTTGCAATAGCTTGTGTCATGTGTTTTTGTTCTCATGTGTTACACTTATGGTACAAGTTCTTATGCAGGACTGGGATCTAATGTTTAAATTCAACCAATGAATTCAATCAATGAATCAAATTAGGGCTATGTCATAGCAGTAACAGTATTAAAAAAAAGTATTATATGAATTTTATGGTAGACTCATTTCAAAATCCTTATTTTTGTAAAGTTATACTGTTATTTTCGATAGTATGTAAGCTTTAATCACACTGAGCCTTGCCTTTGTAAAAACTATATGTTATAATAATATTTTCCCAGGGAGCAACTTTTGCTGGTGCTTCTCCAAATAACATCACTCGTACTGACGAAAGTGCCCCCAAAAAGGAAGCAGGATTCACTTGGTAAAATTATAAATTTATTATTTTCTAATTAAGTTTACATACAGATTTTCCATAATAATATTATTTTATTTATTTTCTACAGGTGGTTTTCTAGCGCCTGCTCTGTTTCAAACGCTGATTGTGACGTGGATAAAAGCCAACCTCAATGTGGCCGTAAAACCTGAGCTTTGGCAGAATTTTATGGAGCTACTGTCAAGGCTCACTCATTGGGAAGACCTGATAAAAGAATGGGCGGTAAGTAATCTTTGTACTCTTGGTGCACAAAATCTCATCAATCCTATAACAATATATTTTTTCAGTCTCAAGTTAGCACAGGGTACATAATTCTTCCATTACTCTTCTATACAATATAGATCATCTAATCTCGCTAGATTAATAGTTTCACTAATGCGCATATCAGTCTAAGTCCACCCAAAAACGAATTAAGGGTTTATGCGCAGCCTCACTTGTGCTACTGAATTACTTCTTTTTATGTACAACCATCTTGGTGGGTGCACCATAATTAATGAACGGTATGTTTACCAGAAAACAATGGAAACGCTGACCCGGGTGCTGGCGCGGCACGTGTACTCGCTGGAGCTGGCGGAGGGCGGCGCGGGGGGGGCGGGGGGCGAGAGGGGCCGCGCGCGACGCCCGCCGCCCGCGCCCGCCCCGCGCCCCGCGCCGCCTGCACGCCCGCCGGCCAACGCCGACACTCGGACACCAGGTGACAATCTGCTATTCTTTATTTACGTGCCGCACACCGTGCAACCACACCATCCGCGCGTCCCGACAGAAACAAAGGACATGAGTCATATGTCATGGTTATTCGCAAGGGAGGTATTGGCATCGCTCGAGCTAGAGCGAAATCACTTCCTAAGCTTGCGCGCCAACCCTAGTCAGCCTATACATCCTCAGAAAGCAGCATCCCTGATGGTGAGGCTGAGGGACGGTGAAAGTGGTGGCAGGTGAACCTACATATTATATTGATTACTTTATGTATACCTGTAATGTGTACTAAACTAGTTTTTATGTCTCATACTACTATCCTATGGATCAGTGTTGTCCAATATTAAATACAATTATAAAATGGATGTTGTATGTCTGCAGGCAAGTCGCCGCGCGTATCCACGGAGTGCCACCCGCGCAAGGAGGCGGCGACGCGGCGGCCGCTAGCTCGCGCCCGCTCGGACCCGCACCTCGCCAGGCATCTCGCCTTCGCACCACACAATACTGGTAAACTTCACTCATTATACACACTATAATTATATTGTCGCCGAAGAGTATATGACAAGACGGGGTGACGCTATAACTACATATAACTACTAACTATATATAATATACTTTTTTCAATATGATACTTTGTTCTAGACGAAACCAAAGACACATCTGTTAGCAAACAGAGAAGATCTTACTCCCTTGACTCATTGCGACATCCATCGCAACAGGACGAAAGAGACTCTGCAAGTGGTAAGTTTAAGAATAAATCACGCTACATACTGATAGTCTCATACGAGAATAACTTGGGTCGAGTTTGTAAACTTGTTTGGAAACTTCAATTTAACCGTAAGTTTGTAGAATATTCTAGTTGTTTTATATTGTAAAATTAAAATAAACTTACTTTATAAAAGTGTAAATTAAAATATCGTTTGTCGTTGTTTCAAAGGTTCACGTTCCCCTTCGCCCGCGCCCTCTAGCGGCGTGGAAAGCAGTTCTATCAAGGATTCCCCTTTGCAAATTGACTTGGCTTCGGATGGTGGTACTGTCGGTAAGTGTACATAACACTGCTACAAGCAAACTTAACCTGCGATCTTTATATGATAACATTATCTTGTATGTAATTTTAAATATTAGGTAAGATTAACTAAACATAGTTTTAGGTGGAAGAGCATACCACCAGTGTGGTTTGATAAGGCGTAATACTACATGTGCCCACAGATTTCTGCCCTGTACTAACACTTAGTGTTACTAGCCACTGTGTTAGATGTGGGTCACTATATTGCAGTGATCACTTAACACCAAGTGGCCTGCTTGCACGTTAATAAGTCTACCATAAAATATATCTATATTTAATAAACAATTGGCTTACACCATTCAAAATCGTACTAAAATCTCGTTTCGTTTGCAACACGAAGGTGATGGAACGAAACGAGGGTCTGGGTGTTTTTCAACAGAGTGGTCGGAAGGCGAGCCGGGGGTGGCGGGGGAGGGCGCGGGGCCGTGCGGGGCGGGGTCGGTGGGCGGGGCCGCGGGCGGCGCGGGCGCGGGCGTGGGCGTGGTGCTGGGCGGCGCAGCGCGCGGCTGGTTGCCGGACGTGGCCTGCGTGCTGTGGCAGCGCATGCTGGCGGCGCTCGGTGACCCCAACCTACTGCGGGACCCGCAAGCCCATCATCATCTCTTCAACTACCTCATACACCTCAACGCTACGCTGCTCAAGGTATACATATATTATGTCTATAACAATCCTAGTTATCTCTGCATAATATAAAATAATATCGCTTCCTTTTGTTATTTTATAATGTTTCAATTACGTCGCGCCATTTGCGCCAAGGATTCTAATTTATCCAGAGGATGCAAAATAGTACTCAGCGCATCGTTATCGGCATTTCCACGGCAGTTCCACGTAATTATTTAGAAACTACAGTGATATCAAAAATAAATCGACAAGGAACTTAGTTTTACAGCATTAAATTGAATGTAATGAATTGTAGATTACAATAGATAAATCACGTTCAATATCACGATAAAATATTGAAGTAAAAATTCTAACTTAACGAAACCCAAACTTATACATTTGAGATTTAAGTTATTGTTTCGTTACACACGTTTCTTGTGCCAAAAACGTCCTACCGATTGGGAAGAACCTGAATCAATACACACTTACACGCAAATTAACATGTCAACATAGTACTGCGCCTCCGAGTCATCTATCTGTGTGTGATCATACCTACATAGTAAAAAACATGTCATTCCATACAACGCATCTGTTAACGTTAATGTTTATCACAAATACGGCAAGCAGAGCAATGACTTATCACTCGATATCTGATCTGCGACTGTCTGGCAGATGTTGTAATAAATATTATTTTTCTAGTTTATCTCGATCGGATCATGTTTTGTTTTCCCACTGTCCATTATTCTATTATTTTGGGTTCGTGTTATTTATGTTAATCGCGTTTCGAGTGCGTTCGATGTATGGTGTTGTTAAAGTTGTGCGCACTGTTATCCAACGCGAAATGTTTTAAGGATTGCCAATGCGAAAGAGGACCAGGAAAAAGGAGACTCCTAAGGAGGCTTAGAAGACGGGAGGTAATTTTACAGTAACTTTCAGCTTTAGATAGAGGCTTACATTGGACACAAATTATTTATTACTTTAGCCGGGCCAAAACATTTAACATGAATATACCTATTCAGATAAAAAGCCCCACTGTTGTTTTTTAAACTAAGCCACTTTATTTATAATCTGGATGGATTCTAACACTGGCCAGCACTGGCTAAAACCTTAACAAAATTCGAATTACGTACGTATCGATTTAAAATATTTTGCAAAGGTAGATCTGTCAAATATCACTGGTTTTTTGGAGCAAATATTATGAGGGTACCTGTGGTTTATCTTAAGTATGTTACTCGCTAATTTAATTGAAAGTGATACGATTCTGCAATGGTGGTTAAACAATATTTCAATCGATGTTTCAATATTTTTATTTTTGAAATATATTTTTATGGCTTTTAAATTATTCAATAGTTTATTGGAATGCAACGTGGAATCTTTTATTAATCGAAGTTGTTACAAGTGGATATGTGAAGGCAATGTTTTTTATTCTTCGCATTTTTTTCTAATTTGAAGTGATAAAGTGATGTTTGTGTTTCTTTGTCGTAGATAAGTGCGAACCAGACTCTCAATGGCAATACGGAGATACACGTTCCCTTCAACTTGGTGGCGGGGTGGTGCCTCGAGGCAGAAGCGTTGCCACCGTCACATAGGTAAAACATTTCTTTGTTTGTATTTTTTTTTTACGAAAAAGTAAAACGTGAGAGTGAAAAATTGGAAATATGAATATTTTTGTCATGATTTACGATTTGATTAATACAATCATAAAAATGAAATTGGTTATGTCATGGCATCCCAATACAATTAACCTTTCAATTCTTTTATAAGTTTTATATTACACCTAGCTGAGTACTGATTATGAGGCAACGCCCTTTTAACTCGCAGTATAGCAGTATTTTCATCATGTCTTCAGTTGGAAAGGTGTGGTTGCCAGACACTTTATTTGAGGTGATCATCGCAATAACACTACCACGTAAGACCACTTGAACTCGCCTGATACTTCTTTACTTAAAAAAAATTTAAAGTTTTCATTAAAATGGCCAGTACATAAATGATTTGTATACAGGGCGGGCAAGTTGCTGGCGCTGCGGTTACTGTGTGAGTCGACGCAGGCGCAGGGCCCGGGCGCGCCCTCTTCCTGCAACAACCGCCTGCACCTGGCGCATCTACACCTCTACCAGCGCGCACTGCACCACGGTAATCCACTTCATAACTCATTAGGGACCCACTAAATGGTCGGCTCTCATCTCACAATGAGAAGGATATTAGCCTTAGTCCACCACACTGTCTTAATGTCTACCTGCATGTCTGAGAATTCTCTATTATGTTCGCAATTATAGAGAATGCTCAGACAAGTAGGATTGCTCACGATGTTTTCTTCACGATTACAGTCAATGATATTTAATTTTATACTACTGACCTTGTATATATTAGTGTGTAAGCTATCAGTTTTAGTGGGTAATCTAATTATACCAATGGGCTCCGGTGACTGCTTAACGTATGGTCTTCGCGCTAATTTATTTACAATCCTCAGGTGTATCAACCCATCCGATTAAATCTATGGGTAACATTGACCATTAAAGGTGAGTTGTCTGCCCTTTTCCTACTAAAAAAATCTGAACTTTTTTTTGCCAGGGCTCACTGGTGAAGACCGATCAGTGGTAGACGTGCTGGTGGAGTACGCAGCGCCGCGGTACCTGTCTCTAGCTCTCGACGGCTACTCGCTTCTGTTATTGGACTTCGTACATGCTTCCACTGTCGTCTTAAATTCTTCCGATATGGGACCATCGGTGAGTTAAAACTTAGTTCATTTAGTTCATTTAATATCACATAATATCTTTTATAAACTTAAGTAGTTTAATTTCAATAAGAAATAGCATGGACCTAAAACGAATTTTCTAAAAGAGAACTTATAGCTTTAAAAAATACATACTTTTCATTAAAATTGTAACTTACTGACTAAAGTGTCCAGCCAGTATCATAAATATGTTACAATAAAAAATTAGAATCTACATATATTTAAAATTTTAAATAAAAACCTGATTCATCCGTTATAATGTCATAACATCATTAAACAAAAATTAGTACTTATGTTTTGTATTATTGGTCTAGTGTCCACGAACAGCAGCCGTCACTTTCCTGGGTTCTCTGCTGTCGCTGCCTGACGGGCTCATGAACGCGCCCATGCTGCAACCGTACCCGCATCAATACAACACTGTATCTTGTCCGGACTTAAAGGTATACATTTTTTATTTAGAAATTTATCTGTTATGTAAAAATATTGATATAATAATCAATTGTATTCTGTTGTTTGTGATCTTACAGAAGTATGAGTTTATGATTCAGCTGTATGTATAGTTTGTGATAATTATTCTGATTAAATTTATCAATGGATGCTTTTTCTAATCTATTTGAGGCCCACTAAACATAAATTAGGGGGTTATCGTATTCAGTTCCTAATAAGACGATCAAGGACTAATAACACAGCCCTCCATCTGCCAAAATAATTTTTAATTGTGGCGAAGCACGCAGAAGCCCCGGTCAAGCTGTAATTGTTTTATTGTTACAAAGCTAGCAATAAGTATTTCTGATGTACCCGCAGGAGCACGTGCTGAACATAGTGGTGCGCGTGTGCCGGCGCGAGGGCGCGGCCAGCGCGCGGTGCGCGGGCGCGTGCGCGCTGGCGGCGCACGTGGCGCACACGCTGGCGACGCGCGCGCGCTGCGACCGTCTGCCCGGCTACGTCACCTGCCTGCTGCAGATGCTCATGGTCAGTGGCCCTCGTTGTCTTAATATTATATGAATACAGCGAACCAAAAAGGACGGTTATGTGCTTCAACAGCTTTGTACGTGTATGTATATTCATTCATTCCATCAATTCACTCTCTTCATATTTTTAGAGCAATTCAATGCATTGAAATTGTTTTAAATATGTTACGTTTTTAAATGCAAACTTTTAAACACTGTTTATTAAGTGAAATCAAGTCCACTGTACTGCCTGTAAAGCAGATGACGATAAGATTACAAATTAATGAACAATTGTTGTTTCAGATGAAAAATAAAACCATAGCTAAAGTTGTGAGTGATGGCATACTAGTACTAGCGGATTACACAGAACGCATTGTCGAATTATATCCGGGACTTGCAGGTGAGTTCTATAAATTACATATTATTATCCTAGATAGGGCCTCAAGCATTCCTAGTCTGTATTAAATATTGCCCAAAATAATTGTTATATCTTCCACATATAAAATAAAGCAAATAATAATTTTCAAGTAAAACTACGGCTGTACGCAAATTAGACCAAAAAGAAAATTTTAACATTATGTTCACAGTATATTTGTTTTTTAAATACAAGTCTTGCGCACACACCCATGTTTATGGATCTTTAAAGTATATCAATTAATTCGAATTAACCCCATTTAATACGAATATGTTGTGAAAATAACTCATTACTTAAAATTTACACAGAGAAAATAATAATATGGATCTGCGCGTGCCTGGCGCAGTTATCGAACATAGCGACGCGCGAGGCGGTGAAGCCGCTGGCGGGCTCGCTGCTGCTGTGTCTCGCGGAGCTGGCGGTCCGCGCCGGCCCCACGCGCTTGCTGGCCCACACGCTACCGTCGGAGAAAGGGGATCAGTCCCTGTTACTCATCATATTCAAGGTAAAACTTAGGCTCTAACCCTGAATATCCTCAACTTTAATAAAAATTGCTGTGTGCTGAGTGCTTTAATAAAAATAAAAATTATGCTGTGAGGACATTATTCCTGTATCTTGCAGGAGTAACGGCTGGCATCTTGTACACTTTTTCACACTTTTACATCTAAAGAAATCACAGTCACTGCTATGTTATATTTATGGCAAGAGGTAGAACCTAGGATAACATTTTAAACTAATATTATTTGAGTTACTACTTGTGACAAATTGTGCAAATAAATTGTGAAGAAGAAAACCACTGCCAATATCCGTTGCCCTATTGAAAGAGACTTCTAAATGATGTTAATGAGTACTATTAATACTGGAATATTTCAAAGATCAGAGGACAAAACCTCAAAGTAGATTTAAAAAACAAGGTAGAACCTTGATGTTACTAAATAAATTTTCGAAAACATTACGTTTATTAACATACAAGTGGATGTTACTCAATGTGAAAGGTCAGCAATGGTGCAAAACACATTGTCAATATGAGCAATGTTTATGCAACCAGAAAAAATGTTTACAATCTCGTGTGTCATACATTTACATAGTCAGTGTTTCCATGTGTTGGCATAAGTAGTATTTATGCAATTTAAGTGGTTGTAATGGTATAGCACTTAAGTGTACAGTGCAATTCTTATACAAATATTCTAATTGAACATTCAACTGGTCATATAGTTCTAGAACAATTTCTTTACAACCACAATAAATTATAAATATAGTATGTTATAACTTCCATTTGTAACCATACAGTTCTATCAATATAATGTATTTAAAGATGCAAAGTATGCAAAAACAAAATTGAGTGTTCAGTATTTCAAAAGTGTAGACTAGGCCGTACTTTTTAAGTTTATGGAACAACAAATTTAAATCAAAATACCATATATTGTTACTATAACAATTCTTTTATTAAAAAACCGACATAAACAAAATAAAAATCTCGTACAAAACAAAACAAAAGCATCACAGACATTTGTTCTGAATCACTTTACTTTAAAAGCAAATTATGTATTAGCCATGGCTGCTACATAAGCATTGGCTATTTCTTGGATTGCACTAAGCAGTAGTCTTCAAAATTTCTCACACAAGTAGTGATTATTTTGTGAAAAATATTGTTTAGTGTATCCATTTAGTGGTTGTCAAACAAGAAGTGTCAGCACCTTGTGAGTAGATACAACATAGATTGTTCTCTATAAAACGACAAGCGAGCAATTCTAATCAATTGCAGTCAACTTTTAAAAGGCTTCATCAATTTTGTTACTTAGTCAGTTAGACTGCACTTACCTCGAATACTGCGACATGTACATACGTGTATCTACGTGCCCTACCCCAAACATGCTGACATTAAGTACTTGACAAGGTGTAGAATCTTGTACATTTACTGCTGGTGCTGTCCGGGTTGTTCGACATGCTCCTGGGGCTGGAAGCCGTGTTCGTCGGCGACGAAGTTGACGGTGTAGACGAGGCCGTCGGGCGCGGTGTACTTGTAGCTGCCGCTCACCGCGATGGCCTGGTGCTCCTCGCTGACCTGCTTCAGCGTGCCCTGCTCCTGGCGGGAGATGCCGTCGCTCGTCTCGAACCTGGGGAGAGCGATGATTTTTATGTTTACGAGAAGGTTTTATATGTCCAAGATATTAGTCGTTTAGTCATTAGTGTCAGGAAATGGAATACCTAAAATTAAGGGGTTTTATTTTTGAGTCACTTTTATTTTGACTTGAACTGCTGTTGTGTCACTTTTAATTGATACATAACCTCTAACTCTTTTATTTTCAAAAATTTGAGTACTCTTTCTTTTACTTTTCCTCTAGTACCTATAGCGTAAATGCGCCTGGTCATATTGATAGTAGTTTCGTGTAGCTACTTTTGTATATTTACGACAAATTGTCTCAGTTTTCTCGAATATTTCGAACGAAAGGTGATTTGGGGTGAGGTAAAAATGTTTACTTTGGTCACTATAGTGGAAAATATTTAAAACTTACTCAAAGTGGTAGCCTTCAGGGTTGACATCGGAGTCCTGTTTGACAATGTAGGCAGGGTTTGGGTCCTGCTGCTGGGGGGCAGCGGCGGCCACGGCGACGAGGGCGAGAGCGACCAACACCTATGACACCAGAGAGAGTTAAATAACCATAACCAATTAAAAAACTTTTTTCTTGACAATAAATAGCGATAATGAACTAATTATCGAAAAAAGAGATCGCTTCTATGTTTCTAAAAATAATTTTGCAATATAAAAAAATTACAATTTTCGTGAGCGCTAAACTGTATAAACGCTAGGCGTATTTTTATAAGTTTAACGTTTCCATTAAGTGATTTAACACATACATTGTGCTAATCATTGACTCAAATTGACAGATTGCCTATAAAAAGATAAATATAGGCACTACCTGAATGCTAAGCGTAAGAAAAAAAAATATTCTAGAGAGTGATATGACAATAATGCGACGAAAAAGACACTTACGATTTTTTGCATTTTGGAGAGGATAGAAGGTATGGCTAGTGATTGCTTCTGGAGTCAGATGCTGAATGTACAGTTTGGAGATAACGCCGGCATTATAAACGCAAACAGTAATTGATGACAAAACTGTTTTCTGCCACCCGACGCCCCACGCAACATAGTGCTAATCAAGAGAGACCCACAAATACGTCTAGTGCTAAATCATATTGCGTTATGAAAAAAACTATAACTTTGATATGCAAACCCTGTCAAGGAGAATAATTTCTTAATAGAGTTCAGGTTTGGCTTCTTTACATGTTACATAAGGTTTACTTTTCCAGTTTCAGATTTTAACATGACATCAAACTGCTGAGGCGAACCCTGTAAAAATTTCATGGGTTACACTCATTCATCTTTTACCCTGAAAATGAGCTCTAAGCGAGGATTATTGAAAATTGAACAATAGCATGAGACAATGGGGATAAAAAGTTTTAATGAATATCTGTCAATAAAAAAAATGTCTAAAAGTAACTAAATTCGTAATAGTACCTAATTATATTCTAAAATTTAGGATTTCATTTGTGCTTCAATGATTGTAGTTAATTTCTTCTCTTTATCCCTCAGGTCCTGTACGCGGTGATGAAGGGTACCAACGGCTCCGACATCGAAGGGTTGACGTTGCCCGTTGACGAGGACTTCGACCCCAACATCCAGCTCGACAACCTGGGCCCCAAGACCTCGCCCGCATCCACCATTGACGTCAAGTTATGGGCGCAGACGGTACGAATTCTTTAACACTGAATTAGTGCTATTCATTTGAAATATTCACAATTTTAAACATCAAAATCGCGCAAAATGCACCATTATGAAATGTGTCAATGGACTTTAGCTAATAAAAAATGTAAATATACACATTTAAAACGATTTCCGTTACTTCTATGAGAGGTAATTCGAGGCGGTTGTAGTGCACTGTCGATAAAAACATTTAAATTTACTTTGAAAACAATATATCAAAATATAAATTCCTATAGAATGTTGTAAAAATGTATTTTTGTTTGTTTATATCGTTTACAGATATGCACTCAACTAGTATTATTCCTTGGCCACTGGCCCCTATGGAGTGGCTGTCAGTTATCGTCTAGTGTGTGCGAGCAGCACGACAGTAATCCGCCCCTCGGCGCCGAGCTCGGGCCCGCAGTACTGACTGCGCCACACATACAACTGATGCGGTTCAGCGACTCCACACTTGCGTCCATCATAGAGCTACCGGCACTTGACGTACCACAGGGTGGGACTACACCAGGTACATCTGTTTATTTATAACTCTATCAATACACTCAACTAGTGCTATTCCTTGGCCACTAGGACTCTAAGGGACCACCCCTTAGAGTCCAGTGTTTGTGTACGATCTCTTAAAAGAACTATTTTTTTATACTACAGTGTCTCAAGCACACCTCAAGCAAAATTCTAAGTTACCATAAAGTTAGCAAGGTTTGGCGTTCGTTTGGGGAGGTATGGTAGCAAGAGTGACATATTCGAGGCCACCATGTGAAGTGGAAATTCGTTAACTTTCACTCTTACATCTTTTGATCCTGCTGGATATTTCCCTCACTTAAGTGATCAATTAACATCGTTTGCTTTCCATGCTAATTTCCTGCCTGTAGGAATATGTGCGTGTATAATATGCCTTTACGATTATTATAATGTGGTTTCCCAGGTCTGATGACGTCGGATCGGCAAGTGCGCGTCATTCTACGCGACATCGCGGGCAAGGCGTGCTGGGATGCGTCAGCGCTCTACTACGACCCCGCCTTTGCCAACGCAGACAGGCTCGAACCCCTGCCGTTGCCCGAAGTGTGAGTAACAATGAATAGAAAACTAAACTGAACCCTAAATAATATGGTATTAAAGTGGCTATGATAGTCAAAGTGCGCAGTTGCAATTTATTCATAAAATAATACAACATGGTCATATAATAAAATCAAACCATGACTTCTTATTAACAACCGCGGTTATAATAGCCCAAAAATTCTTTTGGGCTATTACTTGCACCTTTGACTTGAAATTGAATGAAATTTGAAATTGAAGGAATACATTATTCTGAAACCTGCATGCTTGAGCACCACTGCGTCGCACCACCAACCCGCAATTCGGTACACTGGACCTACATGCCTTTTCTCTTTTAGAGTGGAATGCCCGCGGGATAATACGTTATCATCGTTGCCGCCTCCGCTGCCGCCAGATCTACTGCCCGACTACAAAAACTCTCCACCAGATAAACATCAATTGGATCATGTAAGAGCATAATGAAATATTAATAACCTTTAGATTTAATATTCAATATATTCGGTCATTTTTTTATTTCAACTATCCTCCTTCTTGTAACAACACAGCTGACATTGATGTAGGATTTGACCACTAGTTAAGTTAAAACAAGTTGTTATTGAAACGCTAGCGCAAACTTAATTATGTGTCGGCACTATGTAGCATGCTACATGTTCTTCGCTGTTGGGAGAGATGGTCCTAACACGGACAAAAAAGAGTTGCCACCATAACTTGATCGTTATGTTTAGTTACATTTGTTACGGTACATCTGTGATACATCACTCAAGGCAAAACAGCTCAAGAACCACCACTTATAACACCATTAACCACTTCTGTTTTTTATGGATCTGTGGATGGATCTACTTATACAAATCGGACATAAAAAGAAGTCAGCCATAATTAAATGTAACGTGTTGTATTATGACAGTTGCTATCGTACATCGGGCACACGTCGCCCGAGGTGACCTGCGGGCGGAGGTTGGACGAGGCGGGCGCGTCTCCGCTGCCGGCGGGCGCCGAGGACGAGCTGGTGTGCGCCCTGGTAGCGCACCGGAACGCTGAGCACGCCTACCTCGCCGCTAAGGACAGGTATGCAATGCATTAAACATGTTACAATGTGTGTGATCCTCTGGCTGTATGTACGTATTTCGTTTGAGGAATATGAACGTATACAAATAAGAAGCATTACCGTCTTAAACTTGACTGTCCCGTTCCAGTCTAATAAAGCGGCTTACTCCTTATCCAGGGTCAGTATGATATTGGGCCGGAGATCTTTTGATCCCTCCCTATCCAGGACAAATATTTCACTGCTGAGCTAAGTGTTATTGTGCTTGAAATTAAATGTTTAAAAAAAATTGTAATAGGGTGGATGTCTGTACTTTAACAGACACCTTACTCGCCTTATAGCGCCACAGCAAGCGAAGCAATACAACCTATTAGACATAGAGCATTCAATAAACATAATCTCATCTTAACAAGCAGTGTGGCTGGCAGATATCGTCTTGATACCAGGCTACGATATTCTTCGAACTTTTATTACTATTTGTTTGAAATAAATATTTAAAACTCAAATGCAACCTTTCGCATTCCAGCAGCGACGACGAATCAGAAGCGGGCGACTGGGGCTCCATCACGGGCACGAGTAGCACCAGCAGTGCGACGGAGCCGTTCGCGCAGAGTCGGCAGCTGTTGACGCAGCTCGGGGTGCTGGCGCCGGCTCGCAGGCCGCACGCGCAACTGCTGCGGCGCTCTGATCGCTTGCTGAGGGAGCTGAGGAACCTCGATGCGCAGAGGTGAGGTGTTATGATAATGTTTCACATTCATCATGGGTTGGCTACTGAAGTATGTTGTTGGCCTCCTGTTATGGAGGGAGAGACGTGTGTCTAGCAGCGGGACACCAAAAACTGTGGCATGAAGCCCATCCAGTACACAATCCATGCCAATGAATTTAGTAACATATAAATTAATAAAAAAGTTACTATTAACTGTAACCATTTTGTGATCCATAGGTGTCGTGAAACGCACAAAGTAGCGGTGATCTACGTAGGAAAAGGTCAAGAGACGCGGAATGAAATTCTGTCCAATCGCTGCGGCAGTCCGGCTTACGAGGCGTTCCTAGCTGCCTTAGCTTGGGAGGTCAGCATATTCCACTAATTCATTTTCAATTTTCCATTTCAATAGCTGGCTAGGCGCAAACTCAGCATTGCGTTTTTCAAACGATTTGCGGTTGACAGTTTGCTCTCAGAGCAATCTGAATGGACTGTCTAACCCATTAGTGATCGACTGTAGGGTACTGCAGGACTGTAGGATCCACTCCCAAGATGGAAGTCTAGTGCGAGACGTCCACAACTTCACATGCCTTTAAGAATAATAGGTAAGGCCTCAATTAAAGAGAATTGTAAGTCACTGTGTTATCACCACTCACCTGACTAACATTAATCATGCGCCCTATTGTTACCTGAATGGTTTTGTATCGGTATCGGTATCGGTATGGTGCAGGTGGAGCTGGAGAGCCACGTGGGGTTCGCGGGCGGGCTGCGGGGCGGCGGCGGCGGCGGCGTGTCCGCGCCCTACTGCGCCGCGCCCTCGCTCGAGGCGCTCTTCCACGTCGCCACGCGCATGCCCGCCGACACGCCCGACAACATCCTCAACAAGGTACCGCTGCACCACTCGCCCGCTGAACCGCTAACCCGCTAACCTACCCACTGCGCCGCGCCATCGCTGAGGCGCGTCGAGGCTATAGATAACAGATAACTGCTAACAGCTAATCTACTCACTATTCACCTTATTTTTAACTAGCCTGCAAGACCTTATGGACTTCCTTTGGCCACATTTTTTATTTGTTAGATCCGCCACACTAACCTCTTTCTCAGTGTTATCACTACAGTTATGTAATACACGACTGTCATTGATCATGATATGTCATTGGGAAGTAAACAGACTCTTTAATAACTCCGCTCAGCTGCAAAGAATGAGAGTTTATTTCAACTCTTTCTACTCACTCTGTCCTGTTCCCTTTACGACTGCTGAATATCCTGCATTTTCATGAAAACAAAATTACTATTCAGTTCAACTATATTACCAAATTACCATTGACTTTCCAGACGCGTCACCTGGGCAACGATGAGGTACACGTTGTCTGGAGCGAACACTGGCGCGCGTACAAACGCGACACGCTGCCCACGCAGTTCTGCGACGTGCTGATCGTGCTGTACCCGCTCTCCGGCGGTCTACTACGTTGTACCGTCTCCAGGAAACCTGACGTAATTATCTTCTATAATTCCTTCCCATGTCGTCGCCCTACGTCGTGGGTGCCATGGACACACACTAGACAACACACATGCCCAAACCAGAAACATAAAAATTATAAATTAACATTTGATTCTTTGTCGGAAATCGGAAAATAGGATATTTTAACCACTGCGCCTTGCAGGGCCGTGCTCTATACGACACACGTTTTATATCTTTAAAATAATTTCGACAAAACTGGTTTTCGTTTCTGAATAAAAATATATTCTAATTCATACAGTTGAAGGTTGAAGGTATGTTGACCCAATATCAATAAATGAACATGCCCCCAGATTTGAAGCGGAACTTATAATATACATGCCGTCTTAACGTTTTTCCATAAATATAGGCATTAATATAATCAGTCCACAACTGGACAGTATATAGTATACCTTGTTACAAGCCATTCCTATCTTGAAGTATCTTCTTACAGGACGCCAAATTATTTATTACATTCTAAACCGCTTCATTATAATTAAGGTATTTATTACATTATTTAGGTTATATTAAGGCTATTTTAATAAGAATTTAATTTCTACAATAGGTGGGTGTGTTCGGTCCGATATGGGAAGAGAGCATAGTCCGCGTGAGTTGCGGCGCGGCGCTAGTGCGGGCGGCGGCGTTCGCGGGCGGCCGCGCCGTGCGCGCTACCATGCCGCTCTACCAACACGCGTACAGCGAACGCGCGAGAGACCTCGACGCGCTGGTAGCCCACCACACACAGCCGACCACCTTCGAGCAGTTCATCACGAGGATACGGGAGCCCATACCGCCCTATGCGAACTCGCAGCCGTCAACCGATATAACTACAGGTTAGTCTAATGAGAACATGTCCCACCAACATGCCGCTCGACGCTCGAGAGATTTCGACGTACCGTTCATTTACGACAGATTGTCCTAGCCTCAGACTCAATGGACAAAAAACCTATGGTCCTCCTTTAGTGAGTAGTCTATGCATTCAGAGAGCCCTATGTTTAGTCTAGCTTTCTTAAAATCAAATCAGCTTTTTATTCATTGTCAACAAGTTGTGTACACTTAATATTATACAATATATCTTACATCCGCTTTCGGTATTTCGCCCCTCATTAGGCTATCGTAGACCAGGAGAAAAAAGCGGGCGGAAAAAACACCCAGCACTTTTAAAATCAAAAAAGTTATGTGTGCCTCCAAAACCTACATGTCTGAGAGTTGACCATAATTTTCTCCAGGGTATGTGAAGTGCACCATCTGTATTAGGCCAGTATGTTGGACTAAGGCCTACATCCTTCTCATTGTGCAAGGAGACCCAACCCTGCAGTGGTTTCACTAAGGCTGATAGATAGATTAGATTGTTTTTACTTTTTACTCATGTGAAATAAACTTATAATGTCAACCAGAACAGGGCAGCGGGCGTCTAGCGAACGCCCTCCTGGACCACGGGGCGAGCACTTGGGGCAACTCCAGCGAGCCGCATACAGTGTCGCCGCGCCCCGCCAAGCGCCTCGGCCCCTTCAAGCGCCCCGTCACACACCAGCCCACGCCCAACCCCGCCCACGCCCCCGCGCCGGCGCCCGCACCCCGACGCAACCGGTGAGGAACCTACCTATGACCGTCTAACCGAGGATTCTTTACGTTAATGATAAATGCTGCAATGATCATTGAGTCAGGCACCACGAAAAGTCGTTATAATTACGCTAAATATCGGAGACTAACCCCTGGAGTGCAGATCGCGGGATGTGAGTGAAAGTAAAGAGTACTTTTAAAAAATACTATGTTTGCCGCTTGCGTGGTGTCACAGTTGGCAATAGCATTCACTCTAGCTGAGCTTTACGGTTTCTGGCAATCAGCATCTCTCGGTAGTGCACATTGCGTTATCTGTAGAGAATACTCTCACTTCATTCACATCATTTCATACACAGAGATTGATTTTTTTTTTCATTTTAGCTGTGTAGTAAACTGTTTTACCAAACTATTATTTAATATATTCTCATCTAGTGTATAACCCAACCAGAGGTTTTATCCGGTTGGACAATAGGCTAGTTGACAGTATTTGGAAATGAGTTTAAAAATATAGCTTGGTATCTATTTTGCTCCAAAAATATATTATTTTTAAAAAAATTAGCCATGCTACCTAAGAATTTTGCGTTTTTAGAAATGAACTCCAAATAGACATCGAAAAAGGCCAAGACTGTTATGGCGTCTTGAATGATGTCACGCCTCGCGAAACAAGCTGTTCACTGTATACGAAAATGACAGCAACAACATGACCTTTCCCGAGGCGTGACGTCACGCTTCTCTGATTTGTGTTCAATCATTTTAAAGTCACGTGATTAAATGACCAATTTTGCGGATTTTATTTTCCGTAACTATTGGTAATCTTTAATTATTTGAAAAAGTGTTTATTTGA
Organism: Erynnis tages; assembly: GCA_905147235.1. Lineage (NCBI taxonomy): Eukaryota > Metazoa > Arthropoda > Insecta > Lepidoptera > Hesperiidae > Erynnis > Erynnis tages. The sequence continues at coordinate 6,326,197 of LR990087.1, forward strand.
TTACTACATAACATGATTAATTATTAGAAACCCTATGCCAGCCGATTTATTCTTAGTGGAAACACGCCTATTATATTCATCCCAGACATTTGAGTGGCATATGACAAACAATCATTGCAGAAAAATTAAAACTTATCTCAATTTCCGGTATATAATTTTCATTAGTGTAATAACCCCATTTGTAAAACTAATATATTTGTTTACATATAATATGAAAATAGAACATAATTGTAGTCTAGTAGATTCTAAGAAATTAACTTATTATAATCAGGTATGTTATGGTGCATAAGGAATTTTTCATAAGAAGAGAAGAGATCAGTATGACACTAAAATTTAATAATTTTAGGTAAAAAAACATTTATATGTACATGCTATGTATTTACATGCTTTAATGTTTGTGTATTCTGCTGAATCATCAGAACATTTACACAGTCAGTGTGTTAACAGACATTTTTGAGATTCAAACGCTAAGGATCTGAATATAGGTATGTCTATCAATATTAATATTATAATATTTATTATTATCTCTTACGAATTTTTGTAATTCAGTTAATTAAATGAACAAATATCCTTCATAAAAATTTCACCAACATTACTTTATAAAACTTTTATTAAGGACAGTTTAGAAGGGAATGCACTGTATAACTTTTAGCGCATACCAAATACCACTATTAGAATGTCTGACAATTTTCTGGCTTATGTTAAGGAAATCAATTTATTGTTTTGTTATCTGTGAAGTTACACATAATTGATATTGTATTTGAATCTAAAATATCGGTTGTGTGTTCAACAGTAATATAATTATGTTTAAGTCAGCGTAACTAGATTCGTCCAATGGGAGATTTTCAGCACTGCTGTGGACTTAATGAAATTATGTGTACTTAATTATTTATTATGTGAGTTAAGTATTTATAGTGTCTTGCGTTTAAAGTTTAATAAGTTTGCAAATAATAGCCTTATCTTTTGTGAGATTATACAAATTTGAAGTGTATTTTGCTGGCCAAGAACAGCAAGTCAAACATCTTTCACCAGTGCATCTACAGAAATATACTGTTCTCTATAGTAATATACTGTTCATATCTCTGTGTTTTTTCATAAGGTAGTTTTTTGTTTGCCAAATATATTTATAAATTCATGAACAACAATGGAAAGGTAAAGGTCGAGAAATACTTTCGCTCTGAAGGCCTTATTGACTATAATAGTAAGCACAATAATATCAGCAACATACTGTGTGCAGTGGTTGATGTTTTACTTGCTATTTAAAAATTTGTCATTGCACTGATGTTGTCTGTAAATATGTAAACTAGTTGTAGAGCTTTAACCATTGTAGGTGATATAATCTTGATATTTATTTATGTATTCGTATGTGATTTTTTTGTTGAAAAAATACTTTTAACTTGCTACAACATGTCAAACTTGTTATTTTTATATAAAAATATTATGACCAATGCTGCCTTATTACTAGTATGCAAAATTCTGAGCAATAGACAATGAGTACTTATTTAGCGCATTGTGTTAAATGATAAAATGTTTGTTGATAAAGTGGCAGTAGGCCGATGTAAAAAAACATTCAACCCAATTCAGAACCTCCTCCTTTTTTGAAATCGGTTAAATAACTATCCTAAAACTACCTATTGTATTTTAATTATATATTTATATAATTATATACATGGCATTTATTGGGTAGACCTATATCTACTACACTGGACTCCATAAGGCAGTTGATTGAATGGAAAGTATATTCTGATATGAAACAATATCCAAATAAATTATCAAGTTGCTTTTTTAAACGGCTTACATTCCAGGATTTGCCTGTAATAACACTGATTTAATATTATCATGTATTTTTTGAAACAATGTTAAAATGTTAAAAAATGCTTGCATTTTTACATGTTTGTGTATTAAATATTTGATGCATGTATTTTTGTATAGTATAGTACTTTGTGGTGATTCTCTTGCACCTCCAAATTTTTACATTCCATTATAACTTGTTGTGTATTACCTCTCAGTATCTCTAAAGTAAAATCTATTATGAATAATCCATTTCCACTTTTAATTTAAACAGTATTTTATAGGTATTAAGACTGACAAGATTATGTATTAAAATCATTTAGATTTAAATTAAAAATATTATATTGCTGACAAGTAGTATTATTATAATAGAATAATTTTATTTATTTCTGCTACTTTAATACATATGATGTATCAGATGTACTTCAGAAAATTTGGGCTTAACAATGGCACATGTTTTTAACAGCAATACTTAGGTAACCCAGATATTAACCCACAGACTTAAAAAATTTAACCAAATTTTATATTTAAAATTATAAAAATAAAGTTGTTAAACTTTCAAAGCGTTTCATTTATTTCTATTACAAAATTGAATGCATATTCTACCTTATTTATAAACATAAAATTAAGATTTAGGTAGCTTATACATGCCGGCTTGCAACACAAGTTGATGTGTTCTCACTTTAGTTTCTAAGAACTGACGGAGTTCCTGAATGCTGCATTCTGTTCCAGGGGCTTGTGAAGCAAACATTTTGAGCATTTGATGAATGCGATCTAATGGCAATGAGTCCAAATTTGTTAACATGCCAACTATATATGACCAGAACACTTGTAGTTCCCCTTCTCGTTGATCATGTGCTGAAGCCATAACACTTTCAGACTCTTCATCTTCACAAATCATTTCTTGCACTTGATTTGTAGCAACATTAGATTTGTTTGCATCTGTTCCATCTACAAGAACATAGTGATCAGGTGTTCTTTCAGCAACCAGTCCAAGTGACTGCCAGTAAGTAATTTTTCTTCTTAAAATTGTTGTTGGTACTTTCATAACGTGATGTAACTCCTCCAATGACCATTCGGGTTTATTTTCAAAGTGCATAATTAATGTAGCATTAAAGGGTGAAACAGTTAAATCTAACTTATTTTCTCCAATTTCAATTTCTATATTGACATTGCCTAGATGTGGTTTCCAACTCAAGGTTCTGTTGCCCTTCAAAGCTTCAAATGACTTTGTATAAGCCTCAAAGTGCTGCTTAATTTCTTCTGGTAATTCCAAGCTTTCATCTTTAAAAGGTGGCCAAAACTGAGCTGAGAGTATCATTGCATTAGATGTAAATTTCTTGTTCAATTCCTCCACATTCTTATCTTGATGTATCAAGGCATTAATTCTTTTAGAATCTGATATGTCTTTAAGCATCACTTCACAGAAATGAAGTTGAGATTCTCCAAATTTAAGTTTCAACAGTTCTAAATATCTTATTTCCTTTTCAGTATTTATTACACTTTGGGCTAGTAATCTATCTGCCAATAAGGTTCTATATTCATTGACAAATAATTCTTTACTTCCATACACATTGACTAACATTGAAATTATATCATTGGATTTCCTGTCACTAGGGTTCACTTTTGGATCTGCATCCACCGGGTCTGGATTCCATTCATCCCAGTTTTCTTCCTTTTCAATATTATCATCTGTTTCTGCTGCAAATTTTGCTAATTCTTCAGCTAATTCACTTCCAGCCCCCTCTTCAGTCAGACTGCTCACAACACTTCGCACAGTGTCCTCCCTATTTCGTAAATAACTTCGGACTGGTTTTGTGACAGTCTCAAGTATCACTCCAGAAGGATCTAAATGTCTTAAAGCTCTTATTGTGGAAATATAAGCAGTCAAAATATCAGGAGTATTTACCCCAGGGTGCAATAGTCTAGTCTCCAAAGCAGTTTGCAGGTTTTTGCACAGTGTTGATCTTAAATCTGTCTTATCCAAACATAGTTTGATATCGTCTACTGCAGGTTTTGAGTCAGGATATTCAATTATAATATTGAAAAGCTGATTTATTTGAAGCTTTGTGTAACTATGATACAGGTAATAGCTGACTTTCTGTTTAAATTTTGATATAGCATTTTGAATATTTTTATCATCTGGTGGTGGTTTAGATGAGCCCCCACAGTATATGCGTGTCAGCCAAGACATGACAGTGGTATTGAGCCAGTGCTCCAAAAAACTTATATGAGAAACATAGAAATTTCCAGTACATATCTTCTGTATATGAGAATCAATCCTCACTTGAATGAAATTTGTTAATACCTGGCCAGCCAATCGCTCAAGCAGTTGTAATTCCATAAGTTTCCTATTTGTTTCATAAAATACTTTAACAATGTATGCACAGTTGCAATCAGAATATTCGTTTTTACAACCTGAACAGATCACATCTTCACTCATGTCTGTATTTTCATATTCATTATCAAAGACATTAAAGGACATTTTGTAAAAATGTTCAATAATTACATGGAAATCCAATGGCAGTTGTGACAGTAAAGTAGCCCGCAATAATTGCTTAAAACCTAGCAGAACATCTCTCTCCCCATAAATGCTCTTATTGTCGCTGCAACTGTTGTTAAGTATTATTAACCTTCTAAGCATTCCAGTAAAGCTAGACACTATATCAAAGAGATCATTTACTGCTGCTTTGAATAACTGAAATCCTTTAATTTCCTCCTCGACCTTCACGAACTTTGACCAAAATGAAGGGGCTACGTGCTGTCGAAGATATTTCTCTAAATGAATTTGAATAAGATCACGAACCCGAACTTGAACACCCAAACTCACTATTAACTGTTGGATTTCATCGTACTCTTCATTCGTACAATCATTACAAATTGTATCGTTGAGAATAGGAAACGCATAATTAATTTTATTCCAATATATGTTTAGATCACTTTGTTTCGTTATATTGATCATTATTTAAACGTGTTTCTATTCTATCAATTAAAAAATGAGAAAAACAACTGGAAACTAACCGCTCGCGCTGTTAGTTGGAGTTGATTAACTTAATTTCATTGAAGTCCTCAACTCACCTACAAGTACTTTTCTTGTTAGAAATAATAATAAATAATATAATAATTCTCAATAACAAACAATGTTAACGGTGTTATAATTATTGTCCTCCCCTTGTTGATAATATCAGTTCGCAACTTCGCACGTTACACACAACACAACACAAAGTGACAGTGCAGTGCAGCAGCAATATTGGTGTTGCTCTTGCTGTTGAGTTGATTGAAGTCAAAGTCAAGAGCTTATCAACTGTTGAAATGACTTGACACCACTTGACACCTCTTACCATCACCTTACCTGACACTCACTACACACAGACTGTTGAGACTGTCAGACCAGCACCACAGACATACATCAAGATTGTATATATTTTTGTATTCATTACATGGAGAATAGATTAGAAGTAGATCCTCCATGATTCATTTTTAAACGTTAATAAATGTTGGATGGATAAGATAGCATGGATAGGATTCAATAAATGGGTTGACATATTTATCCTCTTATCCACGCTCTATCTTATATATTCACCACAAAGGCTCCACCAGCCTGCATTAAAACATCGTAATGGATTATACTTTATGTTCGTTTTGCCGTTGTGAGAATATGCAATGATTTCAAAAACTTATTATCTCTTAAAATCTTCAAAATCACAGATGGGTCATGACCATAATTATTTTAACACTAATAAATAAAACTAAACATTATTTATTTATTCATCATCATATATTTATTTATTAACAGCTTCTGATACATATAATGTTATGGCTAAATAAAATATAGCTTTGACTAAATATTGATACTCAAAAGAATACTATGTTGTTAACAATTTCTGTTAAATGATGTTATAAATGAAGGATGTTATAAATCTTAAATCTTATCATGCTCCTTACAAAATATTTGAATATATCTAATGAATAAGCTCTGGTTGCTGAGTCAGTAGCAAACCAAATCTTTTCTTGATTGTTATTCTCTGCCTTGAATATTTGTCTTCTGGAGAGAAGCGGGCTGGAAAAAATTAAACAATAAAATTATGGTAGTTATATCCATTTACACATTCACTGTACTTTCTGATTATATCAAAGGATATGATTTATGGCCTTATTGTATTTTGTAATTTGGAAATAAGGAAGACACAAAATAATTTATTAAAGAATACATAGGTAATTATGAAAATAATTTTACCAGCAGAACTGCTATCTTAGTTGATCAGTACAGATTTTAGATTACAGAGGTACAGAGTTAGATACTTAAGCAAACATGAAAAAGTGTTGTCAACATTAAGGCCAAGGAAACAAAAATTTTCAATATCTGGCCGAGTGAAAAAAACAGTACACACTTTTGTAAAGGCCTATAATGGCTGAATAAGCAACTCATGCTTTCTGTGTGTACGGACAGTTAACTAATGGTCTCACAATGTTAGTGTACAACATTAGTATTGGCATTGTATTGCAAAACCTTATGTGCAAAGACCTAGGATATTTTTAGATAGGGGTCTAAAAATATCCTCCATGAGCTGCTGTGACGTCCAGGCCTCAAAGCTGCAGGTGTAGTGTTCTAACGGAGCAGACCCTATCTCATCTAATTAGATGATTCTCTATGATTCTGTGATGATCTATGATTCTAAGATCAACACAATCTAGCTGTGAAAGAATACAATTAGTGTACACATGGTCTCAACAAGCCAGCATTGAGCTAAGCACTACTCACCTACATCACTCACCCGTAGATTGTCCATTGCTGGATAAGGATTGACAGAATCCTTATCCAGCAATGGACAATCTACATTGGAGACATAAATTATTTCCCTATGTAAAAAAATGCTGCTAACAGCAATATTTTAATCGTTGGTCAGAGGTTTTTAAAAACACAAATAAATGGCCAATCTCTATTACGACTATCATACTAACCTGGATGTGCGGATAATGTATATTTGTAATGTATATTTTAAACGTTGGTCAGAGGTTTTTAAAAACACAAATAAATGGTCAATCTCTATTACGACTATGATACTAACCTGGATGTGCGGATAATGTAGGTTTTCCATGTGGATCCAAATTCTGAAATTTTGAATGAATTATGTCAGCAAGGGAATTATACTGTAAGAATTACACGTGGTTTATTTAATACTTACAGATAAAGTATACTGTCTTTCCCCATTTTCATTTAAATAATATCTGTTTGTTATTGACTGTACTTTACTTTCTTAATGCACTGGGATGGTCTGAATGAAAATGCACTGGTTCTGGTAATGCACACACTGAGTTTATTGTATTTATTAATTAAAAATATGGAGCACCACAAAACACGTCTGGTTTGTACAATGACCGGGAACGAAGAGAGCGAGACAGAGAATGAAAGAGTATAACTATTTATTAGAATAATAAACATTCTCGCCCCTTTTTAAAGTGCAAAGCTTACTATCTAAGTTTATACAAAAATAATGTTGACTTTAGGAGTCCTGCTTTTTATTTAATTAGTTAGAACCTATATCCCAATAGCTAATCTAATAGGTAAGTATATAAACAGCAAAGTTAGTAAGTATGTATTAAGTACATAGCTTTTATAATTAAAAAGTAATTACAAGTACCTAGATAAATGAATGTGTTTCAGAAGTAAAGTTAAGGTAAGTAGCTGGTTTTACATTACATAATTGGACTATAGATAGGTAGTTAATACAGTTGACTTTCTACAATAGGTAAGCAAAATAATTGAAAGGTAAAGGTAGATAAGTATTTATGTCATATCATCAGACTTATTTGGTAATAAAATTAACTTATGTATAGGTCTAGTATAGTTACCTTTAGAAGTACGAACCAGTACTGACCTGATTAGGCCATCAGTTTTGTTCAAATTCGTAGAGATAACTCTGCCTAGGGGCCAAAAAGTCTTTTATTAGAACTAAATCTCCAATATTTAAGTTTTTTTGAATTCCTAACCATTTATTTCTGGTTTGTAGTTCTGACAGGTAGTTAAAATAGAATTGTTTCCAAAATCTTTGCTTGATTTGAATTATTCTTTTGTAAACATTCAATCTAGATTCCTTAATATCTAGTTGGTTAGGTTCTGGTAAGTCAGTCAGTGTTGTCCCTATAATAAAATGAGAAGGAGTTAAACATGTCAAATCATTAGGTAAATCAGTAATAGGATATAAGGGCCTAGAGTTGAGAATCCCTTCAATTTGAACTAAGACAGTATACAGTAACTCATATGTTAACTTAGTATTAAATAAGTATCTCTTAAGCAGTGATTTAACTGACTTTATACCAGCCTCATATATGCCACCCATATGGCTTGCTAATGGAATAGAAAACTTGAACTCAATGTAGTTTGAGGCACAAAAGTCATTTATTTCACTGTAACATCTATCATTAAGGAACATCTTATACAAATCATGAAGCTCAGATTTTGCACCCTTAAAATTAGTTGCATTATCAGTATATAAACAAGTAGGTATACCACGTCTTGAGATAAATCTCTTGAGAGCACAAATAAAAGCCTGAGTAGAGAGGTCAGTGACCAGCTCTAAATGAAGTGCACGAGTAGCTAAACACACAAATAAACATATGTAACCTTTAGAGTATCTACAGTTTCTAGTCATAGAACTTCTAATGGCTATGGTGCCACTGAAATCTGCCCCTACATGGGTAAACGCTCGAGTCAATGTGACCCGGGGTGCTGGCAGGCTAGACATTTGTTGTCCACAGACCGTTCCTCGATACCTAATACATCTGGTACAGGAATGAATACATTTTTTAACTTCACCCCTACCATGTATAGGCCAGTAGGTAAGTCTTATATTGTATAATGTATTTTGAAGACCAGAATGTAGTAGTTTGTAATGATAGTGACGAATGATCAGAGTAGTTATGTGATCTTTGCTTGGTAGTATGATAGGGTGTGCTTGATTGTATGGAATGTCTGAGTGATGTATGCGACCTCCAACGCGTAGGATGTTATTTTGATCTAGGAATGGGTTTAATTTTTTGAGAGGGCTAGAAGTGAATGTGAATAATTTGTGTGTGTTTGTAGGAGAATGTATGTTAGGGTTTTGTTTAATGTTGGATAATTCTAGAATTTCTTTAGCATATGTTTTATATTGTGTAGTTTGTATGATGAAGTCATGAGAGTATTTTAGTTCTGTCACACTCAGGTGAGAAGTAAGTCTGTTGTTTTTGTTTTTCAAGTTATGTAAGAATCTAAACAAGTAAGCCATTGTTCTAGTCAAGTTAGTAAAGCTTGAATGTTTGCAAAAATATTCATAGAAAAAGGAATAATTAATATCTACATTGGAGCAGATATTAACCACTTTTGAGTCAGGTAAATAATTGTTTGTGTCAGGTAAGTAATTGTTATCCTGTTGTATGTCTGACTTTGTAGTAGTTGAAGTAATGGGCCAATGTTTTAGGTCTTGTCTTATCCACTGAGGGCCTTGCCACCATAGTGAACAAGTAGGTAGAGTATTAGGCATAACTCCACGTGTGATCAAGTCAGCTGGGTTTTGTTTAGTATTAACATAGTACCAATCCTCACTTCTAGTAGTGTCGATGATTAACATGAGACGGTGTGTGACATATGTATCATGTTTATTTTTGTAGGGTGATTTTATCCAACTCAGTACAATAGATGAGTCAGTAAATAAATAGACATTATTAATATTTATTTTATTTTTCGTGGCATCCTGGAATCTGTTTACTAGTTTAGATAGGAGAAGAGCTCCACAAAGTTCTAGTCTGGGAATAGATTGTTGTTTTTTAATAGGAGAAACTTTAGATTTAGCAGTCACAAGAGTACAAGTGGGTTTACTATTAGGATATGTTGCTTTTAGGTACAAGCAAGCACCATAGGCTTTGTGAGAGGCATCACTGAAACCTAGTAAAATAATATGTGTAGGTATGTCAGAGAAATAGTACCTAGGGATATTTATCGATTTCAAATCATGAAAATGAGAAACAAACTTGTTCCAAGTTTCTAGTAAATCAGAGGGAATTAGAGAATCCCAATCAATGTTTTGCTTCCAAATGTCTTGCATGAGTATCTTAGCCAAGATAGTAGAGGGCGCTAGAATACCTAAAGGGTCAAATATTTGGGCAATTTTAGATAAAACACCTCTTTTGGTACAAGGGACATTTTCTTCAAAATTAGGAATAGAAATAGTCAATGTATCCTGTGTAGGTAGCCACTGCAAACCTAGGGTTTTTACTGATTCATTTAGTGTAAAACTGTATGAATTATTTTCAGTTTCTAGTGTAGGATTTTGTGTAGTTGAATCTAAACTCAATATGTGTGAGTAAATGTGGGGATGATTGGCTGACCACTTATGTAGTTGGAAACCTGCTCTACTTAGCAAGTCAGTCAGTTCCGAACATAATTGAATACATTCCTGTAAGGATTGTGCTCCACATAGATAGTCATCCATATAGGAACTGGTCTTTATACAGTCAGCTGCTCGGGGGTGAGTGACCATATGTAAGTGACAGTATCCAACTCTAAACACTGTAGTGTGTCAGACTTAGAGTCTCTCCATAGGACTCTTTGGAGGGAGGTATGTTGTGGGTTGATCCAAATATTTCTAAACATTTTAATAATGTCACAAGAAAAGGAATATTTGTAAAGTCTGAATCTGAGTATAATATCAAAAATATCATTATAAATATTAGGACCTTCATAGAGTATGTCGTTCAGAGATAAACCACTGGAAGTTTTAGCGCTTGCATTGAAGACAGTACGCAATTTAGTTGATGCACTATCAGGTCTTATTACAGGTAAATGAGGCATGTAGTAAGCATGTGTGTCAGTGGGAGAGAAGTTATCTACATAGTGAGCATGACCAAGGTCAATGAACTCATTGATGAAAGACTTATATTGAGAGTAAAGGTCAGTATCCTTTGTTAGTCTTGATTCTAATTTTAGTAGGCAATGATAAGCAGTATTAAATGAATTTCCTAAACCGTCAAGTTTGTCTGTCTGTATAGGTAAGTTTACAACATATTTGCCGGTGTCATCTTGAGTAGTAGTAGAAGTAAACAAGTCTTCACAGTATTTGTCATCGGGGGATAGCAACTTATGTGTAGGTAGTATTTCCTCTTGGTTCCAAAAAGACTGTAATATGTCATCAGAGGAAGCATGAGACAGGTGCATGCTAACATGTGTGTTGTTGTTAGATGTGTGTTCATGAGTGTCAGGGACGAAAGAGCCTGATACAACCCATCCAAATGTAGTTTCAATTAAGAAGGGTAAACTTGAGCCAAGTTTCAAACGACCTGTCTGTAAAATGGAATAGAAAAGTTCAGCCCCAATTAATAAATCAATTGAGCTAGGTATGAAAAACGTAGGGTCTGCTAGTGAGTTTGCTTGTTGTGTAGGTATGTGCCATGTGTGAGTAGGTATGTAGTTATGTGGTAAGGGAACAGCAATGTTGTCCATGACAATGAATGTGAGATCAGCTGAGTAGTTGTTATACCGAGATGAAATGTTAGTATGAACACTTACTTGAGAATGTTTTACTGTATTCCCAATACCAGATATATTATGATGATCTTGCTTGAGTTCTAGCTGTAGTAATGAAGCCAGTCTGTGGGTAACAATGTTGACCTCGCTGCCTGCATCCAGAAGAGCTCGAGCGTTCACCCACTTTCCTGATGCAGATTGTATTCTGACGATAGCTGTGGATAATAATATTTGTTGCTTGTTAGCGTTAGACACTAGTACAGTAGAAGGTGAGGTTTGAGATGCATGTTGCAAAGTAGTATCAGTTGCATGTAGTTGCGATTGAGCTGTAGCTGCATGTGGTTGCATTTGAGCGAGTGGTGCATGTGGTTGCAATAGAGGGGTAGGTGCATGTGGTTGCAATAGAGGTGTAGGTGCATGTGGTTGCGTTAGAGTAGTATTCTCAATGGGTGTACCCATAGCCGAAGCGTAATTTGTAGTATGTAGTTGTGGGTCAGCAATGTCATTTTGCATGGTGGGTGGTGTAGGTAATGTATTGATAGAAGCAAAGCTAACCTGTTGTTTATCCATATGTATACTTGTGTGATGCCTGCCATTGCATGTTAGGCACTTATATTTAGAGCACTTGTGGCTGGCTTTATAATGCTGTAAGCAATTGAAACATAAAGATTTAGCTTTAATTAAGTTCACACGGTCATTAACAGATAGCTCAAGATAGCTTGGACACTTATGCAAAGAGTGTTTGCCTTGACATAATATACAAGACGCAATTGGGACAGTAGAAGTGACATGGGAAGACTTTACATTTAGTTTATCACTGGGTTTATCCGCATTAAGCATTTCAAAGGCAGTTCTACGTGCATTGAGGAATTCGAGCAACTCACACATAGTGGCGATAGTATTTTCCTTTCTGTTTAGCTCCCATGCAGCTCTTAAGGAGTTGTCCAATTTTTGAGAGATAATGAACACTAATAGAACATCCCAGCTGTCAACTGGTAAGTTGATAGCCTTTAGTGAATCTAGACTTTGTTGCAAAGTGACTAAGAAGTCTTTCAAATTGTACCTAGTAATAGTGACAAAATTAGTTACAGCTTTCAAATGAAAGTTTACAATTATGGTTTTGTTCTCATACCTTTTAGTAAGAATTTCCAAAGCTTTCACATAATTTTCCTCGGTGATGAGCAATGAAGAAATGAGCCCCGCTGCTTCTCCAGTTAGGGCCGACTTTAGGTACTGTAGTTTGTTGACAACGGGTAGATCAGTGCCGTCTACAGAAGCCATAAAAATATTTTTAAACGCAGGCCATTGTCGAATGTCCCCATCGTATCTAGGGAGTTCTAATTGAGGTAACTTTACGCGAGGTTTCCTGGAAGTGCAGGTATCGTTACACATTGTCGTGCACAACGGATCGTGTCCGAATGACGATCGCGATGTAGTCGCAGGCGCTAGTAAAGCATCAATTTGCGCTTGGGTAGAAAAGTATTTTTCTTCGAAAACAGTACGTTCTTGCTCATGAGCTTCAAGTCGTTCTGGATTAGCGTCCAACAGTTCGATCGCGTTTTGTAAGTCTTCAAATTTGCACAGGATTTTTTCCATCTCCGCTTGCCGCGCCTTTAACTCGTGGGCATTGTTCACTTGGGGATTGTAGTTTTGCACGAAGTTGAATAGGCGTGTTAGTTTTCCTTTCACTGTGCTTCTTTGCGTCTTCAAAGCATCCAAAGACGCTGCATGTTCCTGTTCCGGCATGTCCGGCGTAGGCATCGTGGCAAAGGTCCGCTGGTGCAGCTCCGAAGTAACGATGAAATATTCGTGGATTTCACTAATCCAACTATTTTTACGAGATTTGCTGTGTGCAGCTTAGTAATTTTTGGTGTGTACACCGAGATTAAATATGATTTTATTTGTAGAAAAGATGCGGTGTTCCGCCATGTTACACAACACAAGTAAGAAGAACGATTCTTTTTTTTTCTCGAACGAATGTCTTGACGTTGAATGACGTAAGCGTCGATGTCGATAAAACAGTATTGAATGAATGGAACAGTTACACACTGTTGTAGATAGATGGCGTATGCGCCGCGAAGTAGTCAATGTTGTGAATGTTGCAAATTGGCGTGTGCGCCGAGAAATATGCCAGTAGGATGGCAGCAGAAAAATGGTAGGTAGGATGGCGTATGCGCCGCGTAGTTGTTGTAGGTAGCAGTCACTGTAGTTGGCGTGTGCGCCCCGAAGCGGTGTTGGTGACGATAATGTAGTACGTCTCGTAGTTAGTAACACAAAATGTAGATGTCGCTGTGTAGGTTCGACTTGTAGATGCTTCTTCCCGCCCGGCCAGAGTGCAGCGCAAAAACGATGAACGAATGAATTGATTGTCCGTGGCACGGTCGATATCGCGTGACGATCTCCTTGAAGCACAAAACAAAATGGCGATCTTATTCACGCTCCGAGCACAGTTTTTCAAGGCGACGAAGGACCACAATTATGTTTGTTATTGACTGTACTTTACTTTCTTAATGCACTGGGATGGTCTGAATGAAAATGCACTGGTTCTGGTAATGCACACACTGAGTTTATTGTATTTATTAATTAAAAATATGGAGCACCACAAAACACGTCTGGTTTGTACAATGACCGGGAACGAAGAGAGCGAGACAGAGAATGAAAGAGTATAACTATTTATTAGAATAATAAACAATATCTTAAATACATCTTGAATTTTTGTTTTTCTAATTTATACGTAACTCAATATATTCGGGATACGTTTTTTGCGCTTTAACCTCTTTTAATATTAATAATTTTAATAAAGTTATTGTGATTGTGAACAATGTGCTAAAAATCTTAAAAGTTTCTTAGTTTGCTTGCTTGCTTGAGCCAGGTAAGACCGCACTAGACGGAACTGCACTGCAGCGCAACTGCGCGACACGACGCGTCATTTTTTGATAAACCGCACTTGAACTGCAGCGGCGCTACAAAACTATATTCAGTAACTAGGCAAACTTTGACCAAGATGAACGACGAAATAGATATGATAATAAAAAATATTACACTTTAAAGTCATGCACTCATTGAACTAATTTGTTTCGCTATATTATTATGATATAATTTAAAGAACAATATCAGGACTTAATTATGTTAATAAAATATAATGACTTGTAATACCTATATTGTTATTTTATTTATTAAATTGAAAGCAAATACATAGGTCATATACTCATAAAATGATACCTTTATTAATACTGTAACACTGAACAAATGTTATTTGTTTTATTAATAAATCCTGAAGTTTAGGAGCGGTATGGGTAATGGCAATACTACGTGTGTTTTTTCTTTGGCGTCATAATATCTCCGGATACTGGCTCACGAGTACAATTAATTTTTCTTCATCAATCGACATTTTTGACAAACGAGTACGCGTTTCCGAGTATCTTGTTTGACTGACTATGAAAATTAAGTTTGACAAACCGCACTAAGCGGCATTGTAACTACACGTCGCTACAGGTCGCGACGCTTTTGGTGAGTTGATCAACTTTGTCACGCAGTTCTGATGCAGTGTAGTTCCGTTGCCGCTTAGTGCGTATTGTCTCATATAATTTCATATAAAGAATATTTTGACACGCCGTGTTGCGCAGTTGCGCTGCAGTGCAGTTCCATCTAGTGCGGTCTTACCTTAAGGCCTAAGCTTGAATTGATTTGATGTCTTTCAGCAGTCTTCTAGCTCTTTCTTTTACGTTGTCTGTCAATGTCATTGTCACTGTATCGCCATATGTGCTGCGATCCGCCATGCATCTGTCACGCATGTCAGTTGTCATGAATATGATATGCTAAGGGCATAAGGGCGATTTTCTCACGACATCGCGACAGTTTCAACTTAGGCTTCTGTGGTTTTTCAGTAAATAATAATAATTGATGGATATTGGTATGAAAGTTCATATGGCATCCTAACTGGTTTCGCTAAAACAATAAAACCAATGACGTATTGAACTCTATCAAAACCAGAGTTAAATTTTATAATTTCTCAAGAGATAAGCATAATGTGGCGCGCGTTTAAGTCTTCTTAAGGCTTTTTTTTGTAATCTGTCTGTCAAAAACACTTGAAATGTCATCTGTGTGTTCAAAAATTTAAAATAATATAAAATCAATTTGATTATTTATTATTATTAATTTGAGCGAGTGAACTGTTTGTGATTGGTGTTGCTTTCCGTGTTGATTAAAATTTTAAATGTTTACAAAACAATTTTATGTCTTTATAGAATAGATTGTATGCATCGCGTTTTGAGTAATTTAAGAACAATCGTAATATCATATAAGTCATTGAAAATGGCTAACTTTCCTGCTCGCCGAAAATCTCGAAGTTATCCAATTGAAAAACTTTTGGAAATGGGCTATCCAAGGAACCGTGCGTAAGTAATAAATATTATAAAAATAACCTCCTTTTTGAGGCTAGTGCTAGTCGTCCGCTAAACGTATAAATAAAATAAATAATATAATAATCGTCATATATAATAATCGTCAGCTAAACGGACCTAGTCGTCGACTATGGATGAATAAATTAAATTAATCGTCCGATAGATTTAATTCATCTAGGAATGGTATGCTTACTAGGCTGTATCGAACAATTCCAAGAAACCGAAAAAAGAAATTGGGGAAAAATGAATTTATTTTTCGAAGTCAAGCGACTAACTATTAATCCAGCCACTGTATGAATCTATGAATAGTCGAAGTGACTATTAATCCAGCCATTGTACGAAATTTTTTTATTTTATTTAATATATTTAAATTAAAATTGATGTCATTCACTAAATGGACGTATGAAATAACTTAGTTGTCCGGTAAACAGTTAGGTAAGGTTTTTTCCCCGAGCGAAGCGAGGATCAGTGACGGAAGTCTAAATTTAACACAGAAATCCCTTCAATGGGTTAGGTTAGGTTAGGAAAAAAATTAACCTAATGGAACCTAACCGTTTAGCTATGACAACGTTATTTTATTTGTCAGTTTAGGGGACTACTTGATGATCTGAATTTAGTGGACAGCTGACAAAATAAAATTTCAGATGGGGATATCTATAAGCGAAATTACGTTCTTCAAGTTTGCGAAATTGTTTGTCGTTGATTTACCTATAGGTGATAATAAACAAAAATTTTTTTTACCTTAAAAATTTTTTTTTAATTAAAAATTAAAATTTTTGGGAACCTTTCACCATGTCCCCCATCATTTCATAAATCTGAAAATTTCAAATTTAGTTTATTTTTAGATTCTGAAAAGGTGATTTCAGTTAGTTTTCTTCATTTTGGTTTAGGACATTCTGGGGTATATAGCTGCGAGTAAAATTATTTATTATTAAATAAAAAATGTCATTTTTTTGATTTTAAATTTGTTAGTCAGATCATTAGATATACTTAATTTTTGATTTTTTTGAAATTTTGATGGCGGATATCAAAGCTAAAAATAATCAAAATCAAAAAAATGTCGTCTTCATTTTTCATAAATCTAATGATGATTAAATAAATCATAACATATAATAATAAGTCATAATCGTAAGTCATAAAAACCCATAAAAAAATTGGAAAAAAAATTTTTGCAATCAAATATTATGTAAAAAAAGACTTTTCAATTTAAACTTCAAAAATCCCTGCAAAAACACGGTCTCGGCCGTCTCGGCGCTGCCGCCATGCTTGTGACGTCACTCGCAGTGTAAACAATACATGTCAGTAAAGGAAGAAAGTTATACTCCATTGTTTATTTACACTGCTAATGACGTCACGCCGATAGCTTGCATGGTGTATAGCGTTTTTGACATTTGAAAAACAGATTAAAAAACTTGAATTTTAAAATTGAAATAATAAATGTATACTACATTTTTTAGAACAGAAATCGCCACTTTTCACTTGCTTTTAGCAAAATCTATCAATATTACATAATTTTGTATTTTTCCTTGCATGGTGCGCAATACCTTATTTCCAATTTGGTAAACTTGAAGAACTTAATTTCGCTTGTACATATCCCCATCTGAAATTTTATTTTGTCAGCTGTCCGCTAAATTCAGGGTCATACTACTTGACACTTCATAAAAATAAATTGCAATTACTTTATGGTTACACCCTGTTAAAAATAATAATAAACAGGATTAAATTTCATAAATTAAAATGATAAAAAATTATGAAAAATAAGATATCAAATCCAATCTAAATTGCTAGTAGTCACACCTAGTAACCAATACCAAGTTCGTGTAAAAATAGTGAAAATTTTAATTCTGCATTGCTTCTTTTGAAGTTTGAAGGCGCTGACGGCTACAGGGGACAACGGTGTCCAGTTAGCTGCGGACTGGCTGATGGCGCATGGTAACGATCCACACATCGACGAGTGCCTGCCCCGGGAGTACACTCTATACGCGCACCCCACCGGAGCACTATTGCTGCGCCTCAGTGAATTTTGGCAAAAATCACAGAACACATGTGGCTGGAATGGAGCTCACAACTTTCCTCCCCACATCACGATTGTCGAATGTTTTAAAGTAAGTTTCTACACAGTTCAATGTTATTATGTAGTATTTTGACTTTTAATTAGAAAAAAAAACTAATTATACTAATTATCTTGGCATGTTCACAAAAAATATTTTGGAATTTTCATTTCATTATTTAAAAACTTAATATAGAGATGAAGAAGTAAAGCCATATAAATAACTATGTTAGACTTTGTCTGCAGCTTCATACATTTAGATTTTAGAACTTGGTCCAGAGAGGGATAAAAAGTATCCTATAATATATGTTAATCCAGGTTATAAACTACATGCATTCCAAATTTCATCTAAATCTTTTTAGCCATTTATGCACGAAAGAGTAACAAACATTCATCCATCCATCAATCCTCACAAACTTATACATTTATAAAAGTAAAATAGGATAAATTATCTTCAATGTTTGATTTTAGGCACCTGATGAGTTATCATATCATATTGGAACTGCTCTCAAACAAGCACGCTTACATGCTGGCGACCCACCATCCACCCCTATGAACCTGGATACATATATCTCTCAAAATTTTATGGGACTTTTTGTATCAGATGAGTACAACAAGTTCTTCCATACTTTAGGAAAGCAATTTATTAAAAATACATCTAAATTGTGTGAGTACAGATGTTGTAGTTAAAACCACTATTATTGTATTTTAAAAAGAACATGCCTCACACTTATGTATTTCAAGACTTGCTTAAAGAGATCAAATTATCCTTTTTTACCAGACTGCCAAGGTATAGTTATGTTTAGTGCTCAGTTTTTAACACTGGAGTATCAAACATCTATCATTCAAAAACAACAACTCAACACAGATACCCTTATCACCTATTCTTTGTTAGCAATGTGTGCATCTCACTCACACTCACTAACTTAACTACTGAACTCACTGTGAGAGGTGAAAGGTTTCTTGAAACTCAACTAAATTACTTGCCTAGTAAGAACTATGTTTATATTTACTAAAATCATAAAGTAAACAATAAATCAGTTGATAAATACTGCTTTTATGGATTTAAAAACCTAAAATTTTTAAGATAATAAACAATCAGATTATTGTATTCTCAAAATTGTTACGAGTGTTTCTTGATTGCTGAATAAACGACTTTAATGTTACCTAATCTTAAAGTGATGAAAAAAACTTTTTTTTGGTGTTTTTAGTGCAAACATCCTTGGAGGAAAGGTTGAGGTCTGCACATCTGACGTTGGCATTTCATTTCGAAGAAGGTGCATATGAAGCTTTGAGAGCTTTGGTGGAAAATTTGGATGTTAATGTAGAATCTGGCTGGGAAGTACGTCTCTACTCTGCTGACTCACGCTTTTCCAAACATAAGGTACCTACTATAAAAATATTTGAAATCATTTAAAAGGATTTTACCACAAGATTTTTAAACAAGTAATGAAAGAAATTCTAAAGGAAAATCTAAATTTACTTCAATTATTTGGTACCAGGATATATCAGGTGTCTCAGAAGCGTTGGAAAATTGAAAATCTCCTATCCTATCAAAAACACAAAAAAAATTCTCATACTCTCAACATAAAACTTGAAAAATAATTTTATTTTTACAATTGTTTTGCCTAATTTTATAACAACAAGTTAGATCAGTGTTAAATGCATTAAGTATTATAATCTATATAAAAATTATATACCAAAACTTGTAGAAATGTTAAATTATTAATTTTGTGATTTTGTAATTTGTTTAAACAATGCTCATATAATAAAATTATTTCACAGCCTTGGGGAACAACATCTACAATTGAAACTTTTTTTAAACAACTACAATTCACGATAATTCGAAAAATATTTCATTTACCTATTAAGATTTTAAGCCAAGAAAAAAAATATGTTTCAACTACAGAGTATTTAAGTACAGAGTACAGAGTATCAAATAGGTACTTACTGTTTACTTCTAATTTATTCTGCAGAATAGGTATAATTTATGTTTAAAAATTTCTGCTAAGCCTCAATCATAAAGTGTGTGCAATAACATCTACAGTTTTGATGAGTCATCGGCACGTCACAGAGCTGTGAAGGCTTATTATCAACCATGGAGCAGTTATCAACACACGACATGAGATAATCGTGTAGATATATTAATAATAAGACTGTTGTTATTGTAGGTATATAAAGTAATACAAGACTACACACCGAAAGGGGGCGACGAACTTGAACTGGTGATCGGCGATCTTATATATATAGAACAGAAACAGTTTGACAATTCCACTGACGGCTGGGTGTGCGGGACTTCGTGGCTTACAGGTATTTGATATATGTATGTACTTGCGTTACATACTATGTGCTGAAACTGGTCGCGTGATAAATAGAAATATGAGCCTGTCTTTGTTAAAACATGTGTACACCTTGAACTTGAAATTTGGAGGTTAGTACGACTGTGGATTAAACCTTGATATTCGGTGAGCGATAGTGGTATCTGGTATGTACCTCGTTAATCAAATAATTTATTAAACTCTTGGTCTTTATAAAGTAATATTATTTCAAGAATTAACATTAATTATAATACATGCATCTAAATTTGTAGTAAAACTTAATATTATTTGCAATTTTATTACAATATTACATTTTGCAATTTATTACAATTTTATTACAAGTTTTAATACAACTCATCAATATCTGGCACTGGCTGCTGGTAAGGTAGCATTTGTCCCGCCGATCGGACAAACGGATTATTTTGTAGTTCATTGTAAACCTTTCATTTAATATAACACAAAAACAACAAAAACTTACAGTATAATACTGTACTATACATATACAGTAAGGGAACGTACCCATACTACGTAACCCGTTTAGAACGGGGGGAGGTCTTCAAAATACTACGATCAGTCACAAGAGTGTGGGGGGTGGCTTAGATTTTTGTCACGTAGTAATTTATTTGAAAATAAATAACAATTGTTATTTTCATAAAATGAAGTTACTTGTCAATACTACCTACGTGAAAACGGGGAGGGGAGGGGTCTCAGCATATACTACGAGTGGTCAACGAGGGGAGGGAGGGGTCAAAAATCTTAAAAAATAGGTCACGTAGTATGGGTACGTTCCCTAAACAGTAACCTTTCTATCTCGCACCGTAACCACACCTTTAGGTGGGCACCTTATTTTATTTTTTATTAATAATTGTTTGTTATATTTATAGTTTTATCCACCAACCCGCATTAGGCCAGCGCGCAGCGTGGTGGACCAAGGCCTACACTCTTCTCATTGTGAGAGGAGACCTGACCCTGCATTATAGACCATAATCGGTTAAAGACTATATTTATTGTTTTTAACAACGAACGAACTTAATGCCGATTGTCATTTTCTACTAGTCATCAAAGGTGTTGGTGAAATACATAATAAAATAATGTAGGTAACTACTACAATTCGTGTTATTACCATGATATAATTTAGTAGTTTTTCATCGTTTTCCTTTCAGGTGTGAGTGGTCGGCTGCTTGCGGCGTATACGGTGCGCACGGCGGAGTCCGATGCATGGACACTGCACGAAGTTGTGTCGCTTGGGGATATTGTGACCTGTAAAAGTAAGTATCCACTATGATCACGCGCTCATTGTGACTTTTAAAAAAAAATTATATGAATAAGTATGCCCGTTTGCATGTAGGCCACTTGATGCTAAGTAATCACTTTAGCTAATGGACACACCACCTCCAACCTCAAATAGAGAAGAAATCCTGGAATGTTCGCTTCAAGGTACCTCTCCGGTCGTGCGCACGCGGCTGAGTTGAAGTGTTTCAAATTTGCCCTAAATTATAAGTATGTACTTATATCCTTCAGACAAGAAGTGAGTTTAGTGAGTAGGTAATTATTAAAAAGTCGTTAATAAATTCATGTCGAAAATGTTTAATTCGATCGAGTCATTAGTATCGGCGCGCTAATACCCACAACTTTTGCATGTTTCGTAATCACTATCACATAGTATAAAACAAAGTCGCTTCTCGCTGTCGGTCTGTCCCTAAATTTATACTTATGCTTAGATCTTTAAAACTACTCAACCGATTTTTATGCGGTTTTTAAAAGAGATTCAAGAGGAGGGTTTATATGTATATGTATAACATGCATAATATAGCAGAGGAACATTGATAATTTTAGAGGTTTCTAATGTGATGTCGTAAATAAACAATTTTTTTTTTGCGCTTACGATACATTACAAACGCTGGCTGAACCCTAAGATCAAAATAATACTACACATTTGTAGAGCACATTATTGTCTACAATAAAGTCCGCGATGGCATATTTCTAAATATCACAGTTCGTTACAATAAACAGTTTTTACTTAAGAGTTAAAAATATCGCCGGTAGAATCTAGACCACTTTATTAGCTTATTAACACTTAAATAAATTATTTCATAATAAGGGTTGTTTCGCTGGCCTAATGCGGGTGTCCACCAACCCGCATTAGGCCAGCGTGGTGGACTAAGGCCTACATCCCTCTCATTGTAAGAGGAGACCCGACCCTGTAGTGGGTCATTAATGGGTTACTGACAAGGGTTGTTTCAATACCTAGAAAACACTTTTTAAATGATTGAAATCGGATATTGAATAAAATCGGTTACCCAGGATCGAACATTAACGCGACACCAAAATTACCTTATAGGAACATAAAATTTGGAATATAGGTGGGCATTCTAAATGTTAAATTAAAATATTGTAATTAAGTGCCGGTTTTTAATTGTTGGAGCTTTTTCATTGTAACTAAGTCGTACCTAACGTGTTGAAGTTGTTTGGATTTTCGCAACGGACTTGGTGGTAAAAGTTTGTGACTCAAAAAAACTTTGGATATGTAAGTCAAATTAATTGGGCAGAGCGAAGACTGCCGGGTCAGCCAGTATCTTATAAATTGAAAAAATGTCGTCAAACTACTTCAAGTATTTTATACAAAGTATTGGATCTAAATATAGAATTTGCTTTACCAATGAAATAATATTCCGTCGATTCGTAGTCTCGAGATGGCTTTGATCCGACTTTGTATTATTCTAAACGTTTTGTTCGCTTGTGTTCTTTGTGACAGTTCAAAATGTTCGTGTGTTTCCGAATCAGAAATGTCGACGGACTCGCACCCTCCCGAAATGGAGGATTTCGCGAAGGAGAAGTCGGAGGAATCATTCAAGGACTGGGAGAGATATTGGACGAAGGTGCAACTGACCGGCGCTGACGGCTACGTCGGTGTTATTCACGGTGAGTTCTTGAATACACGTAGGCAACAAGGCGCCAAGCGGATTTGTTTGGATTCTTGACGTAGCAGGAATTTCAATTATGTGTTTAAATCTCTGAATTCGGTCTAGGATTGAGTGTTTTCGTCATATTATGTGTCCCAATGCCTGACGAACACACAAAACGTAAGAATATTCGTGTAAAAGTATGAGCGTGAAGCCTTATTTATTTATTGCTAGAAATGGCTCTTTCTCGAGGTCAAATTACGCAACCTTGTAAGATATTAAACAACACTTTCCAATCTGGTTTATTTAAAACTGTCTGCTATGGATCAATGTAAGCAACAACAAACATTAATAACATAATGTTTATTTACTTATTCTGTGATAGTGCTAGATTTTATACTTAACCACTTTTCCTTGGTTCTAAAAAAACTTACATAAAATTGTTATTTTGGATTGGTGTATGATTAATTCTACGTCGATGTTAACCTTCAGGTACCAGCATGGATTGGCAACCCAGCGATGAGGGTGTATCAGGAATCGCCACTGAAAAGGTAACAAAAAGATACATTTTATAGGTATAGGATAAATATTATAAGTAGGTAATACCTACAAGTTAGCGATAACATTTTCGATATATTGAAACTATGTCATGTATTTTTTCATTTCATCTAAATATAATATGTAATAGGTATAATAATGTAAATGACGTATCAGCATCTTCCTTCCTTCCTTCCTTTCAGCCCTTAGTAGTCCACTGCTGGACATGGGCCTCCCCTAATCGACGCCACTCCGCCCGGTCCTGGGCCCTCTGAATCCAACTGTTTCCCGCTGTCTTCTTCAGGTCATCAGTCCACCTGGTCGGAGGGCGGCCTGTGCTCCTTTTGCCTATCAACATTTACAAACCAACTTTAAACACCAACGTGCAATAAAATGCATTGTTTAATTGTGTTCAGGGCAACTGTGCGCTAGCAACAAACGGCGACGAGGAAGAAGGCAGGTGGATATTCACGATGCGGCACGGCGAGCGCGTGGACCTCACGTACGGCCACGACTGGGCGCGCCACTGCTTCGACTCGCGCGGCAACTTCACCAGGAAGGACCTCAACATGCCGCTCAAGTTGGCCAAGAGGTCCGCACACTCACATACATACGCTCTTCCTCTTCAGCAATAGGCATGATGACAGTAATCAAGTATCGCCAAAATATTTATCTGATCTAACGATATAGGATTCAAAGATTTTGAAACATGGATTTATTCTCTTATTAATGTCGAGATTAATAATTTATTTGTTAAAATAAATCTACATAATACAGCAATCCGCCATGATAGCTAAAACACCCATCAGATCGAATTACGTCAAATTACGTCACTTCTTAGTTAACGTCATTTTTTTCGTAAGCATATTATACGCGATCTGACATTTTTTACTGAGCCGTGGCGCAATGACAGACGCCATGACACGGGCGAGCGTTTTGGAATGAATTTGAAACTTAAAATTTAAATGTACTTTTATTACACAAAAACCTTAATTTTCTACAAAAATATGATATATTTTAGACATAATAGAAACTTCTGAATATCATAGAAGAGTTTTTGAAAATTAGTCATCATGCCTATTATGACGCACATCGAGGCCTCTCCTCTCTAGCCGTACGGTACGGTCAACGGCTCTTCGATGCCAAAGCCATCCTGCAGTCTATAGGATGTCAACCGTCGAACCATCTGACTGGTGGTCTACCGACGCCTCCTTTCGCCTCCCGTGGTCTTTAAGGTCATTCCAGGTAAGTCAATATTGGGTACATGGCACGCGTTTTGCTCCTAATGATAGTGTTCCACTCTGCTGTACGCTCTATGTTTAATTTAAATTTAATTTAATTTAATTATAAGTTTAATATAATTATCACTCTTATTTGAGGAGGCAACACTGGATAATTTATTTTAAGGATTAAAGTATTCACATCTTCATATAGTGGCTGCATCTGTCGTAGAAAAGCAGCTCTACATACACTATACACGCGTCAGTCCAGCTTCATTCCAGCGTGGGGTTCTGTCGTGGACTATCGCGTATGGGGCCGCGGAAGAATGCGAAAGTGTATTCGTGATTCGACAGCTGGTATAAGGAGGACCACCGTGGGATTTTAGGCCCGGCATGAGCCAGTAGCAGGAGTGACTGGCAGATGGTACGGATCTACTCGTATGAAGGATTCCCCAATTAAAAAAACGGTTAGCGCTAGTTCGTATCTACAAATACGTATTGGACTATCGTGACGTAGACCTTCACTTGTATGTCTCCATATTGCCAACAACGAAAATACTAATAAGCAACATAAATGAATCATATCCTAACGATGCATGTAAAAAACTTGATCAAAGAGCGACTCTAGCGTAACAACGCAATCGTATACATCCTATACTTAAGATTATCTGTATCAGAAGTTTAATCTTATCTAGAATTGAATAAACTTATCATAATAATTAAATACTCTGAATCATGATTGCGTGTCCTATTATAAAGAAAGAAACGTAACGAAGTCAATATCAATTCATGGCAATCTGATACAAGGGTTGCATTTGCATAAACTCTTTAGAAAAAAAAAACAACGGGTTGCACTCCGGGAGTGCCGGCAGAAGTGAACACTTGAACATTAACGTTGTGCAATTTTAAATATTTTAGAATAGTATTGCTTTAGTTATTATCAGTATAAAAGTACTATCATTTCTACGGTCGTCACTTTTTCCCTTAATAGACGCATTTTGTTAAATTTCCATATTTTAAACATTCTTCCTCCGTCTTTGTCGATCGGGTCACGTGTCCTCAGGCGAGTTTCACATTTTTTACTCATCCCAAAAAAAGTGCACAACGCCGCTAAAGACCTCAACAAATTCGTTTAATATTCAACATCATTAATTTATTATTTTTTCGTTTTCTGCAGTGCAGATGTAATGTTATGTACAGATATTCTGTACATAGCAAAATCTCTCTCAATCGTCGAAACAGCAAAGAAGATACAAGTAAATTTTAGTTATTGGGTGCAAAAATAGATGGCGTATAAACACCCTCACTCCTCTTACGCATTGCATACGCATTTTCGACGCGAGTGTCCTGACGCGAGTAACATTTTTACCCATATCAAAAACACTCCATCCATATTGCGCTTTTCGCTTGCATTTTCGACGCTAGTGTCCTGACGCGATACCAAGAAGTGCACAGCGCCGCTAAAAAGTTTTCACTTCGATTGATGTAGCCACACCATAACATTATATATTTGAAATATTACAATGGTGCGCAACAAAAACTTGCAACAACACCGTTATAGACAGATATTGGTGTCGCTATAAAAAAGATGGAAATGGTACCATTTCCATCTCTTGAAGGTATCTAATTCTCCAGAGTATCTATAATAATAAATTCATTAGATTTATTCAGACAGCTAAGCTACAGGCCCTACAACAGGCCTCGCTTTACATATTATTTTTCTATTGTTATTTCACAAGGAAATCACTACCGATCGTTATTATAGTCAAACGAAAATTAGGTTGCCTATGACTAGCTACATCTTCAGTGCCTACCTCCAATGCACGCCACTGCCCTACAAATACCATTATATTGAATTCTGGTTGTAAATTTTTTTTTGTAGTTTTGGTATAAATAATTTGTTTTGCGTATCCAGGGCGGGCGGGGGCGAGTCGTACTCGCGCGATTCACCGCTGACGCGCGTGGGGCAGCTGCAGGCGTCGCTGGTGGGCGAGGCGCTGCGGCTGGCGCGCGCGCCCGTCACTCACGTGTATGCGTCCGCCGCGTTGCGATGTGTTGAAACCGCGCACCATATGCTCGAAGGTACGTGTAGCTTACATACAAATCTATGAACATCATGCCACGTCGCGCTGTCGTCATTTTGGATGCGTTTTCGTAAGAATTCAAATCGTGCGTATACGCAGTACGTACGCACGCGCACGAACAAGCCCGACCTTAGAAATACTATGGGTAGCGCTCACACTGCGCGCGAGTTAACCTATGAACAGAAAAGATTGTTCACGCCCACTATTGTTAATTTCAGGATTAGAAGCTGACCCTTCGGTAAAAATAAAAGTGGAGCCGGGCCTCTTTGAGTACAAGCTGTATCATCTCGCCAAAGGGATGGCGCCGTTCATGACTCCACTTGAGCTACACCTCGCGGGGTATAATGTTGATCTTAAGTGAGTATTATGCTTTTTTATTTTTTGTCTAATGTAATTAAAAATGTGTGGTTTATGTTTTTATGTTTTAAAATGACAAATATTCATAAAATTTAATACGTCTTTCTTCATAACGCTAAACTATAAAATGCTAAATAATAATACTGATATTATTGGATTGCGTACATTTGCTGACCTACGCAGATGCATGTTTGCATATTACAGTTAACTTTACATCAGGTGTCTCGGCATTCCTTTAAATTTATATTAAAAACAATCATTAACGCACTGTAACTTGTTTTGTTTGCAGTTATAAACCTTATGTGAATATGGATATTGTGACTCCAGAAACATTAGACGAATATTTTGAGAGGAACGAGAAAGTGATGCTGAATGCAATTAAAGATACGGAAGCAGAAGGTAATATCATATTAGAATTATAAATTATTATACTCTACTTTGTCCGCGGTTTAGTCTGCGTGCTTGTTAGAACTTGGTTCAGAGAGGGACAGAAGTATCCTGTATGTCAATCGTGGTTATAAACTATGTGCATACCAAATTTGATCTAAATCTGTTCAGCCGTTTTTGCGTGAAAGAGTAAGAAACATCCATCTATCCATCTTCACAAACGTTCACATTTATAATAGTAGAAGGATTAGTGAGTCATCAGTGTTATTTTTTGCTGCACATAAACATAGTTTAAGAATTTCTTTATCATCAACTTAAAGCCCAGAGCATAGAGCGTAAAGTATTGTGCGTAGTAGTAAAGGCAATAGACAAGATCTCGGCAACCCTCTAATTGGCAACCCGCCGCTCAACGCATCCCTAGAACAGACTCCGCTGTTTTTAGCACAGTGTGCCTTATTAGTCCAGTCATTTTGAACATTAAAAATCGAAAATTTAACAATAATTCCAAAAGTTTTCAAACTTCGGTCAAGTGAATGGTACATTGGGACGACAATAAATCTCATTTTGCAACCTTGTCCGCAGTCCGGAACATTGCTAAAATTGCAATTAAATTAATTTTTGCTATATGGTCGTGAAAAAAATTCCAAAAGTTCTGCAAACTTGGAGTGGTGTTAAATATATTATTTTACATCACGTGTCAAATTTGCAACCAATTTAAGTGTACGGAACATTCTTTTTTATTAAAATTAATGTTTTTCTTTATTAAACTGAAGGAAAACGTTCCAAAAGTTCTGCAAATTTGACAGATATATCGGAAAAATATACCGAACGATTGTATAAATTTGCAACCTTTTACGTTGACCGGAACATATTTATTTATAATTCTTTTTAATTCGTGGTCATTTTTTCGAGTAAGGTGGTCTCGGAATAATTACAAAAGTTTTGAAACTTGGTTGCAAACTTCGAAAACATCTATTCTGATGCATTTGCAAATTTGCAACCTCATACGCGATCCGGAACTTTATGCAATTTGCAAAAATGTAATAAGGTGATAAAATAAAAAAATTACATTTTTGCAAATTGCATAAAGTTCCGGATCGCGTATGAGGTTGCAAATTTGCAAATGCATCAGAATAGATGTTTTCGAAGTTTGCAACCAAGTTTCAAAACTTTTGTAATTATTCCGAGACCACCTTACTCGAAAAAATGACCACGAATTAAAAAGAATTATAAATAAATATGTTCCGGTCAACGTAAAAGGTTGCAAATTTATACAATCGTTCGGTATATTTTTCCGATATATCTGTCAAATTTGCAGAACTTTTGGAACGTTTTCCTTCAGTTTAATAAAGAAAAACATTAATTTTAATAAAAAAGAATGTTCCGTACACTTAAATTGGTTGCAAATTTGACACGTGATGTAAAATAATATATTTAACACCACTCCAAGTTTGCAGAACTTTTGGAATTTTTTTCACGACCATATAGCAAAAATTAATTTAATTGCAATTTTAGCAATGTTCCGGACTGCGGACAAGGTTGCAAAATGAGATTTATTGTCGTCCCAATGTACCATTCACTTGACCGAAGTTTGAAAACTTTTGGAATTATTGTGAATTAAATGTTCAAACTGACTGGACTATATACCGTAAAGCACTTAAGACACGGCTGCTAAACAGTTCTACTTTTTTTTACATCATTAGTACGTGTTTAGCACCCTCACTCAGTTCGTGCGCTAACTTCACTCCGTGCACTATGCACGGCAAAGTAAGACCGGCATTATTTACAGGTGGCAACATAATATTCGTGGCGCACGCGGACACCGTGAACACGATGGCGCTGACACTCAGCCGCTGGCAGCGCGGCGCGTCGGGGCCCGCCAACTACCAAGTGGGCAAGAACGTGCTGCGGGTGCCCTACTGCGCGCTCGCCGCGGCGCGCGGCCGTGCGTCCTGCCCGCCGCGCCTCGCGCCGCCGCCCTGCCCGCCCTGCATCAACTCCAGCTCCGGACGCTTCGACTGGAGGATTCTGCTCGAACCATAGACGGCTGTCATATGTCATGTTTGTTGTATGTGTGTGGCATTCCACCTGGTGGTAAGTGATTATTGCAACATATGGACACCATTTACCATCCAATTTGGATTTTTTAAATTATTCTGATTCATAATATTTTTACACACTTGTTGTACATATAGATATGTTGTACATATAGATAAACTACGTATTCTATAAATTCAGTACAGGTTATATAACAGGAAATAAAAGGAAAATCTTATTTCCTCCATCTACGTCATTTCGGCCCCTACAGAAAAACCAGTTAGTATTTTTATATAAAAAAAAACTATCAATCAAATATTTTGCTGCTGAGGGATGGCTATTTACACGAGTGATTATAATGTACAATCGACAAAATGATACCTTGACCCACTCAGCCACTCAACTGAAATTTTGTTTAAATTTTAGAATTAAATAAATGTAACTATTGAACCTAGGAGAAAATATTAAAAAATACGTTAATTTGCCTCTTATGCTATTAGACCACAGAAAAAAGAATGAGTAGAAAGGCAATAATAACATATTAGTTCTTATTCCACTTCCACTCCTTTTTTGAAGTCGGTAATAAGTTTAAGTTGGGTCAAGGTATCATTTTGTTGGTTGTACAATGTATGTAATTATACATACATGAATATAAATTTTAATAGTAAATTAATGAAACAAGTTTCTATTAATAAGTATTCCATTTTAGTCAAATATTAAATTTGTGATACAGTATTTTTTATTGATTTACCTGTTAGAATGTTCTACTGACTCTATGTGGCTGAATTATTAAAGTACATAATAATATGACATTCCTTTATTTTATCATTACACAATATTATTTACAGCACGTTTTTGTTTATAAATATATCAGTCTGTAACATTACTAATTATAGATATAGACTTGTAATTTTAAATTAAAGCAGTATATTATGTATGAAACTTTCTTACTGTATGTTAGGTTGTCCAGTGTGTATTTTGCTTTGATTTTGCAAATATTTCTAGTCAATTTCAAGTGACAATAATTTACCTGACATTCTTAATAAAACTATGTTTAGGTCCGTTAACTCTTCAAATATAATATGCAATATTTCTTGATTCTGGAAGTAGTATTCGATAAATTATCAAACTAAAAATACAGGAAGGTAAGCTTTTATACGATTTTTACATACTCAGTTTCTGTTTTTTTAGTATGTCAATTTGGTATGGTAAATTTCTCCTATGTCTATGATTGTTATTTTTATAATTGTATAGTAAATATTAATGTATATACGATTATGTATCCAATATAAAATAACCATTTAGAGTATTGTTAAGTTAAAAGCTGTGACCTGGTCTCACAATATTTCAGCCTATTAAAAATACCATAAGTATTGTAGTAAGCTAAGCGTACCTATATCATGAATATATACACAAACATACGTATATAATTAATCTCGTGCATAATTTTATAAATACCTTCAATATGTATTACCATTGTCCAGTACCTAGTCATATTAGTTGAACTCCTGATACCACATTATTTGTTACTAAAAAAAGTTGATAAACACTAAGCTTTGTTTAAAAAATAGTTAGTACTTTAAAATGTGTAGATTTACAGTGTACATAATTATGCTTGACATTTTAAATAGATATCGTTCATTTTAACTATTATTGGGTGTGTTTACTTTTATTCTCATATGTGGTACGGGGCAAAAGATCTCACAAATGAGTAATGAGTAATGTACAAATGATGATTTTGGGTCTTTTTATTAAAATGACTGTAAATATTGATATAACAGTATACAAATAGCAAATTGGCTTTGTATTTGAATAATAAATTTTGACTTTAAATATGTTTTATTTTATATCTTCCCTATTTAAATAACTAGTGGGAAACAGACCCATTCAAGTGCCTGATTTTAAGAAGTGAATAAATTTTAATATAATTTGTACCTAAATTACCATATCAATTGATATTATATTATTCCCAATCTCTCAAATGTTTCTAATTGTCTTTTACTGACATGTGGCGTATTTCGCATTATTGCATTAACATAAAATAAATCAATATAATTAACAATCATAATTTATTTACAAAATAACAAATTATAATAAACATGTACCCATTAAATACAAAAAGTCGGCAGTAATGATAAAAAATTCGCATACACACACACAAAATATCTAGAGATTTTTTAAAGTAATTTGAGTACTCATACTGTAAACAGTGCAATATTTACAAAAGTGAACTATTAATTAAATAATAAAAAAATTAAAAATATTTTACCTGCATTCTATAAAAATGTATGTCTCATTATTACAAGTGAACATTTATGGCAAGTTATAAGTGTATAAACAAAACCGATTTATGACGAAAATACATATTTTTCAATAGATTTATGATGCTTATTATATTAATAAATAATCAGTGCAAAGTGAGCTGAGATCACACATACAAAAACATTAAATGATACGTTAGTAAGTACATTCACTTAAGTATTAATCATTTGGCATGAGTTTTCGTGTAGTTGACCCTTTCAGATAATATTTCTTCTACAATTTTTTGAATCATCTGTCTGTCTTCTACCTTAATATCTTCGGGTTTCGTTTTGTCGTCGTAAATCTTTCTGTCGATAAGGCGAGCGATAACCTCTTCTACAATTGAGTCTATGTTCTCATTTGTACGATTATCAGATGGCTTTGCAATGTCATCTTTCTTACTCTCATCAGCAGGCTCATTCTCTATTTCATCAAATACTGCTACTCCTTCTGCTTGTGGTAAATATTCTTCTGGTATATCCCCTCTACAATCTTTTTCCTCTTGTTTCTCTTCTGATTTTACTTCTGAAACAATATTTTCAGAAAGCTCATCAGCAATATGTTTATGTCGTTTCATGATTTCTCTTAATTTTTCTTTCGCTGATGCTACGACCTCCTTACGTGTTTCAGATTTTATTTTTGTAATAGCTTTTTTCTTTCTTTCTTTCCTATATACTTTTAGGTCATCTATTGATTTCTTTTGTTTCTTTATTTTTATATTTGGTTCTTCATCTACTGTTATTTCAGCCTCTCTACCTTCTGATGAGACCACAAGTTCTTCAACTATATCAAGTGTTTCATCAGCCTTCAAATCTTTGCCTGTCAAATCTTCTTCAATTTGTTCCTCTTGTAATTCAGCTGATTCAACATCATAAGGAATATTATCTTCAAAAGGTTTGTCTCTAGCATTTGTATTATCTTCATATTTAGCTTCATACACTATTTCTTCTGAAGCTTGAGGTGTTTCGTTGTGTTCTTCTTTTGATTTATATGCACTAGTTGGCACACCTGTTGGAAATTCTCTGAAGTTCTTTCGTTCCAAAATAAATAACGCAGGTTTGGTTTTAATTCTGATAGGTGGTATCAGTTTATAATTCATAGCTATTTGTGAAAACATTTCAACACTATCTAAAATGTTGTGTGTTTGCATAAATGTTTTAAGAGTTGGTGAATATTTGCTTTTAGCTTCAAATAATAGATGTGTGTATTCCTGTAATTGTTCTGGTTCTAGTGATTCAGTTTTGCTATATGACCAGTGATCATGGATCTGTGTGAATCTTGTTACTCCAGTTTGCGCTGCTAGATTGCTAATATGAACATGAACAAAGGGTTCATTTTTCAAGAACTTGTGGAATCTGAAAAATAAATAATTTGATTGCTATAATTTTTTTGTCTTTTATTAAGGATATCTCATTATGGGTGAGTTCATCGTAACTTTATGAGAAAGAATTCAATTCATACCTCGTTATGGCTATTCCACCAGGATAATTCGTCATAGCTACCAAACTTAAAGCCAAAGAAAACATAACATTCCCAATTATGATAATAATACATCCCCAAAACAGTAACTCATAAATTGGTGCCTTTGATCGTCTTATGTAACTGTAAACAAAAGAAGTTTATGGATATTTTTCTAATACTTTAGCAAATAAAAATATCCAATATTATCCTACTACACATATTGTGACATAATATTATGTGTTATGATGTGAAAATTTAAATTTCTGTATTGTCATTTGTTGTGTTGGGTTGTTATTTAAATCTCAATAGATGGTGTTATAGACTCTATGACATGGAATAAAGCTAGTATTTATTTAAATATTAGATACTTACATATATGAGCAAACAGCTGCTGATGCCATGTTGAGCAAAGGAAATACATATATGATAAATCTTAGTTCCTTGTGAGGTAAAAACGAGAACAGAATTACATAAACAATTGCTGGAACCAGCACAGGTATGAGACGTTTCTCTAGGTATAGCCCAACTGGTATTAATATAATACTTGGGCCAAGGCCTCGAGGTAGTGCTGAATAAAAGTACCATAGGAATGGAGAAGTCTGTGATTAGCGAGTCAAGGAATTAATTCAGAATTTTAAATACCTACCTTATAACCTAAAGCAAGTTGTGTAGATTGCAAAAACCATAGTCACTGGTCAGTACTGAGATATGTGACTAATGAATTACATTCCTTCCTGTGAGCACATAAGCCATTAATCCTGGTTGTACTTAACAGATAGCAGTTGTTGAACAACATCAATGGCAGCAAATCAGCAAGCCATTGGGGCACAGCCAATTCAGCCTATGCCCATGAGTGTCTTGGGTCTCTCTAATACACAACATTGAGTAGAATTAGCTAACACATTTTTTTTAAAAGGATACTCCCCAGTTTGAGCTTTTATTGAGGATTGTGTTGTACCAAAACACTTCAGCTTCAGGCCACAAGGGTCTACCCCAAAATACTGAATCTATTACAATTGTGAGGGCTACTAAACCTAATCCTGCAGGTACAACAATCTTGATGAGCCTGAAAAAAGTAAAGTCATTTGATTGTTCAATAACAAACTAGTGTAATTTATTTATTGTTTTGAAATTTTATATTTAGTTGGTATAATAAAAATATTAGAAAATAACTACAACTCAATTTTTTTTAAAAAATACATGAAAGAAAATAATATACTGCAATAATGAGGGGTTGCAAAATATGTGATCTTTAATCACAATTTGAAGGGCAGGAAAATCACATTTGCTCTGAACTATGAAGTAGCTGTATCAGGCTCTGTCCAGACAATCAACAAGAAGGAATTGAGAACTTACAAGGTTATATCAATTTTCTTGAAGTACAAGTCTATTATCAGAAAGAGACCAAATAGCATGGCTAGCTCAGATCTGAATATTACAATTGCTGCTCCAGCACTGATGATGAACTGTTTATGTTTTCCTGATAGCCATCCTTCAAATGCCAAAAGTACTGAAAATAAAATTTTATAATAATTACTTGCAATAATTTTGTAATTGCAAAAAATATTATTTATTAAAACTATTTTTCCAATAGAAAAACGCAAAGCACACAGGTTTACTTTTTGTATGTTGTCTGTGTGTTGTATGTTGCTTTTACAAAAGGCAAACTTACTGCCAAGTAATTTATTAAAAGTAATTATGTAATATTTACGAAAATATGTTTTTTTCATACCTAATGGGAGAGCCATTATATTAGGTAATGGGCGACTCATGTAAAACATGAAATGGTACTGAGTGACTGTGATCACACTGAACCACCATGTAAAAGTGTTTCCAAACTGCTTCCGCAGAGCAATCCTCAGTCTGCTCCACGCTGCTATCACACTTAATGCTAATGTTAGGCGAACTGGAATAACAATCAGTAAGGACAAATCAGTAATTGTATCCAAATAATAATAACACTTTACTCTCATACCCACACACTAAGATTCCATGTGATCAGGTGTGTGCATACCATAGGCGAAAAAGGTATTTGAGAGATGACAGAGGTTAGGTTTACCCTAGCCTCTATCATCTAGCCTCGCTTTACATATTGTTTTTCTATTATTATTTGACAAGGAAATCGCGAACAATTTATAGGTCAAACGAAAATTTAGATTTCCTATGACTTGCGCCATCTTCAGTGCCAATGGCATAACTAAACCATCAGGGGCCTGTGGCTAATTCATTGGATGGGGCCCCAGTACTTACTTAATTTCTTTTAGTTTTAAGGCTAATTCTGAGCCTGCGGCCTGTCAGCCCGTGGTATTTTGCCAGCCCTGCCACCCTATAGTTACACCACTGTTCAGTGCCTACCTCCAACGCACACCACTGCCTATGATGTGGGTGCCATGGACATACAAGATGAACATACAATATAACACACATACCCATGCCAGAAACAGAAATTTAAACTCATTATTACACTGCTCTACTAGAAATCCAACTTCGGACCTGAGTGGCACAGTGTTGTAACCACTATGCCAGTCAGGTTTTAATAGTAAAATTATTTACTACATAGTTATTATTACTTGGGTAGTAGCAAATACCTAGAACTTACCTACGTATTGAACCCAAAATTTATTTATACCAGTTAAATGCAGTATGCCGACTATAGGCGCAGACACCGCAGAGATAAAAAGCGGGCCGATGAACGATCGCGGTACCACTCCCGGGAACTCATTATGATCGTACTGGAAAAAATAGATTTATTAAAACTTCTCGGTGCGCAACTTATGAATCCAAAATTAGAACTAATATACCTGTGTGAGGTTAAAGCGATGGTACAGAATGTCGTGTGTGGCTTGAATATTAAAACTTTCTTCTACTTTCGTAAAAGGGCATAGTAGCACATGTAAGCTAGCTACGATATAAAGTAACTGAACCATTTCTTAAAAAATAAAAACCGCTAAATTTATTAAACTCAACCCATATCGCAACGACTTGCTCATTTTTTTTTATCAATCAAAATCTTCTGTCAGTTCAGTTGTCATCGCTTATGTCATATTCTTCTCTTTTCAGCTGCTCATAGTCCAGTCATTTTATCCAAAACTATTACAAAATCTCGGAATTCAACATAATTTTTTTTTTCGTAAAATTAAAGGTATGTAAGTGTATTAAATGTATGTAAAAGTATGTATTTTAAATAAAAATATTAGTCTTTTTTTATAATCATCTTATTTTCTTTAATTCCGTAACGTTACGTAGTGACCTTGTTTAGTTTGTAACGTCTGTACCA
The DNA here is from genome assembly GCA_905147235.1 of Erynnis tages. Taxonomy (NCBI): domain Eukaryota; kingdom Metazoa; phylum Arthropoda; class Insecta; order Lepidoptera; family Hesperiidae; genus Erynnis; species Erynnis tages. Next base: position 6,362,825 of record LR990087.1, read on the forward strand.
AATTTTGAAACCATAGACATTCGTTTAGATGTTTTTTACTCCATGGATTTTTAAAAACTCACTCACGACAAAGACATGACACATGAGATGACAAATTGACAATGACAGTTTAGGAAGCGCGAAAGAAACTTTAATGTCTTATGACTGACTGGAAATAAATGGAAATTTTTAAATAAAAACAAGTTGTCTTGCAAAAAAACACATTTTCAATATAAATTCTCCACATAATATGAGATTGTGCTGTAACAAAGCGATTTGTTACATAAGTGATAGTGATACATCGTGAACATTGTGCATCTCACCAACTGTGTTTTGCGTCATGCCGCCCAAAACAAGAGGGTGTAAAGTCTCTAAAGCATCAAAAGAAAACATTGGTGTGAACTCCAGGATTAAGCTTAAAGCAACTAACAAAGATACAAAATCAACTAGAAAAGCTTTAGCAGACAAAACTAATTCAGCATCCGACGACAACGCAACGTTTGTGTTATCAAAACCTAAGAAGATTCCAGCTAACCAAGCGATTGTGCAAGAGAATATACTAGTAAAACAAAGGCCCCGCCGAGACAGACGCCTTCCTAATAGATTCGTAGAGTGTAATGTGTTACAAAGTTTATCTAACAGCAAGAATGCTTCTATTGAAAATAAAAAAGAATGTTCTAAATCTACACCTATTAAAAAAATACCTATAGTAGTTATCTCTCCCTTAAAAACTCCAACAACAAATTTAAATAGTAGCTTAAATGCACAGAGACCTAAAAGAATATCCCGTTTGCCATCTAAATTTGATGACCATTCAATGAGTCCAACAAAATTCGTCCCAGTGCAACCTGCTTATGCTAGCACACCGAAAATACAAACTAAAATCACAAAAGTCACAAGAAGCAGTGATCAAAATAAATCACTGAGTCCTCAGAAAACTCCAAATGAGATAAGGAGTCCTACAAAAGCACCAGGTAAAATAGTCAGAAACAAAAATGCCAAAATTAAGACTGTCAGTCCCAAGAAAGTATCATCTAAAGAAGCAAATGCAAACAATGTAATGAAAACAATAAGCCCCGATAAAGCCCCAGTTTCTGTTTTATCAACAAAGTCAATTAGGACTGCTAGAATAAAGGAAAGTTCAGATACAAATAATAATGCAAAAAAGGACCAACTACCTCGCAATAGAACCAAAAATGTACAAAAATCATCACCAAATATTATAAAGAGTGGTAAAACAACTGGATCCAAAAAGCTAATAAATAAAGATTACTCATTTAAAATTCTTGAAGAAAAAAAGAAGTCAGTGAAAAGAGATGCAAGTAACATTGACGTTTATGAGTTCACATATGATCCAAATGATGAACCACCACCTAAGAAAAAGAAAAGAAAAAGACCAGCACGAAAAAGAGAGCCCAAACCTAAATCTGTTGTGTTTAAAAACAATTATGATAGAAATTTGGCTAAGGTTCTATCAGCTTTAAAGAATACAGTGTCAACTAAGCCAGTAAAACCTACTGAAAATGCAGCAGTATTTACCACTCAAGTCACTGCAAATCCAGTTACTGAAACAAATTCATCATCAAAATATACCCAACCTTCGGCTGATACTCCTATTGTTAATAATTCAACAATTCAGAATATCGAGAAGAGTATTGTCTCAGAGAAATGTTATAATTCTGTCAGGGTGGAGGACATAGCATTAGATTTTGAACAGGACTGTGGTGCTGATGATCTTAATTATTCACCAATAAATTCTCCTAGGCGGCCGATTATTCCTGCCATACAAAGCATTGATATTCAGAACCCAGATGTCCCAGTACATAATAATGATCCACTGAATCTTCGAGAAGAATTGAGTTTCTTTGATGACCCACCAGTGGCCAGTAGTAGCATGAATATATCAGTAAGGCATGCCGCAGCCAGCCCATGGAGGGTTGAATTTGGGAGTTTACCAATAAAATGGAATGTCAACACTTATGTGAAACCAAACATGACACCAGCATTTGAGAGTTCCTTTATAAACTTCAATGAAAGCAAGAAACATGTCTATACCAACATGGGACCAGACACAAATGAGGGTAATGATCTTCCACAGATTTTTGAGGAGAATACATCAAAGCTAAAACAAACAAGTATCATATCGTTCATCAAAGAAGTTGTAGAGAAGAGTGCTAAAAAGAAAAAGGACAAAATTACACCCATTAAGGCTAACTCATTGTTTGAAGATTTTCATCACTCTTCGGTTTATGATGATGTTTCTGATAAGCATATGACACATAAGAAAACTGTGGCTGATAAAGGTACATCAAATAATGTTGCTGCATCACATCTTAATATCAGTGCTGATATGTTAAATGAAACTGAAAGTTCAGTGGAGACTTCAAAAGAAGGGGATAAAGAGAATAGCAAGGAGAATGTCAAAAACTCTAATAAGAAAAAGAAAAACAAAGAATTAACATATTTTGGGTTTGATGACAGTGAAAATCAAGACCAAGAAAACATGTCTCCTACGAAGAAAGTGGACAAGCGTAGGTTGAGAGCGTTGAAGCCTAGAGCTAGGGCTGTGCTGCAAGAGATGAATGAACAGAAAGGACCTACACGAGCAGCTGTACCAGTTGCTGTAAAATCAAATCCAATTGGTTCGGAGGCAGCTAATAAATTGTTTGATCAGATGAAATCTGCAACTGAACCACCTGTTTTTGCAGATAAAGAGATATTGCAAAGCACTGGAAGTATTGATATAACTGAAGTTCAAGCGAATGACAATTCAAATGATGACTTACAATCTGTTCATTTGTTTGAAGATATAGAGTTTGTTCATCACTTGAAGGTAAGTAGTCCTAATATATCTTGTAAGTATTTTAAATGTCTCTGTTTAAGATCAGATGGAAAAGTACTTCTAATGGGACCTGTCTTTTTCCTTCTGAGTCATTGAAATTGTCCTCACTATTGTCATTATTGCAAAGTGCGAAACTCCTTAGATTATTCTACTTCTTTGTCATTAAGAATCTGATGTAGATGTGATAGCCCGAGACCAGATGCATAGAAGTTCTATGCATCTGGTCTCATAATTAAGGGGACATCTGGGTTCAAATCAAATAAGTATTTCGATGTTATGTGTGTTTTTCAAAATTGAATGTTATGGGGAAGAAAATAAACCTTAGGAAACTTGAATGCCTAAAAGTTCTTCATATTGTTGTCAAAGACATGTCAAGTCCTCCAACCTGCAATAGTGTGAGCATAATAGCAGTGTGGTGGGTAAGGCTCTCTGGTTGTGCGTCAATACCTGACCCTGGGTCACTAATGGTTGTAGACAGCAATAACTAAACCAGCTCATAGTTAGTGATCTGTGCCTAGCTTACATGTGCTTCTATTAAATTCCAGGCACACCGGAAAAGCTATGGGAAAACAAAGAAAGCAGTAACATTCCGTCAGAACTCCATCTCAGACAGTGATGTACCACTCAGTGAAGTAGCTGAACAAAGTCCTTCCAGTGATGAAGATGATCTCCATGACTTGACATTCAAAGTGCCGGCAAAGGAGCCTAAGAAGCCTGCCAAGAAAAAGAAATCTAAAAAGCAGAAACTCTCCAAGAAAGAGGTATTTTCACTGAGTAGTTATAATTTTAAGATAATTTATTCTTGGTTGCCAGGCAATGTCTCCACAAATCAAATTAAATAAAATCAAAGAATAACGAATTTCAAAGTAAATAATTAAAATATTTTAGCAATCAGACTGTAATAGAGCTGCAAGATTTATTCAGTCGTTTGATACAACATTTGCCGATAGAAAATAGCACCTTTGTGCACATATGGAGTACAGGCCATGCTCTGACCAAGTGCACAATTTTTCTTTCTTTCAATAGTTCACTAGATATCGAAAAAGTTTAGCAATGTCAGGTGCAGTCGGAACCTGAATTGTTAGCTAGAGGTGAATTAAATGTGTGCTTCAGCATTCTGTTGGGCAGCCATCAGTCCTGTTATCAATAACATAGCACTTGTTTAACCTTTGCGGAGGCCCTATGGGTGGTTTTATAACATCCAACACAGGTTGACATCTAGCCTGTTTCTGCACCAATTCACATTGAAGCAGCATGCTCCAGGTTTCCCCCCGTTGTAGGGAGAGTGGCTGGGGAGTGTATGACTTAAGTATTTGTTCTTGTTGTGTGATATTCTAATTTGGCAGAGCAAACCCTGCCTGGTCAGCTGGTTGATAATAATGCAATATTTTTATGTGTTCCAGGAAAAAGAGGTTGAGGAATGGGCCGCTGGATTCAACTCAATGTGTGAAGACATAGAAGAGTTTGATCTTGTGGTTGAATAGACATACATTTTACTTATACTTATATGTCAGATTATGTAAGCAGTTTTAGGTTAGGTTTAAAATTAACTCATGGTTTCCAATCACAAATTAAGTATAATTTAATTATTAAGTGATTTTTAAGTTGCCATTTATTTTTAGTACAAAATTGTTGAGGTATTCTTAACAGCAGTTGGTGCATTAAAACCCCATATTGATAATACTCAAGATGAGCATGGTCCTAAGTACTAAATTTTGTATTAAAGTATTAAACTTGAGGCCCATATATTATTATCATGGTTTAAGTTCTGTTAAATTTTAAAATCCTTAATGCTCCCTCATCAGTGTAGGTATACTTATAGTCAGTTTACTTCCTTAACACATGCTAGCTGTATAGCTGATATTTTTTTTTAAATATTAAGGTGTGCTATGTAAAAAAGGCTGCAGTCTTGTCTCGCAATGTTGAATTGCAAGCTATTCTTACCTTGGCATAAGAAATATGTAAAGCTAACCATAATTTTTTGATACATTTTCCTTAGTTTTTTCATTATTTGTATACACACAGCAATTAACGTAGCTTTATTGAGTTCACTTGTTACTTGAAACAGAGCATTTTTACCAGACTACGGCAAAGCAAAAAGAAGGGTTATGTGTTGACTGATATTTACAATTTGGGTACTTTTTAATTTAGACCAAACATTTAAAATAATACAGTCTTAATGAAAAATAGATAATTTAGTAAAGGAAATTAGTTAATTTTAAAAAAGACATAGTTATAATTGTATATCAAAAGATTTTGTCATATTTCTTGTATCCACAAATAAAGTATATAATATAATATATACAATATATTATACAATCACAGTTCTGTAAGTTTACAAAATGCTAGAAAAATTAAAAACTGGAAACATATTTCACCATATTGGTTAGTTGCGTGATTAAAATGTACCATAAATTTTGCAAGACTGCAGCTCATATTATTTGGCTTAATTGTGTTTTATGTTTTGCTTAAAATATCATATTATGGCGCGGGATTTTACGTCGTATCAAAATAATTATGTATTAATGCTAATTCAGTTTGAGTTTATTAGTTCGAATATCATTTCATTTAAGTTAGGTATATAACAATGATAATGTAAATAATTGTATGCTTATATTTTTTAATTTTATGTATTTTTACACACATGACATTTTAAGTTAGATGAAGATAATTTATTTTATATAACTGGGAATAATTGGACATGAAAGGCTAAATTGTAATAACAAAAGCCTTCGATAAAATATAATTATAAATGTTTTATTAATAAATGAAAAATCTCACAGTAATTTCTTTCATTTCCATCTAATATTTTCCATACATAATAATATCCATTAAATACTTTTAAAATAAAAAGCTGAAAAGAAAGAAATATTTTTATTGCAAAATATTTTTTTGACAAAAAGCCAACATCACGCGGTGTTCCCAGGCGGTCACCCATCCAAGTACTGACCGCGCCCGACGTTGCTTAACTTCGGTGATCGGACGAGAACCGGTGTGTTCAACGTGGTATGGACGTTGGCAGTCGTTGGTGCGAAATTTGGTTACATATTATTATATATCAAATTTTAAATAGAAAGAAAGAAATAGTATTTCTAATGATAAAACTTATTATTTTTATAATTATTCAAGAATTCAAAAGGTTGCTCTAAAAAATTATGCTTTATTTTATCTGCCAAATTGAAGAAACTACGGGATACAAATATTTTTTTCAAAAATGTTCAATTTCGTGGAAATTAAATAGAAAGGGTAACACTACATAAATTTAAATACATACATAGGTAGTTGTTTATTGTGTATTCATTAATTAATAATAAATTGGTATTTCACGCCACCTTCCGTTACCTACCATTGATGTAAGCCGTATGCAATGCCATCTCTACTTTGATCGGAATACTATCACTTGATTGAAGTAGTAGTCCAACAGATGGCACTAATCCATGGAGAATCACTAATCAAATAAGTTGGTTCTGAAAGTTTAACAGGTGTCGTTGACAGTATGGCTTATTCCAAAACGTATACAACTGATCGTAGCCATCTAGCCATACATTTTGCAGTATTGATAGAGAACTCCAGAGAGCTCTACTCTCTATGATCATGATACATCTCTCTATGTAGAGCTTTTATTTTCTTAGAATGTTTTTGATAATACTTATATTCGTACATCATACCCATTTTAACCCTTACTTGTTGTTAAACCCCATGTCATCCCTTGTTGTTAAAAGCATAGGTAAGTACCTATGCTTGTATATTAAAGATATTTTCATAACGGGTGACTTGTAAAGCATCTTATTCCCGCTAAGGGCGTGTAGTTTAGGTCAAAACTAATCGTTTTTATTTGTGATTTGAAGCCCTATCCAAAACTTCAATGCTTTTGAGAAATTTGAGATTGATTTAGTTTATAGAAAAAATAAACAACTAGAGTCATAAAGACTATTCTGTCATTCCGAATAAAAAATTGGGTATTTGCATAGCAAACCCGCGATAAGAGGTTATCATCATCAATCCATAATTGCGAGTATGAGTTAAGAATTCACACGAAGGAATAAGTTTTATTGAAATAGGTAACCAGGATTTGAGAAAATAAATTATCATTTTTAAGTGGAAACACTCGACCTATACTCCCGGTTTTGGTCTCGATCAGTGGTTGGATATAATGTGGTATGATCTATATACCTAATAGAAATATAATAAAGATATTATTATAGAAAAATATAGATATTATTAAAGAGATAAGGGGATAACCTGATATCGCTTTTCCCTCCTTACTCTACCTACATTATTAGAAAGTTAGAAAGGCAGACATTTTAGTTAGTATTTTTAGACACTTTTTAAATATACTACCTATAGGTAAAATTCTACGTTTAGTCAAACAATAAAAGAACCAACGCAGCCATTTTCTCAATGAACGTAGATCTGCAAACACTGAACTCAATTCAAAAATGGATTCCTCTTCCAAGTTTGCGTACAGTTGGCAGTGGAAAACCCCGAAACGCGGGGTTGCTATCTAATTAAAACTGAAAAATTAATCCATCCAACAAAGTAAGTATCCCACTCGGCCCTAATGTGATGGCTGACGATATTAAAATGATTGCTCTTTGGCAAATATGGCGGCCGGTTGAATTATACAGCGGAAGCAAATATTACCCTCGCAAACACACGTCCCGGGAGAGCGAGCTAGTTCGCGCACTCAAAATTAAAAGCATACAATGAAAATACTGAACCGAGTGCCCCTACTCAGATACCTTGTCGCGAAAAGTGAGTGCCTACTCCAAACCTCACTCTTAACACTAGGGTAAAGTACTTCGGCGCATTGTTGTCAATGAAAACAGTCGCCGAAGTGTTTTTTTGTTTATAGACTCTTCGATGTTGCCACTCGAAAATAAATAGCCCCGCGGTAACGAGCAACATGCCCTAACAAGCTGTTACAACGCTTTTTATGTCGTTTCTCTTATGTTAACGTGGTTAAGTTACGCTGATTTTTGGTCTAATATTGATAGATCGTCTTGTAATGATCATGACAACAGATAGGTACTGAGCTATTTTAATATCATTTTCTTGTGCGAAAGAAAGACAGTTTGCAGACTCAGTAGTAGGTAACGTACTTTGTAGGTAAGAATTAGACAAGTACCTATTTACAATGGAAAGATGAAAGTTCTTTTCTTTCTTTTTTCAACTATAAAAGCAAGGCACTTAAGAATCTATCTACCTACCATTAGGTAGGTAGATAGATAATAATCTATATATTATAGGTAGATAAGAATCTATCTACCTATCATTAGGTAGGTAGATAGATTCTATTAAAAGTCTACCTACCATTCGGATAGATTCTATCAAAAGTCTACCTACCATTAGGTAGGTAGATAGACTTTTGAATACCTATGGGTATTAACCCTTAGGTATTCAAAAGTCCACCCATGTTTACGAAATACATATATACTTACATCTAAGATGAAGGTAGAGACTAATAGGTATATATTCAGTCCTATAAAATAGAAATAATATATATATGGGTTGCTCTGATCGCTCATACTTTAATTTAATATCTGCGTAGCTAACATCAACTCCAACTCCGCGCTTAATAAATTAACAATCGGACTATTTTAGTCATTTAATTAAAGGGTGACCGCGCACGGACAGGTTGGCCGGGTCGGGAATATTAACCGCAATTCTCGGTCAACATTCGCAAAATTGACACGTCAAATATTTGTAACTTCGTCCTGGGACCACGTTAGACGGCAAACAGAATCGTGTCTGGTCCTCCCTTAATTTCCGATGTTTCTACACCGGTGTCGCTTTATTCAAGTTTAGATCTTATGTTGGTACGATTGAGGCGAGGTTAGTTCGTCGGAGGACCGGCGAGATAGCCGCTTGTCAAAACAAAATGGCGCTGACTGTGTTTGAATTGGGCCGTATCAGTCGCGAACGGAGATTCATTTTGTCGCCTTGCTTAAGATCGTAGTAGAGTCTCCTACATATTGTCTCAGTACACACGGTGAGTGTGTGCCGGCGTGTTGGGCTTGCATTTAAAGCTAGCTACAAATTTGTTGTTTCAGTACAAATACTATGATGATATTGTTTGCAGTTCGACTTTACGTTCGATCGAGGAGTTTGTTTGGCAGCGAGTGCCGGCTGCCGAGTAACATAACGAGTCAACACTTGTAAATTGATTAAGACGATCGTCGGACCGCTGACGCCCCTTGTTGTCTTTTTATAACTTCTTAATCATTTACATATTTTTGAATATATTTTATCTGAAGGTACTATTTATGTAAATAAGTAAACGGCGATGCCCAGTGGCTACGAATTCAGACTCGTCTGGGGTCTGGGTTCGAATTTTAGAGGCTCAATGTCATCTGCTATATCGAGAAAGAGAAACATCGTTTTCCTCATGATTTCCTTCACCTTTATAGCATACAGGCACATAATTAAAACCCGTATTATGGTGTAAACATAAACTTTAAAAGAGGAGCATACTTAACAAATATTACCTATATAGTAAACTTTACATTGCTACGGCAAATATTAAATAATATGTGTGCATGTAAATAATATTGTCGCTAGCCAGTTAGGAATCTACCTGCCATTCGGTGTTGCCATTATCATAAACCAAACACGTCAATATTTACCCACACAAACAAGGGCGTAATTTTTAAATAAATTGTGGCATTTCGCGAAATTGCTTCCGCAAATAGAATTGTGGACAAGAGTGCGCGTCAATGTGTGAGCAACTTTTTTCGGGCCGTTATCCGTTCATGAGCTTTGTCGCTTTGCACACAATTCTAAAGGCAAAGGTAATTTTCGAGTAATGAGTCAATGTTGGCAGTGTCATTTTTGAAAAATGTATGTACATACCGTTTCCATATTACGTTGCAAACAACGTTTGCAGGGTCAGCTAGTACCTAATAATATAAGCGTAACGTTTATATTATTACTGGCTGACCCTGCAAACGTTGTTTTGCGAAAACCCTTATCACTTAGGGGTATGAAAAATAGACAGTGGCCGATTCTCGGACCTAGTGAATATGCATATAAAATTTCATAAAAAACGGTCAAGCCGTTTTGGAGGAGTATGGTAACTAAAACTGTGACATGAGAATTTTATATATAAGACTATATTTGCTTTCCTATCAATAGTGTGTGCTACGCAATAACAGATGGCGTTACGTCAATTATCTAAAATTATACACGCTTTTATTTCTAGATGCCTGAACAGTATACGTGGTATGTTGTGACATAAAACTTTATTTCAAAAATTTATCATCATATTAAAAATGATTTAAATTAGTTGTCGGTTACTTTGAGGGTTGCTGATTGTAACACAAACATAAACAATCCTCAAACACGCCTTTTACTTTAAATTTGTTTAATGTAACTTCTTATTTTAAACAGCCCACAAGAACATCAACTAAACTTACACTGTTGAGTAGGTAAGTAGAGCTCCAAGAAAGGAAGCGAAGTCGGCCATCTTGTGTCGAAATTTCCTCCACGCAACGGTTTCTTATGAGAAAGATAATCTCTACATTGGCTCAACGTAGCGGGGATTCTCAAACCCTCTTTGGGGTGGGAATAACGGGCCATTGCCGTAATGCAATTTACATAAGTAATATACATATTGTATCTTTTCTATATGTTTAGATAAAGTAGAGACATGTCTGAAAATGATGGGGATCTCGGGTTATCTAACATCATCCATTTTAATACGAGTATTTAAGTAATAAATATCTTCAAAAAAATCTGGGATAATAATACCTATACATATACAATTTGCAAGAGTGGCGGTAAGATACCTCCCATTGCATAAAGAATTATGAGAGTGGCGGCAAGGTTAGGAGAGTCTTAGAGACTACCATTACATAATGCTGGGTTATGATTATGATTACTTTCATAATGAGGGTGGTGGTAGGGTACCTCCATCCTTGTGGGAGCTTCAATGGCTTTACCATAACACAACAATTTAAGTCCTACGTCTGTTAAATGCGGCGGTGTATTCAATTATTTCGTGGAGCCAAACGGTCCCCCAGACGTGCATCGCCCTGATAAAATGGAGCGCCCTAAGTAAATACCAGGACTAAACGCATCTGCCGGTTCTTAACCAAACGTGGCGCGGAGTGATAAGAACGTAGGTACGTGTCGCATAAGAGGAATGATGTAGGCATTTGATTTGGGAATTATATCGTCGTCCCTGCAATGAATTTAGAAGAAATCTGGAAAACGGACCCGAGATAAAAAAAAAGATCTGGTTCGCTATGTCATAAGCTGGTATATTGGATACCATATTCACAATCGCATTTTATATTTTCGTCGGCATAGCCTCCAAGTTTTACAACACATCTACTTACTTACATCTTATCAACATCCCTATAACGTGTCTACATTCACATAAATAACCTTTTTTGTCATTGCCGCTACCTTCGGACGAGCTGAGCCACGCCGATAGCTAACGGTGTAATTGTACGTTCCCACCGGCCATAAATAAGGCTCGGCAAACAGACCGACCAAACAACATAAAACACGAATGATTGCAATTAAAAACGCATCGGGTCACGTGGCACTGTGGCACCCCGGCGCCATCTTGTCGCGTTTATGTATCTATACACAACTTAACTATGCATTTTTAAATGAGTTACGGGAAATCAATTAACAGGACGTTTTTTATAAGAAATTTGTTTTTTTTTATAGTACATAATTGAGTAGCATATGGGCATTCAAGATACCTTATGTTAGGTATGTGCTCGCCTCGTGCGTTAACCAACCTTAAACAGAGAAAGATATCCTATCTGAGGTTGTATGCGGATTTGCTAATGAAGACTAAGTAATATGTTCACCTTAAATAAACATAGGCAACCACACCTCCCCAGCCGAAATACTTACAGAACATGAAAAACATGCTGCTAAACGTCGGGTTAAGAGGCCGGCGGTAAGGTACCTCACCGGACGAGCTACTATAGATCTACACCTGAAATTTTTGATTATTTCTATTCTATTCTATTCAATAGGACCCTCTGTGTTATTTTTCCCGCCGCCCACTAGCCACAGAGTGCAGTGAAATAATGGTGCGAAACAAAGAGAGATGCTGAAATACGTAGGTAAGAGGCAGAAATATATTATTATAATTTATAATCCTAATCAAGACTATATCTTTCTGTTCTTTGACATGGAGACGATGAGGTCGTGGGTATCGGAACCGAAGCCACATTTTTCCAGCAAAGAAATGTAAATAAAAAATCATATTGCAAACCGCATGGAGGTTTTAATTCAGATCGCTACGAGTTAATTATTCTATTTACTCTTATAAATAGGTAGGGGAGACCGGGTATGGTTGTCTCACGGGTTGGTTGTCACAACCATCATAAAACAAAACTGAACGAACGAATATGTTCAATGACCATTGTCGAAGAAGCGCGAGAGCGACATCTCCCTCTCCACTTCATTTCAGACCGTTCTGAAATGCCGTGACAGGAATACGCGAGTTTGTTTGTTTCGCACTGTAAAAGTAAATTTTTGTGCAACTGTGATGAGTGTCGTAAGTATACTTCAATTGTACATAGTAATATACATTTTCGTTTATCTATGATGATAAATATTTGTTTCATGATATTGTTATATTGTTTTTATCTAACCATTGATAGAAAATTATTTTGAGAGGTTACTTTTCTAAAATGTATTTTGGGGCAGGTTGTCTCAAGTTCATTGGGGTCGGTTGTCACATGTAACAATTAAAACCATGCATGCATGGCGACTTTCATTGTTTGCTTTATAAATTTTGCCTACAAATATACCATTTTTGTTACAGAATTAGTTATCATAATGCCACGGTATCATAAAAGAAAGACTTCTCGAGGACTTGTATCGCCAGAATTAATGCTGCGTGCTGCAAGAGAAGTGAAAATCCATGGCAAATCTATAAGGTCTGTGGCGAAATATTTAAAATTAATTATAGCACTCTGGCAAGGTATTGTAAAAAGTTTACTATCGATCAGGTCAGCAACATGGGCGTGTCAATATCATCTACGAAAATAGACTAACAAAAGAATCGGCAGATTTTTACTAAAGAACAGGAAGAGGAATTGGAAAAGATACAGATACAGAGACAGATGACATATACACCCGAGAAGACCTATTTAGAAAATAAAAAACAGAACAAGAAGCAAAGAATACGAAATTAACGAAACATGTATTGAACAAAAATAAGGAAAAGAAAAAGGTTTCCAAAGCAAAAAATAAAAGCTTTTTGTTCCTTTATTGATTAGATATAAGACGTACAAGATGCCTACTATTAATAAAAATATTAATTTGAATTAAATAACTGTTTTTTTATAAAGTAGCTTTAATTTAATACGTGACTACCTACCCCACACACTGTGACAACCAACCCTGACCCGGGGTTAAAAGTCACATTTCCCATTTTTACAAAAAAAAATGAAAAAAATTCACCAGCTAATGTTAGAGAAATAGACTTCATTTCTTCTTAAACTTCAATAGTTGCACTATCTATTGATATATAAATGTTATTTTTAAACTATAAACTTTGGCAGTAATATGTAAAAACCTAATATTGTGACTTCCAACCCCGGTCTCCCCTACTGAAAATGCAATAACCAAATCAGTCAGGTATTTGCCGTATTTTTGGGTGAGGCAACAGCCGACAAATATCTAACAATTTACCGAACCTCTCACAAATATTGATTAATAGATATATATTTATATAAATGGAATGCATCCACCGATCCCAGCGATCGATTGCATTCGATATTTTGATGTTTATAATTATTGAAATATTTTACATTAAAGTGTCTGTCTTTAAACCATTAGCGAGTTAGATTATTTATCTAAGGGGGTACTTACCGTGTATATCTAGTGTTGTAGTCTAAACTGAAATTTTGCCTTCCTTACTTTACAAAGTTTTTCGTTAATACTTAGTAAGTAGTAAGTACTTATACACAAAGTGAAATTTAAATCAAAGGTCTTGACGCCATCTTACTTCCGCATTTAACTGTCAAAGAATAGATATTCCTCGAAAGATTAAAAATGTAATAAAAAACCATTACATATTTATACCGTTGCCTTAGATTGTAATAAGTATTTTTTATTTATAGGCCTGAATTGCCCCGGGTGCTAATATCGAAAGATCGAGGATCATCCCCTACAAGGGCCGCGAGGGTTGCAAGGGGATGGGCATAAGGGCCATGGGGTGTTATAAGGGCTGCTGCAATTAAACGTTTTTTACAACCGCGTTTATTCTTTAAAATTATCCATCGACTAGAACTATATTATAGCTCTGGTTCTTACCAACTTGGTTCTGTCCCAAAAAGTATGGCGTGATTAAGTACCATCATGGGCCAATTACAATGGCTCTACGACATATGACTGACACCGTGTCCTAATTGCCATGTCGCCGCAAAGGTTGCCCGTACGACAATGGGGATATCTCCATACAGAGCCCTGTGTTTAAATTTTGTCGTGTTGGTTGGTCGGTCGGTTATGTCAGTCAATTAGGTTAAGGCCTGAGAGAGACTATAATTATCTAATTGTTTGTAGATTATGTTGTCCACGGACTGCAGTATATTACTTACATATTATTATGTATATGATACAGGGCTTTTATACAAATCAACAAGTTTTCATTATCTTCACTGCGGAACAACTAAAATTGCCAACCCTGTGCAATTGCATGCCCGCGGGTCTAACAGTTGTGATTTTATGCACCAGTTCTTTGATTTGACGTTTATTAAGTTGAGCTCTGTTTGCGGCCGCCACTGCTTTGCACTGCATTGTCGGATGCTTTCGAACCAGAAATTATTTGTTACCAAATTAACAAAGGAATTTCTTAATCCTTTTATCGTTTTAGGTGTTAAAAAATAGAAAAAGACCCTACAGTACCTATCCTACAAACCTATTTCTACCTATTTCTACCTACCGAAAAACGCCTCAAACAAAAAAAACACTCATCATTTACAGCTTTGGCTAAATACCATCACCCGGCCAGCCAGGTCTACATTTCTGCTGTTAGAATATTACAAATAATTTTCGGATCTGTAGATTCAACATGATTTTATGGTTTTTTAAGCAATTCTCGAAAAATGTCTGCAAGCTCTTGGGCTATTAGGTATACGTACGACTTGCTGCATTTGTGTCCTTGTCAGTATTTTCAACAGAATCATGAGTGACAACGACAACCAAATATTTATTCTGCGATCATGTGGAAACATCACCCATTACGGACAAAATAAACATAATTATGTATAAACAAATCAAACTTGTAATATGTAGATACGACTATGAAAAATAACATAATGTAACTTACCTAGTTACCTAAACTTCGAAATCTTTTTAGTTTCATGGTAAAGCGTAAAAATCATTTTTATGTCAGAAGCAGATCAAGTAGAGCAAGAATGCATATCCGGTCAGTTTATACATAAAAATAGTGATCAAATAACGAAAATTCCGAGTGAGCCAAATTTTCGTAGAGACCTTGAGTTTATCATTACAAATAAAGTGCCAAAAGTCCCTAACGATCCCATGTGTGCTGAGACACATATGACCCGGCCAAAGGCCAAAATTTTGGGTTTTTTGGATTTTCCTCGAAAACGGTATGATTTATCGAAAAGTACCTCGGACCAAAGTTGTAGATCTCAAAATTCTCTATAAAAATAGTCCTTATGATTTTTAACCATTTCCCAGATTTCGGATTTTTTGTTATTTCAATTGTCCAAATTGACCGGACTGTATGCAATGTAGTGCCAAGCTAAAAGCATACTTTTCATAAATTGATATTCCAATTATTCCAATTGATCCTCCCGACGATGATAACTATTGATAACTGATCGCTAAAAATATTTATAAAAAACCTAAATTTCATGTGAGATCACGTTAAGTATTAAAAAAATAATTTCAGTGCCAATTTACCTAAGAGGTATCGCCATCCGGTCGCATACACAAGTTTATCTTAAAGCAAACATACACCTATCATTCAAGCGCAGGCCTGTCCTCTAGATGTGACTTTGTGGATCTTCGTGTCATAATGTCACTTCAAATAATCGCTAAGTGCATGTAGAGGGTATTAACACTTATTAACACGAGAGCATAGAAACACCGGTACAGCTAATAGGCTGCATTAGCTGTACTGTCAATAATTACATTGTTTAACTCATTAGCTATAAGATCTTAGTAATTAATTCAAACGCGCTCACTAATTTTATTAGGACTTGGTAATTAATGTATGAAAAATGTTTTAAGTAATTAATGCTAAATTTAAAGTTGTTATTTTTTAAATATAAGTAGGTGTTGTACACTAAGTCCGTCTTTTCATAACTTTTTATATAAAAAGTTTAAAGAACTAAATATGTAAGTATGTTTTAATGTACGTCACTGAAGTTTAATTTCTCATCAATTTAAGAACTTATGTGAAAAAAATCGTTGTCTTTTTACTGTCCGTGAGGTAATATTACTACAACCAAGGTACGACAAATGTGATATAAAACTACGACGACGCCGACAAAGTTATTCGTCCCTCTAGACTCAGTGTAATTGAAAATGTTTTCTGTTGTTCTTACTTGTAGTACTTACTGAATCTTGAAACATAACTGATGTATGTACTTTACAGTTACACAATATGCTATGTATGCAAAGTACATGTATATTGGCAATAGGTACAACAAGGGGCATCCGTTACTTCGCTTATCTCGCTAAGCAAACTTGGGCTGCTCCTATCTCGAATATTTCCATGCGTCCGACTCGAGAAATTCTCAGAAAACGATAACTTGAAACTGCATGATACAGGCTACAGGCCGAGGTTGAAATAAAAATGTCTTATACCTCAGGTTAGTGTTTCTCAACCTTGTTTTTTTATAGTAATTGAGTAGCAAGGGTACGGTTCTCGGTAGCATTAAGTTCTATTAAATAACAATCTGTAAATCGATTGATTGAAAATAATATTTTTAACCAAACATTTCGATTATTATCTTTGTTTTGGTTGTGCTGGCGACTCCAATAGCAAGGTTTTAGGACGCTCTGAGGGATCGACTAACAGATTGAGGATCACTGTTTTACGTTTTATTTTATTTCAAGTCTTATTTGTACAGTGACGGTAGTTTTATCTTTCGATCATAAGGTTCTGTAGTGTACCACATCAATCAAAAAATCAATATTTTGCATGACTTAAACTTTTCAACCCGTTTATACTTTCAAAGATCTTTGGGTGTTTGTTTGTTGTCTTTAAAGTATTTTATTAGGTGATAGACATTTTATTCCAGCCAGTGTTAACCGAGCAATTTCAAGTTTTCAGTTGCTGATGCTGAGATTTAGCTAATAGACAAATGAGATTGAAAAGTCTATCCAAGCAAGGGAATTCTTAATCGATTACCAGATTAAACTGGACAGTAGAACTACAATAGTTTTTTTCTTCGTTACGTTCAACAGTATCTTCCTATGTAGGTAAATGAATTATGTATTCAGCATTCGTAAGCATACACTAAGTGCTACTGTGGGTTGGTTGTCGTGTACACATCGGCTTATGGCAATGGCAGGGAAAGTTGGGGTGTGGTCGGATGTTGTGCAGAAGAAAAAACTTATAATGAGAGTTATAGCGTAACGATAGATAGATAGTTTTAGGGGAATCTGGAATAATACTAAATATACAACTTATGACACTTTTCTATAACGTCCATTATAATAATGAAAGTTCTTATTTTCAATATCTGTGTGCTTCGTTTTTGTTCCTCTGCGACAGCCAGTTCCAGCCGTGGCTTCAGCCATTTGTAGTAACCGCTTACGAGCTACAAAAGTATATAACAAAGGGACATGAGTATAATAAGGAGAAAACAAGGAAGACTCATAAAGTAGTAAGAATCGAAAAATCAAAAATTTCACATTATTTTTCCATTCGATCTCCTCAAATAAGTAAGTAGAAAAAGTATCACGTAGGTAAAGACATCTGTTGACGGAAAACGTAAACAACAGTTAGTCTAATTAAGTACTTAGAAAGGTGCCTCATATGTAATGTGTAAGCACTAATTGACATGAGTAGGTTACCTACTTAATTCTCTAGTCCATGCGGTCCTGCGACGTTATAAGTAATTTGAATTACCTAGATACTAAATAAAGAAACATTTCACCTCCATATTATATACGAAGATTTGTAGTTGATAGGGGTATTGCATTGTTTGTACTTTACTGAGTTATTGTTATTGTTCGTTATGTCTTGTTTTTTCGTTTAGGAGGTACGAGTATGGTTACTTTGTTTGAGGTGAAGAGATAGATAAATAATATTTTTATCTCATTTGAGATTGGACCTGGGCGGATACCTGATGCTTAGACACAAGTAGATATTAATAAAATTATTATATCCATAGGGCGCAATGACTACTTCATATTAGGTGAACTCACTCAAAAAAGTCAAAATATGCCTCTTCTTTATCGCGAAGGTTTTAAAACCATTTGTTTAATGTTTTTTTACTAATGTACGCCTACTTCTTCGCTTCTTATAATTATCTAGACATTGCCAGCGGCTTTGTCTGAGTCTATTGTAGAACTTCATCTAGAGAGAGAGATAAGAAGTAGGTATCCTATTGGTAATGCAAGTTATAGACTATGTTAGGTCCTAACTAAAGACTTATAGCGTTCATTCATCCATTGATCCTCACAAACTTTCACATTTATAATTGAAGAAGAATATATCCGTAAAATATGGTTTTCTGGAAGTAGCATTTTCTGCTTAGCGATAAGACTAGCGATTGCATTGTGCCATTTATTATGTTCATTTTATGTGCTTGGTGTGCAATAAATAATTAAATAACGTATGTGACGTAGTGTAACGTCTCAAAATCTTGGTTTCCATTAAAAGTTGCAGAAGAAAGGTAAGTCGATCGGCTGCCAGACAAGCCTGAGCAAACATCACAGGAATTAGTCCAAATTATGTCCCCCCACCCCTCGCCCCGCGCCGAATCAATATTTGTTGTCCGCACTCTTCTGCCTTAATACAACACGCACAATGCCCACGTACTCGTACTACCGATCAAATTTGAACCTTCCTTTTCGACAATAGAGACGATTTTCGCCCGAGAATATCTCAGCTGTTATGGCGTTATGAAATTGGAACGCAGAAGACTCATCCCCGCTGTAGCTGTCTCTTTAAACGCAATGTCGTCTCGCTCCAACAGTTTTTCGCGGGTTATACAGTATCGGACCGTGCAACCCGTTTAGAGATTTGAATACAGATCGCAGTACAAATACAACAGTGTAGGTACCGTTAATATTATGCTTGATACCTTTGTTTTTACTCTAGTTTTGTAGTCTTTAGGTGTTTTTTTTAAGTCACAGTAATGTTTGGTCTTAACGCTGTGTCATTCAAGTTAAGAAATAACAGAGACGTACGTATGCTTTCGTTTTTATATCTTAAAACTTTCTTTGCAGACTTTCTATTGCATTAAAATTGCTTTTGAATATTCAGTCGTCTGCGACAGTACACCAGCGATGTACGACGTTTAAAATTTTATGACCATCTCAGCCAACATACCAAATTCCTTGTAACTCACACGTCAATTAATATAAAAACTCGCGTCTCGACTCGTGTTGAATATTCATAAAGAGCTGTTAATTGCACAAGTCGGCAAATACGTTGGAGAGAGCGACTCTACGGTTCCTAGTAGCCCCCCTCCCGGCCCCGTCGTAAAAGGCCAACCCTCACACATACAAGAGCACACATACAGAAAGCAGAAGCGCGCGCAGCCGGGAAAACTACGGCCTTTTACGTACGTATTGTGTAGGAGAATCAAAATGGCGTATATCAAAAAATTTCACATTAATCTATTCTAAAATCAACTAAAGTTTTTTAGATGGCACGAAATTGGCCAAAAGTTGTGTTTTTTAAGATAGCAGAATAGTTGTTGTAAATATTTTGGACAGATATTTACCGCCGCTATCATAACCCGACATAAATCAAGTTGTGAGGAGTTGTTGTAGGGAGTCTTCTATCATACAACACTAAAAAACTAAACACGTTATCTTTCTTCAAAATATAACATTTTATATTTGCTTACTTGTTCACATTACTATGAATTTATTTGATGAAGAATTTAAATAAAAACGAGTTTACTTTATTCAGATATCATTAATTAGTTGTGAGTTCTTTCAGAAACGTCGTTACGTTAACCTCGTAGACGTAACAACAAACCGTAGTGGCCGTAGACCACATTCGTAGCTCTACTATTTCCACGGTTCCTTTAGATTTATCTGTGTTTCGGGGCTGTACTGTGCAAAATACGCGTGTTGGTTGTGTGCGCATCTATTTACGCGACAAGTAAATATGTACCCGCGCCGTTTGTGGAGGCTGCATTAATAATTCAATTGGTCGCCGCTCAGGTAGCGTTTAAACGATTTTTAACATGCCGTCAAACGGATTAATTGGGATATCCGGCTTGCTTCTTAGGATAATTGACATTGCTACTTAATAAACTCGATGTACATGAGCTATAATAAAGGTATATAATTCATAACTTGTAAGTGGAAGACTATCAAAACTGTATATATGTATTGTGTAAGTAGAACTCTATTTTTTCTGTTAATGAGTGAGCAAGCAAAGCGAGGGTTGGTTGCGAGAAAATTGCGAGTTTAGATAGAGTTTGGATTTATGAAATTCGTAGATGGAGAACAGTAACCGACATAACTCTCAATGCTAGGAAGCTGAAGTACAACTGGTCACATGCCTCGAGCTATCGATAACTGATGGGGAAGAAAGGTCCTTGAATAGCGACCACATTTCGGCAATAGGAGTACAGGCCGTCCTCCGACTAGGCGGACTGATGATCTATAGCGGGAAACGGGAATCCGTAACAGACTGGCGTCCTGAGGCCCATGTCCAGCAGTGGACAACAAAGGGCTGAAAAGAAATAAGAAGAAGAAGTTCTCAGAAATTTTTAATTGTTTTATTTCGAACAACAAGCATTCTTATTAATCTTAAACAAATTTCCATGTCGGATTTTATGCACCATTGAATTACACTTTGTATTTCTAATGCTACCTATTAGCCTTTTGGCATTTTCAAATTCAAACTCACATTGACTCTTTCCACGCAAACTCTTTGTATCAACAGAGATGAGTGAACAAAAGTTGGTCGCAGTTAAAAGGGCATTGATTGCGCGCAGTGGTACAGACAGACGGACGGCCGCAGCGGCTCCATTTCTTTGCCAAACACTAATATTTGGAGACTACGCTCACGCGATTACACTAGGTTGTTCCTTTTGCGACATTCTCGACTCATTCAGATTTTTCTGAGCGCTGTTTATATTGGTTTTCGATAAAATTAGGGACAATAATAGTAACTTACAATTTCCAACATCTGAGTCTACGGAAGCAACAACTTACAAAGTTTCGAATACCTAATGCTTCGATCCTGCTTAATTTTTGCATGGACTACAAAGACCACTTAATAAAACTTGTATCTTTATTTACCATTCCTATACTTTCTTCCTAGGAACGTTCTTAGAAATTTTATGCAACTGAGAGCAAATAGAATTTGACTTGTTTTGTAGCTATTATACCTGCGTTATTTGCCTTAACGAGCTAGTTTTCGAGTTATGTAGGAAAACTGAAGAAAATAATCAACTTTTTGCAAAAAATAGGGAAAAAGTTTGTTTTAAAGCATTTGTAAAATAAAAAGTAATTCTTTTTTTTCCTGATAATATTAACTATCAAATAACACCTTTCATCCCTGTAGAACATTCAGGTCCAAAGAAATCGAAATTATTTTGTTGTCTAGATCCCTGTATGGTTTTGTCGATGAAATTAGGTCTATTTTATACCTTTAAATTATCGTCAGTTCGAAGCCAAACACATTGTTTAGTGAAATATATTATATTTTTAAGGAGAGTGCTCAAAACCTCTGTTTTCACTTATTAACATGTCTATTCGTCGTTTGATTTTGGCGCGAGAGAAGAAATAAAAACTCTACACCGGAGTAAAATGTACATAGCCTATGAGTATGTCCCTCTTCAGCCCTCCAATTGTATGTTTTAAATAAAAAGTAATTGGTCCAACCAAATATATAATATAGAATGAATGAAAGAATCCGATGTATGTATCTATTAGCTACAAAGTGAGCGTTGTGCTGCAAAGCGTCAAAAATCAAGTCAAGTTGTTAGAGGAGCGTTGGGACATCACGATGTTCAACAGTGAGCAAGCAACTCAAGGAGAAGGTTGAATTGCCTTTTTTCGACGTGAAAAAAGGACAAACAAAAACACTTCCACCTATTTTATAATATTAGTATAGATGATACTAGTTAATTAGTCATAGCAATGCAATCAAACACATATTAGCAGTTCTTCGCTTTCTCTCATAAAGCCCTATGTACACTGGGGTAGTTAAAGTTAGAGTTGAGCGCCCCTGTATCTTTGTTGAAATATTTGCAGTGTAAGCGGTGGTGACTATCCTTTAGGGTGCGGTCACATCTGTCGTAGAGAGGAAATATATTGCGATTAATTTGAACAACGCTTTTAAGAGTGTTCATCTTAGTTTTATTGGTATGCGAACTATCTACTTAGGCATACCTATGCTTCACATTTTATATTAAAAAAATTTATATTTCATAACTGCACTTTAGCAGTGTATTCGAGTCATTTCAAACCCTGCACAAAGTAAGCTCAATACTCAGTGTAACATTAGTCGCGTAATGCCAAATTACTCCGTCTTAAAAGTATAGACTATTACGACTCATGTGTACACTGTACACTACTGTACTGTGTTGTGGGCTCGATATATTCGTAGTTAATATCGTAATCGTGTCTTGTGTACGTCTACTCCACCCATAACATTGGTGCTACAAGTATGTCAGTTGATTGCTACGACTGCGTCTACGGCTATCCATAAATGTGAAGCGTTTTTATTGTGTTGTCGCCGTAACTTTTTTTCATTTTCTTAAATATTTTAAAGCATTTAACAGCTCGGGGGCTGTTACAAGATAGTGTGATTTTCAATACTAATGATTTAATTAATGATGAAATCAATTTGCCATTTTATTTAATGTATCGGAGCTAAGAACGGTTTTGATCTCAGCTACAACCAATGATGGGTTTTAGCTTCTTGTTTAAAAAAAATAATGCAGTCGATGAATATGATCAATGTTTCCAAAATCCAGATTCAGAGCTCTGACCCGTGAAATATGGCAGTGCCTTTACGCATACGTACCAATGTTAGGTGCCGGCTGATTGTTGATACGGCAAATTTGTTCTTCGTCTCACTCAACGACGGGATTAGCCTGTTTTTCTACTGGAGATAACAGTTTTATCTTGTTGAATATTAATTGTACGTGTTTGTGTTGCGAAATCATAAGCCCTAACCGTCGTTTAGGTGAGTCATTCGTTATTTTTAAGTATGATGTCTTAAGAAAATGTGGATGATGCGTTATAAATTTCTTTTAAAAACATTATCAAAGTATTCGTATGGTAAATGTCATTTAGCATGTCATATATCAGAATATTTGACATCTTCCTATACTAATGAAGTAATGACACCTGTAAATATATGAATACTTTGATAAAATATCTATTAAGTTACTATTAGATTAAACCAACTTTTTTCATTCCAATTGACATCTCTACTTTACCTGTTATTCTCGCTAATTTATATGATTCAGACAATGGTTTTGTTGTTCTGAGGTTCTAGTTCTGGTTCTGAGGACATATATGTATGTAGTAACCTCGTCAATGCACCTTGCGATATTATGTTTGATTTCCAGAGCTCACAAAATCCAATGATAATCTAGGTGTTTGTGTGTGTTTTAAGCTTGTGTGTGACCATGGCATACAGATGAGTCATGAGCTATAATTATGTTATATAGTGTGATAGGCATTCTCTTGTCGTCCGACAGTATGGTGTATTTTTAAAAATAAAGTAGACTGACGATAGCATGTAGTTGCGATTGCGACTCTATGTAAAAGTAAATAAAAATATGTACATCTCGTAGGTATGGCAACAGCAGTATATACCAACTATGCATTAATTAAAATTTTATTACCCACTCACCGATCGTTTATGGAAGGCGTTCCACAATTCGTAATTTGAATTTCGAGCGTGGCGACGTAACCTCGATCCAAGATGGCCGCTTTATCGTCGGTATGTTTGCAGTCCTCACTGCGCAAGAGTTTGTTCTAAGACCTGTTTTATAAAGGTCTATACAATGTACTATACAAATGAAGACTTTAGGATTATGCTATTTACGTAATTTAGCGTTCTGTTTGTATTTTCCTTTAGTTCTAGAAGCTACTATCTTTTGTTCGCACATGGAGGGTGTTACGTAGATCTTGCTAACCTAGATCCTATCGAAAACTTTTACGGAGAAGGAAAAAGAAAGCTATTCTTTACTTCTATTCAATAGTTGAAATAGTTTTTAGTTGAAATAGCGGTATCTATCAAGTAGATAGGTAGCTAATTATAAAATATTAATAATCTTGAAAATGATATTTGAAACATAGCCAGAACCTCCTATCATATTTCGAGTTACCCCCTACTAACATCGAGATTAAACTTTTTTGTTCAGTGCAGGTTTTTAGAAGCCATTAAATTAACCGAGGGAAAAAGTAGGTGAGATTAGAAGAGGCCAATGGGTATTGAGCCCAGCTAAATATATGTACAGTACACACAAACACACAGTATGTACGCTGCGCACACAACACGCTTGCACAGAAAATATTTGGTAACACCGCCAATGTAATCCAAGGAGTTTGCCTTGATATATTAAACACACAATTGTGTCGATCGTTGTGTCGACAGAATTAAAGCGAATTTAAGCAGTTTACACTGGGTCGGGGAGTAATCGGGAAATTATGTGGCGCAGGAATTATGTGGCACAGGTGTTTAGCACAATTTGTGTAGCTGTAACTAGCTATTGTCGTTAGTTAAGGTAAAGTCATTGGAACGGCATGGTCGAGTATACTGTAGGAAAGAGACTCTTATCCAGTAGACCTTAGACAAGACTAAACCAAAACCCACAGGCTACAAATGCTACGACGCTGGCCTGGGTACAATTTCCAGACATGTAGAGTTTTGAATGAGAATGTAGTATGGGTTTGTAGTCTGTATTTATGTGTTTTGCCTTGGGTGTGTCCTTGGCAGCTATAACCCAAGAAGAAGAGTGATACTATGAGTGTGAAGCGTTTAATGTGAGCATAATGAGAAAAGACGCTACCCGGATATGACTGGGCACGGGTCTTTTTGCACACAGCAGGAATAGAGGATACTCCACCACACTGTTTCAATGCGGACTGGCAGAATGATGAGAGGAACTACGTAAGAAGGATTACTTACTATGTGTGTACGAGTTCATATGTTTGCGATCGAATAGTTTTTAGGTTTGCCTTTAGATATTGAGATAAAGAGTTTTAAAAGAACTTACATGTTTGAAGCAATATGTATGTCAGTACACAACTGATATAAAGTTTCAAAAGTGCTTAGCGTGATTGCTCTTTGTTTCCTGACAATTCTTAATGCCAGCACTCTGTGTGTTGAGTGATGCCATACAGCTACAGTACTACATTACAGTAGTTCATAAACTTCCCAATCTTAGGTATACAAATTTTAATAGAATATCAATATCTCAGCATATCTAAGCGTGTGTTGTAACATGTATGTAGCTAGTACATAAGAGTTTCGAAATGTTTCATTTAGGTATCTATAGTGGCAAGAATAGCAATAGGCTTGTTCATTAATTAAATAACTTATTTACTTATCTTCACTGACAAAAAATGTAAGAAGTAATCTTCACCACAATAGTTAATTTGCTGGCAATCATGTCGACAGGCTTTCCTTCTCTGCAGTAACAAATATTTGCAATATGTTTTGCATACCTTCTAGGTAAGGGCGTACATCTTTGGACAAGGGCGCACCTCTTTGGACATAAGATCCACAAATTAATCCTGACGTTCATCTGTCAGCAGTTTCCCTACGCAAAGGGGTTCAATCGGGGACCTTAATTCATCAAAGTACGCAAATGTTGGTCAACCACGCTCGCTCCCCTGATCAGCACGTCTGCTGAAACACGATCTATGTCATTCCAATCACTTAGCTTTGTGTACAGAGGCTCTAACATCTAAGTTTATGGCTTAAATGCGCTTTATGTTACTGGGTTCTGGAGAAAATAAGTTATGAAAATGTTTATTTTAAGCCAAGATAATGTGAGATCGTTTTTTCGTCAATTCGCGCAGAAAAGTGGAGGTTGTAGAAACTCTGCTTGATACAAGAAGGGATTGCATTATTATTATTAGGGATAGTGAAACTGTCTATTTTCCTGTGTCTGTTCTTTGCCAATAACAATCAACGTCAACAGTTTTACCTTTTTTTTAAAGGCGAAGCTCACATAAATCTTGGTAAAGTGTCCATCAAACCGCATTAGAGCTACGTTGTGAATTCCACGACCACTTACGTGGACCATTCCAAATCTCCCTCTGTTATGGAGAGACACTAGTGTACTCGTACATAAAAAGGGTTGTAGTCAAGACGACCGAGCCCAGTATGGCAACGTCGCTCCCAAAAACCCCTCACGAGATTAATAGCTTGAGCAACCATCTGCGAGACACTACACCGTTTCTGTCATTTCCATAACCTAGAATTTAGATCTTAGATAACACGTACAAATAGACAATCAAACAAATCTGCAATTACGCAATATATGTGAAATTAACCAACTCAACAGATGCCAACTTTTCGAAAAACATTTTCAATATTTGCTCGACAAATGTGTGCCGTTACCCCTGGCAGTGACCTTGGGAGGCAGGTTCAGGTCTGATAACTAGAGTTAATATTGGCATCGTACACGGCACTGTTTGACGAACGCTCAACTCTATCAATATATAAACATAATATTTATATTTGAAGCGTTTCGGCCCGTAACAACGCTACTACTTGTGTAATTTGTCGCTGAAACTGATAATCTGTTGGCCTGTGTACATACGTATGGGAATTCGTGTGCGCTTGTTTGTTTTGTTGCTTTAACGGGGTTTGGGGACTTTATGAATCGGACTGTTGGTCGGGAAATGGAGTTGGACAATTTAGGATTGCATTTTTCCATTTTTGAACGTTAGACATATGAACCGTGTGAGGTTCTTTACGGAGCACACACATCTGTATTTTATTGTGCTTGTTGTGGAAACCTTTAAGTTAAATCCCACTCATAAACCTTGGTTTGTTGTTTACCTAGTAGCAAATATTTTAACCACCTGTACCCTACAGCAAATAATATTGAATTAGAACGATAACCTAAAGATATTTTTTACATGTGATTCACTGCTCATGTGTAAATTAAATGACTACCATGCCTTCAATGATTTAATTTATTTCAATTGAAGAACGAATTGTCACGGATATGTCAGAAAACCAACACGCGTTGAAGTCGTGATAGCCTTTATGTGATCAAACATATTAAGATTAAAGGTTTTCTATAAGAGACATTATCATTACAGGGCAAACATTTTATGGGACGCTCTCTTGCTCGATGGCGGGACGATGAGACTTGAAGAAAAGATCGGGTTCAGTGGCGCGCCTTGGCCTATGTCCAGCAGTACACCAATGTCGGCTGAAGAGGGAAGAGAGAATTAGAGATGGCTGGTGTCTGTAGCGATAGCAGCTAATAAGTATCCAGAATATTGAGTGTTTGTATGTCTAGTGTTTGCGTTGTTAAGTAGTGTAGTTATGTGTCTTTCACATTGATTTGCAATGGAAACCATGCAAGGCCCTTGATAGAAGTCATTGCAGGAACATAATACCTATATAACTAAAGTATTTCAGTGCGAACTTCAGTGACTACGTGCAGTAAATTTACTTGATAGAGCCTTCAAATAACATATTTAAGTAGAGGTAATTAGATAACTTAACATAGGTATCGTAGGTATTCATTCTGATTTTTATTTATAAATACATACTCAAATATTTTGATATTCTTTTTTCGAAGTATCAACTACTAAAAGCAAGTCACAATCTCTAAAAACAAGTCTAGTCAATGTTTGAGTTTTCAATTCGTGTCGACAAAAATTCGTCTATCACTTCACTTTAATAGATAGGTATCTAAATTTTAGGTTCCGTAATAGGCATAGTGTTTCCAGTGGTCAATTAATTAATACTATTGCATTTTTTATATCTAAGGAACTCACTATTTTTATTTTGAGGAGTGAGGCTTCAACAAAATCTATGATTGACATATTAAAAAAACATAGAGTCTCGTGATTAGCTTGATTTTGGGCCTTGTAAAATGAGGCTAAAGGTACCATCCGCGAGGGGCCGCAGACCGCAAACTGCAGCTGTAAACTGCAAGCGACACCACTTGTTTCTATGAATATCTATGAAATTTATTCCGAGCGTGGCAGCACTGCGGCCTGCAGCCGCGGCGCGTATCGTACGACCGCGGCGTGCAGCGACGCAGTGTCGCCTGCGGTTGCGGTCTGCAGCCCGTCTCGGAATGTATTTCCTCATAGCAATAAAGTATACAAAGATATGAGCCATTGAGCAACGTTAACATGCTACGAGTATCTCGGGAGGCTAGAGATAAATCTCTTCACTATTTACTCCTATTTCATCCGCTATAAATATACACTTGTAATTAATCGAAACATGGATTATGGATGGGAAGCCTGTCATGACTAAATTATTCAGTTGAATAATAAGAAAAAATATCAAGAAAGGCGTAGAGTTTAATAAAGAAAACTAATGTCTACTTGGTTCCAATTTTATCTTCTTTGGTAGAGAGTTCGGAGGTCCTCTCCAATCCTATGCTTCGTATTTTTCGAATTTCGACCTCGATCTGAAATTAAGAAAAATAGAGACCATTACATTCCCTTTATATAAAAATTTCAACAATCGCCAAACAAACTCTTTATTGTCCTCTTTAATAAATCGGGTATATTGCAAACTTCTACTAGGTACTCGGTCTTGCCAACCAAAGCAATTTATTACCATAAATAATATGTAATTTTCCACAACATGTCCGTGAGCCGTCTAAGATGGCGGAGCACCGCTAACGTGTCCAGCAAACATAATTATTGCGAGTCGCACGTCAGCTATGTTTGATCTAACTTATTAGACAAGTGTGGATTGTAGACGCGAAATGACATAAAATATAGGTAATGTACCGGTTATATGCCTACCACATTCCTTAAGTAGTATTCTTTTATTTGTGTATCGGGACTAACTGCAGCCCCACAATACTTTTTATGCTCAGTTGTAGGACACATCGATAGGTACTCCATAATTATGTTCAACCTCATATAGGAGGAAAGTTGTTATGTTATATATGTCAGAAAGACAAATAAGACGTCAACCAATGATTATTATAATTATTTGTTCAAGCAAAGCATCTAATTTTCATACCTTTAACTGTGTGTAACGATTTTAATTTAGTAGGTGGTAGGTAATACATTTAATGGGTACAAAATTCTCAATTTAGATGTGTCAAATTTTAGGATGAGTTCTAAAATGTATTGATTAATTAAAACAGTTAAATTTGTACTAACATTTGCTGGTCGTGTACGAAAATTTGTATTTGTGTACATTTGTTGCAATTGATATCATAGGTAAGCAGAGCACAAACCGAGCTGTACGAAATAAAATCGTTCATTTAGTCACCACAAATTCTATTTTGTATTTCCAATAAATTAAATTGAAGTCACTGGACGTTCTTACGTGGTATTTTTTATTTTTTTCAAAGGGGTGGCAAATGTTAAGCCCAAGCTTTTAATAGGTGGTACATAGATTTCACACATACTTCATAAATCTGCCATAATTAAGGCAAGGTCTTGACGTGATGCAGAGACCGTAACATCTAAGTCCTTATCAATGACCTTCGCAGCAATGCATCCCCTACCAACCTCACACTCCAGTTCAGTTACTGATTAGATGTTGTTGTGTATCCTACCGCTTGACATCAATACCTGCACTAAGCCCATATTAATTCCGGTATACCTACTTAGTTTACCAACCTGCGTTAGAGACCCGACCCTCCAGTGGGTCACTAATGGGTTACCGACAAAATGTCACCTTCGTAGTTACCATAAAATCAAAGTCGACACGGCTTTATCTCTTTGTTCTCATATTGGCTCTGTTTATCACTGAATTCGGGGAACATACAAAATTAATTTGTCGAGTCTTAGATATTATTTTACTTGTAAACATTGACTGTTGAACGTTTATTGTGGCAAATATTTAATGTTTGATTCGAATAAGTGGCTCATGATTGCAACGTGATTTGTTTGTTGTAGTTCGACTGCTGTTGAATCAAAAGATACTAGTAGTGTATTAATACAATTCGCAAATATTTTTGCTTAACATAGTCGTCTTACAAATTCGGGAGTTGTTTGTTTATTGTGTGAGATATTTGAGAAGCCAACTGAAAGTGATGTTCTTTACATTTTTTTAAGCTTATAATTTATATTATGTTATCATTATTGTTCTAGGGCTTAGTTATTGGTGATTATCCGTTTCGATGAATTTCTGGAGCTATTTGAGATCCATCTTCATGAGTTTGTGAATTTAATATATATATATAAGTATACCAATAAGGCGATAATAGTCATAATTGGGCTTGTGACTATTATTAGAATAATTAAAATAATTCATTTGCGAAATGCACACATACCTACTTTGAAATCGGTAAGCGTGTACATCACAAAAGGGGTCCTACTCAGCATTAAGCGGGAAGATGAGGGCACTGCCCAAAACCCGCCTAGCCTACGAGTAGTGTGAATTAGGTTTAAAGTATGCACTTTGTCATTTGCGAGCAAAATTGTTAATTACTTGGAATATTCCACGGACTCGTCACCCGCGCAGTTATCTGGCGATAACGTAGTCTCTGTGTTTGTCTTGCCGGTATACAGCGGGTTCACTGGCTGCAAGTTTAACGAGAACTCGCTGAGAAAGTAATGAGCAAGGTTTGAAATAAAACAATAAAATTGTCATGCTTAGCTGTAAACTTGTAGGTAATAACAAATAAGCGTGCTTCGTTAACAGTAAGTTTTTGTTTAAGTTTTTGTCGCCCTTGTATTCCGTGAGAGCAAGCAATTTTAGAAATTCCTCTCAAGTTGTGGCTGTTGGAGAAACAGATATTAAGATAACTTTCCGTATAATGTATAATTATACCTACACCACTAGGAACTCTTTTCTATTCCACACTTACGTCTACTTACATTCTCTACCCAAAAGTTTTCTGGAAGATAATCCTAACCGACATGTCCGCTATGTTTAATTTCTGCGGTGCAATAACGTAGGTACCAACATTTGTTTATTGAGAAAAGAAGGGTTGTATCATAACATAGTCCACAATGTTACAATAAAATGCAACACGATGTGGTTATTCTTTTAAAAACCGCCTGATAAACGAGGATCATGCTCTTAAAACGAAACGTACAAAACGGGGGCTCTACTATGCAAGAATATAAATCATGCTGTATCTCAGTATCTCCTTGATTTGGTGTTGGCGGGATTTCAACGTCACACTCATCTTGAAGTCTATCACTCATAAATTAACGTCATACTTTGAGCCATGTGATTTCCTTTGTTTGAACAGAGCGTAAAATACCTTATGTTTTTAATAACCGTCCAATTATGTTGTTATTAGATACGCGAGCTCATTAAACTATTACTTGGGTATGACCTCATAGTCAAGTGCAAGCTTCACATTGTCGCGTTGATACTATTTGACTTGATGATTTTTAGCGAGAATTAAATGTATGATATTAGTAAAGACGCAATAACTCATTTTAGGGCAGTAGTATATGTGGCAGCATGACGTTTTACAACCACACTCACACTCACACATAGCACTGCGCGTCAAGATGATGCATGATGCATGAGCATCTATTTAAATCTCTATACATTTTCTGAGCGCAATTTAGGGTTAATATCTCTCCTCTGATTGCCGCTAATAAGCTAGAATGTAGATCCTTTCGAATCTTACAGAGACGCTCTTGTCATTAGCACTGTCTTTTTAGGTCATCAGTCAAATGTGTTTTCAGAGGAATACCTGTACGTACATAGGTACTCTTTTTTTCCACTGAGTACGGGGTATCTTATACCTGTACCGAAGTACATATTTTATAGACAAAGAGTGAGGACAAAGTGTAAAAGGGGCTACATTTACAGAAATAATAGATATAAGTATCTACCATTAAAATGTTCCAAAAATATAATTATCATGTAGTGTACGTCATTTTTCTGGCAGTTTGCGAAGAAGTAAATCCCTACTTAATTCCATAAATATTACACTTATTATATTTAGGAAACTAAACACGTATGTCAACTTGCCGAAGTTGTTCAAAGATTGTATTCTTAAACATATGAATATACTTATTTATAGCCTTGAAAAGTTGACATATCATGAGCTTCACAGATAGTTAATCTACTATATTTATAGCTCTCTGTTGTAATGTGCTGCAGTTTTTCGCTATTCTCAGTGCGCCCGCGTTCAGTTTGGACGCGATTTCGGACAAATTCAACAACTAGTGCGTATACGGACGTTCACGCACGAATAATTCCGACCTTAGAAATAGGTACATACTATGAGAGTCTAAATCGCATCCAAACTGAGCGCGGCCTTATACTATATTTAAAGTTTATGTACTTGTAGGTAACTGTATTTATTGATAACAACTGGCACCTGTGGCTGAACGTGTCCTCTGAAGCAAGGGTAAGCGCTTGTACGTCGGCGCCAGTGGCTACAGTTCATCCATCCAGGTGACTAAGCAGTTACTAACCGCGCCCGGCGTTACTTAACTTTTCGGTCACGGTATATTCTATGTCTTTTTAAATGTGCTGGTTCTTTTAAAAAATGTTCCTTTTTAATTGGATATTATAGCCATTTGACGTATGTGTAGTTTAGGTACTATTTCTTATCTATTTCTGCGATGGAATACTGTTATAAAAATGATACTTCAATTATAATGAACGATCGCTTGCAATCTACTGTATGTATGTACATAAGTCATGGGACCGTGCGCGCTTCATTGTTCATCATAACCCATCAAAACTATTGTAAAGTCTGTGACTCACTTATAGAACTGAAACAAACTATGTATCTATAGCACATCAAAGGATGTATACATTACATAACATCTACATACAGCCATCTTAATATTAAGCGAAGACGTCGCTAACGAACTTTGAAATTTACAGTAACGAAGAGAAATGTTTCAGCAGTGTTCATCCACTCTCAGAATGTTTAATGTTAAATTTATGAATGAGTTAGTATTTACTACAGCAATGCCTTTTATTATCATTAGTTAGCGAGTATCATTGATCTCAATTTGAAGTAAATGTTCACACAAAGTGGAAAAGGGACGAAATTAAATCTGTAATTAAATTACAATGTAGGCACGAGCAATGACAAGTATATCCCATCCAAAAAACCCGCCTGTCGTATCATTATAAAAAAATATTGTTTGTTAACGCATTAAAGAAAAACGCATAAAAAGTTACGTCATTGCGCATAATTATGGGGGTCTTGTTGGTAACATCTGCCTTATTGTCATCTTCCAGCCAACCTCTCCTAGCTTAGGGTTTTTTTATAGTTTATACTCATTCAGTCACCCGATGTTAAGTGGTCACTGCAGCCCATGGCCCATCATTATTGGAACCTAACTTAATCAAAAAGTTAGGTTCCAATAAAGTATCTCCAGCTCTACGAATATACATTTAGACAAAAGTAAGAAGTGAAGTAAGAAGTGAACCGATGCCTGCTGGTCGCACCTACTTCTATTCATCCTTTGTTTCACATAAATCTAACAGTTGATTTGGATTTAAATAGACCAAATAGAGAATGGGCCCTCGAAAATGCACCTATTCGTATTTCCCATTGCTTGCCGGAAACGACTAGTTGTGAATTCAAAGAGGACATTATTTGATTAACACTAATTAGTATAAACCGGCTCTGCTTCTCAGCGATGCAACGAAAGTGGCTTAAGACTATATACTGGAATCCAAAATCTTTACAACTTTTCAACACCCTTAATACCCACAAAATAAGAACGATTTTCGATTTCATTTCAGATATTGGACGGCAAAGAAATCCCTATTGCGTAAAGCCAAATCGGTTTGGAGAAAGTAACGCTTTCTATGTATACGATTTATTTTTTCGAAAAAAATTTTGTAGTTATTGAGTAGCAAACGGGCATACCTACAGGCCATCTGACATCAAGTGGTTACTGCAGCCCATGGACATCCAACCTCAAATAGAGAAAATATTCTATCTGAGGTAGTATGCGGGTGATTTGCTACTCACGAGGACAATAATTATGGTCGCCTCATATAAATTATCTCCGGCAACGATACCTTCCCGGCCAAAACACAAGGAAAACAATAAGAGGCTGGCGTTAAGGTACCTCTCCGGCCGAGCTTCTATGACTTTACCGCCCAAAAAATTCAACTACTACTATAAATAATAATATGACGATCAAAATCGACTGAAACTTTTTTTATGAATTTGAATGAACCTAGTTTATAATATAAAATTCACGGGGACGAAGCCGCGGGCAAAGTCTATTTTATTATAATAGTGCGGTCTATACACGCGAAAATTACGTGACAAACAAGTGAATGCTAATGAATGGAATTCATTAACAACGGATGTGCATAATATTCAATCTTTGTGTAAGGTTTTGTTTGCGCCGAATACGAACGTGTTTTTGACGAAGCTAGTTCACATCACCTTAACTAACGTAGAAAACTTTTTACCGGCCTTATTATAATTTTTAAGTAATTTTTGGGGAATCTGAAATAATAAATCAAAATTTAATATATAGCTTATGATTTTTTGTATTTTACGTCCATTAAAACAGTGACACTTCTTATTTTAACAAATATGAGGTTTTTCTGTTTCTTATTCTTCTTTCTCTGCATGGCTAGTCCTAGCTTTTGAATTAACCAAATTTCGTCTTACAGTAAGTAATCTTCTATGTAATAGTGAATATAAGTGAATATAATATATTGATAATCACTCGTTTAGTTATGGATGGTGAGGGATGCTATTGGAAGGCTACGGACACATTCGAAGGAGCAATAGAGAGATACCTATAGCATTTCATATGTACAGAAAAAACGTTTAAAAATATGCGAGTTGAAATATTTCACCAAAAACGCACTCTATAGTTAGGTAGGTTTTAAAACAATGTTATAGTTGCACACAACATATCCTCCCCTTACCCTAGCATCGGCCCCTAATTCAGCGTCACAATCGACTTATAAAACCAACCCCTGTAATTAGTAAAACCATCAATCGCTTAGCGCAGACACAATATCTTCCTGCCTGCAATAAATCAATCATGATTCTCAAACGATTTCATGGACAATTCTCCACAAAAGACCAAGTCAAACGCAGCATCAAAAAGGACCATTCATACATAAACGGGGGCTAACAACATCATACCCGTGTAATACATATTTCATTATTACTTCCACCTTTTATAGAATGTTTAATTTTATAACCTGGCAATTTTTTTTCATAAGGAACCTAACAATGCCGAATCTTTTGAATGGGGGGCGTTGTATTGTTGTACAATATTTTTCTTTGAGCGTTTTTATAAAGTTAGATATACTTTGTAGACATTATCGAATGTAGGGTTAGGAAAATAATACATGACGGTTTACAGTAGCTACCTATGGTTTTAACCTCTGGTCTAATCGCTGCGTTTACTCGTACAAAATATGAAGTTACAAAAGTGCTTTACAAGTTGGAGTTTTACTACGGGTAACACGAATTCACACACACACACACACACACTACTTAGGTATAGACATACAACTTCCATAACAAGCTATCAGTTTATTAGTTTACATACTTCAACACGTAGCATTAAACTGCAGCTGATCGACGCTTAACCTTTATTAGGTAGGCATTTTTTAAAGTATGCAACATATAATTTATCTGTGCTCTCTAGACGCCAAACCTTGATTCTGCTGACGGTACCCAACCGACCTCAATAGTTCCTGAACGTATCGGCTGACGCAGAGACACCGTTCACTTCCGTTCCTTTCATTGTGCAACCATCGAACCATTGTGGAGCCATCGACAACCGACGGGCCACCGCCGCCGGCCAGTCGACAATGGACGACTAATCCCTTTCAAAAGCGCATCGTTGAGGTTTATTGGATCAGTGCTTGATTGATTGTGCGAATGCCATTTTTTTCACCAATAAAAAAACTGCAATAAAATTCTTAAATCGCTTTTTTCAAGCCGATAATATATTTTGATTTGGGCGTGGCGAATTGCCAGGTCTTTTCGTGTTTCCGGTGGATTTACGGCTGTAAGTAGTTTGTTATACTACGAGTATGTGATACCTTGAACATTACATTCTTCGTAGTCCGTGTTTTACTCTCCATACAGGTAATGGCTAATCGCTAGTCTATTTCTAGTTAAGTGGCCCCTCATGTTCAGAATAGACCTTGCAGCTAATTTTCCCATCACAGCGGTCTTTTTCTGTCCGCCAGTTCTGTATATCTCATTAATACCGCCGACATCACTGAGGATTAAGTTTGGTAACATCATCTTTCTAAAGGAAACACAAAGCAAGAACATCACAGTAGCAGTAGGCTCCGCTCCAACCAGAAGTGATACTGCATTAGACAATTGCACAAACACAAGGTCCAGTAGGTATTATTAGCTCATAATGTCTTGTAAATGATCCGCCTCTTTATCAGGGGCACATCCTTTTGTATGATTAATTGTGGGAACCGACGCGAATTTACAAAAATATCCGCCTACAAAACTTTTTGTACCAGTTTGTACGTACAATGTATTTTGATTAGGGCGTGTCGAATTGGCTTCTTTATCACCGGAAGTTTTATTTGTAATCACAATAGTGTTAAGGTAATACGTGCACTTGTGTCGTACTTTCTATGTCATAAGGAGTAAGCTTAGATAGATCCTAATGTTTAGTAGGTATACGGTAAAAATAAAAAAGCAGAACATCTGAAATTGCGTAGCATCGCATCAGAAGCAGTCAATGTTAAAAACACTGTTTTGGATTCTAAGTATAGGTACAATGTATTGCTATTTCAGAATATTAACATGCCAGCTTTACAGTGATAATAAATGATTTGGGTGTGGGTCCTTATTGTTGGTACACACACGGTACAAGGAATCCTAGTTTGGGGCTATGAGTTTGAAGTGTATGAAGTAGGTAGATTTTTTGGTATTTAC
This sequence comes from Erynnis tages, assembly GCA_905147235.1. Classification (NCBI taxonomy): domain Eukaryota; kingdom Metazoa; phylum Arthropoda; class Insecta; order Lepidoptera; family Hesperiidae; genus Erynnis; species Erynnis tages. The sequence continues at coordinate 6,399,809 of LR990087.1, forward strand.
GTAAGTAATCGACGATTAGGGGAGGCCCATGTCCAGCAGTGGACTACTAAGGGCTGAAAGGAAGGAAGGAAGGACGTAAGTAATTAAAATGTATTAAAAATTTCAACATTACACAGTAAATACTTACTGATCGTACAAGTAGATAAAATACATCAATCAAACAGAGGAAATAATTTATTTATTTTCGTGACTAATTGAAATTACCTGTGCTCCTACTGTTATCTTTAATGTCTTTCATACCTGTTTATTTCCTTAACGCCTGATTGATCATGTGAACCGAAATATTCGCGAGCCATACCTGTCTGTTTCCGCCAGTAAATTTCCTTCAATTGCTTTGTCGATACATTACAGGTCCATAATACTTAAATTTGATAGGGGCGTGGCGAATTGGCAAGATCCTTTGATGTTACCGGAAGTTTTACTGAATACTGATATTTTGTTAAAGGCATCATAAAAGCAAAGTGACATTTGTGACTCGAAATGGACGAATCATAAATTTGGTTTTAAACTTTAGCAAATTTCTGTGTGTGAAAGATTAGGTAGAGCTTTTCATATTTTAGGACGAGTAAAGATGCGTAACCTTAACTCTAAGATTGGAAGTTAGCAAAACATATACATTCTAGGTAATTAATACATCATTGCTAATTTTAAAATTTATGAATAAAGTATGTTATAGTTGTATATCTGAAACATGATCAAGTTTCTGTACTATTTATTTGTTAAATTTATGAGTTTCATAAAAATATTCAAAAGATTTGTGTCTACTCTAGACGAGACTATACTAGTATAGTCCTTATAATTTTTTGTTTGTTGAGGAAAATTATATGTATATGCACTTGTCTTTTACTTTTACAAGCAATTAAATACAAATTTAAACGTACGTATTCATACAATTCTCCTTAAACATTTCCCATTGTCATACACAGTAATACACATTACCCATTTCACGGATTGTCGTTCAGAGACGGTATTCGGGTTTAAATATCTTAGTATGATACGGCAGGCTGCTGAATGCAGTTCTAAATAGCGTAACGCAAACACAAGTGCGCCGGAATAGTGCTCGCCTTCCCGAAATGATGTCGAACTTGAATGAAGTAGTTTTTGGGGCGTTGCACTACAAATCTACAACTGAGACTGGAATTGTATTTTTTTCATACAAATAAATAAAATTAGAGTGTCCGTAATGTGAAAATTACCGCATTTTACTCAGTCCAAATGAATATGTGGATAACACCGTATAAAATAAAATTAAATGAAACGGTGACAACTAGTATTTGATATTACATTTTTTTTGAGTTCTTACCATATTAACAAAGCATTATTATTACACGAAGTATTAGGTATCTAGTATATTCGTAATGTACAAGTTAAACTTGCTTCGTCAAATAAGCGAGAATTTTTCATAATCCGACATCCGTCTCCTTGGCTCTCACCTTGTTCCATATTTAAATACTGCCTGACTCATAGAGGTTTTTCAGAAAATTGAAATATAAAATACTTAACATGGTCGCCTCAGAGAACAGTGCCGCGGTTATATTTCAATTTAACTATATATTTATGAAGTCTGTACATAACTATTAAACAAAAAGGATTCTTTTATATTAAACATACTATTAGCGAATGCCTCTGCGTTCCTTTAAATGCCCCCGTTACAAAAAGGAAAACATACATACGAGTATAATACTTAAATGACATAGGTATTTAACATATAATATGGTTACAAGTCTTATACTCTCTCACACCTTTTTATGACGACCATTTAACACCTCAAAGGATTCCAAATAAAAAAAATCATTAAGCCAGATAGTTAAGTAAAACAAAACTAGATGTTATGAAGCTTTGCGTGGTCATATGCGATTTTGTATTCGGAACCACCATTTTTATTTACGAAGACAATATTAACATAAGCGTTCGTGAAACAACGGCACCGGTTTCCACTCACGCGCAGAACACCTTACGTAACCAAAACTCGAGATCCGTTTTTAATATAACAAACATATTTTCTTCATACACACTCGAAAATCCACGGGAAAATGAACTCTCTTCTCACCCCAAAGGCATGAAAATTAATTCAAAATTGTTTAAAACTGCAAACTTAACGTTGTCGGTCAAACCATGACGTATTTGTGTCACCGTGAATAAACGGGCATACACAGTGGTCGCTGCATGCATGTAATATAAATAAAAGGAATTGAATATTCGACTCTTTTTTAAAACAACAATTAGACATACTTTTATATAATACCAATATCGTACGTGATCTGTTTTTACAATTCGGTTGTAGAGTTTCTGTGAATAGTGTAGACACTTGGCTTAAAGGAGTTATACGTACAAGTAGGTTCAGGCAGAACGTTGAACGAAAAAGTTTTCTATAAAACCTATGAGTAGGTATTGAGTTACAAAAACTATTCAAATATTGATGGCAAGATTAAAATTATTCGCAAGTAGAGTCATTGTAGGGGTTTCTAACATGTTTAAGGTTGGACGAAGCTGTCAATAGGTTGCAGTGACCATTTCTTTACCTACCTAAGGTAACAACATGTCTGTTTGCTACTCATCATTTATAAATATTAAGAAAATCTGGAGATGTGGTAGGTACCAGAATGAATAACGTGTTAGAGCTCGAGTTCGATTTATTTTTTGGATAAGGGTAACCTTCGTGCTGTACTTTACCTTTTGATATACCTACCTAGGTACTTTGAGAAAACAATCCAAAAAGCTGGTAGACTTATAATAACCCTCATAATAACCAAAACAAAAAAAACTATGATGTTTTAATCATTCACGAGAACAAATATATTACACAGAGTTCAGCAACAAACAAATCAATCAAAAGCTTATTAAGACAGGAAAAATAAGTCTATTTGCTTGTGTTCAAATATAATAATCATTAATTTAGTAATGGCTATTAAAGTAGTAGACGAACACACAATTCAGCGAAGTATTTGTCTACTTTAGCCCGCCTATTCATCAGAAAGCCCCATTAAATATCCATTTTGGATGTTATTTTTCGGATGACAACGCTCAACAATAGTATTTACATTCGATGTCAGTTTGTTTTACATCCGAAATACGGTTTGAATAAGCGCGTAGCATATTTCTTCTGACTTCGGTTCCTTTGCTACAATGTCCCTTTATTCCATAGTTCCGAAGACTCTTTGTCCGTTCGAGAAAGGTGAATGGAATACAGAATAATAATAACATGTCCGAGTAAGAATCAAATATTAAAAATAAAAAATTGGTTAGTAATATGACAACACTGCCACGTGTTGGCGGAACAATAGGATATCTGTGTCCAGAATTCTTTTGTAAGTATTTTTTTAAACTTTACATTTAGGTTGATGATTTTTAATCTGTTTAATAAATGAAAGAACAATATTAGGAAGACATTTTTATGTCTACCTACTTATATATGTGAAGGAGGAACTTAAAAGCTATACAAAACATAGCACTGAGAGTAGGTCGTTTAGATTATATTGATAACTTAAAACAATGGAAGGTGGATATGTTTTTGGTTCCATCAAGCCTTCCTTATGAGTCTAGTTATTATTAAATATATAATAGTAAAAAGGATGACAATATAAATAATATGCCTAACAAGTGAAATAAGGGATAATATATAGTTTTATTGATTTAAGTTTAAAATTCAATTTTGCAATACTGGCAACTAAGAAAATGTTTCATAATAATAATTCTTCTTTCCGTTCCAACTTCCACGCTTGAAAAAGTAAAAGAGCGTTTTTTTTTGTAATCGTGACTCGCGTAATAATTTACGTATGTTTACGAACGCGTATGTGGGCTCATAAATTCGCAGAATTTGATTTATATCGGGATTAGAGGCGTTATCACTAGGATCCGTTACGTTGGCAATGTAAGGGAGAAGTAAAATTATGTAAATATGATTTTCGGGTTTCAAGTATTAAATAGATTTTCGGCAAAGGTTTCTTAATGTACCTAATAGCAAATGTATAGGTTCATCCAGTCGGTAGGTACAGGACCTACAAACTCAATTTTGTTATAGCTACCATTAGTGGAATTTAAAACGATAACTCTCCACATACAACAGATTAATTAAGAAAATATCAAGATGAATTTGTAAGTATTTTGATTACTTTACTTTTGTTATAAGAACCGATTAAAGAACGAGTATCAAAAAAATATATCAAAAGTATTTTTGAAAGATTGAATGGATGACATCTAAAAATATTCGCTTTATTTTTTATGACACAAAAGACGTTACTTAATATTCGCACAAATGTAAGCAAATAGGTGTCAAAACCAAGACTCGCATACAATAACAGCGCTATGCATTCGAAGGCTCGAGTCTCCATCACTTGATGTCTTTCGCATGTCACATGTGCCTATCGAGTGCTCTTGAGAAGTGCGTAAAATAATTCAAAAAGCGCAAATTATTGCACATTATACTGACATATTATTAAGGAAAAGTAGTCCTCATTGGTAAGAACATACAGATCATGTTGAATGTCGTAGTGAAATGTACTATTTGGAATAGTTCATGATCAATGACGTGAATGATTTTCAGCTTTGGTGCCCTAAAATAAGAGTGAGTTTGAATACTTTCCCATGTCCTTTTGTACAGTCATGTATGGAGGCTATGGAGTAATCACGCAACAGTTATAGCCCATGGGCTTTTAGCAATAGTTTTTATAAAGGGATTATTCACTGTGACGTTAATCTTCGTGCAATTGTTGCACTTATGTTTATTTACTGAGTCTACTTAAAATAATCCCGTATAATATGGTTAACAATAAATTTCGCTTGTTCGGATAATCATTTTGGTGAGCACTTACATAAAAATAAGGTATTTTGTATACACCTCGACGGAATCCGCATTGGAGAACTTGATTAAATAACTTTGAAAAGTCATTAGAGCGTGCCATTGGGATTCGAAACTAGTTTTTTTTGTGTAAGATACCGAATTCTTAACCAATGGGCTACCAAATGGCATAACAAAATTTAAATATGTTTTATCCTTATTGTCGTCTCGTCTGAAGGACCTTTTTATGGTGATATGGCTAATGATGTGAAATTAAGAACACAGAGTTTTTACCTAACCTTAATTAACATTAAGAATACTTTTTATTCCCTTCTGTATTCAATTCAAATTTCACGCGGACATAGTCGCCCGCTGTAGCTTACTATTAGGTACTTATATTATATCATCGATAAACAGAGACTGTTTCTCAACAATTCCAGCAAGCAATTTAAGAACAATTTCATCTGAATATTCCCTACAAAGTTTTGATTAATTAACGAAGGGAAACTTGTTCCCAAGCTTCGGAAAACCTTCCGCTCATCTAAAGTTGTGTAAAATTTACAAAAACTTTAAGCTTTACAGAATCGTTTAGTAGTTTGCACAGTAACTTGTAATAGGTTTAATCTGTGAATATTTAAGTGTAATTTCTAATTTTTGATAAGGATATTAAAGTCAGGTTTGGTAGCATTTCTACTGGTATGCTTTGGGAAAAGGTGAAGACACTTAACTTAGGTTGAATTAAGGTTTACTAATCGCGTATACAGTCAAAGTACCATGTAGGGGAAAAGTGGTATGATGGAGCCAGGTTTTGAAGGAGCCACTTGCATTATTTCCATCGTTTAGGATCAAATCTAGTTGTTGTGTTGTAGTCTGTTACGTTGGTATGGTCATGTGTTTCGCATGCCAGACAAAAAGATAGCTAAGTGCATCTTTTATAGCGAGCTTCAAGATGGCAAGCGCATGATAAGTTGCAGTATTGACTCTTTGACGTGGGAGTCATCTGCTACAAACCGCCCGGAATGGAGACGTCTTGTAATGCAGAAGAGCGACGCATTTAAAAACTCACGTAAAGACGATCTCGATGCAAAAAGAGACAAGCTAAAAGCCAGACCACCATCAACAGCATGCATTCTACCAATTGTACGTATACTCCTTGATTCTTCGAGTTCGCGAATACTCGAAGTAAGGAGGGTCAATATACGTATTTGCAAATTTTTTCCTGTGGTAACACCGAGGCTGTTGCGGCAACTCTGGTGCAAACAGTATTTATCAACCGAGCAAACGGTGTCGCTTACTGTAAACGGCCAATCCACGAAAATTTGCAACGACAATGTTGGCGATGTCAATATTAGTTTGAGTTTTCTTTAACAAGCTTAGGTTCAGATAGAGAGGTAGGTATATCGTTTAAGTACGAGTCAGGTTTAGGTCTTCATTCCTAATAACAGGAACAATGTTTAGTTAAGATATCTTTATTACAACACAGTCTTTAGAAGAGCCCAATTTTTCCCGTTTGTTTTATTGTAGTTTGTCGATGTTTAAAATCGTAGTGTGGCTAGTTCTATAACTATTCAACTATCATGTCAATATCATAATATAATCATTAATATCAGTGTTTCCCATATTAATTGCTGAAAACCCGTTGATAAATGTGGCGGAAATGTGTGTGAATGAATGTGGGTGGGTATTAAATTTTTCCATAGGCTACTGCTTATATTCAGGCTAGGTTTAAAATACGTTACAGATTAAATCCTAAATACGCACAATTTCCCACAATTTCCGATAGCGCTACGCGATATTCCTTGATTCCTCAGAGTTTGCGAAGTCAATATTTGCAATTTTTCTTGTGGCAACACCGCCGTTGCCGCAACTTGGGTGTAAACAGTTTTTAATCGACGGCAAACCGTGTCGCTAAACGGAACCCGTAAACGAGCAATCTTCAAAAATTCCAAACGAAAATATTGTCTCAATAAGTACTTTAATAGGCAGCTAAGCAACGGCTCCCATATCTTTTATTAAACGACTTCAAAATTATAAGTTCGAGGGGTTTATTTTTTTGTTTGTTTGTTAACTAATTATAATACCTACTTACAGTGTTCTTAGGTTCAATGTTATCCACAATACGGCGTGACTGACAGAGATTAATAAATTTTGCTACATAAATACTGAATTCGGTGAATAATTAGGTCATAGTATTTCTAAGCTAGTCATGTCATGTGCGAATATTATAAGTACTCGTACCTAATATTCGAAGAGTGTCCAAAAAGTGCTTCATAAAAAGGGCTTTAGGCAGCCAGAAACGCTTTCAGGCGGATGTACTAAAATTAATTAACAATTTATTGCGAACTTAATATTACTTTAACATCGCACAACTTGTTATTAATACAACAGTAGGCAAGTTCAGATTCCACGAACAATCTCGAAGGCTCGCTTAGACGTTTGCACAGTATTTTAATTTAAAATAATTTAAAATAGGTATAATCGTTTTAGAACCGAGAGTTTGTAACAAGGGAAGTTGGAAATTTTGGAACGGTGCGGTACAAGACAAAATAATAAAATATTAATAAAGCCCGGAGACGGTAGAAAAGTTTCATCAAGGGCAAATATTTGTGTTTCAAATAAGGCGGGCTCGCGATACGATGGGGTTACTCAGACTCGAACCCGCTACTCTCGTATTAATTACTTTAATTATCGCAGCGCAAACTCCGGCCAAATTATAACCTTACTGCTACTTTTACTTAAAATTGTTAAAATGTTTTTGTGTTTTCTATTTTTAAATGTGTCTTTCATTTGTTATTGGAATTTTAAATCGTAAAAGCTTGTTCCATCTGACAAGAGTTATTAGTTTCAGGTTTCAGTGAAATCATATCAAAGTAAAGGGTAGTAAATCTGTTTTACCTAATTTGTAAAGTCAAATCGAACGATTTCGACCAAAACTCTACAATAATTACTTGTTAAGTTGACCACGTAGGATTGGTCGGATATGTCGAACAACTGCCACCTAGGTATATACATAGGTATATTTCTTCCCTACGGTATATTTCACGTCCACAAAGCAATCACCCAACGAGCAATCGCTTAAAAACATACAAAACGAGGACTCAAATTCAACAAAACCTAAATGGTTTCGCAGCAAACTCGAGCAAAAACGAGTGGGAAAACCGACTAAATGCAATAAAAACGTTACATTGAAAGCTATTAAAACCGAGTGCCTAGTTGTAATGAAATATTAAAATAGCTGGTAGACTCGCCCGCCGTAGAACTATGAAAATAAATGAAACAGAACCACTGCTGCTAACTTGTTAAAATTCCTGTCTACGTACGGTTTCAGTCGATTGTGAGTTGCCAGCGAATGTTTTAAATACGTCATTCGAATCGAATATGAAAAGTTTCGACGGTATGCGAAAATGTGTTTGAATTATTCCTACAAAGCGACATTGCATCGATTTTTATTTAAACTAGGCTGTACGCAGTTTTTCCCGCGTGACGTAGGTAGTGAACGAATGGTTATAAGTACCTACGTATGAAGATTGACTATCCGGAATCCTGAAAATTTGGATACTTACACCAGAATATTCGGCAGCTTTTTGGTTTACGATCCTTTGAAAGCCCCCCAAATGAAAAAAACATGCAAGTTGTGGTGTTTTTATCATTTTCAGTTACTTTTGAATCCACCGGCTTCTGACATGTCAGACGGCTGAAAGATTTTTGAAAGATATTTTATAAAAAGATCAAGTTAAGGCATCGTGGTAGTAGGTGCTTTCCTTACTATCCCTCAAGCTCCCTTACCCCTTAGGGTCAGACTACCCTCGCATCTGATTGATACGGGCCGCAACAATGCATGTTTGTTTTCAATTACACTCTGCCAGCCTGGCGGCCTGGCCCTGTGATTGATGTCGGACTTCAAAACTCGCAAATATTCCTATGCTGGCAACTTTCTAAATAAAAACAAGCAAAAATTTGTATTTTTATCATCTCTTCGCTTCTCGATGTAATAAAACCTATTTCTTCATGAAGTTAACAGTGTATTTACGGTGCTTACGTAGTTTTAAAGTAAGTTCCAAAGTATGATTTATCTTTTCCCAACCCACTTATTTTTGCGTTGGTTTAAGTAAGACCATACTTAGGTACCTAAACCGGAGGATTCTTATAATGATCGCTTGAAACAATAGGTATTGAAGATAACAAATATCCCAAATACAACCTAAACTTTATACAATTAAGATAAAGTATTCATTAGCCAGCCTTACTTGAGATATAAATCTGCAATCGAATCAAGGTTACCCTTACCCCAGAATAGCACTGGTGCGTGGGCGGGACTAAGGGGCGGATTTAAATGTATACAACACACGAATATAAGTTTATTCTTATTGCAGGAGCCTACATCAAGTACCTATCTAAAGAATATCATAGTAATGTTGTTTTGGAATGCAGTTCAGCTATTATTTTCTACGTACTTAGGTTTCTCCGGTATTGTAGATTTTAGAGCTGATTTTTTTCAGAAATGGTGAGTTCTTAGTTAAAGAAATGAAGAGACAATTTTGTAGATAATTGCAAGATACCTATATATTTTCATCCTAGATAACCAATTTTTTCAAACTTTGAAACACTTGGGGTCGATGGGGATTTTTCACTACTTCATTATAATGATATTATCATGTACATTTTCAGCTTCTTTGGAATTAATGCAAAAGTATTCCTAGTTGTAGGGCTAATTTGACTGGGCTATAGATAAATAAATAACAATACTGTATAGTATAGGAGTCAGCGTGTCGCACACTGTACTGATTGGTAGAGGATACAACAAATCTTGTTTGTTTTCAATTACATGGCTAGGGCCGAGGATCGACGAAAACGGATTCGGTAGACGGCCATTTGTACGGAACTGGAACTATGACTATTTGCAAAAAAGAAAGGAATAGTAAAATACTACAGTTTTATTCAAAATATCAGAAGAGAATTATAAGAAGCAAACCCTTTCATTTTTAAACAAAAAGGTGCCTTCTTTGCCCAGAGACTCACTTCAAAGAAAAAGTTTAAATTCTACTTATAACATTCTTTACATTTTTTTGTTTTTGTAATTCACGTCTTTAGTTTGTAAAGACTTACGAAACTTCTACCCATCAATCAATCAATCGACCAATTAATTATGCCTCGAATTAGTCATAACGCAAACAATAAAAAACATAAATGAGCAACCGATTCGGAAACCATGAACATCCCCTCATTACAGTTCCGTATGAAATTAGTGCTGATAGGTGTGGACTCTCGAAGCGCCACGTGGCGGGCGTGTGGAGGACGCGTGGCGCAAACACTAACACGTGTTGGCGCAACTCGGTGAGATATTAAAAGGAATACGTTAATACTAAATCGCGGGAAGCCCCGATACGTGCCACATTGTTGCTGGTGCGAGATTGAAACACTTAACGTCAGCGATACGTTTGGAAATGACATTTCAGTTTTGGGGTTCATTTTCGATATTGTTCACTTAGTCATTGATTATTTCATTCCCAGTCGCCTTCACTTTTATCAGTAACACATCTACCGAACCTTCTCGAGTCTTCCTTAAGTCTTCCTTAAGTTCTTAAGTCACTCGCCTCATGGTGGATTACGAGTACTCCGATGAACCTTCTACACGGACATATTATTTTATTAAACTCTTCTAGAACACCTAGACCTTCTGACTAGACTTTGCTCGCCACTCCGCCCGCGTGGATTTTAGAAATTGTTCCAGAGAGGGATAAAAAATATCCCACATGTTAACCCAGGTTACAAACTACGTATGTAGGTACATACTAAATCTTATCCAAATCTGTTCAGCCTTTTTGAAGACCAACAATCCATCCTCACAAACTTTCATGTTTACAGTAGGATCATAGAGATTCTTCACTTGGTCGCCTCAAGTGAAGCATCTAGCATTACTATAGCCTTAATTAAAATAAGACCAGGCTTTCTTAACGGCAGACTGTGCATGCAGGTGGGTGCCACTTTTACTTTTATACTGTTGCTACTTCTTATCCTATAGGAAGATATCCTTTACTACAGTAACCCTGAACCTTTCTAAATAGCTATCATATAGATCCGTAACTGCAACACGCCCGCCAATTATGTTTACGTCGCCTAGCGGGAGATTTCTCAATCTCAATTAAACCTACGATTGAATTGGCAAAAGCCAATTCAATCGTAGGTTTATAGTACTATGATCCTATTTATTTAGCAACATACCTTAAGAGAAACAACCCTCTTAATTATTTATGAAAGTGATAAAAACGGTTAATTTGTACAATAAAACAGCCCCAAATTAAACTCCATCTCTGGATGTCGCGACAAAACTGCTCCTTTGTAATTGCAATCCTCTACAAATACTGATGCTTTAATGAAATTTGATCTTCTTTAATTTTCCTCTACGTTTGATGTCAAAAATGTTATGAGACATTTGTGTTTTATTTATTTCATATTTTTGTAATGTTGTATTCGTGTCAGACCAATGGAAAATACATTTTGGTTCAGGGTTAACATATGTTTGTTTATATCAAATGTTAGATACCTACCTAGGCTTAAACATAAATAAACATATAAAAGAAGAAAATTAAATAGCCTACACTCCTGTTGTATAAAAGTAGGTACAACTTTATAAACCTAATGCAACTTGGTCGAGGACATAATAAGTACCAACATTCTAAGCACCTATAGTTATCTCTTTCTTAAAACATACAAGCAAGTAAGAAGCAAGAGGCGAGAGGGTAGCCACGTCTGCAGCGTCGCGATAGCGGGCCCGTGCCTACCCCTGCCTCCCCGGGATTAGAACCCGGCCCCAAGAACCCTAAACTTGCCAAGAAACCAACTTCAGAGGGAAGCTCGGTAGATTTATAACGGTATTGCAAGTTTTCAGTTTGAAAATTAAATTTATGGCGGAACTTATATCGTGGTGAATTTTTGGACTGCGGTTGTTGCTCAAAACAAGGACTTTTATTTATGAGCAGACGGAGTGATCCTATAACATACAGGTACCTACTAAAAGAAAAATATAAGAGGGCTCCATTTTTATTAACTTTTCAAAAACAAAACAGAGGCGTTCTAGGAGCAACATATATTTTATTATGTGAAAATATCGTGAGCTACTTGGCCCTTAACTGACCCGACAATATCAATAACAATAAATCAATATACGGTCAGTTTTACAAGCACGTAAATTGAAACGTATCGACTCATTATCACCCTAAAATGTGACGTTCGAATTAAATTGGCAACGTTTAAAACGAACGCATTAACTTAAATAAGCTTGTCATTTGGCTTGCGCACATGTCGGTCCTATTATGTCCACCTACAAATTATTACAATCGCCCGTTTAACTGTTAAAATTACGCCAAACTCTCTGTAGAAGCAAATTGCCGGATTGTAGTGCGAAATGTTGGTTGTTATTACGTTTAGTTTCTCGGCTCGAATCCGAGGCATCCCCTAATGTTAATCTTTATTAAGGGGCATTATATGTGTGTTCGTTGATTTGGACGGATTCGTCGCGCGGGATTTGATGGAAGATTTATGTCTGATTCGGTAAAGGTCGCGTTTATCGTCGCAATCAAGTCTTTTCCGTTGATCCACATCAGTTTTTGAGCTGCGTCGGAATACCTCTATTATAATAATCAGACAAAGGTGTACATTGTATGTCTTCGTTAACATAGCCATGGGCCAAATAATTTAGAGTAGGTACTTATTTCACACAACTTTTATCGAACACTAAGTGATATTAACTACATACTCGCATTTATGTCCCAGCAATCTCAAGCAAAAATTTTTATTTGGAGCAAACTTCTACCAAAAGATTGATTTGGTTATCCATACCCTTTTACTCGTACCATAGGATAATTACGTCGGAAATTCGATTGACACGTTGTGTGACCCTTTCGCCTGTTAGTCTAGTTTCTGCATAGACAATAGAAAAACATTCAATAGAAAAACATTCACCTCTTATCACTGAGAAAGAAGTATGAAATTGTTGAAGCAAGGAAACGTAAAACAAAATCAATTGATCCCCACATCTCTAATGCGGCAACAATATTACAATCAAACGCATTGTTGGGGGTGGTTTATTTATTTTTTATGGTCCAACAAATTCGCGGAGATCGACATAGGGTAGTCTTAATGAGATGCGGTGTAAACAGTGCTCCTCGGAGACAACCCTCCCCAGGAACGTTTTTTGATTCAACGCGTATTTTGTGAGTGGAACGACTGTTATTTGTTCTGTGACGTGCGGATTAGTGCAGATATTTCGTATAAAACTAGTAGTAATTTTTTTAGAGTTAGTAAAACAAAAATGTTCTGAAGTAAGGCAACCCAGGCTAGTCGAGATTCAAAAGTAATAGATAATAAATAAGGCAGAATCTGCGAGTTTAAACCTTTACAGACTTCAGGTGAAAGATTTTGGATTAGATTCTGGGTTTCTAGGGCAAGATTGTGGATGTCTATTATGGAAACTTTGGCAAAGGGTATATCCCTTTGCGAAAGTTCCCATAATCGAGGTAATAGTTTCTGTCAGAATAATTAACAAAGAGCCATAATTTATTAATTTGCCGGTATCGAGTTTGCAATGAGTTTGTATGCCAAATGGCATTCAACCACTGAGGTTGAACTGAAATCGACAGTGATAAAAATTGTTAAAATCATTAAATGTATCTAAATTTTGTATTAAACGTATAACTAATTTATTGTTTAAAACAATAATAATAAGGTGTAGTGTAAACATGACATTGTTTTTTTGGATTTGAGGCATTAGTATTTAGTGTGTGCAACCATTGTTATTTGCTTTAAGCATCCTAATAGCGACATCACGCGATAGTCGCGAGCAAATACTCGCGCGATTCGTCGCCTTACCGCGCCCGTGTCGCTTGTATGTTGTACGATGTTATCGCTACGTCGCAATCTATCGCTACGTCGCAATGTCGCAAATAAACTATAGTCGCTGGTGGCCAAATCCATAAATTTACAGACAAACAAATTAAAATACAACTTGTCTATGAATGATTAATGTTTCAAGCTTAATAGTGACTGAATACTATTGACATAATTTGTGCCTGTAAGTGTTAATTTACATTTGCATACCTATGACTTGTTTTCTATCCCGTTAGATAGCAAAAGCTCGGTGGCCATGCAGTTTCTAAAAATCGTTGTATATTGAACGTTTTTACAAAAACCAAACAATCTCTTTTTCCATTTGCTAGCCTTTCCTAGCCTTTCCTGTCTTTAACCTATTGGAGGCCCTGGGCAACACTGGCCATATTAGGATAATGGGGTAGTCAGTAATTAAGGTTCAATGTCTTCGAATTATGTATATAAGTTTTTTGGTAATAAATATTGGTAATCGTTTCGTGATCTGACAGTAACTAGGGACTTGGTATTTGATCTGAGGGGTCCCCTGAGTTTTTGGATTTTCTCGTCCAATTTTGTATTTTGTTACCTCCGTGCGTTTATGTGTTGTGTTTAGTATTATTCGTGTTTCTTTCATCTTTGACGTTTAATTGTTATTAGGTACGTGTATGCGTTTTTGCCGGATATAGTTATTGCCGGATGTACAATAATGTAATGGCCAAATAGTTTTTGGATGTTTAGTGGTTCCAGAGATAATCCATTTTAAAACTATCTGAATAGAAAAGCTATAGTCGCGTCTCAGAAACCTACATTAAGTTTATAAAAATATCACCATATACGAGTAAAACATTTGGCATATGTTCAATATCAAGACGAACAACAAGACAATAACAAGACGCATCGTTTCTGACACAACATGCATTCTTAGGTAGGTCCCTTATAAAAACCGCCGTCAGCCATTCAAGTAGGTAAGAAAGGATAAAATAAAAAGGAGATAAAAAATGCCGTAATTAAAGCCTCTTCTAGTGCATTGTCGGGGTAGGACATGGTATTTAGGGCACCTCCACACCTGCGTAAACACGTCTCGATGAATAATTAAAAACCCAGTGATATCAGGCCCGCAACACGCAAAGCATATGAGAATGTCGTTATGATACAAAAACCTCACGAAATTCGTGACTGATGTCTCTTGGGACTGGAGACTCAAAAGAGGGTCCGAAAATTGGCTGAAAATCTGTCATTTTGAAGATACCTAGAGCTATAGAATTTTAGCTTGGACTATGATGCGAGCGAAGCCTCGTTAACTACCATCATATTGTCACTTAACTGTTATAGTGAATGAAAATCTATGCATGTATCTATAATATAGATAATTCGCGCGCGTATTTAGTCGCGAAAAAGTCACTAAAAAGTCGTTTCCATAACCACCCATAATTTTGATTTCTATTTTAGCTTTCGGATCAATTTAAGGTATCTGTCGGCTAAAAATAGAACGTTATTAAACAGAAAGTTAATGTACGAGTAATTCGTAAGCTTCTTATGAGAATAACTACCTAGTTCCGTACCTCTTTAAACTTCTTTAAGCGAAGGCAGCTACCGGAAGGGTGTCTTTCATAAAGCGAATTTAATATTTGAAACTTAATTTCGCAAGATGAGACGAAGGTTCTTACAAAGTATCTACTATACCTTATACAGAGGCTAAGTAGGTACTTTATGAAAAACTGCCTGTAGGTATAGCTACGGTAGTGAAACGGCTTAGAGATGAAATAAGTTGGGTTGTTACATTGCAACGTAAAAACGAGAGGAAATTATATTACTTTCAAAATAAGGCCCTCGAATGTTCATTTTTGTCATTCATTTTATTTATAACTCGCTGTGCCCACGACTTCGTCCGCGTGGAATTCTGAAATAAAAGTTGCCTAAGATACTCCTTATTACATCAGCTGCCAGTGAAAGTCCCGTCAAAATCGGTCCTGCCTTTCCAGAAATTAGCCGGAACAAATGTATATAATATACATACTCGTAGATAATAGATATGCATTTAGTAAAAAAAGCGTAGGTTTTATATTACAAACAGAAACTCCAATTTTATTTATTTGTATAGATATGTATAAATATGTAGATGTTTAGATAGGGAATATTATATTTTGGTGGTAAACTTAATCTAGTCACTTTTTAGTGGACTAATGTGAAGCGAGTTATTATATAGGTAGTAGGTAGTACAGCAATTTATTGTTGTCACATAAATGCATGCCTCGGTCGAAGACATGTGTGGTTACGGGATATACTTCATTTGGGGCGACCATGTTAAATCATCTATAAACATATTATGGTTCTTATAACACAGTTGTCTGAAAAGAGAGGCAAACCTGCATACGTGAGAGTTGTCCATGATGTTTTCAAAGGAAAGTCCACCTTGAATGAAAGAACCATCGTGAATGAGAGACCCAACCGTGCCTGCACTAATGGGTTGCACACACGAACATAGTCGACGAATATCATAAAAAAATCGTCAGCAATGACTCAATACCTATCAAATGTTCCTATGAGCTCGCAATAAAGGGGTCTACACGCACTGAGCCCTCTAAGAGCCCCGCGTTTAGCGCCCTAGCCCCAACAATACGCTGCTAATCGTCCGACAAAAGAACGGTTTAGATATAAATACAAATCGTGTTGTTTTCGGTTCGAACATCGCACCCCGTCGCGTTTGGGATGTTAGGGTGCTTCAGACGAGATGAACTATCGTGATTTTACTTACGTGTGCGATGTTATTTATGCAAAGATTTTTATTCGTAAAGATGGAATGCGCGGATACCAAAAATGGGACACCTAAAATGAACAGCTATTTATTATTAGGTCGCTTTTATTTCGGCGGGAACTGCTGTCATGGCATTTCTTGGTGAGGCATACATAACCTCTGCCAACATATTTTCGCCAAGTGTTAGGGTAATTTTCTTTCTATTGTCTATCTTAAACACGGGTCTTTTTTTTGAAAAAGCTATCGAAAAGCAACCGAATCGAAAATAACTTCTTTTTGCGTCGAAAATCGAAAATACCCACTGTTTACTTTTGACACAGAATACTATAGTCTCATAATTAACGCTAGAACAACGTTCTTGTTAGCAATATTGGATTGAATTCAATTTTTGTCAAAATTATCTTGACGTAGGTAGCTAATTACGACGTAACTAAATTTAAATCAGTAACGTAACAGTTTCCCACTGTCTTCTTCAGGTCGTCAGTCCACCTAATTGGAGGGTGGCTGTGTTCCTTTTGCCGAGATGTGTTCGCCAATCGACCTCTCTTCCCCATCGGTTATGTATATTTATTTGTCTATTAATATAGGTCCTAATATAACTATCCATTTTTCCACTCGGCAATATTTTCCAAAAATTGCCTCGAAACATGTGTTTTCCGTACGCGCGTCACGTGTTCGACCTCCCTGCCTCCGGGGAGGGTGCGCTGAGATTTTATTGTTCGCATTTGATCCCGGATCACACGAAATGGCCCGGATTATTGCTGCGTCTGAATAAATTATCACAGTTTTATTTGGGGCAGCCCCCGTCATTATTTTGCGAGGCAATTGTTTAGTGGAAACTATTGAACTGACAAATGGCATGTTGCAATCCGCTTTTGTATGTGCGTGTCGGAGCGGAAAGTGTTAGGTTGGAAAAACAATGTTAAAATACAGTTTTAACTGCAGCAGATTGTTTAGGGTTCTTTATTTTATTTAGTTTTCATTTTAATGATATTAGTTTAATAGAAGCAAAAAAACTGATTTTATTAGCTATTAACTTTTACTAATTGAACTTGTTAAAGTTTTACAACACAAAACCTTAGTAAACTTCGCCTGTACTGATTGACCTACCAAATTATTGTACTGTAGGTAAAGATACGATATATTTGACTTATCATATAACTTAACCCCAACTTACTTTCTTTTTTCGTCTGTAGGAACATTTCTACTAAAAAAGGTCGTTTGCAAGAGATCGCTATTGAGCGACTGCCTTTTGTACATTTATCGTGTTTTGCCCTTATAAGTCTTTGTTTCTGGTGTGCAATAAAGAATATTTCTATCTATCTATCTAACTATACCGTAGCGTAGGTAGAGAAAATTTTCAATAAAATCATCTACCAACAAAATTATTGCTCAAAGCGTAAAAATCAACCAGTCCTCATCCTTTATTTGACATTGATATTTCATTCATGTTTCCGAAACATTATTATAATTAATCCGAGCGCGAAAATCAAAATAAGCGTGCGTTCACCGCGGAATTTCACGCGCTACTAAATCAATTATGACGTGTACAAAATACAGGGTGCGCCCGAGTCGGGTCAGAGGGGCACGACAATGGTTGTCGGCTAAACGCCTGCGGTCCTGGCTTATTGTTATACAGAGGGGGATCCTTTAGAGAGCAATAAATTAATTTAATTTGAAATTTCTATTATTATAGAATATTTAAAAAATGTAGAATATACAAATAAACTTTGTTCTGGTCTGGTCTGGACTTAGTTATTTTTGATGAGTTAACTGATAAATGTATTATGTAAGTACTTATGTAGTAAATAAATGCGCCAGTATTATTTATTTAGTGCGCCTGCATCGTCATAAAATCTTTGTAAATTAGTGATTAGGAAACAAAAATATAATTCATAAATGGCTGGGCCAGCAAACGTATTCAATGCCTTAAATCGAAAAAGTGTTCAGGGTGCTTAAATCACCCTGTAGATATGTAAGCTAGGCCTGCAGCCATGGCCCGGCTGAGCGCTAATACTCCAAATTGACTGACAGCCAGAGTTAATAAAAGCTGTAATGTTGGCCATATGTACGCGTCCCCGATTTATTAATACCGCTTATTACTGCTCTGCCAAATGTACGATTTAAATGTATTTAGATCCGAAATTCTTTAAACGCGAACACATTTGGTAAACAAACAAACTCGCTGTAGGCATTAGCAATATGGAGCTGTATGTTAATTACTCTATTTTCAATAGTATAGTAATAGTGGCAGTTCGCCCTGGAGGTTCCTACAGCCTTCATTATAGGTACATCATGAAACAGTATTTCATAGTTTCCATGCCTTGTGTTCTTGTAGTTCTTGTACTTTACTAAGACTTGATGTGATCATCTTTGACGCATCCAAATACACTCTTTCCCTATTTGGGGTGTGACGTAGCTATCATAAACCACTGATGATGGTCATCTGAAGATGGACGTTATATGTTATAGTACTTACACTATTAGGTTGTGTGAATTTCCGTTTGCTTCTCACTTGCCTACTTTAAAAAATAACAAAAATCATAAATTTCCGTTTGCTACTCAGTTGCCTACTTTAAAAAATAATAAAAATCATAGACAGCAAAGAACACCAGCCAAGTTTTAGGCATTCTTATAAACAGATAAAACATTCGTTTGTTTGATAATTGTTTATGGGTGTACTGGGTACTGCGGCCTCGAGGGAACACCGCGGGGGCGCAGGCCCCCTGGGACCACTCGAGATACCCTGGTTTTTGGTTATTTGCATAGCCTCTAATTATTTAGCTGGTTGTAATTTGTCGACATTATGTATTTCATTCAATAAATTAATAAATAAATTGTTTCAACCTGGAAGCTTATATTATGTACATGCCATAATCAGACATACATAAGTGGTAAATTAGGTAGGTACTAAGTATTAATTTGATTAAAAAGACCGAAATTGTCGTTACGCTGGACATTATGTCGCATTAAGCTTCTCTTACGAGTATAACGAGAATGACGTCTTAATGCGCTGGCATATTGCGGATTGGTGGAATTTACTTGTCTAAGTACGAGAAGTACGAGAACATAATGGAGAGATCTGTTTTTGCAAAACTAATAAACATTTATCCATCCATTTACAGTAGAAAGACAGTAGGATAGGTCCTTATAATATTTTTTCTATAGTTATGAGCTTAGTGTGGTATCAGCCGCACCGCATGTCGAGCCGCACAAGTGGTTTGACAGCAATAAAATTCCGCCATGTTTTCGCATGGCGCGCTCCTTGAACCTGTCAATTACTGGCCTCCCTCGCAAGACGAGTATAGCACGCATGTTATAGTATGATCGCTTGAAAAACGCTCCATATTATTGTCATATAATATACGAGTATGTATTTTATTGAAAATTTCGACAAATTAATAACTGAATTAGTTTTATTAATGATTTTGTTTAAGAATTGAAATTTAATTAAATTGAAAGTTAATTTTTAAGTGAAGGTATTTTTGTTTAATTTTAACATAACTGTGGAAGGTGGCTTTTTTTCGTTTACATAATTTGGAAACATATATTGTAATTTACCCTGCTTTAATTAAGAATGATAACATGATGTAATTTAAATCAAAGAAAGTAACAACATCATCTTAAGACGGAATAGATTTTGTTTATATAGGTACTGAACTAATTATATTACATAATTTATTATGTTTTAATTATTAGTATTTTTGCGATTGCAGTACCGTGCCGTAAAAGAAGTCAAAGTGCTTGTCAAAATTCAATAAGGGAATGGGTGATGGAAGCAACTCAGCCGGGCTATACCAGGGAAGTATTGCACGTATCACAAACGTCGCCAGATGGCGTAGTGTTTGCTCGACCTGTTTGAGTAGAACTTTGAAATTTCAACTATTAGCCATACGCCATCCCCAGCACCTGTCCATGTTTACTATTGCCCAATGGAAGTTGTTTTGAGAAAGACAAACCTTGAGTGTAACAAAATTTTAATTGTATCTTACTTTGTTGAGTACCTATTCGATCGGTTATAGATTATGGTTATGGTTATGGTTATCGGAATGGATAACAAATATTTGAAAAGATTTTTAATTCCCGACGTATCGACTGGGATGGGTAATAAAGAATAAATTGTAAATATTATATTAATCGCAGAGATGAATTTTTCGGAGTTGTTATTTTTAAGGATTGCATTTAGTATACCATAATATATATCCCATACCGGCTACCTTTTCAGCGGCTTAAATGAGTGGTTCTTACTAGGTACACTTCTTTACTATAATGGTTCCACCAGTTTGTCACTTGCTTATTCATACCTATTTTTAAACATTCTACTACTCATAGGCTTACACTTTCAGTTATAAACGCTTATTTAACTAACTAGGTTTCCAGAAATCAAATTACAAGTCAAATCTAAAGATCCTTTTCCTTAGATTAGGTAGGTACGGGTTAAATTAGTTATAGATATCTTAAAAAAAATAATAGCACCTCAAAAGAAAACAGCTCTATTTGGGTCATCATTGTTTGTTTAACCCCACAAAAGTATAGCTAGGACTCCAACACACAAATTATTCAGTTCAATGGTTCACAATTAAAGTTGGCCAGTGTATAAATCAACTTAGAGCTCGACATTAGCCCCTATTAAACTTTGCAGAGCCTTTATAATTGCCTGCGCTGTCCAGTGCCCACTAGATAACATTTAGGTCGCGGTTCAAGAAGGAAGATGGTGGCGTTTAAGAAAATTGCAGCATTAATCGTTTGACGGAATGATAATCACTCGATGGGGAGGCAAAGCCCCCGAATGGCGACCACGTCTAGGGAGACAAACTGCACAGGTGGATTGACGACCTGAATAAGACAGCAGGAAACCGTTGGATTCTATATGAAGGAAGGACAAGCATCATCGTTTATCAAGATACTGCTGACCCTATGTAACTCTTCTAGGTCACTGAGTACTTGTTTTTCTGTTATAAGAAAGAAGTCTAGGTGATTAGAAAAGCAGTATGACTAGGCAGTCAGCACTTTGGATCTGTTTAAGTTGGTAAGGTTCCACGGGCTGCGTCACTTAACCCTTACAGTTTTATAGGTGGTAGGATCATTCTCAGTCAGGTTTTTATGACCGCAATATTAACATCGTTTCTTGTGTTTCGTAAACATAATAATATGAAGAACATCGAAACATTTTGTTTTCCAATATTTTTCTTCGTCGGTTGAATACAACGTATCATATGTTTTTATTAAAACATTAATGAATAAACATAAAAATATAACGTAAATTGCCTTTTCGATGATGAAATAGAAAACCTTTCTTTTTAGACGCTTCTCTTGTGTATTTAGACCGCTTTCCTACGTAAAGGGCGCACGCGATCGTTGAAATTGCTCGCGTACAACACGATAAGAATCTGGACATATGGAAGACTTAAATAAACCTTCCGACACATACATATTTTCCATATGGTAAAGAAATCAAAATTCCCCTGTGTTTTTATTGAATTATGTACCTAATTAAAGTTCAATCTGTGTGGCAGAGCATGGCAGGCGTTGACTACCTCTTTGCTATCTGCTGAATGGAGAAGCAGAGAAAAGGATAGGGAAAGAAGAGATTTGGCATATACTTAAAACCCTTGATGGTTCAAAGTTAAATGAATGGAATTGTGTGCGACTCCAAAGTCATTCCGTAGTCCAAAAGCGGTGATAAGACCTAGACCACTGGGCTCGTGGCTAAGAATCCGGCGTCTTATTCGAGGGGTCCGGGTTTGAATACCAGTGGCACGCACCAATGATTTTCTAAAAAAAATGTGTATACTATATAAAAATATCACCTGCTGTACTGGCGAAGGAAAATATCATGCAGAAACCTGCATGCCTGAGAGTTCTCCATAATATTCTCAAATCTCATTTGTTTAGTAAAACGATCATAACTTGTAAAGGCTTTGAAGCGTGCCATGGAAAGCCCGGAATTTAAGATTGGCATTGGATATCATGGGTTGCAGTGACCACTTTACATCAATCGGCCTCGATTCTCGTCTGCTTTTCATTAACCATAAAAATATTATTGTAACGTCTAAGATATTATATTTGTTATTCATACATGTACTTATTATAAAGTAGCAATAGACGCCAATTAAAACCTTCATTTGAAACAACATCCCTACGTAAAACCTACATAATACTTTTTCTTGTTTTAGGCTGTCTCTAACCATGCTTCATATTCCCGCTGCAGCAGATTTATCTAGACTCTGATGATGAAGAGGCAAGCATCTGAATCCCAATAATAGCTGTGGAGGGCCCTTCAGTTGCCTCCGCGGAAATGCTGTGCACAGAGCAGCTACTGGCAGAGAATACAGGAGAAAAAACAGACCAAGAGCTTACCTCCTTCTCAAATATTAAACTATTACACTGATTATTAATTTATTGTTAATAATTTATTGAGAATAAAGAAATTCTCGTTAAATTGTACATACAGAAAATTTAATGGATAACTTACGGATTGAAATAGGTACATAGGTTAGTTCATAAAATTCCATGGGTTTCTAAATTAATGGCGAAATTTCAGCATGATTTATTAAAACAGATTTGTAAGTTAATTCTTTCAAAGACTACTAACTAATAACTATTGTAAAACTATTGTAAAAGCGATCATATCTATTAGCATGGATGGATGGATGATTGCTTCACTCGCACAATTTCCTTTCACACAAAAAGGACAGCATGAAAGTACAAAAATACTTACTTTATAATCCCTACTAAGATATATTATGTGACCTATTTTATCTGTTTCCGGATCAAATTGTAAGTCCATGAGGATGTAAGAAGGTAGTTAAAGTAAAAGGTTCGAAAATAAACCAAACCTCTGTATTTCACTGCTCTGGGGCGAACAACGGTCGCTGGGGGGTTTAATATTAAAAATAAAATAGAAGCGGAGCGATCTCAGTGTAGTGGCTCGCGTATTGTGTGCTTTTTATTAAACGCCCAAATCGCTCCGAGTGCCGGCTTTTGCGAACATATTAACTCTATGGAGTTATTGCAGTGCTTAATGCTTTGTGTGCCGAAACGCTTGAACAGGTTGATCAAAAGTCTGGTAAGACTTAAGAGCGCTTATGTTACGTTTCTTTGGGGCGTAGGTTCATAACGATTTAACAATTTGGTTACCAAAATAAAGATTCCAAAACTAAGAGGAGAAATTTCAAAAGGTTGTTAAAGCGACTTTGGGCAGGAAACCGACGGAAGAAATTTGTCCAGATGTATAATCAAACGACTAAAGAGAGAAAAAATGAGTTGCGGTTGAACTGCTGAAGTTCAACCGGGGAGGTCCATAGCAGCACTCTGATAACCCACCCTGAAGCAGCACGTTCTTCCTGTTTTTGAGCTGGCTTACGGCTTTTCGAGTGTAATTTCTGAATAGCATTTGTCATATGAGATTTCAAAAGACTACGTCTAAGAACAAGGAGAAGGAGTCGTCCATGGAAAACTACATACAACACCAAACCAAACTTTCATGGGAGAACTACAAAATGTCTTCCACCTATTTAGGTTACATTTGTAAACAACAACCGATTACGAACAGCTTAACTTAGTCAGAATAACTCAGTATTACGTTGCTTTAACATTTCTTTTTCTATCTAAGTAAGTTGTATTAAGAACATATAACGTCATTGAATTTTGTAGAAACTCCACTTTATTTAAAACTTTAATCTATTTTTCAAGTATTTTCAACCAACGATTTTAAGATGCAAATACGGCACAAAGGATACCTTATACGATCTTAAGTATTACTACAAAGTTACCGCAAGCATGCTTACATATTTCGTTTATTTTCGCTCACGAGCGCATGAATAAAACATGCGACAACCCTTGTCGGCGAATCCTGTAGACAATTCCGTCAAAGCTCTCTTTGACGTCACGTCAAAGGCTATGTTTGTGCCTCTCGTGCCTCTGCCTCTTGCCTCTTGCCTCTTGCCTCTACAGGTACAAAGCGCTGAGGGAATATTGATTAAAACTGCAATGGCTATCTACTAAGTGTGTTATATGTATGTTGGTTTAATTTATTGAAACATCAGATAAAACGAGCCTTGTGATTACTTTAGCGGTCTTTAAAGGACGTATCTAATTCATAGCTAGAACGCTAGAAGAGACAGCGGGAAATCATAGGATTCAATGGTCCCAGAACCGGACGGAGTCGCGTCGATTAGGAGCCCATTGCCCATGTCCAGTAGTGGACTACAAAGGGCTGAAAGGAAGGGAAGAGGGAATCCAAAGTATCTTTCATAAGTACCTCTAAAGAACATAAGAGTTTAGATCACTGTTATGTAGTCGCTCGGAGAGGTCTTGCGTTCTCAGTTCTGATCATCTATTGTTGGTGATTAGAGTTGTAATTTTCTGCAAACAATGAATCGAACTTATTGTAACTTTTAAATACAATTAGCATATTCATTGTATGACTATTTAAAGCATGTTGTAACTTTATGTTATTGGTGTTTCTAATAAAAATAATAAATAAATAAATAGTCTCATCTATTGCAGGAGTGCAAAAACGGCTGCCATCTGTCTGAATCATGGAATTTTCCCATTTACCACATTTTTTAATTTTACTATTCCCGTGAACCGTTACGGTAGCCAAAAGCACCATCGACTCCACTAACCTCTCCAGCGGAGTATCGGCCATCTTGCGAGTGGCCCTCCAGTCACTTCCTTTGTGGGTGATTAGAGCTCATTAGAGCTGGCAAGTGGATTAGCACCTCGTTGGCTCGTTGCACTCTTGTTGGGAGAGCGTGAGTGTGTGATAAAGCCCGAGAACGGTGTCAAGTGTGCATTGTGCATTTATAATGCAGCGGCGTTTTCAGGCTGATTTCGTTGGATCCAGTACGGACGTACAGAAGACGTACAAAAGATCGCATCTGAGAACTTGAGACTGGTTTCAAGGTTTGGGTATCTTTCAACCAGATATTCTTATTAATTTGCTTGGAATAATAGATTTTGTCAGGTTAATTATAATATCTATAGCCGACGGTATGTTTTGTGTTATTGAAACTTAGTGCAGATAACGGGTAAGTGGCGGGTACAAAATTCAGTTGTTCAATTTATCAGAACGAATTAAAATCTAAAAATATCATACCATATTATTCCATGTATTGTTTTTCAAACAATACATTAACGTCATCAGTTTATTCTAAGTACAGTCAATCACAACAGAACATTACATACAAAAACCCAATAAGCCATGTGTGCAACAACACGGCAACAAACACAGCCTGCGGACACACACACAAACAACGCGCACCTTCATACGAAATTCTCAAAAACCGACGTCGCGTTGTCTCGCTTCCATCAATATTTACCCTGGCCGGTTATTGGCGAGTACTGGTGGATGGAAAACTGTTACTTACGTTTGTTTTGAAACTAGTTCTAAGTCTTCCTTTGTAATATATTTGAAATTCATACACATTTTTATACCAAAACGTTCGTTGGCCCATGCTAGATTATTGGATTTATAAAAAATAATGATATCGACACACATATTGAACGGGTTCAAATGCTATTCAACATGAATAATAGGGTTACCTATTCTGTCCTAACCCTGAACATTATGTTAATATATTTAAGCTGTGCATTATGTGCAATTTTATAAAAGGTAGTAATTTTATGACATCGAAAATAAAATAAGCTTGACAAACACATTATTTTTACGTAGGTTCTTATTTTAATTTACCTATGGATTCTATAATTAGGTATATTGACTTAAAAATGGTATTATAATATAATAACTACTCGATTAATGAGATGCTATAAGCCTTACCCGTTCTTCGCAAGCTCCGAAATGCAAAATATCTCAATGCTGATTGCTTCATACCCCATGTAATAGACATAATTATAATATTTGTTTACGCCGTTTTTAATTATAAATATCTCCTTTATCATTATATCATGATCTCACTTTATAGCGTCGAGTCTACAACAACATACGATCACTTTCACGATTGTACGACTTCAGATCTTTTCACTTTGTAATAGAAATCACGGACAGTCAGATGACGGAGTTCACACAAAACCATCCAGCACAAAGCTTGTTTACTCGTCTTTACCCTCTCGCGATGTGTTTCTCATTTCATATCCGCTAACACTTTATCACGCGACGGTACGCCGCCTTGTATGAGAATTGAGCTTAGTGTACCTACCTACGTCAAAACACATTTAAGTGTAAGTTTTACGTTGCTAGTTACGTAGATCCTACTTACCTACGTTTTGGCTTTATGCACTTGGATACTTTACCTTAATAGGTAAACTTTACTACCTACCTACCTATACTTTATCTTTTGGTTTTAAGTGAAATGAAATTGAAATGTGTTTTAACCCATTTGACGACGTCGAGTACGAGGTATTCATATGAGTAATAGCAAAAAAATGTATGTCGAGTTATTAATTAATTGGTCTTTAAAAGGTCTTAAAAAGAAATCTATTATAAAGTAGAGTAGTAACCCTACTTGCCTGTAGCATGTTCTTGGATTTCGTCCTGTAAAACACTTTAAACTAGCCAATTCTGAAAACTATATTTCCTAGTAAACGTTGGATAATTTGAAATAAAATCCTATTGCACTCACAACAAGACCGCTTCGCATGTAGGTGCTAAAGCTTCGGGGAACTCTGGCGTTGGCGTTACGAGAAATATGGGTACATCGTAGATACCTACGTTATGGATAAATGTATAGATCAACAATTTTTTGGTACTGTGGCGACTTCCGCCTCTCGTCAAGAGATGGCACTACACGATCCTGAATCACGCTATAGAAGTTTTCTACATCTAGCATCTGGCATATATACGGAACTTCAACATGACGTAATTGGAGCGCAGCCGCTACCCAGGCAGGCATGTAGGCTTCCATCCTTCCAATTGTGGTGTCCACCATGCTGGCCTGGTGCATCTTGGTGGACTTCAGATGCTTTTAAGAATATTATGGAGAATTTAATTTTATAAAGCGTACAAACTTTTTACGACAGGTGACGTTGCGTGCCACTGGAATTCTAATCCGGAACCCTAGAGTAAGAAGCCGGAGTCTTTTAATTCTGGTAATAAATACTGATAGGTACGCTTAGCTATAACATATGAATAACTCCCGTTTTCCATTCCCATGTATGGAACTAAAAGGAATAGTCTCATTCAAAGCTCATGTTATTTTAATTTACATTAATTTAATTGTGTGTCCATAGCATCGACGACTTACCTAGTAATTCCTAGTAAAGAGTTATTAGTATGAAGCATTTTTAAGAGTCTTTTAAACTTAAAAATATGGTTTTGAGGACTTTTTGGAAAGATCACTTGTCTGAGAGCTAACAAATCAATTACGCTTCGCTCATGCTTAGCTTGCACTGGTTGGCGGTTTTACTGGCCACGTTACGAACGGTGGTCGCAGAGGGGCGTATCAAAGACGCCGCCGACCACGAGCGCTACATGTTTAATGTAATGCGATATGGAGCCGCTATTGCCGCCTGTTGGTACCAGCCATCGACTATGGACCAGCTAAGAAACAAGGATTTTATAGCCATGTCAAATAAAATTTAATCTTCGGAAGATTTCTACATGTGATGATGTGCACATAAGTCAGTAAACTAAGTAAAAGTAAAAATAAGAAACATAATGAAATGGTTATTTTTACCCTTAGCCCCCTGGTTAGAGACAGGTTTCAGAAACACTTTTTGGATGCTTAATACCTAGACAAAAATCAGATGAAACAATACGAGATATATACCTATAGGTATATCGATAGGTAGCATATTAGGTACCTAGTATCTGTATCTTTATCCAGATATTTCCCCAGAATAATTTTTAACGACCTGCTCTTAAGAACTACGCATTTTTGTTATACAAAAAGGTAAGGAAATTAAAAATCGTCACGGAAATTAGAAATCTCTTTCTTCCCATTCAAGTGTTAGCTCCCAACCTGTCTATTACTCATTCTCCCATGCTAAAAGCTATTTAGTCCTTGTTCATTTGTCTTTGACTAGGAAATTTGAAAATGTTTAAATCAAACGATCCCCTGGAACGATCCCTAGTGAAGGAGGGATGACGCGAGACAGAGGGAATATTAAATGGCTCAATTCTCCATAATCTGTGGAATGGGGAACGTTTATCGCGGAGAATTAGGCCTAGTGAACATTAGGCCTGTGGGGAACTAAAATACATGAGTCGTATGCACTATGACACGTAGTAAATGTAGTAATCATCTAGGTACTAATTTATTTTCTTACATGAAAATTGATACACTTTACGTTTTATACTTAATTTATTTTTAGACTTATTATTACTGCTATTCAAACCCGGACCTTGCGAATAAAAGACAGACTTTTTGTATCTGCGATCTAACATCTACAATAAGGTTAAACCAGAAAAAAAATAGAGCAAGTGTTTTTTTTTTCAAAAAAACCTTACCTAATTTCTTGTCTCTATCAGACGATTAAGGTTTTTTGAAAAAAATAATATTTCAACAGAACCGCTTCAGATGATGCCGTTAGCTTTCAGTGTCAGTACAGAAGTGCAGCGCTATCGGACATCGAACCCACTATCGACAAGTTTACTATCAAGGTGCTCGCTGCACGCACTAGGGCTGGCTTAAAAATATGAACTCAAAAATATTGAGACAGTTAAGCATAAGAAAAAAAGGAAAATTATTCGAGTTACAAAATTTAGTTTTACAAGGCTTTTATTTTTTTCGGTAATAACAGTTTATTAATTAACTCATAAAACTTATTTTAAATCATAATGGAAAAAAGGTCCTAACAACTAATAGTTCAGGATTCAGATTTGCATTTACACAAATTAAACTCGAAATCTTAAATATATATACTTACTTTAAAGATTTTTCTTACTCATGGATTCTTAAAATTGTTATGGAACTGCCTATTACTGGTTTTTATTAAGAGAACATAGGTAACTTGAAGTGATATTTAGACCTAGTCGATTTTTGAGTTACTAACTACTTTTTCGTTAAGATACTACTACTACCTACTACTTTACCTGCGAGTAGGTACTTACTGGTTACTCATAAACTTACTATGGAATCTTTGCCTAAAGAATGGAATGGTTTTATAGTGTTGTGCACAATATTTTTCATGTAAGTAACATCAACTGTCTAATTGTCTAAGTAAGACACAACTTCTTATACCACCAACCCTATGTAACGGATATCCCACTTGAATGATATCTGTCCGAGCTTCTATCGATTCGCCATTTCCATGCCACTCCAGATTGCGATGTCTGTTAGCTGTTCTTGCAAAAAATAAACTCCTTCGCAGTTAAAGGCACAATACTTGAGATGAAAGAAGTCATTATATTATCCGCAACTTAATTATATCCAGTCCTATTTAGAAGTACATATATCCATATAATTTAACTGAATTTCATCGGAAAAATTTGATCGCTCCGTTAGGCAGTAGGTACCTAAGATAAAGAAATCAATTATTATCTAACCTTAACATGTAAACTTTCAAAATTAGCCTCATGTTTCATCAATTTAAATGGTGATAGTGATTGAGTAGGTACATTTATTATTCCCGAAAACGATTCTGGTTTCCTGCATCCACTGACGAGTACAGGCTGTCAAGTCTATATTTTGGTGCCTCAATTGTTCTTTGGCAACAAAATAAATCTTGTATGATTTGCTTAGCTTCTGTAATGAAAATTCTTATAATTAGAAGATGGAAACATTAAACGTACCTACCTCAGTAAAATCATTTGCAATATCATATTTGGAAATATATTGTTAATCTATCCTGCTTTGTACTGTCCAAGAAATTGCCAAATCGCCGCCATTCAATCGAATTTAACCTCTAATTGCTTATGATAATTCATCGATTTACCGCAACATGTTCAGAATACATAAGGTGCAAATATGGAAAACCGCCATTTCGAAGGTGTTTCCTTGAAGCGTACACTTGTCTTTGTTTGTTCAACTGAGATGGCGCGGAGACGAAAAAACTCCGAAACCGGCTCGTGGACGATTTCGAAAATATTTGGTCTGATAAGCGTATGGTCTACAGAAACACAAGAGTGGAAAAATATTAAACTAAATGGTAGAGTCAGTCACCCGCCTTAAAGGTGCATTTCTTCATGTATTTTGTCCCGAAATACTTACTGTATTTGAGGCAACTGTCTCAGTTCATGAGTGTTACTCATACTACTTCAGATAGAATTTCCATCCAGTAGGTTGTGTTGCAGAGACTACATAGGTAGTATCCGGTGGAATGCATTGCCGTTGCTACTCATTTATTACGCTGCAGGGGCGGGTCTCCTTTCACAATGAGAAGGATGTGGGCCTTAGTCCACCAAGTTGGCCTAATGGATTGGCGCATTTCACATGCCTTTGAGAATTGATATCAATCATTTTTTGTGAATTTATAGGCATGCAGACATCCTCACGATGTTTTCCTTCAGCATTACAGCAAGTGATATTTAATAATTTTCTCAAAAAACTATTTCAAATTACAGTTAAAGTGAACGACATTCCTTTTTAATTTTACATCTATTGTGTGTCATCTTGATTCTGCTAACGGTACCTCAGAGGGAAGATGGCGACGAGCAACAGCGCGGAACGCCTCGCGATGAGGCCGGCATTGCGACGCGTTTTGTACATACAGAAATTATATATCTTTATGTATACGTGACTATGTACCCGTGAGGTCGGCCCGATGTTGAATGCCTTGGTCTCCATAATTCGGAAGGTCTGTTTAGTGTTTACACATTAAATGGCTTAAATGAGTTGAACTTGAAAGTCCAAGACGGTGCCTTTTGCGTGAATCGTGGCAACAAATGAATTTTGTAATTTGTTTTTATAACTTTTAATTTTTTAATGCAATCTTTTTTCTCGATGATCATTCAATAAGCTGTACGGCTTGATAGACTTTAGCTTGAAAGATGATGTTAGATTCTCCTTAATTATGAGAGTGACAAGGAACATCAAAATTAATAAAAAGTTAAAATGAGGTGAGCCGTAAATTCATTGAAATATTAAACGATACTCACGAATCTTTCTGAATCAGTCTGAGTTCTATTTGCTTTTTTCAATTTTTCATGCTAGTTTTGAAGCGTTATATTCTTATATCCTAGCGCAGGTACCAACGTCCCAAGAATATAACACGGTCCCATTATCACCTAGCAGCGTCCCGTGTTATCAGTTCTCATTAGATAAGCGCGGCGACATCCCGGAACCGACGCGCAAACACGTTTATCTGGGAAGCGAGGACTTTGAAAATAAGGTAAGAAATAGAGCCTTTGTTGTAAAATATAATAGGGTAGAGACGTTTCTTTGCTTAATATTCAGAATTAATCTTGCTCTTTGCACATGTGAAAGTCAAAATGATACAATGAGTACGTGTTTTTAAATTAAAGTAGAGCCATAGTAGTAGTAACGTTACCGCCAGCTTCTTAGCCCGTCATACAACATATTCTTCGTGTCTTCTAATCGGCTGGATATGGTTGCCGGAGATACGTTATTGAGGCGAACATTTTACTCTACATGAGTAGCAATTTAAAGCACCTACATATTTATAACCTCAGATAGGATTTCTTTTCTGTTTGAGGTTGGTTGGCCTGCATGCCCATTTTCTACTCAATTTATAAATATAAATCAGTCAATAAATATAAAGTGGATCTATAATAACTGCACTTTGCCTTCATTTGATCATCATTAGCAGGTAATCTTAATGATTCAATCAAAAAAATCTTTAAAACGTTTCACAAATAATAAGGCCTCATACGTTTCTCATACTTTTTCTGATTGGAATATTAAGCAGCAATCCCGTCCCAGTACTCAAAGTAATTAAGAAAACAGAATTAAACCTAATCCGATTTAAAGTCGACAATTCAATCGAATTACGAATTCAGAATAAACATAAGTCAGGTACTCCATTAAACGGACATCGAAGGAAAATTTTTAAAGAAAATTTGAACAAATTACCGATCTCCGAAGAAACGAGGACCTCCGCTGAATAAAGAATTTTTTAAAATTGCACCTTAATTGTTGGCCGAAACAATGTGGACGAGACTGAACCAAGACATGAAGTAAAATATATTTATGAACAAAAGAAAACTCTGTCGATTGTGTTCTTCGTAGTTTCGTCATTCTTTATTTTAGCCCATATTTAAATGTTTCAATTATACATATAATAGACATGTTATTTATTTGAAAAACGAAAATAAAGCAATTCTAACAAATTAAAAAACTTAACCATTAAATTAAAACTAAGTATCTACAAAAAAAAAATCATAATAAAAATAATTCATCCAACGTGCCCATGTGAGGCATCGTGCCCAAGACGCTGGCGGCATTTCCACGTTGAACACACAGGCTCAGCCTTTGAGCGAAATAGCCGCCAGCCCTTGGGTCACCAGAGGCAAGAATCAATTTGGTCGACATTTCCGACATGCACTTTTTCATGTCGGAAAAACTGCTTAAAAATTGGTATATTATGATAAATAATAAGAAATTATTGTGTGATTCATAAAAAATTTGATAAAAATATATAGAGGGAGGTATTATTAAACTTGTACTGATTTACCATTGTTAAAGAATTTGATGCAGACACCTCTAACTTAGCATAATATAAAGCACGAATGCACTGAAGATAGATAAATATTTGTGGGAACAAATCTTTATCTATCGTAATATTTATCTGTATTATTATGAAAATAATAATTTTACTCACGTGAGTTTCATAGTAAAATAATAACCGGAACTGTCACTGTTTGATTTGAATGACAGTGCCTTAAATGCATTATTAATGTATATACTACTAACTAATTATTATTATTATTTACTAAACTCCGCAAGCTCTCCTTCAATGCAGTGATGACTCTCTTAATAATTCTTTTTTAAACCATTACGAAATACGTTTTAAAACTGGTTCTTTTTGGTATAACGTAGTCTAAGGCGCGTTGTGATTAGTCGGGATCGATGCTTCCACTCAATTGAACTTATAAAAAGTATGCTGGCTTCATTGCTTCATCTCATTACAATGAATTTGAGTAAAGATCTTTATAAGTTAATAATTTTCAAACTTATGGATAATACCTAGTTTTAATTTATACTTAACTTCCAGTGGCTAGCATACGCGTTTGTCTTATTTACCAATTATAAAAAATTGAATTTTAATAAATTGCCCCTATTCCGCGTAACATACATAAAAACGGCCAAATTCGCGTTGGTCTCTCAAACGATGGGCTCAGTACCATCAAGCAAATAAAGCTATAAACTTTTTTACTATACGTACATACCTACTTCTTAATTCTATGGTATACCCACCTATAGATGGCCCGAGCTGACACCGTACCGCCTCTTAACGCCTAAACGCCTCATAAGTAGCAAACTAGTGGTACCTACTACCACAGAAAGGGTTTTTAACTTTGAGGCATGAAGCTTAGGTATACCTACATACATCGAGAATTATACATGCAGATTTGCTACTCCTTTACTAAGAAAATATTGTTAAGTAGGTAACCCTATTCTATTAGTCCCCCAAGGAAAAGATCGTTTCTTTTATTACTAGAAAAGGACTATTTGCTTTAACAGAGTTTAATGTTTCACACTATTTCGTACTTTATAATTATTATTTGAAGGAGATAGAGCCCTAAATAGATCCGTTCAAAAGAAACAGGCATAATAAGACAGATGGATAGGCACACGACAAAGTGGAACCTTAGTGATTTCAAAGTAATTTTAGGTATTCTGAAGTCACGGTACTCACGTTAGCAGCTTTTATGTATGGATCCCCAATCGTGACGTCATTTGCGCCTCTCCATTAATTAACTTATCTAAATAAGAGACTGAATAATTCTTGATTTCATTTCGCACTGTTCAAACACGTTCCGATGCAAATTACCCTGTTTCGTCGGACAAGTTACGTCAAAAAGAGTCAGCTAATATTAAATCTGAGTTGAAGTCCGCCGGCTTAAACAATAATGAGCCAACAATCTCTGTTGGCTTTGCGACGTCTTTCTTAAGTAGACTTTACATGCTTTGATAAAACGGCAATTTTATCTGCTTTAAGTCACAGAATTTTTTTGTCCTTTTTTAATTGCTCATTGAATATTACGTAGTTTGATGATGTCCCAGTGTTGAACATGGGTATCTTCCTAATCGCAGAGCGCTTACCAGCAGCGTACCGACTGCAGTGCCGTAAGCATGGACACAATCGTGAAAGTATTAGTACGATACACGTCAGTCTTTATATAAACTTAAGTCATATGTCAGTCTTTCCATACCAATATACGATAACTATACGAAACTGTGTAAGTTGATGCTCGGTGTACTGGCTATCTTTTTATACTTAACTATACCTAACTTTCAACAAAATGCAAATCGTAATACCATGTAGACTATTCTTTGAACAATGTCAAGTCAGTTAGGTACAGGAACTTTGTATTCCATCGTATTTTCAGTAATCTTTCACATAAGATAAGCGTTACACATTAAGGTTTTTTCAAGCGTATCTCAGAGTGGATTGTTGGTGAAAGGGCAAAACAAATAGTAGGTATATTCAACAACAAATTCGTGACATTACCGACATCAGCCTTGTATCGGATCCGCTGTGTTATTGACTGAGTCCACTGCGCATGCCTGCCGCGTCGTGGATGTAGAGCCTCTGGATACGACGCTACGCCGCCGCTACAGTATGCTACGGCAGTGATACAAAACGTAGTATTATAAGCTCCGTAAATTGCTAGAACTGGAATTGCGTTGGAACCTTGTTGCAATAACGTTATCAAGATTGAAGAAATACTATAACTAACTAGGTACCTACCTTCGTAATAATTCATTGGTAGGCAGGTTATTATTCAAATTGATAGCAATGATATTTATGATTCGAAAACATCCGTTATGGATTGGCTACTTGGCTTGCCTTCTTTACCTTTCCAACAGTGGGATATGAAAGGGTTGATAGGTTAAGCCAATAACCAAGATATATTAAAAGTGAAATAATATCCTAACTACTTACGTGGAAACGACGTATTTCCATTAAACTGTCTCTTCTAGCAAACACATGGTCATGTAAAGAGTGTTACATAAGCGCATATAATAATATCTTCAAGTTATCTTAAATAAATAATCTTAAGTCATTGAAATTAGAAATTAATGTTTCTTTTGTAAACTGATGACCTTAAATACATAACAAGTACTTGTTAAACGTCTCCATAAAAGCTAAATATGTGAAGATAATATCTATTTATTTACAGGAAATACTTACAGGAAAAACTTTAGACATGGACAAGTTTCTTCGTTTAATTTCATTTGGTTTCTCTTATTTAATTACTTACCTTCGTTTATCTAAGTCGTCGTCTCTTTTTTCATAATACATATGTAGATATTATAAAAGCAGAAAATGAACTAGTAGGCTACTTTATATTAAGTGGCCATTGCACCGTGATTCCCATGAATATCCAAATTTAATGTCAAACATAAAATGAGAGTGTTTATTTGCACCGGAGTGTTAAATACCGGGTGCTTTATGATCATAGAAAACAGAATTACTTATTCTGTTTTCTATGTTTATGATATTTTACCTACTAATTAAGAACTAACAAAAGTACAAAAGAATGGGCAGAAATTTTCATGTAGGTATCTTTTATTTTATTAGTTCGATTGTTGCTGGTGGAACCGTTGCTTATGTATCCAATCTTCCATTGAAATGTAAAAACTAGCTAGCACCACAGCGAGCTGTGAGAACGACGACAGAACCCCACGCAATCAATTCTATCATAAACAGAAATCATTGAAAGTTTATTTGTTTCTGTGAAACGAAAAGTGCCTAATCATTATTTACTTTAAACCGGCAGCAGTTAAAAACAACAGGGCAACAAAAAACGAAACAACACATAAATCAGAATGAAGAACAATCCATTAACTGGATCTACAATAAAAAAGAAAACAGGCCGCCCTGCGATTGGCCGCCGCGCTGACAGACGGCCGTGATTGGCCACCGTCGCAAACGCGTTGAAACTCGATACTTTTTAATAATGGCTCCTTTAGCTAATGCGATCGGCTTTTATATTACGACGACGGTTAGTATTTTATTACATGATACCCAAATGCGGTAAGTGCTCTGGGAAAGAAGATACGTGTTTCTGATTGCTCGTTGCGGGGCGATTCGGTCGGATTAGACCTCAACCAGGGGAGATGCGGGATCGTTTGTGCGGATATTATTCAGCAATTAAGCTGTTAACGCGGTTTCAATACTTAATAATAAAATAACGAATTGCTAATAAATGATTATAAATGAAATGTGACATTTGAGTTGTTAATATGAATATGAAATGTTTCAATTCTTGCGTAGCGTAACGAAGTCGAGTAGTGAATAAACGAACCAGATGATAGATGGTCACTGCAAACCAAAGACAATAACTTCCTCTCCAAATTGGATATATCCCATCAAAACACAGGACGACACGAGTGCGTTTCTGTATCTCTGGCCCTAACCATGAAATCAACAACGACCGCTTCCCAACCACGGCGAAATAACGAAGGTCATTTCACGGATCAACCAACGGTTCAACGTGAATTAACAACCAAAAACATAAGGTACAGTGGTTAACTTTTAAGCGATAGGACAATCAACAACTAAAAACATAAGGTAGAGTGGTTAACTTTTAAGCGACAGGGCAAGAAAGGATAGGATAGCTTTTAATTTGATAGAGTCTTCTATCGCCTACACTAACTTTAAACTGTGTATTCGCAGTAGAAGCGTTCACTTTTTATCATCTCACCGTCGTATTTGCTTTCGCCGCGATATCACGGGGTCAGTATCGATCCCCGGGCGGCCGTTATCGGATAGTCGATATTTTTGTTTGCACAGACCCATCAATGAGAGGCTCGAGTATATCTTGCGTATTTGAGCAATAACTTGTTTGATAATGCTTTACAGTGCTTGCACTGTTATTAGTCTCGCCTCTCTAGATTGCGCTAGTGATTTTTTTTGTTTTATCTATTAGAACTCAATTGCGGCTGATTTACAAGTAACGTTTGTCTTTCAAATGATGACAAGTTCATTTGATGTACATACAAAAATAATTAAAAAAAATATTCCATTTTTCAATTTGCAAAATAAGATTTTTATTAGCTTCACCTGTCAGGTATGAATGTTTGTAACCGACTCCTGTGGGCGTTATTTTGACCCACTTTAAACGGCCAGATTTCGTTCAAACTTTGTAGGTAGGTATATTTATCGAGGACCGATGACAATACACTGATTCGATAAAATTATTCCATTTTTCAATCTGCAAAATAAGATTTTTTTAATTAAATTAAATGAAATATTTTGGGCAGTTTCGACGATGAAAGTTACTCTTATTTTTTTACTTTAAACTACATATACTTATGTACTATAAGTAAGTTCATTATTTTAAGAAGGTATGTAATATCTAAGTATCGTTACATTAGTATGAATATCGGCCAAAGGAATTGTGCTGGAACTAGAAATACAGATATACTATAAATACCTACAAATTACACTTCCCAGTAACCTCATTGGTACCTACATAACCTTGAGAGAATCTTCAAGTTGTAAAAATAGGTTGAACTTTATCTTTTTACATTGAATTACCTAAGCAGTTACGAAGATGACAAGTCCGACTCTGGCCGTGATAAATGGACACTAGTTTTTTGTCAACGATTTCTTGGTTAAGGTACGTAACGTTTTTAGCACCCATATCTTCACGTTCTTACTCAAGCGCTATACGTTTCCTTACATGCGACTATTACTCAACGGTCACATCGACACTTAGAGAATATACCTACTTACTTAATCAAGAGTAGGTAGGTATAAGCTGGTATGAACTCTTCACTCTTCACTAGTATAAACCGACGGTAGCGCCAAAAATTTTAAGCAGTTGATAAGTAAGTAGGTACCTACTTTCCTAGGTAGTTCTAGGTACAGCAGTGGGTTAATGTCGGCTCTTTAGCTGGTGAAAGTATTTGTAATGTAAAATGCTTATTTACTTACTACTTATTTTAAGACCAATAATGTAATTTATTATTAATATTAATCTTTATTCTACTCTAATAACAATAATAATGTATTAATATAGGTAGGTACTCTTATATAACGTTTAGGTATATGTATACTCTAAGCATCGACACCTTCTATCAATGGTGACTCGAAACGGAAATACCTATGCGGTATCGAAGAAGCCGTCTTTATCAAACATTTCAGTGTTTGCAAACGTTATCGATTCAAATTTTGATGGTTGACTGTCAATAATAAATACAGGCTTTGTTTTGATGATTTGCTACATTTCGGGTAGGTGTAGGTACAATCAACACTAGTTAATAAACAGTTCAAATATTGAGTTTAGATGTTGTATTGTTTGTTGAAAAAGCAACCGAAATGATGTCTTAAGTCATTCGAGATATCGAACTGCGATAAGTCATAGGTACTCATTCAATTAACTGCTATCCATCGCTTACCATGCCCAAACAATTGTTTAGATGGTAGGCTTATTTGTTTGTTTGTATATTAATGTTTGAACATTGGTTATAATATTATACGGTATTGACTTTGGTCAATCATGTGAACTTGACGTCGGTTAAAGACACTTAAAATGTGCATTAAAAAGGCCTTAAATTTTTGAAGTCTAGGAATTTAAGTAAATGGTCGCAACAATTAGAGATGAAACTTTAAAATAAGTTAATTATTTATTGCCTAAACAATATTACATAAGTACCTATATATAATATGAATCAATAATGTATTCAAATTGATTTTTTACGTTGACATCCGGTATGTAACAACGTACGTTTTCAAAACGTTCAGTTTCGAATTTTAAAAAATCCATATTCGATTTCCGAACGTCTGACACAATAATTAGAATAACACAAAATGGCCGCCGTTAAGGTCAATGCACTTCGGTGCAGCGATCGTCCGGAGCTTAAGTGGTATGATTGAGTGGACAATTAGACAGTCCGTAAACAGACGTACACGATACAGCGTATACACAACCTTGCCAATTACTGTGAAACCTTCGCAGTGTAAATAAACTGATCAATTATATCGTCCAATATAAGAACACTTGGCACACAATATAGCGACGGAGAAATTCGATGGTTAATACTTAGTAGAGTTTAAAGCGCTTTTATGCCTTTTTAAATTATATATATATAGTTTAAATCTCGATGACGCACGCATGATTCGAACTTTTTTAACATCATAAATGTCAGTTTAGCTAATATTCTTGTTTAGTAACTGAGTTCTAAATTAACATATTTTGAAATAAGTTTGAAATCGCTTGCATTGGTACTCGGCCTAGATTACATTACATTTTCGATAATTTATAATTATAGAAAATTCTATAATCGTTAAAAGCTTCATTGTGACGGGCAAAAACATTGATCGTAGCTCCCGTCCGCGTAACCCGAGAATTCTGCCTACTAAGTGCTGTCGGCTCTACAATCCGACTAAAATACAAATGCATTTCAATTCTTTTTGTTTTTTTTGTTTCTCCCTTTTTTGTGAAATTTTTTTTATCATAAAGTATATAAAAACATACCTAGGTCTTTATTTTTATTCTGTTTTTTATTTATTTAGTAAATTAATAGCTCTTTAAACTTATTTTTCGTTCATCCGGATCTAATTCTCCGTCTAATCTCTCATACTTAAGTATATGAAGCTAAAGGCATATTTAAATTATCAAGCTATTCCAAAGACATTATTCTAAGAAAATGTGATCTAAATGAAAGTTTTACGTGGGTAGGTGTTGGATCACTTCTACCGACGTCTCATAAATCACGAGTGGACGACGCGGGGTAACTTATTTTATATCAACTATGCATGATAACACCTATAGGTACCCACTTATTATTAAAATGTATTTCTAAAATTGTTAAAATAATGTTAAAAATATTATAAAGCTGTAATCTTTTAGGAGGGAATTAATAGATAAATACCTATATAATTATTTGTTTGCAAATTTTTAAAGAGCAACTGAGCATAATGATTTTAGAATATTCAGCCAACCTGGGTTGATACTAAAAATTCATTGGTATTTATACACCTTCATTATAAAAAAGGTGAAGGAGGCATCACATAATTATGTACGTATGTATCTATTAATTCCATCCTGACAAGCTATTGGTACCTAAATTAAAATTCTATTTTGGGTCCTCACAGGTAACACACCTATTACCCATGAGGACAGGAAGGTACAGTGCCCCTACCACCTATAGGTAAGCTACAACTATGATGGTGATAGATTAACAGTTTCCCTGTCCAATAAGTAGACACAATAGTTAAACAATGGGTATGTATCATAATATGTAATTCACGGGACAGGGAATGGGTTAAAATGTTTTTCCAATATCATATCCCGTCGATAGTCTCTCATCTTCTCGTTCGAGACGGTTGACGAATTATGTTAAAATACATAACAGATGCAGGGTACCGGCAATACGGCTAAGTGCCGGTCCCTGATGGATGGTGTTTGCTCAACAAATAGTTTTCAATTCTATGTCGCCGCCGCTATCGCGATAGAAGATTTCACTCACCCGATTGGTATTGGGGGCGCAATCCCGAAAATACGACGGAAGAGAGGTCAGATAATGTTTCCCGGTCAAATATAAGGTCTTATTACCATTGATAAAGCTTCAATCTCATACCCTAAGTAGCGCCGTATCATAGACCATGCGCCGGCCACGTTTTGGTAGTATTAAGGGAAGGCAAACGTAGGCTACACCCAGAAAAGGAATATAAATTATAACTCATCATAAGAAATTCTCCTCCACTGTAAATCGAAACCAGGACAATCCGCACAGAGAGCGCACTACTGTTTTACTCACATAACGTTGGATGTCTATTAAAAATTTATTATGACTTAATTAAGTAGGTATACCTACCTAGAGGTCAGTACCTAGTAGCCTATACCTATCTTTTACTAAAGTTAAGATTCTAGACGTTTAAAAATTGGCGTAATAGGTATTGTAGTGGTATGTGATTTTAGGTAATAGATATGTTTATTAAATAATTAATCTAATATCTACCTCATT
Source organism: Erynnis tages (assembly GCA_905147235.1). Lineage (NCBI taxonomy): Eukaryota > Metazoa > Arthropoda > Insecta > Lepidoptera > Hesperiidae > Erynnis > Erynnis tages. The sequence goes on from LR990087.1 coordinate 6,441,213, forward strand.
AGATCAGCAATAAACAGGTATTTTATATAAAAAAAATGACCATATTGTAGTTAGGTATTACCTAACAAATAGAAAGACAATCGATTACGCTGTTCGTAAGTTCGCTTTTCTCACAATTTACTCTACCTACAGATTTTTTGAAGTATTCCATCCTTTTTACGCAGACGAAGTCAGTAATGACATCTATGATATTGTATTTACCTCCTCCTAGGACGGAACTAAGTCAGTTTTGAAATAAAGCTTTCCGAAACTTCTTACTCTCCCGCTCGTTTTTACTTCAAAGCTAATTCTATTCTAAAGCCATCCACTAGACGAGCTATACTTACCGTCGATTAATGTGTGTTGTCAGTGCGTCGGCGGCATAACGTCTTAATAATTGATTTGCCCACTGACACTTGTGACAAAGTGGCCACGTAACTTGATAGTAGGTGTAGTATGTTAACGGCCACTAAATATTTGCAAATCATCTATGAGTATAGGTACCTACTATACTCCGTCGAATTCTATAGAATGAAAGCCTCTCCACCAATATTTATAGTTGTATGTATATAAACGAAAATGTCTATTGTAAAGTATGTAGTTGTGTGCAGGCGGCGAATTTGTGTGAACTTATATGCGCATTGCGCACTTGTCATTTTACTAATTGTGAGATCTGTCAAGACAGGCTTGTAGGTGTTGTATGGTGCCATGCGCGCTTTATAATGGGGTCGGTCTCGCGTTCGGTTTGGCGTGCGTTCGATGTTCGATGATTCAACATTTTGATCATGTCTTTCAATCTCATGTTCATTTAGTATGTGTTACGTTTAAATACCTAAGTACTTAGGTATTCTTTGCATGTAAGTATGGAGGGGCGGCCATTTTATGCTATTTGCACTGTTAACTTCAGATTTGTGGTGTAGATAGTGGGCAAAACGTATGATGATTGCAATTTATCATTTTAGCATAATCTGACCTAAGTAGATTTGTCTACAATTTTACAATAAATGCATGAGTATGAGTCAGTATGAGTATTAAAATATTCTTATAATAATATGTATACCTACTATTACGTGAAGCGAAAATTTTGGGTACAATTTACAGCTAACTACACGAACGGAGCACATTTATACTTGGCACAATTAAAGTATACCTAGAAGATTGCACAAATTATAAGTAAATTTTTAAAAATGCATAAGAAATAAGTACCTACCTACATGAAACTCATCAAAAAACACACCGCGCATATCTACTACCTTAAGTTTCAGTACTTTGACATGCTAGACAAACATGACGTGTACGAACATTCCGTTAGGTGTCAAATACAAATTTGAATAAAATATAGTCGACTACTTGGCGATCACTAGTTAAATAATTCACCCGCAATAGCGTAGCGCCACACACGTACTTAGTTTTAAATTTAAATATCACCTGTGAATTCTAGATAATTTAGATACATATATTTCTAATGCGAAAGTAGTTATTTAATTAAATAGGTTTACCTAGTAGTTTCAGACCAGTGTAAACTGAAGCTTAATCCGCTTTTATGTGGCTTATACTTTTATAAGGTTTCATAATCCGCTATCCAGTTAAAAGTATGTAGGTAAAATAGGTAGGTTATATTTAGTAGGTAAGTACATGACTGTAAATAGTGAGGTATTTAGTGGGTTTAATACCTCACTGAATAGGTACCCTGTTTTTCATGTTTGCGAACTAAACTACCTTCGAAGGCTTATTTTATACCTACGCATAATTATGATAACCTACCTACGATAGATGTGTCACCTTTAAGAATCAGATGCTAGGGGTTTCATTGCAAAGGTTTATTTAAGGCAAGTTTTGAAAAGCGAACAATACAACAATTTAAAGAAATTAACCGCATTTGGAGGCTGATGAAGAACCTTCTCACAACCGTTATACCGAACAAAGAAAGTGTTTTATTTTTATTATCACCGTACAAAACACACAAAAGATCGACACGAGGCCTCGCTGACATAATATCACACGCATCAACACAAAAAGCTTTACAAAACGAAAACACAACACTGGACACGGACGATCGAAAAAAGTTCAAAAATCTCAAGTGATTCACTATAAAACTTACGATAAAACAAACTTACTTTTGCCTCTCATCAAATTCATATTGGTCGTTCGTATGGCTTCATGGCTTGTAATAGAGACGGTTTTATTTCTTTGTTTTTAGTGTCATTGTTTTTGAATCTTGGTGATTGGATTTGATGACTCGTAAAGTTTTGAATGGTCGTTATCACTGTGTTTTGAGGAGGTGCACGAAGACCGGTAGCCTTCTGGTAACAAGCTGAATGGATTGACGTATAAAATAAATAAATGAATAATGAATAAAACGAATCGCCCACACACTGGATGGCACACGTTTCCATGATTCGGCGAGATTTAAGAATTCATTTGAACGCGTTTATGTCATCTCATAATTATGTTATCCATTCGAATTAAATATTAAGTAAGTACCTAAACCGTTCAAAATACCTGGGTTAAACTTAATGGTATTCCACCATATAAGTTTGATTTTATATCTATTGTTTGAATTTTGTATGTCTTTTTATGAAATGTATCCGTGAATAAATTAATAATTATTTTCTATTCTATTATAAATGTTTTACTCTTTGATGATTTCGTTTGCAGTCGAAACTATTTACTTATTATGATAAGGTTGGTAAAATAATATTAAACGTAGGTTTATATTGCATAGTATACTCAAACCGTAAAAGCACGGTCTTCTTTTAGTATTTCAATAAGTAAAATATTCTAAATAGGTATGACTAGGTTTATCTGCTACTTTATTGAAGATTGTTCTGCCGAAAATATTTTAAAAAGTACTGTAGTACCTAATAACTTACCGTAAACCTTACTTCAAAACGTGTATCAATGGAGCTACGTTCAACTCTACGTTGAAATGGACAGTGGGTCAGTGTAGTGGTTAGTTTTATGGTGACCATATACCACCCGCGGCGACAACCGAACCGAACTTCATAGAAAAAAACATGAGCTTGCCTTTAATAAAGTCATTCACAATTTTTCACACGGACTTATCTACGAACACTAGTCTTATCAACGAACATTATTAATAATTATGACTTCGATCAAGTTTAAGTGTTGTGCCTAAGTATCGTTTAAATTAGAATTGATTTATGGTTTTATTAAAAGATTTCTTAAAAAGATTCTTTAAATAGATATCTTATATTTTATTTTGATAATATTCCCACATGTAGGTAGGTAGGTGTCATGGGTACTGATAAAATTATGAGTTTGTGATCATATTTTTGCGAGACATTACGAGTAAAGCATGCAACATAACACGATGTTATATTTGCCTAATACCTACCCACCATATTTTAAACATAAATTAGTGTTAAAGAAATGTTTATCCTCTCTTTGATGACTTTAAAAAAAAAATATTTGTTTTTAAGTTCAAAGCCGATGCACCTGAAATTATAGATAATCCAAATTTAAATAATTTTTCTTCCGAAAAATAACATTAATTTTATGTCATAATATTATCTAAAAATTTAAAACATTCATGGGTGAAATCTACATATTCGTTGATAAAAGTCAAATAGTATCTACCTATTCCTAAAATTTTATCACAACAATTTATAAGCTGTAAACAACCTGTAGTCAAACAACTGTAATAACCGACGCGACACGATCATTATCAAAAGGTAGCCAGTTATAAATTAAAATATATTTAGATATGACTAAGCATCCATTTACAGGTATTAACGTTTCCCTGTGAACACACTACAATATGCATTTTGACTCCGCGTGCAGTTTCGCTGATTTCTTAAAACAAATTAACACCATCGCTGTGTTAACCCTTTTGTGTTATTTTATGGCTTTATAGAGGTTATTGAAGATAACCCGTCAGCCGTGTTGCGCAATGCCGACAAAAGTGAAATTATCTGGCAGTAAAAGTGACTATGAGTATTTTTCCATTTTTTGTCGACATACTACATTGTGGCTTGCGCCGCAGGAGGCGCTTTGTCGAAAGCTTAACCCTTTCGACAAAGACCTAAATTACTTCCTACCTTAATTGCTGTTTTGTTTGTTTACACCCCTAAAGAATTCAGTATCTGCGTAAAATCTTAACCCCAATTTGTTTGAAGTGAGACGTTTGACTCCTGATATCTCTGTGTTAAGTTTTCATAGTTATGCAGTCGCCAGTCAATGCTGTGTTTGAATTTAAACCTTATGAATAATACCATATATTATTATATCATTATGAAAGAAGTGTGTACTATGTAATACAAATAGTAATAAAACCATTTTATTTTTAACATTGTGTTAATAAATGTACTAATATAAGCCGTTAGTTTGAGCGGGAAAAGGCTCTACATTAGGCCTAAATGTAAAGTATTCATTTTACTATAAAAATTAGGCAAAAAATATTTTAGACGTACTTAATAGCAAATAGCAATGAAAAGACTGAAACATTTTGTAAACTTATTTTATTAACTCTGGAACTAACAGATGATTTTATAAGTATCCTATCTAGATTCGAGTAATACGACATTCATATGTATTTATAACTACAAGAATAAATTTAGCACTAAAATTTTTTTATTATAAATTTTAATCTTATGAAGCTCTATTTGGCAAGCGTATATTTCATTATTATTAATAAATTCACTTTTGTTACAAATTTTTGTTTTTTTATACCTACCTTTCTTTATAACTTTTAATAAGCATTTATTTTGCAATATAAAAATCCATAGAATTTATAATTAAATTTAAATACATTTTTAACTGAAACTGCACTATAAAATAGCCGTTAAACCTCTAGGAATGTTAACTCCTACAAATTTAGAATCAAAGTATCTAATTATAAAAGTATTTGTTTATTTTATATTGAAGTTTTTTTATGAATAATAATTTAATATCTAGGTAGGAGGTAAGTCTAGAAATGAGGTAAATATCTATTGGTACCTATTAGATTGTTACAGGAAAAAAGACTATCCAGAGATTTGTAAAATGATTGGACATTTAGATGCTGCTTATGCATGCCTATGTATGGGTGTAATATACGAGTAATGACACTCAACATAATTAATATAGCCCTTGCTTATACAATGCCACGCTTTTAACACATGTTCATATCGGACTCGTAGTGTTAAAATTATAATATTATTATAAAATTTGTAAAACCAATTTCGTACAAACAAATGTCTTTTTTTCTTTCTTTTAACAATAAATCTTCCAAAATATATAAAAAAACAACACATAAGTCCTTCATCTGCGTAAAAACAGTTTCTTGAAGAATATTTTGCGAATAGCTGCTGACAGTAAGAACACAAAAATTACTAAAGAACTGAAATAAATTGAAAACGAAAAAAATGGAATTAAACAGTTGGTATGAGAAGTATGGACAAATGAATTGTTCGCGGCGTCGAGAAGCGATCTTGACAAGTCTAAAGGTCAGAGCAGACAAGGTTTCCCGCATTACGAATAACTCAAGGAGATCGTCATTACCGACAGATGAAGCGCGTGACTACACTTTAAAATAGATTAGGAAATTTTAGTCTCGAAGATTATACTACAAATTATTTCAACATAATATGTTCATGATGTTGCTGGAATACCGACATAGTCCTCGCGTAATGAATAGGCTCGAATCGTATTTAACGCCTTGTCCTGATTGCCCTAACTGGCAATACGCAGACAAATTTCAATGTCGTCGTCAGCAATGTCGTCGTCGTGCATTAGCCGAATAACCCATCTACTTAATAAATTTAAAAGAATACGTTTGTCTGTATTATTCACATTTCAGTGCCAAAGAAAAAAAAAATCTCAAATAATACTCAACAATACTGCACTGTTTTGGTTGAAAATTAAATTTATTAGTGCCTACTTGTCTTATTTATTTTTATTTGTGGTGATCAAATCAAACGTGTTAATAGGTTAAATAATTTATAATAAGGTATTTATTTAAAATGTATGTATTTATTTAAAATTTTTGATAAGTATATACGCTTGCCAAATATATTAATAAATATATTAAAATGCTAAATTGAAACTTGCATATAAATATATATTTGATTGGAATGTAAAGAAGCATAGATAGGTACCTCTTATACCAAACACCATATTAGAAGTCATTATATATTTATCTTATAGTCTATATGTACAAAACTTATCTACACTCCTAAATGCGATGGTCGACAGTAATTCCATTTCACCTATCTATGTAATTAATTTATATTTTATACACATTTGTTACACAAACGACATTGCACTGCTCGGTCCACGATATGACGTCACCTTAACGCAAATTCTTATACCAACTCTTTTTGTTTTACATATCGTACCTACTCTTTAATTACGAAATGTTAAACACAATATATTTATAGTATCTACTACCCATAAATCGTATTAAATTTGGATTATATTTACAAATTCTTTAAAGATTAAATATTAAACATTGGTATAGAAATATCCTGCTGTTCCTTATTATTTGCTAAATTATGACACTGTATCAAAACAAATTTGTTAATAGAATTCCATAATTCCCATAACCATGACAAAGCAATTAGTTGTGATAGAGTCGTCGTTTACTCAGCTAAACAAAAGATCTCAACGCGCTCCCGCAAATAAACAATCATTATCGGTGGCATCGATGGCGCGATAACGGTACCTATCTTATTGATCGCATTACGACTGCGATTACTGCGCCCGTTATGTCATAATAAAATACTAGCTGATAGTTTGGGCGGGAATTGTCACATAAAGCTCTACATTTTTTCGTACTGAATCATTCGCTAGCAATTAAAAGGTTTACATTTTTCGATATTTAGATTGCATTGTGAGTCTGTCACACTCAAAATGATTTGATTTGTAACCATCTTTTGTAATTAGTAAATAAACTATATAACATGCCGCTAACGACATATTGACCAAAATAAACATCTACATATTCCAATAAGAGTTGGTATATGAATAAACCGGGGACTGGAAAGGACACTTCCGCGGGAGTCCCACACTCAGTTTAGGCCTATCCGTGCAGCCGCCGGGCGCCCGGGGCGGATCGTCCGCGGCGCACTTAATATATACCTACTAAAATTCGCACATAAAGGACTCTTCAAAATCATAGCATATATTTACACGAATAATTTACAAGCCCCGGGACGAGCGATACCGCATACAATATCACAAGAACACAAATCACGCTCACGTGGAGTCCAAAAGTATCAGTTAAGTGAGATTTAACATCGAGAGGGACGTCGGGCGGGCGTGGGCAGGCGAGCACTTACCCGCAGCGCGGCCAGGGCGGCCAAGGCGCGCTCGGGGCGCGGCGCACAGCCTACGCCAGCGGGTACTGTCACAAGGGCGGCTGCGGGTGCGCGTGGTGGTGGTGGTACAGCGGCGACTGGTAGTAATTGTCGGCGGGCGCGTGCCCGTACCCGTAGTTCACGTCGTACATCTTCAGGTCCGTCTTGGTGTCGGCGCCGGGCAGCAGCCGCGTGATGCTGAAGGGGTGCGGCGCGGGCGCGTAGCCCGTCGGCTCCTGTTTCAGCTGCGCGTAGTGCTCGAGCGAGAGCGGCGTGTGCTCGGGCAGGCACAGCTCGGGCGCCGCGTGCAGCTGCGCCAGCAGTTCGTCGCGCATCTCCTTCTCCTCGCCCGGCCCGGCGCCGCCTCCGGACTTCTCGTGAGAGTGTTCCCGCTTGTCGTGAGAGCCGCCGTGGTGCCCGTGCGTGTGCGCCGCCTTCTGGGCTTGCCGTATCGACTCCTTTTTCTCGTCCTTGAAACGCTTCTGCCGCCTCAGGAAGCAGCCGTTCTCGAACATGTTTCCGCTGTCGGGGTGCAGCGTCCAGAACGATCCCTTGCCGGGCTTGTCCGGCGTCCGCGGCACCTTGACGAAGCAGTCGTTGAACGACAGCGAATGCCGGATCGAGTTCTGCCAGCGCTGCTGGTTCTGTCTGTAGAACGGGAACAGGTCCATGATGAACTGGTAGATCTCGGAAAGCGTCAGCATCCGCGAGGGGTTGTTCTGGATGGCCATCGTTATGAGCGATATGTAGGAGTAGGGCGGCTTCGCGTGCGTGTAGGAGCGTCGGTAGGTCTTGTCGTTGCGCGCCCGCTGCAGCGCCGACGTCGGCGACGCGGCCTCCTGCTCCCGCGGCAGTGCGCCGTACGGCACGGCGCCGCCGCCGCCCATACAAGACGCCATCGTGCTGGGCGGCGAGTAGCCCACGCCCGGGGATCCCATGCACGAGCTTCCGGCGACCATGTTGTTGGAGTAGAGATTCGGGTAGGGCTGCGAGGGCATGCAGCCCATGCCATTCACGTAGGGTGGTGCCAGTCCCGGCGACAGCGAGGACAGCGACGCGGACGTCGGCACGTCGCCGTACGATAGCTTCTGCGAGATCATGGCTAGCGCATCACCCGCGCGTGCACGCCGGCCAGGGGCAAACACTCGCACTGATTGAAAGAGTAAATAGAGGACGGGGGCCCGAGCGCCCCTCCACCGCCGGCCATGGGAGCGTGGGGGCGGAGCCGTGCGAGCCCCGCCCACCGCGCGCGCAGCCCTCGCCGCCCCGCGCCCCGCGCTCGCCCGCCAGAGACTCGCACACCGCCACTGACGATACCGCACCTCGCAAAGATAAAAACATGGAATCATAAGTGCGTTAGGCGGAATGTGTAGTGATGAGCTTTGAATGCCGCGTTCACTGATTGTATCCGAACCGTCTGCCTAACGTTAAGCTATACGGCTTTCAGATCAGCCTACATGTCGTGTGTTCCTTACGAGTTAAGTGGTTTTAAATGCACATTGAGAAGTAAAAAATATTGAAAGCTAGTATAATTATAGGTATTTACTGGTGTTTTTCATTGGGATCGTAAACTGTTTTTACGAAAAACTTACAAGCACACATTTCATCAAACTGTTGTCAGGTACGCTGTTAGGTCTACCCCTTGTACATCAATGCTTGATATGACCTACATATATAGGCAAAGATATCATCTTAAAATTAAATGCCATAGAAGGTAGCCGAGAAAATTACATGTCAGCACGAAGTCCCTAATACCCGCTAAAATTGCAATACTTAGTTAAGATAGGTATTATTATAAAAGCCCATATTGGAGGTAATGGTTACGTTATCCTATTCAAGTGTTTAAAAACATAACAGTTTATATTCTTATTAGGAAGTAATAGGTTACCTAGCTGATAGTTATAGATCTACGTACCTATACCCGAGAGTATTTAAAATATTATGTGATAAATCATATAAATTTCGAAAATCATGCGGAAACTCGTCGCAAAGAAAATATAGAGCTATTGCAGCACTAATGTAGAGCTTAATGCTATAGCTCTCTTTACTACCTAACTAGGTAGATAGTTTCTCCTTATTTGTAGTAACTGCTTTAGGTATCTCTTGTAGGAATTTAGCGTCAATAAATAAGATATGAATAGGTACTATAAAATGACTATATAAAAGACTTTTTTCTATCGCAAAACAATTTAAATTCTAAAAACCCGAACAGCCTAAACTCCGTCGATGATGAGATGGAGTAGGTAAAAACAGAACCTAAAATGTAGTTTTACTCTGGACATCCGTACATAGATCATATTATTATTTTCATGTAGAATCTAGAAATGGAACTGTAAATCGTATTATTGTAATATACTTAACATACTTTCCTTATTTATTGTGGTAACATTCGAAAGATTCACAACTTGCGCGTGTCTACGGTCTGTTTTTTATGATTATGTTATTTTTTATACAACATAGGTACCTACCTAGTCTACCTACATAATAATAGGTATACCTAAAGGTACCATACTTAACTACCAATAGGTGTGTACGTACCTATCATTTATTTCATATCTAATTAACTTTTCTTTTTCTTTTGATTGCTATCATTTTGTTTCTACGTCATCATTGAATTGTCAACAATCTTTTATGTTGCGAATAAATGTAGGTACCCTAAGTACCTACCTAGGTATTTCTTTCTTTCATTAACGTCCTACTTGTTGTCAGGGCCGTGTTAGACTATATGCCGGGGCCTTTAGGCACACAAGAATTCGGGACCCTTTTGGAATGTGAAGAAAGCTAACTATAACATTTTTTCACTATGATCTGCTTTATTAATCATATAGGTAAGTATTATAATACAATATGTTATCAATGATATTAGTATGTATGCTGCTGTTTTTTGTTGTTCGTGTTTCGTCGTTGTGTGCTCGAATCACTGACATTATTCATATAAATGTATTGATTTGAATAAATATGAAAATTATCGACGTTCGTGCAATAAGAAAAGTGTTATTTTTGATGAGATTTTGTTATTAAATGTGAGAGAAATTGTCGGTCCTTCGGGGCTCTCTGAGGTGGGGGCCCTGGACACTGGCCCCGAGTGCCCTTATGACGGTAGACGGTATTGGTAAAGACGGTATTGCGTGTTGCAGTTTCTTCGATTCCCAGCGGAGCAGAGATTCGAATGATATCTTGGTGTATGATAATTTAGGTATGTGGATACCTTCTCACCCACGATACAGAAAATCCTAGCATGTGAAGATGTGAAGCGTTTATTTATTTCCTCGCATACCTACCTAAAAGTATCATGATATCAACATCATACCTATCAGAATTAGAGAACCATGTTTATCTTGAGAAAAAAAAAATAAAAAAAATAGAACATTTTGACAAATGACCATAATCAAAAGTCTCTCGCATTAATTTGTTGACAGATACCTAATTAAGACGAAGCAAACACATTAACAGCTAGTTTCTTAAAACCATTCTTCATTAGGGAAAAACATTAACGTAATTTATTCTAGTTAAGTTTTATGGCTGCTTAGCAACATTATTCAAGCAGATGGACCAATAACTAAATCAAAACTAAACGAAAATCGAGGTACTCGTAATTGAGGACCTTCCTTCCTAATTTAAAACTTTCATTATTTCTTGAAATATATTAATATTATTTATATTTCGTTTGTCAATCATTTGTTCTATTTTTATTATCGGTATTCGGATTGCACGACAATTTACAAAAATTCGCTTCCATTATCTACTTTCAGTACCTAAAGACTGAGTCTAATAAAAATATTCACTTTACACATTAGATATTCTCACTTTGTTTTTATCTCTACTCACTGTAATAATTGTATGTCTCACTGTAGAGCACAGGCACGCAACGAGCAACAGGGGGAGGTCTTTTTTCTTTGTGACGAAGGGAAACCTTATTATATTACCTATGAATTACCAAGGTATATTTTCAATGTAGACATAGTGGAAAATAAACGGGAAAGATGGTATTTCAAATGGTCATTGAAGTACCTAATGGTTGATGAGGGCAATATCCATTTATTCCACTTCATGCCACTGATTACCTATGACTTTACATTTTGATAATAATCATTTTCTTTTCTTATAATATTTTTGATTAATTAATTAGTTTCTTTTCTTTTATTTATGTATATACGTTACCTAGACACTTATTTTATGACCGGCCAACTCATCTCTCACCTCAACAAAGAAAACTTGAAGTAAGTATGTTGAACCTAGAGCTATGAACTGTCTGATAGTAGCGTCTGTCTGATGAAGGATGAGGCGGATGAGAACCTCACGACTATAGTCAAAATACGAATCAGTAGGTATTTTTTGGGTTAAATTTTTTTTTAATAATTTCCAAGAATAGCCATATTATTATTGTGACTGAAATCATCAGATGGACTACATGCTCGTTTTATACTCATTCACCAGGCGGGAATAAAACTCCGGTACATTGGAGCGAAGTGGAGCGGAATCGAACCTGACACCGGACGCCACTTAATGGCAAGCGCTTGCTCTCTGCGCGTGTGTAACGTGACGCGCAAGGCTTATATACCACTAGCTTTGTCCGCGACTTCGTCCACGTGGCTTTATATCATTGGATTTGGATTTAGCGATAATGTGCGTCCTCTAGGTATGTAGGTTGCTGTGCCAAATTTACTAATTTGGGGCTATATAATTACTGAGTATCGTATACATAGGTTATGTTAATCTAAATTATAAACTTTCTTTGTAGTCTTCAAAAAATAGTACTATCTATATGAGTGGGAGTTAAAAAATCGAAAGGATAAATACCTATGGAAATTTATGGAATGGGAACAAAGAAAGACCCTTTGCAAGGCTAGGATACCTACTACTTGCTATAATATTAAGGATACAGCAAAATTGAAAGAATATATAAGTAGCCTAGGACATATCTATTTAACTAGCACGATTGAAGGCTTAAATTGTATTAAGGCTTCAATTAATTGTTTGCTTCTGTTCAGCAACCACAAAATAGTGAGTTTTTTCATTTCGGTGTTTGGTTCGTTTTTTCTCTATAATTAAAATGAAAAATAATAGGTGCTAAGGGAATAAACAAACACGGCCTAATTTTTTGAAATAATTGTGTAGATTAATAAATTAAATATTCCTTCCTTCCTTCCAGCCCTTGATAGTCCACTTCTTGGCATGGAACTCCCCTAATCGATAATATAATATTATAATAAATTAAATATTACTGCAATATTTCCGAGCCTGCGTCCGCCTGCTGTATCCGTCTGTTCCGAACGATTTATCAGAAACAAACAAAACAGTTAATTAGACAAACACGAAGTCAGCCGAATGTCTTCCAGTCCACAAACAATGCTAATTAGTTCACTCCATAACTGCAAACAGCAACTTCGTTAATTATGTAATTAGATACATACATCTCAAGTGATAAGTGATATCGCTGGGTCGTGAATATTTGTCACGTTTTGTTTGTTGTTTATGACTAACTTGTGGTTGAATGTATAGGATGCAGAAAATACATATTTAATTTAATAGGTGATCATCTTAGTCCTCGAGTGCCTCGATGCACCAACATACCGTCTCTGATAGGACTTCTATTCTATACCTATATAGGACTTCTATACTCATACCCATTTAGTTAGGGTGTTGCAACGGTTGTTTGCGACTCATTTATCTACTATAAAGGAGAAAATAAATGTTTCAGTTGTATTTATCTTAAAGCGGTAGAGGTACCTACCTATAGGTATAAGCCGAACGGATAAAGAAACTATCTGGTACTCTTTTTTTAATTTTTTTATCTAAATACTCTGAATATTTCATGAACAAAAATAAACTCACACCATCAACCTAATTCCTTGTCGTTTTTATACCACCTCGATCGAACTACTGTTTATCAGAACGGAACTAAAACAATTTCGGACATGCATGTGTTTCCGATTTCCTCTGCCTAGGAATATCCTTAAGAATTGACGACAATGGGCGTCATTTAAGTCAACAATAACAAAGAAAGGATAAAGATAAGATGTCCGTCACAACAAGATTGCATTAGCGCGGATAATGGACAGGTAAGATGGGTAAGCTCAAAAGATATAATAACGGCACGTCAGTTAGCCCTTGCTGTAGTAGGACCATTTAGGTAGGTATTTTGTACGGTACACAGAGTTACGTGAGGACTAGTGAAACTAATGATTAGGTACTATATATTTATAATCTTGTAGATTCAGAACAGATACATTTTGACCGCGGTTACTACGTCTTTACTAAAATTTTGATTTGTGTGTAAGTAGATACAGTCATGCTGGAAAGACATATTATACATAACTGAAGTATGACCATCTTAGTGTAATTCAGGAAAAGGTACTGGTTGTCCATTTAAAATTTATCAAGATGTGGCTTAGACATACCAAGCTCTTATATAACCTACACTTTGGCATAAAATACGGCAACACATATTTTAGAATATATTGAAAGAGCCTAAAAGACAGAAAAAGGTCTGGGAATGTCTTGCTGTCCAGAGCATGGGAGTGAGAATTTAATTTTTAAGGCCACGATATTTGAAAACATCTTCAAAGAACATGGTTACCCCAATCGCTATCTCCCGCCATTCATTACCAAACCCATTGAAAGTCACAATGCTTTGTTGTGTGATTGAGCAGAATATGACGTGAGAAATTTTACTACTTTTCGAAAACCACCTACAAGGTTATCCGAAGATTGACTGATTATCTACGTGAGATTATCTACGTGAGTTTATTGCAAATTCTTATATTAATATATTTTTATAATGATGTAAAATATAGTAGCCCATGGACTATGACTAATGGACAGCCACATCCGACCATAAGCGGGACTAGAGTACTATATAGCTCAACAAGAAGTCTGTTATTAAAGGACGTACGACTATTCTCGACGAATAAGAGGAATGGTCACACATATCTACTTATCTAAATTCTAAGAAATTGAGTAAGTACCTACCTTACTTCCTACCTTCATACCTGCTGCATAGTGTAGTGACGTGAGCATGAACTCTATCGTTATTCGAACGGTAAACGTCAGTCATTATTAGTATGTCAGTCTGTCTTGACATTTTCCCGTACTGTGGCATCTCGATACGATTAATGTACAAAACTGCGTAAGTTCTTCCGCGAAGCATACGAGTAGGTAAAGAATTCGTTGGTTACTTAGATTGAAAGAAATCTTCCTTGGTAGTAACAATGACATGTTGAAACGAAATATCATTTCTTTATGAACTGTAGACTACGTAATATGTGGCCACACATAATGTAGAGACGTGGTTTCATTACCAGGAAGGCACGAGCAGAGCGGTAGTTCTGACAAACGATATTAACACTCCCTCTGAACCATTAGTGCGCGGTTCCAACAATTCCTAACCGGTTAGACCCTACATCTAACGAATGGTATTCTTAAATGGAGTTGACCACAAAACTTACTCACCTATCGCCCAGTGTTAGTGGCTCTGAGTCGACCTTAGTCCGCAGTTATATCCATGAGATTTAACCTAATGCCACCTAACCAGTTAGACCCTATTGATTGGAATACTTGAATCGGTTCTACAGTCTAGATTAGTAAAGTTAGAGCTCTTCTTACTCAACATTAGTTTGCGTCAATTACTACTACCCGTTAGACCCTAACGGATAATATAAATAATAAGATATAAACTCCAACAGAACCCAAGGACCGATCGAGGTTGTATGTAGAAGCGTTACAACTAAGTAACGCTTAGGTACCTACAGTCTTTACTTTGTCTCTAGTTACCATATCTCTTCCAAAACACAGTATCTTACTTAACTGAAACTAACTGAGAGAAACAGTGGACTTTATCAGGTGAACTGTAATGTAGATTCTACTACGTACTTACTTATTATAAAAAATTCAAAAACTATCTGCCATCATTCCAGGCTCATATTTTGCCCATATTGCCATATTGCGTTCATAGCACCATGCACGTATTTACAAATGTAAATAATCCTCGATAGTACGCAGTGGCACTCGGCCACATTATGTACATACTCCACACGAGGGCCACTCGTCTCTATATGAACGTACACAGACCCAATGTTTTAATTTGAAGCTCGCAAAAGACCTGCAGCGAAATATAAGGTAAATATGCAATATTATGTAAATTTAATGGGCGGCCTGTGGCCATCACTGTTCACTTTGGAGCGATGACAAAATCCAACTATAGGTATATGGTAATGTGTAGGTATCTGTCATTTATTCTTATGTTCAATCCTACATGGATAGAATAAGAAATAGACTTTAAATGCATTGAAATTATTAATAATTATGGTCATTTTACATAATAATATTTGTATTAACAGCAACACAAATAATCGGTATGTACCTAAATAAAAAATGTCGTATACATTTGGTCTATAATTTGAACTACAAATAGGTAGAATCGGAAATATATTACCCTTCCATTTCTAATTGGATTAAAACTATAAAACCATAGATTTAAAATGCTATAAAACCATAATGTCGATTTTGAAGTATCACCATATTACCACCTTATATGCAACATAATAACGCACACCATGCTCATTAGCCAAAACAGTAATCCAAGGTTTTATCTATAGACGGAGAGGTGTAAATTCTTCTCTCATTTACCATGGCATTGAGGTGCAATAAAAAGTTTTCGGGTTTTCCGAGTGGGGGCGCCATGGGTGGTCCACATCATGCCACTTAGCATGTCACACAAAAAATTCCACCAAAAAATATGAAAATATCACACTCATAACAGGTAAAGGTGACTGTGGACATTCCAATATCCTGCTTACGTAAATATATTTAACATGTAGATCATAATACGTGCTTCTTTAACAGATTCTCGTATATAGATGCGGTGTTAATTTTTGTAATCTGCCGTCTTAAATTGGTACATTCGCATTGTTAGTCTGAGTCTGAGTTAGTAGAGCTGAGGTCATTTATAGTTGCTGGCAATATACATTTAGTATGGTTACGAAGTGATTAATGAAATATACCTACTTAAATTTAAAAATGTTGATATCACTTACAATTACTTACTATCAGGTACCTACTACGCTTTTTTTCAGCTTACATAATACGTAGTTCATTTGAGGACATAGAAATCACCTTATCAAGTGCTTAATATAACTTCTAAAAACATTAAATACTCGTATAACCAATTAAATTGTTTATTTTTTATACTTAGTGCTTGAGTCTATGTTCGTCGGATTCTCACCCCAGCTGGAAGTAATATCTTTATTATTTCGGTTTCAAAGCTCTAGGTTGTAAGATGTATGGAAACAGAGATTAATTTACTTTAAACTTGGATGACCACATTGACATTCACATATTAGAACCTAATGTACTTTTTAACTGATTCATTGGAAGGTAGATACCTAGTTAAATTTCATGAGCTTTGAAGTCGCATCCACGCTACGTCGAACGTTTCTCGTGGTTGTTTTCCTAGGTCAGGTACGATGCAGGCGCACAGGTATGGCCGAAGCTCCTGCCTCGAGAGCTTGTTTCCTTCGCCGTTTCACACGATAATGAAATTACGTTTTGAGTTTTGACTAAATCGTACAGAAACGTATCCGGGATAAGACGGAAAAAAAGGTCTGTTTATAAACTTTTATTTTTCCAGTGAACGGTTTCGAGATCACAGGACCTAAAAGAAATTGTCTAAGTTGTGCAGGAAGGCGCGTTCTTAGTACTTACCTAAAGTTAAGGATTTTCACTTTGTTATATGTAGTTTTTAGAAGTGTTAATATTCGCCCGGTACTGCGACCCTCATACATAAAGTCATAATACCTACACTTCGTTTAAAAAGCTACGCATGCACGCCTCCACATACAACTGTACCTATGCTCTTCGAAACTGCGTGGTAAATAATACCGTTACTGGTACCTCCTTTTTAGGGAGAGTGATCAGTAAACAGTAGGTAGTAGGATGAAAAAGAGTAATTCTGATATTAATGATTGAATGATTGATTTAGGCTGATAAAGAGCCAATCTGATATTTTAAATCAGCCAAGCCAATATTTTAAAAAGTTTTCGATAAGTAATGTGTAATTTTACTATGGACTATTACCAAGTACTAAGTAGCTGGGCACCTATCATTCGTTATTTCTCAATACAAAACTCGAATCAAATTCTCAAATTTAGCTAAATATAAATATTTACATAAAAGGGCTCTCGAAATAACTTAAGGGCATTTCTCATGGACTCGAACTCGCGCCCTTTGTGCCATGAATGGAGTTTACCGCGCGTGTGCACTTAAAAAACAATTAAAGTTATGCTATGAGCCCAGTGCGCAAAACATGGGGTCACATGGCCGCGAGGAGCTGGAAGAAAAATTATAAAATAATATTTTTTATCAAATTTACCGAAACCTTTAGTTTCAAATTATTTTACTAAGTTCATTAAAAACACAAATATAGATTTATTGTTTCTTGATCATTTCCACTGGTCAAATAATACAAATAATTAATAGGTTTGATATCAACGAAATGTTTATTTGGTTTATTTTTTTAAATTAAAATTTACCTTATGCGACTTAATTATTGCATCAAAACGCCTTTAAATATAAAGATAGATAGATACCTCAATAGAATAAAGTCTCTTTATACTAGTATCCAACTCTTTATACTAGTATACTGTAGCAGTGTAGTACTACCAACCTACCTATATTACCTATAACTTTCTTCGGAAATTGAACCATATAAACTGAGCACAAATTTTCAAACCGTAGTCCGCAAAACCATAGCATATCCGAGCATAATCCTGTACAAGTGGGCGCCTCAAGGGATCCCTGGGAACCTGCTTAATACAGTGTTCTAAGCACGGGACTGTGGGAGCCCCAGATTCGATGCTTAGTAGTCGTAATGCAGAATTAATTCGGGCAATCGGGCCCCGCGGGCAGATAATCTCCAATGTTTTGCAGCTATGACTACCTAATTAAATGACGGGTTGCGAGGGGTCATATGGTTTAATACGAGTATTGTTTTAAGTCGAAAATGATATGTGATACCAACGTCATGTTTAAGTGAAAATTTGTGAAAATTAATGATTTTGTGTCATTTATGAGATTTGTGCAGATTGACCGCCTGCCTGGTAACTTGAAGTAAACTGAAAGAGATAGAATATGATTTATGATGTAATGATAGAGTGGGAAAACTATAGAATCAGCTGACTGAGAAAATTATGTAGCACGTGAAACTTCGCTTTAAAATAGAAAAAGAGTATTTTAGGCATACATTGAAGTCTTATAAAAACTACTAGGTACTAAAAACTAAACAGTAAAATTCGAGTCAACAAACCTCCTACCTAACAACTAACAACCGACAATAAAGCTTACAATATTCTCAAATCTTTCCAACTAACACGTATAACACCGCTTAGCTCATCCCATACAAGTTACAGGGCCTTGTTAAGCCAGGAATAAATACGGGACCATGCGGGGGATGCATCTAATTAAATGGAGGGGTAAGATTCGAGCGGGGGGAGCTCGGTACACGGTAGCCGAGAGGCGTTAAGTGGCTCCCGCAGTAAAACCATCATAAACTTGTGTCTTGCCATGACTGGTACAGGCGCAAGGCAAAATGGAATTGTTGGTGTTGAGGTTTGGTTGAGTACTTTTGGTTTATGGTTTAAGGTATTGCTGATATGAACTTCGGTGGTTATATGCACATGAATAGATAGAACGATAAAGGTATAAAAAATAACTCTCGTCGTAGCGTACCGAGTGTTAGAAAGCTACACTGTAGTACCTATACACGCCTTTCGTTCTCCATAACAACTGATAACCTTTTTGCAGAGAAAACAATTGGTCTTGGCATCAATTTACATGAAATTATTATTGGTGGGATCATTTCCTTCTACTCGAATAATATAATATACAAAAGTAAGATTTAGCACTTTTAAAAAGTCACACGTTATCACGTCTTTGCGGGGGAACTCCCGTGCATTTTAATTGGGTACCTTCCTAGTATATATTGGAGACATACTTATTGGAGAAACTCTCTATTACCTAATCAGTGCCTCAGTAGAAACTGTAAGATGTACCAAACTCAACCTTTAACTACATTCAAAGTAATGAGGGATATGAATGCCAGTTTTACCAGCGACTGTACTAGACCACCCGAGCTCAAGTATTCTTGAACTATTGACTAGTTCTGCTTACAGGCTACTGTTGTCTATCGTACACAATTTTAATATTTAAATCTTTACACGGACAATATTTGCGTATTTACTTGAATCCTGTAGGTACAAAAATTACAAACGAAATAGTTCTGCGACCCATTATTGACTCTCTGTAGAGTCGGGCATCACAAAGAGGTATTATTAGGCCTTAGTCCAACACGGTCACCTGTTGCGATTTGGTGGACTTATCTCTGAGTTTTGTAAAACGCTCATACCTAACATACTCGTAGAAAAGTTACGGGTACGTGCCACTGGGATTCTAAACTTAACATCTCGATTTAAAGGCCTAGTCTTTAACCACTGGGCTATCACACAGAGAGTACATAAGAGTATTCATGACATAATTAAGTAGAGAATACATAAATGGCTGATCTACTTAAAAAGCATATGTAACAGATAAGATAGGTATCTATGCCTTTATTTATAGTTTAGACTATCCTTCAAACTTGTACATAGTACCTACGTGAGTAGTAAAACGGGTAGAACCTTCCTCAACAAAAAGGGTCTTGGCCAAGAAAAAGCATCCTAATAAATGTTTGGCTTGGCAATTAAACGGGTGCAAAGCAAACAGTGCGTGGGTGGTCTCCACTGCCCACAAGAACGAATTTGTTAAAAATCACATAGCCGCGCCACAACCGCGGTGATTATTTTTATGTATCTCATAATTAGTGGCAGGGCTAGAGGTTTCGCTGTTCGGTTTTTCATATTACCTATCGGTAAAAAGGATGTGAATGCTTTGTGGATGTTTCTGGAAATTCATTGGTGTTGGATATGTTATAAGGTTATGCTGTGTTCTATTTGAATTTTGCTAATATTTCCTCCTAAGGCCTCAATATAGCAAATATATTTTGTGCTTATCTAGGTACGTAGGTACTACCAACGCTAAGTATATAAAGGAAAAGGATTCATTTAAGCGTGCAGGTAACGGTCTTGTTTCTAACCAAGCTAAATTCTTTTTCTTTAATAGGTAGTACCATAAAAGTTTAGTAGCATCTCTAGGAAGCGGATCATCATTTTAAGATACAAACCTTCAAACATTATTTTGTAACTAAAGAGTAGAGTGAGTGCAAGTGTAGAGTGAGTGTAGGTACCCAATATCTGATCCTAAATATAACTGCAGTCAATTATGAATAGGTAGGTAGGTATAATCACAATAATCGGAACAATACAATTAGTAAATATCTATCAAATGATCAATTTAAACATCAATGAAGCTTCAATACAAAACATAATAATATCGTGATTAAGTTCTCAAATCGCAATTCGTTATGGAAATAATTAATTATATTAAATCCAAACAATAAGCGCGTGGCGAGCGCCGCGCCCACTTCTAACGCCACGGATGACCGATTCCTGAACGTTATGCACGCTTTCGAGTTGCCAGTGCAATATTTTACTAACAACAATCCAAAATGTTGTTTTCAATCTAAATAAGACCTTATTGCTAACACACAAAGCTCTATTTTCCAGAACAAACACTTATTATTCTGCTGTTTTTTATTGTCCGAGTTACAATGTGGACACAAACGAAAATAACCTCAGGAGGGTTACGCATTACGTAACTGAACCGATTTGTTTATGTAGGGGACTTGCGAGATACTAACCAGCAAATAATAATTAAAGTTGAAGAGGCTGTGATATAGTTTCCCATGGAAAAAATATTTCTCTAATTTTAATTAGGCAAAAGTAATTAGGTAAGTAAAGTACCTAAATTCTACAGTAGTGATAAGTTGAAGTATTTATCTACTTATGTAACATAAAAATATAAAAATAAATTGTATTTTTATTGTATATAAGTTATTCATATTTTTAATTTATACACTATTCTCATTCTGTCTATAACCTAATGCAGTCAGTTCTTCTCTCACAATGGATTTAGTCCACTGTCCACCACGCTAAGTTCGAGAATTCTCCTCAGGCATGCAGGTTTACTCACGACTCTTTCCTTCACTGTGATAACAGGTTATAGTTAATTTTATAAATATTCTTATTATTAGGTAGGTACGCGTATATCTATTATTATTATTTTTGCAACGCGAAAATCTAAAGTCCCTCGGACACCTGGTGAATTTGACATAGCGACGCCACTAAGCTCATTATAGGCTCATCCCTTCACCCGCCACCCTCACACGTTACCTGGATTCCCTCTACCCTCCGATGCTCCCACGCAACCCTAACACATTTAAATAATACTTGTGAAAATATAATTATAATTGCATGCGCATGTCCGAACTTCCGTTTGGTGATCGCGGCTTTTTTATGATTACGAAGCGAGGGAAGAATGATAACCGTCAGTTTGACAGCCGCTTTTTAGTGTTGCCAGTATTAATATGTAATTTGTCGGGATGGGTTCTCTGATAAGCGAGTTCGAGGGGTGTTTGATTGATTAAATAAGCGTGCAGGAGCAGATAGGTAGTGGTTAAATGCATTTAAATAATAATGACTGTGTGATATCGTTTTAGCTTGCAAATGAGAGTTGTTTAGGGGGTTAATCTAGGAGATGACTGAGCCAAATTTTATGCTTAGGTACACTACTTTGAATTGTATTGATCGCATAATCCATCGGTCACAAAACTTACATTAAGAGCAATATTAGATATGCGTACTAATTGCACCTTGAATTAGAAGCAAATCCATGTACCTAACTATTCTACGAAAGTTTTACTTTAGATGGACTGCTTGCATAAGATAGATACCTACTTGATCAATCAATAGCAGTTGCTGCATTGAATGAAGAAAATCGGTACCTAATCTCCAAACAGACCACTTACCGTGGATTCGACGCAAAAAATAGATCTAAAGTAAGTTTCCGTTATAAAATTAATCAACACAAAACAAGAGGTAACAATCACAACATAGCCATCACTAACGATTTAATCAAATCTAAAATGATTAACGGACTCAATCATCGTGTACCTACCTACCTACGTACAATCCTGTTCTGTAGAGACATCGCCCTACGCTCTCGACAGCAGGTGAGGTGGGGTTTAATCAAATTATACAAATTGCAACATACAATATTCATTGGTATAGGGACGCGGTTCGTAGTACGTTTTAACATTTTGTCAGGTTATACGCAGCCCTCGATTCGAATGAGTTGCAATAACTCGATAAAGCTGGAAATGTTAAAACAACAGAAATATCGAGAGTTTTGTTAATGTCAATATAATGAGAGTTTCTATATAGACGAGACAGTTTTTATAGATGGTAGCTAATGTTGAGAGAAAAAGGTTCCTTAGCGAGGTGCTTTGGTGTATAATATATATACCTACTCAACTTCTTTTACCGCGTTAGCACACCTCCGCCGCGAAATCGCGAAATAGCGAAACCGCTGAGTTTTGCCACCGTTTGTCCATTGTAATAAGGTGAAACATTCAAGCATTTCGCGATTACGCGGGCATTTTGCGATTTCGCGGCGGATGTGTGCTATATCAGCGTGTAACTCGACTAACTTCTATTTCATTGACTACTCTTGAAAACTTAATGCAATTTCGGCGTTGGGTGTCCGCAGTTCATTTCTGCTATCGCAGGCCTATTTAAATTATTGTGATAAAATTTCCCAGCCTGTTCAAAACTTTTTTTAGTTCCATTTTAATTAACTAATTATACCTATAGGTCAGTTGATAGTACCTACTTAGCTGTAATTTGAAGTCTGAAACGCCGAATAGCTACGGTTATATTGTAACATGCCTACCGGTACCGACACCTTTTCCTGCCTTGGAGCCCAAAGTAAGAAATCACATAATTATTTCCCTTGATATTACCAAATTTTATCCAAGGTTAGTATCGATACATAAACACATATTGTCAACACTAGTGGACAATCGACAAGTGTGATTAATTCATGTTCAATAATGAGGTCGAGCTTTTTAGCGACGTGAGCCAACCGCCATTGATTTGCCCAATTTGTCCGCTGCGGTCGGCTGAATATTTGATCACTGTCTGGGCAGGCTGAAATATTAAAAACAAAAGCGGGGAAATGGCGCGCTATTCAAATAACGAACGAGCTATGGGAAGACTTCATTACCGATGATAATTTTGCCTTGTTATTAAATTATCTCGGGCTATTTTACTGCTTCGTGAGCAAACAAATATAATGTCTACAACCCATTAGTAGTCGACCCATTGCAGGGTCGGGTCTCCTCTTACAGTCAAACAGGTATCTATTATTCCAGCACACTAGCCAATTGAAGATAGTTGGACTTCAAATGCAACATCATGGATTTATGTAATTGCCCATTTCGCACCCCTTTCCATTCATAGAACCTGCACGAGAAGGAAAAAAAGACACATTGTTTGATATCTAATGATTTTATCCAGTCTTATCTTGAGTTTTAGTTACGTAGGTATGGTTGCAAGAGACGACCAACTTGATTCTCAGTGTGTAATAAACAGTGGCTTGGATGTTGAAAGTGATTGGCCATAAACTCTTGCGAATAAGGTAGTCTGCAATTATCATGAAAGGAAGACATCCAGTGCGTAGGGTTTCTATCTACAACCTTGTCAATTTTTCCCACAACGCGTTCGATGACGCGTACGGAAGTTCCCACCCCTCCCGCAAGATGGCGCTGCCACGCGACCGCCACGAGCGCACGCGTGTCGCCCGCCCTTTGCGCTTTTACTGTTTTTATTGAAAACGCTCAAAAATAATGGAAACAATGGCCCATGTTGTCTCACTCTCGAATAAATTACACCCGCAAGGCTAGGGTTAAAACGCAATTGAACTGATCATTACATTATTAAAACATAAATCAGTCTTGCTTAGTCGACCGTGTCCTTATTAGTTGGAATAACGAGAAATTTATAAGTAAGTTTGAGTACTTCATTTTGTCTGTATATGAGCCAGTGGGCAATCTGTTAACAATTGCTTTTTGTCGATATATCACGTAACCAACGACATCCTACCGTCTATTCTATTAACTAGGTACTCGTATATACGAATAGCGAACACGCAAAACCTGATTATCGCTATGGGCCACACTCCTACACTGACTGCACTTGACGTAGCTAATGTGGTTAATTGATTAGTCATTACTTATTAACGGAAAGGCTAGTCCTTATCAAGTCTTATAGATATGTACCAAGGGGTAAATTTTAAAAAGCTTCAATTTTTTATTATAATTACTACTTAGTAAGCTCGGCAGGCCGCTTTGACCATATCTGCTCCTAATTTTATCTCAATTATTAAGTGAGATAAAAATGCCTGGCTAGGCCAAATAACTCAGGGCTTGATATTTCATTAGATTAAAATTTCCCTTGCACAAAGGGTAAAATAGATTTACGTTTCTGGTCTGGGTGTTGTTGCCCAGCCTTACCGTGGGGCTATGAGTATGAAGCGTTAATTATTATTTTAAGAATTTTGAAGTATCAAGTGAGTCTATATCAAGAAAAACAACAGCTTTTGCATTATACTGATTTATTAAAAACTATTATTACACCATTATCATAATTATTTCACAACATTGGGTTTATTGCAAGTTAACAATTAATTAAGATAATTGACTTAAAACAAAATGAGTATTACACTGTGAACATAAATATTAAGGCTTATGTAGGTAGGTACTACTAAGTGATGCATTAATTGAAAAAGTAAGTACTCACTATCGACAAAAACACATGAAACACATTCCTAAATGTGTTTCATTATGTTTTCGTCAACTTTGCTGTTGTGTTTCGTCAACAATGTAACTTTGAATGTAAGCTAACAAAAATTAAGTGCTATTATGAAAGGATTCATGAAACATTGGAAAAAGTATTCACTGAACACAGATGATTAAAATTGCTACTTTTGGGCGGACACGAGTTACACAATAAGGCACCAATGACTATTTCTACTTATTAGCACGTACAACATATTTTTCAGTAGTTGAAGCATGTAGGCCATGTAGCACATGCAACACTACAATGAGCCTCAAATCAATTGAGGTTTGATGTAGATTGATAGTCTGCTGAGAAATCAGATAAGTATCATTCAGGCAATGTCACTCAATGATAGTGTATTAAAAGAGGTAGATATGGTATCTTCTAACGCGCGGCGATTAGAATTTGATCCGCCAAGCTACACATTCAAACGTATTCTTACGTCTAAAGGTATACATGTGTTTGTGACATGTGAATGCGAAAGAAATATACGAAACATAACGCTACACGAAAGAGATAGCTAGAGCCCGCGCCACGACTCATATCCTCTGATATAAAAGATTTTGGTCCTTATTGAAAGAAGCATAAAGATCCCTATCGCACTACAACTGCGAAAATATTAGCTATCCTTTTTTGCGATGGTTTAGAAATAATAGATAATAATCTTTTGTAATTTAGTAAAAATTTAGAAATAATGTAAATTATTGATGTACTTACGTGTGATAAGACAATCCATCGTCCTTTTTTACTTTAGTAACGTAGTTTTACACTTTCGAAACACACAGTTCAGAATTTTAACTATTTTTAGTGCGCAATACCCACGTGCTTCACCAACCGCTGATATTATGCGACTAAGTTGCATTGTGTCAATTGACACAATATCAGCGGCGCATTTTCCGCGCGCTGGTGCGGTATCTCTTTTTAATACACTATCATTGATCTCACCACTCAAACCAATTTGCTTTATGGCGGAATATGAGGGCGGCGGTAGATACCTCCCATGTGGAGTAAAAAGTTTTACATAAAACATTTGTAATTTGAAATTTGTGAGTCTTGTATGTTTAGTAATACCAAACATAATTTTCTTAGCAAAATAACGGCAGTATAGCAAAATAAATTAAATATTTCTATAGTAAATATTAGGAATTATTCGTATATAAGTACCCACTAATCTCGAATTTGGTATGTCACTTACGAGTAAGTCAATAAATTAGTTAAATTAGTCTATTCTAAGTGTAAAGTCGGTGGTTAGTAAAGTTAGCTTTCAAATGTGATTTTATAATTAAATTTTAAAGTATATTTTTATTTATACATACACAACTTTTATACAACATCATTTAACTAGCTTGCATATTTTTGGCAAATTTATTGCTCCATATTATTGAGAACAGATACAATAAGTGTTCGAGCATATTACAATTTTCTTATAATAAAACAGAGGCAATAATGAAATATATCCATCAAATCTAACCGGAATGAAGAATATGGTATATTATTAATTTTTTTTATGATATTTTAGTAGAAGATGCTGTGTATCAAGTACTGAAAACTTAACATCTAAAAACAACAAAAACAGAAAATGTTCAATCGAGTAAAAGTTCACAATTATTTCAATAGAAGTATACAATAATTTCTATTCGTTAGTTAGTAACTAAAACTTCGAACATTTTAGAGAGCACACAGTAAGTATACTTATAGTAAATTCGACACAATAAACAAGACACCGAGTAATTATTCTAAATGAGCAACACAACATCAGCTAGATATAAAGCAAAATTTGTCCGAATAATCACAATTTATTAGACTTTTTAAAAATAAAATACAGCAACATGATAATGAAATAAATAGTCTAAGTCTACGGTTAAAATTTTGAGCACTATTCCGCTTAACGTGTTTTTACATCATTAAAATATTTACACTAAAAACGTTGGCTGCAAACAATTTAATGTCCGTGACCATTTGTCACGAGTCACATAAATACAAAGAGGTCATGCTCACATTTCTCCAATTCAGATAATAAAAAGCTAAAAACATTTTTATTGAGGTTATTTTAAAACATCTTTAATTAATATAACCCTTGCAAATTGTAATGCGCCTGTCCGCTGTTACGGCAATGTGACATGGCCAATAAATATTAATCAATTTACCATCAATATACCAATTACCGATATGAAATATTTTTTGCAACCTCTATGTGACGAGATTCCAGCACATTAGCAATTTGCGGGGGTTATAAAAATTGTGATACATTCGTATTATGACACGTTTCCTATTACAAATATTTGTAAATTATATAAACCCAGAGACAAAGCGTGAGTGTTTTTCCCGAAACTCACAGCATCGTATTGATTCAAGGCAACAATTTGCCAATTGTGTAATCACAGGCGTCTAGCTGATGTGAAGCACCGACAAACAGACAAACACATCATGATCGCTCAATTAATTATCACTTCAAACGAGACAAACGACAACACGTCAAACAAAACCGAATGATGTTGCATACCAAGACATTACCTACTTACATATATAAAAAGAGTAGGTACAAATGTATATTATATGTTTTGGGATCATCATAAATAAACCGCGTTTTGTTTTCGAAGACACGCTTTTACAGCTCAGATATTTGAATTTGATTTTTAAGACGCAAAAGAAGGGGTAGAATAAGTTCGACGTGTCTGTTTGTCTGTCTGTCTGTGATTCGGTCGTGGCACCGTAGCTCGCGAACGGATGAAGCGATTTCAATTTAGTTTTTTTTGTATGAAAGGTGTTACGGGCGAGTGTTCTTTGACACGTTTGATGAAAATCGGTTGAGTCGTTTAAAAGTTGTGGGGCTAAAAGTGTGGAAGAATAACCGAATGTCTGCAAATATAATCGAGTGGGGTCTCAAATGAAAGCGCATCATGTGCACATTACAAAATAATATGTTCAATGAAAATTTTCGTTATTGTGAAGGGGGTTTTTTGTAATTTTTCAATTTTATGATTACGATTGGAAATAATAATGACAACATGATGCTTTATCTATAATCTGATCTCTTCTCCCAATGTCACTAAACACAACACAATAGGCATGATGACTAATTTTCAAAAACTCTTCTATGATATTCAGAAGTTTCTATTATGTCTAAAATATATCATATTTTTGTAGAAAATTAAGGTTTTTGTGAAATAAAAGTACATTTAAATTTTAAGTTTCAAATTCATTCCAAAACGCTCGCCCGTGTCATGGCGTCTGTCATTGCGCCACGGCTCAGTAAAAAATGCCAGATCGCGTATAATATGCTTAGGAAAAAAATGACGTTAACTAAGACGTGACGTAATTTGACGTAATTCGATCTGATGGGTGTTTTAGCTATCATGGCGGATTGTTGTATTTTGTAGATTTATTTTAACAAATAAATTATTAATCTCGACATTAATAAGAGAATAAATACATGTTTCAAAATCTTTGAATCCTATTTCATTAGATCAGATACATATTTTGGCGATACTTGATTACTGTCATCATGCCTATTGTTAAGCACGAAAATATCACAAATAAAATAAAATCCGGAAATAATAATTATGTCTAAAGCTAAATTATATGTAACAAAATAACTATCTTTATCGCCACATACTAAATGTGTGCTATATAACATAGGTAACATTTTGTCAATAGTTCACATAAAAAAATTGCAAGTGTACAATGGTGAATATATAAAAAATATAATTATGCAAAAGAATACTTACAGTACAGGAAAATAAGCGTACTTGGTAGCTGAATAAAAAAATCAATAAAATAATCTCCGACTGCTAAACTTAAGTCCCTGCAAAGATTTTGTTAATAACATGTGATTCTTGAAGAGCATGCCAGAGGCACAAAAGTAATCAAAAAACATAATCAAACAAAAGCAACCTTACAGCAATGCACGAGTATTGCAATGGCGTCCCGTTCAAACAGTGGATGGAGGTGTCAAAAGCGAATTGGTTGAAAATTGCAAAAGCCAACATCTTTAAGCCGCGAGGTATCAACTAACATAAATGTATTAGCAAATAGCTCTGTACTTGGAGTTTGTTATGCCGTGTACAGACTAATTGAACGAATGCGAACGAATTAGAAACGAACGAGTGATTAAGACAATTCATTGCAGAAGCGAATGTGTGTATTGTCCTTCCGGAGTTTTTGTAGACCTCGCAGCCATGTTGCGTAAGTTATGAAGTAATTTCTTATACTGGAAATAGTGCGAATGACGACTACTTATTTTATATTTTTCAGCCAATGAGGATGCAACTTGACATCGACAAGGTCAAATGAGACAGATTTTAACGTAGCCATATCAAACAAGAATGAGGCTCTGCTATTGAATGTGTAGGTACGTTTGTTTTAATATTCCTTTACATGCATTATGAGTGCAGCAAAAGGATGCAATAATTCTGACAACTTATGTATGTTTCACCTCACTCCTGCGAGTTATTCATCAGCAATGTGGATACAACAACGAGAACTAGTCGCTCGCCTTCGTTCGCATTTTTATGTTTAAACTTTACGCAAACGTGCGCACCTGATGGTAAGTGGTTATCGTCGCCTATTGAGACGAGCATACACCAAGGGAATAGCCTACTTTGAAAGAGAGTACTTTCTATGCCATTGACCTCGATTTATCGACATAATAATGAAATCCAAGTGTATAAATGCAAGCAAATTAGGTTATCACAAAGTTTTACTAAGCGTGAATCTATTATTACATTACATATTAATAAAAGATTTCAATATAGGTTTGTTGTTTGGTTACAAAAACCCTCTTAATTAGAGCACTACGTGTTACTTGAAATACTAACTGCAATTACAATTCTGTAAAAACCTTTTACTACTAAGGTCCCTTTTGATAGTATACTTATATTGGTACTGATCGTTATGGTGAAATATTATTGACATTGTTTAAGAATAATTTTGAAAAACGACTACTATTTCCACTAAAACAGTTTTTTGTTCACTTTTACTAAGAAAATCACTAAGAAAATCACCCAATAAATTAGTTCACAACTTGCTTGTTTACACAACAATTTCAGCTACCAACTTAGCACTAGTATTCATTTACTTAAACAGTCATTCACTGCAAAAATCGTCCAATAATAATCAATTCACAATGTACTCGTATATTGTCGCAATTCCGAAGACCCTATGCACATTACTGCAATATATTGTCACAATTTTGAGTTCTAACCCTTTCCTTTCCGTATTATAGAACATGGATATAAAGAGCGTCGGAATAGAATATTGAGTTAGAGGTACGAGCTAACGCTTTTCCGTACCGGCACCAGTCAGAACATACACGCAAGGCGTAGAAAGGAGCGGAGGCGGCGTGGGTCCGTGGGTATAGAACTATAGATATACAATGTACATTAATGACTCTATCGAGTATACGCGTTTAATTTATATAAATGGACAAACCATCCGTGCGTTTTTTAATATCATTTTTTATACTTCAGAAGACCCTATGAAATATAGCCCACAGCAAATCCGCGGCGAGATAGCCAGCGAGGTGCGGGAGGTGCGTTCGCTACAAGTCGGTGACCGGTCCGAAGACGACGGTGGCGGTGTTGGAAGAGTTGAGGCTGGTGCGACGCGCGCGGCCGCTTGCGTCAGGCTCTGCATCGCTGCCCAGCGAGTCTGGCCCCACACTCGCTGGCACGCCGTTGAACTTCGATCGCAGCTGTGTCACTAGACGCTCCAGCCTGGAAGCAGGGTTCATCTTAAAACATGAACGTTCATGATGACAAACGCGCAGAAATTCGAAAAAAAAATCGAACTAAACAAATGAAAACATGCAAACAGCAACAATATTCAACAGAACCGAATGAGGTTAGCTTAAAATCAAATTTAATGAAACTGCATAGATTTTTTTAGTCTATAAATTAGCTGTAACATAAAAAGAACAAGAGAGTGTCGGAACGAGAGGACCAGATTCAAACAAGAAATCAGAGCTCCAGGAACAATAAAAAACCAAAAAACACCCCTGAACTTCAAATCATCATCAATCATCAAACGGGCCCTGTTTTAATTGGCTGACACAACCGAACGATCAACCAATACAACAACATTTAAACACTGTAGGAATTTGTCCAAATAGAAACGAGCATTCAATAAAATGTTCGAAATGACGTTGTGGTACGAGCATGCGTGCGACTGGACAATTAGGCGCGGGGTTACGGGAACAAGCGAAATCCTCCTCGCAACAGAAAAACTGAAAATTATAAAAAACTGAAAGGCAAAAAACTGAAACTCACTTACTTCAGAACGTGTTCGTCTGCGGCTTGCTTCGACTTCTTCATCTCGGCGAGTTCCTTGCGCAGGCCGCCCTCGGTGCTGCCGTTCGTGCCGTTCGTCAATCTGCTCTCGTTCGAATCAATTCTGATGACAAAATTAACTACAGTAGCAGTAGCAGATGGGCTTTGAAAAGTTTATCAGTATTTTTGGCTAGGATTCTATTCTATTTAAGGATTTCTTAAAACTTGGTATGCAATCGTTGAAAAGTTTATCAGTATATTTGGTCAGGATTGTATATTCGAGGATTTCCCACAGCTGGGTATGCAGTGTATGCGCACCACTTGGGAAAATCAATTTGGTATAGTAAAATTTAATTTCACGCAAAAAATACTGTATCTACTGGTTGATGACGTAACAATCGACGCACGTCAGACGACAGGGATTCGGTAATGAAAATAGGAGAAGAACATTGGGAGAGTACAAATAACTTCAGACTTTTACATTCTTAATTAACTGTTTCTTATAATGATTCACAGGAATCGTTCACTTCACTCACCCGTTGGACAACTTTAGCGATCTCAGCTCATCCTCGAGTTTCCCGATCCGATCCATCATACGATGCTTGTCAGCCTCCGAAGCACGCAGAGAGCTCTGCGACAAAGCAAAATACATCAGAAAAAAAAATATAAAAAACAAGTAGTTAAAGGTACGTATCGTAAAGTAACTACATAGTAGTTAGTATAACTTTACCATAACGCAGCATGTTGTTCTTGTCTTGTGTTTTGGTTAAGGATTCGTGGTAAGTAACTAGAAATACTTCATTGAGGCGACCACTAGCTTAATTTTTAAGGCCTAAATGACATTCGCTTTATGTATCTTTGTCCGTGCATCATAGTCAGGGTATCTTATATCACCGTAAAGTCGCGGTCAGCGCGTCGTGCGTGTGCATACATTAGCTTGCTAGCCATTTAATGGCTACCGCACTCTTGTACCTCATGTAGATAGGTATACTTCGAACGCTAATAAAACGCATTCTTATTTTTACGAGGCTCGAGTCTATTAGTTTAGCAAGAACCGTATTTTTAATTTTATTAAATGTTCTCATGGTTGAATTTTTTTGCACATGCAAAAACGGCTAAACCGATATACATGGATAAAATTTGATACACTTGATACTTAGTAATATAAGACATTATAAAGTCTGCCAAAATAATTTCGCCATACCTACTTGTGACCCACATGTAGGTATCGCGAAATTTATTAGATCTGGTACTTCTGGTCTGCGTATTAACATTTAATAACAAACATGCTTCCATTCCTATTGAGACACTGATATTAGACACAGAAACATACACTGAGACAGAGGTATAGAAATCGCCACAAATTTTGAACGTGCAGTCAAGTACGTTAAGTAAGATAGGTAACACGAGCGTGTATTGTATACACATAAGCGGGACAAACAGACAGACAGCCGGACCCGGCTAATTTTATTTGTTCCGCCAGTTTCGTGTCATTAGTGCTCATGTATTAGCCGGCATCATTGTTACATTCAGTTATGGTCACGTACGGAAACGGAAAAGTGAATTTCCCTTGCTTAAGCTTTTACCTATCGAAAACCACAGAATGCATAACTATAGTTTACTAATCAACTGGTTGACTACTTCACACTCACTGGTTCACATTAATAACTTAGGTACTACCTGTTTTATGTTGTATGTTTCAGCCTTTACCAGGTACGAAGTCCTGGGTTTATAAGTGTCATTACTTAACTAGAGGGCAAATAGTGATTTGCACCAAACCGAAATTTGAGGTGGTCTGCTTTAATGGATTATGTAAGGTTGGGAACAGTATTAGGCATCTCCCGAGACAACCTACAAAGGGTGGGTTCCTGCCTCCATTTTTATTAATTTTTCACACACATAAAATTTGATTCATCTTGCAAAGCCGATAGATTACGTACAAAGCTGTTCGCATTACAATGATCTTATAGGGGTAGCAGATTTAGTCAGATGAGACAATATGAAATACAATTTAAAAAAATAGGAAAACCAGACATATTATTTTAGCAGCTAACAATCCATCACTTAACGCTTTCCGGTGCATTAAGGCGTTAGCGTGGAGGTGCATGCGTTTTCGCACTTCAATTAACTTATTACGAGCCCCGCGTGGTAATGATACGAACACACCGTATCCGCGGCGCCCACGCGAATGATCGTGCAGCTAACATGTACAGGAATGTGCAAAATTTATCTCGACATAATATATTCAAAAGATAATACAAAAATACGAAATATGTCTCTTTAAAACTTTCGAGCTACGAAAATGCTGTCGGCATTTTTTACATCTTCAAAACAACTACCTAAATATAATTATAATGTCTGAAATAATAAATAAAAAAAAAATTAAACAACTGGCAACCGGATCGATCAACTGTAATTAGCTATTAAATCCGGTATGTAACTAAATGAAAAATAAATACTAAGCTGCGACATGAGTTCAATGAGAACTCTGTTGGGACAGAAATTAAAACATACATTAGGCACATCTTCTCCCAGTAATTACTAGCTAACCTAGCCATCATAGCTAATCATTCTCCCTGGAATGTTAAAAGTTCTTAAAATATTTCCATATCTGATGCTAAGTTATAAAATTTACCACAAGAACTTAAAATTTACTAGGTACGTCTCAGCGTTCTAGCAGCAAATAACAACGATATTACAAGGATACAAACCAATATATTATAGCATTTTAACTAGCGGTTCAAAAGATCACCCAATCATCACTGGAATTATCGTAACACATTTCGCCACCTCGGAATCGAACCCCACAGTGACGTCACGCGGCAGGGGTGGCGCCACTGCAGCGCCATCCACTCACATCTGCCAATATTTGCCAAGCGCCCCTCTACACGCACCCGTTCATATTTCAACTGCCATCACAGGGGTTGGTACTCGGTACACTACAAAATACCAGGTTACAGCGACCTCCACTCACAACGAGACAAACCTTTTTTTATATCCTACCCAATGAATGCGAACATTAATTTGTGACGATTTATGACTCGCGTACAATGGCTGAAGGAATTTGAATCAAACGTAGTAAAGTTTAAATCTCTTTACCAAATTTACAGTTTACAGGACGAAGTCATAGTCTAACTCATAGTTTTAAAAATAATAGAACCGATCTGCAATAACGTTATCCAAAGAGGCATTGAATAATATCCTGAAGAGATAAGACATAAGTTTGAATAAGTTAATACAATGCATCCCTAATTGTATAATTTCATGTGAATAATTACACACACGCACCCTACCAATTGCATCATGAATATGCCATCTTTCTAGACATATTTATGATTGGACTGTATAGGGCTCAAAACTGTAGGATTGGATTATATTTTGCCATAAAATATAACACATTTGTTTATTAAATATATCCATGTTTTTAAATAGTATCTTTGCTACCACATTTAAATAGACAAGACAACATTCAAAGGAACTGCGGATTCGAAGTTTAAAACACACTTCAGTGTGAGCGCGTGACCCCAAACCAGCAAAATACATTCGAATGCCCCGCGTTCGTATGAATCGATGCGTTCCGCTCTCCCAACCTGCACCTCACGGTGATTTTATAATCCGACTTGCGTGCCATGTTCTCTTTTTACACAAGTATGAACTGTAAATTAAACTTTATCACGCCATTTTAACCAATGTAAACTGTTTGATTCAAGTTAATTCTTATTACTAGTCAAACGCCACATCGCATGTAGAGGGGGTGATTGGAAACAAAGGCAAATGGCAAAGGACAAAATGTTAAATGATCTTAACGTACAAGTAAAGAGACGTTCTTGGTACTTCTAGTAGTATAGTCGGTGCGATAGATGAATTTGGATCAAATTTTTCACACAGATAGTTTAAAGGCTGGGTTATATGTAGTTGCACGGAGGCAACTTAACCCTTGCTCTGCTGGGCCAAGTTATAAAACCCACGTGAACGACGTCAAAAGCGAACTCTAGTAGGTTCCTACTATACATACATATACCAGCTAAACATTCTCAATACATATTTCGCATCATCACCTCAGACGCGAATCGCCTCGAGTGCATACGTAAACAAACACTTACACTCGGACCACCCAGCGCGGTCGGAATTGAGAAAAAATTGTCACGCTAGACGTGAAAGACGAGTGTTTTCTTTGTTATTTTCTTGCGTTAGGTTGAGATGAGCATTTATAAATAGGAATATACGGAATCGACACCTGATCAACTTCGATATGATAGAGACAAATTATTATTTACGTCAGAGAGTCTGTGCCTTATTAGATCTTGTAGCTGTTTCGAAAAATAAATGTAACTGACTGAGTCAATAACTCTTTTTTTTTCAAGTACTGGATTGTATGGATAATAGTTAAAATTTAGAAAAGATAAATTCGGCACTAGGAGTGGATGATATATAAATTTAAATTAACACTTGGAAAATTACAAAAGAGTGTATTGCACAGTGCATTGGACAGCATTCTGTAACAGAAAAATGTAGAAAGTTTGGATTATGGAATTGGATATATTATTATAAACTAAATGTTTTTGGTAGACTGGTAGTGCCTCACTTTTTAGATGCCTTAAAACAGAAATGTGAAAATGAACCAATTTGAATGTCATGTCAGTACCCATTATTGACCTACTACAGGGTCGGGTCTCCTCTCACAATGAGAGGGATGTAGGCCTTAGTCCACCACGCTGGCCTACTGCGAGTTGGTGGACTTCTCATGCCTTTGAGAACATTTGTTTTTGTGAACTCTCAGGCATGCAGGTTTCCAATTACTAAGTCATTGCTGCGTGCCACTGGGATTCGAACCCGGACCCCTCGATTCGAGGTCGAATTCTAAGCCCCTGTGATCTATCACCGCTCCAATTTGAATACATTTTTACAATATGCTATACGGAAACACTCCATCTGCCGGCAAACAGCAGAACTATAACATAAACTCGTTCACTTAACATGAATAACACGAAACAGCGACCTCTATCAGAGAAGTGCTAAACAAGACTTTTATACGAGTAATTGATAGGTGGCGCTAGAGAGGCTCAAAAATCTTTAAAATTTAAAAAAGGAAGTTTTGTTTGTTATTATTTTCAACCTAACTTTCTAACCGGGTTCAAGAAGGCCGGAGGAGGTTTCTATGTTCGTAATATGTTTTATAATAAATTAAAACGTACCTTGATCTCTTCAAGAGTTCGTTCAACCAGTTTCGCCTCAGCAGAAGCCAAACCATTCTGAAAAACAAATTCTTATTAAGTTATTTATCATATTTTTCTGTATTAAATATTGTATGGATATACGTTGTAGAGCCATTATAGTAGCTCAACTGACCTTAATGCCATCTTTTTAATATATACATTTTTTATGTATTGAGTTATGTTCCAACTCATAGAACAAAAGTTGTTGCTTATGGTGTTAGCCACCTAGTGCTGCGAGGTTGCTAGTGTTTTACAGGTAATCCTGTATATAGAAGGCCGCGGGCCTGGGCGGAGTGATGACAGTCAGGGGCGGCATATGTCCATCACTGGCCTCGTAAAGGTCGTTGAATAGATATACCACAAACATTTAATTGAAGACTTTTCATTCATCAATATTTTCTGCGTTGAAATATTGACGTAAGGAATGCGAATCGCAAAAACGTTATCTTGGGGCGGCGCCAAGGTTTTTTTGGAAAGTTTGAGCTAAAAACAAAATCTTAACAATTTTTAGACTTCAGACTGCTTTGAACACATATTAAACGTTTTAAAAGTGCACATAATATGTCTGTATCTACACAATCACTAATAACAAATTCTGTACTTAGCGCTTTCTCTCGCTTTTTTAAACTAATGTAGGTATATAGGTAATGTTGTGCTACCCATAAATAATTACATTTAAAGTTTTAAGAAGGATTTTCTGTTTTATAGTATACTTTATTATGATAAGTGTTTTTAATACACTTTATGGTACAGTAAAAACGCAGTATTCACTAAATCTGACCAGCCGGAAATTAAAACTGTAAGAAATCTATATCACACGTAATAATAATTCCGATATAGACCGCTTTCATTCCAATTGCACTGATGTTAAATTGACTTGACGTCTTGACGAGAGTTAAATTGTTTAGTTTAATGGAGCACTAAATAGGGCTGCGACTATTACTAATTGTAATAGTCGCAGCTTCCTCAATACTCCAGATTGTTATGTGTGGATGAACTGTATAATATAAAACTCTAAAATAGTCTAGATAAGTCTAGAGTAATAGACTACAAGCCCATGAACAAAATTCACCTGTGAAATGAACCAACGTGAATAACGCTTAGAAGGCTGTTACTATATGAAAATAACTCTGAGCACTATGCCGTCATTTCTGAGCGGTACACCTGGTATCATGATCCGATATAAGGTTTGCGACCCTTGGCTTTCGACCCCGGCCTTGGAAATATGTACGGCGTTCATGGATAAAGTATCTGCATCTGTCAGATTATTATTATTATAATATATGTATAGCTTATTTTATAACGAACGATGTGGACTATCAAGTATTACCTCTATAGCTCGCTTTTAATAACTTTATCTGTGACCTACGTGAATATACTTGGTTTTTTAATTCAGCTTCATTTTTAATTCCTAGCTTCTTGCATATTTTTAATTTTCTTTTTCCATTACTTTTTACGAGCCTCATGACTTAATATAATAATATAAAATAATAATAATATCCCCCCCCCCAAGGATTCACCTTGTTAATATAATAATAATATAATCTTAATATAATCTTACTAATTTTTACAATTATGTCTATTTTTTATATACAAATTCCGAGCAAAGCTCTCTCCCTATATATCTTTCTTAATCACTCCGAGTTTTGCATATAAAATTGTTTAGAATGTAATTGCATAGTTAAATGGAGCAATAAATAGGGCAGTAAGTAATGGCCGTAGCTTCCTCAATACTCCAGATCGCAGTGTCGTTGAACCGCGGTATGCGAGACTGGAGCCACGCCAAGATATTTTCAAAGCAACGGTTGGTCAATATCACTGTCTGTACTCTCAAATTTAATAATGACCAATATATTATTATAGAATAATTATGATTTTGAGAAGTGTGCATAAATCTGTGATCGAACAGTTGACGGAGATTTATTTGAAACTAACATGTCAGCCCTCATGAGTAGACTAGCAACGACCACATCCGACCTCAGATAGGATTTCTACCGTTATTGAGGTTGGACGCAGGTGTACATGGGCTGTAGTGACAACTTTACATCAGGTGCATGGCCGTGCTTCTCATATACAATAACATGTAAAGCTCCCAAACCTATCAATAAACCGACTTTGAGGCCACTGCCTTGAAAGTTTCATTCCTATTTCCAACTTCACGTCGCAAAGGTTAATAGCAAGTGAGGTAGCAAAGTAATAAATCGTATTATTTATTATATAGGTGTCGACCAACCCGCACTAGGCCAGCGTTGTGGACTAAGGCTTACATCCTTCTCATTGTGAGAGGAGACGCGACCCTGCAGTGCATCAATAACGGGTTACA
Source organism: Erynnis tages (assembly GCA_905147235.1). NCBI lineage: Eukaryota > Metazoa > Arthropoda > Insecta > Lepidoptera > Hesperiidae > Erynnis > Erynnis tages. The sequence continues at coordinate 6,480,120 of LR990087.1, forward strand.
GACATTGCAGGTAGTCAGTATGTGTACTATGTGAACGTACATCAGTCCTCTCGATGACCATGGCCCGTATCCTCGAGTACATCGCCTCCTCGCGGATCCGCGCGGCGTCGCGGATCTCCCGCACCAGGTCCGTCAGAAAACCAGGTGAGTACTGCCCGCCTAGAAGACCTGGAATATCGAGAATATCGATTATGATGTTATTAGGGTCATAACTATGCGGATTGAGATGCTTTTTTATATCGAAATAGCAGAAGAAATACTCTTAGATGGATGGATGCTGGCTGACATCCACAATGGATGCCAACTGTCAATAGAATAGTGTCACCAATTTGGCTGAAACTGCCAGAAAAGGTAGTCCAGTACTGGATGTTTGACTAAATACTCTATCGTAACACTCATTTCACTCGTAGTAGTGAGAGAGCTGAAAGTTTCACACGTTATGTTTATTCCGGTTTACGGCTGTTACCACAACTAGATGAGCACCTATTGTAAAATGATGTTTTAAACCTTTCCTTATTTATAACTTAATAGTAATGTTGTCACAACTTTTAATGATGAATATGAGTTTTAGGGGTAAATATGTACATCCAAACAAGCAGTAGTTTGGGCACAATTAGTGTGTAACGTAACATTTTAACTTCACATCTTCAATTTCCTGTCGTCGAGACAGGCCGGGATAGTCAAGATTCTTCGACAGAAATAGACAATGTTGATTATTAACACATGTCGCTTCACAGCTTCACTTTCTATGTTTAATCTTTCTTCGATATTTCTCTTTGTATCATGATCGATTTCCTCCTTAACAAACGAAAGAGCGCAAAATAATTTTATCCAAAAGTTTTAAGAGTTAAGATGAAAATATGAATGAAGCAAAACGAATAGTGACAATAACGGAAGTACTATTTCGAAACAGACTTAGAGACAATTTTGCACACATCATAAACGGAAAAATGTTTTATTTTAAAATATATCCATAGGTGGTGGTCATTGTAGATCACCCAGATCAGTATCTTATAGCATGTCTCGTATTATCACCTGCCTTGGAGCAGCATAGTTATACGGTCTTGTATTTCATTTGGAGGGGTGTGGTTACCGGTTACGCAATACGCATTAATTGATTTATTTGACCTTTAATAGGAATCCTATTCTATTAATATTTAGGGACGTGGGTTTCCGTGGGATGCAGCGACGTGACATCACGTGGCCTGCATGCTCGCTTACAGAGTTTCAATCGACCTACCTACTTTAAACAAGAGCTTTACACTGATTGCTAGCCTTATTGGTATACTGTATTTGTACCTATAACTTGGATAACTGTCGTCCTGTGATCGTTACACTTATAAAACTAACCTAACGGTACGACTGCATTATGCAATTAGAGCAATGAATGCACTAGTTAACGTACGCGTGCGAATTTATCAACAATGGCACACACGGGATTTGGAAATATGTAAAACAAAAAGAGCCACATATCCGTATCATCACAAACTACGTATGGTGTGATTTTGTTTGTGTATGTTTTCTAACTTTCATGTGTCTACGACGTTTAAAGCACGGAGACACTGTGAGGTTCCCAGTGTTCTGTTTGTATAAAGACGAATCGCTGTAAAAAAGTCAAGCTTAATGCTTAAAAAATGGAGCACAAAAATTAATTTAAGACGAGCATACCTATTGGTACAGCTGGTAAGGAAAAAAATAAATTTCACCTATAGCTAAACTCGCTTTGGTAAGTAAAAAATCAATGCTCAATCAATGTCAAAAAAACTATTTAAATTAACTAGAAAAACTATTGAAACTATTGAAAACTTTGTTAACAAGACTTTAATCACAGGCTCACAGCTCAATTAATTTACTTTCTCAGTGGTCTTATTTTAGGTGCACATTTCTTTTAAATTATAACCATAATGTAATAAAAGCACATTAGAATATTAATGTATTTGAAATCCTTTGAAAATCTAAAGGAGAACAAATTTATTCCGTAAAATAACACACGCTAATTGTTCTTCGCTTCACTTGGTTTGCGTCATACAATTTCAATATCATCCAGCAAGAGTAATGTCGTACTACTCGACATACTATATCATACATGCGTTTAATTAATTAAAGCGACAAAACGGCTTCTTTTTTCCGTTCCTATTTGCATGCATGTCATGCATTTAATAACTGTATGAAATGAAACGAGCTCATTATGAATAAACAACAATGCGGCTTCTGAATCTGTGTTCTATAAAAGGTAAGCAGCGGAGATATTATGGAAAGTTGAATTTTTTTTCTATATGTAAAAATAAGTAGGTATGTTTAAATAAACATAATTATGAAATAAAAACTATATTTCGATAATTTAGAAGTAGCAAACCAGTATGTACGTGCAGACTACCTGATGTTAAGTGGTTACTGCAGTCCAATGAAGGCCCTAAAATTTGGACCTGTTTTATGTGTAGTCGACAGTAATAAGTCCTGGGACCTTTTGAAATCGACAGTGTCCTAATAAATTATTACTTGGACCGTTCTTCCTAGTTGTGTCAACTACACTGCAAAGTATTAACCCTTATGTTGCTTTACCCATAAACTGAAAACACAAATGATACAAGTTACGGCGAGGTCGTGAACATTAATGCGATATGATATCGATTTCAAGAAATTTCCGTTTCTACGAAAGATTGTCATTATAATATTCTATAGGAACATGGTATGGTAAGGTTCTGTTCAAACAGAAAGCGAACACGATGTTAAATGGGCATTAAAAGTCATGGACCAACCGTAGGATTTAGTTCTGGACTTTATACAAGGGTGCGTTGCTACTTTGACGACCGAATGTTTTTTTTAATGCTACCTATGGTAACCTGTTTTGTGCTGCATTTTTACTATTACCTATGTCTAACAACAAAATATACTGGACAGCAAATAAACCGAGCCACCCGCCACCTTGTAACATTAATCCGATTTTCTCAGGAAGTAGAAAACGTACACCCATCAAACTCATACCTACAGAGAGGGTGTTTAATAACAATTAAAACGACCATAAATTTAATCTAAAGTACTGGCAACTGACACTGTAATCAAGCAACAAACAAAATGTTAACGATTTGCTCTCTTTTGACTACAGTTTTGATATTGAAGTTGGTCGAATTTTCTAATCATTTCTTTAGATCATTAATTTGCTCAAACGCATGTGCTAATGCCACTTTTATCGGTTAAAAATGGATACAACACCTCAGGAAGCGGCTCAAGCTTACATTACTTCACGAGTTTACAGGCGTTAATTGCGCATAAAACGCACTTTCTGTAGATATAAATATGATCGCTGTAAATTTCATACTTCCTGGGAAAACTGATAAGTATTACAAGATGGCGGGTGGCTCGGTTTATTTGCTGTCCAATGTAGGATGGAATCCTATCTGAAGTCGTATGTAGGTGCATCTCATGGGGACTAAGATGGTAGGCTCAAATAAAGCATTTAGAAATATGTTGTGGTTGCCGGAGATGCATTACGGATGAGGTTGCAGGAGATGCGGCATTTTTGCCGCTCAAAGCCTCTTTCACTTAAACTTCTCCCAAATCGAAGAACTTTCTTGATACAGAGGTATGAGATCTGCGGTATATTTTTTTTTCTACATGGAAACTGCATACGTCCTACCTATATTAGTTTACATTACGATATAGCTATGAATAAAATAATAAGGGATATAACGATTACTGTTCGATTATTCAGCTCGCAGTTTCTAATGATAAGGAGTATTAATCTCGGTACATCTCCAAGGTTATCTAGCTAGGTCGCTGAATCACGCAACTCTGTTACACAGTTTATCGATATCTAGGTTCATCTCTTGAAATATTGACCACAATAATGTAGTTTTGTAGTTAGTATTAAAATATTAAAATTTGTATATTTAATTATTTTTAAAGAGGCATAGATATGACAAGCCACTTACTAGGTAAAGCAACCTCACACTCGGTTGACATAATTATGGATATTTTTTCGTGTCTTTGAAATACTATACCTCATTGATTTTTAAAAGATTGCCTAAGGATATCAATAGGATGAATAAAAAAACACGGGTAAAAATATTTTAGCAAAAAAAAAGTGAAGACTGATCCTAATTATAAATAACAACATAATAACATTGTGCCATAGTTGCAAGAACATTTGTAACAATGTAAAATAAAAAATAAACTGTCATAAAACCTGAATTGTTCACATTATTCAATAGCCACATAATCACAATGCATACCATTTATAATTAAATTAGGTATATTTTACACACAACCATGAGAAAGTAGATCTGCACGATGATAATCAAAGTGTTTGCTCCATAGTCTGTTCTCATTCACAGTAAAAACTATTCTATGCTATGCTTGAAATGGTATCTGTATTAATAGCAATTGTAGCAAAAAACGACTAAAAAAAGTCGCGGATTCGCTTCATTCATGAGAGAAAGCACTTATCTAATTGTTTTTCTTCTTGGAGTGATCATAATTGTTTCAAATTGAATGAAGACTCATCATATTTCTATGTGAAGACAGTAAAGAAGTGGTTGCTAATGCTTCTATTCCTAGTTTTAAAAAAGTGGAGTAGTAAATTATGTTTGATGAATCTCTTCTGTCTGTGTTATTTTCAGGCAGTTTTTAAGATCAAATAGAATAATTAAGGAGAAATTTTTAGATGTTTAATAGCTTTGTGAACATTATAGAGAACTCAAGTTTCCTCACAATATTGTCTTTCCCTGACTGCATAGACATATATGAAAAGGTTACTTGTTTAATTCTAATTATTATTGAAAGCCAATATATTAGACTTACCATTTCCATTGAGTGGTGAATGACTTTGTGGAGCTCCCAAGCCAGATGAGCTCTTTTGTAAGAACAAATTTTGTTGACGCACACTATCAAGCTCCACTGTAAGACAAATGTGTAAATTAAACTTTCTATCTATTCTATTTATTATTTCAGCTTACATTAGTCCACTGCTGTAAAAAGGCCTCTCCCAAGGGGCAGTATGGCTATAATGAGCCCGATTTTCATTTCTATTTATCTAGTTTTCCTACCACCTCAAGCATTGTGCCACCCAGTAGGAGGGCATCCTAGACTATATTGGCGTAAACACAATCTTCACTCAAGCAGCCCCCTGCTCCAATGATGTCAGTTTTAATTCAAAAGTGGCCAGTTCATTGCTATGAATATTTAATCACATTGGTTTGGCAAGTACAGCAGCTATCCTTTTATGTGATAGTGGTTCCTGAAGTTAGGCAATTATAGTCAGGGGTTTAGTACCCTCACTCTGATCCAGTGTTAAGTTTACACCATGCAATAATAAACTAGTTAAGCCATGCATATTGTAGTAGTTAAGTACTATTATTACATAATGACTGTAATTTTCGAGGACAGCTTCTCAAGTACTAAGGATCCCGAGGGAACACTTTAAATATGGCTCAACTAAATTATCCTGAATTAGGTGTGGGGCAAACAAAGAAACTTTTAGTTTCCTATTGAGATCATATTAAAATTTAGTGTATAACTCAAGAATCTGATATCAATTGACAGTGATATTGATATACAAGAGTACTGTTATTTAATATTCACAATGATTATGAAACATTTAAAAATTCTAGTCATATCAATTTTCAATACTTGCTTTCTATTATGCATGTGAGATGCTTATGTAATTTGATTATTTGGGTCTCCTTGGATCACTGTGTGGGAGGTAGGTAATTGATATATGAGATATTTCTCATTTGAATGCTATTATAGCCTTATTGTAGGCGTAGCGAAGGTTAAATAAGTATGCACTTGTAACTTAAATGACTAATATTCAGGTGGTGTCTATTTAAAAACTTTGACTCTTTATTTTGCTAAATTTAAGGCAACAGCTAATTTTGTAACATTATTGTGTAAAGGCAGAGACCCTGAGTAAAAGTTGAAACATGGATTAATTTCTGCAGTGATCCCCGACACCAAGTCTGGCCTCATACTCAAGGTGGACTATGGCTTATATGCTTCTCATTGCGAGAGGAGACCCGACCTTGCAGGGGGTAACTAATGGGTTCAAAACAACAACTGTACCTACCAAAATAATTTAAAAACATAAAATTCTTGATATCACTGAGTAGGGTATGTATACACTCACCATTGGGACCACAAGCTCTAGTTAAACATTTAAATACCTAACTAGTATAATTAATGATATTGATCAAGTGAAACCATGATTATGAAACTGAAATAGGTAAAGCACTTACTCTAACTATTATTAAATTGTAAACTCCAAAAATGAATGGACATTAATGTAATCATGCCATGCACTTACCTCTAGTATCTTGTAAGTCCTTGTTCAATCTTTCGTTAACCATTTTCAAAGATGCTATTTGGTCTAAAAGACATGTAAGCAGCCTACTGCCCACTTGGCTTCCAGACATATCCGAATTTGATTCAGATTCAGTATCCACATCCCCGTTTGCTGGTCTTGCAACATCTGGTAGGCCTCTAACGCAAGGATCACTGTATCTTCTAGCATTACTGCCATCATCTTTATCATGCGTTAACATGTCACTGTTGGAATTAGAATCCCCCATTGAAGTGACGATCGGCGGTAGACTAGTGAAGTCTTGGCTATCAGCGAAATTCTTTGGCTGTAAGTAATTGTCGTGAGCCAATGCACTATTGGTATTTGCGGGTACACTGGATACCTCCTCGGCTTTGTTCTCCCCGCGTCGCCGCCGAGCGCGCTGCACCTGAACGCTTTTGTTTTCACTCTGCACGTAACGGCATTCAGGATAGTGGGCCGGCGGCACAGGATTATAATACGTCGGCAGTGTAGGCAGCGACATTGGCTCGGGCGTGCAGCCGTACATATTATACCTATAGGGATCGTAACCTGGTGCAAACTGGGTGCCGACCATAGGATAGTTCATATTTTGCGTTCCGAAAGGATCGTACGTATCCATACTCGGCGTCGAATCTTGTATCTGGTGCATTGTTTTATCCAACCATTTCGAAAGGTAAGAGGCTCGGTTATTCCGCGATTTTTTCCGCTTTCCCAAGGGACCGTTGTTGTGCACCGATCCATTGCCGTTCACCTGTTTCGGCGTTGAAGCCATTGAAACGAGAATTAAACACAAAACACTGAGTCCTAGTTATACACAGTAATAATAACAATTCCGACCAATTATAACTTTTATCTCATTTTTATGAAAAGTGCAAGGAAATAAGCGCGCGTGACCGAATACGCATTTATTTATTGTATTTTACTAAAACACGAACGGACACTGATTCGTTTGAGTTTGATTTGCTTTGCTATGGTTAAATAAATGACAGATGACAGACGACAGTATTGACAGTTTTGTTTTGTTTAAATTAAATTGTCACTCAAGTCAATTTACGAAGTGTCATTGTCATTGCACATGACAGGATCGCTGTCAATTTAAAAGTATATATTTTCTTTTAACGTGCTTGATCAAAGAAAACATAAAAATATACACTGCCAAGATTTTTTCCGTGACAGATTTTCCGAGCGGTAAGATTTTCTCAAAGTCAAACGGGAAGCGGTTTTTCACTATTGTTTGTTAAATTAAATAATAATTATTATATTCATTCTCAGGTACCAGCAGTTTGAACGTCATACATAAACAGAAGTTTTATAATAATATAGAAAATAGATACGAATTAATTATGGACTGCGTTACTTAATTATGGTTATAATACATGCAAATATAATATATCAAAAATCATTTGGGTACCTAATATGAAGACACAGTCTTCAGACAACACAGGTCGTCTTTTTCTACGGAAGTACGTGCGTACGTACGCGACAAATTCAAATTCAAATTCAAAAGCTTTTATTCATTATCAGGTACAATTTATGCACACTTAATGAACGTCATACATTTAACATTATACAAACAACTGTATACATTCCTGAATAGGTAATTGGAAATTCGAACTTTTTGCCACCATGCCACAAAATCATATTTTAGATGGTTTGTTTTTATTGTAAATAGTTTTTCTTAGTATTGTATAGATAGACATCTTGCTTTTCAAAAAATATGAATAAACTCCCGTACCTTACCAATTAATTGCATAATATCTAAAAAAAAAAAAACTTTTGAAGACCTGTGCAACTATCCTCTAACACAACTCTAATATACTTGTGCAAGTCTAGTTTGCGCAAGTATATATAAAGGTGTGTTACCGGCATAATACTTAATCTGTGGAACTGACCTGGCTGGTAACATTGGCTGGCTAACCGTAATGAAATATAATATGGCGGGAACTGAAAATTTGCAAAAAGCAAGCCGATTTGTTTTTGTTCTGTTACTTTAATAACTCAATAAAATCCATTTAAAGTTAAATCATTTGTAAGTGCTCTTCCAGCAGTGCCCGATGCAGTGCAATTTTAAGTAAGTAAACAGTTTTAATATTCTTAGGTATTTTCTTAATATTGCTGGGTAACTCATTCTTGTAAAACCCGAACTGTAGTACAATACCATTTACTGTACTATACACGGAGGGAGACAACATTAAGTAAAACATGGTGCTTTACGAGTGTCAATTGTCATACAGAACCAAAGCTTTGACCATACAGCGAAGTTCAGTTGTTTACCTGCTATATAAGCCACAACATGAGATCATTTTTCAAAGTATAAGTAAATAAATACTTATAAAAGTATTATAAGCATATTTTATCAAAAAAGAAAGGTTTACAAAAAATGGACATTAGGTATTATCATCTATTACTTATACGTAAGTATACAGGGTTATCCGTAAAACATGAGCAAGGTAAAACACGAGCAACCTCGCAGCACTAGGTAGCTAACACCATAAGCAACATCTTTTTTTGTTCTATGAGTTCGAACATAACTCAATACATAAAAAATAAATGGTTAAACAAGTTTTTGTTGCACTGTCATGACATTTGTAAGTCTACAAAAGTATGTTTCATTCATGAATGCTCGCATGGCCGACGGTCGACTGGGGGGCGAATAGGTCAAGTCTTTGCGATGCGCGTAGAGTAAGAAACATTCAAATGGGAAATTAAATTAATAAATATTTTTGTATGAAATTAAAAATTAACAAATCACTAAAAGTCGTAGTAGGTACTATGAAAATAATAACGGGCCACCAGAATATTTTTATTTTACCATTGATAACAAAATCGAATAACCCATTTAAGAGACAAAGGAGACGAATATGCAAATACTTCTCGACGTACATCGAACTGCAGTGTGAGAATGAGAAGTGTGTCCCTCAGAATCCTTCGAAGTTATTTCAAAAAATAAATAGAGATTTTTGAATATCTTGGCAACCAAACAGTATCAATCTCAATCCATATCTGCAGATCGGATATTAATTTGTGACCTTAACCACTGAACTACATGTTGTGGGTCACAGAACGTATGGTAACAGACAAGACCTAGAATATTTTTTTAAAACCCAGAGGATGGACCTTGAATCTGTGTCCATCCTCATAACCAACTGTGATTTGTGACAGCATTTTATTTGTCTGGATTGCATAAAATGGTGGCTCAGTACAAAACGAATTTAAGAATTACTAATTCATCGCAGTAGGCACATTGCTTGTCGAAATATCAGCATTATTATTGATGATGATGATGATGATGATGTAGCCTTTTGTTCCAAGCTAGTTCCTCTTTGAAAGATTGCGTGGTTTATATTATGTCTCTTAGCTCGGTGTGTCGCTTGACATAGGCCTCCTCCAACTGCTTCCACTGCTCTCTGTCTGCCGGTACTCTTGTCCAGTATGGTCCCAGGGTCAGGCGAAGATCATCTTCCCATCTTCTTAGTGGACGTTTCCGTTCTCTTGCACCATCCCTTGGGTACCATAGCGTGACCTGTTGGCTCCACTTGTTTGCTCTGCACCTTAGCATGTGACTGTGAATGTGCAGCATTATTATTATTTTTAGTAATATCCAGGCAATAAGGCAAATTAAGGATATCAATTGAACGACTATGATTAAAACAGACTATGATAAGTTCTTATGATTTTGTTTGATAAATAAAACAGTATTTGTATGACAGAAATTTAATCTCAAAATATATATAAAATAAACTGATTTATAATGATTATATTGAAACACCTAAAGATCATTTAAATTCAATAATGTATATATTATAACAATATAAAAGAATTTTAATTTGATATAGAATTCTATGGCACAGCATCGATTTCTTTTAAGATAGTAATTTTTAATTCTTTAATGGGTAAAATAATATTATATTGGTCGTAAAAAATACTGTTGCCTTTGGAATATTCTTCAATATATAAGGTTTACAATTTACGGTAATGTTTTATTAGAACCATGTGACACAGTAAATACTTGAACAGTGATATCGGCAGTATGTCAATATAAAATTTACTAAAAAATAATTGCTTAAATTAAAATTAGTGATTATCATCATTAAACTACAATGCAAAATGTAGTTTGTAAATGTCGCAAATTATTTTAAATTTTCCTTGATACTGTGACATTAATAACAATGAACGAAAATAACATTGCATGCCAATTTATCAATGTAATGATGTCAACTTACAATAAAATTTATCTAAATTATTAATATTGTATACCTACATACATAATTCTATCGAGATTTTAATGAAAGGTGTAAATTGCATCACTTAAAATAAATTTTACTTCTATTGAAAATTGTACTTAGAGTGTACACTATTAGCACAGAATAAAATAATAACAAACAAATAAATCCTTTCAACACTATAACTGTAATTGTTTGACTAAACAGTCGTTTTGGAAGATCAGAGTGACAAAATAAATATGAACATTCTATTCGAGTGTAGCAAATTTTAGACCTTAGCCTAAAAACAATTTAAATACAACAAAGACACGTTTACTAAAGTAGATACCTACATATAAATAATATTGTCATTGGCAACATATTTTGTAGAAATGAGGTGATAGTGAAAAAGTGAATTGCGTTTGATACATATTTGTCTATTCTTATGTACTAGCTGAGTATATTAACTTTGATCATTACATATAAATTAACCCAGACAGAAGAATTTGGTATGTACATTCTTTTGAATACACAATCATTAAAATTGGTAAATATTAAATCAAACTATCTAAATTGACTGTTTTTGCTGCTGTACCAAATGTTGGACTCCATTTCGTTTAAATTATAGATCTTCTCTTTATTGTCGGCCCTTAAGGCCTCCTAATCTATTCCACTCTGCCCGTTCATCTCCTGAAGGTTTTGAAATACTTCATTGATAAAATGCTTTCATAAAATTCCTTTTAAACAAATTTCTGATTTCAAAGAACTGTCCACTAAATCCACCAATTATGGCTGCAGTCAGTAAGTTAGACGATTATCTACAGTATTGGTTGATTGTATAAAATCTACAAGATAAACTTGAAACAGGCAGATATTTTCATATTTCACTTATATTATGTTATGTTACAACCACACCTAAAACTACATTAAAATAATTTTATTGTATAACATACTTTTATCATAACTCTGTATCTTAAAATAGCAATCGCACACATATATCTCGTTGTTATTTTAGGATTCCATACAAATGCATTGTAAGGTATAACATGACTCTCAAAAATTCACGTTTTTTGTAAAAACATTAAAATCTTGCTGTTGAATTGTGCTCACAAAACACTAGACATTCGTAGATTTGCTTATATCATTGTACGATACAAGTTTGGAATCTCTTTGTATATATTGTTCTTTCTACCCTTTTCAACCCTGCATTCATTCGAGTGATTTCTATGGGAAAAGTATTTCACGGAGGCACATAATTTTCCTAGCACCACTCCTGTAGGAATGTTTGTGTAAAGATATAGGACGAGCATAGTTTTCAGTCTTTGCTGACAAATTCAAATGCCCTTGTATACAATTAAAATGCTTCGGAGACAACAGTATTTACTCCCATCACAGAATTTCCAAAATATTTTAGAAATCACTCCTCAAGCATTCAGTACCTAACCTAATTTAACATCGTCAAACGCTGTGAGTAAGTCACCGGTTCCTTGATACATGTCTTGTTCTGTCCAAAAATCTGACGTCAATGGCATACTCGAATCAATAAGAATGTCGTTTGATTGAATAGTAAAGCCAGGGCTCGTTTGCATTTTGTTAGTCAAATAAGGATCATAGCCCTGGAGCACACCACCATTCGGTGACAGGACCCTACTTCCTGGACTACTCATCTGGCTATATTTTCCAACCGGTGACAAAGACTGTGGAGTGGAATATGGACTTAATACGCGCTCTCGTTGAGCTGGACTCATTGCCGGACTGTAGCTAGGCGTATTTGGGCTTGATGGTAAGGAATACATAGGACTACCAACATTCAGAGTAAGTGGAGACATTGGATTGCTTGAGGCATTCGCACGAGTCACGAGACTGTTGCCTATTGGAGTATTTGCGTGCATTAATTGTGTGGTCGGTGCTGCTTGGATAATGTTAATCACCGGTATCTGCTTATTCATGTTCACGGGACTCCGAGGCGGCGCTCGTTGATGAGTATTCATTATCAGTTGATAATTCGGAAGCATCTTAGTGTGAATCTGCTGTGCTGTTTGTTGCGCCGGATGCTGGAAAGCATAACAATGATATATTAGAATATTGTATTGATATTACGGCATTATTTAAATAATGAAATGAATTAGGCCGGTAAAAAGATGCACGTTGCTAAATCAATATGGGAATATGTGGATTCGGTGGAATATTAGCTTTATTGCATTTTGAATGAAAAATGTATAAATAACATAGTTTATTTTTAATCAAATAAGTGATTTAATCAGATAAGCGTCGTGTGTACGTGTACGTGTTGTAACTAAACTATTAAGAATAAAGGTAATTTTGGAAGATCGTAATGTATATGCACGATGGATGTTCGATTAATTTTATCTTCGGCGTTCTTCGGTAATAAGTTAAATACGGTTATATGTTAAAATTTATAGCAATGCTTTAAGAATAAAAGAAAGTTTGGCTTCGAACTAGCGATCATTTACGAGGCTTAAAGACCAAATTTCATCGACAAAACAAAACCTCCCCCATATACATAGGTCTAGCTTTTGAAATGGCAGCCATTTGAATATTGTATTAAAAAAAATTGCCTAGCCTCGCTCCGCTAAGCAGTTTATACTAGAGCTGTGCTAAGCGAGGCTAGGTAAATGAAGCAATTCTATTGGTTCTTCAAAAACGCATCCCTCGGTACGCATCCTCGCACATCTCTGGTGGAAACGCAGCCTTAGTATGATCCTATTAGAATACTTTTTATCTTTCTCTGGCCCGTAATCCCACGCGGATTAAGTCGCGGGCAAAAGCTAGTTAAATTTGTAATAATAATGAAATGAGTTTGATGGATCATTTTACTCTTTAATTGAAAGTTAGTTTTGGGAGATTTTAATTGCGCTGTTAATTCATAGATTGATTTTTTGGATAGCTACAAAATTTTTTAACCACATAACATGTTCATTAAATTAAATTTGTTTTTGGCTGACACTTGTTTTAAAGTGAAATTACAACACTACTTTCCGTTTTAAAATTTGACTCATCATCAAAAATAATCTAAAACATTAAAATAATGATTGTGTTATGAAAGCAATACCGGGCCGATTTTCGCAACGCTTCACTTAGAGTTCGAAATATTTAGAATTAAAAATAAAATAAAAAATATTGCATAAAAATTACAAAAAAAATATTATAAAATGCGTGATTGGTGGTTATGTAGTACTGTACTACCTTTTTGATTTGCTGCGTGCTGCGATTACAACCACGCCGTGACGTAGCGGGTAGGAAAGCTAAATCTAAATATAACTATCTTTTGTATAATTCTTTGAGTGAAAGGACTAATAAGGTCGGTTAAGAGTCGTTTTTATCAATAACTAACAAATATTATCTTTTTAAAATATTATAACAGAGCAAACAGGAAAAGTGACATATTATTATGTATCTAAATCACAGCAGGGGCGACACATGTTGGCCAAGAATGAAAAAACTTTTTGCTATAGTTTTGGGGCGAGGAATATATCTGCAATTTTGTGTTAAGTTCTTGCATGATAGTTGAATCTATACTTTATTATATATTATATAATATTATAAAGCTGAAGAGTTTGTTTGTTTGTTTTTGTTTGTTTAAACGCGCTAATCTCAGGAACTACGAGGATCTAGAACTACAGGATCGATTTCAAAAAATTTTTCAGTATTGGATAGTCAATTTATAGAGGAAGGATATAGGGTATATTTTATTTTCAAAAAAATTAGGGATCTGTAAGAAAATTGAATCGAAAACCTATTTATGCGTGCGCTGCAAAAACTATTGACAAACAAAATGATGTACTACGGGTTTGTAGGTCTTATTAAGATCTACAAAAAAGTGCGAGAGCACATATCTAACTATCATAGTTTAGTCACAATAACCGCAAGTTCTAAAATCTAGAATTTTCTTTTATAATTTTTTTTTCAACATTTTCGTCGATAATTTTTGGTCTAGTTTCACCTTCTTTCGGGGTTGCACTTTATCCCGGGACACACTTTTGATATTATAACCTTAGAAGTAAAAATTTCTGAATTATTTTCCTCACTTTCTTACAAATAACTGCTGTTTATTAAAAAATGGTCTATTTAATGAAATGTGGAATATACATACATACATTATCTAGCTTGCAATTACAAAACAGTAATTGGGGGGTTGGATAATGCAATAGACACTTGAGCCCATGTTAAGCCCGTGGACTACCAAATTAATATAAGATCTCAAACTGGGCAAAAATTGCAGTTACCATTTCAGTCTTAGAAATTTTTCTTCAGTATGCACTCCGTAAAAGAATGTAAAGACAATGAGTCTACTGCTTCACGATAACAGTAGGTACCTATGTTCGACATTTAGTGAAAAATATCTGCATTTTTATACTTTTGTGCCAAAGTATAAAAATGCAGATATTTGGCAAAATCTATTTTGATTGAGATTTTTAATACAAAAATTTAAATCTGGTTTGCGATATGGAATCCTTTTTACTTCGCTCTTGGCCAAATACTAAAGTTCACGTGGACGAAGTCGCGGGCAAAAGCTACACCTGACAAATAATTGGATTTTATAAACAAACTAACGTATCTCAAAACTGCTGTTATATGCGGACAAATAGAATTTCATTAAAATTATTAATTTTTCATTTATTTAGACAATCACTGAGCGCGAAATAACACCTTGGTGAAATTAATTTATTTGTAATAGGTACTTCCTGGTCTCTACTAGGTTGTTAACGTTTAACACTTCACTACCAATCTACTTTCAATATCACTTATTTTTTATAAAATTGTCATTTGGGTTTGAATATTATTTTTATATTATTTTATTAGTTTGAATATTATATATTTATTTTTCACAAAATTGCCCAAATCCCTTAATCAAATCTTATTTTATCATTATTTATTACTTACACACTTAAACTTAGATGTTTAGAATTTTCAAAGTTCTTCTAATGACTGACAGTGATCTTTGATTCTATTACTGCCTAGTTTCTTCAGAAAGTATTTTTCAATATTATTTCAATATTCTCCGTTGTTAAAATGCTTGAAACATAATTATCTAAAGCTAATATTCCAAGAGGATGTCTGGGAGAGGATTCGGGTAAATAAAATCAACATGCATCTTTTTACACATTTTCTTAATATCTTTAATATTGAATATCTTCGATTTAATATTCATTGCTATCGTATTTCGTTCAAGAAAAATATTTTTTACTAAACTTTACATAGTTTCACTTAGACTACTTATAAAGTTAATAACAACGTCGACAAATTTAAAAATTTCTACAAACATAAATTTTATTTTACCTCTTTTAAAATTTATACTTTACAGAATAATTTCCAAATGCGTTGACAATGGCAAAGCACACTAGGTACCCTAAATTTAGATTTGTAGCTGCTATTATAATCTTAAAATACGTTCCTAAAATATATAGTGAATTGCAAATATAAAAATACTAAACAAAGATACGAGTATGTTCTACAAATACACGAGGGTATTAAAATACTTTAAAATAACCCAATCGGTTAAAAAAAACATGCCCACACCCCCTGGATGATGTACTTTTGGCAGTGACAACAGTTACACAATTAAATAAATAACTAGCGAAGTGTCCATATATTTTCTTAAATCTACTGTATCTAGTACAAATTTTTAATACATTTACACCACGAATGACGACGACGTAACGTTTAAACACCTACAGTCGAAACTGCAACTAGACTCACGAGACCGCTATGATACAAAAATTAACAATAATATCACTAAGCGTAACATGCTAAAACGAATAAATAGCTATGTAATTCTATAACAGGCAACGAAGAAAAAGGAATATTTTTATTTAAGAAATCCTAACAATTTTTACCAACATAAGACTGAGTGCGCGGCGAAATACCTCGTCAATGCAACGAGGCAAGGGTAACTGAGAAAACTATGAGTAAAATAAATCTGTTCATCATAACCACAAAGATATGCGCACGTTAAAACTTAAGAACTACATTAGGGCTAAACGATTGCATTGTTTTTACTTCTAAACGAAGATGACGTCAGAACCTCACATGACGGCTTGGTTTTATAGTGTCATTTCTCATTACCACTCTTGGGTGAAGCGGGAGCACAAGATTACCAATCTGTACAAAAATTAACAACCGCAATGTTCCAGAGAGCCCTAAATCAGACCTTTCTGGCGAACAAACTTTGCGATTGCAAACTAAATATTTCGTTGGGTTAGCCGTGCCATTTCGTTGCATTCATTCAACGCTATTCCTCTTGAAATAATCACGTCACTGAAACGTTTATATAAAGCAACGATAATATCACACGTTTTGACGGCACTGTAACTACTTTGAGTATACATAGTTAGCATTCAATCGGATCAGAATGGAAGGTTTTGTTAGCCGAGAGGAGCATCTTAGCTAACGAACTGAACACTGGACGCGCTTTATCACAGTTTTTTTTTGGCCTGAGGCATGAAACCTCAGGCTTTTGACTTTTGTCGAGGCCGGCATTGCACCATGCAAATATATCCGGCGTCCACGTCACAGCCGCTCACCAGAAGATTCATGAGGACGCTTGAGGAGGGAGCCGCTGGTGTCGTTGTGGTCGTTGGTGAAGGACTGCGTTTGACACGTTTCGCACTCCGTTCTTCTTCCTGTTTTAACACTCTCTTGACTCCTGTGTCCCAACTTGACACACTTCTGCTTGGAATGAGACCTGAAAATAACAGATTGTAGTATTACAAATCCGAAAAGAAAATATAAAATAATGAATTATCTTAGAATTAAATTTTGTTGACGAATAATTTCTTTTTACCTGGGTCTGAGTAAATATTGGTAATGAGATCCTGCGGTGGAGGTCCGGTCGGCGGCGCTGCTAATAAGCGTTGCAGTGCAGGTGCCGACGATGCTGGTTCGGATGGTTGAGGTCTGGCTTGTCTCACGTTATCGGGCAATGCCCCCCACATAACTGCTGGCTCCAATACCGGAAGCTCGTCGGTAGCCGGAATGAATGGGGAATTGCCATCGTCAATGTCGTTATCCGACCTTGCACCATCAAATGCATCCAGTGACAACTCTGTCAACAGTGACGATTGTTCACAAGACGATTCAGTCTCCTAAAATTTTGGAAAATTCATTACAATCACAGTAATTTAAAGAAATTGAATATCAGCGATGACAAAACTGCACTTATTGTACCTGAGGTTCTGGTGAAGATAATAAAGAATCACCAATTAAAGAATCTACAGGAGATCCATTCGCCAAATCATCACCCAGAAGACTGCAGTAGTTGTCGTTTAGTATGAATTCATCGAACATGTCAAACGTAATACAATCGTCACCGGCGGTTGGTGCTAGATGAGTAAGATCTTCCGGCTCGTCTTTAAGCACTGAAAAAAGGGGTTAAAATTTGTAAAGGATTTCTTTTCATTGGAAACGAACACAATAAAGCAAGCAACGGATACCTAAGCTGTTGCAGTTCAAGTGCGACTCACTTGTACGACCCTCGTTTTGGGAGAACATGAGAAAGCCTTTGTTCATTTCTTTCTTTCTCGGTGCAAATATCTGTTCCGTAACTGGTATAGGGCGTTCCTCTTCAGGCAGGACTGTGCCTACAATAGCTCCGTTGGGCACTTCTAAGGGGGACACACAGGCCGGTACTGGTACCGGAGTGGGCACGCTCTGTACAGTGGTTGGTTTCAAGTCTGCATGCTGCACCTGGTGCGCAGCGAACACCTCATCTTTGTACTCGATACCGCTGCGAACATAACAAACACAATAGAAACATGGCAATTTAAAGATAAAAGAATTAATTTCAAGGTCTGCTGCTGAGATGACATTATAGATCTATCAATGGGTTGAGTATTTGAATACAACTTTTTAATCTGTAAATATAGTAGGATGATGTGCTAAATGGAGTTATACATATCGTTGTTAATTTACTTTGCAAACTGGTACGTGCGACGAGAATCAAGTGTAAATAGAGGCAATACCTAGATGCAATCTTGAGAACATCGGTGCGCTGAGCAAGATGTACCTAGTGTAATATTACGTATGTAGCAGCGAGTAATCAGCCAACAATACTCAAGGTCATTGATTAAACAAGCTCACATATAGACTACTATGGCGTAGAACCGATAAACTATGTGACACATAAACGTTAATGAGTTTCGTTCTTCTAGGCTTCATGAGTTGATACAAAAATATCCATATTTCTTAAGTAGATGTCACAGGTGAATCATAAAAATGAGAGAAGTAAATATTATTGAAATTATGCAGACAACGTTTGGTTTAAAGCGCTGCATTCGTATTAAGTCAATGAAAACAATAAAGCACGATATTTATAATGGTTTGGTTAATAGAATAAATATACATAAATAGTTTACCAGCCCTAAGCGACAGAACAATTTACGCCCCCAGGATCGTTAGAATTCATCTATATGAATTCATTAATTTAATGTTCAATTACTCTTCACAGTTTATGTTATTTGAAGGATTAAATATTTATAAGACAAAATAAAAAAACTTTTCTGTATAAAGGTACGACTACAGACACGACTTTACTGTTAAGACACCAGCGCTCCTTTGACTAAATAAATGAAGCAGCCTATTTAAACACTAGCAGAACAGTAGATAATCTTTATAGTAAAAGTATTGGATTAATTAGTATATATTATCTGTAATATGATAACCCAAGAATTGGTCGCCTAGGATAGCTTTGCGGCAATGTACAGAAGCTTCGAAATCTCAGTTGAAGAGTGTAGTCCTATCTGATAACGTTGTTGACGATGTTAAAAAGGTTCAAGTTTCCATTAACCTTTCGATAAAAAGAGATACTGTGTAAAGATCTACTTTTCCATAATAATCGCCAACGTTGCGGCTTAACTATCGTAATGCGATCCTTAATTTATTCGGAATAACTATAAATACAATGACGATTTTAATTGATCTTATAAGGTAATTTATTATAATAAATTATGAACACAAGATATTTGACTTACTGAAGCAAAATATCTTAGTGGAATTTTAATTTACTGTGTGTGTACAGAAATAATATCTGCTGTATTTTTCAGTTTTCTTAAAGACAATATCGGACGTTAAAACGCGATACTTGTTCCGGCCTAGACATAAATCGTAAAAGCCGTAAAAGCGGGGGCTTGTTTTGGCTTGCTGCACTTACGCTATTTTCGAAAGTGAATTTTATGCGACTGGGATAGCCATATAGACCAATACGAGGAATGAGTGAGATGAACGGATGTAGTAAGTGCGGCCTTGCTAACGACCTTGCCTGGGAGACCCATCCCCCTATGAAATCCCCCTTGTTTTCTTTGAGTCGGCCATTCACCAGTAGAAGTGAAACCGAAGTGCGCGCGCAAGCTGAACACGCGGCAAGCCCTTATCGATTGTTGGAGAAAGATTTGAAATCAAGCGACGTCCTGTCTCAGCCGGCCTACACAGAATGCCTAGCTGTCTGTCTCGTCTGTCTAGGTACTAGGTACAGACTCTGCAGGTTAAAAAAGATTGTCATTTAAAAATAGAACTAATTTGATAAGGTTATGCAATCTTATTATTCTATAACAATCAACGTCGATCTTGGCGAGTATTTTGTAGGTAGTTTTGTGAACTGCATTTTAAAGTTTTCTTTTAATATCGTGAAACGGGGAAAACATTCAAATGACATGAGAACGATAGTGAGGTAAACATCTTTAGATGATAGCGCAGATATTTACTGCCGCCGGTGACCTTGGCCGTGATACCATTGAACGGGCAGGCAATTCAACAATTACATCCACTCGGTCGAGGGCATGCCGTTACGTCTTCTTAAGAGTAAAACTTAGTAGGTAACAGTTCCTTATTCTCAGTTTTAGCATGCTGGGTACAGACAATTCCTCTAGCAATGCTTACAGGACAAAATGTGTAACAATAACAAGCGATTATTATATTTTTAACCATCGTCTGCCTCTTGGTTTACTTATATCCGAATTGTGTTTCATAAAAAAGCTTGATATACTCGTATCTAGGTGTTTGTTGCTTACTTCATTAGCGCAAATTATTGCAGATAAAATCTTATCGTACGAAATTTAAAATAGCAAAATTATCTGATGATTCTTTATTGTGTTACAATTTTGCAAATTATGTAAAATCATTGAATAATAGGTTTCATATTTTCTTATCTGGTGAAATCAGCTGAAAACCAGACAGTGTGAACACTTTTGTAAAGAATAAATATTTGCGTATCAATTTAAAGGACGATGTTGATTAGATAAGATAACATACATGACATACAATACATTAAAGATAAATTATGTATGGTGTCCCACGCTTCGGTAAAGGATGCACCTACAGACAGATATAATAACCACGACATTAGGTAAGTATTAAAGTTAATTGTTGACACTAGAATATCAAAATGATTTGGATTTGGAACTAAATAATTTTTTATGTCTAAAATAATACCTAACGTAAGAGGAAAATTTTAGAAGGAATTTTATCAGTGCTAATCATTTTTATTAACCTTTTAAAATACTGCTGAATGAGGTATTTCATGTTGAGAACATTACAAGCAAGCGGATAAAAGTGTAGTGTATTGTAGTGTAGTGTATTGTAGCTTAAATTAGTAAAGTGTAATATAAATTGCAAATTTATAGTTATTCTCCTTTAATTACTATTGTTAGTGTAACGAATAGGTTAGGTCTGCCAATGGCGCGGATCTAAGACCGGCGCGGGAGTCAAGGCCGAGCCGGTGGCGCGGTTATGTAACCGGCTGAGGACAGCGGGGGACGGGAACGCTAATTTTAGCGGATCTCAAAAACAAGACGCAACTAAGCGACTGCGAGTGAGAGAAAACGTAGGTAGCGCCCGGCGAAGCTTCACGCATGCACCTCGATTCAACAGTGACAAAAATAAGCGAACCAAAACCACACACACAACTTCTCTGCAACGCGAATGCAATAAACCACACTAAAAGAACGTCGGCATTCCATGCCAAAGAAGATTTGTTAACTTAATTCCGACGTTTTGCATAAATCTTCATTCTCCATAATCTTGCACCAATAATTCCATTGCAAATCGGTCGATATTCAGATGTGAGCATTGTGGTAATGATAATTACAATGATCAATGCTGAATACGTTATTTTTCTACCAATAGAAACAGTTTCGACACGTAAGAAATTCCTTGGTTCGAATTACACTGATCTCACGATGTAAGCGATAAATAATAAATGGTAACTACCTCCAGGGACAACAAACGTTAACCTAACGTAAACTAGAGACGTAGTTAAATAATCTAACACTTTGCAACGGGACACAACACAAACACTCCACTAAGCACTGTCACTATAATTATTTTAAATCACTGGATCTTACCATGTTGTTTATAGTTGCGAACGATATTTGTGACAGATAGTTAAGTATCCGAGTTGGCCGGCGAGTGCGGAAGTTAAACTAGTGAACAGCTGATCGAGATCGCGAGTTTAGTATACGATGGAGATAAACGCATGGGGGTGTACGCTTGCGGTGGAGTCCGTGGCGCGAATGATACCCGCGGCGATTGGTGGCGACGGCGCACTCGTGATGCTCGTGACGCGACTCACCTAAACACATACACTGCACAACCGGCGACGTAACCTGATGATAAATTTTCGAGGGTTGCCGCTCCGTTCATTCGACGGCCATGCCGGCCAGATAACAAAGTTCGCGATCCACCGGTGATCTATCTCGATCACGGTCAGGTTAACACGACATCATTTACAATTGATGTGATATTCACATGTTCTTATGTGGCGCATGTAGGTAGGTACACCAGCGAAGTTAAGATAAGACATCATTACTTTATAACCACTAACAACTCTGATAAGAAGTTGTTACAAATACGTTAAAGATATTGAATCGAATTAGCTACAACAAAACTCAACCAGAATGCAAATTTTTGCTACAGTGAATCCTGAAAAGGTCGACGAACTGTGAGAATAATAATTAGTACAGTGCGGGTGTGAATGAAGTGGTTTTTAAAATAACTTTATATGTGTAAATATTATATTGAAAATCTCTTACAGGATTTTTTAACTAAGCACTATTCAAAAATAATTATAATTAAAGTGCCTATATTTACACCTTTAAATTTATAACTTTGGTCGCACATTCTTACAATCATTAAGTAATGCGTTTGCGTATACATTATAAGGTTTCGGCATCAAAGAGTCGTGGAACGTGCGGCCTAGAGTTGTCTTGGAGAAGCCCAACGGTGGGCTTCCCAATGCTGATGAACAAGACAATGAGATGTCTTAAAGTGAGTCAGCACATATAACTTTAATAAAGAGATAAAAATAATAAAATATGTAAGATGAAATGGGGGAAAATACTTCAATAATAATAAATTATAAGCACTATCGATTTGTCTTGGCATAGCGTAGCATTCGATATTATGACACAAATGGGACACGAATACCTAATGACGACGTTCTACGATCAATAGCCGTAGTAACGATTCTAAAGAAATAAACATAAATATCCAAGAAATCATTGTAAGATGAAAACCATAAAAAGTGGTAAATTTAATAAGTAGTCAGACGCTACTTTTGGGGAATAATTCTTTGAAACATCGAGGTTGATGTTTCGAAGAAAACAAGACAAAAATTTATTTTACTAAAATATTATATTATTGCAGTGCACGAAAAAGGATGCCAATTAAAACGAGTTATTTGTTTATGAAATACTTTCAGTGATCTATCACGGCTCGATGCGCGAAGCTGACACTCGATATGTTGTATGAAGCCGCGTTGTTCCACAATTTAGCCACGTAATGCGATACATACTCACTCATGGACACTCACTAATGGACCTTGCAGTGCAGTACTATGAAAGTTCAAACATTTTCTGATTTTAATATGACTCCATATTTGCGGAATAAAACTACTAGGACTGTAAAAATTACACCATCACTAGATCACTACTTAAATTATCTAGACTAAATGGGTAAATGTGAAAAACCTACCTAATTTATTAGGCATCTTCTACTTCAGAAATTTTTTATAGTATTTACGTTTTGTTTATTTCGAATAAACAAAATGTAAGTAAACGATCCAATGTGGATGAGAAAATCTTTCGCTAATTTTGAAATCCAATCTTTTTGAAGCGTTAATAAAATTTTCTTAGACGTGTTTCCGCATGTGACATGTTTCCGCATAATTTGTAGCAAAGCCACACATATGACACAGGGATAAACTTAAAATTCACGTGATTCTTAAAGTAAATTTACTCCCACTAGTAGTGCTGTCTGCATTCCGACTACGAGAAGCGGTAAGAGAACGAGACGCAAGGGGCAGTAATGATTACACAACTTTAGAAATTGTGACTCATTTATTATAATAAAATAAAATTCCAATTTAAATTGTTGTATAACATTAAACAGCTGATTAGGCAGGTTAATTTTTGTTGAAAAAATAAAAAAAAACTAAAATATTGTTAATGATGCAATAGATGTTGAAATTTTGTACTTTTTAACGTAATATTTTAATATGACGGACAGGCACAGTAGCAAGGGAACTGAAATCTTACTCAATCCGAGGTAAATTGTGAAACGGAAGTGTTCCTAATCTCGTAGTAAAAAAATTCTCGTAATAAATTTAAGTTAGCCCACTGGATTTCCAGTTTACCGCCAAAGTATCTTAGGTTAGTAGGTGGAACAAGGTTGATGTACGAATTTCTTCATGAATGGCGACCGCGGTATAGATGGTAAGAACATCGTTGGAGCCACGTTGGAGCTGTAGAAACCGAGATAATATCGCGGAAATCGCGTATTTTTTTGTCTTTAGAGACAACATTTAAAACACTAAAATGAAGACGTGTAGGTACGAGTTTACAGCCTGATATACCTACCGGATCATTCCGAGGTTAAACCCTTATTTGATTGGGCTATAGTAAACCTACATTTAATACTTAGACATTAGTGTGTGGATTTGCGTTCCATTTTGGACATTCATAGAGTCAACAACATTGGATGGTATGATTCATGTAGGTAAACCGTGCAGTCATCCATCTATAGTACCTACGTTACGACTGCAGGTTTTTATCAAAATGTTATCGCTGTAAAAATTTTTGATTTACGGTCATAAAACCGTTACATCATGTGAAGAACTGTGACGTACTGCAAATCATTATGCAATTAGGGCCGGTGGGAGACCTGTAGCGGTTATTGAACTCCAGCGAGCTCCACCCCCAATTTCGACTTGCCTGACTACGTGACTTAAACACCGTACGTACAATCTCGAATTGCACGTACGATTGGATTGTTTCGAACTAAGAGTATTCGACAGTCTTTAGTGACAGACACCGTTGATGTAGTTACAATAAATAATTTATGATGTCATCGATATTACTTACCAACCTATCACTACTTAAATGGTAATTATAATAACCTGCAAATATTGTGACATACATTAAGGTGGGTTTTTCTTAACCCAACTTCTATTTTATTTTGTCATTGTTCTGGTTTCGTTTAATAAGTATGTATTTTTCACAATTATTTAGAGCTGAAATGTCAAGGTCGCCGAGAACAAGCTTTGACCTCAAATAATGTCGATTTCACCTAAGTTAACTGCCTACTAGAGACATTTCTGATTTTATTCTGTTTTAGATCATATTTAAGATTTGTAATTTTAGTCCCCTTTTTCAAAACCCTTAAATTCTTAGCAGGAAAATTTAAATATCGAAATAAACCTTTATTTGGTATTGCTTTGCGAATCTAATTAGTGCAATATTATTAAAAACACAGTTAATATATAACTGATCATTTATTATAACATTATTAATTATTAATTCATAAAGATAAAAAAGATAAAGAAATAAATCCTAATCCTAAAAGATAATGAGATTCAAATTCGATTACTATTTACAAGGAAAATTCTCACCCTAGTAGTAAGTAGTAGATGCTCTATCCAGCTTACGTGACCGACAACACGAATAAATTGTTGAATACTTGGAACGCAGTATTAATCTTGCGAGCGGTTCTGTTGTGTAGTTGCTGTATTTGCGTCTGACGGAACCAAAACCCTTGAGATTGATATGAATTTAAAATACATAATAGTCAGCTTATGATTTAAGCCAACATCTTGCGTAACACAATTTATTTCAAAAAGCTAAGTTTAGGAATATTAATACTTTTAATGAAAAAGAGGGTATTTCGAACGAGAAGTGTTTATAGATAGGTGACGATGAAGCGGTTGTCCTAGTCTAGGGCGCTAGTCGCCGCATGCAGGTAGGGTTTCCAGGTCTCGAGGACTTCCTCTTTACAATCTCTAAGGGTACACTGTCCGAGGTGTGTATAGCTTCGCGTTATGGGCGGGGTGTCCAGTATGCGGTCGACAGACGACCTGCAGCAAGACTGCAGATGACCTGCAGAAGTCCTGCAGGTCGCATTAAATTTCATGCCCCCTCCCTAAAAGTCGGGGGAACAGTCCCTCGAGTTTCCATTCAGGTATAGTGTCAGATAGTAGCAGTCGTAATAACGTAATACCTACTCGTAAGACAAAATTAAAATGAAATCTAATTCTGTCTTAAACACATTTTTACTTTTATTTTTGAACCGACGGATACAAATACATAGTACTTAGATAGAATAAAATGCCTCCTGTTTGAATTAACCCTTAACTAAAGTAAATATTTCTTGAAGTAGAAGAGCGAAAATGAAAAAGTATTAAATGACCATATTTTCCTTATCTGTCAACCTAAAATTTAATAAAGAATAATTTGTAATCGACGACTTGATAGATAAGCAAGCTAAGGAAATGATATTCTGTTAGAAATATAATATATAATGTACATTTGGTGAAAATGTATGCGGTGGTATAAGAAATTATAATTATGAAAGTATGAGAACAGTAAGATTAATACATAATACAGAGCCAAGGGCAAGCGAGATACAAACAAGTACACTTATGTTGGTATATGGATTCTCGTTACGTCACAGCCATTGACCCTCTGGAGTTCCCTCCTTTATTCGTATATACATATTCGTATACAATTTGTATATTTAATTATAATATTATTTATATTTTATTTAATTCCCACACAACATCTCAGGGAACACGGAGCGGCTGAAAATCAGCGCAGCCCAGGTTTCTAGATCTTGGGTCTGCTGTAGCTGAGCCGTTTCCTTTTGCTTCCAATAAGAAATCTGAACTTCTTTTGTATGTACTACTTGTGTTTTGAAGCAATAAACCATTATTATTATTTATGGCGTAAGTAACTTATTTAAATCAAACCAGTAACTTATTTTAATCAATTCAAACCATCGTTGATAATTATAATTAACGTCATGCAATGGTAGTCTGTAATTATGAATATTTCATGAAACGCGACAACTAGTTTTAATATCTATATAAAGAAACAAAGGGATTGGAGGGTATTATTAGTTATTATATGAAGTAGGTTTAAGAGTAGTTTTAGTCAGGCGCACAAACCGCGCACGTAACAATCGGGACGATAACCGGAGAACACCCACGTTCCCTATTCAACTTGCAACGAAAATGGCAATGTTCTAGTTGGAGTAGTAGTAGGAAGGACGGGTGAATAACCTAGGGAGGGAGGTTGCAGTGCATTCGCCCGACGCCGTTGCATTAACCGACCGACGACCGCCGAGCCACGCTTTAATATCCAGGAGGGACGGAGCTCCAGTTTACCTTGTTATTTCATTATACAATTATAAGAAGCATCTCATAAACATCCACATTATGCTTATTATTTTTTTGCATGGATTTCTTGATAATTAAATTTTTATCATCATGAAAATCAAACAACGATCAAGAACTTGGGGTAAAAATGCGTGGTTGCAATGTGGCAACCAAGGGCATGAAAGGAAATGAATCGATGTTTTATTGTTACATAAGACCGTAACGTGTAATCACTGCGTGTCTCATTATTTTATACCCATTTTCAGGTTCAGTGAAACGCTATACAAAGTGCCACTGAATGATTGTTCCTATCTGTCCCCCGATTTTATACCCCGAGGGTGACAGATAGGAATAAAAAGTGCGATCTGTCCATTTAGCGAAAAGGTGACCCATCGAAGAAATCCATTCACTGTTGTGTCATAGGTAATCGAATCAGCTCCCAATCAACGAATGGGGGACAAATAGAACCGTTGAACAGTGAATAGAGTTCGATCTGTCACCTTTTCGCTAAATGGGTGACTGATCAAACTTTTTATTCCTATCTGTCACCCTCGGGGGACAAATAGGAATAATCCCCACTGAATAAAACCTTAAAAACTTCAGCATAATAAAAGATTGACTGAAGCATTAAGAACGGATTGAAATCTATCCGGTCCAAACAATGAAATTTGCATCTAATAATTGCACTATTATCAAATCGATCGAATGAATAGTTAAAAAAACATATTGTGCTATTTATTTGGCTGAAACTTTTATGAGATTCTAATATCAAATTAGAATCCCATGAATCATGACACTTTTGAATTCTAAATTATTGTTTTCCAACACCATCCGATGAGTCGGTGGCAAATTATGTTTTTGCAGCATATCGACATCGTGAGGTAGATATCATTAGGCCCGACCAAGACACGATTTATTTCTAATAATAGTCACACGTGGCCCTTCGAATGCAATGGATACACATGTGTAGAGTCACGCGTACTTGCATTGACCCACATATTGCGTGAAAATAAACATTTTATGCAGCACGATGTCGGCCACGCTGAGGCCTGATTTTATCCTAGTTGATTAAGGGGCGTTTAATTTAATGTTTTAGAAATATTACTTTTTATTTTAATAGGAGCATTAATTAAACTCTCTTAGTAATCTGTCTTAGAGCAAGCAAATGGCACTCAAAAAATTTATAACTCCGAACCATCCCATAGTAATTTTGCTGAGCTGTTCCTAAAGAAATTGCTATAAAGATTATGCCCGCCTTAAATCTTCAGGTCTAGCCTGCATAATATGGTACCCTACATATTATGTTTCAAATCGTATGAGAAGGGCATTCTTTAGCTTTTAAAACTCGATGCAATCTTATGGACTAATACAGAAGGTATTGATTCCTTGCAATTTACTTAATTCTGGTACCTAACTTATAAGGTTACATTTTTATAATTATGTTTGGTAACGGAAATCCGTACAGGTATACATAACATTGAAAAGCATTCAATTCGACTTACCTACCCTTATTATGGATTCTAGAAATGTTCTACACATAAATGCATAGGTAGACAAGGTACGTGTCTCACATTCGTTATGATAACCAGTTCATGGTTTTACCTTTCGCTTTGTTCTGGATTGGAATATAATTAATGCTAATGTTAAAAAATGACAGTTTTTTTTTGTCCCGTGACAAATATAAACTTTACAATTAATTTAAGGAAAGAGGAAAATTTAAACTTTCCAAGTCTTACGCGATACTTTGTAAAGCGATTATGTTGTTTAAGAAGGTTAGTAAATCTAAGAGATTTAATAAAGATAAAGACAAAATGAAATCAAGGATCAACGAAAAGTTTACTATTTTGGAAAATGCTGAGATTTTTATGTTAAGTTAAAGCCTTACTTCAGCAATGTTTGTTACCAGTGATTTTATCGACGGCGCTGAGAAGTGGTAATTTATTGTTTCAAAGTAAGTTTGTATAAAGATTTTACCCTTCGCAATAGAAAGAAACCAAGGTGAATGAAAAGCCGATGAAAATAAGCTTCATGAATCAGGACAATGTCTTGACACGTTCCAATAAGGCCGCTCTCCAACCAAGTAGTTGACGGACCTGAAGAAGATAGCCGAACGGTGAGCTTCAAAAGATTCGGAACCGAGCGGAGCTACGTCAATAATGGGAGGCCGAAGTCCAGCAGTGGAAAAAAGCTAATGAATGAATGATTCAAATACTGTCAGATAAAAATATTTTTCGAAAGTGTAAAATAATAATTTACCTAACAAATTAGAAGTAAGTATTAGTAGTGAGAAACTATGATATCGAATTTGAAAAAAAAAAAACTTCGACTACTGCGATTAAGGGTTAAAAAGTTATCACATATTTCATGATAACTTCAGCTGATGAAGAGTGGTCACAGGAAGGCGATAGCCATAGCAACTAACTATTCTCTAGATAACCCGCCAACCCTCTCAGTGCATCTGATAAACAGAGTGTGATGCGCTTACTGTTTTCTTATCTGTAGTCAACAAAGATAAGATAAATTTTCCATTTACCAATCACATTAGGCACAAACAATTTTAATGGCAAATTTTATTACAGATTAACTGATATTGAAAAAATCACATTTACGAGTAGGTACCTACATTATTACGTTAAGCAGGTAATCATATTAAGGCATAATGTACAGTATCACTTTAAGACATTCTTGCTTATACAATTTTCAGAGGATGAGTTTAATGAAATTAAGCGTTACTTAACTATTTTAATCTGTTTTTCTATATGAAATAGGAAGTCATTGAAATACGAGTAGGATGGGCGTATAATCTAAATGGGACCTAGTTGGATATGTTAACAATATGTTGACTTGTCAATGTTCTACGATTAAACAAACAAAATACTGTAAGGTGTTGTTATTGTTTAAATTGAAGTATGTCAGTATAGCGTGCTGGTTATGGAGATTCTGATTAGCAATGATCGAACTCAATTCGAAGTGATTGTGGCATGGTCACACACAATTAATAGTTATTGAAATCATGATGAATTTTACACGTGGCATCGTAATGTCTTTTATATGAACAATGATCGTATAATAAGTAAAATTATGAATGATTAGATAACGTAGCAGATTGAAAAGTAGTAAACCGTACACCTGTAGGTACTAAGCTCGGCGCTGTTTGTACCTATTATCGTATCGATTTGTGTAAAAAGTCGAGTTTTTATTGATATATATTTGAATAAATACGCGTACATTGATTTCTATAAATAATAAATCACTACTATAATATTATAATTATAATATATTATAATTACTACATAATTTTTCATTTTATAATTACTTTCTATAAATTATAAATCACTAGTGTAATATAGAAAATTACTACATCATTTTTCATTTTATAATTACTTTCTATAAATTATAAATCTCTTCTTTAATATATAAAATTACCTACTACATAATTTTTCATTCTTTAATTACTTTACTATACCGTTTGAAGTATGTTTCAATATGGTTTCAAGTATAACATAAGGCATATCAATCAAGTTTTATAATCACCGATAAAACTATTGCATTATTTTTACAAAAAAATGTACTGTGTACCAAATTTTTGGCAGCTGCAGGAAGAAAACGTCCTTTATTGTCCTACTGAAGTCTGGCTTGTATTAACATAGCAACTAAGAAACGCAAGTCTAAGTAATTGTGCCAAAGCTTATCAAAGCCAATGTAAAGATTGTAACATTATGCTGATGTATGTAATAATTTCGTAAGTGGAGCAGGGGGTTACAGGCAGTAACAAAGCCTAGGCTATGGCCCATAAACGCGATACGACTCGGCGAGCACTTATCCATACATAAAGCAGTTCAAGTAATATTACTGTTAATGCGCGTCCGAGGAATGTGGAAAAAACTATTTTAAACCTTTAAACTTATGTAACCTGTTATTATTCCTATTGTCCCTGTAAATATCGAAGGTACTTACCTATATTATTTTATAAAAAAAATTATAAAGTGAAACCTTATTTTAACTGTCTTATACCTATAATGCTTTCAGATAAATGATTTTAGTGATTTTAAGTTAAATTTGAAATTGGCTGAAATAATATAATTTACGGGAATAATATTCCGAACTCATAAAACTGAAGTAATAACACGATCTTCATCAACTGATATTAATGTAATTTAGTACCAAGTTAAGTTTTCTGGCAATTACCCTTACACGGGTCTTTAGGGACTAGGCAAACCCAAAATTCCTTCAAAATGGTCAGTGTTTTAAATATATTACACAAGATAGCTGTAAAGAAATACAATAAGCAAAAATAAAATACTTTTTTATAACAGAATTGCTAGATCGTAAAGACTATCAAAGTACATATAATTATGCATACATAGATGTTTATTTGGCCGGTATTTTAAAGTAGTTATAAAGTATTACGATTGTTTAAGGTAACAGAATTACTAATATATTCTGTCAGTTGAAGAATAAACAAAAACGAGAGAGATCAAATTTAATAAGGAAGAATTAAAAGTTAAAATATAAAAATAAAAGAAAATTACTTACTTAACTTAATTACTAATGAAATTTAGCCGAACGCCAAACTAATGCCCCTGACATAAATACTCGTATGTATTGTTCATAAGTTGTTTGAGTACTAATTTTGGCTGCTTAATAGAATAAACAAAATTGAAAAAAGTATAGCGCATGAAATAGGAACACTTAGGGCGCATGACAGGATTTGCTACAGTCATATAGATGAGATCAATGGAACAATAAATCTAAAAATTCTGACTAGTGTGAATCACAAATGCTTCGCATCCCAAAAAGTGAGAATGTCTTGTAAGTCAGTACTTAAATAGGATTGTCTATACTGTCTCACAATAGATTCAAACCAACTTTGTCTCTAATGAAATCTTGTAACTGAGCGTAAAACAAATGACGCAGAAAAAAGGGCTTTGTGGTCGCCCTGAATTACTGCAGTGCCGCCGGTTTCTGAATTGTTACATAAGACACCGCAGTGCACGATCAAAGGATTACAGAGCACCTTTATTAGCCAAGCTTTTTTCGAAAATGAATTTCGCATCATACAGGAATGGGAGCCAAGAGGTTTTATACAAATTTTAGGTACAAGAATTTTCTAGAATAGCAAGTGTAAGTAATGATAAACGTAATTAATAAAATCATATTGTTTCGTAAAGAAAATATAGCATGAATTATGAAGAAAATTGTAAACTTGTTGTTAATTAAGCGGGCAATAAGACTTCTTTTGATGGCTTTAGGTACAATAGGGCAGTTAAAACTTTACGACTGTCCCGTCCAATTTTTCATAATAAAGCATAAATACATAGTGAGCGAATTGAATGTTACGTAATAAAGTAAATGAAAGGGCTCTTAATGAAAGTGAAGGGAGTGGTTCATAGAGATAAGGCGTTTGTAACGTTATTGAAGATACGCACGTACAACTGCGTCGGTAGGATACACAATTTGTACAGATAGCATCGCTAACTTAGCAGCAACCTTATAAACCCTAATAAAATACACGTAAAAATGAAATTTACTTACCTTAAAAATGTTTTTAATTCAATTGTTACATATAACATATAGGATTTTTAAATGACCCTGAAATATAATACATTGAATCATTCATGTTTAATATCATCCCGAAAGTTTTTTCTTAATAATAAACTTACCTGATGACGTAGTTGACGCAAACCACGCTGACTGGTTTCTGTTGCTTGTCGGTGATGACGGTGGCCTGAGTTTGAACCCAGGCGTAGCCACCAGTCTTGGCCAGGAAACGGTACTGCCCAGTCTCGCATTGTCCTTTAGAGAACACTAAGGAAAAAAGAAAAAGATGGTTTAGGTTTCAAAAGTTTTAGAACAAACAAATACTTAGATACTCGAATAGGAGTGCGAAGAGGACAAACATAGAAAGACAAGTTTCATAAAATAATAATTATAAGTGATTGTGAATGTTCACCTAAAAATAACTTATACAAGATGATAATATATCAAATTAAATGTGATAAATTACATTGATCTTTGCGTCAACAAAAACTTCAGCAACCGCGAATTTATCGAATTTCAATAAAAACGTTCAGTCCGACGCGCGACGACTCAATTTTCCTATCAGATCATTGATCAGATCAGTAGAAATTTAATTCAATATGAGGAGGACCTGTCACTTCATAACTTTTTCTTTGGATTAACCAAAAAGACAGTACCTCGATAAAAAGAAGGTTAGATACTCGTACCTACCTATTATTCGAACAAAGCGCGTTAACAGAATCAACTATGTTACCGATGAAAAATAAGTCCGTATTTTTGTGTGAAATGTAATACGGTGATCGAACCATGCTTTAATCAGGATTCGATACTTAGTAGGTAGGTACCTACTATTTATTGGGCAAAACTAGTAAGTAACTAAATAATATATCTTACATTGTAAATGCTTTTTTATTTGTTAAAACACCAAAAAGGCATACTAGCCACCTGATGGTCAGTGGTCATCGTCGCCTATTACTATGTTGCTTTACGTAAGTTAAATAACATATTTTATACTGTGTTCCTTGATAAATAAACACTACAAAGTTTAAGAACGTGGTCATTATATATCTTACTATGTAAAGTTACTATTGTGAAGCGACTTTCAAAATTATATGAAACTTCTATGAGTAGGTAACCTACACGTAATATATAATTCGTTTATCTAACTTTAACCTTAATTTTAATACGTATTCATATTAAAATTAAGGTCAAAGTAGATAATTAGGTAAGTAGATAGTAGATAATTGTAATTGAGTATGTACTTATTTAAATATTGAATTGTCTTGTGCATTGTGATTGAGTGGCATGTTGGTATATAAAATATAACCATAAATAAATCATAAGAGCTATGAATGTTCAAACCATCATTGTTAAGCCTAAGTTAAGCTTAAGGTTTTAAGGTTAAATTATTTATAAATCAGTAAAACGAAACTATTGAAATGTATCGAAACTATTGTAACTTTTATAGACAATTAGCATGTTCATTGTACAATTAACTATTAAAGCATGTTGTGTTTAAGTGGGATTATAACCTACATATAATTCTGTTGGTGTTACTTATAAATAAATAAATAAAACTAAAATCACGAGGTTTACGAGTATATTCGGATTCACGTCATGTCACATTTTATAAAAAGAAGAGTTCATGTAGGTTAAGGGTTAAATAAATCATATCCATAATCTTATTTCTAAAACACGCCAGTAACCAATGTTTAGGATACGTTGATTTATTGACGCGATTAAGGCCTAATTCCCATCATTTTAACTCAAACGTTATCAAGATTAATAGCTACTCGTAGATTCCGATCGTTGCTTGCGATGGTGGCCTGTCCTTTTCTTATAAGACAGAGAACAGGGTCGATAATTTAATCAAGAAAAAACATACCCTACTTCACAGTAAACAAATTATATTATTAGATCTAAAAAATAGATTTATTTATGAGATAATTTTGGAAAAAACAAAAGAAACTATGTTTTATTATTCTTACATTTGTTAATTTCAATGAATGAAATTGAAGACGGATAACTACTCATAAGTCAAAATCTTAAAAACGAGCTATTAACGTATTGATAAATTTTAACACATATTTCGCTATCAAGGAAATACAAAATGTGTTTTTTCTCATAATCTAAGAACTGTTATTTTTTCAGAAATTGACACAGATAGCGTGTTGGCATCACGTTAGCAGGAATAGAACTAACACAAGTCACGCGAAACACAGAGATAGGGGTGCATACTCCAAATTGTACATGAAAATAAATTAAGAAACCCTAAGAATAATGAAACGTGGAACTTCGCTGATTTAAAAGACGAGACTTTAACCTAGGAAACAATAAACTAAAATCATCCGATATAGCGCAATATTTTTGTTTTCTTAGACCAGTTTTTAATGCATTTACTTATTATAAGACATTTCCAGACTATGTCGATAAGGTTATTTTCGTTCGTTTAAACTTCATGACTCACTTTAAAGTAAAAAATAAAAACAAGTCAGCCGAACATTGGGTTATCAGTATTACGTACCTGCCTACTTACAGCTTTTAAGTAAGATAACAAATTCTATCATGATGATCCAGTAGAATCAAAAAACGTGTTACCTTTATGGCTCCATGTGTACGATAATTGATTGTATACCGTTTGCTTTTTTAATTCTCAAACAAGGTGACGGATTTTTGCATTACTCTGCATAAATCACCATGGTTTAACAATTGCAAGTCATTTTATTGGATTAAAGAACCTTTTAAAATTTATCATTTTTCCAATAACCTCCTTTTTTGAAGTCGGTTAATAAATATTTTAGGTGTTAGAACTATTAGAGGGTGGACTACCCGGGAATGGGCCTTACCGCCACCCTTTAAGTCGCCGTGAAAGTGTGGCTGCCGGAGATAGGTACTGTGTTTGAGTGATGGCTCTTATGGCTTAATCCTCATGAGTAGCAGCACATTCGCATACGACATCAGATAGAATTAGTGAGTGGGTCCGGGTGGCCTACATGATTGTTAACTATTAAAAAACAACAAATTTTAAAACATTCAGAAAGCCCGATGAGTAAACGCCGCAAACCAGCGAATTTTCACGTTCCTGTGTAAATGAATAGACGCGGATCACTTTGGTCTCATGCCAGCGATGTGGTTAGCAACACCTCGAAAGACAAATACCTATAATGTGTATAGTTGTGTACGTAATATTTGTGATTCGCGATAACCCAGTACTCTGGCTATAGGTAGATTGCGCAATCGTTAATAGCGTAAACAATAATAATTGTAATGAATGTAAGTAAATAATTTGTTGCCGTCGCAATAGCCGAACGCATATTCTAATTGATATTATTGCATTCTAGAGCATTGATATTATAAATGCGAAAATTTGTAAGGGTGGATAAACCTTGTTAGTCTTAACCGCAATAAAAAGTAAAATTATTTTTTTTTAAACTTACAACGGTTAAGATGTAATTGAAAAGGATAAAATAATTAAAAACCCCCGACTTGAAAAACAAGAAATTTAACTCAAGCGGCCAGAAACTAGTAGGTACTAGTAGGTAGTAGAAACTAGTAGCACCTACGTACTGTATAAAAGAAGGAAATTTTATTTCTTTTAACCACTAAATTTCTGAGACTGCAATGTAATTGTAACAAACATTTTTGTAGCCTAATGATTTCCTACAAGCTTTTCCAAGAAGGCCATAATTATTATAATATAAAAGAATGAAGGACACAAACTACTGTATATCAGCCGTATCTTTTAAAGTAGACATTTTGGGATAATCGTATGTTAAAGATATAAGTACCTACATACCTACGTAGGTATTTAAAGGGAAGTTAATATAAATCTCGTAAAATATTTAAGGTTGAATTTCTTCCAACATCAAATATACCCTTCAGAAGGCTGGTATGGGTGAATAGAACCTACAGGTAGAGAAACCTAATACTAGTTGTGGCATAAAAATGGCGTTGTTCTGTTATACGGAAAGCGATGCTCACCCTAATTTGATTGCCGCTGTAGCGCCGAAGCCGACTTCAATCACGCGATTGTGCTAATCACCGAAATTGAAATTAATTCCCGAAAAAATAATTTGCTAAGAAAATCCTTAAGATCTTGGAAAATAATTCAATGACACCTATTATTTTTATCCCTTTGATGTTCTCTCCGAAGAGTGGACACATGGGCCATTTAATTAAACTATGTTCAGTTTCTTACTATTTGCATTTAATAAATTCTTATGCGTGGCTTTATTATTATAGTATTTTAATTTCAACAACAACAGTGGGTATGACTATATTGTGGTTTAAAAGTAAACGTCTAGAGCAGCTGTTTGAAATCTCTTGACTGGATATACAAATCACATCACGCAGTTTCTTCGTGAATATCATGGACGTATAAAAATATAAAAAAGTACTTTTTTTATACGTCCATGGTGAATATAAAGAATTTAGCTGCACCATTTTAATCTACATTAGATATTGCAACACTGTATTTAATTTAAGAAAACAGAGTGCACCTGAGAATAAGGCGATTTACACACTGCAGAAGCGGTTCTCATGTCGTATTGAGATCTAATAAATCCGCTGAAGCCTAACACCATCCTAACACACGTACACCGACCGACCGCGCGGTCGAGCGGTGTTTTCACAGTCACCGTCCCTCTGCGCCGACATCCGCGCGGAGGGGCGGCGCCTCCACACGGGCCGGCGCTTAACCGCGCGGATCATCGTTGTGTATGACGTGTTTTCTTCTTCACTTACCTCAAGGTCACAAGAAACTTTTCTTCTGGTGAAATACAAGGACGCATGTTCGTATTTACTCCAGAAATTGTTTTCCTTGTGCTTATGCTAACAAATAATCAAATGAAGGAGTGTCCAGTTAAAATTTTTATATTCACCGCCTTTAACCAATCCGCGCGTACAGGCGCGTAAACCGCCTTACCGCGCGGGGAACCGCTACGAAATCCGCTTTACCGCCACCGCCCGCCCTCCGCGGCGGTGCGCGGTGCCGTGTGTTAATCGCCTTAACCTCATTGTCGTCAAGATTTAATAAGTACTAAATACATATTACATTTTTATGGCAGCATAATTTAGGGCAATTAAGTGCATTTAAATTTAAAGTAAGTTCAAAAGTGATGTCATTAAAACTGAGTTTAATATGCTTTTAAATATTCCCAGTAAGAACGGAGGCTGAAAAACATTTTTGAAAATAATGATTCAGCGGAGCGTGCAGACTTTAACGGGAATGGGTCAATTAGTATCTATACTCCTACACAGATGACCAAAACTCCGACCTTCAAGACCGTTCAGTTCAACTTCATAGGCAGCAAGGGCCAAAACATAATCGAGTTGCGGCGCTGCGCCGCTTGAATCGGCAGTAGCGTCCCTGCCGATCTTAGAGGCGCGTCGCCGCCGCGCCGCAACGCGGCGCTAGTTCCAGCGTTATAACGTCTTGTTGACACTGATTTCCAAAGCAGTAACAGGTTTTCTTCCTTTAATATTTTTTTATGTATGTATTTTGATAACCCGCTTAGTAGCTCTTCAAATGATGATATAAGTACGCATGCTAAAGTAGGCGAAAAAATTTTTTTCGTCAATCTTTAATGCTTTGTATTTTCCAGAAAAGTACTCGCCATCAGGATCTGTAATGTCTTCTTAATAACAAATAAGCAATAAGTTTCTCACGATGGTCCATGGCAGTGACACGTCTATCCACAATCAAAAATCACGAGGAACTGGATACCCTTGCATACGACAATAAAACGCTTTTTCGCGACGCCGCAAAGCCGCGCCGCGACGTAAGCCGCCGATTATAGCATTGCGGCGTCACAGCGCGGTTGTGTGTTTCGGCCCTAAATACCATTCCGGTAATAGTTCCTTGCCTATGGGTTAAAATAACTATCAAAACAATCCTATGCCAAAACTTTATATATGATAAACCTAAGGCTAAGAAAATTAAAAAAAAAACACTAAGATTGTATTAGGTTAGAGTAGGTAGGTAGGTAAATACTGTCATTTAGCAAAGATTACCCCCAAAATGTAAGACTTTATTTTGTAATAAAGGTGCCTAATACAAACTACGTTATGAAATTATACGACAACACCGGAAGCGTTATAAAATGATCATCATTGTCGCGCCATTACTGCTTTTATTGTGACCTTTTACGATAGGCAAGTTACGCGAACTAAATAAATTTGATGATGCGGGCACTCAAGGCATAAGGCATAAAGGATGAATCAAAGCAAAATGTTCAAGGAGGAGCGATGAAACGTTTCAACTGCAGAGGAATTTAACATTCAATTTTATGCGTGTTTTTGATTTCCCCTAACGAAGAGAACAGAAGGGTTGGAATTTATTGATAAATCCATTTCGTCTTGATTCGAACAAGTTCCCTTTACTGCCATTTCAAATTGATGATTGAGTTTTAGCACTTTCCATAGAAATTATTCAAGGTTCTCGAAAATTATATTGCTATTGTTTTAATAAGCAAGAGTGTAAGCACAAAAGGAGTAATTTTTAGCGACCACAATAATAATGCACCTACTTAAAAGTTATGACTGTCATTCTGGCAAGAATGTTTTTGTTGGAGACACGTTTTTATGGTGCCGTTAATGTGATATGTGTTAAAGTGTAGAAATGAGTTTCAAGGATAATAAACCATTTATAAAAAACCCCTGCAGAAGCTAATGAATTAAAAAAAGATGAAGGATTAGGTGGAGGAACGTTGTTTAGGGAAACCATAGCTCGCGAATGAAGTGTCGTCCGCATTCAATCCGGCTAATCGTTGAATCGCCGCATTACAAAACGGCCCTGTTTCTTTTAATAACAGCTAGCCGTAATGTAATACGGCGGACATATACAATCCGACTGCGACATCAATATTGGACTACGCTAAAATGCCATAAAACAATAATGACCTGACACAATACGGATTGTCTTTATTTATTATACAAGTACTATGCTCACCATGCTCACCATGGCATGTATGAATTGAGATATACATAAATAATACACAACATAGATTGATATCGTACCTAAGTAACTATTTACTACACATTATACATTAACTTAACCCATTGTATCATGTGATCCATCTATACCGTTATGTACGAGAATTTGTAGGACTGATAAAGTAAAATTAAGTTTTATTTATTGACGATATAGAAGATACGTGTAGACAACCTGATGTTAAATGGTTTCTGCAGCCCTGCCCTGCCACCTCAAATATAACAACAAGTTATTAGCATGGTAGAAGAAGAACTAAAATTGTTCTATCACCTATTACGTAAGGAATTACTTAAATTGGATGAGGTATGAGTGAGTCTGATAAAAAGGTATTTAGAAGTCGTATTACTTCAGCTGGTAAATATTTCGAGCGCTAATTAGTGAATAACAAAATGAGAAGGTTCAATACGCAACGAGATGATCAATCTTTTGATTTGTAACGAAGTGTCATATAATACAACCACAAGGTGGAGGCTAGGAAAATCTGGCTAGTACTGGGCGCTCACTAAACTCCGGAGGCGACATAACAATTGCGAGTGGTCATAAAATTCGTCGCTTGTTATCTGCCTCCTCTAGACCACGCGATATTGTCAGCGGCGCCATTTTGTTTGGAGAATACACAAAAAAGTATTCTCTTTCAAGATAGCATGTTAGTAAAACATTCACTTTATATGAAGTGACATAAGTAGTTTAAGAAGTTTATTTTGGTTGTTTTGGGTTTTCTTTCCTTTCGAAACAAACTTTAGTTATGTCGCATAATTATATTTTTTTATAGCCCATGGGGCCTGTTTTTAATGGGATGGAAGCCAATGGGAAGGTTTAACGATAGCTATAGAAAATAGTTGGAATCAACAGTCTAGCGTTCCTTTAAAGCAAGGAAGCACGCATGTCGCATGAAGTCGTACCTAATTAACCGCGCCCAAAATTCGCTTCATGTCGTTAATTTGCAATTTAAACTTGCAGCTAAGCGCATGACATGACACACTACGAGTACCTAAATTTGCTTTCTGTATCACGTTTATAACTCTCACAAGATTATTCCCGATAAGATAGTAAACCGAAATGAAGTAAGTCTCCAGATTTTATCTGAACACATGCCTTTTAAGCTAATGTTAGCTTTAAGTTTGCGCAATGGATGAGTTACCCCAAACATATTTTCCTTATCAGTCAATAAAAAACTAATCGTATAATAATATCAGAGCTTCTACTAAATGCGTAGGGGCAAAATCAACAGACCCAGGCCGCAGTTTAAACAATGAAGGTTTATCTAAAACAATGATTATATTTACTTACTTACAAAAGTTTCAGTTGCTTATGTAAGATTTTGTGTAGTTCATTATAATGTTTTTAAGCTTGTAAATTCTGATAAGAGTTATCAATCTTTTTCCGAGTTCTAAAAGGACCTGAATGTCTTAGTATCTGAAAATGTCTTAACTTACTGTGTCCTGCAAAAACGTAAACATTTGACTATCTCGTATTATTCAGGAGAGCTTGGAAATTATATTCGTGACAGACTAAGTTCTACATAGAGGCAATTTGGTGAATACGCCGCGAACTTGTAGGTAGGTACTTTGTTACGAGACGTTTTGGTAAATTTATCAAACGAGAATTGGAATGCAGGGAACGAACTCACTGGGATGATTTAGTAAACTGAATCCTGAATTCTAACATCAATTAGCACTTTAACCAAATGAAAATAAATATCAGTTTTATCTTTCTGTCGTTTATGATGTAGCATTTAATAAAGACTTGATTGATTTGGATTTAAAGTCAACCGAATCCTATTTTATTTTAATGAGTTCCCTATTCAAACTCTTAAGTCACCATATCTCTCACCATTACTCTCGTTTAGTCAACAGTCAACACTCTGTGTTTGCCATATCGATAAAATCCGCGGGGATATTGCGTATCGACTTTTCATTAAAAGTATAAAGTTAAAAGTATTTTAATTGACGTTGTAGTCAAGTAACCTACTATGAACTTTGCACACATCTTAAAAAATAATAATTTTCTTACATTAGGTACAGTTGACAAGCCTCCAATGAGAAGCAAGTGTGATATTGGATAAGTTTTGAAGGCATATCAATAATTAACAGTCAGTCACTGTTTAAAAATGGTGTAGATTTTCCTATTTGCTTCGGAAAATCGATACATCTAAAATGTTTGCATAAAATTAAAAGAAATATTTATTCATCATATTATAATGATCTATCTGTCACATTTTCCAAAAAGTTTACAAACAATTCAAATTAAATATACACTCTCCTTGCCTTTTTTTCGCCAAACTGATTTATTAAATAAATAAAAAATTTTACTTAACGTTAAGAATAAATTATTACCGTATAATAATTTACATAAACGAAACATAGGTATTCAATACTTAAAAAACAATGCTAAATGTCTTCATTTTCCCTTTTTTTAAAGTAATTTATCGATATTATGGATATATTGGATATGCAACACACATTTGAAAACATATAATTACGTTTATGTAAGTTAACCTAAGCCAAAAACTTCGGCAAAGGACATGTCAAACATCTTAAAAGTGGGAGATAAAAGTAAATCTTGAAAGGAATTCTTGATATTTCCTATGACGAGATATTGGTGTAGTTGGGTGGGGGACCCACTTGATTTGAATAAGCTTATTGAATGAGGAATGTGGATAATGCCGTTTCCGAACCACTGGGCACGTATTATATTCGGTCGGTCTGTGTTCACTACAAATAATACAACGGAGGAAATAGCCTGGGTAAGTCCCATCCCTTTGGCGGTCATTTTTTACTGTTGCTACTAGTAACTTTTGTTATGTTACTGTTCTGTTGCCATAGATTAGATTTCTATTTTTACCTTGCCAACAGAAGAACTTAAATAAGAGTAAAACATTATTTTCATTCAAATTAAAAATTCGTTTAGTTTAATCCATGAACAGCAAGTATTTAATATAGTTTGTAGGTTATTTGCTTCTAGGACCAGTTAACATTAGGTTGTATTAAGTTGTCTCCTTGGCTGCTTTAAAGATTTCTAAAATAAAATATATATTTTTGTCGTACAAAGATATTAAGTAACGTGTAATTACGAAGTGCTTATAACACGACCCTGGTAGCATCGTGAAAACTAACGAGCCGAGGTCGACTATGCCAATTAATGAAAACTGAAAACTTTGGTCGTTCGGAAGGAGAAAAAGTAGAATCAATTTTATATTCAAGCTAATACAACTACTGCAATAAATAAGACAATAAACAGACGCATTAAAATAATGCACACTAGCAAAACCTAAACACTAGGTGTCATCCCAAGGTAATGCTTAGAAAATGTGGTATCTGGAATAATATAACAGATAGTGAAAAAATTACTTATGGGGGCAATAAATAGAAAATTTTGTAACACTCTCTGAAGTGTTTATACTTCAATATAATAAGGTTTTCTATTCTATTAATTATTATCAAGAAATCCATAATTATTTATGTACGCTGATTTTGATAGATATGTACATTCTGCTCAAAATCCGATCCAGAATATCGTTCCCAGTTCCCAATATTTACATAATCATAAAATTGATTTATTTTTGAAATATCCCGTGGTATGCTTGTCAGTGCCATATTATCACGTCATAGCCGTTACGGAAAAATTTGTGGAAGATCGTTTTATGCCCAGCAACTCTAGTTGACAACTCGAAAGTAAAACACAAACGTAGAAATAACAGACCCAATCACAACAACTTTGTTTAATATAATATCTGCTCATAGCAGGAGTTATTTTTAACAGGATAATAACCTAACGATTGAATGACTAGAATCTCACATAGTTATTTGTGTACGTTTTATAGCTTTTTTTTTCATAAAGAGGTGACACGGGTGACATTGTGTTGGATTAGAAGTGCTTCGGTTGAATTATGAACGCTTAATGTGTAAAATCTTATTTTTACACAAATATTTTAACAGTCATTAGACCATTAGAACTCACACGGCCGCCCCGTGCGTGTACCAAAAAAACACATACCGCCATCCTCACATTCCCCCCTTAAAGGGTCTGCATGTTTTTCATATTCTTCTTATGTGCGTATTCGATGAAGTGGTTTTCGAAAAATCAATCAATTTTACAGCTGATACCCTGATATGCACCTTGTCCTCAGACTTCGCCCATGTTCGAGATTCAAACTAGTTATTAAAGAGCTGCAGTGAACACATAACACCAAAATCTGTTTTCTCTGAATAGCCAGTACTTTGATACCTCGAACAATTTATTTGAGAGTACTTACACCAACGTCAGCGACGCGATGTTACGGATGCGAGGGAAGCGCTCCATTTCCTGTCACTTTGTAGATCAACCACGCGAAAAGACAACTCCATTATTTGTAAATGAAAAGAAATCTCGATTTAAATTCCTTTGTAGGTAACTCAGAACAGATCAATAATTTCAGCAGAAATAATAATAATTCA
Source organism: Erynnis tages (assembly GCA_905147235.1). NCBI lineage: Eukaryota > Metazoa > Arthropoda > Insecta > Lepidoptera > Hesperiidae > Erynnis > Erynnis tages. The sequence goes on from LR990087.1 coordinate 6,524,248, forward strand.
GCAGAAGTACAAAAATAAATAACTGCGGCAAATACAAAAACGCTGCGATGCGGTGGTGTCCATAAAAATTAAAAATAAACTCCTGTTACAACACCTAATTAAGGATCTTGCGTAGACATAAGCGGTTGGAAAGTTCTGGTACAAGCGCCGATGAGATATGCGAGAGATGAATCAGAAACTCTCGATCTATTTGTGTATGCCTATTTATTCGGGCAATGCAGCGTTCAAGTTCAAGGTTACCACGAAAATTTACGAGGCACGCGTGAACACTACTGCGTGCGTATAAAAAAGTTAATCGCGTGATATAGAGGAGATTTCAGCGGCCGGCGGACGTTTGGATAAATTAAATGAAATAAAAAAATATACCGTACTTTGGGGCTACTCATTTAATGGCCCTTTTTCGAGAAAGTCGAGAAAGAAAACTCGGGCACGATATTAATTTTACGATAACGAATAGAAATACGTTTTTCCTCGTGATATTAGAAATGGAATTAAGATAGCTCGCCGGTAGAGAGATAGCTCGTTTATTTTATTTGTGTGTTCGGGTAACAAAAAATACCTACTGCATTTACTTTCTTCTTTGTGGTTTTTTGAAACTATAATGCGTGGGATGCTTCAGTATTAAAGATGAAGAAGGTCTTTAAAATAACGGTATAATGCTTAAAACCTATAAGGTATCTATAATTTTGTCAAAAGAGGGTCTGAAATCCAATTGAAACAATTGTGATAAATAATAATGTAAAATTTGGATAAAGTTATTTTTAGGACTGACATACTATGTCTTCATAAATGTAGAGTCCTCAATTATTTTGTTTACAATATGTAATTGAACGGAATATTCTGGCCGTAAACATTGAGACGCACGCGTTACACGCATGCCGAATGATCGTAAGAACGGGTCCCATAGCTTAAATCTGGAAAGATTTATTTCGTACTTCAAATATATTCCAACATTCGAGACGGGATTTAAAAAAAATATTGGCAGCAGTACCAGAATCTTAGATAACGGCCTTAGGTAGGGCTTAATTTAGCCGACAATGCCGCCACATAGTTGTTATCATCACTCGGTGCGTACGTGATACGTCCTGAATATATTCCGCCATTCATTAAACTCGATCAAGGCCCTGATTCTGTAAGTCACAAAAGATTTCGTGCCGATATCATGTGACATCAAACCGTACGTCATTTCATGAACTCTACACGATAAGGAACCTTAATGTCTATTCTATAAGGCACACAATAAATTGCCACGACATCAGCTGACTTTAAAGCCTTTTTTGACTCACGGGTAAGACACGACATTGGCGCGATACGAGTGTGAATGGTCATACAGAATCAGGCCCCAGCTGTTGTCACGCACATCAGCACACGCACCGTGACCCGACGCAATGACGTATTCGAAATAAAGGCAATTCATCATTGAATTTGACGTTTGCGTGTTAAAGTCCTAATGAAATAATAGGCACGATAGGCCCGTGGTGTCGTGTCGCTTGTTTATGACACGTCAATTCAATGAATATTTCTCTGTTTTCGAGTATGTTTATATACACAGTATACAAGTGTTCGTCAATGTTAATATTATTCAAAGTGTCCGTGGAGATTTTCGGTTTCCTTCTCTAATAAAATTCTGCTATTCTTGTTTCTTGTCAAATTTCATGACTTAAAATTGTAGGTTAAGCGGATATATACGAAGCCCTAAGAACATAAAAGTAGATTAAAATTTACACTTTAATGGGTTGCCTAGAAAAACAGGACGATACACATATTAGGACCTATAAATGTTATTCACATGTATTTCGATCCTTTGAGGCACGGCGTCTAACAAACACATCCTTACTATGTCTTCCACCACCGCGAAAATGCCATCGAGATAAATAAAGCACATTCCTCAGCTATCCGGCACTGGCAATATATTGTGGCACTGTAAATAACCAACCGCGCTCAGTAACAATATGGAGTACGTTATCATGTCACATTATACGGTTCATTTCATGTAAATCGGTTATCAAGTTACGCACAAAACCGCATAATGGCACAATATACGTTATTTCCAGACAAGCCCCCGTGGTTTAGCAATAGAATGCCGAGCTTACTCACTTCTAAAATTTTAGATGAAAGGAACAAATAGTCTGTTAGGGACGACACACTAAAATTGGATAATTATGTAATAAATATCACTTTGCAGGATTTTATGATCCAAATAATCGTTGAGTTGAATGACTACTAATTTATAAAACGGAACATAATTGTCAATTTATTGACGTTTGGCTTCGTTTTTATGAAGTAGGTACGTAAAAAGATTTTATAAATTCCTAAATTTCGCTTGTCATTTTCAACATCGCGTTCGATCCAACAATTTTTACCTCGAGGTCGCATTTAAACAATGGCAACGAAGGAACCCTCTCCAAAGGCGTCGTCTTGAAGGGTTTCATGATTTATTGGTAAGAAAAGTTCAGCTTTTTAGCCTCGTTAACAGAAAATCTTAAACGTCCAAGATCTAAACTCATACGATATGATAAATTTTACTACCTACTTTAGATAGGCATGGCCTGACTGACAGGTATTTTTTATGTGAATTCTCACACTGTAATGGCGTGAAGCCATATCAAATCAATTGAGTTGCATACCGTTAACCAATAAACATTGGTTGAAATAGTTTTTACGCGCAATTTTTTTGAATTTAAAATATAATTTTACAAGTTCTACCACCATTTTTAAGTCCGTTCATTAGTTTTAAGTCCGCAGTCCGCTATGATTGACTCCTAAGTAGGTATCTTAATCGGCTTTCCAGTTTTTGTCCATCAGTCTTCTGATTAGAGAGTAGCCTATCCTTACTTTTCGGTAAGAATAAATAAGGATCTATAGAGGTTCGAATATAATGATATAAAAGACACGGTTCCACCTTTTAAATGTAAATAACTACCTAATGTATCGAGTAGGTATCAGTCACGTAGCTAACAGTATTTATTTATGAAATCAAAAACATAACTTTCACGGTGCAAGAACTGAGTTGCGAGACTTGGGTTTTTTTGCAAGTTATGTTTTTGATGGCATCTCATTTCTTTTTGTGTTGTCAATCTAACTGCAAATGTAACTTTGTAATCCTATGCATTTGTATGGATTTACAAAGTTATTTATGCAGTTGGTGTATTACCTAAAAAAAACTGGACCGAAATTGCTCCTTTTTTAGTTTATCCTAGACTTATACACTAAACACTAATTGTATTCTAAATTTGAAGCTTCTATGCTAGAAGTGCGTTAGAATTTTGATGATCGGTGAGTGAGTGAGTGACAAAATTAAGAAACTTTGACTAGTTATAATTCTTAAACTGCTGGCTCAAATTGAATGAAATTTGAAATATACCGTGTTTATACAATACTTGCCTGGCTACTAAAAAGTCAGGCTCTTAGTTTTATCCACAATGGAGTTATAGGGGGTTGAAAATGGCCAGAATTGCTTCGAGAAAAGGATGGTACGGCCGTGCCGCTTTTTTGCTCGACTTGGCGGGGGCACTACTGTGCCCCCAGAGAAAGCCCGTATTTACGAGGGACGAGGACATAAATCTATTACAAGTTGTACGTGTTAGCATTCCCAAAGTTTCCTTTGAAAAGCTCATTAAAACTTTCCTCTATAATTTCGATTCGTAGGAAATGCGAGTAAGAAACTAGTCGTGAAAATGAGAGTTCATGTATTTGGCAAAAATAATGCATTTTTATATAATTCATAACAAAGTATTATAAAATAATGTGTAAGAATTCAGCGCTCCAGGGCAGCAACCTGCCCAGCAGCCTAACAACATACGGGGACAAACATGGATCTTGAGTAAAAAAAGCTCATTACATCACCGTATTCAACAACACGTACTGTACAAGTACAAGACGATGTGAGTGACAATAAATAAATAAATAAATATAAATAACGCTTCACACTCATAGCCCCACACTAGGATTCCCTGTGTCGTGGGTGCCATGGACACACACAAGAGAACAACATAACACACCCAGACCAGAAACAGAAATTCAAATTCATCATTCAAATCCCTGCTCTGCTGGGAATCGAACCCAGGACCTTCCGCGCAGCGGACCGGTGTCTTAACCACTGCGCCACTCAGGTCGTCCCGACAATGCCCGTACCTATACAAAAATAACCAAGTCGTCGTTTATTTAGCTATGACAACAACACAATTACTCAAAAAGATAGTAGTAACTTTTATAACTTAGGTATATACTGCATAATAAAAATGAAACGGTGAGTTTATTTAACAGATTAAAATTCGTAAGTTATAATTTGATGTAAAAATATACAAAAATCAATTTGTCCAGATTCAGAACCAAAAAGGTAAATGAACGTGTTGATAACGTTTATTATCAAGGTATACATTCTATTTATTGCAAAAAGATTGAAAATTGGCTAACGAAAACAAAACTAAATAAAAACATAGGTATCAACCAACCAAAATAACAGTAGGTAAGCAGATAACAAAATACAATACCTACGACACTGAGAATTCGATCCTGCATACGAGTAGTTTCAATCTAGCCGCTTTATTCAAATGGCCTAGATGACGCTATCTTAAAAGTAGAACGGCGAAAACAATTGCGAAATGGTTATTGAATTTATTACGCTGAGTATTTGGTGTTTGAAACAAGATAGTGAAAATCTTTAAAAAGTTATTTTAAGGGTTTCCATTACACAGAAACCTTGACATTTAGAACAATTTCCTATAATGTGTGAAAAACACAGTGTGTAATACCTATTAGTCGGTAGCATAAAGTACCGACTAATAGGTAGATAAACGGAGTTATTACATAGTTAAAATTTAAATATGAAATAAGATCCATTAGATATATAATTGGGAAGGCGTTGCAGTGTAACAAACAAAAACCTACCGGCATTCAGTAAACAAAATATAGGTAAATAAGATAAAGATAATGACGACTTCAGCTACATTAGCATTCTGAATCTCATAATAGATAGTAAAATCGCATCGTCACGCCTATCACCTCCTTAGATTCGATTTACTTCTTTCTTAGTGCGGCCATCTTAGTCCTTGAGGAGCAACGCACCCAACCGCACAATTTATTAAGATCGCACTTCTATTCTATTTGAACTTAGACATGATGTCAATGGGCTGCTACGACCACTTAACTCACATTCAAATTTCCACATTCACAAAGCATGTGATCGTAGCGTGGCTAATTTGAAAAGGGTAGACTGGGGCATTCGGGTCCGGTATTAAAAGGGACATGTTTTATCGACGAATAGCCCAAACATTTGGCAATATGTCGCACAATAAATTGAAAACGTGTGTCAAGTCAACACGCTTGATGACTCGTATTAGAACACTCGTAAGATTAAATTATAATTTATGTAGGTATGAGTAAATGTTAATCATATTATCGTATTGATAATAGACACAAAAAGGAGGAAGGTAATCGCATGAAAGGCAATACCGTCAGAATTATTCTTGTTTTACAATGGTCCTGTATCAATTTAATTATCACTAGTCTAGCCGATAAGCTAAGAATCGTGTAAATTCACCATAATGATGCTAAAATTATGTGATATGGCTCATTCGTTTCGGACTCATGTCGAGATAATTGTGCAAAAAAGTGAATTAGCATATTAAAACTCCAAAAGTTATAAACAATTAAAGATCGTAATAAAGTAGTGTTTGGTTTTTTGCTTATAATTCGTAAAGTAATATTTTTTGCAGATTTTGAAAATGCACTGTAAATAAAACAACAAGATTGGATTCTGTCGGATGTGACGTTGCCAATGTCGCGGTGTCGCTTACGGCTGTAAGGCATCATACTGCTTTGTGGTGGTTAGGTAATGCGGTTTGCGAGTGACTAATATTTAATACCTTAACACGTAATAATATGTTAATCCAATATAACGTCTTCTGCAAGTTTACAGATATTGTAGTAAGGCGGTCGAGGGTTTTAAAGGTGAACTCAATAAATTTCCGATAGTTTACTATCTAAGGGTTGCTATAACCAATGTATTACGTGGTCGCTTGCAACTTCTTCATAAAAATGGTCTAGTTGAAATTTTCCAAAACACCTTCGGGGAATATCAACTTCGGTTCAAATTTTTAGCCTTCAGGGAATGCTATAATCTTACTGCTAATACTGAAATACTTAGACAGCAACTTGTGAACTTGAAAATTAATTTCACGATGTGGGATGTACCTACTCAACAATGTCAACCGTTCCCAACTAAGACCCGTTGGAGCTTTGTCAAAGAGTATAAAGCTGAGCTGGTGGCTAAATTAAAAAATGTGGATTGTATTCCTTTGAAGCGTACAAACATTAAATATTTTTACTAATCGTAAAATTTGATAGAAATACTTTTAATCTATCTATCTTATCTAAATGATGACTTTCAAATTAAATGTACTTAACGACTTTTAGCAGTAATAACTGCAACAGTCTACCACAAATAACCACACCATTTCACTTACGAAACTTTCACAAGAAGAAATCTGTCTTAATATAGTTTGAATCAAATACATATAGAAGCTTGAAATCGCAATCGATTGGAATGGCTTTTCACAGTCTTGGCTTTGCGAAACACAATCACTTTTGATACGCGACCGAGCCGATCAATAAATGCGAGTCGAGGGATTTAAGTACTGTGAGCAAAATGGACCCAAAAAGAGGTGTATCAGTAAATATTATATTGTGCTCAAGAGTAGCAACGCCGTAGTAAACTCTATATGAGATGTAGATAATGTTATTTTTTGAATGAAACAAAATAAATAAAATACTCCATATTTCCTAGGACAGGATTTGCTTTGCTTTGGTACCTAATTGTATAGGGATATATGTATTATTGTAGTATAGGACTATATTATCATAGAACTCAAACTCAAACTCAAAAGCTTTTATTCATTATTAGGTACATAATTTGTGCACACTTAATGAAAGTCATACAGATAAATTATACATTTTACATTCATCCGCTTTGATCGCCCCTCAGGCAAAACGTAGACTGGGAGAAAAAGCGGGCGGAAAAAAACTCCCAGCACTCTTTTAAAAGTAAATAAAACTTAGTCTATAATGCAGTATGGCTAGGTCCAATAAAGGAACACACGTGACAGCTATCGTGTGTGTCAATATCGCCCCATTGCCATCCGCTCACAAATAAATATTGTTACATAGTGTATAGAAATAGCCTATAGTGAAGTTATTCAATCCCACGCTTTCTTATCTTCTAAATAGTCCCTAGTTTCATAATAGGTCTTTCGGCACAGGACTGATTTGATAGTTTGTTTAAATTTGTGAAAAGGCAGGGATTGAATTTCTATTGGAATTTTATTATATATTCTCACGGACATTCGCATAAATGACCGGCTTTTTTTATAAACTTCTTATAAACGGCATAAACTTCTCAGACAGAGTATGTAGCTGGAAGATTAACAATTTTCCTCAACAAAATAAAGCAGTCCAAAACGGCTTTCATTAAAAACCTAATGAAAAATCGATAAACAATAAACCGCACCTATCGTTAAGAACACCAATAAGTAACAAAAAGAGTCATTCGAGTCGTTATAAACGGTTACAATTTACTGGCGAGCGATAAAGATAGTCTACACGATACTACCAGGGCGGTCGTTACTGCGTCGGGTTTACGGCTTACGACGCATGGAACTATCGCCGAATTTCGTCAAAATCTGGGCTTATACTGTATTTTATTATCTGCTTTCAATTACTTACGGGAAGCGATACAATGCGGCGCGAAAATAATGCAGAGTATAGTGTTGAAGTTTATACATACAAGATGTATTATGATAAAATCGATATTTAATCGTGCGCGCATGTTGGCGCCATCTAGTTTATTCTTGTTATTTTTTCACTAGTTTATGTGTAACAGAATGCGCGTTATGTACGTTTCCTAGATAGCAGGATTTGCCCAAAATCGGGACTAGGAGCACTCGTTACTCGAGCGAAATAGGGCTAAGAAAAAAAATTGTATATTTTCATATACGTGGGCATAATAATATGAAACTCCACAACGCTGGCAAAATAAGGGTCAGATAAGAAACAATTGTGCTTCAAAATGGAATAAAATAAACAAAAGAATTTTTATACAAAATTGAACGGCTTAATCCGATGATCTCGGTCCATGTTACCTACACCTCCTCTTATAAATAAAATATTTTGAAAAAACTATAACGGGATTAAATAAATAAATAACTGTGATATCACAGTAAATAAAAGATCCGATAATGACTTAATTAGAAATATTTATTAATTTCTAATCTGTATAATCATCATTTCTAATCTGTATAATCATCATTTTATACAGAAACTATGTTCGCTTCTCTTTAATAAAGCAATTCGCAAGCGTTTCGTCTACTACCTACTGTTAGGGTAAGCCGCGGACCTGTGGTACTTGATTCAGTGGGTAATTTATGTCCTATGCGGGCCCAGCTCAGCTGTCTTCCGAGGTAATATTTGCCTACGCGTCGGGACCATTACCTACATATCTTTGCGAAGCTCAGGTTAAAACGCAAAAGGAGCATTTCATTCTCGACGTAGGGTCTTAAGTAAATCTTATTGGAACACTCTCATTTAATTTTAATAGGATACTGCATAAAAAGTGAACGTAAACAAAATTTAGTCTATGTTCAAACGATTTCATTTGAGACAAGGTAGCAAGCAGAAAAAACGTAAGACCGACAATTTCAATTGGCTAAAAATATTATTGAAATCTGAAAAAATATACGCTCTAACAACGGCAAGAGGAGGAATCGCGCGGAAATCGGCCATAAAGTCATTTAAGTGATGACAATCAGGGATCCTGAAGCTCCACTGTAAATAGCGACGGTTTGTCCAAGATTCTTTTCCGCAAGAAAATGGCGGCGCAATTTTCCCCAGGAACTGCCACGCACTTTGTACAGTCAGCGTCATATTGTTCGTGACACTCAGGGTACTCAAATATATAGACGCAACCAAAAAGTCGATAATATCGGTACAAACAAAGTTGTCTTATTGTTGTGAACAGTTTTGTCGCTCAAAAGGTCGACACACTTAAAATGTCATATAAATCGGTTCAGTCAAACTGCCATAAATATGGTTACAGTCATCCCGCCAATGGTATCTAAACATTCTAAGTGTTCAAAAATATGGAACACATTAGAAAAATAAGCTAGCATTAAAACCTCATTACTCATTACGCAATCTAGTGTTTGAATGTAATTCTATTATCTGTCAGTGCATGTCAAATAACCATCAGTCGTATCAATGTCAAGTGCAATATTATAGAAAGCTGGAAATCTTGACTACCTACGTAATTTCTATTGAAGCAATTTCATACTTAATACTTAAATATGGCTACATGTCGCATTGATGACACCACTAAACATCGAATTATATATTAAAAATAAGGATAGTTGAACCAAAACTTTTTTTATTTACACCCTCTGAGATTCTTATCCCCTTATTCATAAAAACAAAAATCTTAATCTTAAAACAATTTTAGCCATTACATTGATTTGCCATTTTCTTTCAAACGTTGATAGCACCAAGAAAGAAAGAGACAGTGCAGTGAAAGAACAGTGAAATAGAAAATAGGTTTATGATGCGATTTGGCTTTATATGAATAAGGGGTCAGTCTTTTATTGCATTTGAAAGTAACTTTATCAGAACTGCTCACTTTATCGTTAATACGGAATGTGTTCTTTTCAGTTAGGTACACAAGTAAATACGAAATATACCTAATAACTCATATTCATTATCATTGAGGTTAACATCAGTCTATTAAGCTGTAACTGTTTATTGCATATTTTTTAACATATCTTGAGATATATCGTCCGTACTGAAAATTCAAGCTTCTAGTTTTGTCGACAACGAAGCTATAGGGGATCGAAAATTGCCTGAAAAGGATGGTACGGCAGTGCCGGTTTTTTTTTGCTCGACTTGGTCCTCACCACTGCCGTGCCCCAAGATATCGTAAATGGCTATGCAAGAAATTCTGAAATTCTATACAAAACAAAAGAGAAGTCTATGACGTCGTGCTTAAAATGAAAAGGACAGCAGTAGTTTCTATCGCTTTCACTTTGGGTTTAAATTTTTTGATACTAATTGACGATTAAAATAATATTTAAAATATTATAGCAGTAAAGTTTATTTTTCTAATGTGTTTCATATTTTTGAACACTTAGAATGTTTGGATACCATTGGCGGGATGACTGTAACCATAATTATGGCAGTTTGACTGAACCGATTTATATGACATTTTAAGTGTGTCGACCTTTTGAGCGACAAAACTGTTGACAACAATAAGACAACTTTGTTTGTACCGATATTATCGACTTTTTGGTTGCGTCTATATATTTGAGTACCCCGAGTGTCACGAACTATATGACGCTGACTGTAACAGAGATAAGTTGATCAACGCTACCCAAGCTATGAAAACAAATTGTTGTAGTTACTCATCCATTGTTAAACAAAACCGTCGATATTTTCCAATCTTCAACGTCACTTGTAACGACACCTACAAAGAATACCTATAATTTCGACTGCGTCACTTACTTAAATCAAAGAGTTAGTAGGTATACTAGGTATATTAACAAACACTCAATTAGCGAAAAGTTAATGTTTGCAGTAAATTTCACGTAAGACTTCTTACTTCCTTTTACTTCGCAGTAAGAAAGTAGAAAGTAGTTACTTTTTTCCAATACTTATGGAATTCAGTAATTTTTTAGACTTATAACGTAAATGTTCCTCTTAACCCCTCTTAATCCAACGACTCTTTAGGTGGGTAAAATATGGAATAGGCATACCTACATGTGAACACAATCTCTATGGCAAAAGCAAACTTCAACCGCGCTCCACATGAGCATTTACCCTCTGAAGTCTAAACATAATTTTACTTTTATATTTTGGTAGAGCTTTGACCTTTTATTTGTCAGCAATAAGCGACGTATTACACTGCAGATTTTATAGCCTCCGTCTAAAAGGCCCATTTTCCCAGAACAATAGGACTCCACTCAACTCCGGGGAATAATATGAAATAAAGAGATTCCGCTTTCGCGTGAAAATGTCGAATTTCACTTTAATTAAAGTTAGCCTTTGGCACCTGATGTTAATATACAGGGAGGCTAATAAAGAACTTCATAACTTCAATTTATTAAACACCATGCCTTTTTTTTGTGTACAAAATTTTAACCGTTCTTTTTTACAATGAGGATATTCTGCATACCAAGATCAACTTCTTATAAAAATTTAATTTAGGTACGTTAAGTCGTAATCATCAAGAATAGTTTAGTCATTTGACTGGTTTTTTTTAAATACAAAACAGCGTTTGTTCTACTTCATTATTAAAGTTCTTCCTTATTAAAGTTAAACGACTCTCCGACATTGCGGCGCGGAGAGTATTAAATATAGAGTTATGTGTAGTCGGAACGTATTATACAGGGTGTTTGACTTCGAACTAGCGATAATTTAAGGGCATAAAATAGATCAAATTTCATCGACAAAAAACCCACCGTATATGGCCCTGGCGGTGATAGCCCAGTGGCTTAGAATTCGACCTCGAATCGAGGGGTCCGGGTTCGAATCCCAGTGGCACGCACCAATGACTTTGTAAAAAAAGTTATGTGCGCTTTATAAAATTAAATATCACCTGCTGTTACGGTGAAGGAAAACATCGTGAGGAAACCTGCACGCCTGAGAGTTCACAAAAAAAAAATGTTCTCAAAGGCATGTGAAGTCCACCAACCCGCAGTGGGCCAGCGTGGTGGACTAAGGCCTTCATCCCTCTCATTACGAGAAGGAGACCCGACCCTGTAGTGGGTCATTAATGGGTTACTGACATGACATGACATATGGCCCTCCTCGTTTTGAAATCGTTTTCAGTTTTTAGTATATTAAAAGTATGCAGCATAATAAATTAGTCACATATCAATATACATAATTATGTTCCTATTATAACACACTAAACTAAGATTTTTTTAGATACTGGTTTAGGTACTAATTATCTATTTTAATAAGATGAAACAAAACACTACGATATACTTCATTATAATATTTATACCGTTTTTGTGATTGAGTATTTTAGACAATTTTTTTCGTCAGATATAATTATTTACGTTCTCTTCCATGTCTTCTTACATAAAAGTGTTTTTATTGAAATGCAAAACCGCATTCTAAACAAAAATGTATATCACACGTTCCACAACAATCGCGTTGCCAACTCATTAAAAGCAAATGCAAATAGATGTAGCGTCATATGGAGCGTCAATTCAACGTGCAAACAAATTACACTGAAAGCAATGGTTAAACACAATGTTTACTTGTCGCCAATGAAGAAACCAGGGAATACGTGAAATCCCTTAGTGTTATCCCGTGTCCTAATTGCCATATCGCACGCAAGTCACTCGTTCGACAACGTCATTTATTTTGTTGCATGTCCGTGTCATGTTCAATTAGGACAGCTCAATACAGTTACAGAGCCCTGTTTTTAAATTATATCGTGTTGTTTGCTCATGTCAGCCAAATAGGACAAGGAGGACGAGGACTTACTCGTGGTTATTAGGAACACCGGGGACTAACAACATGCCGTATTCCAACTTTACTAAATATAATGTAGTAAAACGCCATAACACTGAAAATATATCTGTATTCTGTCACATTACTAGATGTTTTCATTGAGAAGAGGCTATGGAGGAAAATGAAAGTACCTATTCGACGTCATCGATGTCGTCTTTCGATTTCTTTGGGTATTTCACGGATTCCCCGATATCGTAATTTTACTGCAACATACATAATGCTATGCGTTAGATGAACCGGTAGCTAAGCAGCTAAGCACCGTTTACAGAGACAACGGATCCGGTTTATGGACTATGCCGGCATAAGAGCGGTGCGTGAGCCGAATATTTAAATAAACCACCCCGAATTAAGGGCTAGAATTTCACTGTCATGTCAAGGGAGACCCATATAATATCAACGCGGTAAGTTTTAGGTTGAATATTTTTTTGAATGCCAATTAATTTTTATGTATTTTAATTAGATGTAAATTTGAAATTTGGTAGTTTTTAAAGATCATCAAAATGGTGCATGGTTGATGGAAATTAGAAACAGTATTACGTACTTAACATATTTATTGTTATTCATTTTAATTACGTAAACACGAGACTGACGCAAAAGTATTCCTTTAATGAATGTTGGCATTTAAGAAAACATGGCTTCACTCCTTCCTGACCTTTTTCCTTCCCATCCTTCCTTTATAAAGGAAACCTTGAAAATTTGGAGGGATGTTTCTTTTTGATTGGACTTTAAAATCTAAGTATGTAACTCAACGTGACTCCGCAGTGACGAATTGCGTAGAAGAACAACTGATAAGCGATGGGGAAGAAAGGTCCTCGAATGGCGACCATGTCCTTACGCCCTAAACACTCAGAAAACAAACGGTATTTTTGGCAAATGAAAGAACGATGTATTTATAAAAACATAAAAGGTCACGTTTTAGCTCGAACCATGGTCAGAGCTCTCGCAATGCAAAGCTTTGAGAAGCCGGATTCGTTTCCGCTCTATTTTTAAAAATTATACGCAGAAGGTTACTGAATATCAATTGGTAAAATTATACTGGCTCATCATAACTTTGCATATATCTTCATAAAATAGCAAACAAATTCACTCCCCAGCGGAGAAATATGCAACAGTTAACTTGTATCTACATTGTAGGGATAATGAGTTTAAAGTTCAAGTTTCAAGAGTTTAAAGTACAAGACAAAATACTGTCTACTATAAAAGATGTGAGTTAAGGCATCATCACTATTTCTACTACAATTAAATCTAATAGGTATATAGTTAAAGCTTCCTTCTCGTCAACATTTGTCATGATGTCAGTTTTTAATATTTAGGTATATTTTAAAGAAAACAATAAATAATATGATCCGTTACATAAAGAAAAACGGATCATATATATCCGTAACATAATAATCAAATACAATTAATAATATTTTGTCATGATTCATGATACTATCAACAGGGGGTTATCTCAAACATTTAAGTTATGGTTTAATGATTTTCAGTTGGAAATTTGCAACAAACAACTATTGTGATTTTTTTGAAATATTTCTTCTAGATATTTTTTAATGAATGGAAGGAATCAGTGCTATGATATACCTACTTACTCGTACTACCACATTTATGGTAATTATTTTCAATAGGAATTAGGTACTTTCTGGAGTTGTAAATATGTAGGTACATAAATGCGTTGTTACCATTGACCAGGACTACTGTACTGGTATTTATTTTGTTACCAGTCCCAGTTTTTTTTAAAACTTCATATTATAGCTGATATTCATATTAGAGCAGACCAGTGGCTAAGAATTCGGTAAATCCGGACTATTCCGTAGGTATGGCTTTTCCTAAGTCATTCTTTTCCACCAACCCACAATAGGCCAGAATGCTCATTAGGCCTCATTCTCATAGAAAGAGCAGACACGACATTGTGATAGGTCATCAATATGCTGCAGACATTTTAGATTATTGTTAGTTACACACAGCACCGGAAATATTGTAATGCAGTTCGCCCGCATTAACAATGTTAATCAAATAATTTATGTGCCTACGTGCTATTGTCAAAGGTTAATAACGACTGTGTTTTTATTTAAATCTTCTTTCTTTGCTTAGTTAATATGCGGCTAACTTTTTCAAAAGTCTTTTAAATCCACATTCGTAAAAATTCGCACCCTGTAACAGTAACATCTATCTATAATCTCAAACGGAGCTTTATTCCTGCTTACGCTTGGGTTACCCGTAAAACATGAGCAACCTCGTAGCACTAGATAGCTTACACCATAAGCAACAACTTGTGTACTACGACTTTTGGTAATTTGTTAATTTTTAATTTCATACAAAAATATTTATAAATTTAATTTCCCGTTTGAATGTTTCTATCTCTACGCGCATCGCAAAGATTACGTAAACAAAACAAACCGCGTAAAAACTTCGCGGGGGTGGGGTGCAGTGCTACCGCCTATGATTGAACTTGACCTATTCGCCCGCCAGTCGACCGTCAGTCATGCGAGCATTCATGAATGAAACATACTAGTAGACTCGTAGACTTACAAATGCCACAACAGTGCAACAAAAACTTGTTTAAACTGTCATGCACAACACAGTGACGTCATTGCTTATAGTAAACCCTAAGACTAACTGTAAACCACAACAGGTAAAGAGCAGTTAACACCAGCAACAATGCTGAAATAATATTCCTCATTGCCTTTGCGAAGGAAAACATACACATAATGCCGGGATGTAACAGGAAAACATATAAAAGGAACCTAACGTAATATGAATGTTACTAAGTGCGGTCCTTAGTAAACAATGTTCCAATTAGTTTACACTACTCACTCCAAATAGCTTTTAAAATTGCATTTGAAGAGCATCAAGACAAACCTAATAAAATTATTAATAAGAAAGTTTTCGAGGATGGACATATTATGTTACTCTTGCACTTAATAGATGGTAATAGTAAAATACTACTTGATTGATCAATAGTTCTTTCATTGTCTACTCGTACATATCTGTTGTCTCCAGCATAGATCATCTCAATGGTATTAAAACATCGTATTGTTATCGGTCCTTGTAAAATATGTCAAATTTCTGTCTAATCTGACGTTTTCAAGTAGGTTAAAATAACGATCAAAGATTTCCGATACCGACGCAAGTTATCTAATTCTAATAAAAAAATCTAATTCTCTGATAGGCTAGTTGACAAAATTTGGAAATGAGTTTAAAAATATAGCTTGCTATATATTTTACACCTAAAATATATTATTTTAAGAAAGATAAGCCATTTTACCTAAGAATTTTGAGTTCGAAAAAGGCCAAGACTGTCATTCATGGCTTCTTGAATGATGTCACGCCTCGCGAAACAAGCTGTTCACTGTACGAAAATGACAGCAACAACATGATATATGTGACGTCACGCTTCTCTGATTTGTGTTCAATCATTTTAGGGCGGGAACACATTGGGCGCTCGGCCTTGCGTTGAGCGCAACGCGCGATCGTACCTAGAATATGAGAACGCGCGTTTGATGCACGCTTGACCAGAAGCGCGCGCTTGCATGTGTACACTTCAATAGAACTCCTGGTTCCCGGAACGCGCTTTAGCAAATTGCGCGTTGGAAAACGCTTAATGAGTGTACCCTCTTAAGGCCAATTATGCGGATTTTATTTTCCATAAATATTGGTAATCTTTAATTATTTTAATGAAAATGTGTTTATTATTTGGTTACTACATAACATGATTAATCATTAGAAACCCTATGCCAACCGATTTATTCTTAGTGGAAACAAGTCTATTTTAATTGTTACGACAAATCGGTCGCGTTGATAGGTTGGTCGGTTGTATCGTGTGCCACTTAGGACAAGGCCTAAGGCGTATAAAATTGAAAATGTGCAATACTTCTCTTCCCATATTAATATTTGAGATAAAAACCTTGTAAAACATTCACCAGGCTGTTCCACGAGTTTGTACGCAGAAGCGAACCACAATTTATTAGACGGAGTGTTATTGCCAAAAGTTGTGACGCCCGCACATCTAAATGGCTCGAGTTTCCTCGTTTCTATCGTCGCTTCTCATATTTGGTGAAACTTTGAGCATCGTGATAGGAGTAAGAACACAGTGGGAGAAAATTTACGAAGATGATACTGAGTGATGAACTCGGGAAATAAATTATTAGCGGAAAATTACTGCAATTATTTTTGATATTCGTACAATATTACTTACTTACTGTTAAATTTTTTATATTAAAATCAATAGTACCAGTACAAATTCTAGTGTTAGTAATATAAATAAAATATACAACCTAACTTATGTATTTATGAAACACTCAAGTTTTCCAACTGACTCAATAGTTAATAACTCTATTAAGGGGAATAGATCTTTTAAATACATTTATATGGTCTAAAAATATGAAGTGAAAAAAAAAACTGAATAGCCTAAATAACGTTTATGGTCATATTTATGGTTGAAATTTTTCTCGTTATTCAATAAGTTCTATTCAAAATAAACCCGTTGTGAGTACTACGCTCACAAAATATATTTATGTAATCTTAACTCTTGGATAAGTTCCTAAGCATTATGCAATATTGTTATGTTCACGAGTAACGTCTTCAAGGTAAAGTTCTAATTCGGAAAGAGTTCTAAAAGGGAGAATAGATAGTCTATCTATAGATTTTGTACGTTAGTTCAGTCTGTATACTACGTTTGTACTGCCATCTATACCATTACGATGTAACTAATGTTGTAACTAAGATGGCGCATCTGTTCGATGATTGTGCACGATGTGCACCAGAGGGCGTTAAATCTGTTTATTGGTGTCCTTCGACGTTCACTTACAGAATCTTTTGCGTTAACATCCCGAAATTTGTTTCCTAATTTTATTATTAATTGTATTTTTAATGTTTTGTTGATCTGTTTTTTTCTGTTACTTTATCGATTGTTTTTGATATTCGCACAGTCTTTTTAGCGTTTGCTTGATATTGACCAAGTTCTTCATATTGGAGTATTTTTAAGAAAAAATACTTACGTGATTTGAACTGATGAGCCAATGCAGCGCTGTCAGCTGCGTGGTGGTACTCGTACAGGGAATGGTCCACAAGTTCGTTTGGTTCGAAACCCAGAGTGTTCATCAAGCTGGAACAAAGGATGGATAAGATATAGTAGGTACAAATAAAAATTTATATTCAATGGGATGAACTGAGAGTTTTCAGAGAGAGAACTGAGAGAAGAAACTGAGTTTCAAACTCTTTATTTTTAATACACAGTAATAGTAGGAGCGTAAATTCTATACAAAAATAAATTATAAAAATAAAAACTGTCAATTCACTACAAAACAATGTTTTAAGTTAGTGTACGTTAGTTTTAGTTGAGGATCCAGACCAGTAAGTTTATTATTAATTATTGTAATAATATTTACTTTTATTTATGGGTTAAAAAACTTTATGATATTAAATATCGTAAAGCTAAAATATTATAAGCGTCAAGTTTTAAACTGCAGACCAAATCACACACTATTTACTCAATAGCTATTTTTAAAAGTTGTCAAAATATCGTGTAAAATTCAATGTAAAATAATTTAAATAGAAATAATAACTATAATTAAAAAAATAATTAATGCTATTTAATCTTTTTTAACTTGCTGAGTAATGTTTTTATTTCAATTAATAAAATTAAACTAAAAATAAAATCAAAACTAAAACTAACCTATCCATATAGGAACTTAGTTTCGTATTTTAATATTTAATTTATCTACCGGTTGACACATATCGCACCAAAATCTGCAAAAAAATGTTAAATTATGTCCTACTTAGTACTCAAAGGTCATTTCTATGTGACCTAGTCCCCATGTTTAGGTTATGTTTAAGTACCGGTATTTACACAGTTAACCTTGAATGACCTATAGTTGTGCTATGTGTCTCTTCTCTAATCATGTTTCGGCATTGCTTCACGATCCTCTCAAGTGAACAAATTAAATAAACAAATACCTTTCCCAACTCCATAAAAAGAACAATTTCAAACAGATTCGAAAAAGGCGCCATCCTTTTAACAAGGATTCACTTCACATCCAAAACAATGCACTGAACAAAACCACTTAACAAACACTTCCGAATAACTGATACCGAATGCAACAACCGTAAGTTTATCGCGTACTGAGAACTTAACCGCGAAATCACATCATGTTTAACCTACAAAATACATTTGAAGGTGATATTTTGTTGATATAACGCGGCTAAGTTGTATTGTACGCAAGGAAGGTCAAAGTGCTGAGTATGAATAGTTGTTTAAAATCCGTCAGGTAGTACTAAATACTAATGAACAATAGCTGAATAGCGCCATCTTTGTGAACGTATGTACAACGCTACGACTTATTCATTCGGGGCGCTTCTAGACTGCCAGAGCATTTTGCTATACCTTTAACGCTTCTAGATGGAGTTACTAGCTTGGGCGTAGGTACAACTTGGAGATATGAGGGTCCAGATAATATGGGTTTCCCAATCATGGATTGAATGATGGGTTTCTTCAGAAAGTTTATTTTATAGAAGTTCTGTTCTGCAACAATTTAATCAGATAATATTTAATATAGTGGCGAATGCTTGTTTACAAAAATGTGATTATAGGAATAGTATTTTTAGGTGTCAATGACATTTGGAATAGCTATAACATGTCATCTCATCAGTTTAAAATTCTAAGTAAAAAGGTTTAAAAATAGGGACATACAAGATATAAATACATAGTAGATACATAACTGTTATCAAAGTACGCGAAGAAACTTTATAAAATTCTTGGAAAAGAGTGCAATAGAAGAAAAAATGAAAAATACTAACCCTTCATCAGTGTAAGTAAACTTCATATCGAGGCTGTGTTTAGACAGGAAGGTCTTGCTGTCCAGTGGGATCTCAATGTTGGATGGGTGTGGGATGGGCCTGCCCACAGCCACCAGCGAACCAATCTTGTTGGGTTTCTTAGTGTCGCCGTCTTTCTTATCCTCTTCGGGTTCATTGTTGTTGCGCTCTGGGTCCTTCTGCTTGTCCTCCGACTGCATCAGCATGTGGCCAGTTACATGGATCACCTGTAAAAAAGGATATAGTTAAGATTTTTCTACTTACTGAGCACAATTAAGTAAAAACAGTCATGTGTGTATATTTATCTCTTCAATATATTAATTATTTGGATATGAGTTTTGTAGTTTAAAGAATAGAGCAAGGAACACATGCTACTAAAACATGACCCCATGAGATAAACAAAATCCAATTAGATTTAATTAAAGCTGCTGAAATAAAACAAGGAAATAATGAGGTTTTATTACATAAACATTTAGAAAATTATTTGATTGAAAAAGGGTGAAGTTTTATTGTTTTATTTGTTGTAATATAAAACTCAATTTCTGAAACTTATGTTTTTTTATTCGTACTTTATCGCCGTATTATACTCATCAATCACATGATGTAAGCCTAATAATATAAGAGCACGTTTTTCATTTTTATCAAACAAAGACATTATTTATTATGAATCAACATATTGTATCTTCTTAACATTATATCCTTATAATATATACCTACCACGCCACCAAATTACTTTTAATTTCTTCTTTTATATACATAAGCTTTTTTACACTAAAATACGAGTACCTACCTAGTTAGTTTAAAAAAGGTTATGTGTAAAAAATGTATATTAAAATATTTAATGTGAATACGTGAGAGGCAACATATTTTAAGAATCGAATTACAATTGTATTGTTTAGCAACTGAAGCACTGTGACCTGCTAACATTAATATATATCAGCGTCATATTACTATGACACGGAATAAAATTATTCTTTTCTATTCAATTCCTCCTTTTGTTTACGTTAAAAAGAAAACTGGTTCAATAAGCCGAGACCGAAACCGAGATCAGTCACTTTGTTTAAGTTTTCCTAACACGTGTCAGAAACTGAACTTATATGATACACGAAGTTGTTCTTTTTAGCTGTATTCTACCACAGCCGCCCTCATAATCCATCGTAAAGGTTTCTTGTCTTTGATTGCTGATTTAAGAAGAGCATCTTAAGTATCATGAGATGAATTGTATTAACAGCAATATTTACTTGCTTGGAATAAGGTTATCCATATAAGAAGATTGGTTTATCTGCATGTTTTTCTGCTACTTCATATTATAAAACAAAAATTGCATTTGATCTTAGGTTTGCTATGGACACCACTAACTTGGCTGGTCTGCTTGCTCGTTCCTTTTAAATAAATATAATTCAAGAAGTTAGGAATATTCCAGTTACATTATGTACCTAATCAGTGGTATAAAAAACAACACAGATATCCCATCAATCTTGGAAACACTCGAATCATACGCATATTTGTTCATTTATCATTCTAGCTTGCATAAAAAATGCACCACGTTTGATAATCGTACGAGACTTAAGATTACAACAATGGAACGCCTCAGTTGATGAAAATGCATTATCGACACACCTATTCATGACTAAATTTATAACAAAATACTCAATTGGCATTTTTGCTTATCAGTAGTGTTCTGTCTACTGTTCTCGGAAAATCTGCATTCAGGTTGTGTGCAATATATTTCCATAGAACAGCACAATCGAGCTGATCTGATGCTATTGCTTTCAAATAGAGATACATATGTAATGGAAATCTATAAATGATTAACGTGGTAGCCTGACCACGTTTAGGCAACAATATGGGACCATCTGACCGGACCGGAATGTCAAAGGATTTTTTTAAAATATAGAGATGTAAAACGTACTGTAACGCACTTCAAACTAAGTTAAAATGTTACTCCTGAGGAATAAAGCCTCAAAGATGTTTCTGACGCAGTCTCGTCTTTCCAAACACAAGATATGTAAGGAATCCTTGCCTTGTATGTATCCTTTAATAAACCTTTTATGCTTTCACTCCTGGAAACGCTAGAGTCGCCCCGCAAAGCATCCATATAAAAATCAAACTTTGCAATATTTAAAAATATTTGACAATTAACGTTATTATGTCGCCAATAAGTCTGTTAAATAATATGTAGAATATTTCAACGCTATCTTATTAAGTAACAGAAGACAATGATATTGATAACAATTAAATAAATAACAACTTTATTTTCATTGATTTTAAGTTGAAAATTAAAAATAAATAAATTTCCGGTTTTACTTCAAGTGTATAACAACGCACCACTTAAGAGAGTAGTACTTGGTATGATTACAATACTAATAAATTGTAAATAGGTCCACCATTCACATACCAGTGCATTTTTCTCTTGATTTTAAGGTTGAAAAATGGAATGGTTAGAGCAAGATTATTTTTTTAATTTACAGTTTTATCAAGAGTGATCATAGCCGACTCTAGATGGATATCATCAACAAAGCTATAAATTACATAACAAGAATTTCAAGATTGACCCTACCTGTCTCTGTCACAATGTGAGTAACATTAATTAACAATAATATGTATGTGTATGAGTGATTACTGTGGAAAGTTACTATTTAGATGGGATCAATTATTTCATCAATTAAGAGAAAAACCTTGAACTAATGAACTTGCTACAATTTACAATATTTATTACAATGACGTTGTTACATGAACATAATTTGTATTATTTAATATGATATTATCAATGGATGAACACCTTATTATACTATTAGCTTGGTATGTATGTGTGTATCACAGCCATTATTTTTCTATCACAAAACAGGTGAAGCTAAAAACAAACAAACAAATGTTCAAAATAGTCATACACAACCGATATAATATATAAGATATAATAGATAAAATTTACACCCGGACCAAACATACACTATCACTTTCACTGCTGCTTTACTGCCACTCCCTCAACCCGTCGTGTATATTCTAGTATATTCTTCATATCTTGTGTTTCGGCTAGGAAAGCGTTGTTGCCAGAGACACTTTCTTGGAGGCAAACATCTTAGACCTCATGAGTACCAAAGCGTCAACGTACGACCTCAGATAGGTCACAGGCTTGAGTTTGGATGTTGGTATTCATGGCGCTAAGCGTGGTCGCCTTTCAAGGCCCTTTCTTCCCTGTCGGTTGTTAGTCCTGCGAACGATGTGGTCCATTGCCACCTTAATTTGCAAACTTTGAGAGCTATGTTGGTCATCTTCGTTCGTCTAGGGATTTTGACAATTCTGACTCTATCAGTCTAGACTCCGAGCTTAGCTCTTTCCATTTCTCGCTGACTCTTAGCTTATGGATTTACCTCACAGTCAAGGACCACGTCTCAGCACCGAAGGTCATCACTGGCAACACACATTGCTCGAAGACTTTCGACTAGAGGCATTGAGGGATGTTGGACGTCAAGACTTATAGTTATCAGTACTAGGAATGTATAGAATGTCCACCGACCTTGTAAGACGCGGACTTGAGATGAACGTTCCTCCCCTTGCTGGTGAGCGTGCACTTGAGCCGCAGCAGCAGCTCGCGCCGTCCGCCGGCGCCGGGGCGGAGCGCCTCGCGGATCTCGTCGTGGTCGCACGGGTGGCTGAACTCGAATACGCTCTGGCCCATGATCTCCATCTGGGGATTGACAATGAATATTATGATATGGTGTGGAATAAACTTTTCTTTTTTTCTTGATTGATTTGTGTGCTACAAAATTAAATAACACCCATTGGAACGGTGAAGGGCAATATCGTTAGAAAACCTGGAGTTTTCTATATTTGTAAACCATTAGTGACCCACTGCTGGGGCGGGTCTCGTCTCACAATGAGAACGACGTAGGCCTTAGACCACCAACGCTGGCTTAATACGAGTTGGTTGACTTCACATCACTTTGAGCTACATTATGAAGAACTAAGCTGACATCCTTCTCACTGAGAGACCTAACCATGTAGTGAGCTCAGACTCTGAAATGGACCCGTTGCCAGTTATAGGATACAAAGAAATTGCAGTATCTATCATTATTTAGAATTGTTCTAATATGATGATTATAGGGAGGATGTAAAGTGTAACGTGCAACGTAATGTACAGGAGCAAAGGTTACATGATCACACAAGCATCGACCATAGTACAGTAACAGCCAAAAAATATTGCAGTAGAGTCAACTATCCACTGGCTATTTATTCCGCCCTTGAAACAATATAATCAATAGACACAACAACTAGGTAGCGTAAATATCAGTAGTTTGTTCCGTGCATATCCTATTTCGACCGTATTATGCAAAATTGAAGTGGCATAAATTTATCGACTGTACTTTGCAAGTAAATATTTGCTGCACACAATTATCGCAAGTATTGAAACAGGAAAATTCGTTGTTCCAGGCTTTGGTTAAGGACTGATTTGAGTTCTAAATCGGGGTTGTCCCTGTTAGGTACTTGTTTGTTGGAACATAGGAATTAATCAATGATTCAGCTAAATCGGCATTTTAAAAGTTAATTACAGTTAAAACTTTTTTCTTTTTCGATAGATACTAAGTACTAACAGACACCCATTTTTATTATTCCAGACAAGCTTCACTCGTGATATTATAATAAGTCAACTGCGCAAATTATCATTATCGAAATAATCACTTAACAATTGGAATTCGGTATTTTGGAAAGCAACAAGCGCAAATCACTGAAAATAATCCTTATTTAACCACATTTAGGTGTTCTAGTCGCCGCGTCTGTCGCGTCGTGAAGTCTATATTAATAGGATGCAGCCTTTTATTTTTGAAACCTCAACAATATTGTTTACATCTCATCCAACCGCAGGCGTGCCATAATTTAATTTCATTATATTCCTCGTCAGCAATACCTAATCCAAGTAGTTTGACGTAATGACCCCGTCATTAGAATGCACCTCTGGTACTGGGTTTTCCTTGCAGATTGGCATCATACATTATCGATCTATAATCTTTTAAAACATTCAAGGATTCTAGATTGTTTACATATCCTCTTATGTTAACATAACGCCAGCGAAGATTTATTTATGATTACTCAGACATTTAATTTTGTAAAACTCCTCGAATTACACATTAAACTGTAAACGGCCGTGACTTACGTAGTAACTATTTAGTAATCTGTGCCGTGACGTAGGTACCTACCTACTAATAATTATCGTTATGAGAAGGGGTCATGTAGTGTCTTCGGGTAATTATAATATTTACCCTGTAAGTATGTAATAACTTTGATTTTAATTCAAAAAGAGGTAATGCAGTCGTGATGCTACACTTATGGACAGACAAAATTAATTTGGGATCGACAGAAATTGCGTAGTCAACTTAGGGAGCAGTGCACTTACTACATCAATTTTTAAGGACCTTATTTCACAGTCCCGTGAAAAATCTCAGATGGAAAATCATTCCGTGATCAAACTCGATAGTAGTATTTCCGTAGAAAAATCACAGAACAGATAAAGAGTGAAAAATGAACTAGATATAATAATAATAACATATTATTATGTCTATTCCAACAAGCTAGCTCAGGTATAGTTGCCGTCATGAGTTGTGACCAGAACTTTCATTGGTCGGTTTGACATTGACTGCGCTGCGGTGCACACGATTGGTTCGACAAACGTCAGTTCGTCAGTGTGCGTCGTCTGTTGGTCCAGCACGTTTTTTCGACTGCTGTACATTGGCCGAAAGTATACAATATCCCTACCACCGATAATCTGTGCTCACGACTCATGACGGTTACTATACTCAGAAGCTAGTTCAGCTAGCAGCAGTCACGACACAAACTCATTATATCACTCTCAGTGATAGAATGAGCGGGAACGCCTGCCCGCCAACACAGCCGTTCTTCTTCCTATTTACACGGTGTTACCTTACCTGTGAAACGCCGAGGTGTTCCGCAATGTTCTCGCTGCAGTACACGATGTCCCCCGCCTGGGATAGCACCAGTACGAAGCCGTCCAGCGCCTTCATGTAGGACAGCTCAGATTGCACCTCCTCCAGACCCTTGGGGCTTTGCAGCTTCGGCGGCTCCGTGTCTTCGGGCACTGGAAACAGATGGGGTTTGTTGAGGGTTTTTATAAAAACAAATTTATAAAAACTTTATTTAATTGTAAATTCGAGTTTTTTGAGGATAGATGGATGTTTGGGCCTCTTTTACACAAACATGGCTGAACAGATTTGGATGAAATTTGGTTTGCAAGTAGATCATTATTACCTGGATTAACATACTACTCTGTCAAGAAAGTACCGGGAAAATATCAATAATACACAAAATGTTTGTTATTCATCCAAATTTATTTTATCACCTTCAAAATATGCTTCTTTAGAAACGATACACTTACGCCAACGAATAATCCAATCATTTCAATATGGAACCATAAACAAATAATCCATTCCCGATACTTTTCTGACTGAATGTATACGATACTTTTAAACACTCTCTGGGTCAAATTCTAAGGTCAACGTAGACGAAGTCGCGGGCGGATGCTATTAAGATAAATTGACAAAATTTAAATAATACGACGAATATTTTAGTATTTTTTAGATATAAATTTTGAAGTTCTTGATAACGTTCTTATTGCCTTACAGATATAATGATACACTAATTAATACGTTTTGTTATTCTACCTTTTAGCGTTTTACTTAGATCATAGGAACTACTATTATCAACAGTACTTACTTATCTTAACTAAATATCAAGATTTTATCCACTTGTTTACTTCGAGCGTGACTCGTAAAAACCTCGTCAAAAGTAACCGAATGCGGCCCTTCCCGAAAGATAAAGTTCTACGCCATAACACCGTCGTCGGCCTTGGTAAAACACAAACATATTCAGAAGGTACGAATTTTATCGTAAACTTGACCTTGTGACCCCTCCGAGGGAAATCTTTATGTCTGTACTTTTATTCGTCAGACCCTCTTATGTCTGGCAACAATGCACTGGAAAAAATCATTAGTTTTAGACAAACAGCTGTAATAACGTAGAGCGATAGCTATTCATTATAAGAATACGGTTTCCACATCCACGTCAAAACACAGTCTTCGTAGATTTATAAGAAACATTAACAGGCGTATGAAGTCACAATTTCACACCTCAGCTGCTAATTTAAAATAATATTTTTATTATTATTGACGTCACAACAGATTTTCAGACATATAAGAGAAATGTTATTTAAAAATTAATTTTGGGTGTCTATTACATAAAAATTAAATACGTATTGTACAGATTGCTTCGTGGGAATCCAAAAGGGCATTCAGATCATATAAAGGTTAGAGGACGTTGCATTTTCTTGTATCACCAACGTTAAAACGGATGTTAAAAGGAAAAATAAAATATCTACACAATTCATTTCAAGCACGCAATCAATAATAATTCCACGCACTTTTTTGCTATGCAAAACATAAATCAATAACTCTCAAGTCCTTCGATCAAAGTCATTTAACGAGTAGTACGTTACCATACGTTACGCAGTAGATACGATTTATTTGTAGAAAGTGTATTCCGAAGGCATCCGTCATATGTGGCGCAACGAGTTTGGGAACGCGTATGAATATCGTTCTGAGAAGTGCCAATTAAATTTTTGGCGGTTTGCACAGAAACACTTCAGATTTATTTTCGGCGTGTCAGATCATCTGCGTCACGATGCGTAGGTATAGTAAGGATTCAGACAGGGTATCGAAATACACAGCAGCCCGACTGCTCGAAGCTTGGCGTTCGATATAAAAGTGAAGAGAAAAAGTAGTTATGAAGGGGCCTTACTTTTTCATTATGTGACGAGCTAAGGGATTTTGTTTTAAAAAACGTAGGATACTATTTTGTCAAATATTGCATATAATTTAAATTTGGCCTGTTAAAATTAACATTAAAGCTACCTATTTTAAAATTTTATCAACTTCCATACATAAAACATGGTTCCCAAGCAGTCAAAAGCTTACTAGAAATAATATCATTGGAAACTATAAAGCACATAACATACGTCCTAATTACGCATATTATTTGCCACATAAGGATTAAATCTTTATAAGGGCTTCGTATCTATCATACTCCTGCCACGCCAGGTTAAACCTTACGAATAACAACAAAATACAATCTGCATGCGTCATCACACGCGAAATTAACTTTTATGATTTATAAAATTGAGTAACTCAGACGCATCATGGACGCCTTGAACAGCTGTTCTACTTCTTCCTTCTTCTTCAACTCGATGCCAAGCGAAAATCACTCTTATAATTTTATTTAAGAAACAGTATTACTCACACATGGAGACCACATCGCGCACTCTCAGGTAGGATATCGCCAGACGCATCACGGACGCCTTGTCCAGCTGTTCCACTTCTTCCTTCTTGGCGGGCAGCGCGGCAGTCAGCTCCGCGAAGATCTGCATCTCCTTCGTGCGCCGACATCTCGCTGCCACGCGAGATTTCTCCTTCCGTTTCTCATTATTCCTGGGGACAAGGAATACACATCACATCGATTTGTATTTGGAATTGAAGATTTCAAATAGGTGATAGTGCCATTGGAACTCGCTAGGTATCTACAAATTCGAGCTGTCAAATGTCGTGTTTTATGTTTAGCCGCTGAAAAATCAATCTAAGCGCAGATGCGTTTAAAAATACTAGTCAATAGTTGCACTATGCGATGAAGGTTCATGATGAAAAGGCCTTGCATTTACTATTTTAGGAACCTTTTAATAAGTTTCATCAGGCTTCTGGCCGCCATTTTGTTGACGTGACACGTCTGCGTTAAATACGCACTTTTTCTTTGCATTCTGTTGGGTCCAATATCGATACGTTCGATTGAATTAATTTGAAGTTTTAAGGCAACTAACTATTAAATCATAACCACAAGTGGATCGGCCCATTGCCTACATAATATAATGTGTGACATTTACATACCTCTTTGAAACGGAACAGAGTTTTTTGGTGTCTATAATTTGCGGCGAACCAGGCACACACATTTCTATGAATCACAAATATATTATGTATTTTCTCTCCGAGTGAAAATATGCTTCTATAATTATATTTTTATTTCTATTTAATAAATCTAGGCAAATTGGCCAGCTATATGGGGAACATGACACGACAAAATCGTCGAGACGTATGGCTTGCAATTAAAGAAAATTAATTAATTTGTCGTTAGGCCTGTAAACGGTATCATTTGTTCCAAATAGCATACTTAACAAATGCGTCACTAATGTGCTTTGAGTCTTTATGATTTTTTTTACAACGCTGTTTACGTTGTTGTTTCTTGGCATAATTAATGAAGTTGAGCAAACAATTTTTGAATCTTCTTTGATGGCTCATAAATAACAATCAACCGGTTAGAGTGAAGCGTCGTTCGAATGATAGACCGACACGAATGTCGGCTTCGTCGTCTTATGTTTTTTTTATCATGTCATCAGTAATAGGATTCCATAGGTAGGTAATAAACAAAACTTTAGATTTATCCCTATAAATCTAGGTGCTCAGTGTTCTGCAAGAATACACTGAATCGAGCTGAATAATTAATGTATTGAGTCCTCATGTTTGTATACGTTACAGATTCAAAATCATCAATGGGCCATTCCACCAACAACATAGTATGATTCAAAATGATTGATGGTGAAACAATGGTGGCGCGACAAGCGTGAACACCATCGTAACGGGCCGCAGTAGACTAATGGTCCGTACCATTAACCGTATTGACGCACGACAGGACGTGCGCAGACAACAGACAAGTTAGTGGCACTCAATCTTTCGTGACTTTGTACTGCACTGGCTGCAATACAATGGTTTCTGATACGGTCGGGAACCTTCTTTTCTCCCTTCATCAGAGTATTGTCTGATGTATGAGTTAGTCGGGCACTCATGAGTGATCATGGTATTATGTTGATTTGCTATGATTGTTTTGAAGCTCTCGCAATATGCTTCCACCGGTTCCAATTGCATTTCACAAACATTTGACTATAGAGTAGCAGCCTCAAAAAGCTCTGTTGAGCGTGTTGGTGATCTGCCACGCCCTCGCTTTCGCTGAAGCTGGGAGTTACGCTACTTTTATGCGAAGGCACACGAGCAGTGTGGCCACCTGATGGTATTTACCACGACCACTTGGTCCTAGCCGCCAAAATCAGGGTCACTGAGGCTTTTCCGGCCAAGAAGAAAATGATGGCCTAGCTTCCTGAAGGACTCCAAGTGATGTTTTAGTGTTTAGTTAGTAGCTATAGGTACTAATATTATAAAGCTGCGCTAATCTCAGGAATATAGAGCGGAAAGATACGGCAGTGGACTTTTACCAACGATAAATGAATATTCCATGCAATCGATAACAGTGGACGGTGGCTAGGAATGCGTTGGGGATAGGGCTACCACATCAGTAGGGACTGCAATAAAAAACGGGATACCAAACATTGATTCCGAGGGATTGGAAAAACTGCGTGACTACAAAGCAATTAAGTAATCTAAATAAGACTTTTTTGAGAGTATTTTTCAAATTTTCAGGCACATTTTCAAAGTTTGCTTTTTATTATTTTCAATTTTTTTATGAATATAAAGGGAAAAGGGGCTATAAAATTGGCGACAAAATACCGCTAAAATTGCGTCAATTTTTTTCCTCATACCTCTGAAGAGGGCCGAAATTCCAGACATATTGAGAAACTTTCTGACGTGTGGTAACCCTAGTTGAGGTAAACACGATTCAGTAAACAAGTTTGTAAAAAAATCTGCAGCCGACTTCACGAGAACAATTATTGCGTGATGTTCCACTAACAAGTATTAATAAATTCAGTGGTGCAAAATGCAGTTACTTTTTTTTAAATAATAACGCTTCACACTCATGGCCCCACACTAGGATTCCCTGTGTCGTGGGCGCCATGGACACACACAAGACAAAAACACAGCACACCCAGACCAGAAACAGAAATTCAAATTCATCATTCAAATCTCTGCTCTGCTGGGAATCGAACCAAGGACCTTCCGTGCAGCGCACCGGTGTCTTAACGACTGCGCCACTTGGGTCGTCATCGTCGTCAGTCACTATGGTTGGTCGAACTGATAATTGTAAATCAGAAATATAGAAATAATATAATCTTATCATACCTTTACCTACTTCATATTCGTAGCTTTACTTCATAGATTAATCCCCACTTAAATTCCGGGCCATACAAGATGATGCATTTCTATATCATCATTATACTTTCTGATATCTCCGTATTTTAACCGTTCGGATCATCAACAATTTTTTTTTATATCAGAAATACATTCTTAATAGCTGGTAATTACCTGATTATAATCAGCGACATAATCAGGGTGCAGAGATACTTCTCCACAAAGTAAACTTCAATCTGAAATAAACCAGGTACCTATGTAAACTTTACCTACTGTTAGAAACAATGAAAATACAAGGGTAATGTAATATAATTGATTACGAGTATCATAACAATGTTGGCAACATAATACTGAACTACTAAAAATGCAGTGATTGACATACGATAACACCAGGGTCGTTAAACTCTTCAATAGAAAGAGTACGCATGCAGGCATACTTATATCGTAATGGCTGTATGTAACTAATATATCTATATAAAACACATTGTGCTTGTAAGAATTACATTAGATCCAATGCCATAAGGGCACTTACTACTAAATGTGACCAATAGCAATTTAATTATAAAACTGGTTTTTGTTTATTGTATTGTCCTCCAAAGTGTTATTTACTAGCTTGGTTTCGGTATTTAAAATTATTGAAACAGAACTATGAATGAACTTTGAATTTTGAACAAATAACATCATAGAGGTTGCACGTCGCATTCATGACGGCTGATGGCCGCCTACAATAAGCTATCTGCAGCAACCACACACCGCCAACCGAAACACAAGACGTGCATCTTTGCGGCGGGTTTAGAGGGTGGCGGTAAACTACCACGCCGTGCGAGCTACTGTGCTCTTAATAGCATGAGACCTGTCTGCTCGCTTGCTACTTTTTTACAAGATAAAAGATAAAAAAACTTCATATGAGTTAGGTAGGCCTACTTCTGTTATAAAGTATAAAAGTAATAAACATTCAACAACGATCCCGATATAGAACGTTAATTTTTTGTGTCATTTTTAAAATGATATTTATCTTATTTTTGCAAACTCTCGAAATACCTACCGGAACAGAAATAGGAAAATACCCTTTGACGGAAAATAGAAATTAAATAGAAACAACTATTTAATAATTAATTAAAGCTGTAAAATTATTCATCTAAGTGGATACCTACTTGTGATATTAAACACCTTGCAGTAACAGTATGCAAGCAACGCAGCTAAAATGATAAATTATTTCCTTCATTTAGGAAAGCGCAGGTAATTAATATTTGTCAGAGTCACGTGAGAGGATTGCCAATTTTATTTCTATGTGAATAATTTATTATATTCTCCAGGCATGAGACAACAAAGTTGGTAATACACTTTTATTGGTAAAAAAACCATCATAGTCTATCCGGAATGGTAAAAACTTATAAGCCTCTCAACAGTACAGGTGTTTGTGTTATGTTATATTAAAGTATTGAATTATCAGATCTATAGTTCTATATTATATAGTAACCGTCATGTGTCGTGAGCACAGATTATCAGTGGTAGGGATATTGTATACTTTCGGCCAATGTACAGCAGCCGAAAAAACGTGCTGGACCAATAGACGACGCACACTGATGAACTGATGTTTGTCGAACCAATCGTGTGCACCGCAGCGCAGTCAATGTCAAACCGACCAATGAAAGTTCTGCTCACCACTCGTGATGGCAACTATAACTAGGCATACCAAGATTTGTTTGGAATCTACCCAAGATCTCACCCAGACAAAGATCAATTTATAATTTCACAAAATAAGGAAATTCAACCAAAAACATCTCTACCATAGAACATTTAAAAAATATGGATTTATATTTTTGCGTCAAATGCACTATTTAACACTGACTAAAGTATTAGTGAAGTATTTTTTAGATTTGATAGGATAAATTAAATAATAAAATAAAAAGCCATAATAAAAAATGTCCTTGTCAAAATCCTACATTTAATTTCGTGGCAATTTATTTTTACTTCTTTGTGTAGCTACCGTTGTTTAATTGTTGGAGTCGTCTTTATAGCCTTTATTTAATTAGTTATTCAAATACAGAATAGAGACTGGTGCTTTATTGCTACGGAAAGAGAAACTAACAAAATTTAAAAATTATAACATTACTTAAATACACCTAGATTAGATTATGAACTGTGTAATTAAAGGCCTTTTTCCGAAAAACATATGCATTTATTATAATATTCCTAAGCGATTTATTCACTAAGAATCAACATAAGACCGTTGAAAACAGTATTTAAAATTTATTCAGTTTTCTTTTTTAAATAATTATTGGTGTTCTTACCTATTGCTTTAATAGAATAGGAAGCTCTGTAAACATGTCCTCCAATTCCAAGGTCTTTAATAGGCATGACGAAAGATTTTGAAATCCTCTTCCATAATGGCGGTACATATTTACTATTTACGGTAAAACCTTTATTTCGGTAATAAACTTGAGTTTAACGAAGTTTAAAACCATTTTTCTAATATTTTTTCAAATAGCTTACGAATCTCGCGATGTCATGGCGTCTGCTCTGACGTCACGCTTAGGTAAACATGTCATTGTTTCTATGAGTTCTTCGTAACTGACAGTTTGTTGAGTTGTTGAGTCACCTAAGCGTGACGTCATGCGCTGTGAGTGGCGTTTCAATCAAAATGGCGAATTGCAATATTTTAATGTTTTATTTTATTGAAAATCTTAATAATTTTATTATTTTAAACAAAACTATACCAATGTTTTGAATGAGAAAAAATGATTAGATCGACGATTCTTTGATACTGTCGTCACGCCTATTAAAGCAATTTAAAGCCTTTAATGAAACTGCTAATTACAAACCGTAAACAGGAACAAGTTGATTGGCCCGTAACATTATTGTTTTCAGGGGCCTATTATTCCAAAATCCTGTTATTGAACTGCAGACATACTATTTTGTATTTAACTGCAAACGGATAGCAAATGGCCAAGGTAGATACAGTATTCTTATTTATCTATTATTCTAATCAGTCATTTTGTTTGTAATCCATTGTTCGTTGCTCGTTTGTTCTCAGGCCAATGTCGAACGAAAGAGAACTTTCGAACATTTGTTGTGTTGTTACACTACGCTCTGCTATTTCGATATCAAAATAACTTTACGAGAATAACCGCAGAATTCAGAATAAGCTTTATAAGCTGTTAAACGCTCTGAGATGAGATCCAAACAAACTAATGACGTAGGAAATCAACATTCGAAAAAAGAACAAATTAAACTAAGACAACTAACACTAAAAAGAAAACTTAAATGTAGCAGCAATATTCAGTTTAGTATTATCAATGCAAATTACAAATTTGAATGTTACATAATACGGAAGTAAAAATTTAAAGCTACAAGTATTAGTTATTACCGAATAAAAAGAAAAAATTATGTGGTGTCATGGGACACCAGGTAGGAACGAAGTTCCTTCGGATAATTTAAAAATATTTGTGTGATGAGTACAAGCACAAGCACAAAAATGCTAGAGGTGGACAACCCTTATCACTTAGGGGTATAAAAAATAGATAGTAGCCGATTCTCCGGCCTACTGAATATGCATGTAAAATTTGATAAAAAGCGGTCAAACCGTTTCGGGGGAGTATGGTAACTAACATAGTAACACGAAAGTTTTTATTAAGATTTATATGTGTATATATAGGTACACCATGTGTGTATCTTTGAATGAGAAATCCTTGGGTCCGGACTATGAGAATGATTTCTTTTCTTTGGTTTTCAATGTTCTAGAAATATCAATACAGCTCTTTATGAACATTAAATAGGGCGACATCTGTGGGCAAGCAGTTGAACCACATGATCAAACACTTCTCGAAAAATGTCTACCAACTCTTGGACTATGATTGTCGTCGTCACTCCCGTTATATATTTTTCTTACGGTTGTCTCACTTTTTTTTCAGTTCGGTCGCGCAGCACCATCCATATCCCCTCCAAGCCTGCCGAAAGGAACTTTCGTTCCAAAAATCTTAGCTACTAAGTACTAGTAGGTACAAATGCGAAGAAATATGAAAAAATAAATAATATTACCGTGACCTCACTGAATGGAACAAAACTTACCTAGGTGTAAATAAACGCAAACAGAAATAAAACGGGCTAAAGAGACCTATGATACATAAAAATCGACAACGTCCTCTGATAAAAATTCAACGTCAATAAATGTCGATCATCGGAGTAATGTTAGAGCGAAACGCACTGAGGAAAAATATATTTGAGTGGAAAGAAGCAGTGAACACGCGACAGGAATATCGGGTTATAATTATTCACTTGTTTAATTAAGAAGTCGTTACATTCAGTGGTCCGCATTAGGAGATGGCACATTTTATTTTCCAAACTGTAATTTTAATTCTCAAACCTCTTTTAAAATATGTAGCAGTAACTACATATTATAAAGTAGTAGTAACTTAAAGAAATTGCAAAATTTTGTAGTAGTGACGATAGTATTATTATATGAGAATAAGAGAATATTTACTGTAAATTAATGGAAGGGAATAATGAAGAAATAATTATTATTGAGAGCACTTGGAGAACTTGACGTGTATTATATTTTACGAGCTCGATCGTATGACTTTATTTGTCCAGTTTAAAATTTGGTCCAGAAAGTGATCAAAAATTTCTTCCTATTAATACTCATGACAAGACAAGCGACCAGTGTCCCAGATATCATGCAAATAGGTTAAAGCGTTTATGCGTGTGAATAACAAACGTCCATTCATCTTTCGATTCAATTTTTAAAACCGACGATTCAGTTAACAAAGTTACTATTTTCCTAGACTTTAAACAACAGCGGATTTAAAACTAGAAACGGACGTCATTCGTCTCCAACTCTAAGAGGACTTATGTATGTGTCCACATTTGTAGGATTACGTAGGTACATCAGCAGTATCGTGCTGCACTCGACTCGGCAATCAGACGTTATATAATGTAATCTACTGCAGTCCAGAGGTTAACGGACAAAAAATAAACAGTTCTGGGCAGTTATTTTGAAACCGGTTAATCCACACAGCGCTTTAAAGATTCCAAATATCAAGTTTTTGAGGATGAAACGTGATTGCGAAAGATTTTAACTTCGAGATGAGTTGTACGACATCATTTTAATATTTTTTTTTATTGAACAAAACGTTACAGCCAATGATTTACTGCGAGCATTTTGATAAAACTGAAAACCAGTAGACCGAAATTAACTTTGTCCCATCAGGATCAAATGCAATAACTCATCCCAGTTTCTAAGAGTAATAGATTACCTACCTGAAATAATCTGATTTTGCGTTTCGTTTCACGATGTTTTTTGACAGTTCATTAAGCGTATCTAATCTAAACCATCGACAATACTGGACAACGACAACGGAGCCTAACCTACAAGGATAATGCCCTTCTATTTGACATTAACATGCTGTGTTTATTCCGTAGTCGAGTTCCTCGGTTCGCGACTACAGCGTTACATAACTGTATAGGTACGGTCTGTATGTTTCATCGGGCAATTGTCGGTGATTGCAGAAATAATCGCGCTCCTCCCGCCAATTGAAGCCCTGACGTGCTCGGCAAATTTGTATGTCCGTTTGTTATCCGTGGCATAGATAATATCGTCTATCACTCCTTGGTTTGAAACATTACGGCCTTTTAGATAACTGCTTAGATAATGCAACCAATAAAGTAACAATCTCTTACTTAAGGTTGCCCAAATAGTCCATAGATAAATCTCCGCTCAATCATTTTTTAACAGAAGAAAACGGGAACGCGAGGTCTCCTGTGGGTGGTGGTGAAAATGTGATGTAGGTATGGTTACGGATATCTTCTCAAAGGGTTTAAAGTAAAGCCGGTAAAACACAGAAAGGGAGCATAAAATTTGTAAGAATGACTACTCGTAACTACAAAATTGCAATTTCTTCATTAAAGCATTTATTTATGAGATGTTTATTTCCCAGAAGGCTAGGGGATTTCATATGCAAACAAATTAATGCGTTTCCTTATTTAGGAGCATATACAATATCCATTAAAACACCGTATTCTAGCATGATCGGATTCAGAGTTTTCCTCAATCATTAACTTTTGTACTACAAAGCCATTATAAGACCATTATTAGTTAATTAATCTAATTGTTACCTGGCACGGTTACTGTTTGATTAATGTTCTTATAAAGCTAATCGCATGCAATAATGCCAACATAGCACACATGCATTATTTTATAGACATGATGAAAATATACTGTGTTTCTTTTTTTTGCTATCCTAGAAAGTCCGGAGGTTGCATCGATTTTATACGGCAATGAGTTTAGAATAACACACTGTCTTCTGGCCTGAAGTGGTCACTGTAACCCACGGAAACAACGTCAAACACCAAGTTATGAAGCAGGGAGTCAAATTCTATTACATAATGCATTACCAATTATCAGTTACGTAAACAGAACTCATAGGTATTTGTCTGTTAAAATTTGTTCGGATGATAACAAAATGGACCGGTCATGCTATCATTACGATGTGCAAGAAAAGTAGGGTCATCAGTGGTTTCTGAAAGGATTTCATTATACTTATTCCGAATTTTATATTCCGATTTTTATACCAAACTAAAAATACCATACCAAACCCATCTTCATAAAATATTAATAAATGATTTCTATGTATCGATAACAATCGGGACCAACAGTTACACGTGCAGTCCAAAGCATATAATTTGGCACTAGTAATCAAGTATCCAAGTACAAGGTTCTGACCGCCGCGCCGCTAAACTTTTTCAGTCGCGTGCTATTAGTTTAACAAGCTAACAGGCACACGTGCCACCTGTTGGTAAGTAAGTACATGGTCGCCTGTTGACACAAGCAACATCAGGGTCGATCTACTCTAGCAGCGGAGCTTAACTAATTGCATTGCCTGACCAATGATGCCCATAGTTAAGGCAATGCGATTCTCCAATATCGTGGAACGTATCATCATAAATTAAATAGTCTGGTAGCCCTACTCACATACAATTGTCGTTGTTAAAGTAGTGAGGTTATCGATAAATGATGGATAAGTTGTCGCCTCAACTTGTAGGTACTCTTGACAAACAAACGGCTTATTAACTTTATACAAATTATAAAACAAACACAATTCTGGGCCAAACTCACTCATAGAATGATGTTCCTAAGATCCTTTTCGTTCTGGTATTTATAATATAAACAAATGATTTGTTCGTATACCTATTTCAACGTTCTTTGTATAGATATATATACTTATATATTACTGATGTATTTATTCGGATGTAATTTATTCGGAATGGCCCTTCTAGTGTCAAACCCAAGTTCTTAATCATGGGCTCCCCGTACAAAGTGGCGACCTTGGGCTATCCGGAGTCAATACGTAAGTTAACTCGAAGGTTAAATAGGTATTTGTTGTAAGCTGATTTGGTTTCAAGTGTCGTATAATGTAATACGTCATAACTTTTTCACTAGTGGTCTTTGTTTCGCATTGATATTTGCATTAAACATTTCAGAGGTTCAACATTTTTTGGTTACGCACGTTAGGCTGAATACTTTATTGTTTTGCAGAATTGAAAAAACATAGTCTCTATCTACCCAGTAAGAAATTAAACAAAAACAAAGACTAGCAAATTACAATATAAACATTAAACTTACATAATTAAGTAATACGTAGGTATTCTTTGTATCCTTCAAAAACCGTTTTCGATAACAGCCTTTATAACTATTTCACTCGACACAGGACACAGGTAACAAAGAAACTTAGTTTTCAAACGAATGCGTCCTCAGACGAAAGTGCACTGTTTACACAGTCGGACGAAACCTCAAGCCTGGGCATGAGGCATAAATTGTGAATATTTCAATGACCCATAATGGTAGTCACAATGTCTGGAGTGCAGAATCACATAAACCCTCACGTGGTCTAATCAGCTGATAAACAGAAGCTGGCGCGCTTCCAGGCGCCTGTAGTAAGAGCGCAAATATTCTGAAAACCAAATTGACACAAGGTGCGCCATACATTCCGAGACTATCAGACACAACAGTTAAGGTCCTTAAGGTGGTAGAACAATTCTGAAACGTACCAAACCAACTGCCGGCCCCAGAACTCGCCACGATGTAGCACGTTTTTCTGATATTGTTTAGAGGTTTGGTTGCCGAAGATACTTTATTTGATGTAGGTAACTATCTTAGATCTTTTGAACAGCAACGCTGATACTTGGCTTGGAGTACCTAGTACTTGAAGATAAGAGGATTTTTGAGGTGAACCAAAAACTGAAAGGCAAGAACACGCGGTCGTTTCTGCTCTTTCCTTCCCTCTCACTTAGATATTTTTATGTGTGTGTTATCAGGTCGGGTATATACAATCAATCATTAATTTTATCATAAAAAAGCATTAATAATAACATTGGACCAGGTTTGATAACACTTACGTGTGAGTTTATAAGGGTACAGTTTATAATTTGTTATGGTGATCAAACAATCTTAGAAACAACGGATAACCTCTAAGTAATGGGAGCAGAAACTGATAAAGGTAAAAATCATACGATACAGCATGGATTTCAGTAAGGTGATAAAATTAGAACCGCAGATACCCTGCTGTCGTCGACCATCGAGGTTTAGATTAGCTTATCGATTAACTTAGTAATCAACATTTCTTTTGATTACTAAGTTAATCGATGAAATGTTTTCAAATGATGATGACCACAAACACTTTTCACAATTAATGATAACTGAAGCTATATAAAGTAGTTAATAGAAGTTATGTACCTATTTCATTAAAAAAATCAGAAGTTTCAAACAGCAATAAGAAATTTTACTGATTCCCAAAACTATGCCAAATTGTTAATTATGTATCAAATCCGCCGGCAATAAAAGTGGTAACATTAGAAAGATTTTTGAAACTGAAATACATGAATCGGACGCCCTTTTGAATCAAAATGAACATGAAATACTTTACATCAATGATTACTAAAAAATGTTTGAGGGCCCATACAATAGATATGCTTGTAGACTGAACGTCAAATGTTATTTAATTATTAAACTATTTATCAAAATAAATAATATATGAAGTCATTACTAAAATATATACAGTACATCAATAGACACCGATCTGGCGTTCTCCACTACTTACATAATATTGATACATTGAGCAAAACCGATAAAGTCGATAACTTTGGATTGGAAGGTCATTGGGAATGTTTAGGTATATCGTCATGAAACGATAGGAAATATTTGCATTATTATGAAGCAGTTGGGATAGTTATTAAAAACACTACAAAATTACACTTGAAAGACATTTTCAATATTTGATTTTTATTGATAAACCATAAATAAATTAGTGACCTACTTCTTCAAGATTAAGTAACATAATGTGTTGTGGTGAAATGTAGAAGATTGAACTTAAATAAATACTTACATAAAATCTTCTAGGTCCACAACACTGGTATATTGGCAAGGCTGTCCGTCAACATTATAGCACATGGAATTATAGTCCCACTCTTGGCTTTGTTGACACGGCAGATTCAACTGACTCTGGGCTAGCTGTTGTTGAGGATATACAATGCGCTGAGGCGGTGGTTGAGGAACTGGCGCATAATATTGAGGCGGATTGTTACAAACCGGATAATTTCTGCTAAGACACTGCACCGATACATCATTACGCACATATGGCAAAATTGTGTCATAAACATTGTAACTGCACATTGGTTGTTTGATCCACTGACTCGCCATCGGGCACTGCATGCTCCATCCGCTCTCCTCAAAGTTACCCACGACAGGGCACTGTTGGGGCAAGCGGCCATCGTTCACGAGCATATTGCCAGTGAAAATCGGATTCACGTATAGATAAAACGGCAAAGCAGTCCATCAGGGAACATAATCAACATGCGACTGATAGCCAGCTAAGATGGGCCTTATCTCTCTTCGTAATAACTCGCATAGCAGCAAAAAACTTGATACGAGATAACACATTTAATTTGACACAATATAAAGAAGAATTTAGAAGTAGAAGCAGGAGAGTTTTAATTGAAGTAATTAAGTAGGTGGTTCCTATAAAATTTGGAAAAAATGAAGTTAATAAATATTAATTTTTAAATAAATGACAGTTACAATTTATTTTAAGTTACGACTTATTTAAAAATATCTACCTACCTACTTCATGTTTACAGGAAAAATTTAAAGACTAAAGTTTTAACGGAAATATTAGGTAGGTATAAGAGGAAAACTAGTACCTAATATTCTAGATAACAATAGCTTAACCATTTAAGATAAAGCAATAAGGATTACTGACTACTTTCTTGTAAACGCAATTTTAATTAATAGATCAGTTAAACGACGACTTTGACACGAAAAAAATCTTAGCTTGATTGTGTATTTTCTCTTATAAATCATAATAGGTACGCATATAAATATTCGAAGGTTTAATCAGCTTTTTCCTATAGTCTTCGAATGCTCAAATAGATTCATTACTCATTTTAGAGATAAAGCGTGGGATTTGAGCAACATACTCGTAAATCTCTACAGAATCTTGTGATACGTTGTCACGGGATACGTGAAGGTCGCTGTGACAACCAACTTTGAGTCAGCCGTAAATAGTCGGAATCTATCGGCAATAGATTTTGTTGCTACTTGTTATTCAGAGCATTCAATAAAGGCTACAAATACAATACTTAAATAATTATATTTATCTTGAACTGTACTTTAACATTTGGAATATAATATACTATGTCGTATGTAGATGTATAGTTTATGTTCACTACGGTAAATCTTATAAGTATACACACATATAATACATAAAAGAAGGCAGCAACTTAATCCACTGATTTGTCAAATATTCGATTTTATGATAAGTTTTTGTACACGAATTAATTAAAAGAATAAGACGTAAAACTTTTTATTGACTTGCCAACTTACAGGATATGTATTCTTCTAAGAGAAACAATAACATTAAAATTTGTTACAATTAAATAATGCAAACATTTTTTTGTTGACGAGTGAAGAAACGGGTGCAAAAAAATTGTGCAAGTGATGACTCAATATATTAAATATGGATCTTAAGTTTACAAGTAAGACAAGTTAGATAGACCAGTGTCGATAGCTTTGAAAATGGTAAAAATAAATAATTATCAACACAAAAACCAGTCGCTTCTAAAAGTGGACGTACCATGTTTTAATTTAATAGAACGGGCTTCTGAATTCACTTTGTCATTCTCTTTTTATACATATAGGTACCAGATTCGGAATCAAAGATGTGTCTTATTACAAAAAAATCAAAAGGCTCAAAGCTTTGGTATAACCGGTTGGAGCTTTTAGTTTGTGTGAGTGAGCTCAATAAAGCTCTTATGACTGTTGTGAATATATCACTGAAGATAATTATTTGTCAATGAGTAACGAGCACTGAAAGTATATTGAGATTGCAGTAAATTTTGTATAATTGAAGAGGCTTAATTAAAGTGATAATGAAGTGAACTGAAACCAACATAAGAAAATAATTTAATTTAAATTTAATGAATTTCGTATCAGTATCTAAAACCAGCGTAACTATCACATACATTCTCAGTTTTCACCTCTGCCTATTTCTTACTGTTTAAACTTGTGAGATAAATAAGTGCGCGGCATTACCATAGTTAACTGCGTTGCAGTGTTATCTCCACTAACTACTTAGTTAACCTAATTCCTCCTCGGCGCCCGCTGGCGTCATTACAAATCACAAACGTTTTAAGAGTAGATAGTTAATTTATAAAACCGATTTATAAATAAGAAGTTATGAGATGGAAGACTAGAGATGCAACGATTATATTATTCGACTCTGTTTGTGATATTCTACATTCATAATTGGATTTTGCAAACAAAGGGTGGAATACATGCCATGATTTTCTATTAAGGATACCAATTGTAATTAACACATACGACAGATTGAATTAAAATATTCTTAAAAAATATTTTTGCATAACATTTAAATGACATAGAAAATATTGTTATCAAAATCTCCGAGTAACATAGCATGCCAATATTGACAAGTTACTATGATAGTAATCAACAAGTGTTTAGAAACTATTATTACCTATCGAACTTCGTATCCTAGCGCTATCGAATCCTATAGCTATCGAATCATCGAGTAACCTGGCGTGAGATTTCTTATCATTGTCACTATCACTAACTAACTATAAGTCTAAACTCGTAAATTTTACCTGATATAAAAACGCTCTTTCAAAGTAAAGGTGTTCGTAAATCTTCATAAAAAAGTGCTTCTAAGGATCCAGTCAAATATGAAAACAGTAAAAATTTAACGAAGTTAAGCCGCTGTTTGACACTGACTTACTATTGACGTCACTGTTTAAAATTAACAACAATAATATGTATGATATATAAGTAAGTATACTTATGATATGTATTTGTATCGACTAATGCTTTTACCTGGTGGTCCTTTACTGTGAGCCTAATCCACAAGTTCAGAGTCGCCCAGAGGGCAATGGAGAGAGCTATGCTTGGTATTTCTCTACGAGACAGAAGCAGAAATGATGAAATCCGTAGAAGAAAGAAGGTGACCGACATAGCTCTCAAAATTTGCAAATTAAAGTGGCAATGGGCTGGCCACAACGTTCGCAGGACTGACAACCGATGGGGAAAAAGGTCCTCGAATGGCGACCACGTTTAGGCAAAAGGAGCACAGGCCGCCCTCCGACCAGGTGGACTGATGACCTGAAGAAGACAGCGGGAAACCGTTGGATTCAGAGGGCCCAGGACCGGGCGGAGTGGCGTCGATTAGGGGAGGCCCATGTCCAGCAGTAGACTACTAAGGGCTGAAAGGAAGGAAGGAAGGAATGCTTTCACCCAGCTTTACGGAGCTCCACGGCAGATGTGGATGTTACCGCACTGGACGTGACTACAATTTTACCACCTAATGCGATATCCTATTAGTAATGAGTGATAGCTGAACGCACCGGACATCGATTGGTAATACATTTTCATAACTAATGTATTTATTTTATCGTCACTTGAAAAAGAACATGAGATAAGATAACACAAAAAGTGTAATGAGATTTAATACAAAAAATAATACCCTCTCGCCATTGGGGAAAAACTAAACATCGTTGGGTGTTTAGTACCAACTCCTTAGCGATGCACTGTTACAGTGGAGGAAAGTATCGTGAGGAATCTTCATGCCTAGACGTTCTCTATTTTGTCAAACTTTTTATGGGCCCTCAACGAAGGTTAACGACTGCTATCTTTCGATAATACAATCGCATAATACAAAGTATGCAAAAGATCTGAAACCTTTATAAAAATATTGAATTTCCTTTACAATTGGTACTTAAACATGTTTTTCAGTATTCTTATCTGAATCAAACATTTTGATAGTGGATTAAAATTGCTTGCATCAGCCAATAGTCAAAGACAGTGTTCGCTATCTAAAAACGCGTCACATATTGCTTTGCTTTTTTAGATACTACTGATGGTGAACTTCTAATGATAAATTTATATAAAGATCGAACCTGTGCCGTCTAATCACATACTATAAGATGCTTTTTAGTTAAGCGAAACAATATAATGCAAACAGGGCCAAGGTATGTAAACATCCAAAACCTTTTAAAAGCGATTGTGTATCTATTTAAAGAGGAATAAACTGTTCTACCTGGAGATACTTGGGCGAGATTCTAGTTATTAAAAGCCAAAGCGAATATTAATTTAGTTCCACCAGATAATAGTTTATTTTGGATGAAATTAGTGGCAGCAGAGCTTAAAATTAGTTCTGTGTACTAGGTACTTTAAAAAATGAAATGCAGAAATAATAGTTTGAGCCTCACTTAAGTTCTGCAGATATCGTGCCCGTA
Source organism: Erynnis tages (assembly GCA_905147235.1). Classification (NCBI taxonomy): domain Eukaryota; kingdom Metazoa; phylum Arthropoda; class Insecta; order Lepidoptera; family Hesperiidae; genus Erynnis; species Erynnis tages. Next base: position 6,568,545 of record LR990087.1, read on the forward strand.
TGAATGCATTTTAAACTGTTATTAAGAAAATTCTATGCAACACATTTGCCATATTTTATTTAAAAAAATAGGGACCCCTTCGGAAACCACAATCGAATTAAATATTACGGTAGGAGTACCTTGGATAGATAAACCTAAATATAAGGCAAGACGATACCCGCCAGGTTACTAGATTAAAAAGAAAAAAAAAGGAAACAGCCATCAACGCAACGTGTTAAACACAAAGCGAAGTGCACTATTGTTGTCACTCACGAAACACGTTTTACACCATAAGTAACTCTAAGGTCAAAATACTTTAGATTACCCAGAAAAGAGCCGGTCAGTTCAGATGAATACTATGATAATGTAAATGAAACAGAATATCCCTTCTTTGCATTTACGTCATACCTTTTGCCACAGATATGCACTAAAAACATTGTTTTGTAGATAAATCTCGCCATCAGGTCGAAGAACCGCCCTTATGAAGAACAAAAAAAAATCATTTAACTAATTTAACTAAATACTATAAAAAGCTTTGGCTCAAAACTCCTTTCATGTAAACAACGTTTCACTTTACGATAGTTAAAACTTTACCAATACCAATTACATAAAAAATACTAATACCAATTATGCATAAAATATGTAATCTATTAAAGTTAACAAAAGCTGCCTCATTTTAACAATGTTTATCAAAAATCAAATAAGTGTTACAGCTTTTAATTGCAAGTGTAGGTTTTACTAGTATAGCCCGGAAAGCTTTCGAATGCTTCTTCTTCTTCTTCTTCGGTAACAAGTCAAAAAGCAGAAAGCGAACATGTGAATTACGAGTATAATAATTATTATCAGGTGTATACATACATAATTAATTGACAACTTAGAAGCAATAGGTAAGAAACAACTGCTTGACCAACCTAAGATTCAACATCAGGATATCATCATCATTACACATCAGGAGATCATCACCCTGCAATGGGCATCAGATTATCCTCCACGCCCATGTTTCCGGGTGAACTAACGAATTTCAAAAGCTTCGGTTACAAGTCCTAAAGTAAACATGTCTATTATAATTATTATCAGCTATATACACTTTGACGCGTCACATTAACATTATCAATTCCTTAACACGCTTGAACTATTTCGTATTAGTTATCCAGCTGAGTGACAGTGTCAGCTATAGGATCCAAGAGGAAAGTTCCATAGCACAATAATTGATGGCTATTAGTGTTGCCTGCCAACTATTTCTACTGATAAAATCAGGTCATCCATGTTGAGGGAACGGGTTTCGCAACAGAGGGTCGTAAAAGAATGTTTTGTTTGTTTGTGTATTGTTCCGGGTTCTATTGTAAAATCTTTCGAAATCGGATTTACAAACTGGTTATTCGATGTCATAAATTCATAGTTTTACTAGCATAGACGATTAGTCGAGACGACCTTATTCTACTAACTAAATGTGTAGCTATTTGCGCGCTATTTTATGTTCTTCGGCCGATGCAACATTTGTCATGTGGGGTGAGAGTACTTACTGCTACTCATGAGAATAAGGCTAAATGAAATTAAGCGCTTTAGGGCAACCACACCTCCCCCAGTAATAGGAGATATGCCTGTACTATCTATACCCCGAGAGCAGGCTGACATTTTTCTAGAAGCGTTTGAAACATCATAAAATCATGTTTAATCGTATCTTTGTAATATACGAACTTTTTTGAAAATTTTGCTTAAAATCTGTCAAAAAATAAGCTGAAAATATTATAGTTTTATTACTAATTTAACATTTTGTTACTTTTACCCATTATATTATTTGTGTAATATGACATGTACCTAATATGAAATTACTTTATTGTTTTAATTTGCCATGCCCTTATCTTTTCACACTTACGACATAAGTAAACAAGGTTCTTCTCGGAAATATGCAAATTTACAGTTTCTTAAGTTCCCCTAGTTAGGAAAAATATAATATGTGGAATTAAATCGAATTAGGTACATAAAAAAATAATAAACACAAGTTATGCCTAATTTTGTCCTGTAGTGTTTTTAAATGAATTACTTGTACCACATATTTTACATGTAGAAAGCAGTACATATTGATGTTCCATTGTTGATTTGACTCTATTTTTATATCTTATTTGATCAATATTATGTTAGGCGAGTTTGGCTACCGGAAATAAAAACTATTTAACTATTAATTCTATTAAAACAAGTCACCAGACTTTATTATTTTTGTTAAGATTACTCAACGTTGTAGACACAAACCTTTGCATTACTAGTTTTAGGTACATTATTGATGGAAAAATAAGCAGACTGTGCAAAAATATCGATGACAATTGCTAATCTGAAATAATCTTATCTTGCATGTTTTGGAAAAATAGAAAAGCACAGTTTTATGATACTGCATGGAGTAAGTATTTGACATCTGAATAAATCCAAGGGTAGCTCAGATTTTTACACCAATTTCACTGTGACTATAGTAAGTTACCATGATGGTTTTGTGCAACATACAACTTTGCATAAAGGTGGTTGGAGAAGTACTGTAATTCAGTAACACCCCTTCTAATTTTGTTGCATGCATGGTGGGCTTATTGTCTGTGTCATACTTTTAATTAACATTACAGCGGCAAATATTTTTTGAAAGATACTAATAACTCATCTTGGCACAGAGCAATGTGTATCTGTACACAAAAGTAATAAGACCATGTGACACACACAGACTAAATCAATGCTATACAATGCAGAGAAACCATTGGTTTCAGAGAGCCCAGGACCCGGTGGAGTGGCGTCGATTAGGGGAGGCCCATGTTCAGCAGAGGACTACCAAGGGCTGAAAGGAAGGAAGGAAGATTGTTGGACATGAATCTCACCCACCTGGAGTAAGCTCCTTCACCCTGCTTCAATGCAAAAGAGAAAGTGGCTATTTGTCAACCTATGTTGCTTTTTTGAAACTGCCCATAGGGCCTCTGATACGATTTAATGACTGTTATCTTTTCAACAACTGGGGCCCAACTACTTAACGTTGCCCGATGTTGCTTAACTTTTTCAAATGCGAGCTAGCCCTAGCTAGCCACCCTAGTCACAAGATAGCCTAATAAATAGTTCATATGGCACTAACTATAGGGTGTGGTCTGTTTTTTGGCATTGAATGTTGATATACTTCAGCTGATTTAATAATTCCAGGTTATGCAAGGCTCTCACAACTTGACATCGACTTCAGGAAATAATACTTGTTTAGACAAATTTATCTAACATAGCAAAGTGACCAGCTAAGAGTTGAAACTTTTAATCAAGATTTTCAGGTTCTTATCCCAGTGGCATTCGCCAATGAGTTTCCTTAAGTTATGCATGGTTTACAAAATGAAATATTATAGTGAAGGAAAACATCAATAAGGAACCCACTAATTCACATTAGGCCTGCATGGTGGATTAAGGCCCTACATCCTTCTCATTGTGAGTGGAAACCAAACTGCAGACACTTCATAGATGCATAATTCAATAGAACATCAATACCTGAGTGCTGCAGTGAGCACATGTAGTCTCCAGGTTTGCTTGTACATTGCCCAAAATGGATTTAAAACAAATGATAGTTGAATTTGGAGCAAATACCATTTCAAAGACTCATTAAAACCGTAAACGTCTACATACATTCGTGTACATAAATAACCTTACACAAAGCAAATCATAATTGGTTATTGAGGTGATGTGTGTGTTAGCTGAGAGAATCACAATTTCTTTACTAAAGAAACAAACTTCTGTGTTTTGTACGAAATATTAATGATATTATGGTCATAGTTAACGCGCCAAAGAGAAAGTTCAACGAACAGTTGCGCACCTTGTCACAAATCAAGAAAACTTAACTTAGTAAGGTTACACGATTTGTACCTTCATGTATCACCCTTATTCGTAGCACAAAATAAACAAATAAATTTATGCTACATACCTTCTCTTTTGATTAGCTGGTTTTGAAGCCATCTCCGTTTTTATCATAGTACTATGTCACTATTATGAAACTTCGCGATATGAGCACAATCTTAGAACACTGCCAAGGAGAGTGACATATCGCTTTTCACGGTGATTGCTTCTGATTTGTTTACGTATTAAGCACAATTAAGTCTCACTGATCACAATTTAGGTCATTTTATAATGCACTACACAAACAAAATACACTTTGTTATCGTGAACTTGCACAGTGGTATTTAGATTTAGACAAACTCGACAGTCTCGACATCGAATCGACAAACGAAATACGAATCACGGACGAACTATGAAATACTATGAATGGATGGCGATCTGAGATCGATTAATCGAAGAATCGGTTGTTTAAATCGATATGTAACACTGAATGATTCAGTGAATCGATATTTCACCCTAAAGAATCGACATCCAGTTTTTATTTATTAAAGAGAGGCGAAATCTCCTGATTCTTCTTCAGTAGTTTTAGAGTTACAATAATTTATTATTTGAAGACAGTTTTTTTGTTAAAATTATTACCTAATGCAATGTAACAAATTCTTTTAGAAAGTAAAATTATTTCTTCTTTTTACCAGATACTTGTGATTATCGAATTCCCTGAACTAAAAAAAAACCTGATTTTACTACTAGGTACGTGATCGTTTATTATGGTATCTTGCTTTTCATAAAATGGATTTATAATTTACATAATAAATGCAGACTTGAAAAAAATCGATTTTTTAAAAATCGATCTTGTAGACCTCTTTTTTTATGAAACGATTCATCAAGCTACGATTCGAATCGATTAAAAAATCGACCTTTTTCGGAAAGAATCGCATCCCTAGAACTAGAACGAACGAAACTGAGAATAGAGGGAGATAGAATAAATTTATGCGTTAACGTTGCCAGGAAAATATATTTCATTAATTAATAAATAACTAACACGTATTTATAAGCGGTTTGTGCTTATAAATAAAATAAAATTCGTAATAATTTAATCATAATTTTTATAATCCCCATTATTTCATAATACACAAGGCAACAAAATATAATCTGTTCTCAATTACGATGTCGTGTTGTTTTGAAGTTTATTTTGATTGGCTGTTCAAGTTACTTCCAATTTTTTAACCAATCATTTAATAGAGAGATTTTCAACATCCGTTGCTTTAGCTACTTCCTAATAGATGGCAGTAAAATCAGTTAATGATCTTAATGTCTAGGAGATTGACTAAGTGGCAGATGTCGCTTCTTGATGTGTGCCTAAAAATGAAATAGATTTTAAGGGTTTCATCCCACTGACTGGCCCTCCACTTCTACGCAATAATAATGGAATCCCTAAATAAATTACATTGAAATTTTGACTAAGCAAAAGCATGATGCTATGCAATTTAATTATCAAAAGTCTTACGAATCTTTTTTATGTCCCACGTGTGGGACAAGTCTCTCCTCAAAATAGGAGGAAGTTGGGTAAAAGTTGTATTATTCATGACACATAGAAACATATACATAATTATTTTTTAACTTGAACAGATAGAGCGTGACTCACTCATGTCGTTATGATAATGATCTTAGGTAAGTAGAGGCGAGCCATTTCTCCTAACTCACTTGGATATAATATATTCGATTAGGATTATGCGCCTCGGTTTACTTTGACAGACAAAAGAAGACAAAGCACTTTTGAAGAAAGTAAATCTTATATAGATAATGTGCCTGCTAATATCTATCAGATTTTAGTTATTTAATATTGCTAGATCAAAGATTATAGCGCTACTAAAAACGGTTAGCTCTTCGTAAATCCCTAAAATAAGTATAGGTAGGTATACCTACCTAATAGTAGTACCAGTGACATACGTTAATTATCCATTTCTGGGGGCACGGCAGTGCCCCCAACAAGTCGAGCGAATAAGCGGCACGGTCGTACCATCAATGTGGCAGGCAGGTATAAACACGAGATAATTAAAATTTCATTCAATTTGAGCTAGTAGTTTAAGAACTGTAACTAGTCAAAGTTTTTTTAATTTTGCCACTCACTCACCGATTATCAAAATTCTAAAACACTTCTAGCAAACATAAAAGAACATTCAATTTCGGTCCAGCTTTCTTAACTGCATAAATAACTTTGTAAACCCATACAAATGTACAGGATTACAAAGCTACATTTGCAGTTAGATTGACAATACAAAAATAAATGAGATACCATCAAAAACAATACTTGAAAAAAAAACAAGCCTCGCAACTTAGCTCTAGCACTGTAAAAAGTTGTGAGATCTATGTATGTATCCGTAGCTTAACTTGGCAATCGCAGTAAACAATCTAATAATTTCATATAATACATATGTAGGTACATGTGTGCGATACATTGTGCTTTTATGCGATGGTCAAGTCAATCTATGGATACATACATGGATCTCACAACTTTTTACAGTGCAAGAGCTGAGTTGCGAGACTTTTGTTTTTTTTTCAAGTATTGTTTTTGATGGTATTAACGTTGTCAGGAGATGACTGACAGGCTGTGAGCATTGGGCAGGGAGGATGTAGAGATCTGTAGGCTGGTTCAGGGAAATCTGTATATACTACAGTCATAAGTACATAAATTGTATTAGTATTAAACAAAGCCGCTGGGCCTTTGTACGCTTCGACCTTTCAAACTCCACGTCTGATTTTAATGCGGTTTTCATCAAGAAAGAAGAATTTTTGAGTAAAGTTTCTCCTTTTTATTCGGTTTTATTGAGCTACTGCAGAACCCTGTGTTAACACACTTAACACAGGGCTCTAATACAGACCATCTGCCTCGATCTTGCGTCAACCTTGTTTTATTCATAATAGTATCGCTGTAAGGTCTCCCTTTAAAGCGCTTCTTTGGTCTTCACTGCAGCAGGATCATTTTGATTGTTTAGTAGATTTATGCATAGTTTTGGTAGAGAACAGCTGATATAAATAGGTTAGTATTTGGCGTCGCTGGAATGACCCTTGAAAAGTTCAAAAACCTACCTACTGGGTCAACTAGTAGATAATAAGGTTTTTTTATTATTGAGCTTATATAAAATACTGTCATAAAAAACTAAATAACAGAAAAATCACAAATCAAGGCAAGGTTAGAAGGAGATAATGTGTAGGTAGGTTACTAACGAGACAGAGGCAAACAAGTAAATCCCTGACGTGTACACACGTATGTACACAAAATGAGAAGGTCCTGTTTATATGCTTCCTCCGCATGATTAGGAGCTTGTGTTGCCAGACTTACGAAGGGTAAGAAATATTTGCTCATGTTATACATATTATACATAGTCAAGTTAGTATTAGGTATTAGGTATCTTATAACCTATACCTGTATTTTCTTTCTTGTTTAATTTTTAAAACTCAGTTAGATAAGAAGTGAGTACCTAATATCCCAAATTCATCCCATCATAATATCCCTTTATAGTAAACTAAAAACGCCAAAGGAAATAACAATACATTCAGGCTCAAAAAATATAACAAGTAGGTACACCATGTTATTTATTTTTGAATTCATTCGGCCGCATTCATCCCTGTAGCAGTGAAATGCAGTGCACCAGAGTTTTAGTGTCCGTGTCCTATTTAGAAACGGCGATTTTCATCCCATTACCACTATGACAAAATTTTAATTATGTAGACTAGACTCACTAGAGAATAATTTAGGCGCGAGAGTGCCCGTGTAGGTATGTACCTATACAGTTTAGTTTTTTGTTAGCATCATCTAAATAAAAAGATTTATATCTGTTGGAATTAGCGCGATGGTATTATCGTGTGACAACCCTTACGCGATAAAGTTAAATTTGAATGTATTTACACAAACAAGGATACGTCAACAATAAAATTAACAAATGGAATTTCCTTACAACACGAGTGGGTTGTGGTTTCAAGACGTTGGAAAGGGGAGGTTTATTAATATTTCAATGGACGCATTCTGTTCGCTCGTATTTTGGGGCTTACGAGTATTTTGTTCTGCCGTCTGTTTTGAGGCGAGACACGTTTCATAATAAATATACAAGTTAGGTATGTATGCATAAATGAACGCACGGTAGGTATACATAAATTGTACGGTACCTAGTACCTACTGCTTAATTTACTATTGATGAGTATACTTTATTTGTCTGGTATAAACTAGTGGATGTCACTAGTGTGTCTAGAGCGAGATTGTGTTTAATTTGTTTATGAATTCTTAATATTTCTAAGGAATAGGAAATTAAATGATAAACTATATTTAGTATCGCTGAAGCATGCAGAATGGCATCAATAGATAGAAAACATTGAAATTATTTCTAGTGACAATACCTCTTCAATATTTTCGCTCCAATTCAAGGGCTTTGTACATCTCTCTAAAGTAAGTAGGTACATACTTAGCTATTGCTTAACTACTAAATGCAATGGCCGTTGTAGTTTAGTTGGGAAGTAGTGAAAACCTAGTCATTATGCAGCATACACATGATTATTAGCTTTTTCGAATCTTAAAACTTTATTTATTCAGGTTTCCTTCCTTTCTTTCAGCCCTTGGTAGTCAACTGCTGGACATGGGCCTCCCCTAATCGACGCCACTCCACCCGGTCCTGGGCCCTCTGAATCCAACGGATTCCCGCTGCCTTCCTTAGGTCAATAATCCACCTGGTAGGAGGGCGGCCTGTGCTCCTTTTGCCTATACGTGGTCGCATTTCGAGGACTTTTTTCCCCATCGGTTATAAATCCTGCGAACAATATGGCCAGCGCATTGCCACTTTAATTTGCAAACTTTGAGAGCTATGTTGGTCATCTTTGTTCTTCTATGTCGACGAGTTACAGTATTTTGTGAAGTAGGTAATATGATATGTTTTACCCTGTACTTGTACCTCGATTCAATTTGCAACTTATTCCGCTTATTCGCCTCTATATGTATATGTGCTTATGAATGCTGAATTATCGCTTATGTCAACTCAATCAGCGGAAGCCAGATTTGAATAACAGATTGATTCCCGCTTTCGCTGCATTTTGCCGCGGACGAGCAAAATCTTTGCTCATTTACGATACTTACCTTTAGCATTTTGAGCATTTTCAAATACCTATAAAGCGAAATAAACCGATTGCGGCAACCAAATGCTGGGTTCGTTTTATGGTTTAGATTACTTTAGATTTAGGTGGAGCCAGTGATAACTATCGTTTTGAAAGGTATTTTACTGGTAATTTGATTTCCCTTACTGAATAATGAACATTTTTAAATTTATTTATTAAACTAGCTCCCGACCATGACTTCCTACACGTGGACCTAAGAATTTGACCCAGACAGCACTAAAAAGTAACTAATATATAAGATATGTTAATCCACCTTATAATCTTATAACCTGTATACCAAATTTCATTCAAATCTGTTCAGCCGTTTGCGTGAAAGAGTAACAAACATCCATCCAACTATCCATCCATACTCATAAACTTTCGCATTAATAATACCTAAGTAGTAGTAGGAAAATAATTATGATCGGATTATTAACAAAAAATGGGAAAAGTTACGTAAGAGAGTCTAAATTATTGACAAACTATCTATGCCAGGTCAAAAAAACTGTCAATTTCGTGCTCACAATACAATGACATCATTAATCGATTTTATTTCGACAAAACGTGGGTGCAACAGGGCTCATGGAACCTTTTTGCCAGAAACGACGAATTCCCGTCTGCGCCTCCGGCAAATTGGCTTGTAATTTCCCCACGGCTTAGGGGCTATCTCACCTGGAGAGTCTCCTGTATTATGCATTCGTGTTGTTATGCCTTTTTAATTATTAATTGAGCGGGGTAAATACCCCTCGGCTCGTGCTTGTAAAAAATCGGATAATAACTACAAAAACTTATGAAGACCCGTTTTTCTTAAGTATTATCTGCTCAATTTTCTGGTGTAGGTACCGGTTCTACTGGGTTAAACTGGTCTGGTCCGAATATTTGCCATAATAACAATAAAAACATATTGACGAGTCGTGGGTCCCGCAGGCATGATTCAATGAAATTGATATAACTACTGTTACCATACGTTGTACCATAATAAAATTTTACGATTCTCAAATGTGTTCTACTAGACCGAAAACAGAACAGATACCCTATTATCATAAAAACGATCAATAATAATGTGGAAGCGTGTTTGTGCCGCCTCGGGCGATATTTAAAGTGAAATAAGCACTTGGGAAATGCTTTTTTCGAGACATCGGGGTCTCGTGTGTCGCATCAGTCGTATGCGTCATTGCGATGCGTGCGTCATACGTCGAAGTGTGTTTGGGATGCCAACATTATTTTTCAGTTCAATAATTCAGTGCATTGAGCGACCCTAGTATGGGAACCTTGTGTATTTTATATAGAAACTGTATGATTACAAACGAATTGCGCTCATGACACGTTCAATATTAACTTTTAACAATAGGTAGGTGATTGACACTTTAAAAACCCGTTTCTAACGCTGTTAACGGATTTAAAAAAAAATTGGCTCTATAAAAGATATCGCTGGCTTCTATCTTAAAATATCCGACTTAAAACCGTGGTCAGGTTTTTTGAAAGTTCAGTGCCTGACAACCCTAAATATAGCAATAGCACTTATTATTCGCAGCCGCAAGCCGTATTGCTCTTTTAATTTATCAGGTGTCGAGAATGTGTATGGAAGTTTCAATACAAAAGCTGGTATTATTAATTAACGATAGAACGCGTTATTGATGTAGATAAATCACCTGTTTATTGCATTGAATGTGGCTAGTATTGCGTTTGAAATTGCTAGTTTGTTCCAACTGGAATCGTTAATACGAGTAAGTATAATAGGAGCACTCTTTCGACTTCAATAACAAACATATTACATACTTACTTATTTTAGTATAAAGTTTGTTATTATTTATTAACGAAGTAAATACCCAAATAGTAACTAAAGGTGGTAGTGTAACTAGTATGTACCGAAGGAGATAGACACTTTAAATTTATTGAATGTAAATTAAAAAGGCATGATGTGCGTTTCTTTATGCGCGGATTGTTCTAAAACAAACCTAAATTGTATAGTGCAACCTAATTAAGTACTATGTCTTATACGCTATAGTATGGTTGGCGGAGAAGAGTTGTCTAAAGTGGCACTGTTAATGCTTAGTCGAGTCTTCGGTCACAATGAGAAGGAGTGAGAAAGGCCTTACATTCCTTCGAGTACCTACTAATTATGTGGAGAATTCCCGAGCATACAGGTCTCCCTCCCTACAGCTTTCTTTCATAACTTAGAAAAGTTATAGTTGCGTGCCGGATTGGACCCCGAATCTCTCAAACAAGAGGCCGCATTCTATGGCCGAATTCTTTATTACAAATCCAGTTTATAAAATTAAAACAATAATAAATTACGAGTAGCTACTTCCTTCCATTAACCAAAGTTTGGGCATCACTACAGCAGATCAGTGTCGTGATCACTATAGTTACTCGTATGTGGTTTGACATAAGTATTTAGACATCGTTAAGTGTTTCCGGCAATTTGAGCACCTTAAGCGTGCCATGACGGCCATAAAAATATGTGTCAGTTGGACCTACAACAGTGTTTTGTACCTGTAAATTAATTTGCGTTTTGTAATAACCGAAATACAAAATTAGGCTCTCAAAGTTTGTGGATGTCCAAACTAATCACACTGCCAGAAGGACCAGTAAACGATGGCAAAAAAAAATATGGGCTCGGCGAAGACTACAGCTTGGCAAAGAATCCATATTTCATAATTTTATTTGTGTTTATTTCTAGAAGAAAAATAATATGTTTTCTAATGGTAATCCTTAAAAACTCATGGAATTTTTCAGTGGATGGTTGAAAATTTGTAAGTATTTTAACATCATCATGTTTCAGTAGGTAGGTAATTCAACATCATAAGTATGTCTCTAGATAGAACATCTCTCTCATAGCAATGCGCGTAATACCCTATTTCAATTATCTTATTCGCACTTAAAACTCCGCTATTCCGCTATCTTTGATTAGTATTAACATCAATCATTTTTAACTTAATAATATCTATCGACGAAATTTCGCACTTAATGTAACTTCCTACTTCCTTATCGCCATGAAAGAAACAGAAATTTGATCAAATCCCTATGTTTCTGTTACTTATATTTCCCCATGTTCCTGTTTCTATCATTTCCCTGCGATATATACAATGTACCTAAACATAATCGAGGTTTGCGTCTCGGCGGCGCCTTTGCTTGATTCTGCAATTTATTGAGATAGCAGAGCTCTTGTAAGCACTAATCGCTCGAAGTGATAGTTAGCGCGCCGTTTTATTAACTCGCACTGCCCCACGAATAATTAACAAGGACTTGTTTCCAGTTTTACTTCTGGGAATATCTTTAAAGTTGAAACCAAAGATTTTTATATGTGAAGATGGAGAGTCAGGTTGTCAAGAATGGGTCACCTAATTTAGCGTTTTTGTAATATTTAAATCGCATAGGCGAGAACTACTGTCATGCCACTCTTTAGTGATAAATAACCTCCATAAACATATTTTTCTATATTACTTTCTATAGTGTGTCTAAAACGCTTAAGCCCCTTTTTATATTTAAAGACGCTTAAAAAGTAAAACTTTTAATTTTTCTCTAGTAAGTACGCACATATCATTCCGTCTGTAGAAGTCTTTGGTTGAAACATTGTACGTTTACAACCTGGGTGGGTATAAAAGTTTTTTTTTGCTTCGATAATAAAGATTTCATTAAGTACCAACAATGTTGCTTTGGAGATTTATTATTTTTAACAAGGTTCTCGAAGTTTCAATGGGCACTTGCAAGTCGAGTGCTAACTAAGAAAGTTCTGTAAAGCTACACTTTGCAGTGTTCTTGATCTGATCTTTATTTATTGTGTAGTCGACTAATTTTCACTGTATTCTGTTGTATGGTTTAACATATTTTTAACATCTACTTACAACTTCACATAGTTGTTTTGTTTTGTTTTAGGTGGAGGGTGGTCATGGCCCGCAATGGTCGTTGACTGGCTCGTTTATTATTTATTACGTTTATTATTTCAGGTAAACTTTGTAGGTAGGTACTTCCGAGCAGTCTTCGAAATTATTCATACAACTCAATACTTTCAAGCTGTCATCGATACTTACAACCATCCTTTAAAAATTTTTCCTTTGTTATGACTGTAAATGACAGAGACAACATTATTGTCATACATAGTGCTTATTTACTGCTATTATAGTAGTGCTAGTACTTAAATAAAGCAATATTTCACAATTTATTTCAACTCTCCCTAATTACTAGCCAGTTAAGATTGTTATCTCACGCTGGTTGGCGGCTCCAGAACTATAAACTATCTGCATACTTCAGAAAATTACCTATTGTATAGGTACGCGCAATAACATGGCTGTTTACTTTCATTTGGGTTTATTTGATGATCTTATGGAGCTATTGGACAGCATATTATTATAGCGTATATCTTAAGGTTTGTATATTTTACCCTGAAGATGATGATGATGATTGAGATTTTCTCACAGTCAAAAGCTTCCTTAGACTTACACGAACATTTCAAAATGAGCCAAATTGGTTCAGCCGTTCTTGTGTTTTAGCGAGACTAAAGAACACTAAATCATTTTTATTATATTATAATATATACTTACCTATAATAACAAATATCGTATGTATTACACAATGTCCAGAATAGATAGAAAAAGAGAGACAGATAGAATATATCGAAGATCCGTAAATTTTTTTCTTTACATTCAATTGGGAACTAAAAACAATTTATTTCAATAATTTTATTCCAACTGGCTTCGACTGAGCGGTTCGCGGTAATGAGCAGTTTCATAAATACTCACTTAAATATTCAAAAATTAGGTATTCTACCGACGCACATTTTATTCTGTTTGCAGAGTTCGTCCGTACTTTTACATTTTTCGGGTATACAATTTGAGAGTTCAGCAATAAAAAGGTTTGGTTAGGAATTCTTGCTAAAACAGACGTAAAAACAACGTTTAAATTGTAGATTTTATTTCTAGGAAGGGGCGGAAGACTTCAGAAAGATTTTTTGACAATAAACGGTAAAAAAGGTTATATTTAATTTGATGGAACTTAGACTTTGGCAGAGTCACAGTCTTTACTGTGGTAGAGAATGGAATAATATTCTCTATATTTATAAGTAAACATAACATAGTAAAATATAAATATTTATAAGTAAAAATAAGGTTTGAAGAACAGGACAGCCGAGCCGAACAAATTTTAACCCTTTGCAAACTTCACTTGGTTTCGGGGCCTAAGTATTCTGACTGTTTGTTTGAGTATTTTTTTTGTGTATACTAAAGTACTAGTCAGTCTTTGAAAATCACTATTTTATTCTCATAGAACCAAATATACCGAAAATATAGGTTCATTAAAAGATAACGAGAGTGAGGCTGAATCGATCATTCATTTAATTACCAAAACGGATATAATTACGTTTGACGAACTCAACGACAGACTAATTCAATAAATCATTGCGAATTGTTGCGAAAGGTTAATAAATAAACATTTTAATCAAACTAAAAATTATTTGTAGGTATTCCTACAGTAACTTTGATTTTAGTTCGTTAAAAAATGTATAATCTATATTAAAAAAATATGAGTTTGATATTCTTTCAATTCATTAAAATTTAAGAACCTACAACACTTTTTATTAAATATATGTATTTAACTTTGTGAATTGAGATTTATAATACTATGAGAAAACTTGAAGAAACAATAAACTTTAAAACTAACGACTTAAATACTTAAAGCTTTAGTTTATCTAATTACACAGACGGAAATAATAAAAACCGTGATACGCATCTAAAGCAAACGTTAAACGTCGGAAACTTGTCCAACAGGCAATTAGAGATATAAAATACTGATGTACAGTTAAAGTAAAAGGTAGGTAATTAAATTATAGAGTCATTAAACATCCCACCGAGGTTGATCTTGGAGCAAAAACGACGTTGCTCTTGGGATTGCATTTATAAAACTTATTTATTTTACACTTTATTGTACACAACATGAAAATAAAAGATGCCTAGATTTGCCTTTCTCTACTTAGTATTATTTCTCCTACCCCAGGTCTGCTGGAAGAAATTTCAAATTGAAATAAGCAGAACCTGTGTACCAATGTCTCTTGTATGTTGTGTACAGAAATATTAAATAAATAAATAAATAAAAGTAGAATATTGCAGATACATTAAAGACGCACAATTGGCGTTAGTAAGCGATATCTTCCAGGCAACCAATAAGGTAGGAGTTACCCAAAGAAAAAATATTAGATAAAAGGTGGGGTCCACAAGAAGTGCACAATTCTCCTGGCCTTATTAGTCTTTAAAAAAATTATATTATTATAGGGACTAAGATTACTGCAACCCTTTTTATATCCCTCTGTTATGGCGAGAGGCCCGTACCTAACAGTGAGATATAAGAAGGGTTTCAGTAATCTTAGTCCCTAGGAACTTTATTAAGGACTAACAACTTGAACGCTTGTTTGTATCTCCCCATGTAGAAAACACAAAAAGTTACTTCGTATAAGGATATTTAATGTTATTCAAAAGGAGTCCCTAATGAAATACTTGGAATAAATTATTACACTGGCCTAACTTTTATCATACAAAACTTACTTGGAGTTTTGTCGCGAATTACTAAATTCTGGTAAATTTAGTTGCAAAATTTCAAACAAGTTCAAAACAATTTCTTTTCTTTGAAACGGATTGTTATAGGTTAACTTATTTGAGGCACAAAATTTGCCTTTATTTGAATTAATTAGGAAATCTAGAAAAGCTGAGTGATTACACGTAAATTTATAACTCTACGAGTCTACGGCACGGCGTAGTGGTTTTGCAAGCCAGTGAGATACGACTTCGATGTTAGTTTTATTTGTTTCTGGTCTGGGTGTACGTGTTCTTGTCTAATTGTCTTGTGTGCTTTCACGACGTTCACTGTACAGGACATCTTAGTATCTATGGGGCTGTGAGCCTGAGACGTTCCTTACTTTTTTATGAAACTAGCTTAAGCCCGCGACTTTGTCCACGTATCCTTTGAAAGGTGAAAGAGAGTGAAAGATCCTGGTTAAAGAGTAACAAACATACACCCATGTATCCATCGTCGTCACAAACATTTACGAGTATACCATAATAGTAAGTGAGGTGAAAACCGTTTATTACTGCTACGGTTAGTAGGTAGGTAGTTACTGCAATATACAAAGATGCTTTATAAATAAGTTTTATGAGAAAGAATAAGAATAGTCAATTTAATTTCCATAGAAGAACAACAGATAAAGCCATAAAATAATAAAAAAAATCAAAAAAATAGAAGCAGAAATGATCGATTTGGATCAACTGCATTTCGTGCGTAAATACTTGAACTGGTATCACGGCTCTATTGTCACGATCTGACCTCTCCCGTCAGAGACCATTGATACGAATGAAGCAATACCATGAACACCAAAACGTAACGTTAGACGTTAACCAAACAAGTTGTCAGACCTACTATTGGCAGATACGAATAATTACAATCGCATTTCTCTTTATTACTACTACCTATATTTTGGACTATTATAAACTAGACTATGCCGCGGCTTCGTAAGCTTAGATTAGGTACTTAGAATAATCCAGGTTATAAAATACATACATACATACCAAGTTTCATCTAAATCTGTTAGGCCGTCTTCGCGTGAATGAGTTACAAACATTCATTCATCCATCCCTTCATCCTCACAAACTTTCACATTTATAATGTATCTACATAGTATGTAAGTAATAGTAAATCAGTAGTAGGATGCACTGTTATTTTTAAGTTTGTTATTATTCCTATGATGCAATAAAATTATTGGATACGTGAGGTATACATGTAAATAGGTAGGTTAACCATATCGGTCCTTTCAGTCGTGAAAGAATTTCAAATAATTACTCTTCCGCCGCAATAAAGTAGCTTTTTCATGGATTCCAAAAAAATAAATATTTTCAAATCCAATTGGTATTAATTAGAGATAAGCCCACTCAAATAAATAAACATGAAAATTCGAGCGGTGACTTCCACCACTCGTCAAAAGATGGCGCCGCGGCTATCCTGAATCACGCTATAGAAGCTTTCTACATTGTTCCGAGATGCCCAGCCTGCTGAGTGATCTCACTTTGCCAAAATTATAATAGTGTAGAATTGTAGATACTTAATTATACGTATTTACCATCCCTATCATATATCTCGGGAGGTTCTGTAATGAATAATTAATATAAATAAATTACCAAAACTTCAAGTAGAATAAAAGTTGATTGACAGTTTAAAATATTATTGCAATTGCACTAAAGCTGCAGCTCACAATCATCAATTTTTGATGCATCTTTGAAGAATGAAACAATGACAAATTGACAGCGATAGTCATCACGACCATTAGTCAAGTCACGAGCCGTAGTACCACATTTCGTTGTTATTCACGAACGTTATTTCGAATTCTTCTTTTATTTAAGGCAATATACAAGCGTATCTGATACAAGTAGCCTAAGGATAAGAAATATCAATCGATACAGGATAGAATCTGTGCCCGAGGTTCTAAGCAGATGAGTTCAAAGGAATTAAATTAGTTTCCCCGCAATCATACCTTCCCAACGAAAGCACAAATAATAACTAATATATTGCATTTCCAAAGAAAGATTAGTACAAAACCTATGGGCAGATCTTCCATCAGGCGAGTTCATCCAATTGCGTCATGGAGTTTTGTATAATTATGTCATCCATTATCAGTAACGTCTAAAACT
Organism: Erynnis tages; assembly: GCA_905147235.1. Lineage (NCBI taxonomy): Eukaryota > Metazoa > Arthropoda > Insecta > Lepidoptera > Hesperiidae > Erynnis > Erynnis tages. Next base: position 6,586,175 of record LR990087.1, read on the forward strand.
TCGTTAGTGTGATTTAAGATACTCGTGGCACGATCTCTTGACAAGTAGCGGAAGTCACCACGGATGTTTTCATACCTATTTGAGGTTTGCTGAGGAGGAATATATAGCCGTTTGCTGCTGATATACATAAAAGGTATATTCATTTTTATATTAGTAGAATTATAGTAGTGTCGAATGTGTCCCACATTTGACTGCATAAGCATAAAGTAATGGTTAATTCTCTTAAAAGAATTCCGGATAAAAAAGTCCTTCACAGAAACAGACCGTGGTAATTCGAACTCATCAATCTCTGGGCGAAGATGGTCGCCGAGGGTCAGAACTTGAGGAGTCCAATGAGCCCAATAAATTATAACCCCACAGTCTTAAGGATGCCAGTTTTGTGGACCTTGCTGGACGTAAATAATACTTAGGTACCGGACGTAGATAAATTGAAGCTGGAAGGATATGAGGGAGGGATTTTCATAAGCAAACCATATGCGGATGTAGACAGATGTACAGTATACTCCATATTATTATATGCCTTCCCACTGAACGAAGTTATGCTTGTAAAGCCCGACCGACAGTCCTAGTGACAGATCGCTATTTATTCCCTTTAAAGGGTGCACTTAGGAAGGACAGTAATCTGGATATTTCAAGCATTAGGGTAGCAAGTAACGCTCATTTGTTATGTATCAATTATTTATCAACCACTATATTATTTCTGACAACCCTGCTTTTATCTTTTGATCAAAACTAGAGAGGCATTCGTCTGGGAGGTCTAGAAGAAAAATTGGAGCTATTTAAGGATTAATGTGTAATTCGAATAATAAATGCAATAATTCTACCTTTTCAGAATATTATCTTTATCTTGTAATTGGGCAGTATTCGTTTCATGCGGACAATTTAAATTTCTTAATGGGAAATATTACTTAGTTAGGCATGTCTAGTTCGTGAGTAGAATAAAATGCATATTAAAGGAGAATGCCGACTTAAAATTAATTTGGCGTTCTTAAGAAATAGATGGTTGTTGTGATGAGTTGTGATGAGTTAACCGATAAATTTTATCGGTGGTAGAGTTACCGTAGCGTGTTCGGGGAGATTTTTAACCGCCATCCTGATAACCCACGATGAAGCACAATGTTCATGGGTTTCGGTTGGGTGGATGTGGTTGACGGGGATTTTATTTATGCGAGCATCTTATTCTCCGTGTAGTACGACTTCAGATAGGATTTTTATGTCATGGATGTTGGTTGTCGGTATGCATCGGTTGCATTGAACACTTCGGTTTATAATTACTACTTAAATACTAATAAAAACACCTGACCTCCGAATAAGGTCAGGTCCGAATTTCCACTTGAACGCAAAGGCGTCCCCATTTGCCATAAAAATGCGTTTTCATTGAAATTGTTGGCAACTGCTGTGTTTCCAACACGTTTTAAAAACACGAAATTTGGCAATTTTTCCGGAGACCTAGCTATACGAGGTAATTAGGTACAGTCCTCACCCCGTTTTGGCAACACAAAAGTTGTTAGTTTTTCTTCGAAGACCTAGCTTAAAATTTGAGCTGGTACCTTAGTTCTTACTTGACAATTTAGACACTTAGAGCGCTTCTCTCTGCAATGTAATTACTAACTACCTAAGAAGTTCATTCTAACTATCTTTAAAGCTCCTTATCGCTGAGACGCTTTTGGTCTTCAGTTTAAACCTGTTTGAGGTGGGATGTTCTTGCCTACTACGAGTAGATATTACGAGTATAAGTATACCAACACATTAAGTGACTTTTAACGTAACTATAAAACATTTGCTCGTTTGTTCTTTTTATTGTTTTTAATTGTTTAATTTTTACCTCGTATAGCGTTAAGCCATTGTTCGTCGTCGAAGGACCTATGGATGATTTGAAAACATCCGACACGAGATTCAAGCCTACCACTAATAAATTACTTGTGAATCCTTTCCATCCGAAATCCAAATTCTGGACTAGAAAAAATAAACAATCCATCCTGATATTGTGAATGCAAGATTTAAAAAGAAAATAAACAGATATTATGTAATTTAAAAGCCGAATCAAAGCAATAGAAAAGCTGCCTACACTTTAATTACACCTTGCTTGATAAGAAAGTTACTGGGAGAGTTTCATAAATGTTCTCCATTATCGAATGACAAAGAAGTCGGTTCGAACTTCTTGAAGTTACGAAGTTGCTGCTTTAACCAAAGTTTGGGAACAGTGAGGTGATTTTTATGTAAGTAGAACTAAATTTATGAATCCGAACTCTATAGGTCAGTGAAAGTTTGATAGAGCCCACGCCGAGGTTACGTAGCTTAGGGCCGGATCACACCAAGCTACGTATAAAGGACGTATGCATGTGTGATGTATGATCTACGATTTCATATTCATATTTCACATCCATTAACCCCCGGGGTCCGGGTTCGAATCCCAGTGGCACGTACCAATGACTTTGTATAAAAGTTATGTGCGCTTTATAAAATTAAATATCACCTGCTGTTACCGTGAAGGAAAACATCGTGAGGAAACCTGCATGCCCTCAGGCATGCAGTTCAAAAAAATGTTCTCAAAGGCATGTGAAGTCCACCAACCCGCATTAGGCCAGCGTGGTGGACTAAGGCCTACAATAGAAGTAGGACTAAGATAAGATTTTTAATGAAAAGTATATCTACTGGACTATTAGTTGCCTGCCTATACTACTTTAGTATACATTTCTTAGTTTTACCATCACAGTTCTTCTTTTTAACTGTCGCTTAGAGTCTTAGACCATTCCAAAAGCAAGCAAAATTGCATTTTTGTTTTGCAGCCCGGTGTGGCTCAGCCATTATATAGGAAACAGGTTATTGATACCATAAAAACTTGTTCGTTTGATTGTTTGTCATTATTTAAACTATTGTTATCTTTGATATTTTTTGCGGTTGTGAAATTCACATTTTCTATAAAAAAATTTGAATTAAAAATTCTGTACCGGAGCACTATGCTGAGTGTTCTAATAAGTATTGCTAAGACTTGAATACCTGATTGGCGCATTGGTTAGGACGCTGATGCACTGTGCAGAAGGTTCCGGGTTCGATTCCCAACGGAGCAGAGATTTGAATGATGATGAGTTTAAATTTCTGTGTCTGGGTGTGTTCGTTCTTGTATTGTGTGTGTCTATGGTCGATCCGAATCCTTTTGTGGAGCTATGAATGCGATTTAGTGTCTGTGTCTGCTACCGAATCGTGTGTGGCCCATTGCACGGTCTCCTTTCAGTATAGGAAGGAGTAGGCCTTAGTCTACCACGCTGGATAAGTACGGGGTGGTGGACTTGACTTGCCTTGAAAACGTTATGGATAACTCTCAGACATGCAGATTTCCTCGCGATGTGTTTTAGTCCTAGTATGTGCTTGTTGAAATACTTTGTACTTATTGCCTATATTGTATTTTGTTATGAGTGTAAACTTGATATTATTTTTAACCACGGCTCCCAGCCCGGCTTAATGATTGAAAAGGTCGGCAAATGAGCAGGCTGAACCAATTTAACTTCGTGCCACATTCCTTAGGGGAAGCCGCTGGAGCTCAAATGCATCGCTTACATTGCTTCGAACTAGTTACCGCCCGCAATGCTGTCTACTTTAGTTCTTACTATACTCCGTTTCGCGAATCGAACTCCCAAAGGAACGAAATATTCACAGGTCATAAGTCAAAACGCGCGGCTAGAAATAAGCGAAATAAAAAGCGAATACAGTCCGCATTAATGTAACGCCGTATTTACTAATGGGCATACATAGATAGTATGACGATTGTATAACAGTAACTATGATAAACTATGTATGTATGTAATTGTAAGACCGTATGTCTTTTTGGAACGCTATGTAGCTATACGGTTTGATGAATCTGAACTTGAGAGAGAGAGAGAGAGAGAGAGAGGGGTTAAGTTTCGTCATTATTGCCAAAGTAACACTAAGTTAATGAAAATATAAAAAAATTACCATTTTTTTCTGGGTTCTTCATGTTTTTTTGGGTTTTGAAAAGGTAGCTTTGAGTCAAAATAAATGCTTAGAAATTTTTTTTTCGTTTCGTTCATAACATGTTGTATACAAACATACCAGCGTAGAAATTGTACCAGTAGATGTCAAAAGTAGTGCGTGAACGTCGGTCGTTACGATAATATCGTGATAATGAGCCCCGAGACCTTTCATCCCGTCGACCGTGAAACGTGTTTTTTTTAATTATATTGACAGGCGATGATGCATCTCGTGAACCTGGACCCCCTACCTTAGTTGAAACGAGCCTTTGTTAACGTTAATGACGGTGTAATATGTGGTTAGTGTTATGATCTAATGAGGTGAGATAATCTCTGGTTTAAAATATTTGTGTGTCTTTGGCTGCGGCTATTTGTATGGGTCTGGTCTCTACATTCATTCTTGGAATTTGTACCAGGATGTTTTGTAACGGACTTGACTTTGCCCGCGGCTTCGTCCGCGTGGATTTAAGAACTCGGTCCAGAGAGAGATAAAAAGTAGTAGTATACCAAATTTCATACAAATCTTTTTAGCTGTTTATGCGTGAAAGAGTAACAAATCCGTCCGTCTATCTATCTATCCTCACAAACTTTCAAGTTTATAATAAGTAATAGTAGTAAGATAAATATTTCGGAATGATATTATAATACGTTTAGACAATTGTTTATAAATCTCAAAAGAACAGACAATGAATACTAAACGTTGAATTGTAAAAAAAGCTTTTTGTGAGCATCGAATTTATTGCGACCATTTACGAATTAAATGTATTGAAATGTGACGAGAAACCTAAATGAAACAATGAGAGACCTGATTGTGAAAAGTTGATTAATTTCGCGTGTCGACTGGACGAATTTAGCTTTTCAAGTTTTATTTGATTGATTGTGATGATGTGATGATTTTATTGTTTCATTTGGGTCATAATTTTTCGGGAATAGGCTTTCTTTATTTGGCAGTTAAATACGCATTGACCATGAACGGTCTAGCTGGGCTGATCCCAAGCTTAGACTTAAATGAATGACTTATAAAAAATATTAGTAGCAAATGAGAATACGAAACACCCGACGGTAAATACGCACTTATGGGCAGCAGTCGATGGCCTAAGAAGACAAACATGACTAAGACCGTATCAGTTTTTTTTATCAATAACCCAACCTAACCGGATGTTTCACAGAACGTGCAGAAGAACAAGAGTGGTGGGTTGTGCCGGCGGCGGTACCATCCGTTTCCGCTCGCACCCAAGTACAATATTCTATTGTCATAAACATTTAAAAAACAACAATTTACTTGCTCAGCCAAAGTAGATAATAAAATTCATTCAAAGTAATTTATTTATTCAAAGTAATTTAATTTTTGAAAGAAATGGCCCAGAGGGTAATGGGCGTTGTATCCTGCGAGAAATTGAATGAGATGCGATCACGCTTCCGCAGGTTACGGTCACGTTTTAGGTTATTTAACTTGCCAAGAAATTTAATTATGAAAATTAGTCGCGATATTTTATACAAACTTGAATAATTATTATATGTCCTTTTGAGTGTGTATGTGAAGGCTTTGATTGAGGTGATGTTTATTATGCCATTAAAGCTCTTTTATATTTTTTTTGTTTTTATTTTCGTAATTTAGCTTCAACATACAATTATATGAATAACGAAGGGAATTGAATATTTATCGCAAAATTTATAAAAAATATTTATAAAGCCACGAAGTGGGAAACGGGCACTGCAACCGATAGACAGTAGGTATATAGGTATATGGACACCCACGCCCAATCTCAAAGAGGATAGTATAGTCCTCTCTAAGGTCGTAAATGGGCGCGCACTAAAGACTAAAATGGTCTCCTCGAATAGGTAAAGTATTTCCGACACCTCCCCAACTGTAACACACAAGGCTAACATCAAATTGGCCCTATCGCATAAAATTCTATCTTTAATCCTTTCATCTCCTCAACAAGTAACTAACGTTCTTAATATTTAGTTTTTATTAACGGTATTCCAAGAAAAAATCTGGACTTACATTATTAAAAGTAGGCTTTTCTTGAGGAATAAAAGTGGAAATTTATCGTAGCAGGTAATGAAATTTCCCCCCAAGCAATAAGAATAAAAACTGATTCTGAAGGCCCTGACTAAATAAAGGTTTTTCTCGCTAACCTCAAGGACTAACGGCTTTCAGAAACTCTATCTGTTAATTGAAAGAGGTTTACGAGCGTTCTCGAGTTCTAATTTCTCTGCATCTGTATTACATTCAATTTTTTTCTTCCACGAGTGTACTCCATCAGATGTCGAGTACTGTTTTACTTTAAATGTAAATAAAACATTAATATGGTTCAAAAACATTGTTAACAATTCCTTTTTGTTTGGAAAAAGGGTTTATGTAACCCCAATAGTTCTATCATAAGACGGGCTGAATACTTATTTTATTATCCTTCAAAAAGCAAGTGTAAAATTTGTACCCCAGTGCCCTTGAATCATCGCATTATTAGCATTCATCATAAATCCATATTATTATCATCATACTTTAACTTTATTATTGTCGTCTTATTCCTTTAAATTGCTCTAACATTTAACTTTTTATCTGATCTTTATTTAGGTTTATTTTTATTTTATTACTTTCTGCATATTTTTCCTAAGACGCATAAAATATACGAGTACCTACTTATCGGAATCAATTGTCATCATCTAGAATTCTAGACACCTTTATATTTATTTAACACGACATGACATCGTTATTTTCAGGCGTTTTCAAATCAAATAAATTTACCGAATCTGATCATTTGGTAAATAACGAAATAAAAATATGTTTTAAGACTTTGCGATTGACATTATTCACACCATTCATATATTACGAGTAAATACCTCTCATTGTGGCCATTCTAAATCAATAATTACTTGTGATGACGTAACGACAACAAAAGTCAGCATATAAAATTATGTTTAAAAACTTCTCAAACAACACCATTCCCCACTCGAACCCAGCCGGTAAATAATTTGAAATCAGAAGCGTACGTCGACAATTAAAAGAACATTATAATTATCAAATCGAATATTTCCTTTTCAACAACTGCCATTCGGTCTGAAGAGACATACTTAACTTATGTAGAGTGAGTTCTCACAACTTTGTACTTCATTAAAGTCGGCGAGGACCAACATTTATCCTAACAACAACAACAATTATATATCTTTGAAGTTTGGCCCCGTCTTACCTTAGCATTGTATAATACTCTTACGAGTACATATTATTATGTATCTTCTCAAATGCAGTACTTATCTTAAACACCGCTACATTAGAATGTATTCCTCGTTAAGTTATTCCAACGTGGTGATTGTTATCCGACAATGTTTCATGTTGTCGAAGCATTTTGAGTCCCGTTAAAGTGTTGTCACCGGTGACTGTTGTTACTTGTCATTGTATTGGGTTTTTTGTCTACGAGATATATTTAATCTGATGTTTAAATCGTGGTATTGATAGACAGGTTTATTGATTTGAAAATTATGTTTTGAAATGTTGCTTACGTTTTGAGTAATGAGGTATACAATCATTAAAAGTATTGTTTAATTAATCATTGAATGGAATTTGCAGGGATTTTAGAAAAAAAAGAAAATCTCTCAGGTGGTGCGGATCTCTTTCTACAACATCAAGGGGAGTTTTTGGAGTTCTTAATAATGAAATTCCGTCCTCCTACAATAACTTCAAAATCATCTATAGAGTACGCTCCTGCCATTCTTATATAATGGAATATGTGCTCCAGGCCTCCCTATACCTTCCAGAAGGCCACCGAATAGGGTTGCAATGAATAAGTACCATTGGCGTCCTTAGGTACAGGATCTATGAAACGATTTAAGGCTATGTGTCAGTCAGCCAATCAGATTCTTCTAGGTACTTGTGGCATCCCCGCAGCTACTGTTGCTGCTGTATTAGCGCAGATTGCATTACAGAAACAGAAAGTTTAACAACATTTATGGTTGTCGTTTACTGCTCACTATGGTTCAGGTTAATTGATGTTAAATGCCTGTTATAATCGTAAATTATTCAAGAACCAGTTAGTTACGAAGGAATTAATCATGTTTATATCAAGTAACGCATTTGAATTTCTAATGAAGTATCAACACTAAGAGTATTTTAATTTGTATTTCGACAGATCTTTTGCGCTCTGTTATTTTTATAGCCTTTACCTATACTGAATTTTAACTATCAAAAATATTAAAATAGATAGTGATATAGGTATTAGCCATCATAATTCGCCCGGGTTAGTAGAACCTTATTGCTTAACTTGTCGTGAAGTAGTATGTTCCTCATGTCTTTTTTTTGCCGTTGGGAGGCGTGGTTGCCGGAGATACTCCCTATGAGGTGCAAATCTTAGTTCTGTGTAGCAGCAACACATCCGTTTTTGACCTTCGATGGAATTTCTATTCTATTTAAGATATTATATTACTTAACATTATGTGGTTTGCTAGTGCTACTCAATCCCAACAAAAAAACACACACGCAATATGAAGCAAAAGATATACATACACACTATGACAGCTTACCACTATACATTAATACTTCAATTTTTAAAATATTAATACTACTTGTATGAGATAAAATTAGATTCATATTGAAGACTCAGCTTCAACGGAATTAATTTTTAAAGAAACATAAATGGGAACTAATATAGAAAATTCAATCTGTATAGAAACTCCATCCATAGGGCTCATTATTGGCACGATCGTAGAAAGAAAATCAATTACAGAGAAGAAGCCCGATATTTAGTTCGCCCTCCGAAGTTGTACTGAGAACCTTCTAGAAGGAGGTCAAGTTAATAGAAGATTTCATCAAAAGACTTTATGAATAAAGCGGCTTAAATCTATTAAGGACTTATATCTAGAATTTTTGCATCGATAAAAACTTTCTAAGAAAAAATTAAGTTATTAGTTTGATCGAATAAACATGATGACATAAGGCGGTACATTTCAAGTTTCCAAAATCGAATTATAAATTCCTGTATATATCTATAGTCGAAAATGTTCATATTTTGATAGAGTCCACTTGATGCAAAACCGCGTTATTTATTCCAATGTCTAGTAAGAAGGCGATATGCAAGCCGATTGTAGTTAGAAAAACGTGGTTCCCTTATATTAGCTTGATATTTATGTGTCACAGATGCACAGAATTGCGCCATTTCGCATCTCCGTCGCAATGCAGTCCCTTGACCTTTTAAACGGTTGAACAGACAAATGAAAACACTTTTATAATCGTCGGTGGTACTCTTACAAACTAGGGATGTGCTGTTTTAAGCGCGATCCGATGTTGTGGATCGTAATCACCGATCGTAATTTTCGTTACGCTTTCTATGAATTTGATCTCATTTCTCATAAAAATTCATGATATCATTTTTTTCGAATATTTAATAGTATGTTTGAAATTTGTGATTTTAATGTTTTGTTGTTAACGCTCTAATCTCATAGCCAAGCACTAGGATTCCCTATATCGTGGGTGCCTTGGACATAAATAAGATTAGTAGCAAAAATGAGAATCAGTCAAATCTCTGCTCCGCCGCAGAGAATCGAATCCAGCACAATCCAACGCCACCGTGCCATCGTACGCCACTGAGACTTCGAATTGAAATCAACTTTAAAACATGTAACTTGTTTTATGTTTGGAAATTTTATGTTTGGCTGGGTTTGGTTTCTTCAGGTTTTTGATGAATAGTAATTTTGAAAGTGCCTCGAAGATTGATTGGATTGTATTGCCACAATCCGATCTTCTCTTGTAAAACATGAAGAAATGCAGGCACCCCAAGCGATATTTAATTGCTCAAAGTATCAAAAATATAAGCCAGTGTTGCAGAGTAATACTATGATAATCTCTTTGTTATAATACAGAAAAAGACTGAGGATTCAAAATCTGGTATCTGGTTTTGGTTTCTTCAGGTTTTTGATGAACAGTAATTTTGAAAGTGATTCGAAAATTGATTGGATTGTATTGCCACGATCGGATCTTCGAAAAGATTGGATCAAATGGTCGCATTACTGGTACGAACCGCCTTCGGTAGGTTTTGATTAAGATGTAATGAATTTAAAATATGTGTTCGATATGGTACTTACATATGACAAGAGGATGATTACGCAGTCGAAGCTATACATTAACGGTATACGTCTGTATTGAGTGTTGAAACTTCAAATTGTTTCTTTAATGCATCGTTATACAGTCTTTCTTCATAAAGAGTACACTGGAAAATGGTAAATTCAATAGCAATTTTATAGCTGTTAGAGTCATTGTAGCTCGTCCTTATTAGCAATCTCATAACACATGTTTGGATGGCTGCCGGATATACTCGTACTTAAGTACTTTATTTGAGGTGACCTTATTTTGATCTTAGTCCTTCGATATAATATTTGTGGCTATTGAAATGGACGCGGATGTTTATGGGTTGCAATAGGCATGATGACTAATTTTCAAAATCTCTTCTATGATATTCAGAAGTTTCGATTATGTCTAAAATATAATTCATATAATATTTTTGTGGAAAATTATGGTTTTTGTGCAATAAAAGTGCATTTAAATTTTAAGTTTCAAATTCATTCCAAAACGCTCGCCCATGTCATGGCGTCTGTCATTACGTCACGGCTCAGTAAAAAATGCAGATATCGCGTATAATATGCTTACGAAAAAATAACGTTTACTGAGACGTGACGTAAATTGACGTAATTCGCTCTGGTGGGTGTTTAAGCTATCATGACGGATTGTTGTATTTTGTAGATTTATTTCAACAAATAAATTATTAATCTCGACAATAATAAGAGAATGAATACATGTTTCAAAATCTTTGAATCCTATTTCATTAGGTCAGATAAATATGATTACTATCATCATGCCTGTTTTCCTCAACATTGCGTGGTGCTGAAAAACTAAGATCAGAGGATTGAAAATGTGAAGGTTATTAAAAAAACTCTTATATCAGTTTTGTTGCAGAAAAAAATCACCCCAAAATCTATTTATTTAGGAGCTTATACGTAGTTTTAAGCTCCCGACACCGAACGACGTTGAGTGTACGTAGGTACGCAATACGCATCTATAAATACGAACATAAGCAGTACACAGTACCTAAACACCTCAGGCAAGTTTTGATTAAACTGTAATGAGAATAAAATACGTTCGATGACGGAAGATGAGTTGTGGTACATTATCGGTGGTGAGTTATGGTCTGTGATTGTGTAATGTGTAGGCAGGCTCCTCACCATAAGTTTGGTTTCACGCTTTGAAGTTTATTTTTAGACACGTGTTTTGTTAACTTCACTTCAGCGATGTTTCTATATTGGTATGTAGCGAAATCATTAAACGTACTTTTCATCCATTTCAAAATTTCAGATTAAGCTGAAATATAGAACAGTTGAGTTAGATCAATATTTTTTATTTGGTTGGTGGTATAATAGCTCGTCCGGAGGCACCTTACTCATAAGTAAGAGACTAAGAGATCAGATTGGATTCTTTTCTACTTGAGTTTGGATGCGGGGCCTCCATGGATTGCCTATTGTTTTTTGTAACTCAATTACTATAAAAAAGTCTCTTCTGATACTTATACAGTTTGACGACGTCAGAACCCAAAATCGACATTATGTCAGAAGATTTTCAAATCTATGAAAACACATGTACGTACCTAATTCTGCTTTCACAAATTTTATAAAAAGTATTAATAAAAAATGCACTATTAAAAATGCATTTTTAAATCCACTCTTTCCATAAATCTTTTGTTCTTTCCAACCATCTACAAACAGATGAACACTAATTTCAAAGAGCATTTTATTGATCAATAGACACGTAGAACGCTAACACCTCCATGCTGTAATTACATTGGAAGAAAAAGTCGAATCGTTAAATCATTCGAGTGCTTTTACTTTTCTCTCTTTGTTCTCTAGGGCGTTTCGTAATGGAGATATCTCGAACGGTCCTGTTATGTGTAATGTTTACCTGACTCACTTTGTTTATGGAGTCCAAACAAATCTAAATCTACTGGCGATGGCACACATTTTGCTGTAATAAATCTCTGGACTACTTCACGGTTCGTTAACAATTATTATGATTTTATAGGCAGAATACTAAAAGGCGCTTGTAGTTACGTATATTATTCTATAAGCGCGATAGTCTTGGGTGAAAATAATCGACGTTACTGAAAGTTGAACAGGCTAAACGACTCTAAGCTATCACTGCCTTTATAAAAAGTCTAAGCATTATAATGGTTGCCACTAACAGTCTCCTCATAATACTAAGAATGCTCGTTGCATTAATGATGCATTCATGCTCAAACTGTCCAACTCAATTGATAGAACAGGTGGATTGATGACCTGATACAAATACAGAATAAGCTGTTGAAGTCAACAGGCTTTTGCCGCGTGGTGGGGACGATAATAAGAAAGCACACCCAACTATGTCCTACCGTGGCCTTCGAAGTCCTGATAAATTGAGAGATGTTAAAATATTCAATAACTTGATTATGAGATGAGATAGGTATTGAAAGGTTACAAATTAGAGTACTCATTAATTCCGTATTGCCATTTGTAAAACATGAATACATTTCGATTCGTTAAAAAAACGAATTTAGAGGAAGCAACGTCTGCTTATCATATTAAAACTTTTACATTAAATCGGACTCGAGTAAACTTGGTCTATTGTTTGACATTTAACTTGAATCTCTGCAACAGACAACAAACACAGACATAAAAAGTAACTCGGCTATTTTTGAATAAATAATATCCAACCTTCACCCACAATTTCGATGTTAAATACTAAAATCTCAGTAACAGAAATTGCAAACAAAGGAGAATTTGAACAATTATTTTAGTAGTTTAAATTGCCATTTAAACATATTATACCTATAACTTACTCGTATATTTAACTTCTGGGCCTGTAGATGAAATAAAAATGGAAATTTACCAAGTAACGTTATTGTCGTTTTTGGTTATGACAGTACCTTATGTAAGAGGAAGGAGATGTTGGAATAAGGACGATGTAGTCTATGGTCAATGGGTCTTGGATAAGTCGTGAGCACAGATGATTAGTGATATGGATATTGTAAACTTTCTGCCACCACACAGCAGTCGAAGAACACGCGCTAGCTAGACCAATAGACGATGTATGGATGTAAGTATACTGACGAATCGATAGCGCAGTCACCGTCAAATCGACCAATAAAGATGACGCTCACGACTCGTGTCGACTACTACCACAGTAGAAATAAGTGGGGAGGTTGGAACTAACTTGAGTTTAGGCGGAGACGACCGCTTCTGCTAAATTATGCGGGGTGGATCTACATAGGTATATCTAGAACATCATATTATGGCTCTATAGTTTGCAAGAATATCAAACTAATTAACAAGGGCAGTAAAGATTTTGTTCAGCAAAACAGTGATACAGTTTGTTTGCGAGGGCAATAAATTTTCTGCAATTAAATGTCCGATACGTTTTATAATGCATTTATATTTTTCTGTGGCGGCCACACATATGCACGTAGTTTTGAACGTATACCATATATTGTGTTAGTTGTGGACATTTTTGCATGTTGGATTCAGTATACTTAGATCGCCACACAAAATAATGAGCATATCTGGAACATACCCTAGCACATTGCTCCAATGCGGTTTGGTGGAGAGTTGTGGCTATTTAATTATCATTTATCTCAACAGAAGATGTCTATTTTTTGTGTAATAGAGACGATTATGGATAAGTATATATATTAGTATCCGTGAAGACAAGTGTTACTTGCGAACGATATGAGATATGGCCATAAATAGGAATCCTACATTTTTAACATTCGAGATGGTAACTCTACACGTAAAGCAAAATGATTTGTCGTCCCATAAAGACGCCCTCCTCTCTGTGAGGGCTACTGGACGGAACAATCCTTCCTTACCGTTTTTATGGTCACTTTCGTCGAATCGCGTCGAGGTTGGCACAAAAGCGATTTTCAAAACGTTAGTGTCAGCCATTTTGTACAAAATACGCGTTTTCAGTTCGATAAATCGCCGTTATGATTTACTGACTAACGCCTGCGAGTACTTTTAATAAATACATCAATTGTACTTTGATTTATGGTGTTGGTGGCTAATTTTAATACTAAAGTGGCCATTGACCTATTGACCAGTTATTAGACCAGTTAGTGGGTGATTTGTTGTTGGGATATGGAAACCATGTTATTTATTATTCAGGACAAAAAATTGTTTCATAAATGTAAATACTACAATTTCTCACACCAACGCGCAACGATTCACTTAGATTAGTAGTCGTCATAATATTATAATATAATAATTAATACTTAGGTATATTTTAATACCTAGGTGATCAAGGAACTTTTGACCAGTGGCCATTGAGGAACGTGACCGTTTGTTTATAAGCGATTTAGATTTTAAAGTTGTGTAAGCAGTTTGCTAGCAAATGCAATTTTATAGTTCGATACCTATCCAAAGTTTTCATGCCGACAGAAAAGCAAAATTTGCAATGACGAATTTTTGAGTAGCAAAAAATTTGAAAGTTTGAAATTAAGGTTGAAACTTTGCAGTAACGTGAGGGTGAATTTTTAAAATGTGGAGCAACGTGGCACAGTGTGGAACAATGTGGACAAGGTTCAGTGCCCGGGGATGTTCGGGTGGTTGGTACCTAGTATTGTTCTCGCTGTGCCTACAGCTGGCGCTGATTCCGATTCAATGTTAGTCTAAAAATTTCTTTTTTATTTCACATTGTAGAGCAAGGTTTTTCAATCTTCAATCGGGGACGAGTGCCATTTAGAATATGTAGTTGCACCTGAATTTTTGAAGTATATATATACATATTTTTTACGCCCGGTAACGTAAAAATTTGGAATACATGCAGTAAACACTAAATTTGACAGAAGATTATAATAAAGCTAACTAAACTTAACTAAAGACTACTACTACCCTGAACTTCACCTTTAGGTATTCTTTCAAAGTCATCAGTGATATAAGTACTGTACTCAATAACAAGAGTCATGAAATAAAGTTTCATAAAAAAGCACAATGCGCTTCCCATTTCAACGGTTAATTTAAACATATTTTAATATGCTCAAAGTAAAAATTCTGGCCGCCGTTCACAAAAAACATTCTTACTGAAGTGACAGCCTTGCGCCGACGTTTCGAATATTCAAATGTAAGTGAATTTCACGGAGAACAATTCAGTTATAAATAACCCAATAAATTGGTTTTCAACAAATTAAGAAAACCAACCAATTTATATCAAATGAGATTCGCTCAACCGATATGCGAGCACAATTGATTTTTTAGTTCAATTGTTAAATTAAGCAAATCGAACGGGCCAATATTCAATTAGTGAACAATAAAAATTTTTTGCGACGCAACGTGTCGAATGCGCGGCAAATCAACAATGCTGGCCGACTCGTCTGTGATTCCTGTGAATATTTCTATATATACTACAACTGTCGCGAAATGGTCGTAAACCACAAGCCTGCGTGACCACATATAGGCAAAAGAGAACAGGTCGCCGTCCGACCAGGTGAACTGACGACCCTATTACAGGTAGGTACCTACTGACCCAGATACAGGTATCTCTATTGATTGATTGGTTGTTCGAAGAAGATAGCGAGAAACCGTTGGATTCAAAGGGCCCATGACCGGGCGGAGTGGCGACGATTACAGGAGGCTCGTGGCCAGCAGTGGACTACGGAAAACTGAAAGGAACGACGCAAGGAATGAATGAGTCAGTTGGTGAATTTGATAGCAGTGTTAAAATGGACAAATACACTATTATGTTTATTAACAATACAATACTAGAAATTTTCATTAGGTTTGCTTTTAAACGTCAATGTCATCTGATATTATATTATTCTTGCTGTCATTCTTCATGGTCACCGACCAATCCTCTTTACGATCACGTAATGGATGATACAGTCATTGGGAATTGACTCTAGAACCCATCACTGTTGCAAGAAAAATGAGATTTGTCCGTCGATGAATCCGAATCGTACAGGTATAAGTGTTTAGTTCTATACAATATCTGTGGTTCTAAGCATAAAATTGAAACTCTACAGCAGACTCAGTTATCTTTTGTGGGTACGCTGACTTTTCATTTGCTAGATTTAATCCTCTGCCAAATTGTGAAACAATTAATTAAAAATAATTCACTTACCAGTTCATATCGAACCCAGTATATTATTCGAATAAGTACATCGAACCGCGTGCCATCCTCCCAGTACCAATTTAACGCATTAGTTAGTGTGTTGCCATGTGTTATATTCACACACTACCTTGCATGTATTTAACACAAGAAACACACTCATAAACATAAACATATAACAACATTGCGTAAGGTAGAGCCATCGTAGCTGATCGGGGGAGGTACCTTTTTGCTCATCGTGAAGCGGCATGTTCTTCATCTGTTGTGTTTCGGTTGGAGAGGTGTGGTTGCCAGATATACCTACTTTATTTGAGGCGAACATTAGTCCATGAGCAACGCATACAACTTCACATATGATTTGGACTTTATTGGAGATTTTAAGTGGGTGTTAATAACTGATTAATGTTGGATTAATGGATTAATGTTGATTACTTTATATTTCCTGGTGAACGGCTCTCGTGCAACGCATCTACTATAATTAAAAAAAGTTTAAATACAAAAACTCTATCACTTAAAAGTCACAGCCGAAAATGTATTAACCAAGAAAATATTCTCTTAAATTTATGTAGGTACTTACACGCCGTTCACAAATAGCCGTAGATATACCACCTACCTTAAGAAAATAATACATTGTAACAGCTTTAAGGAAAAGCGACCTATGACCATGAAAAAATACTCATTGGGTGCCTAACTCCCTAATTTCCTGACAATCCATTCTAGATACTATATTATGCTAACAGTTATCAGGACGACTTATCTCGACAATCGACACGAAACACTCATCAGAAGCACTTTATCCATTGTTTACTAAAATCATTATGCTTTACCCAACAAACGTCGTTAATAAATCAACCATCATTACATTTGCATGATAGAATAGACTCTATTGTAGAAAATAATAGGAAAAACCATTAGTCAAAGTAGCTTCACAGTTTTGGGGTTCTTAACTATTCACCTTTCATTGTAGTAGTAGGTACGATATCATTTGTATTAATATTTCAAATTTTTGAAACATTGTTTTAGTAAAGCTGTCAAACAAGTTTTTACTGGTATTATTTATTTGAAATAAACCTTAATAAGCATTAACAATTAATTTTTTATGATCCCAGTCTCACATTTATTACTTCACTTTTTCTATCTTGCTATCATCTGTAGATGGGAATACTGCAGTTATAAAAACAACTGTGTGAAAAACTCGATTAATGAAAAATCCTTGTAAGAAAAAATATTGGTCCTAGAAGATCCCAGCTATATAGGTTGCACTGTGCCTATTATTTACATTAAAAAATAGTTTGCATAAAAATAACTTGTAGTAAACTTTTATAAAATTCCGAAAATTGTCCCCGGTTGCCCTATAAAAGTGAGAGGCGTCCAGGGACCACCAATTCTAGCGATATGGAAGCTGAAAAAATACAAATCTAAACTAAAAAAAATACCTTCGACGCGGATTCCACCGATTTTGCCTAGTACGGGCTATATTTGCGATACTTTTGCATCGCAAAAACTAACCACTGTTGCCAAAATTGGCGTGTTTTTTTTAAGATTTAAAAATTTAAAAATGTTCTATACAATTTTTTGCGTAATAAACCGTTTTTATGACGCTTTTGCTTTGTCAACAAGGAGAAATAAATAATTGAAAAAGAATTTCCAGATAATAAACATGAAATTACTAAGTAGGTATTTGTTTATTTTAGTTCAAATGTTTATTCATTCGAGTCATTGTCGGCACCTATACTTATTCATTTTACCTACTTCGGAGTTAATATTGGTTTAACGTTTCTTACTTTGAAAGTTTTAACTGAAACTAAGTAGGTACAAAGATAAAACAGACGTTTTTGTCACTCGATTAAATGTAATAATAGAGTACAAAGAGCGGTATTATAAAGTAAAGATGTGTACTTAAATAGGCGTAACACTACTTTGTACATATTACTTTGTGTTCCACATCTGCCCTGCACATTAATAGCTACATGCGAAAGTGCATTAATTACTGTTACCAGGACAGCCTGGATAGTTGGGAGGTCAACTAATAAAAGTTTGTTGCCAACATAGAAGAGTTCAGCTCGCAACTTTTCCAACAACTTTATCGCTTTAAACCTGTTAAGCACTTAAGAGAGACGTAAAACTAAACGGCATTTTGATTCGGAATGGTCTCCACCACTCTTTGAGGTTACCGCTCAATGAATCTAATCTTAACGATAAAGAAATATAGTAGAATTAAGCGGAACCATCCAGAGATAGGTGAATTTAATGGTACGGCAGCAATTTTTTTACGTTAGGAGTTTCTTAGCTGTTAACGTTAGCTATTTGAAAATGATTCGCGCTTCGACGACACCTAAGCTTAAACTGAAACTCTTGGAATTGCTTGGAAACTTAATTCTCACGAATTTTACAGAACAAAATTAATAGTACTAGTTTTACACCGATAAATTTTCGTTGGCTTACGATATTATTATAATCTACACTGAAATAGGTAGCAAGTCCAGTCCTTTCTATTAGAAGACATCTGTCCGTAGTTGTAATATAAAGAGTTGAAGCTAAGTGTTCGGCTTTTAACAATAAACCAAACCAAAACAAAACGGCAGCGAACAAAAATAAATTAGTGGGGTTGTTGTTGGTTGTAAATATAGAAATAGGAAGTAAATAGAACGGTTATTTGGGCGCGGCAAGCGTGTCCTGGATTCTGCTAAACTGAGCGCATATTAAGACAGTCTTTAACTATCGTCACGACTGTATATGAGCGTGATAGAATTAGTTTGGGACGTGAATGCTACTGGCTGAAGAAATATGTGATTATTGCCGTTCTGGGTACTAACTATTTCATGGTTACAAGTAACGCTTGAAACGAGCGGCAGTCAACAAATCATGCATTTTGTTGCACCTAATTGTTCGCCATTCATGCACGTCGGGAGTTCAGTGCAGCTGCTTTTCAAATAAAAATAAAGTATTTCTTGACATAGTTTCATTTCGAACTTCATTTAATTAGTATTTGCTGCATTTAAGGACGTATTTTTAAAATTCTGTTTTAAGTCTAATCCATTGGTCGATTTCTTTCACGTAATCGTGTAAAAAATCCATAGGTACGTAAATAATTTTGATTGTTGTTATTAACTTAGGTATTTATCAACTTAAATAAATGAAATTATCATCCCTTTAAGTAAATCGCTTTCAAATCATCCCTTTAATCTATTTGATTGTTAATTTGAAAAGACAATGACATGAGATGCTTCTGAAAGCGAGTAATATAAAAAGAGCTATCCTTCAAAGTCGGCAACGTACTGGCAACTTCCATAGTATTGCATGTTAAATGACTTAGGTATCAGAATGCTCGCTTGTTTACCTGATCTTATTATAAAAAATACTTACCGACTATTATCGTACTAACGCCTTACTTACTATTATACATAGTACGCACTTAGTGCTTGTAGATTATAATTTGTAATACATTAACAATAAGAGGCAGTGGAACAAATCGTGCGTTTTGTCCATAATTGCAGCGGTCATTCATAACGTCGACAATTTAGTGCAGCTGCGACTACAACTACGTTGCGAAAATATCGCATGCGCTTGTTCATTTTTAAAACCAAGGCCACTGTAGTAGTTTTATCCTTTATTGTACATGGGGAAAAGAGACTGAGAGAAAATGTACAGTGCAGTTAAGACGGACAGACAAAATTAAATAAGTTCGGTCCCAGATATTATTGATAGATAGTAGCCGTTAAACCTTGTCATTGGCCCTATAGGCGGTTTAAAGATGTCCGACACCAAACCACCAGGTTAACACGTGTCAGGCACGGGTCTCATCCCAATTCAGTGGGATGCCTAGAACCACGCTGCTCAAATGCGGACTGGTGGAAATAAGGGCTAGAGGCCAACCCATGTCGGATGCCTTAAGTTTTAACGACAGCTATCTTATCGATAACAACCGGAACGGCTTGGTCAACCCATGTCGGATGTTAAAGCCTTAAGTTTTAACTACAGCTATCTTATCGATAACAACCGGGACGACTTAACGTGCCCTCCGAAACACGGAAGCGCGCATTTGATTCGCCACTAGCAATTACCCGTTATTATTATCACCATTTAAAAATTAGACGTTACCACCATACTTTAAGAATAATATTTCTGCCTACACGTAGTTAGACCACAGAAGCACCGTAGTGAAACGGACTCTACACTAAATCCTCGCTAGTGGTTAGGTTGATAACCTGAACGTCAGACCTATTTCTGGACTTCCTTTGTTGTACAATTCATTAAGCAAAGTAAGTGCCAGCGCGAAGATTTACTTTCTTCCCGTCTTTGTTATTTTCTTAAAATGCTTAGGTGTTTGTTAAATTAACTGTGTCACTAAGCAGAAGTACACAGAGTTTGCTTTTAGCTTACCTTAAGAGCGGTGAAAGCCCAGTGGCTGAGTTCGATCTGTTACCCATTGTATTGTCCTAGTTGTCAAGTCGTTCCACTACAAAATCGGTTGCTTGCGTCAATTTTGCCACGACATCATTGCATACATTTGTCGCATGTTAGTGTATAGTGTCAATATAACATAAAATAACAGAAGTTTTTTTTTGTAATTAAACTACTTTAGTGCGTTATAAAATTATTTTAAACGCACTGAAAATGAATTCTTTCCTTCCCTCCTTTCAGCCCGTGGTAGTCCACTGCTGGACATGGGCTACCCCTAATCGACACCACTCCACCCGGTCCCGGTCGTCAGTCCAGCTGGTAGGAGGGCGGCCTTTGCTCCTTTTGAGTACCTTCCTTTCGCATCGTTGTCAGTCCTGCGAACGATGTGGCCAGCCCATTGCCACTTTAATTTGCAAACTATGAGTTTATAGAAACGTTTTCAAAAACGAACAATGCCGTTTTATTTGGCCTGGACTGTTATACATTGCAAAGTTTTGCAGAAAGTACTGAGTACTAACTGCAACCATAAACAGTGAAGATAACAAAAATTAAAAAAATGCTATCCCGCAGGTTTTAATTCAGTCTAAATTTTAATTAGGTGTGCCACAAAAATAAACTTTTTATATTTTTAAAAACTATAAACTTGGAGCGAAATTCATGAAATTATTAAACTTAGTCCAGTTTTCTTTACAACTACATACCCGCTCAAAGTCTCCGGTAGTTAGTTTTTGATGTCTGCTGCATAAATGACAAATAGTGCTCCTTTTTAAATCGTTACGTAAGTAGATATTAACTGGAACAGTAAACACTAAAGAGAACAAACATAAAAAAATGCTTGCACACAAAAGCTAAATTTTAATTAAAGGTGCCACAAAATTACAACTTTCATATTTAAAAAATTATAAACTTGGAGTGAAATTAATTTCATTAATGAACTTAGTCAAGTTCGCTTTACGACCACGAGCCCGCTCGAAGTCTCCGGCAGTTAGTTTTTGACAGTTTGACACTTGGGCGCTGTCTGATACTTGAATGACAAATAGTGCTCCTTATTAAGTCGATTCAAAATAATAATATAATAGTGCCAAGGATAATAAGAGCTTTCGCTGACTTCCTGAATCGTAATGTATGATTATTTATCCCTTTATCTTACCTTCTTGTTCGATTCAGTGAACTGTAACTTGGCGTATGCGTCCTAAATGTGGATTTGTGTGGATGCGGTTAGGTTGCGTATCTATTTGTGTAATTGTTGGACATGTAACAAAAAAAATATTTCCATTAAATATGTAATACGCATACTAACCTATGACTAGATTGCGCAAATTTATTTCCATAAATACGTAATAACAAAACGATTTATTTGTTTCCTTAAATCCGTAATTTGCATATTTAGCTATAGACTGCGCTAATTTAAAATGCACTACAATCGAGCAATTCGTTTTATTTGGCCAGGACGGTAATTCCAAATACATACAAACTGAAACTGTAAACATTAAAAGAGAAAAAAATAAAAAGATGTTGGCTCACAAAAACTAGATTTTAATTAAGTGTTCCACAAAAATAAAACTTTTGTATTTTAAAAACTATAAATTTAGAGTGAAATTGTGAATTTCATAAAATTATTAAACTTAGTCAAGTTCGCTTTACGACTAGACTACGAGTCGGCTCGAGGTCTATGGCAGTTAGTTTTTGACAGTTTGACAGTTCGGCGCTGTCCGCTACTTGAATGACAAATGGGGTTCTTTATTAAGCCGTTTCAGAGTATTAATAGTGGCAATTCACTGTCTTCCTTAAAACTAAGTGTAATGTCACTTATAATAAAACTTTTGTTTCATCTTGGAATGCTGTAGGTATAATAAGTGCGGTGAAAGTTTGTGTTTTTAATCTTTCACACAAAAACGGCTGAACAGATTTGGAAGAAATTTGGTACAAAAGTGGATTATAATCTTGATTAAAATGATATACCTATTTGGTATTTTTTATCCCTCTCTGGGTGTAATTCCTATGCCAACTTAAACGTCGCGGGTGGAAGCCAGTCTAGAATAATTTGGTTGTAGTTGGCAGGTCTCTCAAGGATTAGCTCTCTCTTTGTCTTTTATCTGGATATGGGTCTGACAGAGCCAGGCCAGCCTGGAAAATCCACACCACAGAAACACACCACGCTGCATTTTACTAGCATATTTTCTTGTTGATTTTTAAATTCATATATTTAAATGGAATTGGGAAATGGAACATGAAAACTTTGTATACCTATCTACATTTCGAATGAATTGATTTTATAGAAATTGCTTGGTTCTATGAAATGTTATTGAGCGGTCGCGCAAAGTATTTCACTTCTTTATGCAAAAGGGCACTTCGTTCGATTAACCGTTTGTGTTGGTTTACACAAATAGCTATCTGTTTAAATTGTATAATATACTTATAATAAACCAGATTCTGCTCACGATTTCTGCAATAGAGTGTTGACCTGATATAAGTAGTTAGGCTGTAGTACAGCCCCTGGACATCCGAAAAATCCTATTCGATGTCGTAGGCGGAAGTGTAGCTCTACTCATGACAAATAGAGTTTCTCCGGCAACCACACCTCCCCAACTGAAACATAAGACACAAAGAACATAAAATTACTTGTATAATCCACCGTACAGTAGGTACCTACTATTTTGACGACCTGAGTGGCGCAGTGGTTAAAACACCGGAGCGCTGCACGGAGGGTCCTGGATTCGATTCCCAGCGGAGCAGAAATTTGAATGATGAGTTTAAATTTCTGTTTCTGGTCTGGTTCATTTCTGATGTACAAACCGAGACAAATAAAGACATAATTAATAGGTACTCGAACTTTCACTGTTGGAAACTTTAATATTAATTTATTCACCATTCTACCGGGTGTTTGACCGCACCACGTGTGTGTTGACATACCGGTCAATTGTTTGTATTGTATGGAATTACAAACGAACTTACGCACTTAAAAATTTATACTTCATATTCAATTTTCAATGATCTGCCCACTAGGAATGAATTTTACTTTGTGTATTTTATAAACGAGTACGTTAGAATAATTGAAGTTTGTGAGATGGTTCTGCCATCTTGACAAATCGCTGTGAAGCACGAAATTTAAGCTTCTCGCTGAAGAAACGGATTTAAGGTAACTTAGATTTTTCAGATTTTTACTTTATTATACAAGAACTGCAATGATCATCGTTTTTTAAATGAACACTTTCAATTTTCGACAAAATGAAATGACGCTGTGTGTGAACGACCAACTTTTGCGTGCCACATAGCAAAAAGGACACGGGCTAACTTCGACTTACCTACTACGTATATAAACAGGCTTACATAAAAAATTGCAAAAAGAGGTTAACTGACTCATTCAATTATACTTCATAAAGCTTCCAATTCCCGTAGCGAGTTGTTTATCTCAAACAGTTTATTAAGACCGCAGTACAAAGATTAATAAGTGAGTAATAAACTTGATGGTTTATACCTCATAACAATCGGAAAGCCATAAAATCGCCATAAAACGTAGCTTCCGTGACACACTCACTTAATTGAAGATCACTTTATTACCGATGTTACTGTTTACACGTCAATAATATTTGATGAATATATGCTACCCCGAACTGTATATGAATAGGCGGTAGAGTTATCCTCGGAAATCGTTGGGTTCAAAGAGCTGAACACCAGGATGCGTGGCATCGATTAAGGGAGGCCTATGTCCTGCAAAGAAGGTAAAGGTAAAAAGTTACGCAGCAGCTACGAAGGGCTGGAAGGAAGGAATGGTGGTCATTGTGACCGTTCAAAATACTATAAACCCATCACAATCCGCCTTATAGTAGTGAGTTCATGTTTGTTCATGGTGTAAGTTAGGGAGGTGCGCCTGCCCGCCGAGACATCTACTTAAGTTGAGGCAACCCTCTTAACATAACCGAATAATAACACATAACCGAAAAAGCATTGTCAGTAACCCATTAATGACCCACTACAGGGTCGGGTCTCCCCTCACAATGAGAAGGATGTAGGCCTTAGTCCACCACGCTGGCCTACTGCGGGTTGGTGGACTTCACATGCCTTTGAGAACCTTTTTTTTCTGAACTCTCAGGCATGCAGGTTTCCTCACGATGTTTTCCTTCACCGTAACAGCAGGTGATATTTTTTTTATATATATAACCGAAAAAGCATACGTAAAAGAATGTTCTTTTAGTTTTTTATTATAAACATTGACATCATGTATTTTACTTTTCATGTTTTTTATTTGTTTGTTCTGACACTTACTGTGTGTAAAATAAAGTGCACATTTACATAGTTAACAATTTATAAAGTTAATGTCACCAAAAAATTAGGGAAAAAGAATTAAAGATTTCCATCGGGTTCTTTTGCAAGAAGTCTTTTGCAATCTAAGCTAAGGTAAAAGAGGAGAATTGTACTATTCAAAGCTGTTTTTGCCACGGGGACCAACGTCATTACCATGTATATTGCAGTCTTGCAGTCGTAATACAGAAAGCAAAAGAAAAACTGCTTTTATTCTCGTGGTGACCTCATTATGTGGTGGTAAGAATTATAGTGTTAAAGATGTAACTCTTTGTAAGTTTTATTTAGGTACTTACTCTTTGCTATTTGTTTTGTAGTAGATGTTTTGAGTAAAATAAGGTTAAATACATGCGCGGTTCCGTCATTAGGAGGGCATCACAGATGTATTGAGTTACATTTATCCTTAACGTTTAATTTTAACATGCACCTGAGTGTATTATTTAATAAAATTTAAATCCCGTCACATTATACGACGTTAGTATATAATATACGTCTAACGTGACACGATTTACATTCTAAACCCGCAAAATAGGTAGCAATTATGAGGAAACGTTCTTTTAACGTCCCTTAAATCCCAGTTGGCGTCGCGTGTAATGTATCACTTTTTTGAGTTGAAGGAATAATAGCTTTTTGAGGACCGCCTGGAACATTATTTAAGTCCCACTGGTGGGCAAGGATTGCCGAGATTATTATTTGGAGATAGAAATGGGACATAGTTATTTCTACAATCACCACTGTACTTATGGAATGGTCGTAGAAAGTTTTGAAAAAAGTCTACATTATACGAGGGCGGCTGATAAGTTCGCGACCTAAGGCTCTTAACGACGACTAATCACCTCGTTACCTATATCACTAATTGTGCCACTCATTGTGAGTATAAATAACACTCATTTTGTTTATTTAGTTCATTAACACTTAATCTCTGGAACAAGCAACATCACCATGTCAACGGAAACTAGCCATTCTCGCAATTTGGAGCACCGCGCCGTGATCAAATTCCTAGTTAAGAAAGGAAATACACCAAAAGACATTTTTGAAGAGATGTCATCGGTTCTTCAGGAATCTGCACCTTCGTATACGATGGTAAAAAAATGGGCTCGGCTGTTTCAACAAGGAAGAGAGACCTGTGAAGACGACCCCCGCCCGGGCCGCCCAGTGACGGTTGTGACGGAAGATAACGTCCAAAAAGTCGAGAAATTAGTACTAGCTGATCGACGAATTAAATTATGGTAGATAGCAGAAGAACTACAGATTAGCAAGGAACGAGTTCGAGAGATTTTACATGAACATTTGCACATGAAAAAAATTTGTGCGCGTTGGGTACCGCGAATGCTCACACCACTCGACAAGCAGCGACGACTAGAGAGTTTTAAAGATTTTTTGGAGTTGTGTCAATCCGATTTGGACGAAATTTGTAACCGCATTGTGACCGTTGATGAAACCTGGATTCGTCAGTACGATCCTGAGTCCAAGCAAGAGTCGATGCAGTGGATAAAAAAGGGAGAAAGGCCACCAAAGAAATTCAAAGTCGAAAAGTCGGCGTCGAAGATTATGGCTACCATTTTCTGGGATTGCGAGGGAATTTTATTAATTGATTACTTGCCTAAGGGAACTACAATGAATGGTCAATATTACGCTAATTTGCTGAGTCAGGCACGTGAAGCAGTAGTACAGAAGAGACGTGGCAAGTTGGCGCGCGGAGTGCTGTTTCTGCAAGACAACGCGCCTGTTCACACCGCTCGGGTTGCGAGGGCTGCCTTAAAAGCTACGGGATTCTCAGAAATTGACCACCCACCCTACAGTCCAGACCTCGGCCCCAGCGACTTTTTCCTTTTTTCAAATTTAAAAAAAGAGTTACGGGGGCGAAGATTTTCGGACGACAATGAGATGAAGGCGGCCGTAGAAAACCATTTCGAAGAGAAATCTAAAGAATATTTTTTCGGTGGTTTAAAAGCATTATACTCAAGATGTGAAAAGTGTATTTCACTTGAGGGGGACTACATTGAAAAATAAAAAATATAAATGTTTACTTTTGTTTCAATAAGTACCTTAGGTCGCGAACTTATCAGCCGCCCTCGTATGTCCCAGCCAAGCCTTGAAGGCTGCCTGATTTGATTTTATTCAAATTTTGCGTTTCTTTGTTCCATTCATTTATGGACAAAGGCTAGCGGCCAAACTGTATCGTAGAATTTAATTAATTGACGTTGAAAAAGGTAACAGTTGTCATCACGACAAATATGAACAACTTCTTCTTCTTTCTTCTTTGTCGACTAAAGGGTGCCAAAACATTCCCACCTAGTTTTAATTACGATCTATCATGGCTAAAGGTCTATGGAAGTTATGAACTAATAATCCTCAAAGAAAACGACTCATGGTAAAGCGTTGCGCGTTACACTCGCAGAAGTGTTCGTACAGATGTATAAACCTAATACCTTTATTTGTATGTTTAAAGTTAAAAATATGTTTAAAGACACAAACAAAAGATGTATAAAACTGAAGAAGACCCATTTAACTTTTGGCCTTTAATCACTTAGAAGTACCTATGTTATACTTACAAGCAATTACTCAGCTAAATTGAATTTGGAAAATCACCTGAAACAATCAAGTTTCGAAAATGTAAATAAAAATTCCGAGTAGGTACATGAGTTGTGTGTGTTACTTATATCAATTTTATTATTTATTTATTTATTATTGTTATCTCAATAACCGCAACCTGCCGCAACCAAAGACTTGTTTGTAAGTTATGTTCGCTTTATAAAGATTACATCTGCTGAAACGGTGAAGGAAAATATCGTGAGTAAACCTGATGCCTGAGAGTTTCCCATACTATTCCTAGAGTCGTGTGAGAACAACCAACCCGCATTATGCGGCGCAAACGCGGTGAACTAGGGCTACATGCTACTCATTATGAGATGAGATGAGATTCTGCTGTGGGTCACTACTGGGTTACACACAGACTGACATCTCATCTATATAGTTAAGTATATTTTAATTTCAAGCTGCACTGATTATAGAGCGAGCGCTTTTAAACCTCTGCCTCGTGATACAGCACTAACCCAAATTGCACTAGAATTTCCATATCATATGTTCAGCAAAGGAGAGAATTCTTTGCATCGCTCGCTTATTTTAATTAAGTTTTAAAACTAAAGCAAGGTAAAGTATGTTTAACCAAATTGTTACTTAAGTTGTTGTGACTAAACTGATAGTTAGACATGTGCTCTCGCGGACTTTTTTGTAGATCTTAATAAGACCTACAAACCCGTAGTACATCATTTTGTTCTACTGTCAATAGTTTTTGCAGCGCACGCATAAATAGGTTTGCGATTCAATTTTCTTACGGATCCCGAATTTTTTATTTTTTGAAAATAAAATATAGCCTTCCTCTATAAATGGACTATCCAATACTGAAAGAATTTTTGAAATCGATCCAGTAGTTCCTGCGATTAGCGGGTTCAAACAAACAAAAAAACAAACAAACAAACTCTTCAGCTTTATAATATTAGTATAGAATAGATAGACATCTAGAAATTCAATCTAGATGTGTAAATTGTTGAAAATCAGTACCCATGTTGACACACGGCACACTCCACGATACATCTAATTTTTAACCGACATCAATAAAGGAGGATGTTATAATATGTTCGGCTGTATATTTTTTGATTCTTTTTGTATGTTACCTGGTTCGAGATTCAAATTTCTGGTTTTCTGTGAGTTCCTTATATCTTTGCTTGGGATATAAGATATTTTTCATTTCTTCATTGAATGAACATTAATGTACGTACTTTTACGCAGTGGGTATTAGATGCACCAATATTAGGAAAATCTGAATATAAAAGCTTGTCTAGGGTAATTGTTAGCATTACTACAACTCGTACACTACTAATACGTAGGTACAAGGTACTGAAACTAAAATCTTGACCGTTATTTACTTAAAGAACTACGAGTTTTATTGTTAAGCTTTAAGTGTCATTGGACAATACTGGATAACTAGAAATCCTACCTTGAAGCTATGTAGGCCGTCAGGGGATGTGTTCACGACCGCGATCCTAAAGAGTAACAACGTATTCAAGTTGCTATTCTCTGGGATCGCCTCTTGTATAAAACATACAACCTGGCAACAAGAACACATTGTAGCTGAAATTCAGATGAAAGACTGTAGGTACCTTGGCGACCGACCTTTACTAGGATAAATATAATAATTATTATGTGTAGTAAACAAAGTAATAGTTTTTCAAAATATTCATGAAACCTATCTAGATCGATATTTCGCCCCCGAAAACCCCTATTGTGCAAATTTAATTGAAATCTATCCAGTGATTATCGAGATCAGCCGACAAATATATATATATATTATACTTATACATATATTTTATGAGACGTTTCATATGATATTATATGAAATTATATCCTGTACTATAAATAATTATATATTCATTTATAGTACAGGATGCATAAAAGGCATAAAAGCCCACATATCAAACAGGACTTATGTTACTGTAATACGAACGAACAATACATGTTATGAACCTTATGATTTAGAATGTAATATTTTCTGCTAAGAATGTTTACAGACTTTCTTTCGCAGGGCTAAACCTCGAGCTTTATTGTTTCTTCGGGGTTGCGCCTAAAAAGGATTTGTGTCGTCGATTCACATTTATTTATAGCAGCCCGAGGCTAAAGGATAAGAATTTCTCATCAACATTCTTAAGTCTGAATATGTTCGAGTAAATTCGTTTAATTTTAACGTTATTCACATTAAAACGCTGGGTCCCTGCGAATTTTGTTGTTCGAAGGGTTATTAAAGTTGAGGAAATTCAAGACATTAATTTGAGAATTTGGCAATAGTCTTATCGTGTTTCTTTCTTATTTACTATAACTATACTATAAATTAAATATTTAGTTAGTTTGACAGGTACGTAAGAATATAATATTTGGTTTAAAAAAACTTATTAAAATTTTAAATTCGTAGAACCGAAGCTAGGACTTCATACTTTTTTGATGTCGGTTTAATTTTTTTTAATTATTTTTTTGTCTTCGCATTTAGGACAAGGGATATACGAGGATACTACTTTTAAGTTTCAAAGAGTGCAAGCAGTCCCTGTCGGAGTGTCTACATTCGTTAATGCCCTGATTTACGATTACAGGTCGGTCGATTAGGCACACAATTGCTTCACGTTAAACACGTTCGCGTTACTGACTTGTTTGATCTTAGTTCGATCTTTTATCTGGAGACAAGTGATCTGTCTATTTTGAGTTGACGTCGCTTCGACTCGACGCAAGACTTGATCGGAACGTGAATAAAGCTGATTTGCTGCATTACCTCAAAAGATCTATACTAATATCTATGAAGAGTAGGTTTTTTGCTACCTAACACTTAATATGTTGTAATGAGTGTGTGTTTATTAATTGGATCGACTGAGATGTGAGGTTGAGTCTTTAATTTGGGTTGCAGAATCTTTTCTCTATCTAAATACATATAAGATGTTTTCAGAAAAAAAATTAAGTATAATAACTATAATTAAAAGTATTTTTTAGAAAAAAACTTTGGTTAGGCACAATCTATAAATGTATGTTAAAGTTAATTAGTTTTAATAAATAGCCTTACTGGGACTCAAACCCCAAAACCACAGAGGATCAATGGCATTCTAACCACAAAACTATCACTTGATTCTCGAAGTTATGTAGCACACCGACGCTAATAAAGTGGAGTGTTTTGGATTTTACAACTTTGCGTATAAAATCGAGAAAGTTTTATAGTATTTGATGGTTCGCGTTGTTGCTCAACAAACAGAATATGTGGGCGGGGTTAAATGTGCCCCTTGTTTGTTTGTTTCAACCAAGTTGTCTCTCAAGATCTCTGTGCCTTATTACAAATGGGAATTGATATACGCCCTGACATGCGATACAATGTACGAAATGACTTTCTCATAGGAACAACTTTTTGTGCGACATGGCAATTAGGAGGCGGGGTTATAGACACCCGAGCAACTAAACGTATAACCGAGATTTAATTATTATGGAGATGAATAAACAAAACAATGGGATATTCATAGAAACATGTTGTTATATTGTTAGATTTAAATAATCTTGCAAACGAATTGACCCGCGAACTTGAAATTTGACGAGTAGGTCGTTTATAGACGGGAGCCGTGAGTTAAGTAGGGATTTTGCGAAATTCTACTTCCAAAGGAATACACAATAAGATTAGGGTTAAAAGAAGTATGAATTTCCGTCCTTTGGAAGGGTCAATCATGCCAGGGTTATTGTTTACAAAACTCAAATTTTGGTTTAAACCGTATTTATATATATACATTTTTATACATATAAATTGTAAGTGACGTACAGCCACTTGGAGTATTATAGCCTACTCGCTTCGACAGTAGATACTGATATCAAATTTGTTATCATCATTCATATTTAAAAGTTAAAAGTATGTCGTATCAACGGTATCAACCAATTGAATGTGCACCATAACAATAAAATAATAACTTTATTGAAATCATTTGCATAATTACCAGCAATGAATATAATGTAATCAGAACCGTCTTCCAATCACTTAAGTAATTAAAACCAATTTTATTGAAAGAATATTAATTAAATGGGCCGTTGCCTTAGAAAGCACCCACACAAAGAAGAGTGAGTGTAAGCAGGTATGAACTGTTAACACGCATGTGAACCCTCGAAATTGATAATTAATAAATAGTTATGAATTATGTCTGGATCATTGTCGGCGAGTATTAAAGTCAGCAGCTACATCTTACTCCGTGTCCTAACACGTTGCACGTATGAAAAAATCATTGCGTACATTTGTCTCATGTCATATTTAAATTAGGTCTCATCCGTACAGAACCCTATTTTTAATTTAAGGCGTGTTGTTTGGTCGGTGAGTTATATTGGCTAATTAGGACAAGGGATTACACTTGACTGCGAGTGGAGTTCATAATTAAGGACCCGGAAAGGATAAAATGCGTGAGATGAGCTTTTTATTCATTAAGAAGCTTACAATAAAGATACTATACGATTTTATGCCGTACAATCACTCTTACAGCTAGCTTTTACTCCAAGGTAGTGTCGGTCATTGCTTATTCTACGGACCCATCGTGTGACATTTTCACGAAATAGTATTTGGAAAGTCGTTTTCATATCTGTTCAATGGCCCACTAGCACGCCACATCACTCGCCTCTATCGGTAATAGGGCTGTCATATTTAGAATTCTTTAATTTAAAGGTGCACCAAGAATTGATGAATGACTTAAAACACCTGCATTTTATCAGAATTTATCAGAGCTTTCGCGGCCTGGGTTACATAATTATTATGGCTGAGTTTTAACCGTAAATCAAGTTACCTGTTCTTAATTAAAACAATGTAGGTATATTTAGTTATTTAAAAAGTGACATAGTTATTTATTGTAATTATTCCAGATGGTGTAATAGGGGCATACTAACCCCTAGTATGCCCCTATTACACTATTGGGCGTGAAAATACGATAAAAGAATAATAAAAACAACGAATAGTTATTTTATTGATCTCTTAAGTAATATAAGGTACTTATATAAGTACCTTATATTACTTATATCATTAATATTATTCATGCACCAACGATTCATATGTCAACTCCGTGAAATTCCATACAAATTGACATAGAACCTACTATTACACTTAGAAAAATAATTACTAACATAATTATGGTTATACTAATAAAAAAATATTAAAAATATTCCTTTCAAAATGTATGTTTGCTCTTCTACCGATATTGTTATTTTAGATCGGAATGACAAACATACCTATTTGGCTATTTTATCTATATTTCTTTATAATTAATGTAGACAAAAATACAGTCTACTTGAGAAAGGTATCCAGCGATTTAAGTAAAGCTCAAATATATACGAGTACATGAACGAAATAGCAGACAGCTATAAATTTTAAAGCATGTCTCGTTCCATTTCTAATCCGAAATGAAAATTTTAAACAGAGCGAGCGATACGATTCACAGGGCGATATCTAAGCTCGAATACTTGGAAATAGTTGTAGAACTCTGGCCAGTGTTCGGTTAGATAGACACTTGAAACGGTTAGCCCATGTAAGACTGGATACGTGAGGATTAAGACCAAAGATCTCTGAGGTAGGAACGCTTCTACAATAGAATTTTGGATGGCGTTGAAAATTTAATCTTTGTACATGTACGGATACATGTTCGTCTGTAATACTCGAAACAGGTAATTCTATTATGAGGTATAACAGCTTTGTGGTTGAGTCTGAATGGAATTAATAAAGATACTACATAGCTACGTGCTTAAAGTTTTAGTTTAGAACAATGAAAGGTCGAATTTTACTTCAAAGAATGTACTTACTCGTATTTTTAATTAAATCTTCACCCATGGAAAATGTCATATTTAGGTTTCTGTGAAATATTATGGCTGCATGAACTGAATTTTATATTCCACTGTGGGAGAAGGAGACGTCTGTTCTTATGTTGACTGGTTGGTGATGGAAGTAGCTATAAACAATAAACATTATCGTTGCTCAATATTAATGAATAGCTATTGATTAATGTTACCCCGGCAATCATACCTCATCAAGCGAAACACAAGATACGAAGAACATGGTGTAAGGTGTAAGGTAGTACCCCCGGACGAGCTATATGGCTCTACCACCTAAGAGTACAACGTTAAGGCTGCTTTTCCACCAAAGCTGTGCTAGGAAAATGTGTGATGCGAGGATGTTTAGCTGTGCTGTGGAAATGTGTGAGCGTTTCCACCAAAGCTGTGCGAGGAAAATGTATCGTACGAGGTTGCGTTGCGAAACTGTGTAATGTGTAAAGATGGACGTCTATGGACTGGCAGCAAACCTCGGAACGCATTCCTCGCAGCACATGCCTCGTAAAACATTTCTACTCGCACACTCTCTCGCTTTTTTTGTACGTAAAACAAGGTTGTTTTACGTACAAAACTTAGCGGAGCGAGGTCGCTCCGCTAAGCCGTTTCCACTAGAGCTGTGCTAAGCGAGGCTAGGTAAATAAAGCAATTCTATTGGTTCTTCAAAAACGCATCCCTCGCTACGCATCCTCGCACATCTCTGGTGGAAAAGCAGCCTAACATTCGATCCTTAATAGGTTTTTCTTTAATTTGTGGTTGGATATAAGAAGATATCCATAAGTTACAGTGATCACGTTTCAACTTGTATGCTCGTGTGCTATACTGACTGTAAAAAACCTTTCATAAAATAACATTACCTAACCCTATTCGTTTGTACTTACCAACTATTATGTGTTTACGTTCCAAAGTGATATTAGTCAACAAGGGAGTTCTAGGTCGAGTAGCTACACAGGTTTCTGAGAAGAAAAACCAATTTCACTTATTTACATACTCGTATTATCTAGGGTATAATATTACAAATCTGTACTAAGATTATACAGAGAGTAAAGTATTCTGAGTTGTTTGTTGACATTTGAAGTTTATTGTTTGCGAATGAAAAACGTAGTGAATGAGAGACAAGAATTTATTTATTTGTATTTACTTATTAAATATCTTTTGCATTAATATTGTATTCATATGTATATCGTGTGCCTACTATAGGACCTATTTGTAGCAAATTTTTTCCGATCGCTGGCAATCTACATAAGCTTGGGGGAGATGAGGAGGCGCTACATAGTAGGGGCTATCCATATTTTGACAGCAATAAAAAAAAGGACATAAGCTCCACCACGGTAGCGGGTGACGAGCGTGTTGGTGAACTTCACAAGTTTTTAAAAATTCATAGAGAACATGAAATCAGACATGAAATATTTAAAATTAGGTACAACATGTGACATATTTTTTTAGACACACTTCACCAAGAAAACTTACGCACCTGGCTTCTAAACTGAGAAATACAATTCTTAGCCACTAGGCTATCACCGCATTACTTTACCACTTTACAAGTAGCTAAAGCGATAGCTTGAAATTTCTTTGGACATTAAAATTATCTCAGCATCGCAACTAACTTCTTTCAGTGGAAAACTCTTTTTAATACTAAATATTAAACAACTTTGCTGCAAATTAGCGTTTCTGCTATCTGAACACTTCGAAACACCAAACTTTTGAAAATGACCAACTTTTGTTGGATAATTGCTGAATAGTTACGACATTGCAAAAAAGTGGTTTAGCATGTACGAGTATAAGCAAAACTTGTATAAGATAGATATTCTCACAATAACCTTTATTTTATACCGTAAGACGGAGTTTGGAGCCCGTAAGCGGTTGCTGCAGATGGCTGAAGTTACGGCTTTCACAGTCGATTCAAGAGCTAGGACCGGCTGGCGCATAGGAAGAAAAAGGATAAACACGGCTGTTGAAAATAAGCACCGTCATTATTGTATGGACGTAATAGAGAAAATTATTCATAAGCTATACTCAAATACATACGCGGTTTTGTATAGCAATACTCCATCTGAACGTAAACAATCATTGAATTAAGGTTAAATGATCAAATCATTTGGGATACTACGAAATGTAAGAAGGTAAGTAGGTTTGTAAATAATGAGTAATAATTTAGTAATGGTGTTCGGCTTTGTAATGTAATCATCCGGAAATTTAAGCTAAAAACATGAAGCAACCTTTGTACCTGGCTACACGAAATTATTTCAGAGAATTTCATCTTGACGCACGGCTGTGTGAAAGTCAAGTTTTGAAATAAAAATGATATAATTTTATTAGGAAACAAATAATTCGACATTTGATCATTTATATTTATGAAAATGTAATTCAGTAGTTTATAAGATCACATTTTTACGGAGTCCATAAATGTGGTAGTATATAATTTTGTTTTACTTTCAACACTATCCGTAATTTTATTACAATGATTAAGTATCACACATATTAGTTTAGTAGTATAACTCATACTCACACATTGACTCTCAATTCTCAAAAATATTAGTTTTTTATTTGAAATCAGTAATAACTTTCGTAATCTTTTCTTTGATATTGTAAATTCGATTCCTTCCCATTTGTAGAAATACCACTCGTAATAATAGATCAGTCACGTGTCTTCAATATTCATACGAGTACGTACGCTCATCGAGAAAACCTCTCACAATATTAAAAACACGCTACACTGGTCTTCTAATACAACGGAAGTTTTTATGTTATGTAATATTTTGCATTTTATCTTCGCCTTTGTAACCTTTTCTATTCAACGCGCAAACTATAGTAATGTGTGTGTACAATACGTTTGCTGATGTTTTCATTCTTTTTAAGGATACCTATATAGAATTCGCGTATAGTTCTTTCATATCTGCTTGACATCGTCTTTCGGCTGCGATAACTGATGGAGAAAAGGTCCTAGGTTGGCAATTGTATCTTTGCCTTGGATCATTCTTAAGCACTGTTATCAGGATGTCATCCGACAAGGTGAACTGGCTAGCATTTATATGTATTTAGAAAACCCAGGATCAAAGAGCAATCGCTAAATGAAGTATGCTCCTCTACACACAATTGACATTGAGGGTAAACAAACATATTTTACTAAACAACACAATATTCTATGTAAAAGAGCTTTTTGAGGTCGGTAATAAATAAATTATTTCTATGTTATCTAAATAATACGCGTACCGAGACCTACGAACCTGTCTACTTTGGATTACTGTACGTACAAGTAAAATGCAAATTGTGTTTTATTATGCAGGCTTTAGGGAGTCAGGGTGATTGATGTATCCTCCACTTCGATGGTTCCATGAAAATATTTGAATATTATATTTAAGACGTTTACCTTATATGAAATAGAGTCGGTGAGTGAAGTATTCTGTAGTTTATACTTTGTAGGCTATGGACGTTCACAGTGTTATGAGTAGTATATATACCTGCTATAAAAACAATTTTATTTGTAAAAATACGGAATTTGAGGAATATTATTATTTTTTGAGGTACAAGAGTTCATCTTTTCCAGCGCTGTTAAAAATCATTATTCTAAGATAAGTAAATGATATGTAAGTAAAATGCAAATTTTGTTTTGTTATGCAAGTTTTAGGAAGTCGGGATGATTGATGTATTCTCGAATACGTCAATGGTTCCATGAAAATATTTAAACATTATAAAAGAGATATTAGGAGTCGTTTATTTAGGTATCTTATATTAATGTAGGTAATTCTTGCGGTATAAAAATATCAATGTTATTTGCGTACAACGAACTTGGCTCTACCAAGTTAAGTCTACTCTAACCCATTCTTTATTTAAGTCAGCTTCTGCTTTGTTTTTTTGGTTATATTTTACCTATGGTTATAGGTAAAATAAACTTATTGTATTTATCATTGCTTGGACGTGATTCAAATATTTTTCTTTCTTATTAGTTTTCATAAGCTATTACTTTAGTAGTAGCCTTCATTCATAAATGCATTTTATTTGAATGTTTCATATTTTAAAGAAGATTTAAAAAAATAAGTCTAATGCTGTAAACGTGCACTCAACGCTGCACGTTTTAACTTTTTCAAACGAGAAAACATATCATGATGGAATCGCTAATACATGCATACGAAGCTACCCACAGTAGGTAACTAAGTACTGAGCTATCGAGAACCCACTTAAATAATAATGGTCTATTCAATATGGGACGTGGCACATAAAATAATTGCTCTTTTGTGTCGTGCTTTTACTGGATCGCAATTATAATAATTATAATTAAACTAAGTGAGGATAGTGCAGTGATCTTTCGCTATTGTTACGAGCCGCAATTAAGATGAAAGTTAAAATTAATTACAATAAAAGTATATTAAGGTATCTACTAGTCGACACGGCCGTCGATTTTATTCTGACGTTAATTTTTGAATTAAAGATAACTCGACTATATCTCTTAGAATACCTGAAACTATAAAAAATTGTATTTTTGATATGATGATTTTGATATATTGATTTTTTACAAGACCTCTTCTCTATTAGATGGATCTTAAGTTCTGTAGTGTGGTTTTATCCCTTCGTCTTCAGCCTCGTTTCTTCAAAGTCGTTAAATAAAAATGATCGATCAAATTAAATTTGTACAATGCCTGCTCACTCTACATACAGAGCTTGTCAAACGCAGCGGCAGGTACTAGTACCAAGCTGATTTTTCTTTATTCTTCCATGTATATTTTCAAAATTCGTAGAAACAGCTTATTTTGTTCCGTATCCCATATACTCAGCTTTGTCAAGACTATTACTATTGTCAAGAGGTATGTACCTACATGGATATCGATTTAAGGAAAATTACCTACATAGATGATTATTTTCATGAACGGGATATGTACCTACGTTAATGATAGTGGATTTATACCTATTGCGAGGAGAGATTTAATAGGAACACCTGGCTTGAAAATCCTTTTCAGGGAACCCGTCATAATATACGTATGGAAACCAAGTGTAAGGGATTAAGGCGGTGTTATGAATACATTTTATTTTGTCGGTGTAAAATTAATTAATTTAAATATATACCCAGTATTAGATCCCAATATTACCCAAAATTAGATCCAACCTGACCAGACAAGCGGTCACATCTTCCAAATGAAAGAGTTTCATAAAACTTTATAATCCTAATTTACCTTAGGGCTTGAATTTTACAAAATCCTTCTAAGTGACCTCTCTCCTCAAAATATATTTTAATTGGTGAAGAACCATGATCTAGTCTGATTTTTAATCACCGTGGGAGGACTGAACAACAGTTCTGAAAATCACTTTTTCCGAGGAGCTTATCTCTATTTATATACAGGTTTAAAAAGAAATTTTGTATGTTCATCATCGAGGTTTTAAAATGAATTGGTATGCATGTTTTAATATCAAAGTCCCAAAAATATGCGCATTTTTTGCTTAATCTGGAGAATTAAATGGCAGCTATCCTATTAATGTTTTTGAATGTATAAACCAAATTTCTTTCGTCTCTGTCCTTCTTACTAACTACGTCTTATCTACTAACGAAACTAAGCCCTACCCTACGACATGGCAATTAATACACAGTGTAAGGATCATAAAAATCGGAATCAGAAGAATTTAAAATAGACTTTATTTCTTTTGAAAAATGTGCCAGAAGCAAAGTTTATTTTTCTAATTTATAGACAGTTATAAACTTGATTGATTTGCAAGGCTAACTTCTAACATTAAAATTCATAAACACGTTTACGGTTGAAAATTTCATGCGCTTGAATCCCTATTGGCGCCAAGGATTGGCAGTATTAGATATGAAAGTATTATAAGAATTTGTAAATAAATCAATTAGAAATATTTATTCTATTCCCTATAAGCATGTTTTGTTTCTTTTAAATATTCATATAAAAACTATATTATACAGAGATGAGGTAGGAAGGTAGGTTCAGGAAGATAGTAGAATCATCATCATCTAAACACTTCGTACTCCGCTACTGGACAAGGGCCTATCCTAATCGACGCAACTCCGCCGTTGATCGTGAGTCCTTCAAATCTTTCGGTTTGCCCCTGTCTTCTTTAGGTTATACCTACACTTTAAAGGTATTCCTTATTAAGGTAAGTATTCCCCAGATTTTATTTTTATTTTCTCCTCAAAGCATCGACGCTCTCGAAATACCCACGTCAATGGATCTGTCAACAAATTAGTGGATCAGTGTCAACAGTGCACGTTTTTCATTTTAATGGTCCATTGAAACTATTTTTGGGGTCTTGATGGTCTTGAGTGATCGTTTTAAATCTGTATTTAACGATGGCTTGGCTTTTATTTTTTAATTCTCATTCATTAACTCTAATTCATTAACAATAGGAAAATAAGGTCTTAATTAAGTTAGAGCTAAAAACCATCATCTACATGGAACGCCACTTAAAAATTATTTCAAGAGCAACCTTCTTACTTTTTGTTAGATTATAAAATCCCCTAACTTACAATTAAAATTATTTAAATTTAAGATAATTTAATATTAAAATAATAAGTAAAAATCTCCAACTTAGTAAATTTAAAAGGGATTAAAATATTATACCTTCGTTGTTAATTAAGAAAACTATTTTTATCTTTTGCGTACAAAGAAAATTAGACAAACAGGCAAACGGGCCAGAATAATTGGTAACTAAGTGGTCACCGTCCCGTGTCATTCAGTCATTCATTCACCAATATAAAGTTTTAGAGCGCAAGAATGTTTCACGATTGAATGGATTCCGTAACAAACCAAACAATGACTACGTAATTTCGAAGTATCGCACTCTCGACTTCCGTAAACCAATAATAGATGCAAATGACTATGGCGCCAAGGCGCCAACACCTGCTTGGGACGTTAGTTCTAGGGCTCTTAGCTCAAAAACACACTACAAGTAGGTAGGTATATTCTGGACAGTGAAATGGAAATCTTATTGCTGCCGATTTCTTCAAATATCAAAGTTCCTGATACAGACACACAAATAGTTTTCCATTAAAAATATCAGCGCGTGCTAAAGTTTTTTATAATGTAACATATAAGTAGGTTACTAGTAGTAATTAAAATACTAGTAACTTACCAGTATTTTAAGTAGGTAATCACTGCAATACATAATCCTTCACGTCCAACTGTAAATAAGATATCAGTACTATTATACGGAGGTCGTTTATTTGTTAGAATGTCGCCTCAAATAAAATCTGAACTTTTTAATTTCAAAGAATTTGTTCAACGAAATTGAACAACGCAACGTTATATTCATGCGTCGCACAGTTTAGAACAGTATGTACATAGTTTTAATATTTTATTGTTACAGTTATTATAAGGAGTGGAACTTAGCAATGAATTTAAAATATAAAAAAGTTTTAACGTACTTTTATAAGCCTTAACCATCATATTTAGTTAGAAGATTATTGAAATAATTAAAGTTAATCCTTTATTGCTGTGTTGCCGTTGTTCGTTTTTTTGTCTGAAATAAAACGTATTATTATTAAATAAGTCAATCGTTTCGAATCTTAGTATCCGATATGCATACGTATATAATATAGGCATAGGCATTTGAGACGTCACTTACAGGCCTCTTGAAGCTTAAACGTACTTAGTATCTTCTATAAGCCTTGGCGCAGGGTTTATGAACCTATCTGTCAATTTGAGATTAATAGGATAATCTACTTAATAAAATAATTATAACCCCACAACACTTTTGATTTTGTGATCTACTTTGTGTTAAAATAATGTTTTATAATGAAATGTACCTTTTAATTTATAAAATTCACTATTTCAATAAATAGATAGATATATGTACCTACAAGCTAATGACTATGATGATTTATTAATTTAACAATTTTTATAAATGTAGGTAGGTACTACTAAACTTAACCATAGAACTTGTTAAATAAAATTTATATTTACTTTAAATTAAACACCAATGGTTGCAAGCCCCTAGTGCAAGTCTTAAGGCGAGGCGAGTTAAATCCTAGACGCCTATAATTATTCTGGGCGTCCAACACGTGCAAAGCCATCGTTCTTGAGTGCGGCTTATGGAAATTGACCGGTTAAGCGTTCCACTATCGAGACGCTGCGTAGATGGATTTATGCAATGGTATCTTTGATTAACTTTGGCATGTTCTTATTAACTAGAGCTGTCCATAACACAAGAGCTATTCAAACATGAAGACTAAATATTATTTATCATAGTATTGGTACTTTAGGGAGGTGAGTGAGACGCTGCGTATAGCGTAGAGCTCTTCTTTATCATAAAAGCTCATACGTACTCATCTACAATTTGGATGAGCATTTAGGCACGCACGGAGAGGTGTTAAACCATTGTGAAAACAGCGCTGGTTATGATCCATAACCAGCGCGAGGCCGTCGAGAGGGTTTTAATGTTACTGGAAGAACAAAAAACTTTCGAAGAACTATTCAACATTGTTGTAATTTTTGTAATTTTTTTATGTACTTACTCGAGATCCAAGCGACACCAATTTTTTCTAAGTTGTATGCATTTTGAAATTCACGATCTCCATAATATTCTCAACTTCACATGAAGTCCACCGATTCTGGAGTGTGGTGGAATTTAGCATAACCTTTTCTTTCCGCGGACCCGACTAGTGAGGACTAATAGATTACAGACAAAACAGTTAAATTTAAGAATTTAAACCAGACAGATATAAGACAGCTTTCTTCACAGCAGGTTGCAAGGGTAGCGCGGCAATGCCTCCCGTAGAGAACTACAATTCTGCCACTTTGAAAAGAATTCGCATTAGCGCGAGACGTCTACAAGGCGTGCTAATTTATTTAATCTCCAACAAGCGATCACAATTCTTATATTTCCTTTCAGATAGAAGGCAGTTAAACTACAGGTTAATGACTTCAAAACAGATGGTTATCATTCGCGTAATAGATACCGTAAATCAATTAATATTGCAAGCAGAAAAACTTGGCGAATACCGGCTCGCGTATTTTTTTAGTGATCAAATTCGATTTTATCAATCACGAGTTGCTTGATTGAATATCATTGATTGCCTATTTAATGTAACTACGGCCAAATACTACCACTGACCCTGTTACCGTTAAACATGGCTACCTGCACGGTTAAGGCACCGGTGCGCTGTGCAGAGAATCTTGGGTTCGATTACCAGCAGAGCCGAGCCGATTAATTTTATTCAATCTTTGTAATACCATGCAAAAATATGATACAACCGGCAGATTTAATGCTAGTCAAAGCATTCTCTACCAGCCTATCTATAGGCAGACAGTATATTCATTATTTATGAAAGAATAATAAAAAGAAATAAAGAAGAAAAAACAAGCATGTGTAATTATATAGCCCCTAAATTGTTTTCTTGATATAACTCGGAAACAAATAACATAACCTAGAAAACAGAAACTATAAAGGTTCCGTTCATATTTTTTTAAGTATGGAAGGTACGAGTATGATAAAATTACTGGTTCTTTCCTTGCAAAATATCTGAGTTATGAATATGTAGGTGTCTTATTGAGGTCGTTACCAATTGGCAGTGCTCCAACGCTGTCAAAAGCTTCATCTTAAAGTAATTGCAGGCTTAGCACACTGGCCAGGATACCATCCCATAAGTTTATTAAACGAGGATTTTTCGAATTGCATCAGTTGCGAGAATCTCATAAGGAATTGTTGGTAGTTTGAAACGATAATAATCATTTATGGATAGGTATCGTAAATATCGAAGGACAACTCAAAGATAACGTTAGGTAGATATTTGTTTGCTTGTCTGTCTGTTTGTTTGTATAGTATGTATAGAGAATGGGGTCCCAATAATTTTTTACTGTAAAATAAGTGGCGTATTTTGGTTAATTCATAAAAAAAACTCAGGTCCCAAATGAATATTTAAATAGCAACAAAATGGTTTAATCTTTACCTATTACAATAATTGGAGAAATGATTGATCGAGCAAGCAAGAGTTAATTACCATTCAAATATTTCTAGAACTACTTAGTTTTTATGTCAGTTTTTTTACATAGTTAGATCTGATCCGATCGGCCTTATGACTTGTATTTTATTCGAATCTTCCTCATCATACTAATACATGCAAACGGTTTTTGGCGCATTAACGGTCAACCGAATTTAAATGAAATTGCCACAAATTGATTTAACATTCAACAAACATATTTTCATTGACCGAAACAATTAAAAACGCAAAAATCTAAATCCTACTACTATTATTATAAATGCGGCAGGTATTTTGTTAGGATGAATGTTGGATGGATGTTTGTTACTCTCTCACGCAATAGTGGCTGAACAGATTTGGATAAAATTTGGTAGATTATAACCTAGATTAACATAATAATAATATATATAATAATAGTAATACTTTGTATTCCTCTTTGGGTCAAATTCATTGATCCATGTGGACGACGCTGCGGTAAAAGTCTAGTTAATAAATTATTAAAACATCAGGTGGGCTAACACGAAAGTTTTAATTCATTTACTAAAATAATATTTATAAACATTACAGCCTACAACCAATATGATTACTGAAATTACTTGATGGTGAAAATACATTAAGGTCCCTCCTTCAACGTTTTCCTAATCTACTTACCTAATAGGGTAAATGGGATGAAAAAGAAAATTATCTTCAAAGGTTTTCATCTGATCCCACGTGGAAATTGAAAGTTAACTAAATTAACTGAATAAATTAACTTGTAAGCCTTAATTAGTTTGAATAT
This sequence comes from Erynnis tages, assembly GCA_905147235.1. NCBI lineage: Eukaryota > Metazoa > Arthropoda > Insecta > Lepidoptera > Hesperiidae > Erynnis > Erynnis tages. Next base: position 6,630,061 of record LR990087.1, read on the forward strand.
TAGGTAGGTATATTTTAGGACAGTTCTTTGGTTAATTACTACGGATCTTATCATTTTATTCGGGAAAGGTGATTTTATGTAGCCTCGGAATAAAAATTGAACAAAAATAGTATAGCGCGTTGAAAAGCTGAATAAATTAATTTTTAAAAGTTGAATTAAGCCGATAAACTGAAAATTTGGATTCTTTTCTTGTGGGCTGAAAATTAAATTTAGTGGAAGTAATTTAGGGCAACAGCTATCTATGGCTCTACTGTCCCATAGAAGAATTAACAAGATATGAAAGATCATATCTTGTTAATTATCGGCTCATTGAATCGTATTGGCATACCTACACAGCACACAGAAATGGCTTTTCCAAGTTATGGTCTTTTACAAATTTTACATCTGAAACGGTGAAAGGAAACATCGAAAAAAAACATACATGCCTGATAGTTCTTTCGTCGTCATCGTCGTCGTCTTTATTGTAATTGCTATTAATAGCTTCCTCATGAAAATGTCTTGTAGTGCACAAATATCATTAATATTTCATTTTGTAGGCATGTTTTGGTGTCATGGCAATGACAATATTTATTCAAAAAACGATAAAACGATGAACGTAATTAGGGAATTTGGATTATATTAATGCTTTGACGTCAAGGCCAGTGGGCATGAAAGCAGAACCTTATCATTTAAATTGATGACACCGTTTGTTGGCTGTGAAAAGTATAATTTAGTTTTCCAATGACTTAATTAATTAAAAATATATATTATATTTCTAGCTTTAGTGCATATGGCTGTAAAAAATATTGTAATATCACAAAAACGACGACCTGAGTGGCGCAGCGGTTAAGACGCCGGTGCACCGCGCGGAGGGTCCTGGGTTCGATTCCCAGCGGTGCAGAGATTTGAATGATGAGTTTAAATTTTTGTTTCTGGTCTGGGAATGTGTGTTCTTATCCTATGTGTGTCCATGGCACCCACGACACAGGGAATCCGTGTGAATCCATGGGTTGCAGTAATCACTTCTAATAAGTGACCTGCTGTATCTCTCATTTGAAATTTCAAAAATCTTTGACCCTTTTACCCTTTGATCCTTTTTATAATTAAAAATTTAATTGGCAAACCAGGACCCAAATCCGGGCATAGGCAAAGACTTTTATTTAACCAGATGGAGTGATACTATATTAGAGCAATAAAATGAAATTGGGCCTAACTTTTTTAACATTTTAGGAAAGGAAGGAGGCCAAAGCGTTTTAGTACACTAAAGTAAAAAATACCCTATAGCCTGGCAAAAATAGGTTGCTAGAGCGTAACTGTAGTTAACACTGTAGCGTAACAAAATGGCGTAACAGCAGTTCCCGCCAAAAATAGAAAAGACCTAAAATGAAGTCCCAATTTTGTACTTGATATTCTCATACTCCATCTAAACTAGATAAATAAAAAGCGGCGCCATTGGTTTCTTTAATACCAATACTCTTAGCAACACCAATTTTTGCCTTTTATGATGTTGTCGAAGTCGAGATTCTACAAGCTCATTGGCTCAAAACCATGACTAATAAGAAATAATTCTAAAATAAATATTCTTTAAAATCTTTGGGCACAGGTAACCTCTATAGAAAATCGTCACACTATCAGTCTGCTACGAGAGGCTCAAATGCCGAGGCAGTTTCAGTGACGAATAGAGACATATGGAGCTGCAATCTGGTCGGCTCGTGTATCCGCTACAGCGCTAACAGCAGATTGATGCCTCACGGTAATGGCTTTTGGACTGGATTTTGTTATCTTCTCGTTTATACAGGGTCAAATAAATAGAATGAAATTAAAATAATAAAATCGATAGGTATTTATTGTACATAAAACCAACCTAAAAGTTTAAGAACCCTTCCTACCTTCTCTTTATTATTGAACGTACAGGTAGTGTCGAAAATATACGGAATTTAATTTTAGAAGGAAATGCATAAAAAAATTTAAGGGTGTTTAAGCGAAATAAATATCTACCTATCAAACCTAAACCAAAGCAGAAGTAGCTTCAGAACGAACTAGATTTGTGAATGATTGTTCTTTTAGGTTTAATATTAGAAAAAATGTGAAGTGGAGATTAGGTACTGAAGATACTTTTTGTAATGTCATTATCATCGACAAGCGACAGTTTTAGTGATGTATAGAGACATAATAATTATGGAGTTGCGATCTGGCTGGCTCAGTCGCTCAGGTATAGAAATGCAGCGCTGACAGTAGATTGATGCGGTAATGGGTTTTGGCGCCTGAATTTTGCTACGCTCTCATTTATGTAAAATTAGATAGATAATTATAGTTGACCGAAACGAGAAATATACATATATATTTTCCAATTAAAACCAGCTGTCCCTGTGACTGTGATGAGGATCGCCCGAAAAACAATGTTATCTTAAACACTAGCAGGCATCTACTGATTTATTAAACTTAATTTTATTTGCCAAGTCTTGTAAATAATCAAATAACGCTTCTCACGCCACGTTAATAATAAAATTATATACAATTAAATTGTCATCTAAGCGCGTCGTAATTTGAAATTTAATCAAGCTGATGTTTAAGTTAATAAACGTAGCTACGAGTATCAGTACGTGGGTGCGCGACATGAAGACATCGTTTTGTATTAAGTTATCTGATATTTCTGTCTCTTAAGATAGTTACTGTATTAATTTATATGATAATGGATTAATTACATTATATTACGTTGAGTGTTAGATAGTTGAAGTCGTTCACCGTAGATTTGTTTTTTTATAGAAAGACCAGGTAAAGTTTACACCAGTCGGTAGATCGTTCCAAAGTTTGCACGTTTGTGACAAAAACGAAAGCCTCTTAATATCAAATCTGTATTAATGATTATAATTTTATGAATTGTCATTGATCGGATCTTCCCGTATATTATGGTACCGCTGAAAACGTGGAGATCAGTTTCTCATAGTAAATTATACCTGGTACCTACAGGAAGGTAGGTAGGTACTTACTCAAAACTTATTATGCCATATCCAAAGCCAGAAGAACATAAATGGTACTACACTTTTCAATTAAGCCCCATCTCACGTTAAGCAACAAACATTAACACAATGATAACAAACACTCCATAAAGGGTATTTTCGTTAGCCGCAATATGGTGTGGTGGGCGTTCCACGAAAAGTCTATGCTAAAATGTATAATTATCGGCAATCGAGGATAGTTTATATGTTTCATTATTAACTTCCAAGACCATTTTCATACATAATGGCTTAGTTGGTACGTGCACCAAAGTTTCTGTTTGGATAGGACAGTCTATTAATATTGAGATGACGAGATTATTGTCATCTATGATAATTAAAGGAGTAATAAAGACGTGATTTGTCTGGTTTTATGTGGTCAACTCGTGATCAAGCATCCTAGGATTAAAGCCCAAGAGCTTTGGTGGTGATTCTTGCTTCTAAGACCCTTAAGTATTCCCAGAGTCTCCCTACATGCGCTGAAAGAACCAAGTACATAATATGTAGTTTAAGGGAAAGTAAGGACTCTACCACTACTCTACCCACGTCTCTCTAAAAACAGATTATTCCAAAAGATAGGAGAATCATGTGAGAGAAACGGGAAAGTGGTAGGTAGCGTGTGGAAAGGACTGATAGTTTCAAATATTTTGTGTATTGGAAAATCAATGACTTCACGGCAGATTTTAAGGGTTGCAATAGAGCCTGCGTACAAATTGTCATAGATCAACGTATTGCTGCTATCACGACATACCTATATTATTGTATAAAGAAAAACCTTATTTATGTGCTCATAGATATTTTATTCAACTATAGGGGGAATATAGGGCAATTTCCTACTTAAAGGGAACTTCCTTAGTTACGTCAAGGATAGGACCCGAGGGCGCGAGTCCTTGGAGTGTTATATTTTCCTTATTACTTAACGAGTGTCGGATTTCGAAGAATACTTTCCTTGAAGATTAAAGTATCCAGAGGCTTTAAAACCTGTGGGCCACCACATCGGTCACTCATGGAAAGTAGGTGACTTACAAAGCGGGCATTGTCCGACGAGCACATTGTTTCGCAAGTAATTTTGATAATATTAGATTCACGCACAATAGGTACACGTTAATGTATCCGATATGGGCGCGTGCGAAATTTAGCTTAAATTTATCTTTACCCGTTTATAACGCTACTTTTTGGCGAGCAACGTAAATCCAATGGGTAGGTACAATATCCAATGGGTAGGTGGTAGAACTAAATAATTCCCTGTGACGTTCAGAAGTCTAGTTAAAAATATCGTAAAATTAAGTTGGACTTGCTAGAATTTCCTGCTCCGAACAATTTGACATTTAGGCTTTATTTGATAAATTTCATTTGAAAACTTGGAGTATTTCCTCTCAGAAATGCTTTTTGTCTCCTCCCAAACCGCCTCGTTCAGATATTAATTCAAATTGCCTGTATTAAGTGGCGATATTTCAGACGCTGCTGGTTTCCCCGAAAAGTTAATTTAATGATTCTTTCAAATCGCTCGTACACAAATCTTTCCTTTCATCGTATTTTTCTATTTTTATTTTTGGTAAAATAAAATTATTATACAGGTCCATTCATTCCTTCAACAAAAATCTTAATAGAAATATACCAAATTGGCACTTATCTTAAGGAAAAGTTCACAACAGATACCTAACAAAAAGTTTTATTTTAATACGGTTAGTCAGAGATGCGTAAGATTGGTGGATAGAAATAATGGTGAATTACATGATATAAATTACAAGATACTTACCTAAATTGCATAAGGACACGACAAACACCGTTGCTGAACCCCTTAGATTTACTGTAAGTAATTACGCTTTTTTTAAACGTGTAACCTACACGTTGTAAAAATATATTTTTAAGAAAATGGTCGACATAAAATATGGTAAAAACATTGCTAGAAGACCCAATCCAAAAAACAGTCGAGTAAAAACTGGCCGACCCAAAAATAAGCTTTCACCGCAGAAAAGAAAAAAGTGTACAAATTTGAAATTCACTGCACCGCAAAAATTGTAGCAGAAATGCAATACACGCTATTGGGTTAGGTGTAGTAGTCAAACGCAATGAGATATACACATTCTATACTAGCTTCTGCTCGCGATTTCGTTTACATGATCTATATTGCATGATGTCTTTATTATTATTTATAATTATTATCGCAAGTTTGAGACCAAACACACTGTAAAGCACCGGAAGGCACCAAACGAATTATTCAAACCCAGTGATTGCAAATCAGTTCCAGAGATTAGCGCGCTCAAACAAACAAACGAACAAAAACGCTGCGCTTATCCAGAAATGTATTTTCAAAAAAATGTATTGTCATTTGTAGATCCTACAAAAAATTTAACTTTCAATAAAAACGCTGGTATAAAAACTAGATCTGTATAAATATTGTACCAGCAGAATAGTAGGTATTATTTTGCTAGGGTGTTAGCTGACACAAAGAACTTCACCCTCAAAATAACACTCAAAAAAGCGTAGGCAAAAGTATATGTTTTAAATTCCAGGAAAAATTTTTCATTCAATATTGCCAATCCAAGCGTAGGAGTATACATACGTCCAAATGGAAATAACTCAATTAATCCATGACGTGAATGCAGCGAAACGTGAATATTTTTTCTCTCTTTATTGTTTAGAAATAGTCCCGGGAGAGAGATTTATAAACTATGAGATATAGAGATAATATGGAGAATATAGAGATATTTTTTGTTTATATTGCATTTAAGAGAATGTGAAGTCATTAGGATTCTTTCTCTTCTTCATCTCTTTTCTTTTTCCTCCCTTTCCCTTCCCATTGAAGATCATCAGCTTTCAATTTGATGAAGGATGTGAGTAATAGCATCAAAAATAGTCGCAATTCAGGCGACCGGACTATACCGCTGCTGCACTTTAACCTGCCATGAATATGAGGTGCTATAATGAAGCCATTATGGATCCAGCTTTGAAGTCTCTGGAATACTTTATCTATACTCTGCAGGTTTTTAACAAGCGCTGCTCTGAGTGCGTGTCGTAGGTCGCTGGCAGTTGTGTAATTCTGTTTTTTAATGGTTGTAAGATAAAACTGCGTCGTAATGTGTGCAATTGTATGTATGTACGTAGGTTTTCCGCAAAAGCTTTAGTCTTGTAGACTTTACAAATAGATCCATTCCATAGAAGAAAATTTAAAAGTATCATCTTTTATAAAATATGTTAATAGCTGTTATAAATACAATTATACCATAGCAATTTTTAACGAAAACTTTATCGTTGAAAGCTTTGATTTTACACAAAAGCAATCAATTTAAGTAAACAGTATAAACAAAATAAGTAAACAGATTATACCTACAACCGCTTACACCGTGAACGTACCAGTTTGTAAACTGTGTAATGAAGCCATTATAGATAGATTCTTCACCTCTAACCCGGCTCTAACTCTATGGGATACTTTATCTGTTCCTCAAGTCTCTGGAATTTTTTACCTGTGCTTCGCTGGCTAACAAGCTGTAAAGCTGAATGGGCGCTTCATTAAATGTTAAAGTTCTAAAATGTAATATGCCCTTTAAAGATTGTAAAAGCTGATAAGTTTTTAAAGGCACTGAATGGAAAGCAGTGTGAATAAGAAAATGCATAAGTACTGGATTAAAAATCTTCATTTTGTTACTTTTCGAAACTAATGTGGCACAGTTAAGACTACGCCAGTGCAGTCTGGGATATGTTCTGGGATCAATTTTTACCTTAGCTGAAATTTGAAGGATTTGGTTTCTAGTTATAGGTATTGTATGTGTTTTATGTGTATCCATGACATGTCCTGCGAGTTTTCCATAATGTTCTAAAAGGCATAGTCTACCAACTCACATGACATAAGGATATAGGCAATAGAATGACTAAGGCCTATATCCTTATCAATTCGAAGGAAACTGATCGCTACAGAGGACCACTAGTGGGTTGCAAAAAAAAAATGACGCTTCACACTCATAGCCCCACACTAGGATTCCCTGTGTCGTGAGCGCCATGGACACACAAAACAACAATACAACACACCCAGACCAGAAATAGAAATTCAAATTCATCATTGAATTCTGCTCTGCTGAGAATCGAACCCAGGACATTCCGCGCAGCACACCGGTGTCTTAACCACTGTGCCACTTGGGTCGTCAAACGCTCGGCTTTCATTGTAAGCTAACTGAAATTCATCAATTTACTCCATATCTTTTTCACTCCAAAAAGAGCTCGTCTTTCCCTTTCATGCAAATGGTATTCACCTTCCACTAGATCCTTCAAAGGCGATAAGTAGAACTAGGTCTTCAAGCACAAAGATGGGCCGCGTTGGGTCCCTCATTTAGTTCATCAGGCGCCTATCTCGACACGAGCAGTTTACAAAAGCGCAATATTACTTCCGCGATACTCTTTCACCCTAAGTCCGAGTTCACAATATATCCTGATTATTGCGACGGGTCGAAACATACGACGATTAGCTTTGGTAGATCTATAGTATATTCGTCTAAAATTTACCTAAATTTTAATGGCAGTCATCGGGATAGAGAAATGGGCCAGCTGATGGGTGGTATGGTATGTCTTACATAACTAAAACTTAATTTTAGTAACGTAAATTAATTTGGGTTTCGTTTCTTTAATTATTATACTAATATTTAAAGTCTTCCATAAAAATGCAATTTCCAAAATACGAATTAACTAAGGTTTGGTAAGTAGACATTAACATAAATGTAACAAAAATCCAATAACAAATAATAGCAAAAGAATAACTTGATACTTTGAAAGTGCTTTAATATCTTTAAAATGATCTTGCAGCACAACGTTCCGGGTAGTAGACTACATAGTAGGTAATAGTTCTAAATACCTACTTCAGTCTTTTAAGTTGAATGCAACAACAACAGTAAACAATTCTAATTTGAATTCAGAGTTCTCAGTTGTTCCTTTAAAAAAACTAAATCAGAGAGCATCCGAGCATACGATGAAATTGTAATGATATTAAATTTCATTCGTCGTTTAAATATTAAAACGCATCCGACCTCCCAATTACCAGCAGTTATCTCAAACTCCACCGCAGTACAAGGCCGCCGAATTTGCTGCAAAGCGAACTTTATCAAAATTAAAATTAAATAGTGCTTGAGACCATATTTAGGGTAAGATTAACATAATTTTTAGTTTTATCATTATTTTTATTTCAATTTTATTTTGTTGTGCAAACGAATATACTTACATTTGTTGCCAAATTTAAGAATTGATTTATTCCTAGGAACTTTACATAATGACGAATTTCATACATTTTCGATAACACATACAAAAGTAGGAAACGACTCAGTCGTCTGTAGGTACTACAACATTTTCAAACTGCCTGAAGCTCGTAGGTGGTCGACGGTAAAAAGTTAATGAACTGCCACCGACGTATGGGCGTTACTGTGTACCGCTTTCGAATGAGAATTATAAATTAAAAAAGCTATATTTCACATAACAAGTCTAGAAGTAATAAAATTTGACAAAATTACTCTTTTATTTACAACCGTGGTCAGCTTCCATTTCTCACGGTAAAACAATGTTTCATGTTAATGACAAATAAATGGCCCTTTCTTTTGAATGTAATGGTTATTGAGGGCTCCACAGTATGCACGATCGCAGTAGGGAGGCAAAAAATCCATTGTATTTTTTGTTACGAGAGTTTTTGTGTAACACACGTACCAGCAACGCGCCGTTTTTATGCCACAGTAGAAGCAATTAACTACCACAATTTTACAGGTGGTGAACCACTGTAATTGTTTGCGCCATTTAGAATTTAAAAGCGGGTCTATCGCGAAGCTTTTGCTTGCAAACTTTCGATAAAGGTTTGCAACATCGGTTGCGGTCAGTATTGGAACCAATTCGTGGTAAATTAAATGCTTTCGTGCACCGTGGGTACATCTTCAGGTCACGAATAGTACGTAAAAGTTGTCGAAGTCGTCGAAGGATCTCTATGGGATTGAAAACATCAAACTTAGGCTGTCGCCATATCTATACTAATTAAGTATGCAGTGAAGCTGAGTGTTGGATATTTTTTTAAATCTCCACCGGTTGTTTGTAGGTGGGCCTGTGTCAAGACTTTAGAATAAGTCTATGAGTGAAAAGCGTTAAAAATAAAGAAGTTTCATAATCCTGCGAAAATACTAGGCAGAAGAAAAGAACTTTTCATAATTTGCACGTAGATGGCAAAAATGAGCGTGTAAACTTGGCAGTGGAGGACCGCCATAAATTGGGGACTAAAGTGCCGGGAACAGAATTTTCAGGCAACGGAGAGAGAATTTTGGCTACAAACCGCCACTGAAGGCGGAACCATTCATATAGATGGTAATATTTTCAAACAAAATATAAAAAAAACCGCTCAATTCCTATGTTAAGGTCCAAAGTAGGTGCCTTGCTTATTATGATGAATAAGATGGTTAAGAAAGGAAGACCATACTGCTTCACGGCAGCTTTTCAGAATGAAGGTATCTCCCCGGGTAGCTCCGATAGGTCTACCACCTACACTGTACACTCATACAGGCCTACATCATATTGCCGTAAGGCACGTCTTTGGGTCAAAATAATTCGTTTTTTTTTCAAGTTTTTTTTTAAACGTTGATCTCTTTGAGAAATTTGAGATTGATTGCATTTTAAGAAAAATCAATTGTAAATCATTTAACCAGAATTATTTTGTCGCCTGCCAGCAATGTCTGATTTCCCAATTCATACGTTACTATGTAGCTATATTTAGTATATAGTTATCAATCACAATTTCGGAGAAAGTTCTAGAATGTTTAGGTCCTTTTGATCGTCGGTCGGTCCGTCGAGTTGTTCTATACCTGCAACTAGTTATTCAGTGTTCAGCGCTGTTATGCATAATATGATTGTATTGCCGTATTCTCTAGTTTCGTGTTAGCTTAACGCCTGTTAATCGTCAGATTTTAGATGTTCCTAGGATTTCTGTCTCGCATAGTAGAATTATTATACATATATATATTGTTCAGAGAAGATTTAACTTTAGAAGGTTCTATATTGGACAATCTAAATTAAGGGCAGGACGACATGCCTGCCGGGTCGATTCTAATAGTGTAAATTCATCGTCCATTCAATTTTATTACCGTAATTGTCAATCTTAAAATTTTTCAAATGTATAAGATGTCTTATGATCAAATTCACGTCTCTTCTATTCTCGTCAGAATCATGCTACAAAGCTGGTCGGATTAATTCCCGACATCGAATCGCATTGTGCGTTCTATTGAAAGCGTATACAAAAGGAAACTCTGTTCTTCGGAGCTTTTAAGCGAGCCAGTTACAGCTTAAATTTTGCTCTACTATAACAAGAGACCTTAGGTAGAGAGCAAAGGACGTGTACCTTCAATGCTCAGAAGCATTTAAAAGCTTTAAGTATACCTAAGGGAAGTCACGTTTCATTTTAAAACAACTTAATTAAATCTTAAATCCCAATCACTTAGACTAATAGCGTAACTTGATGAAGATAATAAAAAGGCTGTTGAATTAAGAAAACGGTAACGATTTTAGTATTGTTAGACTAATATATACTAGAATTATATTATTATCTGTGATTTCCCGCTATGTCTGAGGGATTGATGGCATGACAAGTGGCGCCAATATCCAAGTGCCAAAATTGTAATAACTTCAATGAATGATTCGAATTTTTGTAATACGACTTAATAAATATTGTTTCAGTCCCGTTTAAGATCCAGTCTGTACGCTTGTTTGCTTCCTCAATGCTTAAAAAAGCTTAACAAAACAAGTGGCATCATTAAAGTAGGTTGTGTACATACTATAGAAATTCAAGAGGGTCGAAAAATTCGATTTTATCCAATAAGTTCTGTCTATCACTGTCCTTTTAATCTATCTTGCAATTTTGTGTTTAGGCTTTAGTTCTGAATGACAAAGAAAAGAAATTGACAAACCTATTACGGTCCTCTAAAATAGTTCATCTAAACTCAAACACGTCGGATCGGTCGCTCTAGACCTTCTTTCTTTTTTATATTATAAAATGTTATCTTAAAAATTTTCTACGTTGAAATATCTAAATTCCTCAAATACCCGGTCACTGCAGTATACCCTCAATAACTAGGGAGTTATTCGCAGCAAATACCGGCGTCAAATTGCATTGTACGTTCTATTGACAGCGTATACAAAAGGTGGCTATTCTATTTAGTGCACTGCAGTGCTTTTAGGTGGGCCATTTGCAGCTAAATGCAGCGCTTTAACGATAACACAGCTCTAAACACGAAGAAATGATCAGAAATTAACTTTGTCGGAGGTGTTAGCGTTTTGCTCTTGTATTTCTGCTGGGGAGATGTGTTTACTACTCATTAACACCAAAAAAATAGAGTTTTAGATCTTTTTACGCTGTAAAAGCAACATTTAAAGACTGGTTTTGATTTAAATTTCAGAACAATTTAGTTGAAGGGTTTTGTTCTTCTACTAAATTGTTCTGAAATTTAGGTAGGTAGTTGATACCTACCTACACATCAGTTGCCCTACAAATGTTTGCTATTTTGTGAATTATGAAATCTTGCAAGCAACTAGATAGTTAGCTAGACCATTATACCTCTCGCAAATTGCCGATGCGACTGGCCGCATTATATACAAACTGGCTGACATTTATAATATCAGCCAGTTTGTATATAATTAAAAATGTAATATTTTGTTGCAAAGCCTATATTTCGTTTTTGATTCCTTCATAACGGCGTTAATACGAAAAGGTTCTAGCGTATTAGCAATTAGAGGGGGTCATATTACCTTTCTAAGTAATGCTGGATAAATTTTGATATTAAAGTTCTAGAAGCCAACATAGTTGAGGACTCTATCTAAGTTTGTGCAAAAGTCGACTATTTCAGTAATCTATCTTTATGTTAGGATCCCGGTTTTCAACAAGTTGTACCTTGCAATAAATACACCGGGGAAGTTTAAATGGGTTAAGTTTTATATAGGCGTATATATGTCTTTACTTTCTAAATTAGTACCCGGAGAGAAAAACTACTTTTGTAGTGTTTGTTGAATGTGGGTCCCCAACTATTTATCGCCTACTGTCGGACTTAGACATTGTTTCTTAGCGTAAGAAGGGCTAAGCTGCTTCATCTACATTTCCGGTCAAGTGCAATTTGATGGAGTTCTGGTCACTCATGTTCCTTTTGTTATATTTATCGACAAGGATTAGTGCGGATGAAACGAAAACGGAAAAAATTGAAAGGAAGATCGCGCTTAGGGAGTGTTAATGCTATAAGTCTGAGGCATGCAGGTTTCCTCACAACGCCTCAACGTTATAGCAGGTACTATTGAAAAACATACATTGGTACGTAAGTACATAACTTTGAAAAATGTCGTTCATGCGTGCCATTCAGTTCAGAACCCTAACACATCGAGTAGGAAACCGAATTTTTAATCACTGCGCTATCCGCTCTAGCGTTACCTAAATAGGTAAAATTAATCAACTAAAATTGAAATATAAAATTAAAATATTTAAATCTCATATTTAAAAATTAAAAACTTAAACACATAATTTAAACTTGCTCTCTGATACACTTGGGCGTCATTAAATAAAACTTCCAAAGAATCTCAAAGTTCAAAATATTTTCTTTCTGTTTCACACGAGGGGTCGCTCGTGAGCCGTTTTTAATGAAATTTTTCAATAGGACCGCGACGGAAACTACTTCATTTCCTTTCAATTCGTTTTTATTAAGTTGGAATTCCAGATTTTTCCATTGCATGTCGCGCTCTAGACCATAATGACACTGTAAGTAATACTCAACGCTTGCAATTTTTATATTAAAAAATAATTGTCACAGTTTTTTTCGGTGTTAATTTTTACTTTAACTTACAAAACTAATGTTATACATATAGAATATGAGATCGAAAGTATTTATAAGTATTATTTATTTTATAATGCTGTAAGTTAATAAGGCCATTAAAATATTTTTAAAATGTCATAAAGTTGAAAACGCCACAGTTGAAAAAATCCCATAAAAGTTTAAGGTTTATCTCTGGCATTTATATGAAATTAATGGCAAACATAAAAGTAAATTTCATTCTGGAATACATGACGTGTTTAAAAACTTATTGAAATACGATATGATTCAAATATTCTAATCTATTATATCAGTAATAATTTGTAACAGTGACTTCTTGCAATACGTAATAAGTAGATATAGTATCATAAATGAGTTAGTAAGTTTTAATTTAAGATTATTTAAGATTGTGCTTAAGTTAGTCGTATGTGGTCGTGCCGATATCGTGTGGCATCAAACCGTTCGTCATTTATTGATCTCGGCACGACAAGGAACCTTAATGTCTATTCTATAAGGCACACAATAGATTATCACGATATTTGACTTTTAAGCTTTTTTTGACTTTTTATCACGGGTAAGACACGACATTGCCGCGATACGAGTGTGAATGGTCATACAGAATCAGGAGTTTATGAAATGACGTACGGTTTGATGTCACACGATATCGGCACGAAACCTTTTGAGACTTAGTGAATCAGAGCCCTGTGCGCGAGCATGAACTTACGCAGTTTCGGTAATCGTAACGAGTTGTCCTTAGTATGGGAAGATGTCAAGACAGACTGAAAATGAAGTACTAATCCTTGACGTTTACTATACGAATATTTGATGATAGTGTTGCTGCTCACGGCACTGAACAAAACAGACTGAGTGGCGCAGTGGGTACGACATCAGCGCGCTGCGCGGAGTGGCCTGGGTTCGATTCCCAGCAGTTTCTGCTCTATGTGTGCTATATTCTTGTCCTGTGTGCGTCCATGGCACCCACGACACTGGGAGTCTTAATGTGGTGCTATGAGTGTGAAACGAAAACCGTTGGAATCAAAGGACCCAGGGCGAAATAACTTATTTATTACCCTCATTATCACTAATTACCCGTAATGAAATGGTAAACCTAATAAATGTTCTATGAATTTCACGTGACGTGTGTTTCTCACTCACTTATCGATTGCCCTTACTTACCTACATAAGCGGCTCGAAATCGATCGACATTCCGCGTTCATTTCGCTTCAATGCATACGAGATGGATTATATTCGCACGTAACTTACATGCATCGAATTTAAAAGTACCTTGAACTTTTGTGGAACTTTTAAACGAATTTCTGATGGATCGAAAGCTTGAAGCCGCGATTCGGTTTTCGACTTTAACTTTATGTGTATAACCCCGTGTCCTAATAACCATGTCGCCCGCAGAAGTTGCTGGTACGGCAAAGTCGTTGCGTACATTTTGTCGCATATCAGCGTATTTCAATTAGGACAGCTGCATACAGATCTCTGTGTTTAAGTTTTGTCTTGTTGGTTGGTCGGTCGGTTATGTCACCCAATTAGAACAAGGCCTTAGTGATAAGCGCAAAAATAATGGGAGCCATGTTCCTTCATTTCGAATTGATCCAACCCATAGGTACTTAGAGCTATACTTAAAGTTCTAGTAAATTAATTATAAGACTAGATTGATTGCAGTTCGCCTAGAGGTTATCTGTACGAGCGAGTATATCGTTGATACTAATCTGTGTATAAAGTTACACTTAAATATCTTGTTACAAGATAAATTGATGTCGTTATTTTGTAATTAGCTCTCTGACTTTGCTTCGTACTTACGAGTGTTTATTAAATACTCGTATGTAGCTATAATCAGATATGTAATAAAAAATAATATTTTTTTTTATTGTAACACACGTTACGTTGGTATTTAAAAAAAAGTAAAAAGAAAACAATAACTGCTAACAGGAAGCCGTACCAATTTGTTTTAATAAATAGAGTTCTAACTCCATTCCATCAATTAATTAGGTCCTATTAAGTATAGACCAATGCTTTCGAGACTGCTGAAGAATGTGTACATGCACCTACTCGCGGCTATGGCAATAGGGATGTTGACACCATTCATAGTTAATTTCAAAATAAAATTCCCAAGAAAGTGATTTCAGAAACGTCTGAAAACTCGGCTCAACTTCCGATATATTTTTAAAAAATGGGTTGCACTCCGGGAGTGCCGGCAGAAGTGAAAACTTATAAGGCGTGTTTTTTTGGCGATTTGGACGACAGTTCAATTTAAACACAATTGAGTTTATCTGTAAGAAAAGAAATGACTTTTAATGCTAATAGACGCAATGTCGAATCCAAAATGTAGTAGGGTAGAATGTTCTTAACTTATTATAATTTCTGTAACATCTTTCTCGTGTAACAGTCAACAATAAACGCATTCTTTTCCTTTCTTCTTTCTTTTCAATAAAAGTGTCTCAATTGACTGTGTGTCCACATTCCAATTGGGTATCGGGAGGAATACCGTGGGTTTTCAATTGGTAGGAGTCGTTATTATTTCGCAAATGTTTCGTGACGCAGTAGTTACCGAATCAGTGGGTTACGAAGCCGAAATCAAATTAAATATGAATGATAAGTTGAATTTTCTGTTTCTGGCCTGGTATGTTCTTGTCTTGAGTTAATGACATCTACGACACATGGAACATTTAGTGAATCGCTAGTATTTAGCACACTAGCTGCACCCTTGTTTTATTCATACACTCATGTTTTTTTTTCTCATGAAAAAAATGCGTTTTATTAATTGCTTCCTCATATTTCAGTTATTAATAGCCGCAACTTATAAAACAGCTTCAGAATTTTAATAAAATCTCTGATATCCCTCTATAGCCTGACCAATGCGGAAAAATATTTTGTAAAAATACATTTTTGGGATAAATTCCGCAAGCGATGAAAACCACTTCATATTTTATGAGTTAAGCCGAAGCCATAAATAGAGTTCTGTTAATATAGAGGCAAGGAAGATAGAAATGTCTCCACACTTCAAAACTAGAATTTCGGAAAGGGTAATATTGCAGTATGTTATACTACCGTGCTAAATTGAGGATTGTAGATTGTAGACATATTTATTTTCGTTTCTCGGCATAAGGACCTCTTTCTAACTTCTCAGTTCTATATTCTCTCAATTCTCTAACTGGTAGGTTGGTGGGGTAAAAGTACAGTTTCACTTTTTATTTAACTCCATAGTTCAATCAATTTGATAAGTATGCAAGTAAAGCGGTATGGTGACCCCAAAGGCATGTGAAGTGTTTGCTCGTATTTATTAACGACCTACTATAGAATCCAATCTCCTTTCGCAATGAGGCCTAGCCTAGAGCGGGTGGTCATCACGTCATGCCTTTCAGAATGCTCAAGAACTCTCATCTTTTTAAGCAGGTTTCTCCGTAGTGTTTACCTTCATTGGTCCTGCAGGTGAACTTTATTTTTGATGAAAACACACTTACGGCCGCACTCAGAGACGTCATTTAACGTAATATTCATTAACAAACAATAAAAGTCGTCTTTATTCGTATTGATATAAGTGTCATCGTTATTTTCATAATGAACCATTAACGTTAATGAATGTCTCTTAGTACGGCAGTATAAGTAACAAAGCAATTGGAGCCCACCACTGGGCTTTAAACCTGTATCTTTACTATTAGAGACCGAATTCTTAGCCACTGCACAATCGCCGCATTTACATAAATGTAGGTTTGCGTATTTATAACTCCGGTTTACATTCCAGAGGACGTCCTACTGTATGTTATAGTATGACTAAATGTTCTGACGCCATCTTTGATAGTAACAAAATTCAGCTTTTGCTATTATCATTGGTCACCTGCTCCAAAATCTAATCGGGCATAGGTACTTAATATTGATTAACGATCTCTTATCATCTACACTTAAAGAACCAATTGAGCCAAATGCGCTTGAACTCTTATGTCTCCCTTCCCATATCTACTTAAAAGGGTCACATTTTTCAGGCAAGAGCCAAAGGTCAGGCGGTCAGCCCTTTACCATTAACGCGAATAATTAATTATTACGCTTCTGTAGCCAGTTCCCTGTTTTATGAAAATTGTTATTCAAGCGTGTTAAACTAAATTAACCCTAAAATAAAGTTCTCGGAAAATGAAATATAACGAATGAATTTACTCTTTATTTATACATTTCTTCTCTCATTTTCCCGCTCTCTAAATTTCAAAGTAATAATTTGATCTCTTGATACAAGCGGAATATAAATAAAGCTCAACTACGAGTATGAATGCGGGTTGTATGCTCCACGCTATTTGAAATTAATGTTTTAATATCATACAATTATGACATTTTTAAGAAAACCTTTTTTAAATGAATTTTTTTACATCATAAATAGAAGTGGAAAACGAATGGTTAAATATTTTTTATTCTGATTCTGAAGTGTTTTTTATGTCAATCGAAAAGAAGTCATACACATGAACCTTTTGTCTTTAGAAGTATTCGTTTCGCAAAAAAACAGAAAATATTTAAATTATAATGTACATAATATCTTATGTAATTATATCTAAAATTCATACAGACCATATTACAACGAAACAAGTTAATTTTCCTATGAGCACAATTTTCAATAATATCGATACTACATGAAAAGCGCCGAAACGATAAAACAAAGCCTTTTAATTTTAATTAATTTACAAATAACAGATTCATTCCACGAAATCCTATCAGGATCGCTTCGGTTAATTTCCGTAGACAGCACACCACTGATTTTGTTCAGTGGGTAGGTACTTAGGTAAATCTGTAAAAAACAAAAGCAGGGCTGTAGCAGTGAAAATTTTTTTTTTTTTATTTGAATAAAATTTGGTATGCACGTAATTTTTAAACTGGATTAATTTATATAGATTACCTGTCTATATGATTTTTTATCCAAGTGTTAATAAAATACCAAATTCATTTTAACTGCACCAAATGCTAAATGCAAATACCTACTTATGTATCAAAACTTACATGAAATTCATATAAATGTCCCTGTACATTGTTATGCTAACATTTTTACATTCATATTGGATCCCCAAGCGCTATAACTGATCTATAAGCGCTTTATAGCGGAATACTGATGCGTTTACATCAACGGATCTATGTGGAACTGTACTCGTATGTGCACCCAATAAATGTAAACAGATGGACGGATTTATATTCATATTTTAATGTTATTGCTCGAATACACAAACAAAATACATAATTTAAAAGATGACATGACGTGATGTAACAGATGGATGATGAAGACTCTCAATCCAAAAATTTTGGAGGTCTGTCTGTTTTATTTTGTGAAGTTAATTGCAGCGTCATTACCAGGCGTCAATTTATGCTTCGTTAAGCCATAATGTGGTTGCATTTCATGAAAGAAAAGCTGTGTATTTCATGCGTATTGGAATTATTGGAAATAGATAGACGGATTTCTATTCATATTTTACTGCCATTGCTGGAATCCGCATATTTATCGATGGCCGGAGACCGAAACAAATATTTTGAAGCACACGGAAACCATACATTTTAATTCTTCCGGGATTATGTTTGCGGATTATATTATAAATATTTTTGATTTCTCTGTATTATCGCCATAAGCCACAAAATCTAATATATTTCATATCATATCTTCTTTCATCTTTAATCCTATTTGAGATAGGACGTCTGCCTCAAGGGGTTGCAGTAACCACTTAATATCAGTTAGTGTCCATGCAAGTTTGTTACTCATCAAAATCGTTAAAAAATATTAAGAAAAGACTCTAAAGTCATCAAGGTGATCTGTTACGTAACTCGGACCAAACACTAGAATCAATTCTGTGTGTGCACTGACAAGATTTCAATATTCCCTACACGTACAAAGGCGAATAGACAACCTTTAACTACGAAAGGGGTCTTCGTGGCAGCTCTCAGTATAGTAGGAATACCTATGTGGTATTGCAATTCACAGTCAAACCCAATACCACCAGGTTCGTACCCTGACCACCAGCAAATAACTCGACTCTGACCATAAGAGCAATATCTACTAAGATATTGCTCTTATTAGATTTTGTGCGCTGCGTACATATTTTATTAATTTTGTCACAGTTTGACGTCTATGAAAGTTACAAAGTCTACAAAAAGTAATTATATAGGTAAATTGTTTTGACATTCAATTTAAAGTGTATTAATAGTCTAGCTCATGTATCGTTTTACTTAAGCTGATAAACTTAATGACTTGATGCCTGTCTAAGTTAAAACATCGATGAAATTTGAATCACCGTTAAATCCCCAACACATTTCATGCACAACTGTCAAGTGGCAAGTTTCTTTTCTGTATACGGGATAAAGCTTTCATACAAAATAAATATTGTATTATACTTACGTAACGTGAACAGTTTGTCCTGTTTGCGGACTTTCTTTCCAGTGCAATGGCGCTACGTCTCCATGTCAGAAGTGCTGAAATATGCAGTTTTCTTATGCATTCTATAGAGCGTGCCGAGATGTCTTTGGTCTGTTTCGGCGAGGCTGGTATTATGTTTATTTTATTTAACCAGCTCACTGCTTCTGAAGAATTCCGGCCAGACCAAATCTTGTTATTGTCATGAAATGAGTAAACCATATTTTGTTCACAATGTTCAATTTAAGTGTTAGTTTTATGTTGTGAGCAACAAAGATGTCTGAAAGTCTCCTCCAAAAGGGATTCTAACTATGATTGACGTAGATGGAATTTTTCAAATTGCTTATAAGACAATAGACATTTGAAGGCTTATTGGTAACTTGAACTGTTCACTTAACATGCCCTCAGAAAATCGCAGGTATGTATTTAATGCGATCGTCATACTTCTCAGGAGAAGCAACGCACTCAAATACATAATATACGGTTAGGATTTCTGTCTTATTTATAGTCTGATGTATGTGAACTACAGCGGCCACTTAAAATTCATTGCCTGCTACTTATTAACTATGAAACAAAAAATAAACGACTCTACCTCTGCTACTTGTGCAAATATTTTATTTTCTTCCGTTTATCATTTCACATTATTTCATCCATTGTCGAATAATCTGGTTCTCGCTTGCGACCTACGACAGCCTCGGGCGCTTCAGAAGAGTTGAATAATTTAAATTCCACGCTTTATACTTCCATTCTCTTCATATAACTGTAGCCGCTATTTATACGTAAACTATTAGTGTTTCGATATAATTGTGATTTCTCTGAATCATAAATATCATTTGAGTAAGTTTGTTTGCGTAATCTACAAGCGGCAGGTCAAGTAACTGGTCACTGCACGTCAAATAAAAATAATAGTATATTGGTTAGGTGATAGTACAAAGTCAGTTAGTAATACCTAAGTTAAATAGTTATCTGATGGGACACAATGGAAGTTGTCGTTGGGGGTGCGTCTACTACAGCGGAAAAACAGTCAAATCAAGAAAATTTTACTCGTTAATACTCGTTATATCTATCATGTTACGAAACCAAGCCTGAGGCATTTGATAGAACTATAAATACTCTAGATTGCTATAATAAAGTAAATTGAACTTATCGAGGACGGGAAACCAATCAAGCGCAAGATCGTAATGGCGACATCTGTCAACCCTCATTCTTTATGAGTTCGTTGACAAAAACCAGGCCATTGTGGGCAAGGAAGTCATGTTTCTAGTTTCTACATTTAACAAAAGTTGTCTTCGAGGAGCTCTAATTCTGTTTCAAAATAAATTTAACCTAAGATATGTATTTATGGAATATGCATTTGAATAAAACTTATTAAATAACGTACGCTAGGACTGGCGAGCGCAGAGGATATTAAAAAAAGAACTGTCATTGTTTGTTATAATGGACGTAATATTATTATAGAAAAGAAGATGAGATAGAAAAGATAAGTTGTATAATTTCCCCTTAAAGTGCCCATTCAAATTTCTACTTCCACCCTATCATATCTAATTCCTTTTTCCTTAGAAGGAAGGTTAGAATGGGGTATTTACGTTACAAAAGCGAAGACAAGGCGAAATACTCAAAGAAATGATTAAAATGGCAAAAAATAAAGTAACATTTACTCCAGTGAAAATTCCGTCAATTTTAATACATCCTTAGAGATTAGTCTGAACATTTAGACGATCGAAAGTTTTACATATTGGGGTCTCTTAAGCACCAGTTATATTTTCAATTAATGATATTGTGTCAAATACCTTCCCACACTTCTGTAGGTTAATAAACTCCTTCAAGTTGTTACTTTGATGACAAAGACTCTATAAAATTTTATTTCCATACGTTTACGTTTAAATGATATCGTTGACAAAATCTCTCCATTGTATCCCAGAATGTCATGTTCCTATATTTGTATCGGTTTTTTGTCATGTCTTCATAATGGCCCGATTAAGCGGTTCTTTTGAGGAGGGTATGACACCACACGGTCACGTTTCATTAATTAGCTCCAAACATCTGCGCCTCGGTTACATATTTTTGGTTATAAAACGGTTTTTGAGTATCAAGGGTCATCTATTACGATATGTTTACTTTCTTAATTATCTCGAAATGAGCGTCTTGTCGTGTCGGTAGTGTTTCTAAATAGTCTGGTCGGCTTTCACTGATTGGACAAAAGTAATAATTTTGTAATGAGGTATTTTGATTGAATTCTTTCTAAATCTATTTCTGATACAGCAAGCGTGTTCTAGGTGTTCTTTGTTGATTGTGACATATTATAAGATCATCAACACTTTGCCTGTCCAATAAGGAGACACAATCAATAAACAACGTGTCACATGTGACTCACGGGACAGCTAAGTCTCTTTTTAACCCCCGCTGCAAAAGGAGGGGTGTTATAAGCAGCTAAAATGATGTTGACTAAAAGTTGATTCATATTTTTACATTATTACTTATTTTGTCTTACCGTAGGCAAATATATATAAAACTTTATGACTCTTAATTAGTATTAGTGGCGATAAAACTGATAACTTTATGGAAGGAAGTAGACAGTTAATAGTAGTACAGTTAAATACGATAAAGCCATACAATGATGTATGAATACTATTTGCATGAATTGCAAGGTACCTTATAGTTACCCAATTGGCCATTTGAACATATCTATCATTTAAAATTCATCAATCAATATCAACATATTATCAGCCGATTTCAATAATCAATCTTTGGATCTGGATAGCCCTCTTGATGTTTAGGTTCGAATCCCAGTGGCACGCACCAATGACTTTGTAAAAACTGTTATGTGCGTTTTATGAAATTAAATATCACATGCTGTAACGGTGAAGGAAAACATCGTGAGGAAACCTGCATGCCTGAAAGTTCACAAAAAAAATTTTCTCAAAGGTATGTGAAGTCCTCCAACCGCAGTAGGCCAGCGTGGTGGACTAAGGCCTAGTGTACGTCCCTCTCATTGTGAGAGAAGAACCGACCCTGTAGTGGGTCATTAATGGGTTACTGACAAGACAGGCATTGACGTAGTAGTCGTCATCAAGTGTTGCAGTTGCTGCGGTCAACTAGCGACATGAATAACCGAAACTGACTTTTGTAGAGTTAATCACTCATGTGTTAGCGCGTTTTTAAATGTTCCTAATTTCTTCTGGCCAACCAGACCTTGCCATAAAAAATTGATGAGAAAGAGGATGATCTGCTGAGGGTGAGGATGGCAAGGCCTGGTAGAACCTGGGGTGCGGCAATGCTTCGATTGAATCGTCTCGTAAGTTAATATATTATGTTGAAGGGAGTTGATATAATCCATTTCATCATCTGGAGGATGTTAAACTACAACACTGTAGGGTTTTTTTCTAAAAAAAACCGTGGTTCGATCAAATCACCTAACACGGATTCTATCATTTTCCTGCAACATATACATGCCAGAGATATAGAAAACTTCGATAGCGTGATTCAGGATAACAGTGGAGCCATCTCTTGACGAGGGGCGAGAGTCACAACAAGACTGTTTCACATCATGTTAACTGTAACAGGACAATGGGGGGCAACCTTCGATATCCCATCTGCTTAGAATATAAAAAGAAGCCAATCTTTTTCTTTAATGTGGCTCAAATTATTTTAAAAATGCGAGCCAAGATCGCATACGATACTATTAACTTCAAAGATTACGGGATTAGAGCTTCCCTTCCTTTCAAAATGGAAGCAAAATTTCTTGATTCATTTTACGACTTTTCTATTCCTGGAGGAAATATTTTTATAATCGAAATCATACGTGGTAAAACGAAAAGTGTTGGCCGAAATTGTCGTCCAAAACCGGACGTTTTATCGAAATTGGATCGAGCTTAGTTCGACTTAACTCCATTGATAAGTAAAAATAAAATTTTTGGCACCATAAAAATTGGATTTTGTTGAAAATATATAAAATATTTACTTCAATATTTACGGTTTATTAAACAATTTATTACTATAGGTGTCAATTTATTTGCAAACATAGGACCATAATATATCTGTAGGTTTGCTGCCGGATTTGAGGCCATTTTGTAGTCTTTACCTTCCTCCTTAATTGATGTAGGCCATAATCCACCGCGTTGGAATGATGCGTTGGTATACGTGTTGGTACACTGTATACTATACATACAGTAACCTACTGGTTGGTAATTAATTAGTTGTTGTTTTGATTGACAATAGGGTTGATGGTTGAGTAAAGAGTGCCTATGTTTTTCTTTTCTACTTATTACGACTGACAAAAGGTACTTCGCCTAATATTAATAATAGAGAAAGCTTTTTCATCCTATCGTATCGTATCCATGAAAGTCCCAAATTGTGCTTCACTTCGTCACAATATAACGCAATAAGATACGGCTCGTCATATAATTCCAACTTCTAGTGACAGAGAATATTCTGGGTTATACTGGAACCTTTATGAAAAATAACTTTTGATGTCTCATTAAATAAATTCCCGCCGTTCCAACGACAGTTGCCCTCGTTTTATCGCTCTATCGCTCCCAGACGCCATATATCCCGGTATTAGGAATCCCCAATACGGGCGTTTATTCCCTACAACTCCTAATCATTTGTTCTGAAGTCAATAAAGGTCTGTTCATAGTTAGTTTTTTCCCATATCCAAATTGCCATGAAGCACGCAAAAGTTGCTCGTGTAACAATATCATTAATAAATAAATAAATAAATATTGGCGACAGGCGACAACTCACACATGGCTTTCTGATCCCAAAGTAGGCAGTGAGCCTGTGTTATGGTAACCAGATAGCTGATAAACATACATAATTATATATTTTTAAATACATAATTATATAGATAATTGCATACATTTGTGTGTTTAAATTTTGTCGTGTTGGGTGATCGGTCGGTTACGTTAGCCAGTTAGGAGAAGGCCTTACAGTTACGGCAACCAAACAACTGTAGGTACGATGAGTGTGCAAACCAAATGACCAAAGAATCATGTCGAGCTAAGGTCACTAAATATCTGCGTAGACATAATATTGGAGTAGCGGATATCGATTACATATTATGTATTAATCACTGGCGACCCCCTTAGCATCGCTCGTTGCTCATTATATAGTCAAGCCTCTATCAGGTAGGTACTCGTGTATCTGTTAACTAGGTTTAATTGTATTAAAGCAAACATTTATAATAACTGGGAAGACCGTCCTGCGTTATGGGGTTAAATAGCACATACCTATTTAACCCCATGCAATTATTTATTTAGCTAATTTTGTACCCGCAATTCAGGTAAACGGTACAGAAATAAACACAAGATATGTAGGTATCCCGGTTTACTCAGGTTAAGCGTCGTTTTCGTAGAAAATAGTAAGAAACATCCCTTCATCATCATAAATTAAAGCGATATTAAAGTGAATAATATTAAAGTACAATATAATTATATTAAAGTGAATTTTAATACCTATTATTAGGAAAAGAGAAGATATTTTTGATCGTGGATACGGCTTTAGGTAATGGATATATTATTATTAGGGTCGATACACATTTGTTCGAATTGTTTTATATTGTTTTGTTAATTTGGTGAGTGAACACGTTCAATGTAATTTCAATGAATTATTTGGTCTGTCGAAACGTAAATATTTATTAGCCTTACCAATTTAATTTTTTTTCTTCAAAACATATTTTTGACGGGTCTATACCACCGTTAAGTTTTTTTAAACCGTATTATGTGAATCGCAATCTTTAGTCAAGATAATCTATGGACAAGATATTTCAGGTGATGTTACTACTCGAGAACTTGTGATTTGAGATTTCACCAAAATGTTCTCCCACGCATGTAAAAACTAACCCGCAGTTGTCCAGCGTAATGGACTAGAACCTACCTAAATTTATTTATTCTAATTTCTAAAGTATTTAATATTTGGTGCTATTATTTAATAGTCACTTAATATAATAAAAAAACCAAACAATCCTTATAATTTTTAGAACATAGCAAATCTGCGGTAATAAAAACAATATCGCTTCACTCATAGACCCACATTAGGATTCTCGGTGTCGTGGGTGCCATGGACATACAAGACAAGATCACAAGCAGGCCAGAAAAAGAAATTTCAAATTCATCATTCAAATTTCTGCTTTGATGGAAATCAAACTCAGGACCCTCCGCAGGCAACGTACCGGTGTGTTAACAACTGCGCCACTTGGGTCATCAAGCAGTGGGTTATTAATGGGCTGAATGTGTTGAAGATTAAAAGCAGAGACTCAGAAGCAGGACATAAAGGGGCAATTATTAAAACTACAACAATATCTTAACATGCGCGTTTTATTAAAACCTCGTAGGCCGAAAGTTCCATTCTTTTATTAAAAGGAATATAATCCTCTATATTAACATTTTCAGTTTAATCTCGGCGAATATTCTCCGTAATTCGTGCGAGAAAATACTTACTTTCATGAGCGGTATAATATTACTTGACCTTAGAAATTTAATTTCATAATAACGAAGTGTTGAGATGGATGCCTATCCAGGGGTTTGGGTTCAATGAGATAAATTATCCTTCGAGTGTAATGTTGTCCTGTGAAAAAACTAAGTGAAGTTGTAATTATGGTTTCCGGAGATACTTTATTTGTGGTGATTTTTAGGTCATAGAGCCCTAGTAGCTCACCCGGACAGGTACCTTACCGCTAGCGACTTAACCGGTCGTGAAACAGCGTGTTCCTCATGTCTCATAGTGTAGCAATAGGCCTCCATGGCCTGAGTATAGCTACAAGCATAAATAGGCACTTGTTTGAAAATTTAAATCACAACATACATTGTATGTATTGAATATTTTGGACTCATAATATTTAACTCACTATGTAAATAAGCCGTTTTAAAATTAAATATTCTTGGCACACTTCTTTAAATGAAAAACAAAAAAATAGAAATTAAATGTGGCTGCCTTTTGTCTACGAAGTCTCCTATTTCATATTTTTCTAAAAGCCTAAATATTTGTCTTTGCATGTTAGGAATTCAGAAAAGAAAATATATTTGCTTAAATATTTGCGATAGTTCCACTTATCCTTTATGTACGAACAGGTACCTATACTAGGAACTTTCTATCTTACAAATTCAGATCAGGGAGATATAATACTCTTTTCAGATATATATAAACTTTTTGATCACAAATAAGCGTATTTTTGAGGCAGGTTTCTTTTCTTTTTATTTCGTTTAATTTGTATGCGTTGCTACTCCTTAACTGATTACTGAACTGAACTAATAACTGATCGCCTCAAAAATGTCACCACCAGCACCAGCATGCTTCTTTCGGTTTGCGGTTGATCGTAAGTGACCATCAAGTGAACATGTAATCATATTCTTCTTTCTATCTATGTTATAAAAAAACAACGAAATATCTTTTGTAATTCGTACAACTTGCCAAATATTAGGCGTGGGCCTAAAGAGGTTATGCCGGATTGTATTTGAAATCATTGACCGTCACTAATACTAATGACTGTTATTATAATGATTGAAAAGTTCTACGTGGGAGGTGGCCTTAATTCATTGTGGTTTTGATAAACAGGTGGTAAATCTGCGTCTGAGTCATGCTTTTGGAAAAAAGTTTTAAGATCATTATTTGAATGATTCGGACGACGCATGAACTTTAGAGAGCCTTAAAACGGACTCTGTATCTAGCTGACCCTGACGGTTTTGTCATAAGAATTTATTAAGAAATAAATGAAGGATATCTAAAATTTTAATTTTTGTGAAATTGTTTTGTGAAAAGTAGTGGGCGAACTTTTTGTTTGATTAATAGCTTAAAAACGCAGTCTATTAACAATTTTATGGGGGTTTTATTAATTTAAAATGCAAATAGAACGTGTCATATAAGAATGTCAAAAAATCATGTTTATCGTTTATCTCCTACCGCTCGAATCCTTATCTTTGAAATTTTATTAATGCGAAAGTTTCACCCGTATGGAAATCAAAATATGCGTTGGAAATGTTTGTTTATTTATTATTATAAATTGTTTGTTGGTAGCCTTTCTGCTCATCATTCAATATCTCATCAATTACCACACAGGGTCGGGATTTCGCATGCCTTTGAGGATATTATAAAGCTTTCCTCATATTATTTTTTCTTTATCATTTATTAGATTAGTTTGAAATTACTTAATTCTTAAACTAACTATCGTCCTTGAAAAATATCAATTCGTTAAGACGTTTAGAAGTTTGGTAACACGATTTTCAAGTCTTGTTTCCTCCAAACTTGAAGTTATTTAGTTATTTAGTTTTATGTAAAGCTGTTTAAAGCGTTAAACCTATTATGAAATCAAGTTGGGATACTGTGATAAGTAATATTTATTCATTTTAAAAAGCATTTATTTATTTATCTGATGTATGAATACCGATTGACGTGAAATTTTGCATAGGTAGGTTACTCTTTTATTTTGGATTACAATACAATACAATACAATACAATAAGTGACGTCATTCTAAATCCAATGTGGATGCTGAGCCAAGATAACTAATGTGTATGTATGCACTTCCCTCATATAGTATGGTACCTATCAAATGAAAAGGCTTACTGCGGA
The DNA here is from genome assembly GCA_905147235.1 of Erynnis tages. Lineage (NCBI taxonomy): Eukaryota > Metazoa > Arthropoda > Insecta > Lepidoptera > Hesperiidae > Erynnis > Erynnis tages. The sequence continues at coordinate 6,657,787 of LR990087.1, forward strand.
CAATACAAAAATGATAAACCTTTTTTTCAAATTTTTTAACATGAATTGTCTGAATCTGTTTTTTAATTCCACATTGGGGACGAATTTACCGGCAAAAGCTAGTATTTAAAATTTTAATAAGCCAAGTTCTTTATGCAAAATATAACCCTAACAGCGTTTTAGCAACGCATAACCAGTTTGCATGTTTATAGGCAGATTTGTCAAGGTAGAGTCTTCTGTTAAGGTATTTACGACCACTTGACTTGCCTTTGAACTTAGGTTCCGGGTTCGATGATCTACGCCACGTCATAAACACCAAGTTTGTTTAAGATTTTTTTACCGAAACATGCTACATTACAGTTATAATGGCTGGCTAACTATTTTACATGCTTTACACTTCTTATACATAGGTTCACCTATATCTGTGAATGTATCTTTGTATGTAACGTAATCTATGAACGTGATTTTCATCCATATCAAAATGTCAGTTTGTTGAGAAATATAGGATAAATTTAATGTATATAATTAATGAATCCCTCTTTGTAACAATAGGCTACGTTGGCGGTGAGGGAATGGGCTGAATGTATAACCAAAGTGGGTAAGAAATCCTTTTGATACTACAGGTACGTACCTACTACTACCGGCCACAATTTCGTCACAACAGTAGGAGGCTACATTTTACCCAAGTCAATAAGGGAAGATAAAATAAATACTATATACTGTACATATAAAAGTGTCCGAATGTCCAGTCAAATCAAGCCAAAGAATCGGGCATACTCGTGAAGCGAGAGTTACACTTAATCGTAGAGGCTTGCTACGATTTTTTATGGTTCGTTGGTCTAAACATTTTCTTGTGGTATTTTTAAAGTACCTATAGAAGAAACAAATAAATTTCGTATATATTTAAATGATGCAGATTTCACAGCAGTTTGTTTACACAGCTTACCCTGCACTTAAAAAATTACTAATAGTTTTATGTGGTAGAGTCGAAGTAGCTCATCCGGTGACGTACCTTACCACCAGCTTTTTAACCCGTCGTGAAGCCGGATGATCTTCATGGCTTGTGTTTCGACTGGGAAGGTATGGTAGCAGGGAATATTTTATTTGAGGTAAACATCTTAGTACTTATGACTAGCGACTCACCGGATACAACCTCAGATCGGGTATTTTTCTCATGGGCTGCAGTGACTATTTAACATTAGGTAGCTTACATGCCCTTTTGTTACTCAATTACTATAAAAGTATCACAAATAATCCATTTGACCAACATTAAGTTGTTCGTTTTCTTTTTTGCTCATCCTGCAATGTAATAAAAGAGAAAAGATTTTTTCCAATAGGCACGTAAAAGTTACTGATACTATGGGGCTCCTCACTTCCCTGGTAAGTGTCGATTTAAAGTGTTGTGATAAGGAACAAGAGCAAATGTAGGCCAGGGTCGGTCACAAACCCACTTAAATAAAGCCAAGATTATATCAAAGGCTGCTTTTAAAGAATTTTCCATTTACTAATTGGTACAGTGCTTTAAATGTTTTTTGGCGATGCTGTTGTAATTTTCGACAACGTTTATGATATTTTTATTCATGAAGGTTGTAAATTAAAATTAGGTGATTGACAGTGATTGAGAACACGATATCTTGGAGTAGGATATGGTCAATTTGAAATCAAAATTAATTTGAAAGCTTGTTTCATAGTTGAAAGAGCAAAGGACATACGAGTAAATGTTAGAACATACGAAAGTCTGATTAATTATTATTATTCCAAATGTGTTTTTAAAACACAATGTACATAATCCCTTACTCTCCGTTCATCTAGCAATTTTTTAAGTTTTGAATGGGCGGGTGTTGTTAACAGCCATACAATGTAACATAGTGGTATGACGAATATCGTAGTCTTCAGGTCAAGAGTGGAAAAGCATGAACATGCAGTATTAAGTCCCATTTTAGCCCAGATTTACGGCCAATTTACTCAATCTTGTGTTGGATACGGCCATACGGCGGCTATCACTGTAATTTATCTATTTTGAGAGGGTGAAAATTTCCAGCCGCTTTTTTTCGATCTACGTGAGACGTTTGAATTGAGATTACGAATTATGTTGACATAATTCGTTATCTTACACCTTCATAAGCCCTTTAAGGATTAAAATGAATAAAATAAATTTGTTCAAGGTAGGTATAGCTTATCCATGGAATACGGTTACTGACGACAACATCTCATTTGCTTTTTCTTGAGTAGTTATATACGAGTAGAACAATATCAAATCAAGTTCATTCGTGCAAACTGTGTGGCATACATGCATTATGTTGGCGTGAACTATTAACGAATATGCCCTGTAAGCGAGGCGTTAACTTGAAGGCAAAACACTGTTCCGCGTTTAACAGACTTTAATAAGTTTGCATGTCACTCACAATAGTTCAGTGCATAGAAAATACATAATATCCTTCATGTGTTTTGACTGGGAAGGTATGGTTGCCGGAGATATTTTATTTGAGGCCAACATCTCCTAATGTAGCAATGCACCCGCATATATATTTAGATATCTTCTCTATTTGAGGATGGATGCGGGTGTCAGGTGGCAACATTTTGTCACCTTTAGTACCTATCTATGTACTGTATGTACGAAACCGAGCATACGTCCATACGTGTACGGTTAATAGAAATGGAGACCAATAGCCCTCCGTCTTATAACTACCTATTTAGGGATACATTCAACCCTCGGATTAGTAGAAGTGCGGATAAGTGTTAAACCCATCTGCGGTTATTTTCCTCGCAAAATAAGATATCTGGAAGAAGGATATGCTCGAACGAATATACTGATGGGTAAAAATATGTTCCCTCTCGTGACCAAAATGGACTTGATTTGATGTTTGATGTACAGTGTATGAACATACCCGAGTATGAACAGTAACATCAAAGTAAATATACCTTGTGTCATTAGTATAGGAAACAGTTAGTATAGGAAACAGATAGCAACTGTACAAGTGTACTGTACAATGTACATCTTTCCATACGAATGACACACGTTAACAATTCGAATACTTTGACGATTTGGCTTAGTAGATATACGGAGTAGTAGATTTCATACGTAGTAATTTACCTCCAAATTTCTTCCAACCTGGTATCCAGGGCCCGTTTAATTTCCAAAGGCTCGTTCTCATGTATAAAAAAATGATTGGCGCTTATTTCATACCGCCGGATTAGAGAAAGCTGGGTCGGAAATTTCCATCCGGAAAATCCCTCCGATAAAGGTATAACGATGAGATCTATCACAAAAATCTCTTTTTCAAAAGAAAAATCTTTCGAAAGAATATGTTCGGAAGTAAGAAATAACTACAATCTTAACTTCCACAAACCATTTTGATGCGAATAAAGACTACTCTGAAAATTTTTGATAATTTTACAGTAGGTATAATTTATTTAACTACCAAATTTGTCAGTGTAAATAACTTTGAAAGCACGGTAGAAAGTATGATCCTTTCACTCTTATAATTCGTAATATTATAATTTTTTTGTGTAGGTACTCTTATCTCAATCCGGTCAGCTGTTTGCATGTAAAAGTCGCAAATATCCATTATCCATCTATGCCCACAAACTCTCACGTTTTCACATTAAGATAAGATAAGTAGTAAGATTCTCAAGAACTTTCGAGGCTTCTTTCCAAACTTTGGCATCTTTCGAAACTATAAGTCGAACTCCCCATAATATGTCTTTCATCCACTCGTAATTTAGTAGGTAAGTGTTAGAGACATTGGAACTCCACCGGGCACGGCACGGGCATTAAGTTGGAACCACAAAGCGGAATCGAATCTGAAATTTTTGGGGATTTGGGGCTTTGTTGTCGCTATCAAATGCATCAAAAAATTTATATTTACAATGCAAGCGTGACGTTAAGCTAGCAGTTTTGTTTGTTGTCTGTTGTCTGTTGCCCGTCGCCCGTTGCCTATTGCTTGTTGCTTTTTTTTTGTAATAAGTAGAGCAAGCAAACAGACAGACGGACCACCTGATGGTAAGTGGTCACCGTCGCCTACTGACACGGGTACTGACACGACTACTTCACGGTGAGTTTTATCGTGGGGAACCTTTCACAACCTCACTACTCGGTTGCTTCTGCGAGAAAAAAACTATATTTAATGACGAAGCCGCGGGCTGACTGATTCATTAATAGAAATAATCTTCAGATTACTCAGATGTACCTATTGCTTTTGGGCGATAGATATTTTATGACTCACTTCCTATAAACACGTCCATAAGTCATAACAATAATTTGTCCAATGTCCAAGTGTTCATTCGTGTAAAATACTTATGTTAATATGTACTTGTTCCACAGCAGCTGGATTGCTTTATGAACATCGTAATTAATCAAAAGTGTAAAGTGAAAGTAACGATATTTGGACTCTATTGTTGTATCTTTAAGGGTCATTTTCCTTTGAATTGCCTAAAATTTTAGTAAAACCATAAGTCAAGTTGGGCTTCCAGGTGGGAATCACTTCAATGTTAGCATTTTCTAATAATTTATGTGAGATATTCTAAAAACAAAGGCTCGAATAGGCTGTTAAAGCAGGTTTAGAGTGAGCCGCTTAGTCGATTAATCTTTGAACGTTGATAAATTGTTCTGAAAATGGTTTGTTGTATTAGACTACGTTTACGTTATATTTTTATATTAAAAAGGTAAACAAGTAGCAACCTGGGAGTACTTTCGTCTCCACGACACAAAATTCGTCACCACAAAAACCACCATTCGCAACTAAACGCAAGGCTCCAACCTCACGGCAGATTATGAAAGTGGTGGTAAGATACTTCCCCAGGAGAGCTTTACTCATTATAATTATAGAAATACTTACATTTAAAATAGTTAATAGACCATTGATGACCGATGAGTTCTGAAATGTTATTTACAGTGGGCCAACCTAAGAACAAAGTGACACAATTCATTTTATGTTAGTAATTGTGTGATAAAAATTACGATTTTAATCCCATTATAAAGCGTGCAGCGTTAAAACCCGAACTAAAAAGAAAAATACAAAATTTTAAACCCGATACAAAGAGTTGTTAGATCCTTACGGGTGATTCTACGGAGAAACAACTAGTTTTCTACAGCAAAAGACAAAAAAATATTTTAGGTACACTTTGCTTAGAGCTTGGCTTTTTAATAATGAAAGGAGCAAAAAGTTTAAAGACCTAAAATCATTCTATTCTACCACCTGAATAATCTACTATTCGTTCTACTTACCCTTCGTTTCTTCGTTTATTCGTTCTTACAAGTTTGTTCGTTCTGAAGCTACAAGCATTAAACAAGAGATAATTAATTTCTAATTTCGGAAATAACTTTAAAACCCTGTGCACGCGGGTTTAAACCCTAATCCATTGTTGAAGGCCAAAGTTCAAACCGCTATGCTATTAATCGCGATCAAACGTACTAATCTTCATTGAGTGCTCTGATTTAAGCGCCAACGTTCGATGCCATTTTAATTCCACATCAAGTATTTTAATCGTTTGATAGATTCGTATTGGATGCTCTATTTGTTCGATGTAGAAACTTGCCTTTTTAGAAATTTGCGTGCGCAAGAGTAAAATTTCAAGGTCACGTCTTGACGTATACGCTCATAGTAATATCTAGATATTGATATTGAAATAAAAACATTGGATAGCGTCACGATTATCACGATTAATACGAGTAGATTGGCCCATATATGTATCTATTGTTCTCTATTCAGTAGAAATGGAATAATTTATCTTTTTATTAGTTTCTGATGGGTAACCTACAATTAATATGCAAATCTCTTAGATTTCATAATTACATGACCGAAAAAGATTCGTTTTTGACAAATGTATTTTGTACACACGCCGGTTTTTTAACGCAAGTAACAAGTAATATACCTAAAGATTGATTTATCAAAATTAATTATATCTCTGATTTTTTTGCTTCATTGTTGTACCTATGTAAAAAGCAGTGAAATCTATTAAACTAGATGAAATTTAGCATACAAAAGTTTATAACTTTTACATAGATACTGTATGTAAAAGTGGACTAAATTCAAAAGTACACGCGAACATATTCACTGACAGAAGCTAGTGTGTCATTATTCAAAATTATTAACGATAGGTTCATTAATTATTATGTATAAACTAAGCGAATCAATCATTCGTCCCCAACGTTGCTTAATAGATTCTCAAGTGAGACCTCGGACGCCGTTCCGCGATTTGCGATACCTGTTACCTTCCTTTGGATACGCCCTTCACTGACACCTTTCGGGTGTATTAATGATTAAGGTGCCAAAATTGGTTTTAGAATGTTGCCGAATAAGAAATCAGACCAGAAAGTTGTCAAGTCTAAAGTAAGGAGAAACGTAAGAAAATAAAAAAAATACTAATTTAAATATTTCTGTTAAGGTACTTGTATATTATATACTTTATGCGTATTCCTAGGATAAAAACGTTTTTTTTTATTTTGACAGTTTTCTCCTCATATACACTTACGGAAAGGAAAGCAACTGTATGATTTTATTTTTAATTTAATGATTAATCTCTGAAAACTAATTAGGCTTTAAGTAAACTCTGAAATAGATCATTCTAAATTTTATTGCCAATAGAATGCTATGTAATGCTTTCGTATATCACTACGTAAAATAAGCTCAAAGCTACCTATATTATATTTTCATAAAAGTTAACCTCTCTCTCCCGAAAACCTCTTAATCTGAAATCTTATAATTTGCAATACCTACCTACTATTACCGCGTTTAGATACGCCCTTCACGGACACCTTTCGTATATTTTACAGCAATAAAAAAGTTTAACAAATCCGACACGCTCATTTAAATACCAATTCCACGGGTCTATTTACTTTTTACAATCAAAGTGTCTAAGTGTCAAAGCAATCAACTTTTACGAGGCGAAAAATATGTCAATAACTATCATAAACATTTTACGCAGCTGTGACAGTACGAGTACCTATGTTATAAAATAACGTATGAAATTACTTTTGTTGCCTCAGTTTTTCCTTATGCGGAAAACCATCGGGAAACGAATGGTAATTGCTCTCGTAGGCTCTATTCATTCATTGATTGCGTTCATACTCGTAGATAAGCAAGAAAGAAGGCTATTGATGAAAACGATATTACGTACAACTAACTTCTCGGAAAATATATGGGTAGGTAATTAAGGCCCGAGAGGGAGGTTTAAAAGCGGTAGAGCCATTGTAGCGCGCCCGTACCGCCAATCTCTTAACCCGTCGTGATGGTCACCCCTCCCCTACTAAAATACAAGACGTAAAGAACATAGAGCAATATGCGGTGAGTTATAAGGGTGGCGGGGAGGTACATTCCCGGGCGAGCTAATGGCTCTACCACCTACCTTTTTTATATTATACGTTAAATGGAATTTTAAGCATTCTATTCAGACTTCTGTTTCCTTAATTATGTTCATCCTAGTGCTGGACTTGGACGGACCCGGTTGGAATGGAAACGGTAGGGCAAACGCGGACCAGTCATAAATGTGTCTTGGTGTAGACCGCACGTTTCGTTTCTTCGGTTCTCGTTCGGGTTTCGCGCGCGATCCACTTCGTTCGGAATTTAAAAGTATTTATCACTTGTGCTCCACTCGACGGTTGTTTTGTGATGAAATCTGTGAATATGATTTAAAAAGTTGAAATAGTGTCCGATATATAAATTTGGTATGAATTATTGATGACTGTGGGAAATATTGGACGGCTTCATAATCGTGTTTTTTTAGGACCTTGTGAGTATAATAGAATAAGTTTAGTAGAGACTATGAACATAATAATAATATATAGGTACGAATATTGATTTTATGTCGTGGCTCTCGGAATTTTTCGCACGAGATTTGAAGGCCGAAATTTTTATACAGCCTACAGGGTACAGGCAGTTTTAACTTTTCACTAAGAGAATTTATATTTACGCAAACAACATTTTTTTAAATGCAATCTTGAGACTTGAATTTTTTTCTGAATTTATCAAATTCATTAAGAAACGTTTAGGTGTGTGTAACCTACTAAAAATTGGTAATTTTAAACATATTTTTAAAAATAAAAATATATGTAGGACTGTAGGTACTTACAACTTTATTCATTGATTGATGATAACTGTGTAAAAATTAAATAAAAATTAAAAATATTTAATATAGGTAGAGTCTCCAGCTAACATTATTTTATTTAAATATCCTTACCTACTCATATAATACAAATTTTATTGATACCTAGACCATTTTTGGACATAGATGGGCGGTTACACGTAATTTTATACATCTATACCCAAAATGGGTATAGAAGTATGATGTAGGTACCTACTTACAATCTTCTGTATGCGGACGACATTCGCTTTTTGTGATACTTCCGCAGCCGACCTCAAGGGTCTTCGATTCGAATAAAGGTGGTGTGGAAAAGATGAGCTTGACAATCTTGACATGTTATATTTCTGTTTTTATGAGCATGTTTTATACGCCTTTTCTGTAAGTGTACAAAAAGTAGGTACCTACCTATAACATAGGCGATGACACATCCGAGTGATAGTGATATGAGATCCAATAACATTTTCTTATAAATGTCAAAAAAGGTACCTATAAAAACCTATTAAGGGACGTACGTTCGTCAACGCCACATTCCTAACCAAAACACAAGACTTTCAAAACCTTGCTAATCGTTGTAAACTCGGATATTTTTGCTATAAGTTGTAACCAAATTGGCTGCATGTACAGCTGAATGCACCTTTTTCCTGTACCTACCTCGAGCAACCACACCTTGTCAATTAAAACACTAGACCTTAAGAACTTTCTACTTCACAGCGGGTTAAGAGGGTGGCGGTAACGTACCTCTCCATACTAGCTGTTATGGCTCTACCAAATCTAATTATTTATTTGGTTAGAAAAATTCACGCACGTTCAAAATTCGTAGGTAGTAGGTAGGTGTTTATTTCGGTGCTTTGCTATTAGAAGATCAAATCCTCCCCGCCCTCACGTCTACATCTATTCACGTCATGCTATGAACATCCCTTTGTACTAGAGCACAAAACCTTTCAACGCTGAAGTAGGCTTCAATACTAATCCCTGGGATAAACTTGGATCTGTTGGCTATAAGTTCTATCCAAATTGGCTGCAACCTTTTTTATCCTCCACTACTGGTCGCAGGACCGAGTCCACAATCACAAGTAAGCCATAATCGTATCATTATGGTTTTATTGTGACTACATTATTGTCATATTTGGCGGGGTATGATTTTAAAAATCGCGCAGTTTTGGAAGTTTGACAGGTGTGACAATTAGAAAGTATTCTTAATGGACAGACAGATTAGCGGATTAACAAACTGTTATTCCGCTAAACATAAGTGAGAAAGCAAACATTCTTTCTTCACAAATTCTCCTTCAAAAGCCTTATTTATAAGGAAAAATATTTAATGACCGGCCTACAAAAAATTTACTCCATTTTCCTTCAGCCCACCGATAATTAAGCCCCTAATTAAGCTCTACAAAATTACCCCCGATAAACACTGTCGTGGGACAAATCTTACAACAGGTAGATAGTTCCAACCTGATCGTGGCTAGGCAACCATCTAATACTCTAATAGGTAGAAATCGATCGATCGGATAGCCCAGCTAACGTTGAAAATGAACAACAGATATATTCAGAGTATAGATCGCCTAAATGTCGTGCGTTTTGTAGAAAAATAATGTCACCTGCTGTTTGGTGAAACATCGTGAGGAAACCAGCATGCCCGATAGAGATCGATCGATGATAGCCCAGTGGTTAAGAATTCGACTCCTCAATATAGAGATCCGGGTTTGAATTTCAGCGGCGATTTTTCTCACGTAAGTATGTGCGTTTTGTAAAAAAATAATGTCACATGTTCTAATGACCATATTACACGGGTACATACCTTTTTGCTACTAAAACTATTATTTAAGAAAATCTTTGCTCTCAGAAGTATTTGCTGGCTATAATGAGGTCCGCGGTAAGTCCGTTCCTGAATAAACTACAAAGGTTTTAAAATATATTTAATAAATTTCTTGCTTGCTTTTCTCGGAAACGCACTATTTTTGCAAGATACTTGCCGGATATACTTAATTTGATGTCCAGGACTAAGATGTTCCCCATCCTTCGTTCCCCACTTAACACCAGGTGGTCTGCATGCCGTTTGTTACTTAATAATTATAAAAAAATATGTATTTATTTATATTTAATTTTTTAATACTAATGAAAACGCAAATTTGCTCTTTTCGACCTACTACTTACGAGTAACCCTAATGGAATAGCAAAGAAGTCAGCAAACAGGCAGACATTACTAAATTAAAATTCATAGAGTTCGAAACTTGTGACGTCAGGTTTTCTCTCACTATCGGCGGTCACTCTCGAACCATAAGAAATGGGGACTTTGAACGTATTCCAACTTTGAAATGCAAAATGAAAATTATTTGTTTTAACACTTGTCAAACTACGAGAGAGAAGCGATATCATCTTTGAGCTGTTTCGATTCGCCGGTCACTCTTGTACCATAAAAATAGGATCGTTGAATGTGGAATACATTCAACGATCCTATTTTTGCAAGATGAAAATTATTTGTTTGAACACTTGCCACATTATGAGATAGAATGTAGGTATTCCAACTTTGAAATGCAAAATGAAAATTATTTTTTAACACTTGTCACACTGTAAGAGAAGCTATAATATAGTAATATTATAATTGTTGAGTATAATGTTGAAGAATATATATATTTAAGCAGCTAACTCAGCAAGCACTCTACATTTCCAGTGTTCGTAAAGTACGATCAGAAAAAAAGTATAACCGTTTGAATAAAGTCGGGCAAATTTTTATTAATTAACATTCAGAATGAATCCGCATTTTACGAACAGTACTTAACAATGGAAGAATGCTATCAATCAACTAAATGAACGTACATCCATTTTTAGGAAAACCTTGTTTTTGTACAATTAGACTCGGAAAATGTTGACATTTATTTGTTTACATTTTTTATCTCAATTTCCATTTCATATAGGTATGTGTTCGTTATTATTCTTTCACGCATAAATTTTAAAACAAATGATTGAATATTTACTCCTATCCTACTACCTAAATGTGCCTAAATATAAAAGTTTGTAAGGATGGATGGATAGATGGATTGATGAATGGATGGATGGATCGATGGATGTATGGATGGATGAACGGGTGGATGAATGGATGGATGTTTGTTACCCTTTCACGTAAAAGCGGCTTAACAGATTTGGGCGAAATTTTTTATATAAGGAGTCTATAACCTGGATCAACATTTACCCTCGCTACACCAAGTTCCAGGCAACACCAGGCAAAGTCAATTTATAAATATAAGTCTGGTGATGGTTTACTTCTTTACTTACAAAATGCTTTAATGCTTGCAAATATGATAAAAATTGATTATATTTAGGTATTAGTTATGATTATTATGATTATTAAATTATTATATTATGACTTTCATCGGTCTGTCCATTGTAATAATTTTATTCCTTTGCATTTGTGATCACTGCGAAAAAATGAATTATTTTATTAAAATATCACAGCTTTATCCTTTAATCGCTGATTGTCAGTGGAGTTATTGGCTAGTGGTCAGGGTACGAACCTGGTCGTATTGGGTTTGACTGTGAATTGCAATACCACATAGGTATTCCTACTATACTGAGAGCTGCCACGAAGACCCCTTTCGTAGTTAAGGGTTGTCTATTCGCCTTTCTACGTGTGGGGAATATTGAAATCTTGTCAGTGCACACACAGAATTGATTCAAGTGTTTGGTCCGAGTTACGTAACAGATCACCTTGATGACTTTAGAGTCTTTTCTTAATATTTTTTAACGATTTTGACGAGTAACAAACTTGCATGGACGCTAACTGATATTAAGTGGTTACTGCAACCCCTTGAGGCAGACGTCCTATCTCAAATAGGATTAAAGATGAAAGAAGATATGATATAAAATATATTAGGTCGTTTGTGTGTGCGTTGTTAGTCATGAGAACTGATATGGTCAGCTCAAAATAAAATATTGAGGGGGTACCGATCACCGCCGCATAGTTCGAGTTTAAGTTTAATAAATCTGGTTGTTAAATAATTATAATATTATTCTGTTTTTCTGATTTTCTAAAATGTGACGAGCTTTTATGTATGCTGGTCTTAATTTAAAATAAAAACTAATTGTCACAAAAACTAATGAACCAAAAGAACAATGTTCTCTAATTTTGGTTTTGAAGTAAGAGTAACCTATGTTTCTGTTTGTTACTAAGCCAGACGATTTAATTAACCCTCCAATTACGTTCCTCGCTGCCAGGTTATCGATTTTTTGTCGTGAAACGTCTTTAAAACACAGCGTAACATACGAGCACAATACTCCGAATCTAAGTTTGATAGCTGGGAGTCGAACCAAATTATCGTTTCGATAAAACGCACAGTAAAACTTCTATTTCAGTATCTTTTACGCATTCAAGGTAGACCAGCGGTGTTAGCTAGCCCAGTAGCTAAGAATTCGGTTTCTTAATCGAGAGGTCTGGGTTCAAACACTCAACGTCACTTGCTACGACGGTGAAGGAAAATATCGCGAGGAAACCTGTATTCGTGAGAGTTCTTCATAGTGTTCTCAGGGGCATGTGAAGTTATTCGCATTGTGAAAGAAGACCCTAACTTGCAGTGGGTCAGTAAATCAGACAAAAAAACTAATCATAGTGCCTCGAATACGAATTCAAGAAGTTGCCATTAGTATGGAAAGATGTCAAGACAGACTGACATATGTCATACTGTTGAAAACACTGGCTGTAAAGCATATAGTCCAGTCATTTTGAACATTCAAAATCGAAAATTTAACAATAATTCCAAAAGTCTTCAAACTTCGGTCAAGTGAATGGTACATTGGGACGACAATAAATCTCATTTTGCAACCTTGTCCGCAGTCCGGAACATTGCTAAAATTGCAATTAAACTAATTTTTGCTATATGGTCGTGAAAAAAATTCCAAAAGTTCTGCAAACTTGGAGTGGTGTTAAATATATTATTTTACATCACGTGTCAAATTTGCAACCAATTTAAGTGTACGGAACATTCTTTTTTATTAAAATTAATGTTTTTCTTTATTAAACTGAAGGAAAACGTTCCAAAAGTTCTGCAAATTTGACAGATATATCGGAAAAATATACCGAACGATTGTATAAATTTGCAACCTTTTACGTTGACCGGAACATATCTATTTATAATTCTTTTTAATTCGTGGTCATTTTTTCGAGTAAGGTGGTCTCGGAATAATTACAAAAGTTTTGAAACTTGGTTGCAAACTTCGAAAACATCTATTCTGATGCATTTGCAAATTTGCAACCTCATACGCGATCATAAATAAATATGTTCCGGTCAACGTAAAAGGTTGCAAATTTATACAATCGTTCGGTATATTTTTCCGATATATCTGTCAAATTTGCAGAACTTTTGGAACGTTTTCCTTCAGTTTAATAAAGAAAAACATTAATTTTAATAAAAAAGAATGTTCCGTACACTTAAATTGGTTGCAAATTTGACACGTGATGTAAAATAATATATTTAACACCACTCCAAGTTTGCAGAACTTTTGGAATTTTTTTCACGACCATATAGCAAAAATTAATTTAATTGCAATTTTAGCAATGTTCCGGACTGCGGACAAGGTTGCAAAATGAGATTTATTGTCGTCCCAATGTACCATTCACTTGACCGAAGTTTGAAAACTTTTGGAATTATTGTGAATTAAATGTTCAAACTGACTGGACTAATAGTAGTTGATTTCATTTGAATATATACATGACATCTTTAGTATTGACATGTATTTCACTTAATATAAAAATTCTACAGAGAAAATATTGTTTTATTTACAATATTCTCAAAACATACTAATGACTTACGTTTACAATACGAATACTTTGACGATAGTGTTCATGCTGTCAGCGCAGATCACCTGTATTTAGTGACCAATACTGTCCACATAAAATCGCAGCGCTAACGAAGTATCTCGTCTGAGATTGTATGTAAATGCATTGTTACTTAACTCCTAAAATAGTTGCCTCAAATAGTTGTGTATCCGCAACTCACACCCTTCAACTGAACTGAACTACACACTGGAATTTCGATTCCAGGTAGATTATTTGGAACGAAGCACGTAACTAAGCACGTCCTTGTATAAACTACAAAGTTTGCACGTGCAATATTTTGTTGTTAGCAAAATTTTATTAGAATGATACCATGCTCTGATTGATCTTAAAGCTGTAAGTCGCTCAGCGGGCAATGGAAAGTGCTGTGCTTGATTTTTTTTATGTGACAGAATCCGAAATGACGAAATTCGTACAGCAGGAGCCGTAGAGAATTTCTTTCTAACGGACCTTTCTTTGCTACGGGTTGTCGGTCCTTCGAACGACATGTCTATCGTCACATTAGCTTGCTGATTTTGGTGATGTTAAATTTAACATATTTGCTAAGATTTGTACCTTTTTTGTTCGCGAATTTCATCGTTGCGGATTCTATTCCATAGATAAATACCTAACAAGCTCTATCCATTACCCCCTGGGTGACTAGGAGATAACAAAGCCTAGTTGGATTATGAGCACCGATAAACTGACAGACGGACAAATCTTATTCAAGTATTTTGTGCCTGTACAAGAGCCCAAAAGGGTTTTGTTCCCCTTTTCACACTACAGCAACGAATAATTTGTTAACCTAATCAGTCGTTTTAACCAATATTTTGTTTTGAATTAACAAAGAGATCTGCGCAGTTTGTTTTTAGCCTTCCGTTAAATAACTCTCCAATTATTTCGTATCTCGCGTAAAGTGTAAAAGAGCATTCTTAAACTTTTAAGTCGGCAATGTACTAGCTACGCTTGTGAAGACTTCCACCACTCGACAAGAGATGGCGCCACGTGTAATCTGCATCACGCTATCGAAGTTTTCAACCAAACTCGTGCAACGGTAACCACTTATAACCGTCACTTAGCCTAATAGTATGTTTGTCTGACTTCCTTTGTATAATAATTAATTATTATCGGTGCCGCTAAAAAGAGCAACATTGTGAGGTAGGACTTTTTATTGAAGATTATGGGCGAATATTTATTAAATTTGATTCTGTGAATAATACCATAACTTGTTCATAAAAAGAAGCGTGGAAACATTGTTACTTGTAGACTCGCGTTTGTCAGTCCGCCTATGTTGATATACTACATATAGGCATGTTATTATAGTGTATTGGATATTACCGTGGTATTAGTTAAAAGCAAAAATGTATTACATAATATAGAATTGTTCTATATAGGTTAGGTACAACGATTAAAGAATAATCAAGTACAATTTAAGTGGTAGTATAAAAGCATAACATGTATACATATACAAGGACAAAACCGTAAACCTAATTGCACATATAATTAAATAAGCATTTGTGAGTGTAATTTGATCAGGCATGTAATTTTATCTATGATTTCCTGTGAACAAATTACCCAATTAATTATGGCAGATTTATTATCACACGATCAAAAGCTGGGGTGGCTTGCCCCGGGAGCATACCGTCAGCCTCTTAACCCGTCGTAAAGCAGTATGATCGTCATGTCTTACGTTTCGGGTGGGGAGTTATAGCTGAAGGAGACATTTATTTACCTACTAAAAAAATGAGGATTTCACAAAGTCAGTAATCGGGCGACCTAAATCTTTGTGATAGAACTTAGTAGATCAGATAACTTGTGTTTTTCTGCTCCACATTTCATTAAGGATTATTAAATTTTATTAAAGTTCTGAGTAATAATAAATTTAACAAAGAATTCAATGGGTTTATTGAATTGATGAATAGCTAAGCTAAGCTATAGAATCCGAGATATTTGCGAAATTCTGATTTTTGTGACATTCTACCTTGAATAACTCCACAGCGCCCAGACCAGATTTTATGTGACTTAAGACAACTTTTAGTATACCAAAATGTATACTAGTTAACACCCTTTATCCAATCATTCCGATATTGACCTCTTTATTTTGCTTAAGTAACTAGACTATATAACTATATAAGCCTGTAACACTATAAAACTTTTGCTTAGAATATTTGGAAAATTCGACGAATATCGTAAGATAATTGGACATTGCGTACTTACAGCTTCATCTTATCACAAATTTTGATTATATCAGCTAGGTTATGTGAAATTAAGCCTTTTAAGGGTCCTTTATTGCAAGAAAGGTAAAAGCAAGTTGTTAAACATAATAATACTAAGATACTAAGAACTGTAGGGATGTAACGGAGCTGTGTATTCGATTCCGAAAATTTGGATGTTTTGATCGATCGATCGATTAATTTTATTATTATTGACTCGAAGTTTAACTGATAGAGATGTGCAAGGCGTTAAGTTCTCTTTTTATTTTCTTTTCGTTTTGATTTAATTAAGTTTTTAAAAATTAAATAAAATTAATAAATAGAACGTTATCGTACCAAAGCGGTGACGGCAACGTCACCATATTTTGATAGACAGACCTCGGATTCTGAAATTATGATATTGTAAGAATGGTTTTCAGCATTTCAGTGCCTTTAGAGGAATGTTTTTATTTATTTTGTTTTATTATATTAAGCGATCTAGCGAAAGTCATTCATGCGAGCTAAGACGATTCAAACCCGAACCTTTAGAATAAGAGACCGAGTTATTAGCCACTGAGCTGTCACCACATCCGTCCTAAGCCCTTAAAGACCCTTGATTCTGGGAAAGGTAAAGGCAAGTTGTCGAGTTAAATATCACAGTGAGAGTTACAACACCTGGTGAGACTATTCAGTAATTAAAACCATCTCGTATCGTGAGCCAAATAATAATTAACCCTACAATTGCCGCATTACCTCGCGGCTGAGTTTATTGAAACAGCTCAGAAATATAAACAAATGAGCAAGCGTTGGTTAAAATGTTTTAAATATCATTTTCGACTGTAATACTTTTAGAAAATTCAATTTTGTTAGAAAGGGTGGGATAAACGTAAGGTGAAATATGTTTTATTAGATATTGATAAAATTTATTTAATTTAAAATAGCAAAGTTGTTATGGCCTTGAAAAATCCATGAAAACCCACAGCTGTACGTCAAATAAACTTAAATCTTTGTTCTCATGGATCCCATATAAAATGACATCTACCCTTTAATACAATTGAGTTACTGAGTAAGTGATCGAGCACCGCAGTGCTGATGAGAAGGTACTAACTATTAACGGTGGTAATATAAAGCATATTGAACCTTGTCTTTAATGTTTCCTATTATCTCACTTTAAGCTTAATAAAGCTAAATAAACTTTGTTTCTAAAACAATTAGGGTCTTTACATTTAAAGCTGACATTCGTATTTCCAACAAAAGTCCCAAAGTTATAAAATTGCCCCAAAGCAGTCTAAGACTTGCAAGAAACTTTGTTTATAAAATAAGGCTCTATTTAAAAATGTTTACCGCAGGTAGCCGTAAGCTAAATTATAATTAAACCAGTGATTACTAGAAAATTACTTTGCTGAAAAGTTCCTTGAAAGTTTAAAGTATTTTGGACAAGAACCTGCAGTTTCCAACTAAACATTGTACAGTTTGTACTGCTTTTATAATATCTCGAAATGTGTAAGGCCTTAAACGAAGGCACTCAATGCGGTTTCTTTAATTAAAAGCATACTTATTGTTCGACCGAAAAACGGCTTATCGTTCCATCCAACCAATAATTAACCCTCTACGTACATCAGAGTTTCTCAATTTTTGTTTTTTATATCGTGGTGTTGTTAATATTTTGTATTCTCATCGCAATTGAAGTCTCTTGGAAAAACATTTGCCTCTCCTTGAAGAAAACCATTAAGTGGCTTAATATTCATGGTACAAGCAAGAATTACATTTTAATCATTGACATAAATTAATGTTTGGTACAGACACATTTTATGTATTAAACTTACATACTTGTAAACTTCATTAAAAATCATTTCATTAAGTTAAGTAGACACCATTCTGGCCTGAAATTTTATTTTCATAATATGCTGATTCTCGACTAACCATTGGGGAAACGCTAATCTACATCTATAAAATACTTTCCGTCAAGGCTTGTGCTTACACAAAGCGTGATTAAATCCATTTACTTTAATTATAATTTAACGTATCGTTCAAAAATTGTCGATAAAATTTTCCTTGTGTTGGAACGATTATAATTAACCCTTCAATGACGTAACGACAATAGAAGCGGTGTAATTTCCGCGCGCTGACGATTGGCGTAAACGTGAATGAAAAATTATAATTATTCACGAGTTGGTGACCCTACGCAGGGTTAACAGGTCTGATAGCCTAAACCTTTATGGGGCATTCGATCTCTTATTTGAGAGGTTCAAGTTCAAGTTCTTAGTTTCTTTTCTTTGTTAAGTATCTAAATATAACCGTTTTGCAAAATAAAAGATCGCTTGCTGTAACGGAGAAGAAAACGTCGTATGAAAATTTGATTGTGCCATGATGGTTTCAACGCATGGGAAGTCTGCCAACCTGCAACGTCAGTGATGGAAAAAGACCTCCTTCTCATCGTTAGAGGAGACCTGTCAGAGTTTTAGCAATGCCGCTCTACACATAGATACGTAAATCGTACAGTTTACTACACAGGAGTCGCATAGAGTAAGAACCCAAATACTTACAGGTAAAAGATTTTTAGAAGAGTTAAAAAAATAATAAAGATACATAGATCATCATAAAAATTGATTTATTTTTGATTAACATTCTCTTATGCGCGACTCCTCTGTAGTAAGCTGTATGATTTATGTCTGTGTGTTGTAGCGGCTTTGCTAAAACTGAGACTAAGGGTATACTGGTCTTAATGGGTCACTAATGGGTTGCTGATATGTGATTACAACTAGGACGTATGAAGATTGAAAATGTCAGTCAGCGCTTCAATATCACGTCTTGTCTATAGTTGAATTGTCCTTTCGATTTACAGCTAAGTTGTGTTCAAGAATAATAAACAAATGAAGAGGTTTTGGAGAAATTCATGAAACTCGCAACTTTCGACGAAGCGTCACCGGATTTCTTGATTCTTCGGCATAAGAAATGAGGAATTTATGAGAAGTTCACTCGAAGTTCGAAATACAAATTATTTGCTTGGCATTCAAGTTAACGAGTTTGGGCTTGAGGTAATATTAAATATGTTATTGAAATGTACGTCGTGTATGTATGTAGGTATAAAGTAAGCAAATTCACGCGCCTTCCTGATAAACCGAACGTTTGATTGCTTACTTACTGAAAAGCGTTACTTCAATTAACTAATTAAATCCGTACTTCTCAAATACGGCAGGAGTGAAATTAAATAATGCGTTTCTTTTTTTTTTCATTACTTTTAATGTTAATGGTGTGTGTGTGTGAGTTTTGAAATGAATGCTCTTTTAAACGTGGGAGCAATATAGGGTTAAGTGGTATTTTTCTCAACCGAACCATTCTTGGTGACCTTCCTCGATGTGAAGTGATCTGACAGTATCGACGATATCTTATTGATTTATTGCTCCTTCTATATCGTATTTGCTCACGACTGAACACTGACTTTCTTCCTACCGATAAAACGTACCTATACCCTTTCTTTTAAAACGTAGTTCCTACATCTACGTTTTAGGGATGTTACCTCACAGAATTAGTAATGCTATAAATTTGTTCATAATTTTCCATTTTACGCAGATAGACTTTAATCAAGACAAACACACGAGCTCCTAAGAGAGTAAGGTTCCCGACAGACCATCCTATATTTAGGTACTAGATGTCTTACATATCACAGTGTAGGCATTATATTTAAAAATAAATCTCTGGAATACGGAAAACATAAGTAGGTATCATTACTTTTTTGTTGACATTAGATAGATAAAGTAGTTAGGGTGTTAATCTTCAAAATATGTTCACGATCCAATACATCCCTCGAGTACCTACATATTGAGTCGGTGACGGATGGGAGTCTTCACCCCTCATAATATTTTCTGAGAAGACCTTTCTTGCTACAGTCATCTGTCAACTGGTACAGGAAAATAGCTACAGTCCTTTTTAATAAGGAGAAACCTTTAACAGTTATTTGAAATAGGGTTGTGATGACTGTGACCAGGTCAATTGAGATGACAAAAATAAATAAAATAAAATAACTGTTTATTTCGGTAACAAGAAATTATAAACAATTTAATACTTATATGAGATCCCTTTATTAAACTTCAATTGAAATAGGGAAAAGTAGGTAAGTAACATAACCTTACCCTACTCGATTTCCTATGCTTACATTCAGATTACAAAGCTACAGTACCTAGGATATCCTATTGATTTATTATTCCCGTGATATTCTGTTTGCTCACGACTTAACATCAACTTTTGTTCCTACGGATATAAATCAGCCTTTTTATGACGTGGGAACTTTCTCCTTCAGTATGTACCTCGGCTCACGTGGGATTTATACCCCCTACAAACACACTTAGCTGCCTTAAGAATGGTTCGAACGGAAGAAGAACCACATAGTGCTTATACGGATATTTTTTCAGTATTGGTGTACATTTTTCAGCCTTGTCTTTTTGCTCAAACTTGTCTTATTTCCTACTGTTGGACTGTGAAGACACACACTGTGAAGTGATAGAAAATCTGTAGGTAGATACATTTGAAGGGTACATTAAGCCATCGCGTCGGTCAATTATTATTGATAGATAGAGCCGTTTAAGCTTGTCCGAATTCATATGGGAGGAATGACCTAGTAGCTAAACTGTGTCTAATGGGACGTATCTCTCTACCTATACTCATAAATTTTCCACCAATCCGGTATTTCAATCTAGGGCTATGGCCAATAGTGGTTAAGAAGGGCTGCAGCTAGATTACTCTTTCTCAATATATCTTAAACCATTGATAGATTCAGTGATAAAGTAGTAAAGAAAATGTCCCAAACACCCCCGATTTCCCCGATAAATTGCTCAAATATTTGAATAACGATCAGCGAGCCGACAAGTTAGCACTTAGAGAAAATGCGCGTAGAAGGTAGGAAATGGATTTTATCTATGTGCATTACATTATGCATGTCAGGCGGTAAGATAAGCTCTAAGTTTGTTCTGGAGCCGGCACCGGAATGGCATTGTCAGATTGGAACGTTTGAGGGACCATCTGAATACTAAAACCTTTTCGATCGATATGTGGAGCCTAACCGATTTACGGTCTTACTTTATCCATAAGACGAATCGCACATGCGTTAAGCATATTAGGGTAATCGTTCACAGGCTACCTAATTTAGACCTCGGCCTAATTGGCTGGCATAACCGACCAACCAATATAGGGCCATAGACCTCTATATGTAGCTGTTCTATTTGAAATACGCATTGACATACTGCAAAATGTATGCAATTGAGACAGCTGTCAGGACATGCTCTATTGCCAGGTCACAAACCTGTAAAAAGAGTGATAGTCATGTCAACAAGCTTTACCTGAATCATTGAACGTTATTTTCACCTAATTTTCAAAATGATAGTTTAAGCTGCGTTTGGCACGCTTATTGTGGCACACTTTACTGTAACTATACAACATTTAAGCACCATCGAACTGGTCTAATGTTAGAAACGAAAGATACGTAATGGAACTCCGTAACTGATAAACGTAGTGTAACCGTGTTTGGTTTAGTTGCAGATGCAATTTGAAGATGTTTGTTTTATTCCGTCATATTGATCTGATGGCGAAGTAAGGCAATTTTTTAAACTATCAAAGAGTCTCTCTCTTCAACCGCACAGCGGGGGTACGCCTGGAGTATATTTTATTCCACGGTACTACAATAAGGATTGGTCACTCCTTTGAGGAATCAACATGTTTTTCAGCTTCATTAAAAACTCTTTTTATTTTGGAATCAATTTTGTTAAACGCACATAACTTATAAAAATCATTAGTGCGTGTCACTAGAATTCGATTCCCGGTCTTACTAGGGCGACGGATATTTTAAACCTTTAGTTGAGAAAAAGGCGATTTTATACATAGGTATACTAAAAATAACTGCTATTTCATCTTGAGCCGCTATTTACCAGACCATTTAATTAAGCTAGTACGACTGTTCTGACCATAGGGCATTTTTGGTTTTCAAAGAATGGCCGTCAAAGAGTAGCCGTTATATCAGGCGTTGTTTAATCAAGCCAGGCCCGGCCTTTGATTCATCTCGACTGATTGTGGATTTTCAAGCACCAATTTTAAACGGATTGCATTTTAAGTTCCGAAACCTTCGTGTGAATTTTTATAGTTTTTTTGATGTCGAATACTGAATAGTACCTATTAGTTTGTTTATAACAGGCACTCGCAGGCCGACTGCGACAGAAGGAGGGTTATGTTTTTCGAGTGTACCTAGGTATGTTACATTTTATTTTCATGCAATTCGAAAGTTCACATGAATGGAGTTAGTACCCTGGGTAAACATTTTATGATCTATATTATACCGTCTACGTAATGTTTTTGTATTTTTGTAGTCTATAAAACAGTTACAATTCAAGTTAATGTAAACGTAACGGGGTCATTATGAGCTCCACGTCAAGGAAATCCCTGATGGAAAAGTTTTAATGTCAGGAAAAGTTAGCCATAACGTTCAATTATCCCGTTTCGGTCTCGTTCTACTTTTGTTATGGAATCCCGTGGTAAGTTGTTCATAATATTCATGTTTTTGCTTACTGGAACCCATAAATCTCTATTTGGAAATCCCCTAATTGGAAACGCTCTTGCATTTGGTAACATAGTGAGCATCACAATAATAAGAAATAGATTATGATCTAGTACCAAATTGGGCCCCATTTGTGGTATTCAACAGGGTATTTTATGGTATACGTGATAGGTATCTAAAATGGAACAAAATTGCGGGATTTTTGGCAGACGTCTCTTTGACTTTCTCATTTTATCCGCAAGTCTAGTGATATTTTAAATAACTTTTCCTCTGTAGACGACATGCTGACGAAAACTTTTTTTATTATTTAACTTTAAGCGAAACCCCATTTTATGTGGTTATATTGGGAAGAACAATTGATCGGTCCGACGTTACATAATATAAATTTCTAATCTACTTTTAAGATCTTCATGGATTGTGAGGTAAGTTAGTGGATGGATGGATAGATGTAATATATACACGCAAATGAATGAATAGATTTTGATGGAATATTTGATGGAACATTGGTAGTGTTTGGTAGTATGATTTGAATTAAAATATACATATAGAGTTCTTTAAATCCTTCTCTAGTCCAAGTTCGAAAGTTCAAACGGATGCAGACGACTCTAATACCTCGATAGACAATCGCAAGGTACTTATCTAAGAAGCTTACCAATTTTCAACAGGACTGAAGGATTTTTTGAAGTAACTGCAATATCTAATCAAAAGTTAAATTTGCTTGGTTAAGAATTTGGAAATTGAACTATGGATGATGCAGCCCATATAATTTTGATCCGAGCTCAGACTAACTTCGCAACCAAAGCGATCAAACTATTACGAGTATAACAAAAACAAACCGGCTAGAAACTTTGTAGCCGACCGCTTCATATTTTGTTCTCAACTACAACAGTTTCAAATAAACTGATATTGAACTGGACGGAACTAAAATGATTACGTCTTTAAATCCAGGATATTTGCGTTCTAATACGTTGAAAGACAATCCCTGGGGGTTGAAAGGAAATCGCTTGAAATTGTATGAAACTCCTCTATTTTGATGAGCGATTCCTACCGGATCAGCAAGTAAGCAATATTTCGCAGTAAAACCTTCATAATTTGTATTCCTATTAGCAAGCCGTGTTTAGTTAAATATAGGTCACAGCTATGTAAGTGCGGTAGTTTAGAGCGTAATGCCACAAAACAGAGAGTGTAGAACTCAAGCTTCATACAGTGTGTACTCGAGCAACAATACGTAGGAATTTTTACGTATAAAAAAATTATTTTAAATTAAAGAAACAAAATAACAAAATATTTGACACCAACGTCAAAAATAAATATAATAAATACGAATATAAATAACGTTTCACACGCATAGCCCCATACTAGGATTCCCCATGACGTGGGTATCATGGACACATTATTCAAATCTCTGCTCTGCTGGGAATCGAACCCAAGACCCTCCGCGCAGCGCGCCGGTGTCTTAACCACTGCGCCACTCAGGTCGGGTTTTTTTCTCATTGTGCAAGGAGACCCGGCCCTGCAGTGGGTCACTAATGGGTTGCAGGTAGGTAAGTATATAGGTCACAACTAAGTGCCGCGGTGGCTCGGAGCATAGTGCTAAGATAACTCCTGTTTTTATCCCACACAGCCTTAGTGTAGGTACCTTATAGTAAGTTGTAACGGATTAAAATACGTGAAGCATCTTTGTTTCCTCTGTAGACGACATGCTGACGAAAACTTTTTTTATTATTTAACTTTAAGCGAAACCCCATTTTATGTGGTTATATTGGGAAGAACAATTGATCGGTCCGACGTTACATAATATAAATTTCTAATCTACTTTTAAGATCTTCATAGATTGTGAGGTAAGTTAGTGGATGGATGGATAGATGTAATATATACACGCAAATGAATGAATAGATTTTGATGGAATATTTGATGGAACATTGGTAGTGTTTGGTAGTATGATTTGAATTAAAATATACATATAGAGTTCTTTAAATCCTTCTCTAGTCCAAGTTCGAAAGTTCAAACGGATGCAGACGACTCTAATACATCGATAGACAATCGCAAGGTAGTTATCTAAGAAGCTTACCAATTTTCAACAGGACTGAAGGATTTTTGAAGTAACTGCAATATCTAATCAAAAGTTAAATTTGCTTGGTTAAGAATTTGGAAATTGAACTATGGATGATGCAGCCAATATAATTTTGATGCGAGCTCAGACTAACTTCGCAACCAAAGTGATCAAACTATTACGAGTATAACAAAAACAAACCGGCTAGAAACTTTGTAGCCGACCGCTTCATATTTTGTTCTCAACTACAACAGTTTCAAATAAACTGATATTGAACTGGACGGAACTAAAATGATTACGTCATTAAATCCAGGATATTTGCGTTCTAATACGTTGAAAGACAATCCCTGGGGGTTGAAAGGAAATCGCTTGAAATTGTATGAAACTCCTCTATTTTGATGAGCGATTCCTACCGGATCAGCAAGTAAGCAATATTCCGCAGTAAAATGAATGAACCTTCATAATTTGTATTCCTATTAGCAAGCCGTGTTTAGTTAAAAATAGGTCACAGCTATGTAAGTGCGGTAGTTTAGAGCGTAATGCCACAAAACAGAGAGTGTAGAACTCAAGCTTCATACAGTGTGTACTCGGGCAACAATACGTAGGATTTTTTACGTATAAAAAAATAATTTAAATTAAAGAAACAAAATATTTGACACCAACGTCAAAAATAAATATAATAAATACTAATATAAATAACGTTTCACACTCATAGCCCCATACTAGGATTCCCCATGACGTGGGTACCATGGACACATACAAGACAAGAACACACGCAACTAGACCAGAAACAGAAATTTAAACTCATTATTCAAATCTCTGCTCTGCTGGGAATCGAACCCAGGACCCTCCGCGCAGCGCACCGGTGTCTCAACCACTGCGCCACTCAGGTCGGGTTTTTTCTTCTCATTGTGCAAGGAGACCCGGCCCTGCAGTGGGTCACTAATGGGTTGCAGGTAGGTAAGTATATAGGTCACAACTAAGTGCCGCGGTGGCTCGGAGCATAGTGCTAAGATAACTCCTGTTTTTATCCCACACAGCCTTAGTGTAGGTACCTTATAGTAAGTTGTAACGGATTAAAATACGTGAAGCATCTTTGTTTGCTAAGTACCTAATAAAACTATATTTACGTGATATTTACATAGAATAAAGTACAATAGGTAGGTATTAGTATCTATTAAGTATATTAGGTAGGTACTGTCCTTTATTTTTAATTTTGTAATTAATCAGTTTTTTACGATGTTTTAACCTTTCAACCTACATTCATTTAAAATGAATTTTAGAATGTGCGACTACATAAAACAAGAAAATTTAAAAAAAAGTTACTTAAAATACAAACTTTCATAGTTTGTACTTATCAATAAAAGGCGTGTAAATACAACGTAGCAAGCTAATTAAATATCGTTCATACTGCGCTCATTATGTTCACTTTATTAGTGTGCGTGTTTGGCTTGCAAAGATCTGAGAAACATTGAATGAAATGAAATTAAAAATATTATGATATTTGCTCTATACTTGGCTTTTTCATTCCGGAATCTTAAGGATGAAATCCGAATCTTGGTGAGGAGAGCGGAAGATCGGACTCAGTGGCGCGATTTGGGAATGCCTATGTCCAGCAGTGGACTAACAAAGGCTATAATTTCTTTTCCATTAATTCAATTTATTTAATATGGACTTAATTGAAGCCGCTGAATTCGCTGATTCAACAAAATAACAGTTTTATAGAATGAACGACTAAAAAGAATTGGAGTGTAACATCTAAAGTAAAACATGTGTAAACACGGCGTAGCTAGTAAATTCAATATCGTTCATACTGCGCTTATTACGTTCACTTTACTAGCGAGCGTGCTTCGCCTGCAAAAAGCTGAGAAACGTCGATAGCATTTTAAAGGCAGTTACGAAATTTTGAGGTCAAAATCTTTTCAGACGAACTGGTAAACGCTTTAATTTGCTAAAGAGGTACATACAGCTTTATAATACGCCGTAAAGCAAGTAGATCTGTGGTAGTAAGTAGTCATCATCACCTACTGACAGAACCACACCAAGGAAATCGCCAGTGTGTTGCCGGCTCTGAAGGAGATAAGAAAAAGAAATCTTAAAACGTTCGAATTTGCTTAGCTGCAAATCGAACCAAGGTCTTTTCGCATATGGAACTGACATTAAAACGATTGCATCTAACAGATCGTTATAGGATCGCTATTATGTAAGCGATTACGACTTAGTGTTTCTGTGCGTCTCAGATACGACCAAGAAAATTTCTTAAACAAAATATTTAAAAAATTCCAAAAATCTTTAACACATTTCGAAGAATGTTTCAATATCTAAGATTTTTTTGAAAATCGGTGAATCTCGCAGTTAACTTTTAGAATTTCACGTACCTACCGGTTAGTTATGTTTCATCTTTGTGTCGTAAAAGGCAACCTATACTAAAAATCTTCTTAAAAATAATAAAATGAAGGCAGAATTTGCAAAGATTTTGAAAAAGATTAGGATAACTCAGACTCACGAACTTACAGAGTTTTCAGCTTTCAACGTTAGCAATTTACAATGGCCGAAAACGATTACCTATGAGTAAGAAATGTTCTCGAAAGGCAACCAATAGACAGCTCCGCAGCCGCAGGGTGGACTGATGATCTGAAGCAGACAGCGGGAAATTCATGGATTCAGAAGGCACAGGATCGAGCAGAGTAGCGTCGATTATGGAAGACCCGTTTCCAGCAATGAACGAAGGGCTGAAAAGAAGTAAGACAGGATTAAATATTCAATCGATTTGACAAACATAGTTAAAGCAAAGGTAGGGCAGGCATTGAAGGCAAAGCGAATTTTGAAATTAATTTCTCAATTTTTACCGTTTTCAGGAGCAAATTCGAGGCTAACTTTCAGAATACAACACACCTCCGCCTCCGCCTTGTTTTAAGAAGCATCGATTTGGAAGAGCGAAAATATTTGCCTTTGAGAGTAGCAGTCAGTTTCCAGCCAGTGATTTTGTTTCATCTTTTGTGCCGTTAGCAAGTGTGGGAGAGGCTCAATACTGTTTCCTTGTTTGTCCCAGTTGATCCTACTCAAAATAAGAAAATGTAGAGAAGGAAATTAATGAAAAATATGTGAGTCGTGAGCAGACTGTTATTACAAATTGGGATAAAACTCCCACAAAATGCTAATGCTCTGGAACCTTGTTAGATTAAAGTTATTATGATGTAATCAATAACAAAAATATGGCTTGCTACAAAATAATTTTATATGGACAATATACTCGTGCACATTGATTCGTGGGAGAGAGTGTCAGTTATTTCGCCAATTTTTTTAACAAAATAAATAATGTAGTGAGATTACGCCCAAAATTTATTAAATGTAAACAAGATAGGTACTTGTTATTAAGAAATAGGGAGATGTTAGGGACGATGTTAAATATCATTGGAAGGTAGTCATAAAAATAACTTAAAAGGCAGAAGAGTTTTTGAGTTTACCAAAGCGAACCACAATTCGTTATTTTTGAAAAGAAAATTTTAAATCTACTGGCAATTCAACCTCTTATTTTAATTTAAAATATCGATGACTCATTCATCGGTATTATAAAACTTATTTTATAAATGTTAAAATAAAATCAACCTCTCAGGTTGATTTTATTTTAACATTTTATCCTATGAGAGCGTGTTACGATATCTTAATTATTATATTAAAAATTAAAAAATATTAATATCCTTTTGATTATTCATAATATTTTTGTAATATTCTAATGAATAAATGGTCAAATTTGGAGTTCGTTTGTAGCAATTAGAGAATTCTAGTCTAAAGGTTCTAACAGCCATTATTTCATTGAAGTCAATAGTTAGTTTCCGCAGATTGTATTTCATTTTTGAGTCATAAAAGAGCATCATTGAAACTGCTTCATCATAGAACGAAATGTATAAGCTTCTGAGAGTAGGTGGTTATTTCCGCTATAGATTTTGTTTTATTGCTACGCCGTAGCAGAGCGAGTCTTAGTTTGGACTTAAATCCTTATCCTTCGAGTAAATAAATAGTATTTTTAATTGTGATATTGTAACAATAAAATAAAAAAACTTGGAACGCGCGTTTTTAATAAAGAATATTTCGTACGAATTATAATGCAATAGAATGAACAATAAACCAAAATTATACACTTTTAGGACAATACTCGTATGCCATCATCATTGATTTTTGATAACCGACTTTTATAGTAGGTACATTTTCGTAATTTTATAACGTAAGAATTTGGAAATTTTAGTACCGTTATGAAACCTAGATTTTTTTGAAATAAGAGGTAGAAGTCATTTTGGGTAATTGATTGAATTTTCTTCTTATGCCATAAAATAGCAATTGTAAGAGGCACATTGTGAGGCACTGTTGTGCAGAAAAAATGGTACATGTTTCCAAAGACTTAAAAAGTGGGCGAAAAGTTAGATCACTTTCAGAAAATATCTAGCAATTCAACGAGCCATCGATTTCGTAGAACGAAAAATATAAGCTTTTGAGTAAAGTTGCTTCTTTCCGTTATCGATTTTGTTTTATTCCTCCGTTAGAAAAGAGCGAGTGATTATAAGTATTGAGCTTGTTATTGACTTAAACTGTCAATAACAGACTGAATACTTATAATACCAAAACTGATTATGCATATAAATAAAAGAAAATTACAGTATTTAAAGTTAATTACAATTATCCTTAGAGCGTAAGCGCTAAAGAGAAAGCATAGAAAGTTAAAAGTAAATTAATACTATGAGGTTCTACAAAAGGGGCATAAAATTTTATTTCAAAAAGGTCTGGCTTTTCTTATTAAAAAAAAACATTTTTGGGAATATTTGTTGATGCCATTTAAAATTGAATTTCGCAGTTCACATTCAGAAATTCCCCTATCTCCTAGTGACTTCGAGACATGGATTTCATGAAAGGAAAAATATACGCCTTTGAGAGACAAGTTTCCGGTGTTGATTTTGTTTTATCCTTATGCCGTAAAAGAACAAGCGTAGGAGGGTTTCATACTGTGTACTGGAAAATTCTAGATAATAGAAGAAAGTTATTAAAAAACAACATTTATTGCCAATGAACATATTTAATAAACAAATACTTATTTGAGAAATGTATTTTTGGAGCTACATAGATTTTCTAGATAAAGAAAATGTACTACAATTAAATGTAAGTAGGTACACAGGTAAGTAGGTGCTTATTTAATCGTGTTGTCAAATATTGTGAATAGATATGTTTGGAGGCAAACAGAAATTATGGAATAAAGTACAGTCATCATCATCATAGGCTATTTGTACACCGTTGATGAATAGTACTTGAATTTGGAAGGAGAAAGTTAGTTCTTGTTTGGGTTTTGTGAAGATATTAGGGTAGGGTAGTAACTAATGCAATTCAGGTAAACCTATCCTAGGGTTGGACCCTTACTATTCCGCTTGCTATTGTTGAACCTAAATAGGTCCAATTAATAGTATAAGTATAACGTTAAGGCTGCTAATTTCCATTCTCAGGTAAAAAAATATGACTTGACCCTTTTAATCTTAAGATTAGCAGATAAAAATATTTTAAATTTAGACCAGTAGTCTAAATTTGACCAACATTTTTCTTGTACTGGCGCGAATAAATAAGACTTAACGAGATTAATAAGACTCAACGAACAACATGTGTTTCTTGAGTTTTGTTTTAGACAAAATGTTCTTTTATTTGTACTTGACTACAAAGAGAGGTTATCAAAAAAGTCTTTCACAAACCAACGGGATATACACATAGCTACAAAGAATGGAAACAAACAATTCGAAGCATCCGACAAAAACAGTTAATGAGCCATCAAACATAGCTGTTGAAAGGTGTGCACCGAAAGACGGTTTAATGTTTATTCAATACAGACTCTGATGAATTAATTAAGAATTTCAAAGTGACGTCGTAAAAAAGGGTTTCTATTCAACCGCCCTTTGATGTAGCCGACCGCGGTCGAATTGTGAGATTAAAACCATAACAGCTGTTATAAATAACTTCGAAGCATTTTCAACAGTTACCACTTGATATATATGGTCATATAGAGTCGTAATTTAAAAATTTACGCCATAAAATGATAACGAAACTCGCGCTTCTCATAAATATTTCACCTCAAATCGCGTTTTACGTTCTGGCGTATGTTTTGAGGTCGGAAGTGCGTAACGTGAACGTTTTGAAGTATAGACGACTTTTTAGAGAAACGGGCTAGTGGCCAACCCGTGTCGGCTGTTTTTGTGAACCGCCCCTAGGGCCTCCGAAAAGGTTTAATAACTGTTAGCGTATCGACAACAACCAGAACCGACGGCTTATCGTGCACTTCGAAGCTCGGAAGCCACTAGCGGTCACCTATCCAGGTACTGACCGCGCCCGACGTTGCTTTACTTTTTCAATCGCTTACGATGTACTAAAGCAGCGTCGATATGCGCTTCAAACTTGTAATACTTACGTAAAATTATTATGGAAATAAAGTTGTGTGGTCGCGCCCAATGACGCGATAAATTGATGACGTTCAAAAATATTTGTGGTGATATCGAAATTATGTTAATTTGTGATAGCAAATATATTACGGTATAATCAATGTAGCGTAAACCACGAGTAACGTGGAATGAAAAATAATTAATTTTCAACATAATTATAATATATAATTATGTTGAAAAATGCTTATTAAATAATTAACTTTTAGTAGACGGTTTGATGACACTGACTGGATGGATTTCGGTAAATAAAAGTTTTGTGTACTTTTTATTTCTCTCATTGATAATTTTTTAAGTTAATTCTTAAAAAAAAATTAAATCATTAATTTTATTTGCTAATTAAAATGTATCTACTGTGTGTTTTGTGTTTTGGTACGCGCACAACTGGGTGATGATTTTTTTTCTCTTTTTCCAATAGGTCTTCTATTGCACCAATTGTGTCTGTATTTTGTTTTCAACCAAAACTAGAAACTTTTAGTAAATCATTTCAAAACACGCGTGTGGGCTTTCAGTGAATTTTCCAAAATATTGAAATGATGCTGTGCTTCGATCTGTGGCAAGTTAGCTGTCGTTGGTTAGCCGATTCTCAGACTTACTGAATATGCATATAAAATTTCATGAAAATCGGTTAAGCCGTTTTGGAGGAGTATGATAACTAAAACTGTGACATGAGAATTTTATATATAAGATGATCTCTAAAACGGTAGAGAATAATAATAATATGGGTGCAATATTAATATTTAAAAAACCCGTTTGATCGCTTACAAGGATGTTGCTCATGTTGCCGATCAAAAACATATGCTAATAACGAGTTTATTATTCTTTTGAACATTTTTATTCAAATTTGTGCCGTATGTCAAGCTATTTTACTGTTTGAGACAATAAAATGAGATAAAAACTAATTCACTTAATGGAAACAAGTGGAAAGCAAGGATAAGATTTCAATTAATAATAGGATGATGTACTACGGAAAAAGTAACTGTGGGCTCACTTTTAAACTTTTTATAAGCCAAAAAAGTGACCTGAAAAAAAACTCCGATTTTTAGGTATCAAATTTTTATACCCGGACCTTCCATCCGGATACATAAAAATAAATACAAAAAACAGATTCTTCTATTAGTAAGTCTAACGGGTTTTTTTATACCTACGTCCAACTTATTATCGCAGCACGATGGTTTTATAAAGCGGGAAAACGAATTAATATTTTATTTTCCTTTTAAGACTGAGAATATACTGAGAAGCATCGTAAAAATATCTTAGGCTTTGTTCTAATAGGCCGAACAACCAACACAACAAAATTTAAACGATGTGCTTTGTATGGAGCTAAAATTTAAATATGCACTGACATGCGACAAAATATGTACGCAATGATATCGTACGATCATCTTTTGCGTACCACATGGCTAATAGGACACGGGGTACGAAAGATTGAGAATATAAGAAACGTCGTAAAAAATTCTAATAAATGAGAGTTGTCAAGGGACACCCGGAAGGAACGAAGTTCATGACGTAAATGACAATGTCATTTACGACACTTTTTGCTGTCATGACGTAACTGAAGTTCATGACGTAACTGACGTAGTCATAAACTTCAGTCATTGTCATTTACGTCATGACTTACGTCATGACAGCAAAAAGTGTCGTGTCAACTTTTCGTAAGAATTTTTTCCGTCTAGCCCCCTTTCACAACGCGCGATAAGGAACTTCGTTCCAACAAGTGTCTAAACTAATAAAGCCCCAAAAAATTCCACAAATTACTTACTTACTTAGCACGTAAGTGATTTTATCTCGTGTCAGTTTTCGCTGTTCTGTACGTCAAAAACATCGCTCGGGTTTACAAAGCAAGAATTATGAGTATTAATAGTTTGTGAAATAGTAATAGTTTTCTTGGTAAAATACAGTAAATGATTTTATAACGGGTAAGTAATCTGGTTTTTGGAAATACCAGTAAATTGGTGACAAAAACTGTTAGGGTGAGTTTACACTAAAACAGAATCAAGCATTGTTTCCGTTTGCGGTTTATCTGAGTAGTCTTTAAAAATTTAAGAGCCATACCACATCAAGATGCCATTCAAATTTCAGAATTGGCAAAGTTGTCAAACCGTCGCTAAGTGAATTTACTGCCACATACCATAGAGTGTAATCTCGATATAACGACACTCGATTTGAAGACAATGTCAAAGCCTAAAGCGATTAGAATATGATAACGTATAGTGTTTTTTATAATCTAAAAGAAAATTATTGTATAAAGTTAGATAAGTTAAAAAAGTATAGATTATAATAGTATCTACTAAAATAATTATAACTAAAAAACGATAAAGTAAAAAAGTGAAAGCGCGTACAGTACTTCTGTCGCCTTCCGTAGATATCGGATTGTTAGCCAAGTGCCACTACCATATATCAATTACACGACTAATTGTTTGGCTACAGAGCCGGCGACGTCGCCATGGCGTCTCGGTGAGAAACGGGCCTAACTACAGTTGTGTGAACTTCTGAGACCGTCAAAGTCATTATCGCTCGGGTCTACAAAGCGAAAATACGAGTATTTTATTCTCCGCTCCTCGCGATTACCGTCGCCACAATATTTATAGCTCTTTCACGTCGTCCTTTACAGAAATCCCGCTATTTCCTACGTGTTTTATGTAACATTTCTGTAATCCATTCGGTAATGTTGTTATCGACACCGACACGCTTTGTTTCTGTGTTGTATTTCTTGTCGTTTCATGATTGCTTTCAATTGTTTACTGTCATTACTTCTTTGTGGCTTGTAGGGTTGTAATTGAATAATTTAGTCAGAATCATGTTATTATTGTTCATTTGTTTACGATTATAAGTTTTCAAGTTGGTCCGTAGCTGAGTTAACTTACATTTTAAGATGATATTGCTTCTGGTGAAATTTTATAAAATAGGTCAAACGAGTAACCCTCTTTTTGAAATTTCGTCGCTGACGAAAAAAAGGTGTCATAAGACTGTTTTCACTAATGGAACTTAAAGCATTGTCTGATTTAAAATTGAGGGACCTTGATTGTAACAAAGACTTTATGCCATGTCGTTTGACTTCTTGAAAACGGTGATAGCTGGTTGCTTAGATTTCGGACTCTTATTTAAGGGTTCAGGTGCGAATAACAGTGGTACACACCGATGACTTTCTTAAAAGTTTATGTGCTCTTTATTCAATTCAATATCACCTGATGTAACAGTGAAGGACACCTGCGTGCATGAGAGTTCTCCATAGTATTTTTAAAGGCATGTGAGGTCCACCATCCTGCAATAGGCCAGCGTGGTGGACTAAGGCCTGATCCTCCAATTGTAAACTGACCCTGCAGTTATATTTCAACAAATTACTGCTAATATTCCTTTAGCTGTCAACTCCCTTACAAACAATGTAAATAATCGACGTCGTTACTTCAAAATACAAAGCAATCATTATAAATAAACGCACCAAAACACAGAGAAATAATTATATCAGTTTGCAAACACAACGTTAGTTTGGTTTGAAAGGGCAGTATCTGTTTTATGTCAACCTATTTCCCGGCATTTCCTTGATTTCGTTACCCAAATTTATGCGCAGCGGATATAAAATATGCTTCACCACTAGGGTTGACGACTAAAATCAATATTGGCGAACGTTGCTGACGAATACTGACAAATTTCTCAGAACTTAAATAATGAAAGCTTAAAAAGAACGAAGTATTTAAAAAATATTGGCAGTCACGGGACGCGCTGCAAACGTGGCACAAATGAAAAAGTTTTTTTTTTTGTTAAAATCAATGATTCAAATAAATGTATAACTTGTGAAACAACCAAATATTTACCCGCTTATATACAATGGTGTAGAGAACCATGTCGTAAGAGACCGTCAACGCAGGGTCGTCATGCCATTTGCCGTCACGGCATGAGATTTATTTACACTGGCAAGGCGCGCTTTCTTATAAAATATGACCTATTTAATTGATGAAAAAAAAAATAATAATAACGACTGAACTGACGATTAATAATAACAATAATAATTCCGAACAGTTTAGTAAAAAACCTGGCAACCCTGCTACTGGAAGCAATGGTATCTCTCAAAATGTTAATAAAACGAGATTTTTGCCTCTACGAGCACCTGTGATTCCGTTCTTTTTAGCTGTCTAGCGATGCATGATAAAGTTTATAGGGAAAAGAGAATCGGAAAATATTTCCTATAACATAATTCACGGTACATTTTGTAAGATATTCCGTTCTGGTGGAATGCTCTATTGAATTTTAAATTTTAGATAAGATATTGCCGGGACCATTTTAAAAGATAAAATAATCTCCGTAAAGGTTGAAAATGAATGAAACTGCTGCAGTCCTCGAGTCAAATTCTTGTGAATTTTCCACATGTATCGTGAGCTTCATATTCCGGTTCACCAGCGTTGATCATACTTGGAATATTCTCGAATAACAATTTTATTCAGCTTATTTTTTTCTTCCTACTATGAAAATCGCAAAATAATAATTATATTGCATACCTACATGAACAGGTGGTGGAACCATAGTAGCTTGACCGGAGATGTTCCTTACAAAGCAGAAAAGTAGCGTGTGCTTCGTGTCTTGTGTTTCGGCTGGGCAGATACTTTATTTGAGGCGAACATCTTAGTCCTCCTGAGTAGCAAAGCACCAGCAAATAACCTCAGATATGTTTTCTTTCTCTGTTTGAGGTTTTATGTCTATAGGCTGGAACCACTTAACATCAGGTGGCTGGCATGCCTTTTTACTACTCAATTACTTACTACAAAAATATTACCGCCTCCCTTATTGGTACCTGTTTATTTCGAGTTGAGTTTTTTTAAGTAACAGTTAGCAACATGAGATTTTTTCAAATTCGAAAATAGGAGTTTTCGTTCACTATTAGATATGTGACCCACTGCAGGGTTTGGTTTTCAATTAGAATGAAAAGGATTGGCCAGCGAGATGGAATAAGGCATACCTACCTTCAAGTCTTTAGACTTAATTAGTATTATTATGTTTGCGGCTTATTCCCTGGTAAAACTTTAAGCAAAACATAGGTAGGTATTGAAAGTGTATTTATAATTTACATACGAAATGGATCTAGAATAGGGAGGTCCTACAACGTGTTACCTAGAATATCGAATAAGGAGCCTAGTTCAATTTGAATTAAAATATTATTATGTTTGCGGCTTATTCCCTAGTAAAACTTTAATCGAAACATAGGTAGGTATTGAAAGTGTATTTATAATTTACATACGAAATGGATCTAGAATAGGGAGGTTCTACAACGTGTTACCTAGAATATCGAATAAGGAGCCTAGTTCAATTTGAATTAAAAGTAAATTTGCGGCTTGTGTCAGAATACTGGAGACTTTGATAGTTTTAGGGTTAAATCAATACAAACTAACATACAATTATAATTTTGAATTATCCTTATTATATAGTATAGTAGATATACTTGTGCCTGTAGGTCTACCTGGTTTACACGTATTATACTGCTTTGCTCGCGTAGAAATCAGAATTGTGTAAGTAGTATTTTAAAAGTCAGCTCAAAAGATCTTGTTGTACGTAATCAATATTCAAGGATAACACACAGAGGCCTGTCCTTTAGTGCTTCTGATTAAAAACACCTAAATCTCTTAGTAAAAAGAGACCTATCTTAGTCAAGAGAGCCAGAACTCTCTGTACCGCTCCACTAAACCAGTCCCAACAAACCTAATCAAGGAACACTTTGATAAGTTATAGTCGTAACTACTCTTAACTCACACGAAGCGAACAAATCTATCGGGCACCTTGCATAGCGTACGCGTTGTGTTAACAAATACTTGGCTATGTAAGGGTGTATGCACATGATGTAATACCAATGAGCGATCAACTAGACGCGTTTTTGAAAATAAAAAATGAAAGTCAAATTATTTTTTATACACTTTAATAAGTTTTGTTTTATTTTTGAATCACCACTTTGCATACATTAGGCGCTTGAGTAGACCACTACACTAACTAGGAAAAAGTTTTGATTAGGTACCTATATCGCGAATATAAGCGATTATTGACACACGGAACTACGTGCAAGGATTCACAACCCATTGATTGTTACGCATTTACGTAGATATTTAAGTAGATATAACTCGTGTATGTTTACTTGTAGGTATGTATGTATAAAATATACGTTTATGTTTACTTGTTTACGGTGACTGTTATACTGAAACCAGATCAATTTATTCTGTAATAAGTTAAATAGGACGTATAAAAATACACAGCCCTAGTCTGCAGACGACTTCACTAAAACGGCAGCCAGGCGCGTTAGTAATTTGCGGGGGTTATACAGAATGCGATTGTTTGTCGTTATCGTATGTTAGTGCGTCATGGTCGCCTCAAAAGTACCTCGTGTGAATACACGTTTATCTTTACGGGTTTACGCATTCTGTAATCAAGTTCGCGTCCCGGCCCGGGTTGTAATTACCCGGGCTAGTTGGGGGGCAGGGTTCAACCCAAAACAATGTAACACTTGTGTACAAGGCATAAGATCTTGTAATTGGGTTACATCGTTGTCGTGTTCTATGTGCCGTTGATATTGAATTCTGAGCAGGGTGGTGTAGACGGGCGATTGAGAAAGATATTTTCGTCAGAGAGTTAGAAATAAATTGAAACAGACTTCAGTATAATGGTACTACAATATTTACATGAATTACCAAAAATGTATTTACGGTAAAAGTCATAAAAGATCTTAAATTGAAATAGATTCCAAAAATTGTAATTAAACACAAATAAGAATTTAGAAGAACTGAAAACATAGTAGCTATTCAACTTCTTCACGGCTGGGCCCGTTGATGAATTTTTAAAACAAAACCAGGCAAAAAAAACTGTATCAAATCGCTTGCTAGGTGATTGATTATTATCAACCTTACCTGCAAAAAAATTCATTTTGATATGACTAACCGCTTTTAGTCTTAACTATAAATGATAAGTCTCACGTCTGCCACGCCAACACCAAAATGCTGTTAGTTAATAGTATTCACTTTGTGTTCTGTGCCATCAATTACTCTTTATTTCGTTTGACATTAAGTATTCGTTAACTAGCTTTGTAGTCTAGACCTTGGTTCTGCCTTAAGGTATTCTGAGCCTTTCTTTGAAATAAAGCCGAGTGATGGACGTTGACAGGACTAAGCTGTTATAAATATGATAATTACTTTGGTCAGAATACTTAATGACTTTGTTAAACCGAAATTTCTTTTTATTTTCAATTTAGAATCTATTAGTATTCTATTATGTGCGTATATCACGCAAATTTTCAAAATTTTTATGAAGACTGATGAAAAACCGCCCAAATTAGAGTCAAAATTTCGCATAATATTCAACACTAAATATTTATATTTTTTGTTTTGGTGGCCATATTTACAATTCAGCAAAAAAACATCATCCTCCTTTTGTACCTGGCTGCAACCCTGTTTGTCGCACTAGGAATAGATAACTCCCCACAACAGGAAGAGTTCACCTCGTTGCTACAATGCAGATTGGTGAACATAGCTAATGTAGGGCTGGTAACCAAGCCATATTTAGTATTTTCTCACTCTCCGTAGAGGTTTCAACGACGACTGCTATCTTTCAATAAACCGCGGCCTAACATGTTCTCCAAACGACGAAACCACTCATGAATTCAACTAACGATTCATTCGAATCACTTACGATTTGGTCAAGCACCAGAGATTTGGATATGTAGAGCACCAGATATTAAGATATTATGTAGATATTTAGGTATTTTCGAAAATGATTTAGGTTCTCTTTTCTTCAGTCAGTAATCCAAGCCATGATACATCCTATCTAAACTTCTACAAGTGCGTTATCAATTAGGTACGTCATGGAACTAATTTGTAGAAATACTAGCGATTCCCGAATTTTTGCGAATAAATTACCTACTGCGACATACATTTTAACACATGCGATTCAATCATAGATACAGTTTCATAATCCAATAGCGGATCGCTATCCGATTCAAATATCTGATCGGATAATCTGTAATCGGTTTTAGAACTGGCAAAAAAGCTAGACCGTGACAACTATTAGTCCCAGTACGGTACGGCCTTTGAGATAAATACGTTTTTTAACACGTTTTTACAGTAGGAAACGTCTTACCATCAAAGACGCGATTCGTTGTCGTCTTTCTTTTTTGTTTTTTTTATCTCTCTGTTAGAAATACAGGGGAATAACAAGGTTATTATGTTGAACAGTGAACTTTTCCCGTGGCCAACGTTGTTAGCGACAGAAAATAGAAAATTTTGACTTAGATTTAATTTCACAATTAACTACAACCAATTCTGGTATCCCTATAAATACTATTATGTTGTTGTTTTAAAGTACAAGAGGGCATTTATAAAATTAATACATTTGATTGCAGGTTTTTACAAAATGTTTTTAAGGGACTAAAATAAAAAAAATCACACATAGGTAGAGCTCACAGTTGATTAAGTTCTAAAGATATCCTACAGGAAGAATCAATCTTGGTGAACGTTTTGCAAAAATACTGTATAATATTTTGAAATAATTATGTTTATTTTGTGTTTGTAATCGAAAATGTTTTTGTATTCATTTTCCACACGACGCAAGAATAGTTCGTGGGACCTTACGCGTAGTACAAAAGTACAACAATTCCTTGAACACAAATAGCTCTAAGGCTTATTTATAGGAAAATAAACTATCATTAGGTGGCGCGATACAAAATTAAATGTCAACCACTGTATGGGTGGAAGAAAACATGCCTTTGAGAACATTAATAGAAACTCTCAGGCATGCAGATTTCTCACAATATTTTCCTTCGCCCTTACAGCGAGTGATATTTAATTTTGTATGGCGACACTTAATTGTCGTTGAAGTAGGCCTTACAACATTTGCTGCTGACTATTTATCTAAATTACGTTGTATTTAATGACTACGTAGTCTGTCAATGGCATCTATAATCCACTAACACTGTCAAAGACAGAGATACACTCGTTTATTGCGTCTTCTTTGAACTATACTAGGTACTACTGGGGCGACATGTTCCACAAGGGACCTGCTTTCATATGGAATTTCCCACGAGAAATATTCTTGCGAAAAACACGTCCTTTTCAAAACAAATGCAACAGCCGTGTGTTTACAAAGCACTCGACAAAGCTTTTTCGAAATCCTAAAGGTTGTTGGAATAAAACCGTCAAAAAGCGCATTTCAACCCTTTAACACCGGGGTGCATTTTATATAACCTTAAGGGGTTAACTACATTTTATTTTTATTTTTAAAGGAGCGAATCAGTATAATCATGTCGTTAGATGAGATATGGTCTCTGTGGGTCAATGGAAGTCATGCCAAACTCGAACAGGACCATGTAATAAAATTAAAATTAACCTTATAAAAATAACACTTAGGTAATACCGACTCATTACCGCATTCTAAGATTCCCTGTTCTGTAGGTGATATGGATATACACAGGCCCGAAATAGAAATTAAAACTAATTTTACAAAACTCTGCTTCAATGAGAATCGAACCCACAACCATTATGACTGCGACACTCTATCCTAAAGGAAATATTATGCGCGCGCAAAGAACGTGAATGCGAAGAGAGCCCAATAAATATAGTAAACCCCTAGTTCTAGAATGTTCGCATGAGAAGTTCTGTAAACTGAATTTTAACACTTAGCCTTTAGTTGCTCAGAATTCTACATAATAAGCGTTAGAGCGCTTAAACTTATTTTGTGTGGTAAAATGTCAATAGGTTTAAATTTTATCCCGTGTTTGTTGTTAGCTTGAAAACATTTACCTTCCGATTAGCGCCGCCAGTTCAAGCTTTGCAGTTAGTTTTTTATGAAAATTAAAATTAATATAAGTCCTATAGTAATTTAAATTAAGTGTAGGTTCTAACCATGTCACACATTTTATTGTTAAGGGAAAATTCTCAATCTTTAACTGTTAGGTTTTGTCGGTAGGAGACCGTCTGAACGTTCACATTATACTTTTCAATTAACATCACTTTTATGGAACTATGAACAGCATCAGATACACTTTCAGAATCTTTTGAGTCTCTTTTAAGTCTACTATATAAGACTCCTCTCCGGGATAAAACTAGAGTTCCTTCACTAAAAGTGTACCTATAAAAGGCACGGGAACACTATCCTAAATTGTCAAGGTCTCTATATGATGGTAGAATTCTACCTTCTTCTTTAACAGGTTCAAGGATTGGGCAAAAGGTAGTCAGTTTAAGGTGATCTCGTTTCTATTTCTGAAATGCAAAAAATAACCATGAAGACTTAATTTCCAAAGCCCCTAAAACGATAGCTAAAAACCGCAGTTAAAAGGAATATCTCAGGCAAATCCTCTTACCTATCGAGTAATAAAAACTTAAAAACCTCTTCTGAAGTTTAACAATGAAAATCTGTTCTAAAGTTTTTTATTGCATCCCAATCCTAGAAGAAATTTGAAAGAGTTACTATTATTACTTGAAGTTGGTATTGCTTACTGATTCTTATCTTTTTCTAGTTGTTGTTCTCTTAGTTGTTAATTCTGTAATATAAAAACAGTATCAATAAAACGTATGTAGCTAGTGGATTTAAGTGAAATTTTTGAGAACCCCGTGAATTACCTCCGGGACTGGTCTGACTAAGTTTCATTTTGCGTGAGCAATTATTGAATAGCTGAGAGCTGGAATATGCAGGACATATACACGACGCGAGTACTGATTAATTTGGTTTGTGGCAATTCGTGGCATATTTGCTGGCTTTAGATATACTGGATGGAAAAATAAATATGGGGATACATATTGAACTGTAATTTCGTGGAATATTTGATAAAAGCGCTATTTTCGATTCTTCTAGGTGATTCGACTTAACTTAAAACAATAACTGAATAATATCGAACCCACACGCCAGTCAATCATAATGCAGTCAATGTTCTATTCTATCACCGCGTTGAAAGCTATCTAAATGCAGACGCCGCTTTACCGACGGATGCGACGGTGGCTCACTGCTGAAAATTTAATCAGCTTAGTCGGATCGCCGTTTATCTGGTGTGTTCGTAGTGCTATCTCCATTGATTTACACCTTGCTTTATAAAATGGCATATGCCGATGATAGAAATGTCTTACTAACCGATGGTACAACTTTCTTACTGCTCGGCCTCTTATTCGAGGAGTCCTAGCGACATACCGTTATTACTTGTGGGTTACAAAGTTAATATTCCTAGCTGTAACCGTGAAGAAATTTTATGTATACAGGAAACCTACTGGAATTTCCTAAAAAGTTTTCCAAAGCATATGAAATTGTTGACCCTAATCATATAACTAAGGTGATAGTAAGGGTGTAACGTATATTGCCCTATTAAATACATTGAATTTCCACCGTAGACGACCATATAATCCATACTTGACACTAACAATCTTACTTGTAGATAGAACTTCTGTTCCAATCAAGGTTCCAAATCGATGATACGCTTGAATAAACAGTTTGAAATGATATTCAGCCCATTCCCTAAAATTTGCTGACCTGAACATTCTAGCAGCAAAATTCTTGCCAAAATGTCAGTATTCAATAATCGAAGCTGCGGTAATTACTGCCTAACACAAACGGCGATCGAGTGAAAATGTAACCGCTTTCGTGATGAAGGGTTGCAGTTAACGAGCCGTCGAGGAGAGGTCATAATCAACTCGTCACGCACAACACCTTGAAATGGAAAGGGGATACTTGTTGTGTCATAATAATATAACAAAAGAACTTTAAATCATTGACAAATTCTTTATGTTAAATTCTTTATTCTAAATTCTCTATTATTACTCGTCAGTATCCCAACCAAAAAAAGCGGTTTCTAAATTGTTTATTTATAAGTAGGTATAGTATAGTTGTATTTGTCAGATACCTAACTACTTTAAAACCGAGACAACCTTTAGTCTTCGGGTTTTTAATCGAACTGACATAAAACTTAAGCTAAACCTGTTTGGGATTGCCTAATGGCAGTATTGACTCATCATTCCATTTGATTAGGTACAGGTAAGTTAAAGGACAAAACATTTATTGTAAATATCCTTTTAGATCCGTCACTAAAGACCCCAAAATTTGCTGGCCAGAACTTTTACCAGCAAAATTCAACATTCGACGTCGCGATAATTGCTAGCTTACACAAACGGCAATCAACTGAAAATATAATAGCTTTTGTAATTATCACTTAAAGTTAACAATCAATCACGCAGAGGTCTCTACCACGGGAACACGTCACGCGCACAATGCCGTCAAGTTGTGGGGACTACGTATAGTATTACAATGATTTAAAATTCTTTTGGTTACGTCACAACCTGTCCCCACAATTTCAAGGCATTGTGCGTGTGACGTGTGCTTGTGGTTAAGAAGACCTCCTTGGTTTATCGTAAACAGTAGGCCTTCATTA
The DNA here is from genome assembly GCA_905147235.1 of Erynnis tages. Taxonomy (NCBI): domain Eukaryota; kingdom Metazoa; phylum Arthropoda; class Insecta; order Lepidoptera; family Hesperiidae; genus Erynnis; species Erynnis tages. The sequence continues at coordinate 6,701,289 of LR990087.1, forward strand.
CGAAAGCGCTTGTATTTTCATCCGACCGTCGCTGTACCGGGGCAACCATAACCTCGAAAATTTAATACCCACACTTACTTACGTTTGATTTTCGAGACAGCTCAAAACGAATCATTACCTTAGTTAAGTAAGTTGAGACTAAATAATAACGTATAAATATTCGAGATACATTCTCTCTCTCTCTGTCTCTCTTCAGCCGACTTTGGTCCACTGCTAGACTGTCACTCCATTAACTAAGATGTATTTGGCTAGCACAGCATCCCAATGTGACACTTTCATAGAACCCTCAAAACGCTAATTGTAGAAAATACATCAATTATCTCGTCACAAAATAATTTTTGTCTGCTGGAAGAGATTGCTTTTAAAAATTAAACAACCAGTTCCTGTGTGCCAAATTTTCTGATACCGCATTATGTCCAATTCGTCGCGAAGAAAATCTTCTACATAATAAAAATGAATCGCTGTTCGTTAGTCTCGCTAAAAAATGTCAACGGCTGGACTGATATGGCTCATTTTAGTTTTGATAAGTTCTTACAAGTCCAAGGTGAAAAAAAAAATAAAAATTTCTATATTTGGCAGAACGAAGTGTGTCGAGTCAGCTAGTCATTGATATTTTTTTTTTTATAAATAGAGCAAACAAACAGTCAGATGGGCCACCTGATGGTAAGTGGTCGCCGTCGCCTACTACACGTGCAACAAATAAAGCCATAAAAATACTTACAAAACCCAAACCAGATTGCAAACTCTAAAATTTTATAAACAAACAGGCTGTAGAAATGTTGAGAAAATTCGAGGCTAACGTTCCTTCCCGTAGTGGTGGGCGCCGTCGTTAGCTCGGCTCTGAATAATGAAAATGCGACCTACATTCCCGCATCAATGCAGTATATGAGAATAATTGTTGTGTCGATCTTAATTATTTACAGTGATATCTTGACCCCATCAACAATTACTGCATTATTTTGTTGATTCCATTATTTTTTGAGTGCACCATCGAAGCCTTTTCTTCCCTATCGGCCTGAAATCGAATGCTGAAATCGAAGAAAAAAAGAAACATGTTATAAAATTAAATATTAGTCGGAAGACAATAAGTAAAGGAGGGCATTTGATTTTGATCAACTATATGAAATTCCAGCGATGATCGTGAAATAGCGCAATAATGCAATTGCTAAAAGGCAATATCTCGGCTCTCTTCTTGAGAGGCCCGAGTGGCATGAACTTACAGCACCAATATCTTTTCTCAGTTCGGTGCAGAAATATATTTTAAAATGCATTTGAAATACACTCACAATTAGCTAGCTTGGTGGACTGATGAAGAGATCTGATCCTGCAATGGGTGCAGCAACACAGCACGAGAGATTAAGCAGTTATGATATCTGAAGCTGATGCATGACTCTATATTGTTAACCAGAAGTTTGAAGAGACCATGTGCTCAGAAAAAGACTTTAAAAAATATAGAGACTCCGAAGGCGTGCTGCAATCGGTGAATGACTATACTTACCACCTTAAAATTTCCTGAATTTCGCGGGATCCCGACGCTAAGAATTTAAAGATCCCTCACAAGTACAACCTCATTTCAGGGCACAGTTACTCGTAAGAATGTCTCCAGCGTTGGACTACGTGTAACCGCAACGTATATTGCGGTTTTCAATACGTGGCGCTATCTCGAATAGACGTTACCTTGATCTCTTACACATTAAATAGTTACTAGTTCTAGATTAAATGGAAATGCCCGAATGACGACTGACTAAAACCCTTGTCAGACCCAAATCTGCTGAAAGTTAATAACATAGTTGAAATCTCATTTTAAATGAGGTACATCCCTATACAAAGTTTACATTTCTAACAGGTTTTCCTTTTGATGCTCTTACCTCTATAGGTTTTTTAAACGCTACAGTAATAGTATTTTTAAATTTTACGTTTCTTTTATAGACTGTAACCCATCAAAGACCACATCAGGGTCGGGTCTCCTCACACAATCAGAAGGAAAATCATGCCTCTGCGAACATTATAGAGAACTCTTGGGTATGCAGGTTTCCTCTCGATGTTTTCTTCACCATAACAGCAGGTAATATTCAATGTTTCAAAGTGCACATAGTTAATTACATAACTTTAAAAAGTCATTGGTACGTGCCAATGGGATTCGAATTGAGTAAGTGACCAAATTCGTAGCAACTAGGCTATCATCGCTGCTGGTATATGCTACGCTATATTATTTTATAGTAGCGAAAGAAAATTATGATGATTCAACACAACGAATTATGATTTGTATTAGGTTTTCTGTCTACTATGATAACTGTAATGGTCTGAACCACACCACAAATGGGAGCTACATTGGTCCCACACGACAGAGATAAGTGGGCCCATTAGCTGATTTCTGCAAATGACCTTGTTTTATGTGAATAATTTGTATCTTATTGCCTATTGTATGACTAATGTACATACTTTTCTTTTCTAGGTCAAATTGCGGCGATTGGTATGTATTTCTGCTGGTTCAAGATAATGATGGATGTGATTCCTTCATATTATGCATCTTCAATTTCAATTTTAGATCTTTTGAACTAAGCAACAGATTTAGATCAACAGGCAGAGTTATTTAAACGAAAGATATTCATACATATTAAAGTAAAGAAAGCTGAAATAAATGTAATGACCCGTTACTAGAATGAGTCTTGGAAGCTGAAAAAATAGGGTAGAGCGATGCCTGGTCAGGTACAATGGATTTAGAACAAAATTATGTTATTATTGTCATTTTATTTTCTTCCATTAACTATGGGTTCAATAGCCGAAATTAGCTTTCAATTAACAAATTGGACATAAAATGATATAAAATTAAAAAATATAATTATGCAAAGATCATGGAAACGTTATTCTACAAGAAAACCTCAAAACCGAGGTTCAGAAAAACGATCACACTCGTATTTTGACCAGCAACGCATAGATTACGAAAAGTCGTTGATATCGAACTGTCGAGAAATTGCCTTCTTTAAATAAATATCCCCATTTTATATTTTTCTAATGCTCTTTAGTAGTATTACTGTTCGTGACAGCCTCACGAATCTTTCAAAAGCTACCCTTGTCGTTTAGATTAATGTTTGTAGGCACAATATTAAAATAGAGCGTAGAATATTGCTTTCTTATATCAAAGGAAACCTAGAAGAGGATAATATAAAAAATGACAAAAACAACGTTGAAAACATTATATTATTACTTTTATCTGTATAAAGTATAATTGTAGTGCGTAGTAGCTGTGTTTGACGTCGGGATATGTGTCTGTTACACAATGTATGTAGGATTTACCTGTGAAAGAGGGCGGTTGTTTGTATTATTGCGCGGAGGGTCCTGGGTTCGATTCCCAGCAGAGCAGAGATTTGAATGATGAATTTGAATTGCTGTTTCTGGTCTGGGTGTGTTGTGTTGTTGTCTTGTGTGTGTCCATGGCGCCCACGACACAGGGAATCCTAGTGTGGGGCTGTGAGTGTGAAGCGGTATTTATTTATTTATTTATTTATTTAGTACTGGAAGTTGGAACACAATAAGAACAGAAAGCACACTAAGAAAGGAAAATATAATAATTAAGAAAAAAAATATAAAGTTACAGACAAAAGGAACTGCAGTCAGCATATTGTATTGCTTCAGACAAACCAATAATGTTGACTTTCAGTATAGCCCGTTTACAGTGTTGTCCAGTCAGACAAATATAACGAGTCTCGCAACTCAGTTCTTGCACCGTAAAAAGTTGTGAGATCCATGTATGTATCCATAGATTGACTTGACTATCGCATGAAAACACAATGTATCTCACACGTTATACATGCTATATGTATTACCTACGTGTATTACGTAATACATACATTATATTAAATTAAATTGTTTACTGCGATTGCCGAAGTTAATGCAAAAAAGTGACTAAAACAACCAACTCTTAATCAGTTGCAAATTCTTTCTTATTTAAACAGCGAGAGATTTAACCCTCGTGTGTCTTTGCAACTAGCACAAAAGTGCAGGAATTTTCGGGACATCCTTAATTAAATGCGGGACAAACAATGCAATGCGTTTACATATGTAGTTAAATTCTTACTCAGCTCAACTTCCAACATCTGAAAAAAATATATTATTACTTACGAAAACAATATTAACAAAGAGTTCACTTAAAATATGAATGTCGTCGAATGAATGAAATGAAGCCCCAGTTCGTCCATGGTTCGTTATACAAAATGAAGTCGTTATAAGTACAAAATCTATAAAGATCTTGACAGTTCAATGAAACTATACCTCAATTGACTCTGATGCTATTAACTTTGTTGTTGTCATGACATCACATTGAGATGGTAATGGAAATTTTGGTCTCATCGCGCGCCATGCGGATTCATCCAATAATCCATCTAGTTTATTGGACGAAGCTTTAAAAACGGGACGTCCATGTTACGAAGAAGCTGCGAACACTATGTGTCACGTTCCCTAAGCTTTTCTCCGCAGTTGCCTGTTTATACTCGTAAAATGCAGTCCACGTAGTCACTTATTTAAAGTCGGCGAGCGCTACAGTTATCGTGGGCACGACGGAAATGCAGGTTTGCAGACCTTCGAATGACTTTATTGTACTGGCTTAATGTGCTTTTGTTTGAATATTGTTCTTGGTCTTTTCTACCCTTAAGGGAGGCGAGACTGTACACTGCATATACGTGCTATTGATACGTGTCAAGTCTTTCTGAGGTCGTATGTTTGAATGTTGCTCTTGAGGATTAAGATGTTCTCCTTAAATGTTGAAAATACTGGCTGTAAAGCATAGTAGTTGATTTCATTTGAATATATACATGACATCTTTAGTATTGACATGTATTTCACTTAATATAAAAATTCTACAGAGAAAATATTGTTTTATTTACAATATTCTCAAAACGTTATCAGCACGAATTTATTATGGTTATTATGGCCCAATAATAATAGAGTGGACATATTAATATAATAAAATATGGATAGTGGTGATACGAAGAGATGTACCTCCAGTTCAGGTATGAATTTACCACCAATTCGTTTATGTGGTAGAGATGATTATACTACCTGGAAGTTTAAAATGAGGAACTATCTCTTACTGGAAGATTTGTGGCCTACGGTAGTGGGGTATCCTGATGAAGACAAAACGACATCTGTAAACAAAATACGAAACGACCGCAAGGCTCTTTCAAAGATATGCTTAACTCTGGATGGTCCTGCGATAACTCATGTACGTAATTCCAACTCAGCAAAGGAAGCATGGGATGCCTTAAAGTTAGCATATGAAGATAAAAGTATGGGCAGAAAGTTAAGTTTAGAACGTAGACTATACAGATTAAATCTTGTAGATTTTGAAAATATGGAGTCATATATAAATGCTGTTCTGACAATAGTCCAAGATTTACAAGATATTGGTAAAAATATAGAAGATGACACAGTAGCTGCAATTTTACTTGGTGGGCTAACTGCAAAATATGAACCAATGATTATGGGCTTAGAAAATAGCAACATAGTGATAACTAGTAACCTAGTAAAGACAAAACTTTTAAGTGCCTCGTCAAGAGAGACGGAATCTGAGACAGCCTTAAGAGCAACAATTTCTTCAAAACCCAAGAAGAAGAAAAAGCCTATTATTTGTTATGAATGTCAAGAGCTAGGACACAAACGTCCAGACTGTCCACGTAAGAAGTTGGAAAGTAGGAAGAAAACAAAAGATACTACACTCTTCAGTGCACATGTTTTTAGCCAAGCTTCGCTGACTGACAAGTGGATCATAGACTCTGGTGCTACAAGGCACATGACATCAAGGTCAGATTGGGTGACATCTGTTGGACCAAACGTTTACGGTAGGGTAACGATTGCCAATGGTGAGGAAATTGATTGCACCGGCATTGGCGACGTATCTATTTGTACCAAAACTAAGGTAATAGATACAATTGGTAATGTTGCATATGTTCCAAAACTTAAAGCAAACTTAATTTCTGTTATGAAACTTGTAGAGAAAGGTTTTACTGTTGTTTTTGATAAAAGTGGATGTAACATTTATAACTCAGATGTTTCTTCTCAAATTTCAGATGTACCAATTCTGCATGGTTCGACTTGTGGTGGACTGTATACTTTAGATTGTACTGTTAATACTCCGCGTAAAGACGTATCATTAATTACTGCAGATGGATCATCACAATATCGTTTATGGCACGCAAGGCTAGGTCATTTATGTCGTTACGCAATGAATTCGCTTAAACATCAATCTATTATTAGTTTTACCGAAATAGATAAGGAACCTTGTATGACTTGTGTTGAAGCGAAACAGACACGTAAATCTTTTAAAAAGGTTTCCTTTACGAGAGCGACAGAGCCGTTGCAACTTATACATTCTGACTTGTGCGGCCCTATGTCAGAAGTCTCGCTACAAGGTAATAGGTATGTTCTTCTATTTATAGATGATTTTACTCGACGAATTTTTGTATATTTTATTGCTTCTAAAGAGGAGGTGAAGACTAAGTTTATAGTTTTTCAAGCCTTGGTTGAAAAACAAACAGGAAAACAAATTAAGGCATTACGAACGGATAACGGGACGGAGTATGTTAATAAGTTTTTTACAGACTATTTAAATTCGCAAGGAATAGAGCATCAAACGACTGCACCATATAGCCCACAATCAAACGGTGTGGCTGAGCGCACAAATAGGTCAATTATAGAAAAAGCTAGGTCTTTGTTGGCTGGTAGCCTAAAGTCTAAAGCTTATTGGCAAGATGCTTTTGAAACTGCTGTTTATTTAAAAAATAGATGCCCTCACCGTGCCTTAAATTTTGTAACACCTTATGAAAAATGGTATGGCAATAAACCTGAACTAAAACACTTGAAAGTGTTTGGTTGTAAAGCTATGGTCCAAATTCCCTCCTGTAGTAGAAAGAAGTTAGATGTTAAGGCAGAAGAATACTATTTTGTTGGATATACAGAAGATCCAAATACGTACTATTTTCGAAATGCTCGTTTTCCAAGGAAACTTATAAAATCGCGTGATGCTACATTTTTTGAAAACATTTTTTATGATCCTAATAAAGCTAAATCAAAAGAAGATATTGGTGCAGCTGATCTGACTATTCCTTTTAATTTCTCTAACAATATAGAAAATTCTGATGTTCCTGTGGAAGAAGAAATCCAAGAGTCTGATTCTTTTGAAGATGCTCAAAGTGAAGATCTGGAAGAGGTTCCAGACCCTGTTCGTGAAGAACATCATTCATCTGATGAAATTGTAGGAAATGATACAGAGACAAGGCGGTATCCTACTAGAGTTAGAAAGCCACCAGATCTTTTTACTTACAAAGTTAGCGAGTCACTAATTGAGCCTGATGAACCCAATACTTATGCGGAAGCTATAAATGCTGTAGATGCTAAAGAATGGGGTGAGGCAATGAGGAAGGAATATGATTCTCTTCAGAAACTAAAAACTTGGAAATTGGTAGACAGAAAAGGAAAGAAAGTAATCCCCTGCAAGTGGGTGTATAAATTGAAGAAAGATGCAAACGGTACTGTTGTAAAATACAAGGCCCGTCTGGTAGCTAAAGGCTTTAGTCAACAAGCGGGATTAGATTACTATGAAACTTTTGCTCCAGTAGTCCGGTTGTCTTCACTTCGGACACTTTTTGCTCTTGCAGTTAAGATGGAACTAAACATGAGACACATGGATATAGACACTGCATTCCTAAATGGAGAGCTAGAAGAAGAGGTGTTCATGGAACAGCCACCCGGTTTCTCTAAAGACTCCAAAGATAAAGTTTGTTTGTTACAGAAATCGCTTTATGGCTTAAAACAAGCGCCACGAGCTTGGAATATTAAGCTGGATAACACTCTATCCTCAATAGGCTTTAAAAGAATGCCCTCTGAGCCTTGTGTCTATACAAAACTTTTTGGAAAGGAACTTGTCATTTTAGCAGTTTTTGTTGATGACATAATTTTATTTTATAAAAGAGACGTCACTTTTGAAAAAGTCAAAACAGAACTTGAATCGCGTTTTAGTTTGAAAGACTTGGGAAAACTGAAATATTATTTAGGAATGAATGTTGCATATGAAAATGGTATAATGAAGATATGTCAACGCACCTACATTGAGAAACTCTTGTGTAAATTTGGAATGGAGAACTGTAAGTCGGTACGTACTCCGTTGCAGAATACACAGTTGGAACGAATACCTGATAGTAGTAAAAATGAATCTTCATACCCATATCAAGAACTTATAGGCTCTTTGATATATCTGGCGACACATACGCGCCCTGATATTGCATTTGCTACTAGTTACTTGAGCCAGTTTAACTCTTGTTATGATAAAACACATTGGTTAGCAGCTAAGCGAGTACTACAATATTTGAAAGGTACTATTAACCACTGTATTACTTACAGAAATGACAACAAAAACTTATATGGCTATGCAGATGCTGATTGGGCAAACTGTACCCAAACTCGTCGTTCATATACAGGTTTTTATATGAAACTTGCAGACGGGTTGGTGTCTTGGGAAAGTAAGAAACAACGCACTGTGGCGTTATCATCAGCCGAAGCAGAGTATATGGCACTCACAGAAGCTTCTAAAGAGGCTTGTTATCTAAGACGTTTTATTCATGAGGTTACTAGTGAGTTGAATTGTGTATCCATCTATAGTGATAGCCAATCAGCAATTAAATTAGCTCAAAACCCAGTACACCACAGTCGAACTAAGCACATAGATACTAGGTTCCATTTCATTAGGGAACAAATAAATAAGGAGGTGATAGATCTCAAGTTTGTACCCACTGAAGAAATGAACGCAGATGCTCTAACAAAATCTTTAGGTCGTATAAAGTTTGAGAAATGTATAAGTGGCATGGGACTTTAGTTATTGGTGCCAATGAATATATTTCCAGCACCCATGTTGCCCCTTTTTTTCTACTTCCTACTATTGTGATATGTGAGAAACATTTTTTATTTTTGTTTGTAATCTTTATATGTTAATACATAGCTTAGTTAACATTAAAAGATTAAGGGGGCGTGTTGAAAATACTGGCTGTAAAGCATAGTAGTTGATTTCATTTGAATATATACATGACATCTTTAGTATTGACATGTATTTCACTTAATATAAAAATTCTACAGAGAAAATATTGTTTTATTTACAATATTCTCAAAATAAAGTGTCTCCAGCAAGTGGTGTTTCACGGCTTTCCGTACCTTACCTACTATACATTAGTACTTCTGTGGGTGAGCCACTATGGCAAAGTACTTGTCTAAAATAACTATAGATATTTGGTGTCGATATTCCTATATCGTATAAGTATCCTTACTTAATCCCATATCTTCATGTTAAATTTAACTAGATCTACAGAACATAATATGTAGCAATAATGACTTCCATTTCCAATACTAGCAAAAACTTTTGTGGTGTTCAATACTTCGTTTACAAGAAAATGTAGTTCAAAGATTAACATCTTTTGTGCCTTTGTGGCAAGTCCGAGAATTGTCTTGTATTTTCACATTGTGAGTTTTTCCGAGGATTTTTAAAGCTTAGGCTTAGCTTATAAAGCTACTAGACTTTCACTAAGTAGGTACGATGTCGCAAAAAATCTGAAGCGACAATGCAAATCTTATTATATTGAGTTATGCATCTCACAATTATTAATCTTATGAAAAAGCAATTTATATTATTTAAATCTTAATTTTTCCTTTGACTATGACACATAAAGCCTTGTCCTAATTGGGTGACATAATCGACCGACCAACACAACAAAATTTAAACTCAGGGCTTTGTATGGAGTTGTCGTATTTAAAATACGGTCTGACACGCCACAAAATGTATGCAGTGCAGAAAATAAATTGAAGTACCTACACACATACCTACTTACTTTCAAATAATAATATAAATTCCAGACTCGTAACAACTACTAAGTTCAACGGTTATTACATTCTGAGTATAAGGGTCAAATTGGCGTAAACCAAAAATATAATAACTATTAATTTCTTGTGCTCATGAAATACTCAATCGTATTAAATTTGTTTTCATGCCCTCATTTATTTAAAATCGATCTTAAATATCTTAAAGATAAAAATAAAGATCTTAAACCAGGCTGTGTGATCATACCAGGGCCGCGACCATGCAAAACTACAAACACGATACACGTAAACTACATCCACAAGTAGGTATCGACTTATATGTTTACTAATAATATAGCCTGTATCAGAACAAAAAAAAATACTTCATTTTGATTGAAGTCATCTGTGGATAATGATATCATTAAATTGAATACTGAATTATAATACGATAGGTACTGACATTGAGGCGTCGTAATGATATCGTCATAATGCGTGTTAATAACTTATTATGGCATGTAATCTTGGTCTCCAGTAATAGCTTATGTAATCTTGGAGTTCATTAGCACTCAATGTAACTTATACTCGTACATCGCAAAAACGGGCGTTAATACGTATGTTCTTTGAATCTAGGGGTGCGATTAAAGCATCGATAATTTACATACAGAAATTGCATTTAATACTTTTTCAATAATTAAATGTTTTTCTAATAAAATATCAATAAAGGTAAATAGTAGGGTATTGCTATAGAGGCTGCCAATTTACAAAATTTTGAATAAAAAACCTATTAGTACCGAGTCTTATTACATCTGTACCCGACATTATCTCGGTATTAACTCAGTCAGCCGGTTCATATATAAAACCCAGTCAAGTGCGAGTTCCCTTCGCAATTGTAAGGTTCTACGTAATCAACCGTACACAACGTAGGTACGTACTTGTTTATTATTTTATTTGTGTAATTTAAAAAAAAAACTTGATCGTCGTAAATACTTAAAATTAGGTATCATAATAGCGGACCTAATGCAGTTTCTACCAGTCAACAGATTGTTGATGAAAGCAACAAGGTAGGTAGGTTGGTAGGTAACAAGAAATACAATTATTGGGAATATTATCTGCGAATTAAAACACTAAAACAGCAAATAATGATTCGCATAAATAATTGCTTATTCCCTTTAATACTAAACTGAATGAAACAAAAAATACTTATAAGCTATTTTTTTAAACCTTTATTTAGAAAAGGACTGCTTGCTTGTTGTGAATCATTTACTATTCATTATTTTGCGTTTCCAATCTATGTATATCACTTAATTTATACTCAAGGTTTTATACCACGCTATTGTGGGACCCTAAAAACAGTATAAATAAAACCAGTGGCTCAATTAGCTTAATCACCAGCGTTGGGCCGCACATCTGATGGAATTAACGTTATTGCCCACCCACTGCTCTTCCCCGATAAAGGATCCACAATCCACATTGAGAACAAAATGAATTCAACGAATAGGCAAAAAACTCCCCAAGTATTTTTTTCTCGTCATTACATTAATCGGACTAGCTAAAAACCCGGACTCCAAATATACAATTAAATGTAAAATGCCAATGTCTGTATGTTATAGATATTGAAGAAAAACGAACAGACACCGCAACAAAATCCAAACATAACTAGAATTGTTGTCTGTCTGTCTGTGCATTTGTACTCGCATCACGCAAAAATTACAACACGGAGCTGAGTGTAGTTTTCTTTCACCAATATATTTTTAAAGGTCCAACTTAAAATATACACTCTATTTAACAGCACGAAATTATAAATAAATATATTAAAGGTTCCCTGAAACGGAGCTTGGAATGCTCAAAACAATGAAGGCTGAGGCCTACTGGATCAGATAATACAATAATACCTAAATCTAAATACAAAATTGTTTATTTGACATTACAGAGATGCTTTTCAGCTGTAAAAAAGCCATCTTGTAATCATCTTTACCGTTAATGAAGGAGGTATATATCTGGTTTCAAAGAAAGTAATCATCGACAAAATATAATTACTGGCAGACTTATATTGTACTCTTGTAGCGAAGTACGGAGAAATTCACTTGACACGCTTTTAAAATTAAAAGCGAGCTTACATCCTTCGGAACAAAATACTTTTATCGGCTTTTTCTCAAAGTTCGTTAAGATTTATGAAATTTTGCTGTAAAGTACGTACAACATCCATGGACTTGCGTCAAAGGAATTAATTTAAGTTTCATATCGTGTAGAAAGGTATACGATGGTAGTTCATCGGAAGTACCTATTCTTATCGATAACATTTTTTTCCTTCTTGTAAGTATTTTAATGAGATTTTCTCCTTTCTTTAAGAAGGTGGTTAAAGATGTGACGGAACGGAAGAAGAAGTTGTATGTTCTTAGCATATTGATGTTTATAGTCCTGAGTCGCAGGCACAGCTAGATTAATCTTAGGGATATTGCACATTTTCGTCCAGTAGGGCAGCAGTCGAAGAACAGGTGCAATAGATACGCACAATAGACGACGCACACTGATCGACGAACCAATTACGTGAATCAACAGCGCAGTCAACGTCAAACTGACCAATAAGACTGTACTCACGACTTATGCCAACCAGTATAGACATAATGGATCACTCGCTAGTGCGCGGTACGGAGAGTCCTGGTCTCGATTCCCAGTTGGTAGTAAATGGTTAGTGAAAAATTCTGTTTCTGTACTACTTCTGAGCAGTAAGAAAGAAATTTGTAGATCTTTCCGAGAAACGAACCATAATTAGGCCTTTTCGGGAAACAAACTATAAAATTAAATGGTTTACACATGGCTGATTAACAATTCAGATTTCATACGACAATGTCCTTATATAATAATACACTCTCACAATATGATCTGTCGTACAATTAAATATTAATTGTTCATTCCTGAAATCAATTTTCATTCAGGTAAAGGCATTGTTAATCGGGATGAACGCTGATACAAATTTCAAATAGAATTACCAATAATAAATCGTTCATAGACATGGAAAATGTTTTAAAGAAATTATGTCTGTACCCCAATGTTGGTTATCAATGACCCACTGTAGGTTCGTGTCTCCTCTCACAATGAGAAAGAGAGGCCCACGATGTCGGACTAATGTGGGTTGGTGGACTTCGCATGCCTTTGAGATCATTTTTTTGTAGAATTTCAGGCATGCAGGTTTCCTCACGCACCGGTACAGCAGCTGATATTTATATTGTAAAGCGCGCATAATTTTACGCGCATAACGTACCAAGATCCTTCCAGTAAGAGACCGAATTTTTAGACACTGGGCTGTCACCACTTAGGTAAGTGCTAAGTAGGTGATGAAGCGATACTTTTTTGTACAATTTCATTCATCATTATGCTATGTAAAACAGAAAATGACGCCTCCGAAAGCCAAAATACCTAATTACACTAGTACATAATTATAAGGAAAACAGCTAATGAATAGACTGGCAGCTAAGAACGCCGCCCGGAGATTGAACGAACTTGCAGTGATTCTCAGTATCACATTTTCCCATTCAATACGAGAAAAATGAGTAATCGCTATAGGAAGCCCTTTATATGATGCGTCAGTATCATTTTCTTTTGTTCAAGCACTCGTGTTGAACAAAAGAAAGCATTTACTAACCTTTGTATAAATGGAGCCTAATTTTACTACCCTATTTACGGTTATAAAATAAATTAAATAACTTTTGTGTTGCGGCCCAAATAATTCCTTATTATTTTTATTTTACGACCATACATCTTGGACATGATTTTTATTTATTTTGACAGGCTTAATTTTTGAAGTACTGGATATGCACTACTACTAGATGTCAGTTAGAACAACTGTGTTCAAAGAGCTATTTGTAAAAAAAATGCGTTTCTTGGTCGGTTGGACGTTGGACGTCATAAGTCGTGTCGTATCATGAATCTAATTAGGACAAGGCTTGGGTCTACATTACACTAACTCTTATTGTGTCAATTCGAACGTCCATAGGTAATGCAGAGTCAGGTCATTAAACATTTTGCAGCTTCAAAAACGATCCAACTTTCAAAAGAGAAGATGACACATCAGGGTACATTTTCAACACAAAGGAAGAATCCAGCATGCTTGTCAATTTTGTATACAAAAATACACGATACAAGCGTCAGCATCCTTTTTTTATTTATGGATTATGGACTCGCTTTTATGTTTCCTTTCTTACATTTTCTATGCTACTAACGACACCCATGGGTAGCGGCTATTACCAAGCGCCAAAGACTTCTACAAACTTAGTGATACTATACGAAAGTAAAAGTGGCATCAACTTTATAAAAAAAGCAGCCCAAGTGTTTGAGACACACCTTAGAAAGAAAACGATACACTAATAAAAATAAAACACTAATAAAAAATAATAATATAGTGGTAGAGGTTATGCATCAATAAAAAGTAACTTGACAGCAGTTCCCACCAAAATAATAGTGACATAAAGATAGCTCATTTTAGGTGTCCCATTTTTTATATCCTGAATATATATCTACACATATACACATCTTTGCCAAGCGCCAGAACTGTGCAGATGTAAATATAAGTAATCTAAGATGCTGTCTCAATAGAATTTATTATAAACTGGACTTTATAATAAATTCTATTGAGTTTTCCTGTGGGTGTGTTTGTAATTTTTTTGTCTTTTGTATGTTTTAAGATTTTTACGAGTAGGTTTTAGGTTAGGTTCTATGTGTATAAGTTCCTATGTGTATACTTGTTAGTGAATCAGCAATAGGAATTTGGATTACAAAAATTTTCGTATGTCAGTGCGTATTTTAATTTGGACAGCTCCTTACAGAATTTTAAGTAGTCGGGGTTTAGGTTTTTTTTTATAACACATACTAGGTATGGGTACTTATAACATAGCATTAGATTAAATTTTAATCTAATGCTATCATAGCAATCTTTTCATTTAAAAGATAGTGCTTTATTTTCATATGACTCTTGGAAATACGACAATATCCAAGTTTTCCATTCAACTCTAAGCGAATGGAGATTTAATGTTCAGTGTATTTCCACAAATCGACTGGGTTTGACAGTGCGTGCAAGCTGCGGTAATTGATGTAGCCAATAAAAATAGAATCAAAAATATTGCACGATTCAAAATATGACACTGAGAGGTTAAAATTTTATCGTTTTTTGGAGCGTTAAGCCAGCTTTTGACTATGTGATATAATATAATTTAAATTACATCTTGAGATATTTTATCACTCGTCATACATTTTGTACGTGATCGTTCACACTGTGCTATAATATTATTATATTACATCCCAAACTATAATTTTTTTTTCAAGCGATATTTGAAGGAGTATATTTTACCTCACGTCCCCGGACACCGCGCCCCTGCGTCGCCCGCAGTCGCAGTTTGAATGGTAGTGACTAGTGGCCGAAGCTAAACTGTTACAAAATAATTATATCTTACAGTGTGAACAGCAATCGCGGGATGTAATATATAGCTCAAGATGTAATTTATATTACATCCCATAGTCAAAAGCCGGCTTTATATTCGTTTTTTGAACTCGTCAACCAATCGTTAGCAGACCGTGATATTATCTTAGCCATGGACATAAAAGTAGTTATGTGCATAATTGTGAAAAATTACATAAATGGCTTGGGTGTGTCCCAATTTTATGAATTACTAGTGAAAAATGTACCTACACGTAATAATTCAGTATCGCTATTCTCAAGGGAAATTAAGACACTAAAAATACACGCTTTCGTAAGTAGGTGAACTAAAAAGTAAAAAAAATACAGTGATATTTTGTTTAAAAAAAAGCGTAGTGTTCTAGTTGGCGATTATTGTAAATATTTGAAATAAATATTGCTTAAAGTAATGTCATTACACAAATGAATTGCCGTTCCTTGGTCTCGTAAAACTCGAGAACGGCTGTATCGATTGGGCTAATTTTAATTTTGAAATGTTCCTGTGAGTCCAGGGAAAGTTTGAGAGGTAAGAAAATTTGAAAGAAATGCCTGGAACAAAGTAAATAACAATTTCATTTTCCCATATTTGGCAGAAAAAAGTGTGCCGGGACAGCAAGTAACTTTACTATATTATGTCTATGCTCATTAGCTAAACACATTAGTATGAGGGTACATGAGAAAACAAGTTGGTCTAGTAAGAGGGGCAATTCGTTAACCCCGCGTTTAATGAGATGAAACATCTGACCACACAAGACGTATTATCTATTAACTTTATGCCCTAAAATACATTAAGTAGTTTGTTTGTATGAGAAGATGGTAGAAACTGCTTTGTGTCAGAAAACCCAATTAAGTACGTCCACTTATTTTGTCTTTCCGCGACTAATGAAAGACATGAGACATTTGGACTCACATAACCAATTAGGTATAATATACCTTTGTAACCCATACATATAGCTTTTTAAATTATAATATGAGTAGCGAATCTACTTCACTGCAGCCCATCGACACCTACATCCAACCTCAATAAAGAAGAAATGTTACCTGAGGTTGTATGTGAGTGATGTGCTACTCATGACTAAGATTTTCGCCTCAAATAAAGTATCCCCCGCAACCATACTTCCTCAACCGAAACACAGGATATGAAGAACATGCATTTACGGCGGGCGGTAAGATATGTATCTCCAGGGTGACCTTCTATGGTACTACCACCAATAAAATTATTGTAACTGTATTTGACGCACCAGAACATTATTATGAAACAAAAAATAAAAAACGAAAAATATTTGTTGATAGTCAATAGTTGTAGCTCGACTAGTGTAGGCAACGTTACTAAGTTGCCTACTTTATTACGAGTACCAACGCCCATTAGTTAAGGCGATGTCCTCATGAACAACGCACTCCCGTTCGACCTTCGATATTGCTACCCTATTTGAGAGAGAAGAAAACTACTATCTATCAAAATAAAACCAAGCAAGCACCTAAGAGGTATTTCGCCTTTCCAACGTCTAATGAGATGAAATTTATATACCCAGGTGCGAAAGGCTCTTTGAGGCCGGAAGATTCTGGAATATTCTTGTTTTTTATTGCCTACGTTTTTACTTAACGCTCATATTTTTTTCTTTTTAATAAACAAACGAGATCTCGTTCCATGGTTTAATACTGTTTTTTTCTCCTTGTGTGTTTATTTCGGTTAACAGACAAAAGTAAACTAGGTATTTTAATCCATGTTTCGATCCACGCTTCATATTATGAAGATAGCATTGTGTATAGACATTAATCATGGCATTGAATGTCAATACAAAGATAAGAAATGATAAATAAAGAAAGTTTAATAGTTAATGTTGGAGAATCAAGTCCATTCACACCATACGAATGACGATCAGAACCTTTCGATTCTGGCTTGAATTTGCTTCTTATGGGGACTAAGATAATAATCGATTCATACTTAAGTGTTTGGCCATTTTACCTGTTCAAGATCAAAATTGTGTTTACATAACTTCTTATATTATTATACTAAATAAGCAACAAAAAGGCGCGCATACCATTTAATTAACTGCCCACACTCATGATCATCCACAAACTCAAATAGAGTTCGTAAATAAGTTGCTTTAGTCACCTCAAATAAATTATACTCGTAGGTAGGAAAGTCAACCACATCAGCCCAACTGAAACAAGAATTGCATGGGTGTTATGCAACCCTACATGAACTGGTAATCCGACTAACAAAGCATATGCAAAGTATTTATTATCATTAAACATCAAAAACTATATTCTTGAAAATGCTAGTGTTTGGTTATTATACAATACACCAGTCCAATCTTAATTTAAAAGACTTGACAGGTAAAACAAAACATGATACATAATCTCATTTACACGTACCTATTAAGTCATTAATATGTACAACAACCATGTATTAAATTAAAAGCTTAACACGAACAAAAACGAACAAAGTTTATTTTGTCTGACAGTCAATACGCCTCCATATTCACAGATCGACAGATTATAACTGAGTTGGTGTAATCATGCGTTGTCAATCTCAAGGTGGTAAAAACCATAAGCACTTAAATACTCAATGGCATTACGTGACTAATGTACTAATTAGCTGGCAAAAAACTCTAGGCATGACAATCATGTAAAAGTTCGCTTGGAATTGTTTTCGTGTTTTACGTTTTTCTGGTTCTTGTATTATCCTGCTACTTATATTTAAAGGAAAAATATGTTATGCTAAAAAATATGTGGATTTGGATTGATAGAATTTGTTACCCTTTCACGCAAAAACGGCTGAATTCATTTGGATGAAGTTTGGTACACAGATAGTTTATAACCTGAATTCATATTAGAGTAGTTTTTACTTTTTTATGGACCAAATTGAGTGTTGGAATGAATTGTAGCTGAACTTTTCGATTTGACAACTGATTTTGAAATGAATCTCGAGCTCATAATCAATACCACCTCAAAAAGAACTGAATCAATTTGAAATTGTACCCAAGGACAAAGGATTATGAAGTTGATGTCCAATAAAAATAAGATCTGCAATGAATTAGTTTATTACGCAACATATTTCGGTGACGCTTGAAACTATAAAAAATATGGGGTAAAACAGTAATTTTCGTAGCAAGAACAACATTTCCCCGTTTTACTGCTGGTGGCATGGTGCCCAAAATGCTGGCAGCGTTGCTTCGATGCTCTGAACAAGGAGATAAACCGTTTATCATATTTATTAACAACAACTCGCATTACGTAAATAACTGCAGCTTATTCTAACTTTGAGAATAAGTGAATGGAGCTTAAGTGGGAGAAGATTTTCGCATTAGCGACGTATTCTTTGTCCAGCTAAAATATCCTAAACTCTTTTTATAAAAACTAGTAACTAGTAATTTTTATAATAAACTAGTGATCGACGGCTACGGTTCCATGGGTGGGATGAGCAGGAACAGTTTTCAAAGTATGTCGAAAAAAATCATATCCTATTGAAACTTGTATTAAATAAAAAAAATTTACCTGTAATTACTTATAACGACTACGTAATCCAATACTGAAACAGCAGATTTTTTTGCAAAAAAGTTTATGAAGCCTTACTTAAAAAACTAAAAAATTAGTAAAGTATCTTTAGAAAAGCTCGTTATAAAGTGTTACACCTAGAAACAAAATCCTCCTCAGTGCTTCCCTAAGGAGAACCTAGGAGATATTGGAGATGAAAACTTTAGTTGATAAACATCTCACTATAAGTACGTCGACGCTGGTCTAAGCTCATTTTACATAGGAAAGGTTAGGTTTATTTACCTTATTATTAGTTATTATTAGCTTAAGAATAATATTGAATTGATTTTCTTAGGCTTAGATTTCGAACGCCTTAACCTGTCGGAAAGCAGCATGTTCTTCATGTCTTGAGTTTCGGCTGGGGAGGTATGGTCTTCGGAGATACTTTATTTGAGCCGTACCTAAGTATAATATATCACAGTCCTTATGAGTAGGAAATCATACAACCTCAGATGACATTTCTTTTCTATTTGGGGTGTGATTTGGATGTCAATGGGCATACTTCATTACTATTTTTAAAATAAGGTCTTATGATTTTCAATTAGTCAATTAGGTATCGTATTTAATTTTAAATTATTGTTTGTTACCTAATATATCTTCTAAACTTGCCGTAGATATACCTTCTTCAACGGATTCACATTATTTAGTTATCATCACATACGTTTTGAGTGACAAGGTATCCTTAGACCCCGTGGGCTCAAAAATAATGATTGAAATCGGTATGTAGCTGACAATTTTACACAACACTATTGTATGTTCCGTTTACATTGATACTTTTTGCAACAATATTTTAAAAGTATGACTCCCACTTTTACAGGCATTTATTGGAGGTTTAGCCTTCGTTACGATGATGTATTGTTTCGATCTATCCGTACAATAACTGCCATCGGCAGACAGCTCAACTCAAGTCACGAAGGGGTATAAAAATAAATGGATTCTCGCACAAATTCTGTCGATATCAATGTTTGTTCAGTGTATCGGAGTATCTGTGTATTGCGTTGAAAGTTTTCACCGTTTTGGAAATAAGAATTTTATGCTTTCGCTTCGGCATAGACGTGTTAGATTGTAGTAGACATTATAGAATTAAATTTGTTGCAACCGTGAAGGAAAACATCGTGATGGAACCTGCATGCCTGAGAGTTCTCCACAATGTTCTCAAATGTATGTGAAGTCCACCAACCCGAATGAGGCCAGCGTGGTGGACTAAGGCCTATATCCTTCTCATTTTGAGAGGAGACCTGACCCTGCAGAGGATCATTAGTTTAGAACAAATAGACATTAGGCAATGCACAGGAAACATACCTACATATCGTAATGTATGTAGGCTGAAACCTAGAGTTCGTCTTTATATACACAAAGCTTATTTATAGATAAATTAAAAAACACATTTTTCCGACAACGCGACCGTGGTCCATAATGGCTCTGAGTCCACTGAGTCATTCTGTCCACAACGATTCCTCCAATTAACGTTATAAAAAATTTAAATTGCTAAAACTCGGATTTCCTCTTATATCTCGCTTCGTTACCTTCCCAACCGCAATCATCTGGCAATTTGTGCAGGAATGTAATCAAGCATATAAATCGTAAAATATTATTACCTCGCAGCTTGCAAGTCTTTGATAAGATCTTAATACTTATAAACCCAGCTTCTCGCCTTATCTCCCATTTTTAATGTTTCGGCTGGCGAAAATATGGTAGGTAATTGAGGAGAAGTTCGCTGTTCGCAAATTAATACCTTGAACCCTTCCTCGACTTTGAGTTGAAAGCGGCGGTTTCTTAGTGTCTGCATTTTTTTTAAGATAAGGCTGCTAATTTATGAAAAAAATGTGCAAATGGAGAACAAACAGTATTAACGAGTCGTCCCGTGACCGTCACGCACAATTTGCGGCGCCTCGAGTGCCCGCGAGCGCCGTGCTTGAGCCTTGAGCGTGCCTTCATAATGCGCGACACGACTCAAGGACGGGATACATTTCCTACAAGGACCTGACAGGAGATCCTGGTAAAAGGAACAAAAAATATACATATGTGCAATCCATCTGTTTGCTTAAATGGTATTGGCCTGAACTCTCATATTTGCTGCGAAGGTATTCGTTGATGTCTTCAAAGAATCTCGTATTTTCCGCTATTAGGCCTTTATTCAACTTTGAAGCTTACCAAAATGTGAAGTAACTATATCTCTATATTTTTATCCCTTGCCACACAGGCATCATAAGTCAGCCATATATTAAATATGTACATTATGTAGATAAACACACAAACGAAGTAACATCTATTTAGGTAAATTAAACAATCAATAGGCGTATGCTTAGAATTTACGATTTACGAACTTTGATGTAAAGATTAAGTAAAAAATACTTAAATATTTAAAATCCGGCGTCGTTTATACTAAAGAGAACGGCCTAAATCTGCAATCCGAGATTAAGAATGGATTCGTAATAATTTTTCGTGTTCCACTGAGTGTCGCCGTATTACCATAATTTGGGGCCGGCCTTAGTGCCTAAAGGTTCGGAAGAAGTGGCAGTAAAGATGAAGGATCTTTTATTAAAAGTAGCGATGATTCACGCCTCTCGAGTATATAGGCTAACTTTATACGTTTTGCGGTACCTCGAAGCTCGGCTGGGAAGCTACTTTCCGCCTCACTCATTGACCGCCCTGAATTTTTTAAAAATTGTGAATGAGTACCAAACAGACTTGCAGGTCATGTGATGTTATATGGTCACTAAAGCCCATAAAATAACATAGTTGTTAGAAGTAGCAACACACGTACAACCTAAGGTAGTAATCTAGGCTAGAAGTTAAATAAATAACGCTTCACACTCATACCCCACACTAGGATTCCCTGTGTCGTTGGTGCCATGGACACAAGAGAACAACACACCCAGACCAGAAATAGGAATTCAAATTCATCATTCAAAAATCTGCTCTGCTGGGAATCGAACCCAGGACCCTCCGCGCAGCACACCGGCGTCTTAACCACTACGCCACTTGGGTCGTGAGTTGCATTAATTAAAATAGGAAGGATCACTAAACTTGTCTGAAAATTTAAACCGTATTTCATGATTGTAGGAGTGGGTTTGGACAATCTCCCATCCTTCACTAGTCTCTTTCACATTTTTTTCAATGAGGAATATTTTTTGATTCTTTCTCTTTTTCGTCTATCATAAGATTTCCCGGCTATAATGTCGAAAATTAGTATTTGTAACCCGCAACTTCCTACATAACAAAGAAGGTAGATTTTTTGATCATACCTGTTCTCTTGAAATCCCGCATAAAAAGGTCGAAGGCTTGACATACAAAGTTACAATCAAAAAGCAATCGAAATAATACTTGGCTAACAAGAGCATCGTGTAATGTAGGATGAAATACCAACGAAATTGTTTACCTTGTTACCCAATCGGCTTAGGGATGCCCATTACGATACGATATATCGAAATATCGATATAGCACTATACCGTACGATACGCTTCGATATAATCAATCACTTTAAAGTATGGCATTAACGTATCATATCAATCTTCGTTAATTTTTTACGTTAATAACTTGAAAATTCATATTACATCATAGCGAAATAATGACAAATTTTGCCATTGAACATTTAGTTATTCTAATCAAGAAGAGGTCTTCAAGTAAAAAGTAAAAAAATCAGAAATCAATAACAAAGCGTGCGATATCGCGTTTCGATGCAAAAGAATACGATACAGCTACTTTTGGGAATCCCTAAGTCGGCTAGCCTAAGGAGAAACTCATCTGTTGCGCAAAGCTCCAATACTGAACTATGACATACTTCCAGCGGACATCGGAATACCTACTGCGGAAAGTATATTGGTTCGCAATATTGATAAATTGAACGGTCAGTGAAATGGATCTAATCTTTTTAATAATAAGCAGCCAGTTCTTAAATAAAATAATGTTGTTTTTTCGAAATCGACTTTTGTGTAGTGATGCGCAAATATTGCAAAAGCAAAATAACTAGGTAGTTACCAATTTTGTTACGCACGCTTGTTTTTATCACAAATATAAGCTAGGTATTACCAATTTATCAGAACCAAATAGCATGTTACGTTTTAATTCAGATATAAACTATCTAAGTTAAGTAACGTCGGCTGAACTTTTTTATTTTAGCTTAACTTATTACCGTTCTCTAAAATTGTCTTGTTTATAACATTAGTGGGAAAATATAGTCCCTAGTAATACGCTACTATGTACTTACTTACATACCGGTAAAACTTAGATGTAATTAGTCCATTAAGTTGAACTAAAAAACAAGGTGACAGTATAATATCTATAAGATCAGTTAATGAGACACACGAATAAAAAAATGAGGTACCTAATACTTTAAATATTTTAAAGTCAGTACAAAGTAAATGAGAAATAAACACGGTTTATGTATTCACGTATGCAATGTAAGCACACATTTCAAATGTCAACACTTAGATCAGAAGTCATGATTCCGAGAAATAGTTGTCACTAACTACCTGAATCGAAGTGTGTTTCCTTAGGTTTGACGTACACGGTTCCATCCAAACCATCACTCAAGGAAACTCAAGGAAACATTTACCTTCTACATAAAATAAAGTGCAGCAAATGGTTTTTATGACTTGTGATTTGGCTGCAAAGGTTTATTCGGCGATACATTCTAAAAGGCGACCAGCCGACCATCTTAGTTTTCATAGTCATGAGTTCATTCATACCCACTACCCACATACGATCTGAGATACAACTCTAACCCTACTAAGATTTAATGTGGCTTTCCCTTGACCCTTCCCATAGTAGCTAGCTAAAAAACTATTGTTTTTTAGCTGTGGGTATCTGCGGGACGCAAAAAGAATGGTGCTAGTTAAAATTTTGAGTATTTCTGAGTATTAAAACACCCTGTTTGTTGAGACCCCGTGTGACACTAATGTGACAGAAAAAGGAATGCAGGGAAGGTTATGTTACCTAATGCAACTGGCAAAAGCAGCCCATTACTCCAGCAAATGACCGTATCACGTTACCCTCTCGTCTTGGCGTCGGACAGTAATTCCGCGCTTAGTGCTCATTTGCTAAAACGTGAACACTTACTATTTATTTAAATTTATTCACGGCAATTGCCAGAACGAACCTGCCCGAACTAAACGTTTAATGCTGGATAACACGCAATATTACATGCGGGGTGAAGCCATCACGGTACTCGATAATTTGCTAGTTGGTTAGATAAATCCTTATGTTCTAAATGTCAATCTCTGTAAATAATGGCCAATTCGTTGTGTAAATTAAACAGATTTACACTAGGTAAACTTCACCGTGTAGGTTTTGTAAGGTACCAAAAAATTTACACGGCAAACTAAAGAAAAAGTTTTTGGGCTAACTCCCTCTGTTAGGTACTCGTTGTATCTCAAAATGCTTTCGGAGTTTCATTCATTGCATTGCTGTGTTCCGAATTCCGTACATACGAAACTGAAAGCTACCCAACAAATGTAGGTAGGTTTGTTTTATTTGAAAAAGAAAAACCTGTTAAACGATCACTGCGGGAAATCCAGATTTAAATAACATTAATTTTCAATTGGCTTCCAATAGGTAGGTATATTTGATTTAATAAATGGTCAAAAAGTTAAGATGCCATTGGAAACAAAAAAAAATTACGCAAATCTTTAGACAGAAAAATGTTTATCATTTATTCAATTTTAAAACCTTTGATTTCAAACTTTATTATTATTACTTATTATTTAAATACTTTAAACCTTCAACAAAGTTTTCTTTCCCAAATTAAAATTTTTACTTAACACTATTTAGATGCAAAATCTGCCTTCACAGTTTAAATTTAGAACTTTTTCCTGAGAATAACATTTATTCAGGCAACCGTTCCAAATAGAATCCATTTCGAAATTAAGAAAAGTTTGTCTCTGTTTTTTTATATTTTTGCAATGCAATTCTGTTTAATCTGTAATTTCATCAACCAACAGTTAAAAAAGTGGGGCGGGACTACTACATCTGATATATGCTAAGTACATCTGATTTTTTCCCGCATTAAAATTTTTTTGGTTTACTGAATTTTGAAGACAAGAAATTTTAGAATCACCGTAGTAAATCTTAGCATCGTAGATACTGTAGTGTTATCGCCCTTATAATCCGCCGTTAAGCAAGTAATTTATTGTGTTTGCATTGAGAAGGGTGAGATTGGCAGACATGCAAATTAGAAGGGACCAGTTTAGTTCTTGGCACGCTTTGGTAGACACTAACAATCTTGGTACGTACATATGTATATAAAATTGTATGGCTTCTGGCATTGACTGGGAACGGCTCTTTCCAAGGACAGGACGAGGTTGGTCAGGTTGGGTCATGTCAGTACCCATTAATGACCCACTACAGGGTCGGGTCTCCTCTCACAATGAGAGGGATGTAGGCTTTAGTCCACCACGCTGGCCTATTGCGGGTTGGTGGACTTCACATGCCTTTGAGAACATTTTTTTTGTGAACTCTCAGGCATGCAGGTTTCATCACGATGTTTTCCTTCACCGTAACAGCAGGTGATATTTAATTTCATAAATCGCACATAACTTTTATTACAAATTCATTTTTGCCACTGGGATTCGAACCCGGCCCCGTCGATTCGAGGTCGAATTCTAAGCCACTGGGCTATCACCGCTGCCAGGTTTCAGGTTGGGTGAATACCTTCAAAATGTCAAATTCAAATTCCTTACCGCCAGCTTCTTAACCTGTCGTATAGCAGCATGTGCGTCATGTTTGGGGTTTCGTCTGGGGAGGACATGGTTGCCGGACACACATCTTAAACCTCATGAGTACCATGATAGCAGTAGGTAGCGCAGCAACAGGTTTCTTCACACCCAACCTCAAATAGGGGGCTGCAGTGACCACTGTGGGCACGTGGCCGGCATGCTCGTTAGATAGAGCTCCAACAGAGTTAACGACTGTTATTTATCAACAACACCAATAGTTTGACGTGGTGCTCAAAGCACGTTATGGAAGCGTCCATATAAATTCGTCGCGGAGTAACCTTATATATCAGTCTGGAGATATCGTAACTCTTATTCTAATCCCGTACATTAAACCTATAGCAACGCGAAATGCCTTATACGCATTTAAGACATATATGAACAGTCTAAAGGAATGTCGATCATCGTAATAAAAGAAAGTGAGCTTAAACGAAACATACCATAAAGGCGTATAGGCGTGAATTCAAACAAATCCATTTTGTTTGTATGAATCCCTAATGCCGCGTGAAACATTTCGTTGTGTGCAGACACTAGGGATGGGCGGTACCTACTCCTTAATTGTTCTGTGCCCGAGCATGAATAAGATCATCAAAGTATTTGTATAATTATATAGTAATTTAAACTGTAAAGCCAGATATTTCATGGGAAAGAAATAGAATGTGCACAACCGGATTCGTTAGTATGGACTAATGGATCAAGTTTACCGTACAAATACTTTAACGAACACAATCGTGAACTTGCCTGAACTTGTCCAAATGTCAGAGTTTTGCCTGTTATAATAATCATTTTTATTTGCCACATGTGGTAGGTACATAATATAACAGTATTAACAAATTGTTTGACATAATCAGTATAGGTAGGCACCAACTCGGCAAAATGGTGTATGTGTGTGTGTGAAAAAAGATAATTGATATTCTTAATTTATGATGCATTGCTTTTTATTTCCGGTATCATCTTTTTTAGAATATTGCAGCATGAGATTTATATTACTTCCGTAGAATAGAGTAGAGTGGCTTTACTGGCTTTGCCAAACATGACGAAATATATCACTGCGTTGACCCCATTCAAAGAGTTCTTTTTGCGCCACATTTTGTCTCTCTAGCAATCGCAACCTTAGGACCGAAAAAGTTGCTTGCCCCAACACTCGGTAAACCTTTCGGATCAACCCGAGTAACTCGGTAACTTAGACTCAGCACATCTCTAGTAGACATTATTGTTTATTGTAGGTACCTATACTATATTTGATTTGATGCTAGATTTCCGGTTGCTTATTTTATTTTGTGCCTATAAATACCGTGTGATGTTGATTATATTTTAGGGGAACCAGCGCGTGCAAAATTTGGGCGTCCAGTTTTTTGGGAGGAGGAGAGGTCAAGCTAACCTTACCCTCACGTGGAGGTCGGGAGGGGTCTCAGCAGTTCTATTTACGCCTTATATATGAAAAAATGTCTTGAGTCGCTATAGCGATAGCGGTGGCTGTGGTCGGTGGCCCGTTTGCGCCGAGCCTTAAGTTAAGGTACGAGTACATCCCTGGCGACCTACTATGACTCTACCAGCTGTAAAGATTTTACGGTTAATGTTTTCAGTTAATAGCTTGTCACACAAATTTATAACATGCAACATAACAGTAACAGTTATGGCGTGGTCGAGAGTCGAGACATTGTTAAAAAAGGCAAAAAATATAAATGAAGTCACTGACCGTCCAAGGTCATTTGCCAGAAATAAAGTCCAATTGAAGAATCTTATATAAATATTATGAAGAATTATTTCAGTATCAAGTTCTTCGTAATGTGTCTGCTTTATTTTTAAATATTAGTAAGATAGATACCAAATAACAGGTTTAGTACCTACCTATTTCTTTGTTATAGAAGAAAAACTAGACAGCCTTTCAGCGTGTCTCAATTACCTACTCAAAATTGCCTACTAACTCGGCGTTTAGTAGGGGACTAAACGCCGAATTCGATAAAGTTGAATTGAAGTTGAAGATAAAGTTGAATTCATTAGGTAGTAGATGGATTGCCGAGTACAAGCACGTAAACTACTCCAGACACACAGATCTCAATCACTAACGTTTACGAGTACCTATGTATGCAAGTAAGTATTACGTACCTACTGTATGGTTATTAGACTTTAAAAAGGAAGGAAAAATATATCTAACTACCTAGTCAAACCCGGCACTGCGTCACCCTGCTTTTATTCCATTATTGTACTATGTATCCAAGTCACTTCTACCATAGTAATTAATTCGATTGGAGTTTTGTTAGGAATCCCTATTTTTTTTAATGCAGGCCAAAGTTTTTCTATATACAGCAGTACAAATTGCATTCTAGTCTTACCAGATAAGCAAAATAAAAGGGTCAATCTCGGAATTATCGGGTAACAGGCTGTAAACTCGTATACACCTTCATTTTGGTGTTATAACTTTTCTTAAGAGTTCTTTCAAAAGTCACATAAAAGCTGGTCTGGACGTCGTAAGTTCAAGATCAAATGTCTCAAAAATAGGCTTTTCGCGATTATTAAAAATCAGTTTATCGCGGATGCTATAGGTATACGATCTATTCAAGTTTGTACCACCCTTATTTGTTCAAATAAACGTTTGTATGCTAGAAACGGTATTTTAACTTACTTAAAGAATCCGCCGGTCAATCATTAAAGTGATGACCGTCGGTGGTATTTCATAATAACGATTTCCGTGCACCGAAAGGCATTTCAAGCGTTTTGTAGCGGCATCTATCTAGAGATTTTAATTGACCTAGAATTTACCGAAATATGTGTTCAATGTTCATGTTTGTGTAATACCTATTCCAATAACCTCATCAAAAGCGCAGACTATTCACAGATTGCTTGCTCCGCCAGCAATATTTGTATCATTATTCAACCTGCTATGAGTTTCAAATTTTTACCTACAGCGATCTGTTATACATTAAAATATCGATGCGTGGCCGCAACCCGTTTATATTATATACGTACTTAGGTATGAGCCTCTCCCCATGACATGGAGAGACATTGAACTTTCCCTTGATGAAGCAGCATACTCTTCTTATCGTGTGTTCGATTGAGGAGGCGTGGTCCATGATGCTTAATTTGAGGCAACTAATTTGATCATTAAGACTATGAATAGCATCCATCCACGAACAATATACTACTGACCTCAGCTGATCGGACGCAATTTCATACGTTCACGTAGTCAAAATGGCGGCATCATCAGACATAAACATGGTCTTAGACCAACACGAGATGCAAGTGATGCAACACCTAGACCTGGAATGAGTTCCATGTCTACGCCTTCTAAGTTTTTGATGGACTTTGCTAAGAAGCACAGCAGTTCGCACAGTGATTTGGAGAACATCTCAAGAGTGCAGACGATCTCAAGCCCTTCCTTCTTTCCTTTCAGCCCTTGTTAGACCACTGCTGGACATGGGCCTCCCCTAATCGACGCCACTCCGCCCGGTCCTGGGCCCTCTGAATATAACGGTTTCCCTCTGTCTTCTTCAGGTCATCAGTCCACCTGGTCGGAGGGCGGCCTGTGCTCCTTTTGCCTAAACGTGGTTGCCATTCGAGGACCTTTTTTCCCCATCGCTTGTCAGTCCTGCGAACGATGTGGCCAGCCCATTGCCACTTTAATTTGCAAACTTTGAGAGCTATGTCGGTCACCATCGTTCTTCTACGGATTTCATCATTTCTGCTTCTGTCTCGTAGAGAAATAACAAGCATAGCTCTCTCCATTGCCCTCTGGGCGACTCTGAGCTTGTGGATTAGGCTCACAGTAAAGGACCACGTCTCGGCACCGTAGGTCATCACTGGCAACACACATTGCTCGAAAACTTTCGACTTCAGGCAATGAGGTATGTATATCGGACGTCAAGACTTGTCGTAGATTCCCAAACGCTGCAGCCGAGTTGGATTCTTCCAGTGACCTCTCTCTCGAAGTTGGACTTACCCATTCGGATCGTTTGTAAACGTATTCGTCTCCAACTTCGAGAGCAGTGCCGTCAACAACCACCGGCACGGGTGTGACATGGACATTAGACATGATTTTTGTCTAATGTACGACTAATTGAATAATTGCACGACTGGTTGGCCGACAAGTTGCACGACTGGTCAGCCGACAAGTTGCACGACTGGTTGGCCGACAAGTCGCACAACTGTTTGGCCGACAAATCGCACGACTGGTTGCACAACTGGTTGGCCGATAAGTTGCACGACTGGTTGCACAACTGTTGGGCCAAGTTGCACGACTAGTTGCACAACTGGTTGGCCGACAAGTTGCACGACTGGTTGCACAACTGTTTGGCCAAGTTGCACGACGGGTTGGCCGACGAGTCGCACGACTGGTTGGCCGACAAGTTGCACGACTAGTTGCACAACTGGTTGGCCGATAAGTTGCACGACTGGTTGCACAACTGTTTGGCCAAGTTGCACGACTAGTTGCACAACTGGTTGACCGACAAGTTGCACGACTGGTTGCACAACTGTTTGGACAAGTTGCACGACGGGTTGGCCGACGAGTCGCACAACTAGTTGGCCGACAAGTTGCACGACAAGTTACACAATTGTTTGGCCGACGAGTCGCACAACTGTTCGGCCGACAAGTTGCACGACTAGTCGACTAGTCGACTAGTTGACAAAGTTATAACAAACGTATAATTTCATTACAAATACTTTTGGTTAACTTTAGAGAACTTCTGGTTTACATATCATTGCTTGCTACTTTAAATTCAAAAACTGCCGCCTAATATGGCGAAGGCAATTCACAGTTAAATGGGTTCCTAACGAAACGCTCATTGCAAAAGCACTTGTAGAATCTCGTTTTACAACATTTTCATGTAAATTTTCAAACATAAGTTCTTCCGATTGATCGAGAATTTGAATTTAAAATATCTCGACTCTGCTACTTGACTGATGTTGCTTTGATAAACTACCTTCTCAAATGTTTACTACGATGCAAAAATTTTTAATTTGCAAATAAACAAAAAAACGGTGACCACGGTTTGCTAGCTCTACTTAAAAAAAAATTTGATTTGAATTGTCACAGTGGTTATTTTCATTTTTATACTATTCCTCTACTTATCAAGCGATGGAGCCACAAGTATCCTAAATCACGCTATTAATGTTTTCTAACCGTTTAGTATATTTAATAGACAAAACTCTGCATTAATTCAATCGGACTAGCCACATTTGCCTGGGTAGCGATCTAGCCTGGCGGGAGATCTCTTTTATAAGATATATAAAACTTATAGTTTAATTTAATTTAATAAAAAACTTAGAATATTTTAAACCTATGTAATGACTTTATGTTCCTATAAAACATAGTAAGAAAATGCCTCTAATGATATTTTACGCAAGAGCACATCATGTACAAGGTTACAATAACACATTTGTAACGGTTAAGCTTAGTTGCAAATCACTTTATTCAGACATATTTACTGGAAATTATTATAGTGAACGTTTCATTTACATATAAAGCCTCTTCGTGGAGTAAATATCAATAATAACGCAGCTTACGTTACTTAACTTCTTATGTTGTATGCGTATCTCAGAAGTATTATGGAATGAGGTTTTGTACGAAGCATTTATGCTAGGTGTCTTCTTCTTCTTCGTCGTCTCCTCGTGACAGAGGGTCGTGACCATCGATGATAGTGTTGGTGTATAATTTCCATTCAGTTCTACATTGAGTCAGGCGCATGGCTTTGTTTAAGTCAGTTTGGCACACTTCCTTGATAATGTCCGTCCATCGGGTTGGAGATCTTCCTCTGCTTCTCTTGCCGTTGCTTGGCGTTAACGTGACCAATGACAATCAGCTTCTCTAAGTTGTCTGGATCCCTTCGAGTAACGTGGCCAAAGTATTGTAGGACTCTCTTGAAGCAGATGGACAAAAGTCGGGTCCGGATCCCTAGCTCTTTAAGAATAGACGTATTAGTGCGGCGCGCCGTCCAGGATATGTTCAACATTCTGCGCCAGCCCCACATTTCGAATGCGTCAAATCTTGTTCTGACTCGAGCTTTTAGAGTCCACTTTTCCGAAGCGTAGAGAAATATGGAGAAAACGAGGGTACGCATCAGTTTTACTTTTGTAGTTCTTGATATATTCCTATTCCGCCATATGCTAGGTGTACGTGTGGTGTAAACGCATAAAATCGTAATGGAGCCATCTGAGCCTAATGTTGCTGTTGGACAGAATTTTATAAGGAGCGTTATTGATTCTAGTGATGCCGTAATGTGAAATATTTTAAAAAGTTTACTGTTTGTTCTTATTTGTGTTAATTAAAAGTGGTAGAGCCATTGGAGCCCGACCAGGGGGAACCTAACCGCTAATTTTACTTGCTGTCCGTATTTGCGAATTTAATTAGGAAAGCTTATTACAGAACCCTGTGTTTAAATTTCACACTATCACAGAAACTTTTTCCCTATCCATTTTATAGTCGGTCAACAGATAGGGATAGTATGCCTGTCGTGAAGAGAAAAACGAATCAATGCTTGTTTACTTTTAGAAAAAGTCACAAGAGACATGGCCTACAAATCGATCCAGCAAAGTGAATAAAATGTCTACGGTGTTACACAGTACAACACTACATGTGGGATAACTACTGAGCCGTGCGTCCCTCGGGACACCACATAAATCCTTTCACCCGTAATTACATTGGATGCCTTCAAACCAGGGCAGTAGGAACGAGCTCGTAAAAACTGCCTATTCCGTTGCTCTGACATTCAGGCTATCATAAAAACTACGAACATTACAAATAGGGGTGAGAGAATGTAGGATTGAATCCAAGGTGAAAGTCGTTTTCCTTCACGAAGTCAGGAGACTTTTCAAGTAGGTAGTTACATGTATTGTGTAGTCATTAGTGAAGGTCACTTCATCACTAATCATCAAGCGAACTTACGCACACAGAAACAATATATGTACAATTGTACACTTACGCTAACTACCTTAGTAAGTTAAAACAAATATTAAATTTTATCGTAAAATACGGTCCAAGTCAATTTTACACTTAATAATCATTAGATTGAATAATCATTAATAATATTGTGACTATAACTACGAATAAGATTATTCTAAGGATCAAGTCACCCAATAACAAAATAACGCTTATGAAACATAACTAAAAAAAATTAAAACTATTAAAACGCTCTTGCTGTCCTGTGAGTGAAAGAAAACGTCGCAAGAAGACCTTGTAAAGGAGTTTTACATCCTATTATCAACACAATTAAAGTCCATCAATCTCCAATTGGTCAGCGTGGTGGACTAACATTTGATCTTCTTTCCGTGGGACAAAACTCGACCCTGCATATTAATACCAAGAATACCAAGCAACGATCTAGTTGGTCGGCCAATGGTCAATGATCAGTTCCATCGCAAAATACCAAAAGTCATATGACGAGTGCGTAGATCTGTGTAACACTAAAATATTCATTTTTAATTTCTGCCTCTGTAGCCTCGACCTTTGTTTAGAAAAGGGGCCTCGGGAACACGCTTCAAGAATTTTGTAAGCAGCGCTAAAGTTTTATTTATTCGACAATTTATTTTCAACGAAACGTATATTTTAGATATTTATAAAGATCATGTTAAAGGTCGTGAGTAAGATTGTAGCGACGATTAAAATTAGTTGTTAAGAGACTTCGATAAAAGCACTTTCTGA
Organism: Erynnis tages; assembly: GCA_905147235.1. Taxonomy (NCBI): domain Eukaryota; kingdom Metazoa; phylum Arthropoda; class Insecta; order Lepidoptera; family Hesperiidae; genus Erynnis; species Erynnis tages. Next base: position 6,734,467 of record LR990087.1, read on the forward strand.
TGATGTCCTCATAACCCGCCGTAAAGCTACGTAACTGCATGTCTTGTGCTTCGATTAAGGAGGTGTGGTTCCTGGAGATATTTCACCTAAGTCGAACATGTTAGCACTTCAGATAGAATTTCTATGGTAACTGAGATACGTTACGTGGATGTAGGTTACCGAAGTAGCAGAGACCACTTAAGTGCCTCGAGCACTATAATCAAAATATTCGTAAAGTTTACGTGACACACGTTTTAGTGTGAAGATGTACAGTGATGCTATCTCTTTCACATATCTACTAATGGCTCACGATACTACTCGTAAGTTCATGCTTGAAGCACAGATAGAATTTCTGAGACTTATTATCAGGTGGTCTGCCCTTTTGCTATTTTTAACTATAAAACCTAAAGATTTTGAACGCGCCAATAATGTCATCTTGCCAATCGCCATAAAAACGCCATAAACGTACAGACGTACAAACAAATGACAGTTAATTTCCTCGCATCGCTTTCCTTCCGATTCAAATAACCCATTCAATTAAGTTTCCGCACCGATTTGCTATTAGATAGCATTCACTAACGTTTATGAAAAGGGAAATTTACAAATGTCTAAGCCTTTTACGAAATCTGAATAATGCTAATAGGTTTTAAGACTGACAAATTTAAAAAATCCTATCAAGTTAATAGATTTTAATTCGTTCTGAATAAGCGATCAGTTGCATTTAAATATCTGATGGCATATTGTAAGATAAGAACAGCTGTTGAGAAGATAAAGAAACTTGGTGTTTAGGAAATCATCGGCAAAAGAAGCCCCCATTAAACTAATTGGACTGGCACTAATTGGATATGGATGCAATCAGGTTTGAATCGGGGCTCACTCTTATTTGATCTTAAAATGACTTATACCACAGAACAGATAAATCTATTCCGTGACTTATACCTATTAGACACAATAAAGAAACAACTACTCCAACTTGGCCTAAGATACTTATTATAAGTAGTACCTTGGTAAATTGAGGATGCTAAAAAGTACTATAATGCCTATACCAGAATATTTTTCTGATTTGATGTGTTGTGTTTCAAAGTTGATGGAACGTGAACGAAACTTACAAAAGCAAAATAGGAATAAAACGCAAAAGAATCTCGCTGAGTACAAAGATTTAATTGAAACGCACCAACGTCGTCTGAACTCGAATAGCAATCGCCATAAAAACGCCATAAACGGACGAACGAACAAATGACGGCTAATTCTCTCTCATCGCCTTTCCGATATAAAAAGCTCTACATTCAATTAGGTTTCCGCACCATCTTGCTAATGGAAATTGCTTTCCCTAACTTTTATGGACGATCTGACAGAACTTCGCAAGTGCCTAAGATATTTACGATTTCTGAGTAATAGGTACATGTGAAGCTGAACTTCTGAGAGACATATCGCGAACATCCATCAAGTTTATGGATACTGTCGCAGTCGGGCCTTGGAAGGTCGCATTGTGGGTTGAATTATTAGATCATGAATGTTTTATGTACACCCAATACCTATTGATTATCGCGGGGATTAGAACGGTTGTTAACGTTAGACAATATAGTTGAGAGAGGATCGGTAACTGATACTATTCGCATAAAATGCCTTGCAGTAAAGCCACCATTATGTTTGATAGGTGATCAATTTGCATTCAACATACCTTTGTCTTAGTACTACCTCACAAACATTGCGAATAACCTTACCTTTAGTTACAATACAATATGCGCCTTAATGCAGTAGGTACCATTGATATATATACTTAAATTGTTTTTCGAGAGGACTTAGGTACTCTGCAAACGTGTAGTTGTAACTTATAATTCATATTTTAATTTTACAGGAAACTTTAAGTCTGCTTGTCTTGATTTATCATATTGTAGCGACACCAATAAAAAAAAATAACTATAATATTATGTTGTAATTATTGTAATCGCTAACTTCACTGTTAAATTCATTACCTATCTAAGAAATACCAAATATGCCAAATACACGTCACACATACAGCTAAACAAAAAGTTTTTACTACCATAAAAAAGATTTCTATTGGCGCTGCCTGTCTATTGATTATTTGGAGCAACAATATTTCCTTTTCAGTCAGCACTAGACAAAGAATGATCTTTCACCCGTTCTATAAGCTCACAGAATATTTATGTGCTAGATTGGAATTTTCGATACTGTCCAAATGAAACAAACGCTAAAAGACTTTTCAATTTGTGCAACAAGTTATATTCCGACTCAGGGAGTCCAACAAAAAACCTTTGTGAAAATTGAATGTTCGGGAAATAAAAACTTAAAAAGAGTGATAGGAAATCAGATCCACAAACAACTCGTATAATGGAATATTTGAATGTTATGTTTGGGATTTATGGGTATCTGGGCACGATAGTGTTATTGCTCGAGGCACATGAAAATATCTACATTTTGAGACAAAAATGTTTTTTCGCGATATTAAAACTGTGCTTTAAATAATTTACTTTGCTTAACAACACGATTCTGCGGTAGACATTTTGTAATTCCTGTAAAGCCATAAGTTCGTGTTCCATTTTCGAACGGCCCCACTATTATCACGTTTGTACAGAATACAACATTTTTATTCAAAAAAACCCACCAGCAACGTTTTGCTTAATGACACTTTAATACTTCAAAAAGGAAGATGTAAGTGCTGACTAGTGATGGGCCAAACTAGAGGTGTGGGCCGAGTACAAAATATACCGTGAGTATTGAGAATCATTAGTCGGTATAAATTGATCTTCATTCATCTCTAGACACTTCAATCTGGCTTTATCCTAATGCTTGATCCCTATCTCCGCGTTAAATGTCACTATACTACTCTATACGAGTAGGTATAAACAATTCCCTACCATGGCCTTTTTTTAAAAGAGACAGACACGTATATTTCAGAAATTGATTATGATGTATGTAGCAATTATGTAGCAACACATTCTTTCATTGACACTTAGATAGATATTTCCTTCTGAATTCAATATTCAAACAATATTTATCTACATTAAATTATCTGAGGATACATAGATGGACTCTTGTTATTTGAAGATACCTACAGCTACGATAGGATACAATAACATACCTAAGTATATGAGGAGGCAATCAATATCAATTAAGAGGCCTAATCCGAGTTAAGCAGTTGAGTATCGAATAGTCGAATATAGTCGAGTATTCAATGTACTGAGCTATTACCGAATACTGTGCGCGTCTCTAGTTGTAGTAGTCAGATGATTATTATCAACTACGACTATTATCAAGAACAACTTTATAATAAAGGAGTACCGCCGCCGTAGTGCATAATTATGGGAATTATGTTATTATTTGCGGATCCGGATTGAAACAAGTCAATTTTATTCGATATTATGGAGTTAGAAACGTAAATAGTAGTTAAGTACTTGTTTTATGTAAAACCATGGAAATATTACCAAATTTTGTATATTATTGTATTATTTTAATACTACTACAAATAGAAATAGATCTAAAAATTTTCTATTTTAAGTGTTAATAACTTCAAAGAACGCAAAAAGGAGTTAATTTTTTATTTCATTTATTATCAAAAACTTCAAGGATGTATTTAAAATATACGTACGTACGGACGTATAAAGATTTCGATAAATAGCTTCAGCTTCGGTAAATTGCTATTTATCGAAATCTTAGGATATAAAAAAAGACTTGCATTTTGTTAGTGTTGCAAAATCAAATAAGGACGTGTTACGAAAAATTCTATAAGTATAGCGTACGATAAATAACAAGAAAACAAAGCTTAGAAGAAAAATGTTCAAAGGATACAACATACAAGATCATATTCCTATTTCCGTGTGCATGACTGACGAACTTATTTCCAACTTTGTCTTCACGTCATCTAAGTTGTATGCGATCCAGTCTCTACTCCAGCTATACTCAAAGTGTGCAGATCAGTGCAAAGCAGATCCCTAGATCTCCGCGAAATAAACTCCAATAAACTTATATTTTTAACATGAAATTGTATGAGGATGAATAGATGGTTTTTCACTTCCACGCTAAATCGGCTTTTTTGATATGGATGAAATTTAGTACATAGAGTAGGTATAAGATTTAGGGTACTTCTTTGTAATACTATTTAGTCCAAATTATATTGTAAACGACGATATTGTGCTGCCTGTGAAATGCACGTGAAGAATGCATGTAAACGTTGATTTGTTAGTGTTCCATGTTCAACAGCTTTGAGAACCGCTGTCCTCAAACATACTGACGCCGCGCCGTGAGATGAAGTCCCTGGTTTCTAAACTAGCTACTGCACGTGTCTTGTGCGTAAATAAGAAAACTTATTTCATACTCAAATTTCTTCGCAACAATTTATACTAAATCCTACTACTATTTAAAATGCGAAAAATTTTTAGGATAGATGGATGGATGTTCGTTACTCTGTCACACAGACGGGTAGATTGTAACCTGAATTATAGGATATATTTTTATCTTTATGTTTTTTTTATATTCATATATTCGTTAGGATACTTTTAATCCATCAATAGCGGTTAAGTCTCTCAACGTGTAGAGCCTACACGCTGCATTTTATTAACTTTATCCTAATTATAACCCAGCTGGCTTATATGCTGTTCCATACTTCTAGCAAAAAAGCACTTACCTCTTGTCTAGAAGTAAATTAGAACAAATTGCTTTTCCAGTAATGAACTCGCCTGTGTTTCAACTTCTCCATTCACTTAAATTGTGTATTTAAAAATAGGCAAAGGCAAACCAGTTAAGACCAATGTTCTACTGTGTTTGACGTGAATTTTTTATTTTTTTTACTTACATAGTTACATTTTAGCCATTTTCAATACAAAACTTAGTATTCGTCATAGAGTTTCAGCAGTTCAAATAAATTTAGAATTGTATAATAACCTTTTCAAATATTTCCCCCAATCAACTTCATGTAAAAATACTTTTTCATTCATCGATTGTGTTTTATATTCGTTGTAGTAAAGCTACTCAACCAGCAACCAAACATAAATGTGAGTTACTTAATACTTCTAATATCCAAGCATTTAATGTTAGTTAGGTACTTCTAGTAAAAAAGCACTACTTACTTAGCACTAACAAATCACTTTCCTAGTAATAATCTCGCTTATGTTTAATAAACTGCCGAAGCGTTATATTGGGATTTATAATATTTAAATTTAGTTCTAATTATGCGTGTTTTAACCTCGATAGGCATAATAATACATTAGTTTTATAAAGAATATAGAAAACAGGTTTTTAGTGTCTTCGTGTTATGTCGACAGAGCAACATGTGGAAATAGACATGTCATAAAATGCGTTGTAAAACGGAGATACCCCACAAAGAATTTGACCTGTAACTCGAAAGATCCAAGTTCAGATCACTGGCTACTGCTACAGTGCCGCTCAAATCACTTTAAGAAATAAATCATAGTTACTAGAAATTTGTTTCTGCAATTAATGACAAATTGTTTATAACCTTAATAATTTTGTGTCTTCATTATTTTAAGTCACTAATTAAAATTAAAAGACGTTCTAAGATTGTTTACCAAGTAGGACATGGTGAAGGAAAACATAGTGAACCTATAAAAATTTGCTCATTTACATACTGTATAAAAACACCAAATGAATCTTATTGCTCAGGAGTTTATATTATTGATTCCCATGTTGTATTGGAAAGGGCGTTCACCAAACCGAAACCGATCTATATGGAGCACATATGGAGTATATTAACAGTAAAAGTACAAACTGTTCCGCTCCAAGTATTTCAATATGAATAGCGAAAAGCGAATATAATTTAATTAAAATCCTTCTTAATGTGCCAAATCGGAAGAGATTGGATATGATATGGGAAGGCGCGTAGACGAACTTATTTTAATTGGTCCCTGAAGGTTTGACAACTGCAGCCTACAGTCCAACTCATCAGATTTAGCTTAAAACAGTGCTGAGCTTACAATACATTAGTACACATGTTTAGAAGAATAAAAATGTATAGTGCAATAATAAAACTCACCGATAGACTGGAAAAAACCATTTTTTGCATAAGTAGTTAGATTGATGGATAATATTGAAGTCTAATTTCATTGTACTAATGTTATTTGTTGGTAACAACTAGGAACCGGTGGCCTAACATGCCCTCCGAAGCACGGAAGTGCGTATATAATTTTATTCGCCCCTAATGATAACTCATCCAAATGAACACTAACCGCACCCGACGTTGCTTATCTTTACTTACCTACTACCTACCTACTCGTATCTTTAACCAAATACAGGATTTTTTTTATTACCTCACTGTGGGTCGACGGGATGTAGATATTATATTTTACAGAATATACGGTATTTGATCTCGTATTCTGATGGTGACAGGCAGAAACATCAATATTCGCTGAGTATCGCGTTTTTATTGCCTCAAGATGCCTTTTGTCGCCCTAAAACGTGTAAAATATACGACAAAACTGAATAGCTACTTACTGTATTTAATAAAGTCTATTGATTTTTGTAGGTTGGTAGGTAGATCATAAATGGTGGTAGAGCCATTGTAGCTCACTTGCCAACCCCATAATAGTATAATATTCTTCATTACATTGTACTTCGGTTGAGGAACTTTGGTTGCCGGAGTTAATTTATTTAGTTAGTTAGTTAGACGACCACCTTAGTCCACAGGTTGCGATCCATACCAAATGCCTATCCTATCAGATCATAATATAACAAACAAAAACACTTAAACAAATAGGTACTAAAGGTATTTTAAAAAATAATGTTATCCTTCGACCGACTATATTCTTTTCATTCTCAGAGCAGCAGACTAAGGATGATCAATTACGATCTAAAATTCTAAAAGACAAAACAAAATATGGGGCATCGCTACATCTTATGCGTCATGAAATTATTTCAATAAGGTACCGCTTCGTAACAGAACTCTCCTTAAAATATATAAAAGCCAGAATTATTGCCTAAGTTTCTTTACCTTTGCGCCGAATCAAAACAGACTCCTTCACTTGGGAATACCGGAATATAAGTGCTGGAGTTTTATTATTCATCCACTTTTTAGTCAGAATTTTTCTCGGTTTGAACTTTGAAATTTGGACCATGTATTTCTAAGTTATAATTGTTTCCAGAGGTCTCGTGACTCTCCTGACTCATCCATTTCATTAAATTCAGAGTTTGTTTTCATTGCAGAATATTTGATGAGCGTTACATAAAATCTGCGGTGACAGCGCGTATACTTCAATATTTCCTAAATTGTTAGTTCAGAAAAGTTTGAGAAACACAACAGAAGAACTTTTGGACGCAACTGGATATAAGTAGTTGGAAAGACATCATTTTATGCCTTTCGGAAACATTAAAAAATTGTTTTACAAATATTTGACCAAGGTATTGAATATTGAAAAAGATGTCCAAATCTTGCATCCAGCACCTGATGCGTAATGTTGGCAAGTAAAGTAAATGATTCACTTGAAATGTTCCATGTTAATCATCACGGTTGTAAAAACATTAAAGACCTCGTAATTAGGATCATAATATTAACACCCATTCTAATAAGATATTTGCGAGATACACTTTGAAAGGGATTAAAAGATATACTTGTGATCGAATCTAATTTTTTACAAGTGTAAAGATGAGTAATTCGGTATAATAATAATAAATAATCAAGGTGACCACACGCCACGAAACCGCAAGACCGTCCCAAAAACCCCGAATGACCCCTTAGGCCCCACACAAGTTTTTTGGTATTTCCGTCAATTTTCTTCGAAACATTAACGTTACTTGTAAAAAAGACCTCAACACTTCGGCATAGAGACTGTTTCCATTCATGATTTTTGTATAAACACGGTAATGGAAAGCTATAGTCCTTATGGCTAAGGAATAAAGATCAAATTTGAATGAATCAGGATGTGGTATAATGACATGACTGTGCATAGTCAAAAGATTAGTAATTTGTTCGACATATAGCAAAAAATTGAAGCGCTTATTCACACAAATTCATGCGTAAATTACACGATACAAGATATAAGTGACTAAGATTAAACGTCGAAGTTATATTGAGTAATGGCGGCCCGTCCCATCTTCGGTTGGTTTGAACAATGTCATCTATCTTGAGTAGATATCTTGTATTGATTAATTTATTAGAAAAAAAAACCAAAAAAAATTTTTTTCTTTCAAATTTTTAGGAACTCTCACAGTGTAATCCGTCAAGTTACGGAGAATGCCAAAGATATTTCAGGCATTTATTAATACATTTTATGCGCATGAAATCTAACTTGGTTACGTTGAGCGAAATTTCTATATAAAATGATAGTCCACCTCGTTGACCAAATGGATACATTGATTGGTGGACCCCTCCTACCCTTGAGAACATTATGCAGAACTCTCAGTCATGCAGGTTTGTTTACGAATTTTCTTCACCGTTATAGCTGTACCCAGTCTGAGTTTTAGCAATGCCGCTCCTACACATAGATATGTAAATCAATCGTTTTTTTTTCTAGCCCAGTGACGTGAATCGTAAAGTGACGTAGCGCGTAGGAACCACGACATTAACCCACTACGTTAAAATTATAGAGGTCTGGCAAACATGAAATTTGTTCTTTTTGACATTGAATTTCGTAAAGCGCACATACTCGTTACTTACTCGTCATTTATGCAACTTGGATTTGTGCCCAAAACTCGCAACGAAGAAATCAAATCTTGCCGCTAGCTATCATAGAATATATTGGTCGCGTTTCTCTAATAAAAGAATATTTTCTAATCATTAGATTTCCCTTTTATAAAGTAATCATCTGCAAACGTAATCTAAATTGCTCAAATATTGCATTATTATTATTGAGTTAAGAAAACACAAGTCATTGTCGTTAACGATTACACACACCATAAAGGTTAACTTGACCATGGTTATTGGTTAACCTTACATGGTAGGTAATTGAATAATTTTTGGTCGATTTAATCTGTAGGTACATCGGAAGATTAGGCAACAAATTGTACTTTGATCTTGATGGTGTTTTTAATCGAATTAACCGACTAAAAAAAAGGTTATCAACTCTACACCTATGTATGTATGTAATATTCATGGAACTGCACCATATTTACATATATTTGTAATTAGAGCTTGCAAATAAGTAAGTATATAAAATGTCGTAGTAGGTACGTATGTTTGTATAATTGTTGATTTTTGTCCTCGCATAATAAGTGAATACTGCCTGTATCTTCGCCTATGGATGGATTGGACCACCGTCCACATATTGGCTACCAAAAGTATCTACTTAAGCTTTGACCACTATTGAGCATGACCCAGGTAATGGGACGGAAAAAAATATAGAAAATTTAACTGATAAGAGACCACGACAACACAAAAAAAACCTTCTTTCATTTTCTCATTTTTTATAAAACCTTGATTTATTTCACGATATTTTTCAATGTGTTAGATAAAAAAGGCTGGGGTGGAAGCTGGTGCTTGATTTATTATCATCATTACATCTTTTCATTCCGTATGGAATCTGTTCTCGTAGAAGAAAAGGCAGGGTCATTACACTCAGAGAGACCCGAGAAATCCTCGGAGACGTCTAGGGATGTGACCGGTAGAAGTTTAGACTCTTCAGTGTGCGGTTTGAAAATGTTCTGTTTTTAATAATTTTAACAAATCATCCCTAATTTATAAGTTTAGGAAAAAAGTTGCCCAAACTTCGATTCGGTATGACATTATGATAGACAGATGTTGTGAATGTTGCCAATGTTATTCTAAAAAACTAAAATGGAAATCACTCATGTAGTTTCTTTTTAACTATTTTTATTAATCGTTTTTTAAATCGGTCTATTAACTTAAGAGAGTGTCAAATTCGAACTCTAATAATAATTATAACAAGACCACTTCACATCAGGTGGCCTGGAAATTTCATTGCTAGGTACTTCTTTTAAAAAATCATAATTCAAAAACACGGACACATCACTAGACCCGACACACGCAATCAACGTAACAAAAGGAATCTACTTGAAATTCGTTTCAAGCACAAACCGCCTTGTTGCTGAATAACCTTCTCCGGCAACTCCAGACATCATGCCTGTGTATGAAGAATAAAGAATAAAGTCTTGTGTGCCGAACCTTTTTAACCACAACCGACCATAGGGTTACGGTATTCATAAAAACTAAAATGGAAACCATATTAATGTAGTTTATTTTTATCTTTTGATTTTTAAATAATTGGCCTATTGACTTAAAAGTATTTTAAATTCAACAGTCAGTACGGCCGTGCCGCTTTTTTGCTCGACTTGGCGGCTTGCAGAACAGCAAATAGAAATAGAGATATTCCCAAGTCGCATTCAAATAGAATTAGAGTAGAACATCAAATATTGACAATCCTTGTTTGACAAAACCACTGGTAAATGTGTGGAACCAATATGGAACGGTTGAGGTCAGCTAATAAATTCATTATAATGTGGTCGAATATCCATTAATACGCCAAGGGGAATTGTATTTGATAGTCTTGTAGAGAATTAAGCTAGTTTATTGCCGAATTTATAATCCAAGTGTGGTAACTGGAGAGACTCAGTTATAGATCTAAATAGATAACGCAAGTTAGCCTATCAGTAAAATCGAGTGAAAGATGCGTGCTGCTTTTTTATTACCTCGTGAGACAAACAATAAGTTTAAGTAATGGGAACCCTACATCAACAAAAGCCTAATCGAAAGCGCGAGTACGAATAATATGAGTTATTCGATTAATTATTGATCATCATTCTAATCAAACAAATCGATTTTATTCCAATTATTGGATTTGAGGAATGATAAATATAACTTTCTGTGTGAACAACATTGGAGGGCAGACTGAACGACAGAACGACGATGGTTGCACATTGCGCAAACTTTTCAAATCTTATGATACGCAAAGTCCATGCATTTGCGTGATCTATTTAGATATATATCTATGTGAAGAGACAAATTAGAAAAACCATAGCCCCAGGCATAGAAACGCATCCACATAATGTTGCTGCAGAACCATAGGAAGAAATATCATGCCGCCAAATTGTAGTTTAAGGAAGTGGTAATTTAATTCTATATAAGGCTATCTATGCATTTCGAATTTTCCGTTTTTTCGTTGAGAATACTGTTGTAAAGTATGATTCATAAAAAACGTCCAATTTATATAGTATAAATAAAGAGCTTGAATAATAATGACTTGGGTAAACTAAAGTTTTCAACTTTACTAAAAGGGTAAAACATTAGGTTCTAGATAAAAATAAACTTAGAGTCTAGGGACAAATATGCGCATCTCTACAATAGAATTGCCACGGTCCAATGATTTGAGTCCCATGAGACGCACTGAGAACAATATGACCAAAGGTATTCCGATCGCTATGAGACAAGCACTCTCTATATTTTTCAAATCGCTTTTCTGTATCTCATTTCTTACATCCCGAACTCAAGACGAGCTAGTTTCTTTTCCCTGGAGCAAGCTTTTCTCAACATTGTACGTGATCCAAACCTATTGGAAAGAGTGCAGAGAGAAAAATTGGCTATTCGTGCCTAAGCGAATATTGAATATACCACCCAGCCAGAAAAGAACTCTAACAAAATTTTCGCTAGAAAATATGGCTTTATCTAGGGATATGCTGAGCAGGCTGAGCACTTGGAACTCACAGATTCCTGTACAGACTGTAGACAACAGTACAGAACTGTAGACCTATAGACAAGTAACTGAGTGTCAGTATGATAATAAGCAAAGTGAGTTGTCCTTTGTTATGTAGGTATGTTACGTAATGTCGGGTTATAGACAGATGGACGGCTCAGCATCCCTATACGAAAATGGTTGCAGTCAACTTGTTTTGCAGAATCAACTTATGACAACATAAAAGCTCATTCAACGTCCTGAATACACTACTACCTGCTACTAATTCTAAAATCAGGTTAGTAGCTCTACTTCGTTCAGTTAGTTTTATATGAAATCTCGCTTGCGCTACACTAATGATTCAGGTTATTACTTTCAAATACATTAATGGAAAAAATTAACCATTTTATTTTCCATTGGGTCTCTTTCCCTGGGAGAGGATTCACACAGTTATTTACACACACAGCACACAATATGCATTCACACACGTACACACATGCACGCACACATCCTCGCAAGCGAACGCACGCACTTTTTCAAAGCTAGGTACTTGAGTGTCATAATTATTTAATTTGTATAACCTGTGAAACTTCATCCAAATTCAAACACGATTGTTAGATTATACTCATAATATATTTATAATAATTCTCATCCATCACGTATTTTCATTCTCAATGTGAGTCAAATTTCTGTCCATTAAACAAATGGCGAAAGAGGCTATTAGCGTGGACCTACACGTAAAATGTGCTATCAATCAAGATAAAGGCAATTCTCATTACCATACGCTTAACATTAATATGCCCAGTCGTTAGGTCCGCAGCAGAATATGAGCAACGGCTGACGTTTTGGAGTCTCAAATTGTAACCATTTATTTAAGTGACAGTTGAAATTCAAATTCAGGAAAGGTCAGAAGCGTTACCATGCCATGAACTTAGGACTTGTTAGTAGTTAACGTAAAAGTTGATAAAAGACTCTCGTCAATTTATGTAGGTGGTTTTATTATTTTTTTAAATATTTAGAAAGGATGAAACGAACGTTCAGTCAGGCTATAATATTTTAATGCCTTCTAATATAGTTTGCTCTTCAATATAGGTATTTCATTAAAATTCTTCACTCACACTGATCACACTTAAAAACAACACAGACATAAACGACTTAAACAGACTTATAATGAACTTTTTCTGAGTTAGAATTTAAGGAATAATTATTTTACAATATCAGGATTGGCAAAATTGAGTGATGCATTACCAAGCGTCTATTAGCTTTCACAAGCAGCGGTGAATGAAATCGCAAACAATTTGCATAATCTATCATTTCGATTAAGGCAGATTATGCGGAAAACTGTTTGAATTTCCTTTTAAATTATTAACTCCCTTGTCCGCGGTCAAGCGTAGGTAATGCTCAGTGATTAATTTGACTTTGATTTCTTAAGGGGGGGATCGTAATCCGATTGTGTCGTTTTGGTGTTTCAAATATCAAAGGTCAATTGATAAGAAAACTTCGATAGCGTGATAAAGAATACCCGTGACGCTATATATTGACAAGTGGCGGAAATACGCTTCCTAATCCGCTGAGATATCAAAGCATGAAAAGCAATTACATACTGTGATAAATACGCCAAACAGGTTGCCTATCATTAATATTTAATCTATCATTAATATTTAATACTAATCCACATAAGAACAATATGACAGAGAATGTTACGTGTATTCAAGGCCTCTACATGTTGCTTAATTCTAATCCCATGTAGGTATGCCATTGATTCATTGTCATATTATTATACGTTCTCAATTAAAATTATCAGATAATGAAGTTTAGACGTTTTATGACGGTGATAAAAGCTTCACCTATCATCAAAGAAACGGAACGTACTAATCAGTTCATAGGCAAGAAAATTCTTTTAAGAACGGGCTCTTCAGACTTTCTCGAGAAGTCTAGGTCCAAATCCCAGTTGCAAGCTCTAAAGACTTTTCTAGATTATACATTTACTTCATAAAAATAAAAATATCACTTGTTGTTATAGTGGAGGCAAATATCGTGAGGGCAGGTTTTCTCAAGCCTGAGTTTCTCTTCGTAGGCTTCTCAAAGACTTGTAAGTATCTTTCTCATCCTTCGAGGAGCTCTGATCCTTCAGTACATAACTAACTTACCATATTAGACCTCAAGTAGTATGTACATTCATTTCACCGCATAGTTATTAAGAACTTCAATTATTTAATGGTATTGATCAAAAAGTCAACAATATTTTCTTGAATGTAAATAAAACTAAGTACTATAATCGCAGTGTTTCAAAATTAATAAACTGAATTACAACCCAACGCGAATAAACTGATAATATCTTGGTACTTTTACAACAAATGATACTGAATACATTTATCATATGCACATACATATCTTCAATGCAATGCATTTAAATTTATCTGATTGTATGATATTTCGAGAACCCTTGTAAATCGGCCAATCCACTGCAAATTTATGTAGCTTTCATACATATTTTGTTACAATATGTATAGACGACCAAATTTAAGTCAATTCCTATTCAACTATGTTGGTTAGATACTTTGCATGAGGCGACCATCTGAGTCCGCGTAGTTTGCAACACACCCTTACGACCTGAGTTAAAATTTGCGAGTTTCATATTTCTTTCTTTACTTGTGCTTAACTCTGCTTCTTTCCAAGTCTTTGTGATTTTAGGGGAATCAAAAGCCGTTTTTATTCCCTTCAGGACGCACAACAAAAATAGCTTTTTTAGATTTTGTTGACTTTACAAGTTCTTTTATTTATTCAGATTTTTATTATAAATAAAAAATTTAATACAGATACTAAGAATTGTAGACCTAATTATCTGACATTAATTTTCTCTTTGTAATACCTCTGATCACTTACTTGCCGTGCATGTCAGTTTGCTACACAATTTCTTAAAAAAAATGGTATGAGCGGTTTATAAAGTGTAATTTTGCTGTAATGGTCAAGAAAAACCTCTTGAGAAAACCTGTATGCCTGAGAATTCACAAAAAAATGTTCTCCGCATTAGGCCAGCGTGGTGGACTAAGGTCTACATCCTTCTCATTGTGGAGAATCCGACTCTGCAGTGGCTCACTAATGGGTTACAACAGGTAGAATACAGACAGCCTTATAGCAATATTCTCGTAGGAATCAGTGCTCCACAAACAATGCGACATTCGTGAGTTTATTATCCAAATACATTTTGTTTGCAGTTCATCAAGCATCTCAGCAATCAGTGACTACTACTCGAGGTTTAATCGCTTTAATCGCTTCACTGTTTGTTTCATTATTGCATAATGAATCACTCATAAGACTACGATAACTATGATATGATTATTTGCTATTTGCTTCTCACATAGTTATGTGACACATGCGTTTTTAATATCTATACAAATATGTTAACAATAAGTTATAAGATAAAAACTTTTTAAAACAATTTTTTATTTTTTCGAGTTACTCTTAACAAACCCTTTCATTTGATACCCATATTGTAGAAATGCATAAAAAATATCTATTCCGATATCTTGGATGGTCCGCCATATAGGATTTAGATTGACGTCACAAACCATATCGTGCATTGTCATCCAAACTAAACGTGTATACAAAATTTCAGCTCAATCGGTTGAAGATATCTACTTCAAAATTGAGTTCAAAGATTCCACCCGAACATACATTGCAAGTTAAAATAAAAGCTTTTCAAATTGGAGTATCTCTTTGTATTGTTTGGAATGCATATGTATGTATACACGGTACACATACAAAAATAACAATTTTTACAATTTTTGTCTGTCTGTCTGTCTGTTCGTCCATCCGTCCGTCCGTCTGTCTGTTTGTTCCGGCTAATCTCTGGAATGGCTAAACCGATGTTGATTTCCGTATTTCAGGTGGTACAAATGAGTCTGTAACGTCGTCTGTAACCCAATAATGACTCACTGCAGGGTCTGGACTTTAATCGTGGACCAGAAAGGGGAAAGAAGTATCCTATATTATATTAATCCAGGTTATAAACTATCTGTGTACCAAATTTCATCCAAATGAGTTCAGTCGTTTACGTGAAATAGTAATAAACATACATTCATCCATCCCTCCATCCGACCGCAAACTATTGCATTTATAGTATAGCAGAGCACTCGTAAGTAAGAAGTAAGAAATGAGATAGAATTCTTCTTTCTTTTCAGGTAATCAGCAACATCTTCGCCATTACTGGAGAAAAATTGGGAGCCTCAGAATGTAACAATTTTAACCGACTTCTAACCCTCATACTCTATGAGTAGTTGTGTCAATGAGCGCGGTACCCGGGAGCATGGATGGACCATAGGATGCGCGTCTCCCCGGCGCAGCTATACTTACTGCTCATCTGTTCTTCTGCCTGCGGCTTTGAACCTGGTGTGGATGGTAACACAATTCTGCTGTACCGATCTAATTTACTGCTTAAAAGTTAACAAAATGTAGGAAAAGTTTCAATGTTTTATAGGTGGTAGGGCCATAGTAGGTAGTTCGCCGAGGGAAGTACCTTATTGCCATGCTCTTAACTCACCGTAAAGCCTTGTGTTTTGTGTTTTGGTTGGAAGATATTTTATTTGAGGCAAACGTCTTAGCCCTCATGAGAAGCAACACACTCAGATTGTGGGTGGATTGGCTGCAGTCACCACTTAACATCAGGTGGCCTGCGTGTACGTTTGCTATTCAGCTCCAATTTTTTTAATCCGATCAATTTGAGGTTCAATCGACATTCGATAGGTACAGTTTGACGTTTTCGTTGCTCCAATTTTAATAAAAACAATTTTTCGTCGGCTAACACAACACCAACACAACAAGGTCTCATTATAAGCCCTCAAAATCCACAAAGAAATGCATAATAAAACGAATTATAAAAGAAATAGAGCTAATAAAACGGTATGGCCAGCCTTTAATGACACTTATTTTCTCGACGCAATTCTTGTTAGTTCACTGGTATATAATTTCTCATTATGATATACGGTTATGCCGTCCTCTGCGCGCTAAACTATAAATTAGAGACGAAATAAAATTGCAGTCTTCGTGTAAAACGCAGTACGAGTACCTGACTGTTATTATCTTTTAACCTTTCATCAGGCTGGTATGCGTTTACGTTTTACAAAGAATTTTTGCGAATTTTTAGTCTTCGTACGTTTCTATAGGAAAAATAAGGTATTAAGTATCCAGGGTAAGTTACCTTGATGCTTGTGAAAAAGGCTGTCAAACAGGAGTTTTAATAGAAATGTTAATTATCCACGAGAAACGCTTAATGTTTTGACGTTTTTAGGATAGTCAAAACTTGTTAACTCAGCACTTTTGGAAACAAATGCTATCAAAGATATAACTATTGAATTTTGACGAAGAATCGTTATGCACCTTAGTTTCCTGGCAAAAGGAAAGCGTAAGACCTGAAGACAGTCAGAATTTTGACGAAAATTTTAACACATTATATTATCACACACATACAGGAATGTATCGTGATATTATGCCTTGAAATTAATATTTATATACATAATATAAATAACGTGATTGGTATTTTTCGAATCCATCCATCCATGTCCCAATGGTAGGATAGGAACTTTAGGAGATAAAATTTATAACAGTTCCAGGACCGGTTACAAATCAAGAGGCGTTGGAAGGTGGCAGCACGACCTTACTCTGCGATACCACTCCGGAAACCCCTAACGATGAGCTGATGCTTATCATATGGTACAAGGAGAACACACCGATCTATAGGTAAGATGCCTTGTAATGTTATTTTACAGATCATGTACTTAGATTTAAATAACCAGACTAACATACGAGTCAAAGAGTCACGGAGGGGACGTTAAGTCGTCGGTCCCGTTTGTTATCGGTTAGATAGCAATCGTACCTTGTCGAAGGCCCTGTGGGCGGTTCGAAAACAATTGACATGGCCTCTTGTGGGGAGTCACCAGTGCCCAACAGTGGGACATTATAGGGTTGCAGCCAGAGCCACTGTTACTACCCGGAGAAGAACCGTCACAATTAAACTCAATATAGCAGCGCGATTTCTATAGTACGTAATATAAGTGCGCATCATATGAAATGCTGACCGCGCATGACGACGCAAGCAGCAAATAAAGTAAACAATAGAATACGTCACACGCGTTACACCGAAACTGAACAGCCGGAAATTCCATAATTATAATCTGAGCATAATATACAAATAACTCTCAAAGTTCGCAAATTCAAGTGGCAAGGGGCTGGTCACGTCGTTCTCAGGATTGACAACCGATGAGGATAAAAGGTCCTCGAATGGCGACCACGTTTAAGCAAATGAAGCACAGGCCGCCCTCTGGCAAGATAGAATGGCGACATGAAGAAAACATCGGGAAATAGTTGCAATCGATTCAGAGGGCTTGGGTCGGGCGGAAGGGCTGGCTCAGTATCCATCAGTGGACTAACAAAGACTGGAAGGAAGGTGAAAGGAACACAATCTTTGAAAGTACTTTTCACATAGTACTTCAATACAAACAATATTTTATACCTACTATCGAGCTGGTCTGATAGTGAACACAAGAGTAATATAACTGTTTTTAGGTCGGTGACAGTAAAATAGCTGATAAATAAGATCAATTTAAAAAAAAATCTAAATAAAAGTCAACAAACAACGTGAAAATACATTAAGACTGAATGCGTAAGTATGTGCAAAAATTTAACTTAACGAAATGAATGTTATTCTAAGCGGTTTATAACTTTACATTTAATTTAAAGACTTAAGCTGGCTATTAAGGGCGTTTAAACATGGTCTCAAGTGGCTGAGAAAATTGCGGAGGCTTTACATATGCCATTCAGATATTATGTTGGAAATGTACGCTCGCACGATCACTCATTAGTAGAGTTAAGCATTAGGTATTAGTACTATAGTCTCACTAACTACTAGTGACTCGTAGCAGATTTATTTTTTATTTTCGAAATCTACTTCGACTTTCAAGCAATTTTAGAAGAAACCATAAAACGAACACGGGGTCTTAAAAATAGATAATCTTCTAACAGTTTTCATAAGGCAAATCAAACAACCCAATGATGATGAGCTCCTTAGAAAGACTCGGCTATTCAGTGGCGATAATATAAAAAAATGTTTATGAACGTACCTACTACCTACCTATTTAAATAAAAAATGGAACTTATTTAAATGATTATTATTTACTCTCTGTAAACTTCCTTTCAGACGGAAAGCCCTTTTCCTTCTAATTAATATTATAATACTTCCGTATAACATGTTGATCATGTTGCACTTACGTATTCCTGCATAAAAATCCTGTTTGTACATTACAAAGATAGACTTATCCAAAATAGAATATAATTAACAGCATTTATCTACAGATAAGGCTTTTAGACGCTAAAAATACCATTATATAGAAATTTCATTATGAAATTATTTCTTACTTTTTTAAAATTAAAGTCGATTGTATTTTTTGTATAACTTATATCCATATGCTTAACCATTTCCTCACATCTCTCTTTCAGTGTGACAATACGTTTATACCGTATATTTCATTGCAGCTACGACGCTCGCGTGGGGGTTGAATGGTCGAGTTCCTTCAACTCCAGCGGTCGTCTGAAGGCGGACCTCTCCCTCCAGCCCACGGGCCTCACCGTTACCTCCCTGAGAGACGACGACCAGGCTCTCTACCACTGCAGGGTGGATTTCATGCTGTCACCCACCAAGAATATTTGGGTCAAATTGAGTATTATAGGTGAGACAGGCCAACTTCAGTATTATAGAAATATTTATGTTTACCATAAACTTGGCAAAGAACGTGGCCCCCGAGACCACTTTGTCTCGCAGGTTTTGTATATGTATTACAAAGGATTTTGTACATATATGTACAAAATTATATGAAAATTTTGATAGCGTGATTCAAGATACCTGTGGCGCCATCTATTGACGAGTGGTCGACACACTATGATTGGTATGATGTAATTTATGTAGAGCCCCAACGAGCGGCTCCAGCAAATCGTTTTTATTTTCTTATAAATAAGTTTTATTTAGGTATATCTATCCAATAACAAAACCGTAAAGCCACTGTAAGTAATGCAGGATTCGATTCTATTTTTAAATAGCTGAATGCAATTTATATTTAACCAACCATAAATAAATCGAATATCATTTTATTTTTCACAGGTGTTACTCGTAGCACAAAGTAAACGAACGTCAATTTGTCCAGGAAAATATTTTAGTTACGTTTCATGGACGAATAAACAATGTCAGTTACTGTATGAATAAAATAAAGAAGGAACAGAAATTATGATTCATACAATGCGCATCTCAACTTGCGTATTTGTGATACATGGTAGAGCCATTAGCACACACTGACGCACTAACGCACACATACCTAAAATTCGTTCAACAACTTAAAAAATCGTTCATCAACTTCCAAAAATCGTTAATCAACTTTCAGAAATCGTTAATTTACCAAAAAAAGTTCATAAACTTTTCCGTACTCCCGAAATTTCGTTCAACTATTCACGGCGTTCCAAGATCTAGTGTTAGAGCCACGTCTGAGATGTCTATGTCAGATAATATGTGAGCGTTATACAGGCACGAATTTCATGAAACTTGACTTCTGCAGTCTCTGTGTTTTCTACAGTATGTCTGTTTGAGCGACTCTGGTGGCCGGATGGCCCCAACATAAACAGATTTTGATGTGGAGAAGTCAAGTTATAAAAATAATAATAAATTAGTCAGACGAGTGATCCGCACCGTCAAAATTTATCTCATCGGTGATTCGTAGATATTGGTTACAGGTGCTATTAAGAATAAATCAAGCAACTGAACAATATTTCATTCGGATTATTTCATTTGTAGTTTAGCAATTCGAATGTAATTTGCGACTAACTACTAGTTTAGATGAAGAAAATAAATATGGGGTAATCAAAGCCCAGATTACAGCCAGGTTTACCTAGAAATCGCAATCTGTTAGCATTTGTGGAATATTTTTATGATTAGTCGCAAATGCATGACAAAGTAAAATTTTACATTGTTGGATTTTCTGATTCTACGATAACCTGTGCTGTTGATGTTAAAGTTACAAAGAGGGGGTGTTTAATCGAACTCAAAATATGTTTCTTATTTTATATCTTACTTATTTAGTTCGAAATTTAACTTTTTTTAAACATTTTATTCAACTTATCATAAACAGGATAAGTGGCAATCCAGCGCTGGACTGGATTGCTCGACTGGACTAAAATGTGAACGGGGTATAATGTATGTAATAGTAAAAAGATAACATTAAAAAATAAACTTTTATATACTTCTTATTCCTTATTCGAATACTTTTCTCGCAGTTCTATAAAAATTGTTTTCTTTTTCAGTTCTCCCGAGTGTGCCATTTTTTCTGGACGAATTAGGGAACAAAGTCGACAAGAAAATTGGACCTTATCACGAAGGGGACACCTTAGTGCTGAGTTGTCTCGTTATTGGAGGTTCGTGAGTTGTTAATATTTAAACATGTTTACAGAGCTTGTGCAAACTCTATTCGCTTATTTTAGACTCTAAGGCGATTAACACACTGCCCTGCATCATGCAGCGTAGCGCGGAAATATTATGATCTATAGAAAACACGTTCAGTCCAAAACACAGAAAACGCATCTCCATGTACGCGCATGAATGCGTTTTGTATACAAATGGACGCGCACCCCGCATTACGCTCCGTGATGCGGGGCAGTGTGTTAATCGCTTAAGACTTGAATTACAACTAGCGATAACGAAGTGTTTGTAGATTATTATGTGATTATACTACTTGTGATAACCTCTTAGCTCTCAAACGCTGAAATTCTGCTAATGCAGACTAATTTTAGACAGTAAGTATAAGGTACGCAATGCCTCTATCACTGTAATCGAAAATTACAGTATTCGTCCCATTCTGTATCAAGAAATGACGGGATATAAATAATATAAGGAAGAATATTTAAACGGAAATATACAAGTAAAAGTAAAGGTGATACTAAAGTACAACACTTATTAGAGTGAGTAAAATACTAGCGTGTTTACCTCATAGTTGAGCACTAAAAAAAGAATTTCGGAAATTCAACCGAATAACAATAGTGGTGAAAAAGGGAATAAAAGTTTGTTTGAGAATCTTTTTTTAACATACCTATAGCTGGGAAAATAGTCCAACTATGACGCTAGCAATAAGCTTGTATTTTAAAAAGTCATCCCTACAAAATCAAAAAAAATCTGTTTGAGGCTCAGTAACCTGAATTATAACTTTTGCTTAATCGTACGAGTTGCATGGCGTGACAAAAAGGAATAAGTTCTTGGGAGCATGCTTATTATGCACTAAATTAAATTACGATGCCAGTCCATAACAGTTATTATAGAGCTACCCTTTTAAATATGCCTTACTTGCAGAGCAATGTAACGCAAACAGAATAAATTACTACAGCTTTATGCCTTTGTGAAACTAGAGGCTGATAAACGTTTGCGTTAGGTTAACTACGCCTAATTAGGTGTAACTCCCCAGTGTAAAGTGTACAATGAGTTTTTTTATTGAAGTGTCTCCTGCAACGTAGATATGTAGTATTCCGTCTATCTCGTACTGACGTTCAAATGTTAGATATTCCAATAAGTCGCTAAGCTAAGATAATTTAGCTGGAAACTTCCATTCATGCTTTAAGCCATTCTACGAATAAATTACAAGAAAGTTATTATTATTTTTGAAAATCAGATTTATATTGACAGATGGTGGACTTCAAGCTCATCATGGCTAGAGGTTGACTGCTGTAAGCACGACTCTCCCATGGTGTGCGGATGCGGGAGGGGAACGAAACTGACCAATAAGCTAGTCTCCTACCAGGCCCCTGGCTCAGAACAAAATAAAACGCGCGTATTCTTATTTCAAAATCTGTACGCACACCATGGGAAAATCGCGCTTATGGTGGACGACCTCAACAGTCCAACAGTCTGTATTTTTAAATCTTGTCCAATTTGGTAAACAATCTTGGTACCTAGTGCTCTTTATTGAAAAAAAGTTTGAAATTGCTTTAAAAAATTACAGTTACTAATTTGTTTCTGCACTAAATGACTATTTGTTTTTAAATCTATATAATTTTGTGTCTGCGATATTTTTAAATCGCAAATTAAAATATAAAGACATGCTAAGATTGTTTACCAAATAAGACAAGTGTAAAAATGGACTATACCTGTTTTGATGTTTGTAAGTTTCATCAAGAATATGAATATATTTATTCATATCTTCAAAAGCTTACAAATTGAACATATATTTCCTTAAACAAGCCTAAGATCGACGTAAGCCAGAACATCCTGGGCTATGGAGCGGCGCGACCGGGTATATCCTGATCCCGGTTACGATATGCAATCTATTTAATGATAGTCTCGAAACTACATACTCGTATGCCTCGATAGAATTCGCCGCAAATGATCCGTTTTGTGTGGAAAGAGTTTTATGTTGTTGTTAGATGCCGATGTTCAAAAAGGCTAATTATGATGTTTAGGAACCTTAATATGATGTGACTCGTATGCTGTAACGGCTTGACGCTATGCCGTCAAACCTTCTTACGGCTTTCGCTCGATTCACTTGCGTGTGTTTTCGTTTTTTCTTAAAGAAACAGAAAAGCATTGATTCTAACAACAAACCTCTGCCTCCTTTTATTTTAATTCCTATACGATATTTTTAAGATTTTTTAAAACAGTGCTACATTTTTTTTAAATTTTTTGTCAAATTTAATAATTATTGTAGGTGTACGCAAACCTGAATAAAAACTATCTTACATACAACGTTGACCATACCATATAATCGGCTGCTCGCCTTAAAATTGATATTTTCAAAAAACAAATATCCTGTGACCACGTAACATGTCACCTGACCATTAGTCGCGGCTCCAGTTTTTTACTATCGTAACCTAAAACTAGATTGGCCGGATATGATTATAAACATCCGACCACAAAGTCATTCGAAGATTTAAAAAAAGACACAATAAAACCTGTTATTATTTGCGGATATCTGTTATGCTATTACCTAGTGCTTGCTTTGTAAACTTTCAAGTTTTTAACGTCGTTGAGTAAATTTTTCGTAAAGAATCGTCTTTTTATACCGTAGTTCAAGGTATCGGTTTCCTGATTTTTTGTCACATATTGCAATAAGACCTAATTGATTAGTCTCAACTTAGATGGTATTGACGACCAAACGGTCGTCCAGAATATTAAGTATATCACGCTTAAGTTTAGTCATAATTATGATCTTATGCTGTGTGTGGGCCCATTCCATGGTTGTGTCTTTGTTATTGTATTTTTCTTTATGTCTTAAAATGTATTCTATTTTATTATTTCCATGATAAATTATGTGGGTGCCATTCGATACTACCCTGGTTAAACTAGCTTTTCATCCGTAATATTCTCAAAATGTTAGTATTTGGTGTACGGTAAAATATTATCTGCAACCCATTAGTAACCCACTGCAGGATCGGATCTCCTCTTACAATGACAATTAAGGCTTTAGTCACCTACGCTGACCTATTAAGTGAGGTCACGCACCACTTGGTCACGCACCAAGCTTGGTGGATGGACTAATTGGACAATCAAATTAGGACAAATCATCCTATTACTTCTTCTTATTAGTTCCTTAAATGATTTCTTTCTCTATACTTAATTCCAGGTCGTCCCCCGCCCCGAGTGACTTGGTACTCCGGCGAAGTCCTGGTGGACGCTTCGGACGGCGTCAGCGACATCCCCAACGTGCGAGAGAATGAGCTGTACCTGCCTCTCTCCCGCGACAACACTCCTCCCCTCTCCTGCAGGGCCACCAACACCCAGATGACGGCACCTGTAACTGCTGCTTTGGACATTGAGTTATACTGTAAGTGGTCTACCTTTTGGTCCACCTTTTTTGTGTTTACAATCCACTCTACAGTTACTCACAGCAGAGTTGGGTCTCGTCTCACTAAGGATGTAAGAGGTCGAAGAAAGATGTAAGCCTAAGCCCTTCTCATGGAAAGCCACGGGCAGTATAGGAACACAGATGACGTCACCTGTAACTGCTGCTTTGGACATACTGTAAGTGAGTTATACTGTAAGTGCGACTACTTTTGTGTGTCTGTGTCTATAATCCATTAGTTACCCACTGCAGAGTTAGATCTCCCCTCACTATGGATGTAAGAGGTCTAAGAAGGATGTAGGCCTTAGTCCACGAAGCTGGCCTATTACGGATTGGTAGACTCTCATCTCTTTAGGTAAAAGGAACACAGGCTATCCTCCCACCAGGTAGACTGACGACCTGTAGAAGACAGCTGGAAACCGTAGGATTTAGAGGATTCTAGACCGGGTAAATTAGCGTCGATTAAGGCAGGCCCATATCCAGCAGTGAACTACCAAGGGCTGAAAGGAAGGAAGATTCTGTCATAGAGAGCCACAGGCACACACGTGACAGTATCTGTTATGGACATTATAACAGACAGTATCTGTTATTATGGCTGCTATGGACATTGAGTTATACTTTAAGGGGTACAACTTTTTGGTCTTTTGGCAAATTGATGTCTCCCGCCAGGTTAGAAGCTTGGGCAGCAACTGGGTTACGAAGTCATTTCAGTGTTTTGTTTATATAGTAGCGAAGTACAAAACTTCGAGAGCATAATTATTATTAAAGACACTTGTGACGCCATCTCTTGACGAGTAGCAGAAGTCGCCACAGTATCATGTCACACGCCATAAAGCTGCATGTTCCTAATGTCTTGTATTTTGGTCCAGAGCGAGGTGGCCTGAGACAAGGCGTTTGTTGCGATCAACTACACACATTATATTATTGTGAGGATGGACTTTGCTGTTCATAATAATAGTATATTCATAAGATGATTTTATATTGTTTATCCGCGCTGCGACCATGATTACCTATTTACCATCAGGTGACACGCTTGCCACTTTGCTAGGTTTAGTTTCAACACCGTCTTTAGTGTTTTATTACCACGTTTTCAGTGCCAGCTTACAACGTTACCATCCACTGGGTAAAGGGAACGATAGAAGACATCCTGCAAGCAGGCAAGCCGGCGATAGTCCAGTGTGCGGCCTATGGCTCCTACCCGCCACCAGAACTGTCCTGGTGGCTGGACCATCGTCATCTGACGCAGCACAGCAATCAGGTAATGATTGACACTAAGAACTCGCCAAGAGCTGCGGACCCGCTACCGCGTATCTGTACTGAGACCGCGCTCAGTTTGGACGCAATTGGACGCAAGGATGGCCTGAAGTTCAACAGAAATCTCTACACGGTATAAAACAAAGTCATTTCAAGTCCGTATGGTTAGATCTTTCAAACCAATAGAATTGCGGTTTTCATCAATAGTGATTTAAAAGGATGGTCTTAAGTATCTACTATATGTCGTGTCCTTTATTAGTCAAGGTCGTCTCATTGAAAGGTTTTCATTGCTTGGTGAATCAGATGTTTTCAGACTCTGATTCCCTGCACATTCATATTACCTATGGTAACACATGCATATTGCATGGATCAACACCGAATTAAAATTGCCTACTTTTCAGTTGTTAACGGGTGTTGATGTCAAATGTTTATGTAATTACCTTGTGTAGCTGAGTCTCCACCGAAGAAAAATGCCAACTTATATGTTGTCAACACTTTTGGTTTTAAAACAGAAGTTGCCAACATTTCAGTAGAAATGCACCATTGTCCATTACAGCACAACGAAGTCATTGCAGCCATGCCATAACCACTTCCAAGCATAAACAGAAATTTGGTTTGTAATTTATTCCAGAGTTGGGTGAATTCTACTCGTGCTGCGATATCGTTCCTGGAGCTGACGCCATCGGTGGCCGACAATGGCGCCACGCTGGCGTGTGTTGCCACTAACACTGCGATGGCGCCGGGCCGCGATTCTAAGGCTGATGTCATCATACTTAATGTTACTTGTAAGTACCTATAGTTAATAGCTTCAAAAAATTTCATTCGTTGGGGCCCTTATGTAAATCTTAGCCTTTTGAATGGGAAATAAACTGGAATTCAGATGCAAAAAGTCCGAGAGTTATCCATAATGTCTCCACATGACGTTTACCAACTTGCAATACGCCAGCGTTGTGGACTAATGCCAGCGTGGATACTCTTATCGTACACTTACCTCTTATTTCAAAAATTTAAGTTGCATGCAATTACATATAATTATTAAAACTCTACTCTTCTTAAAGTTGGTTGATGAGTGATACTTTTATCCTAAAAGTTTCTGGAATCACCAAAAGTCTTAAACTCTAAGTTATTGAAAGAATCCCAAAAACACGTTTTACGAGCTTCTCTAATTAGTCTCTATCTACTTATAAAACAAAGTCAAGGTAGGATGTTTCCTTCAAACCTTTTTAAAAACTTGCTTGATTATCCCAATTAATTAAATAATAAGTAATAAAAACATTTATCGTTTAATCGGGTCATAAATTAGCAGTAAACTGTAAAATTTCGGGTATTTTCGCAAAAAACAAAAAAAAAATCCGTAAAAATAAAATGGTCTGACTTCGTCTAAGACAACTATGGCTTAAATGGTTTTAAATAGTCTGTACTAGCTCCGCCTTAAAGCTTTGCACCCACCTTCCAATCACGCTGTATATTATTTTTTGCAGACAGTCCAATAGTAGAAGTGTCAAAGGTTGGAGATGGAAGACTGAATGAAGTGGTTGAGCTGGACCCGATGCATTTAGAATGCGAAGTGAGAGCCAACCCGCCGGTTGAGAAGTTTACTTGGTATTTTAATGTAAGTTCTAGGATAATAATAATGTTTATTATAATAATATACTTTTTCTGTCATATCATACCAGGTACATGTTTCAGTGATTCAGTCCTCTTATTAACCAGAGCCCGCATCACATACCACGTAGTATTGCCTTTTTCTAACAGATGGCGTTGTTTATACTTGGCACTTAACACAATTAGCTTAAAAAGTTCTTGTATATCTTACAGAGGGCGTCGTACTAATAATAGCGTGCTTAGTTGCTATGATAATGAAAGTAGATCAAATAAATTATATTCTCCAAGCGAAACTGACCTTAACTATAGAGATATTAAAAGATTTAGAACTAAATTCATTATTTTTTTTTCGCAGGATATGGAGATTAAACCCGATGGTATATGGGGATACAACACGTCTTCCCGAGACTTGTTTGTAGAGGAGGCGACGAGGAAACATGCTGGCCGGTACTCGTGCTCCGCTAAAAACAACATCGGGGAAACCAGAGCGGAGCATATCACCATTATTGTTTATTGTAAGTTATAACGGTACGGTAAAAACGCTTATTGCAAGAAATCAACCAAATTGCAACTTAGTACTACTCGTCTTTCTTGGAAATGTGTAGCAAGGTCACCCAGGGCAGTTTACCTATAATCACTTAATGGAATTCATAACAATCGCAGATGAGACAAAATTCCTCGCAAGTCGTATGTAGTTTGTGTTGTATAGGTAACTTATGAGGACTCAAAATTAAATAATCACCTCAAAACAACTATCTCTGAACCACACCTAACTGAAACGAGATAAAGAACATGCAGCTTAGAGGAGTTAAACTGGTGGGGTGTGCGGGGGTTAACAAGGGGTCGCAGTTCCATATCAATTATAAAACAAATTCTACCCGAAGAAAACAACTGATTCAACTCTCCACTTCCAGATCCGCCGGAATGTTCAGAACTCGGCATATCTCTTGTCAAGGAGACCCTGAGCTGCAACGTGAGAGCGCTGCCAGCGCCTGACACGTTCTTCTGGCACGTCCAACCCTTCGGCATGGATGTACAGCACCTGACCACTGGTTCTGCGATCCTACCCCTCAGTCAAGTGACTGGGCCCTTAGCTAGCACACTGTTAGCCAGCTGTGAAGCTGGTAATGGCATCGCGTCCCAGGACAAGCCGTGTAAGAGGAACTTCAGTCTGGAACAGCTAAGGCCACCTCCGCCCCAGCAGTGTGACCTCGCGTTCGAATACCAGGAGTTTCAAATGCGGTGCATTCCAGGTATTTTTTTATTTATGCTGTAGGCTTTTTTAGTAAATGATGTGCAAAAGACCATGCAGCTCACCTAATTGAAACCAGTTACTGCGACCCAAGAAAAGGTGAGCCTAATTATTTATGGTCTAGGTGTGTGTTATTTTTTTGGTGTTTGTACTTTGTATGTCACAGGAATTCACAATATACGGCTGCAAGTGTGAATCGTTACTTATTTACTCTCTATACGCTCTACATAGTAGGTACACACAAGTGGTTTTACCATTCAACAATTTTATGAATGCATTAAATTTAACGTGACTTGGTAGACATTGACCTTGGTAGACATTGATCATTGACCTTGGGGCGAATCGAAATAATAATAATACATCGACATTGAGACATCTCTAATGATAAGAATTTAAAGACATCGCAAATTTTACGATTATTTTTTGTCAATTAAAAGTACCATGTTTTGCCATGAAGCCTCTATTAAATGGGAACGTAAAGACACATGGACATCATTCCTTAACTGGGTCGAGACACTATCTAGGTTTGTAAGTAGACGCGTTGCCTCTTTAGAAGAAACACGAGATACGGGAAGATATCAGTATACACAATTTATGAATACATAAAATGAGAAAAATTATACCATCCACTTTACGGCGGGTTAAGGTCGCGGTAACCTCGCTACAAACTTCAATGGGTGTAACACCAACAATCCATTATTTCAATGATCCAGATTTCGTATTAGTGAGGGATGTTTAAAGGAGCCCGAAAACAAAACAATGCCATCAAAAACATAATTTGACCCAAGTCCAACAAAAACCCAAGTCTCTTAATGCCGTTAAAAATATGTGAGATCCATGTATGTATTTATATATCGACTTGGCCATCGCATGTATAAACACAATATATCTCATAAGTAATCCTATTATCAATAACTGAGAATCAACGCACAGCCGCCGAATCAACAAAAACCACTGATCGTAGAGACCTGAAACTTGGAGTGTGAGAGAACCCATCCACCCTGTATGACGTGTGCATGTTACAAATTTAATGATGTTTTTGATGGCATCACATTTCTTTTTGTGTTGTCTATCTAACTGCAAATGTAACTTTGTAATCCCATAAAAATATATTTATGCAATAACTGTATCTAGAAAACTGGACTGAAATTGCAAAACGTTTTAGTTTTCCCTTGATTTATACACTAAACACTAATTGTGTTCTAAATTTGAAGCTTCTATGTCTGCTAGAAGTACCTCAGAATTTTGATGATCGGTCAGTCAGCCAGTGATAAAATCATGAAACTTTAACCAGTTATAATTTTTAAACTACTGGTTTAATTTGAATGAAATTTGAAATATACCGAGCTTATACAATACCTGCGTGGGTACTAAAAATTCAGACTTCTACTTTTATCTACAACTAAGTTTTCCTGAATTGCTTTGAGAAAAGGATGGTACGGCCGTAGCGCTTTTTGCTCGACTTGGCGGGGGCACTGCCATGCCCCCATTTTTTCAGATTTTAGAAAGTGTGCAAGCTTTTTCAAAATTGAAGGCACGTGTGCATTTAAGCGCGCACTACTTGTACATGACTTATGTTTTGTAGGTATTCCCCTGTGTTTTGTATCCAACGTCAATCCAGGTCAGGGCATTTGACCGAGACTACGTAATTCTTTGGCGTCAAATACTATCTGGACCGCTTTTGTTATCTTCTTATTTTAGAATAATAATGCCCAAATACAATCTTCTACCCTTTATCTATTGTGAATTGCTTCGTGAAGTGCTTATCAATTTCTCAATTGAATTTCTTCATAAGACGATTTCGATTTATGTCATATTTTTCTTTCTATCACCTCGGTTGCTGCGGCTTTGCAAGAGATAGATATTTAAAACGAACGTAAAAACCACTGCTGACTATGGACAAGCATATCCAACAAATTCTTTTTTGAAATAGTAGGTATCTACACGTATGCCGATCGTGCGATGAATTAAATTAAGTTATTAAATGACAACTGAAAAAGCCTATGTGTACTTTTGACTCATATGAGCTGAAGAAAAATACCAAAAAGAATTATTAACTCATTGAATTATTATCAATGAGAGTAGCCATGTCCAGCAGCACATAACAGCGGTTGAAAAAATTAATAATTAATGTACCTACCAATTGAAATAGGTTTTTAAAAGCTAACATTATTATATCTACCAATATCATTCCCAGTTGAAAACGCCACTTACTACGAAGTGTCGGTGTGGCGAATGTCTACATCGAATGCATCCTTACTCCTGGAGCGGCGAGGGTCCATGGGCTACGGCACCAGCCAAGCGCTGGCGCAAGGTGGCGGGAGTCCCTGGCTCGTGAGAGGACCGCTGGGAAGACTGAAGGCTGGGGACGAGGCAGGAGCCTCCGCTTGCAACAGATACGGGTGCTCCAGGGCTCTGCTGTTGCGACCCACTGAGAATCTATTAGAAATTGCATCGCCTCCCTGGTGGCATTGTAAGTATTTTTACCGTATTTTTTTAGTGTAGCAACGCATCCACATACGGCCTCAGACTATTTCCACCCTATTGAGGTTGGATGGGGTGTCCACAAGTTAATCATATGAAATTCTCTACTCGTAACTGGTTACTCTTTATTTATTTATTTAAAAAGGGCTGTCAACACAGGTTACACAATATATACACAAAAATAAAAACTCTTAAAATTAATGAGTTTTTGACCCATGATTTGTAGTGAATCTCTTATTTACAAAACCGTAACGCTCACCGTTTTTCTTTAGCGGGCGATCCACTGGTTTGCTCTTTCCCTCACGTCTCTTCAGATGCTTCTCTCGTCATCTATTTCCAGATCTTCTAGAAAAAGACGTTGGAATATCCATCGGAGCGGTGATTCTGGTAGCAGTGTTCCTGATATCCACCACGTTGGTTGTAAAACTGGCTCGCCGTTCGAGAAACAAACCCCCAGTCCCTGTCATCCAGGTGTTGCAGCTGGACGACGTCGCTAGGGATTACCTGGATACTATTGGAGGTAATGTATTCCTTATCAATCTTCTACAACCCATTAGAGGCCCATTGCAGGGTTCGGTCTTCTCTCATAATGAGATGTTGGCCTTAGTCTACTACGTCACAGTAAAGTTGTGTTAAAAATAATTAAAAAAAACTAAAAAACACGCTTTTATAAAACTCAAACTAATACGCCCTAGATGGAGTTTGTATCATATTAAAGCAAGATTTGTAAGCGTGTTTATCTAGACTTTTTAAACTATTATTTATAAAAAAAATTTATATTATTGCATTGTCCTTGATAACTATCCAAATTTTCAAATTGATTCGAAATTTTTAATTACGTCAAAATTATGACGCAAAGTTTCCGTTACGGACTAACATACTAAGGTTAACATACGACCGAAGCTAATAAAATCGTGTTAATAATAAAAGTAAACTTATTCCAGAACACAAAGTTCGTGCATCTTGCAGCCTCAGATCCTGTAGCAGTGGGTACTCTGATGGCTCTGGAGAATCCGCCCCAGCAGTGGACCGGCGGCGAAAGCCACGCCAGACCTGGGACTCCTGGGAACCCCCACCCCCTGACGTGACCCTCACACTGCATAGAGAGAGCGAAGTTTAATGTCTGTCCTGGAACTATAATGGTCTATCCCACATTTGAGACGTCTGCAACTCATTAACGCAAGGTTAAAATTGTAAACGTCTGTTTTATTTTCCTCTTCTAATTGTATGATAGCTCATCACAGCTCTTAGTTTTGAAAATTCATGTCTTTGAGCTGCCAGTTGTATTTCTTGTGCCGGCCGAAGATTTCTTCATTCAACCATCTGCTGAGCCGCTTACGAGCTCCAACCTCTATCGTATCTGTAACCCATTCATGATCCACTGCAGGGTCGGTTCTCCTCACACAATAAGAAGGGTCTTTCATTATAAAATTAAATGCCAAAAAACATCGTGAGGAAACCATGGTTACATATTGCAAAAAATACAAAATCTACTTTGCATGCAGAAATGTATTTTTCATCCCATCTATTCGAAAAGTACGACTTTGCTCCCCTTTAAGTGCGCCCAAAGTTGGTGTTTTCTATTAAGAAACATTTAGCGGGCAGGAATGAGTTTTTCCTCCCTCTTTATAAGTTCCAAGTTCAGCGCGGCCATTAACTTTTCCGCACACTTTTTGAATTTGGAACATCTTAGTGTTCAGCGCCAAAGAAATCGAACGCAAATATTGTTTGAATAAAGACGAAGGAACTACAGAACTACAGCCCGTTTTGTCATTTTTTACGGATTGTTTGAAATGAGCCAGATTTGGACGTTATTACAAACACGCAGAATATAAAATCTATAACAATCTCTATTTCTAATAAAAGTCTAAGTAACAAAAAAATATCATAATTGCGAAAATGTCTAAAATGTAAATATAAATTTTTAGTTGTTTTATTATCAGATACTATTTCATTTCAATTTAGTTGTTACTCTATGTTTTATTAAATAATAATATTGCCTTATTCTATTAATATGAGGCCTCTTTCATTTTCTCATAGAGGGTGATGAAAAGTAGAGTGTATCACTCGGGACAAAAAATATTTTTGGCTCGGGCGACGTACTTTGAATCCTTCACTTCGCTCTGGATTCAAAAAACACCCTCGCCGTAAATATCGTTTTGCTCCCTTGTCATACAATCTACTATTAAATAACTAAGATAAAATTAAACTTTGTAGACGCCAAGGATGTTAAGTAGACCATATTGGTTCTGGATCAACCATTTGTTGTGTAAATTACTTAGCTTTAAGACGCCTAGTTATAATATAAATAATTAAAGATTTTATTGAAATCCAGTGTGTAGTTTTTTAAAATCCTAAACCTTTTGTTTATAAGCTTTGTTACAAGTCATCTTTTTCATACACCAACGTTGGGTACGGATCCTTTCATTGGGTCTACATGTAGTACATGAAAAATGTATGCGTATGCTAATGCTATCCTTCTTACACTATAAAGTATCGTTGATCCGGACTAAGTCCATGTCAAAACCAAAGTTTTATAATTTATCTAAGGTCCATAGACTTTACAACTTTACCACGAAAGAGATAACGTAACCCATATTTTAATCCAGGTTATAAACGATCTGTGTAAATTGTGCCATCCAAATCTATTACAACATCTTCACGCCTTGCTCCTTGGTATAATCTAATACTAGTATTATGTAATGTAGATAATAACATAATGTCATAATTGATGGGCAGGGTATCATCATTTTTTATTCTATAAGGTAAACGATTTATATGATTAAGTGGTTACGTATACAGATACATAGTTACGGATTTTGAATGAAAATAATTTTTTCCTTTTTGAACTCTTCTCTATACATACATATATCAAATAACATGGGTCTAAATCCACGGACAGAAGCTTAGTTAGATATTTATTTAAGTACTTAATATTCAATACGTCATTCAAGTATCTAAGAGGAAAACCAATCCATAATTAAGTAGGTACTCATGTGATAAATTAAATATTTGCAGTCGTTAAGCTGTTATCAGTAGGTATGCTAAAGGCAGTTAACTCCATTTTTAACCGACTTCAAAAATTCAAAAAAAGGAGGAAGTTCTCAATTCGTTATGTCTGTATATTTATTACCGCCGGTTCTCAATTCTGTATGTCTGTATATTTATTACCGCCGCATTCCGTCATTTGTTAACCGACTTGAATTTTTTCTTTTTGGTTCGGAAGCTGTTACTTTGAATTTAAAGCATTAATACTAAGATACCAGAGTCAGATAATAGTGGAAGTGGAACTATGACAACTAAAAAGCATGAAATATATTTATTTTAACAAAAATGTGAACCGACTTCAAACTAAAAAGTAAGAAATATCTTTACAAACAGACTTCAATAATAAGGTATTTTTGGAGTCTGTGCCAAAGTTCATCCTCAGTTTAACCTCAAGTAACCTCATTTTTGCACAGGCTCTAAACAATAAGGCCTTCAAAAAAATAAGGCCTGCCACGCCATAAAATTTTAGACCATGCTTTACATATTGCCCAGGTCACTCAGACTCAGTTCAAACTAAATTGTTTGAGGCACCTAGACCTTCCTTTGGAATTCTGCATTCCGAAACCGGTTAGTACCTATCTACTGAGAACTACGTCATATACAAAAAAGAAACATTAAGTATTTAGAAGTTTGACCGGTACGCAAATATGCTTACCTATATCAGCCATTCATTACATGTATATTATGAAGTAAACACGCCCGATTAAACGATAATAATATAACTTATCTTTGTATTAAAATAATACATATACTTCATCAATAGACGGTTTGCGGTCAGTATCATGCCGCTACTTCTTGAAGGCAGATATTTGCTCTCATCTCGCCATATAAAGTCAATAGGTCATATATAATCAAACATGTTTAGTTCGACACTCCTCAGTTTTTTGTTTGTTATATATTCGGATGTTGTTTTCGCAAGTAAGTTTCTCTTCAGTTTTTATTTTTTTATTTTTGTATATCAAAATGAATTATTTTGCTAACAGTAAAAATGACGGTTATATCCATAAGGAAGCACTGCTTATTTTACCTTTTCTGCTCAGTACTGAAGAACAATGCTTATTTACAATTAGGTTATACTATTCAAATGAAATTCAAATTCCTTGTTTGTTTACTTTTATAAGCAGCATAATACCTTTTTGAGCTCGAACACTAAAATACACTTTATTCAAAATCGATTTCTCACGAACGACTTAACCTCATAGTTTTTCATATTTCATAGTTTTCATATCGATTGATCAAGCCGTTACTAAGTTAGTAAGAGAAGAAGTAAGGGTGACTACATGTGGTACTATTACTACTATACGGGGTACATGGGGTATGCCTAAACATAACCATTCATATATCCGGACGGACAACCACGTAAAAATACTCAGAATAAATTGTTAGGTCCTTTAAACGTCGAGAATACTCGATTTTCGAATATCTAGATAAAATTGAGGAATCGAGATACTCGTATAAACAATATTCATGACGGAAATTTAAAACGTACAGTCCGAACTATACCTGAAACTAATTTCTCAGTAAAAAAAATAACATTTTTTTCAGAAACATGTGAAAAGCAATCTGATTGTATTTACTTCATGGACTGTGACCTTGCGAGGCAGCTGGCTGAAACAAAAAGGAACCAGGAGACGAGGCAAAAGTTCATTGCATCATTTTGTGGAATGCGGTCAGGAAAACTCAAGGTACTCGTATGTCAGTAACCCATTAATGACCCACTACAAGGTCGGGTCTCCTCTCACAATGAGAAGGATGTAGGCATTAGTCCATCACGCTGGCCTAGTGCGGGTTGATGGACTTCACACGCCTTTGAGAACCTTTTTTTTTCTGAACTCTCAGGCATGCAGGTTTCCTCACGATGTTTTCCTTCTCCGTAACAACAGGTGATATTTAATTTTTTTTTATAAAGCGCACATAACTATTTTTACAAAGTCATTGGTGCGTGCCACTGCGATTCGAATCCGGACCTCTCGATTCGAGGTCGAATTCTAAGCCACTGGGCTATCACCGGTACTCGTATAAGTAATTAAGTATCGTGTGGGCTGTGCCAAATAGAGACTAACTAAATGCCTACCACGGGATGTTGGGTTTTTTTATAGTAATTGAGTAGCAAAACGGCATGCGGGGGACCTGATATTAAGTAGTCACAGCAGCCATGGCCCAGCTGCAACCTCAAATAGAAAAAATAAAACGGCAAACATACGTCCCCAGTCCAAACACAAGACATGAAGAACACGCTGCTTTACAACGAATAAAGAAGCTAGTACCTCCCCGGACAACCTACTATGGTTCTACCACCTGAAAGGCTGACGGTAAGATACTGTCCCGGAGGACAGTACCTATAGCTTTACCAACTAAAAGACCTTCCACCAAGAATTATCCTACGCCCATGGTTTTTTTGTATTTTCATCCTGAGAAGTCCAAAAAAGGTAACGATGTTCTCTTGTTCGCAATAAACCTATTTTTGTATAGAGGGAGTTAGTGGGACTCTTACTATAAACCCCTTGCCAAGAAGAATTACGCTGATTATGCTCTTCATTGCATGCTGATTTTAAAAAGATTTTAATTAATCGTCGCCTAGTCTGTAACCCATTAGTGACTCACTGCAAGGTCGGGTTTCCTCTCATGAGAAGGATTTAGGCCGTAGTCCACCACGCTGGCCAAATACGGTTTGGTGGACTTCGCGTGCCTTTGAGAACATAATGAACGTCGCCTGGTAACACTGAGTCACAAAACTAAGATGTAACAATTCTTCGATTCGGGTTATCTTTGCTGTTACACCTATCTAAACATTGAATATTAAACATGAATATGTTGCTTCATGGCTGATCAGGAAGGTAACGAATCTTTACCAGAATGAGCGCTTATGCCTCTAACAGCTATCATTGCTTCTTGCACTTTTTAGCGCTCCTTTTTATCGTTGTATGGGATGCCTTATGAAATAGGTATTTACGCATTCGAGGTCAGAATATATTATATAATTTTTACCTTATTCAATAATATAAACATCGTCTGATAACAAAAGCGACTCAACTATAAGTCCGGGCTTAAGAGTTTCATCACAAACGTTTACACTGAATAACATTCAAACCTACAAAAATGTAGCCACATTTTCACAAATTCTCCTTCAGTCCTTCTTCAATCACTTCTGCAACAACAACTTCAGTTCTTTAGTTTTCTCTGGGATCTATTATCACCCTCATAACTAGCAGCACGTTTTTTTGTCTTGTATTCTGATAGGAGCTGGAAAGTTGTCTGAGAGTCAAAGAGACGAGCTTTCTAGTCCTCCCGACGCAACGCATCAACATACAACTACAACATTACATATTGTAGCCCATAAATAAAATTAATTACGCGGGAACCTGTAGGCAGAAGATCATCCAAGTGGTTACCGAAGAGTGCATTAGTGTACTCGTGGCCTCGTCGTATGGTGTGAGTCATGTTGTCTTTAAGTTGTCCCAACCTAACCTAACCCAACAGGTATCTGTGATACATTTTTCCACAAAGAAAAGGCAGCAGTGACCAATCAGGCCACATCGCTACTTCTAAATGAACAATTCATTATAATATGCCCACTAAATTAATATTACAAATCATGTTTACAGATCTGTTGTTCGGAATTTAATCCTGAGCCAGTACCGATACTCAGCAGTATTGATAGTCGTTTGCTTATAATAGAAACTGAAACTGATGATCTGTCAAAAGAGGATGTGGAAAAAAATGAAGGAGCACATCCGAATTTGCGATTACTTCCAGAAAATTGTGGCGACCTCTACGAGTTACGTATCGTAGGCGGCGAAACAGCCTCACTCTATGAATTTCCGTGGATGGCACTCATTTCCTATGTAACAGGTAGGTATTACTTAATTATTCGTGTAGGGTCTTGCTACGAAGAGGTCGTCTTGGCCTCTGTCATGTGTCACAAAGTACCTCAGTACACGGTGCATGTGGATCATCTATCACTCTTGGAATGCTGTGGAATCCAGTCGCTTATAATTTGACCTCTTACTGGAGGAGTCCGGGTTCAAATTTCAAGGACACCAATTACTTTCATAAAACAGTTATGTGCGTCGTATAAAATTAAAAATCTGAGGAACATCGTGAGGAAACCTCTAAAGGTGAACTCCACCAACCCGCACTAGGCCAGCGTGGTGGGCTTAAGCCTATGAGAGGGACTCATTAGCAGAGGAAACCAGTTTGTCACTAAGAGTGCCAGCGATATACTCGTACATTTTACTCTATTTAATTTCAGAAAACAACGGTCGTCGATTCGAATGTGCTGGCAGTGTAATAAACAAACGATATATACTGACAGCCGCCCACTGCGTCGAATACAAAGATATCGCAGGTGTTCGTATCGGAGAATATGATATTCGCTATGAAGAAGATTGGCAAGGCAACCGTTGCGAAAGCAATCTGCAGGTTTGTATTGCTGCATAGCCTTTTCATTTCTATAAGTCGTCACTTATTAACTCAATACGTTAAGTTACTGCAACCCATGGACACCCGATCCACGTCTAACTTCAAACAGACAGAATCCTATCTGAGGTCGCATATGAGTGTGCCTCATGATGGAGTATCTCCGGCAACCACGCCTCTACGGCAACATGCAGCACAACGGCGGGTTAAGAGGGTGGTAAGGCACCTCCCCCCAGGCAAGCTACTTTGACTCCACCGCATATAATTTTTTCATGTCTCACAGTAAGAGACGAGTCTCTCTACGCTTCCACCGCGCTGCAGCAATGAAGATTATTGGAGGAACGGACGGAGAAAATCTCCGACACGGTTTAATAACTGCTATCCTATCGATAGCAATCAGGAGCGATGGCTTAACGTGCCCTCCGAATCACGAAAGCGCGCATTTAATTCACCACTAGCGATCACCTATCCCAATGGTTGTTAATCAAACGTCGCGTCGTCGCATTAAATTTTGGAGGTGATAATTTCAGCGATCGAATGTACTTAAATATCAAGAATTTAAGACCAAAAAAATAACTTGTTCTTTTCATCTTATTTTACAACTTTGAAAAAATCTACCGATTATTTTGCCTCATAGGGTTTTCTCAACTTCAATGTACATTTAAATGAATTTAACAAACAACTTAACCTAATATTGGTATGATGTTTTAAGGTTTTTAATTTAGATGATATTTAAACGATTTTATTCAATAAACTTATTATCTCAATGTTTCCTTTGCAGGATATTGAAGTGGAAGATAAGTCTGTACACCCGAAATATGAGGGATCTCCAGGCTTTAACAATGACATCGCCTTACTTCGTCTCAAAAAGGACATTGACTTTTCATTCAGTAAGAAAATCTAGTCAAAATCTATGCACATGTGTACTGTCTGCATTTCCCCCTCCTTTGTTCCCTTAAGTTCCCCTAAGTT
This sequence comes from Erynnis tages, assembly GCA_905147235.1. NCBI lineage: Eukaryota > Metazoa > Arthropoda > Insecta > Lepidoptera > Hesperiidae > Erynnis > Erynnis tages. The sequence continues at coordinate 6,773,937 of LR990087.1, forward strand.
CCCTTAAGTTCCCTTAAGTCACTGTTAAACATGGGCGTCCTCTACTGGACCTGTTGCTCTGAGAAGGGACACTATCTTTAAAGTATTAGTATAGTAAACATGTGTCATTAATATGGAAATACAGAATACAGATGCTATCTCTTTCTCGTTAACTTTACGAATACTTGGACGATAGTATTATTTCTTCCCATACTCATGGCACACGTTTACTATACAAATCCTTTGATGATTCACTCACGGTCCTGTGCAAATTGAATCACTGTCTTCGGGTCATCAGTCTACCTGGTAAGAGGGTAAATAAAACCCTTTGTTTCCCAACAAAAACCTTTCAAACATTACCTTAGATTACTAGACAATGTAAAACCCAAATAACTTTAAATATTTTTAGGAAACGCTGATCCTATCTGCTTGCCGGTATCAAAGGATCTCCTAAACGGGTCACTCGTTGGCAAAAAAGCAACAGTGGCTGGGTGGGGAGTCACAGAACAAAACACGGAGGCTGCTCGTCTACTAAAAGTGAGAATACCGGTACATTCCCAAGAAGCCTGCCAGGAATACTACAGGTTAATTATACCATTTTCTTTTCAGCCCACCACTGCCGAACACAGGCCCAGGCCACCTAATCGACACCTCTCATAGAGAAAGTGTTCAAACGTAGTATACATAAAAATTGATCGTCTATGAAATGTGAAATGCTGGATCTGTTAGTAGGTACCCCGTAATTGTTGCAAACGCAACACAGCACCTATGTCTTGACTTATCAGTCCATTTATAGACTGACAATTGCACTTGTATTGTACTGCAATAAATATTATTATTTTCTCTCACCCCTTGTCCTAATTGCGAAGACTAAATCGGTAGCTCGCAACAACTTGATCGTACGACAACAACATTGCATAATATGTCAATGGCTTATCAGTGCGTATTGTCAGTTAGGACAGCTCCATGAATCACTGTTTGGTTTTTGTTGCGTTGTTGGTTGGTCGGTCGGTTGTTTCGTATGTCACAACCAATTAGGACGTTGCAACCTTTAAAAGGGAGCGTTAATTTTTTTTAGAATTAGTCGTAATTCTGTAGGTGATTGTTATGGTTCATTGTTACGAGTAACTTGTTTTATTTTTTATAGTCATCTGACTGATCCAGCACCCAAGCGGTTCTGTGCCGGGATCCATAGGAAGGACTCCTGCAAGGGTGACTCCGGTGGACCTCTCATGATCGAGGACACGTACAAAAACGCCACCAAATTTGTCCAATTCGGTATTGTGTCCATCGGCCCATTGAGATGCGGAGTACAGAGCCCGGGAATATATACAGATGTCAGAAAATATATGGACTGGATTTTGGATACTATTAAAGAATAATATTGAAAGTGGATGTTGTATTATTTGGCTTTTTAAGTTTTTTGGCGAGAAATACATGGCGGAAAGTAGATACCTAATGCAAGATATTTTTGAATTAACATATGACTTTAAAGTACATACATAGATCAATCCGTGAAGTGATTTTTTGTAAATATACTGAACCGACTGGAAAGTACATAAGGTACTTTTTAAGGTTTCCAATTATTATAATTATAACAACTTAAATATTTTCCGTATTTTTTTGTTATAAATATAAACAACTTAAATTTGTCTTTTTAAGCATGTTAATGTTGGATTAAGGCTCTAAGATATTTTTCCTTTGATGCCATACTCGCAGCGTATATAATATCAAGTCCTCATGTAACACGTCTCCTGAGCCGATTTTGATGAAACTTTGACCATTCCCTAAGTTGGCAAAAAAATTATACAAACAAAAAAAGCGGTTACAATCTGATATAGTTTCGAGGCGACGCGTATACGATGACAAACATATTATTATTGACTAAACTCATATATACGCCTATGTAATGACACACACATCCGACCTCAAATAGAGATGAAATCCTGTCTGAGGTTGCATGCGGGTACTTCGCTACTCATTAGGACGAGATATTCGCCTCAAAAAGTATCTTCGGTAACATTACCTCTCCAACCAAGACTAAACCAGACTAGAAAAGAAGGTTAAGAGGCTGACAGTAAGGTACCTAGAGTACCTAGAGTTATTTCAGTTTCAGGCTTCAACATCACATAGTACTTAGATACAGAACACTTTTACTAAGTGAGTAGTTAGTAAGGCCTTCTCCTAATTGGCTAACATAACCGAAAGAGTAGGTAACCAACACGATAAAATCTAAACACAATAAAATACAGTCTGTATTTTTTTTTTTATTTAGGCTTTATTACTTGTTTAGCACTGAGCAGACTTAAGTAATACCTTGTGGCATTCTCTACCCGTCAACAACTGTGAGTTGTAAGAACTTTAGGTAGGTATGCATTGGGCTGCCCTGATTAACCGACTTCAAGAAAAGGAGGAAGTTTCTCTGTTCTCTCTTCGTCTGTATGTTTTTTTAATATGTACTTATTGTAGATAGAGGCACAGTTAATTTCCCTTTAGACATTAATAATTAACATTACTTTAACTTATATTTATAAATTCGGGCTACATTATTAACTTATACATTATTATAATATTATTGATATAACACTGACGAGCGATTTTTGACCTTTACACACGTGATGAGTAAATTCTTATCATTCTTAATAAAACAATAATAATTAGTCATAATAATATTGCTTCATATATGTATATCACTTCTGACTGAACCCGACACAGTCTCTTGTCAACTTTAAGTGGAAACAAACTCCAGTCTGGTATTAAATGTACATAGTTTTAAAATAGTTTTAAAACTAGCAAGATGTCTTCATTATCAGTCAAGTCTTTTATCCTGGTACTAATCACCATCTCTACAAGCATTGCAAGTAAGTTATATAATCACTAGCTGACCCCGCAAACGTTGTTTTGCCATATAAGTTATCAAGCGTTAAAAATAGACTATTAAAAAATGGGGTTGGTGATAGAAAGGTGAAAATTTAGGGTTGTATGTATTTTTTATTGCCACATTATTGGAAAATATAAAAAAAAATGTTAAAAAAATAAAATAAAAATGATAGGTGTTGACAAATTTCATAAAAATCGGTCAAGCCGTTTCAGAGGAAACTAAAACTGTGACATGAGAATTTTATATATAAGATTACATAAACTCAATAGCTTATTAGATACAATTTGTGCACTATTTACAAATAAGATTGTTAATTGCTTATTACAATGAAAATTGTTAAGGGAAATTAACATACGAAACGCATGCCAGGCGCCAGTTTGGAGAATTTTCTGTATCGACAGTGCTATGGAAACATATCTCCAAATATCTCCAATATCATTGCCAAGTATCTTCACTCCTTAATTTATTCTTCATGTTTTTTCTTTCTTACAGAGAAGTGCGATGACTGTGTTCCTCTAATGAGTTGCAAGGAAGTAAAAGATAATATAAGTACCACTTGGCTAAATGCAAACTTTCAAAAATTGAGAAGTAGTTATTGCGGAAGTTCAAGTGGAATTCGAGTGAGTATTATGTAGTTAGTATGTTGTACAGTTGTAAATTCTTGTTGTAAATTATATGTTGAGCTTAGTAGACCTATAAGCTCAAACATCCTCAAGCTTTATCTACTAGTTAAACGGTAATTCCAGAGTATGATATTATTTCGTAGGTATTATGACAGAAATTGCAAAACAATAAGGAAAAAACGTAGCAAATATGGCAATGGAATTTTTATATTTCTTTCTTGTGATGGGTGGGCTTTTTATCCGATAAACTGAAATTTAAATAATAAACTCTATCGCACAAATGAGTCGGCAAAGCCGTCGCCATTACGTGAGTTTTACCTTGTACAGGTATACAGTGTGTTTGCCCTCGAACTAGCTATAATTTTAGGTCAAAAAGTAGACCAAATTTCATCGGCATAACGCCCCCCATAATATGGGTTCAGCCCCTCCTTTTGAATAGCAGTCATTTGAATTTTGTATTAAAATTTTATATAGGTCCACAAGATAATTTCGATTTTTCTGGACCATTGAGGTATTATGTACTAACAACTCAATGTTCGACTGAATGTTCTATCTACAGAGATGAAAAAGGTGTTATTTGATAGTTAATATTAGGGCAAATTAAAATGTTTAATATTATTCTATTTCACAAGATTGTAATTTTATTACAGTTTATAATGAATAAATATTGAATAAATATCCTTTTCATGAAATAGTTTATGAAAATTGATTACAGTGTTTAGCTAGTTTGTTATCCTGTTTGTTAAGGATAATTATTTATAAATAAGTAATTATAATATGCAAAAACTTAAATCTTAAGCAATTTACACAGCTCTACCTACCTATAGTATATTACGGAAAACGCTAAATATAATACTCAATTATAATACGCCATTATAATACTCAATTTTCCTCTAAGAACGCAACAATTTGATTTCTATTGTTTTTAAATGTAGCCTAAACTTGTAAAAGTGTTGTAAACGAAAGGTGTACTATACCTACTCTCAAATTTTAATAGAACATTTAATCAGAAACATTATTATTTTAAATTAGCTGCACATATTGGCAACTCAATTACATTTTAAATTATTTTATATGAATCATATACAGATAATTATATTGGCGCATCTCGGCAGCCAATTCTTGTACTGTTAGATAAAAATTTTGTTTATTATCATTAACGTAAAATGTAGTAATAAAAGTTTTTTTTACTTTTTTAGGTTAAGGCAAAGTTTTTTCTTTTTTTCGCTAGTGAAACCAAACAGTATATCACAATAGCGTCCACTAAGGACCCGCCTACCCTTCTTTGTATGTCTACTGTGCTTGCAATTGCACCTTACTTCACCTCTGTTCGAGCCAATAGCACGACGACTCGAAGTAAACAAATGTATTGTTATACTTAATTAATTATACTTATCAGGCGTTACTTTGCGGAAATCGATTGTTATTTAAGTTGTATTTATATTTCTTTGCAAAAATCCGCACACGTGGAACTTGTTTTGGTATGGGCCCACCACCCTCCCTTATCTCCAGGTAGGTATATACCATCACAATTTATTCCAATAGCACACGACACGTGTTTCGCTCCAAAACAGAGCATCATGAGGTGATGTGGACTCTACAACGGTTGGTTGTCGAGTCCACCAACCCAACTCGACATCCAACCGTTGCAGCGTTGTAGAGTTCACACGTTGTAGAGTTTTATGTAAACCAGCAAGTCTATTAGTAATCAGCGGTAAAGATTGATGTGTTCTATTAAAGTTGCAATTGCACGTAGCGTGTAGAAATACTATGTACGTGTAATATACTCGTATATAAATTTGTCAGTAACTTACGTATAGCAAGCATGCGGGCAAACCGAAATACGGTTTTTGCAATGCTTAATAATTATTTATAAATTTTGTTATTGATAAAAATAAAAAAAGTATTTTCTTACAGATATGTTGTTCAGACTTCGCGCCAACGTCGACACCTCCGCCGATGACAACATCGTCCTCCACCAATGATAACTTCATACCCGAGACGAAATCACGTATCACAGAGATGCACGCGGTGCCAGAAACGAGTAACTCTGTTTCATCTATTGAGGACCACCCAAACTTAAAGTTGCTGCCTGATTCATGCGGATTCCAAGACGAATTCCGTCTAGTGGGAGGTGAAAAGGCTGGATTGTATGAGTTCCCTTGGATGGCACTCATCTCCTACATCACTGGTAAATGACTGCCTTTCATTTAACACCCCATAGACTATGTCCACCGTGGTGCCCACGGGAGGCATCCTGATTAGTCGGAAAAATATAGTAAGCTATTATAAACTTTCGTGCAAAGTGGCATACGACCACGACTGCCATTTTAGTATTACAAGCCTATGTATTAAATATATGTAAATTTGTTTATTTGTTAGATTTTGACTTGGGCTTGCACTGTGTGTGCCCCGATGAACACTATCATCAAAGTATAGTTAACACGCGCCATTCATTTGGGGAAGATGTCAGACAGACTGACACATGACATACTAGCGACTAACGTTTATCGTACGAATACTTTTGACGACCTTTACCGTACGCATACTTTTAAACGTCTTCTCTTTATTTCTTTTTTCCAACAGATAGCGGTTTGCGGTTCATGTGTTCGGGCACGTTAATAAACGAACGCTACGTACTAACGGCTGCCCATTGCATCGGTAGGGATGAAATAGCTGGTGTTCGTATTGGTGAACATGATATACGATATACAATGGACTGCGTTGGAGATGTTTGCGAAAGTAATGTTCAGGTACTGTCATGTGTACCTGCTATAGTCCTAGTTTAATTAAGATGTAGATAAAAAATATAGTAACCGTCATGAGTCGTCAGCACAGATGATTAGTGGTAGGGATATTGTACATACACTTACAGCCAATGTACGTACAACAGCCCAAGGACACTTGCTAGACCAATGGAAGACGTACACTGACTGACGAACCAATCGCGTGAACCAACAGCGCAGTCAACGTCAATCCGACCAATAAAGATTGTGCTTACGACTCGCGTGCTCCTTTTCGTATATAGGGTGTGAAGAAGACTTCTTTCGACATTATTACCTAAATCTTGGTGGGTTCTTAAAAATGTTGTACCTAGGTATCATTCCATACGAGTAAATCTTTATGGAAACACATTATATTTTTTCTATTACAGGACATCAGAGTTGAAAACATTACCAAGCACGAACAATATACAGGGCACCCACGCTTGGAGAATGACATCGCTTTGATACGCCTTCGGGACCCCGTTGACTTAAAACCCAGTAAGAATTATTTTGTACATAGATATAATAATAAAACAAATAGATATTAAACATTATGAATATTTAAAGAAATGAATCTAACTGGGCTCAAAAAGGTCCTTGAATGTGTCTGAGAAAAGTTAAGCAACGTCGGGCGCGGTCAGTACCTGATGGTAGTGGCGAATAGCGAATTAAATTCTCTCCAAAATATATCCGGCAAACTCCCCAGCCGAAATACAAAACATGAAAAATATGCTGTTTTAATGGTTCCGAGACAGGGTTAGGAGAGAACGGGGAGATCACTGTGAAAACGTACCTACCATTTTTAACCCCTCGTCGTCTTCAGGTCGGCAGTACACCTCGTCGGGTTGCCTGTGCTCCTGACGTGGTCACCATTCGAGGACCTTTTTTCCCCATCGCTTATCAGTCCTGCAAACCATCTGGCCAGCCCATTTCCACTACGCTTCTTTTCAGGAAATGCAGACACTATTTGTTTACCGGTCACAGAAGAGCTACTCGATGCAACGAAAGCCAACAGAATAGCGACGGTAGCTGGTTGGGGCTTGACGGAGTTCGGCAGAGACTCGTCTTTTCTCCGCAAAGTACACTTGCCGGTACACAATGACAGTAACTGCCAGGAACACTACGAGTACGTCCCAAAAATTCTATCGATAAGTTTAGAATCTTTAATAAAAGCCCTTATAAAAGCCCAAGAGCTGTTTGACATTTTTGGAGAAGTGTTTGAAGTATTATCAAAACATGTTGAATAGCATATTTGCCAGCTATCCAGCTGCCACCTCCTAATGCGCGTGGCTGGCGTATCGGGTTGTACGTGAAAAGAAGAAAAAGTAATTTAGTTTATCAGATGGGTGTTTTGGGAAATTACTTTTTCTCATATGAATATGAAAACGTTCTTAAAGGCACGTGAAGGCCAGCGTGGTGATTGCCTTCAATCGTTATCTTCAATTAACGTAGTGGGTTACAAACAAAAAAGAGCTCTATCAATAATACAGTCTGTCTTCTTATTTGTAGGCACGTCAAGCCAACACAATTCTGCGCCGGAACCAAGGACAGGGACTCATGCCGGGGTGACTCCGGGGGCCCTTTGATGCTGTCAGGAGGGATCAGCGACGTCGCAAGGTACATTCAGTACGGCATCGTGTCACAAGGGCCCATAAATTGTGGCTCAAACGTCCCCGGGATCTACACGGATGTTACCAAATATATGGATTGGATTCTAGACCATATACATGCTTAAGAAGTTAAATATCGTATTCTTATTCAGAATTTTCGTTACTATTTGAGCGATCGAAAGCTGGCGGGTTCACAGTACTTACACCAATACGACATCATTATAGGTACAAGTTGTTTGAAAGACAGTTTCAAATTAAATTAAACAGATAAGTTTCTTACACTTTTTTATTTAAGAAAATTGCTTAAATAACGCTCTAGTAAATTTATATTGTAATCCGACTGGAGATTTATTTTTACACACCTCACTAATTAATGTTGCGGTATAATCGAGCTTGATATTTGTTTTGAAATGGGTTACAACTAACTTAGACTCGACAATTAACAAAATAAAGTATTTATTACCTGATCAGGATTTAGACAAAGGCGGCGCCACATTCAAATAAGATAATATGGCCACACTCTTTCGCAGACACATGCTCATTGGGTGAAAAACGTGACTGTCATTATTCGAGCAGTTGCCAGTAAAAGAAATTAGTTCAACATTATTCCGCAACATGACGAGATGTACAAAAACTCCGGTTGACTATTCCTTAAAAAAAATAAGTGTGAACAAATAGTTGCAGTGGTCATTCATAAAATTATTAAGACATCTTTTCTGTATTTTGAAAAATTTTTAATTAAAATGTTTAATATTATTCTATTTCACAAGATTGTAATTTTATAAAAGAGTTTATACGAATAAAACTTGTTATCCCTTTCCATGAAATAGTTTATGAAAATTGATTACAGTGTTTAGCTAGTTTGTTATCCTGTTTGTTAAGGATAAGCAATTATTATGCAAAAACTATAAGCTTAAACAATTTACACATCTCTACCTGCCTATATTATATTACGGAAATCGCTAAATATAACCATTATAATACTCAATTTTCGTCAAAGAATTTAACAATTTGATTTCTATTGTTTTTAAATGTAACCTAACCTTGTAAAAGTGTTGTAAACGAAAGGTTGAAGTGTACTGTACCTACTCTCAAATTTTAATAGAACCTTATTATTTTAAATTAGCTGCACATATTCGAAACTCACTTAGATTATAATGTTTATATTTAAGGGACAAATAAAGCAATAATACTAGACTGAACAAATTTTTTATATGAAACATACAGATATATTGGCGCATCTCGCCAGCAAACCTTTACATGTCGCATAACCATTGAATAAGGAAGCAAAAGAAAAGGATGTGTTTATTGTAAACTGTTACACTTGAAATATGTTACCAAAATTATATAACAAGTTTAGAAACAGTCTACCCAATGCGGGCATACAATAATTATTTATGTCTTACATAACTAATATTTTATATTTTATGGCAATTAAGTATTTGTTTCATCTCTCTCACTCAAAGCCGCGATGAGAGAGAGAGAATGAATCTGATAACTTTCGAAAATGAGGCCATTAACCTAATCTATACTAATATTATAAAGAGGAAACATTTGTATTTTTGTATGTTTGTAACGAATAAACTCAAAAACTACTGGGCCGATTTCAAAAATTCTTTCACCATTGGAAAGCTACATTCAGCCTGAGTAACATAGGCTATTAAATTAAAATAAAAAAAATGAAAAAATTAATTGGCAGAGCGAAGCCTGCTGGGTCAGCTAGTTGATTATAAAAAGAAAGCAAGGAAGTATTTAGACATTAAAAGTTACATGTATTCCTTTTTGTCTAATTACACTATTCTTATAAATTAATACTATGTATCTTTGAAGTGGTCCTTTTTGTATGGTATTCTAACGTACAAATACGTCGTGTACGATAAATAACTTTTAATACTATCCAACATTACGGTTTAATGTTATCCAATATCCATTTGACATATGGGGACACTGCTGTGTAAACTGCTGGAGCGTCCGTGCCGCACTGTGGGCGACCTTGGGAAACGATGCCATACTGGATAATTCTGGACGCTCCGTTATATTTGTCCTCTATCATCAGCGGTGCACCCGAGTCTCCGTTGCAGGTGTCCTTGTGATGGGAGCCGGCACAGAACTGCCGGGATCCAGTCTCGGGGTCGCTTGGCTGAAGAATTCTGAAAAAAAAAACAAATATGTAAACAGATTATGGCAGTTACACAGTAACTTAATCTATAATATAAAAATGAGTCGCTGAATGTGTTGCTAAGCGCAAATCTCGGGAACGGTTGGACCGATTTCGCTAATTATTTTTTTTAAATATTCCTTGAAGTACGAGAATGATTCTTACGGAGAGAAAATTTGAAAACAATGTAAAGAAAATAATAAAAACAACAATTTCATTTCGCTATATAAACTGTTCTACCCATGTTCTACCTGTCAAACATCATTTCAGATTGAATACTTCATAAGGCAATGTCATGCATTTAGAAACGTCAAGATTTTTCTTTTTGGATGACACTTCTATTATGCAAACTGCAATGATATAATATACATATTTTATAATGGCAAAACGAAGTGTGCCGGGTCAGCTAGTTTATAATAAAAAAATAAAAACAATTTATCTACCAAATGAAAATGCCATCCAATAGCTCCGCTTGTGGCATGGTGCCCAGGACGCTGGCAGCATTACCGCGTTGAACTAATTTATTGGGCAAAATTCGTTCACGCACTATTCACTACATTACATTGCGCGCTACTAAGTTGACGTACGACTAACTCGTACGTATACGCACGAACTGCATTCGTACGAAATGGCGTCCAAACTGAGCGAGGTTTTACAGTTAGGTACATACGTATGCGATGATAGCCCAGTGGCTGAGAATTCGACCTCTTAAAAGAGGGGTCCGGGTTCGAATCCCAGTGGCACGCACCAATGACTTTGTAAAAAAGTTATGTGCGCTTTATAAAATTAAATATCACCTGCTGTTACGGTGAAGGAAAACATCGTGAGGAAACCTGCATGCCTGAGAGTACAAAAAAATGTTCTCAAAGGCATGTGAAGTCCACCAACCCGCATTAGGCCAGCGTGGTGCACTAAGGTCTACATCCCACACATTGTGAGAGGAGACGCGACCCTGTAGTGGATCATTAATGGGTTACTGACTGACATACGTATTGGTCGGAAATGATAATCATACCTGCTGTAAATATCAATGCACTCAACATCAGGATGAATAGGCACATCTACTTTCAGGAGAACTGACGACTCCATCTGGTTCTCGGTGAGGCCCCACCCAGCCACCGTCGCTATCTTGTTTGCTAATGATGCATTTCTCAGGGATTTCGTCAACGGCAAACAAATGGCAGCTGCGTTTTCTGTAGGAAATATAATTTTTTCATAGTAATTCAGTAGCAAAAGGTAGTGAACTATATAGGATACATTGTGAGAGGAGATCCGACCCTGCCGTGAGTTACTCATGGGGTCCAACTCTATTGTAGAAGAGCCATAGTTCGTCCGGGTACCACCAGACTCCTAACCCGTTCTTCATGTCTTCTGTTTCGGCAGAAGATGTATGGTTGTCGGTTCTTTATTTGAGGCGCATATCTTAGTCCTCGTGAGTAGCAGAGTAGCAAAACACTCGCATACAATCTCATACAGGATTATTTTCTCTTATTTGAGGTTGGATGCGGACGTCCAAAGATTGCAGTGACCACTTAAACATCAGGTGCTTTCAATGTTTTGCTACTCAAATACTATATAAATAAAAAGCAACAATAAAATAAGTAAGTCTTTACTATGAGAGAAGTCTACTGGCTTCTGCAGGCGTATGAGGCCGATGTCAAACGCGTATTTAGGTGGCCCCTCATACTTCGGGTGATAAATCGATTCTTCTATTCTTATATCCTGAAAACCAACATAAATTAACATTTTTATTATATTCTCATTTCATCGTCTCTGCGGCTGGCACGCACCCCTGTGAATAACGAATTATTTTTTGGGCTTCCTGCTCATAAATCCATCTATTCTGCAAACTCTAGAAATTTTCCCAAAGTTTCACCTCAATAGTTATCGTGTTAAAAAATGATTTAAATTTAAAACTACGAAACTGTGTAATCTATCTATACCGAATTTTACTCAAATACATGCAGCCGTAGATATAACCGTAGGCGAGTGTCAGATAACTGATAAAGCTACATACTATATAGGTCATAGATATTTTTAAATAAAATCTTATATAGATAATTTACACCCAGACACAGAACAAACACTTGTGCTCATCACACAAATATGGTAATCGAACCCACGACCTCTGGCGTAGTGGTTAGAAGCGCTAACCTCTAGACTAACAGGCCAGTCAAAGAAAGATCGCATATCCCCGCTGCTTAGTAAGCGATCGAAAAAGTTAAGCATCGTCGGGCGCGGTCAGGAGGTACTTGAATAGGTTTTACATGAATTGTAACGGTCAGGTAACCTCCGAAGCACGGAGGACACGTCAAGCCGTCGATCTCCGTAGTCGTTAAACCTTGTCGGAGGCCCTTTGGGCGGTTTGAAAACATCCAACTCCGGTTGGCCGCTAGACCGTTTCTCCACCAATTCGCATTGAAGCAGCGTGGCAGAGGCTTCAGGCTTTGATTTAGGAAGAGACGCTTGCCCAACAGTGGGTCAAAACGGTTGCAGCCATTCACTAAAAACGAAGCAGATAATTTTTTCGTCCAATTTCCGTACCTGAATATGAGATTCGCAAATGGCTCGTCCATTAAGAGACTTTTGGCAGTCGTGGTCATAACGTATGTCAAAGTCGCCGATCCGCACGCCAGCCATATCATGACCCATTATACAGTGGGCTGCCGTTATTATATACCGATCGTTGATTACACTACCCGCACACTGGAATGCAAATCCCGCATCTAAAAAATGTGCAAAAAGTTAACGTATGGCATATCTAAATGATCTTGGACTAACGGTATAGCTCAGTGGTTAAGAATTCCACCTCTTACTCAAAGGATCTGCGTTCGAATCTCAAATGTGTGCAAACACACCAATGACTTTCTGAAAAATAGTTAATTTACATGACCTGCTGTAACAGTGAAGGAAAACATCGTGAGGAAACCTGCATAGCTGAGAGTTCTGCGTAATGTTCTCAAAGGCATATGAAATCCAGCATTAGGCCAGCATTGCGAACAACGACTTCCATCCATCTCATTCTGAAAGGAGACCCCACCCTGGAATGGGTCACTAATGCGCTACATACTATAAGTGACAGATCCGCATATAAACGGAAGACACCAGGGCCCTGTGGGATACGAAACCAAGCATTACTTGAAGCTAGGGAAAACATCATTTCACCTATTCGGTAGGAGATCAGAGCCATCCAAGGGAATTCGTACAACGATGCCACAGTTCCTCCATAGATACGATCGCCCTTGATATACCCGCAATTATCTGGTAACAATTTGACGTTGGGATGCGCCTCAATCTCGTCAACTTCCGTGCTTGGAGCCACGTCGAATTGGGAGCAACATACCTGAAAAAAAGCCAATTGGTTTTATTAAATCTATGAAAATAAATAATATTGGAGTATCTGTTTGTAATATTAAAATAACCGCTTTTTACTAAATGCATAATTATGTATTAATAATTATACTAAAATAACATTATTTACAATTTTTGTCGGTCTGTTTGTTCCGGCTAATCTCTGGAACAGTTGGACCTATTTTGACGGGACATTCACTGGCAGATAGCTGATGTAATAAGGAGTAACTTAGGCTATTTTCATTTTAGAATTCCACGCGGACGAAGTCGCGGGCACAGCTAGTAAATAAATAAATACTCATTTCCTCACACTAGGATTCACTGTGTCGTGGGTGCATTAGACACATATTAGACAAAAAATTCACGAAGGAGAGCTCCAAAGAGCATTTACGCCCTTTTTAAAGAAGCTTTACTATACGTTTCACTTATAATTCACAGTTATTTTAAAGGGGATAGGTCCATAGTTGCTTGCCGAGGAGGTATCAAACTCTTGACTCGAGAAACAATATCTTAATGTCTTTCGCTCCGGTGCAGGAGGTGAGGTTGCCCCAGATCTTTATTTGAGGCGAACATCTTAAACTTCACCAGTAGCAATGCGCCCACATTAGAGTGAAGATAGATTTCGTTCTACTTTGAGGTTGAACGTGGGTGTCCATGGGTTGCAGTCACCACTAAACATCAGGTGACCTGCATCCCTGTATGGTAAATACTAATTTCATAGTATGCCTTACGTGTGGCTAAATTAGTCTATTATTGCACGGAGCGAAGTTATCGCCCGAGCGAAGCGGAGCGATCAGACACGAGCATCGTATACTATTTTATAGCACGAGTAACATAAACCTGCCAAAATGGCGGTGTAAAGAGGTACTACTTTACCCCTAAGTTGGACTTGAAGGCACACTGTACTATAAAATTAAATTAGGTAATACTAGTTACAGCCAACTTCCATACCTTAGACCCTTGGTAGTCGAATCCACAGAAAGCGTCCCTCAATTTTTGATCCTTTTCAGGAATGTTATGACGCAAATAATTCGATACTGCGGGGCAATCCCTTATGTTAGTGCAGTCCTTGCATTTCCCTGGAAGGATTAAGTTATACCTATACTGATAATAAAACGATTATATTTGTATTTTTTGTATTAGCAACATGTGAAATAGACTGGCGGGCAGGATGATTAGTGGTCGCTGCAACCCATGGACAATCACAAAAAAATAAGCACATGTTTAGCATCCACATTACCACGTACGAGTACCTTCTGCCACGTGCGTGCGGACCGACCGACCAAAACGACAAAATTTAAACTCAGATTTCTTTAGTGAGCTGTCCTAATTATGAGTAAGCGATGATAGCTCAGTGGCTTAGAATTCGACCTCGGTCCGGGTTCAATTAAATAAAAAATAAAATTAAAATATCACCTGCTGTTACGGTGAAGGAAAACATCGTGAGGAAACCAGCATGCCTGAGAGTTCACAAAAAAAATGTTCTTAAAGGTATGTGAAGTGATAATTTTGAAAAATTTTGAAATTACTGAAAATTATTGCCAAAAAAAATCATTTTTGTTACATAAGACAAAGCTTAGGCCATGATAGATGTTGTTTTGAGAGCTACGTGTTATTCTATCCTCACTGCCAAGTATTTGACGTTTTATTGTATTTTATTTCAACGAAATCGACCCACTTCTTTGAAAGAAATCGCTTTTTTTGTACATAGGGTCCACATTAAAAAATCAAAATTTTAATTTAAAAAAAAATAGAATTATTTTTTTTAGTTTTTTTCTATCATTTCGTCGATTATTTTTGATCTAGTTTCACCCTCTTTCGGGGTTGCACTTTATTCTGGGACTGTATAATTAGTGTGAGAAGGTGCCGGAGATATTTTTAGATCTTTGTAGATAGAGATATTTGAGACGAACATCTTAGTCCTTATGAGTAAGAAAGCAGACAATTAGTAACGATACATGCTCAGATAGGATTTCTTCTCTATTGGAGTTTGAATGTGGGTGTCGACGGCTGCAGTGATCACTTAACATAAAAGACTACAAGCCCATGAACAAAATTCACCTGTGAAATGAACCAACGTGAATAACGCTTAGAAGGCCGTTACTATATCAGAAAATAACTCTGAGCGCTATGCGGTCATGTCTGAGCGGTACACCTGGTACCATGATTAGATATAAGGGTTGCGACCCTTGGCTTTCGACCATTAGGACCTTTAGGTCCTAATGTCCTATAGGTCCTATAGGTCATTTATGTACGGCATTTGTGTAATTCCTTTTTTATACATATAGGTACAGATACTTTATCCATGAACGTCGTACATATTTCCAAGGGCGGGGTCGAAAGCCAAGGGTCGCAACCCTTATCTCTGACATCATGGTACCAGGTGTACCGCTCAGAAATGACCGCATAGCGCTCAGAGTTATTTTCTGATATAATAACAGCCTTCTAAGCGTTATTCACGTTGGTTCATTTCACAGGTAAATTTTATTCATGGGCTTGTAGACTATAAGGTGGCCCCGTTGCTACTCAAATAAAAACAAAAAACCATTCAAACAAAATGATTGCGTTTAAAAGAATGTTATTGTGTAAATCTTGTATTTTAATGACGCATCTGCCACTACAAGTCAGCTTGATTAGGTACCTATAAAATAAAACTTGATTCACAACCCAAAATTAAGTTATTTGAACTTTTGTTGGCTCTTGATCCATGCTTAACTTTTTGCGTCAAACAAAATGGAAATATTTATTTATCAAGATATTATTATAATGACATGAATCATGTTAAGATGTTACGAATTAGCATTTTGTTACGTACTTAATTGCACTGCTATAAGATATTAATAAAAAATTAACATTTTTTGTATACTGAAGATTACTTACTGCTGGCTGACGCGACTAATGTGATCAAAATACACAAAAACAGAACACATATGATATCCCTCATAATCACTTTGAAAAATCAAAATTATACGCGATTTTATGACCACATTGTAATTTGTACGCGCTTGTTATCGAAGGACGTCTGGTCGCGACTGGCTGACACTGGTGGCGTGGCTGCAGAGCCGGCCAATATCTATCCTCGTTCTCAGTAATATTATGTATAAGAATTTATAAACATGTCTTTAAAGTCACAAACATAGGTATTAGGGTTCTGTTTTGAACGGACTACAATTTAAGACTTCCTCCTATGCACATATTACAAACTAGACTGTGCCCGCGGCTTCGTCAGCGTGGAATTAAAAACTTGATCCACACAGGAAAAAAAAATGTAAATATATTAATCCGGGTTATAAACTACGTGCCTATCAAATTTCATCCAAATCTGTCTAGCAGTTTTTGTATGAAAGAGTTACAAACATCCATCCATCTATCCTTACGAACTTTCGCATTTATAAATAAATAATAGTAAAAGGATAGGATACACAACTTACAACAACGGTAGGTATTGTGAGATTCTAATCCCAGGCTAAGAATTCAAACAACGAACAAACAAGTCTTTTATTCACAAAAAACATACAATTTAGATGAATTCCCTACCTACTCTTCTGATATACATTATTGTACATAATAATATCTCTACCTATCGTAGTTAGCACTGTAGAACATAAGACATAAGGGATAAGCATTTTATTCGTCCTCTTGCTCGAAAGATTCGGGTTCAAATCCACGTGACGATTTAAACCCTTCATAGACCCTTGTATAAATTTTACAGTCTACAACATTATTACAATTATGTCACCTGCTGTAACAGTGAAGGAAAACATCGTGAGAAAATATACACCCCATCATTCTCAAAGGCCTGTAACCTGTAAGCCACTAATGGGAAGATACTATTATTGAACTGTCAAAAACGATAAATGACGTCGTAATCCGGGTTCTTCATACAAAATCTATGTATGTTTTGTCTAAAGGATACGACTTATGACGTCATCACTCTTTCAAGTCAATTGACTTTATTATAATGGTGCGAAAACCATAATACCGCAATAAAAACATTTTTAGAGCTAGTTTTCAGACGTTTCTAAAAGCACTCTTATGGGAATTACAATTTGAAATGAAAGGCAATTGCACCGTAGAGGACTAAGCCTTTAAAGCGGATGAATGATTATTGTAATACTATATGTAGATATGACGTTCATTTCTGAAAACAAAAAATATTAAAAAATGTAATAAAAAAAGCTTTTGAGTTTGAGCATAGAAAAAAATCTGTTTTCTATGAGTTTGAGTATATTTCTCATTTTCACCGTACCGCAAACTTTTTTAAACGCCTCTTTTATGGGGATGCCTCGTTTTTTCTGCGTTGCGTTCACTTCAATTATGCACTATTTACCAGCAAATCCAGTATTTTTTTATGTAGGTTATAATATAAATAATTTAGTAATTTAATTTTTTATATAACAAATTAGCAATGACTAATCGAGACGATCAAATTGTACTCGTATATATTATTTTACGTTTAAGCGCCTACTTTTCATGTAAGTAAGTAAGTGGTCAGATCTTGGATGAAGGCACAACACCAAAAACAACATGAATCTTTATTGTATACCAAGAATACAGGCATAAAAAATACCAAACCAAGCAAATTATTGGTAGGTACAACATTCGGCCTCATTGCTTTATAAGCAATTTCTTTCAAGACCCATAAAACTAAATGAATTTTTCATAAAATATAAAAAGGGTAAGTATACAAAGGTTAAAGGTGTGTCCAAAAATAAGAGAAATACGTACATAAATAAGCCCTACATGAATAAAAAATTATTAAGAAAAAACTCACAGACAAATTCTTTAAAAAAACATTTTATTGACAAATATTACCAGTACTACGATTAAACATAACTATGAATGAATACTAAATATATCCACACTGAAAGCCATAAAGGTGTATCCACTGAAACTGTTAGCAAGTTTCTGTGTTTCCAATAGGCGTTGACAGAGCAAAAATGGTAATTATTCTTTGGTGGAGACTCAGTTTAAAGTATTCAGCTATAGCACAGCACAGTAGTGTAAGAGTGTAAGAGTGTATTTAGCGTTTAAGTAGTTCGAACTCTTCTCTCTAATCTCTAATGTTATCAAGGATCCAATCCATATACTTTCTCACGTCTGTATACTGTCCTGGTGCTTTGCCACATTCATGCAAACCAGTAGACACGATTCCGTATTGCACGTAATTCCACCTGGAATAGTAATAACTCGGCAGCATCAGAGGTCCACCGGAATCACCTTTGCATGAATCTTTTTCACCTCCTCCGGCACATAGCTGTGCGTTCTCAGGATCAGACATTTGGCTGGAAAAACATAGGCTGTTAGACATTTTGCGAGATTTGCCTACGTTACCAAAACGGTGATAGCACTTACATGAGAACATTAAAAAGAATAACAAAATTTTAATTCGTATGTTCATCATTGTAAATATGTGTGTACTCATTCAACACATTCATCTATTTTGTGTAATTTTTTAAAACGTATTCTGCTAATTTCGTTTTGAATGTGTTAAATGAGTGTACATTTTTAATGTGTGCAGGTATTATAAAGCTGCGCTCCTTCATATGTTAATGTTTTTCTACCATAGGACGTTCTAGTTTTAGGTAGGACAAGAAAGCTGGCTCTTCTCGTTCTTCGTTGGCTGAGGTGTTTTGCTTTTGTAAAAGTGATACTGGAATGAATGTTTTTGTCAATAATTTTCCGGATTAAAAGACATGAGTGGTAAATGTATAATTGTTGTATGGTCATAATTTTTGTTTCACTATAGATTTTTGAGGTGGATGTTCGAAAAGGATATTGGAAGAGTATTTTTATGACTTTATTTTGAGCGACTTGTAAATTAGCTAGTCTAGTTTTGGTAGCACTTCCCCAAAGTTCAATAAGGTACATAAGGTGTGGTTTGACAAGAGTGTTGTAAATGGTGTAACGTAAATTTCGCGGAATGCATCCTACTAAATTTCTAATGGAACCAGAGACAGACATGAGTTTGCTTCTTATATGTTCAATTTGATTGTTCCAAGTTAACTTACTGTCAATTCTTAATCCTAAATATTTTTCGTTACTTTTTTGTTGTATAGGTATGTTATTAACTGTAAGAGATTCGTGTGGTGGTATCAATTTATTTTTAGCCCTAAAAATGATGTATGATGTTTTAGATGCATTTATGGTTAGTAAATTTTGTTGAAACCAAACGGATAGAGTATTTAAGTCTTTTTGAGCCTGATTAATAAGTGTCTGTATGGATGAGCCGAAATAAAATAAACATGTGTCGTCAGCGTACAAGGTGATATGCCTGTGTAAGTCAAGTTCCTGGATGTTGTTAATGTAAACAAGGAAGAGTAATGGTCCCAAAATGGACCCCTGTGGAACTCCACATATAACAGGCAGTGCCTTACTTTGATTTTCGCCTACTTTGACTACTTGAAATCTATTGTTTAGATAAGATTGGAACATTTTTAAGGCACTGCCATTGACCCCTATAAGTTTTTGGAGAAGAAGCTTGTGACTTACGGTGTCAAAAGCTTTTTTTAAATCAATGTATATACCTAGTGCTATATTTCTATCGCAGTGGCACGCACCAATGAATTTGTAAAAAAAGTTATGTGCGTTTTATAAAATTAAATATCACCTGCTGTTACGGTGAATGAAAACGTCGTGAGGTAACTTGCATGCCTGAGTTCACAAAAAATTTTTTCTCAAAGTCATGTGAAGACCACCAAACCGCATGAGGCCAGCCTCGTAGACTAAGGCTTACGTCCTTCTCTTTTTGTGAAGAGACCCGGCCCTGCAGTAGGTCATGACAGGATTACAGCCAGACATTGTGTATGGTTATCCGCTTCACCTGCTGCAAACGTTTTGTACTGGTAGCTAGTGATAGACTTTAAAAAGAAGTGGCCTACCTGTAAAACCTTTTACAGGCGTCTTTTGAAAGAATAGGCACCTCGATCTTGCGCGGGGTGTTGGATTTCCGATTAAATTCGGTGAGACCCCATCCTACTACTGTCGACATCTCATTCGTTATGTTGGCATCTCGCAGATCGTCTGTCACTGGTAAACAAATTAAGTCTATATTTCCTGAAAAAAAATATGAAAAATATGAATACCCGATGGCATGTCTATCCTGTTTATTTGGTATTTTTAAATACAAAAAAGAATTTTATATGAGCAGATGGAGTGTACTACACTAGAAATAAATTTAAGTGGGCTCAACTTTTTTAACTTTTCCAAAGCTTTTAGGGATACCATAGTAATATAGGAAATATAATATGTTGGTAGAGGCTATGTATGTTAAAACAATGTTATGCAAAGTGACAAAACAGCAGTGCTCGCCAAAATAAAAGTGAACTTAAAATAAAACGTTGCTTTTAGGTGACTTTTGATATCCTGAATTCTTGATACTACATCTTGGAATAGATAGTAATATTGTGGTGACTTCCGCTATTCGTCGAGAGATGGCGCCACGGGATCCTGAATCACGCAATCGAAGTTTTCTACATCGTTTACAATTATATAACTCCGACATGTCATAACTGGACCACAGCCGCTCCCCAGGCCAGTATCACTTGCCCGTTGGAAGATCTCCATTTTAAAAACATAAAAATTTCCAGAATACAATTATATGCATTTCTTACTGTGGCTCAAGTCGATAATGTCCTTCAAGCGTAGCAAGGCAATGTCATGTTCGTAGTTTGGTGAGCCTCTATACTGAGGATGAATGATCTGCTCCTCAATAGTCGTATCCTAAGAATAAAAATCATTTTTATAACAATAACTGTAAACACTTCAGAATCCATTTGAAAAAAATTTACTGATCAGCTATATTGCGTAATAGGCAGTAACGGAGACTCGGTGAAATTATATTTTGGTACAATTGGTCAGAATTCAGGCTAAAACAACGCACTGACGACTCCTCTGGTTTTTTACACGCCAATTGGCGACGGTGAACTCTTAACCTCAATGCCTGTTTGCTTGGTCTGTCTATAAAAAAATAATAATTAATCCTCTGAAACAGCGAAACTCGCGTCGTGAGTAACTCCTGTATTTCACGACGTGTTTCGGCTGGGGAGGTGGATGGTTGCCGGAGACACTCTTTTGAGGCGAACATCTTAGTCGTAATGAGCGGATGTGGTGTCAATGGGCTGCAGTGACCACTTTACATCGGGTGGCCTGCCCGTTTGCTTACTCACGTTTACTCACTTACCATAAAAATATATTATTTTAGTTTTCATCAATAGCGGCCGAGGCTCCGTTAAGCACCTTATTTTCGCTGAGCCTCATAGTTTTGAATTTGGCCACATCCGATCGAAAAAATCATTTTGTAAAATCTGGAGATAAAAAGCAGTTAGTACCTGCAGATGTGATTCACACAGACCCCATCCCACACAATCCTGCCGAGTATTTAAATCGTATTCACCAAGACGTACTCCATGAATTCGGTAATTGCTTCCAAGACAGTGGGCTGCTGTGAGTACGTAACGATTGGTGATAAGTGTCCCGGCGCAATCAATGCTTTTCGTAATGCTTCCCCCTAAAAATGATACTCGGGCAACTTTAAATTATATAACGACACTCGGGGCCATCATTGTGAACAAAAGTAATGATCTAATCAGTTAAGGTTTGTAACAAAAAAACGTATTTTCAACCGACTTCAAAAAAGGTTATCAATGGTGTATGTTCAATAATAATTAATTGTACATAATACTAGCTGACCCCGCAAATAACGTAGTTTTACCATAAGTATAAGTTATCGAACGTTAAAAATCAACTATTAAAAAAAGGGTTGGTGATAGAAGGGTGAAAATTTAGGGTTGTATGTATTTTTGATGCCACACCTAAAAAAAATATTTTTTTTTTTTAGGTGTGGACAATTATCACTTACGAGTATGAAAAATAGACAGTAGCCGATTTATAAGACCTACTGAATATGCATATAAAATTTCATAAAAGTCGGTCAAACCGTTTTGGAGAAGTATGGTAACTAAAACGGTGACATGAGAATTTTATATATAAGAAGAAGATATAATAGTGACAGAATTGCACAATATAATATGTTACCTACATATTATATTGTGCCCACTTACATAATAATATATGTTGGTCTATTACGGCTTCGAAGCAAGTATACCAAATTTCATAGGTGTATGAGTGTGTGTGTGCATGCGTGTGCTTGTGCGTGCATGTGTGTGTGTATGTATTAAATTAATGTATGTATGTATGTACATATCTTTGTCTTCGCATATATCCGAAAGTAATTAACGGATCGTGATAGTTATTTTTTTTTTTGTTTATTTGCATTTTTTTCAACTTAAGCAATGTTAAAGGTTTAAAATTTATTTCATACTTTTTTGCAATCGGTTTAATTTTTTTCTCAATTCCACATAGTTTCGGATTTCCCTATTCACGCACACTTGAAAAATTCATAATTACAACGACATTATGTGTTGACGCTTGCAACCTCAACGATGGCTATGTTCTATGGTCTCAAAAAGAGAGTTTTGACACTCAGTTTTGACACGCTGTCAAGACTTTCATATATTAATTTTCTTACCTAACCCAACGTATCTAAGTTTTTGCAATTGTACATAATTTTTCCAAAATATTACTTTTTAAAACTCAAAAGTCTTTTCTTATGCTCCTGACGGAACATTATGTACAATGTATACATTTGTCAGTAACCAATTAATGACCCACTGCAGGGTCGGGTCTCCTCTCGCAATGAGAGGGATGTAGGCCTTAGTCCACCACGCTGGCCTACTGCGGGTTGGTGGACTTCCTTTGAGAACCTTTGAGAACATTTTTGTGAACTCTCAGGCAGGCAGGTTTCTTCGCGATGTTTTCTTTCACCGTAACACGTGATATTTAATTATCTAAAGCGCACATAACTTTTTTACAAAGTCATTTTTACGACTTTTTTACACAGTAATACATACCTTGATCGTAAGATATAATTGCCACCCATGGAAACTCATACATTTCAGCGAATTCGCCACCAACAATGCGTGATTCTGTATATTCTCCGCAAATTTTTGGAAGCAGCCTCAAATTTGGATGAACTGCTTTTGTTATTGTTGGAGGTATAGTGGTGGTAGGAGGCGGTTGCGTAGAGGCTTTTTCGGTACTTACATCGTTCATCCTACTATCGAGTACTGTTGAGTTGTTCAAGTCATCACAACACACCTGTATAAAAATTACCGTAAAGCATAAAGAAAAACACGAAAATAAAATATCACAAGATTGTTTACGAAATAAGATAAGTAGGTACCTACTTAAATAGGAACTTATCTCTAAACATGAAATAGATTAACTTACATATCGCCCTCTTTTGTTGCCACAAAGATTACTGATTAGGAGTTCATGGTTGTTATTAATCGAGATATTTTTCAACAATTTGTGGTAAGCCGGGCATTGCTGTGCAGGAATACATCGTTTCCCGCAATCTTCTGCAAGTGAACGTGAATAATGATATAAACTAAACAATAAAATAAAATGAAACTATCTTTTAACTCAGTTTTCACAAGCTTAATTTGGATGAATAGCACTCGCTATAGCGCTATGCTCACAATTAGGCGGCACGAGTAGTGAGCACAATTTTTATTAGTCGGTAGGACGATGACTGCTGCGTTGTCAATTCATGCGATTGGTTCAGTGTAGTTGTCTATTGGTCTAGCGTATTTTTTGAGCTGCTATACATTGGTCGAAAATGTAAAATATCGCTACAATAAATCATCAGCTGTGCTCACGACTTGTGCCGGTTTCTTATAACTTGGTGGCCTAAAGCATAACCTAAAGCCAACATGCCACAACGTTGTTAGTGAGGCAATAATGGATTGCAGACATACTAACAATAACTTAAGAGAATTAAATAGGTAGGAACAAAAGTAATTTACGACTGAAAAATAAATATTTTACTTACTTGCTGCCCGTCCGTAGCACAAAGCCAATAGAATTACGGTTATGGTTACCTTTAACATTTCTTACAAACTTAAAATAAATGTCGAATCGACTAGTCCCTATATATGTTAACAAGTAATAATATTAAACCCTCGATTATAAAGGGAAGTTCCACTTTGGATCCGAAAAGTCACAAGTTCCGAATAATTTATTGAGACAAGAGTTCATGAGAGGACTAAAACTACCTATACTAAACTTCTATATAATATACGCTGGCTAAAACTGACTGTTCTTGTTTCTAGGTGATAGAGCCATAGTAGCTCGCCCGGGGAGGTACCTTATGGTTGACGGAGATACTTTATTGCAGGAAACGCTGTTGATACAAGTACGTTTCTGTGGCCATAGTAACCCGTATCATGCCGTTTCCGTCCCTGACATGTTCTTCATAGCACGATCATGGTATGAAACGGTGAACTGCGCAAATTCCTTTCGTATAAAGGATTTTGAAGGTACCCGTTTCACTACACTATAAAATCGGAGGTTTTACGAGTAGGTGATCGGAGGTCAATCAAAGCATAATATGGGCATCTTCGAACAAAATTATTATTCATATTCTATTATTAAATACCTGATGGTAACCTAAATAAGCGATACGGGATTTACAAAGTAGTGCTTAATGCAATTAAATATTTTTAACGAATTTTAGCTATATTTTATATGCCGAAAAATTTAATGATACGTACGTACGTTGCATGTCGTAAAACGACATTGTATGACGAAAAACGGCTTTAGTAATAATTTTAAGCGAAATATAATAATAGATAGTGCCCTTGTACAGACTGTTCTAGTTATTTTATTATTTTTATGTATTTTTACTGTGTATTTTTACTACATAAATAAATTTAAAAAAAAATTAATTACCACCTGTACTTAAAAACTAAACGAAAATAAATGACATGCTCTCTTGTTATTAAAATATTTTCGTTTTATCGGATCTGCCTTCGGTTTCAGCTCCTGTTGAAGCTGCTCCTTACGAAATTAATTTTCGTCTCCAAATTCGGTTCCGTTTAGATAAATCGACAAACCTATCGAAGGAAATAAACTCAAATATAAAGATATCCCTGATGCAATGCAGTTCGAGGAAAATATACTAAATTATCATGTAATAATAAATGCTTATTATAATAATTATAATTGGTTAACTACCCAATATGGCTAATTGTTTTTGTTATTTTCCTCGTGTTTATTTATAATCTTTTGGCTAAAGCTGATGTTTGGGCGACTTTAGGTACATTTTAAAATATAAATAAAATAAATTTATAATTACAGCGCTGCGCGGAGTCGTGGTACGGCTTTTTTATGGACATTTTTAAAGACAGACAGACAGAGAGACAGATAATATTTTTTTAAATAAATAATTTATATGGAAAAGTATTCTAAGTATATAAAATGTAGAACAATAATAATATGTACAATAAGAAATCGGTTAAAATTGGGAGAATATTATCTAAGTAATTTCGTTCTGTACAACAAACTGTCTGAATTATATGTCCAAGTTCTTAGGCACGATATTATCCAACTCTCCACTACCAGTGAAATATCACATAGTAAAAAGTTAATAGTATCAAAATTGAGCAAGTTATGATAAAAATAAGATGAACTTTCGAATTTTTTGGAAAAAAACGAAAATAAAACCTTCACCATTTCCACAAAAATTCAAATTTATGATAAAGAACTTCCTTTTTTAGCATAGGTGAGGACCCCAAAAACTTTGCCCGGTTTAGAATGCTTATTTTTGAAAAAAATGATGATACTAATAAAATCGAAATTTTTAAAATTTTCGAAAATTTAATTTTCTTTTGAATATGACTTCAAACATATAATATCCATATTCATAAAAAATGAAAAAGAACGAAATATGGGTTCTTTTTTTACAAAGACTGGTTTTCATTTTATTTTTATATGATTAAAAATAACGTTTAAAGCCTAACTTTTACTGCCAGAACCAAGTTATTTATCTTTTAAAAAAAATAAGGGCTTTAAAAATCTAATTAACGACGGTCTTATAGCTCTTGAAATTACCTTTCAAATGGTTTTTAGATGAGCCTGATATCTTAAAAATTAACGGAGTTATTGTAAAAAAACAAATTATATATTTTGGAAATTTTTTTGGAGCAGAGATTTGGTATGGGTAACGTGTCAATAGGTACATGCTTACTAAATACACATGTATGGGTGTGTGTATGTGTGTTTAGAAGATAAAGAAAGTGAAAGATAAGATAGAGAAAGTTTCATAATTAACCAAATAAATAATAAATAACTCAGAAAGTATTGATTTATTCCAAAAACTTAATAAACAAATTTTGCTGCAAATTTGTCACACTATCGATTCCTGGGGTTGTTTTTTTTTAATAATTTTCACCCCTAGATGGGGTGTCATCCACCAGGGCAAAAGCGCAAGTTGGCACTATGTCACTTTTGTTTCTTAAGCTACTCACCAAAATTCGATGGAGGTTCAACGAAATCGTAGGTTGTAGCTGATTTTTGCCTTCATTGACTGTACTAGTTTTAGTAGATGCAGTAATATAATAGTCGCCCCAGTAAACGCAAAACTCAAGTTTATCAGAAAAATGCTTAAGTGTTTAACTAGTCGTCATTGAGACCACTTTAGATAAAAATTAGACTAAAACTTAAATAATATAAAACCGTAAAGTTTATAAATAAAAAACTCATTTATAAAGCTTATCATATATTTTAATAACACATAAAAAAGACCACAGTTCATTTTATAGCTGGATGTGGTCTAAGATCCAGTTTACATATTTTCTTACATCTGTATAGAGAAATGGTCGATTTGAGTCACACCTCATGTACCCAGCAGAATAAATACCGAATTGGACAATTCTGTATAAACCTTCGTAAATATCTTCGATCATAAGGGGGCCCCCGGGGTCACCTCGACATTGTATATCCGAACCATCCTCTCCTTCCACACAGAGATTCATTACTTTGCCTGTAATGAATAAACATAATATAATAAAATTGTAAGTGCAATAATATACAGTTTGCTTTTCATTTCTTGTGTTTCGGCTGGGGAGGTATGGTTGCCGGGGTACTTTATTTGAGGCGAACATTTTACGCCGGAAATTAATAACCGATCTTCAGACTTGGAATCGGCTTAATGTCATTTGGTTGCCAGGCAACATTTTTTATTTCAAAGGAATTATATGGAGTATTTTGAGTAACGTATCTTGGCCACCAAACAGTACCAATCGTCCATAATCTGAAGATGGGTTATTAATTTCCGGCGTAAAATGTTCGCCTCAAATAAAGTACCCCGGCAACGGCGTTAGTCCTCAAATAAACTATACCGAGTCATTCGCTCGTTCTTCCGTGCAGCGCGGCGACCTTTTGCACACTAAATATGTTATTTTTATTTTATTTTTTATTTCTTTATTACTGTTTCTTATCTACTGTGTGGAATAAACATTTTTTACTTGTAATTTTGTATCACCTAAGGTGTCGGCATTTATTCGGTTGCACACTGACAGTTCCTTTGTGGGGAGTATTCGAGAACATGTCATAGTGTGTGAGCCCCCATCCAGTAATCGTCGCATGTCGCTAAGCTATCGACTTCTCTTGTAATTCCTTTGTGGTTGGTAAACAAATCACCCCTGCGTTTTCTGAAAAAAATTATAATAAAAATGTAATAAGAATAGTAATAATAAATTACACCAGCTATCTCTCATAATGGAATCTTTGAACGATTTTTGTCACTTGTTAGTTTATGGCCCCACCACACAATGGCCCAAGTCGTGGGCCAAGAGATTGTGGCACACAATGGTCGGTCGTTCGGTTTGCTTCAGCTCAGGCCAATATGCCGACGAATTTATTGAAATGAATATTGAGGCGCTTACTGCTGCCGCGGTTTATATATCTTTTTAGTTAATTACCATACTCCTCGGAATGGGCTTGACCGATTTTTATGAAATTTTACCACCCCTGTTGTCCAGTTGTACCAGTTGTCCATCCCTAACATTTTTATTTTATTTTTTGGACAATTTTTTTCATTTTTATTTTTTAATAATGTGGCATTAAAAATAAATAGAAGCCTAAATTTTCTTTTTTATTTTTTCTACCACCAACCTCTATTTTTAATAGTCATTTTAGAAATTTAATAATTTTTCATCCCGCTCAATCACTTATATGGTTTTTATAACAAAGTTTGCGAGATCAGCTAGTTTATAATAATATGTATTGTTACGCAAGACAGCTGGAAGAGCCGCCCGTCGCTGACAGTTACATACATGACCTTGAATGGCCTTGTAATGGAATCTCAACCCTATGCCTAATACGTAAAGGTTCGAAATAGCATGGTTAGTCTATAGTTGTTTACAACTTTGATACCTTCTACTCTAGTCTATATTGTTAGGGATCGTTCCAGAAATTTCTAGTATATCTGTAGTCCGGGTATAAAAAGATGGCGTGGCGGGCATTCAGGGAGTCATTCTTTGATCAGCGATCGAAGTGAACTATCCAGGCGATAACCAGCGATACTACTGCGACTTAGTGAGTGAGTTAATTAAGTGGGTTCAGTTAAAGTGTGTATACGTGTTTGGCTGTATTTGAAGAGTGGTAATTCATTATGTGGACGTTGAATAAAGTACTTGCGGAACCAACTGGTGTTTTCACGAACCCCACTATCCTGACGACGCCACAGTATGTTTTTATTTCTGTGTATAGTTAATATTTTTCGAGTTCCACAAGCAATTTTCGGCTTGGTAGAGCTCTATAAATCTAAAAGTTTCTTCAATGCTAATTGACATTTCGACACTAAATTAATCGTAGCACACAGAAGAATTCATCGAAGAGCACGCTAGCGATCACTCTCGAGACTCGTAGCAGCAGACTGAAAGATCGGCCAATGTGTGGATGCGCCGGCCATAACTCGGCCTTAAACCCTTTAATCTTTTGCGAAAAACCGACAACACATGGCTATCGCGCCAAGTTGTGGGCCATAATACCAATACAAACCAACATAGGCATTAACTCCCGTTCCACACTATGGCCATCGTTATGGGCCATAACTTGGCCATTGTGTAGAGGGGCTATTAGAAAGTATTGTTGTTAAAGAAATAAAACGGATATCTCACTAAATCTATATGAACGTAAGGCTCGTACGTATACTCGTATGTACACGCAAATACAAGCCCGACCTAAAAGGGGGATAATATGGGAGCGACACACTGCGCGCGACTAAGTTGCTCGTAACGTACGTACGTATACGCATTACGCACGATTTAATTCGTACGAAAACGCGTCCAAATTGAACGCAGCCTTAGTTTCCGTGTCCAGTGGAATTATAACTAGTCAAAATTTCTTAGTTTTGTCACTCACCGATCATGAAATTTATAAGGCACTTTTAGTAGAACATAGAAGCGTCAAATTTAGAATACAATTAGTGTTTAGTGTATAAGTTGAGGAAAAATTGAAAAAAAAATGCAATATCGGTCCAGTTTTCTAGATACACCAAGTGCATAAATAACTTTGTAAACCCATAAAAATGTATAGGATTACAAAGTTACATTTGTAGTTAGATTGACAACACAAAAAGAAATGAAATGCCATCAAAAACATAACTTGTAAAAAAAACCCAAGTCTCGCAACTCAGTTCTTGCACCGTAAAAAAATTGTGAGATCCATGTATGTATCCATAGATTGCCTTGGCAATCGCAGTAAACAAAATTATTTAATATAATAATATGTATTACGTGTAAGATATATTGTGCTTTCTTGCGATGGTCACAAGATCACAAGTTATGTTTTTGATGGCGTTTATTTTAACATTTAACGACAATTTGATTTTAAATCTTAATAATTTTGTGTCTGTTATTTTAAATCGCAAATTAAAATTTAAAAATACACTGAGTGGGTCGGATTGGCTTAATAAAATTAAATTAATTATTAAAAAACATCTTACTATATTTCGTGTCGATTACATCTAAAAGTCGTATTAAGGTGATATTTTCGTGAATGACTATATTTTCCACTCCTATGTCCTGCAAATGATTTAAAAACTTATTTACATACTGAATGAAGAGTTGCTGAAAACTCGCAACATCAAATAATTTTTTTAACAAATATTGTCATATATTATATATATAACGTGCCATTTTACTACGGTTTCTTGCTCTTATTACAGCCGTAGGTATGTGCAATTTTCAGTGCACATAGGTACATGAAATGAATCGAAGTTGTTAGTTGAAATAATTTCGGTAATACCAACTTGTCTTCACACTACGTCTCGAGCACCGCATTTTACATGGTGTGGTATTTTAGGGGGATGACAAAATAATAAAAATATTGAGAGAAATGTTAATTACCTGAATATGACTCTCACAGACGTAGTTTTGGCAGTCCACCCTGGCCCATATCGTATTCTCCGATACGAACATCGGCAATTTCTCTTTTATCAACGCAATCCGCAATCCGCACGATGTTAGCACGTATCTTGAGTTGATTAACGTACCTGAACACTGGAATCGCAAACCATTTTCTGGAAACAATATGAAGTTAAAACGAATAAAACACCCTCTTTCATGATCACGGTACGCACGGGACCATATACCTAACAGTTCACTCAACATTCACTAAATACATCGTCCCCAATATTGTAGGTAGGTACTTATTGATCGAACAACAAGAAACCTTTTCTTGTAGATGGGTGATAGTTCGTCTCTGATAGCCAAAAAAGAAGTTACCTAATCTGTACGATATAAGAGCCAAAAACTCAAACTCAAACTCAAAAGCTTTTATTCATTATTAGGTACAATTTGTGCACACTTAATGAAAGTCATACAGATAAATTATACATTCTACATTCATCTGCTTTGATCGCCCCTCAGGCAAAACGTAGACTGGGAGAAAAAAGCGGGCGGAAAGAAACTCCCAGCACTCTTTTAAAAGCAAATAAAACTTAGTCTATAGTGCAGTATGGCTAGGTCCAATAAAGGAACACACGTGAAAGCTATCGTGTGTGTCAATATCGCCCCATTGCCAACCGCTCACAAATAAATATCGTTACATGGTATATAGAAATAGCCTATAGTGAAGTTATTCAATCCCACGCTTTCTTATCTTCTAAATAGTCCTTAGTTTCATAATAGGCCTTTCGGCACAGGACTGATTTGATAGTTTGTTTAAATTTGTGAAAAGGCAGGGATTGAATTTCTATTGGAATTTTATTATATATTCTCACGGACATTCCCATAAATGACCGGCTTTTTTTATGAAGCCGACATTTTGGAAATACAAGTTTGTGGACATTCCTGGTTACAATACAATTAGTTTTGTGTAAGTCCTTAAATGTTGTAAACTTGCTCTTATTTTTGTAAACATACGTAATGTTTTCATAAATATATTGCGATGCAAGAGTAAGTATATTTATTTCTTTGAATTTGTCTCTAAGAGATTCTCTATTCCCAAGTCTATATATTGCGTGAATAGCCCTCTTCTGCAGTACAAAGACAGTTTGTATATTTGCTGCATTGCCCCACAGTAACATGCCGTAAGACATAATACTGTGGAAGTAACTAAAGTAAACCAATCTAGCAGTGTTTACATCGGTAAGAGATCTTATTTTCCTAACTGCAAAGACCGCAGAGCTAAGTCTATACCCCAACTTACAAATATGGGGTCCCCATTGTAATTGCGAATCAACAGTGATTCCAAGAAAACAAGCCGTGTCCACAAAATTCAGTTCTTGGCCATTAAGTATTGGTTTAGTATCAACATGCTTTACATTAGGTGGCGAAAATTTATCATCCATGGGTATATTCATACAAGCCGGGTACATTGATTTTCACGATTCGTGTTATATCGTACACGTATCCACAAGGATCAGAGAGTAACATCAGATTCGGATGCTCCATAACACCAAGCGACGTCAATTGCAGCTTAAATTCCAAACACCGTACCTTAAATGTAATAAAATGCATTATTATACCATTTATACCCATAAACATTTTTTTAATGTAACTGCGAAGCGGTAGTGATAGCGGTGATAGCCCAGTGACTAAGAATTCGGCCTCCGGGTCGAAGGGTCCGGGTTCGATCCCAGTGGCACACAAAAATAACATTCTTAAAAAAATTATGTGTATGTATTAGATGAACTGTACTAAAATATAACTTACTCCAACTAGTCTTGATTTTCGACATATGTTTTGTCTTAAAACTTGCATTACTTTCGCAGTTCGGTTAGCAAAATAATTAATAGCATCCTGATCTAAACATTGTCTTACTGGAAGACAGTCATCGCTTTTTTCTGTAAAAGTTACAATAATGAATAAACGTTAACTGATTTTCTTACTATGGTGTTTCTTTTTATTTTAAAACGTCAAAAAGTTGAGTCCACTTCTACTTCTTCTCTTGTATAGACTATCACAGTGATAAGTACTATACAAGAGAAGTGATACTATCACTACGTCAGGTCATATTAAAGTCTTTGGTTATATTTTTAGTTCACCAAAATTCACCTGCTTTACACCATTGTATACTGAAGCAAAGCATCAAAAAAAGAGAAATACGGTAGCACCCAACCATGTCTAAATCACTTCTAATTTTATGAATGATTTCAAAGGCATTAAATTTACTCTACAATTTGACGAAGCACTGACACGAAGTTATTATAAACTTACAAACAGGCAAATGATTACGAAATGA
The DNA here is from genome assembly GCA_905147235.1 of Erynnis tages. Lineage (NCBI taxonomy): Eukaryota > Metazoa > Arthropoda > Insecta > Lepidoptera > Hesperiidae > Erynnis > Erynnis tages. Next base: position 6,806,897 of record LR990087.1, read on the forward strand.
ACTAATAGGTATAGTATTGGTTTAAGTATAAGTTACTTCAGTAGATAACAATGTTTGCCTGGGAAAAAACCATTATACTATTCGTTTGAGTGATCAAGCGGGGTTGATGTTTTATTTTAATTTAAAACAAAACAAAATTGCTTTATAATGGTTTTAGGAGTTTGTAGTAACCCCCCTCCCTAGAATATTTCTAGAATATTTAGAAATATTCTAGGGAGTCTAGAATATTTATATTATTATTAGAAGGTCTATTCGCCGCATGAAGGTGGGGTTTATAGATCTCGAGGACTTTATCTTTGGATGTAATGGAGGGATGTAATATATATTGTATATTATAGCACAGTGTGAACGGTCAGTCGGTCACGTACAAAATGTATGACGAGCGATAAAACGTTATATCTCAAGATGTAATTAAAATTATATTAAATCCCATAGTCCAAAGCTGGCTTTACATTCACGACGCTAGTAGGCAAGTGGATACAAGTTGACTAGCTTTTATAAAGTTCAGCCTATTCAGCAGAGCCAAACAGAATTGCTCCTATCTCAGGAAAATACCAAAATACCAGGTCAGTTCATGTGTCTGCGCAAGAAAAGTACAATCTTAATCTTTAATGACGATTCACTGATTATTTGATATCAAAACGGACCCACTTCATCTATCCATACCTTTCTTAATATACAGGATGTTAAGTGGGGTGTGAAACTTAACGTCAAGTGGGCACAGGGTGATAGGCTAGGTTGTGTAGTTCCAATTAGAAGACACAATAATTGTTAAACAATGGGTATGTATCACATACATATGACTCAAGGAATAATTAAGTGGTTAACACTGTTCTCCGCAATTAAACTAAGTTGCAATAAAATGCAGCGGTGATAGCCCAGTGCCTTAGAATTCGACCTCGAATCGAGGGATCCGGGTTCGAATCCCAGTGGCCAACGCACCAATGACTTTGTAATAAAAGTTATGTGCGATTTATGAAATTAAATATCACCTGCTGTTACGGTGAAGGAAAACATCGTGAGGAAACCTGCATGCCTGAGAGTTCACAAAAAAAAATGTTCTCAAAGGCATGCGAAGTCCACCAACCCGCAGTAGGCCAGCGTGGTGGACTAAGGCCTACATCCTTCTCATTGTGAGAGGAGACCCGACCCTGTAGTGGGTCATTAATGTGTACTGACATGACATGACAACGTGCACGGAATCTCGGACACAACTTGTGTTAAGTAAAATCAAACCTGTGTAATAATGTCTCCTGTATTTTTGAAAACTACTTTTAGCGCGGTACGCATATTTTTAGATGAGATAAAATCTCTGTACTCGCGACACCGTTACGAGACTATGGAAACTGTCAAAAGGAAACATTCATAAATAATAAGTGTATTTTATTATAGAAAAAGCTAAATATTATAATTATTGTGATTTTGGATTCGACATTGCGATTATTAAGCGACATTTAATCGTTTCTTTTCTTACAGAGAAACTTATCCAAATCACCAAGAAAACACATCTTATAAGTTTTCACTTCTGACGGCACTCCCGTAGTGCAACCCGTTTTTTCTTTTTGTTGCGTAACGAAAATTGTACTTACTACTGTTATAAATGTGAAAGTTTGCGAGGATGGATGGATGGTTGTATAGATACTCTTTCACGCAAAAATGGCAGATAAGATTTAAATATCATAAAGTATGCACGTACTTTATAATCTGGATTAACATTACTTTAAAGCCCTCTCTGGACTTAGTTCCAAAATCACGCCCACGAAGCCACGGAAAAGGTCACAAACAAAGTTTAACTGATTAAAGTGGGGAATTTCAGTGAGTGAATTCGTAAAGGAAAACAAACAGACAACTAACGAACCTTGAGACTTGAGACAGATAGTCAGTCGATCTTTAGCGTCTTCAGAGGACAAACATATTAGACTCAAAAATATCAAAATTTAAAATGTATACATATTTATCTTTGGGTGCATTAATACTGATTCTGTTTGGTGGAGCTTTCGGCGACCGTAAGTAGAATAAATGAAGTGTTTTTGTACGTCTTCTAGAGATTTTAGTGGAAAATAGTCTAACAAAAGACGTTTGTTTAACCAAAACATAAATATATTAAAGCTTAACGTTAGTCAAGGCACAAATGAAAAATTAAGTCATTTTTGAAACGGAAACTTGGTGATTTATTTTTTATAATTATAATTGACGTTTCTAATTCGAGACAATTTTACCATCATTTATTTTATGGTATATTTTCAGTCATTTTTCATGGTTTCTTTGCATTTTAATTATTAAAGCTGAAGCTTGAAGTACCTAATATTGTGAAACCATTTTTTTTTATTTTTATGCAGCCAGTATACCTATCTATGGACATCGTCAGCCGGTTCTTGGGCTGCAATACAAATAGTACAAAAATTAATATGTATATATAATATACAGATAACGTCATTTGCTAACTCTTAAATACTATTATTACCTACTTCGCAAACTAAATGAATGTAGATCCGCGACTTAATCGTTATGTTTGTCAAGTAATATACGAGTACGTATATTTATACGCATATACAATGTCACGAAGTTCAAGTGACTGGCGATTATAATATATTATATAGAAAGTACATACATAAACTTCTATTATAAATGCGAATATTTGTGAGTATGGATGGGTGTTTGTTACTCTTTCACGAAAAAACGGCTGAACAGATTTGAACAGAGAACGAAGCCGCGGGCACAGTCTAGTAATTTATATAATCATTTAAACTTATTTAATAGTATAAGATCCCGATATACAACTACCATCACCGAGATGTTTATTTGATGAAACGTATTTTATATTCAATTTAATATGTCAATAAATAAATATATTGCATATGGGTTGCCTAACAAATTTCAGTCCTGAAAATAAATCCTCTGCGCAAAAATTAATGATATTATAAAGTTACGGGATTTTTCATGTGTAAATTTTTCTCACAGCACTGGGACGACTTTTTAAATCATCGCATTAATCATCCAAGAGGGAAAACATGCCGACGAGTAGATAAACAGGAAAATAAATGCTTACAACAACTACGTATACCTACATACGAGAGCTGATAGCTATAGCTAGATACTTATTTATGTATAGTTCTCGTTTATATGGAAATTAATAATCAATGTTATTTGTATTGCTACTTGTGTTATCAATCATGCTACATAAAACCAGTAAGGTGTTTTTTTTAATATTTTTTGTTTTTTAATGTTTGTTTTTGTAGACATCACTCCCTATTATATTTCTATTGGTTCAATAATTTTCCTTCATATTGATCGTAGATATACTAGTATGTACCTATATAATTATATTTTAATTTTATTGACGTATTTAATGTTTTTTGAAATATTAGCCTTTTCCTGCGGCTTCGTCCGCGTGGATTTAAGAACGTGGTCCAGAGAAAAGCAAAGTAACCTTTAAGTTAATCCAGATTATAAAATACGTGAATACCAAATTTCATCAAAATCTTTTCAACCTTTTTCGCCTGAAGTAATAAACATTCATCCATTCATCCATCCATCCTATCTACCCTCACAAACTTTCACATTCATAATAGTAGTAGGATTTACAGAAATCGGCATTTTCAGCAAAATGTAATGACTGCGTTATCTTTGACCGATGTCCAGAAGCCTTGGATATGGCATTGCATAAGCGAGATCAGAAATCTGTTAAACTATTTCAAAATGCTGCATGTGGATCAGATTTTATCCATACCAACGGAATCAAAAAGGAGGTGCCAAAGGTAAGCATTATAATTAATAGACACGGCACTTGATCTCAAATGATCACTACAACCTTTGTTTACATGGGGAAATCCGTCATAGGTTTAGGTGGTAGAGTCATAGTAGCTCGTCCAGGGAAGTACCTTACCGCCAGCCTCTTAACCCGTCGTAAAGCAACATGTCACCAGGTATACTTTATTTGGGGCGGACGTCCATGGGCTTCAGACCACTTAACATCAAGTGGTCTGCATGCCCTTTTGCTATTCAATTAGAATAACTATAATGGATACCCACAGCATTTCGAACAATACTTGGGCATGGGAGCTCCGGGTACACTTCTGTATTCTTCCACAGCCCCGACACCGCTGGTCCACTACTGAATCAATATTGTATTGAGTATCCAACTAAAAACTGTAGCACGGCCTGATGATGTGATCGGACGTCCAGAAAACTAACATTGTAGCCGCAAAGTTTCTCCGGCAACCATAACAATCAATCGTCAATCAAATACAAGTCGTAAAGAATAATACGCGTACGTACGGACAATTTTAACATATTAAGTAAAGGGCTGACGCTACTGACATCGACAGTCCCCACGGATCATTGAACCTATTATCAGTCAGGTCTCATATAAATAGGGGTCTCATCTTTGGTTTAAACAATAATCCAATATTATTCAACCATAATTTGTGGTTTCACGGGATTTAACGATGATTCTGTTGAAAGGTGTGCTGCTCGTATTTCGCGCCGGCAGAACCGATGATAGAAGAGACGGCAGAGGACAGACGGATTGCCAGCCACCCAAACCTGAAGCTGCTGCCCCAGACCTGCGGCGCTATCAAGGGCGATCGCATCGTTGGTGGCCATGTAGCGGATTTATATGAATTCCCTTGGATGGCACTCATTTCTCACCGGACTCGTAAGTGAAATCTCTTATCGTTTTTGGAACCGCTCAATGTTTTTAAACGACTTTTTAAATAGCTATAAATAGTTAGTTTTATAAACACTACCAGCTTTAAAAGACAACTCTTATTGCGCCTTTTTTTAAAAACTCCATAGTCCTCCGAAAATTCGTTGCAGGCACCGTTCCGGTTTTCGTTGGAAAACTGTTCTAAAGTTTGCTAATACAGTGGCCTATTGCGGTTTGGTGAACTTCACGTGTCCTTGAGGACGTTATGGAGGTTGTAGTGATTCAGGTCTAACGATGTTGCCTTCACCTCTATAAACGGGCAATGCATTAACGATCCTGCTGGTGCTGCCCGTACCCATAAGCAAAGGTGACCAATTACCAGCAGGTGGACAAACAGTTGCCAGTTGGTCTTACTAAAAAAATATACAGGATAATATTGAGAAACTTATTTACATTTCCAGGCGATGGTCTCGCATTTCGTTGCGGCGGTAGTATAATCCACAAGCGATATATTCTCACTGCCGCCCATTGCGTGCGAAACAAGATCATAGCCGGAGTTCGCGTCGGTGAACTTAACATCCAAGAAGAATACGATTGCAACAGAGCAGACATTTGCGAGAATCATATTCAGGTACATTCACGGTCATCACTTGATCTTCAGGTTTATAGTATAGGCGTCGAGAAGATTCTGCAGATCTGACACAAAAAGATATTTATTTCACTAATAAAATAAATTTAATATAATAATATTATCATAACGAGTTTGTATCATCCAGACCGGTCGGTCAATGGTCAAGGTGAATGGAACCGATGGGTCACATGCATGCTAGTGTTCTAATTGTATTCTTATTGCAGGATATTCCCGTAGAAAAATCTATTGTGCACGAAGGCTACACGGGACCCCCAAAGATTACGAAAGATATTGCTCTTCTCCGTCTAGCAGCAGACATAGACTTTAATCACAGTAAGTACTTGTATGTATAAATAAATAAAGGGCCTCTGACAAGGTTTAACATTAACGCATCGATAACAACCGGCACCGACGGAAGCGTGCATTGCATTTAATTCGCTACTAGCGGTCACCCATGCAGTTACGGACCACACCTGATTTTGCTAAACTTTTACAATCGAAATTACGATCTACTCAAGCTATACGTATCTAGGGGAAATTTTGTGTACAATAATAAATTTAAAGAAGATGCATTTAAAATAATGTTTCTTAACTTTGCAGAGAACGTGGACTTGGTCTGTTTGCCAAAAACCACAGCGTTGCGGCATATATCCTTGGAGAACCAAATGGTGACCGTTACTGGGTGGGGGCTCACTGAATTCGGAACAGATTTCGATGTGCTGAGGAAAGTGAATATATCCACGTACACGTCTGAAGAGTGCAGTATCTATGCTAATGGGTAGGTTTAAACAGGTTTAAGAATACTACAACAAAAGATTTCGAGTAAAGAAATTTAAAAGTTGTTCAGAAAGGGCGTAAATAGAATTTTTACTCTGACTGATGACCACTTACGAGTACCATCAGGGACCCCGCCTGCCTATATGCTGGCTCTTGTTGTACGAAATACTTAAACGATAAAAAGTTTATTATGTGTTAATCTAGTTATCTAGGATATACACAACGTGCATACCAAATTTCATCCAAATCTGTTCAGCCGTTTATGCGTGAAAGAATAACAAACATCCATCCATCCTGACAAACTTTCGTATTTATCTAATAGTAGTAGGAGTATTCTTGTTAAATATATTACGTCTGATTTGTCTTTTAGCTTTATTCCCTTACCCAGAACGTGGTCTGGAATAAGTCGCTGTTAGCGATAAGACTGCCAATTTTTTTTACTGTACTTCGTTTGCTATAAAGTATAGGTACTATTGTACTGTTGGTTATTGAAATCAGCCCTAAACCTGCGACTTGAAATTCAATCCCTATCTCTATCCACAGATACGAAACAACTGTCATTTGCGCTGGCGAGCTAAACAAGGATTCCTGTAACGGCGACTCTGGAGGTCCTCTGATGCTGGAACAAAAATACAACGATGTATCCAGCTTCGTCCAATATGGCGTGGTTTCAAATGGGCCCCAGAAATGTGGATCAGACCAGCCAGGAATATATACTGACATCAGAGCATACATGGGCTGGATTCTTGACAACATGACTTCTTAATTTCTCAAATATTTGATCTAGTCCTGTACCTATTTTTATTAAAGTTAAGGTTTTCTAACGTACGATTTTCGGGTTCACTCAACTAGTTTTGGACACTCGACGGGCTTGCAAACCCTACATCGTGAGTAAGTCGGTACTATAAAAATAATGTATCGTAAACTGTAACCCTCGCAATAGTTTGATTTAGCATTTTAGAGTCAATAATGCAACCATTTTTAGTTATGTGTTAAGGACATTTTTAGCAAATAAATTCCTACGCATTTTAACTTTGCTTTATTTTCACACTTGAAATATGGGTACACCATGAATATTCCTACTTAGATTAAAACCTAAAAGTACTTTTGTAATTGGATATCATGGGAAACATGCGAGATTCGAAAGATTTCGCTTCGCTAATGAGTTTAACCCATGAATTAGGGAGACACTAAGATTTAACATAATGCCCTCTACCTTTGCCGAATTGTTGGGGCCTACCTCAGTGAGAGGTAGATTTTGTAAGTAGGGCGTAATGGACTTCTGTTCCAGAGGGAGATGCCGTACGACACCACAGGGTTCTTTTCTTGGACTTCTCCTGTGGAACATCAGTTACGACATAGTGTTGCGGGATGAGTTTCCCCCATGTGTAAATATAACTTATTACGTGTACCACACGTTGGTTATCGTCCGGGATAACACCTATGCGAAAGGATTGAGATAATATTATGGTTTCCGCGTGGCACTTAACAAGTCAGTTAATTGTTCTGTGCTTCCTTAGAGATAGGTAAACACTGCCAGCGAAGTAACTCAGAGTCATCGATGAGACCCGTGACGGGGTTGACTCGTCCTCGAAAGCCGCTGGAATTTCCGGGAGCACTTCAAGCGTTAAGCCTCCCGATTATTGGGAGGCTTAAATTTAATACTAATAGCCGCCTTCTATTCTTGAACATGGTGCTATCCGTGGCTCTAAGGGGCCCTCGTTTGGGTGGAGTCCCTGCGTAAACAAACCATTGTCTGACGAAGACCTCAGAGGGCGATGACCGTCAAGGACATCCGCGAGCTCTGAAGGCAGAGTAATATATGTACATACGTACATACGTACATATAGCACTCGCAAGCTCTTGGAAGCGGTCGGACCTTCGGACCATGGGGAAACGTTCTGTAACAAATGAATGGAGAGAGCGGTAACTGCACGTGAATTCCAATGAGCGACTAATCCAACCTTAGGCTGGCAGCTGGACTGTTGAGGCTTTCCATCTGTCCTTAAAGATTGGATGGACACGTTGCATGGGACTTATCTTCAAGCTTATGTAGGTGCTCTCTTGGCATGGTTACTTTGGAAAATGCCTGCTCAATTATACCTAGATAGATGGATTACAGGTGCTTAGCCGACATCCCGCCCGACACAATACGGGCGGGATGAAAAATTATTAAATTGCTAAAATGACTAAAATAGGGATTGGTGATGGAAGGATGAAAATGTAGGTTTATATGTATTTTTAATGCTATGTTATTTAAAAATAAAAAACTTGTCCAAAAAATAAAATAAAAAATGGTAGGGATGGAGAACATATTATGCATATAAAATTTCATAAAAAACACTCAAGCCGTTTCGGAGGAGTATGGTAACTAACATTGTGACACGGTGCAGTATAATGTGGGATATCTAAGAAGATATCCTAAGAATTTTATAATCAATACAGAAATGTGGAGGAACACTTGTCGACGAGTACACACTAAAAGGAATGAAAATATTTTTAAATTTTTAATCGGAATTATTAAATTTCGTGGTTTCGTTTTGTTTTTTTTTATATTATTCTATCTACTATGAATAAAAAAGTAACTAAACAACAACGACATTTAAAATACAAAAAAAAATATTAAAAACAAACCACCCAGCCAGCCAGTTCTGAAAAAATCGTCTCGAAACGGTTGGCAGCACTATGTATGCTACTCGTATGATCTCATACGGAATTTCATACAGGTACTAAAGAAGCGTCTGCAAATATGTCTTTTTATCCCAGGCAGTTTCTGACTGACGTTCTCCGAGTACGCACTTGTTTTGACGGACTTTCCTCGTTATTATATTTTAGTATCATTAGTAGATTATAAGAAACAATGTGTGCGTTAATTTTATTAACATTGAGTGCTTTACTCCTGACTACGTATGGACAGGATATCAGTAAGTAACTTTGTCGTTACATATGACAATTTCCTAGCCTAATTAAAATAGTCAACTCGAACTGTTATGGCTAATGATGACAATATCAAACAACAAAATGTGTGTAAACAAATAATACCTAGGTATATAAATTAACTTTAAATAATTCGCATTATAGCATCTACTGTCTAAGATAGAATACCTATATGAAATTACAATCATACGCATTTAGCGTGTTTAACATAAGATTCTTGATAACATCTTGGATGCATAGTTTAAACTCCGATCATTACATCATTTAAATAACTTTGTGGCGTATTTGTTACTTTAACCTTTAACTCATTAATCAGTTCATATTATTCATAATTTTGCTTGATATCTTGAATAAAATGCATATTAAGTAATTACTACATAATCTAATTATGTAGGTATATTAGCATCTTAGCGCCAAGTCGAGCAAAAAAGTGGCACGGCCGTACTATCTTTGCTCGAAGCAATTCAGGCCATTTTCAACCCCCTATAACTCCATTGTGGATAAAACTAGGAACCTGAATTTTTAGTAGCCAGGCAGGCAACAATTTCATTCAATTTGAGCCAGTAGTTAAGGAATTATAACTAGTTAAAGTTTCTTAATTTTGTCACTCACAGATCATCAAAATTATAACGCACTTTTAGCAAACAAAGAAGCTTCAAATTTAGAATACAATTAGTGTTTAGTCGAAACACTAAAAAAATATGCAATTTCGGTCCAATTTTCTAGATACCAATTGCATAAATAACTTTATAAACTCATACAAGTGTGTACATGGATCTCACAACTTTTTAGGGTGCAACAACTGAGTTGCGAGACTTGGGTTTTTTACAAGTTATGTTTTTGATGGCACTATGTTTATCCTGTAGGTATATTTTTGTTATGAAATATAATGACCACTGTCTTAACGTCAACAGCTGTGTAATCTACGTCTCCCTGACTAAACTGGAATTACCCATCCGTAAATATACAAGGAAAATGATAAAGTTTAACTAAAGTAAGAAAGAGACACAATAACAGCGGTCAGCGACTGTATGAAATTCTTACAGAAAACAGGTTTTGACAGCTGCTAATATAATAAATAATACAGACGTAGGTACAGAAGTAGGTACGAGTATTTATACAACAAAAAATGTATAAATACTCGTACCTACTTCTTGAGGAAATAAATTAAAAATGAAAACGTTTTGGCTATTTGCTTGACTAAATATTTTTGATGTCGTAGTTTTTCAAGATAAAATCTTGATGGTACAGACCCCGTATGACCAATAACTACAATTGACTCTTTGACTATGACCACTTATTATTTGGGGGGGTCAAGATAACTATACCTAATCACATATGGGGGACGGCAGAAAACACTGCTGCTGGGTGAAAAATTGCCGCCAGAATAAAAATTATTTATATTAAAAACACACATTTTGCAAAATTACGCGTGAGATGGTAGGATGGGGTATGTGGTCAACCAGAATCTCACGACGTCTCTACAAGGGCAAGGAGGCGTCAAACAATTTCCAAAATCACCTCACTTAATAAATGGGATCAGACACTTATAATGCCCCCTTATAAATAATGCCGCGAGCATTTCATAACTTTTATCTGAACTTTCAGGTACTTGTGATGACTGCGTAAAGTTTTCGGATTGTTCTGCGGCGCTCGAACGCGCACAAAATCAAAGAACTGAAGAGACGAAAAAATTATTTATAGAAGCTCTCTGTGGGTTCGAAAACAAGAACAGTAACAATAAAATACCAAAGGTGAGCAAGGAATGGAATGAAAGTGTTATATTTTATATTATAGTGTTGGTTCGTAAAATATTTTTTTTGTCACAAATTGCATCAAAAACAGTGGAGAAAAAGAGGTGGTACTGAATAAAAGGTCTCTTCTTACTTCTCTCCTCCTCCGTCTGCTTTTCCTCGAGTTGTTTGTTCTCTGCTGAGCATCGTTGAGCTCTTGTGACTATGAAAGATGCAATCCTTTTGTGGCCTACTCTTGGGCACGGGTCTCTCCCCACTCCGTGTAGTGGCTTCGAATGTACTCTACCACGCTGCTCGAATGCGGATTGGTGGAGAAACGGGCTAGTGGCAAAACAGCGTTGGATGTTTTCAAATCGCTGCTAACGGTGCTGTTTAACGACTGCTATCGTTAACAACTGGGACCGCTTAACGTATTGTCGACGTATTGTCACCTATTCAAGTACTGACCGCGCCCAACGTGTTTAACTTTTCCGATCGCTTGCGATCATGTGCTCCACGAACGGGGTTATGCGCGCTTCATTATATATTTTGCTTATTTAGTACACATAAAATTAAATTCCAGGTCTGCTGCCACAAATTCGGAGAGACAGCGGAAGGAAAATCCGTAAGAACGCATCCAAACCAGAATCTTTTGCCCGATATATGTGGTGAAATTCTAGGGAACCGCATCGTTGGCGGCACCAAAGCCTCTCTTTACGAGTTCCCCTGGATGGCACTCATCTCTTATCATACCCGTAAGTTTATAGTGAAAGTTAGTATCTATAATTTTTGAACGAAGCTTATCCCCTCCTATTCCATACGTTTCCTTTTAAACCAAAAATTGAGGGTAGGATTCGTATCCTACCCATTCTGAAAATGGCCTGAATTGCTTAGAGAAAAGGATGGTACGGCCGTGCCGTTTTTTTGCTCGACTTGGCGGGGGCTCGCCGTGCCCCATGATTTATGAGAAGCATTCGGATGTGGATACCATTAAAAATTGATTTCAAATTGTAATTCCCATAAGAGTGCTTTTAAAAACGTCTGAGAACGCAACTCAACTTTCAATAACTTTAAAAATATTTTTTATTGCGCACGAACACAATTATAATAAAGTCAATTGACTTGAAACAATGAGTCGGGTCCTTTAGACAAAACATGGGTTTTGTACGAAGAACCCGGATTATAACGTCATATTTCGTTTTTGACAGTTGAATAAAAGTAGCTCAATTGACTCGTCCACATTCCAATTTAAATTCAATTTATTTATTCCACAAAAAACATAATAATATTACAAGATCCCATACTGGGATTTCCTGTGTTATCAGGTCTATAGTCGCTTCCCTTAGGTACAATATAAATAATTATATTATAATGTATAATTATTTATTCAACATGTAATTACAATAATGTATATCTTAATTTAAACATTGATGAAATTAGTGATCACAGTTACAAGTTTTTATTATAAATTATAAATAAAAAGTGTTAATAACAAAATATATTATGAGTTGTTGTTGCAAACACCCAAAGGGTATTTGAAAAATCATAAAGGCCTGTCAAAGTGGATTTCAAGGGCTGATGGATGTCATATTTTCCAGGTAGTGGTTTAGCCTTCAAATGCGGTGGTAGCATTATCAACAAGCGCTACGTACTGACGGCCGCCCACTGCGTCCATAACAAGAGGATCGCTGGTGTGCGTGTTGGCGAGTACGACATTGGAAGTGATCAAGACTGCAACTTAGGGGTTTGCGAAGATCATATTCAGGTAAAGACCTTCTAGTTCAAATAGAATAGAATAGGATAGGATATGATAGGATGGGACGTTTATATAATTAAATAACACTTGCTGTAACGGTAAAGGAAAACAACTTGGGGAAACGTGCATGTCTGAGAGTTCACAAAAATAATGTTCTCAAAAGTGAAGTCTACCAGCCCGCATTAGGCCAACGTAGACTAAGGCCTATATCCTTCTCAATGTGAGAGGAGACCCGACCCTGCAGTTAGGTCATTAATGGGTTACAGACAGACAGACAGGATAGGACAAGACAGGCCAGAACAGGATAGGATAGGACAGGAAAGAATATTATATATTTATTTACTTTACAAACATGCTGCACAAATAAATCACTGGCGATAAAAAAAAATATAGTAACACATATCTATTTCTAAAAATTATACTTACTATATTAGAAGTGACAAAAAAGTAAATGCTTTAATAAAATATGAACGCCCGTCTACCAATTTTATGTGGCTTCAATCGGAGGTAATTAGGAAATGAGGGAATAAGAAGGGAAGGAGAAATACATAGTTATCCAATAGCTTCCAAAATCTAAAACAATAAGCCGGACTCTTCATACAAAATCTATAAGATTTTGCATTTTTTTAAAGTTGAATAAAAGTACTCAATTGACTCTTAACTCTACAGCCCTATAAAAATAATAAAAACATTACAGGATATACCAGTAGAAAAAGCAATAGTTCACGAAAATTATCAGGGACTACCGAGAGTAATCAATGACATCGCTTTGCTGCGTCTTGGCGCTGACATCGACTTCAATCACAGTGAGTACCATTAACAAGAGATCGCCAAGTAGTCGAAATTCGACTGTAAGTAATTATTGAAATATAAATTTGACACGTAACGGTATGTAATTGTAGGTGCCTTTATGTCACGTTTATCTACGTGTACTTACTCATATAAGGTATATAATATGGCAGTGTGTACGTTTTTTGATGAATTTCACGTATATCTAATGCATTTTAGAAATACGTGAAATTCATTTAAAAATATTAGAATTACCACTAATCATCTATGCTCACGACTCGTGATACTAGTTTTGGCCCACGAATCTCACATGTTTTAAATTTTGGTCCATTAAACATCTTATAGCTATCTAGATAGGTACCCTGGATTACAACGTGCAAAATTTCATCCAAGTCCGTGCAGCTGTTGCCTAAAAGAGTAACTTATGAATGATTGAGTAAATATTCACACATCTACCCATATACAGACACCTACACCGCCAACCTCAAATAGAGTAGAAATCCTATCTGCGGTTGTATGTCGATGTATGTGGATGGTTGTATGTTTACTGCTACTTATATGGACTGAAATGTTCGCCTTAAATTAAATATTTCCGGCAACCGGCGACATTAAGAAGTTCCTTTACGGCCGGTTTAGAGGACGGCGGTAAGGTACCAAGGCTCCTCTAGGTACCAACTAGCGGCTCTATCACCAATAATATTCTTTATTCACTTTCCACAGAAAATGTAGACTCGATTTGCTTACCGAGAACCACAACACTGATCCATCGACCTCTGGGCAACACAATGGCCACGGTCGCTGGCTGGGGACTCACTGAAAACGGCACAGAGTCCTCCACGCTGCTCAAGGTAACCATACCAATCCTCACAGCGGAAAGTTGCAGCGATTTATATAACAGGTATGGCATAATTATTGTTTATTACAATTATCACAACTTTGCCCAAGTTTGCCCAATTGTGTAAACAGTACACAATTGGGCAAACTGACATTTTGAAATTTGACATTTTCAATTTATTTTATTTTTAATTTATAAACTATTTTAATTTCCTGATATTCTATAAATATGCAAACGTAAAACGACAAACATGCATTTTTTATATAATTGTGTAGCAAAAGGACATGCAGGCCAAATGATGTCAAGTGGTCACAGCAGCTCATGGACGCTCGCATCCATAGAAGACATTCTGTCTTCTATGCTCGCATCCAATGTCAAATAGAGAAAAAATCCTATTTGAGGCTGTATGCGGATGCTTTGCTACTCATGAGGACTAAGATGTTCGCCTCAAATAAAGTATCATACCTCACCAGGGCATCCATAAATTACGTATTATTTCTGGGGGGAGGGGATCGAGCTAAATCTTTCCAAATCTCACTAAGGGGGAGGGAGGAGTCTTGGCAAATATCATGTAATTATTTTAGCAGAAAATGGTGTAAAATTATTTATTCTAAATTCTATCAATTTTTGTTTGACACTCATTATTTAATAATAATAATAATAATAACTCTTTATTGCACACACACAGAAAGAAACATACAACATAAAAAAAGAAACATAAAAGATAGAATCGTATAACATAAAATCAGTAAAGACAAAAATGGAACAATGCACAAATGGCGGCCTTATCGCTAAGAGCGATCTCTTCCAGGCAACCAAGTGGTTGCCTGGAAGTTGAAGAGTAGAGAGAAAAGTGAGAAAAAGGTAGGGTGTGCAGAATATAATATAGAGCATCGGTACATAAATATAATACAAAAACATTAATATACATAAACAAATAAATAAATAAATACATACATACATACATACATATACATACATATATACCTACATACAAACAGACATAGAGATAGGAGGCTATTTGATGACAATATGGTTGATGACGATTTAATTTTATGATTGCGATTTAAATTACTAGAACAAGTTGTGTGTTTTTTTTTCCTCAATAATTCAAAACGTTTACAGCCAAAACATAAATTTTGAAGAATCTCACGTGAGATTAGGGGAGGGGGGAGGAAGTTGAGGAAAATCTTACGATATCTCACCAAGGGGGGGGGGGGGAGTGGGAGTCGAAAAATTCGCAAAAATGCCTCACGTAATTAATGGACGCCTCCTAAGAGGCTGGCGGTAAGGTACCTACATCCCCGAACGAGCTAGTATGGCTCTACCATCTTAAATGCATGCATTAATTGAAAGCTCTGTAAAATCTCTAACTAACCTATCATTATTATAAGTATTATAACCCATTATTTGTGACAATAAACCTATTTGTCTTTTGAGAACATACTGTTATTACTTGTGGTAGGGCGAGTTCCAATGATACCCAGCTCATTTTACGTCTCCAACAGGTACTCCAGAAAAGGTGAACCCGATGCTACAGAAAGGCAAGTATGCGCTGGCACATTGAACAAAGACTCCTGCAACGGTGACTCCGGAGGTCCCCTGATGGTGGAAGAGAAATACAACGAAGTCTTCAGATACGTCCAATACGGTGTGGTGTCGCACGGGCCACAGAAATGCGGCTCAACTTACCCAGGTGTATACACTGATCTACGACACTTTATGCGATGGATATTGGACAATATTTCCGCTTGATGAATTTGTTAATTAAAAGTTTTAATGAAAATAATATTGGTGGTTGTTTTTATTTTAAACTTTTTTTTGGAAAGGACAGATTTCCGAAGGTTTGAAAATTGATTTATTTTATAGTGTCTTTTTACCGCATTTGCAATGCCTCTAAGAAATAAATTGACTTAAAATTTATTTCTTAGACAGGGCTATGCCGGCCGGGTTGACTTAAATTAAAAAAAGAAATAATTTTCGTACAAAATATAATTATTATTTACAATAAATAGTAAAATTACGATTTTAAAGTGATAATAAATTAAGAATCGTTTAAAATTACGGTCAAATACATGTATAAGTAGATTTAAACATAACTATCATTCAGGAATGTCTCCTCTTGGTTTTGCGTTATTTTTTCGCTGACCGATAAATTCACTATCGCTAGTTGATATAAGGTTATCAATCATTTCTTCGGTGTTATCCAGCGAGCCAACAATTATAGGTTTACCGGTGTAGCCCGCAACATTGTCATTTGGTACCATTTTCAGTACAATATTGTTACCTTTCCTACCAGCCGACACATTTGCCGTTTTGTCGTAATGATATAAACCAGTATTAGTTTCTTGTTTGTAAGTATATCGAGTTTGTATACTTCTAGCTGCATCATTTGAGATATCTTTCTCTTTATCAAGCGTCTCATTAAAATCTACTTGTCCTTTTACGCTTGGAGCAGTATCATCTAAAATTCGAGTCGGGATATATTGCAACGGGTTTTGTCGTAACGAAGTGGTATTGAGATTTGCCAATTTGTGAAATACATTTAGGTGTTGTTGTAACATTCCATTTCTAACGGCTGCTTCGGATATTGAAACTGGATTCTCGGCAACCTTTCTGAAAGTCTGTGTCATAGTTTTTGCTCGTAAATTATCCTGATATATTACTGGTGGTACTTTTAAAGTCGAAGGCGCACTTAGAATAACTTCTTTAATTCTGTCATTAATGTACACAGGACGTGGTAGCTGAGGATGTCTTGTTTCTGTCACTATAACGTTAGAATTTTTATCAAGAGTAAATGTTTCAATAGTGTCCCCTTTTGCTTGTTCATAAGAATACTTTCTGGGCATTGAAATTATGGGGCTCACGAACCGTGCTATTAATGGCGAAACACTTTGTAATTGTTGTCTACCATAATCCATTTCGTAACTGAGTATTCTCTCCGGAGCATGCATTATCGGCAATAAATTCTGATTAATTTGGAACGTATCTCCTGATCCATATTGCTTTTGGTCTTGTAGATTAACTTCGATACCACTGTCTGTTCCTTCATTTGTTGCTCCTTGCTGTAATGTGGATATTAAACCTTTAAGGGCCTCGGATGTTTCGTGAATCAAACCGTTGTTCAAGAGATGCCTTATGGAGTTCCAAAGAAAATTTTCATTGGAACCCTCCGCCGTTTCAAATTCTTTTACAATTGTTCTTTCACCTTCTGGTTGAATTACAAATCTCTGGCGATCAGGAACTATAAAAAATTCATAGTTTTGAGAAGGTCTTCGATGTGAAGATCTTCCCGCGCATTTTTTCCTGCTACTTCCCAAAAAGCTGGAAATTAGGAACTTTTTTATCGTAGTGAGATCTCGTTTTGCTCTTTTAGCTTCAACTGTTGACGCGAAAATAGTAATGGACACTAAAAACCACTGGAACAAACAAAAATTAGGTTATTATAGACATCACATTTTAAATAACCAGAAAATTGGTCTTGTAAACATTTCAAAATAAGTTTTGAGTAAAAACGTAGGAAAACTTTGTGAAAAATAACATTACATTTAATTACTTACAATAACAGGCATCCACCGCATTTTCAAAATAGTAATAAGCACCAAACACCGCTTGCTTACACAACAACTCTCAGAATAAAAGTAACTTTTTATGATTCAAACACTTCTTTAAGTAGATTTCTGTTCGGATTTGTTTAGGCATTTATTTAGGCAATTATCGCATGAATCATAACGCATTTGCCTACTTAACGAGAAAGTCATCGAAATCATTAGAAACTTTTACCTGAGTATCTTATTAAAATAAAGAACTATCAGTTCATTAGAAATATTTATTGTTCATTAGATATAATATAATTCCTATATTTTTATAATTAATTTTTATAATTAGGATTAACATGATTGTGCGTAAAGAAAAGAAAATTTTTCCTATGTGTGTTCTTACGATTTACTGCAACATAAACAATAAACGGTGTTTTAAAACATAAAGAGCAACAAAAAGAAAATACAGTTTAAGTAAGTTGTTACCATGTTATTATAGTACAATGGCAACCCCCAAAGGGTCCGTAAGCATTACTAAAATATCATTGTAATGTTTAAAAAAAGCTCTCGTTACGGTGTCGCGAGTCCAGAGATTTTATCTCATCTAAAAATATACGTACCGCACTAAAATAAGTTTTCACTTCAAAAGTAATATAATTATACTTATCTAATACAGTAGTCGTGAAAGTGTGGAGTGGAAAAAATAAAACAACAAAAATTGTGACTAGATATTTCATGCGTAATTTATTTCTTTTATTGCTAATTACAGCTAAAACTATCAAATTACAGCAACATTATAACTAATGGAAGACATTAAAAATTAATATACAGTATCGATTATACCCGTCAGTAATACATTAGAATCATTTCATAATCACAAATTATTGTCCAGTGATTAAAATTTAGCAAATTCTTTAATTCGCTCTTTAGTGAGATAATCCAGGTACCAACTTACCTGATTGTGTCTTCTATCAAAATATTAATCAAAATCAACATCAGAGGCTTGACACAAATAGGTCACTACAGCCCCAGAATCCCAAGTGCAACGTCCAATCGTAAATTAAATATATCTAAGTTTTATTTGCGGTCGTACGCAGGTGCTACACATAAAGACAGATCGTCGCTTCAAATAAAGATTCTCCATTCTTCAAATAAAGATTACCACATCTCTCTAACCGTAGCCCATGTCATGCAGAACATACTGTTTATCCGCGGGACAGGACGTGTGTCCACCTGTACTGTCCGTGTCAATGGAAACGCGTACCCTTACTCGTATGAAAGTGGCGGTAACGTATAAACAAGGTTTAGGACATAACCGTCCGAGCAACCCCAACACGACAAAATTTAAACACTGTGTATTGAACTGGTCTAATTTAACATGACACTGACATAAAATAAAATGTATGCAATGTCGCTATCGTATGAGCAATGGACACGGGTAACTCTCACACGACTTGACTGCAAAGCATAGGCATGGGGTGTTAGTGCTGTGATCTAATTATTTTGCTGTAATCTACTTAATTATAATCAAATCTAATTTAACTAGTAAAACCTATTAAGCGCGTCTATCAAAGTTTCTATGACACTTCTAGCATCTAGTATTGCTGTGTGGCTCATCATATCTATAACTTCATGGGCTCATCTGCTCGTTTGCTCGCCATTTGACATAAAAAAAGCTATGCAGTCAAGTCGCGCGCGAACTATATACATAATTATTATGTAGGTATAGTCCACTTTTTAACTTGTCCTATTTGGTAATAAATCTTAGCGTATCCTTTTATCTTAATTTGTGATTTAAAAATAACACAGACACAAAATCATAAAAACAATTTCTGGCGATTATAGTTTATTTTTTAAATCCATTTTAAATGTTTTTCAATAAAAAGTACTGCCAAGATTATTTACCAAATTGGACAAGAGTAAATATCGGACTGTGTATTGTCCATTTCTTTTATTCTCTTGTCATATTTGGCAAACAATCTTAGCATGTCTTTTTATTTAAATTTGTGATTAAAAATTATGCAGACACAAAATTATAAAAAATTAAAAACAAATTGTCATTTAATACAGAAACAGATTTCTAGAAACTATAATTTATTTTTAAAGCAATTTTAAACTTTTTTCAATTAAAGTAGTGCCAAGATTGTTTACCAAATAAGACAAGAAAATAAAAATGAACTGTAAGCTCTATCACCTAAGGACCTATGCACACCAGGGGACGTCCGCTTCGAACACGTGTCTCGGGGGGTGTAAGGAGGGATGGGCTCCGTGGGGCTGCGGGGACCCATGCAGCAGCTCACACATGAAGCTTATGTAGGTGATGGCCAGCCGAAGAGTCTCGATGCGGGACAGACGTTTCTCATACGCGAAGGTCGGGACCTAGAGCAATGTTTTTTTTACAGTAATTGAGTAGCAAAGTGGTGCATGGACCATGGACCATGCATCTAACCTCAAATAGAGAAAATAATCCTATCTGAGGCTGTATGCGGGTGCTTTGCTACTCATGAGGACTAAGATGGTAGCCTCAAATAAAGTATCTCCGGCTACCATACTCCCCAGCCGAAACATTAAGAATATTCTGCTTTACGACGCACAATAGCTTAAGAGGCTGATGGTGAAATATTTTCCCTCTACCACCAAAAATCTAAAGAACATATATGTTTTCCTCGACAGCGGTGATAGCCAATACGAAATTCTTTTTCGTTCTCGAGAGGTCTGGATTCAAATCCCAATGACACACACCATTGACTTTCTTAATAGTTATCTTAAAAGTTATGTGAGCTTTATACAATTAAAATGTCACTCGGGGAAAACATACATACCTACATACAGTCGCACGTAAATAGACTTTCGTAAATAGGATTTTAAAAAATCAATTACCTTTCGACGTAGTTTATCGAAGGCCTCATTAAGGTTGAACATACGTCGTCTCTCGCGTATATTGGCCGCGCGACGCTGTGCGACGGACGCGACGCGACGCCGCGGCTTTTTACCGCCGGGCGTGGCGCGAGCTGACCCGCGACCGCAACCGGCTGCTGACCACACTGGAAGCAAATCAATGATGAGGTCTCTAATCACTTGGATCTTATAACTCGGATCTTACTAGAGATTTTCTTCTATATCTGTATTTTCCCCGGCTTAGCTCACCTAAACATTGATATTATTCACTTCAGTGTGCCTTAAACCAGCATCGATGCGTAAACTTGCACACCGTCTTTTTTGTAGGATGGTGTCAATTGCGCTACAAAATATTACTCGTGTCTAATAGTAGTTGTAGAGTAGTCGTTTTGGTGCGTAAAGTTGTACTTTATTACACCGTATTTATTCTCTTGTCCTATTTGGTAATCAATCTTGACACTAATTTTTATTGAAAAAAAACAATTTTCTACTTACCCAAGTCTGCAGGTGGGAACGCCAGGATGTCGGGGTAGGGCACCGGCGCCGGCGGAGCGTCCCAAAGCGGCCCGTACGGAGACACCTCACTACCCTGTCGAAAATGTTTTATTTCTGTTCAAGTTTTAATTGATATTAAACGCCCCCTACAGCTTCAACCATTGTAAAGTGAGTAAATCCTCATGGAAAGATACCTACTCATTGTACTGTATGTTGTTCCGATAGGGTTGATACCGGACCCTTTCCGGCTACAACCGCGGTGTTCCGCTATATATTATACGTTGCATTTTTCCAGAGCCTCGAAAGCACAGGTACACGATAGGGTCACATCCCGGATATGAGATCTGTAGGAGGAGGGCTGCAGATCTTTTGAGCCGTAGATGGGATCAGTAGATCTGAACTCCTCCCCTCTCTCGTTTCAGGATTCGGAGTTACTTTGGACAACTATAAGTTACCTCCTTCCGGTCTCACCTGATTTTCAAATTGTAAAATCTACAAGAAAGCTAACCGATAAACGGTCGAATGGTCACCGCCGCCTAAAGCACCAGCAACACCAGGAGAGTAGCCTGCGTTGTCGGATCTGACGGAGAGCTTTCATGAGAGGAGACATTTCTAAGTAGTCTAGCTTTCTCCTAGATAAATCTGTCTCTAAAATAGTGTAAAGGATAAATGTACTCACTGAGGAGCTGCTCCAGACGTGCGGCGTCTCGCTGCCGAAGGACATCAGCGGGAAATGAATCTTGAGACCTTGTAATGACACTTCACACAAGAAACGCCGAACGACAGTTCGCTCAACTCCTTATTAAGGATTACCAACACTCCGTACTGATTTCAGCGCCCAAAAGCCAGGGAGTTCCAAATTGTACTAAATCAAAATATAACACTTTGCCATCCCAAAATATGAATTGCAGGGCTTTATTAGTTTTCGGAGTTGGTACAAAAACGACTCTGAGGCACTGAGGGTGAGGTTCAGTTTGTCGCAGAGGGATGCTGCAGACACCCCAGGCATGTCGACAACAGATTTCTCGCTCACTATTGGCGGACTTAAGGGAGGACGGAGGGTGGTAAGTCCCGATTGGTCCCAGCGGTGGCAGTGGGCGGGAAATATTGATGTTAGACCTGATATTAAGACGGATTCCGAGTTTCCGTGTAAACTCTGTTTTGATTTATCAATTTCACAGGTATTTGTGTATACGTTATAAATTAAGGTGATGTGTTTTCTGATATAAAACATAGATAACTGTTTTGTGTCCTTGTATATCTATAACCCATATGAAATAATAATTCTATCGCCATGACAGAATTTTCATTAAATTCGGATATCCCTCAGTTATGAAAGAATATCTGTAGGCTTTGAGATTTGACCCCTGAAAGGTCTCTTCTCGGCTCTCACAATCATAAGGATGTATGCTATTTCCACCACGCTGGCATAATGCAAATTGGTAGACTTCATATAAATTTCATATGTACATCATGGATAAATCACGGGCAGGTTTCCTCACGATATTTTCCTTCCGTTACCGTTGAACAACGTGAGTTAACTACTTCTCTGTCCCATAAATTACGTACACCTAATACATTTAAACCATTGTTTAACTGTTGTGTTTGTTGTCTTACTAGACAGACAAAGGACCTATTAAGGTACAGTGGGTGGTTTTTAATTTTGGAAGGCGCACGTAACTTTAGGATAATCATTGGTGGCAGTGCGCCACTGGGATTCGGAAACTTCTCGAGTAAGACCGAAATCCTAGCCACCGGGCAATACGCATAACCTTGGGCACACAAAGGAAGTTTAAACATGACAAAAAGATGCGTAAACAATAGATCTGCAACCCTCAACCACAAATGCTATCCTGCACCTGCAAGCCATTCTAATCGCAAACGCATAAGCTAATCTGTTATTGATAACGCTATCGCATTAGGTTGAAAGGCGTGACCCAAGCGCAGATGGCAATTCGTCACAGATCGCACTGCGCAAATTGGGGATATTTGTCACTTTTGACGTAAAATTGGTGCGTAAGAAGTAAATCCCGGGGACGTTCCAAATAATCCAGTTGGCGTCACTCGGGGCGGTAATAATTTAAGTAATAACAATGTTCGACAATATTGATTTTAGAATTCGTTTATATTTTTACTAATTGATCAATCATATTCGTTATTGCACTGTGAAGGTGGATGTTTTTTACTGTTTCATGCACTCTGTCTGAGTTTCTGCAAACCTTTAAGAAAAATAGTAATTAAAAAAATGTAGGTTGGTGGACTTCACATGCCTTTAATACTCTGTACGTTATGAAGAATTCAGGCACGTTTCTCACGACGTTTTCCTACACCATTTGCACCAAAATTGACTGTCACCACACAGCAGATGATAGTCAATTCTATAAAAAGTTAGTACCTACCTACTTAGAAGTTATTGGTGCGTCTGAGATTCAAACCTGAACCACTTGAGTAAAAAACTTTAAAGAAAAAAAGGAATTTTTAGCCAGTCGGCCATCACCGCTTATACTCAAGTTTTTTCTGTGATAATCGAAAATTTTAAATGGATGAATAGATACTATCCTTCTAAATCAAATCGTCAACCACTGTGCTGTATCATATCGAAGGGTCTTTATCCGTGTCAAATTATGAGATTTAGCAAAACATGTCAACTGAATTACGCGCTTCAATTAAGTACAGCAAGAAGGGGAGAATTATTAAAATCTGAGGGACGTGGTCGCACGTGTCTCCGAGGGGAGCACAAAATATGTTTTGATATGATAAATAATACGCTCCAATGAAATACCATTGTTATCTAATTGGTATTAGAGCGGTTCCAAAAGTCAAATGAACAAAATATTTTAATTTGTCCTTTTTGGGGTTTGCCCCGATTAACAGTTTTAATTTCCGTTCGTTCTTCGATGTGTTGTGTTGGTATGGTAAATTTTCTATAGAATGTGTATTATTTTAATCAGATTCTTGTGCTATGATTTTTTTATTAAAGCTACCTTTCCCGAATCTACAATTAAATAAGTACGTGTATTTCTTCATATCTAAGCCGATTCAGCTTAATATCTCACAATAATAATACCTAAGACGAGTAATCCGTCTTACATGGGTGAAGTTTGAAGATATTGAGAGATTATTGAGCAGGTGTATTATGTACTGTACATGTATTTATTTGTATTATGCAGATTTGGTCGGTTTATGGTAAAGTCATAACAAAACAACTAGCTTAGATTAAAAGATATTTATAAGGATTAAGTTAGGCTAAAACATGATAAAATAAAACAACTATTTTATTTTTAGCATTATTATCTTTATTTTTCAGTTTGTTTTTTATACTTACATACAAAACAGAAATACTACAACTTAAAAATCACCAACTTTATAGTACTTATTATTATTAATTCCAAAATTCTACGAATTTATTTACAGAAATAAGTAATTTTATTGGTGGTGAAACAGACTAGTGGCCAACCCATGTCGAATGTTTTCAGATGGCCTCCATATGGCCTCCAACAAGGTTTAACGACTGCTATCTTAATAACAACCGGGACCGACTGCTTAACATGCCCTCCGAAGCACGGAAACGCGCATTTAATTCGCCACTAGCGGTCACCCAACCAGGTACTGACCGCGCCCGACTTAGCTTAACAATTTAGATCGCTTGCGAGCTACTCAGGCAGCGGGGGTGTGCGCGCTTCAGTTACCGAGCGCTGAGTTACAGACAGACCTATAAATAAACTTCTGTTGTTCAATAGATAAATAATCTAGCACAAAATTATTCAGCCTTCCCAGAAGACCGCTCGTCGGATTTGACGAGTTTTTTTCGCCGGTGTCAGGAGGCTTCCTTGAGCTTGCCGTTCTCGTTTGCCTTCGTGATGCGCTCCATCACTTCATGGTTGTACGTCGAGTGCAGCATCAGACCCAATACGCCAGCCCTGTTCAATTGAATGTCTTGTATTCATTTGTTTACAGATTGCCAATGTGAAGTTGGTCATGTAAATGGAACAATTAGGCAATGACAGCATGGCATAATTTTTGGCTTTCGCAATAAAAAAGTTTAGCCATATCATAAAATTCAGCTACAATATTTATTTATTTACTTATGGTTAATTAAAACGGATATTACACCAGAGGTAATTATTAAAAAAATGCTTCTGAATTATTTGATTTTTATCTTGCGTGCGGCTTATGTACGAAATAGTAAATATTAAATAATAATTCAATAAGGGTCGCCAAAAGTGTTCGGATTGTAGTATTATCTATCGTGGTATTACTAAGTAATATTTTAAAGTAGTATGTAGTATTTTTTGATATCATACAAGAAACATTTTGGTGATTGGAAAATATAATATAAAATCATTAAGATTTCGGTCTTCCTTTCTTAGAATCTAATTTAATAATTTCTTGGAAATTCAACTGTCAAGTCAATCCTAGACTGTAGAAGTAGGACAAATTACCTTAAAGACATAGAGAGACCCAACACTGTAAAAAAACCTAGAGAAGTGACATTTTTTCTTTTTTTCTTCATAATTACCTTGAAGCCATAGCAAGACGTATGCTCCTCTCCTGCTCGACCAATTCGTCCAGTCTCAGCCACTGCCTCACGCGCTCCATGTCTATCTCTGCTCGCCGGAGCTTCTCCCACTGGTAGTGTTTGAGGCAGGACTTCTTTGGAGCCCTGCAGAATTCCCCCGTGGGCTCGAACACGTCCTTCACCAGGGGACACCCGCACACGTCCGTGTCGCTCACTTTCGGGTCTTTGAAGTGCTCTGGGCACATCACCTGGGCAATTTAAGTATGTTAAGGTCAAATGTCAAATTAAGAAAAATTATGTCGGTATAAAGTGTTTTTAGAATAATAAAATGGGTCCCCTCTTAATTTTTTATATGTCAGTCGGATATCCTCCTTTGACCTATACGTGGTCGCCTTTTGTTAGTGTGAAACCGTTAGATTCAGTGGGCCCAGGACCGGGTGGGATGGCGTCGATTAGAGAAGGCCCATGTCCGGCAGTGGACTGCCAAGGGCCGAAAGGAAGGAAGGCAGGAAGGATTAACATAGATCGGATCACTCACCCTCAACCGCTTGCAGTAGGTGCCGTTAATCTGGTTGAAGTAGTCGCAGAACATGCTCTGGCCGTCGATCCTGGTGCGGTGGCGGCTGCCGAACGACGCCTGCGCCTCGTACTTTATGAAGCACTTCTCCATGTGCTTCACCGCGGTGCGGGAGTGGATCTCGTGGCCGCATGTGATGCAGTACATCGACGTTTCGTCGTCGGCTTCCTGTGAATGAAAAACATTGGATAAATTTAATAATTCCTAGGCATTGCAGGGGCACGATTCTGTTCTGTATGACCATTCGTACTCGTATCGCGGCAATGTCGTGTCTTACCAGCGATAGAAAGTCAAAAAAGGCTTTTAAAAGTCAAATATCGTGACAATCTATTGTGTGCCTTATAGAATAGACATTAAGGTTCCTTGTCTTTGTCCACGTATGTTGGACGGATATCGGCACGAAATCTGAATGGTCATACAGAATCAGCCCCCAGGCCACGGACCGATCACAGTCGAGACGGAAGTACTGTCTGGGATAAACATCGTGAGAAAACCTGCATGCGAAAAATAATGTTCTCAAAAGCATGTGAAATCCACAAAGCCACACACATACATCCTTTTCATTGTGAGAGGTGTTGATTGGGCGATACTGATTGTGTTCGGTCACATGCAGAACAGTAGGAGATGAGAAAGACCCCCGACCTGATGGATGGACATCATAAAATAAGTGTGCCAAAATTAAATAGACTTACACAAAATCACGCGCCTGTCTCAGGATATTCATAAAAATATACTTAATGGACTCAATTAAGCGATGAATTCTTGAAAATGGCCTGTGCTCTATTTAGGTAATCTTAATCTTGTAAATTAGTATTTATTCGCCACCTCTTGATGTCCCCATCCACGCACACTTGAAAAATTCACCCTGTATATTGCATCCCTCCTACCTTGTCCTCCTGGGGCAGTATGGTGGCGGTGTTGGCTCGAGCGACCAGCGCGTCCAGCTGCTGGTGTTGCTGGTCGAGCGCTCGAAGCGCTGCCTGCGCTCGAGCTAGCCCGCTGCGCACCACTTCTAGCGCCTTACGGTTGCGCTGCTCCGCTTCGCAGCCGGACAGGGACCACTCTTGGATGCGTTGCGGTAACACCTGGGTAATTAAGGTGAATAACGTTTTTTCTTTTAAAAATTTTAATCAGTCGATAACGAAAACGCAGGCCTCCTGATGTAAAGAGGTCACTGATATGGATACAGTCCCTGTGCAACCCACGTCCAACCTCAAATATGATAGACCTCAATTGAGATCTTATGAGAAAGAATTGCTATTTAAGAGGGCTTAAAGAAATTAAAATAACTCTTAAACTGACAAACAAAAATAACTTCTTCTAACTACCTGCTTCATAGCAGATTACACAGTTAAAATCCTATTCATTCCATAGGTACTTTACAAAAAATATCAGAGAGCCTTTCCTCGTGAGGACGCTTTGACGACGTCGCTTGCTACAAATGCAAAGAAATTGTATTGAAATTGACAAATTAGCGATGTTGCCAAACCATCGCAAAGTGAGTTCCTTGTCAAATATTTCAATACAATTTGTTTGAATACGGTCGTCAGCTACGACGCCATAAACCTCAGCTATTTCTTTCTTTATTTTGAGCCCTTTGTACTCCACTGCTGGACATGGGCCTATCCTAATCAACGCCACTCCGCCCAGTCCTGGGCCCTTTAAATTGAACGCTGTCCTCCTCAAGTCATCGGTCCACCTCGTCGGAGGATGGCCTGCACTCTTTTTGCCAAAACATAGTCGCCGTTCAAGGACTTTCTGATATTTTCTGACCTGATCAAATGTTTGGCTGATTTTCTACCAGTGTGTATTACAAAGCTCTTACCTGGTAGATCCTAGCAGTAGCCAACCTCAGGCCACACTGGGACGAACAGTACTTGGAGCCGTATTGCGCCGCCCGCGTGCACTGGGGCCCATAGCACTGGCGAGGCTCCACAGTCTGGAGATGGGCGATCGACTCCTCCGGCTCATATGTCTCCCTTTCGTGGTGTTTCTTCTTTATTCTGTTGCTGCTGCTGCTGTTTATAAATATCATGTAACCCATCAGACATGATGACGATGATGACCTACAACTCCGCATACTTGTGTGTACACTGTGACTGTGAGCCTATGTATTTATCTTTGTGACAGAATGAGAAATGACAATATCCGTATAAGTTGCAGTCGCACGATTAGTGATAATTAAATGCAAATGTTAAATTCGGACCAGATTTTTTTTATATAATTCAAATTCAGTAATTTAATGGGTTTTTAAAAATGTGTATCTGTTTTAATTTTGGAACTGGTCAGTTCAGTAGTTTTTGGAAATTCAATCTAACAAATTATTAATTTGGTAACATGGTATTGATTAGTCCACTTTATAGATTAATAAATAGAACAAAAGTTTACAAAAGTTACCTGGATTGTTTGGGAGCCTTCTTATTTTTAATGCAAAGCCTTTGTTTGCATTTCAACTTTAGCCTGTTGCTGCCTCCATATTTATACATATCCTCGCAAGCATCACAGCTAAAAACAAACACAAAATTCATATCTGAATAACATTGTTGTGAGCTGAATGCTAATTGACATACTTTTACTGAATTGCCAAAAAGGCAGAATTTTCATGGATTTTGTACAAACAACCCAATTACTACATCCTTCTCACTGAGAGTGGAGACTTAACCTTGCAGTGGATCAAGTCAATTGAAACCTAGACCCCTCGAGTACATGTGCAGTATGCCTGTTTGCTACACATTCACTTTGAAAAAAAACTTACTGGCCACAGTCGTGTGTCTGCAAACAACCAGAGCAATCGCCACAGCCATCCTTCACACTGGCTCTCTTCGACGACTTGTTCTCTGAGTGATCCTTCTCTTTCCGCTTCTTCTTTCTATCGTCTCGGCCTGGAATAACTTTGAATGGTTAACTGGTTATATATTTATTATGTTCATAAACACTCCGAAAATAATTATAACATGTTTACTCATTAAGCTAGGTAGCCATGAAGTGTCAAACAACATTCCTTCGCATTCTACCTACATAAGCTACTACATTTATCTTATTTATGGAAACAAGGCAAAATAGTGATACATGACAGTATTTGAATAGCTGCTTGACTTTGTCATGTTCAGAGTAAACCACTAACTCATACTCGGTACTCAACAATATCAAATAATGATATACAGCTTATGTAAATCCCACTACTATTACAAATAGAAAAGTTTGTGAGGGTGGATGGATGGATGGATAGATGGCTGTTACTCCTTCACACAAAAACTACTAAATGGATTTTGAAATTTGATATAAACATTGTTTTTAATTTGGATTAACATATGGGATACTTTTTATCACTCTCTGGATCCAATCCCTATACCAATGAAGCTGTGGGCAACAGCTCATTTAATATAATCCATTGAATAATTGACAAAATTCATTTCCTTTACTGATGTTAGTAACCCATTATTGCCCCACTGGTGGGTCGGGTCTCCTCTCACAATGAGAGGGATGTAGGCCGCCGTCCACCACGCTGGCCTACTGCGGGATGGTGGACACTGACCTTTACTGATATTATGTTATTATTATGTTGATGCTGTACCTATGCTGTGTTTATTATGATTTCTTATGACATGTTAATTAGAGTAATTGATATTAGTGTCATTCTAATAAACAATTAATCCTTAAATTCAAAGTTGTGGTTTTGGTCCATGTCCATTTTGGATTTAACTTGACACTAACCCTTTATCGACAATATAATTTTGCAAGTGACTGTCTACTAATTACCTGAATCTCCTTCATTTTCTCTTTTTTGGGGTCTGAAGCGTGTCTTTAAGCTTGGATCCTCTTCACGACAACGATCACAGAAGTAATTTTTTATGTACTTAGCTTCCCTTTCTGAAATGTTGATGCAATCACCATGGTACCACTCTTCACAGGCATCACATGCTCTGAAATTGAATTAAAATTACTTACAGTGAAAACTAGATATCCCTACACTCTCACACCTCATTTGCTACGGAAAAATTTTACAAGCTCAACAGACAAGACCAAGCACACCCTAAAGCTAGAGCTAAATCATACAACTCCCTGCACCATCCAGAATTGAACCAAACCCTCCAAAAAATGTATCTGTGTCTTAACCACTGACCCAATCAAAATAAAAAATAATACTTGATTGCCATACTATAGGTACTATAATTTAAAAACATACTTACATCATGAATCGAGAACTATCTGAAGACCGACATATGCAATAGGCTTGTCCAGCTTGGTTCAACAATGAGGTTATCTTTGACTGCCTCTCTGGCAAATCGAATTGCTTAGCTATATCTGCCTTCTGTAATGTAGGTAAACAAAATTCAAGTCTTTATTTTTATTACTTTTGAAATAATATCTAATGTTTGCGAGTGCGGTAAGAATGACTACGTTATATTTAAATAATACTAGAAAGTTACGCTAAGAAAATTCATAGAGATTATTATACAGAACTAGATTATTTTGAAAAGTATAACAAACGCAAATTGATTTTAATAACTGAAAACAAACTTACACTTTGCCTAAACTTCTTATCACCCATTGTTGAAAATGTTAGAGAAAACGGTCAATAAGTATTATATAGTAAATAAAATTACATTGATTAACCGAGGACTTAAATTCGCTATTTCATGGGACAAATATGAAGTAAAATAAAGAAAATTATGAAAAAATATAAACTCCAATAATTACTATTTCTAGAAAATGAGACTTGAGTAATTGACTTTAATTGAGTTGACAACTTGACAGATAGACAGCACCACAGACTAATGAGACTATGTCTATGACCACAGATAACATAAAAAAGAAAACCACAGACTGTTAGGCTGCCGACTATTATGCACAATAACAATAATTATATTCTATGAAATATGCCGTGAATTCGGATCGCCAACTTTACTTGACACGATTTTATCTCTGACAAAAACAAAAAGATTGACATCTTTGAAATAAGTAGGTGATATTCGATGTAATATTTATATAAAAGTTTTTTATTGTGAACTTGAAGTAGATTTCATTCTTGTGTAGATTTCAAGGGATCTGAATAATTGTTGTAGATGGGTCCTCTCCTGTGAGAAATACGTATATATATTTTTTTTATACGCACTTCTACGCTTCGGTGCCTAAGGCTCTGTTATTGTTCGGAGGGCACATAATGCCCATTTATAATATTAGTAGGAGTAGGATACATTATGATCCCAACTAGGGGTTAATCTTTTTTATAACAGAGTTCAGCCTTCATTTATTTTAGTCTGGCTGAATGTAAACACTGCAGATTACCGAAAAATTAACTTTAACATGAAAAATGACATTGTCTGTCAGTGCCAAAACTCGAATTCGAATTACAGCTGACTGTTGTCATAGCAACGTTTGTGTTTATAACTTTATTTTTTAAGGTTAACAGCTTAACTTAGAACCCTTCAGATATTTTGCATTGTTAATTTGCGTAAACCAATAATAATATTTTAATCATGCAAAACCCTGACACGCCCCAGATAATAACTCACATCGAGAAGAACTTGGATCATTCCCTTTTCGACTGCAAATGGGTTCCTTGTTCAGCGAAGTTCGTCGTAATAGGCTCTATGCCAAGAGGGACCGGTACTATAGAATTCTTTGAAATAACGTCGGGGGAAATAAAGAAAGTGAAGGAGATTGAAAGGCCCAATTCATTTAAGTGTGGAACGTTTGGCGCGAGCAGTGAGGTTGAGAGACAGCTTGCCACAGGAGATTTTAAGGGCGTTTTAGAGATATGGTAATGGCATTATAATGAGGGCCAACTTGGGCCACTTTTAATCCTTATGTTAACTTTCAAACCACATCCCAAAGAAATGAATTATGATTAATTAAGTTCTCAATGATTTCCTACTGTCTTCAAATCCTGACTTGTTTTGCTTAGATGTGATAGCCATTCAAGCACCTTTTTCCTCTATTAGTTGTAATTCTTGCAAACACTGTTTGCATGGCCAAGCCATTAACATTTCATTTGCAAACATTGAGAGTTATGTCAGTTTAAAGATGAGGGTGTACTTCCGAAAAGCGCATACCGCCGATCGACCTAAAATTTGGTATACTAACGTATTTTGACCTCCTGATCACGAATATGATAACGAAAATTGGCGCAAACGCCATTTTGAATAAAAAAAGTTTTTTTAGTCGAACCCTGTGAATTTGAAATTAATTCGTTGCACCGATTCACCCAATAATTTTATTTTTATTGATCAATAACGCAAACTCTGAATATTTTCCGCTATAGTATTTGAACTTTGTGATGATTTTCCGCAATTTTCAGGTTAGGTTAGGTTAGGTTAGGTTAGGTTTTTTTTTTTTTTAATACTGACCCTCCAATGGCGTTGGAGCCTATTTTGACATTCCTAAATTTCAACATTCATACTAGTTCTTCGTTATGAAATTCGTGATCAGGAGGTCAAAATACGTTAGTATACCAAATTTCAGGTCGATCGGCGGTATGCGCTTTTTGGAAGTTTATCCAAAGATGATTCAGAGTTACCCAGTAATGTTAAGAGTTACCAGAGTTGACCCTACTTCCAAAACATTTTTAAGTGTGGAATAAATTCATTAAATTTCGTTCAGATTTTTTTTCTTACAGGGACATAGAAAGAAGTTCCCAGGTGTATATTACCAAAGAGCATACGGACATAATTAATTCAATAGATGCTATGGGTGGCAGCACATTGAATTGTGGAGCTCCTGAAATTGTTACAGGGAGTAGAGATGGTAACTTTTTTACTTAGTATTAATAGTACTTAATGCACACTGAGTTACAAGCCTGTGAAAAATTTAAAGAAAATAAACTTAATATTTCTTATTATAATGTCTTAATTCCAATTAGAGCTAGCAAGGAAGCAAGGAAGAAATTGCTTAAATAGCAATAAGACAACCATTTTTTACAATCAGTTGCTTGTGTGTTACTTTATGTTTTTATGGTGTACAATAAAGGGTTCTGTTGTTGTTTCTTCAGGCACGGTTAAAGTATGGGACCCACGTCAGAAGGGAAAGCCAGTAGCCAACATGCAGCCTATGAAGGGAGAAACTAAACGCGACTGCTGGGCTGTCGGCTTTGGGAACTCATACAATGATACAGAGAGAATAGTAGTGGCCGGTTATGATAACGGCGATCTCAAGATGTTCGACCTGCGCACCATGCGCCTCAGATGGGAGTGTAACTTGAAAAATGGGGTAGGTATGATGGGTGAAGCCTTTGTTTGCTAGAGCGGTTTAAGATGGTAGAGCCATACTAACTCGCCTGGGGTGGTACCTTACCACTAGCCTCTTATGTTGCATGTTTTCATGTCTTGTGTTTTGGCTGGGGAGGTGTGGTTGCCGGAGATACTTTATTTGAGGCGAACATCTTTGTCCTCGTGAGTAGCAAAGTAACCGCCTACAGCCACAGCTAGAACTTTGATCCTATAAGAAATTATTACTTAAAAATTCACTTCAGCGCAATGAGTTTGTGGTAGATATATAGATAAGTAAGTACCTATCTCTCCAACACTAAAAGTACATTGGTTCTGTCACCTGTATACATTTTTATTTTCTTATTTCCAGGTGTGTTCAGTTGAATTCGATCGTAAAGACATACCTATGAATAAACTAGTGGCTACTACCCTGGAGGGCAAGTTTCATGTATTCGACGTTAGAACGCAAAATGAAAAGAAAGGATTTGCACAGGTCAGTAAGAAAGCCCCAGTTGCCATCCAACCAACAGGACAAAATTTAAAAACACAGGGCTCTGTCCATACAAAGCACTGTATTTTTATTTTTTCAATTAGGACAGCTCCATAACTGTTCTCTAATTTATATGCACTGTCATGCAAAAAATATATGCAAAAACGTTGTCGTACCAGCAATTTTTTCGAGCGACATGGCAATAAGGACACGGGATTATACCGAGTATCGAATGTCGCGAAACACACGGTATTTCTTGGATTTCAGGTATTAGACAATTGTCCTAAAAGCGGCACGATCTGGGTCGCTCGACACCTGCCGCAAAATCGTGACCTATTTGTGACGTGCGCCGGCAACGGTCAGGTCTCCTTGTGGAAATAGTAAGTGAAAAAATGGCTAGACTTGGTCATTCTCTATACTTTCATATTTCGTGCACCCTACCTTCAGCTTTCTCCCTTCTTGCTTGCACGCCTTAACAAGATGGTTGTCTGGAAAAGAAAGATCGTAACGATAAGACCGCCAATTGCACTTTTTACCTCTTTAATATTATAAATTACTAGCTGACCCCGCATACGTTGTTTTACCATATTATAAGTAACTTACACTGCCTAGAGTGAGTTTGACCGCGAAATAAGAAAATAATTTGAGATTTTCCCCGAAAATTTTTCCTTATTTTTTCTCAATTTCGACTTAAATACATATAACTATCATAGTTACACTGCCTAGTGAGTTTGACGGCGAAATAAGATAATAATTTGAGTTTTTTTTCCCCGAAAATTTTTCGCTCATTTTCTCAATTTCGACTAAAATACATATAACTGTCATGGTTACACAGTGCAACTCTTATTCCACTCATCCCATTATTAAATTACTAAAATGACTATAAAAAACAGGAGTTGGTGATAGAAGGGTGAAAATTTATGGTTATATGTATTTTTTAATGCCAGATTATGGAAAAATAAAAAAAAATTGTAAAAAAAATAAAATTAAAATGTTAGGTGTCGACAACCCTTATCACTTAGGGGTATGAAAAATATACAGTAACCGATTCTCAGACCTAGTGAATATGCATATAAAATTTCATAAAAATCAGTCAAGCCGTTTTGGAGGAATATGGTAACTAAAACTGTGACATGAGAATTTTATAAAATATAAGATTGTGTTATTGTACACTGATGTTGTGTGTATGTGTAATATAGACTATAGTATATATATGTAAATAGTATTACCTATATTGTATTGTTGGAGTAGAGCACTACCTCTGACGTCCCTTGCGTTCTTAGAGGCCTTCTCGGTTATCCCTTGGTGTTCCTTGTATCAGTAAGCGACGGTGACCACTTACCATTACGTGGCTCCTTAAAAAAATACTAACCCTCAAAATAAATTGAAGCCTCGCGCCGCCACTGTGCCTACAAGCAGCAATAATATTGTTTCCAGCGAATACCCAGAGCAAAGAAGTCGAGTGGATTCGGAGGGTGTCGCGTTCGGAGTAGCGGGCAAGCTGTCACGACTGCAGCGAATGCCTGTCAGCACGCAACCAATCAACGCTGTCGACTGGAACCGCGACCAACTCGGTCTCGCGGTCGCCACGGCGTACGACCAGTGTGTACGCGTCCTAATCACCACCAAGCTGAATTTGCACCAATAAGCAAAAATTAATAAATTAGGATCTCAATTTAGTGGCTGACTAACAGCAACATCCCACATCATGAGTGGCCATTCCAATTTTTACGTCATATGGGAGTTTTGTATATTATTATGTATACATATTATGCCAGCGATGTAGAAAACTTCTATAGCGTGATTCAGGATCCCGCGGCGCCATCTCTTAACAAGTGGCGGAAGACACCACAGTGGCGAATTTTTTCAAAAATAATAAGACCTCTTTCATAGTTATATAGGGGTTGGAGGGGTTGGCCTCCCACAGTAACCACTTAAAAGTTTCTAAAATCGTTTTATAATGACAAATATTCGCCAATTACCTATAATGGATTTTCAGACATACTCGTATCATAAAAAATTGATTTTTCAAAACTAATATGTTGTTCTAAAAAAATCATTTTTCATAAAGTCGACGTTTAAAGTGAACACAAAAGTGCAAGTAAATCCATTACTGGGTCTTTACAATGGATTTTACCGGGCTTCGCAAATCTGACGGATCGTTATTTTTATTTCGTAAACATCTGCGGAGGAAAGCGGTACTGAACCATTTTTATTTGAGTTTTTTTTTCTTACTGAGAACAAACAATTTAATTTAATAATATGTTAAGAGTATATAAAGACTTTATTTAAATAAACTATGAATTAATTATTTTATTGGTTGTTTTAGTTGCGTACCTAACCATAGAGGAAGGTGGTAGGTATTATAGTAATAAATCATACGACGTGAGCTAGCCAAGCACAGTGTTGCCTTACTGCCGCTAATTCGTGATAGAGATTAAATTTGTGAGAGTTCTTCATTTGTGAAGCATGTTTATTGAAAGTATTGTAGAAAGTATTACAAAAGTATTGCTTTATTCGCCTATTCGAAGGCAACTGAAAACTTGAAAAGATTCCTTGGTACTAGAACGACCAAGAACTGAACTAAGGAGAAATTAACATAGGCGCACATAACACAACATGCGGGGGAGTATAATAAGAAGACAAGATTGTCCGAAGTAACGTAAAGGTCAATGGTTTATCTGCGAAGTAATGAAAAAGATCCGCTTTATAATTTACCTACGAGGAATATGAATGTAGGTATAATATATCTGCATTTAATCATTTATTTTCCTGTTATGTATATATCTGTGTACCTATATTGAGTTTCGAAGTGGTGGTGTTACAGTTAATTGTAAGTTTCGCACAAGTTGATACAAATAAATATGTGAACAGAATAAAACTGTTTTGCGACTAAGCGTTAAAATATTGTAAGAGTTTAACAATCTCTCATAACACTGTAGTTAGACGTCTCAAACAAACCGGTCTTATCGGGTTTTTATAGTGACAAAATATTAAAAGTTCCCGACCGAATGGTGTACATAAACATTGAACGATGAGTTTAAATATTTTAATTGTGTGTGTTATTTTAAGTTTCAATTTCGTTGCCAGTGATGGTAAGTGTTTTGGTGAAAAGTGTACCTATGTGTTAGGTGATTTTGTTTATATGAACAACGTCTAATTATACAAAATTACAGTGGGTGATGCTTGCAGACCGACGAGTGACATTTCTGAGGGACAATGTGTGATGGTGACCGATTGTGAGGTCGCTTTAAGGTCAGTATTTGCGTCAAGCAGCTTTTAATTAATAAATTAACTATGTTGATTAAAAAACGATGTAGTTAGTTGTCAAAAATGACATAAATAACACAATCGTTTTTAAAACTTCATTAAGTACAGATAAATAAATAAATAAATAACGCTTCACACTCACAGCCCCACACTAGGATTCCCTGTGTCGTGGGCGCCATGGACACACACAAGACAAGAACACAACACACCCGAATGAACGAACACACCAGAAACATAAATTCAAATTCATCATTCAAATCTCTGCTCTGCTGGGAATTGAACCAGGACCCACCTTAACCACTGCGCCACTCAGGTCGTCGATAAAATAATAATAATTATGTTGCCAAATGTAGATCTATTTTCTATGGTAGAGACCAGTAGAATTTTAAGTAAGGGTTTGATGGGCTATTTATTATTTGTGAATAAAATATAGAAAACTTGTTAGAAAACTTGATGTTCGTTGCTCGTTGGATTGCTCGCCGTCGCTGCAATTCATTGTTTACGCGGGAAAATCCATCAACGAGGAAGAAAGAAGTCAGCGTCATTGCAGCTCATAAACATCATATCTTCATATATATCTAATACATATTCCATTCTCAACTAGAACCGAAATACTGGCTCGTATTATCTAGCTACTAGCTCTTAAGGTATCGTCTCTTATTCGTTTTTAAAACAACTGAAAACCTAATTTGTTTGCCTACTATGAGAATAAAATTGTGTTCGAATGAAAATGAACATGCTTGAATGTCTGAAAGTGCCAAGAGAGAACCTTTGCATAGCAATTGGCATGGCATTCGGCAGACTCGCTCTTACTAGACTTGAATAAAACTTCGAGAAATTGATTTAGGGTATAAACAATATAACCACATATAGCGCCACCACTTTCATTTTTAACCCCCGACGCAAAAGAAGCGGTTTTATAAGTTTGACGTGTCTGTCTGTCTGTCTGTCTGTGATTCTGTCGTGGCACCGTAGCTCGCGAACGGATGGAGCGATTTCAATTTAGTTTTTTTTGTATGAAAGGTGAGTTACGTTACGAAGGTTGAAAGTGGGGAAGAATAACCGAATGTCTGCAAATATAATCCAGTGGGGTCTCACATGAAAACGCATCACGTGCACATTACAAAATAATATTATGTTCAGTGAAAATTGTCGTTATTGTGTCGGGGGTTTTATAATTTTCAATTTAATTAGTTATTTAATTAAGGGGTTGAAATGAAGTTCCATAATTATTTATTTTTGATGAACTTACTAGGTTGTGTATTATTACTGAGTTTGATTAATCAACAATTTTAGACACATCAATGAAAATGAAGGGCATCCATTTAAGAGATGCGGATTCAACGGTGTAATGGAGATTATATGTTGTCCAACACAACCGCAACCTGGTGTTACAACCAAGTTGCCCAACACGACAACAACTCCTAGAAGGACGGACCCCACTACTGAAACTACAATTCCTACTACCAGTAAGCGAAATCGATTACATTATTAGCTTCATTTTTATAATGTGCAAGCTCGTTCATGATTTTTCCCAATAAAACAGTGCATCGGCACACGACTGTTGGTGTAGCCTATTTGTACGTAAATTAAATATGGCCGGGATCACACTTACATTTTTTTATTTGGAAGTAGCAAAGAATCTGTTCAGATTCTGGTGTGGAATGGTCACCGCAGCTCAGGATATTTTTGTAAACAAAATTCCAAATTTTCTCATTTGTTGTTGGTTAATTTTTTGTTTATAAATATATTTTTATATTTTGTGTTTTTTATTATAGTTGCATTTATCATAGATATTTATTACCAAAAATATTGTCCAAAATAAAGTTATTCCTCACCACTCCTAACCACTCAGTTGTCTGGAAGAGATCGCTTTAGCGATTTGTGAATTGTCCTATTTTTGTTATTGATTCTGTCTGTTTCTTTGTATGTGTGTGTAGAATAAAGAGTTTAAATGAAAAAATAAATAAATATTAAATTATTTTAGGACCAACAACTACAACACTACAACCACCGCCACCAAAACGCAATGACAAACGTAAGCATTGACTAAGTACACTAATCGGTATTTTTAAACTAAATTGCATGTATAGAAAATACAACAACAAATAATTATTTAGATTTAGATCATTTAGAATAATGATTTAGAGTTAAGTGGTTGTTTATTTATTTGGAAAAGATTGATAGTATTTTTAACACGCTTTTTACCATATTCACAAACAATACTACGCTAAGATTAAAGGGGTAAGTTGTACTTTGGCATATATTATATAAAGTGATAAATAACCCTTAAGTAGATAAGTATTATAGCATTTTCCTCATGTTTTTGATGGATACTAAAACACTTGATAGGTGCAAAACTACAGAACGTCAAATTATGAAAAAAATTATAGATATTCTAAAAACTATCGGTGATGCGACACGAATCCATGTACAACCTACTAATAGGTAATACGTTAAAGTAAATAAACCCCGTTTTCAGGACTTCGATTATTAAGATCTTTGCCTTGTTACCTAACTCGTTTTAAACTGAGTAAATTCTTAATTTACTAAAAGCGTTCATAATTATTATTTTGTTTGCCTATGAAACTATAGATAGATACCTAATTTCATAAAAAATAATAATTACCACACATAGAGAAAAGCAAGGCAGTGAAAAACACTGATTATAATTGTTATAATCATAATAATTATCTCGTTGTTATGTTTCGATGTGTCTTGGGCAAAAGCGGGTCAATCGTTGCAAAGAAATCCCAAATGGCGTGAGTACTTGATACGAAACAAATCCTTTGGATTTTGTTATGTTTAAATTTTATACACTATCATATTGTAGTAGGTGTGTAGTGTAGGTCTGTACTCGTATTAAATGTACATATTTGAGTTGTTAAGGTACCATTCAGGCAACATGCGACACTGCAGCGTTGCACGCCACGGCGGCCGTGCGATTAAGTACGATACGCGCCGCGGCTGCAGTCCGCAGTGCTGCCTCGCTCGGAATAAATTTCGTACAGATTCATAGTAACAAGTGGTGATGTCGTTTGCAGTTTGCGGTTTGCGGCCCGTCTCGGAATGGTATCTTAAAGTTACTTTTCTAAACAGATTTTGCCATTATTCGCGCAGGTCTGGGGAAAATGGCATTACCATTATGCTTGTTCTACCTTAAATTTTTATGCGATACAAATGAATAAGTAAAAAAATATCTTCTTCCTGTCTACATACTTACCTACCTAATCGTCGCTAACGGAGTAAATAAGTTTTTAGTGTGACGTTATAGATTATAAAGTCATCTCAGATCGCTTGGACAGGTGTCGTACCGCCACCCTTTTAATCCGCCGTGAGGCAACACGGTCATCATGTCTTATTTTTTAGTTGAGAAAGTGTGGTTGCCAGAGATTTTTGCCAGCAGATGCAAACATCTTAGTCCTCATGAATAGCAACGCACCGAATACGACCTCAGATAGGATCTACTCGTATCTATCTTATTTGTTCACACGCAGGAATCCATGGTCGGCAGTGATCACTCTACATCAGATGACCTGCACTCACGTTTGCCAATCATGCTCTACAAACAACTGAAAAGTGAAATGTGTTTGCGTGTTTGTAGTATATGTTGTGTATGTATGTATGGTGATTGTTTGTCAAATATGCCAAATACAAAGTGCCGAGTGAAGTGCCACCATAACACAGTGAATGATATTAATATACAATAGATAGGTACTTTAATCCCTTAATAACGTTGCAGTGGGGGATGCTTGCAGACCGTCGCACAACATATCCTACGGAGAGTGCACCTTTCTTATCCACTGTGACATTGCACTAAGGTCAGTGATTATACCTACTATAAGTTAGTATAGACATAGGCATTTATTTATTTGCACTTTTCTCTAGAACAATCATAAACCACAGTAAACTTTAATCTAAGCACACAACATTTACAAAAAAAATAAAAGAACGAACCAAGTAGAAAACACATATATACAAACAAAACAATAATGTGTTATTGACACAAAAAAACTGATAACTGTAGTGAAAGAAAGAAAGATTTTTACTGCAATACGTATTGTAAAATGGATCGAATTTAGCATTAAGCCTTGGTATGATTAGATCTTGGCGCTGATTTTCAGTTGGTCCCAATTTTTGGGTGACAATTTTAGTCACTCAGGATGAACGTTTTTATTTGAATTATATTTTAGATATGGAATGTCCGATTTGTTATAGTATACCGCCCTATATTGTAGGGCCCTAGTCCGCTAAAATACCTACATTTCTTTTTTACAGAATCTTCGAAAAAACGTACACCCATCCTTTCAAGAGATGTGGATTCGTGGGTGAAGCCGAAGTTATATGTTGTCCGAAAAAATCAATTAACCCTGAACCAGAAGTCATTTCACTGTTAAGGGATAAAGTAGTCGCACAAACAACGACCGCTGCTTCTGTGCCTTCCAGTAAAGTTATAAATAATAGCTATAATCTGTCATTGTGAACAATGTAAACCTAGCTTCATAGCTTAAAATATTACTCCGTCCACTATAGCCACTGCTTTTATTTACCTAATGAAATATTTATTTAATACCTATAAAATACCAATATAAAAACTTAAATAAATTACACACACTATGTATGTGTATACTTCTGGTCTACTTTTTACGTTACCGTCACCGATTGACATAGTATCAATCACCAAAGTAGAAATTAAAGTAAAAAAGTATAAACAATTAAAAATCTATAATAAATTAAGTGCGTAGTATTGTATGTGAATATGGGCCTACGGTAGATATATAAGATAGGCCGAAGAACACAAATAAAATTAATTGAATTTTAAAATTAAGGGTTGCTTTGTTGACTTGAAACGAAATCTTCGTTCGGAAAGGCGAAGCTTAATACGTCATAACATGGTCATAACAATCGTCGTCCTAGACTTAGAGCGTAGATATTTTTGTTCATAAAGCCCAAAATTTATTTATGTATTCCCGCAGGACTATGACATGGGGTTCGTCAAGAAGGGCATAAAAAAGCTCTCCTTCATAGCCGGCAACGCACTGGCGACCCCTGGTGTTGCACGTGTCAGTAGGCGACGGTGACCACTTACCTACCATCAAGTGGCCCGTATGTCTGTTTGCTTGCTCTATTTATAAAAAAACATTAATCATGTTTAGAAGTGAGGTCTTATTAATTATTATTAGTGCCGTGATTGGATTACACAAAATTTACGTAACGACGGTTAGAGCTGTGATTGGTTTAAATTCTAATAACGCAGTATGAGCATAGTGACACAAAACGAAACGAGACTGTTGTATTATTATTGCTGTGAATGAAGGAGAAAAGTGAAATACATTATGATTCACATAGGATATGTTTGGTGAGCAGTCTCACTATATGCATATCCTTGACTTTATACCTTGTCTTAAGTATAATTTTTATAATACCTCAATTTTTCTTTCCAGAGCCAAAAGACGAGTCTAGGATTGCTGATAAACGTAAGTTCCTATTAGTATAGGTAATACTTATTTTAATTACAGATCTTATTTTTTACATGGAGCATTCTTTCATGTCGTAATTAAAATACTATGACACACGTCCTACTTTTGAGGTGCCAATGAAATTGAGTAGCAACACTACCACATAATTATATTAGGCGATTTTATTAAAATAAAGAAAAGAATACTATTTTTATTGACGACCCGGTGATATTGCCCGTATTCATATAAGACGATTCAATCTCAACCTGTATCTATCTATCCAATTTTTGTTTTTTTTCAGAATGTAAAAAAATCGTAAGCGCCAACCTGCCCCCGTTTTCTCTGCATATAATCGGCGGAGCTAACGCATCCCAAGGGGAATATCCTCACATGGTAATAAGAAACCGTAAACATCACAAAAAACAATTAACAAACCCTTAGATTCATACAAAACATAACCGCATCAAACAGTTCTTCTACACCAACGTATTATAATTATTATATCGAATTGTTGGGAATAATATTAATAAAGTTACAATCGCAAATTGTTTTTTGATTCGTGTGTTTTTGATTGATAAATTTCGTGTATTTCTAATGAATTTTATTTCAAAATATCAGAATTCGTGCTTTCTTCTCCATATAAACGTTAACTACTTATGCCAAATTTCAAATTGCTTCGTTCGCGTAGTGAGATGTAAATTGAACCCAATTTTTTTCTTCTCGTAGGTATATAAGATTAATCATAATTATCTTCGTGGTTGCAGGTTGCTCTCACCTACGACACAGACGATGGTATTGCTTTCCAGTGTGGTGGAGCTTTGATTTCGGAAAGCTTTGTCCTCACCGCAGCTCATTGTGTCAACGTTTTCAGGTACGAGTGAACCCTAGTTATAATTATTAAGAATACAATTTTTCATTCTTATTCCTTTTATCAGGCTTATGTGAAGTTTGATCAAAATTCAATTCAATATATATCTCTTTTTAGTTTAGTTTAATTGTATTGTTTTATACCTCATTAGAAAAGAAACATAGTAGATAAGGAAGTTTTGAACGAATTGTGCACATTTATTGGATTTTTTATAAGTAAAGATCACTTATTTTTGTGAAAGTGAGAAAAAACGGGTTTCACTCCGGAAGTACCGGCAGAAGTGAAAACTTATAAGATGTGTTTTCTTGGTGATTTGGACGACAGTTCAATTAAAACACAATTGAGTTTCTCTGTAAAAAAAGAAACGATATTTAATGCTAATAATCGCTATGTCGAATCCAAAATCACAATAGTTATAATATTTAGCTTTTTCTATAACACTAGCTGACCCCGCAAACGTTGTTTTGCCATAATATAAGTTATCGAGCGTTAAAAATCGACTATTAAAATAGGGGTTGGTGATAGAATTAGTTAGAAAATT
Source organism: Erynnis tages (assembly GCA_905147235.1). Lineage (NCBI taxonomy): Eukaryota > Metazoa > Arthropoda > Insecta > Lepidoptera > Hesperiidae > Erynnis > Erynnis tages. The sequence goes on from LR990087.1 coordinate 6,850,867, forward strand.
TATAGATAGAAAATTTAGGGTTGTATGTATTTTTGATGCCACATTATTGAAAAATAAAAATAAAAACTTTGTCCAAAAAATAAAATAAAAATGTTAGGTGTGGACAACCCTTATCACTTAGGGATATGAAAATAGACAGTAGCCGATTCTCACACTTACTGAATATGCTGTGCATATAAAATTTCATAAAAATCGGTCAAGCCGTTTTGGAGGAGTATGGTAACTAAAACTGTGACATGAGAATTTTATATATAAGATAATACGCTTATTATTTATTAATGTTTGACAGTTTCCATAGTTACCAGACAGAGTGGCGCCGTAACGCGTTACGTTACGAAGCGGTTTACCCTCCCATAAGAAGTTTTCACTTCAAAATCAAACCTGTCGTAGTTTTTGTATATTCTATGATTTATTATTGAAGCTACAAATGTCCAGTAACTACTCGAAACACAATAAACACTTTAACCTGCTACATTTAAAGTACTTCAGCAACTCTTGCAAATGGTACTTTTAAACTGATACTTAAACTTTTTTTATTTCCAGAGGGAAGCTGTCTGCCGCTCGAATAGGCGTAACGGAACTCGGACCTACAACATTTAATCCAGAAACCGACTATAAGATAGACGAGACGTTTGTACATCCAAACTATAGTGGACGGACCAAATATCACGATATAGCTCTTTTGAGGTAGGTGTGGATCAATGGACCATAAAACTAGGAAGTAAATTTTTCATAACAATTCATTAAGTGAATTATGAATTATGAAAAATTTGCTTAAAAAATTCATTAAGTGAATTAAAAAAATTCTAGGTTGAAGAGCCACAATAGCTCTCCCCCGGGTCCCCGGCTCCCCGGTTCCCCCGGCTCTCCCACGTTTTCATACTTCTGCAAATTTAAATTACAGACTTGCACGTCGGGTGGTTTTCTCTCCAGACATCGTGCCCGCATGCCTTCACACCGGTGAAACTGTGCCAAATATAAGTCTCACTATCACTGGCTGGGGGCGAATCAGTAATGAGAGTATGTATCATTAAAAATAAAAAAATATATATTTAACTCGGACCACCAATAAAAATAAAAGGCTGAAATTAAACCCAAATAAAAACCATTATCTAAGAGTAACAACGATCACTATTTATTGTGGAAACTAGGTGATTTTATGTGGAAATTGATTTTGTTGTCCGAAATTGTCGATAGATAAAGTCGACACAATTTAATGAAACCAATAACAAAAAATTGAGATCCATGTGACAAAAATGGTCACTAATAACAATTCGGGCACACCCATGTCATTTGTGAAAATATCGTGAACAATTTCGTGTAAAAGTGAGACACGAGAGAAAAATGAGACAATTTACAATCAAATTTCTCTTTAACCCCGTGTCGTTATTGCCATATCGCACATAAATGTTGCTCGTGCGACAATGTCATTTCGTACTTTTTGTTGCAAAACAATTTGCGTTTTTCAATTGGGACAGCTCTATAAAAAGCATAAAGAGATCCATAAACAACGTCAAAAACAGTGGCCCTGAAGTATGTAGATTGTAGATATTTCTTATTTCATACTTCTTTAAGTAAGTAGGTTTAATTTTTTTAAACTATTTTTTGTTCATCGGTCGTATCGCTATCTATCCGGTATGCCCCGCAGATCACATGCTCAGCCCAGTGCTGCAACATGCGCAGGTGGCCGCCACGCCGCAAGACGTGTGCATCGAGAGCTACGGACCGTGGCGGCAGCTGCCCCAAGGCATCATGCGCGGACAGTTCTGTGCCGGAGACACGGTACACTTCCGGGATTCTTGTCAGGTACCATTTTAATCTATTAGTCTATTTATAATCTATAACCTACTCATAGGTAAAACAGGGAGAACTAATAGTTCGTTAGGGGAGGTAGTTATAGTAACTGTCACGAGTCGTGAAATAGGGGAGATTCGTACTCTTTCCGCCAATTGTACCTAAGCTACGGTAGTCGTAGAAAACGCGCTAGACCAATAGACAACGTAGACTGACTGACCTACGAGCCAACCGCGTCAATTGGTTCACTTGATTGTGCTTACCTACGACTCGTGCCGATAATATTCGGTTCTCGATGCGACGATAGTCTATCGTCGACAGGTACAAGTATCACGCGCGGACAGTTTTGTACCTCCAAGACACTTGTCAATCCTATTTGCTTTTGAACTGTTCGGTTTTTCATTTATTATTATATACGGTTTCTTATACATTTTCATTTCTTTTTAGGGAGATTCCGGTGGTCCTGTACAGGCGATAACTGAAGAAGATGGCTTCTTTAGGATCATAGGCATTACTTCCTTCGGCCGCTCGTGCGGAGGGATCACGCCAGGCGTGTACACACAAGTCTCGGTGTACTTAGACTGGATAGAAAGTATTGTTTGGCCTAATGAGTTATAGTGGAGTTCTACCTTTATTGTGAAGGAGAACTGACTGACTAACTTAGGTTCTCCAAATAAAAATTATCAAGCCAAAAAAATGATTAATTTGTTGTCTAATGAAACAACAGTGTAGATGACAGTGAATGTATAATTATAATATATTTAATGTTATGTTTTATTAGAAGCATCATTTGAATAAAAATTCCTTTTATTTCTATTATTGATAATAAAACCTAAATTATATTTATCTAACGTACCAAATTGTTGTGTGTAATGAATGAATGAACCAAATAAAACAACGAATCAATTTTCTAACTCAAAAGAGCGTTTTTATTATCCTAGTACTTACTTATTATAAATAAAATTAAGGCTAGCAGTTCTTATTTAGACTAAAGTCAGTGTTGATTCGTGTGCACTCAGCAGTATAGTCGTGTTGGGTAAGACTAAGTAAGAGATGATAAAATTTCTGTTATTTAAATAACTTTGGAAAGTTGATTCAACAATTTGTATATTCTTATGTAAGATACTTTTTATGATCGTCAAAAAACAATATCCTCTGAATTTGTAAGAAAACTTGCACAAGGATTCCAATAAGAAACTCGATCGAGCAACTTAATAACCTCCTCCATTTTTTAAGTTGGTTAAAAATAGCGATGATTTTGTTAAACACGAAAAAAGTTACAGGTTTGGGATAAATTATTGTGCTACATTTTTAATTTGTATATTGATACTGTCATCACTATAATACTCAGACAATCGCTGGCCACTACTTTTCCCACACAACTATAGCACTGGAGCGCAGGAGCCACGCTGCCGACTTACGCCGCATCCTAGTGAAAGTAACGCTAACACCTCAACTCGTATTGAAAGCAACGCAAATCTTTACAACACATAATTATCAAAGCATAAATAGACAAAATGCACTTTATTATGAGCTACGGGCAAATGGACAATCAAACAGTTCTATAACCAGCTTCGGAATACAAGAAGAAAATTATATTAAAAGCTGATTTTACCGCTTACATTATTAAAATCTTTTTTTTAAATAATTATTTCTTTTCAAAATCTATAACTCTAAAAACAAGTACCGTAAGTAATTTATTCATACAGCAATCAATATGAAACTTTCTTAACAACATGAATATAATTCGATAATAATCATTATGTATATTTTGTCTTGTGTTTCTGAACTCCGATGCTAAATGTTACGTGTAATTGCTAACTAGTGGATTCAAATTGTACAAAAACTAAATATTCGATTTTCGTAAGCTAACACCACTAAGAGCTAGAAAACTTACATTATTTTTACAATTTCTTTTTGTGAAAATAAAGATCACTCGTACATTAAGGTGGTTTTGTTTGCTTATCTTTTTTGTTTTTATAAAAATGCAATCCACAAATCGTCTCAAGTGTAAATATATCTCAAGAATATTTATTTAAGGGCTCCCACACATTGGTTGCAAATGACAACAAAGCGACCATCGAGAATTATTGCAATGTTCACTTTTCATTCCAAAAAAAACTGACAACAAATTGCAATACAATCTCTTTTAGTTTTATAGTATTTATACTCATTGCATAAATAATGGAGTTATGAGGTTTTTGTGTGATTTATAAGCTTTGGTCACGATGTTTCTTTGTTACAAAATCCCAGTGTAGAAACAGCATCAGGGTGAAGTCGAGTCAGGACGACATACTTTATATTGCATTATATTTTTATTCAAAAAATAATAAAATGTCATGCGTTGAAAATTTTAGATATTGAAATCAATTTATTTATGTATGAACGAAGGATCAATTCTGTTACAAAGGTTTCTAACACACTTACCCCTATATTACATGGCATGTCAAATCACATGTTCACAATAACCGAAAAGCAATGATTTACCAAGTAAATGAGACCACGTTATTAATAACACAATGTTCAACTGAATCACACAATAGCTATACTTAATAAGCCCATTTAGTATCGTAGGCTACAACCTGGAACACATAATCTAGTTGGCCTATAAATCCTACTGGTAAAAGGAGTCTATTGATTACGTGTTGTGATCTTTCGGGATCTTTCTCTCATTGGTGAGATATACTGAGATTTGTATTGATGATCTGGTATTACTAATATTTTTAAAAATTCGCTTTTCAACGTTTTGTTCGTTTTGTCGTTTTGGCTGGCTCTTACGACTAAACAATTGATGAGTATTATGCTACTTTGTCAAAATTACATAACGATCCCTACATGTTTTAATCTGATTTCGATTTAGATTGGCCGAGCCTTCTGCATTCATTTCAAATTCGGCGAATTTTGTCCCTAAACGCCACACGTAATTAATGGACGACCCCTAAGGTCCTGAAATCACATTAGCAGTTTGCAAATTTATTTTCAACTAACGATTCACACAAACATTGCACACTCGCGTGCATTGTGATCGCCGCGCGCGTCCCATACTCAGACGGCGTACACACACACACACAGCGCACGATCGCCTTACTGAGAGCGCAAAACACTAGTGTGATAAGGTCCTAACGGCTCGCTTACGTACTAAAACGCATGCCATACTCAAGTATGTTTATATCAACATAAATTACTTAACAACACCTAATTGAAATGAACAGACAAATTATTTACAGTTAGTCTTACCACCTATACGACCTCGTGTCGCCATATTTGTCAACGTACAAATTGGCGCCACCGGGGGCGCGAGATCTGGTGATTTCTCGCAACGAAATCACCAATATAGTCCATTAGGCGCCTCACTGTGGTTATATTTTCGGTGCATTCAATATAAGCTCATGCTTTACGTGTTTACTGTTAATAATAATCGCAGCCTTAACGTTAGTATTCATCGAAAATACCTCCAACGTGAAGCGACTTATTTGCTAATCGATTTTTTCAATTCATGTTGTATCAGAACGATATATTTACAACGTATTTCCAAAGACACAATTTTATACATTATTATCGACTGCATTTTACAACATGTAGTGCACAATAATAATATAGACATTAGAGAATACTTCATTTTCGTTCACTTTTTGCAAACTAAATCATCTTTATTAATATTTAATACATTACCAAGATCGAATCAATTTTTATTTACGCGAAAGAAAGAATTCAGTATGAGGGCACATAAAAATAAGACTATAAATAAATGTTATCGTCATGTTTGCCATGTAAGCGGCATTATATCAATATATCATATCCAATTCACCTCCAGCGTCTTCCAGTTTATTTGATAATTTTCATTAATTAATAAAACAATAAATACATAAATCCTTTGGTACGTACACATTCAGATTGCTAAAATAAATTATTCATACGAAAAGGGAAACTGATCAATGTTATACAAAAATGTTTCATTTTCGACATAAGAATAATTTTATTGTAGCTATTGTTTCTTATGAATCATTTTAGTACAACAGTCTTGCTCATTTATCACGACTCGATCAAATAAGATGTCCAGTGGACAGACCAGTCAAGACAAGAGGGTAAGAAGACACAGAAAACTGGCGAAATAACTTGATGTTACATCATATTGTAATGTATGAATTTACAATACACGAATAATATCAGCGCCTATTTTATTCGCAGTCTGTAGTGTTTACTTGAAGAAAGTGTGTTTGTAACCCCAGCGTTATTATATTATTATGTTATATCAAAGTTGTGATATTTAGTCGTTACATAATATAAATAATGTAATGAAATGGACGTATTAGGCAGGTATAGTCAAATATAATACAACTTCAACCAACGCAATTAAGTTCACGGTGTTGACTGAAGCTGTATGAAATTTTGGTGCTTCTAACATTGTCTCCTAGCCATTAAGTCATTTTTGTATATAAATAGAAACATGTATAACGTATTTATGACATCGATAAAGGTTTTCACTGCATTTACCAATAACTAAAAACCTTTATGAACGTCTAAAATCAGCAATCACTATCATTCTGCAATATACAAAGCTTCGAATATTACTCATTATTTGCCAAACTAGTTGGACCATACATACAAATACTCAATCGACATAATGAGCGTTTGCGCATCAAATTTATACCCAAATACTCACTTTACGTACAACCAAAAAAATTAGGAGCCTATACTGTGAGCCCTATTTCAAATAATCTTCGAACATCCCTTAATTTATATTTTATTTTTACAGAATTACAATCAAGAGTGTACACGGTGTCAACATAATTGATATTGCGTTATGCTCGGACCCTCTTCGTTTGCAATGTTTGGTTATAAAATCCATTTTATTTAAAAATCGTACGCAATGGACTTCATTTTATAGGAAATTGTTATTACCTTTTAAGAACTGATACAATTAATGTGGTCCTCACAAAACGAAAATATATGTTTTTCATTACAATCAGTACAATAGCAGTAACTTAAGTAAACAGCACTTTTAGTATTCAAAGCAAATGTTCGCTTTCCTAAACTATTTTAGTGTGAGATTCGGCGTTTTTGATAATAACGTGTATTTAGACTTCATTAATCTGTTACAGTTTCAGGCTGAATTGTTATCCTCGGAATTTATTTATTAATATTAATGATAAGGTGTAGTTAAAGCAAGTAGCAAATAGACTTGCAGCCCAACTGACGTAAGTGGTCACTGCAAATCGATTTCAAGACATAATATAATTATGTGGGTGTGTTGTTTCTCAAGAGAAATAAGACGGTTGTCTCAAATAAAGTGTATACTTTATTTGAGACAACCGTCTTATTTCTCTAAAGTGTATACTTTATTTGACATTGATACCAATGTAAGAGGGTAGTAGATCCTGTCTGGGTATTTTTTTTATAATTAGGGTTTTTAGGTACTTACGATTTGTTGCTGGATTACAAGCCAACCAAAACTAACAAATAACAATCAGTATAAGGAACTATAACATATTGACGTTAAAAGAAGTTGGTTTACAATTTTTAATATTAAGTTAACTGTTATGTATAAGTCTTATTTTTTTCATAAATAATAATCTATACATAAATTATAGTTATTCACACCTCTGTATAAAATTACCATTTTTTTAATTACCCAGATCGGGGAATAGTGAAAAAATATTAATTATAAATAACAGTGTTTTCAATATTTGTCTTGTTATAGCCAAGTCAGCGTTACTGCATATCTGGCTACGCAGATAATGTAGTCTGTAGTCCTTTATCAAATCACTCTTCACTGTGTACCACTTGTCTCCAATTCAATCTGAAATATAACAAAAATGGTACATAATATAGACCATAATTGACCAAGTTCTGACAATATTACGTACAGATGTAAGTGTCGAATTGATTAAACGTCCTTTTTTTGAAGTCGTTGATAAAATGATAATGCAACCAACCTGAGTGTGTGCGGTGCTCGGGCGAGGGCGGCCCTCAGTCGAGGTTGTCCTGGAAGATGAGCCGCACGTAGCCGGGCGAGCCCTGCAGCGGCGCCGCGCAGAACGGGCAGATCGCGTGGAACCCGTTCGTGCCGTGAGGTATGTCCACGCTGGCCCAGTATCTGGAAACGAGACGAGTTTCTTCAATTGAACAAAATAAAATAGGTTTTAAATTCTACTATACTCACTACTGAAACGAATGAAAAAGAAATAGACATGGTAAGTGAAGTATTTCTGGGTGAATTAATCGTTCAAATAAATTATTTGCCATGGAAAAAATGATTAGATTACCTATTTCGATTTCTCTGAACCTGAATGTTCTACAGAGATGTAAAAGGTATTATTTGACAGTTATCAGATACAAAGAAGAATTTGTAAATTTTTGGATACAATGTAAAACGTCGATAAAAAAGTTTTTTTATCAGTCTAATTGTACACTGGTACAACTGACAAGACGGTCGTTGTCACGGTGCGGTCTGTTACAGAGCGGTGCACTGGTGTTGTGCAACTATATATACCCCAGTGTTGCGCACTCACTTGACGGTCCGCTCGGAGGCCATGTGTCCGCAGGGGTTGAACGCGTACGTGGGCGGGCCGGCGTCTACGTAGAACGCGGGCTCGATGCCCATGCACACGCGCACCACCGGGCCCGCCGTTAAACACATCGGACACCGCCTCACGCCGGCCTCGCTGCCGTCCGCGCCCCACGAGTGCTCGCCTGAATCGAGGAAACACAAAGGTTACACCACAGGTTAATAAAATAATAATAAAATAGAATCGAATAATAAGGAATAAATCCACGCACGTCATCGAATAATACCAATATAAGTATGTAAAGGCGGTGATAGCCCAGTGGCTTAGAATTCGACCTCGAATCGAGGGGTCCGGGTTCGAATCCCAGTGGCACGCACCAATGACTTTGAAAAAAAAAAGTTATGTGCGCTTTATAAAAATTAAATATCACCTGCTGTTACGGTGAAGGAAAACATCGTGAGGAAACCTGCATGCCTGAGAGTTCACAAAAAAAAATGTTCTCAAAGGTTTGTGAAGTCCACCAACCCGCAGTAGGACAGCGTGGTGGACTAAGGCCTACAACCCTCTCATTACGAGAAGGAGACCCGACCCTGTAGTGGGTCATTAATGGGTTACTGGCAAGTATGTAACAGAAACAGATGAATGAACGAAACATAGTCATCTGTTTTCTCTGTAAAAAAACGAAATACAAGTTGTGTATAGTACAGCGCTTCACAAATATGAGACAACATTCAGCATAGGCTTATGGTTGAATCAGTGCTTATATTTTAGCGGATACCACAGAGGGTTGCGACCCGAGGTAGCAGTCTAAATTCCATCTCTATTCACAACACTTCGGTCTACACTTATCAAAACAACTGTGTACTATGGACAACTTGCAAGGGATATCATCGTGTTACTGTAGGCCACTTTCAGTTAACATTTAAGACCTAATTTAGTATCAGTAGCTTTTTTCTGGACCTCCTTAAAACATTCCTATAATTATCTGGACCCCATCTAATTTGCCATCCCCTGATTGAGGTGGAAATAGGAAAGGAAACCGTCGTACCCTGCACGTGACCGCAGTTGAGGTACACGTAGGGCTGGTTGAGGTCCTGGTGCGCGGCGGACAGCTTGCGCGGGATCACCAGCGTGTTGAGGCCCACGGGACACTGCGGCCGCCCCGCGTTCAGCTCGTCCACTAACGCTTCTAGGTCGCGTTTTGTCTGCAAATGTTAAAACACACAATTAACCTATTGAATGTCCAGTAACTAGACACAATAGTTAAACAATAGCAGTCGGACCACCAGTGGTTCGATGCAAATTAATAGTTTAATATCGTAGATATTGTCGTATCTTCGCTTCGACGAGCAGTTTGAGCAGGTCGTTAAATGTAGACGGCAGTCGTTAAACCTCGGAGACCTATTGGGCAGCCCGTCACGGTTCGACACGGTATCGGGACAGCATTTGCAGCTCAATGAGGTATGCTCGAGACCTCCGCCTCTTGGGGACCGTTGCTCAGTAATAGGCCACCAAACTGACGGCAGAAAATTAAATGAATATGCTTCAAGATTCACTTATATCTGAAAATAAACTTGCCGGTGAATTTTTCAGTCCTTCAGCACTCCGCCACAGTAGCGTCGCTCCACACAGGTCGATCATTGTTCCATCTCTTAACACATTTGTTTCTGCTTGACAAGGCAGACCCTGCAATAGAATAGGTCCAGTGTAAGGATCAGACAAACAGCATCAGCATAGCAAATGCCTGATACTTTTATGTATCTACAACAGAGTGTTGACAAACGCTAGTTGGCTTCTATAGCCAAGCCCCACCATCTGCTGAACCGATCGACATTCCAGTATCAATTACACTGTTTTTCTTGGCCCAAAGATACTAATAAACGGTTAATTATGGTTACTTTCTGCCGGGCAGATCGACTTTCCCCGGTTCAAATGGAATTTGTTGGAGCCCATAAGTAAATAATACATGGAGCGCAACTTCTAAAGGTCTCATGTTAGGTCATAAGTCATGCGGGTGAAAGATCAGAAAACCATTGGACCATCAGACCTTTTTTGTATGACGGTTTCTATGGCGACTTGATATCGTGTTATGCGATTGAATATGAAACTATTTGTGGGGTTCGCTTGTGTTTTAATTATTACTTCCTAATATATAATAGACACATGTACTGTTTCCAATGCTTTCTTTCAGTCTTTAAGTGTTCTACCTTCTGCTGCGCGGATCGGCTCTCCCGCAGTGAGAACACGGCGCCGCCGACGGAGGTCTCGCGCCACGGCCCGCAGGTGGCGCTGCCTCCGCAGAAGTCGCCGCGCGGATGCATGATCAGAACGCCGTTCGTTGTCAGACCGTCGATCTCATGGTTCTCCGTCCATTTTGTCGCTTTCTCCTGGAATCGATATAAATGGATGATTTTTATATGTTTTGAAAGGACGTAAAACTCTCATGACTTGCTCCTACTTCTGATGTCCTGATTGTGACGTCCTTTTCTTTTCTTTTACCAGAAATAAAAACTTGGTTTTTGAGCGTGAGCTCTCAGATCCGTCGGATCATCGGATCATCCATGCATAGCGTCTTATCCTAAAGCTTTACCTTAGGGGATACGTTGCGAGTTGCGATTCAGTTTCGAGGTGCTGCACGCTACACAGCGACTTCTTTCGAAAGTGTTTCCGCCGTACTCAGTCGTGTTTTGCTTGGTATGATCTAAATATCCCCCTATTCGGCGCGCCATCACTATTGTAGATTCCAGATAAGTTTAAGGTCATATTGGTATATGAGATTCCTTATAAAAGAGTAAAATTATGATGTTATAAAGGTAGCTCACGCCGAGAAATATATTCCTGGAGGAGTCGAAGCCGGCGGCGTAGATGCGGCAGTTGTTCACGTCGTTCCTGTCGGCGATGATGCGACACGCGAACCGCGATATCGTGCTCTGCAGCACCTTCGTGTCGCCGCTCTTGTCCCCCGCCACCGTGTCCATCACCACGAAGTCGATGGGTGACTCTGACGATCTGCCGATCTGTTGACAAGGGGGAAAAGTAAATATTGTGACGACCTGAGTGGCGCATCGGTCGCAGGACTTACAGGTCGTCGAATGGCGAACACGTTAAGGCAAAAGGAGCTCAGGCCGCCCTCCTACCAGGTGGACTGACGCCCTGAAGAAGGCAGGGGAAAACCATTGGATTCAGAAGGCCCACGACCGGGTGGAGTGACATCGATTAGGAGAGTTCCATGTCCAGTAAAGAACTGCCAAGAACTGAAAGGAAGGAAGGAAAGAGTGGCGCATTTGTTAAGACGCCTGTGCGCTGCGTGGAGGGTCCTGAATTCGATTCCCAGCGGTGCATAGCTTTGAATTATACGTTTAAATTGTTATTTCTGGTCTGGGTGTCTGCGTTATTGTCTTGTGTGTCCATGGCACCCACGACACAGTATGTATGTATGTAATGTATGTCTAACTGTATGATTAATAAAGTGGAAGAATTCTACTTATAATTTGTCACGCTCAGAATGTAATCGAAAAATAATGGCTGATTTGAGATTTCAGAACAGTTCAGAAGAGTAATTCGACGGACGCGTTCTGTGGAGTCCGTTATGAATTTCTCAGGGTCATTATTATTTTATTTGAACCCAATAATTAATTAGCAATGATCGATGAACGAATGTATATTGGATGATGTTGAACAATTTATTGTCAGTTTTGTTGCAACCCAACCAATTTAACAGAAATATGTTATTAGACAGATAAATCAGTATAGTAAGTATAGATTTTATTGATGCGGATTTTGCCGCACAGAGAAATATGTCTCCTCATTGCTTTTTGAGCTACTTGTTAATTAGGATCGCGATAGAGGTTCATCCCTCGGCATCGTTGGTCATCATTAGTATAACTAATTGCTTAAAAAAGAAACTGAATTAATTGAATTGGCAAGTATCGTATATCGTATATCTTACGAGACAAGACGTTTCGTAGTTTAAAACTTTAAAGGAATTGTAAAATGGTATTAAAGTATTATTGTAACAAACCGAGAAATAAATTTTATCCGTTACAGCTAATTCAATAAAAATGCGCAGATTGACCATGCGGTCAATGGGTGTGAAGGCTGCTGCGTTACGTCAAGTTACGGTGTGCGCGTGCGCTGCTCCAATTGTTCCGCACGTCGAAATAACTAACAATATTATTTCAGTAAAATGATTGAGATGTTTTAATTCAATAAAAAACCAAACCAAAATATCACGACTTTGTGTTCTGTAACATTGACTGCTCCTTTTATCGCCCACTGCTGGGCACGAGTCTCTCCCCACAACAGGGGCAGGTCTGGAGCATACTCTACCACGCCGCTCCAATGCGGATTGATGGAGATCCCTTACTATTAATTTATATGATCATTAGGCATTTCAGCTCTGAGTCAGGTTCAATCTACCTGCGTGGCGTGATGTCATTAATATTCTGAGTGATAGCACTTACGTTGGGGTAATGTAGTGCGCCCGCAATTGCCACAGGTTCGAATCCCGTTAATGTATGGGTACATGACAAGGTTTCGATAAGTGTCAGTCAGTTCACAGTTACATAAAGGTATTCAACATTTTACTGAAATGTAAGTTATTACTCATTTATATTATAAACTAAAATATATTGGTTAAACTGGAGTGGCATATGCAATAGATGAAATATCAATTTGCTTTTCATTTTGTAAAACATCTGATTGAAGTAAGCTGTATAGCATAAGGCATAGTGCATTATATGTCGCTGAAGGTCGAGGCAAGCGATGTCTTTAGGTCGTCAGTCCACCTCAGGTGCATTGCTGAGTTCGATCCAGTGACCAGTGAGTCTATCAGGACCACTTGATTTTCGGCGAATCGGAAGCGTGAGAGGTGTTCGAAATTCATGTTAACGTCAAGTCCATATCTTCTCTTAGTTCTCCTCGTGCAGCGCCGGTTAATGTTTTGGGATATGCTCTCATCACTCTGTCATACTTCACGCTTCACATTGGAGATCGTATTTCTGCCGCGTAGTTAGTTGGACTGGCTTGTATAAATATTTAAAGTATTTAAGAATAATTACCAATTTGGTGCCTCATTAACAGAACCTCCACAGGTATCGCACAAGGTTAAACACTGTTCAGAAGGCTAACCATTCAAATTGTTATTTCGTTTCTTTATAATATCTTTGTAGTCAGTTGCCGAGTGTGAACGGGTGCTGCTGGCCGGCAAGGAGTCAGTCAGCGGAACACGACTCACCTCGCCGGGCGACTTCGACACACGGTCGCGGTAGCGCGGAGGCCACCGAGTCTTATCTTTGTTTTGTTTTTAACCCATTAATGACCCACTACAGGGTCGGGTCTCCTCTCACAATGAGAGGGATATAGGCCTTAGTCCACCACGCTGGCCCACTGCGGGTTGATGGACATCACATGCCTTTGAGAACATTCTTTTTTTTTTGTGAACTCTCAGGCATGCAGGTTTCCTCACGATGTTTTCCTTCACCGTAACTTATCTCTTATCTTTACAAGACGTTTATTTGGAATGCAAAAACACAAACGATATGATCGCTTAATAAGTGATGGTTCACAAAAAAATCTTTTTTATGTTTGTTTATTGGCTATCACTGCTCGTACGCAATAACAATAATTATACATTAAAGAAGCATGGTATGATGAGTTTGGTGACAGACCGCAAACCGCAGTGGAAACTCCATTTAGATACGGTATTCTATAATAAGGGTGCGTTTCCACTGACGCGGAGTCGGGCGAGGAGGAGCGGAACGGACCGTGGCGTGCTTTGGCCAATCACACTGTTTCCACAGTGATCTTCATGTCTTGTATTTGGCATTTCGCATGGTAGAATGAGAGACTAATTTGAAGGGGCTATCTTAGTGCGCTAAAGTATGTAGCAAGAATAGCAACGTATATTTGCGATACCAGACCGTGTTTCGATACTTGATATTGTAGGTAGATGGATGTGTTTCTTTAGATATTCTCTTAGGGTTGCAGTGCACTAGTCTACCGTGCGTCTCTCAAATCAGAAGGGATTGAGGAACTCCAGCTTCATCTCTGAACAATGAGAAGACTAGGAAATTAGTTGAGGTCCAAAAGCGATGGTTCTCGTGAGAATGGGAAACTTTTGCCCCAACCATTTAAACATCAGGTATCCCATATTATCAATTCTTCCATACACATTCTACAAAACACACATAATCTCCGTAGTACTGCAATTAGCATTTGAAAGATAGCGAATCAGAATTAACTTACGACGAAATGTCACACTAATATCTTTGCCTTTAAATAGACGGTGAGAACAAATCAACGGGCCATTCCTTTGATTGGCAAACAGATTTAGTTCAACGATGTCCGACTTCATGACTTGTTTTTTTGTCTCGCGTACCTAATGAGCGTATTTACACGTTGTCCGCACAAGTAAGATACTTGTTACCTACCAGTCATTAATTACCTACTTTATTATTGTCCTCTAAACGAGACGGCTACTGTCACAACGTTTTTATTTAAATTATAATATAATAGCTCGATTTCTATATAATATACACAAAAAAACAAGACATGTCCCTCAATATTAAGTGGCCTCCATGATAGGCGAAGAATTTGTAAAATAGAAACTCTATCTTATGCATTTTGCAGATTATTATGTTTAAAAACCTCTTCAATATCTATTATTACTATTAACTGAAAGCAGTTACAAGTATTGCGTAATTTTCAAAGTTATTTGAGAAACATGCAATGAGAAGCTAGTTTCGCGACTTCCCCCCTCCCGGTTACACAAATCCGCTTTGAGACGGAAACGAAGCCAGTGTAACGTGAGTTCTAAAGATAGAACTACACACGAGGTAAACGAACACATGTGTCCTGAAGAGTAAAAATAGCGTTGCAAGTGACAATACGCAATTCAGGTCGAACTTTTAAATAAAAATACATCCAAGAACACACCGATGATTATTATGATAGGTGGTACAGCCATCGTTATTGGAGGTAGAGAAATAATAGCTCAGCCGGAGCGGTGCCTACTTTAGCGCCATCCTCCTAACCCGTCGAAAAATAGGATGTTATTAAATATCATGTCTTGTATTTCGGTTGGTTGCCGGGGATACTTTATTTGAGGTGAATCTTAGTCCTCATGAGTAGCAAAACACCCGCGTACATCCTCAGATAGTTTTTTTTCTCTATTTGAAGTTGGATGCGGGCTTCCCTGTGCTGCAATGATCACTTAACATCAGGTGGCCTGCATGCCATTTTGCTACTCAATTACTAACTATAAAAATAAAATCATCAAGATTTAATTTAGTACTTTACGTACATATCTAAGTTAACCGCTAAAGCTTGTGACATTTAACTATTTTATTTTTTATCGGCACACATTTTTTAAAGAAAGGCTGAATTCTTAGCCTACTCGCTAATCGCCTAATGGCTACTGCTGAAATTATGGCACTGAATTAAGACACTGAAAACGGCCGCTGTATAAATCGTTAATTTTAATCATTTCCTTTATACTTACAATGCAAGCACAAAATCAGCCGGCCAAATTCTTGAAGTAAATTATGGCGGTTTGTGCAACACCTGAGTCATGGCCAGATGTTATCATCTAGTGCAAAGGTCAGACGAATCGATCGCGAGGCATTTAACGAGTGTGCAATGCAGGGCTCCGTGGTAATGTATGCGGTGGTATCGCGCCATCGCCGGAGATAGTGTTGCTGGCTAACAACAAAAGGTGATCTGTTCTACAAACTATATCTGCAGTGCAAAAAATTCGATGATCAAATCTAGGTCACTTTTAGTCCAAAAGTAACCTGTTGTCTAGATGAATACAGACAGTTGAGATACCTCATTTAACGTTAATGTCAGAACTGTTAAATAGGTATAATGGTTCACTCCCGTTGGTCAAGTACAAACTTCTAGGTCAAGGGTGCATTGTATTGATGCACCAATAGGGCAGGTTTTCATTACTTATTTATGAACACCTTTCAATAGAGAAACAAATTTTATGAATTCGAAGCTCCACAATATACAAACTAAAGATAATTCTTTATTTGTAGTGACGGCTTGCGTGGCGCAGTGGTTAACATCCCAATACCCTGTACGTAGGATTCTTGGTTCGACTCCTGGTGCAAAAATTGAATAATGGTTATCCCTTTCTAGTCTGGCACGACGTCCAAGGCCTCCACGGTACAGAGATTCCTGGTGGAATCTCTGTGTTTGAAGCGATTCTTATTTTGTAAGCCGATAACACATACAACCCCTTCAATGACGCAAGCGCCGCACAGCCGCGCGTCACCACTCGTTACTGAATACGCAATGCGGCTCGGATCACGTTTTTCTACCTGCCTAAATAAATCCACAACATGTTTACGTCCAAGCCAACTTGCCCAGGAACACATAAATACAACAATGTTGCGATAAACCTGTAAACATGTTGATGCCGTATAGTAGTGTTGGCATAAAACAATTCAACCAATTATTATATCCTTCAACAATTTAAACCAATCACTGGTTCAGTTTGTTATACCAATCAGAAGCTCGGATTATAGCAGAGGCGCAACTCAATTGAGCACGTAAAAGAGGATTAATAAAGTCGTAGTCGGCTCTTACATCTGAGGAATCGTTACGGAATCACACAGAAGTGTAGCTTTCATTAATGGAGAACCCAAATCGTCAAACCTCAAAAATGATATTTTGGTACAATATCAAAACATAAATGTTCATACTCGTAGCATATCTGTTAAAACCGTTGCAATCAAAGACGTAACTGCTGAACGTCATTGTTAACTCATCACATACAAAAAGTTATCGTTATGAACGAAGAAAACAAAAGAAACCCTCTAGGTACCTCCTATCCACTATGTAAAGAGAAAGACAAATCAATCTTATTGTTCAGACTTACTAAGTAAGGTAAATCTAAGTCTGACTTAGACTTACCTCCTCTTACTCTTTATGAGCGTGATGTATCCAGATTACTAAGACTTGTGCTGTGTCTTCTTTAAGACGTAAACGTGGGAAGGTCCACTAAAACTGTATGAATGTTCCACAGACTAACTTATATAACAGAATGCCAAAAGCTAATCCTGTGTCCTAATTGACATGTCGCTCGCAAAAGTTGGTACGACAACGTCATTGTGTACATTTGTCGCATGTCAGGCGTATTTAAACTAGGACAGGTCCATACAGAACCCTGTGTTTAAATTTTAACGACAAGGCAACGTCTCTGGCTACGTATCCAAATAAATCGTATCGTATGAGGTGTGGTTCTAAAGCTAACGTAAAAACCCGCAGTGATTAGAGTCGATAAGTTATGTGTATATATAGGTATGTGATTGCCTCTGGCTCGGGATTTCCAGGGCTTAGTAATAATAATGATAATGTAATCCCTGATTAATTATAAAACCGGTGTTTTATGTATTAAAAATGAATAAAGGAATAAATGTAAACAACGAAATTTAATTAATTTATTAAAATTCGACGTGATTATCATTCATCATCATCATTTCAGCACTTCATAGTCCTCTGCTGGACATGGGTCTCCCGTAATCGACGTCAGTCCGTTTGGGCCTGAGCCTTTCGAACGGTTTCCCGCTGTTCGCTTCAGGTCATCCGTCCACGCGGTCGATGGGCCCATTGCCACTTTAGTTTGCTTTGAGAACTATGTCATGCTTTGAGAGCTATGTCATGCTTTGAGAGCAATTTCATCGCTGTGAATTCTGTCGCGTAGAGAAATCCGTCTAAGCGACTCTCAGGTTATGAAGTAGATTCGCAGCTAAGGACGGATAATGTATTTGTTGGCCGAAATAACATGGGTACAGACTCGCAGGCACAACTTGAACATAATATGTATTGATTAAATCGCATTAAGACCAACCGCAAGTGCGCACGTCCATGAGAAATTCTGAAGCGTTGTGAACGCCTGACATGACTTCATTGGGTTTACCAGAACAAACGATTAATATACCACATGGATTATTATAAACGTAGGATATAACAACACGTTTGACGAGTATGACGTTTGGTAAACAAACTGGAAGGCAAGGCAAGCCATTAATCAGCTAATGTTTACGGCGGTATTAAAATAATTGATTGATTCATATAGAAAAGCAGCTGCTACGCTAGTAGCTATATCTTACAGAACAGGAAGCACAGTTGACATAAGTCTCGATTCTTTAAATTCGAGGAAAAAAGCTCTGCGCGCTGGTGACTTCCCAGATGTTACTTGTGTCAGCAATCATGAGACTCGTCTACCTGCCTGTTTATCTGCTCTTTAAAAACCTAGTTTTCTCTACCTTAGGGTGTGGCTAAAGATACACCTCGATACCAAGCACATTAGAGCCAAAGCACGTAGATACAAAACAAATGTTAAATAGTCATTATAATCGTAACGTATGCGACCTCTGTCAATGACCTTCGTGCACAGATGATATAACAGTCGAATACGAGTGTAATATAAGAGGTGTGACCAACAGTAACCCAGTGTAACCCAAACTGCTGACCGCAGTAAGACGACACAGAGAACTCTATTACAAGCACACACGGCTTCAATGTTATCTGAGTATATGTGATTACATTCACCATTAAAATTGATGCAAAGGTCTTTTGCAATAAAAAGTATAATTCACGCACGACTTGACGACTTAAGGTTGATAAATACACTTAAAGAAAAATATTTAAAATATCCAAATTAATGAAAGTAGGTACAATACATATTTATTAAGCAAAATTTTTTAAGCTCTGCAGTCAAGTCCCGCGCCAACTATGCTTCAAATTACAACCATTGGTAATTATAGATGTTGTTAAAAGAAAGTTAGCCATTTTTCTTCGGTGGAGACCCAGTTTATGTTTATTTCTTTTCGAATCTTCATTTTTTACGTCTATTTAAGGTCATCGATAAAGTTGACATTTTCGATGGAGACGCAACTTTAGCAATCCTCGAGCTGTTGTGGTGGCGGGTGGAATTTTGGTCGAGTGCGCAAATTGGTACGACGCAAGCCGCGGTCAGACTGTCCGGCCGGGGGGCGTCGGAGCGCGACCGACATTGAAACCCGACTTCCTTGCCAGCTAAACTAAAAAATGTGTAGGTAATACTTTGTTTTACAACTATTGTGGAGTATGGAACAAAGCGAAAATTTGCGAGTTTTCATGAGCCTTGCTAAAATGACCACTTGCACCAAAAGCAGGTGGAGAATGACAATTAGATTCTACGAGCATATTTTAGGTCGCAACTTATTTCAGTTCATGATGGAGAACTAAATGCATATTTGAACTGCCATACTGTTTGAAATAGAGTTGCTACTTCTGCGAAAATGATTGTCTGATGACATTTATGATCCCTGCAATCACAATTCCTCATACGAAACCCAAGAAATTACATGTGTTACAGCGAGTTTGCTATTTTTTTAATTTAAAGTAATACCGCATCTGAGCGTTAAACAGAATTTAAAAATTTTTGGGCTCTCTTACAATCTGGAATATCTTTCTTGCAGTGCATTGTAAACTCTTTAGTCATTGCAATTGCTAATTGGTCTTAAATAAAAATTATTGCGAGAGTTCATAACAATATTGTGACACCTTCATGAATGACACAGACCTTGGTGTTTCTGATGTATACAAATGGATTTATGTTAAACTTTGCTTTGACGTCAATTCAAGGGATCTTGTCTGGAACCGGCATCGATCACTTGTCAAGCAGATATTGCACTACTGTTTTTAAATATTGGGACCGACGACAACAACTCCAGGTACCTATGTTCTCGTATACCTACACCTATACCTATACTACTCGTATACCTATACTCGTACATAATATATTATGATAACTACACTACTGTTCTTTGTAGTTTTAGTCTCTGGACTACGGAAGTTCTACCCAATTACTTGCAGTATGTTATGTACAGTTATGCTTACGAGTATGATATGGGACACAAGGAATTAAGCCTAAACTGTTTTTTTTAAACAGTAGGTACGTTTATATTGCACAGCATTGTGTCTTAACCTGTTTGTACCTTAAACCCGACTAAATAAGGTTTGTCCTTTACATTTTAAATGCATGTAGAATTATAATTAACGTAAAATAAAGCGAAGGTTTATGAAAATGATCAAGATTGTTTTTATTTTCTTTGGGCATTTGCCTGTTAGAGGGGAATTTTATAATCGATTTTAAACGACATTCCTGATGAGCTCGTACTTGAATCATAAGTATAACCAGTATAACACAGACTCAGGTAGATAGATACAAAAAAGTAAGGTTTTCTTTAACATCATAAGCTATCCTACTACTATTATATGTAAATGTGAAAGTTTGTAAGGATGGATGGATCGATGGATGTTTGTTACTGTTTCCCGCAAAAACGGCTCAACAGATTTGGATAAAATTTGGTATGCACGTAGTTTATAACCTGGATTAACATATAGGATACTTTTTATCCCTCTCTGGACCAAGTTCTAGAATCCACGCAGATAAAGACTATTACCTAATAATAGTAGCTAATGTATTAACTGAAAAGCGAAACATCAAATTTTGACAAACCTTTCAGAAGAAGGTAACGGTACCGCTTTTTGCGCTCTAAGTGCGGTCAGTCAGCTTATCTGCCTTTCTATTTGTGTTCCACAACGATAATGAAGGACAATAGACAAATGTTTGTCCGTTACAAACATATTTAGTTACTGTTAACAAAGGAATGATCTTATAGCAAGTAGACTGCAAATTGCGTAGAATTTGTTTAAATATTTAGCCATGCAAATCCTGTTCTCCTCCAAGTGTATCCTCCTGTGTCCTCCAAGCCTGTTTTGGAGCTCCACAGCTGGGTATGTCTCTTCCTACAAATTACAGGGGCGGCCTCCAGGCAGGTATGTATGATCCATCATACTGCACCATGGCGTTGCAGTAAGTAATAATCAGTATCGAATCACGGATAATGGCCAAACCGTAGCGAATATTTCAACGACTTTCAAATAAATAAATCGACTACTACCACAGACAACCTTCGAGAGGACTTTAAAGGGGGCTGCGGCTTTTGGGACTGGACGACCTAGGGATAACATCAACAGTGAGCAGTGACCACTCAACATCAGGTGGCCTGCGTGTCCATTTACTATTTACTAATGTCCTATTAAAAGGACATATCGATCCAAGTGGGGTGTCTCATGAAGACGTCGGCTAGTAGATTTAATTGATTTAATTTTCTAACCACGTTACAGGGCTCTTGGCACTATTCACGGCCTCCTGCTGTCCGTTAAGTTTTGTTGTTAAACAATGTGAGCATATAATTGAAATTCACTTCACTTTGCTGATGTTCCTTCGTGTGTAAAAAAAGTTTCAGAACTTTTGACTCGATCGTGCATCGATTTTAATTTCCCCTTTCTCTCATTGATAGTTTGATCAATACCTAGTAGACGGTAAGTAACTAAACAAAACCTTATTGGCGATACTCGTTTCCGATTTATAGTAAACCCAAACTGGTATGCGCAGTATGTCAATGACAATGTCAGAATCTTGAAAAGGCTGTGCGTAAGAATTAGAGTCCATTTTACACATTCTTATGAATGTAGAGTTAGCACACATTCGCTGCCTCGCCCACCAGCATCAGCGCCGCCTACAGACGCGAACACCAATACCTCCGGCCTAGGAGCGTGTTATCGAGTTGCACGTTGTTTCTAGAGATCAATATTGAGTCCGTTTGGAAATATATTGCGGCCTGTCACCGTATCAAGAAAGTTTTTATATTTTCTTAGAGTGCCTTATCATTAAGTCGCAATCTCACCGATCGTTGATCGTGCGACTGCCGATTTTTGGCATACTATACCTCCCCAATCGCAAAAATCATGACTCATGAGGGCGGAATAGCACTAGGCACTAGGGAAGGCCGGTACGCAAGGGAATGGGTTTATCATGTCAACTCGTCGATATTCATTAGACTTAATAAACGAGTTATTGTATGTTGCTCCAGCCGAGTATAGAAAAGGGAGGGAAGGGGAAGGAAGAGAGTAGAATTAAACGTGTGTGTAGTTTGACACAACCAAGTACCTACCAGTGACAGTTGTAAGTACAAATCCACTTGGTAACAATTAAGCTTACTTAAGTCGATTAATCGCCCCGGCGGCGACACATAGCGAAACTTTCACGTCATCTCTGTACCCAGACCCTAGTGAATAGACTTTAATTTTATTATATACAAATGGCGGTCAAGCGTAGGCAACTACAGGCCTTCTTATTTGAAGCTGTAAGGCTATCTCGAAGGACTAAGCCACAGAACAGATATCTGTTGTGGACTAAGCTGTAGGAACGCCTCAAAAATGTTCCTTCGGTAACCACCCGTATATATGAAAAACATAATTATATCATGGGTACTAATATAGCTTATCAAAATCCATTTTTTCCGTGAAAGGCCTTGTACTAATTGGCTGACATAACGGACTGATCAACCTAGGTACACGACAAAATTTAACACTTGAAATGACGCCGTCATCCTGCGTCACTGCGTGTGACTTGCGAGCGACTTGGCAATTAGGACACGGGGAAAGATGTTACTCTTTCAGATGTTACTCTCAAATAACCATTCATCGTCAGAATAAATCATGCACAGAACAAAATAATAATAATATGGTATTACTGGCTGACCCCGCAAACGTTGTTTTATCACTTAGGGGTATGAAAAATAGACAGTAGCCGATTCTCAGACCTAATGAATATGCATATAAAATTTCATAAAAATCGGTCAAGCCGTTTTGGAGGAGTATGGTAACTAAAACTGTGACATGAGAATTTTATATATAAGAATTATGACGTTATCAAGAGAACATTTTGTTTTGTTTCGTCCGACGTTGTTTAGAAATAAAAATATAATGATAAAAACATGTTTACAGATAAGTCGAATCGGAATACAACTTGTTATGGACCATTAAAACTCACACAAGGTCGTTGAACGATAAAAGAAAGTAGACTCAATGATACTGATTAAACGTGTGTCAGTTATAATGAAAGTAAATAAATAAAAGAATAATATGTCGTCATAAGATACCACTAAGTAATTGAAAATATTTACGACTTTGAACTTCCTAATCAAAGTTATCTTTAATACGCACTAAGTTGTTATGTTTCGTAGTTAAATACTATGTTATCATTTACAAATGGATAGAATAATTAAAATTACAATCAAGAACATAAGTGTTCATTGGATGAATCCCATTTATTGATCACTAGACCTTAAGAAGAAGAAGCGAAAAAAGTATCCTAAATGTAAATCCAGATTATAAACTACGTGCAAACAAAATTACTGCCAAATCTGCTCAGCCGTTTTTGCGTTGAAGAGTAACAAACGTCCATTCATCCATTCTCACAACCTTTCACGTTTGTAATAATATAAAGTAGGATAAGTTTGTTCTGAGGTGTCATACTGATCTTTTTAATAAAGCGGGCTCCACACCACCGCCTGTCATAACGTCCCCGGATAGGAAACGCATTGACACCCCGGATCTCCACACAATTTCCCTGCCTTCACGTTGATGTTTTCAGAGGAACTGACACTGAATGGAGGAAAATGCGGACATTTCCGTCAGTAGTGGAAATGAAAGTTTTGCCGTACCTTCGTTATTGAGGCTTTAAATGAGAAAAGATTCGACTATTTCTCATATAAGCGCCTGCAAGATTTTGCAAGTATTAAGTTTGTATGTTTTTGGAAACATAATTTGGACATACAATATACCTAGTCAACCTGTTTTTGTATTAGATTTTTATGGAAATAAGATGTTATTATACTATCCAGGTATCGATATGAGTTTATCCATAGCATACAACAACTATAAAATAGGCTTTACTTGTATGTACTAAGTAGCACAATAGCCTTGACTTCAAAGCATTAAATTATTCCGTTTCCAAAACGCACTGTTGCATCATAGTGCGTGCATCGAATTTAATTTCTTATTTATACACCATTTGGACTATGCACATCGAATGCACAAAAGGTTCCGAAAATTCATTATCATAAGAATCCCTTTTTGCCTTTGAAATTTATTTTCTTGTTAGTTTGCTTCAATATGACCACTCTCCACTTACGAGACTCCTTGGTTTAAAGAATAAGTATGAGTCTTGTAGTAATTTCATTTTAATATGTTTGTTACCTTTATGTGCATGGCTTATTTTGCTTGATTTATTTATTAATAACTAATTTAAAAAAAAAACAATTTAAGGGGTTGTCGCTTTCCCTAAAATGTACACAAGCTGTTTCATCTCGCATTCTTCACTCTTTTCCACTTTCATGGCCTCGTATGCTCCTAAATATATTAATTTCTTTTGTTTATGACATTTTCTCCCAGTCAATCCAGTATATATGTGGAATAACCAAGTAAGTATATCAGATGTCGGGTTTCTCAAAAGGATTCAGTATAACTGCATAGAGGATGTGCATTGTTCAATTTCGTGGACGTATCTGCGTGGGTTGACAAGACGGAGCATCGCCGCGCCGGTGCTATGTGGTTTGAGCTCCATTTGCGCTTCTATTTATCGTATCCTACTCGTTCCTTACACTGTTACATAATGTTATTTGTCCTAAGTTTTCAACAATATCAATAGAAGCAAATATTGTGGAACCACCTCAAATTAATATATCCCTCTCTAACAAAAAGCTCCAGTGATGACCTACGGTGCCGAGACGTGGTCCTTTACTGTGAGCCTAATCAATAATAACAAATCAATAATAATATTAACATAGTGAAATTCAAGTACGAAATTTGATTGAAGTTGAGACAATATTAACAAGAAAATTTAAGCTTTATTAATGCACAATGTGAGCGCTATAAAACAATTGCCGATACTTAACCACTAATGAAAGATAAAGGGGCACTATGGAGTGTGTCCGGAGTATAAAACGGCACCGAATAATTTATAGCTCACAAAACAAAGGGTACATAAGTAATAAAGGGCCGGCATCCCCTAAGTGAGTCGAAAATAATTAATCTTTAATATAGGTAAGTACCTTCCTACCCCAAAGCGTATATGGAGCGTTAAAGGACGAGAGCCAGCCCAGCGTAGGTTAAACCTATTGATAGAATAAACAAAAAATCTACATCCTATGAGATGTTATATAAATTTATTATTACATGCATTATCTCTAAAAACACGTAACGGGGCGTTCCTACTTTGAAAATCGACATCCTTTTTTCTTCTGTCCACTGCTGAAGATGGGCCTTCCCTAATCGACGCCACTTTGCCGGGGCCCTTTGAATCTAACGGTTTCCTGCCTGTCTTCTCCAGGGGCATTCGAGGGCATTTCTACCCCATCGGTTATCGTTCTTTCGAACGCTGTGGGCATGCCATTGCCGCTTTAGTTTGCTAGCTTTGAGAGCTATGTTCATTACTGCTGTTCGTCAATGGATACTGTCGCGTAGAGAAATACCAAGAATAGCCCTCTACAAAACGCCGTACACTCATATGTGTTATAAAATTTCCAGCACGTGTGGGTATAATGTAAAGAACTAGTCCTTCTGTATTTTTAGGTTAAAGGAACACGAAGTAGGTAGAACGGAGTGGTACCTATAATAATATTATGAACTATTAAGAAGTAAAATTAAAATATATATAAACGTAGGTGTTAGAAACCTACCATTACCATTAAACCTACCTAAATATTACAATTTTGTGAATTACAACGTGCTTAACAACGGAAAAAACAAGCTGTACTTATTTTAAACAAAACAATGACCCCATGACTCCAGTGTCTTGATCAAAATTAAACATAAATAACAAATTTAAATTCAATCATAAACTCTGAAACTCAACTCTGGAAAACTCAAACAACACAAAATTGAACCAAGATCTTAAGGAAAATGTAGAAAATATACTTATGTATTTCGCTTTATAATAAGAATCTTCAAATTCTGCTGATGGCAATTAAAAGATTTAATAAGATAAAAAGAAATGGCTACTCACAGCGTTTTTGGAGTAGTCTTATTATTGCCAGGCTAAATACAAAAACACTTGTTTTTTTAATGAATACATCAGTGGATCAAGTAGCCTTGCCTACTTAAGAGATATCTGGGCGTAAGATGACGCTTACCTACAATGGTTGATAAATAATCAGCTTTGTCAACAAAGTACCTACGGCTATTAAGGCGGAGGTTAAATGGCACAAACAATAGCGTACTTATTTACGTACGCACCAAAATGTAGGTATGGTTATTTCCGAAAGCCAAAACAATCCCACACGTTTCAAAGGATTCGGTGGCCACTGCAATTAGCTTGCAAGGCCGCAAGGTTAGGATTCAATGAAAAGGCAGAGGCTCAAACAAAGTTTGTTGATGAATGGTCAATTGTTTACTGACAAGTAACATATGCTAGGAATATTCGCATCGCCTTGACGATCTCCATCCCAATTCTCGCGACCATTGTCCGGCAGACAAAGGATTCTACGAAGGACGATCTGAGGATACAATGACTCGTGTCATTCTCGCGGGCCGTTGATGAGAGAAAAAAAAGAATCCGAAACGGTCGGTCGTTTCGGGACGGAGGCAATGTTCTGGAGGCGACCCCGATTCAAGATCCCCGAGGGGCTAAATTGCGCCGTTTACTGGATCCAACGATCCGGTCTGAACTGTCACTGTGAGACCGGCCCGAAAACGTTTATAAGGACCACTTTGTTCATGAAGAATTGTCGACTTTCCAAGTAAATGGCTCTTATATTGATGCGTGAGTGGGTTTGTTTGAATTTTGAATGGGAATTTATAAATAAACTTAAATTTCTAAAAATAACCTTGCGGCATTTATAACGACGGGTCATGTCTAAAGGGTGTATTTCTGCACTCCATTAGTGAGTGATGTTGCTATGGATGATATTGGAAACCTAGTGTTACATTTAGTTTAACTATTCATAAAGAGGGTCTAATTGAAACAATTTCAAAAACAGGCTCGAACTCAGAAGCACAACTTTATAGCCAACAAAGTACTGGAGGTCAATTAAATTGCTTTTTGATTCTCATAGATCGTATGTGACAACAAAGGATATAAATATCACATCTGGTGTCGGCACATAGGCTCATACTCACAACAATGGATGTCGCGAAGTGTGCGCGTCTGTTGATAAATTGAGTTAGTCGCAAGGAGGTCAAATGCATCGGACTAACGGGCCACTTATAATAGCCTCCGCGTCATGAATACGTTATTGTCGGTGTCGATTTTACTGGGATAGCCTATCTATAACTAGTTTCATGCGCGGTTTACTTATTATTCACACATACATAATAACTGGACAATCCGGGATTAGGAACAGTCGATGTGCGTGTGTGTGATTGCACCGATAACGGTCCACTTATAATGGCTGCGTCGTGAAACTCGTGAATATAATTATAATATAATGCCCAGTTAATAAACGCCGTGGGGATGCGGTTTAAATGATCCCTTCTCAGATATAGATGTAAATAGACTGACGCAAAACAAGAACGTTTTAGTGATGGCAATCCTACGTCAAATGAAACCGAATTAAAAGCGCCAGTACAAACAATGTGAGTTATTCGAATTATTATTTAAATATAATATCGTCATTCAAATTGATGCGAATTTTTCATAATAATGACTGATTTGAACAAATATATTTTATTTCGGTTATTGGATTGGAGAAATAATAGATTTCCTTTTCCGTGTAAACAATGCGACAACAGCGGTGTTGGTTGTACAAACTTTTTAAATACACAGAACGTACATTTGCGTGATCTATTTAGATCTATATCTCATCCCTTACATGATCGCACGCTACCTCACTCCTTCTTGGAAAGTTGGGATATTGAAAGGTTTCAGATTATTGAGCATTCCTTTTATATTGTTCTTTGTTGAGGCTACACGATGTGCATTGTGACGATACCGAGATACTGGTTTATCGAACAAAAGTGTCCTGGGCTGTTTAAGATATTTTCTTTTGTTCGTCAAAGTGAACCGTTGCAAGCCTTCCAAAATCTATAATAAAGACGTAGAAAAAAAAGTCAGTCGGTACCTATATAATATTTTAATCCATTCCAATCATAAGAATTATTTTAACGATAATTAACTTTAGTATTTTATCCAAAATGTAATTTAGAAAAACATTTTTAATTTGACTTTGAGCCTGGCGTCTCACACTACGGCTTTACTAATCTCTGGCTTAGAGTGACGTGTACATCAATAAAGCACAGTTACCTGCTGAGACGAGAAACTTACTCTCGGATGAATGGATCAAATTTAAACGGAATTTACCAGTTTAGCATATAATGGCAGTTGATAACATCACGATAGCCACCGCCTAGATCTGGTGTTAACTGCAATCCATATACCGTTGTGTGAATTAAAGAATTTATTGTACCTTACCTACCTACGACAAAACTAATACACTGTTTTAAACAAATACCGAAGTAATTGAAACTTTTATTAGATCATCAAATTGCACAATGTTAAAACACAAAAATGAAACCCAAATGAAAAAAGAAATATACAAACAGGGACAACAAAACAGGCTAACATAAAAATATTTAATTTTAGTCTTTGTTGATGATGATGACGAAACCTTATGAAATCGATAAATTTGAGAAAATATACGTAATTTATGTTGCCCGATAAGACAACATCAATTATTACATTTTCCTTGATCAGAATTCCCCAACTACATAAACATTTAAAATAAGTCATTAAAATTGTATGGCCAAATGCCGCCAATCGTCGTAAAATAATACCGCCTTCCGTTTCCGCGCACTTGCCTACATTAGCACTAACGAGCAATATTTCACGTAACGGACACATTATTCTCCCCGTCAACCTCAAAAATCGTGTTCGGAATATAAATCAGCAGCACCAACCACTCCCTCTACACAATTATTCATTAATGAAAAAGCAGGCGAGACGGGTCCTCAAAATTCAGCAATAAATTGAATTTTTCATTAGTAAGCACCATAGTGAAATAACGTACGGCTTATATTAAACACTAGCTGACCCAGCAGGCTTCGCTCTGCCAATTATTTTTTTTTATTTTTTTTTTATTTTAATTAATAGCCTTTGTTACTCAGGCTGAATGTAGCTTTCCAATGGTGAAAGAATGTTTGAAATCGGCCCCGTAGTTTTTGAGTTTATTCGTTACAAACATACAAAAATACAAATGTTTCCTCTTTATAATATTAGTATGGAAGTATAGATTAGTATAGATGGCACGGTTTGTAAAAACGAATATTTTCAATATCGTGTAGACTGGCCTCCTAGAGTTCACTATGCCAACTGTAGTGGCTAGTAAATTAGTAGGTACATTTAGGTACAGAAGTACGTATATGATATAATAATAAATGTGTATGTATATCAACATCAACACCCAATGCCCAAGCGATCAATAAAATATTTTACATTGCAAACAGACTTTCCTCACAAATGTTATCCTTTTAATCCCGTTAACCATCGTTACTTTTCTCCAATGAAAGCTAGCTGAATAACGAAGGACCACGGCTAGGTCCAAAACCAACAAAGTAACCCGAATATTATAATTGAATTAATCGACTACTTAAATAATAGCTTAAGCCTTCAAAGTCCGAAAGTAGCCCAGTTAATCCGAATAACGGTCAGTAAAGCCGATACTCAGGGACTAATATGATAATGTTATAACACATGGGTATGGTTACCATATGAAAATGCAAACTAATGAAAACAGAGCCATAGATCATACTCTTAAAAAAGCAATGGACTAACCAAGAAAATGAAATCACCGCTTAACACGCTTACAAGTTACATGAAGCTGTCACCGATCTGACGGAAAATGGAAAGTCGTATGTTACTGGCCGTTAAATGAAAGTTACCCTCATCGTCTAGTCTAGACGTAGAATAACAAGAAACATCCCCGAGATCCTTGGGTCCGATGAACCGACTCGCCGCCACCCCTCCCGCCGTCTATGTTCAACTCTCACGTTTGCTTGTGAAACGCGAAATGAGATCATTTACGACTGAGGATTTAGGATTTTATGACGAAACAAATTTTGTTGTTATTTAAACGCATCATTGTTAAAGCCTCTGTAATTGTTTGGGGTCGAGATCTTTTTTGTCTCTGTATAGTTCTGCGTTGTGCTACTTGGGAATAATTTATCATTGGCAGTACAGTCTACATTTTCCCAACAAAGAATATAGCAAGAAGAAATGAACGTTGAATTGGACGCATTTTCTTAACCTCGTTAATGAAAACGGTACTCACTTATGACTGAGTGTGGAACGATTATTGTCGATGCACAGTACTCATTGCAGGTTACGGGCGAGTTATAAACATACGACATGGGTAGATTAACTAGCTGGTATCTTTACGAATAGTGTCGACCACACCTATGTTTAATTAAAAAAAATTTAAGATAAATCAGACAAGACCATGACGACACAGAAGGTATAACTCCGTACGTATAAAGTTAAATACGATTTAAAATTGAGTGAAAATCAATGATTCTGAATTTCTATATCTAAAACTATAAAGGAATGACGAAATAAAAAGCACTTAAGACAAGACAACAGGTGAAAACGTTCCAAACAAGCCTAGATTTGACTAAAATAACACGTTGAACTACATTCGAGATCCGACGCGGCGACGGCGCGATGAGCCGTCGCGTCGACACCCCAACCCAAAGACGCCACGCGCACGGTTGGATAAGTTGTAAAAGAGAAATGGGACCTTTAATGATAGATGATTTCAGATATCGCTTGGAATTTTTAACTTCTCCCGAATAATCGAATAAAAAACAGATCAGCATTTTTCAATAGTAAGAAAGGACTTGCCAGCCACCTAATCACTTATTTCGATCGCACGTACGCACGCACGTCAAACATCAAATAGGATAAAAATCCTAACTGGGGTGTGATGATGACAATAATTATCATGTGTCATAAATACTAAACTTAACCTGTTATTTTTATTTTATTTATTCATAATTTTTTGGTGACGTCTAATGTAAACGTAACGTAAAAAAATAAAATTCGTGATTTCGTAGTATTGATCTAGTAGATTGCCTTATTTCTTTAGTCTTTGCTTATGCAAACGTAGACAGTCCGTCCTCACAATCCATATGCAGTAACATAAAAAAATAATACTTATTTCAAAACTGTTTATCCTTTTGCGCTCAGTATATCATCGAGTGTCAACGACAGTAGCATTCAGCAACATCGTCTCAAATCATTTTGCACCAATAATATTTTCATTTCAATCGCAAAAAACCCTTTAAATATTAGGGACTACACTTTACCTGCGGCTTTGTCCGCGTGGGTTTTATAACTTGGCCCAGAGCGGGATAAAGACTTTAAAGAGTATAATTATAATAAGGTAATCGAAGTTATACGTGCATAACCAAAATCTGATCTACCGTTTTTGCGTGAAAGAGTACCAAAGCATCCATTCATCCAATATCCATCCATCCTCAAACTATCACATTTATAATAGTATTAGGATTTTGGTGGTCATAATAATTTCCTTGTTATCCAACAACAAGTATAATCTTCATCATTTCACATGACGTATCATCATACTCGGATGACCGCGTATGGAGAGCACGGCGCGGCGTAATTCTTAATGACCTTGAACAAAACCTGTTCAACTCATTCTATCACCGTCTCACGGAAGAGGAAAGGTCTCATAACTTAGAGTACACATGCAAGCTAGAGCGCGTAATAATAGGTATGAACTCAAAGCAAATGTATGAACCGTCCCGAAAAGTGATAATGTTAATTACTTAGTATGTTTTGCTTTCTATTTAATTTATTATTATAGTCACTAACGGTCATCCATCCAGCCAGGTGCTGACTGGCTTTTATAATTTTTCGTTCGCTTGCAATGTACTCGTGTCGTGGTGATTTCAACTTAAGGCGTTACATACATTTAGTTACAACACAAACGTTCGATCTTATACGGGACGATCACTCTATAGCTAGCTAATGCCTACTCTAAAGTCTCTAACGACCTATGAATTTGTAACGGACAAGTGAGGCGTTGTGGGATTCCATTCATAATATTCAACGTGACTATGGATTTTGTATCTCTGATTCGTGAATATAGGTAGCTACTATTATCTACTTTGATAAATCTAGATATACATATTATATATCAAAGCGAAAGGTAGCTTGCGGAAAGATATCAATAAAAAAAGGATTTTACACAATTGTTTTTTTTTTTTTTCAGAAAAATAATTGACCATCCCAACATACTATTTTTGACAACAATTGAATATTTTTAATGTTCTGTTAAGTGTTTCTAAACATAGCTAAAAATCTTATTTCTGAACATTTGATAAAAATAATAGAAATCTAAGTAATAAAGTAAACTATATAGAACGATTAAGGTCGTATCAACTTTTATGTGAGACATAAAACACAAGGACAAAACACGTCTAGCAGACAACAAGATTTTGCGCAGTCACTTACCCTATTCAATTTATATCTCTCTGTGCCATTCACCAAGTTTTTTTTCTAGTAACGTTTCGATCAAATATTATACCTAGTACGTCGATTGCCAGTGACTATAATGCTGGTAGCACACCTCCGCGCGAAATCACGAAATGGTTGATGTTTCGCCCGTCTTACAACGGACGGTGGCAAAACTACAGCGGTTTCGCATTTCACGATTTCGCGGCGGAGAGGTGTGCTAACGCGGTAGGTAAAGGTAATGTTACCAATACATAATATGACGCTAAGTCCCCAACGCGTTTGTCTAGTTTTTGTCTGTTTGAACGCACTCACTATTTTTTTTTAAACTAAGATATTCTCCTCAAACGAAGTACCTCCATAAACCACACCACGCCAACATATACACGAGACATGCTCCGTTTTAAGGTGAGCCCCGGGTGAGCTACTAGGACTCTTTCTCGGACCATTTAAAAGGGTAGCTGTTATAGACGTCCCCAGGCGAGCTAGTTCGGCTCTACCACCTATCAAATGATGGTAAATGTTATTGTTGGATAACTTTCACATTTAATTTATAATGTTTAGGTTTGGATACAACAAAAAGACTTTCACCCGTCGAAAGGCTAGCTGGACGACTGCCAGGACCTATGATTTTCATTAAATACGATTATATTTTAGAGGCCATGGTACATACTGTTCCAATTCTTTGAGCACATCGCTGATATAATTAAAATTCAGTTTAAAGGTGATTTCATTAGTAACTATTTGAATGTAAGTACCGTGAAAAATAAGAAACATATCAGAGTTTTCAGACTGCTTTTATCACCTCGAATACCTTCACAGTTAGAACGGCACAAATCCATCCATTCAATGTTCATCAATTGCAAAAGGCGTTGTGAAGTCAGTGACATTTACAATTTCTTTTTCAATTGAAAAATCCACGATTGGAACGGTTTAACGATTGTGGCGGCCATTACGTAAATTATGATTGCGGTCGTTTTTTTTATTTTACTTCTAAATATTACACGAAGTTGAACGTTCTAAACTTTACCATTTGTAGCTCTTGATTTGACTATCTTATAGATCAGCATTCGTTCATCGAAGCACCCCCAGGATAACTCATCATCTCGTAGCATTGACCCTACACTCTGCTTATTTTATGTTAACGATCATATAGCGCTTCCATCAAAACTATCACCGAGTAGACATTAAACGTCATCCATCAAGGCACTCAACACCGCTAGCGACACTTCACAAAGCGCAATTTTCTGAAGAGTATCATAGAACAAGTTTCCTCTCGGCGCCTGCAGATGTTATCGCGATTAGTGTTGTCGTGGCAAGTGGCAAAGTATCGATTGTCGCGTCGTGTTGCGCGACCGTCGGCTCGGCGACGTCCTTGGCCCGACCACGCCGTCTCGCGCCTCCCCCTCTCCCCCACTGACGTCACACCACCCCAGTTGGCATGTGAAGCACCCGACCCGTGACGTCACTCGTCAACGCTATAACTCCACTTAAACAGATCACTGACTATGTAAATGTAATAAGAGTTCGTCGTGTCGCTGTGAGAAGGATTTAGCTGAATTCTCGCAGTTGGGAACAAAGAAGATCATATTATGATATTATGCAACAATCAAATTTTACAAATCAAACACAGATATAATAGACAGCCTAACAAGAGGCAGTTACATAAACAATAAAAATCAATACCAAAATTGAAATGGCTTCATCCATTTAAATGGAAAACGTTTATTTGCACCCTAGACAAGGATACCTGTTTACTTTTACACGGGTTTTCCCAACATTAAGTTATAACAAAAAACAAACAAAGCGGAATAAAATAAAGGTAAAAACTTTGCTAGCGACGAAATATTCTCATAGAAACGAAACATAGAACAACAAAAGAAATAAATTAACAAAGAATTGGTTTATTCGATCAAGATTAGATAAAATTTAATCTACGACGAAAAAAGAATGATCTTCTGAATGTGAGTATTAGAATCGTGAATATTTATCGCCACTTTTATTTTACTAACACATATCTTAATATCGGTCAACTTTAATCAGTGTCTACAGGAAAAACAAAAATAAGAGAGATTACTATAGCAGTGCGACCGATAACACACGCTGTATCGAAACAGTAGTCAATGTAGGTAGATAAATAATAAACATCACTATTTATATATTATCATCTATATCTTATTTTTAATATCAATGATTCATTAGAATATCAACTCACAAATCATTTGTCTGTAACCCATTAGGGATTTAATGCAAGGTCGGGTAATCTCTCACAATGAGAAGGATGTAAGCCTTACGCCCGAAATTAATAACCTATCTTCAGATTATGGATTGAAATTGATCCTCTTTAGTTTCGAAGATACTCAAAATACTCTTTTAATTTTGTTGAAAAAACAAATGTTACTTACCTATTCGTAGATCGTAGATCGATCTGAAGATAAGTACCTAATAAAACGGCGTTAGATCACCACGCTAGCCTAGCGGGTTGGTGGACCATCATTTGACATTCATCTGTTCCTAATTGTTCCTAATCAAGTTCATCAAACCGGAATATTAATGATGATATAGCAAAGTCGAATGACGACGAAAGAATGTCGTAAATTAAGCGCACGTTCCTGACGAAACGGGTGAATGTTTGTTTGATTTCATATGTGTGTCTTCATTACGACGTTTCGCGGTCGTGTCGATGACAACAATGAAATGGCGTCGAATGAACAGGATGTGGAGAAGAGCTTCCGCCGCCGCGGCAACTTCTTAGCCCCATAGGAATAGGCGGCAATCGAACGATTACGGACCGTTGCATAAATGAAGAAAAAGGACCTTTCTGTCCGATTTAACCTTAAATTGATTAATTGATTTCCACTCCCATGGGAAAAACCTTCGTCTCACCGATTCACCTTATCTATGTATCTAAAGATCAAACTTTTAAACAGGGTAACAAGCGATTGAATTAAAGAGTTACAGAAATATTGTGTTACAGAAACAATGATACCTGCTGCTGACTTGTAGACGAATGGCGACAAAATAATGTCGTAAATACAGCGACGCGTTCCTGACGAAACGGGTAAATGTTTGTTTAGGCATCTCCATTACGACGTTTCGCGGTCGTGTCGATGACAACAATGAAATGGCGTCGAATGGACAGGATTTGGAGCGGAGCTTCCGCCGCCCGCCGCGGCCACAAACTTCTCAGCCCCATAGGAATAGGCGGCAATCGAAAAACCGATCCCTAAGCGATTTAAGGACAATAAAATAGAACTTTACAATATTAATTCAAACATTTTAATTTATTTTTACGTGCTTTAGTAAAAAGATACCTACACATAGGAATTTTGGAAAACCTGGATTCGTTTGGATTTTAATTATTTTTCTGCCAAAACAAAGTAATGGCACCATAATATGGCGGTTATTTAAAGTGATTACGCGAACTTCAAATGTAATATCATTAAATGTAAATTAACTTTATTTTCATTTGGATGGGTTATTTAGCTTGCATTTATCTTATATTCAATGTAATTTCCGTCACACCACAACCCAAATTCCTTCTATACACAACAATAGAGACAAACACGAATAACACAATCTTTGTTTATCGGCTGGACAGTGTTAGCTCAGCACATTACCCGTGGAGTGGAGATGTTCCGATAGGGTCGTTGTCACTTGCCCGGCATTTCAGCCGCAGCCAGCCGGGCCGATGGGACCAACGCATTGTTCTCGCCAGGGGGCACTAACCCATGTGCGATTAGATACGGGCGACGCCAGGATACGATGCGTAAACATCGCCACAGTGTGAAGATTTTACAGTAACGTGTCTTCATACAAATGGTCGGAACGCGAGACGTGCCTACCCGTGTCTCGTTCGATATAACTTCACTCGGCACACAAATGTCGCGAATGCGTCGCAGTGGCGAACGAATTATTTTTTTTTTCGAATGCGGATTTTTTAAATGGAACTGTAAAGAGGCGTACCTCTCAGTCGACGCGCAAATATTTGTCAGTCTCAAATTAATAAAGACCTTCTTTTTACTTAAAATTACTAATGAAAATACTCAACATGTACTTTTACTCACTGGTACTTACTTCCTAAAGCGTACCATCGTAGAGCGGTGATAGCCAGTGGCTTAGAATTCGACCTCGAATCGAGGGTTCGAATCCCAGTGGCACGCACCAATGACTTTGTAAAAAAAAGTTATGTGCGCTTTATAACATTAAATGTCACCTGCTGTTACGGTGAAGGAAAACATCGTGAGGAAACCTGCATGCCTGAGTTAAAAAAAAATTGTTCTCAAAGGTATGTGAAGTCTACTAACCCGCAGTAGGCCAGCGTGGTGGACTAAGGCCTACATTCTTCTCATTGTGAGAGGAGGCCCGACCCTGTAGTGGGTCATTAATGGGTTACCGACACTTACTTCCTATTTTACTAGGACACATATTCAAGTAGGTAATGAGCAGGTCAACGGCTCAACGAACCCCGCGACTGTAAAAGTTTTTCAAGCACTGGGCTGAGTCACTTTACTGTAATCGTTATACTGTGACATTGCTCGGCGAGACGAGAGACAGGTTGCGCAAGTGATACGGTTTCGGATACGATCTCACGTATGCGTGTTTGTGACATGTAAAGATTCTCAGTAATTATACTTTGTAGATGTTACTCAAGATTTTATCTTATCGCCTTACGTATAGGTCCAACGTAAATGAATTGACCAATGAAATAGAAGTTTACCTCGCCAATAATAATATCTCGATCTTAGAGAAATCGAACATTAAAAAGAATAGATTATGCTTAAGTCGCAAAAGAAGGTGAAAAGTTCGTCTTAATTAGGCCCCTGAATATACATAGGACACATTCCTAAGTAGGTAACCAGGGGATCACAATACAAAAACCATTTTCTCGGTTGATAACCCGAGCATCAATATGAAACTATTCCATTCCACTCGTTGACACGTGGTCAATCACAATTCCTGGCACGAAACCAATGTTTTATGTAAAAATATACTCGAACTTGTTTAAAATAAAAATCATTTGTTTATCACGTCGTCGCCCGACAATACCCAAAATAATAGTCTCACTATTTCGGCTAGCGAAGATGATTCCGCAGTAGGTATTGTTGTGGGCAAAATCACCATTTCATTTAGGTAGCTCTACATCAGCGGCCATTGTTTGAGATCGTGTAACACATTGTTCCAACGCCTTGAAAAGCAAACACAGACGGTTTGTTGTCAGATAAGCAGACCAGATAGACGGGAACACCCGCTTCCTTTGGTATTGTCATTTCGAAATGAGGTGTTATTTACTAAGTGAGACGCCTCACCTATTGTGCAGGGGCATTTTCCAGTTTCCCAATCTTATTTCGAAAAGAAAAACTAATATTGTGATTTTAGACCTCTTTTATTTTTAAGACGGGACGTCTTGAAGTGCAGTTAAGAAATACATACATGGTTAAAAATAAACGAATAATTCAATTTTCTTTTGCATAAGTAAGTAGGTAAGTAAAGCTTTGCGATAGCGGTCATGGTTACGAGTTACGACACTAATTCGCTACATCAGGCATCTTCACTGCATCGACGGTTGGCTAGCGGCCAACTAAACAAAAAACCTTAAACACGTGGCATTATATCAAATTTTCTACTCGACACGTTTGCTGAATATGACGGTGGTGTGGATTTTAGTTGTAGTTTTTTTTTCTGCTGTTTTATGTGATGTAATCACGGTGGAAGAGTAACGTCTGCGGTTATGGTGAAAGCCTAATTCATCAAAAACACTGACAAGACATAAACCGCGCTCAGCGTGTGGATTGATGAGCCAAGCCCAGTAGAATATGGATTATTGTTTGTGTTAGTGTTGAAAAAAATAGGTAGAAAGTTTCTGCACCTTTTCCTGTTGCTCATTGTAGGCTTCAGCTATAGTATAAAAATAACTAAATAAATAAAGTGGCAAAAGACTGAAAGATGAACGTCGTTGCTAAAAATCATTAAAGCACAAACACCAATGATTTTTAAGTCATCTGCGCCTAATGTTAGGTCAACAACAGTCAAGCTTACAATAAGCGTTCTGCGCTTATTGCAAGCATCCTTAGGTTCCTTTCTCGAGCCTTTCATTCAAAGTGTTTCGGTGGACTTACCTGAAACATATCCGTGTCCGGGTCTTCCGTGTACTCGACTATGACCGCCTGGCTTCTGCTGAGTGTGTACGAGATCGAGTGCTGGCTCGCGTCGAGGATCGCCTTGCTGCTGTGAGGCGTCTTGACCACGTAGTGTTTGGACCTTCGCACGCCGTTTGCTGACGTACGTCTGTACAAGACGAACTTGCTCCGGCGTCTACCGCGCTCCCCGGCTGGCAGGTACCCGTTGTATCTGAAAAATAATTGAAAAAGTTAAAAATTCGCCTTTTTGCGTAGGGAAATCCACCATGGGTACCCGCTGTAAGTCCAAACATAAAAGAGGGTTATGCCAGACTCCTACGGCCACGGGTACACTTTCCCAACAGTGTATGTTATCGGAGATCATTCATCCCAACAGCTATGGGGGTCGCATGGAGACATCGCTCAAGAGTTTTACGAGTTGAAATTTACTTATGATCACGTACGACGATCACGAGTAGTTACGATGGCATCCCAAATAACACTCCTTATGAGTCGAAGTTAAATACATATATTATTCGTCTAATTCCATTTCAACGAAGTATGGCAGGGTAGCCAGTTGGTAGAAACATCAGAAATGGGGTGAATGAGAATGAGATACGAGGAAAAATTACTCGAAAAACAAATGTCCACAAAGTAGAACCTAAGTATTTGCTTTCACATGTAAATAATTCGTTGACGCACAAATCAATGTTACGAAATCGATATTTACTGTTCTTGCTTTATTACATACAAAACGTCTTCGACCATAAACGTCGTTACGCTAATATCTCTGAATCCGTACAAATGTCGAAAATCAATTATTGGAATTGGCACTTAATTTGTGTTACGGAAATAGAATCAATTTCGATGCTGAAAGTGTTTTGATTGAGGAATTTTAGATTGGATTAATTTCGAGTTACTGGATTTTAGATTAATATTTTGGCAGTTATCGATGTCCACTTCCATCATTCTACGGATTTTGTAGGTTTTATTCGTCTGAAAACACTGTGAAGTGAACCTTCTGTTATTATGTCACTTGTACTTGTCAACATCTCCCGAGGTTAGTCACATGGATGGAGCGAACAATACTTCTTGTTTACGCCGTTCTCAGAGCTATTAATTGGTTTACATCCAACCATTACAGTAAGAAAACGGCAAGAAATTAGACAATGTTGTGTTAATGGCTCGGTGTCTTCGCATGGGAAACCGCACGAGTACAGCCTTTGTATATTGTTGTATAACCGTCGTAACTCTGTTACCGTAATATTGGCTTTTGTACTAGGGATGCGCTGATCCGATCCGTGGCCATAAAATCATGCGATGCAACTCCAAATTCAGCTGTCTGCATGGAGTGTCACGACGTAAAGTTGAAAGAGAACACGATTGATACGATTCACGATCCAAGCATCATATCCAATTGTCCTATCATATGTCTCTACGTTTATCCTTCAGAACGTCGCGTTTTTGTTTGAAATAATTGTCATAATGCTTGATTTTCTTCCAGAAATTCCCTTCGTAGTCTACTACTGGGTACGATCCTAATCCATGCTATTCCGCCTGTCCTAAATCCAACGGTTTCTCGCTGTCTTCCTCTATTTTGATAAGTCTGTCGAAAAACCGAATCAAACACACCAACCGAGATGTTTCGATCCATAAAATCTGATCGCGCACAAGCACATCCCTACATGTGACGTGTTTTTGTAGCACCACGCCGGGCGAACCGCATGGGTCTACGGCAGAACAATCACGTACACGTTTTTTCTTACACCGATAAATCACAAACATGTGTTACAGTAAATGTTTACACAGAAATATCTGTAGGTACTATAAAAGCGTGCCATTGAACTACTATAGCGTGCACAAGTGGTTTAAAAGAGCGATTAAAATGACAAACCGTATAATAATTAATTGGATCTAGAACACTGTTGAAATTTTGGTGTATCAGTTTGTTTCCAGTAAACGTCGCTTAAAGTTAAAAAATCTCAAGCAAATTCCACTACTTGACAGAGATCACTCACCGTTCCCTAAGAAATTCTCCACAAGTCGTTTTAACGTGAAGTACCTATTACAGTGCCAACTGAGTTATTCAGTTATTCAGTTATTCATTTAAAAATCTCTGAGCATGATGCTTGTCTGGTCTAAAGACTGAGGTCATAAAAATTTCGCAACATTCCACTTCTTAAAAATCCAATTTAATGATACACAACACGACACGTCGATATGTGCCTGATTGCTGTACTTAAAACAACACATCTATGTTCAACCAATTGAAATATTTACCTAATGAGAGCATCATTAATGCATAGATCAACACTCTTACGAAGATATAAAGTTTCACCGCCAAAGGCGATCTCATAACCCACGGCACGTTAATTGCAGCAATACTCTAATAACAGACGAGATCTTATTTCACGAGCACGTAGCAACGACTTCAATTACGGAAGTCTACCGTCAGTCAACGTTCCAATGCGTAATTAAATCAAGAATCAGATTGCTTGCTTATGCTAGATCACCCAATTCGACATATTATGTTTCACGATGACGATCAAAAGTAAACATATGACACATAAATGTTTTTTAATTAATTTTATTTAGATAAGGTCTTTTGCGTCTACAAAGTTCAGAGTATCTTCATAGATTTATTTGTTCCCAAAGCCAAATTTATCGATAACTATCGTTCTATATAACTATCTATAACTATCCATCTATCGCAACCTTACCCTTACAACAACCTTAGTTAGT
Source organism: Erynnis tages (assembly GCA_905147235.1). Lineage (NCBI taxonomy): Eukaryota > Metazoa > Arthropoda > Insecta > Lepidoptera > Hesperiidae > Erynnis > Erynnis tages. Next base: position 6,892,404 of record LR990087.1, read on the forward strand.
CTATTAGTACCTATGTCACATTTACATTAATGCTTCTGTAAGAAATTTGCCTGGAGGTAGGGCCTGTGGGATATACAAATTTATTGAAATTCCAAGGTATCAGAAAAACCTGGAAAGATAATATTTGTACGCGCAGGGTTGTCAACTGTCCTCAAAAATCATTCGATTTTCAAAGCACAAGTGGCGCCAAATAACTGCCAAAGCGGCGGATGGTCAGTATTGGTCAGTCAGGTTGTTATCGATTAGTAAAATGACGTCACTATATAGTCCAGTCATTTTGAACATTCAAAATCGAAAATTTAACAATAATTCCAAAAGTTTTCAAACTTCGGTCAAGTGAATGGTACATTGGGACGACAATAAATCTCATTTTGCAACCTTGTCCGCAGTCCGGAACATTGCTAAAATTGCAATTAAATTAATTTTTGCTATATGGTCGTGAAAAAAATTCCAAAAGTTCTGCAAACTTGGAGTGGTGTTAAATATATTATTTTACATCACGTGTCAAATTTGCAACCAATTTAAGTGTACGGAACATTCTTTTTTATTAAAATTAATGTTTTTCTTTATTAAACTGAAGGAAAACGTTCCAAAAGTTCTGCAAATTTGACAGATATATCGGAAAAATATACCGAACGATTGTATAAATTTGCAACCTTTTACGTTGACCGGAACATATTTATTTATAATTCTTTTTAATTCGTGGTCATTTTTTCGAGTAAGGTGGTCTCGGAATAATTACAAAAGTTTTGAAACTTGGTTGCAAACTTCGAAAACATCTATTCTGATGCATTTGCAAATTTGCAACCTCATACGCGATCCGGAACTTTATGCAATTTGCAAAAATGTAATAAGGTGATAAAATAAAAAAATTACATTTTTGCAAATTGCATAAAGTTCCGGATCGCGTATGAGGTTGCAAATTTGCAAATGCATCAGAATAGATGTTTTCGAAGTTTGCAACCAAGTTTCAAAACTTTTGTAATTATTCCGAGACCACCTTACTCGAAAAAATGACCACGAATTAAAAAGAATTATAAATAAATATGTTCCGGTCAACGTAAAAGGTTGCAAATTTATACAATCGTTCGGAATATTTTTCCGATATATCTGTCAAATTTGCAGAACTTTTGGAACGTTTTCCTTCAGTTTAATAAAGAAAAACATTAATTTTAATAAAAAAGAATGTTCCGTACACTTAAATTGGTTGCAAATTTGACACGTGATGTAAAATAATATATTTAACACCACTCCAAGTTTGCAGAACTTTTGGAATTTTTTTCACGACCATATAGCAAAAATTAATTTAATTGCAATTTTAGCAATGTTCCGGACTGCGGACAAGGTTGCAAAATGAGATTTATTGTCGTCCCAATGTACCATTCACTTGACCGAAGTTTGAAAACTTTTGGAATTATTGTGAATTAAATGTTCAAACTGACTGGTCTAATACCGATTGTTATGCGGTCAGTGAATAACGATCAAATGTAGCCGGCACGGAGGAAGCAATTTCACGGTTGGGTCATAAAATCAATCTCGGAGTGGTCGTGGTCGGCGGCTGGTCGTTCGCACGCAGCCTGCACTGCGCCGAATGCGGCACGTTGATTTTACACCAACTAATTGTGATACCGCTGGTAACTAAGACGCGGTCGTAGGTATCTACTGTAGTTCAATGCAGAATCAAGATTTTCGCAAGTGAAAGTCTCCCCTCGAATGAGAAAAGAAACGACGTCCGCAAGCCTTCTCTGACATGTCAGAAAGAATTAGGCATATTACTCTGCATGCCTTAAGAGTTATCCATTATATTTCTCAGGGGCATGTGAGATTCACCAACCAACCCGCATAAGGCTAGCGTGATGGAGTAAAGTCCACCATCTTCGTTATTTGAGGAGGATTCTCGAACTTGCAGTTGCACCTCAGTTGCACTTGCACTTGACCCTCAAAGGAGTATTGTGAACGATTTCAGTATCCCAATTCCGTAGACTCATAATTTACACCAGATGCGAAAATATGAGCTTATTATATTCTTTCAAGTTTCAATTGTACCATTTTAATTTTCCTTATGTTAGGAATATATTCAAACGTACGGCAACTCCGATTGAATATTTATACCTACCCTTCAAATTTTATTTACACTAATAATTTACATTATATTGGCACTTTACGTTGCAGACTTTAATTAATAGCCATTTGTAACTTACTAAATGGATGTCGATCTTTGTTCAGCTTATGCTAACATGCCAGAATAAAACATCAAATATTGTCTCAAATGACTCTGAATATGTCAACAATACAGTGCAGTGCAAACAGAGTCTGTGTTCGTATAAATTAAACATAAACAACGTATATTGATATGTATACAATCGTTTTAAATGCATTAGTAACCAAATAAAAGAGGCGTAGATTAAAGTTTTTTTTTTACTATTTTGTGCTTCAACTTGTGGCCTCAACAACGGTGGCTGTTAGCAACGTTTATGACATGGCCAACTATCCCAATTGAAACCAAAGCCATGAAGAAACATGCTGTTATGGGTCGTTACAACTTGTAACTTACAAGGGCGGAGATAGGTACCCATTGAATCTTTTGGTCTAAAACCTATAAATATGTAATTTAAAGCAAGTTTCCATTTCAACCGATAGCATACCAGGCCGGAACCGATAAGTTCTTTTGATTGAGTATTAAGTAATTGCAATGCGTTTTCGTGACTCCTCGCAATAACAATTACAGCATGAATCTTTCGAAGTTCCGACACAAAAATTCGACCAATTGTTTATAACCGATTGCTTCATAGATAATATTTAGTGGATATCCAAAATTAGTTATTTACTTTATATTGTATGTACCTACCTAAAATATATTTTTATGACATCTAGTAATATTATTTCTTGTTTAATGTTACAAAGATCAAAGTGACTTGGTTTCACAAAAAAAAATTTAATAAAATTACTCAAGCATTCCAACGGTCATGGTCTGAGTAATTAACCTAAAACGGTACTCTAATCTCAAATTATGATGAAAACATTTTTTTATGTGTAAAAAGCAAGACCCTGCAACTACAAACTAAGTGTTTTTTCTTATGCAAATACCCTTGTAACTCAAGACTTTGCTCCTAGCATGTGCTGCACAAAAAAAGCACAGCAAAAAGTAGTTTCAAGCTTATTGCCAAGATTAATGAACCTCATCTCAAGGCGGTCGCATGTTACGACATGTCCAATCGATAAATAATACGACATCGAACAAAATATCCCAGTTCCAACTGCACCATACGATATGTATCTGTTTAGATCACGTACTCGTATGTTAGATTCAGCTACGGCGGATAGGCGAAGACGTTCAGTGTTAGGCTGTGTTTCCAGAAGTCAGTAAGATGCATAAGCAACCACGGTGGCGGTGTGACGGCCAACCAAAGCTATAAGATGTAGCAGCGGTAGTGAATAATGAATGCTTCACGCTCCTAACAGTAGGATTTCCTATTTCTTGGCTGCCTGCCCTGTACAATCACAAGAGAATACTCATACATAAAACTGTGTGTAAAATAGTATGATGTGGGGCATATTAAAGCATATAAATGTTGATTTCAAGACTATTTTTATTATACTTACTAGTTATCTACTAGAAAAGCGTAGTTAGGCTAGAAGGTATAGTTCTATATGTGATATTCTTCTTCGATCAATACTGATCTACCTCGAAGCATATATGCAGCTTTAACGTGAATGTGACAGCTGGCGTACGCAAATGAAAATGCTCCTAAATGGGCATGCTGTAAATCCCAGGAAATATGTCATCCTATAAGGAGTTGTGACATCCAGACAAGACAAGAACAGCATACTAGATGAAGCTTGCCGATATATTACGCCCGATTAATGCTTGATTAATTATCTTATGCTTATGGAAGTAATCAGCCAACAGACAGGAGGTTCATCATTGGCAGGTGTTGAAGAGTTTTAATTGTTTTTAGCGTTAATATAAAATACGCTTTTTTGCTTGTCCTAAGTGATCATGAAAATAATTTTACAGTTTTAAAACAAACATGATATTATATTCGTTACGGGAATAATGTTAATGTCAAAACAACAAAAAAATTCTCCGACCAATCCATTCGGCAAATATGACAATTACACAGATATTACGTTTTTATATTTATAAATATTCGTGAATTCTTCCTTGAAACATTGCAGTATAAAAAATACTAATAGGAAAATATTGACGAAATAAATTAACCAATTTGATCTAAATAAAGAAATTATTTTTATTTGATGAGACAAGTAATCATAGTAATCGCAATTTGATAACGGTTTTATTCCACCGTTAATCACTAACGGAGCTGAGAAGTATGTCTTTTTACAAAAATATCGGTAAGCGGGTCAAATAATCAATTAAATCATTGTCGAGTTTATGGATTGTACAATAATTTTAATCAAACGCTTCGCATATTATGGTTACTTTAAACGGTAACGACGGGTAAATTATCTTGTCACTGATTATTTCTTTTCCATAAAAAAGCAACAGTTAATAACACAGTATCCTTCCTTCCTTCCTTTCAGCCTTTCGTAGACCACTGCTGGATATGGGTCATGGTTTACGCCACTCCGCCCCGGTCCTGGACCCTTTGAATCCAACGGTTTCCAGCGGTTTCTTGAGGTCGTCAGTCCACCTGCTAGGAGACCGGCCTGTTCTATAAAGGAGCACAGAGAACACCCGATGGAGAAGAGAGGACCTTTCTTTCCCATCGGTTGTCAGTCCTGCGAAAGATGTGGCCAACCGGTGGCAATTGCCACTTTAATTTACAACTACACAGTATAGATAGAAGTACAATTCAGAAACAAAGAGATAAGTCACTCAATGGCAATGGTAAGGTTACGTACATCAATGCATGAATGACATGCATATGCAAATAGACAAATAGTATCCAACAATAGGTACCAACATTACTGCGATTTCGCAAAGTGTACAGTGTACACAGTAAAGTTTACTACTTATTTATGTATTCTACGTTTGCTTACGCAGTGGTTAATGACGAATGATGTTTGTGTGAAAACTGTGGAGGATTGGCACGTGCCAATACATATTAATAGGCGACTCTCGGAACTGTAGTTTACGTTGGGGCATTCTGGTTGGGCTCTTGAGGGTTTATTTATCAAAGGGAATAATGGAAATGGGGTCTTTATTTTCTAGGGACCACTCCACTTTTTTTAAACCCGGTTTTTAAAGCTTTATTCATTCGGACAGGAGAAGATCGTAGAATATTTCCTTAGAGAACCACCTTTCTCAGTTAGTACCTAGTAAATAGTACAAGTACAGTATTCCTGAATATGCTTTAACCAAGCACTGCACTGCACTTTAGTAACTTAAAGTCTTTCAATAGGCGATTACTAATTATCTACTAGCTATCCGAACAGCCTTCACCAACGTTCAACCATAAAATGTCAATTATGATTCTGTCAATTATGATCGGTGAACCAAAACAACCCTCCGTCCACAAATCGATCAGCGAAGCGAGCTCCTTCAATCAACAGTCGCAGTCGCGTCGTTTGAACGAGTGGTTTGTCCAAAACAGATACCAAAGTGAACTAATTATGCAGTAATGTGACTAGGCCCTGTCGTTTAACAAAAATCTACAGCCGCGCTTTCATTGATAAGCGACAGCGCTGCCCGCCTACAGTATTTTAAGTTCATCTACCCACTCATTACCTACTTTAGTATGTTTCTAGGTTTGTAATATTTTTATTACAATTAGCTGTAAATAAGAAATAGGAAGTTTTCAATACATGTATTAATTGTGTATTTTCATTATTAATTTCTCAAAAAATCATCTTTATTTTATTAATGAACTAGCTGACCGACAGGCTTCGCTCTGCCAATTAATTTGACTAAATCTAGCAATAAATATAGCCTATGTTACTCAGACTGAATGTAGCTTTCCAATGGTGAAAGAATTTTTGAAATCGGCGCAGTAGTTTTTGAGTTTATTCATTACAAACATACAAATTTTTCCTCTTTATAATAATATTAATAGTGTAAAATATTTGCACATACATGAGAGATACGAACAGATATACAGTTCAATTGAATAACAATAATCGCATTCGGGTAAAAGGTACAATAATTATAATAAAATCCTTTCACGCATTCGCGTCAGTTTGTGTACTAAGTGCATGCCGAACGCACATGTAGGCATGTTTCGCGTTCCGACCGTTTGTATGAAGACACATTACTGTACAATAGTGTACATTCTTTATATACTGTGCAGATACACTTGCAAACCGCGTCGCTCCGAGATCATTAGCGGCAAACATTCTCTATTCCGTGCATGATGGCATTATCTTTCAGACAAAGGAAATGAGGATTGAGTTTTTCTTGAAGATGGTATTCAAATCATCTATTGATTAAGCCATTATTGTCTATGTCTACTGTTTATCACTGAATCTGTTTCTTCTTTTAGGTTTGAGCTTCAGCATCGCAGCAAAAATCATCAGTTCAAAGTTCTTATGTATGCTTTTATATCAAAGTGATTCGTGGACAAGAGTGCTTTCAACGGTCGCTCTGAGTATGGGATCAGTCAAGTTGTATAGAGGACTTTGGAATCACAGATATCTTATACGGTGAATGGCTGCAGCTTACTGGAGAACCGACCGCACACCGAGTAACCTCGGACAGAGATTTTTTTATAGATGATAGAACCATTGGAGTTATTTATATTTGGAGTGGTTATCCGCGGGCCCACTTAACTTAAGGCCTATCGTTTCCTATTAGTTTTTTAATTTCCGAATTTAAACATTTGATCAAAGATATTCTAAAATCATAAACATCGTCTTTACCATATTTGAAAACAACATTCGGGTTGCAACAAATTATTGCGCTTTTAATCCGTCAGAAATAATGATGAATCTCATACGTTTAATCTTCTCAATTATGCATTAAAGCTATCAGAGATGCAGTTACAACACAATGGCTGAACAGGGTATGATTGATATCCTCCTACTAACTAAGAGTCACTGACCTCAATTTGCCATTGATGCCTTGTTGGCATGCTCTTGTGTACTACATTGTAATGTACTTGCAAAATTACTCATATAAGAATTTAAAAGCTTTATGTGTGTTACCATTAGCCAAGTAACTGCTGCGTGCGACTCCTCCTGCCTATTTTCCCGATCAATAGTTACATAATAATATATTGGATTCTAATAACTACCGAGCTGAAATTAAGCAAGAGCAATTTCTGCTCAGTAGTTTTTTACTTTGGGTAAAAATTACTAAGCAGTTATGTCAAAATCGGTATTACACACACAAAAAGACATACAAATAAATATATTTGTAGGTAGTTTGTCATAAAAAGTATCTTAACTATACTAGACTTCCACCCACATGACTAGGAGTTACTGGGTTCTTTATTTTCGTTTCTCAAGATCTGTTCAAATTTGAAGCAGAATGGGAGAGGAATTAAAAAACCATTTACGGCCACTTAAAATTTTTAAAAGTGCTTTTAAATACTTGACGCTATTGAATAGCTAACGCACTTATAGGAACCTAAAATATTTGTAGCAACTTATTTGAAAGAGAATAAATAAAACACAAAGCCCACAAATACCTTTAATAAGTAATTTTTTTCATAATTCATAATTCTTAATTTGTGAACATAGGTTTTATATTAGTAGGCAATGACATGGGCAACGTTTACTACAAGGACGTAGGCTTATTTAAACGATAAAAATAGAATCCTGGAATCCAATCGTATTATCAGTACCGGGATAACTTTACAATATCGAGGGAACCGTTGAAAGGAAACCTACAAAAATTATAAAAATCAAACAATTTAGCAGGAGTTTAGTGACACACACACCCAAAACAGAATAAAAAACATAAATAAAGATAGATATAAGAAGACTTTTTGTATCTATACTTTCATCTCCTCGATGCGTTCAGGTGAAATTCCCCATTTCCAATCTCTACATGAATGAAGCATTGAAAACATATCACCAGACAACCACCGCTGACAATTTGATGGGGCAATAAACCGGAAAAAAGGAAACGATATGATTGAAGCATCTGCGGCCCCTGGTTACGTCGAAACCTTTTATCGTGTTCAGGAAATGTTATTGGAGCAATAGCTTTACAGCCGGATAACTACATACTTGAATGTCATCGCATTGTAGGAATCGTTTACGTTGATTCTTTGTAGCTAACAAAGCAAATTCAAAAAATAATGTACGTAAGTACGTAAGAATTCACGGACACACATAAGCCAAGATCATACACGTTACACTGATCTGTGGGTAAATAAATAGAGTAAGAATCAATATATGATGAACTAAAGTATATTCGCATGACGCAGCGGCGTTGTGAACAGATCGTCGATAATTTAGTCTTTGATATTAAGTAAAGTCGCGAATTGTTAGAAGCCCTACATAAGAAACCGGGAATGCTAAGGTAAGATCCGAATGCAGCCTTCAATGAATTTCTGGGTCAAGGATTCTATCAAGAGCAGATTGTTAAGATCTTGATCAAATTGGCTATATGATTGTTGCTGACTCTCCATTTCTCCAACCAGTTTCGTATCATAACTCCTTTATCGTGTCACTAAATCAATATTTTCAATTTATCAACTTAACGATCCATAACCGAATTCCTTGTCGTAATCCAGCACTTCTGTTGCCGTTGAGTGTGGTAACTGTCGACTTTGTGTAACAGTGGTGCAACTTACCCAAGTATAACGAGTTCACCATATTTGACGGGCGGCTTCGGTTTCTGTTCGGAGCCACTCTCACCCGCCTCTTCCAGTATCGGTGAGTCCGCACTGTCCGCAGCACTGTGTGACAAAGAAATAATAAAATATTAATATTATGTGTACTTTTTGGTTTGACAACTTGTTTTGACATCTTGCATCAAAAACCCGATTCAAGGGTCTTATTACTTATACCTACCACCTATCCCTACATTTACAATGTTGCGAGTACCCAACACTAAGTTTAGTATGGTTTAGTCCATTTGATGTCCAACCCAATTCAATTTATATCCATAAAGAGCGTCCAAATTGAAAGCGACAAATTGTATGCAATTACGTTGTCTTACGAGCAACTGGCAATTAGAACACGTTGCTAAGCATTGATTTTTACAAGCCGTTTCACTAACCAATTCCAATATTGAAAGGTTTCGATGAGGTTACTCTACGTAATCTATAGATTAGGTAACTATAATCTATAGGTAAAGAGAACTGGTTTAACGCATCTGTGGGTCAAGATTCAAGATTAGTGACGTGAATGATGACCATACCAGAACCGGTTCCGACCGATGCACTGTTAGCTGGCAATGGGCTTGGTACGTACATGTTAAGTTTAGTACACAATATCACACATACTACCGACGCTTACCTTTAACAGACCATTTACAATATTTATATTTTATTCGTTAAATATTTTTTCAGGTTTAAACAGATGGCGCTCGGACACTTTACCGACCTTCTATAGATCCACTTGTCATGGTATCATCGTCTACATCATCCACGCAAACGAACGTTAAGCAATCAAGATTAAGGTTTATTTAGTCGCCAGACCAAAACAAATTTGAGGTGACTTCAAATAATACTCCAATGTTATTAAAGCTAGGTAAGGTAATATTATTGAATGAAATTCGAGCTCTATCCCAAACATCTCCTAGTCCAGATCCATACGAACACATTGTACACAGAGCCTTACTTAAACCCCCATCCAAACGTTCGACCGACTGGCCAAGCACGAGCCAAGAAACACACAAAGAAAATACTTTCAAAGTCAACGCAAACGTACGTTATTACATAGGCATCGATCAAAATTTTATACGGAAATCAAGGCTGTATTTTCATTCTATTCAGTAGAAATCGCCGGTAACGTTATAGACGCTCGGCATTCCAATCAAAATCAAATCAAAACCAATTTAGTTGACCTGGGTCGTAATCACGACGAGTATGTATGAGGGTCAGGGATTTTCCTGTGTCGCGTCTCAAGTATAATTTTATGATAGTAATAACAATGTACTGCAAAACATTAGTGATCAATAACAAGGTCCAGACCTTTCTGGGTCTAGTCTCCTTCACCACTTTACATAATCGTCGATCGATTTTGTAACGAAAATCAAAGTTGCAATACCTTCTTCTATTTAATTTTTTAAGTAACCTTTCTATATTGTAAGACGCTGGAGATGGCTAAAGCTACAGCCTTCGCAGTCAATTAAAGAGCTAGAACTGGCCACACTAAGTAAGAAAATAAAGGACACGGTAAACCTCATTTAATATCTTAACTACTATAAAATTTCAAAAAGGAAAAAACCGACGATTGGGGCCGGTTCTCATGAAACTACGTGACATGCAAGGGGTACCTTCGAGTGATTTATCGATCTGCAAACCACACGATAAGCTATCGGTCCCACCATACTGCACTCAGTCAAACTAGAACTGGGTCACTTAAGCTCTAAATACATACGCAAACATGCTGTTTACCCACTATCGTTGAGTACATAAAGGTATAAATAAAACGCATTGTTGCCACAGCTAACTGGTAAACCTGTTTACATCAAAAGATTTCCTGTAATTAAAACAATGTAAGTAAGGAAATAAAGTACGAAAACAAACTGCTAATTAGTACATTCGTCCTAGACAAAGGAATCCTCTGAATTAAAGTAACTATAAGTATTTTAGAGCGTAACGCGCTGGATAATACATAGTCACTATTATAAAAGAGTTACGAGTAAAAATGCTTGTATGCCTTCCTTTACACATTGTATTGTATTTGCCACCTGATTGTAAGTGGTCTCTGCAGCCCATGGACACCCACATCCAATTTCAATTCCAATCTCAAAAAATTCAGGACCCAGGCTATGCATGACTAATAAGACGTTCGTCCTAAATAAAGTATCTCCGGCATCTCATCCAATCCAAATTTGTGAGGATTGATACAGGTAAAGTTTATAACCTAGAATTAAGTATGCCTGACGTACTTTTTATTTACCTTAGAAGTAACTTTTATTTTTAAAAAACAGTTGTCATCGCTAGCTAATGGTTAGACTCTATGAAAGACATAATTCTTTTAAACAAAGCCTTATAAGCCTACATTCCTTCTCATACCATTAAGTATGTACTTATCTACATTCATTGTAGATAACGTACAGTACAATACATTATGTCCCGTATACAATACATTATGTTACATATGTACTGGCTGTATATATAGGGCAAAGTAGATAAAATGTACAAACAACAGGTACACTGTAAGAAGACGAAAACATTTAAATAAATACATACTTTAGTGTATAATATACTTTTATTTTGTTAGAATTTTGTTTTATTTTTTATTATTTGTTATATTATTTATAATAAAAGGAAAACAAGACCAATAACATGACAATTAAGTACAACTTTATAAAGATCAGTCTCGAACTATCATTGTATCAAATTTTATCCAATTCGGTTTATTGGTTTAGGCGTGAAGAAGAGACAGATAGGGTTATTTTGCACTTTCGCATTTGTAATATGGTAGGGTTTGTAATCTTTGTTAACTACTTGTAACTAAACATTTTTAGTTACACATTTATTTTATCTTTCGCTCTATCCAACAGCATCGTCACGCAAACGCACTCATTGCTTTATTCCGCGGCGGTTAATTAGCCACATTTACATGTATCGGTGCAATTGTTCCGCCCTCGCTGCAGTCTCGCCTTTGTCTGCTGATGCGAGATGCGACCCCGCTCCGTTCCGAGATCTCTGCATCGATATCGTCGGTTCCGATTTCGATGGAACTGATTCACATTTTCGACCGATTATGAATCCTAGAAAGTTACTATCAGATGAATCAGCATCAGCACTTAGTAGCATGGATAATGAATATAGTTGAGACGCGTTCGAAACAAAGGGTAACGGATGTATGCAGCTGTAACATATTTGAAATATTTCATAACAATTCTGATAACATTCTTAAACGTCGGTAATGTAATTAGTTCAAGTAGGTACCTACATACTTGAGATGCTATTAATGTTTATACGAATATTTTTAATGCCGCTCCGACAGAACCTCCATCTTTTTGTATTTGTTTATAGGGTAAACAACTTTACTTATACTAGTTCACAAAAATATATATGTAGTTATTATTGTTGTTTTACGTAAAAACAACGCGTGTGTAGTGCAACCGCTAAACGTTGACGTTTGCGTGAAGTGTTAATTTGACAGAAGGTAAATATTTGTCAATCAAAGCACGTGGCGATAAAAGGCTCCACTACATCCGGACGCACTCCGTGAGACATGAAGTGCGTGGGAACGGCGGAAGTTTACGTGGAACTCCTACACGCTGCTGCCTTTGACAGCTGACTCACCTGCCGATAGTGCATTCTGTCAAGAGCGGACTTATTATTACACTATTTTCTACGCTTCAGAACACCGAAATAAAAGAATGTGTGCGTCGACACGAAAGGAGTTTTAACTCTTGCGTTGTTAATTTTTATAAATAAAAAAACACGATGCAAATCCTTTCTACTACTTTATATTCAACGACCAAACAAGCAATGGTCACTTTAGTAACCGCGGAAAAACTATAGCTCGTAACTCTAACTCAACATCCTATTCTGGCGCGGTTCCTTTACGTCCTACTACTATTATAAATGCGACAATTTGGGAGGGTGTTTGTTACTCTTTTTGTACACAAGTAGATTAATACTTGGGATTAACACAAAGGATACTTTTTATCCCTCTCTGGGTCAAATTATTAGTCCAACGTGGACGAAGTCGCCGGCAGAAGCTTGTGTTTTATAAATTCGAAAATAAGAGGAGTTAAACTCTTCACAACGCACACAATTGTTATAACATTCAATCTGGTCCACATCACGATAAGTGACCAAAGTCGCCCAGAGAGCGACGCAAGCCAACCTTCACTCACCATTACTCATACAGTACATTACCCCATACAAACTTCCCGTGACTAATGCGGTGGTCATTCGTTCCACTAATTTCACTTTACGGACGGACAGCTTTATTCATAAACTTGTTTCTGCTTGGAAATGATAACAAACGTCGGTCTGGCTTAATAGAGCTCAGTTTACATTTAAAGAGATGGTCAACTTAATTTCACTACTTTTGTTTAAAGAAACTAAAGATAAGAGCATGATTTATTTTCGTATGGGACAAGACCACATAGTGCATGACGATATATAAATTTTGCTATGCGCTCAGCTGCTAAGCATTTAACTTAGCAACTGATGTTTTAATGTAAACGGCCTAACTAATTCACCTGGATCGTTTAGAAGTACCCTACACTAGGTACCCTACACTAGGTGTCTCTTTTAGCTACAGTGAAGTACTTACATATCAATTTAAAGGCTCGCCTACAGTGAACTTTATCAGAAAATCCCGAAACTGGAACCCGATAAATGACCGTGTTTTAGTTTTAAAATAGTTTAGTTTTAAGACAGTCATGGACTCAGATTCGGGGATTCCCTAGTAATGTTCTGGCTAAATCGTCTACGGTCCGTTATGATTAATAAAATTGTGATACAAATTATTCCCTGAAACTACGGTCACATACAAAGCTTTTACAAACACTCTTGAGTAGACTTTAAAACCAAAGATTTGACGAATCTTGTCACTAAATATAGACGTTTTCGCGTTACACGCCACATTGCGAAAATTGGTAATACGAGTAACAGACAGATAACCCTTGAACAGCACTAAAAATACAAGGTAAACTAGATAGAAACATTGTCACGAGTCGTCGCCTTCTGTTATGGCAAGGTACGTGTGGTCATCGAAGATACTATATTTGACTAGTCCTCATGAGTTGCAGTAACCACCGAACATGCATCAACCTGTATCTACACATGTTTGCTATTCGGTTACTATAAAACAAAACAGAACCAACAACAAATAAGTGTTGCATTGCATAATGCAAATCCCCATTCTTCACTTTCTCTGTTCGCACGGTCACGAAGCCATTCCCATGGCCGGACACTTTCTACCGCGACCGCTCGCGACTGGACCCGGTCTCATTTCGCCAACTATTTGCCAATAACAATAAAGTAGATCGGAGTAGAGAGCAAACAATAAGACCGAGAGAGTTATTGCAACAGTCGGATAGCAATTTCCGCTGCTTAATTTAGGCAGTCTAAGTCATTGGTTCTCAATCTCTAGGTCTCGATAGAGTACAATCAAGTCAAAAATGAATAAAAATGTTGTTCCAGAGATATAATTTTGAATCAATACCATTACCATTCTTTTCGTTGGAAAGTGGTTAAATGAAATAGAAAAATATTTATAGTCACGAACACAAACAAAGGGACAAATTTATTTTAAAAAATTTATAAAAACCATTGTGTTTTTTAAGCTCGGTTGGTGGATTCAACTGCTTACTTGGGGTTGCACATTCAAATGATTGAGCAACTGTAGTATAAGTTAAGGATATGTGGTTGATTACGAGCAGCCAATGTTTGTTTTAGCTGAGTGTTAAAATCTTGTGTAATATAGTATGGGCATAGTGGTATAGTAATAATCATTGGGTTTGGAATGAAATAGGTACCATTATAATAATTGCGCACGACTTAAAAATTTGAAAAAAAAAACTACAAATTATTCATAACAAAAAAATCTCAGAAATGGCAGAAGGAAAGATAGAACAAATTAATTAACTAGTTATCTAAGCTTTCTTTTCGGTAGTCTTCTAAGAGATCCTCTTGTGTCAACTGTAATATTTAATGCAATAATTTGATATTACCTCGGACTTAACACGTAGGAACATTGTAGACATTGTAGGCCACATAAAGTGACCTCTGCCACTCCATGATATAATCGATATTAATAGCACACTCGTCAGCAAAGATTTAGCATTAGGTATATTATTAATCATATCAACTAAATAATATTCTCAAGAAGCGCAGTGTATAATAATACGAACTAAAAGCAAAGTCAAGCTGATAACTAATATAAAATATTTATTATTTAACTAACTACATGACTTTTGATGAAACGTTACAAAAAGCTAAGCTTAAATATAGACACTAATACTGGTAAGATATAATAATTAATTACACTTTATTGGAAGTTTGCGGTTATTTATTTCATTTAGGTAGCTTGTAAGAAATGATCTAAGGGCTATTTACCGCGATGCATTTCGTGTTCGCGACCCCGATATTTCGCATGGTGCAGTTGCATGTTCGCGGGAAGTCTTCTCGGGGAGACTACAGTCTCTACTAACTGCAATAATTACTTAAACAGGTATCTGAAACTAATACTGAATTAAACGAATGTACCTTCTTATACCGTAACCGGTAACGGTAAACGACAACACGGTTATCTCGGTGGAAAATTACCACAGTCTTAAAACCATAACAATAATTGTACATAATTAACGAGTACATAATTTTTCAGTACAATGGACTTCTATTACATAACACTTGAACATTTCACGCTTTTGTTAACAATAGACTAGTAGATGAATCCACAGATATAGTTTACGACAGTTTCATACCACATGTATTTCCGGCATCCGGAATTTCATGTGTAGGCATGTTAATTATGATATCAGTATAGTTAGCTAGAATTATAAGAGACTTCTTAGAACAGATACACTCAGCCCGATCTCAATTCGCTTCGATCAGTCATGCTTTGTAATTGACAAAATTATGAAGCAACTTCTTTCTATAACTACTTGTATTGACCAGTTTAACTTTATTGGAATGTTTTTCAATAAAAATATAATATTATGACCCCATGAAATTTGTTTATTTTGTACAAAGAACTTGCATTTGATGTAATTTATTGAAAGTAATCCGAAGTAGCAAATCCCACAAAAAACATCTATGTCGATGTCGATCTTGTCGATTTCTTATCTTTTAAGTACTTTTTGGAATCTTTTACGCTCACTGGAATAAAATAATAATGATACTATCGGTCAACCACTATTTTGTAAAATGATCCCAAAGGCCGCCGGCCGGAGGCATTTCTGGAGCTAAATGACCCGTTGCTTGCAGACTGCACTAAAATGGGGTTTTGTTGCTGAGACGGCGCACCATTTCGGAGAAACGGATGTGTTCAGGGCGCCAAAGGAAAATATGCGACGCAAGACATTAACCAGTCTGTGGAGTACTCCAGAGGTCAACGAATGGGATTCTTTGTTGCAAAAACTTTCAATTACAGTAATTTTGGGTTGTTGTACCTAGGTACTGTTCTCTGCGATTACAGGCACATAGTTCCACACTAGTATTTCCTGTGTCGCGGGTGCCTCGGATACAACAAGACAAGAACACAAGGCAACAAATAGATTTACACACATAATAAAAGTTTTTGCTTTGCTGATCCAGGGAAACTCTTGCACAGGTCACTATTTCACATAGTCAATAAGCACTATTTCGTAGGGCGTAAAGAGACCTATCCTTCAACTGGTACTAGTAAGTACTACTAGCTGGCAACGCAGTGGCGGCTTCGCAGGTGTACTGAAGGTTACCGGCTGCCTGTTTGACTGCTCTTTTACCTATAAAAATTTGAATCTGACCATGAGGTTGTTAACGTTTCTGGAGCCGATTGACTTGTTAAAACAGTCCCCGCACTCGGAGAAACGTAAGCGGAGCTCACAGCGCCAATAAGGAAAATATGCGGGGAAAGACATCTGTCTGCGAGCGCTCCCGGGGTCAATGCATTAGATCGTCTGTTCCAGCGTACGTTTACGCATTCGCCTCCTGCTACCTGCTCGACCGTAAATACTGCTTCTCTTCCCTGGCTTTCAATATTTTCTTAGGCTTCTAACAATAGCCTACGTTAAAAGTTCTACCACGCATATCTAAACATTTTGAAAGTATCTAGACCGTAGATAGCTTAAATAGAAGTCTTTACGATGATCTTTAATTATGATGACTTTTTCGTTATCTATCTTACTGCGTTTGGTATGGCCCTCTTGGAAATTAATTTTTTTTTATCTGGTTGTATGTTCCTGTTATGAGTTCTTGTATGGTACTCGGACTCCCAACGCAGGGAGCTCAAATCTGGCACTATGAATACGTCATTGTGCCTCAAACATTGTCTGAGGTTACTATATATGTAGATTTTAATTGGATGTGCTTCTATTTCGGCAATCACACCAAGCGGACGACAAGAAGTTTCTTGCTTCAACGGCGAGTAATGGGGTTGGTTATGGCTACCTCAGTTAGTTTGAATTGTCATTTTATTGCAAGAGACACAACAACCCTAACTATTTTTGTACGCAGATACTATTTATTGTAAGAGCAATAGGAATTGTCCAAAATACCCCAAATTTCCCGACCGGGAAACGTGATAACATCGCTATATTCATCTTCAGTAATGTATAAAGGTAAATTTATGTAGTTTTGCGGCAGATAAACTCGCATCGCCATGTTTGTATAGAAAGCGAAACCCTTGGCTCGCCAGCCAGACTGGCACTTGTCCGACTACTTTAATAGCGCTTCATACATGTCATGTATAACATACATACCTACCTAAACAGTTGCATGCGTACTCTAGTGCACGAACTAGGTTTACCAGTCCTTACAACAACTTTTGAAAACGGAAAATTTTGTGAGGATGGATAGATTTGATGTTTCTGTATTACGCAATAAAGGCTGATTTGAATGTTTCATGTAAACGTAATTTAAAATCTGGATGAACAATAGGAGTATAGGATACTATTTATTCCCAAAAACCACGACGATAAAATCGTGGGTTGGAGCTAATTTGGCCATATGCGACTATAATAATTATATGTCTAAATGTATATAGTCTATTGTCATTAAATAGGTAGTTGTAGATGAATTTGTTCCGAGTGGAGAAGCCCGCAAGTGAATTCCACGACGCTGCTATTTTCAAAGCCTGGTGTTGGTATTGTAAAAACTGCATTGTATATAAATAAATCAATTATTTATTTTATTTATGTAAAAAAATCATTAGATAAAATATTTTAAATATGGTAAAACCTGGCAGTAAATAAAGTAAAATAGTAACTCATAAATAATGATCATAATTTACATACGGCTGTCGATTGATTAACTATTTATGCTTCACTAATTCTTTGCAAAATTTACACATCACGCGGGAGACCAATGTTTTCTAAATATAGAAACTTAATTACTACATATAACATGGAAGTATGAGTGTGAAGCTTTATTATTATTATTTAATTTAAAATTAAATTATTTTTATAAGATTAAAGATACGACCAGGTGAAATGATTCGGGAGACGTAGAATTCAGATGTCCCAGAGCCGAGGGCAGTGGCTTTGCTAATGGGCAGACTCCGGCTGAATGGATTTGAAATGATAGACATAGTACAAAACAATTCTAGTACTACTAGGCCAGTAGGTAAGTTTTGCAATACAGCCATGTTTAATGAGGGATTTCAAAATTATTTTAGGTGTAGTTAAATACCTATACATAATGAAGTGTAAAAATCAATAAAATTATTAAAAATATGATGGGTTTATTTTTTTTTACAGAATTGGATAAGCTTGGTTCGACGCTGAATAACTAAGGCTTACTGGCAATACTCGGTAATTAATAAATATAGTGTAAAAAAACTAAAAAACACGCTTTTGAAGAACATCGAACTAAAAAGTTAAAATCTAATTATCTATTTTTAACTATCACCACACTCAAATAACTTTCAAACGTCTAAAATTCGAACAGCACTCGTGACAGAACCGTGACGTCAAATGGGTCACTGGCACAGCGCTCATTGTGGCCCACGACGCACAACGGTTCCGTTCGCGAAAACGATCGCTCCACCGCCCAACTGTAGGCCTTTTATATTAATATTATATTTCGCGAACCAGCTCTAAAGTTATTTCTTCACGACATTTCATGTATAACCATCGTGGAACAATATCGTGAATACTAGTATATTATTATTCGTATTTTTGCGATTTTCACACAATGAAGGATACTATCGAGTTTGTTCTATTATCTTGACGCCGGTCGTTCGAAGTACCGACCATTATAGGGGAAGAAAGGTTTTCGAACAGTGATCTCGTCTGGGCAAAAGGTGAACGGGCCGCCCTCCAACCAGGACTGATGACTTAAAGAACAGTTAAAGAGAAGAGACCTAAAGGATACCAATGGATTTAAAGGATCCAGGAGCGGGTGGCATCTTTTAGGGTCATGTCCAACAACGGATGACGAAAGGCTGAAAGGAAGGAAAGGTTTTCACACCGTCGTAGTATGCCTTATGTTCTGCTGCCCTTACAGTCCATCGCAAAACAAATTACTGCCTCACATTACCAGTATCCCATAGACCGGGGCCGCGGCATAGCACGCATCATGTTTATCGTACAGCAGTGACACAGTAAACATGCAGTAAGCACGTAATTTGCGTACAATCGAATAACTATTAGTTACTCAATCGGTTGTGTACGGCACGTAATGCATCGTTTCATTCTTAGATTCGACATCAAAATAGTAGTTAATTAACTACCTATAGGTACCTATGATAAGGGGTAGAGCAAATTCCACAAAAAGCGTTTTGCGCCCGTCATTTTCTATAACTTCCGGCTTGAATCTGGTCAATTTTGCGTCTCTATACACAGTCTCCGCCATTGCATTGGAGCAGCGTGGTGGGGTATGCTCCAGACCTCCCCCTGTTGTGGGGAGAGACTCGTGCCCAACAGTGGGCCATAAAAGGGTTGCAGCCATACACAGTCTGCATCTTTTGTCTTGGTACAATACAACTGACATCATCCTAGTAACTAACAAGACTTAGTACTTAGAGCCGACATTTGAGTTCATCCTGGGTAAAAGCATCCACAGACTCTAATCATAAACCGGCGCAGTTAATTTTGCGTTTAAAATACATCAGTTAATCGAGCCGCGTACTAAACGACGAGCTTCGTCGGTTTTATATTTAATGCAAACTGTATAATCATGACTAGGATTATACATGATTAACATCCACATGACTAACACCATGTACTGATAGGGATTGGTGTCAGAACAAAGACATGCACTCCACTCATTGTTAAGGACTATTAAAATGAAACGAGCGCTTCATTCATAAATGCAATGATAAGGCACTTGGCAACAATTAAGTACCTACTTACATCGACATATTCGTCGAAGGCTGAACGACTACTTTAAGTTATTTTTTGCACTTAAAAGTATGCTAATCGCTATGAGCAAAAATTATGACAGTGATTGCTATAGGTACGGACAAAATCCAGAATTTCGAAAATATTTAATTCCTTAATTAATGCAGAGAAAAGTAGCTATCATAGTAAATTATTCGATAAAATAGTTTTGTATTGCACAGAACACGCATGAATATGAGTACCTATTGTTATTTTAATACGAATAATGTATTCTTAGTTAGTACGAAATGGATTCTTAATGCAATCTTTGTCAACAAAACCTCAACGTAAAAACTAAAAAGCAATTACTAACTATATTTTACGTGTTGTAAGTCATTATCGGAAATTAATTATCGGCAAACAATGTTTTTCCGCTTTTTCTCCGCTAGCACTTAGTTACTCTAGTTTACCCAATAACGGAAATTCCGGAATGGTCATGCCCAAAAGTTACGCCGATTTAATTTTTTCCCCAATGTTACGGTCTCATTTACGAGGAAGGCAGCGGTCGTCAGTCAAACGGTAGGATTTTTTGCCACCACCGGAAATTAAGTCTGAATCAACACCGAATCCCGGATACGACGTGAGTAACGGATTCTTATTAAACATCATTATGAATGGCGCAGTAGTTAAAACGCCGGTCGCTGCGCGGAGGGTCCTTGGTTTGATTCCCAGCTGAGCATAGATTTGAACGAACGAACCCAAAATAGGCACAACTATGCTTATATAAATTCCATTTGCATCAACGTAGTGAGTGAGACGTCGAATCCAGCCATGAATTGGGAACAATTTTGAACGCTAAGTAATCAGTTAAGATTCAGTTAAGAAGATTCAGATCAGTTAAGAAGTAATGGAAAAAACGTATTTTGTTAATAATGAGCTCTATCCTTAAGTTTACCTTATTAATGACACTATCGATTGGTGTAATAACTGTATTATTAACAGTAGGTACATTTAATAAATGTGTGACTTTTTTTGATTCCTTGGTATTGATTTTTCAAAAATCCAATGATGTAGTTACTTTTTAGTTTTCATGAAAATTAGTGTTCAGACTTCTTTCAGTATTTTTCGCTATTCAGTTTCGGATTTCCACATCCACACGCACACATGAATAATTCACCCTGTATACAGGAACGTGCACAAAAGGGGATGATCAAACAGAATCGTTGCTAATCCGAATATTTGCATAACAACTGGCCACCTAGGTATTTCGCACGTACGCTCCGCCACTGTGGGCTATTGCGATGCGCCTGTGAATGCACATCCTGCCTGGCACAAGGTGTGACTTAAACGCTGGAAACAGCCTTGCCCTTAATCCGTACGTTCTCTAACGATGAAAAGGAGTCAAGATAAAGCCAAAGTGTGCCGTAATGTAGTAACTTATGCACTATAGCCAGTATTCAAATTCTTTATTGGTAAAAGATCAGTATAAATGGTGTTACATTATACTATAAATACAGATCTATGCCTTTTGCCACTCCAATGGCGTGCAATTATAAAATAATTATTTATTATTGAGTCTTCTTGATATAGCTGAGCTTTGGTTGTTGAGGTTGGGTGTTTGAGCGATTAAAATGTCTGTCCGTTTTTACTTGATAACTTAATACATTGTCGACTTTCAACGCTAGGGCATTAAGGCGATTGATTCTTTATGCCCGAAAAATGTATACACCATGGAATCATAGGAGTAGCTGAAAATCAGCGCTATTCGTGATTTTGGTTCTGAGTTAGCATAAGATGAGCTTCATTCTTTTGTTCAAGTGAGGTATAGTAATTATTTTTGTACTCCATGTTTTATCTGTTCGTGGCAATAATGGTTATCACTTGATTTACGATCGGAAGACGGCCGAGTAGCCCAAGAGCTGTGAGACATTTTTCGAGTAGCGTTTGTAGTATCATAACAGCAAAAACACGTTGAACAGCATTTTAATAACTAAACGCAAAAAGCAGACCTGACGAGCGGGTAATGGAATTTAGCTATACCCTAACTAAATGATGAAAGAACTTTTTTTTGGTGAAAAAAAGTGAGGAATTTTGATTTATTGAGATACGCTGAACCATAATATTTGTAAGTAAAAATAATTAAGTAGGTACATATTTTCAAAAACTGACAATTTTAGCGGTATGAAACAAAACTTTCAAATCGATTTAAAAACTTTTTAGAGGGTTTGGTTATAAACTCTTCTATTACCCGCCAACCATAACCCCATTTTCTGCTTCTGCGAAAATCACAAATAACCTATTCAACATGCCTTTAGGACGCCTCAAAAACTTCTTGAAAAATGTTGGTCAGCTCTCCAGCTACAGTGTTCTCCGATTTTGGCGAAGCGGGGTCACTGAACTTTTATTGTACGAGTGCTCACATGCGCACACGTTGCATTATTGTGACCTCTCGCTAAATCGATCAGGGCCCTCATTCTGCAACGTGCTATACAATATTTACCAATAAATTAACGTTAATCGTCCGTGAATAAACTGGAGTTAAAATATGCATATTTTAAGTGATTCGTATAAGTCTTGTACGTACAAGAATTTTATGTAAATTTAATAAGGTATAAAAACTAAAATATGTTTTCGTTACAAGACTATTAATAAGTTACGTTAAATCTTACTGTAGGTCATATAGTCAAGCTAAAAAGTTGTTTACTGATCTCCACGAATAAAAGTAAAAATAAGTATTTGTCTAAATGAAAATGTAAAATAAAAAATAACAAAAAAACAGTCCTGTCTGGCTGTGTAACTCGGGCTACTTTAATTTTAGAAAGCAAAGGGTTCTGAACGCGTGGCACCCACCACCCGTACATATTCCTGAATATTGACGATACATAATATCCATTCGAAATTCCACGCCAGCGAAGCATGTGAATAGATAGTAGTTTGTGGCTGAATAACCCTCGTACCTTTACTTGAGTAATATCGCTTCGAAAGTCCCGAATCGAATTAACCTCACAATTGGATCGGGTAATGCGTTAGACGGCGCGTGCCCGACCGAAGGGGGAATTCGTTAATCAGATTATTGAATAAATCACCAACGAGTTTCTTATTTCGATAACGGTCTGTGCGTTATTGTGTTCTACACGGTGCATACACACCAGTGTATGAATGTGGGGAATACCAATTCAATTCCCTCTAACAACATCTATAGACAAAGGCAAAACAGTTAAGAACATTTTTCTCGTTCTGGTCAACCGATTCTAGGTACTTTTGTTTATTTTGTTCAGTAGCTTTTAGTGTTAACAATACAAAAAAATAGAAACTTTCTTCAATAGAAACATTTTCAGCTCGTTTCGATTGCAGGCACTTACAACTGTAACTATTTTATAAACCTTTTTAACTATATTATAATCTGTCAAGTATAGTGCATCATATCTTTATGGTAACTTAGCGCAAAATTGGAACAATTTTTCGATCGAAATTTGGTCGAGTGCAGTCCGAGCACAAAAACACTTTGTGTTTTTTTTTATCTTTACCACAGGTTTTTCTTAGACAGTCAACATAATTTAAAAAAAAACTCTTCGAAACGTAGATTCCATGTTATAACATTATTCCGTGCATAACACACAGTACAGGAATCGCTGATCTAGCAAGCATAAAAGGTTAACGTTACTAGGAGCACAGATGTTACCAGGATAACATAAAAAGCGACATTAGCGATAGGACCCCCTTACGGCGAATAGCATCTGCCGTGCAGGTGTGGGCTAAGGCACGAGGCAGGTGGCGTCGGGCGGATGTTACGTCACACCAAACCCGAAGACAATTTACAGGGATGCCAATAAAGGAAACCTTTTGCACTTTAAAAAGGTTTAAAGGTTATCATCGACGTAATCCTTAACGAAGCTATTTAGCTAAAGGTCTTCTTATTTTAGCAATATCAAATATTTTTTTATAAAACGCTCAGGCATGCGAACTAATTATTGACAATAGTCCGGTGCCACGGACTGCCCCTTTGCTCCTGCTTTAACTTAAGGAAATTTCAAATATATCTTGCAACTTCATAATTATAGGTAACCCGGCATTATTAATGCGTGGCGTTTACTTGAAAAAGTATGAAAGCGCAAATAAATCAAATATAATATAAAAATTCCGCAAAACGTAATTATGACCAAGATTAACCTAAGGACACATATAAATAAACGTTTGCTTCATTTTCTGAATCACTGATGTTTCTACTACTAAGTAAAGGGTTTTTACGACAGCTCATTTAAAGACTTACTACTCCTATTAACTACTCCTACTACTAACTTTTTTTAACTGACTTCAAAAAAGGAGGTTATCAATTCGACACTTATTTTTGTAATGTATGTATAAGTTTGTTGTTATTGCACATAAACTAAACAAGGTACTTAGACCCCGCAAATTGCTCATGCATCTGGCTGTTGTGTAGGTGACTTCGACCAGAGCTGCCAAATTTTATACTTACACTTGGCTATTTACATACAAAGGCTATTTCTTCTATAAAACTGTATTCAACACTGACATTTAGGAACTAATATTCAAATTATTATTTTGCTGTGAATTTCAGGAATAACAAACAAAAAACAGTATCTGTTTTTGTATTTAAAGCAATATATTATTCTACTTTTCCTGAGAATTAAATAATAGCTTCAAATATCAATGTTACTTGAAGACTTAAGTAAGAACTAGTAAAGAAAATGCTTATCAAGGCTGGCCATAGACGGACCACAAGTTGCAGTCGAGACCAACCGCAACATGCGGTCGCCGCACGGCGATCTGCAGTTTCCATACTAAATTCATATCCGAAATACACGGACCGCTCAAGCAGTTCCTGAGCGACTGCTTAGAGCTGCTGGGCCCACCATACACCGACTGCTACAAGCAGTTGCTGCCGACCACGCGACCTCTCTTCAGGTGCAATGCTTTCCCTCATTTTGGAATCTGTCCGTTGTATTTTATGGCTTAAAATACTATCTAATTCATCAAATGAAACCACAGACATTCTTAAGTAGCTGAAAAACTTTTTAGTGTTTTCTCTCAGCCGGGGAAACAAAGTATGAAATATTCCATACTGTTCTCTTGATTGTAGTATTGGACGCACCCACATACTATGGTGTCATCGAAATGCATCTTGTAAATGAACTCGCATCAGTATTATTTTGCGGTCGAACACAACTGCTCCAAGCAGTCATAGTCGACTGCATTATGTGGTTGTGTTGCAGTCGTGACAATTTCGCTGTCCGTCTATGATTGGCCTAAGACCACATAAGTATCATCACACCCACACACAACCACAGATAGAATATCAATCAAACAGTTCTTTTGTGTCTGAGAAAATTTATTCAATATAGGTACCTAAACATCTAAATATCTTCAGGCTGGTTGTAAGTGATTACTTTCGGAAATTCAAATAACAATGACTCCTAAAATACAAGAGCTTCTTTAAGATAATGTGTGTTCACGCACGAATCGCGGCTGGCTTAGATCGCGCGTACACGACCTTAGCTGTCAGCCAGAGAACAAAAACATTATTGTAGAATGCATACTTGAAACACCAGACAATACGTGATTACATGACAGGAGGACGTCCATGTGATCACAATAAGAAATCGCGTTTTTAACTGAAATTCCAGACATCGGTACGGTACAAAACAAACAACAGCCAATTCGCTCATCTGATTACTAACCACTTATAATACAAACAACACTGTTTCATACTCATGATAAAGGGAAGCAATTAGCAAATAAGAGCCTAAAATGATAGAGGAACTCCGTCTACCATTCAAAACTTGTATAAAAAAACAAAAAATAGGTACTCGTCTCATGCCATATAGGAATACATTTATGCCTACCTACCTATAGACTTACATAAAAACAACAGACGAACAACGCACCTCGATTTTGATATCAATTTTACAATCAAATACATCTGATTCATTAAATTACGTTAGTAAACTGGTGGACCTAATACGTAATCCCTTTTTATGTGTGTACGTCGTGACTTTTTAGAAAGAAACAAAACACCACGTTGTACTTACCGTTTTACGACCATGATAGAATCCGTCTGCTCGTTTGTGGACCC
This sequence comes from Erynnis tages, assembly GCA_905147235.1. Lineage (NCBI taxonomy): Eukaryota > Metazoa > Arthropoda > Insecta > Lepidoptera > Hesperiidae > Erynnis > Erynnis tages. The sequence goes on from LR990087.1 coordinate 6,918,512, forward strand.
TATGATTCGAACTATAATTTACAAAGGACACTAAAAATTTTGGAAACACCATGAATTTCAACAAAACACCATCAATTCGATTTACAGAATTCACACATCGCTAAAATGCGATTAATGCACTCATCATTATTACACCAAACCCTACAAATACGCACTTCACTTGTAGGAACATGAATATTACAACAACAAAGAACGCGGTGGTTGTATTGGTATTCACTTATTGCAAATCATGCAACTCGAAAAATAATGCTTAATAATTTATTATTCCGATTCTCTCATCGACTCTTCGTAAATCATAAACACAAACTAGCTATGTTTTTTAGGCGATATGCAGACAACTTCAAGTCAAGTGACTTCAACCGCGTCCTCAAACTGACAAGTTCGCGTCACAAGTCTACCAACATAAGAAATTGAATGACATTGACAAAATAGGAGCATAGACATTGGATTTTTAATTCTCTAAATAATTCTTACTAACTGCCAATAAAAATTCACGATGAACGCTTCGCGACAGTTTCAGCATCAACTGTCAACGTACAAACTCAACCCACATTACAGTCCCACCAGGGTCTTTGCGCCCTTGCCTTATTGCGGAATAATTGACTAGGGTTTTTGTAAACCTTTAATGGTGGTGCAGCACTCACATTTGATATGGCCACACCAATAGATCACTGTAAAATATTGTGCTCTATATTGTGCTTATACTCTATGATGCCTAAAGCACTCTACAAACTATGCTCACTTTACTTCCTAAAAAATAGGGTGGACTAAATTGGATGAAATCGGTCAATGTGTAGGGCTGTAGGTCATTCAAGCATCTTAATTTTATGATGTAACTAATTAATGCCTTGGAAAAATCGCATGATTAACTATCATAATCCAATGTCGCCGCCGCGCCGTTGGTAACATCTAAAGCTCCCTACACGCTATGCTTACCTTACTTCCTTAAATCAATCAGATTCACAGATTAAATATTATTCACTACCACAGATTAAATAATACAAAATGTTAACATAATCTCAGGCATAGGCATCAGTCTTGATGTTCATTACTTTTGGAATCCACCATTATCTATGTACGATTTTATATACGATATATGTTCGATTTTCATCATATTTTAGATAATCCACTTTTTTTTATGCTTGTTTACTGTTTGACTTAAGGATGGGGTTGACAAAACTTCGTGATAGTCCTCAACAAAGGCAACTTTCTACTTAATCAATCAATTTTAATTAATCAAATTGTGCATTAGTAATAAGTTTTAATATTTTAGAAGTTTTAATTTGTATTAATAACATTAGTTTTATTTGTTTATTTTTACTTTTTTAATTTGCATACCAGAAAAAGTGAATATGGATTGATCAAAATGCACTGTCAAACCAATAACTAACCCATATTCGTGCAAATAAATGATTTTTGATTTTTTTTGTTGATTAATTGTCTCCATAAACTAGATGGTTCTAACACTGGATTATGACAATTGGTCATCCGATTTTTCCATGACATTAATGACGTCACCAATGACGTCCAAATTCGGATGGTCGAATGAATACACATACACATTGACCGATTTCATTCGATTTGCTTTGTCCTAATTTTTAAGGAAGTAAGGATAGCATAGTGTGGAGGGCGCTTAAAACTGCGGTCGAAATATACCAATTTGACACATCAAGAAAGCAAATGTTAAACTGTAGCGACCACACGCTCCATTACGTTACGTCACAAGTGCGTTGGAGGGAAAACGTCAAAAATGACGTAACTTGAATGGCGGTAAATTCGAAACACAACTTCCTTTGTGAAGTAAGTATAGTAACACTAGTTTTTCCTAAACTAAATATAAATTAACCATTTTTAACTCTTTTAAGTTTAACTACTATCGTGGAAAATGTTAAATATTACAAATATTCGTTATATATGTTAAAATAATAAGATAAAAATATTTTTAAATTAATAAATGGTTAACTTATGAGTCTTTTATAATTAATTAGGTAACTTATCTATGAATATTATAAAAATTGACGAAAAATTTTTTTTACAGTTACTTAATCAATAAAAGAATACTTCAATTTGTTCAATTGCACTTAAAGGGGTATGATACCTCTAAATAATTTTTAATTCTTATTGTGGCTAGTTAAATATTAGTTATATTATGTTTAATTGCAAATTACATCATTTATTAAGTATGGAGTTACTTACGGTTTCTGGAGTGGAACCATCCAAGAATTTGTGAACGTATGAAAATTAACCATACGTGGAACAGCTCTCATACGATATGCGCGTAAAATTATTTCAGCCTTTAATACGGCTAAAATCTTTGATTTCGGTATTTTACGTTTTCTGCGTTCTTGCAATTTGCACATAAGACCCATTTCAGAGACACTGATATTATTTTACAAAAATAATTGGAATCAAACTGCCCAACTTCAACTTCGGAATGCCCTGATGTATCTTGCACCAAACTTGTGTTTATATTAGAAATCGCGGTGCATATCAAATTCGGTAGACAGCGACTGGGGTCGACGCGCGCGCGACTTTCTGAGCATGTTCCGACCTGTCCGCGCGACTTTGCCCCGACACTTTGCAGCGCTATTGAAGACTGATTCATTCTATTGAAATCTGAAGTAGGTACACGTTTCCTTTTTACGTGTGTATTTATCATCTAGATTTGTGAAAGGAATAATTATATACTTAGTGTAAATGCAGATGCTACTCCTAGAACTTGTATAAGTACATTGATAAGCGTAAGAAAGATTATATTAACGACTGCGTGATTGCGATTATACACTACTTAAAATAGTAGGCGATATAGTAGTTATATACCGACTAACGCATTATTATATCATTGGTATTTTGTAAAGATTGCTGGAGATTCTAATTGATCAATGAAAATGAGTATGACTTATATCCTGATTACAGGCAAGTACTTGTTGCAACACTGCTTGCAATAATGCTAATGGTAAACTGGCTAACTAGTCTAATCTATAAAATAAAATACATAATAGTAGGAAGTGATTATGTACTTTGTCTAATAAGAATTACTTACCTACAGTATTATATTTATGCTTTAGATATACAACGTTCAAAATTTACCATAGCTTCAAGTATAGGTATGTATTTATTTTAAAATGATTTTAGTAGCATTAAAACTATTCAAACTATGAGAACAGCTATTCTCTAAAGGAAGGAAACTTCTTAAATAAGAGACCTCTTAAAAATATAACAAACTCGTTTATTTTTAAATCATCATTTGGATAGCACAGAATAAATCTAACCAACAACCGAACGCATAAAATAAAACATTTTGAATTTAAAAAGTATATACTCGTATGTATTCGGTAGGATTGCTCTTATTAAATATAATTTACACATGTTGTAAATCTTACTTTAAAGCTGGGCTGTATCATTTAACACTTATCTTTTCTTAAATTAAAACTAAACGAACAATGTTTTTTAAATTATTATTATTGATAGCTTGATGATGGATAAAAAATATACACCACTCTATACATGCCATGGAAAATATTAAAAAACTCTATTTACGCTACACAGTACACACCTCAATGATGATACATAAATCATTCTACACACAGACACTATGAACTTTTGAAGAGCAATAATGCTCAACCTAAATGTTATCCGACGAAACTGTATTCGAGCACTGTGATGGACTATATTCTCCAGCCAATAAATTAAATAAGCAATATGCTCAAATACACATATCAAGACCATCATCTGCTTATTATAAAATTGCCATAGCAAATAACTTAAAGCCATATGTACATAACACCTTACTTTATTTCTTAAAAGGATACTAACTGTAAGAAATGTAGAGTTAAGTTCAGTACGCTGTTAGCTAAACCAAATAAAGATCAGTATTAATATTTCCTTCATACGAGTAACATGGTTCTGCCTGCGTCTTTGTCCGTATGGACTTCAGAGTTAGGTGCGGGGCAAAATATCCCATATCTTGGGGAAAAGGCATAAATAAAATAGAATGGAGAAGTACATATAAACGTGTTGTCGTTGAAAAAAAATTCTGTCACCTGAATATTTCAATATCCTACAAAAATCATAAATATTAAGCCAGTGTTAAATTCGACTATATTCTTAGAAACTATACAAATAAGTCTCCCTTACATAATCATGGCTTGCTTATACTGCAAAAACTAGTTAATCTGATCTTTCTTTATCACAACACAATACAAATATTGTTTATTTTTTACTTATATCACGCATTTACAAAAGGTATTATTGCTAGAAAAGCTATATGTATAACCTTAAAGTAAAGAAATTACGTTTCACACACTTAACTTAATTTTTTATTATACATTCGAGTTCAATCTGTTTCGGACACGAACTGTCTATCTTAACATAGTTACTCTATCATTAAACTATATAAAACTAAGGTATATTGCAAGCTCAGTTAAAGCACAAAGCTTTAGCTTAGAGGCAATAAGGTTCTCTTTACACTAGAGATATAACTGCTTCCGCTAACGCAGCAAACGCTAAAACAAACTATATTATACACTCAGCAGAGAAGGAACCCCGGTGTTTTGTGAACACTGAAGTCCATGAACAACCACAGCTCTCACTCTCGCCTTGCAATAATTAGAACTATCCAATAACACAGGACTTTCTTCTCGGTGGGTTACGTGAGGGGCGGTACCGTCCCGTGCGAACACCATTTACGGATTTTACCATTTATACAAACCCTCTATGATTCCCTGTGTCAGTGATTTAAACACACACTTACGTTAATCGTTATAATTAAATTTAATCATTATTGAATTATAATTATTCTCCCTTTATCGAAGACAGTTCGACATTCCGTGTGTGTCGGCAAATTTTACGAAAATCACAAAAAAATTTGGCCAAGTTTAAATGATTTAATTTTATGATAACGAACTAATACGCAGGCAATCAAGAAGTATGTTTTGTTACTTATTCTCTATCCTCACTTTTTTACTGTCCTCACTTGGATAATTCTGCGCGACGCATGTCGTCGCTGAGGCTTATTATTTGTTCACGGACTGCAGTTAACATTAAAATTATCAAAAATATTTTAATACTGGTCAATATTCTTCGTAATCGTAGTAATCCTCCTCCTGTCGGTTGTGCAACATGGCGGCGATGGACAACTCGCCCGCTTCCGTGGCGTCGGCTTCTTCTTCATCGTAATCGTCCGCCGCTTCTGAAATAAATATACGTACATCTCGATTGTGAACCATATACGATGGGTTTCAATAACCGATCTTTGGCTACGGATTGAAATAGGTATTGTTAGGTTGCCAAAATACTCTTATAAATTGCTTTGAAAGAACAGGGGCTAATTCTGTACGACCATCCACACTCGTATCGCGGTAATTTCGTGACTTACCCGTGATAGAAAGTCAAAAAACGCTTAAAAGTCAAATATCGGGACAATTCAGTACTAAATTTCTTTTATTTTCCGCGGTGGATCAGTAGTACTACTGCGTAGTACAACTGGTAGTACAGATGACACAACTTTGTGTCACTAGAACTACCACTTCGATTGCAAATCAATGTCAACAAATTATTATGCAATGTAAAAGTCTGACAATTTCGGCCTTCAAATAGTTGAATTTTTGTTTGATTGAATTTTAACCAATGAATACAGGCATACTTACCATCATTATAATTTTCAGTGGTCACAGATGTAGGTGTTGCCGGTACGGCCGCTTTGGAGGTATCGACCTTGGGGGTAGCTGGAGTTACGATCTTGGGAGTCGAGAGCGTCAAAGTCTTAGGGGTCGAAGGGGCCACAATCTTGGGGGTCGATGGGGCTACAATCTTGGGGGTCGCTGGAGTCTCGGGCGCAGGGGATCCGACTGCGGGACCCTCTGTAGCGGTGGCTACGCCTTTCTTCCTACGTTTCTTTGGCACCGGCGAAGATATCACTGGTGTTGGCACTGCGCTTGGAGTTTTCGGCCTAAAATGAGTTAAATACAAGATTTGAATATTCTTGCTCGAAATCCTCGTTCAAGGTTTTGAACATGATAAATCACCAGTAGCCATGTGACAGCTTTTCTAATGATTGCAAGAAGTATCTGGAGACAGTCTTTCTGGAGGTCATTAAGGCCCCTTTAAGCTTGGGGTGCAACCCTTTTATGGCCCACTGTTGGGCACAGGTGTCTCCACGCAACAGGAGGAGGCCTGGAGCATACTCCACCACGCCGCTCCAATGCGAATTGGTGGAGAAACGGACGAGTGGCCAATCCGTGTCGGACGTTTTCAAACCGCCCATAGGGCCTCCGACCTAGTTTAACGACTGCTATCGTATCGATAACTAACGGATCCGACGGCCCTCCGAGGACCCTCCCTACGCATTTAATTCGCCACTAGCGGTCACCCATCCAGGTACTGACCGCGCCCGAGTTTGGTTAACTTTTTCGTTCGTTTGCGATTTACTCAAGCAGTGGGTCTACATCCGCTTCATTAAGCTTTAATTTATGACAAAACACAATTAAATTAACTTACACCTCAGCACTGGGCGTGACTATCACAGTACTGGACGGTGCGGTCGCCGGTGCAGGCGAGCCCTGACCCACCAGCGTCCGGAGTATGTCGTAGTTGATCTTGGAACTTATCTTCTTCTCCGCCAACATCTTCTCGATAGCTTCCCCGGCAGTCGCCGCGTTGTACGGCACCTTCTTCCGGTAGGAACCGCGGAGTTTCTTCTTTTTGTCCTTGTTCTCTTCCAACTCCCGCGCGCGTATCTCTTGTTTTACTGCAATTTCGGATTAGGCAATAGTACAATCATACTACAGGTAATTAAATAGAACGGCAATAATAACATATTATTATTTCTTTCCATACCAATACTCAAGCTCAATTTATTAACATTTATACCCCATATTTATTCTATCTGTTCTGTATCTATTCTGTGTGATCTGAGTGATCAAGTGATCCGCGAAAATTCTTCATTGGTTCCAGAATTAAGAAAACTTACTTTTTTGTTCTTTCAAGTAGTCTGCATTCACCATGTTCCACACCTTAGACTTTTTCTTGGCTTCCTCCTCGCTCATTATCAAGGAGTTCAGATATTCCTCGTCTTTTTTGCTTAGGCATAGTTCTTCAGCGGACAGGTCCTTGCTGAAGTGGCACTTCGGTTCCGGCTTTACGAACGTGTCGGGTTTCTCATCAGATGGAAGTTTCTCGTCTGGTTGAACTTTATCATCAGGTTGGCCAAGACCTATTACTGCTATGTCTGGACCTGCAACGTTGATAGGTGAGTGGTCCAGTGGTTAAGGTTCTGGAGTTATAAAATTAAAATTTCACTATAGTAACGATGGAAAATAATAAATTGAAGAAGAATGCATTCTAGAGAGTTCTCTTTAAAGTTGTCAGAGACATGACCACTAAGAAAAGGCAAGATTAGCTAGAGCAGTAAAACAAAATGGTAGTATCTACTAATAAAAACATTACAACTAAAGATATTTCAAGTTGTTTTCAAATGTCTTCGTATACCTATTATTAACAGGATAAATGAGTATACCTATTTAAATAGAAAATAACGCAGACGTATTTAGTAACCTACTTTTTACGACCTCAATGGTAATTCATAAGAATTTACAAAATTTTCCTTATTCACGTTCATAAACTTTAATTGTATCATTAGTATAAAATAACGGTATCGTTAATAGATTTCGTCAATTATTTTTTCTGGTTAAGAGTAGTCGCCAGCTAATTGGAAATTAAATGCACAACTCTATGCTTCGGAGGGAACCAGTTGTTCAATAAGCAACAGACATGGTGAAATGGTCGCCAACCGTTTTCCAGACTCAACAATTTGCCAACAAGTTGACTTAACGGCTGAGCCAACTGTTAAGATGATGTTTTGATCATACAGATCATCAGAATGTTGTGGCCTGTGTTTCTGACTTGACTTTAAATTCTGCTGTAAACATGGGTTATTGACTCAACTGTTAGTGTAGGTATATGGTCAACTTTTACCCATAAGTTATTAATATCTTTCTAGAAGCAGTAGTTTTGGTTGTGAATAATATCTGTCAGGATCGACGATTTTTTATCATAAGTAGTAGTATATAGTATATAGTAGTAGTAGTAGTAGTAGTATAGTATATAGTAATATATAGTATATAGTAGTATATAGTAGAATAGAAGCAGTATCCGTAGCCGACAGCATGGATAGTACTTACTACTATATTACTACTCCTTACCGAGCCCTTTTTGCAGCGTTTCCTTATCGGGCACCGCCTCGTCCTTGGTGATCTCGCCAATAATGTTCAGGGTTTCTTCCGCAGCGAACCTCGACGCCTCTGCCTCTTCTGTCGTGCTGGCGTCTGACACTGAAATATATCAACTGTGAATATTCAAGAAAAATCAGATAACAGATATAAATATAAAGATTAATATGGTGAGATATTTATGTGCCGACTCCTTTTGTTGTATCTCTCTATCTGCGCGTCGGTCTCCCTCCCTCTACCACATATCGGTGTTACCTGGCGTCAATATCGGCGCGGAGGCAGCGGATCTTCTCCTCCTGTTGTTGTCTCTCTCTATCTGCGCGTCGATCTCCCTTTGCAGCTCTGTCAGCTCGTTCTCCCCGTCTTCTTCTTCCATCAACTGAAATAGATAATGGGTTTTTTTATAACTAGCCCACAAGCATTACGTTAAATAAAGTTTTCTTGTTTTTCGTGGAGAACCAAGATTCATCATACCAAGATAAAAAGTATCTTGTAATCTGCCCCTAGATTCCAACTACAACGTAATACACAAGTGCAAGCAAACTTTACTGAAAAACAAGAAATGCACAAGAAAAACAATTCAACATTAAAAAATACATAAAAAACATGTTCAACATTAAAAAATACGTAGGTACAATCTTCCGGGGTAAACTGCAATGGAATACTAATCTACTAAATGAAGGTGACAAGTTTTCTTAACTAAGTAAAAGCTAGGTACTATTATTATCAAAGCCCTGTTGGCATATAGCGCAACATGAATTGACAATGGCAACCGATTCATATATACAAATGGTCCGTACATAAGCTAACTTCGGAACTAACGCCGTTCCCAGGCTATGACGTCGCCTAGCGAGGCGGTCTACCGTTTTCCTCCAAATTACCTTTGCCAATCTCTCCTTATCCCTTTTCCTAGCGGCCCTGAACGCGGGCGGGTCCTGCTCCTCCTCGAGATCCACGGTCATAAACTCCTCGAGAGTCAGCGCACTGGATGGAGTCTCCCCGAACTCGAACAGACGCTTCCGTATCGTCGACTCGTGGACTTTCACTATCCGCACCACGTCGGCCGGCGTTCGGGAGAAGTCGTGTAACCGAGCCGCTATTAGCAGTGCTGAAATCATACAAAAATAGTCGTGAATTAAAAGTTAAAACAAGCTTCAATGATAATATTGCAACATTCTTGTTTTTGCCGGCTAGTTTTTACCAACTCAGAATGTAACAAAAACAGTAAATTGCGTAAGCATGTATTATTATCTTACCAGCGCCACATACGCCAGAAGGCCGGCGACCAGAGTGTATGGAGTCCCGCTTCATCCGCTGGACTAACCGAAGCGCCGTCATGCTGACCTCGTGCTGCTTTTCTTCAAACTGCAGCTGGGACGAGAACCGAAGTATGTACAGGCATGGATCTGGAACAATCACACACATAATGGATGCCACTCCACCTGGTCTTGGGCCCTCTCAATCAAACGGTTTCCCGCTGTCTTCTCCAGGTCATCAGTCACCATTCGAGGACCTTTCTTCCCCATCCTGCGAACGATCTGGCCAGCCCTTTCCACTTTAGCCTTTGCAACCTTTGAGAGCTTTGTCAATCACCTTCGTCCTTCTACGGATTTCACCATTTCTGACTCTACCACATAGAGAAACACCGAGCGTGGATCTCTCCCTTTGAGCGTGTGGATTAGGCTCACAGTACCTAAACGACCACGTCTCGGCATCGGTCATCACTGGCAACACACATTGTTAGAAAACTTTCGTCTTCAGGAACCATAATTATCACCTTTAGGAAATGACAATTGATACACATGGTTCAATAAACTATTTTAGAAATAAATTATTCCACAAAGTATCATGCACTTGCCTTCTTCCAAAGATTACCATGAAAACAAAGTAAGGGTATGTGCATAATAGGTGTCAATCATTGTATGCAAATCGAACCCTATTTATTCACATTCGTATTAGACAATGGCTTAGCACAGGAATGCTATTTACCTATTTATAGTTTTTTCTTCTGCAGTCGCATGAACCTTCGTGCAAATTTAAGTTAACTGTAGTTTTTAGGTAGCAGAGCTGTAGGAGCTCGCAAGAGAGGTACGTTACGAGGTACACATATAAAAAAGAAAGTAATTGGTGCCACTGTGATTCTAATCTAGACCCCTAGACTAAGAAGCCGCATTCTTAGCCATTGGAACATATCCGCTTAGAAGTGATAGACTAGTTATCTCAACCAAAATATAGAATAATTCTAAACATGCATATTTTATTCAATACATGTTGATTGTTCGTAATAAGATGTACCATTATGCCAGAAAAGCATCCCCGTGGTTGCCAATTATTTCATTTGCCTTGCAAAAGCGATCCGGATTAATCATTCACCGTCGACAGAATGCAAAATTAATTAATTATGCGTTCGAGCATAGGAGCCTATAAAATAGGCACGAGACTGCTTAGTCGTTAACATAAATAAATGCGTAAAATGTAACATACGAGTCTGTAAATGACCTCAAAATGTGAATAGCTCTGCGGTTAGTTTTTAAAAATATTAATCCCAGACCAAAAATGTAAATTAAAATGTAAATTCAAAGGAAAATTACCCGTCGGATAAGTAACTAAGCACGTTAACTATCCGGGTTTTGTTTTTGTGAAACGCATACTAGTGTCATACAAAAGTAATGAGGCAATTTCTAACAAAAAACCGTGTGTTAAATGTTGCTTCTATTTTTTGGAATAAGCTTGAGCGAACGAGCTATTGACAATTGAATAGGGCTATGCTCAAAATATTCTTATCTTAAGTAGAGAATAAAATCCTTAACAACGAGACCCGTATACGGACCTAAGGCACTGACATAGTTCAGAAGGCTAGAAAGCTAAAAAGGCAATGGGTTGGGCACATGAGCACATCTGTCGAAATCTGAAAAACATTAGAATAAATAACATTACAATAATTGTAAACCGTCATTACAATCGTTCTTACGCCGTGTCTTAAATACCGTGTCGCGCGCAAAAGTTGCTCGTACGACAACGTCATCATTTCGTACATTTTGTCGCATGTCGGAACGTATTTAACTTTCGACAGCTCCATGCTGAGCCTTGTGTTTAAATTTTGTCGTGTCGGTTGGCCGGTCGGTTATGTCAGCAGGACAAGGTCGTATTAGACGACATGGGACTAGTTAAGATAGTCTAGATCGTAGAGGGATGAAATGACATAAACTGAAAAAACCTATGTCGAGGCTCTCCAGCAGTGGATTAATTAATCCACTACTCGGGTATGGGTCGACCAAAGCTATCAAAGATGATGGAGATGACGATGGAGTGATATCTTCCAAGACGCTCAAAAATAGATGTCAAAAACTCTAGGCTATTCATCTCAATAGAGTTGACAATTCAACGACGTGGTGACACAACATATTTAACAACGTTTGACCACAAAGGCAGTTAAAAAGTCATTTAGCAACCGTCAATACTACTCAATACCATAGGCCTATTATGTTTCCACAATATAATACTTCATTACTTTATCATACCTACCTACCTACACTTTTTATGACGTAAGATGATTTGGGAACAATTATGTAGATTGCAGTGAAACTTTGGTACTTGCTGAAATCAAGATTGGAGACAGCACCTCTTGCACTTCTAAATAAGGTTTTTTATAGTCATTGAGTAGCAAAGGGTAATCAGATGTTCGATCTCCGGCACCATTTCTCCCCAGGCAAATCACAAGACATGAAGAACATGCTTTGTGTATAGGACTATTAAATTTTGTGCAATGCATATTCAAGCTCATTGACATTCATACATACCTTTCGGAGATAATGAACTCGAACTATAATAAAATTATATCGATGAATTTTGTGAAATAAGTGAAATTAATTATTTTGATTTCGAGAGTTCTCACCAACAATCAGAACAGAAATAACATTACATACAAAGGGTGTGAAATGAAGAGTGACCTACTTACTAATTAAATAAATGTGAGTGAATAAGCAACTGTATAAAGCCGTATTCTAGCTAATTAGGTAGGTACTTACCGCGTGAAAGTAACATTGCAAACATAACGACTAAATTCGACTTTAAAGCAAACTAGCTATCTATTACTAAATCGAATTCAGTTTCTGCTTCCACTGTTCTTTTGCAGCAATTTCTCCAATATTTTATTTATAATTTGCACATTGGCTACAAACCTTTTTATGTCCGACTATTGGGCACTGGTCTGTTCCCACAAACAAGAGACGCCTGGAGCATACTTAACCAAACTGCTCCCATGAAAAATCATTTCATACAACTAAAAGGAATCTCATACTTCGGCCCAAGCTGTCTGACTCAAGATGTAAGTAGAATTAAGTAGATATAGCCCTGAGGATTAATTCAGACTAACAGCGGGTGTTAATAACCGTACTGTTTGTTTACATATTATGTTATTTCAAATCATTTAAAAATAATATCTTGACAATCAACTATTGTAGCGTTATATGTACTTAACCAACGGCAGTTTATTGTGTTGTCGTTAGGGTGTAGATAAGCTCAAAACATATCGTGTAAGCCATGTGAAATCCTATACAATACTCTACGGTTTTTGAGATATTTGAGTTTGAATTTCAAGAAAAGACACTTTTAAGGTAACTAAAATGTCATAATAAATAAACCACTTGATAAGATTAAGAATTTTTAAATGATAAAATGCATAAATACTTCAACGTCGATAATAATATTGCCGTATAAGTAAAAATTTCTGATTTTTTTACTGACTTTAATACAAATAACTGCTCTTCATAAAAGAAAGTCTATATAAATGAAATATGCAAAATACGTTAAAAACTTCCTTATTTACATAGCTTTCTAATGGTATGAGGTATGATAGTCACATAACAAATCATCTTGTATATAATTTAAAAAAAAAGTAGTGTATATAACTCGGGCGCGATAACAAGGCTCAAATGAAGTTTGTCTATAGTACTGAGTGCAAAAATTTTTTTTGACGTGATAACGTTTTTATTTTTCTGGTCAGTCTTTTTTTTATTATAACTAAAATAACAATTTCCATTATACATTTAGTTCTATTGAAATTCCACCGTATGGCTAGTCTTGACATAAAAACTATTCCTGATTTATAATTTATTTCCTACTGAGATAAAACATCTGTACCAACCAATCTAGTATTTTTGACTTAATTACGATTTGGAGCAGTAATAAACTATTTAGAGTCTATTTTGGGATTAATTTTCAATATTGTTAATGAAATGTATGTATTGATATTTTTCTTATAAATTTAAGTCATACTTGTTAAAGTAGTTATACATTAAGTAGGTAAAACAATTAATTTCTAACGGAAATAAAACAAAAAAGGATGTTACATATATATTCATTTATGATGCTAACGCTACTGAAGGACGAGAGCGGGGTCTCACGCGGGGTAGCGAGAGGAGGGTCGAGTTTCGAGCCAGGTGTCAAGTTATTTCGCCCGGGTAGTAGATGTATTATCATTTCCTCAACCAAAACCATTCATAAATAACCAAACCATTCGTAAATAATACGCCGAGAATGAAGGTGGATTTTCTTATAATTTCGGCTATTTAAAAAACGTTCAAATAATTGCGGTTTACTTTGAAGGAAATGCAGCATGTCTATGTCCTTAAGTAAATTAGCTTGGACAAAAACAAAATGAAATATTTGTACAAAATACTTAGATAAATACGGCTAATATTCCACGTATCGTACACACACAACAAGTACAGAGTTATAATAGGCGGGATTTAAAGAAATCTAGCCATTTCTGTGGAAAAATATGTATCATACAAAGATAATAATATCACGTTCAACCAAATTATATTTGATACATTAACATTTAACATTAACATTTAACGATTTATTTACAAAATGTTATTTTAAGATTTGAATGTTAAAAATGTTATTATATGATTTGAATCACATTTGGTCCTATGGAAAAAATCCAAAAGAAAAAAGTAGAAAATTGATAATTATCATGAATTAGAAAAAAAATTTAGCATATTTTTTTTTATTTCATGCCCGCCAAGTAATTAGTTTATTAACTTTTTGGATTCCAAAGGTCAACTTTGATTGCCCGTTTACCACACAAAATAATGAAAAGTGAATTGTACAACATTTACCGAAGTAATTATCAAATTTGCACAACGCTATGTTTTGTAGGCGATTGATTTTGATTTTAGACGTCTTAAAACCATTTACCTACTCGTATAAATGTTCAAAATTAACGTACCTAAGCATCGCATCGCATGAGCGGTGATAGCCCAGTGGCTTACAATTTGACCTCGAATCGAGGGGTCCAGGTTCGAATCCCAGTGGCACGCACCAATGACTTTGTAAAAAAAGTTATGTGCACTTTATAAAATTAAATATCACCTGCTGTTACTGTGAAGGAAAACATCGTGAGGAAAACTGCACGCCTAAGAGTTCACAAAAAAAATGTTCTCAAAGGTATGTGAAGTCCACCAACCAGTGGACTAAGGCCTGCATCCCTCTCATTGTGAGAGGAGACCCGACCCTGTAGTGGGTCATTAATGGGTTACTGACAAGCATACATTGTAGGTAGATGGTAATTCGATATATTGATATATATTCTCGTTCTTAGAAAATAAGCAATGACAGGTATTTCCTCATTATCGGGAATTAGTAGAATTTTAATTCTCATACTTAGAATACGATATTTTTTTATTTAATTTAAACCATAACGTGCTGATATTTTTGTATTGAAATTAGATACTATGAATAAAAGCCTAGATGCAAATCGAAACAATATTATAAAGAGACATCTTCTTTTCGAATGTCAAAGTACCTACTGGTAATTTTTTACATCATCCTAGTAAATGACCCATTTTAGCATCTTACCGATGAACATAGGCGAAATCGACGAACATCGAAAACTAAAAAATTTAAAATATGTTATAGTTGCCGTCATGAGTGGGGTGAGGAGAACTTTCATTGGTCGGTTTGACATTCACTGCGCTGCCGTGCACACGACAAACGTCAGTTCGTCAGTGTGCGTCGTCTATTGGTCCAGCACGTTTTTTCGGCTGCTGTACATTGGCCGAAAGTATACAATATCCCTACCACCGATAAATCTGTGCTCACGACTCATGACGGTTACTATAGTTGTGATTGTGAAGAATTCTCATAAAAGTAGGGAATAGGTAGCCATTTGTGAAGCCTACGTCATATTAGTCATACAGACCTAATGTCCGCTCGTGGTAAGTCTTTAACACAGCTGGTAGGAATTTAATGAGTTCAAATGTCACATGAGCTAGGTTCGCAATCTTTCCACACGCTTCGGATGTGAACACAATGGCCGTTGCTAAACGCATGATTAAGTTCCTGGGAACTTTATGTTCCGTTCTCATGTTATTGTGTGGTTAATTTACAGGTAAATAATTAGGTTATCTTTGCTTATAATAAGGCCTTGGATCGACCAACCATCACGACAAAATTTAAACACAGAGCTTTGTATGGAGCTATCCTTATTGAAGTACGCACTGACTTGCGATAAAATGTATGCAATGACGTTGTAGTACAAACATACTTCTGCGTGCAACATACCTAGCAATTAGGACACTGGGTTAGTCTGTATTTCAAATTTCATCCGACTACATCTCCCGGCGGAAAGCTGTTCTTCTGTTTCTTTAACTCTCTCAGTTGGGGAGGTATGTTTGAATGGGTGACGTCCCCCGTCAGACTTGTCGGTTATGTTTGTTGAGCGACCTGATTACATACGTCTTCTCGAATGTTGTATATAACCTAGTGGTGTAGAAATCTTCGAAAACGTGTTTCTGGATACCCGTGATGCTATCTTGACGAGAAGTGGAAGCCGCCACATAATAATATGCGTACATATAAATTGATTTCAGGCTAAGAAACCTGACTAATAAACTCAAACAGCGTGAGATCCTGTGTGAGGTTTGATTTAGTTGTCTGTTGGCTGCAGTAAGCACTTAACAAAAAGGAATTATTCGTTTCGTTTTTCTGTCTGTCTTTCCATGACCTCATATTTGCTATTAACTCTTAACATGATGCCATTTCTGACGTAGAAAAAACAATTTAGGCATTATCTACGGTGGCTACTTATAAACGAGCTTTATATGTCAGATCGAACATTATTGGCTTTATTATCGGCAATTTTGGTTCCGAATTATTGCCAATCTAACAGAATATCGGCTACTGATTGGAAGTTTGTAAGACAAACCTATTATTTGAAATCTATACTGCTAGAATTATGTAGGTACATACTAAAACTCGTTTCCAAATGTTTTCTGGGCTAGATTGCAAATGTTGTAAATATCACCGATGAGACGACCGAAATTTATAATAACTTTGCGAACCTTCCGGTTACAATTTTGAATATATATTATTAGTTCTGGACAGTTTAAGAATATAAAATCTGTGTACCTCTTATGGTCCGTTACTTCTGATACAAAGTTGTCCTTGTCAGTCGACGACTTCGACGCCTGTGTTTCACTAGTTTACAATGTCACTTTTTGAAGTGAGGAAATAGATTCTGGGTTTAGGAAGTCCGGTAGTAAACACATGTCAACTAGCTCTCGTGTTACCGAAATTCCACGTCCGTTTAGCAAACATGTGCGTTTTATAAATTAGACGTCACTGTAACGGTTGAAGAGAAACATTGTCAGGAAACCTGCTTGCCTGAGAGTCCTACTACGGATACGGATACGGATAGGTTTCGGATATAGGAATGATTATTATACCAGATACGGATACGGATGCGGATATGAAATCATTTCGGATTATCCGTTTGTTTCGGATTCGGTTACGGATATGAATTTTTTAAGCTTTTACCACATTGTTTACATTTTGCGGAATCGACAGTCATTTCTTCAAAATATGATCAAATTACACTCGATTTAGGACGCATTTTGTACCAATTCAATCAATTCCGTAACACAACACTTGTTTAAATTTTTCTAACTATTTGTAATAACTTGTTATAACGTGTCTCAATTAGGCTCCGTCCCTATCCGATATTATCCGAAACTTTTATTTCGGATTCGGTTACGGTTACGGATATTTTTTTATATCGGATATCCGATAGTTTCGGTTACGGTTACGGAGCTGCCTAACATCCCTAGTAGTTGTTTTAACCCATTAATGACCCACTACAGGGTCGGGTCTCCTCTCACAATGAGAAGGATGTAGGCCTTAGTCCACCACGCTGGCCTACCGCGGGTTGGTGGACTTCACAATGCCTTTAAGAACATTTTTTTTTGTGAACTCTTAGGCATGCAGGTTTCCTCACGATGTTTTCCTTCACCGTAACAGCAGGTGATATTTAATTTTATAAATCGCACATAACTTTTTTTACAAAAATTGGTGCGTGCCACTGGGATTCGAACCCGGACCCCTCGATTCGAGGTCGAATTCTAAGCCACTGGGCTATCACCGCTATATATAGCCTATAACCTTCCTCCCTAGTAGTAGTATAGTAGGAATGGATAGATGTTTTTAACTCTTTCGCGTAAAAACGGCCCAATGGATTAGGATGAAATTTGGTGTAAGTGCGATTAGTTTATAACCTTTAAAACACAGGATAATTTTTATCCCTCTCTATGCGGATGAAATCGCGGAGAAATAAGCTCTCCATAAAGTACTCAAAGGCATGTGAAGTCTAGCAGCAGTCCCGTTAAGGATCATCGCAGAAGACTAAGGCCTACTTCCTTCTCATTCTGAAAGGATGCAGCAGGTCCAGGTGAATCACTAATGAGCTGCAGACAACAATGATTTTGATAATATTTTGCGATAATTATCATCATTTACATTTTACATAATGACCAAGCCGTATAACTAAGTTTCAGATATTAATCAGATATTCTTACCCAACAAATACTTCAATAGCAACATAATATTTTACACATTACTCAAGCGTACATTTTTATGTAGCACACATAACATATACTAAAACTTAATACTTTACGCATATAATTATGTATGTACGATTTGTTCTCAATTTAGTAGGTAAACAGAGAAAGTTGTACTGTAACGACAAGAGTTGTTTAATAACCAGTGACTAGGAGTAATTCAAATGGTAAATCCCACTTAGGAAGAACGATCAGTCGAAAAAAGTAATTGTATAAGCGTCCGGGAAATAGGACCTAGTCAGTTTTTTTTTTCAAAAAAACTTCCAGCGTGCAGTGTCGTCAGCATGAACACTATAGAAATATATATTTTAGAGTAATTAAAATTAAATATGTTTATGTAAGTACAATTGACATTGATTAATATCCTCTTAATCCATGTCATGGTGACTAAGAATTCGGTCTATTACCCGAAAATGCAAAGTCCACCGACCTGAACTGGCAAGCGGAAAGGACTGAAGCCTATCATCTTGTATTAAGCTGGAAACAATAAGTTACGAAAAATAATCTATAATAATTACAAATTTACTAATATTATTAAGCTGAAGAGTTTGTTTGTTTGTTTGAACGCGCTAATCTCAGGAACTACTGGATCGATTTCCAAAGTTCTTTCGGTGTTGGATAGTCCATTTATAGAGGAAGGTTATAGGCTATATTTTATTTTCAAAAAAATTAGGGATCCGTAAGACAATTGAAACGAAAACCTATTTATGCGTGCGCTGAAAAAACTATTGACAAGAGAAATGATGTACTACGGGTTTGTAGGTCTTATTCTAGATCTACAAAAAAGTCCGCGAGGGCACATATCTATCATAGTTAAGTCACAATAAGCGCAAGTTCTAAAATCCAAACGGGCGAAGCCGCGCGCACATTCTAGTCCATTCGGAATAATTTTTATTGAACTGTCACAAACGGAAATGAAAAATCCTCAACTTACCACAAGGATTCTAACAAAAACCTTACTCCTCTATATAAAATAAAATAACAACTGTGGTAATGTAATCAAGACATTAAGGCAAACAAACGGAGACCGATTCTCCCCTGGCTCCGAGTCACCACCCCGCCTGCATGCTTATAGTCACATTTGCCGGCCACATCACACCACGCCGCGCATGATAATGTTTCACAACTAGGTACGTCGGACGACGATTGACATATCGATTTGAAAAATCTATTCATGTCATACATAAATCGATTTTGAAAATTAGATTTCAAATCTTTTGAAAATTAGAGCTTAAATCAAATTGCTGCCATCGCGAGGGATTAAACATACACAGGAGTAAATTGGATAAAGACAGCGGGTAAGAATGCGGTTTTCGAATAAAAAAATTAAATATTTTCAGTCTAGGCTTTATAAATATTTAAACCAAGACTTAATCTTATTTACAAATAGGTGTTTTTTCATTATGTTTTTGGGTTTTAGTGTCTTGAAGTACTAAGAAAATAAAATATATTTTTTATAAAATTTATAATTGCACAAGTTTATCTATTATTTTCGACCAATTTAGAGTAGGTACCTACCTATTTAAAATAACAATGCAATAGGTACTGTCATTTTTTTCTAATTACGGTCGAATTTCTATCGTTGACTTATAACTAGTTATCTTAAATATCAACCACGTAAAATTGACGCCAATATGATAACGAACCGAACATTATCAATACCGAATCGATTGTGTTTACGACTTGGCTCTATAACGTCGCTATGCTGCACGTTCGCGGCGTGATCCACTCCGATGCATCGCTCGTACACAACAAAAAATTCAAACGTGACCATTAACAACGAGGCCATTCAATATTTTCGACACTTCCAAATGCGGCCCAGTAGTGCGTCTTAGAAGTCCCGATCAACGTCATCAGCACAATTTAATTGTGTTCTATCCAAGCTTATAACGAGCATCAACAATTATTCAGATAGGAGAAACCATTTCCTCCTGATATTTTAAAAAGCTCTTAGTAGAAAAATATTATAAAAGCTTTTAAGTATAAGTCGCTACACCAGAGAAATAAAGTTAAAGTATCCAAGGATAATTTGCAAGTTTGTACATTAGCAGTATTACCTAGCACTCCTGTTTGTACATTAGCACCTTCATAGGTATCGCATATGCGAAATGAAAATAAAATGTCATATGAATCAAATAAGCATTGGGTATAGGTAAACCGCCGGGAATATATAATTTTGGTAATGGTAAAAACTAAAAGAAATCTACGATGAAATGATCTGCCGCGAAAGATGGATACCAAAATTCTGAAAACAACCTCGAAAATTGGGCATCGACCACTGATAAGAATCCGGCGAGATTGTGACGCTGCAGTCTCAGATATTGCACTGTTACGTGGTGATAAGCGAGAGTGACATCATGCACTTTCTATCTAGATGGTGTCCGCTGGAGACTGGTCTCTCGCCGACCTTGCGTAAGAGTCGATCGAGGAGCGAGATCGGGCGCGCTCGTCGCCGCACTCAGTCAGCCAGGCGCGTTGCGGCGTACGCATTCGAACAACACTCCACATCGAATCCTCAAAAAATCGATCAGTTTTTTCAAGTTAGTTTAAGACTACTTTTTGTGAAGTGCTGTGACGTGTGCCTGTGACAGTTTCCAAAGATGGTCGTGAAAATTTCCCGATTCCCGTGGGAATGAAATGAAGGCGAGGACCAAACGAGCTCCGATTCTACCTTTGCTGCTAGGAAAAACATTACTCCGCTGGGTGTTCACCAAAGCCGACCTCGTCTTCTTCGTTTACCGGTTGGTCTTCTAACTTGTCCGCTTGCAGTGTTTGTTTTTCTAAGTATTTTTGGAGCATTATACTACCAAATTGATCATTAAGCGATATTTAATATGATAATATTCAAAGTTAACGTTTTTTTTGTATATAGTTAAACTTGTTTTGCAAAATACGATTATCAATAGTGTTGCCAAAATTGTTTGTTTGCGGTTTCGTAAATATGTGGCGATTCTTCACTATTAGCATGTGATTTAAAGAAATTAAATATTCATTAAAAAAAATTTCAAGGTACAAAATTCATCGAAGCAAGCAAAATTATTCCAATGCTGCTCGCTGTTTAATGCATTTTTTTATCCTTAATTAAAAAATAGTTATTCTATTTTAATACATTATGGTTAGGACAAGAAGCGGGTGTCTATTTCATGGAATGCAGTGGCCACTGAACATCAGGTGGCATGCATACTCATTTTCTACTAACTACTAGGTACTATTATATTAAAAACCCCTAAACCGTGATTAGATTTACTTTGATTTTAAAATGAATCATAGAAAAAAACTAGTTTACTCTTAACAAATATCGGAAATTACAAAAATAACCACAAAAAACATAACATAATAAAATGTTGCATTCTTGCATTATGTTGAAAACTTACCTACTTACTTAAAAAGAAAATAACATTAAACAACTTATGTAAATTAGCTAGGTACTGTAAGTACTGTTTTATGTTCATAACATAAATTGTAGCTGGTTGCAGGTTTGCGTTGATCGGCGAATGGCTAAGAATTCTCCCATCTCTTTTTCTTTAAAGTAAATGGCCGGAGCTAAAGCAGCCCATAATACTTTAGCCTATTAGATCGTTTTCGCCCCCAGCCTGGTATAGTATAAGTAAGGATAGCGCCTAGTCCTATGGCCCTAATAAAGGAATTCCGAATCCCTTTTTTAATGCACCTTTACAAAATGTCACCAGCTGTAACGTAAAGGAAAACATCGTGAGGAAACCTGCATGCCTGAGAGTCTTCCATAAAATTCACAAACGCTTTAAAAGTCGTCCAAGCCGCAACTGGTCAGCGTGTAGGCCTAAGGCCTGGTCCTAATTATAAATGGCCGACTTACCAACACGACGAATTTAAATACAGATTCTGTATGAGGCTGTCAAATTTCAAATACGCACATTGTCATGCGATGACGTTGTTGAACAAGCAACTTTTGCGTGCGATATGGTATTAGAACACGGGGTAAGCGCATTTATTTCCTTCTGATGTTGCGAGAGTTGACCCTGCAGTGACTTGTCAGATACTGGAGATGCTTTATTTAAGGCGAACCCCTTAGACCTCAAGAGTAGCATCACGCCCACATACAACAGGTAGGATTTCTACCCCTATTTGAGGTTGGACGTGGGTTTCCATGGACTGAAGTGACTACTTCACATCAAGCAGCCTGCATGCCTGCTTGCTACTCATACACAATAATTAAAAAAGACTCACAAGTACATGCCTACGAAGGTTTGAGGCCACAAGCAGGAGCATTTGACTTTTCCCATGGCTGGGCATTATTAGCTTTGATGGGAACCCGGATGAATCTAGATATTGATCTTTTATTTTATTTGGAAATAAAATGAGCAACCAGCGTCATGGATATAAATTCTCTTCTACCGCTCTTATCTTAAAATGAAATATATATATATGTGGGGGTTGGTCCAATAAAACGCCGGTTTCGTTGGTATGAAGTGGACTGTATATTTTTTCTTCCTAGGTTACAGCAGGGGTTCCTTCCTCTCTCTAATGGTATAGAGAAACAGTTGAGTACAAGCGCTCACGAAGAGGCTGGCTGGCCGAGTACAATTTTTTGGGTCGGTGACCCCTGTTTATATACACAATTTACACAATGCTCCTATTGTTTCTAGCAACTGTCCCGTTCTTTCTATACCTGTTTCGGGCGCGTCTATAGCTATCCCGCTCGCGACTGTTTCCGTTTCGCGAGCGTCTATAGCCGCCTCCCTCGCTCCTATTCCCGTCTCGCTCACTCCTTTTAGGGTCGGTTCAAGGCTCGGGTATTTACTGTATAGAAAGCCGGGACAGTGCTTTACATGTGGTCATTTCATAAACCTATATTTATTAAACAACTTTATTAAACCTAATCTAATACATAGTCTTGCCCTACTCTACATATGATCTTATTTTACACAACAATTCTTATGGCTAACTATACAGAAATACTTACAGCTAATACACTAACTTAATACACATAAATCAAGAAAGGTTCGAGTTCGTCCGCAACAGTCTCCCCCCGGCGCAGGTTCCCGAAGCCCTACCTCTATACTGGTAGGACAACGAGCCTTCGCACCGGGCGACGAAAGACACCCCCTTTTGTCCGCACCTCCGCACTCCGTACTACACCGTCGGGTCCTGTATGGATTCGTTCGATCTTACCCCGTGGCCATACGTTCCTAGGGAGCGACCCATCCGCGATGACGACCATATCCCCTTCCTTTACATTTTCTCGGGACCTTCGGAAGTCCCCGCGCGGTGCCAGCGTGGGTAGGTATTCCGATACCCACCGCGCCCAAAATGAATTGGCGAGAGCTTGTGCGGCGCGCCACGTTCGCCTATCGGCTACGTCGCACGGCCCTACGTACGGTAGCCCCGTTGCTGTTCCGAGCAAAAAATGGTTTGGCGTCAACGCTTCCGGGTCCTCCGGGTCCACGGGTACGTGCGTTAATGGTCGCGAATTAATCGTGTGTTCAATTTCTGTCGTCAGTGTACTGAGTATTTCTTCGGTTGGCGCTCGCCCGTGCAGGGTGACTGCCAACGCCGTTTTAATCGACCTAATTAATCGTTCCCAGGCCCCCCCTTGGTTGGGTGCTCCCGGGCTAATGTACCGCCATTCTATGCGCTTATTTACGGCGTAATCCTCGAGCGCAGGAAGCCATTCTCTAAATGCACTTTGTAATTCTACGTCGGCGCCGTGAAAGTTAGTCCCGTTGTCGGATATGATAGTCTGAGGAATTCCGCGTCTCGCCGCCATGCGTCTAATTGCCATAATGGCCGAATCCGTGCTCAGACTCACGATGAGCTCGATGTGGACTGCCCTAGTGACCAGACAGGTAAAAATCATTCCCCAACGCTTTTCGCGACGTCGTCCTATCTTAACCCACATAGGGCCGTAACAGTCGATCCCGGTATTCGTGAATGGACGCGTGTGCGACTGTAATCTAGCTAGCGGTAGATCTCCTTTTACTGGTTCCGCCGGTGCGGCCCTTCGCGCCTTGCATATCACACACGATCCTACCACGGCACGTACGGCGGGACGTAAACGTAAAACCCAATATCGTTGCCTCAAGTTGTTTACGATCTGTTCTCGGCCGACGTGATTGTTACCCATGTGTTCCTTACGTATTATTAACCGCGTGACGTGGCTACTGCCGTCTAACACCGGTGGGTTCTTGAAGAGCGTGGGTACATTTGCCGCATTTATTCGGCTATTCAAACGGACTAACTGGTCGTCGCCGTATACCGGATCCAAGTTAAATAGACGGCTCGTTCTATCTACATTTTTTCCTTTTCTCAACCGTTCTATTTCCGCCGCGAAACTATCCCGTTGTGCTTCCCGCAATATGAGTCGTTCGGACTCGAGCAAGTGACTCACCGTTAACTTATTTGCACGTTTGCGGCATTTGTCTGTGAATAATAAGACGTAAGCTAACGCGCGCACTAATCGGTCGTACGACGAAAACCTGTCGAACTCTACTAGCCGCGGTCGTTCCGTGATGTGACCTACGTGTAACTCGGTAGGGGGTTCGTTCGTGATCCGTTCTACAGGCCAGTGATCTTCGCTTTCATATAAAAACGCGGGCCCTACGAACCACCTACTGTGGCTAGTCAGTCGGGTGTGTCCCGGTCGCGTCGCGTCGTCAGCTACGTTAAGAGACGTAGGTACCCATTTCCACTGTTCCGGACGTGTGCGTTCGGCTATTTCGCTCAATCGATGAGCCACGTACGGGGTGTACCTGTTCGCGTCGTTCCTAATCCAATGTAGCACCGTTTTCGAGTCCGACCAATAGGTCACGCGTACGTTATTCCACGGATGTTTCGCGACTATGTCCGAGGCTAATCTTGCTCCTATTAACGCCGCTTGTAACTCCATTCGCGGTATGCTTTGCGCTTTAAGTGGTGCCACCTTGGCCTTACCTGCAACTATCGACACGTGTGTCCCGCTCTTGTTTTCAAACCGCCAGAAGGCAACCGAGGCGAACGCTTGTTCGCTTGCGTCGCAAAACACGTGTAACTGACGATCTACAATGTCGTTCCTAGTGTCGTAGCAACGTGGTAATTTTATCTCTGCTATATATGGCAAGTCCGCGAGCCATTCGGTGAACGCGGCGGCCTCTTCTTCGGGGAGGGGGTCGTCCCATCCTACTCTCTTCCGCCATAACTCCTGCAGCGTGATTTTGGCCGTGATCGTATACGGACTGAGGAGGCCTAGTGGATCGAATAACGACATGACGGCGCCTAATGCTTCCCTTTTCGTAGGAATACGTTGTAGGTTCTTTACGTCCGCGGGTACTCTATTCATCTGAGTGTTAAAACCGAGTTCGTCGGTCCCGGGTATCCATAAAATTCCTAACGCCTTATCGTATGGATGCGTGTTCGTGGCGAGTTCCTTCGGTTCGTGAGCGCGACGGTCGATCGGGATACCTTCTAGTAGTCGTTCGCGATTCGAACTCCAACTCGCTAACTCGAAGCCTGCCTGCGCGTGTACATGCGTCACTTCCTCGATGGCGCGGGCCGCGAGTTCTTCCGAGTCGAAGCTGTCGATCCAGTCGTCCATATAATGACGTTGGGTTATCGCGTCGTGGGCTAGCGGGTGCGTATCCTTGTACTCGGTCGCGTTTTTGTTTCGTACGCTATGCGCTAAGAACGGTGAGCTCCGGGCTCCGAATATCATCGATGTCATGACAAACTTTCGCGGAGGGCCGGTGCGTTCGTCACCTCGCCACAAAAACTGTTGTGCCGCGCAGTCTTCCGATCGAATTTTAACTTGCAAAAACATTTCGCGTATATCCGCCGTCAACGCGATCCGCCTAGTACGAAACCCGAAAAGTATGCCGTATAGAGATTGCAATAAGTCCGGTCCGTCTAACAACATATCGTTTAGGCATGTCCCGTTCGATCGCGCGGCGGCGTCAAACACTAATCTAACTTTCCCCGGTTTGTTCGGGTTAGTGACGGCGAAATGTGGCAAGTACCATTCCTTCTCGTTCGTGTATTCTGCCGAGCTTTCTTTGGCGTATCCCTTTTGAAGTAGCGCGTCTACTTGGTTCGTGTAAGCTGCTTTGAACTCCGGTGACTTATCCATTTTCCGTTCTATGCCCCTGAGGCGGCTAACCGCCATGTCGTAACTCGGCGGCATGGTCACGTGATCGGTGACCCACGGGAGTCCTACTTCAAACCGCCCGTTGACTCGACGCGCCGTATCCTTAAAGATATCTCGCGCGCGTTCTTCATTCGGTTTCTTCTTCACGTTCGTAGATATACCCAGCGCGTCGATATCGAAGTGCGCTCGGATCATTTCACTCAGCTGGTCGTCTCGCTCGCTCGCACACTGTTGCCGCGCGCGCACGTGCAACACTCGTTCTTTGTTTACAATGACGCTGCGCGGAACCGACCCGTGTACGATCCATCCCAGCTGAGTTAGCGATGCAGCTGGCTGCCGCTTATTGCCGACTAACAACTTTCGTGTGACTATTAGGTGCCAATTGTCGGCTCCGACGAGTAAGCGTGGCTTCGCGTTCGAATAACACACGAATTCGGGCCTTAGTTCTTTAAGGTGAGCGTACTGTAATAGGTCGGTGTTGACGGTTTGGCTTCCCAACGTGAGGTTTCTTACGGTCCGTGCCTCGATGGAGTGCAGGTGGCGATTCTGTCCTTGTATCGTCAGGCGCACTGCACGGCTGCTCGGTTCTTGTTGACTCGACGTCGCGCCGATGATGTGTAGAGCTCGCACGGGTCCCCGTGCTCCGATCGATGCTGCCAGTTCTTCATCAATCAGCGTGATGGTGGAGCCTTCGTCCAGCAGCGCGTGCGTGTGAATCGCCTTCCCGTCGCTCCCTCGGACCGTGATCGGACACACCTTTAGCAGGACTTGCATATCGTTCGATAGCGTGTGCGCCGATGCCGTAGTAACCGTATCCATCTTTTCTACCTCTTCTACAGCCTCCTGTTCGGTGTGTAGCAGCGCGTGATGCGGGTGCCGGCATTCATTCACCCCGCAGCGTTTCGCCTTACAGAAGAACCTTCGATGTTTGCTGTTTAAACACCGGAAACAAACGCGCGATTCCTTTGCCCAGTCCCAACGATTCTTGTGGTGCATTGCCGCGAGCTTCCCGCACTCGGTCGTGCGGTGTTTGCCTCCGCAGCACAGGCACCCGGTCTCTTCCTTCTTCGAGTCCGTCGTCGTGGCGTACACCGGTTTGCGGGTCTTGTCGTTCGCTCGGGCGTTCTGTCGCGGCTCGCTCGGTCGTGCTGCGGTCGCGGTGCGGGCGAATGACGCGGTCGCGGTGCGGGCGAATGATGCGGTCGAGTGTAGGTACTTCATAGCCGCGTCCGCCTCTCGCATGAGAAACTTCGATAGTGTGACTACTTCCGGTTCGCTCCTAGTGCTATAATCCCTAGCGTAGTCACACCACTTTCCCCTAAGGTTCGGGCTAAGCTTGTCCGTTATACTACGCGCTAACGTGGGAATCATTAAGTATCCCGTTTCTTTTATGCACGTCAACATAGTAACTACGTTCTGGACTTTAACTGCGAATACGTTCAGTTCGCTCGGACTATTCCCTAATCTAGGCAGTTTTCCTATTTCTTCCATCGCTACGTCTACTATAGTTTCCGACCGACCGTAAAACTGTTCGAGTGTCTGCATTATCGCGGACGGTTCGGTGGCGGTGTATAATAACGCGGAAACTGTCTGTCTAGCCTCCCCCCGTAGGCACGTTCGCAACCTAGCTAGGTTTTCTATCGCCGATAGACGGAGGATGTTGGTCGAGTCCCTATAAGCCGCCTTAAACGGTAACCAGTCTCTCGGATCGCCGCTAAATACCGGTAGTTCTAGGGTTTGTCGAGACGGCGCGCGGTTATTGACTAGTTTTTCTATGGCATCGGCCAACCTACCTATCTTATCTCCCGACTGCCCCGCCGGCGTATGCGTCGCTTCGAATGCTACTCTGGGTGGCGGAGGCCGTTCCTCACGCCTGTCCCGTACATCAGGCAGAGGGTACGCGGGCCCTGGTTCCGTATCTACCCGCTCCCCCCATGCTTGGTTGTGTTTCATCCAGCTTTGAACGCGTTGCCGTGATTCGGTGACGTCCTGAACTCTATCCCTATCCGCGTCCAATCTTAACGTGTCGAGGTCCTCTGCTAATTTACGACGCATTAACTCCATATCCGCGTTAAATTGTTGCTGTCGTAGCTCGGTGAGTCGATCTACTTCTAACCTATACTGCGCGGTTATACTAGCTACCGATCGATGTGAGCATACCGACTCTGCGCGTGTAGCACGTACGGGTAACGCGGTCGCGGGTTCTGTTCGCGGCGCGGTCTCGGTGTCCGTGTGCGGCTCGGTGTCGGCGTGCGGCGCGGGTTCGGTACGCGACGCGGGCTCCATTCGTGACGCGGTATCTGTGACGGTCGCGGTATTTACTACGGTGGGTGCGGTTTCGGAGGGTGACGCCGGGGAGTCCTCGAACACCCTAAGCGCGGCGGTCTTCTTTCTTGTTAACGGCGGGCTTCTTGAGGTCATCTTCGGCTCTTCGGTGCCTTCCTATCTGTCCCTACCTCCCTATCGGTCCCTAACAGTCCGTCAGGAGGTCCTGGTATACAGGATATGCTCCTTCGGGGATGGAAAAAGGGTAGGTATTGGAAGGTGGGTTCCACCCAGCAGAGGGGAGGTCAATCTACGAGGTACTCACTGGCCGGTGGGAATGCCGACCACTTCCAGACCCCGCACAATGACAACCCTTACCGGCGAGGATGTGCTACTTTCGGTCCCCGCTCTTGATGGACCGGTGGTGCCACACAAAAACACCACGCCGCCAGATGGCGTTAAACCCGAGCAAAGAACCGTTTGACACCGTTAGGTGGTTCCGTACTACGGGCCACGGGCTAGCCGTGTATGACGTTCGTTCCTGGAGCTCGATCTGGCTGCGTTGCTCGCAGCCGTAGTGAAGATCTTCGGCACGTGGAGGCGTCCTGGCTTCGACGGTGCGACGTCCCGGCTACGAAGATGCGAAGTCCTGGATCCCGTTATTGCCACGCGGATCGTACTCGTACGGCTTGTTCAGATAGCCGCACGAGAGCCGTGACAATGATGTGACGTCCAGGGGGGTTCTTCACTGCTGCTCCAAGTTGATGAGTCTGGATCCCGTCGCTGGTTCAATCCGGCTTCCGAAGGACCAACAAATTGTGGGGGTTGGTCCAATAAAACGCCGGTTTCGTTGGTATGAAGTGGACTGTATATTTTTTCTTCCTAGGTTACAGCAGGGGTTCCTTCCTCTCTCTAATGGTATAGAGAAACAGTTGAGTACAAGCGCTCACGAAGAGGCTGGCTGGCCGAGTACAATTTTTTGGGTCGGTGACCCCTGTTTATATACACAATTTACACAATGCTCCTATTGTTTCTAGCAACTGTCCCGTTCTTTCTATACCTGTTTCGGGCGCGTCTATAGCTATCCCGCTCGCGACTGTTTCCGTTTCGCGAGCGTCTATAGCCGCCTCCCTCGCTCCTATTCCCGTCTCGCTCACTCCTTTTAGGGTCGGTTCAAGGCTCGGGTATTTACTGTATAGAAAGCCGGGACAGTGCTTTACATGTGGTCATTTCATAAACCTATATTTATTAAACAACTTTATTAAACCTAATCTAATACATAGTCTTGCCCTACTCTACATATGATCTTATTTTACACAACAATTCTTATGGCTAACTATACAGAAATACTTACAGCTAATACACTAACTTAATACACATAAATCAAGAAAGGTTCGAGTTCGTCCGCAACAATATAGGTACCTACTTTATACAAAAAAATTGATAAGGTACTCAAATGAAGTAAGATAAATTTACCGATGAAGTTATTTTAATTATTTTACATTTCGGAATTTCACAGGACACATGCGACGTTTTGTTGCTTCGAAGTACTTCGAACATCCTTTGCGTAACATTAATTAGTTCAAAAACATTATAAAGAAGCCATTAAGTACCTTTGCCATTACTTCATTAGTACAAGATCATTAACCAGCTGATAATATAAGCAGATAGGTAGATAGATACCTATATGACATGAAGTTCAAAAACTTTTAACTCTTCGATATTTTGAGTGTAGATCTTTAGGAAATTTTAAAATGTTCATTGAATATCACATTTTTAAATACGAATATTTTCAGTCTATTTTTAGAGGTCAGATAAAAAGCCCAGAACACGCATACCAATGACTAAGTTACAGTTACGTGGGTGATCGACGGAGGTATGTACCTAATACAAGTCATACCGCGGTTTTGAAAAACGACGGCCGTACTCCAGGAGTGTTTCACCAACGCGGCACCGAGAGCACGCACGAGCACCAACGAATCGGGAGTCGTTGGTGCTTATCGACTAGCGAGCAACAACGTCGTATCTGAACACGTGACGAGACACGCCAGACTATGACCAGACTCAATATTAGTCGTCATGTTTGCCTCTTTGCGTTTATTGGCGCGCGTTAGTTAATTTTTTTAACCGCGATATTGCATTTATACACCGGTACGCTTCACATAAAACCACAGTTTTAGTCACCCGTCTATCAGGACCTTCCCAATGAGAAGGTAAGGTGAGAAGGATAATTGGTTTTAGTCCACCACTCGGCCTATTGTGGGTTACCTACTGGACTTCACACGCGTTTAAAAACATTTCTGAACGAACGGGACTGAATTCTTTGCCAATTTGTTATATATCACCCTTGTTATACATGTTTAGGTATGTTTATATTCAAGTTATCCTTAACACGATAAAGGAAGGCATTCTTACATTCTTATCTTACTCCTCTACTCCGTAACCTTGGCTTTTGCTACAAAGGACATTGCGTGGCGATAAAGCTATTACCGCTTTCGAAACTCCTCGAGATGAATTGATGATTAAGTTCGGAAGGTCGTTCATTCATTTATCTTGTTTGTGACTTTCATAACTTTATGAATATTAATTTCTAAGAAAAAATAACTCAAAGGTATGAAGAATAAAATTCGTAATTTTGTATTGTATCGGAGGAGTTCGAATTCAATAAAAATGTATTATTTGGATTCGCGTGTTTTCGCTTTTTAGCCTTTATTACCGAGGAGGGTCGTTAGATAAATTGCAGGCGTATCCAAACAAGTATATTATTATAAATTTGAATAATTATACAGATGAAGAAAGTGGAAAAAGTTTTTGTAATGGTGGAGTTATTTTTGGGATGTTACCAATTTTTGTTCAGAATGGCTCGTAAACACGTTAAGGCGTCGGATGAATAAAATGGTCAAGGCCATCCTAGATTTTTTTTTAAAATACAAAATTGTTTGCAGAAATAAGTAGTAAGTAAGAGGATAAGATTGGAGGTAAATGTCCATGTTTCAGTGATAAATTAATATCAGGTGACCTGCACGCCCGCTTTTTAGTTACCTTGTTATAAGCGCATTCATGTTCATGCCCACATATTTTGAATATTTTAAACAACAATAGATTTATTTTTGGAGTTTACTGTTTTTTAAAGAATTATTTATTGAATATCCAAAAAACCCGTCCCAAAAGGTATAAAATTTAATTTTCCAACTTAGAAATTAAAGTCAACGATAAATTTAAAGTTCATAACATTGAAGACACAAATAGAACAGTCGCTCAATGTCATGACATTAGAATATTTTAGACCGCGATAACGTGTCGCACCGTTAAGTTTGCATAACGGCTAAAAACCGTAACATGTTGATACTGAAGATGTTTATGGGAACAAACATTATGTTTTTCGCATTTACGATTCGCGTTGTATTTGAATTGATACTCTCCAACTTTAAGGTGGTGGTAGAGCCATAATAGCCGGGGATAATGTAGTTGAGGCGAACATCAGTCCTCATGAATAGCAAAGCACCTAAATACAACCTTAGATGAGATTTTTTTCTCTATTTGAGGTTATGAGCGTCCATGGTTTGCAGTGACCTGAAGATAAGGTGGCCTATATGCCCTTTTGCAATACAACAACACATTGTGGTTATTTTAGGAAAAGAAACTTTTATATAATCCAGTTTCTTAAGTATTTGTCGCACAGTGGATGACATAACGTAGACTGGTCGTAAATGGCGCCATTGTGTTTAAAGTGTTTGCTTTTAATAAACGGTAAACCTGAATTTTGTTGCTGCTGTATTGCAAATTGGTCGCTATAATAATAAATGTATCGCGAAGTATTTATTATATTTTATATAAATATTTAATTCTGTTACAATCAAGAGAAATTCAATGATTTTTGTCCAACCCAAAATATGTCAAGATTTCGATTTGACTTATACATATAAGTATACGAAAGTATTTGAGTGCACATGGATTTGGCGCATAGACTATAAACTTTGCTTTTATAAAGAACACGAAGTCATTATCTTACATTGTATCAAAAATATCTTTACAAGTCTTAAAAATGTAAATGTTAAGTACCTACCACTACAGGATCGGGCCTCCTCTCACAATGAGATGGAAGGCCTAATTCTAAAACCGCGGCCTTATGTACGTTGGATCGACTTTACATGCTTCTGAGTACATTTGGGTTTTGTGAACTCTCAGACATGTTTTCGCACGATGCTTTCCTTCACTGTTATAGCAAGTGATATTTAATTTAATAAAGCGCACATAATTAATTTTAGTTGCATCTTCTAATGAGTACTTCATTGTATGGAAAGTCGTTTCGGAAAAAATTCGAGTTGCATAATTTATACATTCGAAAGCTTATTATTTCGTACACTTTTCAAGCGCATAGACGTGAAATGTGAAAGACGCGAAATGATATATTCTGCAATGGCATTTTCCATTCTCGGAATGCATTCAAATTTTATATTTTTAATCTTAATTATTACATGGTATTTTTTTGTTCTCTTTATTTAGAAACAAAATTTTAGCGAACGGATTATTTAATTATTGTTTTTTAATTAAAAATAACCTCGTTACGTATGATACAATGAAAGACGACTAATAATTTCAGTCCAATTAACTTTTAACTCACGAGCCTAATGATATTACGCTTTAGTAATGAAGTGTCAAGGCGAATTATAAGGTGAGTTGGCTAATTCTATAATTTCGATTGTTTTCAGTATAATTTGGTATGCATTCCACGCCCGGTCATCGATGAATTGCAGTGTGGACTTCTTTGAAAGCCTTATAGACGAGGATGGCCGATTCGCAGAGCTGAATTGCCAAGAGGCCACGCAACGAGCACGTGTTCGGAGCAATCAAAGGCTACGGCCCTTAATACAGGGTGAGATTTTTTATGATCTTCTTTATATGCTGTAGGTACCTAATTGTAAGTTTGGAGGTGGTCAAGCTTAACCTTATTCTCATACATAACCCGCAACCCGCAGAGATGCAGCTTATTCTTCATGTGTTTACCAGTTCCTGCGATAATAATTATGGTTACTGGAGATACCTTAATCGAATATCTTATTCTTAGTACTCATCTTGGGATTCGAAGAACCTTGTAGACCTAACATAAATGGTAATGTTGGTGACGACTTATGTATTAAAGATAGGGTACACCGTACACATGGACCGTACACTATAAAATCTGTCGGGCACGGGCAGCTACTTATCTGAAGCCTAGAAGATAGAAAATTAAGATGAAGACTAAGCAAATATTTAATTTAATTTATTTTCTTCTTTAATGTTGGGTTTTTAAGATCGGTTTCAACATTTTTATTAATATTATTATTACATTACTTGGTACGACTTTCCGAACGTCATGACATTTATATTTAAGGTCCGCTCGCTCGCTCGCGCCCTCCCTCGATCGAGCGCGCAAAGCGCAGAGGACAGAACAGACAGCGGCTGCCAAACAAGATGGCGATGGCTGCCTAATGTCAATGAAAGTTGTTCTCGTAATAGATGTTTGGTTTGCAAAGTTAAAAAAATAAGTGGTGGTCAGTTCAATATGTCCAATTTATGTTCTAGAATAGTTTCTAAGCCTCCTAAAAGGTTACAGGATAGTAGGGACAGTATGTCTGTGGCACAAACAAATGCTTGGATGAACGGTGAGCTTCACCTTTGTAAATATTGATTTTATTCCGCATTCCGCCTTAATTACAACTGGTATTTTTTTTGTGCCTATAAAAAGCTAACAGGTTCTTAAGATTTTATCTTTTCTTATTTATTTAAATATGTTTTTCACATTACCAGTGTTCGCCTGATGTAGTCCAAGATAGGTACCTACTTTGTTATTAATATTTCTGAAAATTTTATTGTTTATAAAAATGTATTTCAGCGGAAAATATTAATAATGGTGGTCTGTCGCTATCGCCGCCTCACACAATTTCACAAAGGGAAACAGGGACGCAAGTGTCACAGTGCTACAGTGGGCCCCCGTCGCCTTGCGCGTCGAGTAGTTCGGCGCCTTCCCCTACGGTGTCGCCCGTGCCCCCGCCGGGGACTGCCACCCTGGACCCCAACTGGCAGGCCACAAAGCCCACTGTACGAGAGAGGAATGCAGCCATGTTCAACAATCAGCTAATGGCAGACATCACATTTATCGTTGGGAGCCCAGGTTGGTCAATTATGTCCTTACTCTTTATAACAAAGGTGTAAAGCACTGCTTAGTTTTGTGACGCTATAAAGGAAACCCTTTATTTTTTAATAATTGCTAAATTGTGTCTAATATTGTGTTTCATACATTTCAGGGCATACACAAATAATTCCGGCTCACAAATATGTCTTGGCAACTGGCAGCTCAGTGTTTTATGCCATGTTCTATGGAGGTCTAGCAGAATGCAAGCAAGAAATAGAAGTACCTGATGTGGAACCATCAGCCTTCCTCACTTTGTTAAAGTAAGAAATATGGAATATTAATTTTCCCTATAAAACCTGTTGCTTCTATCAAAACCTAAACTGAATGAATAATTAACTCTAGAGAAACATTTACTAAATTAAAAAGTTCACCAGTTACTTAATTAAAAACAAAAAATACACCTCAAAGGTGTTATCCTAATATTTCCTTGTATAATTGCAGATATTTATACTGTGATGAAATACAGTTGGAAGCTGACACAGTGCTGTCGACCCTTTATGTAGCAAAAAAGTATATTGTGCCACATCTCGCTCGATCCTGTGTCAATTATCTAGAAACTAGTCTAACAGCAAAGAATGCTTGCTTGCTGCTAAGCCAATCCCGCTTATTTGAAGAGCCAGAACTAATGCAAAGGTGCTGGGAGGTCATTGACGCTCAGGTATGTGACTCAATGGAAAACCTAGCAACTAATGGCCCCGAACCATCCTCATCCTATAGTAGTCTTGTAATGGAATTATCAGACTCTTCAAGCAGAAATTTTTCAAGTCCAGATTGTAAAAATATATCCAATGAGAATCTCACAAATAATTGTAACTAATGATCCTTAGATAAATCATATTTCCCTAATATATTATGTTAATAACAAAATTGTAAGTACCTACTCAATTTTTGGTTGTGATTTTAGGCTAAGAAAATCAAATGTTCATTTTTGACTCTCTACATTCCGATAATTTAAAATGTGTGTCTAGTCATTAGGTTAACAAAAACATGAATCCCAGAAATAGTTTATAGAGTAACTGCAATACATTTTGTGTAGTTGTATTATTTTGCATGTATATTGTGAAGCATGTAATGGATGTCTATATAGTCTTTGTAACACTTTCTGTATAATGAGAGATCTGAATAAACAATTTATCAAATTGTATTGCAGTTTTAATTCACCTCGATCCTTTAGTAACAATAATTAATTTTATTATAGGCTGAGATGGCACTCACTTCTGAGGGTTTTGTTGATATTGATGTATCAACACTTGAATCAGTATTGGCAAGAGAAACTCTAAATTGCAAGGAAATCAATCTCTTTGAAGCCGCATTAGCATGGGCACAGGCTGAGTGTTTGCGTAGAGAGATAGAGCCCACACCATCAAATAAAAGGGCCATGCTCGGCAGCACCATATACCTCATTAGATTTCCAACCATGACACTAGAAGAGTTTGCAAACAGCGCAGCCCAACTTGGTATCTTGACTCCACAAGAGACTATCGACATTTTTTTACATTTCACTGCCTCTAGCAAACCTCTGCTATCTTATCCCGTTAAGGCTAGAGCTGGACTTAAAGCTCAGGTAAGGCAAATTTATTAATACCTATTACCTTATCATGACTTATTAACTTTTTAACACTTAATTAATATTCAACTCTTTTAATTTTCAGATATGCCACAGATTTCAATCATGCGCTTACAGAAGCAATCAATGGAGGTACCGTGGTCGCTGTGACTCTATACAATTTTGTGTGGACAAAAGAATATTTGTTGTGGGATTTGGATTATACGGATCATCAAATGGAGCAGCCGACTACAATGTCAAAATAGAACTGAAGCGTCTGGGCAGGGTGTTAGCAGAGAATAATACCAAATTCTTTTCAGATGGATCGAGTAATACTTTTCATGTGTACTTTGAAAACCCAATACAAATAGAGCCAGAATGCTTTTACACAGCATCTGCTATTCTAGATGGAAGTGAATTAAGTTATTTTGGACAAGAAGGTCTGAGTGAGGTGTTCATGGGGACAGTCACATTTCAATTTCATTGTTCTTCTGAAAGCACAAATGGAACAGGAGTTCAAGGTGGCCAAATTCCGGAACTGATTTACTATGGCGCCACTGTAAATACTACTTTAAACACAAGCGAGGACTGACAATCAAGGAAGTATTGTCCCATCAATAACTACTTGAATTACAAAAATTGGAAATTAGGTCCTATACAAAATCTAGAGATGTCTCTTAAATATTTATAACTACCATTCCCAAATGTTAAATTATTATGTTATTAATATGGAAAATGAATCTTGTGAATATTGTTAAACTTGATAAAAGCTAAGTACCTTAAGAATGTGATATGGGTGTTGTATAAAGCTCTCTATTAAATTATAGATTGTAGAGTGAGATACATTATAGAAAAACTCTCCACAGCAAATATACCTTAAAAATAATTTGGTTTTTATTGTTTATCCGTTACCCTACAAACACTACAGTTTAAAAATTTAATATAATTAACACTACTCATGTTTTTTTTTAAAGTGTTGAGCAAAAAAGTTAACAGTATGGAGGTCATATTATTTTGCGATTTAATGTACAGTTTAAAAAAAATTTTGATTAGCTTGTTAAAATACTGACAAAGTTTCATACTAAAAGATAAGTATTCTTATCAATCTAAGAGAAGACTGCAGTGGGTCCCTTTAGGATTGCAGACAACAAAAATATAAAGGATATTATAAAGGATATTATATTTTTGTTGTCTGTGAAAATATAAATTATCTGCTAAAACAGTAAAGGAACATTTTGTGAGGAAACCTGCATACCCGATAATTCTCCATAATGTTCTCAAAGGTATGTGATGTCTACCAACCTCCATTAGGCCAGTGTGGTGGATTCTTATTGTGAGAGGAGTCACAACCCTGCAATGGTTCACTTAGTTGTAGACAAATCATCAATAATGTAAGCATAAGTGTCAGAGTGTCACTTACCTGTTGGAGGAATATTGATGCAGAGTGCTCTTGACAGTCTGTAGTAAGCCCGACCTAGTTGATAGCAGCATACTTGTTGAGCATCACTGATATCGATAAGTAGGTCTGTACAAACACTAAAGAAAATCATTGTACTCTATTACACACTTTCTCTATTATACTCTCTTATCAACTTAAAGCAGGTTTCAATAATTTAGTCAGATACATAGATAGTACTTTACCAGTAAGGTTGCCTGGTAACCTATCAGTACCTTAGTTAGTATGTGAAACTGCCCATTAAACGGGCACAGTATCATAAGGTAGGAGTGCAAAATTATTTCACAACAGGTAATGCTAGGATGGCTATAAAAACCTATAACCTAAAAACTACCATCTACATCTAAATCAGCCATAGTAGCTTTCATGGGGCTGTTCACGAGGGGGTATCCTAGTACCCCATAAAGCGCAAGATACCAGTATGAACAGGTTTTAATAAAATTTTGGGAAACACAAATATTATAGCTGTGCTGGAGGTACTTTATAAATATATTTTTTATGACAACCACCCAGGTTGCAGGTTATTATATTTTTATGCCTGAAAAACAAATGTTTCTAGGAAAAAGAGTGGTCTATCCACAGATACAGATATGAAGACCTGTGTGCTGCTTCTTTACGACAAAAGAAGATGCTTTTATTGACCTGAATCCAACAATGTGGATTAAATGAAATGATATGATGATAAATGATTGATAGTTAATAGTTGCACATTGTCAAAATTTTTGAAATAATAAAACATTGGTTTCTAATTAACTGCTATACAATAAAAAGGATACGAGCTGTGCCTTCAGTCCTGCATGTCATGTACACACACGCTGCCTGCGTCAGGTTGGCTGGTCTCCCGATAGTGAGATGTCTTGACAGTGCCATCTTGAAGAAGTTGCATGCTATGTCAATACACTGCTGATTGAGTCGCAACTGTTGGCACAGTGTTGTAATGCCATCTCTCGCCTTCCTCAATGTTATTTCTCTAGATTCAAGCCCGACACCAGAGTTGAATGCTGAAAAATATTGTTTTGTACATTACCTTACTGTAGGGTTATTGTATAATAATCTACCTACTGTATAATAATCGTAATGTTTTGCATTTTATGCTTTGACAAAGCAAAGTGATGACCTGAGTGGTGCAGTGGTTAAGACACTGATGTGCTGCATGGAGGGTCCTGGGTTCGATTCCCAGCAGAGCAGACATTTGAATGATGAATTTGAATTTTTGTTTCTGGTCTGGGTGTGTTGTGTTCTTGTCTTGTGTGTGTCCATGGCACCCACGATATAGGGAATCCTATTTTTTTATATTAAGACTAGATAAGACTATATCAAATGGAGGCATTTGTACAAGTAATCCATTTTAAACTATTAATGCTACAGAAGTATACATAGTGTAGCAATGTACTAATTGACGATCAACTTACCTCTGCCAAAGCCAGAAGCACCTCCTTTGGACTCAGAGGAGACGAACTGGCCGATAGCCGACGCACCTCCATGCGCATTCTCTTGGAACTCTACCTCGGCTACTATAATATTGTCCTCCAACACTGTCCCACAGTTCGTACACACCGCATCACCTCTCGATGGGTCCACTTCGATCTCGGAGGATCCACAATGCTTACATTTCTTTCCCGACATCGTGTTTCAAAGCTTTTACAAAAACAAAACTTTGGGAAGGATAATTCGTATAGATAAAATTTTACTTTAAACAAAGCACGGATCCAATAATTATCTATAGATCTTTCTCAAGTAGGAGGTTTTTGCTGTACTTAATTAAATCGAGTAACATAATAGTAATTTACTTTGATTTTGTAGCGCGACCCACGATCAACCACCACACACAACACAAGACAGCTGTATTGTATGTATGTATGTATGTATGATATGATGACATTAACGTGACATGGACTTACCACACAAGACAATGACAGGTATGTTTTCGTTCAAAAATGTTACAATGTTAGGCCGTAACACATTTTCGTGTCGTGGCGCGTCGTGACTCGCCAGAAACACATTGTTTCATACATTTATTAGAATGCGACACGACCTACAATTAATGTGTCTCTAACTATAATAAATGTATGAAACCGATGTGTTTCTGTCCGAGTCACGACACGCCACGACACGTAAATGTGTTACCGGCCTTATTTGTTTTATTTTGTTTATTCCACGATTAATTTTTGATAACTTTAAGCAGCTAAGCCTAAGCAAAAGTTATTGCTCTAACTAATGCATGTTGTATTCTCAGCATATTTTATTTTAATAATTTTTAAGTAACCTAATGTCCGTATAATATTTAATATAAACAAATATACAAATTTAATATTATAATAATAATATTAATATACAAATATTATTAGGTACTGATAGTAAGTCTTATTTTATTACTTTTGCCAATGAATGTAGTTCGATATTAACTGCTGAGTACCTATTGTAATGTAAAATTAATAAGAAGATACTGTTAATGTGTTAATCATTGCAAAGAAGGAACAGTTAGACAACAGAAGCTATCTACTCCTGAACATTTATAATCTTTGCTCTGAAAACAATATTGAGTAGAGTAAACGGGAAGCACTGATATTCCTTCCCTTTCTCTCATTCAAGAATTTTCAATGCTATTATAGTGACGTCGTCTGTAGCAAGTCTTCTTGTGATTGGTGGAATATCACGCCATGTTGTTATTTTTAGACGATGACATCATCCTTCAAATTGCTTGAGCTGAAGTAGGGTAGCATAGAAAAGTATGATGGTACGAAATAAAAGTGGGCGGTTAGGACATTTCGTAATTTAACAAAGTAAGAAATTCTCAGGAGAAGGGCATCCCCAAACTGAGAACGACGTCAGCGTACGATTTACAAATGCGCTGATGAGTCATCATTGTTGTGTTCTCTCGTTTGCTTCTAATTTCTTTAAGCGCTTTTTATTTTGATGTGGTGCTGTCATCAATGAACTGTCAAATAGATAGTATTTTGTATTGTTCGCTATCAGGCTATCAGAAGTAGATATTACGTAGTTGTAATAGTTTAAGGCTCATCGAAACAATTACGTAAATCTGGACCTCTTGTGCTTATAGTGTTGAAAAGTTGAACTAATGACGATGAAGCTTGAAATAAGTGATAGCCATTCAAACCACTCAGACTTTTCCTGCGATAGCCAATCTTCGCAGGGGTCTTCTACAAATGAGTTTGTTTCATCGGTGCCTACTTCGAGGTCATTGCTAACGGTAAGTTCATTAGCCAGCTACTTTAGCTTGTCTCGAAGACTTCCTTAGCTGCTATAACTTGACAATTCGTTTTCTGCTAACCAACACAATATCACAGACACTAAAGCATCTGAGTACCCTACCTGAACAACAATGGAATAGATAAAAACAGTTTATAATTGATCCCTACTCACTTGAATACAAATTTACAACAATTTGTTATATACAAAATCATATCGGATGTTTTTGCTAAAGATAATTAGAACAATGTGGATTGTTGGAGAAACACACTTATTGCCAACTCATGTTGGATGTTTTTGAAACCTCTAAGGCCTCCAAAAAGGTTTAACACAGTCAGGCATTTAATGTCGTGATCTCACATCCAGGAACTGATACTGCCTGAAATTGCTTAACTTTCTCAATCACTTTCAATCTACTCAAACAGTGAGGGTTAAGTTGGGGATTTTGATTGATAGATGTTATCTAAATTTCAATTTAAAGGGCTGGAATGCTTTGTGTTTAATTTTGATTTTCCTTTTAGTATTACAATCAAATTTATGAGAATTGTAAACAATCCTTTATTAAATCTGAGTATAGATTAATATCTCAATAACTTACTATACCTACGCCAAATAGTAAAGTAATCTTTATCCGTATACCCATTGAAACTTATCCTAATCCTGACAATGAATCCAGATGTAACACAGTTTGATTTCACCTTAGCTTTATATCAGCAGACATACTTTTAATTTTACAGTAAGTTGCAAGTCTTGATTTAAAACAGAACAGTAGCTATTATGAGGTTTGATTTAATTTAAAAAAATGGATAGTAGTTATTGTTTTTGTTTACAAAATTCAAAATCCATGAAGTTCTTTTTGTGGAGTTGGAATGTGTCTATGGAACCTGTCCATAGAATGGTTGTTTGTTTACAAAGTTTGTGTGTTATCTTCTTAACTAATATGGCAACTACTAAATAATATTGGTATTAATTTAAAATCTGTGTGGATTGAAGTAATAATAAGGAAGGATAATTTAAACAATTATTCTTGGTATTGTTCTCAATTAGGTTGTTATGTACGCAGATATTATATTTTTTGAGAATCAACTACTAAGGTGATGTTGTTTAATTGAAGGAATAAATATTTCAACCTATCAACAGTAGCTACCTGGCTCTACCAATCAAGGTGCCTCAGGAAAATCATTCTTGGCACTGTTTTATAGTCTCATAAAATCGACTTTCATTTTTAAATTTAACTCATATTAAAAAAAATCTCCCTTATTAATTATTTTGTTAGGTTGCCGCCCTGATTAACCTTTGCCTTCACTTGATGTGAGACATGATTACAATAGAGTTGAAAAATCTAAAGCCAATGCTAATTTGTTTAGTTCTAAATGTTTTACAACACTGATATAATTCCAGTAAAGTGTGATAAACTTAGGCCAAGCAAATATCCCTTGATAACAGATAATAGACTCGTTTTACCTGAAATAAAACGATTATTATATACTTACCTTAGTAGAAGCTTATTATATTGAGATAGGCATATCCATTTCCTGTTGTATCTGTGCATCTCTTTCTACCCTATATACTGTGTCTCTTTCGCACACACCCCCCACCAGGCGCGCGGGATTGCTGAGAAGCCATTCCGCACTTCTCCGTCATTGTGTCGAAAAGCCACCAGGCAGGAATAAAAAGTAAGCTTCTACTAAGGTAAGTATATAATAATCGTTTTATTTCAGGTAAAACGAGTCTATTATAAACTTGACCGTTAGTAGAAGCTTATTATATTGAGACCTGTCTGTTATCGCCTGGTGGAAAAACGCCAATGTGACTGATTAAATAAATAAAATTAAATAAATAAAAAGCGTGTGCGAAAAGAAATATATTTGCTATTAACTGATTACATTAAATACAGGTATTTACAATTTTGTAACACAAAGTAAACAATTGATGAAAAATCAGATTTATCATAATTATTGCAAAAATGATAATTGATTAGTGTATGTAAAATCAGATTTATTGCACTGAATCAAACATGGATGTAATAGAATTGGATTCATTAGCAGAAGATTGAATTATTTCACGACAATAGAAATTTTGAAATGTTTTCACTGATCTCCAATTGCCCCTAGCTAAGATATCATCAAGGGGAAAGTTATCAACCCAATTTTTTGAAGCAACGGCTGAGCGTACACTCCCAGGTGTCGCTGAGACGCCTGCTGCCTTAAGAAGAGATTTAAACCAGCCCGCAATAACAGTACGAGAGGCAGGTGAAGGTGAACCTCGTAAGGTTATAAATAAATTTGAGGAACCCGAGTTGTCACGCCTTTCCTTCAAAATCTCTATAGTTTTAAATATCCAGTATACAGGATTGAGGTTTTGATTTTCAGCATTTACCAGAAGCCTCCATCCTGACTGTCTGTAGTCTCTGCAATCTGTCTTAGACCCAAACTTTGGCCAAAAAATTATACAATCATCTTTGATAATGCAATGTTCACTATCAACACATAACAGAGTCAGATCATGAATCCTACGCCCTGAACATAGACATAATAGTGCAGCTGTATGTCTTACCGTCTGAAATATATTTGAATTGTCCACAGAGTAACTACTCACAAAATTGGTCAAAACATTAATATCCCAAACAGGTGCTTTTGGAATCTTGGGACTTTTTAAAGCAATTGATTTTAAAATATGTTTGACGAGTACGTCATCGGATAGCTTACCAGACAGCTCTGCATTACAGAGTGTGGAAATAACCGATTTATGAAGAAGTATTGTATTATAAGACAATTTAAATTTGAGGTGTAAGTCAGCCAAAAATTGTGCTACTTCAGATCC
The DNA here is from genome assembly GCA_905147235.1 of Erynnis tages. NCBI lineage: Eukaryota > Metazoa > Arthropoda > Insecta > Lepidoptera > Hesperiidae > Erynnis > Erynnis tages. The sequence continues at coordinate 6,962,209 of LR990087.1, forward strand.
GGCAGGGTTGTATGTATCTACCCTGTGCTGTTGTGACCACGTCACCCAGCGATTCCAGGGGGATTTATAAGTTTTTAAGGTAGAAGCTCGCCAAGATGATTTTAATAAGGAAATTTGAGTAGAGTCCCAATTTTTTATTTTTTCACTCCACCCCCACATTTCCAGATCTCTAACGTCATTTCCTGAACCTTGGGTGGCGGTGACCCTGTGGTCGTGTCGATCAGAAATCGCTTCAGATTGGTCAGAGTGAACGGGGGAGCGATGGCTCGAGCTTTCAGGTCGGGTCGCCAAAACACCTTCTCCCAACGCGGTACTACTATCAGATACACGCATGTTGCTTGGTTGAGGTGCATTAATACTCGGGGTATGAGGAACGGTGGAGGAAATATCCACGCGAGTGGGAAGTTCCAGGCTGTACTGAACGCGTCGTGAAACATTGCATCGTGGTCGTTGCAATCCAATGTAACATAATTCGCTACAACTCGAGCAGTTCTCGACGCAAACAGATCGATTACAGGTGTTCCCAGTTTTGCAAAAATCATTTCGGTGCAACTCTGCACTAAATGCCACTCTGGAAGTTTCCGCTTCCTGGATAAGCAATCTGCGTGGCTGTTGAATTTTCCGGGAATATGGTATATTTTGAAAAGAATTTGATGGCGGTCTAAAGTTTGAAGAATCTGATAAGTCAGGTTCATCAGGGACTGTGATTTGGTTCCGCCTTCGTTGCGGAGATAAGCTACCGCGGATCGATTGTCTGACTGAATGAGAAGCGATCCGCCTGTCATATTTACTGCCTGCGACTCTAACACCTTTAGTATGACTAGTAGCTCCTTGAGATTGCAGTGTAGATGCTCTTCTTGCTCGTCCCAATTGCCCGACAACGCCTGATTGTTTATTTGTGCCCCCCACGCGATATCTGAGGCATCCGTGGTGAGAAAATGCGTTGTTGGTGGCATGTGTAGCAGGGTAACATGATGGCAATTCTGTATCCACCATTGCAATTCCTCTAACACTGCGAGTGTAAGGGCATAGCTTTTCTGAGTCGGGTATTCGGGCAAAGCATTTAGAAATAAGAGAGTCATTCGGTGATTGAGTCTCCCCCGAGGAACTACGAAACTGGCAAAGTTCAACAAGCCCACAAGGCTCTGAAGCTCTTTCAGTGATGCTTTGCCTGTTTCTAAAATCAGTGAGGCTTTTTTGACTACGACTGCAGATTTTTCTGCAGGTAGTTTTTTGTAATTGTCCCAAGGGTTCCAGACAATACCCAGAAAGGTTATTTGTTTCTGAGGAACAACCATAGATTTTTTGTAATTTACTTGAAACCCTAGAAGTTCTAGCGTCTCCAAAAGTAGACCTATATTTTTGATCAGCACATGAGGATCCTGATGTGCAAGTAAAAAATCGTCGAGGTAAACAATGATCCTCACGCCTTTGTTCCTGAGAGTTTGTGCAATCCAGTTTGTAAGGCAAGCAAATACCTTTGGAGCTGTACTCAGTCCGAATGGGAGACAGGTCATCTCGAGGATTTCGTCTCTGTAGAGAAGACGTAGGAATCGTCTGTGTGATTGTGTTATCGGAATATTGAAATATGCTTGCGATAGGTCGACTTTGCACATCCAGTCGCGATACTGGAGGAATTCCGGCACACGGTACATGTTTAGGAGTCGAAAACGATCTGTTAAGACGTAATGATTCAACGACTTTAGGTTGAATATTGGCCGATGTGATCCGTCGCCTTTCGGTACTAGAAACATAGGGGACACAAAACTTGGAGAGAGAACTGCTAGGTCCAACACACCCTGTTGTTTCATTTGACGAATGATTAAATCCATTTCGATCGATTGAGGAGTGCGATAGCGTTCGCTCATTAGGTTTGGTATGAGCAAGGGAGGTTTCTTGACGAAGGGTATGCGATACCCCGTTATTATTCGTAAAACAAAATCTGGAGCACCCAGATCCCTCCATCGACTGACATGTTGTGCTAATCGACCTGCCTGGAACTTCAATGACCGCGAGTCATTGTTTTTGTTTCTTATTTCCTTTAAACTCTCCGGGGGATAGACGACGCTTTTGTCCTCTTTGTGACGATCCATGATACCTCGACCCGCGAGATCGAAAAGACGAGTTACGATTATTGTCATAACTACGTTGTTCTTGGCCATTATAATGCGGTTTCGATACATGTTCATTGCCCTGCGAGGGCTGCGAACAGTGGCTACGCATATTATTGTGATGATCATAGCAACAGCTAGACTGACCGTGACATGTCACAGTGTGACGTGCTGACCCCTGCGAGGGGTGCTGCTGACGTGAACCAGCCGCGGGCTTGGTTTGAAAGGGTTTCTTGCTATCAGCTTGCTTGACTGGCCAAAAAGCTTTTCTAACTCCACCAGCTTTCTCTAATGCAGATGTAAAAGCCTCCGAGTTAAAAACATGGGTTTTTGAAGGGGGGATTTTATTTAAAGATACTTTTAATAATGGGTCTCTAATTGATTTAAGAATGCCATCCCTCCTCATTTCAATAGCTTCGGCTCTATGGCCGCAAGCCAATTGAAGTAGGTCTCGGGATACACTCATAAATTCGCCTTTAACAAAAATTTCGTCGATTTTTTCACTAAGATTATTAAGAGAAGCGTCAGGACTATTGGACCATGTTATTAGGGTACGCAAACTATGTAAAAGAACTTCTTTCTGTTTTAAGATGCAGAAAGTGATTGCTGCTTATGATTTATCGGAATAGGCTAGGTGGCGTATGTTATCATACGCCCTTACCTCTTCGTTTGTTTCTAGTTCGGTAAATCCTGGTGAATGGTTATACAATTTTTGCGTTTCCGCATACCGAATATCTGCCCATGAACTAGTATCAAATCGTTGAACCTCGTCTAACATTTTTAAAAATTCATCCGGTGTTTTCGGAACTGACGGATCTTTAAGCTTGGTTTCGATATCGAATGATAAAGCGGGTAGGTTAGGATTATTTTTGCACAAAGACACCTGCGAGGTGCAGCATTCATTATATAATTCACGACTTACATCTGATATAAACGATTCATTATCATTATCACAATAATTACGTGAATTTTCGTATTGTTGAATAGATTTTTGTAATTGGCCTACATCACTACACAACTTTTCTATCATACGACGATCACGTCGGCTGCGTTTTTTAGCGCGGCGACGCTTCGACTTCTTTTTGTTTTTCTTTGAATCTCGCGAAGATTCAGAAGAACTCGACGAAGATGTCGAACTGGTATCACTGTCATTACTGTCTGACGCTGACCGCCTTTCATGTAAACGCGATTTACTGCAATGAGGGGTCGCGTCCAAAGCATTCGTGGATCTATTTTGTCCATCGTTTTCCATTCTCAGTTAACTTAACGTGTAACGATCCTAAAAAGTGAATAATGAACACAAAATTTTTCAATGAGGGTAGAAACAGATATTATAAATTATTTTAAAGCGAACGGTAACACCGTTAAATCTTTATAATATATACTTGTGCAACTTACGTGTAGAACTTTCTGAGTATGAAGTAAGATAAGGAATAATTTTTCACTTTACTAAAATAATTTTAAGGAGCACAAGCAGATGTGAACACAACTGGAAATTTCACGCCAATGACGGAGAAGTGCGGAATGGCTTCTCAGCAATCCCGCGCGCCTGGTGGGGGGTGTGTGCGAAAGAGACACAGTATATAGGGTAGAAAGAGATGCACAGATACAACAGGAAATGGATATGCCTATCTCAATATAATAAGCTTCTACTAACGGTCAAGTTTATAACAACTGGATATCCATTACTCATATTTCCCAGAATTTATAGTTTATATCATCAGATATAATTTTGACATTTATAGCAAATAGTTGATAGTAACAGTAAATAAAACCTGCTAACTATGCCTATGATTACACACATTATTATTACTGGCTGCCTGCATTCACAAGACTAGCATTTGGTCTACAGTAAAATCATAAGTGGGCAGCATACTTATGATTTGCTGCCCTGGGTCTGGTTTGTAAACTCTATGTGTACCAAATGTCATCCAAAAGTGTTAAACCATTTTTCCATAACTTCATGCTCCAACTAAAAGTCAACCTTAAATTCAAACGGAAACAACAAGGAAGAGTACTCTAAAGCTAATGCTGGTGAATGTGGTATTTCTGTAGTAGTTCACCAGGGTCCTAATAAATTATATCATAATACCTGTATTATTACCTTTTTCTTCAGGACAACAAAATTGCTTTTACCTTTCTGTATACTTTAAGTTCCTTTAGTTATTGTAAAGCATAATGTTATATAATTCTGCTAACCAGTGCAGATGTTTTTGTTCCAAGAAACATGCGTGTACGCAAAATATACCTACCATTGATATCAAAAACTATTTATGTAATAAACACTCAAGTATTGCTTGATTGTTCAAATTTCCTCCTAATGTAAGAATACACTACTATCTCTTTAATTGTGTTAGAGTCACTGGGTATACCAAAATGATAAAAACTTTTTTTTTTAAATATCAAATCAATAAATTTAGGATGCATGTCCATGGGTTGCAGTTACCACTTAATATCAGGTTGCCTGCATGCCCATTTAACCCATTCAAATATTATTTAAAAAAAATATCTACTCCAGCCTCCTCCTCACTCACTCCACCTAGTCCTGGTGCCTTTAAATCCAAAAGTTCCATACTGTCTTCTTTAGGTCATCATTCCACCTGACCTAAGAGCCTGTACTCCTCTTGCCAAGATTCAGTTGCCATTCGAGGACCTTTTTTCTCTTATTGGTCTTTTGAAGGACCAGTCCATTGCCACTTTAGTTTAAAAACTAATGCTATGTTCACCTTTGTTCTACGGATTTCGTCATTATTAACTACTACTTTAATATTTTAATGGTAAGCTGGATGACTTATACGTACTTACCAATGGTCAGCGAATATCAGTTTGGATCTAATGAGCCTTTAAGGGTGGGGGTTAATTTATTTCCAAAAGGTTAGTTCACGTCAAAATCCGAACCCGAGGTTAAGGAAAACGCTTGACTTGTAGGGACCGTTGACCTACGAGTACACTGGCGCTGCTGACGTCAGTTGTTCGCGGAAAACTCGCAGTGAACTGCGCACGCGCACATTTCTTGCCACCTAGCCTGGGGTAATAAATTGTTTAAACACCGAGTACACCTCGATTATTACATAACACAAGCGTTTAACTACGATAATACAATAGTCAATCTAACACAGGAAGATGCGACAAACCATGATCTTGATGATTATGAAATTACAATTAGCCAAAAAATCCGCCTCTGTTTTTTCAGTACCTACTTGGGACAAAAATCTTACCGTATTAATAATATTATTGTTCCATTAAAAGAGTGCACATTGGGTTGGCGTACACTAGAGGATGTCAACGTGTTTTCCCCTTACCCCACTTTTTCTCTATTAAAGTATCACTCCGTCTCGTCGTCTAGGAAAATTGTATGAATACACTCAAATTTTAATCGTTAATAAAAATTACCAAAGACCACTCGCTTTATTTTTTTGCACAGTGCCTACAGTATAATGTCCCATTTCAAGAATAATGAACGATTGTAAGAAAAGCAGTCTACAATTATTATTCGTCATACTCGTAACTGCTCGTAACCGTTCACAAAACTTTTTTCAGTATCTCGGAAATGACCGCCAATTAAAATCAAGGTTTCTGTGTAATACCTATCGACTGACTGAGAGATTACATTACGCTATCGTTTTGGGAGCGTGCCATTTTATTATAGTTACGAAAGAAATTTTGGAAGTATATTCTCTGTAGGCATTATATGTATAAATATTTATAGCCAGTGGGCGAGGATTTATTACACTTGACCTTTCGACAATTACCTTTCTTAATCCCTTATACCCGTTCATTTTGACTTTACTATTTTTAGGATTTTTTTTATCATATCAAAATATAGGTACTTAACAAGTGATCCACTGCACTCATATGAGTGGAATGACTAATGACTTATAAACTTACATTACTTGGTACTTTGTTTCATATCGTTGAGCAGGATAGTGTCAGAACAAATAATATCACATTTTTCTTATCAAAATTTTCTTACTATAAAAACGTCCGACTTTGGAATGATCGGACTTGGAAACGTATAATTCGAATATTTTAATTCCTAAGTTACTAAACCTACAAACACAAATACCAAAATCCATTTTATATATATTAAGAAAAAGTATTTCGTATAATATATCTGATAAAGTCTAAAGAAAGAGAGTCTCATGGATAAAAAGCCCAATATATACTGCAAAGTCTAGTTTGCAATAAATAATAATTACCTAGAAATTGTATTGCATCTTAGTATCAAGTTCCTCTTGCATTCTAAAAGGACTAGTTTTTAAACCATTCCAATCTTAGAATTAAAATAAACCTCTTCCAGCTTTTGTAATTTCCTGACCAAAGAAGATAGAAAAAAATAATGTAAGTTTTTCTTTCTACTTATTTTATATGTATTTATAAATGTACTATTGAGTCTAATGACTTGGTTCATAAGAACGGTACCAAGCTGTCTGCAGCTTGTGATGTGTGAGATATTGCAGGCGATTCAAAGTTAACCGATATCGTGACTGTAACATTACGTCATTGTAGCGTTGTAATCTGTATCACTGATAACCAATTCTATGAGGAAAATTCGAATAGGGATTATTGTTTGCTGTTGAATGAAGTACTTTATATCACAAAATATGATTAGTAAACGGAAATGAAATTGCCTATGCATGCTTATCAAATTTCATGGAAATTTCTTTTGGGTGGGGTTTTTTATTAAAGCACTGTTATTCTCGCAAGAACCGAGAATTAATAATTCATTAAAGTTCTTTTTAACTTTCAGTTATGTGTCGACAATTCTATTATACTCTAGTTTTTTTAACATTCAGGATCAGTTTTATTTATAACGACAAACTAATTCAAGTTTTAAGTCGTCATACTATTTCCAAAAAACTCTTGAAACATAAATTGTTTTTTTTTATATAATTGCATGCCACCTATGTGAGTTCAAGGTTCTACGGTTAACCATTGTGATACTATCAAGTTCAACCCTCGGTTCGAGGAAACGATGTGATCATACTACATTTGATATAATTTCCTAGGACCCGTTGCTATGGTTATTTTGTTTACATTTTAACCAAACCAAGATTGTAAAATAATTGCCAAGGTCGGTGATTTTATTATTCTTTGTTATAATTTGTTGGTATGTATTCTTGATGTCGTAGTTGTTCCCTAATTTTTTATTAGTTTTGTCATCGTTTAATTCCTTTTCTCTTCATTTTTGCTGTTCATTATTTTATTTGTTTATTATTTTTTAATTACTTACTTCTTTTTTTTTTATATTTGGCCAAAATGTATTTTTTATACATATGATTATAAATATTGTTTTATATTCACTTTAAGGATAACGTTTAAATAAATTAAAAGAGAATATTTTATACGTAAGGAACTCCGAAATATTTGAATTTATATCTACCTATACATTTTTTAAATTTGATTTTGTCTTTTCTTTAATTGTAAGCATAATGCTATATGATAATAGTTGTTATGATAAAATACCACATAAAATATGATACCAATTTGTACCTTAACTATACTTTGTGTGTTTATTCAAAGGATCGCAAATGACCTACTTCACCTTATAGAATTAATTGTGTCAAATGCATATTGTGTTCGATATTGTGTTACCTATTCCTAAAGCACACATCAGTTTCATAACGTCCATAGTAGGAATACCTACTTGCTTTTTGAATTATAAAATGTCAAGATTTTGTATCACGGAATCAAACTTGTTTATTATTTGGTGTTGCTGAATACTTTTGCGTCGTAATTTATTTTGGCTCATAAAGCAATCTCAGTTTATTAGTTATTTCGAAAATATTTGCTCCACGTGTCATTAGGAAAGCATTCATTTGACTCATTGAAACAATCTGGATATGTTTTGAAGCTGCTGAAAAATTTGGCTAGGTGGACGAATAGTTAGAATACCATACCACGAAACATGTTACGTTCCGGTTCTGTGATAGACTTTGCGCATGCGCGATACGTTCGCCACCATCGTACAAAACTGGCCGCGACCACGCGAACTGACTCAGTCTGATATAAAACATTCTAGCTACGAGTACGTTTATATTAACAGAAGCCTTCGCATGACTCATACTTTTATCGAGTAGTGAATTGACACGCCGCGATTGAAGTTTTCGGCCTTGCATTCGGTTCATTTTTCGTATAGACATTTAGTGAAAAAATATTGGGTAGGACTGTTTGTTGTGAAAGCGGTCTTCATGTCTCAGCTGGTGCCTTACCATCTCCTCAGTTGCGAACCAGACGACAGTCTCATGTTCGCCAACGCCACGATGTTCGACTATCAAACAGATGATTACAACAAACCAGTCGTGAGTATTATCATTTATCAGTAATTTTAATCCAGTGTCTTCCAGCGTGTTCGTTTTGACACTGTAAACAGTTAGGTAGCCTATATTCTGTGACGAGACTAGTAAACAACTTTCCAAAGTTTGTTAACTTCGCGCGGAATTTCGTCATGTTTGTTTTTCTGGTACATGCGTTTTCTTATTGCCAAACTGTATAGGTACCTGTATATCTTTGTATAGTTTATTCGACTAAAGATTTTACATTATCTTTACACGAATTTTCATGGACAATATTATTACCTAAATAACGTCGAACTTTGTCATATCTTGTAAACGTTTTTGTTTTTAATTTAATTTAAAATAACACATATCAAAATTGATCTTAATAATTGGTGACACTCAAGGACTCTTCTAGATTGGGGACCACTGTTTGATAAAAATGGCTTTAAAACATTGTGTTGTATAATAATTCCTCTTGTTGCTACTAGATGGCGTTACGAGCTGTTTCATGATATCGATAAGCGCGACAATGTCGTAATTCTTATCAACTGTTATGATTAATGTTCTATTTTGGTTTTTTACTTAATAAACCATCACAGGATATTTTCTTCACAATCGTAGACCCACTCTACTCAATAACTGTTTTTATTTTCTTCTAGTAGTACTCGTCCAAATTCTAACAGCTAACTTTAACAACTTAACCGTTTTTGTAATACTTGAGCATAAATTGAATTCTTTGGCCTTTAACTCTGTGGATTCATTCACCCATTGAATCCATAGGCCTACTGACGTCATAACTCGTACGAGACGATGACGTCATGCTATGATATCAGTGATGTCCCCACTAGGCTCCATTGCCTCCGCGCAACCGATTGAACAGTTCCACGAACTTGTTGGCATCTGTGCCAATATTAATGGATCCAAACCATTTGTCGGTAGCATAATACGAGCAAATGATATTTCATATTCAAGTTGTTTTTGAGAATTGTTATCGTTCGAAGTCTGAGCCAGTTCTAACTAGGTACTAACTAATTTTCCTCGTACCGTTTTATAAATGGCGTACTTACCTACAAATAATTTTGCCTTGCTGCCATTTAATGCGACCAAAGTCACGTATCAAAACTGAATCTAACTATTTAGTGTTTTTATTAAACTTTTTCATTCAGCATTTCCTAACAGTTGATCTTGACTCGATTGAATATTCAATCGATGTATTTGTTGTAAAATATGCTTATTATGCTTTTACTTCTTGTATAGTATACTAAAATTCTGTTTAAATAGGATCTTAATCAATCTCGTAAACAGTCTGTTACCTAATATTAATAATCACTTATTAGTGTCTAAAACTAATACGAATCATACAGTTATGACCGTCAAAGCAGTAGACTTGTTTGCTTTCAAAACATGTTTGGTAGGTTCTAATTCTATGCATGAATGAAATCCTTGGGTATTCCCAGAGCGATGTAGCGTACAATTACAATAAAATATAGGCAACGAATTAACTAATGTTGAATTTACGTCTGTTGCATTCACTGAGTAGTTATTTACTTTAGGTAGGTAGATGTTCTTTGTCTCGCGTGTCCTGCTGTTTCGAGGTATTGCATCGGTCGGTCCAGAAACAACTGATCTTTTCGGATCTGATAAACGAGTCTATCAATTGCGCAAGATCACAACCGGACTTGTCGGTCGTGGCGGCGGCGGCGCGCCGGTAGCGATGGTAACCTTTGCGAGGCGAAAACTTCAAGTCCGGCTGACTTGACCTACATCGCGCTTGTGAAATTTCTCCTGCGCCTTGCTACTACCGAGAACTCACGTACGTCTGGGATTCCCCACGCGCCATTATTCCAGCGTATGCACCGATCGATGCTTATTTTACCTGCTTTTCACGATTTTTTGCTCCCCCACATAAACCTGCCACTGCTAACACATTCACGCTATTAAATTGTACCGATTATTTTTTATTACTTTATGGTATTACGTAAGCGTCTGCTATATACTCGATATCTAATTTATCCATCTGTAGTTGTTTTAACTTGCCTATCCGAGCTGTGACTTGATTTGAAACAATAAATTGGACTTAAATAGTTGGATCGAGCAGATGCGTTTGGTCGACCGACACCTATTAAACAGTCGTGGTCAATAAAGGCCGGATGTAGACAATTTGTTCTAATTGTAGTGGACTTAGAATCGACCACATGGTACCCCAAGGAATCAATTTTAAATGTGTGACTCCTTAAACTTATTACATACCTACAGTAGTCGTTTCTACTTCGTACCTTTAATGTGTCATGTCATGTCATGTCTGTAGGTTCTTTTCTTGTTAACCCCCGACGCAAAAGAAGGGGTGTTATAAATTAAAGAAATAATCTTTTAAATTGATTTTTTTTGAAATTGTTCTCTTTATTTTTGTCGTTTAAGTTTATGTTTGTCGTTTAAGGAGTTTAACTATCACTATTTTATTATGAATAGAAGATATGACACGTTAGGTAATGTACACCTTTGTACGCGATTCCACGAAACGCATGATTCATCATCGATTATTATGCTTAAAGATTGGTAGTGTGGTAGTAATTCATTGATATCTATGTGAATTGTGTCATTTGCTAAATTAGCATTTCCTAGTTGTCTAATCTCTGAGAATAATAACCGGTGGGTTTTATTTAAAGCAAATCTTAAACTTCAAGTAGGTTATTATGTAATAAAGTTTCTTTCTTTTATATTATAATCTTATTAATTATTATTGTTATCTTATTGTAGTCGCTATTGTAATCTTATTATAACTAGCTTTGTTATAATAAAAATTTACGTCTATAGCTGATGAAACTAAGTTAAGTTATTCCAATAGCGACCTAAAAGCAGTAAGTAGCCTCGGGATGATAATAAACACTGTTGTTACTGTTAAGTGGTTACCAGTCGTAACAGTAAAGGTCGGAGTGACTTCTTTATTGCCTCCGTTAAAGATAACTTGACCAATGTTATCCATTTCGGTCCATTACATAAAGTGTTACCCATTGTCTCCGCTGCCAACATCGCTACTTTCCTAAAAGTCCTTCAAACGCTCCTTTCAAATCTGTAACGATAATGCCTGTCAGCTTGAGAGGGGAACAATGATTCTATTGTATGCTCTTACAGGATTTTAAGTATAGATTTTGCTTTCTTATTGAACAACCTCGCGAATATTTACCGAGCTTATAATCCTTGTAAAGTCCTTGCATAATTATGTTAATATGTTGAAGAACAAATCAATTACATTCATAAAATTGTAAAAGTCATGTTTCAAGCTTTTGTTACGTTGACGCATTTAAGTGTAACCGCATTATCCAACCGCATATTCCGATAAAGAGTTTTCATTGTGATGACGACATCAATACTCGTATTAGAGTTTAGACATGAACGACCTATGTTGAGCGTCTGGCGCTTTTTGGTTTGGTTTAACGTTTAATTGAATAACAACCTACAAAGATAACTTAATTTCACCAAGTGTCATATCGAACGTTACAGAAAAACGATGCGTAATCTATGGAACATTTTGTCTTAATTCCTGTGGCACTATGTTGCGTTTTGTTACCTGTCAACGGAGGCACTTATGTCGCTGTGTCCGCGCCACGCGCCCGGTCGCCCGTCGTGTTTCAACATACCACCCACGTCAAAGGTCCCTTGTGCATTTCTGTAACATACAGTGCTTATTACTTGCTCTGTATTTCGGACATTCATTGAATGCTCACTACTATTCATATTCATGTTAGATCCTTACAAGAATTTTTTAAGGACACTCCTTGTAAATTTCCCATCAAAATTAACGACAGGACTCTTTATATTTTGTTACTAATTTGATCAAGATTAACTATATTAAGCATCTGAATCTGATAGGTCCTACCAAATGCTTGAAGTAATACTTTTTCCACGGGTGGACTCAAAACTTGATATATAATGAGGGGAAAGAGAGAAATCCACACAGAAATTGAATTTTGTGATTGGTAACAATTTCTAGTTGTAGTAAGATTTCATTAATTTATGGATGATATTACCTACGTATAACAAATGCATTTAATTAGCCTTTAAAATGTTATCCTGTTGCGTTATTAATTTTGGTAATATGGCATAAAGACTTTACAAAATGTAGTTTTACTATCAACAACTCAACCGCATACATAAAACTATGTTCATTATAATAAACAAAATGTTCATAATTATGTACAATCAGTACATATTGATCCAACGTAAACGGTTGGTAGTGTTGCAGAGACGGGGACCGAGGACGATGGTTATCGTTCCGGCCTTAGATTGAAATGCAAAGCGTGATATGCGGTATATTAATATAATCATTTAGATGAGTTATGGTGCATGCAGCCCAGATGTTGTACATGCGTAATGAGGAGCGCTCTGCACTTTTATGACGTTCGCTGCATGCATTTCATCGAAATACGCACAAGGTACTAACGGACATTATTTGATGAATGCTTTTAAATTTCTCTTACATAGGTATCTTCTTTTACTCTTACTTTGTTAATTTTGCTGCTATCCCTAGCTATATTTGCTTTTATAATCATAGCTTTCATTATGTCTTGTATCACTTCTATTTTGTCTCCTGTATTAGCACATGACTGATCTTACGATATATTTAACGCATTTAACATTTGAATGGAAAGAAGGAATGTGTATTCCGAATGTAAATGATTAATGCACCAAAGATAGGTTTATATTTTTTTAAAGGTCAATTTGTCGTTGATTGATGCTCCCGGAGCGTACAATTCAGTCACGCTGCTTTAGGAGGCCAAACACGCAGTAATGCAACAAAGGTGCCACCCGAAAGCCCCTATTGTTGTTCTAAAACCTTTCGGGTACCCGACTACCTCAAAATGGTTGCTGATTGTTATCTACGTGCTATTATGTGATTTACTGTGTGTTTGCTTTCGGTAAAACACATTTTGTACGCTAATAATGCAGTTAAACAGAAAACGGTTAGGCATACGGTTACGTCTTTTCAAAGTTTCAGTGGGCACTTTTGCGGTATTTTTTGAAAAAGGCGTAATTCTTAGCAGACAATTGTACTTCAAAGCAAATAGGTTGTCAATAGAGTTTTCTGAACCATAGAAAGTCAACCAATTAGGTGGTATGGCAGCTCCGTTAAGTTAAGGTGGCACTTAAGTGTTGTTAGGAATATCTCGGGTCGTCCGGGTGCCGAGTGAGTCATCAACTCGGCTCGCCTGGTATTCCGCCGGACATTCAATAGATATTCCTATATGGAACAGCTTAATTATTTTTGAAATATTCAAAAGAAACCGTACCTTCGGCTTTTTCAACGGAGAATTCTCGCACAAATTCGCCAACTTAATTTTCTTTGTTTCACGAAGCAATAACAATTACGTCACGATAATAAGCATGGAGCTGATATTTACAACAGCTGCTAAGTCCTTGTTCCGATTATGGGCATGAATCGTGCTTGGAGCTCCGTAGATTACTGACATTTTCCACGTTTCCGCCTTGACTGCCATATTAAAAGATGTCATACTTGCCAGTGCATTGCACGTGCATTAGATTATTGTTATAAAGTCCTATGTCCTACATTCATGCACCATTTACATGGAATTGTAGGGCGGCCGCTTATGGTAAACTATAAATTGACCCACTTGCGAGAAACGGGAATGTCATTCAACATGCGTGGGAATTAATATCGGATCGTTGATACCTATACTTTTTTATTGTGACCGGAAATTGACAATATTGTGTATTAGCACAGAATACATAATAGTAAGTATTAGGTATTAACATAAGATAATATTGTATAACCTGTTTATGCTATTGCAGAAATAAGTAAAAAAATGGCAAAAGTTGAAAAATTGTGACACACGGCACTCTCACGGAATCCACTGAATATGGAAGATAAATATTTTGGTGGTACAGCTTATAGATAGTCTTTATATGTGAATGTTTCATATTATTTAGAGTCATGACTAGTATATGCTAGTATTCAGAAATTCGTATTCACTGGGTTTATCAACTTTTTTGACTGACTTATGACATTAATAAGATCTTTGGAATCGATGCATTTGTTCGTGTGTTGCTTTAATGATTCATCAAGGTTAAAATTATCACTAGCTATATCATTTCGTGGTTTTTCGCTTATCTATGATACTATTGTAGCTAGCTGAATATAATAAACTTGATTTCGTCCCACAACAAAAATTGTGAGACGGCACAATAACAGCTCTCCAATACCGACGCCATTATTTCATGAACCCTCGTCAGATGAAAAGGTCAAATTATTTGAAAAGATTAATCTCGTAATTCATGTGGGCCTAATGCGTCCCGCCAGATTTCTCGGCTGACAGGCTGACTTATATGACATTGATTTTGTGTAACACAAACTACTTTTTCTACCCAAATGGAGCATTTTTTCTTCAGCCTTGTTAAGACCAAGTTTTTTATGGGATCGGACTTCTGTTTTCTTCGTTTTGCAGCATAGTTTGTCTAAATCAATATATATGACAAATCTCCATCGGATATAAATTATCCGGTTGGAGAATCATTTGCGCGAGCACGCCGGTTTATCGAGTGTAATGCACTCGTAAAGGTTTACGACTTGCCTGCATTTTCAACGTCAATGTTATTTAAATCATTTTTGAAATCTTTTCGCGTCGCGTCTGAGATTTTACTTCGCTGATTTTTATCGACGACCGATAATTCAATTTTATGACACCGCTGAATATTTTAACGCGGTAATTTCAATGGGTTTTTGTTCGCTGTTAAGAGGTATTGGGCGCGCGTCGATCTCATCAAGGTCAATTGTTATACATTAAATACAATTCGTATGAAGATGTGTTTTAAAACTTTATCGTTCAGGTATGAATTGTCTCGTTTAATGTCTACATTACTTGAGTTAAACGGTAAACAACGATTTGTGGTCCGATTGTCTGCTTGTTTGCTGCAATTCTTCGAATCCAATTTTGTATTTAGCTTCTCCCACGCAGTTCATTATTCCGGTAGATGTCAAAAGGTCTTACGTTCTATCGCTTGTATCTGAAACTTGTTTTGCGATCTTTTTGTCTGTTTCTTACTGTCTGTCTTTCCATATAGTATGTTCGTTAAACTATGGTTCACAAATGGGCCGGTTTAGTTTTTTTATAGTGTGCATTCTGTCGGGCTTAAGTTTAGTGTAAGTTTCTGATTACTAGGTGAAAAAATATTGTCTTTAATGTAACCACTTCTTAAATGGAAGCATCCCTTTTTCATGGTGGGTTGTCGGCGGCTGAAAGCACTGTTGATTTCAAACTATTCGTTATTATTTTACCCCCTACCAAACGTAATTGTTTCAGAACTGTATTATTTTTTTTGGTCACACACAACGCAGTCAAGAGCATGATTGGAGAATTCTATATCCACCATATTATAGATTTTTGCATATTTTTCACGCTTCGCTAATCTTGCTGCAGAAAATAAATAAATTTTCCTCAATCTTTCTCTGTCTGATTCGATCCCATCCGCGGCTAGTTGCGTGCAACCGCTCCATATACAGCAACACTGTTCGGTTACAGGGAGCGTACTGCGTACCTGTACTTTTGTGTGCGATGTATTGAAAATTTGTCGCTGATCTTTCATGTTCAACACATCTTGTTTTATCTTGTAGTGTTGTGGCCTGACCCCTTGCAGTGTAATAGACTGTGAGCTGCAACACATGCGGGCTACTCCAGTTGATTCCTTAACCACTTCTGAGCATGTTTAGATTAGATCTATTAAACATTTTAATTTTTATGGGTTGCGTCATAAAAATGAAATGTTTTAGTTACTTATACTTAGGTACTGCTACGTTTAATGAGTCGATATTTGTCATAGTATGAAGAATGTTTGTGGTTAACATACGAGTGTTATTATATTCGGTTCCAGATTCCTGTACCTACTTCCTTTAATACAATGCTCTGAATATCTGAACAAGTTATGTCCTTAGTTGTATCACTGAAGCTTTTTACTTAATAAATAAACACTGCTCGATTGAATCGTGCTTTCAGAATTTCGACATTTGGTTGCTTCATAGGTGGCCAATGATACCGGGTGCTCGTGCTCGACATACCCGCACTAATTCAATTATTCCGTTTATGTAGCGAGCGGATCGCGTTGCATATTGAATTTCTGCTAGCCCGACGTACCTCAGCCCAATTAGGAGGACACTAAAAAGGTTCTGCGTTTGTTTGCGCCTCATTGTTCTCACCGGTATCTGGGCTGCCGTCGAAGTTTCGTAATCGGCGTTCAGTTTCCTCGTCTTTTTAAGGAGTCGAAAGTTGCGATTTTGGTGCAAGGCGGCACGACACGATGCAGTTGTGAAATTGTGCGTAGGTGCGGTGCATAATGCGCGGGGGCCTGTCTGGTCGTCGGCGACGGCGGCGGTGGCGGAGTCGTCGGGTGCCGTGGGGCGGCCGGTGGTGTTTACGATGCACCGGCGCCGGCGAGTGGGGCGTAGGCGTCGCCGGGGGGCGTCGCGCCAGGCTTATCAGACGGCGGCGGGGCCGGCGCGCGAGCCTCACTCCACAGTTCACCGCTGGCCGCGCGCCTCGTGTTGTGCACGCTCGCTGACACCGGTTTTAGATAACAAAAACCTTTGTCCAGTCGAAGCATAATATTTACACGCCGAGTCCTCCGCGCCGCGTAGTTTCTGAGGGGGTTTTCCGACGCGAACCGACATCTGTCAGCCGATTGTTTTCGTTGCGCGCACGCGTGTCTCGCCTGTTGTATCAAGTTACGACAAGTTTTTAAGTTTTTTTCATCGGTTAATGTTCTTTGTTGCATGGTGAAGTGCGAATATTGGATTGCAATTGCGGATAAAGGAATTCGGTAAGTCAGCGCCGATTTGAAAAACATTTCACATTCAGGATAATGATGATAGTGTACTGGTAAAACAATGTTTTTCCTCATTACGTCTCATTGCGTCATGCGCAGCGTTTAAAAATTATACTCCTGTTTTTGTGAGAGATGGTAGGATCCGGTGAGGAGGGACGCCGATAAGGGGTTATTTTAGTAACGTAAACAATGTTCGGCGAGCTAATAGGTTCGGTAATCGGTCAGGATCGGCGCGTCGCGTGGTGGTGCGGGGCGCATGTGACGCCGCGACGCTGCGCGCGCGCACCGTGTCATCGTTCGCGGTCAGTTGAACGAACCCTCCGACGACCGACGTCAACCTTGCCATAATCGCGATTATTTGCATCGCCATTGTGCCCACTGTGGGTTGTAAGCTCGAGGCTAATTGTCCTGCTAACGACACCGTCGGTGGCCACACTGGCCACTGCCTTTACCTGCCCGAGCCGCCTATAGCTTCGTAAGGCATACACATGCAGAATGTTGCAGCATAGTTAGTTAAGAGTGGATGTGCAATAAACTCTATGCCTGTACTTGGAGTATGTTTTCGGTAATTCGGAAACTACTTAGAGGGCCTTGCACTTATTTTTTTTTAAATAAACTTAAATGGTCCACAGGTGGTTGTTTACTTACACGAAAAACTTTATCATCCCTCAGCTTCATATATGAAAGCTTCATTAATATAATTATTGATTTTGAATTGTATTCTTATATATTTCATAGTCATTTAATATTGCTTTGAGCTAAGCCATTTGGCTTCAGCATCCCATAAAATTATCGTAAATAATTTAAGACGTAAATAATATAAAGATAAATCCTTGTAAATGTGGTAGTGCTACCAGATTCCGTTATTAAATTTACTTCTAGGTAATATCGATTATCAAGTCGATAAGACTGCTAATAAACAATATTAGTTGGACATTGCTATCACAAACGATGGCTTTCAAGCGTACTTGTCTAACGTATACATAGATAACAACTACGTAAGAACTTTACAATTCCGGGTTATAGTTTTTAAATATGACGGGATAGTGCCGAACTCTACGTCAATACTGGCAGGGTTAAAAACTACTATCAAAATCCGACAGTGTTTGTCCAAATCCCATCAAAATCGATGGTTTTTAAAGTAGATAAGTACTTTTACTTACTTATAATACATAAAACATATATAATCGGTGTTTTTTTATCTCTGGGAAGTCCAGTGGTATCCAGATAGCGAGTCCGACAGGGCTTACGAGTATATCTTATTCTCACTTATTACGAAAACCCTTCTGTATTTTTCATTGTTACTACAATTAATTGTTTTTAATAGTAGTGTTTTTATATTTTCACATACCTATGCCTAATCCTAATCGTTTTGTTTAATCAATCAATTAGTTAAACAATTAGTTAATTCCTTCCTTCCTTCCTTTCAGCCCTTAGGAGTCCACTGCTGGACATGGGCCTCCCCTAATCGACGCCACTCCGCCCGGTCCTGGGCCCTCTGAATCTCCAACGGTTTCCCGCTATCTTCTTCAGGTCATCAGTCCTGGTCGGAGGGAGGCCTGTGCTCCTTTTGACTAAACGTGGTCGCCATTCGAGGACCTTTTTTCCCCATCGGTTGTCAGTCCTGCGAACGATGTGGCCAGCCCATTGCCACTTTAATTTGCAAACTTTGAGAGCTATGTCGGTCACCTTCGTTCTTCTACGGATTTCATCATTTCTGATTCTGTCTCGTAGAGAAATACCAAGCATAGCTCTTAGCTAGTTTAAGCATTAGTTAATTAACAAATATTAATTCAACTTTTTACACACATTGTGAACTAAAGAAGCACTTTTAATCTCCACTTATGCAATGGTAAAAAAGATGTTATGTTGGTTTTCAAATAAATAAGATTACGTCTTGTCCAACGTATGCATATGTAGATAAAGGCAAGGATTTTCCAATTCCGGGTTGTGCCACTTCAAACACGACGTCGACGTGTAGTGCGGTGTTGTCCTAGCGCTGCGTTATCAGGCCCTGGTCAAGGTAATGGTACTATCCGAGTACATACATATACTTGGAACTGGAGTATGCGGCATACTTCGTCAATGACATAGTTAATATCGAACAATAGATATACAATTGTGTCGAATCTCAGACGGGTTTAGAATATATCGGCAAATGAAAATTTCAGTTCAATATAACATCGGAATGATTAATAGCCATGTCGTAAGTAAAAGCTGCTCCTACGATAACGCACCTAATTGCGTACATTTTGTCGCATGTCAGTGCGTCTTTATGTTAGCCAATTAGGACAAGTCCGAAGTTCGTGTTTTAGTCTGAAGTTACCCTTGTTTAAGTGTGTTTTATGTTATGCTTACAATTATAAATAACCAGCCACCCGATAAACTATCAAGTAATATCAACTGTAGAAATACATTAGTATTACACAAAACAAATACCTACTCCTTTGTTACCTTCCTCATTTTATCCATAAATACACTTAGTATTGATATCAAATAAAAAATATGTGAATTGAGGAATTAGTTATTAAAAAGTCCACGCGTTAATTAAAACCATAAAGGGCCCCGTTTTTTATGTAGGTTATCTTTTCACAAGTGATTAATTGCGTTTACATTATGAAGAAGGGAGCTAAGAGTTTTTATTGCATTACTGAGGTGCGAATGAATAGTCGACTATTATAAAGAAGGGAGCTAAGAGATTTTGTTGCATTACTGAGGTGCGAACGAATAGTCGACTCGTTGTGTTCTCAATTCAGGTTCTTCATTTACTTCAAGTATTTGAAGCGTAAAAGTCGCGATCCCGTATTTTTTGGATTCTCCATGTCTCCATATATGCAATTCATAATATCAGCCTTAATAATATCAGCAAACTTCTTCGCCATTGTAATGCAATTCTTGGACATTTTTCTTGACAAAAGGTCATTTTGATTGGTAATCGAAAATAATGTTATAACACCAATAGTTCCATTGGCATATTAAGGGGGCCTTTTCATTTCAGTGTTTTGAAATGTAAAGGACATGAGTAGAGTAGTACATCTCTTCTTCATAGCCGAATGAAAATTTCAAAAAGAGGAAAGCTGCACTTGAAATCAAAATTCTGAGCCCCATAACAATACCGGGATTGAAAATTCCGACCACCCCCCAACTCTACATCGTCAATCAATCTCGTATTACATGTTATGAGCTTTTGCATCTCATTGCGTTTATCTCTGAACTTATAGACATGTCCAGTTCCAACCTTGCACTTTAAATGAAAACGGTTTGTTGCTAAATAACAGAAACAGTCAAGGTAATGTGTCTGCATAAACGAATAGTTACTCGTAAACAATTTGCGGACTACTCACGGATGCTAGCTAACGTCTGACTTGGTTATTGAGTAGCCAGAGTAGCTTTTATTTACTAATTTAGTATTAGTGTAAGTATTAGTCTATGAGCAGGGAAGTCCCTAACTTAAGGTGCATAATCTTCTTCTTTTTGTCACCCTTTCACAATCCACTCCTGAATACATGCCTCCCCTAATCGACGCTACACTACGCGGTCCTAGTCCTTCTGAATCTATCAAATTCTCGTTGTCTTTCTAGAGTCGTTAGTCGGACAGTCGGAGAGCTTAGAAGTGTATTCCAATTTTTTTTAAGCTACACGTAGGTACTAATGATTTTTAATTGTTACTTACTATCAGAGATGTGCCATTTATCAATATTTCTTTTCTACATTTCTTCCTAATCAAAGAACGTGCTCGGAGTACGAAATACTACGAACCCTGGGCTTTGTGCCAATTTGCAGCTCATTACATTATTATGTCTAGGTATCAACAGGCATTGCACTATGCTAACTATGGGAGTAACTGCATAATTATGCGCGTCCAATATAACTCGTAAGAAAAACTGCATGTTTTGCGCATTTGTAATATTATGTCGTATCTTTCTTTGTTCCTCATTACATATATAGTTTGTTTAAGTTTTTATGGATGCAATAATATTAGTTTAATGAACTACGCATTTAACACGCGGATATATCGCATTAAAAAGTTTGAACAATGGAAAAGGAATTCGTATTACTAGTTTCCAAACTTTTTATTTACCATAAAACATTCGGTTTTACTGTTTAATAGAACAATTATTTTATCATTAACTACCGATAACAGCATAGACTAATTGAACGTACAATTTTATTAATTGCCTTTAAATTAAAAAGCTATTGACTATAAATCTAACAATAGTTACATCATGTTTCTGTACGTTTAATTCATTCAGAATTATTATATAATTTTAGTGATCTATTGGGATAGGTCTACTGGAAGAAATTATTGAGTTGTGAAATTAGTACGTAAATCTACCTATTAACTTGTTTGAATGAACGTTGTTTGTTCTCTTGTTTGGTGTGTACAAAAATTAACAAATTAATATTTACTAATGAAAACCAATAACTTCTAGGACTAACTATGAGTCATGCTAGATATTGTCAATATGCAAATTTATGAGAAATTAAGTCCGGCCTTGATTGACACGTACATAGGTCAATTTTTGATACACAAGCACCAATAATAGAATCAGCTCAAGGGCTAACTGTTAAAGTTTACGTAAAAGGTAAACAGGTGGTTGAGTATCTAGTCAAAGTTAACGATGTTTACTTTGCAACGGACTGTTTACTGATAAGGGCGTACCTAATCGGACAATTCGTAGAAAGACAAAACGCCGTGCGATTTCCATTATCAAGCACTGATAAGAGAAATTTCCAGCATTTTTATATTGGGTATTACTTACTCACTGAAAGTAGCTCAAATATCAACTAAAATCTTGGGTTTAATTTTAAGGCCTCAGAAACCCTAACACATGAGTCTTAAAGTATTAGGGGTTAGTAGGCCGTCAATGTGGATGAAGCATATAACGTTTGTAAAGGTTTCCTTTGAAACGATGTGAAATGTACTGATATCTGCAAGGAGTTCAATTCACCGAGTGTTCGTGGAAGTGCGATAATGTGGCGCCGGTACGCAGATTCGGATGCCACCATCACTCCCTATCTGCAGCTGATAAGCAATTTCCGATCAGAAGTACATATTAGTTTTTATTGTTACAAGCACAGAAGTATTCGGTTTTATTGAAAAAAAAAGGTCACAAAAGATGTAATTTTGAAGCAAAGAAGTGGTATATTAGGTTTACTATTTTATTCAATCTTTTTTAACATTTATCTACACATACTCGTATTTATTTTAAAAAAGATAGTGAAAAAGATTTTGCATAAAAGCGCTTGAGTTTTTGATGAAAGAACACAATAAAAAAGTTAAACATGGGAACAAAATGAAACACCTTTTGTCGCTAGGGTACCTAGCGATTTCCTCCAGAAAGTCCTTCCTTAAAAGTATTGATTGATTCAACTTAACTTCTTACCCATTAATTAGCAAATATTCAAGGAAAATTGTCATAATTATTATTGTGGAAAAAGAAAATACTACGCATAAGACCGGTTTTAGATTGCAAGTCACGCTTACGGTGCACTGAAACTTGAATGGGGAAATTTGAAGGCAATATTTGGTTACAAATTACCAGTACGTACTCGTTCCAAGGAAACTGAAATGAACATATGTACCTATTTTAATCATATTAGTTTTAATATGGCTTTACAACCTGTAGAGCGAGCAGCGAGAGTAGCTTGCCCGGTGAGATACGAGTACCTTACTTACAGCCTTCTTAAACAACGGTGAAGTGTTATACATCTTAGTCCTCATGAATCAGCAACCTACCCATATGATTTCATGTAGGATTTCTTTCCTAATTGAGGTTGGGCGTCGGTATCCATGAATTGCAGTAACTAGTTAACATCAGGTGGCTCACATGCCCGTTTGCTATTTATAGAAAAAAACAGCTGAACTGACGTGTATTTTACGTGTTCCTACATCTTAGAGGTTCCTTCTCAAGAGCTTTGAAGATTTGGAAGACAGGTAAACACTCGTGGGCTTTGCCTTTGTAACGTTATAAAATCACCACCAACAAATACTCACGAAACCGTTATTGTTAAAACGAAACGATCGCGCAGTTTGATGGCAAAGGAAAAACTAAGTACATTTATCCTTAAATGCAACCTAATTCCGAGCGGTGACGTAAAACGATGGGCGTTGAATTATCTGTAGTGGTGCTAGGCGGTGCCAGGGCCGGCTGGCGTGGCGGCCTTTCCGCACTTGCCGGGACGATAAAGCCCTATGCACATCTAACAGCACGAAACGTGGCGTGGCAGGCTAATTCGCATCTAATTCTAGCATAATAATATATCGTGAATGCAGCGTACTGATGCTGATGGGACAAAGAAAATTCTTAGTGTTCTATCTAGATATTGACATCATCAGACCTGGCATTAACAGAAGTTACAAGAAAAGCTAGATCGGGCCAAAGAAAATATAAAAGACATACCTAGTAATAATAATAATATACACCCATTTACATTGAAAGATTTTTGTGTAGATATGAATAGAGCTTTATAAGTCGATGTTTTCCATTGCATGCGTTTGAGCGCGCGTCGTTCCATGAGCTTTTGATCCATGGCTGCTGCACGGTGCTGCGCATTATTCCCACATAAGCGGAGGCTTTGAGGTAGTGCTTCTCGACTTTATTCTGCTTCAAACATAAAAGTAAATAAATAACCATTGACACTATTGTCCATAAGACTAATATGCCATGGACACACATACGACAAAAATATCCAACTTAAAAGAAAATCCTTAGAAATAGGAAATAAAACTCAATAAAATTTTTGCACACTTAGAATTGAACCAAGGACGTAAGCCGCTCAACCGCGGGAAACGCCAGTTTGTGAAATTTAGTATTTACCTACTTCGATCTGGCCAAGTGTCAATGATAACCAAAGTGCGAGTATTTTACTAATCTCATTAACAAGAATCTAGATATATCTTGAAAAACTAGGTCGGACTAAATTAACATTTTTACGTTAACCAAAAAGTAACGATTACGTCATCCCAGACTTACCTCGGTATTGACAACGGTGACCGGCACTTGTGTCTTGTAAAAATATTGCCAGCAATAAAGTATGTTTCCTCGCAAAGGAAGGCTGTATTCTTCAAAAGAAATTAGCATAAGTACCGCCAAACAGCGGGCGAGACAATGGCTTTGTCTGTCTATCCGTCTGCGTGTCGCCTCCACTAACTGTGTATATGTATTATGTACAATGTCCTGAGCTGAGTCTCCTGCTTTGCCCGCGTGGGAAACATGTATAACCTACAGGTTAGAGGATACCTACAGATACATCTGGGAGTTACTGCAGGAGAGTGTTGGACTACTTTGTGCGAAATCTTAATCAGAAAAAGTAACTTAGGCTTTTATAAGTACCACCAAACCGCGGCCGAGACAATGGCTTTGTCTGTCTGTCCTTCTGCGTGTCGCCTCCACTAACTGTTTCATAGTATGTATGTATATTATGTATAATTATGTACAATATTAACATGTTGAAGTATATCCCACTTGATTCCCCGCGTGGGACATTGATTGATATACATATCTATCCCAGCGGATGTTGCGTAAAGTGCTGGACTAGTTTTCACGAAGCCAAAATTCTTCGAAACTAAAAGTCACCTATGTTACTCCTTATAACGCTTTCTCTCAGTGAATGTCACTAAATAAATACTTTTTAGACAAAAAAATATCTTTTTTTGATCGTGTCTGTCTGTCTGTCAAATTTATTCATTTGTGTATTTAGGCAGGCACACGAGGAGGTAAATGGGCATTTTATTATGTGAACAAACATTGCGATTCTGAAAACGCACCGGCTAGGTCGTTAAGCGTCCACCAGCGTAAACTATTCTCGAAGTTTTGCTGCGTAGCCGTTTATTGCGGGACGTAGGTAAAGTCCGTCTTACCTAAGAGTGAACGCCCCTCCACCAATTTTTATGACCTCAACGTGTGGATGGAAATAGTTATTGTATTACTTGTGTCCGTGTGGTGATTTTTTTGTGGACTTGACTGACATGCATACTCGTGAATCCAGTAATGGAGTGATCAAGACATAGGTGTAGTATGGCAGGGAACGCGCGTTTTATATGGGAGGGTGTGAGTCCTGCGTTGACTTCAATGATGCACTAGATTCAAAATTTTGAATTAACTTGACAAATTTAAATAGTAACAATTGAACGAATTGCCAATTAAGATGATCAATTGATATGTGTTACGTCTAAGCGTCTACTTTGCATTGCAACTATAAGGATCCAGGTGAGGCGTTCAATTTAAGATTAGATGATCTTTAATAAGTACGTACGTAGGTAGGTACATACCAGTGGAAATCACCGTCAGTACCCTTTTTAACACTTTTTTTATGAGAGTTTTATATTAATGCCTTATTCGGACACTGTATGTATGTTCAGTGACTCAGCTTCGTAAGTACCAATACCGTTCTTCAGCGACGAAGTGGAAATTAGTTTACATTAAGTTCTGATATCAAACATTGTCTTCGGCGTGTTTTAGTTTCACGTGTCAGTGTTACGGAAACAGGCACGCACTTGACGCAACGTATTGCGTAGTTTGATGCTTTGTTCGTTAATGAGTAGGTAATAGTTACAGTCTTTATCTAGTCTTTTTTTCTATTTACATGGAAATGAGGCCACGTTAAGTGGTCACTGCACTTATGAAGAACTTTGCTTCCACGCAACTTTCTCCACGTTGACCTCCAGGTTTAAATCTACCTGTGTATGAAATTCATCCAATCTATTCCGCCGTTTTTGCGTGAACAAATATTTATCCATCAATGTCAAAATAATTCGCATTTATAATAGTAGCAGGATCACATCTTACTCAAATAGGACCCTTCAAAGGACTGAAATGAAGCTTTCTCTCAAGAAAACTTTCCTACTAAACCACCAGATAGGTATTGCTGAAAATGCACAGGGTAGGTAGGTAGGTAGGTAGATACAATGGGTACAATTAGTTAAGGTAACCGAGCCTGCAAGAAAATACTTGACAATTTAACATAACTTTAGTAGTTTCGAGGAACTTATACAATTATTTAATCACTTTTTATACCTTACTTGCAAACATAGAGTTCAAAGACGTCGAGATGATGCCGACTAATGCCGAGATACACCGAAAACGTCGGACTTGACACGAGCTGGCTCCCACTCGCGGGTTATGTGGGCGACGTAATTAAAAAATTAAATAAAACAAGTAACAGCCAACACGTGCGTGGGATTCGCTTCTCCGCTGTCTTTGAACTTAAGGCCAACCTGAGATAACCGTCTACGAAACGCTCATTAATATTTCTAAGTTCATTATTGTACTTGATAAAGAGGTAGCTAGGTAGGTAGGTATATTATATAATTTTTTCACTTATCTAAATATAGTTTGATGCAGTATTTCGTAGACCAACCTCAGACGAACTTATCACGTTGTCATACGAGTATATAAGGCACGACTATAAAAGCACTGTTTGCAGAAAGCGATTAAAAATTGCGACATGACTTCTAATTAATTAGCTCGAGATAATGCACATACGTAGGTACGGCGTGTAATGAGGCCACGCGAGGAAGCGATATAGCCATTACCGTGACAATATTATTTGCGTAGTCATTTAACGCGTTAGGATTATACTTCTTTGTTCCGCCGCGCGCAGCTGGGCTCTTATCGCGACCTAACAATAACACCGATTTAAAACACTTCTCAGAAACAGATAACCTGCTGTACCCTTTTACAATTTGCATTAAATCTCGATAAAATTAACCGAAACGAATCATTTCGGTGTCGCCACATTAATCGCTTTATTTCTCAGTATGAATGCAGAAATACTTAATAACACCATTGCGATTTAATAAACGTTTCGAGCGACCGCAGAACATGTTGCGAGCGTCTGGAATGATAGTTGACGTTGAATTAATTTACGCGCAAAACGCTACGAGTCCAGAGTTCACTGGCAGACCACTTTGTTATTCGTTCGCGTTACAAAAACGAGCGATATTATTTGTTTTTTTCGGCGAACTGTGCGGTTGGCAGCGGCGCCGCGCGGAATGCCCACCATTTCCGGACGATATCCGGCCCTCTTCTCGGCGCTTGAGCGGTTTTAGATAACCTTATCTCGGTACCTAATTGTATAATGTATAATTATGGCTCTGTCGCATTGTGGTCGAGCATGTGATGCTTATTATGGAAACGTCAACGGCCCAACGGTTCTGGGTTTTCCGCCGTTTTCCAGTTTTTCCTGTTTTCTATTCCACTTCCTAGTTATTAACCTTCAAATCTCAGATTGTTGCGTACCATTAGAGGCTTATTTTTTAAACTCAATTCATATTCGTCTGCATTTAACGTATTAGTATGGTGGTAGCGTTTTCCTTGCGTGAAAATTTCACTATGTAACCTGCTGATTCATAGGCAGCATGAATCATACGCGTAGTCGACTTTTTGAATTGAGCCGACGAATGAAATACGCGATTCGTTGTGACCCGCGATAGAGAGCGAGTGACGGTGAGTCACGCGGGTTTTCCGAGAAACGCAGAATGGAGCAGTTTTCACGAAAACGAAGGTCGTTTCGACTAATACAGGGTTTAACGAGTGTTCGCGTCGAACTACAAGATTCTATGTAAATTGTAATTGCCGCTTACGACCGCTTTAAATGCTGAAGTCATTAAAATTTATTCGCCGTAAAGTCGCTTCAATGTTTTCCATTGTGCTGACTGCTAAGGCTTAGCGTGCTAGGGGAACGCGTAGGGTGCAATATGAAAGGGAACTGCATCGATCTCGGTGCCAGCTTTGTAGGTACGTAGACGTCGCGACGGTTATACATTGCTAGTCGTTAACAGTGTTCACTTTCTATGGCGAGTTCGTGGACGGCAATGGTTGAAGTCTGTGCATTTTATGTCGTGCAGTAAAGGTGAAGGGAAGGGCTGCTGGCGCGGTGCCAGGCTTCGATTTATTTTATTATTCGCTTGGTGGCGGTCAATGTCGCGACGGCGCCGTACACCGCTTGCATGTGTTGGATGTTCCTTTTATACTTCCATACTCTGCACATTTTAATGTTAGATCAGTGCGACCAATTACGCATACTGATCGGCTATCTTCTCTCGCTGTTGCAAGAGATTTATGGCTAGGCCTTTTCTTGTGAGTGTGAGCGCTTACAGTAATATATTTAGTAAAAAAATAATGGCGTAATGGGAACTCTACTGGAAAACCCTTATTAACCGTCAACAAAGCCCTTTATGACGAAATGTAAGACGTAACCTTGGTTCACACTTCCTGCTCTCATATTGAAAATCAACTCAATTGTAACGCTAAGGACACTCAGAAATTCCAAAATATTTTAGAAGTAGGAGAAATACGAAACTAAAACTATTTATTTAAAATCAGTTCAGGGAATCTCTAAGCGGCCAACCCGAGCTAATAGTATTAGTATGAGCAATTAGTACTTCGTTAATGAGCTTCCAGACAACCGGCTGGCTTCGATGGGGGTATGTGTTCAACGAGTCGGTACACCTAGATGACCATTCAATTTTATAGCCTAATACTTAGACAGTGTTTTATGGGAATTTTCTATGCAATACAAAAACGGCCTAAAGTCCTTAAAATAAGATTTACTTTAAAATGAAACTCGTGGTCATAATCCCTGGGAAGTATTTTACGCTACTACCGATTTGAAGAGTGCATTCTTGGTAGTGTTCAAAGTCGCCGATGCTCGGATATTTGTTTACGCCTACATGCGGGTTATTCACACCTTAGACTGTGTATGCTTCTAACAAAAAAATGTTTTCTGACATTAACATAGAGCATTGTCCTTTCCCATAAGCGTTCGCTGTTTTCAAATCATCATTCTTTATCAGTAAAATGGAAAATTAATTAAGAAGTTACTTTTAGAGGTCTGCTCTCCTAAGAAAGAGAAAAACCTTCGTGTTATGGTTTGTTTGTTGTAAAATGACGTCTAAGACATCTGTTAGGTATTTTGTGCTAAGCTATTTATAGTAGACAAGAATATGACGTTCGTAGGCCACTTAGTGAAAAACTTGTTCAATCACGACACTTATGTTTTTGACTTTGATTTACAAGACACCGATAGTTAGTAAATAATAGTAGAGACTGAAGCCTGCTACTATGCTGCTACTCTATAGCAGCAAAATAGGAATAACATATAGATAGAACTATGTAAACACTAAACAACTAAACTGAACGCATATTAGCTCACTCAATGAGACATGAATTTCCCTAAATCAGCTAGCTGTACTGGATTCTGCACAAATATACCGTTCTATTTACTTTCTCTTTCTACGGTAGCCATCGTCTCTAGGGACCCGGGACCCTATGGCCCAAAGAGGCGTGTAGTGTGCGTGAGACAGTGGGCGTGGATCACGCGGCCACCACGTGCGCGTAATGCGCAACTACTGACGCGATCTCGATACTTCCCAACTATGAGACTTAAGAAACTTAAGATTAGGAATATTACTTCCACCTCAGATAAAAACTTTGATGCTGGTGATTTGAGATATGGAAGCTAAAAAGATAATTTCTTCTTATTTTCTTTGAATCCTTTGATTTGTTTTGACCAGAACATGAAGACAGCAGACCATCCGATGCTGGTCTTACACGAGCCCAAATTACCTTTAATCGTCATTAAACCAGCGGGAAAATGATGGTTTAGCAATCTAGCTTTAAATCTTCCTCTGTTAGCGTTTATTGTACGAAAAGATCTGCTTTTGATTTTATTCGGGTTTGAAAGACGTAGAAATTGTGAGTTAACTGTATAAAAATTCCATTCGACATGATGTATTTCCGCCCATTGCATGCATTGTATGTAATGAACATTGAGTTAAAGATATAAAATTTCAGAAATTGTATAAGTATTGAGAATAACAGAAAACAAATCTAGTCGCACCAGTTTGTTCGCGGAAATTGTTCTGATACTGATTATGAGGCTAAATAAAGCTGTGGCAACTGACGACTCGTCGTTTAAACTTTAAGCGCCATTTAAAGGTGATTTGAGGAAAACAACCCATAGCATGGTATGGAATATATAATATATATAAGTTTAATACGGTATATTCCATGGAATAAACATTATTTGAATCTATTTGTGTAGCCGATAATTTGGAAAAATAATTTATCCAGTGGTTTCTATCCGCATGTGGACAGCACACGTGCGGATAACAGGCAGTCTTATCGTTGATATGCCGGCGCTGCGCTGCTGTGACCCGGTGTGGGTGTACCTACCTTTTGGCAATAAGCAATGCAACATGTAAAGCAACAAGTGCTATCTGACCCGTATAAAATAATTGAATGTTATCAAAAATAATTACGTTTCTTGTGGTTGTTCAATAAATATTATAGAATTTATTTATTTATAGCTAGCCATTACTCAGCCACCACAATCAGTTGCTACAATCATTTACTTAGCACGCTGAAGACACGAAGCAAAATGTTAATAATACAACATGTGTGCCGAAAAACCCGTAAACATGTGTATTTGTAATCGTAAACATGTGTACCTATCTTACATTTTAAACTACATTTTAAATTGTTTTCCTGATTTTGAACATCAAACTTTAACGTGTATGTGAGATTAAAATTTAGTATCATAACATTTTGTAAATTCGTCTTAACAAAGAACCTTTGGTATATAAAAATAAATTAATATTATTTTGCTTTCGAATTTTTTTCCATTGGTCGCTTAGGATAGCTTACTCGAAAGTAATACTTAGTTTGACCCTAAGCTATTTCGATTGTTGTTCTACACTATGACCTTATTAAATGCGATACGCAACAGCACTGCTGGTTAGAATTCGTTTGGGTGTATAATATGCGTGGCACTAACTCAGGGACTAGGGCTAGTTACTTTATTGCCGAAGCTCGAAGGTCCGAGCACCGTAAAGTGGTACAGTCTACAACACAACCTGATTTGTTTATCTCAGCCACGTTATCTATGACCCTAACTCGCACTTCCTACAGTGCGTGGAACTCTATGGTCTAACATTGCTTCAGAGGTATATCCTGACCATAGTTTGAGCGCACCTCGCCATGTTGCGGAAAATTTATGAATATAATTTCTTTTAGTAGCGAAAGATGACAATGTTTCGCAGCCAATGAGCTACCAAAAACTTAACATTGGTATTTTTATTGGTAAAATTTTATCACATTGGTGAAGAATGTCATTAAAGTACAGAATGTGTACACGTTATCTACGTCACGTAGATGATAACAGCTAATACAAAATTAATTAAGATATCAACGCACACGCATGTATTGTTTTGACGTAAGATTGACATTTAAGGCCCAGTCAGTTGCAGTCAAAGTATTTCCGCTAATTTGTGAATTTGTTGTAAAACGCGTTCCTAATAAGACGACCAAAATGTACAAAAGACATCGTCTCAATCTATTTAATAAAACTTAGAAATACCATTTTGCATGATTTTGTTTCAAGCAATAAATACAATAAAAAGTATAATGGTAGTCAATTATTCTATAGTCGTTCTTCGGTTCTCAACCAGTTAACACACCTGCTTAGATATAACATTTTATGACAATTCTTTGTTAACACTTTGGACATACATACACAATATGTATATTATATAGTATATACGCATTATGAAGTAGATTATAGTCACCTATCAAAAACGATAGTTCTTGGCGCACGTGCAACAATTGATTCTATGATTCATACATGCTACTCATTATGTTCTTTGTTGTGGTTATTATGATAATGACATATTGATACAGTTATTATACAATATAGGCATCTTTTAAATACTTAAGTGAAGATTAGATCAGAATAAAACTTGATAATAAAGGAACCTAGGTAAACTTGCCTTCTGCAATGCGTATAGTTTTCAATAGCACAATTATTAGGCGATTCCAAGCGGTCAAATTGCATTGTTAAATATGTGTGTATAAAACAGTTAATTTGTTTTTTGTGTAGTGCTAGCTTTTATCGGAATTTTATAAAAATATATTACAACCTATATAAATAAAAATGTATTATAAATTGATGAACTTAGGCATGTCTATTGATATAGGCACTGTTTGATAAATTGTTGAGTTTGAGCATGTGTGTGTTTGTCTTGAAATTATTTGTAACTAACTGTACCTACTGATTTTTTTCAGTTGGTATCGTAAAATTTTAGAAACTTTGACTATTGCTGGCAGCTAATGGTGTAAGCTTCTAATTAATATTCCCGTGCTCGTCTCAAAATCCTCATATCTATCCAGTTATTGGGTTTTATTGAGAATCGCTGGGCCACACGTCACATTTAGATATAGTGGTGATCTCACGGCACACGCCATGATAACACTGTTTTGCCCGAAGTACACAGTAGGTACATCACACCTTGTTTGTGAGAAACTGTGTATTTTGGAGTTTAGGATAACATTTACATGAAGTAGAGCCATTGTAGCTCGCCTGGGAAACAACCTCACAACCGTTCTTAACCCGCCGTGTAGCAGCATGTGTGTCGGTTCGGGAATAACAAAGACAAAGACAAACACGTTTATTTGCACGGGTATGGGTTAGTTTAAAATTTTACAGAGAATTTTTGATCATTCCCTAATTATCTACCTTTTTAGGTATGCAAATTTATAAAATTAAAAATAAATAAAAACTAAAAGTAGAAAAATAATCATTACAAAGGTAAAAGTGTTTAGGAAATTACGTATTAAATAAAAGGGCTTTTTATTTTGTGAATTGTGGTTGCCGGAGATACTTTGTTTGAGGCATCCGTCTCTATTTAAGACAGGGGTGTGCTGTAGTGCAGGTCTACGATGTACATTTGTTGCAGTGACCGTTTATCATCAGGTCGCCCGAAAGCCCGTAAGCTACTCGTTTTTTATTTAAAAGGCGTTGTTGCCTAGGGTGATACCTGTGTTAAATGAAATACGTAGTAGATTTTAAAACAATTCTCCAACCCCCATGAGTGATGTCTAGACAGCGGACGATGGGGTTTTCACCGCCGTTTACATAAGATAGCGATTTTAACCGAATTCTAGAAAATGCCGTTATTATTTATCTTGAATAGCCGTTCATTTAGAAATTCAGGCGGCGGAGCTGAAAAAGTTTATATTTCGGTTTTAACGATAATGTAGAGGAATGCAAGTGAATAAATAAGGTTTATTTAATTGCTAGGTAAGCACCGTGACCAATTAACGTGCGAGCGAGCGCGGCAGACCAGTCGAGATGAATATTAGGTCTACACTCACTTTGTGCGTCTTCTTTATGATGAAAATTATCTTTCTATCATATCATTTTCCTATAAAATAATTCAATTGCTGAAGACGAGCCATTAAATTTTCTATTTATCAGTTATAGTATAATAATAATAATCATTTGTATTAGTCAGTTTGCTAACAAATGCCCCTTATCGTTAGAAAGTGACAACATCTTAAATTAATATTTAAACTGTATGTTTATGTACAATAAAAAGCTTTGAGGGTTTAAACAATTGTGAATCACCTTTGGGTGGCACAAAGAAGTAGCTGTACCTAGATGCTTTACTCATTTTGGCGCGCAGTGCTATGTGAGAGCGTGCTCGTAAGTATTATAGTTTCGCAATGTGTAGCAGTGACGTCGTCCGTGTAACACGTGTACTTATCGCTTTTAAAATCACAACACAACCATCGCGCACCAAGTACTCGTATCTATAGTCAAATACGCCGTAAAGATTAACGGCGTAGCGGCACTGCGCTGAATTTCATTTAAGCAATTGTGGTAATTGAGCGGGCTGCGCGCCTTCCGGAGCAGCCGTCTGCTTTGTCCCGCCATCGCCAGCGGCGGCCACGAGGCCCCAGTGTCCGTGATATCGTCATAATTGCCGCTAACAATGATCCGTTTGCCTTGTCCCAATTCAAATTACAAAAGCCTTGTTTTCTCAGGCAATCCCCATCCTTTTACCTAATGCGTTTGTTACATCATTTAGATATGTGATTGATGCATTGATGAAAACCCAAAATGCAATGTGTACTATGAACAGGTCTGAATAACTTTGGTTTTACCATTTTCGGATTTGGATTTACCAATTTCGGTTTCGAATGATTTTTATGGGATTTCCGTAAGTGATAAGAATAACAGGATGATGATAACAACAATGAAAACAACGTAGAAATATATTATGGATGTTTAAGTATGTCTAAAAAAGAATTGACTTATACGTTTCCAAATAAGGCCCTATTTCGTGGAGCGTCTCGCCCACGGGCGCCGGCGTCCTTGCGGCAAGGCCTGGCCAAGCCTCCCGCCCACCAGCCTGCCGACATCCGACAAACGTAGAAAGATTCTTTATATCGTCACATTTATATTTAACTGTACCTAACCTACGTTGGTGCGGCTGGCGACTGAATTGGGCAAGACAAGCACACGTGGGATGTGAATGTAGATACCTTGAACGCTAAGTTCTAGCGAATAATTTAATGAAATAATTGTTAGGTACTTTTTTAGGTACTCCAAAAGCAGAACTAAGAAGTAGGCCGGGGATCTAAAACGAATTTTTGTTACAAATGTTCGCGATTTTCTTCAACGATTCGCAACGATTTCAGAGAGATGAGTGCACTTTCCGGTGTACTCGTCGTATTCGGCACCTAGCACCGGCACCGGCGGTTCGTGTGCCATTACCTCAGATAACTAGCCGCGGCGGCGTGTGATGCGAAATGATGCGAAATATTTCCGGAGTTGAGGAGTGTTCTATAAATATATGATTGGACGTCGCTCGTGGGCGAGGATTTCGGAGGAACGAGGGCGGGCGCGGCGCGGCGCGGCAGCGGCAGTGGCAGTAGCGCGCGATCCGCCGCGGCCGGCCGCCGTACGCCGTACGCGCGCGCAACGAACGAACGACCCGCACTCCCGCGCACACGACATTCTAAGCGATATATCGCGAGAAACGATACCGATCCGCCCCAACTAACCCGCACCTTCCCGACCACCGCTCGAACCCGACGAGCGCACCGGATCGATCTATCTTCAAGAATACTCCCTGCGAGGGCGGATTAACGAATAAATCGACTAACTAACTCGAACCGCACGAAGGTGTCGCGTCGCAAAAAGCGCAATACAATAGAGTAAGCGTCTAATTATAAACGTGGTTGAGTGAGCACCGCCGAGATGCAGAACATCGATCCGCTGGAGTTCGCCAACATCCTCGCCACCGAGCTATGGTGCCAACAGGTACACGAGCCCCGTCTCCCGTTCCTCCTCCGAGCCTCCGAGCCCGATACGCCGCTTGATAATTGGTGCACTCGTGGAATGACACACGACTTGTGACGATCTAAATCCTAGCATTACCATCTCACTCTCAAGGTTATCACCGATACAGTGAAGAAGAATATCTTCGCTGTTTGTTTTCTATTTCATCTGCACTCGAATTTTCAGTAGGTACAGTACCATATTGGACACTGCAAGACAGTGAAATGTTATATGAATACGGTTGCAAATTCACGTACTATACTATTTATCTTCCCGGGTCCTTCCTTTCTTACATAAAAAGGGATAGCTACTACATCAGTCTAACTAGGTATCTGATTCGATACGTATGGCTTTAGATCACTTGCTACCCACTTACTACACTGAACTTAAAATGTAATCGCCTAGCAAAGTTCGCAAGCAACGTTTAGCTTTACAGGAAATTGTTCTACTCTATATTACAGTTGCCATAAAATAATTATTCATACCTACCCGGTAACATTGCAAAGAAATTTACACGAGTGTTTTTCTTAAAAAATATGCAAAATTGTGTTATTTCATCACTGAATATAATTATAGTGCTCCTTACGTAGAATCGTGATCGTGTGGATATTGTTTATTTTACTAGTTTTATTGACTGTACGTGAAAGATTTATGGGCAGCTTTTAGCGCGATAAATAATGTATCCCACATTACAAGCTGAACAGGTAGTATAAAGATAACCCATTGGCATTGGATCTTCATACCTCACATAGATTACCTCATATTAGATATAGATTTCTGTGGAACGGATGTAAAATTAAGGTGCACCCAGCTAATTTGTGGTCACCGTCTTAGTTCTCTGAAGATGAAGAAGCAACGTATATATTCACAACCTCAAAACCGGTGCTATTTGAGGTTCGCTGTGAGCTATTCATAAGCTGCTTTAAATTTCTCTTGACGTCGCGGGAAGCTAGAAAGAAGTAGAACTCTTGTCTGTAACCCATTATTGACCCACTACAGGGTCGGGTCTCCTCTCACAATGAGACCACCATGCTGGCCTAACGCCCCAAAGCGCGTTAGGCCTCATATGCCTTTGAGAATGTTTCGTCAGGAGCATAAGAAAAAGACTTTAGAGTTTTAAAGATTAATATTTGGCAAAATTATGTACAATTGCAAAATTAGATACGGTTAGTTAGGTAACAAAAAATGAATATCTGAAAATCTTGACAGCGTGTCAAACAGTTTATTCCTCTTTTCGAGACCATAAAGCATTCTAGCCATCGTTGCAGGTTATAAGCGTCAACAGAGAACGCTATGAAGAACTCGGGCATGCAGCTTCATTCCGATGTTTTCCTTTATTGTTACAGCAGCTGTTATATAATTTCATAAAGCGCATAAAATCACTTTTAAGA
Organism: Erynnis tages; assembly: GCA_905147235.1. Taxonomy (NCBI): domain Eukaryota; kingdom Metazoa; phylum Arthropoda; class Insecta; order Lepidoptera; family Hesperiidae; genus Erynnis; species Erynnis tages. The sequence continues at coordinate 6,998,950 of LR990087.1, forward strand.
AATCATTACTAGTCAAGAAACCACGCCCCTCGAACAATAGACCGTATTTTTAGTTAGGTGCTACGCTCTACTCCTATAACACCTAATATAATTTTCACGCGCAGATTATTATGTTCTGTAAAGCTATAATAGTGCATAATGAAACATTTTGTTTTATCTTCGTTGTTATTGTTTTCGCTCGCACAATTGTTTTGCTGATAAAAACCGCTCGGTATGTGGAAGCAATACTAACACCGACTTATAATTTATTTACTACTAAATAAACAAATATTGCATCATGATTTCGCAAAATTATAATTGTCTGTTTGAGACCATATTAATTGTATCTACATAAATTCCGTTTTTTTACTCTTATTGAAAAAAAGATTAAAATTGCCTTAAAAAATAAATCATACCTACTGAAATTTATTTCAGCATTAAATGAAAATGTGTTTCTAAATCTTATATTATTTTATTGTCCTTTATATTTTATTTTTTCTTATTTTGCGTTAATGAGTAACAAACATAAAAAATAGTATAATAAGATTCTAACCCTTATTGCTACTCAACAAACATGTGCCTATTTTTTGGCAAGGTCATTGCCCTATTACACATCTATGTATATTCGTTTATGACTAAGTATTTCATAATTGTATGCAATACTTTAAGATAACAAACATAGAATATAGACACTGGCGAAAAAGTTAGTCGTGTGAGAGCAGAGCTCAGGCACAGCGGTACTACTTAATTTGATTTGATTTAAATTTGAAATAAAATGAACGACATTCTTAAATTGAGAGGGTGTACGTTCTTATTCCGTGAAGCAAATTAGTTCTTGTATTTCGTTCGTTTCGTTCGCAATGTATTTGAGATAATATATGATAGACGACTAACAAAGGCTTACATCCTTACAGAACTTTGGTTTTATCTGAGGTTAAAGTCACAGCTGCAATTATCACTTAATATAAGGCCTTCCCCCTCTTCTTTGACTTCTCTATAATAATTGAAAATGCTTTGTAGTAAAAGTATGTACATATATTGTTACTAGAATTTGTAACTAAAGTTTTCGTTTCTTTATTTCCAGTTGGCAAACCTAGAGGGCCTCCAGTCGGGGGTCCCAACCCGCACCACGGCGACCATCACGCCCACCCAGTTGCGGAACTTCGAGCAGACTTACATCGAGCTCAGCAACTGCCGCGGCGAGCAGAGCAACCACGCGGGCTTCGTGCCGCCCTCCGTCACGCACGCCAACAGCTACGGTGAGCTCACTTCACCTAACTTAGCTTAGCATTACATTACAGTCGGTTACTTCGAGTCTGTGGATTTTTGCTCGTAATGGAATATACGTCGGGCCTTCCCGGCTTTATAGAGGACTCGTGCCTAACTGGGTCCCTCAGGCCACACAAAATTGCAAACAAACCAGCCGAACAACGTTCGCACATAAACATATAGGCATGTATAGTAGACAGACCCGAAGACCACTCGTGTGGGTCGTACATACAGGAGCGCAGAATCATAACTCCGTTCACGCGTCCGTCCGTCGCCGCAATTTATTTAAAACGATTTTAATTTGACTTTTATCGTCGAATTTTGCATTAAAACATTTCTGTGTGATCGATTGCAGGCATCCTGAACCCTGTCGGCAGCTACTGCGACGGGGGCCCGACGACGGCGCTGCACGTGTCGCCGGGCCCGCTCTCCGCCAGCGGCGACAGCAGCAGCAGCCCCGGCCTGCCCGCGCCCAAGCGCCGCAACATGGGCGGCCGCCGCCCCACCAAGGCGCCGCAGGACCTCTCGCCGGAAGAGGAGGAACGTCGCAAGATACGACGCGAACGGAACAAGATGGCCGCCGCTAGGTAATAATAACATTTTGAACGGAGTTTTTTGGAGTTTCAACTTTTTCCTTTTCGTATTAGGTAAAGAGCTACGAACACTACGAACGCCTGAATAGGATAATTAATTTGCGCTACGAGCCAACGTTTTTCCGTACCGACACTAGTATTAACACAGGCGTGTATCACGTGTACTCAAAAGAAGGGTTCATGTTACAAAAGTAGGTTTGTATTTGTCTTGTATCAAATGGGGAAGTGGCCATCTTTGCCCCACGTCAGTGCAAAAAACCATAGGGGTTCCTTTTAATGCCGTGTTGGGCTATTACCTACACAAGAAGACGTCTCCTCTTTGGATGGACAGATGAGTTGGAGTTGATCCGTCCAAAGGCACTTCTTCATTACGTGAGCGCTCACCAGCCGCGATGCTCAAAAATGGTTTACTTTCATAAGACAAAAAGAAGCGCGGCATCGCCTTATTTACAACCATAGCGGACATAACAATTCGCGAACCGCGTGGCTGTCGTGCGACATCAGTGAGGATGTCGCGTGGCTCGAACGCTGTAGCTGCTGCAGAAGTATGCACTGCACCACGCTAGTCCTCCAATGCGCATTGGTGGAGAATCATTCATCCTAACACCTCAAAATGAATAACGAACACAACATTGTTTGACGACCTGAGTGGCGCAGTGGTTAAGGCGCCGCCGGAGGGTCCTGGGTTCGATTCCCAGCAGAACAGGGATTTGAATGATGAGTTTAAATTTCTGTTTGTGGTCTGGGTGTGTGGGGGCATGAGTGTGAAGCGTTACTATTGTTATTATTGCCAATCAGGTGTCGCAAGCGGCGGCTCGACCACACCAACGAGCTGCAGGACGAGACGGACCGGCTGGAGGAGCGCAAGCAGCTGCTGCAGGACGAGATCCGCAAGCTCCGCGAGGACAAGGGCCAGCTGGAGGGCATCCTGCGCAGCCACATGCCGCTCTGCCGGCTCGCCAAGCGCTCCACCAGCCCGCCCGACGTGAAGCCCTTCCAGGTACCTACCTACCTACCTACCTACCTACCTACCTACCTACTCGATACTCACCCGCTGATGTTCACCTGCTGTTCAGTTCCGTCCACCAACCCGCATAAGGTCCACGTGGTGGAGTTAGACCTGAATCCATCTCATGATGAAAGGAAAGGGGAAGAGTCGGGTACCCTGCAGTGGGTCATTAATGACACTAAGACGTTTATTTTTGGTGGTATACTAGGGATGATAGCCCGGTGGCTATGAATTTGGCTTCTACGCGAGGGATTTGGGTTCTTAACTTCTTAAATTTCTTTCTTATAAATTGAATATCGGAAGGAAACCATCGTGATTAGAGTTTTCGAGTAGATCGTACTCGCAAATAAAAAAAATGCGACGTCTTTCTTTTGCCGAACGGGTGCTTCGGCGAACAGCGTAGCCTAATATTATTCACTAATTCTAACATTCTATACTTGCAGGAGAGCTTCGGATACCCAGAGCTGCCCGAAGACGGCGTTCGAGTCAAGGTTGAGGTCATGGACTCTGGGGTCGACCCCGCACTGGGTTTGGACAACGATATTTATACCTCGCCGGCACAAGACAAAAGGTAAGCGCTTTAATTTTGACTTTGTTACATTCCGGAAATAAGTATGATCATGTCATCATTTCTAAGGATGTTAAAGAGGAAAAATAGCAAGTGTCACTTCTTAAAATGAGCCACTAAAGATATGGACAATAATATGTTGCTTTACAGAGACCGTAAGTTGCCTCCTTAATTGATATGCTATATCTGTATCAGTAATAATAGTGACTCTACCATTTACAAACGCCGACTACTATTTCCATTTATTCATTCATTATAAAAAAATCTTTTGTAACAGTTCTCAATTAACATTTTCTTTAGGTCCCATTTTCATTTATTACTGTTTTAATTTGTATACCTGTAAAGGTGAATATTGATGAAACAGCAGTATAAAACCGTAACTCGCCCATATTGGCGTGAATAAATGTTTTCTTGTCGTTCAGTATCGTACAAGGTGTCGGTGAATTGTTTCAGAATAATGTTGTCGGCGGCGAACCCGGCGGTGGTGGCGGGCGGCGCGGTGACGTCACTGGACACGCCGCCCGTGCCCGCGCGCCCCAACCGCCCCAACTTCCTGCAGGTGCCGCTCACCGTCACGCCGGCTCAGGTAGCTACGCTGTACTACACTACACCACACTACACTATACTACACTAGCACTCTATAATCTCTCTTTGATATAGTAACCGTCATGAGTCCTGAGCACAGATATCGGTGGTAGGGATATTGTATACTTTCGGCCAATGTACAGCAGCCGAAGAAATGTGCTAGACCAATAGACGACGCACACTGACGAACTGATGTTTGTTGAACCAATCGTGTGCACCGCAGCGCAGTCATGTCAAACCGACCAATGAAAGTTTTGCTCACCACTTATGACGCCAACTATACTTAGGATGCGATTCCACAGACTTGGAGCTGGGTACAGCAAACGGTGATAGTCCAGTGACTATCTAGTTTTACGGGTCAATGGCTTTCTTAAAAAGTTGTAAACACATGTGTATGTGTATCATATGTACAATGTAAACATCATGAGGAAGGCTGCATACTTGAGACTGCTCTATTATGTTCTCAAACACAAGTGTGAATCCACCAGCCGGCACTAGACCAGTGTGCGGGACGTTTTTTCGGCTGCTGTACATTGGCTGAAAGTATACAATATCCCTACCACCGATAAATCTGTGCTCACGACTCGTGATGGTCACTAATTATATTCCACCATAACGTCCCGCCTGCATCGGTGTACCGTACCAAACACTACCACTACTGTATTACACTACTACGGTCGCCACACAACTCACGAGCACCCCTCCCCGCAGATCCACAACAACAAAGCGCTCGCGCTGGGCAGCAACAACAAGATCGCCGGCGTCGAGATCAGCACGCCCAGCAACGGGATCCCGTTCAACTTCGACAGCCTCATGGAGGGCGGCACGGGGCTCACGCCGGTGCACCCGCACCCGCTGCCGCACCCCTGCGCGCAGCAGCAGCGCGGCCACCCGCCCGACCTCGCCTCGCCCGACGGCAGCCTCGTCAGCCTCTGAGACCCGCCACCTGTCCCGCGACCTGCGGACGCTTAGCGCGTCACGCATACAGTTCGGTGGACCTTTGCAAATCTATCGAGTGTTCCGTTCAAATTTGTCATGTTAGCAATCGTGTCTTTAATGAGAAATAAGGATCATTGAACCTAAACAAACGCGAAGAGAAAGGGAGAAACGGTTTTCGAGCTGATGTATTTCCGCAAGACCAAATCGTGGGATAAATCAAATAGGGCGTCAAAAGTTTTTCATTCGCATGCATCGATCACTCCTTTAATTTTGTATCGATAGGCGATGGTGAAAACACCATCAGGTGGTACCATCTCACTGTACCGCATGACAGTATTGTCAACCTAATATCTAGTAGGATCTATTTTAGACTTTCTTCTTTATTTGAATACACTACTGTAGATTAAAAAAAGCATTTTGTTGAGACATGCAAAAGAAATTTCCCTTAGCAGATACCTACAAACATCCATAAATCTATTTGCATCTTAACGACGTTGATTGATACTCCGTCAATTCACTGAAGAGATTTGCGAAGGTTCCACGTGCAGCGCCAGCTCGGAACGGGCCGGTGGTCGCCGGCGGCGCGCTCGTGAGACGGGCCGCGGCCACTTCGTGTATACTGTACTATTTATACGACTCATTCTCTCCTTTCTATCCTTTCCTTCACTGGTTTACACGAATTAAGTTGAGCTTTTAATGTAATACGATAACGAGGTTGTCTTAAAAAGTTTTATGTATTTAAGGTTAGCTCCGTCCCTGTGCATTTGGTCAAAGGATGGCACTAAAATGTATGTAATGGTATTGTCGATTAAAATTAATGATTTAACGATTAACGTCACTTAGTGAGTGTAAACCAGACGATCGGTGGAGCCCCGTCCGGGGTCGCTTCGGTTCGTCGCCGCTTCGCCCGGCGGCCTACGAAAGTCAATTACTATTTTTATAAATAGATTTGTATTTCTGCAGAAATAATAATTGTGATCTAAAATAAAACAGAGTTTTATTTGAGCATTTCAGGGATTTATTTTCGAGTTGTGCTTAATATCTAGCGAGGCTAGAATAACGGTGCGTTTATAGTGTAAGTTAGAGTAAAAGATCTCTTTTACCTTCGACTGCGACGCCATATGTTAAAGCGGCACAATTTTATAGTATTTATTTGCGGAAAAGAGTATTTTTATTCAGCGATTCTCAAAATCTTGTCATAATAAACTTCGTGCCATTGTCTACGTCTACTTTCAGGAATGCGATGATACGAAATATTAAGTTAACCATAACCTAACAGGAATATTACTTAAAAATAATTAATGTATCGATTGTAAGTTAGCTCAATGTTGATGTAAAGTCTTACCGTTCCATTGGATTAGGTACTGGTAGTCTGGTAGTGTAATTATTGTTAAGGATTTTGTGATACGTCCAGTGATGCGTCGCGCGACGACGTTCGGTTTCGCGGAACCGACTCATGCCTTATTTATTTCATTTTCCATTCTTCTCTCCTCTGTGTGTCATTTCGTACTCTAAACTATATCAAAACTTCTGTAATTCTATTGTATTTGTAGTACTATGTAGCGTATATTACTCAAAAGGAATTGTTTCTATTCTGTTAGAAAATATTGTGCTGGTATCGCTTTGTGATCGACATTTTATACTCATATTGTATAGTAAAACGGCATGAGTTTTTTTTATATGTGTACCAATAATGACTACTGGAATAAAACAATTATATTAGTGTAAGGCAATAATTAGGTTAAGAGCACTTAACAATTATTATTATAATTACATAACTTAGACCAAATTATTATTTTATGCGCTTTGTCATAGATTTAATTAAAATCTAAGCCAAATATTGATTTATGTTTAGGTTTAGGGTTAGCCGCCATTTCCGACAAAGTATTATTGGTTAGCCGAGGAATGCGGAGTATTTATTATATTATTTAACCGACGTATTTATGAACGAATGTGCAATAATATTCGTCGCCTGCCTTTTTATATAAACAATTTTATATAACAATAATAGCATTCGCTCGAAGTTATTTCAGCATAATATAAACATCTATAGGTATATAAGAGAGATGTAATTTTTTCTAGAGGATTTTTCTTAACGCAATTGTAGAATACTTTTGTATTTTTTCAAGAAAATTTAGCAAAGCAATATATTGAATAATGAAATTATTATAAAATTACCATCAGATGTAGTAAAATATATGTAAATCAGAAAATATAAATTTGTTAACGTACACCTGACTCGAGTTTCTTTTATTTTACTAATTTCCTAGTCCTATTTCCAGGTTCTTAATTTTGTTCTAAATTATTTATTGTGTAACTAGAATAATAAGTTTAACACAGTTATCAATTCAGCACACGTTTATTAACAAATTATTTGTTTGCTTAACAATACTAATATTTTTTGTATCTGTGATATTAAAAATAAAGCACAACTAAAACTTTATTTGAAGCAATTAACATCTTGCTCCTCAGTTACTGTCACCCGATTTTCCTTGTTGTTATTTTGTTTGGTGGGTTTATTACAATAAAGATAACCTCTGTTCTCTTCTTAAATAAAAGAGTTAATTGAAGTTTAAAGTTTTCCGGAAACTGTTCCCGAAATGAACGTCACGTTTCTCCTTGTATCAGACTACTATCATCGGACAGGCGAGCACTAGTTTGTGTAATTGATGGTTTGAAGCAAAGCGTTGCGCAGTCGGTCCCGCACGTGGTTTCTGACGGCCACGTACAAGTAGAAGAACACCTCGTACACACTAATACAGCTGCAGCCCAGACATAGCCCGAACACGCCGCCGAGATTGGCTGAAAAGATGATTGCAGATTCTTTGTTACAGAATGGAAGATAGACGGATAAGGAGTGTTAGAGAGAAAGAAAGAAACTTTTATTAAATTACGTACAAATTCCCGCCATAAATAAATGTAACGACCCGGAGACCACGACGTCTGCTGCATTTCACTAGGTATTGGAAGTATCCAAATAACTTGACAACAATCCAAGAAAGTTATAGAAGTAGCAGTAAATTTTTAATGTAATTGAACCATTTGAGTGCACTCGGGAGGAAAATATCGTCAATATGATAGCCTTTTCGTGGTTATATATGCAGGGATAGTGATCACTTAACATAAGTTTACCTGCATGCGTGTTTGCTACTCATATATGTATTATTAAAATCAACTTACAAGTTAAACTAATAAGTGACATAACAGTTTCTTGTTTTTGCTTCACGTAAACTGAACTCGGGAAAAACATATGAAGAATTGAGGTACTCTCGGTGAAGGTGATGTTGGCACTGAAAAACGAAATAACATAAGAGATTTTTTAATTAGACTAGTGGGAATTCGATCCTACTCGCATATAATTAATCTCCGATGGTATCTCCTAAAATAGCACGCTTATAAACAGCCATCCTGACAATCTTACAGTTGGGTACCTATAGGAATGACCAAGGGGAGTAAAGTCGATTAGACGAGGCCATATCTAGCACTGCCACTGTGAATTAAGCCCGGGCCTATTTAAGGTGCCAAAATCTAAGCCAATGTGCATTCACTTACTAGGGATTAATCGTCATGTAGGGCAACGCCTCTAAATTTCCGACGGTGAGTTCTAATCTGTAGCGCCTCGATTCACAATCCCGAGGGCAGTCGCACTGGTCCGACTTGTACCATTTTGTCATCTGAACTATAAGAAAAAAAGAGGCTTTATTTGATATCTGAGACACAGACGAAAGATAAATTGTTTATTTACACAAATATAAGTAGGTGTAGAGTTGTTACAGCATAAATTTTACTCCTGTCACAATGACAAGGACGCACTCCACCACGCTGGCCTAATGCGGGTTGTTGGGCCCCACATGGCTTCGAGAAAATATTGTAGAATTCTCAGCCATACAGGTTACCTCAAGATGTTCCTTCACCGTTACAGCATGTGATGTTAAATTTATTTAGTTTGCTGGTTTATATAAAACATAAGTACCCTTCGCATCTATAATACAAGGAATGCTGGTGACGTTGCAAGCCTCTTCGATCTTGAGGTTGGGCATATAGATCATGGTGCAGTGGCATCGTGATTCTACCTCGCGAGCAAAGCACAGGAGGTCGCAGTCCGAGTTGCGGTATTCTCTGAAGAAGGGTAACCGGTGCTCATCCTCGAAAAAGCACTTGCGACTGGAACAATTTAATTTAATCGTATTATTTATAACCATGTTATGAAACCAACTATAATAATCTGAAGCAGTACATACATAGTTCATAGTATTTCAGTCATGTTTGAGTTTACCAGTGTAGACCTGAGTAGACTCGATGTCTCCAACAGGTGGCTTAGGTACTCATTTTTTTTTTATTCTATGCAAAAAACAATCCGTACCTATTAACAGCGCCACTGATGAAATGAAACTTTAAAGAAGTTTCTGGTATCAATAAAAATATTATTTATACCTACCAAAGATTTTAAATAAGGATAGGCAATAGCTATTAGATGATCGAAAAAGATTTACTTAAGAAGTTTTTATTCTCAAATTTATTATAATGATTCTGTTTTCTATGCTCAATATCGATTCAATTTCAAACCCCTCGTGAATGCCATCTGTTGCGTCTCATCGGATCAGCGACGTATCTTTAATAAGCTAGATTGATGCGATTAATTATTCTGAGAATGCGAAGAGCACGCTAATTAAGGTGAAGAGGTCAGGCAATCGATTACCTTCATACATACGCCAAAGGAACAGTAGATTCTATAGCAAAACCAGGAACACAAAAACCCACAAAGACACGTTCATCTTTTATGCAACCACATCTATATTTTTCTATTTTAGCGTTGTTGATGTCAAATTGTTAAAAGTTATTCAGCAACTAAACTGTTTAAAGAATATAACATTGACGTTAATGTCATTCGTCGTCATCGAGCAGTATATCTAATAATAACCACACTTCTCCAAACAACGGAATAAAATGGTCATATTTTTGAGGGCGCTTTAGAGATGCAGTCCATATATTTTTTGGACACGCCAAGCAGGTCGCCAGCACTGCTAATAATGCAAGGCGTGTCGGAGGCACTGAACGTTTTAATCCTTCATACAACCTTCGTGTCGGCAGAGATTGGACGCTATCCGAGCAATATGTGTATGTGGCGTGCATCATGTGGAAAGATTCCGTTTGCGGCGGCACTACGCGCGACTCATCATCCGCGGGGAATTCCGTCCAGTCTGTCACCATGATCTGGGAAACCAGAATTAATATTGTACCTCAATTAAGTTATAATTATTTATTTATTTCTGGAGATATGTAAGAATACGATGAGCACAATAATTTGGTCTCCTGACTTCTGAAGGAGTTAGAACCTACTCGAGTCACTAGTGGCGAATTAATCAATCAATAGTCGTAGATGCAATCACTTATTGGTAAGTTTATTAGCGAGTGAAAACTAGTGTTTAGATTGAACGTTTGGCATTGAGCAAGTTAACATAAACCTAAGCTTATCTATCGACCAAATATGCTGGTCCAAATGTGCCAATGTATCATAAGAAGAGATGGAGATCAATGAGATTCGAAAAAGTCTAAGTGCACGACCATGAAATTATTGTACAGAAATAGAATATGATTCTGTTCCAACCCTTGTAGATCCGGCGTATATAACAGTTCCGTCGATCGCGTCCTGCGGTTTGTAGTCTACGACTATCGTCAACGCTTCAGGTAGCCCAGTATTGTGAACCAGACGAGGCTGAAAATTTCTGATCCTTACATTCCTGCAATCATTTTTGTAAAAGTTATAATCTTATGGTAAAAGGAGCAACATAGAACAGATCCCCATGTAGGTCCACATTCGGAATATTGTCACAACAATCCTATACCTAGAAAATATCGATAGTGTGTGATTCAGGATCCGTGGCGTCATCTCTTGACTAGTGGCAGAAGTTGCCAAAGAGACTTCACAAGCAATTCTCTTTCAAAGTCGAATATTAGCACACAAGTTTACCTTTTATTGTCCTTAAATTTGTAAATACTGTTAAAAATACAGCAGAGTCCGTGTTTGGTCAATATAGGGTTGAACAGCTTCGCACAGGGTATTTGTTTAGCATGGAATAAACATATCTTCAAGAATTGATCACAGCTCTGCGCCATAGTCCCCAATACTTCAGTGGACTGGAAAAGTACTAATATTAAATGCAGCCAATTCCTCAATAACTGTGCACAGCAGTCCAAAACGTTACATTTTTATGGTCAAAAGCCGCGCTCAGTTTGGACGCGATTTCATACGAATTTAATTCGTGCGTATACGTGCGCTCATGCACGAACTATTCCGACCTTTGAAATACTATGGGAACGCTCACAATCCCGACGAACCCGCGACTAAGTTGACGTAAACTGATCGCGGCCTCAGCGTGCATTTGTCAGACGCAGAACGCAAATTCCAACATGGCGACCGTGGGACAAGGGTCACGACCACAAGTTTGGATTTTACATGACACTAAACTCTCTAGGCGTTTAACAAGACGTTTAGACAAACTTAACTCCAAATGCGAGAATTTGTTTTTTCTGAATAGGAAAGAAAGCTAAAGTAAACTATCAATTAATCAACTGTTAATACGAACCGTGTATCGATTGAGATCTATAAGCGTCTGCAAGCCGTGCAGGCCGTCGACATCCAAGTCATCTATGGGCTGATAAAAGCCCAGTAGTTGTTTAATTATCTCCTCTAAGTCTACCGACCGGTGACCGTCGCTGAAGAAATGAATTTATTTTAGTAACCCGACAATTTTGTTCTATAATCTATAAATTTTCGAAATTCGTTGAAAACGATTTAATAATTATGTTGAATCAAATTTCATAACATTATGGAGACCGCTCAGGGAAACAGGTTTTCTCACGGCGATTTTCTACGCTGGTACAGTAGGTGTGTTTCGCTGGGATTCAAATCCGAACCTCTCGCTTAGGCGGTCAACTTCTAAGCCACTGACGGCAATGACCGCTAGGCATGGACAAATCAGATAAATCGGTATAATATAACCCCACCAGGGTTTATGTCACTCGTGCTTAACGCACGGAAAACCGAGGCTTAAGTACCGGTGAAGCGGTGATAGCCCAGTGGCTAAGAACTCGGCCTCTTATTCGAGAGGTCCGGGTTCGAATCCCAGTGGCACGCACCAATGATTTTGTAAAAAAAGTTATGTGCTCTTTATAAAATTAAATATCACTTGCTGTAACGGTGAAGGTAAACATCGTAAGGAAACCTGCATGCCGAAGAGTTCACATAAAAAAATGTTCTCAAGGGCATGTGAAGTCCTCCAACCCGCATTAGGCCAGCGTGGTGGACTGAGGCCTACATCCTTCTCATTGTGAGAGGAGACCCGAGCCTGCAGTGGGTCATTTATGGGTTATAGAAGTACCGGTTTATGTCACATTGTGCTATTAAAGTATCTCAACGAACAAACAGGTAACGCTCCGTACATAAGAGTCCTGTTGAAGTGCGCCAAGGAGCTGAGAGTGAGCTGGTTGGGCGAGCAGATGGTGACGGCAGGCGCCGGCAGGTTCCAGATGGGCTCGTACTGGTTCTCGATGGCGACGCGCGTGGGCATCTCCTCGAAGCGGTTGTCCAGCAGCCACGTCAGCTGACACGCCATCAATAGCGTTAGTGACATCCCTATACCCCAGAAACATCTGTGAAGGAAGGGAGCTTCAAAATAGATGCAATACGAAGATGCAATACGAACTAGAATTATTATTGTTTATTGGAGTTTGTTCAAGACTTGTGTTTCATTTGAGCCTTGAGAAGGTTTAAAATTACATGTGTTGTGTATCTGCTTATTAAATTTTCAGCTTTTTGTATAAATAGTAATGACAAATTTAAGTTACTGTTCTTAAATAGTAATTGTAACGTTTTTAGTATTTTGCTGTCTATGCATATCGGCGTAAAGGTTCAGTTCAGAAGTACTCCTTCTGCTTATGCTTACTTTCTCATTAAGTTATCAATTATATTACCTTGTCAAGTGGTCTGGATACAAATAGAAGTACTTGAGGCCTAATACACTGCCTTCCAAACAAAATTTTCGAAAGAGATCTTTAAAATTTCCGTCATTCATTATGATAAAAAGAATGATAATTTGTAAATAAAGATGAATAAGAATATAATTGAAAGCTGTGGATTTTGTGAAATAAATACGTATAATATTAATTGTATGATCGTGAACCCCTTCTGAAGTGAACAAACAATAGAATCGTGTGTGTGTGTGTAGTGCCATTAAATATATTATAATTATTTATAATAACTGATACTTAGCGGGCTTACGATTGTTTAGAATTTAAAAATGCTAATTTAAAATAGTTGCAGACACGCAAAAGTAATTAAAACTAATTGCTAAAAAATATCAAAAATTAACATTAGAAGCATGGGTATGGTAATAAAACAACATAATTATAGGAAAATGTATAAAGTGATTTATTGAGAACATTTTTCACTTTTTTATATTAAATTAACATTAAAGGTTTAAACAGTGGATTACCTATAATATCATCAACCAAGATACAAGTTAGTGTTGAATATCGCAACAACCATACTCAAAGATAGAACTAGTTCATTTGTGACAAAAATGTAAGTTCATTCACTGTTTGCGAATTATTAGGTATACAAGAGAAAGATATTTAAATAACCATAATTAATTCATATATAGAAACTATCTCTTATTGGCAACATTTTAAGGTCACATGTTTGTAATCATTATTGTGAGTATCTACAATTAAAACAATCACAACTGTATCTGCACGGCATAAAGCAAAAATTTAACTCTGCATAGTGCTTCCCTACGTCCAGCCGTACCGAGCTAAATAAAACTACAAATCCTACCTGTGAACTTCTCACAAAGCAAGTTAATAATATTTGTTGAAAAACGGAAAAAACGGAAGAATCGATATCAAATAGCTCTACGTATAAAACACATTTGAAACATAATTTAGTTATTGAAAGTTAATCTAAATATACGCCTGGCTGAACTGTAAATGGGTATTGTAGTATTTAGGGTTAAAATTACGAAGTTAAAAGTGCAGGTAAAAGTTTTGTTAAGGTTTAACCAAATAATAATAATCTGAGCTGTTATATATTATGGAATTTAGATTTTAATTGATCATTTCAATTATTGTTCTTATAATGCTTGTATAATTTATATTAGTACGTCATCTGTCGGCATTGTAGATAAATCTACATTTTTACAATTGGTCATTAGAAAAACGTATAACATAAATAATTAAATAAAACAAAAATATACATTAAGACTTACTAGATACTATTATTACTTTAGCTGAGTATTTTTTAAATAAAACGTGTACAGTGCCTACATGAGTATTATAATTTTATGGGCGGAAAGTAATCAAATAGCTATGCTCCCATAATGGGCATAAAGATTTATACAACATGGTTTTTCATAATTTAATATATAAGTAGTATTAGGCTTAACATTACTACAGTATGGAAGAAAACAATTTCATTAGAATATTCTATAGGTATATCTAAATAAATAAGGAAGATTTTAAACTTCTGAGTACAGCTTCCAATCATCAGGGGCAATAATATTATATGTACTAAGGTACAGTAAAGTGTAAAAAGTAGATATTCTATAAACACACATAATATTATTCTACTTAAAAATTGTAAATAAACCATGGAAAATTGTGAAATACCTACATTTTAACCCGATTAACGCCCCACAAAAATCTGGCGTAGACAAATCATAAACCAATGCAATTCAATGTTCCTTTGCTTTAAACAAAGTATCAAATTTTGAAATAATTTTGAAAACCATAGCCTTGCGTCGGAAAAACCTAACTTCGATTCAAGCAAATAACTAACTTGAATAACTGTGCTCCAAGCAAATATCTAACTACGCGTCGGAAAAACCTAACTTCGATCCAAACAATTAACCACGCATTGGAAAAACCTAACTTCGACCCTAGCAGAGGCACCTTGTCGGGATTTGTTTTTTAAAAATTAGGTATCTTGTATATTCAACCATTGATTGAAACAAACGTAGGCATAATCACAAGTGTGATGTTTCCTCAAGACAGTATGCATCATATAATATTAGAAATAGCATATTTTTAGTGTACGGATTGAATATTTATAATATTCTATAATGTTTATAATCATTAAATTCTATGTCTATTTGAAGCAACAACACTGTCTGTTAGCTTACCCCTTACACCTAGATTAAACGCACACTGCTCTACCGGAAGGAGATTAAACTTTAGATATTTTTAATAGCATAAAATCAAGAAGCAATGGTTTAATATTTGCCTATGACCACTTCAACGTTAAGCTAAATAAATCTTTATCTAAATAAATAGTATCATTGACATCATTTTTCAAAAACGATTTTCCAAGACTTTTATAATAAAAATAGTAAGATCTGCCTTAAACTTAAAATATCTTAGATATTTTGCATAAATCGTGCGTGTATAAATAAACGTATAAATTATACTTCTAATTAATATGCAATAACTATTCAAACACTACATGTATATAAATACAATTGACAAATTTCAATATAAAATAAAGTATACATTTACTGCAAAAGCACTTTACATCTAGAAGTAGATAAAATATGAAACGAAAGTACCTACTCTAAAATATATTGTAATAAAAATAAGTTTTTTTTAACAATAGTAGCAATAATATAAGTAGAATAATAATATTGTAAATAAATCCCGTCATTAATACAATTCTGTGATTGGTGCTTGTAAAATTAAGATACTTAACGTGATAATAATTAGACAATTCTTATAAAAGCTAGCTTTTTATTTCCTAGTAGTAAATATAACTTTAAAAATGAGAACTTTATCAAATTGAGATTTTAATCAAGCTGAGTCTTAAGTAATAAAATATTTAATAAATATTGAATTCAACAATTGAAAGAGATCTACAAGAAATAAAATGTATATATTATATCCTATTCTATCTTTATTGTATAATGTGTGGAATTCTTCGATGAGATAGGCAAGTAATAATAAGTAAAGACCTACGCTTTAATTTCAGGCTTTATCAAAAGTTAACAAAATATTACAATAATGTTAAAGGCATCTTTACAATACATTCCATGAAAAAGGTATCCCTAGTGGAAATATTAAGATCAGCACTGCAATTGTATATATCATATTATCAATATTCAATAAATATGGTTCTCTACTTTACACTATCTCACAAGTTTTGTGCGCTCCGAGTCTTCGTTATCGTTATAAATGCTACGAATTGTTACCCAAAAAACACCCAAAATTCTTAACATATGGCATACATGAAACTTTTAAAAACATCTCTAAGACAATAATTTCTTTTTAAGAATCACACCTCTCATTACGATCCCTAACGCTAGGTACCGACGTAAGTATTTAATTTGAAAATGAGATAGGTACATTTAATAAATATAATTGAAATACACATTAAATATCATGTACTTCGAGTATAATACGTTTCATTGCGATCCCTTAACATTACGCTATACCACCAAAGCTTTCAATCAGTCGGAAACGTGTGCTCCTCCCATAAAACATTGCAACACTGCAAAGTGACACACGAAAAATATCTTTCCTTTCAAATACACAAGTAGCACCGCTCATCCTCGAGAGCGAATCACTCGAAGGCTAAACGTATGTGCCGGTTCAAGATCCAAACGTCAAACGACAAAAGACAAAGGTACTGAGGACGTCCAAGGCGAGCATGGGAACACCTATACAATGGATCTTTAGAAGATCGGGGGTGTAGGGTATACGCACAAGCTGACGCGGTCGAGTCGAGCGACAGGAGCGGCGCCTCCGCCTGGCGAGTTCTGACGCGCGTCGGGAGCGGTCAGGCCGAAGGTTGCCGACGATTGCCGACAGTTGCCGAAAGTGGCCGAGGGTACCGAATTCAAAGAAGCGCGTCACGCTCGCGTTACGTCACTGACCGTCAGGAGTCCAGAAGGACGTGCCACCGCTGGACCTGTAGGATAAACCGAGCAACATTCACAAAATTGATCTATCAGTTATATTGCATGGCATCATAGATGCTAATTATACCATCTGGCAAATGATAATTAGGTACTTGTTCGCACAGTTCTTCTTCATCTAAGAGTTCTGAATACTCAGTAAGATATGCCAATTACTCGTACATTATCTGTTATTTTCTTGCTATGTTCTGTTTCTTGTTTGGATCAAATGCTGTACCAGTGATGGAAACCCGCATTAGGCCAGCGTGGTAGACTAAGGCCTACATCCTTCTCATTGTGATAGGAGACACGACGCTGCAGTGAGACATTAATGGGTTACAGACAGTGGATCACTAATGGGTTATAGATTGTCTGGCATATTATTATGGTGTACCTGTTCGCCCTGCCGCTCGCAGAGTTCCTGCCAGTGGCGTTCCTCCTCGCGGCCGGAGGGGCTGTGGCCCAATGAGAACCAGCCCACCATCTCGTTCCGCTTCACGCTGCGACGCATCCACACCGACACCATCAGCGTCACCTCCGTAAGTTGGAACAGCGCCACCTTATCACGGAACAAGCAATGTTAAGCATTCTCACAAATTCTTAACGGGTTACTAAATAAAAATACAACTTACGAGTACCGGAAATTGTGTGTAATTTGCATTTGATGGCAAGTCCATCGATCAATTGAGCCATTTTATGGATTTTATTAGGAAGGAAATAATTTTAAGTGGGGTGGACATCTTATCTCAGGTCGTACAGTGCTTTGCTTTTCATAAGGACTAAGATTCTTGCGTCAAACAAAGTATCACCAGCAACCACACCGAAACACATTATCATTTTAGCCTTTTTTATTTGCACAAGGTAAAAAATTATTGTCCATTTTAATTTTTCTCTAGTATCACTCCAATTGGTCATGAAAGTCTTTGTCTGTTACCTGACAGATGAACAGCTCGTTGTATAGCGGTTCCATTTATACATTTTTTATTTAACTTCGTCAAAGTCTTGTGACTGCTACTTACCTGAAAGATGAAGAGTTCCTTGTACAGCGGGTTGGACTGCGCCCGGCGAGTGGTGGACTTGCAGCGGCCCATCTCCATGCCCAGCGAGCTGATGAGCACCAGCTTCACGTACGTGTCCGGCGCCTTATTCGGCGACAGCTTGCGGAAGTGCGTGCCTTTTATTATCTGGAAATAATGATAAAACAGCAATGATAACCTAGTGGCTATGAATTTGGTTTTGTTATATCTAAAACCTTCCTTATATATTTTGAGAGGAGACCCGGCCCACATCATTTGCAGAAAATCCAACTGAATAAAGCACATTAATTCTCAAGCAATCTTCTGTAGGGAGAGCTCGTTTTCTACTGGAGTATAAAAAGCATTGCAGTCATACGCTACTATAAAATCGTCACCTCGACACTGAGATGTCCAGTGGTGGAGCTGTACTGCAGGCCCAACAGCAGCTCGGGGGCGGAGCGCGCGCTGCAGCACGACGAGGCGGAGTCCGAGCGCGCCAGGCTGCACGCCTCGCCGCCGCCCACACCCACGCCGACGCCAGCCCCCGGCGACGTCGCCGTCGTCACTGATGATGGACTCGCCAGCACGCCCGTTATGGACTGACTCAGCTCGAGCTTTTGGAGCTGCGACAAAAATATTATTATACATTATTTTATACTAAAAAGTAAGAGTCGCGTTTACGGTGGTACACCAATAAAGCATAGGCATATTAATCTAATGCCATAACTACGCCAATATAATCAGCTCACTGTTACGGCCTAGCGTTTGTGTTGATCGGCAGTCTCGTTCCTTTCTGTTTAGTGTAACTTACGATAGTGTGGTGATTTGTTCAAGAATTTACAATGTTTACTTAGACCAACCAATTGATAGTTACCTACAATATATCGGCCTCGGTTCGTGCTAGTGCCAATAGGAAATAAATTTTAGACATACCTAATCGAAAAGAGGAGGAGAAGTAACCCAATATGGGATCGTGCGAGGGGGCGTTTTGAGGAGCATTTGAGTATGGCTAGTAAACGATGTACCTATAATGTAGTAGCCGCAGGGCTTCAAATGATAAGGCTGATTGATATTCCAAGCCGAAGAGGAAGGATACCTGAATCGCGGGCTGATGGTGGTGTCGGGGTGCGAGCTGCAGCCACAGACTGTTCTCGAGCTCGAAGTTAAGCGGCGCGAAGCTGACGGCCGCCTCGCCCAGCAGCCGCTGCCGCCGCATGCGCTCGCACCCGTAGATGCGGATCCGGAGGCCCAGACCGTGGACGTCCTCTGACAAATCATACATTGTATTAGCTATTACAGCATTACCCCAAAGATAGGATCTTCAAAAGAAGAAGAATGGAAATGGATGCATCGGAAACGGAAGTAAGTAGCCCGAATCGTGACTGCCGCAATCAAGCCCCATCGCAATAAAGATGATACTCGTAGAATCAGCTAATATGCGCGCAGTTCAACAGAATATTAATTATAGGGCACGCCAACTCCACAGAGTCGTTCTATATACTACCTAACACTTGGGAAATATTTTTTGTTAGTTGTTATGTATCTCTAAAAAGTAACATAACAGAATCGCACCAAAATAAAAGTAAACTTAGAAATGAAGCGAAATAAAATTAAAAGTGACTTAAAAATAAAGGTCCCCTAATTTTAGGTGTCTGATCCTTAAAATATTAGTCACAATGAGGTAATTATTTGAATTTAATCAGCTTACCTGGGTTTATTTTATGCAGCACAAAGCTTTCCATATACTGTGGATTTTGACCGTTCCGTATCTTCGATTTATACTTCTGTTTCTTCAGTGGAAGTAAAACAATTCTGACCTGAAAAGAATACCAATCTCATGAGCTAGGAATATTTTATAATTTTTTCAGGTCACGTCTAAAAATTGCTGTAACCTCCTTGATCGACCTGAATAGTATTGTGAAATCGATAAAAACTATATTCGTATTAGTGGGTAAATCCGATTCGAACTCCTCTGTATTATAGCTGGCTAAAGTTTAGCCTTTGTTCATCTCACTATTCTCTTTCATGTTTGACAAGGTCTGTTTAGATTTTCAGGACTGTTTTGTTCAGTACAGAAAATTATAAATGAAAGTGCGTTGGCTTTCCTAGAGACTGGCAGCACGAGCGAAATGCAGAACTAAGTATTTTGGATATATCTTAGCATGCAGTACACTGCTTCATGCGACTGGTCTCCAGTTCGTGCCTTCGCCATCATGTACGTACCTACGTTTTCCGAGCTAACATGAAGCCCTCCGCCCAGTTGGACTGACGACCTGAAGAGACCTGAAGATAACGGGGAACCGTTGGATTCAAAAGGCCCAGGACCGGGTGTAGTAGCGTCGATTACGGTAGTCGGGAGGCCCACGTCCGCACCACCAAGGGTTGAAAGAAAGGAAGGATAGATGAAGTGGGTTACCTGACTCTGCAGTATCTGTTCCGGGGTGCGCTGGGGCAGCGATCGCGCCTGCAGTACGTGCACGGTCATGCTGCGAACGGGCGCGTCGTACAGGAGAGTCAGCTCGACCGAGCCCCGCTCTTGAGAGTTGCCGCTCTCCCCGCACAGTAGCGAGGTGTCCTGCACACGGCATAGATTGACTTCAGTAATGTTAATATTTTTAAACTCTATAGGAAGTTTATTATGCTGAACTTTTACTATAGCATCAATATAGCTTAACACCCTATAGCACCAATACCAACAGCCAGACCCCTCTTTCCCAGTGGGCACTTTGGGCAAGTACTCAGGGCCCCACGTTCGATAGGGCTCCCCTCAGATCAAATACAAAATCCCTAGTGCCTGTCAGATCACCGAACGATAACCAATATTTATTACCAAAAACTTATATAATTCGAAGAAATCGAACCTTAATTACTGATTACAATTATCCTCATATGCCCAGTATTGCCCAGGGCCTCCAATAGGTTAAAGACGGCCTTGCCAACAGCGCCCTAAGCCTGATCGATAGCAGGCTAGACTGCAGATATATTGTGAGCTTTGAAATATCCCTGGTGCCAATGTTAGTCGAACGGACTTATCGAGTCGAGAGATCGAAATCGTAGCCACTGAGCTATCGCCATTTTATTGTTTATCATATTACAGATATTTAGCTAAATTAGTTAAAATTTTAAATATTATTCATGTTATTAATATTATCTGTAGAGGTAAAGCTCGTGTACATTTTAATTACCTACCTGGAAATATTATTATAAAACTGTACTTTTATTTATAATTCATTCATTGACTTTTACAAACTTTTTAACCATATAACATTGCGTGCGTGCCGGTTAAATAAAATTGTCACTGGCACGCACGCACCCATCCGTCAGCTGAAATATTTAAAATTGAAAACATACTAGCTTTTAGCTATAATAGCGAATAAAAATATAGTGTATTGTCGTGTAGGTAAGTGTACATATATTTTTTAAATATTTCATTAGTTTGTATCTTGAACAGTCTTTCAGTGAAATGAATATAATATTTCAGTCTTAAGAGGATCGTCAGTACGACACGTAAAGTCTTAGAGTGGAGAGATCCCCGTTGCATCAATAACAACGCCCACAGAAATATAACGCGTTCTACTTATTGACCATAACCCACTTTTAAGGTATTTCAAACTCACATTATGGGCAAGTACATCACTGTCGACACTGCTCTGTGCTTCCAAGGCATGTATGTACTCCGCTCGTTGCGGAATGACGTCATCGATCCTGGTCTCCCGCAGGCTGGTCTCGCGAAGACTCGGCTCCCGAAGACTGGTCTCTCGTAACGCGTTCTGAACAATTTCCACATCTACCTTCGTCACTGCCTGATTCTCGTTCTTTTCCTCATAATGACATTCTACTTCTTCCTTATCCTGGAATGATGTCAATGGATTACCAGAAGACCAGCTCGTATTCTGACGTGAAATTCTCTACAATGCAATCTCTACAATATAACGGTATTAAAGGATCTACCTACTATGGAACTAGTTTCTTCACCTAAACAAGCCAGTCTATTACTCCGAATAAATCTCTAAAAACTACGTGTCTAAAATATATTATATTGTGTGTATTATAGGTGTACCTTTACAAGTTACCTAATGAAGTTTTTGTGTGCTTATTAATGAATTAATGAAAGAATTATAAAAATTCGATATTCAAAAGTAGGAGTAAATAAAAAGATAAGTATAATTTTATTGTTCATTAGAATTTTTAGTTGAGCTTCTTTTTACGAATCCGGCTCGAAGGACCAAGTCAAATGCAAGTTAATATTTATTTGTCTTATTTATAAACGATATAGAAACTAAAATATTTAATCATTTTTTGTAATGAAAGTCTCACCTGCTGTATGCGCAAGCGCAGCTCCTCATCCGAGTCGGAGGTCTCGAACGTGAATATTCGTTCGGGGTAATGGATCGGTTTCGACAAAGCATCTATAACAACACAGATGTACGGACAATGTCAATCGATATAATTTGCTTTAATTGCCTACACTAATGGTTGTCTAAACAAAAGCAAAGTAATTAAGATTAAGATTTTTTTTAATACATGATGATTTAATGACAAAGCTATTAAAATCATTGTGTACTGAAATTAAGTAAATTTGTAAATTTAGTAAATTTGTTTAAACAGCCTCTAGTAAAACTAACTAATTAATGGACGTCTAGCTCTAATGAATATTTTCGATTTTGTGCAATTAATACTTAACTGAACGCACCTATAGGAAACACTGAACAAACAACGAAATATACAAATTAATTCATGTATTTTTTCCTCAATAAATATAACGAAGTACCTACGTTTCTAAATCCAGATCTAAAATCTGTTTGAAACAGTACCTACAGTACTTATCTAGTTAGATCTAGCTATTACTAAAACATATCGTTTTTAAATTTAAATCTAACTTTTCGTGTTTTTTGGTTCTACTAGTATTATTAAATCTTTTCTCGTAAGGTAGGTTTAACATCTTGCCTGTCCAGTAAATAGACACAACAGGTATGACTCACTTGTGACTCACGAACCAGCGATATAGTTAAGTATTTTTTACAGGATTACATACAGTAGGTACGACGATAATACTACACGTGATAAATGTGAAGATACTTACCAAACTGAGCATTGTCGAGGGGAATCCCAGGCGAGATCCCAGCGTTTACGGTGAGGATGTCTTCGTTGCAGCGTTTCCTGCCCACGACGGTGGAGTAGCACCATCGCCTGCCCAGGAACAGAAGCACCACCAGGACGACAACAGCGAACGCCGCAACCGCACTTATGTACGCCGTCGCCTCCACTGCGTAGAACAAGACTGTTTAGTTTCACTCCGATCCAAATAACACCAAACAACAGATAAGAATGTTTACCATTCGGGTTTAAGACGCCGACGCTAGCCACCATCCTGGCTCACTCGTTCATCGCTGCGTGGAGCGTTCTACTCCATTATCCATTAGCAAAACAGATCTCAATCTCGCATTGCTTTTTCCAAACGAAAGCTTTTTAGAGGCGTAATGGAGAAATTAGGACGTGTTGGCACGATGGCTGTCAGTAGTGCACATGCGCAGTGGGACAGGGGCACGGCGGGGCGTGTGGGCTCTTCGCTCGGCTATAGGCGAAGGACTCAGGTATACCTACACAGAGAGGTCTGTATAAAGGTAATGAAGCGACAGGATCGTGTCGTCAAGGGCGAGGGCGGCACGTGACCTCGATGAAGCCCTTGGGAATAAGACCACGCAATACAACACTAAAATTACTTTATACATATTTTATGGTGGCGAAGTTGACGGGATACTTATTTTGTTGTTGCGTATTACGATTATTAGACCTTAATTATGCCTACTATGTCAGTACAGTTAACATTTCTCTTATCATTTTTTTCGAAGGTACATAACCTTCGATACAAAAAAAGAGCAATTAGGTAAGAAGTTGTTTTATTCCCTTATTTTATTTAGTAAATCTACTACAAGAAAGCTGTAATAAAGCGTAGTAGATAACCGTGTATTATTAATTATTATTTAAGGAACCATATTTAAAATATACGATAAACCTCACCAAAACTTTTTCGAATAGCAGCGGCAAAAACCCACATGAATGCTCAGGGAATCAGATAATACTGAACATAGAGCGAGATATAGTAATAAGATGGGTACGTACCTACTTACCTAAAGCGCGGCGATCCGACACAATCAGGACACTGGAATCATGCCAAGTGGTCCAGCCAGTTTCACCGCGGCCGTTTGATGTGGATTGTATAAATAATGTCTTTAAACCTATCCAGTCCTCACATGAGCTCATTATCTTTGTCTAACACTTATCGTAAAATTCGACATAAATTTTGTACGTCAAAAACAGATATAGTAGTAGTCAATACTGGTTAATATTACTTCTGTTTGTGGAGAAGCAGTGTTAAAAAGGCTTTCCTTTTGTCATTCCCTTTTTCTCACTATCGCTTATCATTAAAGCGACATATTCTTCATGTCTTGAGTTTTATATAGAAAATTTTATACAGAAATACTTTTATTTATTTTAATTACATAATTTTTTATACTAACCTAAATTCGTAGATTCGCACTGATTTTTAAATATTCGATAAAAATAATTAAAATGTTCTGTTCTATGGGAGTTAATGAAGTTTTACCTACAATCGTCGTGCTCAATTAACTAAACGTTTAGCACAATAATAGGTAAAAGAAAACCAAATGGACATCCTATTAATAACTAAATTAGTACTTACTACCTTCAACAATAGTGAAAAAACATAATAAACTACGAATTCAAGTGTTGTATTTTTGCCCTAGATTTAACCAAGACATGGTGTTTTCTTGCGTGCGGCACTGTGGCGTGAACCATAAAAACCGTTTTCCCTCTCCGAGTTACATAAAAGGGTCACCGTGTCGCGAATGGGCAATGTTTGCTTGACCCAAACTCATTACTTCTTCTCGACCTTATAACCCAGAATTTTTTCACTTTGTGTGTCTTCTAAAGTTGAGCCAAAATGATTAGTCAAATGCAATCTATACTTCCATAGGTATAATTATGTATAGTATCGAGAAGGAATTTTAATGTGATCGTGTAATTTCTTCTTCTCTACTAGAGATTCGAGGTGGTGCGCGTGGCGTGCGCTTCTACGCATTAAGTCCTATAGTTACTTTAATAAAAAACGTCCAAACGTAGATGTACTTATTTCTCGAGAGAAATTCTTTAAAAACTTATCAATATGTAGATACTAAGTATTTCAACAACAGAATACTTTTCAAGGAGTATCATTGCAATAAAACACAAACTTGATACACTTAGTGTGTAATCAGGCTGCTTATTATATAAAAAAACTTTTTATTTTATTTCACTATCTACTCGTAGATCACATCAAGGCATAGTTACGTTATTATAGGTACTAGACAATACTTTCATTGTTTCAGTCTTGTAGTTTGACACCTTCTATACTGCTAGGCGCACCATATTCATAGAGTAATAGTAGAGGTTTCTTCCGCGATCGATATTAACAGCCACTCAACTAGAACTAAAACAACCCCGAGCCTACACTCTCTCCTATTGATTTTTGTTCAGGGGTTTACAAAACAAGAGTTTCCCTAGCTAGGCGCTAGATGTCGTTAGTGGGCATAAGCTTGAGGCCTAGTTGGTGAGGTTGCTTCTGATCTTTCTAAACGCGTCTGGATAGGACGCTACCTACCCTACTGCCATTAGAGCATTCTTAAATTAGTCCACATGTTTTATTTTTGAAGTACTTGTATTTTGGGGTGTTATGGTTAAAGATAACCGATGTCTTTTTAAACGACTTTAAAAAAGCAATTCGTCTGAACGTTTTTTTTAACAATCAATTGTAAGTACATACTCCTTAATCTTGTAACTTTACCCTTTAATTCTCATATGATTTATTAAGACCAAGGTGTAGGCCCTTTAATTGGTTCTTTTATCTGCCAAATTTTTTAAGACAATTTTTTTTATGAAATTTTTGTGTAATTAAACATATTGCCAATAAAATATTATGGTTTTAAATAATTTTTAAGGTATAGTTATAGTAGGTTCAAATATTTTGTAAATAGTGTAGGTACCTACTATATGATATAGGGAGAAAGGAACTATCTAATGAATAAAACATCCAGTTAATATTTTGAAAATGTTTTTTTTATTAACACTTACATTTTTACAGCGCTCCTAGCCAACAGAGTAATACTATAAAATGAATTGGTGTAAAGAACTGTCGAACGCAAAACAATGTTAGTCCTACTGTGTACATCAAACGGATAGCTCACGGAGACAGGATCATTTCATCGACATTTTTACGATCGACGACCAGTCAGCGAGACGTAATACGTCATTAAACAAGCACAGAGTCACTCTAAAGAAACGAACATCATTTATATCTATAAACATTTCATAATATAATTTAGATTTATTCGCTATAATGTTATAGTTTAGTGTAACACGCGGCGGCGGCGCGGGCCGCCCGCCCCTCTATATCGTAACTGTATAATTTTTAAAAATCTCTAATTACGCATCCCTACTTTTGTTATTATCCTTTAATTAAGAAATAAAATCTTACATATTTATCGTGAGCAGCCTATTTTATAAAGTTGACGAAATCCTCTAATGACCCGATAATTAGAAAAGGAAAAGCGTCGCGTGCCGGGAGGCCGGGCGCCCGTGTGCGGCCGGTCCGGCAGATCCGGCAGATCCGGCGCCGTCCGGCTCGACGCGGCGCCCGGCTGCGACGCGCCCCGAGAGGCCGGGCCGCGCTCTCCGCCGGACGCGACCGTGTATGCTTTATTTATCTACTTTACGATTGAAAATCGGCATCGAAATTTCAACTACCTACCTAACAGTAAGCGGTAGTACGCTAAGACTCAGGCACTCCACATCGACCTCTCACACACCATGCACCCGATCGAATCGTCAACTAAACTTTATTCACTCGAAAAATTCAACTTAATCTAATTCACTTAAATTATAATAATAATGGCTTCTTAACTGTAATATTATAACAAATGCTTTTCGTTGGCCGCCGAGCACGGAGCGCGGCGGGCGTCTCGCTTCGCCCACGCGGTTCCACGAACGATCATCTACCGCTAAACGATATTTTATTACTTATCATATAAGTATGTGAAAAACAATTTTATTAGTATCATTATTTATTTCTATCTTATAATGTGATCAGTGTGACCGATGGCGAACTAGTGAATGTACCGAATGATGAATCCGAGTCGGCGGCCGCTTGCGCGTGAGTCGTGACCTGCGAGCGATGCGCGCCGGCCGGACACGCGCTTCCAGATACTCAATCCAATTACGAGTCAAAACATCACAATACAAAAATAACATGATTCACAATTCGTTTAAACGATAATATGTGTATAAGATTTTGAATCACACGTGTCGAACTCCATACCCCACCGTGCATATATACATACATAGTTCACCGGAAAGGATGAGGGTGAAGTGTGCGTCCGGCGGTCACGTGACGCGATACGAACACGATACATACATAACACTCGACAGGTACGTACACGGAGCCCCGTGCGGAGCGATGCGGTAACAAGCGGTGAGAAGCGTACACGACAGCGATTACACATATACCGGAACGGCACCGCGACCTCTGTCAGTCTGATATAAGAACACAAATGAACTGTACGGGTACGCAGCAACTAACTGATGCACGACGTGGCGGTGCGGCTGCGGGCGCGCCTAGTAGTACGTCTCCTGCTCCAGCCAGCCGCCCGGGTTGCGGCGCAGGTAGAAGCGCCGGATCTCGTCGTAGATGAAGATCGACAGCATGAAGGGGATGGCCGGCAGCCACCACACGAACCTGCGATGACGACACGACATGCAACGTCACATAACCTTACATAGCTACACCTTATATGGCCCCTGCTAGGTCTTTCCCTAAATCCATAGAAAAAAGAAGTAGAAAGGCAATACTGACATAATTGTTCCGAGATTACTGGAGCTAGCTGCGTTCACGACCAAAACTCATTCTATCACTCTCACTTACAATCACGATGAAAGTGAGAGAATGAGCTAATATGCGCTCAGTTGAGCAGAACCTACACACGTAGCCCTTCTACTACGTCTCATTTCTATGGTGTAATCATTCGAGGCCTCGAGGGTAATAATATTTGACCATTGGACGCCAGAAAAGGACAAAATGATGTAAATATTACAGTTTCGGACATTTACATTTGATAAGGTATAGATTTAGGTTCTATCTATCGATTTAGGTTTGCTAGGTTCTATCTGTAACTCATCAATTGGTCAGTAATAGAAACAGGTAAGTTCAAAACTAATCATCCAACTTAAAAAAATACTTTCCACAATGGTTATTTTTATAATGAATGCGCAGGATCCAAATATAATAGAAAAACCCTAACTATAATGATATTTACTCGTACACATCTAAAGACCGCTACTTATAGGACCAACATTATGGGTACCTTCCACCTTCCACCACTAATCAGTATGTTGGAGAGGGATCTTACTTGAGAGGGTACATCCTGAGGCCCTTGTCCATGCCGGGGGTGTAGGACAGGAAGGCGGCGAGCGCGGTCTCGAACACCAGGCCGAAGTTGAGCGCCCAGTTGCGCATGCCCTGGTGCACGATGGAGTTGCGGCGCGTCTTGCAGATGATCAGGTCGGCCCACTGCACCACCACGATGGACACGAAGAACGCGGTGTGGCACGTGTACTCCAGCGCCTTGCGGTCACGGTACGTCTGGAAATGTTTGTCGACATTTGCACTTCGTACCTATGGGTTGTGTTGTGCGTACATGAGCTAACAATAATAAGCACTACCAAGTGACACATGAAAATTTGTAGATGTAAATTCAAATTCAAATCCAAAAGCTTTTATTCATTCCTTCCTTCCTTCCTTTCAGCCCTTAGTAGTCCACTGCTGGATATGGGCCTCCCCTAATCGACGCCACTCCGCCCGGTCCTGGGCCCTCTGAATCCAACGGTTTCCCGCTGTCTTCTTCAGGTCATCGGTCCACCTGGTCGGAGGGCGGCCTGTACTCCTTTTGCCTAAACGTGGTCGCCATTCGAGGACCGTTTTTCCCCATCGGTTTTATTCATTATTAGGTACAATTTATGCACACTTAATGAACGTCATACATTTAACATTACCTATACAAACATCCGCTTTGATCGCCCCTCAGGCAAAACGTAGACTAGGAGAAAAAAGCGGGCGGAAAAAAACTCCCATGTAACAAATTCAAGCAATTTTTTATTTTATTTACCTATCAACCGGTTTTACTGCCGGTATTATTTATTTTATATTGACTAAATATCTATCAATCAATCAAATCTGTATTGCCCTTGTCGTATAAACAGTACTTAGGCTCTTGTTATTACATAATGTAATAAAATAGTAATTAGGCTTTTGACAAATAAGTACAAGGCATCATGAGCTAAGTTTGCCTGCTCAATAAGTAGATACAATAGCTAAACAATGTTCACATGTGACTCACGGGACAGCGAAGTGGTTAAATTTAGTTACGTATAGTGGATATCAATATTTATTTACTTTTTAATTTTTTTTATTCTTGAAGTAGAAACTATGTAGAAGCAACGGATTATGCATTATTGTGGCTAAGAGTTTATACACACCCATTCTTGCCCGTAAGAGTCGGTCAAATCGTTGATGGCCTTCGAGTCCCACTGCTTCCTGATGCCGAACAGGTAGAGCGGCAGGAATCCGTTCTCAGCCATGATCACGAAGTACACGAAGAAGCCGGCGGCGGCTTGTATCATGCCGATCTGGCCGTACGCCATGGAGATCAGCCTGGCGACACCCACACTCAGCTTTATGATTCGTCTCCGAAGGTCGGCACTGTTATCCTCGAGTAACTTTTTGTACCGGCCTTAGAGATGATTACGGGTTATTACAGATTAATTTTATATAATTATTAATACTTGAAGCCAAAAATTTGGGTACAATATACACGCCAGTTTGAAATTTGGCACGATAAAAGTTTATACGTAGAAGAATGCACGAATTCTCATATTTTTAAAGAAACTGCATGAAATTCACAATTCGTTCTTTATATGGAATTCTAGTTTTCTTTAGTAAAAACTCTTTCTT
This sequence comes from Erynnis tages, assembly GCA_905147235.1. NCBI lineage: Eukaryota > Metazoa > Arthropoda > Insecta > Lepidoptera > Hesperiidae > Erynnis > Erynnis tages. The sequence goes on from LR990087.1 coordinate 7,028,911, forward strand.
AAATATTCCAATAAATTTTTTAAACTTTAATACAAGGTAAATCTTCAACGTTCATAAAATTTACCTAATGCAACGCCAACAACTTAGTCTTATCAAACGGCAGGTGCTTTTAAAGGCAAAGAAAAATTGTGGCTGGTGTCGAGAATAATTAATTTTGCTCGCAACGTAATCACCCTAATGCCGGCCCCGATTAAAAGATTTAGCGTAAATAACGTGCCTTTTCAACGAAATTTTGTTATGCGACTAATTTATTTTGTGAATTTATTTTAACTTTAATTTGAAATTTGATACAGGTTAATTTGCATTGTGATCAGGGGTGTCTTTAATATTTGAGGAGTTTGACTAAATGTAAATAGTTTTCACTAGGAAGCTTTGACGTTATAAAAGCCTCTAGATAGCTTCAAACGCAGCATTAACACTTTATTGAACTGCATTCATGCTCACTGACCATCTAGGAGAATAATCATTTTTCTCTACATTCTCTACTTTTACATAAAGTCAAAAACCTTGGATAGAAAAGTTTGGGCAAGTTCACTCGAGGATACATGATTTCTAGTTCTAACAAATAGTATATATATATTATATTATATTCGCTAGTTAAGCAGAGTTGTTAGGGCGTAGGTTAAAAGTATAAAAAGGATTGCATTTTAATATGACAAAACTTGTAGTGACAACATTTTTCAATTATTTATAGTAAGTATTTCCTAGGAATATTTAACTGGTTCTATTTCGCTTAAAGACAATAAAATTTATACATTAGAAAGATTTTGTATGTCATATTAAAATCTTAAAATCGATGGATTGAAAACGATTTATTAATTAGAAAATAGTTGATCATACTGAAATTTAATATCAAAAAAAATAATAATTAAAATGTCCCGTTTTCACATCATCGATTCCATGCATAGCCAGGGGTCGACTGACAATACTTTTACACATTTACAGTTTTCATGCAAACACCCAGGCGGGTACCATCAATGAGGAAAGCGTAAGCAAGCTACAGACATACGATCGGCATATACTATGTACATATATACCTTACAGAAGAGTAGAAAATAAGAGATTACTGCTGACTAAAGCCAAGTTATGTTGTGTGTGTGGTGCAGTAAAGCGAAGAGACCGCGGGCGGTCGGCGTGTGCGTCGATAGAAAATAATATCTATATCATAAATATACTACATATATAGCAATATATATCATGTATAAAACATATTATTATTTCGTTGAAAATAAAAAGTTTAATCTATTACGCTCGATGTCACCTAGGCCATTCCTTAAAAACAAAAAACATAATTTGTTAAACTATTGATAAACTATGATCTCTCTACTTGTCTAACACAATCACACACAAATTAATCCACTAGTGCGACCCTAGGGCGCACTCTAAACAAACCGCTAGTTTCATTTCTAAGTATAACGTGCAGTCTCCGACATCGCTTTGCACGATGTCGCCCACTATTCAACTAATTTTGAAATATGGAAGAGTGAAGGGCATAGGAAAAAAGGTAGGACTAGCTCCTCTAAGTCTATGGTGTGGATAGACTTCTAGTAGGAAACTATTTCTGTGAAGAGTTAAAACATTCTCAAGAGAGTTACTTTCAATAATACAGCAAAAATATTAATCAGCAATGTGATCGGTATTAGGTAATCTGTTGTAGGTAGGTATATTTATTGTGTATTACAACACAGAGTGGGTAGGTGTCAGACTCGGGGCTCGGGCTCTAAGTAATTGCTCAGTGCTAAACAAGGGTGGGGTCGCAACCCCGTAATCACTCTTCCACATCCATTTTCAAACGGTACTGTCGAACCACAAGAGTAGTCGCAATCAAAATTTAGAAACAATGTCGTTCAAACCAATCACTAGATGCGATTAGAATTTTACGAATCGGCGGGTGTAGTGATTTCCCACAATATGCTACTGTTAATTTGGTAAATTATTGCAACGGGATCGCAGGTAGGTGATTCGATGCATACAATGATCTAGGGCCGGTTCGTAAAATTGTAATCGATACAGGAGAGTCGGCTATTCGTCGTGTTGACACCCAAATGAGAACTATGAAGCGGCGCCGCCCGGGGCGGGGCGGCCGGCAGGCGGCAGGCGGTGCGGGGCCAACCTTCTGTTGACGAGGTTGTCTCGGTAAGGGTCTCGGGGCTGCCGCTTCATGATATCGGACTCGGGCGCCTCGTACGCCAAAGATATAGCAGGCACCTTCGGTAACACCAAGCAATCAGCACAAACCATCAACACGCGCGACCGCTACGAGTCCGCGCTCCGCTTATACATAATAAATATACGCGTACACACACCCCCTCCGCTATCTCCTCCCACATACGATCTACGATAACCTGATACATATTATGTGATATTCAAAATAAATAATCGATACGTTTACTTCAAATATAACGCAACATCTGGCTAGTGAATATAATAAAGTAGAAATACGTTAGCGTGTTCGAGCTACAAAGATACGATAGCTCGCTGGCGTCGTCGGTGTAGCATAGTAGGAAATATCTGAAATTCTACGCTAGTGAAGTTACGAGTAAGCCCTACGAGAATACGTAAGTAAAATATCATAGGTGTTAATTACATATACATAATTATAAACATGTGAGGCCGAGGCCCATTCGACATAATATATTAATATAGTAACGAAATGTGATGATAATATGGAGACCTACGGTAGACCTACGTATATGATAGTGATCCGCTGTGAAAACAAATTGTGTCGTGGTGTGCATGGAGGTTATGAGAGATAAAAAAATAAGATACAGAAGAAATATAATAATCATAATTACGGAAGAAGACGTGAAAGGAAAGTGTGTAAATGCATGCACGACAGACAGACGACAGTGACAGGAAGGCATCGAACGACTTACCTTAGACGTCAGACACCGAGATAGTAAAATAGTAACAACAAAACCACAACCCGATGGAATAATGTGTTTGATCCGGTAGCGGACGAGTCAGTGTGAAAACACGTTATTCCATGGCCACACCAAGCTACATAATACGTTACAGGAAACAGGAGGTTTGTTACAATAGAAAAATATATAAAAAGACAACGCAAGGCAGAAAGTCAGGAGCGGTGCGATCGTCGCCTTCAATACCCACAAAGAGATCTAATAAGAGTCGTGTACCTACAGGGCACCGTCCACACACTGCAGGCAACAACGAAACTTCAATATTGAAGACTAACTTACACAGGGTAGCAAGCAAATAGCGATAGAGTAATATCTTTGAACGAGTGTGGTGTTCACTCGTGATGTTTTACCTCTCGTTAACGAGTTTATCAGTGAAAGGATTACGCGGCTGTCGCTTCATAATGTCAGATTCGGCCTCCTCGTAAGCCAGGGAAATGGCGGGCACCTACACAAACACTAGCTATGAGAGCGAACGCGCCGCGTCTCGCACGAACGACAAAGCGTGGTGCATCATTATAACATGTGTACAACATACAACACTTAGCAAGCCCCTTGCGACCATACACCCGTGTACTCTGCCCTTACACGGCTGTTATACTGGAGTTAATACGCACACGCTCTTGCGTGTACAGTCAGCGTCATATAGTTCGTGACACTCAGGGTACTCAAATATATAGACGCAACCAAAAAGTCGATAATATCGGTACAAACAAAGTTGTCTTATTGTTGTCAACAGTTTTGTCGCTCAAAAGGTCGACACACTTAAAATGTCATATAAATCGTTTCAGTCAAACTGCCATAAATATGGTTACAGTCATCCCGCCAATGGTATCTAAACATTCTAAGTGTTTAATAATATGGAACACACTAGAAAAATAAGCTAGCATTAAAACCTCATTACGCAATCTAGTGTTTGAATGTAATTCTATTATCTGTCAGTGCATGTCAAATAACCATCAGTCGTATCAATGTCAAGTGCAATATTATAGAAAGCTGGAAATCTTAACTACCTACGTAATATCTATTGAAGCAATTTCATACTTAATACTTAAATATGGCTACATGTCGCATTGATGACACCACTAAACATCGAATTATAATATATTAAAAATAAGCATAGTTGAACCAAAACTTTTTTATTTACACCCTCTGAGATTCTTATCCCCTTATTCACAAAAACAAAAATCGCTTATTAAACCTATTTTAGCCATTACATTGATTTGCCATTTTCTTTCAAACGTTGACAGCACCAAGAAAGAAAGAGAGAGTGCAGTGAAAGAACAGTGAAATAGAAAATAGGTTTATGATGCGATTTGGCTTTATATGAATAAGGGGTCAGTCTTTTGTTGCGTTTGAAAGTAACTTTATCAGAACTGCTCAGTTTATCGTTAATACGGAATGTGTTCTTTTCAGTTAGGTACACAAGTAAAATTAAATACGAAATATACCTAATAACTCATATTCATTATCATTGAGGTTAACATCAGTCTATTAAGCTGTAACTGTTTTTTTGCATATTTTTTTAACATATCTTGAGATATATCGTCCGTTCTAAAAATTCAAGCTTCTAGTTTTGTCGACAACGAAGCTATAGGGGATCGAAAATTGCCTGAAAAGGATGGTACGGCCGTGCCGGTTTTTTTTGCTCGACTTGGTCCTCACCACTGCCGTGCCCCCAGATATCGTAAATGGCTATGCAAGAAATTCTGAAATTCTATACAAAACAAAAGAGAAGTCTATGACGTCGTGCTTAAAATGAAAAGGACAGCAGTAGTTCCTATCGCTTTCACTTTGTGTTTAAATTTTTTGATACTAATTGACGAGGAAAATAATATTTAAAATATTATAGCAGTAAAGTTTATTTTCCTAATGTGTTTCATATTTTTGAACACTTAGAATGATTGGATACCATTGGCGGGATGTCTGTAACCATATTTATGGCAGTTTTACTGAACCGATTTATATGACATTTTAAGTGTGTCGACCTTTTGAGCGACAAAACTGTTGACAACAATAAGACAACTTTGTTTGTACCGATATTATCGACTTTTTGGTTGCGTCTATATATTTGAGTACCCTGAGTGTCACGAACTATATGACGCTGACTGTACGATACTGAACGCACGTCATTCTAATTAGCGTAAAATTGAGTCAGTCGACGAGCGACGCTCGTTGTAACATTGTTGCCTTTCGATAGTTAATTAATCGATTTATTAATAGGTGTACTAAGCGTTTTCACGGCATCAAGCCGGGGCTGTCTCTTATCCGTTAAGGACCTTTTCGAGGAAGATAGTTAAGGGCGTATGCTCGCACTGACTTGTATCGCTTAAAACTATCACAAAAACAAAACGTTAATAACACATAAAAAATGTAGACTATGAAGTGACTTTTGTTCTCGCAGCCGTCAATACGTCTCCAGAATGTCAAAACATAAAATCAATTTAACCAAATGTACTGTGAATGGGAATGGACGTTTCGTAGGTCGATCGGCTAGTATTCAATTTTTCGAACATCGTGACGGGATGAAAGTGATAATGATAGATGGCAGTGATTTTGTAATTTAGGTGTGTTGTGTTCATCTCGATATTGGTTAACTACGCCAATTGTGGCCTAAACGGTTTTCCCATCAAACGTCCTTCGGGCCGCTTTATGAAGGGAATTAATGCAAACAACACGCTTCTCATCGGAACGTTAATCCAATACACTAAACGCAGAGTCCGTTATTTGTGTCTCACTCTTACGGACGCCGTAGAAAGTCAATATTTATTAGTAGGGCACATTAAAATCACCTAACGCTGTATTAGTCATTCAAACATTTTTTATGTCATACATTAGTCGATAAAATCGATGTAATCATATGGTCCTGCTACGCCAATGTAATTTGTAATGTAATTTGTCTTAAAATGAATCGATATTTCGAAGCGCAGAACCGTACGATTACAAGCACATATACACAATTTTTATTAAGGTACATCTGCAGCTCGGCACAATATCGATGCAACAACGACGTTATTAGCTGAAAACCAGTTAGGGGTTACATGTCGGCAACACATCGTAATACTTTTATATGGTAGAGACCTCTCGTTGACAAGTTTGTCGCAAAATGGATTTCTAGGCGGGCGTTTCATAATATCGGCCTCGGCTGCTTCGTACGCGAGTGCGATCGCGGGTACCTAGTATAAATTTACTATTAAATACATTTTAACACATTGCATTTCATCTAGATACTCGTCCCCAAGCTGTAATGTCTAAGGAAGATACAATGTTATTTTTATTTCACAGTCACGGTTCAGGAGTCATTGGGAGGGTTAGATTTTAGGCAAAATTAGTTTTTTTTCAAATAGCCTGAACAATGACTGTGACTTATTTTAATCATATTATTATATTTAATTTCAAATTTAACTTTTCTTTATTCAAAGTAGGTAAGAGAATAAATGAACACAACTGATAATTTGTAACAGTCACATAAAATATTCCTCACGGTTATTTTGAAATTATCGTCAAACTTTTTTGTTAACTATGAACGAAATACAAAAAAAATTATGCAAAAAATCAGTTGCGTTCACAATTCGTTTGTATGCAAGGCCATCGTCTTTTTGGATCATAGTTTCATCACGGTCTTTTTGGATCATCACTTTCATCACCACAAAGTTGCTGCATATTAATTTCCCAACTTCATGTTATAAAAGGAGACACATGATCTCGCATCAAACCTCGTAACATTGAACAATAGACCGTGAGCGTGGGACTTAAGGTGGAGCTTACCATGTCAGTTCCAAGATCGATGCAAAGGATGGTGACGGTGCCGAGGGGCAGGGGGATGTCGCACAGGATGAAGGCCAGGAAGGGCGAGATCTCGGGGATGTTGGAGGTGAGGGTGTAGGCGATGGACTTCTTCAGGTTGTCGAAGATCAGCCGGCCCTCCTCCACGCCGGTCACGATGGAAGCGAAGTTGTCGTCCAGTAGGATCATGTCGGCCGCCTACGGAACCGTGGGTGATTAACTTTATTAACCCGTCGTTGTTTCCAAATGACGCATATCATTGGGATTTTACCATCGATTAATCGGTACATCACTCACTTACATGGTGATTTCGAGTAACATGCAATTTTCTTATAATTAGTAGCGGAAAAGTCTTGAGTCTGTTTTTTATTTGGTTTTATTACGAGCAAATCGAACGTAAAGTCTGTGAGGGAATACTAAGTCTAGTTCAAAAATTTGGTGGACAAAATACATTTATCTCGTCTTCCAAGATAAATTTTAAAACAAAACGATTCAATTTTTATCTCTTCATGATATGAGACCCAAACTTAACATGGACGGTTGGTCAATTCTAAGAAAGTTACTCACTTGTTTGGATACGTCAGAGCCAGCTATGCCCATGGCAACACCGATGTCGGCCTTCTTGAGCGCGGGGGAGTCGTTGACGCCGTCGCCGGTCACGGCCACGATGGCGCCCAGGCGCTGGCAGCCCTCCACGATGATCAGCTTCTGCTGCGGCGAGGTTCGGGCGAATACGATCTCCGTGTGGAACCTGATCAAACGATTGGTCAGTTTCGTTAACCCATTAATTACCCACTACAGGTCGGGTCTCCTCTCACAATGAGAAGGATGTTGGCCTTAGTCCACCACGCTGGCCTAGAACGGGTCGGTGGCCTTTTTTCTGGACTCTCAGGCATGCAGGTTTCCTCACGATGTTTTCCTTCACCGTAACAGCAGGTGATATTTAATTTTTATAAAGCGCACATAACATTTTTACAGTCATTGGTACTCTGGGATTCGAACCCGGACCCCTCGATTCAAGATCGAATTCTAAGTCATTGGGCTATCACCGCTATCAAACAATTGGTATTTAAGAAAATTTGTGGTTGATTTGACATCAACAACCACACAGAACCAATAGCTCATAGATCTTAAATGTTTCGTCAAAACATTATTTTATTAGTGTAAGTTCCTTGGACAAATTATTAGGAAACATTTGAGCGCATGTAGATCTTGAGGAACTATTCGAGGTAAGATGTTTTGTCCGTCCAAAAATAGGCAGACTCATTATTTCATTACACACTTATGGTAAGTGGACGTCGTTGATTATGGACACCTGTATGGAGTGGGAAGAATATTGATATTATGTAGTATAGGATTTACTGACATTTAAAAGAGCTATTGACTGATATTTTTAAACATAAGTAGTTATTGTTAATGGTGACACGTACTTGAGAATTTCGTCAAGTTGGTCAGAGTTGAGTTCCCTGAGCTCCGTTCCGTGGACTACGGCGGCCTTTGCCTCTCGGGGGTTCACTTCGGATACAGGGATGTTGAGACGAGCGGCGATGTCCTCCACGGTCTCGTTGCCTTCGGAGATGATGCCCACTGACTTCGCGATGGCCTTCGCCGTGATCGGGTGATCGCCAGTTACCATAATAACCTGAGGATGGAACATGTATCATTGGATGTTTGAAGCGAAATTATCGCAATTTATATGTATATCTCGTATGTATAATGTAACAAGCACGAGGAAAACAGTTACGACATAAAATATAAATGCTTGAAAAAATATATCTCTCTCTTTCTCTCTTAAACCAACATTGGTCCACTGCTTTCATAGGCCTCTCCCAAGAGTCACCACTGAGCCCGATCTTTGGAACCTCTCATCGGTTTACTTCCGCCATCTCAAGCAGATCGTTACGCAATCGAGCAGAGGGGCATTTTCCCCGACTTGGTCTTTACTCTAGTGGGCGTTTAGTCTAACGTTTGTCAGATCGGTAGATGCGACCACTTTCCATCCTTCATAACTCGCTGAGCAACATTAAACCTAAACCTATATCAGCGCCGGTCAGTAGACTGTTAGAGCGTGTAATACCTCACCTTAATACCAGCAGATCGGCACTTGGCAACGGCGTCAGGCACGGCGGCGCGGGGAGGGTCGATCATGCTCATGAGTCCGACGAAGCGCAGGTTCTCGAGGGGGAAGTTGGGGTCGTCCGTGTTGAACTTGTAGCCGATGGGGTACTTGTCCGTGGGGAGCTGCATGTCGCAGAAGCCGAGCACTCGCTCGCCGAGGCCGCCCAGCTCGAGGTACGCGTTGTTAAATGCCTCCTTCATTTCCTCGTCCAGGACCTGGTGGCACGTGTTAACATTAAAAGGTGGATTTTATGAATGAATTATAATTATGATCCCTGACAGCATCTCGCCCATAAGTCAACGAAATTCCAGATGGATGGTTGAATTCCTAAAACTCCTTTCAAATGGAATTTATAATAAAAATTAAACAATTAAATTTAGGATAAAATTTCCAATTTTGTATTGTTTTTATTGGGACAATTAAGTCATCGTGGATTTATCAGACAATAGAAGATAGAAAGTTTTGAATGTTTGTGCGTTGATTCGTTGTAGGTGTCCTTGGTATTGGTTCACAGAGTCAGTAAGTCAGCCATGTATCACAGTGATGAATGAACGTACCTTTTCCTTGCCACCAATGAAGATGGTACCGCTGCGTTCCAGAATCCTCTCGGGGGCGCCCTTCATCACTAGCAGATGGCGAGGATCGCTGGGGTCGTCGCTCTCGTGGATGGACACCTGATACTTGTTGGTGGAGTTGAAGGGAATCTCGCAGACTTTCTTGTTTCGCTTCCTGATCGACATGACGTCACCGAGGGCCAGCTCCATGCACTTCAGTAAGGCAGCTTCGGAGGCGTCGCCGGCTACTTCCTTCTTCAGAATCGGCACACCGTCCTGACCACCCTTGAACTCGGCGCGGTTGCAGAGGGTTGCGATCTTAGCGAGAGCCTTGAATCCAGGGCTGGTGCGGTCTAAACAATGAACATAACATAAGTGTAGCACAATGAGTAGAGTTATCTATTTTAGGTGGCTGCACCAATAAGCATCTAACTTTCCATACCTCACGAACTCACGATAAAATACACTTTGATATTGATTCAAACTTTAAAACAACAAAACGTTCAAGATTTTTGGACACAAAACAAAATACACCCCTATTCTTGTAAATGCTTGACATCGATAGTTACCATACTGTACTCCAGATTGGTCCTCAGTGGTATCGGCTTCAATGATCTGGTTGTCGAACCACATGTGGGCGACGGTCATCCTGTTCTGGGTGAGGGTTCCAGTCTTATCCGAGCAGATGGTCGAAGTGGAGCCGAGGGTCTCCACAGCCTCCAAGTTCTTCACAAGACAGTTCTTGGAAGCCATCCGTTTGGCAGTGAGAGTCAGACATACAGTTACAGTGGCCAGTAAACCTTCAGGTACGTTGGCTACGATGATACCTGATGAAACACAATACGTGAATTAGAATCTTGATCACTTTTACACATAATAAAAAAAAACTATGGATATCTTACCGATGAGGAAAATGACGGCATCGAGCCAGTGGTAGCCGAGGATGAAAGCGATGACGAAGAAAGTGACACCAAGGAAGACGGCGACACCGGTGATCAAATGGATGAAGTGATGGATTTCCTTAGCGATGGGGGTCTCTCCAGTGTCCAAGCCTGACGCCAATCCAGCGATGCGTCCCATTACCTGGCAATAAATTAAAACAGTTACACATCGATGTAAAAAAATGAAGCTAACGAATACATGTCTATGGCTTTAAAGAGAAAAACTTACGGTGTTGTCTCCGCAGCAGATGACGATTCCCTTAGCGGTACCTTCGACGGCGTTGGTAGAGAAGAAAGCCAAGTTCTTGGTCTCGAGGGGGTTCTCATTCGTAAACTCAGGTCCACGGGATTGGGGCTCGGATTCGCCTGTTAAACTGGAGTTGTCCACTTTGAAACCACGCGCCTCAATAATACGGATGTCAGCAGGGATACGGTCACCGAACTTCACCTAAAATAAATGCATAGTAATTCAGAAGACGCTTGAATGAGGAAAGGTGACGTAACGTTAATTTTAAGTTGCTCAGTTTGAAGATACAAACCTCAACGATATCGCCAAGTACGAGGTCTTCAGCTCGCAACGTCAGCTTTTCACCTTCACGGATGACTGTTGCAAATTGAGGCACCATGTTCTTGAAGGATTCCATAATCTTAGATGACTTGCTTTCCTGGTAGTATGAGAAAATACCCGTAACTATCACCACTGCCGCTAATACAATGCCGAGGTACAAGTTGTCGTCCGCAGGTTCTTCAACAGTACTCGCCTGGAATAGAATGAAAAAATCAGATTACTTTTTAGGTTATTTAGTCAAAAAGGACAAGTCTCTTTGGATGGTATACGTACCTGAATTCCGTAGGCAATAAAGCATAGAATAGCACCAATCCAAAGTAGTAACGCGAAGCCGCCGAACAGATTTTTACAAAATTTCACCCATTCGGGCGTCTGTTTTGGTGGCGTAAGTGCGTTTGGACCATCCCTTTCGAGATTCTCTTTTGCTTTTGCGTGACTAAGGCCCTGTAATTAACAATAATTTTAAATAAAACAGATTTCCAGCTCATGCATGTCGACATAAATATCTAGGAATACAGATACATACATTTTCGGGATGTGTTTGAAATCTTTGGTATAATTCCTCCGGCGTGATTTTGTGGTAATCAATGTCAAGCTCCTGCTTGAGATCATCTAAATCTCCAGGTTTTCTTTTCTTCGCAGGGGGTTTCCGGCGTGTCTGCACAGGCAATAAAATGTCAGTTGAACGTTAAAATGTAGGCCAAGAGTCGGCCTTCTTTAAGTTTACAGCATATCAATCATGTATATTTTTCAGGCTTCATATGATTAACTGCCTTATGTGTAGAAACAACACGAACGATATATCTTATTAAGAGAATAAGCAAGAAAGAAACAAGAGGTAATAACAATGCAAAATTATGTAATAGAAAATCAGCACATGCATTACGATGTCGACGAGCGATCGCGGCCCGCCGCAGCGACGGACCGAGCCGCTCGTCGCAACAAAATGAACATATGAGATGGTAATGTAAATTAAAAACCTTGTACTGTCCATCGGCAGTTCTATTATCGTCCTTAATGGGGGCGATGGTGGCGACGCGGTACGAGTCGGAACGGCCATGCTGCAAACATAACTAGGGGCTAGACACATTCTACAAGGCGGCCATACGGGCCATGCACTCTGGGAACTAGATGAGAGTGAGTAGGTATGGGTGACACTGATAACGCACGTTTCTGCTGAACGTGAACATGCCAAATGTCGAATCATCAGAATCATGCGTTATGTATACGGACGAAAAGTGCAAAAATGACTGGATTATACGGTACATACCTACACTGATAAACTGGCGTATTGTTAAATAATTTGAAGTAAGTAAATGTAAAATCCAGTCACTTTTTAATATAGTGAACACAAAAAACTGGCTTCTAAATTTAGCATGGGGTCAAACAGATGTTTATTGTAGAAAAATGAGAAAGAAATAAAAATCAACATACACTATTAGGTGACATTCAAAGAGATTCAACAGTATATTGATTCTTAGTAAAGTACGATGCACACAATTCAGCTAGCAAATAAATATATCGGAACGTATGTGACACACACACAAATAACAAAAAGGCAATTGTGTAGCGGAAAGCACACAGCAACCGCGAGCGTGTCCGTGTGGCGTGACCTTGACGGGCGTATGCTCTATAGTCCTGCTGGGATCGCCGGCTCAATGGCACTCAATTGATCTGAACTAGTTACGTCTGCGAACCTGAGCGCGGTGATGGACGCCGCGCACCTCCATGCACGACGGTGCTCCCATTCATCGCCGCCCTTCACGTACAAATCGGCCACGCAAACGTGACCGTTAGAAAATTAACAACGCACATAAACTTATTTGAAACCAATAACGATTACCGTGTGCAAGGCGGGCATAATGTCACAGAATCTATATGCGTCCGTGATGCTGTAAACAAGTCGACCGCCGCCGTCGATAATTGATGAACGTTTTCATAGTGGACCTTATTAAATCGCGCCCTGAATTCCCATGAAGGTTATTGCCAGAAGTGGAACGTTGGATTGCAGGATGCAATGCCCATAATAGAGTGCGGTTCGGGCGGGAACTAGTTAATTACTAGGGATCCAGAAATGGGTTACACCAAGGCTCGGTATCTTCGCGCTAATTAATTTGAGCCGTTGGTGTTTGGAACACTGGTGTGGGAGCACAGTCAGTGGAGGAATTAATTGTCGTCATGTAAGCTAGGTACGATCGTAGAAGCATATCTCGAAAATAGGAATAGTGCACGTTCGCAAACGAAGGCGTGCTCTCCTTGTTACATAAGCTGTCTTCTGAACGCATGCGCACTGCGGAGCAACCCCACTCACTTGCCTCTCGCTACCCTCGACATAAATAGCTAAAAGACAAGGTTGCCACCCCCGAACCCCGTCGACCGCATTCTATAATCTCTGTAAGGTTAAACAGGAATCTGGTAGAAAATTTAAACCGGTTCTAACGAGACGAAAATTTACCATTGTGCTGCGCGAAAAATATTCAATATAAATTAATATAATATAAACAATAATGTTGAAAAGAAGGACGACACAGGGGTGTCGATAAAAACGGGATGACATTTCATTAAGATTTTTGTGAATTCAGAATTTGTGTGTTTATCCTTCCTTAATTTAATTATGATTATGGGAGGCACATATCTAGCAGTTGACTACAAAGAGCTGAAAGGAAGGAAGGAATATAATTTCGTAAATTACTGGCGCTATTAGGGAAATACGTCAATATAAATCGCCTTGTGGTTTAATTCCGCTAATTCGCATGCGAGGGGGAGCCGTATATGCAAATCTAATCGAGAAATATGCCGATGAAGCGTCAAAACAAATTCACATAATGAAATCGCGAAAATCGGGAGTTGTTCCAAATGTCAGCGATCGACGATTCATTGTCACGGTCACGAAACTGCTTAATACCGAAAATTTGTGGTTACTATCGTAGTAGTTTCATGACATGTGAATGAGACAATTATTTTTAACGAATGCCGCGACACGCGAAACTGTTGCGTGAATCTCGTCGGGCAATTAGATGCGACCGCTGCCAAAATATTATTAGAAAGACCACGTTCACGTGCTTTTGTTGATATGCTTATACTTGTTTCTATACGTTTATTGGCACTTAGCACCAAGAAAATTATAGGTGACAAAATTACACTGCATACCTTTCGTAGCTAGTTTCTATGTAGATGACGCCGGCAAATTCTAATGCGCAAACCGCAGTCCAAAAGTGTTTGAAAATTTGAAAATCTTTGATTTCAAAGGAGCAGATTTCACTTGGCAAATGGTAGGCTATGTTTTGATTCTTCATGATAAGGAAATCAGTTAGAGAAAACGAATATGTGGGCCCCACTTACATATTACTACGTATAACGACCCCGCATGGAGTACTGCTCGCACCTGTGGGCGGGGGCGCCAAAATTCCAGCTAAGTCCAGAAATGCGCTATCCGAATCGTCAATGAACCAAGATCGACCGATAGGTTAGAACCACTGAGCCATCGCCGCGATATGAAAGATGGGAATCTTCAAGCAAGAATTGCTTAAAAAAAAGTACTGTTCACAGGATTCACCTACATATAAACCATTTTATAGTCACGATATCAATCAATCTTCGAGAGAATTTTTTGAAAGAAACGTTGTACTCACGCAACGCTCCGAATGTTTAACGACTCCTAGAATTCCTAATGTTTCTTGAGAATTTAAATAATGTTATTTAGTTAAGATTTATTGAACTTCACTCGATCATGGAGTTATCAGTGTTATTTAAGTGTTATCTGGAAACGAATTTTGTTTATATAAATTAGCGTTTACTGTCTTTTAATCATTGTAGTGATAAAAATTGTGTTTATGCGAAATGATGAGTATTTAAAGTCGCGGATATAATTATGTTTAAATGTAATATTAAGCGAATTATATTTTCTTCATACTTGAAAAGATTGCCTGTCCATTTCGTTAAGATAGGTAAGTAGTATTATACAACCTAATGGATTAATTACATTTATTACACACGATGCAGTTTGTGCATGTTTTTCAGTAGGAAACAATTTTTGTGTGTGATTGGCTTTTTCATGTCAAATTGGGAGTTTTCATGTCAAATTATTCAAAGAACATTTTCTAGTTTTACATTCACAATTGAATGTGCTATTGCTGTTAGCTATTGAAGCTATGAGCTATTGAAGTGTCATTCAAGATCCTTATAGATCTGATCTTTTTAAAAATAACAAAATAAGCTATATATGTTCACAATCTGAAAGAATGATAAGTTACTAATGCCCCTTAAAACTGTTTCTTCGGATTATACCAAAACGTTTCAATGAATGATGAATCACAAATTCAGGCGAGCAACGAAGGGAGGACCGATTAATTTAAATAAAAATATATATTTATACTGTCATTTCGCAGTTGCTCTGTTGATACGATGACATAGACCTAATAAACGGTAAATGAAAAAGAAATCAATGTTCTTTTCAATTCATTCACATCAACAGTATCGTCTTCCGGATGTACAAAAATTGCATAAGACTTAAATATAATTAGATCAGCCGTTTTTAGAATTCGTTACTTGTCTGCAAGTCCGTCTATACCGTCTAAATTGGATACGAATGTAGTCATGATTCTTTGACGTTGGCAGTTATTATTAGACCCATGCCCTTCAATTCATTTCGATGTCTCAAAAGGGCGGGGGAAACTAGGTGAAAATTGTGAACGAACTTCATTTAGAGAATGCATATTTTGTTTGTTTTGTTTTTGTTAGCGTATTACTTACGTTACTACTTATACTATTACGTTACTTATACTACTAGTTAGATATTCCAACTTCTGTAATACTGTTATATTATATTTTTATCTAACTGCAATTTTCATATCTATATTAAATTTCATATTCAATAAGAAATATACAAAGAAGGAAGTTCGACTTTATTTTAAAGCCTTTCCATCTTTCAAGTCATCATTACTTACAATTAATATTACTAAGTTTGAGTTAGCTCTTTTAAATATTGTTCTATATTGTTCTGCTGTATTAAATAAATGCTTTAACATTTTTGTTATTTGTATTCATAGAACCTTCTTAAATTTTCATCGAATTGTAAGTACGAAATTTGAATTTTAGGTCCATTCAACTTCAAGCATTTAAAAACATACGTTGGCTTAAACTGTCTTTACAAGTAATAGTGACTCGCATCTACAGTTAAAATAATTTGGATAAAAGCAGATACGACATTTCACTTCTTGAAATTGTATTCATAGAGGTGAGGATTATAACCGTTGATCTTTATGTTTTTGACAATTTTATTCATACAATCAAGGATGAATTATTTTAAAAGGACTAAGTTGCATTTTTGCTTCCGTTTATAAAGCTTCTAAATTTTTTTTAATCAATCAAATTTACTAAAACAAGTAATAAATAAAACATTAGAGAATTTTTACACACTATGCAATTTTTTTTAGAAAAATGGCACTTTTCGATGCGTAATTATTTGTTATTTTGTGTTTACGAGAAATGCACTAAGATTATTTTTTGTTTGAATGTATTTACTCTCGTCAATAGCACGCAGTAAAGAGATAGGTAGATAATTAAGTAACACCGTAAGTAATTACGATAAACTTATGCAGTTGTAGCTACTAGTTTTGGTTAAGTTTCGGTACCTATTGTAATAAGAATTGAAAATTAAATATTTCAATGAATTAACATTTTCAATAACTGGCGATATTGTGAAATGATAATGTTTACAGAAAATTCAAGAGCTTTTGAGACGAGTTGTAACTGCGCACCTCTATGTAGGTATATCTTGAATAGAAAAGTTATCTGATATTTTGCATATTACAAGTATTGGTATTACTACGATGGTTACTTAAGTTTTCATAGACCTAACGTTCTTATTTGATTTCCTTTTGTATTGGATTGTCAGTTTATTAAAGCTCTATTATTAATAAGAAACAAATTGAAAAAAGAAGAACATCCTCTTAAGGATATATATAAATATATAAAGTGCTTTATGGAAACAAAGTTGAAATAAAATACAAGAGTATCGCTACGCTATTTTAATTTAGGAGAGTGCCCACGCGAAGAGAATTGCATAAATTCATGAGGGTGGCAATATAACAATGGACTCTGCGAATCGCTAACAGTGACATCACCTTAGGAAAATCGCATCTGCATTTAGTATCGATTACCAATTTGTAACCATAGAATAGGTAGTTAACGAAGACTACTAAGAATACGTTACGTAAGACTCAATTGTTTAAAAAATATATTTTTAGGTACATACATCTACGTGCTAATTCATTGCTACAAAGGTATTTTGAATGAATTCCTGATTCACAAATATGTTTTGTTTCCAGTATCGTACAATATTTAATTCTTCCATAAGTGGTTCTTAGTCCTTAGGTAACCCATTTTCGGGACCGGTCAAAATTTTCAAATCTCAAGGACCACGACTAGGAACCTAACTGATGCGTGCGCGGTGCGCGCTATCGTCATAAAGGATAAAGGAAATACTCCAATAGAGCGACGGCACTCTATGCGATTTAAATGACATAATGACAAGGCAATTTTCTAATAAACCTTCGGTGCTATAGTTCTCGTGTCCGAAGCACGGCCGCCTCCCGGCAACCTGTTTAGCCACTTCCTCCAGGACACCTTGGAAGGAGAACACTTATTCTAATGCCCGGCCAAAACCGATCATCTTACTTATACGACTATGGAAACTTCCGTATCATTTATTCAATGACTACAGTTTGTATGATTGTTGGTTTACATTGGATTTTTATTATAGCACTTAGTCTTGCTTCTGAAATGTGAGTCGATCAATTTCAAGAAGTCCTAAAATTGATCATTTTTAATTTCCAACGAAAAAGACGAGTTTAGCACATCTTTTGGTATGTTCTGTTCATATTTCTGTAATTTGAAATCATTTAAATAATTTTGTGAATACTTTTCATTAGTTATTTATTTAATCAATCATTTGTTCTATCCACAACGGCCTACCCCTTTGTATGAAAGTCAATTTCAAGTTATCATATAAGTCGCCCAATCTGAACTTCTAATGCTTCCCGCAAACTAGATATTAGGTTATTGGAGGCTATTGGATTCTAATTAGGTTGTCTTCTAATTGGAGTGTTTAGGAAGTATTCAGCGGCACATGGGACCAGAGCGAAGTGTCTCGTTCGCCGCACAGATCAATACGGACAGTTACGCAACCAGCCGGCGCCGAGCCCGACACATTGGTCCCTTTATGCTCCTTGTCGGTTAAACACTTTACAAACAATTTATATCAACTCAACTATCACAAATACCATTCGAAACTACGAACCAACTCAAATTCAAACAAAATTCGAAACAAAAAAAATCGAAAACTACAAAGATGTTGAAATAAAAAGAACACTGGCAAATATGAAAGAGGCACAACAAGCTTTGTTAAGAATCTAATGAATGCGTAATCGGGCACTAAGGGTGATAGCAGAACAAAGGCTGTAAAACGTGCTAATGGATCCCTTTGATTCGATACGGTGAACATGCTGGAAGGACCGCAGGCACTTTACAAGGGAGGCGGTTTACGGCTACTGATGAAAACGAATCCCGCTGACTTCTTCCGCACTATCGGTGACATGCACTCACGTCTTCGCGAAGGCAGCTGGCCCGCTGGGGCTCGCCGCCGCAAAGGCCTAATACAAGCACTACTGCAAGCGACACTGCACTCACCTCGCCCATTTTCGCAAGTCTTTATCGGAAAGGCGGATTAAAAGTGCGAACCGCCTCTCGGCCTCGTCTCTGGTCCTCGACTGAGCGGGGTGGATCGTAGCTAGTTCTGCAACAACGGTGACCGTTACGGCTTCCTCGTTCCAACGAAAAAACTTAAAAATGTGTGCGCTTTCACGTCGTCCCGTCGCACGGCACTGGGGCTATGTCATCGTGATACGAAACTAAAACCCGGTATGAGAGTGCACGGGTGGAGGAGGCGCGACTGGGCGACGTTCGGCGGCCTGGCTCGGGCGGCGACTGACGACGAGGCCGGCGCGTATCGAGCCGACGGCGCACTGACGTCACACTGCGTCACGACGCCAGCGCCGCCGCTGCCAGCGTCGCCTCGCGCATCCCGCCGCGCACGCTGCCCGCCGCCTGCCGCCGCCGCCACCGCCATCGCCACCGCGCCCGCCCCTCGCGTAACCTTCCACAACCGGCACCGATGACAACCTCCGATGGCCATCGTTTCCGTCCACGCACCCTCCTATCTTTTCGATCATTATCTCGTTCCGAAATCGTCACTGAGACTCATCGATAACGAGAACGACTTAGGATTTTCGAATACAGAATGCTTTTTATGTACCCTTGTCCCGTAATCGTTTTCACGCCGATGGGGTTAATAAATTTTTACGCGAGTCGTTTGTCCTTAGAGCGGCGCGCGAGGGTGGCCGGCCGACGGTGGCGCGCCCAACCTTTATGTGGAAAATATCTAGACTATACTGGGATACGATCATTTAAATTGAAAACCAATTCCTTGGGAAACATTAAATAAAAATGTAAGGATGATTTTACAAGTTTAGTATAAACGTGAACTGTACAGTTCTTTACACAAGCATTTAGTAGCAGCTCCTATGATAGAACTGCCGTAAAGTAACTTTATGGTAAGTGAATATATTTGCACTCATTTTATTACTTTCGCATTATGATAATGTCATAACCTACGAACGTAAATAAAATGTAGCCGAAGATGTTTTATTGCCAGCGGCTCCCCGACGTGACCGCGATTCCTGCCCAAATAAATCCACAAACATAGCCATGGAATTCACCTACACCAAACTACGCCTCAAAAGATTTATATTCACTACGTTGAAAAATAGGGGGCTGGAAACCTAAGAGATTGTGTAATTGTATTGACACTATTATTACCTTTTAGAAAGGTTTTTACTTAATCTTCTGTTTTTGAAAAATGTCAATAATTCAACTGTACCTAGATCTAACGTAAAAATCATCCATACTGTCCATCCACCAAATTTATACATATTTATATATTTTTACTCTATGCAAGTTTTTTTTTTTTCATTTTCTTCCAATAAATTTAAAATTTTTATGACATACTATCGATCTAGTTGATATTGAGGGGAAAATGAGGTCTTCCAAGTGCTAGCCGTAGGGTTTGAAATTTTTATTTATTAGGTACAACTAGAAACAACAGTGTATTCAGATTATTTTTAACGAATCAATAAATAAACTAACGAGATCTTTGTTTTAACACTTGTCGTATATTTGGATTTATACGGAATGATCAATTCGATTTAATTTCGGATTGAGGGCAGGAACGATGAATAATATCTCGAGAATAGCACTTTAAGGATTTAATTGTGATTCGCGAAGTGCGAATGGGGCGAGTTTGGCCTAATTTATCAACAGTGTTAATTGAAACTTGTAGAATTTATAAATGAGTTTGCAAGCAATTTTTCCTGTTTTTAAAAACCGTCCGCTTGAAGTTCCAAGCTTTACTCGTATTTCTGCTTCACGTAACTGTTTCTAACATCAATGGAAGAATCTCATTGATTGGTTATTAAAAGTATTAGAATTAAACCAACAAGACGTCCCCGCGGTCGTAAATACGTTTCCTTGGGCCTAAGGGACGCAACCTGTCAGATATTAATTTCCGGTACTTAATGTTACTCAAGCCACGTAATTACCTATCGGAGAATGACGGTATTTGCAGTGTTGCTATTCCCTGTCGTAACAAGCTTTTAATCTATTAATAGAAACCATACAAATCATGTTATTTACTTAACTTCACTCGGGAGACATGAAAAAGAGAACCCCGGTGTAGTCACGTACAAATATCGGGATTTTCCGATGTGTCACTGTCTATTCCCGCTAAGTGGAGCCCTCTTTGAAGCGTGTAATCCTCCCTCGCCGGCTTTAAAAAATAGCACTTGGCCGCTAGTTAAATCGTTATCACATAAAAAGTAGGTTGGAGCTGAAGCAACATTTTATTCGCAATCTTGCACATAATACGCTTCCCCGGTGCAAATAAAGCGCAAAGTTGCACACTTTTCAATTTCAGCGGCCGCCGGTGCCCCGCCCGTGCACGTATTTTCATTTTACCGGCTCTAGAGTGGAACATAGAACAAAGGGATTTTTCTCTTCATTGTTCAGTAGAACCATTGCCGAGAATGCTTGCTCGGTTTATCACATTACCATTCAGCTATTTACACTGCGATCATGGTTTGGGCATGCATCAACAGGCTTTAATCGAATTTCCAAAGCAGTTTTCATGCTTTGAAATATTAGTCAACAGCATTATCTAACTCTCGTTACAGTGTGCATACACATTGTGTACGGTTATTTTTAAAAACAGTTATGTAACGATTCACCTAGGCAACGACGTATCTAGTCATCCACAACAACAATAATTGCATAGAAACTACGTACAAGTACAACAACATACGCGATGGTAAAGATGCGTAATAATTTATCGCATCGTGTCGTGCGTTGAAGAGCCCCGGGCGAACTTGCCAATCAATATCAGTGCAATGCATTAGCTGCCTCAATACTATCGACTACGCATGCACCGGTCCCGAGAATTTCCCAGGCATAGGTCAGTTACTCCGCGACCCGGCGTACTCAGTTTATTTTAAAAAATATCAATTTATAGGTCACGAGAGTGATCAACTTCAGATAGATCATTTACGAGGCATCGAAAAATAATAAATCAGAACTCTAACAATATTCTCGTATATTTCGAAGGAAAGGAAAGGAAACATTCGAACTTTCCTGTCGAACCTAAAAACTTAACAGCTAGCAGAGAGAAGGGGGTGACACTCGAAGTACGAACAAATTATATATGACTATGACAGAGTATTTCAGAGCCCAGAGGAGAGATTTTAAGCGATAATTTAACAAGGCGTTCGTGATGTATTATGTAAGGGCATTAGTATCGGCTACGGGGCAACGGGCCATTCCTTTGCCTTAGAACACCGGCAGATATGAAAATTCGTCGTGAAGCGGTCGGTGGCGAGGCAGGCGGCGGCGCGGCGGGGCGGCGGGGGGTGTGGCGGTGGGACACTTGGGTTGAGGCCGGGGGTGTGTGGAGGCTCTATTTGGGTCACCCCGGGCGGGCGTCATTCCCCGCGATCGATAGCGGAGCCGGCGCGCGCCGTTCGCCCTCTCGCTCGCGCCGCCGCGCCGCGCCGCCGGTTACCTAACACGTCTCGCACACTGCCCTATCGACATTAATTTATTTTATGAATTACAATTTAACTTTTTAACCGTTAAGACTCAAAACTACTTTTAATGCCGATTCGCCCTCGACTAGCTCCCTATCCCTCTCCTCTCCCTCATAAGTGCGCTTACACGAAAAGAAGGCGACCCACCCCATCCGTCCTAGAGCAAGCGCAATGTCCGCTGTCTAGCTCTTATCTAGCAAGAGTCTGCCAGAGATATTACGTAAGAGCATTGAAATATATCTATTTAAAGAAATTCTTTAAAATAAGGTAGAGGGTTATTATAAGAGTCGAGGCTTAAATAAGGCCACCGCAACGATTCCCTGTTTTTGTTGGTTCCGCCTGGATTTAGGACGAGCCTCGAAATCCGAATTAATGGCTATTTCTTTTCCAGATTTAACGTTTTTAGTAAGTCTACATTACATTGTTTTGTATCACAATTAGAATACAGATTTTAAAAGGAAATCTTACCCCTCCTTCAATTTAAAGATTGACAAAACCTAACTAAAACATTAGAGAAAAACAGGGCATCCGATTAAAAAATATGAGGGATCGTGTAATCGTGATCGTACATTAAATATTCAGTGGCCGTTGTCGATATGGGGAGCAGACGCAGTAAATCAGCGGTCAGCCTTAAATCCCGAATGACTCATATTTTAAAAGCGTGCTGAAAGCCCGTAATGAGGCGTTCCGAGTCAAGAGGAGCACTAGAACCGACAAATATTATGGCGGAGAGACAAGGCTTCGTGATAGTGGAGCCGCACTCGTAGCCCCGTACTCTGCATTTCGAATGAATCATTACGTCACGGAACAGATTCGTTTCATCTCCACCATCTTTTTATGTTTTTTTCCTTTACAAACCGAATATTGTAATAA
Source organism: Erynnis tages (assembly GCA_905147235.1). NCBI lineage: Eukaryota > Metazoa > Arthropoda > Insecta > Lepidoptera > Hesperiidae > Erynnis > Erynnis tages. The sequence goes on from LR990087.1 coordinate 7,051,862, forward strand.
AGGTGCATCCTTTATTTTAATATTCAAATAGTGAACTTTCTGGAGCCCGCCGTCGTCTGAATTCTGTAAGTATATTTGCATTTAAACGGAATGGAGTTTACTAACTTTTTACATCCGAGCTACAGGGCCAATGACAAACTTTATTGGGTAAGGTAATTGAATATTTCATTCGCGCACCTTTCCCTTCTTTAATGAAATTATTTCGCGAGAAATGAATTTTTTGAGCGTTTCTCGGGGCGTGAAACGGTTTAACTTTATGGAAGATTGAGATCGAGTAAGTGACTCATCTCATATCTACAAATTTTATAAGTATGTACTTATTAACAAATATCAGCTGGAGCTTATCCTAACGATGGACAATAAATTTTACAATCAAGACACAAATTCCATTTTAACAATGAAAAGGGCAGTCGAGTGGCAGGTTTTCCCTACAAAGCACCCGAACGACTGATTTATAAAACGGCCAATACCAGGGTACTTTGATAGAAACAGCTTCATGATACTCTATGCCCGACTTGCAGAGTAACCTATATTCTCGGTAACTAAACATAATCGCGTCGAAGGATTAGACTTCATAGACTGATCGGTTGAAACTTTTAATAAGTCAACTGAAAATTTAAAAGTGGCCCGAGGCTGCGCATTGGTCTACTAAGAAGCAGTGCCGAAGTTTCCGTGCAAGTAGTCCCAACTCTCTTAAACTTTTCACAGATAGGAACGAACTTATGTAGTTAACGACTTTATTTCTTTAGCTCTCGAAGTTATGTAACACTTTTTAATATTACATATCTGTATATTTTAAAATCTGAACTCTGGCTCTTGTCTAAACGTGAAAGACGTTAGAAATGAACAATACCTATTCGAAATTACAAGTACCTAGTTACCTACCTAATTCTATGTGTGTAGCAGCTTAGATATCAAGACGACGTCGTGACGTAGGTATTACGTTACTACGTTTTAATAAAAGTGTAAAAGAAAATGAATGAAAACGTGGAAATTGTACCGAGAATCTTGGCTTTTCCTCTCGAAACATCTAGAGTGAAGTGCAAAAGACACTCACGAAACACTTCAAACTAATCCTACGAGTGAGTAAAAAATAATTCAGTACAACGTCTTTATTTATTCAGATTAGATTTTAAGTTGTGTAAATTCGGCCATCGAACTGCACCACCGCGTTTATTTGATCTCGGTCCATAAAACTTTTAAACAAAAATAACCATTGAATATGCTCAATATATTCTCAAAGCAACATTCGGTTAGGTATAATAACGGCTATACCTACCGCATTTCGCGTACGTATCCATATCAGAAATAGAGCAAGTACCGTCGATATAGCGTCGAAATAGAAGGTAAACGTAGCGCGGTGACGTGTGCCGGAGAACATATGCGGTGCCAAAACGTGCCCATAAAACATTAACACTTATTTCCGATGCTAGCGTTCAAAATTTTGGCAAAATTCACTGTAATAAAAAAATGTAGTACCCATAAGTGCACTCAGAAATGTCTGAAAACCAGTCCTTCGCCCAACATTCTTAGAACTTGTTAAATTCAAGTACCTACCAAGTATTCAACTACTATTAAACAGATACTACTAATCTAATACCACTTTTGTATTTTTTAAGACATACAGGACCTCTATTCTATAACAGTTAAAATTAAAAATTCAAGTCAAGTCTAAGTCATTTGCGAACATATTATGTATAACTTAAAGGATGATGAAGTCTCTTCAGACAAAACAAACAGTGCATTTTCCTTGGCAATAATAAACCAACACCTGCAATATAGTTAAGGCAAACTTCCTAATAGCAGAGGATAAGTAATCATGCGCCTAGTCACTAATCTAATTAGTAGAAGTAATCACAGAAACAAACGTTTCCATCACGCGGCACAGTGAAGGATCGGGCTGAATTAACGTAATCTGTATTGCAAATATTTATTATTGGCTTATATACATGTTATTACAAACACTTACTACTTGCTTCTGTTCGCAATATTATCCACGAAGGCAGATAAAATAGCAGTTGTAGTTTTTGTGCTAACATTTAAAAAGTGGATAAACTTAAAAGCAGCGGTTGGTAGATTAGGTTCTTTATTGAGACTTTAAAGTGCACTTATCCTAGGTATCTTCAAGTAGGAGCCAAAAATGCCATATGAATCAAATTTATCGGACAAGACGCTGTTATTAAGGAAATCTATTTCTTTTAATCTTCTATACGCAATTTGAAAGTTTCATAGTTGACCCTTTTATTAGCCTTTCATGTGCTTGTAGTCATATTGTGATTCCGTCTCTGATTTCACGCACTTTGTAATGTTAGATTTAATATAAACTTTGCAAGCATCAAGGATCGCGGTACAACTCAATTGTAAATACCTTCGAAATGTTCCAGTGGAGTTCTAAATATGATTTTTGATGATTTTTGACGTATGAAAATAATTGTAGTTACCTCAGTTGTTGTTAATAAAACTAATTAAATTTTCATCTTATTGTGGTTTGCCCTCTTTTGTAAAGAGGGTTGTAGCCAAAAAGCATTTAGTTTGAAGTCGATCGAACGAGGCTGCCGTTAAAGTGATTAACGATGTTATTACGTGAGATAGTTAACTATAGATTGTAACAAACTCAAGCTTTTAAATTGAAAATAAAGGAAACGATTTACTCTAAGATACATTTATAGGAACAGACGAACAGACAGATGCCACATCTCAGGTCGCTGCAAAATATGTAAACTCACGACCAAACCTGGAGATAGATAACAGCTAGTTAGCTGTGAGAGCTTAAATGGTACTGAAGACAATCTCATCGTATACCTTATATATTTTCCATCGGACGAGAGAGTGGCCAAACGGTAGCCTATAACTAGAAAAAAAAGGACAATCTTTTCTTAGTTACATTTCTAGGAATCAATGTTAGAAAAAAATTGTTTTGGTAAAAATTTGTAGCAAATTGAAGTTTCTTCAAATATAAATGTGTCACATATTTTCTGTGTCCGGGATTTTAATAAAATGAAAAAAGGCGACTGTAGCATCGTATAAAATAAATGGAAGATTTGCTTTGGTGTTAACTCCTAGGCTGGGGCTGCCGCAAACCGCTTTAAAGAGGATATTGGAGTGCAAACTCCGTAGTCTCCGCACCGACCCGCTGTCTCCATATATCAATATTACTTTAAGAGGACATGGGCTCGTATTGTTTAAGGAATATTCCTACAACTAAAAAAATTGCAGCACTGAGCATGAAACTGAAAAGATGCCCTTTTTAGAATAAGTTTGAAGGTTTATCACCAGTGACCAGCAATTTCCTGAAGAATCATTAAATTATAATTCTGATAAAAATATATGGTATAGAAGCATGTTTGATCCAGTCAATTTTCACGTACACGCTGCTACGAAATATTGATCTGGAAATACCAATGTCTGAAGCTATTCAGGTAATGAGCTCGAAACTCCGCCAGCCAAGTTTCCGAGTTAATACTTATGACAACAAGAAGTTCCACCGTTGAACCTGTTCATACGTTAACGCAATCAAACAGGGGATAATAGTTTTACCTCGCCTCGCGCCGAGGTCAGAGTGAATAAACCACCGAGGCTAGTCAATTTCCTATATTAGATTTGCCTTGCAGAGTAAAGGAACGGTATTCTAGAAAGGGAAGGTTGTTTCAACACAGAATGGCATAGAATTGAGGTAAGTCTAACGACTTCGATTATCCAAGCTTTTTGTATTCTTTGAAACCGTTTACGACAGCTCTCAACGAAGTTTGATTTCAATACACGTCTAAATCCCGTTTCAATTTGCGTCAATCTGCTGATAAATTGCATATTAAAAGCAAAATAGAATATCTTAATCGATAAGAATAAAACAGAAATTGTATACTTAACTTATTTATAGCTGATTCATTGACTAAAAATGACGGATAAGCAATATTTTCGGCAACTCTGCTGTTTCCACAAAGCATTATACTCGTAAATTTCGAGATACCGCACAGGACAAAGTCCTTAAAGCTGGGAACAGAGTGGAGTACATTGAAACTCGAAAATAAATCTGATACAAATAAACCAAATGAAAGGAAAGTAAGAGTCTAAGAGCCCCGCATTGAATTAAATTAGGCCGTGGTGGCAATAAAAAGAGAGAAAAAGGAAACGGGCGTCGGCAAAAGATTTGCTGATCATTTTGCCACTGGAGTGGGAGCACCAGAATATTCCTCTACGCTTCCAACACATGCACATACGCACGACGCTAGCGTTTCGTAAAACATTTCAGTCAATGAAATTATTATTATAGAATAAACAGAATATGAGTGAATATAAACAGCGAGCGTCACGGCCGTTGCTACGCCGATACTGTTGATTCACTCGCTTTTCATGTACGGACCGAAGGTGAAGACGAAGGAAGTTTATTAGAATATGTACCGGCAGATAAGATTTATAGTTCGATGAAACATTCTAAAAACTGCACACGACTTCGTAAAAAAATCAATAGAGTATACTATATTGAACAAAAAAAGATTTCAAAAGGAAATTTAATGTTATACAATACCATTTCATAGATATACGTTATTTATTCTGCACCAAGGTTTACAGAAAAAAAAGGATTTCATTCTGCCATAAATCTAAATCCACGTCAACATAAGTCGCGGGCAGAATTGGTTGGCACTGTAAGTCTGGTTTCCAAAGTTGGTTTACGAGCGTACTTCTTTCGTTTGTTCTATAATGTTGACAAAATATAGAGCTTTTAAAAGTGAGTTAAATTCTAGACACGTACGGAAAGGAATACCCACAGCTCGGTGACATTTGAGAACTCTGTGGCTTTGAAATGTAGCCTTCAAAGCAGATTAGTTCAGCGAGTTACCCACATGGCCCTTTACAACATAAAAGCAGTAATATATGCGAGCGACAACATACTGAAATGGAACGACAAAAGAAATAGAATAAATTGCGTTATATTGTGTCGGAAAAATGTCCTATGTAGTAGATTTTTCATGAAAAAATATATTATTTGATTTATTGGTCATCATGCTTTAACGCAAGAAGCTGTACTACATTTCACTAAGTATTAGGAAGTACATACACACAATAATACCTGTATCACAACACAGCGCTATGTATCTGTAGTGAATACTTGAGTAGTGAAGAGACTGAATATTTGAAGTGAATAATGATAAATTATTCAGGAAATTTAACTACTGTCAGTGAAGTACAAACTGGCTTAGATTTCAAAATTAACCTCAAATGGTTAGCTACAAATCATCGTAAACCGCAAAATATGATACAAATGTATAAATATTTATAGATTCGATTTATGATAGACATAAGTTCTTACCACGGCTATTTACAGCGAGCACATCTAGCGCTAGTAGGTATTCTCATATCACTGTATCGAAATGTGCCTTTTTATTACATATCAAAGACTAGCATTAAGATTATCCTGCATGTAGGACAGGGTCGGGTTTCGTGCTAAATGGAATCCAGGGTATTTCGCGAAACGTAAATCTATCCGTGAATCAGCCGACGTTAAGTGCACGCGAGAATTGCCGTGTCCGACATAATTCAATTATAAGCTTGACGGTTAGTCGCAAAGGTATTGTACGGGGAATATACCAGCTTCACGGGAAATAAAATACAGGAGCCGTGGGAACCGGCGATTCGGTATAATGAGGCACGCTCCGAGCTCCCTGGAATGGTGCAGGCTTCCGAATCGATTTCAACGAGAACCATCATATTAAATCCTGTTTGAGGACGGGAGTTTGTTTCAGGCAATAGATATTATATATCATTATGAAATATAAAACCCACATAAACCTTTAAACGTAAACCTATAGTTTAAACCTACTTAAGTACGGTCGATTAAAAGAGGTCTGTCCTTTGCTTCAAGAGGTTGGTAATTGGAAGAACTAGAAACGTTGGTAAAAAAATTATGACTCAAACGCAATCATAAACATAATAAAATGTAGAAGTCTTTGATAAGATTCATCCGGGTAAAATATAACACATTACCCAATGACCAAAATTAACCCTGTATAGATAATTTGTTCCTTATCCATAACAATTTTTGTTCCACCATTGAAACAGAACGCAAAGTTGTGCCGGCGACAAACTTTTCTAATAACGCTAATGAAAAATATATGGTGCAGCATAAGGTAGTGTGGGTAGGACTATTAATTGTAGGGAAATTACGCCTCTCGTGATGGAACAAAGGCGCATGCGGTTATATGGGGAAAGGGGTTAAGAGGCGCCGCTACAGAACAAGTACTGAGAATGTAGGCAATAAAATGAAAATGTAGAGTTAAACATTAAAAATTAAATTGTATTCTGCGACCGACTTCGGTTGTAGCGGCGGAATAATTGCCTAATTGGAGAGTTGTTGGAGAAAATGTGATAAAGAATTTTATTAGACTAGAAAATAGGAGGTTATTATTATTTTATCACAACTTATCCACACAGGGTATTTTCACAAGGCATGTCGGTCATCATGGTCCGACAAGATCATGATAAATCACGTTGATCAACTGTGAAGTATAAAGTTTGCATGAAGAGCGTTGTAAAACCTCGTAGTAGCACTCATCACGGTGTTTGACCTAACACAAAAGGGGCAATAATTTTCTTATCACTTAGAAAGGAACATGCTCCGACCCCGCCCATAGTAGTGGACGCAGTAATTAAAGCCTAGGGGTTTATTCACGCAATAGTGACGGAAAAGCACGAAGCATTAACAGCAACATTTAAAGATTAAGTACCACGCTTTTAGGTAGTTCTTTAAAAACTTAAGGTGTTCAAAAATGTGTTTTGTGTTGCAAAATCCATCTTTAATCCAAACTATCTAATCGAATAATTATATATCGGTGATAAAACTATAAATACATACGTAATAGGTATAAGCCCGTGTCCTATTTGCTATGTCGCACGCAAAAGTTGCTCGTACGAGAACGTCATTGTGTACATTTTGATGCATTTCAGTGCGTTAGTATTTCAATTAGAACAGCTCGATTCAGAGGTATGTGTTTAAATTTTGTCGTGTTGGTTATTTCAGGCAATTAGGACAAGGCCAATAATCCATATCTGAAATCGCAATCGCCCATAAAATCCTGTTAGTTATGTTTTTGATGGTACCATTTGAGTTATAAATACTCCTTCAAAAAAGCGATCGCGAGTAATGCGATGGTAGTGTGACCAAAATTGCCTTGCCCGTCGACGGCGGCGCGGGCGGCTTGAAGCGGTGCGGTCCGGTGGCGACCACTCGGTCCCGATCCCCTCTTCACTGGTATTAATTCAACGACCAGATTTCCATTTTAAAATACGAGTTAAAAGTCTCATTGCCTGTTAATAATCGTACAAGAGAGATTTCAATTGCAATAACTTTCATTCATTGCCAGGTACAAGTTGTGCACATTTAACGTTACACATTGCAAATCAATACACTATAGTACATCCTCCCCTCCGGCCAGGCGGACCTAACACCTGAAGAGAACAATGGGATACCGTTGTAATCAGAGAGCCAGGACCGGGCGGAATGGCGTCCATTAGGGATAATATTAAATTTATATCATAGAACATACTTCGAGGAAATCATAGCAAGTATTTCTAAAATTCACAATATGGAACACGGTTCGAAATAGCACACTAATCATTTTGCAAACTACTCTAGCTAGAAGAAACTGTGAACGTATTTCTTTCAGACAAATGGTTTCAATGAGTAATTGGTGCATTACGATATTGATACCTTTCTTATGACGGCATCTTGTTTTTGTTTACGATGCAGCACGCTCTTTTAATTATTCTGTTTTAATTAATCTGTTGATAGTATGCAGCGGTGATAGCCCAGTGGCTTAGAATTCGACCTCGAATCGAGGGATCCGGGTTCGAATCCCAGTGGCACGCACCAATGACTTTGTAATAAAAGTTATGTGCGATTTATGAAATTAAATATCACCTGCTGTTACGGTGAAGGAAAACATCGTGAGGAAACCTGCATGCCTGAGAGTTCACAAAAAAAAATGTTCTCAAAGGCATGCGAAGTCCACCAACCCGCAGTAGGCCAGCGTGGTGGACTAAGGCCTACATCCTTCTCATTGTGAGAGGAGACCCGACCCTGTAGTGGGTCATTAATGGGTACTGACAAGTATTTTTGATTATACAACCTTCGCTAAGATTCTTAATAATATTGGTATTATAAGGATAGCTGAGACTGATAGTGGACAAATGCGCACTTTCATTTTAAGGAAGACACACTGAGCCGGGCTTTTCGGCTTTACGGAAGCTTGACGAACAGTGGGACATATACATCGTAATGAGCTAGCCAAATTGTGCAATTTTTCCTGCTCTACCAATATTGGGTTTTGATTGGCTACAGTCATTTCCTTCCTTATAAAATTAAATATCTCTTGCTGTAACGGTGAAGGAAAAAATCGTGAGGCAAACTGCATGTATGCTCGAGATCACACAAAAAAACGTTCTTAATGTCATGTGTAGTCCACAAACCCGCAATAGGCCAGCGTGGTGGACTAAGGCCTTCCACCTTCTCTCTCTCATTGTAAGAGAAGACCCGACCCTGCAGCGGGTCGTTAATGGGTTACAGACTAATCCTTCCTCAAGATCCCCACCCTGTTTAGGCAACTGTTCAAAGGACCAACGTCTCAAGTTTCTCCAACGGTAAGTAGGTTAGATAGTACTAGCAGGGACTGGTTGATGTGTTTCGGCTACGTTCTTTCCTCATTAGGGTCTAATGTGACAATGTTGGGCAAATTGAGCGTGGGCGTGCCGCATGAATGAATTTCGCGACTCACTGACATCACTGTCGCTGAGTAGTACCTGTGAACTCCGGTTTAAGTTAAGGCCAGTCGTTGTGATTTGGTTCCACTCTGTTACCATACAAGCGTGATTGCTATTGTGGAGTTCAATCGTCCAGATTATTGTGTTATTGCGATTTAAGTACGTTAGTAAAGTGTGGTATAAAGGATTTTACACTTCAAAAATTTCTGCAACCATTCTATATATATTTTTAAGAAAATCCTAAAATTATGCAAAGACTGGAACTGGAAGAACATAAATAAATACACGTGTTCAAGGATTGTGTTTTTTTTATATTATATCATAAATTATGTTATGCTTTTGTTGACTGTTTTGTTGAATGGAATTCGGCGCCACTGTTATAATTCATACCACCACACAATAATTCCATAACACATAATAGATAATTTGCTTTGAGAATTTAAAATTCTAAGCTAGTATGAGAGTTCAAATTTCTCAACATAACAGATAACATCGGGCTGCAAGCGAGCCTGGCAGATGCAATGTGGTCTGGCGCTCCGCCGCTACGCTTCCCCTCAATTGCAGATTTAATTTTTCATCCTGCATCAGCGGATTTAAATGAAGCTCATATTTTAAAATACAATACAGTACGAACTACATCAAGGAATGTGCTTTTAAAGGATGTTACAAAGTGTTTGTTAAGCATTCGCTTTAGGGCTCGAAGAGCATATTTCTGCGAATTTTGACGTTTAAGTAGTCATAGCTAGGTGTTTATATCCGACCTTTTTCTAAGGTGTAGACAGAAAATTACCCTTCTTCGTGTCTTCATAATTTCACTACAATTCATGCAATGTACTTCTATCTATTTCAATTATGGCGGTTGCCTTTAAATTGTATCTGTGGTCTGTGACACAAATCGACGGACATGACGAAAAAAGAGGGGCTTTGGTTTTATTGACAATTTCTGTCTGTAGAACTGCAATCGTTTAAGCTCGTTTATTAAGCGCTTTCATATAAATTGCATCTGTATCGTAACTAACTTTACAGCTGAACTGTAGACTGACTGGCGCCCTGGTGCCATTTCATAGTAGCCATACATTACACTTGAAGCGTAACAAGTATATTGTGTATGTTTTCTTTGTTTTCTAAGCTCATTTGCCGTCTTACCTAGTTGTACCACAATCCGATTAAGATTGTTCTAACATTTATGGGTCTAGCAAAGAACATAATAATGCATGTTACACACACATATGTAGGCAGTGTACGAAGTGTAGAATTTACATGTGAATTACTCGCATTGTCCTGTTAATTAACATGCAAAATGATGGTGCACTAAAGATTAGGCATAGCATAACGATGCTCGTTTATACTATTGTTGGTTTAGAGTTTCTGTAATGAGTACGTACGTACCACCTGGTAAAGACACGCTATCATTACGATATTTGGAGAAAACAACACCAAATCAGACCAAAATACACCTTCATTTGACAAAAAGGTGTTTAATACCATACCATTAAGTAAAAAATATTCAAAAGTTTTGTCGTCTGGAAATCAATGCTTTCGCGATAGAATTTGCAATTTGTTGATAAGTAGGTACCTAAGCCCAAACATTTTTTTTACCTTGATCCTTCTGATCCGGATTTTAATAGCTTTACTTCATTTTTTGAATGAGATGAGGTCTTACCTGACTGAGCGAGATTACACAATTATTTAACGTCACGAAAAAGGGTCACCTGTATTGCCACCATCAAGTGACTAACAGATCTCCCCAACCGGAAAAAGATGGCTGCTGATTATTGCGGCGGCGCGGCAGGTCTATCAACGTCAAAGTACATCATAAAATTATTTAATTATTCGTCAGTAACGAACTAACACTTACAGGTGTAAGAAATATCATAGTACTACATAGTTTAATTTACCGACTCCTAACTCGCACGTTCGTGATCGTTTCCATTAAAGATAAGGAAGTTGTTTATGTCCTGGCGTAATAACCAACAAAAGAAATTGCCGCGAGCCTCACATTGCTCGATTTAACATAAAATATAGCACAATATATTGCAAACTGCATGGTTGTATAAAGTTACGTAGCTGTTATAAGGTAAAACATTATACGACGGGTTCCCACACGTTCCGTATATTCGGGAAAATATTTCTACTTTAATTACATTTTGTATGAATACAAGTTACGACCTATGCGGAAACTATTATGATTTTACTTTATGTGGTGTTGGTGTTTAAATATATGGTAATTTACTTTATTTAGTAATACCATCTAATTTGAAACGATGCCTGCCCAACTATGATTATACTACGTAACCATGTAACCCTTTACTTTATATTTTTGAATTAAGATTATTCAATTATGTATACGTTTTGTTAAGTATATGTATAATTTTAAGGACATAAAACGTAATTAATTCTCACATGATAAGTTATGCCGTTAATTGCAATATCGTTGCGTTGAATATTAATTTGTGGAGGAATTCAATTGGACTACTGATAAATTAATCAATCGTCCATGATACGTATGTAATATGCAATGTTAAACAATGTGTCAACAATATGTCAACATAAAAGCATGACATAATAGGCATGATGACAGTAATCTAGTATCGCCAAAATATTTATCTGATCTAATGAAATAGGATTCAAAGATTTTGAAACATGTATTTATTTATTCTCTTATTAATGTCGAGATTAATAATTTATTTGTTAAAATAAATCTACAAAATACAACAATCCGCCATGATAGCTTAAACACCCATCAAATCGAATTACGTCAATTTACGTCACGTCTTAGTTAACGTCATTTTTTTCGTAAGCATATTTATACGCGATCTGGCATTTTTTACTGAGCCGTGGCGCAATGACAGACGCCATGACACGGGCGAGCGTTTTGGAATAAATTTGAAAATTTAAATTTAAATGTTCTTTTATTGTACAAAAACCTTAATTTTCTACAAAAATATGATATATTTTAGACATAATAGAAACTTCTGAATATCATAGAAGAGTTTTTGAAAATTAGTCATCATGCCTATTATATTATTAATATAACGCGAAAAGGAAACTATTTTCCGCATTAGTGCTTCCGTCAGAGAAGAACTTAATAAAGGTTTGTTGTTGCAATTTATAACCAGAACTTAAAAATAATAATTTTATACGAAAATTTGTTACAATACATAATTTTTATTACAACGACTGAATGTAGGTGTCTTACAAGTAATTGTTTCAACGATATTCTTAAATTCATCTAGCGACTATTCATCAGGTGCAAATAGGACCATTTTCAAATTCAAACATACAAGTAACCTCGAAAAATCCAAAAACATAATTGATTTGAAGCTTAATTTCCTACCTAAATATATATGGACTTTTCAATTTGTAAAAGTTTTCCTACACAATTACAATACAGAATAGACTTCATCACACTGCCAAATAATAAAAAGAGCATTACAAATACATTCGTATTCTCATATATCAACAATCAGACCAACGGCCCGCGTCCAAACCGATCTATTAGTGCAAGTGCACTGCAGTTACATCTGGTTTTGATTTTGGCCTTTGGACCTCTAACAAGTTTATCTGGTCCACGCCGTGAGCCGTGACTCAGAGGAAAGGAACAGTTAAGCTTAATCGCAATCATAAGCGACCGCCGAATTAGTGACAAATGTGTCTGGATAGGAACAACCTTGACTACCTATGAGTGTCGTGTACCAGTTAATAATGTCAACACTTATTTTTTCAACTAGATAAGACTCTTCAAGAACATCGAGGGAATGTGAGTGGTTACCACGTTTAGTGCCTTAGCGTAGCGAGTCGAGTTTACTAGCAACGCCGGCGACCCGCCTGGCGTGTCAATAAACATAGGTCCACGCCACGTAAGCGTCCACGAAATTTGACAAGGCGCTGAACGTGTTACTCAGTTTAAGCAACGTTTAAGGATGAAGATTGAAGACACTAAAGAGTTTAAAATTAAAAAGATCTTAATAGACATTTTGAAAGTAAGAAACTCCACGGAGAACTATATCCTAGACGCATTTCGAAATTAAACTTTTATACACAAAAGACATATTCTCAAAAAAGATCTGAAAGGTTTATCACCATCATAAAAGCCTATATTTTTAAACCAGACTCTCAATAACAATATTGTGACAATATTGTGGCTTTTATGACTTGTGGCAGTTTTGACGTGCTATGAAACGCACAAAAAGCAGAGGAAGCAATAACAGCTCCATTGAATGGAACGCTCCGTAGGCGACTTATTTGAACACAATACTCCAGCAGAGCGGCTATAACTAGACGAAACTAAACAAAACAGCCGAAACTATAGAAAACAAACAAATATAAAGATACTGATGGGGGAACTCATGTGGCAAGGTAATAGGTAACCTAGTTTAAAACGTTTTATAGTTATACCAGAAAAATGGAAAACCTTCAATGATAGCGCCAAATGCCTTTTTGATATAGCCACAGGAGTATGTCTTCTTCTAAAACCTTGTCGACGTCAACTTTTTCCCTGCTCATTGTGTCAAAAACATACTATTGCCTTTTTCGCTATTGCCAATAAAAAAAATAAAAGATGTAGTTCATACTTTTTCATACAGACATCCATAATTTTTCAACGCAAAAACTTCCGTTGGACTATAAATAATATCTTCACTTTTCGATTCGTTGCCTACAATCTTCTAGTTTTCTAGACTATATTACACACAACACTATATTTTTAGTAATTTTACATCAATAACTTTTATATCATCGAAATAATTTTATAATAAGACAGATGATTTGAAATTTCCCATTGAGGATTCAGAAAATTGGTTCTAGATATTATATTTTATTGCAATGTAGACATTCCGTTCATGGTCTTCTGTACTGTATGCTTTTTGCCGTGCCCTAGTTTCAAATGGAAGTTAATGATTTTTCCATAAATTGACACGAATAACCCATAAGTTCAGTTTTAACTTATTAATCATTTTGTGAATTGAAATCATAGATAGAAGCCATGGATAAGAAATTCTTAATTGAAACTTCCCTGTTCTCGTATTGAATCCTATAGAATTAGGGATAAAACCCTATTATAAGAAATCGATTTCCGAGATGACGACGTGCCTCCCAACTTATAAGAAAGGAAGTTATGGAATTCGTAATAAATAGAAGGCAAAGTTCGTGTAAGCAGTCGATCCTTTAATTGTGGTTTAGTCCAAATTCTGGATCGAGTGACCAATGGCTTTAAGTTACGTGCGTTTTACAACAATTCAATGTCACCCACTGTTACAGTTAAGAAAAACATTGGCACTGCATGCATGAGAGTTCTTCAATACAGTTCTCGAAGACACCTGAAGTCTACCAACCCGTATTGATCGTGTTGCGAACTAACGCCGAAAGTTAATAACCGATCTTCGGATAGTGGCACTAACCAGTTAGAAACATAGTTAGTTGTTAGTATTGTTTCTACTACATATAAATAGACGTAATACAAGTATATCAGGGGCCGCTGTGTGTCTGTTCAGTATGAGCGCGCGCCGTGGTGATGTAACGCGAAACCCCGACCTCAAGAATAGTACCTACTTAGCTGCGTGAGTCAGGACGTCCTGTTTCAGACCCTTTTTACGTAACTGTGATTTATTGCAAGGTGGTGTATTGAATTTCATCTCGTCGGACGCCCAGATGACTGCCCAAAAGCGATATAAAATGTCGATGACATGACAAACTGGTGTAGTCGTGTAGAAATTCGGCTGTCTGCAATCTAATCTACTCGCTATAAATATTTGAATAGTAGGTACTGTAGTCTTTATTTATTTACGTCGCAATCCTATTTAATTTACACCTGCGAAATACTAATATAGCTCTCATTTACTTTTCATACTAAATTGAATTGTCTTATCTATCTATTGCCTGCATAAAATATTTGCGAGGAAATGACATATTCCTCACATTCTATCTCGCATCCACTTCATATCATAAATAATCCTTGAACGTCTCGAAGAGATGCCTGTTCATAGTGGAACAGAATTGTTTGACGATTAAATGTTGCTCTTCCACAAAAATGAGTTGGAGTTACGATCGAAAGGCTACGCAGTCTCGTAGCTTCGTAGCATAAGGCTCGGCAGATAATAAAGGGACCAAACTAGCGGGAAAATGTTTTCATAAAAATTTTCTCAGTAAGTGAATAGCAGCCACCCGATGTTAAATGGTAACCCATCATTGCAATCCAAATACCCTTTGTATGGTAACAAGTGCTTACATGACTCATGCGGATTAAAATGAAATCTCTGACAACGACAACCCAGAAAAATCCTATAAGTATACATTAATTGCTTCAAATTGGGTATGGACGAGCTCCAATAGCTCTACCACCTATCATCATTACATTCATTACATACCATACCAAACATCATTACATAGCGACACAGAAGATACATCCACGTGCAATAGTAAAATAATGTTTCTAGCTTTCGACTTTCTGAACAAAGAAAAATAACAAGAACAGACATACTGTAGACCTGAATAGAAAATCAATTGCGCACGGCACGACCAAGAAACACTGAAGCTTTCCTTGAAAACGATTGAACCCGAACTAGGTTATCGAGGTAATACTAAAAACAGTCTACGCGGAGCGCGTCGTCCCATATAGTAGTTATGTAACACATAGCAGTTCTGTCTAATCAATACGAAAGCACTTCATGTTGTAACAGGGCCAATGTACGAGAAAAACCCAAGAGCGCTCCACTGGAGAGATCAACTTTCAACCCGTCTTGGCACCGCACTTTGCTCGCATTCGCATTATTCATAAAATGGCGTACGTATTCATCGAAAGCCGGGAAACGCGAACTTAATCTATACTTAAATCCAAATTTTCAGACTAAATAGCCACTTCTAAATGGTTGATAAGCCAAATTGTATTCTTGTTGGCCGTTACACCAAATTTTAATAACTTATAGAGGAACTACGAGACATGCGAAAACTTTTGGAGTCGAACACATGAAACTTACTTTGGCAACATAACTGATTTTTAACGTAGATCAGTTTGATTTATGTATCGGTGATAACAAACTGCAGTAAATAACTATAGCAGATATTTCAATATAAGAACGACGTCAGCAATAAATAAACTAAGAAACTAAACCACATCTATATTAAGAGTGGATATAGAATATAATCATACCTTGATAACGGCACTTTTATACTCCACTTGCGTAAATCGTCAGTGTCATTTATGAAATTTGGGGACAATGCGAACATAAAGAATACGACAGTTTTATAGGTTTTGGCAGTCAACTTGGCACAAGTAAGCACAAGAGGCTGATTATAGCAGAATGTGTTGCATGTTAACAAAGTCATAAAAAGCTGTTTCTTGTAATATTCAAAAAATTAAATATCAAATTGATACGTTTGAATTTGGTTAAATAAATGGTTGTTAGCGAATGACATCATCTTAACAAAATTGTAGCTAAATTCTATATAACATTAAAGTTAATTAAAAGAAAACATAATATGTTAACTTATGTATAGTATAGGACATCCTTAATAGCCTCATGGTTAGTCACAAAAGTTATGTTCATAATAATTAAAATACTGTAACTAAACGATAATTAAACACACTTCTAATGAATGGTATCTATTCAATTAATCTTGTACTAATACACCTATTAATTAACAAACTGTTATTAGAGAGAGAAATTTAATTAAGTTGAGAGAAATTTGCTCTTCAAGAAGAATAAATAGACAGTGGGAGACCATTGATCAACTTTATCTAATAATCCAATTACTCCAGGACGGCAAATATATAAAGAATATATCAGAAGTTCGTAGTTCAGGTACTCGTAACTGTGTCAATGAAAGCCACGCACGACAACGCAATACGAATTCGCAGGACCACTTCCATTTTCGTTTCAAGGACTCGAATCAAACATTCCCTTGAGTTTGCATGGGTGGCACTCAACAACCCTCAGCCCCAATACTCTACGACCTTTTACGTGTATTGACGAACAGCAGGGAGTGTCAATCAAATAAAAGGAAAGTAAACCATCAGTGTATTTAAGGCGCTGATAACATGTAATTCAGCAAATTTGCTATTCTTATTTTTCATTTCCAGCAAAAATTACAAAGTATTTTACAATGGGAAAAATATATGTTATTCTAGACCGTATTCCGAACGACCACATAGTCGTCGAAACACATTTTGACAAAGTTGCCTCGATAAAAAAAAATTGCAAAGTTACCCCTTTTCTGAATTCTTATACTAAACTACAACGTTGTTTGTTAATATTTATTCAAATAATTTAACCAGTATATTAGCAGACCTTCGTTATTATCACATCATTGTGTTAATTTTTTTCAATAAGCTTATAAATATTCAGTAAATCAGTAAAATTTAAAACTTTTCTTTCGCGTGCTCCGCGCAATATTTTCGTATTTTGTATTTCTCGCTTACTATTATGGCAATTGACAGAGAGCGCAGAGGCGCGATGCTAGGTGGACGTGCGTCGCTCCGTCATTCCAAAATAATACACAGTTGTCGTATATAGCACAATTTCATAGCTTTGTCTGAGGCTTGTGTGGCGTATTAAGTAGGACGCCAGGCTGTATACGCTGGGGCGTGGGTTCAAATCCGCGTGTCTTTATTTTCTTCGTTACTTTATTTTCACTTTTATATAATTATATTTTTTATATAATACAAATTTTTACATCGATTATTGATTTTGGAAATTGTTGAATAAATAAGAAGACAGATTTTATTAAGTTACAAATAAATAAAAGTTTCAACGTCAATTTAATAACTTTTTTTTTGTTATAAGCTATACAATTATTTTTGAAATTATAAATTTATCTAAAATTCGTTATTTTTTTTCGGAATTCGGAAATATAAATAACCATTAGATAGCATAATATGAAATAAAAAAATAGTAATACAAAAAAGATTTCAATCCAGAATGTCTTCTTATATTTTGCTTCGGGTTCGAACCCGGGTCATATAATGTAGGATTCCCTCCCGTTTTCAAATTGTACGCCGCCGAAATTCGCGCGACGCGACGTTGCCAAACCGACAGTAAAGAAGACACCGCTACGCGCGGCGTTGCCGTCTAGAATTGTACCTATCACTATCACGGTAATTTTTATAAACGGTTAGGAGGAATAGTGGGGCCGCCGGCTAGGGCTGTGCGTCTTCGTGGATTGATAGGTAATAATACCTATTAGGTATAAAGGAAGTGTTCAATAAAAATGCGTGTTGTTATTTGATTGGTAGATTTAATTAAGAAACCGTGTTTACGTTTGAATAACAAGTCGGTTTGATAAATTTGCGACCGAGAAATATTTGCGCCTTTACTGAGACGTACGAAATGCTTTATTATTAAATATTTTGTGAATATTTCACGAGTCTATATATTTTTGTTGTTATTAATAACGAGAAAAAAAACGCATGCATTTAAGTTGAAGATTTGAGTTGAAGGCCCAATGGAAATAAACTGAATGTTTTCAAACATAATACATACATCTAATAATATAATCTATAACACCTATGCAAGTATTTATTTTTATTACCTACTAGCTGACCCGGCACACTTCGTTTTGCCATTATAAAATATGTATATTATATCATTGCAGTTTGCATAATAGAAGTGGCATCCATAAAGAAAAATCTTGACGTTTCTAAATGCATGACATTGCCATATGAACTTATGAAGTATTCAATCTGAAATGATGTTTGACAGGTAGTACATGGGTAGAACAGTTTATATAGGAAAATGAAATTGTTGTTTTTATTATTTTCTTTACATTGTTTTCAAATTTTCTCTCCGTAAGAACCATCCTCGTACTTAAAGGAATATCCAAAAAAAATTAGCGAAATCGGTTCAGCTCCTCCCGAGATTTGCGCTTAGCAACATATTCATTTTTATATTGTACAAGGTGGAGATGACGTTACCTCATTAATTTAAACCACAAAGATCGTGTACTTAAGTGTGTTAAAGCATACGAAAAGGTTCAGGACCGAAAATAAAAAAAAATGCAAATTTCAAACAAAATAATTACACAAATAAAAGACACAAAAAGTAACAGGCTCAAGGTGAAAGGTCATTGACCTGAAACGAAAGGAAGCCAAAAGCGGCTTTTTTCAAACGGTAGGCATAGTACTGCGCCGCCGGCGCGCCGACTGATTTATGGCCTGTGTCGGCTGTGTAACTAGAGGGTTTTCAACAATTTAAAAAATCGTTCCTACTCCCATGCCGGGAGTCTAGGTTCGATTCCAGCTCTCGCCTTTCCTAAAACCACGTGATGAAACCTGTATGTCTCAGAATACATGTTTTTACATGATAGACGAATTAACTGGTTATACAAAAACCAGTTAAATCGTCTATCTGTCTTTTACTCGATCTCGTGACAAATTTACTTGCTTTTATGTGGTTAGGTATTATTTGAGGCCATCGAAAAATTTGAGGGTAATAATATGCAATAACATTATGAAGCTTGTTCCAAGCCTCTTTAATATTGTAAGAAGAAATTGAATTGTTGGTTGACATGTTTAGGTACTGCTGAATTATTGAATTTTTAATTTAATAGTGATAGCGAAACAATGGCATTCTGGGTACATCCTCTGAAAGAGAAGACCGTGTTTTATTTATTTTTTGGTGAGATGAATAGAAAACATAGGTATTATATGGACCTTTGATGGAGAATAATAATAAGAAGTTTTAGGTGTTCAATAAAAAAGCTCCGCGTTTTAAAATCACATCATTACTAGAGTCGTCCATATTTCTTTAAAACTGGAAACAGTGCCATCTATTGACGATGTTGTCCACATTTCTTTAACACTTGAAACAGTGCCGATTTTATCATTTTATTTAGTTCTCATAGAGTCCGCTCCACTAACAGTGGCGCATGAGGGGCATGGGGTAGGCGGGAGCCGCGAGCCGAAGATGCCCGATTCCTAAAATCATCGGGTGTTGTCAGGCTCTTAACACAACTGTAACACGCAAATACGTCACAATTCTAATTATCAGACTCAATTTGCAAATACATATAATAAAAAGTATATTGATAGCTTAATTTTATGATGCGACTGTGGAGAAAATAGATTGTCTTGGGAAATATAAAACGAAGCCTTCAAGATTCCAGACAATCAATTTAACTGAATTCTTAAGGGATTTGCGTTGTTTTCAGAAGTTTTTCATTCATTTTTTAAATGTTAAGGAACGAGTGGTTCGAGTGAATTGACGGCCGGTTAAAACTTATGACACGCAATGAATTACTGTTGTCTTATAGCGAAAGAAAATGATAAATTAATGAGTTGCTTTATAACTAAGTATTGGTTTTAGAATGAACATACAATATAAGCCACATAAACTGCTTAACAGAATGTCCTGATGATATTCCATCACTGTTTAAGGTAGTGCTGAAGCTAATACTACATTGAGTAGTAACAGTAATCGAGTTAATTACAAAGGTGTGGTATTGGCGGCCACATAAAATACGTGTACAGAAGGTATGAAGGAGATTAAATTACTAATGAACGATGTGATAAAACATTTTTATTTAGACTATCGCCACACCCACCCTCGACGGAATTAATCTCCAAAGTAAACTGACCTTCGGCGTCTAATTGGTTCCGCTTGTCCCGCCACTCGATGGGATGCTACAGCATCGTAAAAATACCCTCAATTCAATTAATTTAAATGAAAATTAAGGATTAACAGATAGGTTCAACTATGTATAGGAATCGAGAGTCCCGTGACCTTTGACAGCCTTTGGCCGTGAACAGCGAGTATTTGGCATCTTAATCGAGAACCGGGTTCGAGTCCCAGCGGCTTGTTCCAATTACTTTTTAAGTGCGCTTTATAAAAATTAAATGTCACCTGATGTAACAGTGAAGGAAAACGTCTGCATGCCTATGATTTCTCCATATTGTTCTCCACCAAACCGCAATGTAGGCCAGAATGGGGAACTAAGGTCTACCGCTTTCTTATTGAGAAAGGAAACCCATCCCTGCATTGTGTCACTCACTAATGGATTGCAGTCAAACAGATTTGCCCAATATCTGGCATATCATATCATGAAAAGGTATTGCACACGGTAGTCTATGAAAATGAACAATTTCATAGAGCCATTTTAGTTCGTTTATCGCGTGAATACTTTCCTTTGAAGTAAGCAATCGCTTCTTTGTTATTATGCATTCAGCACACGACTCTAATTATATCGACAGATTAATTGTAATGGAAACTATGACGATAAATTCTGAGAATTAACAAAATAATTCGCCTGTTACGAGACTGCAACCCGAATAAGGCTTTACTTTACAAACAAAATTCAAACCAAAGTAGGGTAGCAACAGTAAAACGTATCAGCAAGAAAAATAACATTACAGATAAGTGCGTATTTCAATGAGTCTCGTCTAGTTCCATTATTAAGCTTCATTCTATTTCCGTCAAATGTCACGACGGGTCACCTTTGCCCTTTCCCATCTGAACTTTTCTTCCCGAAGCTTGGGTGATATCAAGCCAAAGGTTTTGCGGTAATCTGTCTGTCCATCTGTCACTAATTTTACCTTTAACCGTTTTTTAACTACCCTAGTCATGACAAATCAAATTATCGAAAAAAATTACTTTATAAAAATGGCGATGCTATCTCGCCCATCTTCTTTTGTCACCGTAACTCAAAAACTTATATTCAATACAACTGTAAATTTCAAAAGAAAAGTTTTCGCTGTGAAGCTTAATTAGTTTTTTAACTGCACCAGTCATGACGAGTCATAGTATCAAAAAAACTTAATAAGAAGGATGATGCTATCAATTACTTGTCCCATCTTCTACCATAAAGCATCTTGTTATTCAAAAACTTACTACTGTAAAGTTGAAAGGAGATCATTAAGCCTGCATTTTGTATTTAAATAAAAGTTTTCTTTAGTACTATAAAATCAACAGTCGAATTGTACAAGTTCTATTATGAAAAAGATACTGTGAAAAGAAACAGCAAAAGAATTGCGCAAAATCATTTATTAGAATAACATTGAGAATATAGTCCATATTTGTTCAAGGAAGACGAATTTCATTCATAGCTGGGATGCATTTCAAAATAGGTAGTGAGTTTAAACAGATTTTCCGTTTTGAACATGCGCCTAATGCAGTTAAATGAACCAGTTTGGTCCAGAGGCATACGTTCCACTAAACCGTAAGTGAACGGTATTATGCATCATTTTCTAAAAAGCCAAGGCATTTATTTCAAAGGCCGTTTAGTAAACGGAAAATTTTCTGTTTTGATAGAACATCGAACATAAGTAAAATATTATTACCTAGACCGGTTTAAGTTCAACCGTTCTGAAATTACACGTTTAAAGGTACGTTCATTGTTATATGAACTCTGCGCAGATACTTCTCACGAAGTTGAAAGAATTATGGGAAGTTTCAGCTGAATGAAATTATTTCTTTAAAAAGCAGAAATAAACTCTTTTTATATGGAGATTTCAGGTTTCAGCACTTAAATAATTTAAACTAAGTTCAAAGTAAAAATGACGAATCATTTCAGTTCATTTCATAATTTAATTAGTACGGGACCCAATCACTCAACTCAATGAATATAATACATTAAAATATGAATTAATGAATTATAAAATAATTACAATACAAACAGTAAAATTCATCTCAATAAACATCACGGACATACCACCATTGGAGATAATACAGTAATCAAATCATATAATTAACCCGAGATCCTGAATAGCATATACAAACTCTCGTATCAGAGTGGGCAAGCTTCTGCTCTGATAAACTAGAGTAACTAGACGAAAAAAGAAATTACTACGCAGAATAAACCAGCTGGCCGAACAATTACACAGACTCCTGTCCAGTGAACCGTATGTGAACAACGTTATGCATAATACTCGAGGGCTAAACCGATTTTATTCCCTGCTGAATTTAATTTTTTCCAAATATTCGGTAAGCTCTACATCTGCTCCCGTTCAGATACGGAGTGGAAGACAGCAAAAAACACTCAGATGGTATTCCCAACTTCATTGAATATTCATATGAGGAGCTTTTTGTTGGCAATGCTGATTTTAGTTACTCTATTATAGAGAAAACAGAAAGTCAAAAGTATTTTAAGTAGAAGTCGTAGTATAAGCTAAGTTTATTCAATGTAAGAATAACATTAGTTTCATAAATGTTTTCTGTTCCTTCGTTTAATTCTTTAATACATGTTACACCTATTAACATTAGATTGATTGTTCTAGTGCAATAATTAGTAGGTTTTGATTCGAGCATAGGCTGAAGACTAATTAAAAAAGTTAGGAAAACCATCCTTGTAACTTTAAGTCGATTCAATAACTACAGGGTTACGGGAGTGCATACTCAAAAATAAATAAATAAATACCAATATGTAAAGTCATCCCCTTTTAAATTCCGACAAAAAACACAGTATTTCATGTGCTAAAGTTATAAAAGTTCCCGCGCTTACAACAAAATATACCGAATGGACAAAATTTTCAGGCGTTCCAATTTCCCGGCGCCTAAATCTACCGTGAAAAAGCTTTTTATTTACAGGTAGGTACGCGCAAGTTAAAGTGCATCAAACCCAACTAGAGCGGGCAATAAACCTAGTGAAAATAATAGCTTCGAGTTGGCTTTATTCGAAATCAAATATAAGACATTTTCCAGACCAGTCGGTTGGCGGCGTGCAGAAATTGGTAGCAGTTCGGCGCCGCTGCACCTAACTCTTGAAACATGCGACGACCGCGCGATCGATGGTGACCCCTTTACCGAACGATGCACCGAGCTGTGACTGCTCGGGAAAATCGCTACGCGGCATTTATTCTTACTTATTTTACTTTTAAGTTAAAAAGCTTTCTTTATCATTTCACTTCGAACGTAAGTTGTTCATAGGAAGGAACTAGGACTTGTAAAATCGGCAATGACTTTTTTGATTCTAGAAAGACGCTGCCATTACGCTGATATTGATTTATTTTAACTGGCACTGTGTGCTTACGTAATTCACACTTATTTTGCGGGTGTTACTCCAATTTACATTTTGTGTTACAAACATTAATGTGTTAGCAACAGTAACACAAGCAATGGAATAATAGGTTTTAAATGGTAGCACTATTTTATTCCGCCGTAGGGCATTACGGTGGTGATATGTGTTTAATTTCACCGTTGTCTGAACGAAGTGCTATTTTATAGGGTAATAATGGCTCTTTACACGTATTTAATGGATGTCTACATTTCTGCAACTTGTCTTCTGAAGTGCTAGATGGAATTCTTTGTACAATTTCCATTTATTTATTGCTAAGCTCAAAAGAAACGCAAAAGTGGTACGTAAGCGCAGCGAGCGTGAGACGTTATCTCAAATTCATTCTGAGATCAAGATCTAGTTGTATTTTTTCTATTTAGCGCGAATATGTAGATGGGAATTTTTTGAATCGATAATAATGTGCCTTCTAAAGGAAAAATTGAGCCGTAGAGTACAATCCAAACACACCATGCGTTCGCTAGTTGGGATCGTAAGTTCTCCGTTTCTAAAAAAAATTGTAATTGGGCTTTAAACACATACTCGGCCTAAAAATCGATAAAAAACATGATTATTGATTATAAAATGATAAATCAGCTAGACAGCTAACAAAATTTCCATGCTTCCCTGAATTGTAAGAACTCGTGCCTAACAAAAAACGGTCTGCGGACAAACTTTGAGACTTTTTTCCAGAAAGCTACTTTACAAAGTATATTTAAATCAGGGCGGGCACTAATACTACCGATTTACTTTCCTGAGCCATCGTAGGTACTACGTACCAGGTCGCGACCGTTCGTTTTACGGCCACATAAAATCTAGATATTGGATTTTTTCTGTGTAGACCGTAATTAAATTGGGTGTTTTAGTATAGGTGAACCATCAGTAACTATGCGGTGACCGTATCTTACGTCAATGTTCTGGCGCCTACAGATTAATTAGAATTATTGTAGGTACCGGATCTCAATGTAAACTAAAACATACTCAACCTACCACTAACAAAACCCGTGTCGAATTTTCAAAACGCGTATGTCA
The DNA here is from genome assembly GCA_905147235.1 of Erynnis tages. Lineage (NCBI taxonomy): Eukaryota > Metazoa > Arthropoda > Insecta > Lepidoptera > Hesperiidae > Erynnis > Erynnis tages. Next base: position 7,076,624 of record LR990087.1, read on the forward strand.
TTTTCACCGGATGACCTGTAGAAATAATATTGACCACGCCTAACTCCGAAAAACTTCGCTTGCAATCTACCAATGTATTAGTATCCTGATTATTTAATTTTAATAAAAATAGCAGTATGTTGTCAATGTGAAGATCACTTTTGTGAGCTTATGTTAAATATAAATCTTCACGCAACCCATAGACAATTATATCTACCCTCAAACTAACCAAAGAGGACGGTGGTAAGGCACCACCCTGGGCGAGCTACTATGGCTTTAGCACCTTACATTAATTAAGTTAAGAATTTACGAGCCGTATAGAATTTACGATGAAATTAGCAACATTAATGACCTATCGACGTTTTTTTTAGATTTATGACCGAGATTTAGGAAACGGTCTTGAAAAGTCTTTAAACTCTACAACATATACTTAAAGTCAAAAAAGGGACACACGCTGCCAATAAAACGGTTTTATATGTTATTACATAGAATAATCTTCAATAATCCTCAATGTAAATCTTTTTACACGCCCGCCCGTATTAGCTCACTCGTGGTGATTTCTTTTTAATGTAAAACATTGGCCACTGATAGACCTAACAGTCCCTCGAGCATGAACTTACGCAGTTTCGTATAGAAATCGTATTGACTGACGTTTACTGTACGTTGACGACAGTGTTCATGTTCAATAATTTTCCGCCGTATAAAAATCGCGCCGTATAAAACGCTCACTACGTAAAGATGTTATAATCGATATTATTCACTCGATTACGAGAACCGTGGGAGCGGGAGATTAGCGATGAAATTAGCAACAAATGTGGCGACGCACCTCCGCACAGCACTTTCGTGTGGCTGCAGTTAATTACCCCCACATCAATCATTCAGCGCGTAATGAAACTCACGGAACACCGGACGAGGTTTCTGCGGCGTTCATCATAAAATCACAACGTTAATGGCCTATCGCCGTACTATCATGAAATATTTCTCCTGCCCCCAGAGAAAGAAAAGTTGATTCATTATTTATGTGAAGAGAGAAAAGATTGCGGCTTCTGTTTGAACTTCCCATTGTTCTTATTGGGCTATGTTTTTAAGCTACCGAAACTACGTACCTTACTTACTTATGTGTTACAGTTTTGTGTTAAGCAACGAATTTACTACCCTTACCCGAGCGGCGCAGATTTTATAATCAGGCTCATCTGGCAGAATCATAATTGTACGAGAACAGTATAGTTACTGGAGTGTTTCCTATAGTAATATAGTAAACACGGACCTGTAGCAGTCACACAATCGATTATATTCCCAAAAGTTTCCAAATTTTATGAATAATTGGATAATTTGATCATCTAGTAGATTATAAAATTTTCTTCAAAATATTGAACTACGACAGGTTCATAGCGTGACAAAAAATATTAAAGGCAAAAAACTACTCCCAGATGGAGCATATTTTATCTAATCATTTCGTAATCATTCCTGGACATTCGTAATAATAAGCTGATGGATCACGTTAATCACACGAGATTTCTCTCCCATGCGTCCTTTCCTGGAACTAACTCTTCTTATTAATTTGAATTCTACCAACTTATAAATTGCTAGTTACTTTATGAGGACGACATTCTCATTCTCTAACATATACCAATTTTCTACGCTTTGTACTATGAAAATCTGCTCGAGGTAAAAATATCCCTGAATTTTTAATATGAAGATTATTTAATTTCATAATAAAAATTCAGGGATATTTTCGAGCAGATATTGCAATTAGATAAAAAAGACGGCACGATGATCTTCGCCGAGGTGGGAAGTAATTCGATGATACGAATAGAAGATCAGGATCAGTGGCGTGCCTTCGGGAGGCCTATGTCCAGAAGCGGACTGATGAATAAGGGCTGATGATGATATACAAACGTTGACGAATCCTACGTGCTGAAAATTTCAATGCTTTAAATATTAATGATATCCATTTAAATTATTCAGAATATACAAAGCCCACCTAATTTCTTGGCCTATTTAAATTTCCTTTGCAAAAATTAAAATTAAAAGTTACCCTAGTTCAATCCTTCACTATTAAAGCAAAATTCCGAGAGCTAGAAAGTTATACTTAGTTAGTACTTACTATCCAATTTGTGCAGTAACAATTTTGTATTAACTCTTGGATCGCGCTGAATTTTTACAAAAACTTGGCATAATAAATTCTCAATCTCATTTCCTAGTTCAGCAATGCATAAAGTTCAAGAGTAAAAGTTAATTAGAAATGGTCTGGAGTGCTCCATTTGTGCTGAGTGCAGAGAGCAAAAATGCATTACTTCCAGATAAACATGGAAATAAAAATATGGAAGATAAGTTGTAGCGGAAATGAGGGAAAAACGCTGGAACTGCGAAATCGCCTGAACTAGAATATTAAAAGCTAGTCAAGTGCAAATCACAATAACTCAACGAGGCTTTGGTGCAGATATTTTTTTATGTTACTCGTAGATGAAACAGCAAACCTATATCTTTACAAGTTTTATCAGAAATCATCAGGGTACGTTGACTTCAAAGACAATTTTTTAGAGATTCGGCTTCATGAAAAAATAATGATGTAGAAAAGTGTTGTGTATTTACTTTCTCTTCTCTTTTTAACCCCCGTTGCAAAAGGAGGGGTGTTATAAGTTTGACGTGTCTGTCTGTCTGTTTGTCTGTGGCACCGTAGCTCGCGAACGGATGAAATGATTTCCATTTAGTTCTTTTTCGTATGAAAGGTGAGTTACGGCTGAGTGTTCTTAGACATGTTTGATGAAATTCGGTTGAGTCGTTTAAAAGTTGTGGGGGGTGAAAGTGGGGAAGAATAACCGAATGTCTTCAAATATAATCTCTCAAATGATGAGACCCCACTCGACCCCACACTTAGCGCGTCACGTGCACATTACAAAATAATAATTATATTCAATGAAAATCGGTAGAGCCCTGAAAAAACTGTGGGAGTAAAAGAGGGGAAAATACTCAATATCTGCAAATATATCTTATTGTGTCGGGGGTTTTTTTTAATTTTTAATTTAATTAATACTGCTTTTCAAGACTAATTCAAAAATCGTTTTTAAATCTTTTTCTTAATTTCTAATCGACAAAAGTGACACGACCAAAGTGGTAGGTAAGGTGTTTTTCGCCAAATTTGAATTAATTCTAATTTGAATTAATTCCCCTAATCAAAGCGTTCCTACGATGTAATACGGGAAAATTTTCAAGCATATGCTTACTGTGGAAAAAGGGCGTGCCCGTAAGTGTAACAATAAGTGAGACAGTAATATTACTGCAGCCGCACTACTCAACAGTAATATTTCCATCTAAAAGTGACTGTAGAAATTACGTTATATTAATAAGTTTGAACAAATCCATTTAGTTCGATCCATTTTTGTTTAATATATCAAGGAAAGCCTGCGTTTTCTCCTGCGGTCTTCGTTGAATACCGAGGGTATGTATATCTACAGGGCTTATATCTAAAGCTCTGACGGAGGCAGCTTTTGTAACCCTCGAAATATTATTCCTTGTCGTCGGCGAGCTTATCTGAGGAAGAATACCTCACGCAACGCATTATGTAACCTCAAACTCACAGGTTTCTGTGGCAATACGATCAGCGTTATATAATAACGCAGCTTTGTCTCTGGTTAACGTTAGCTTCATGTCTTCTAAAGATCCTTGCATCCATCCATACGTAGTCGGACCAAGTATTTCCTGTTTTCCAAAGAAACATTCAAAGAGTAAAAATCATTATCAGATAACGTTTTCTTTTCAAAACCTATAAAAAAGTTTTGAACGCCCATCATTTTCGCGTTATTTTAATTCTTCCAACAAAATTTCCGGCAATACTTTTATGAAAGGGCCGACCTTCAGACTTAACGTCGTAATAGTCCCCTCGTCGCTGAAAATTCTCTCCCAAAGAGATTCAGTCTATTCTAAAGTGGCAGTCATTATGTTCCCACTGACAACGCTCAACGAGGGCGACCACAAACAGCGATATAATAAAATATTCAAAACTAAAGCTTCTAAATATTTTGTTTATCAAATAATTTAATTTGAGACCCCTAAATGCCTTTGAATTTTCATTTTCTACGTCGTTGATTTGTTATCCTTAGGAAACACTTCGACAAAAAGATATTTTTATTTCGAAATTTGTTCATGTTATATGTGCTATATAACAACAGTTCCATTTAAGAGACCACAAGTAAAGGAATGTACAACCACCATTACGTAACAACGTGTCATTACAGAAAGCCTTGAGGCATTATGATCATAAGTAATTGGATCAAAAAACGGAAAAAAGGAATAAATTACAACGCGAAATCAGATAGGAGGGATTATCCTAAAAGAAAAATCGCTCCGGATAAGTTAGCGAGCGGGGAATATTAAATTAACAATGGTTCTACTTTGTCGCGGCACTAACGAGGTGGCCGACTTGGATGCAATTAAAGCGGTTCAAGATGGGCCCCGCACAGCCGCTGGTTCAGACACTCCTGAATAATATCCTCATTACTACACAGTTGCACAATCTTTGTCGGTCGATAGTTGTACAGCAAACATAATAATATATAGGTATAACTGCAGCCAACAAAACCTACTTTCGGAGATAAAAATCCCGTAAAAATAGACTGCAGAAAGTCGTTGAAACAACAATACGCGAATTCAGTATCCAAACAAAGCCTACAAAAGCACTTAAATACCGTTGGTATTTGGTCGCTTAACAACACAGCAATAACAATCTTGCACTTGGTACCTAATCGTTAGGAATGAAGATTATATGACGTTTAGGTACAAATGATACTTCTACTAATGCATGACTAGAAGGATAAGGAAATAGTAGGACAATTTTAATGTGTCCGGGACTTGCAGTACTAATCGCGTGGGGTCCACTAGCAGAAGGTTAAGAAACGCTGGCCTAGATGCCACCCACGGCAGCGCGACCAGTGATACGAGGACACGCTCTCATTCCCGACATCCTACGGGAAGTGTGACCACTTGCGTCAGCGTGCAGGACCTTAGTCCACCGTAGACGATCTGTCAGACGATTGCAAGATATATTGCCAGAGCCGCAAATGGCTCTAACCTTCGTTATGCCCGTTACGAGATTAACGGTGCCTTAGAGGATTTCCATTCTATTTCAACATGTTTTACGTTGTTTTTTTCATCAACTCGTATTTTACTTACAACTTCGTACCACCTTTTGTGGGCTACGATTACTTTCTGAACTTTTTTCAATTCTCGCTTAAGGTCACGCAATCCTCGTTCTAAATCTGTAGCTGAAAAGTTTAAAGCTACTTTGATAGTATCGTACTCGTAAACCTGCCAGAATTTCCAACTCCTTTAGTTACGTAACTGTTACATAACATCAGGTTATTTAGTGTTATCTACAGGTTGTAGGAATTCTTAACCTTTAAGTTATAACGCATTATGGTTAATTTCACACAACATGGACTCTGATTGTTGATTTGACGCTGACGTTGATGAAAATGAAGTTCATTCAAATGAATTCATTTTAGATTAATGGATTATGTGAATTATACAATGTTGGGATGGGCTAGTAAGGTCGACTATTCACATATCAGCAATGGTGGCAATTCCATTGAAGTCCGCGATAAAAAGACATCGTTCATACTGAATTATTTTTCGCAAATAAGCAAAAAATCTCAGTTAACAGTGATCTGAAAACCGTGTTCAAGAGTTGACTTTTTGAAACTAAGGTTATGGTTCAAAAATACTGTTTAATAAGATGCAATAAGCACTGTAACTTCAAGTCACTTAAATAACTTAAACTTAAATAACTACCGAGGCTCATACTGCAACACGACGGGTTTTATGGGCGCTTTGTTTCAGATCGAAGACAGACGTTACATAACGCTCCTAGCAGCCGACTAGTCAAAGGTCGAGGGATTTTACTGTGCTCTTGTCCTTTCACGGACCGTTACTAACATTAATAGCGCCAAAGCACTAAAAATTGCTTTGGCACGGGACTACGGAATAAAACAGAACCTTTCGGAGCGGCCCATGAAGTATTTTTCTTATGGTAAACTTGGGCAGATAAAGCCATGAAATGTTTGACTTTACAACTAACGAAATAAAAGAACCTATGTCCTAGGGACGTACACGCTTATCACGGGTTACCAACAAACCCAAAGGCAGATTGTCCCTAAGACCAACTAGACACATTCCCACAGACACAGGAGCGCGAGGTTACAAAGGGGGGGGATTAGTTCTTTAACAAAAAATAATTATGACCAAAAACCGATTTGGTTGAAACTTGGTATCTGAGAAGCCGAAGACCAAAATTTACACATTCTATATGAAACATCGGGCGCGGCTAATAATTAGATACGTACCTAAGTATTTAAATGAAACATTATAAATTATAAAAGGTGCACGGTCGCTGAGGGGCGCCGAAGAGGTACTTGCCTAGGGCGCGCTCAACATTTATTCCGGCTCTGAACAAACCACAAACGGTTGGAGCAGCCCATGAAGTATTTTTCCTATGGTAACCTTGGGCAGATGAGTCCGTCTTCAAGCGTGCTGTGTCCTCTGACACAAATGCGGATGCGTTCAATTGGCGCGCTGGCCGTTATCGAACCGCGCTAAACACCAACGCAAGGCTGCAAAACTATTCTGCTAATGTTTTGCTTTATATTTTAATTAATTAACTACCATTGAGTTGCATTGACTTTAGAATTTGGAGTAATTATTTAAAAGTGTCCTACATCCGATTTATAAACAGTGTATCAAAATGCATTCTAATCCGCCGAGCTATTTTTAACATCCATTTAGGAAAACAAACATCGGTAAATACAGCCAGAGTATGAAACGTCACTATAATGTTTATCATATGTGTAAACTAATAGAATTGCCTTAAATGCCTCACAGTTTCACATAAAAAAAAATAGGGCTGAATCCGCCGAGCTATTTTTAACATCCATTTAGGAAAACAAACATCGGTAAATACAGCCAGAGTATGAAACGTCACTATAATGTTTATCATATGTGTAAACTAATAGAATTGCCTTAAATGCCTCACAGTTTCACATCAATAAAAATAGGGCTGAAAGCTACTGCTTTTAGGTACAAACTTTGAGTAAAATGAAAAAAAAATATATATTTTTTGTATTGTGGAAGCGTTAGCTAAAATAATAGTTTATGCTGCATTGTCAGTTAAAATCTCTCGTACATTGAATTGTGTTTCTGAATCACAAATCTAAAAATTTAATCATCATAAAAATAAAAATTTAAATGTTTAAAGCACAAAAATTTAAAATCATTAAAATTATGCTAGAAATTCATGTCTCTGTCTGGCCACTAGAAGTTGATGAAGTTTGTAATAGACATCGACAACCACAAGTTCATACTTGGTTTCCCACCACATATTAATTTTACAGTAGACTTTATTTTTACACACTGTAGAAATCTGTTTTACCAAACATAAAATATTTTAATAACAATTCCTTGCAGGAAACACCATTTTTATTAAAATGTCACTAATATGTTGTCTCGACAAGAATTCCAACAGTCAATTTTTTTTCATGTATGATGATGTGGTCTTATTTCCTAAAATAGTAAATCAAGTATATGAATTTTTTCTTTGCGCTACAAAAATTACAATTTTGATATCAAACTGAAACAATAGTAAAGTTACTGACCAAAATTTGTAACTGCCTGTCTGACTTTGAACCGAGCATGTGAGAACCTAAGTAAAATGTTTTTATTCTTAAAAAGGATGTAAAAGGAGTTGTCCTTCTAAGCCGGCTATATCCTGGGTTACTTAATGATGCTTGTGTTAAGACTTGATTATCACCACTTACCATCTAAAAACCAAGTCCACAATTACAATAGTCATAATATGTTTTCAATGTGACTACATTATTATCTTACATCACAATTGGTAATCAATGTAGTTGTAATGGTGTCACTATGATTTACCGATGGAGTTACATTTGTGTCACAACTGCCATAATGCCATGTTTGAATTTGGTAGTAAACATGATTGAAATTGAATGGTTTAATACTGCCAAACTAGTACTTGCCCCTAAGTGGTTTGTTTAGACAAATAAAAAAAATAAGGTTGGGCGACATTAAAAAGCAAAGGCGCTCAACGGCTGGAAATAACTTACTTGTAAGGTAGGTTTATTCAGGGTGGAAAGTTCAATTTTACCACAGTAAATTGTTAATACCATTGTAGTGTTGTTTTATTGATATAGTAATTAGGAGCTTTGAAATTTTTGTACAGTAGCCTGTACACAAATCATAAAGAAAAATTGAGTTTACTTTAAAAAAACATAAGCCTTGTTTTCACTATTTATAATAAATTATTTTAGGTAGGATACATAAAAGCAGTTTCAGTATATACCAATATAAGTCTTACTTCATAGTAGAGAAATGTTATATAATTAGATTATAGACTGTATGATTCCAATTGTAAATAAATAAGTAGGTATAATAAGTAGGTGTTTATTTATAAAGAAATCATAATACTTCCACAGAAAATTTTCTAGACAAAAATTATTTTAAATCCATAAACAACAATTATAAAATGTTTACTAAACGTATGTTAATAAAACATTTGATGTTTGTAAAATTATTATGAATGCAGAAATTTATTACCTATTAGAATTTAATCAATATGCCGCAGTCCAACATAATGCCGCGTCAAAGTCTCTCGTAATGTTTTACGTATTAATCGGACTAAGAAGCAAATTTCAAAATTCAAAACCATTTGCAAGAAATATTCAAAGGCTATAAACACTAAAACCAGACGCAATAAAGGTATTTTAATTCAAAATATCTGAGATTTGATAAAAAATAAAAACCCTTTCGTTCGAGTTCCAGGGCGTGGCCTTTTACGTATGTTTTCTGTATATAATAAAGTACAACTGAGTCGTATAGTTGCAGTGAATAAAGACAACTGATAAGTTTTGATTGTACGTAGTTTGCAGCCAAGATAAGATAAAAATACAACAGTTTTAGATATAAAATCATACTTACATCAAGAGACTCCTTTGACGCCATCTTTCACACACACAAACAATTTGACGTTTAAAATTTTTGAGTTTGACGTTTAGTAGCAGTATTTTCAAAATCGATATTTCCGACGTTCGGATACATGTACTTCCTAAATTTTATGGTGCCACATTCACTTTTGATAATAGCCACACGGCACACTAAAAGTTGTGGTATTATTTGAACGGCTACCCTAACTTTATCCACTAAGGAGTACTTAGAGTGTCCATTGCTTGCTCACTTACAGTACGAGCGCTTATTTAACGCAACGCTTATTATTGTTTTTAACATGTAAAAAAGCGTAGCCATGTGTGGACACTGAATCGGAATTGCATTTATATGGGAGTTCTACTTAAACAATCTTTTAATGCGCATTAAAAAGCGCTTTTGCCTTCGAGCTCTTACGCTCATTTCACATTTAACTTTATTAGGACCTTATTAGGACACTTATAATAATATTGTTAGAGCAAACGTGGTGCAAACGGCGAACCATTGTTCGTAAATAGACTGAATATTGATATACTGTGATGTTAATTGTATGTGTGTGACATTTTCATTTTAACTGTTTATTTAAGGATTTCGCACCCATTATGATTTCTAATAGTTATTTAAAATATTATGCGTAGGTGGCCTCGCTGGTCTAAAATTATAATGGAACGCAGGATTTTTCGCTACTGACGCAACGTCATTCTGAAGTATGGAAATGTGTCAATGTGTCAATTATGTCAGAAAAGTTGTCAATTTTTTTATACACTTGTTTTTCTTGGTCAGTTGGTCATCATTTTGTCGTGTTTGTTTTATGGAGAGGTGATATAAAATCATTATTGTGATAAGCTTAAAGTAAATTATACTAATATTATCACTATGCACATCGACGGCTATGTCTTCACGTGCATAGTCGAAAGCAAACTTCAACAATAATAAGCGGAAAACTAACGATGTAAGTACTCGACGGAGTAATGTAAATTTGTTGTGTCGGATTGCCGGTTTGTAAATTACATTTTTTTATTTCTTTTTCATCATTTCCTTCAATAGGTGTTTAACCTCGTCATTTCACATTATTTCGAAATAAAGATCCACTTAATAAAGATATAATCTGCTCCATAGAAAGGTAATTTTCTATTCATTTGCTATCTTTGCTATCTTAATTCTCTTATAATAATGAGATTTTATAAAATATTGTTATATTTTTATTTATATTGTAATATTTTTGGTTTCGACAATAATCCTAGATATACTTTTTATTCTCAGATAACAAAATGAGGACAAGAAGACTATCAACCTTCTTTTGGGCGACATGTGTGGTTGTCTTTATAATAATTCTTTATGTGATGACAGACTTGAGTTTCAAGTTACCAAGCATCAAGCCAGCAATGGTTGATCTTGATGATGTAAGTGAATGGCAATGTTTTATAACAAGAACACTAATTGCATTAAAGGATCATTGATAGTTTGGATTAAATTGTAATAGTCTTATAGTACAATAAACTGTCTTGATGCCAGAAAATTATTTTTATAGATTTGGCTTCTGTTTATCAATTTAACTATCATGATTAGAGTTGGTAAACAATTATTCATATTTTTAATTTGGTAAACCATTGTAATAAGTATCGTGTGGTACTTTTCATCACCCTTATGTCTGATGTCCTAAGCCTCTAAAGCTTCATGTTCAGTGCCTTGGACATGCCTAGCTGGTTCTTGTAAGATACATTATGGTTGGCAGTGACCTGCTCGATATCCTGATACCCAACATATAGGCATTGTCTATAAGTCCACAAAATTTGACCAGGCACAGAACATGTCCAACCTCAAATGTTGTTATTGTTGTCTATTGCCTGTAAAGACTTAAAAAATTGCATACTCTATGATTAAGGATGAGTGCACTGATGTGCTTTATATAATGTATCTGTACACTACCATTTCCTGCAAATAAAGTAATTTAAATTGAAGAATCATTTAACATCAGTTTGGTAGGTGAATTGTTATAAAATTTGGGTGGTTGAATTGTTCATATAATTTAAAAAAATCAATCTAATAGTAATGCTAATGCTAATTATTGTATCTGTAATAAAAATTAATCATATTTTTGTGGATTTTGAAATTAAAAGTAATAAAATTGTATGGCAAAATATGAACATTCTATCTGCATTAATATCTCTTACAGAATAAATGGTCATCGTTTGAGTCTAAGCTGCGTCACATAGAGAATGAGCTGAACCAGCATCATGCTGTGGTTGGGGAGATCAAAGATGCCATGGAGCAGATAGCAGAGCAGAGTCAGGAGTTCCATCCTCCTCAGAAGAGACCTAAGAAGGTTCACAAAGACCCCAAGAATCGAGACTACAAAGTGGTAGGGGATGAACCTCCCCGGATGCACGTGAAGATGAAACCTCTGACTTGTCCGCAGATGGGAAAGTCTAATGCTGATGTACAGGTGATTAGAAATAAGTCTGGTATAGTGCCCATTGTCAGTTGTGAGCACAGGTGATTACTGGGTAGGAATACTGTATGCTTTCAGCCACTGTACAGCAGTCTTAAACAAGTGCTACATCAATAGAGACAATAAACTGACTGATGAAATAATTGTGTGAAATAACACCTAATCAACCAATAAAATTTCTGCTCACAACTCGTGCCAGCTACTACAGTGGTGTGAGCATGAACACTATTTGTTAAGTATTTATACCATTAACTGTGTCATTAGTATGGGAAGATGTACTGATGTTCTCTTTCCAATACTCATACCACACAGTAACTGTACAAATACTTTGATGATAGTGTTAGCGAAGGGCACTGTATTCCTGAGAATGCTCTCTCAGGAGCATGTGACACCCAACCCACACTAGGCCAGTGTGGTGAATTAAAACCTCAATCCTTCTCAGTGTTAGAGGACATCAGACCATGCTGTGGGCCACAAAGGAGGTTACGGTTACGGACATGGGTAATGAACCCAACAAATGTATTTGGTAATTTTTAGATGCTGCCCATGTATGAAAGAATATCATTTGAAGATAAAGATGGAGGAGTTTGGAAACAAGGCTGGAATGTGGAATATAAAGACAACCAATGGAGCCAAAAGAATAAGCTCAAAGTGTTCATTGTCCCTCATTCTCATAATGATCCAGGTAAATGATTTTTTATATATCTGTTATTAATGTATTGTCTGCTTTCCTACTGATTTCATAAATATAGGATGACCTCTGTTTTATGTTTTACCTCTCATTATTCAAGTTTAAATTTACTGACTTCAAAAAAGGAGGTTATTGTGTTATTGGTTTAAATTTTTGTTAAATTAAATGATTTAGCATTGCCATTGTTGATTATTGACACCACCAATAATATAAACTCTCAGGATGGATCAAGACATTTGAAAACTATTACAAGTCTCAAACAAAGGCGATTTTCACCAACATGGTGGAAAAACTATCAGAAGGCAGGGGGAGGAAGTTTATCTGGGCAGAGACCAGCTACCTGTCTTTGTGGTGGAGTTCCGATGCAACAGAGAAAGAGAAGATAGCTTTCCAGAAGTAAGTACGTGCTGGTTACTCTTATTATGTTCGAAGAAAAAACTATACAACTCAACTCAAGTATTTGAACCGTTCAAACATAAAAGGGGTCCAATTGTTTTAGGGATACCATTGTAAGAAAATTACCCTAACACCTGAAATATATATTGGTTATGTATCACTTAAAAAGAGAAATATCGCTAATTTGTAAATAAAAGTGCCCTAATGGCACTCTTTTTTCACATATTTTTGACATGACATGCATCCTGCCGATGAGTCACTCCTATGCTAAATATTTATTGCTTGAACTTACAGCTTGTTGAAATCAGGACAAATTGAAATAGTGACAGGTGGATGGGTCATGAACGATGAGGCCAACTCTCACTGGCTGTCCATCATTCAGCAACTGACCACAGGCCACCAGTGGTTACTCGACAACTTAGGATATATACCAAAGAACTCGTGGGCTATTGATCCCTTCGGACATTCGAGCTCCCAGCCTTACCTGCTGAAGCTAGCCGGCTTTGAAAACTCTGTCATACAGAGAGTACATTACCGGGTCAAGAAGGAATTGGCTCAAAACAGACAGCTGGAGTTCAAATGGAGACAGTTGTGGGGTGAGTCTAGAAACCTAAATATAAAGCTTGTAAAATGTCTATCTATGTGTCTGTCTTTATATGCTTTATCAACAAAACCCTATCCTTTATGGTAAATTTTGTTTTCAAAATAATCATAATTGAATTCTTGAGGTTTCTTTTTAATGCATATTATGACTAAAAATTTTGTATGATCTAGTTGCCAGAATCTGCTAGGACATTGATAAAATTTATAGCCTTCTTAGTCAAGTAGTGTTGATGATCTTGTTAAATGGCGGCAATTAGAAAAATAAATGTTATTCATTACAGATGGAAATGGCAAAACTGACATGTTCACACACATGATGCCATTCTACTCTTACGACGTTCCTCACTCTTGCGGCCCAGACCCGAAGGTATATTTAAAATCATTTATACTAATTTGGATAATTTAAATGCAATGTCTTTAAACATCAAAACAATTTTCATAGGTACTAAAATCTTTATTAAAATAGTCCTAATTGTGTGTATATCTGAGATCATGCTAATTTATAGTTTCAAGAAAATGTATATGGACAGTCCTATTACAGATTGGATAAGAATGCCTTAGCAACCAAATTGTAATGCAGGTTATCCTTACCCAATGGTATGTTATCAATGTTTAAGTTAAATTTTTTGTTAAATTTATGTTTTCAGATTTGTTGTCAATTCGACTTTAAAAGATTACCAGGCAATGGGGTGACGTGTCCTTGGGGTGTTGCCCCCAGGAAAATTATACCGAAAAACGTGGAGGAGAGGTAGGTGAATACGAAAGAAAGAGAGCAAAATTTCCTACTTATTCTTATAGAGCTATAGCTTGCACAGGCACCTTTTAGGAAACTTCCTTAACCGGCTGTAAAGCAGCATGTTCTTCATGTCTTGGGTTTTTTGCAGTAAGTGCAAAAAGCCAAGTCAGTTGACCACATACAACCTCAAATTAGATAGAAATCCTATGTCCACAATAAAAGTCCATGTAACTTTAATGAAATTCTGAATTATATCATAGAATTAAATAAGTATAAATATTTTATAGAAGTATAAAACACATAAACTTAACTTTCAGAGCTGGCTTGATCCTGGACCAATGGCGTAAGAAAGCGCAACTGTACCGCAGCAACGTGGTATTGTTCCCGCTCGGCGACGACTTCCGGTACGACCGCGCCAACGAGTGGGACAACCAGTACCAGAACTACGACATGCTCATCGACTTCATCAACGGCAACGACGCCTGGAACGCTGAGGTGAGGACACAGATAGTTAACACTTCCGGTACGACCGCGCCAACGAGTGGGACAACCAGTACCAGAACTACGACATGCTCATCGACTTCATCAACGGCAACGACGCCTGGAACGCTGAGGTGAGGACACAGATAGTTAACACTTCCGGTACGACCGCGCCAACGAGTGGGACAACCAGTACCAGAACTACGACATGCTCATCGACTTCATCAACGGCAACGACGCCTGGAACGCTGAGGTGAGGACACAGATAGTTAACACTTCCGGTACGACCGCGCCAACGAGTGGGACAACCAGTACCAGAACTACGACATGCTCATCGACTTCATCAACGGCAACGACGCCTGGAACGCTGAGGTGAGGACACAGATAGTTAACACTTCCGGTACGACCGCGCCAACGAGTGGGACAACCAGTACCAGAACTACGACATGCTCATCGACTTCATCAACGGCAACGACGCCTGGAACGCTGAGGTGAGGACACAGATAGTTAACACTTCCGGTACGACCGCGCCAACGAGTGGGACGGATTTTCGCTGTCTTCTTCAGGTCGTCACTTCACCTGGTAGAGGGGCGGCCTGTGCTCCTTTTACCTAAACTTGGTCGCTATTCGAGGACCTTTCTCCCACATCGGTTTTCAGTCCTGCGAAAGGTGTGGCCAGCTGATTGCCACTTTCATTTGCAAACGTTGAAAGCTATGTCGGTCACCTTTGTTCTTCATCTTTTCCGACTCTGTGACGTAGAGAAATACCTTTTATCTTCATCAGGTACAATTCGGCACCCTCCGCGACTACTTCAAGGCGCTGCACGAGGAGGTGAAGCTGTCGGACTTC
This sequence comes from Erynnis tages, assembly GCA_905147235.1. Taxonomy (NCBI): domain Eukaryota; kingdom Metazoa; phylum Arthropoda; class Insecta; order Lepidoptera; family Hesperiidae; genus Erynnis; species Erynnis tages. The sequence continues at coordinate 7,091,802 of LR990087.1, forward strand.
CCGGTGCTGTCGGGCGACTTCTTCACGTACGCCGACAGGAACCAGCACTACTGGAGCGGGTACTACACCTCGCGCCCCTTCTACAAGCACATGGACAGGATCTTGCTGTCTTATGTCAGGTGACTTATATTTGTGACATATTAATGAGAAAAAAAGCGGTGATGACCCACTACGGGGTCGGGTCTCCTCTCACAATGAGAAGGGTGTAGGCCTTAGACCACCACGCTGCTCTAATGCGGGTTGGTGGACTTCACATGCCTTTGAGAACGTTTTGTTATATTTTCCTTCTCCGTAACAGCAGGTGATATTTAATTTTATAAAGCACACATAACTTTTTTTACAAAGTCATCGGTGTGTGCCGCTGGGATTCGAACCCAGACCCCTCGATTCGAGGTCGAATTCTAAGCCACTGGGCTATCACCGCTAATATTCATTTTACAAGCTATAAAATTTCGATTTCAGAGCGGCGGAAACGATAACAGCGCAGGCGGTGTCGTCTCGCTCGGTGACGTACATAATGTCGTTGCAACTGCGCGACCGCGTGGAGCAGGCGCGGCGGGCGCTGGCGCTGTTCCAGCACCACGACGGCGTGACGGGCACGTCGCGGGACGAGGTGCGCGACGACTACGCCAAGAAGTGAGTTGCTTATCTATATACAGAGTGAATTTTTCAAGTGTGCGTGGAATATAATAGAATGTAATGGAAGGTAATGTGAATAATCGTAATGCTTAATACAACACAAACCTTAGATCCTTCCACGATCCTTGGACCGCCCGACTGATGAAAACAGTTGACACACCCAAACAGTGCCGGCGTTAGGGTCACTGACACCCCGCCCAAAATATTGTGGCGCCTATTTAAAAGGGAATAAATATAGAGTGTTAAGTTTTTGATCAACCAATGTGAACGTATTTTCAAATTTTCATTTTTCCTTTAGCATTACCCAGAGCTAACGACGTGGACGTAGAAAATTTGTAGCTGCTCTTTTTTATTTATTTTATTATTATTTTGATTTGATCATAAGCGTAAGCGCAGTGTGGTCGAGGACCGTCTCTAACGATATGCACAGAGTGCCCCCCAAACTTGGCGTCCTGGGCCGTCGCCCCATCATGCCTCCACCCCTCGCCGGCACTGCAACCAAACAAAAGCACATAAAACCAAACCGAATATAATCCTATTTACAGAATGTTGCAAGCGATCAAGTATTGCCAGTCCGCCATCCAACAATCGGCGTATTACCTGCTGAAGCAGCCGCCGATCCAGGAGCAGACGCAGGAGGACGTGTACTTCGACGTGGACGACATCTGGCGCAAACAGGACGAGATCCCCGCGCGCATCACGATCGCGCTCGACGTGATGTCGCCCGCGCGCCGCCTGCTGCTCTACAACGCGCTCGTGTTCAGGCGGCACGAGCTCCTCACCGTGCTGGTCTCCACTCCCCATGTCGAGGTTGGTGTTATTTTTTTTATTAAAAGCTTTCATTTAACTTGCAATGTATGTCATGTAAGTATGTTTGTTTGGGTGGAATCTTTAAACTCATTTTTGAAGTAGATATCTTCAACCGATTGAGCTGAAATTTTGTATACACGTTTAGTTTGGATGACAATGCACGACATACTTTGTGACATCATTCTAAATCCAATATGGCGGACCATCCAAGATATCGGAATAGTTATTTTTAATGCATTTCTACAATATGGGTATCAAATGAAAGGGTTCGTTAAGAGTAACTCGAAAAAATAAAAGCTTTCTTGAAGCATGTGTGAAGAACTATGTCAGAACTATGTCACAAACACTATAACACAAGAAAATTTTTCGTAATTACCCTTAGTTTATGGAGTACTTTTGTCCTTTTCTGTAACTGCAATGTATGATTTGGTGTTCAGGTGTTCGACCCGGATGGCAACCCGATGATGGCTCAGATATCGCCGGTGGTGGCGGGGGAGAAGAGGCTCGGCTTCGCGGCCAACAAGTTCCAGCTGTCGTTCCCCGTCACCGTGGACCCGCTCGCGCTCACCGTCTACACCGTGGCGTTGCGCGATAGCATGACTATCAATAAGTGCGTGCAAATATAATATAATACTAAATAAAATAACGCTTCACACCCATAGCCCCACGCTAGGATTCCCTGTGTCGTGGGTGCCATGGACACTCACAAGACAACAACACAACACGCCCAGACCATGAACAAAAATTCAAATTCATCATTCAAATCTCTGCTCTGCTGGGAATCGAACCTTCCGCGCAGCGCACCTGTGTCTTAACCACTGCGTCACTTTAGTCGTCAGATAACCCAAAGATATAGGTAGGGAATAATTTTCATGCGCCTCTGGCACATGGTTCGAAACACAAGCAATGGCTGGAACGTTTTGTAACATTACCGAAACTGCACAATACTTACATATCTTGGTATTACATTACATGTTGGTTGGTTTCATAGGTGTGTGTATATGTAGATATGTTTGTCCTCGCATATGGGAAACTAATTGACCGATCGTGACCGTTCCTCTTTTGTTTGTTTGCATTTTTTCAACTATTTTTCCGTGATATGGCCTTTAGCCATATAACTAATAATTATGAAAAACCATTTTTGAACCGGCAGCATACTATTATATTTAAAACATTAGCACCAGCCAGTCGTTAAAATTAAATGCTTGAATATACTACATACTTACATTAGCATAAAATTACAAAAGTATAAAATTAACGCATCACACATAAAATTACAAAAGCAAATAAACACAATGCCGCGCTGCCTCGGGGGTTAGGTCCCGAGAGACGGTCAGATAGAGGGTAGGGGTCCGGAATAAGGTGCTATAGATACCTTGATTTTCCGCCTTATTTTTCGTTAGCTGGCTCACGTTCAGGCATTTATTTTATTTTATTTTATTTTATTTGGAAAACATACAGTGTTTACATCAACTTAACCACTACTTATAAAACTATACACCATTTAAGAGTTTTCACATATATATAAACTACACTTATTTGTTTACATAACGTATACAAGTTTGCCAGATATAAAACATGAGAAGAATTATGACTATACAAGAGAATTAAAACGAATACTAACTAATTTTGCTAATACTAAATAATTTTAATACTTTTATGGAGTCACACCAAATCAAACCAACTGTTTGAAATGTTTAATTTAATTTTACTTGTATCAGTGTTGAAAATGTCGAGATCGGGGAAGTCGTTTAATTCGTTAACGAATCTAGCGGATCTGATAAAGAATGAGTTTTTCTTATATTTAGTTGTACAAAGAGGTATGTACAGAGAATTATGAGGTTGTCTCACTGATCTCATGGATCTTATAGTCGTTGGGACCTTTAAACTTAATTTGCTAAGGAGATGTGGGGAATCTATTTTATGTTGAGCAATTTTTGCAAGAAAAATAATGACTGCAATTTCCCGTCTTTTATAAAGGGGTAAGATGTGATGTCTCTTACATCTAGCTTCGTATGTGTCATCAAATAATAGAAATTTAAACTGAATATGCCTTAAAAATCTTTTTTGGACGGACTCTAGTCTATTTATGTGTACGTTGTAATAGGGGCTCCAAATCTGCGAACAATACTCGAGGATGCTACGTACATAAGAGCAATACAGAATCTTCAGAATCTTAACACTTTTAAATTCAGAGCTTATTCTAATAATAAATCCCATTAATTTGTTCGCTTTCTTTACGATGAAGTCGATGTGTTTCTCATATGTTATTTTTGAGTCATGTATGATGCCTAGGTCGCGTACTTCGTCCACAATTTTAAGCTGTTGGCCTCTAAGGGAATATTTAAATTCGATGTTGTGAATTTTACGACTAAAAGTTATTGAAAAGCATTTTGCTATATTTAAGTCTAGTTTATTTTGATTACAGTATTGTTCAAATCTTTTTAGATCTTGTTGCAGAAGGTGACAGTCTGTAAGGTTTCTGATTTGCTTATAAATCTTCATGTCATCTGCGTACATTAAAAATTTAGAGTGGACGAAACAGTTGTGAATATCGTTAACGAAAAAATTAAACAATAACGGACCCAAAAGCGATCCCTGGGGGACCCCTGACGGTACGTGGCTCCATGCAGAACAATATCCATTTAAGACTACTGCCTGGGTTCTATTCTCAATATATGACTTGAACCATCTAAACAAGTTGCCATGGATTCCGGCCGAATAAAGCTTTTGTAATAGAATGGAATGGTCTATACGATCAAAACATTTGCTGTAGTCGGTAAATATAGCGTCAATTTGCCCACCAGAGTCCATATTAGATGTTATATAATCAGTAAATGTTAATAAGTTAGAAGTTGTTGATCTATTTTTAAGAAAGCCATGTTGTTCAGTGGTGAACATATTTGAGAAATTGCAGTACAACTGAGTGTGAACTATCCGTTCAAGTATTTTTGCAAAGACACAGAGTTTAGAAATCGGCCTGTAGTTGGTAACTTCATTTCTACTACCGCTTTTATGAATTGGTGAGATAAAAGCAGATTTCCAAATTTTTGGGACGATACCTTCATTTACGGAGCGCGTGTACAGTATAGTTAAGGGTCTTATTAAGCTGTCGGAACATTTTATAATAAATGATGTTGGTATCTGGTCAGGGCCAGCTCCTTTGGTAGGGTCAAGGGATTTGAGGATTTTTTTAATCAAGTCGGGGGTAACTTCTATGCCACTTAAGATGTTATTATAGTAAGAAATTGATGTTGCGGAACAGTCAGTCTTGTTAGTTGGATACGAGAGAAATGTAGATTGGAAATATGATGCAAAGAGTCGACAAATATCTTCGCCTGAATCTGCTGACTGGTCATTATAAGTTAGAGATGATGGTAATGTATTTGAACCCGTCTTGTTTGACTTAATGAATGTCCAGAACAGCTTCGGGTTGTCTATAATTGCGTTTTCACATTTTTGGAGATAGGCAGAATAGCACTCCGCTTCTAACAGTTTTGCTCTTTGACGTAATAAAGAGAAAGTGTCATAATCATCTGTGTTACCATATTTTTTATACTTCTGATGGAATTTATGCTTTTCTTTGAGCACTTTTCTTAGTGAGCTGTTATACCAAGGCGGATAAGTAGGATGCGATACAGGTTTTTGGGGAATGTTTTTGCTTATTACATCTCTTAAATGTGCGTAGAAGTTATGTACAGCTTCTTCCAGTGGAATTTGGAGTAAGCAGTCATCCCAATTAATATCTTTTAGTAATTTTATTATGTTATCGTAATCTCCTAATTCGTAAAAATATTTTAATCTTGGTTTTAACTTCAAAGTATCATAGTTACGAGTATCAAATGTTATATCTAGGGATTTGTGGTGAACATCTTCTGGTACTAATGATTCACTACAGTGACATACAGATAGGGGTGTGTTACATAACACTAGATCTAAGATTCTGTTGTTTATGTTTTGGCAGAAATTGTATTGTTTTAAATTGCACTCCGAAAGAGTATCAAAAAAATTATTTTGTGTTATACCTGCTATTCCAGAGCATGGTGGGTTACAGTGAGGTGCCCATTTTATATTACTTAAGTTGAAGTCACCTATGATAATGAAATAGTATGATGACAGTAATCAAGTATCGCCAAAATATTTATCTGATCTAGGATTCAAAGATTTTGAAACATGTATTTATTCTCTTATTAATGTCTAGATTAATAATAAATTTATTTGTTAAAATAAATCTACAAAATACAACAATCCGCCATGATAGCTTAAACACCCATCAGTGTGCCTAGTGCGAGTTAAACAAAATTTTGCGAATGACTTTACTATCACGTTTAGCGAGTAAACTTTAAACGGACCGAGAACAGTATTCGAGCGAGTGTAAGTTGGTATCTCGCAAACCACTTGAACCGCGTTTGTTCACCGTAAATAGCGTTTATTATTTTTGTTAGGTTGGTGTTACGTTCGCGTCGTGAGATAAACCTACCAAATTTAGACGGACATCATTCTAGTATGTAATCGTAATGGGCGACTGTCTATCAAAATTGTCGAGGTTATTGCGTCTTTGTTTGTTTTGATTGTGTTTGACACTGGTTCGAAACTATTCGAAAGAAGTTGGAGTTGTGTTTTATGTTTTTATACATCAAATTAAAAGATAAAATGAAGACTAGTTCGTCCCAATTTGATATGATGGTGACATTTATGGAGCAGTAAGTGGATTTGAATTATTTGGTGTATAGTGACTCATATCTGTGAACTTTGTAATCAAGTAATAAATTTGTTTTTGTAGGCATGGAGACATGAGCAAACCGTCCTCTCATGCAAGAGGCAAAATAACTGCGTTAAAAAATTGGGAATCATTGGCCCATTTGTTAAACAGTGATGGTAGTGGTGACTCAAAAACTGTTGAGAAATGGAAGAAGGTTAGTAATGTTTATCTATTTCGCTTAGGTGGTTAGCGGATTTAATAAAACACTTGCTTCTTCGCATCATTTAAGGTTTGGAGTGATTATAAAAATAATACAAAAAAAAAGGCAGCCCGCTTGCATAGAGCAGCTAGCGGTACTGGTGGTGGTCCTGCCATGCACACCAAACTTACTGATTTAGAGCTCAGGGTTCTAAATATGATTGGTGTGCAAGTAGCAACGGGCTTAGCGGTGGAGGAGGCTGGGTCGTCACAGGTTTTAACTTATTTACTTGCCTGTAATACATACTGCTGCTTATTTTATTTGCAACTGCTTATTGTTATTTGACTTTATACTTTATTGTAACTCTTATCTTGTATTCTCTTCCAGGGGGTTCACGTTCAACCCAGTGGTAGCGTTGGACAAGGCATACCAACTCCACAACAAAATAAGTTTGTTGAAGGCAAGTTGCTATTGTGGGATATCAACATAATATTGTTACTAATAAATTGTAAACATTGTTCATTATTTTTTTTATTTAAATCCAGTTCCACAACATGGGAATGAGCCAACACCAGCAGCCTCACCATTACCAGCACCAGCGGCCTCACCATTATCAACACCAGCAGCCTCACCACTACCTACTCCGACAAGGGCTGTATCTTCCCCACCTCTTATGTTTGTTGAGGAAGAAATACAAAGTAAGATTTATGATATTTTTTTCATGGCAATTGAGATGTTCATATTAATTCAAGTATTCTTAAAAATAGACATAGCAGAAATCCAATTACATATACTTAATGTATATTTTAGATACTCAATCATGGAATGAGCCTGGGCCATCAACATCTTACACAGCTCCACGAACACCTCCTCAGGCAAGGCTAAGTAGGATTCCATCATATGTGCAGGCACAATTGGAAGGCAAGATAAAGATTATTTAATTAGTTTGTTTTTATTATTTTAATATAATATTGTATTGGGTCTCCTACCTGTGGTATAGTGGTATTTGACTGATTAAAGATGACCAAGTATAGAAAAGTTAATAATGTTCATAACACATATTTACAGATGACACAGGCAGGCTCTCTCCAACAAGACCCTCATCTCAAGCCCATGTAGTTCAGGCAGAGCCTTCTCAAGCTGGGCAAACAACACCACGCCATACGAGGCTGAGAAGACTCCGAGGCTCACCCCGAAGACCAGTGAGGCCAGCGCGGACAGAGGAGGCAGCGCAACAATTCTTGCAAGCCGAAGAATTTTGGCGAAATTTTAAAATAGAGCAACATAGGGACTACATGGACTTGAAAAGAGAGCAAATTAGAGTAAGGGAAGTGGAATTAAATACTCAGAGGGAGTGGCAAGCAATAGGATTAAGAGCTTTAGATTTATTAAATAAATTAGTCGATAAGCATTGTAGAGATTAGTATTCAATTTATATCGTATTTTATTTGTAGGAAAGTATGGTAAGGTAAGGTAGGTAGTATGGAAAGGTTTAGGGGAGGCCTACGCCGCAGAAACGTTTATATTTACATACATTATATACAAACTTTAGATCAGAATATCATTAATATAACAAATTTAATAAGTTAGTTCAATGTTTCAATGTCAAGATAAGTTTTTTAAATGCAAATGATGTTTAGTTATAGACGAAAAATTATGTAGTAGAATAAACGCTTTTTTATTTTTATTTTATTTGTGCACTTTGAATATAATTTTGTAAACTGTAAATGTAAACTTAACTAGTGTTTAAAGTAAGTTCCTTTCATTTGACTTAATATTTTAGGAATAAAATAAAGATTTAATCTTAGTTAAAATTTGTTTAATTATTGACTGATAACACATATTATTACTTATATTAAAACAAATTGTTTCTATATACTAAAGGAAATAGAAAAATAACTTATTCACAATTAAAGAGATAATCTACACAATATTTGTTGCGGTCATCTCGTGCCTTAGCGGCCTCAAACATCCTCCAAGCGAAGAAAATCGTCCTGCCATATCTTTGGTATTATTTTCACTAAATATAAATTAAATTGTTGTTATACGATAATCGTATCACTTCACTTTCACTACAAAAATCTTTGCGAGAACTTTTTGGTCACAGTCGATCGCGTTTGCGTTTGTAAACTACTCGATCTGTCAAAATTTGAAACTCGCACTCGCTAAATGGTTGAAATTAACCAATCATGAGCGCTAACGCGTTCACTTGCGAATGCGAGCAAGTCGATTACGATCGACAATAAACTGCGACTCACTAATTCAGGTTCCCGTTTTTGACACTAGACGGCGCTGTTTCTATTCCATAGAAATCTTAGTAAACGCTCTCACTTGCGAATCGGTAAAAAAACTCACAAAAACTCACACTAGGCACACAGATCGAATTACGTCAATTTACGTCACGTCTCAGTAAACGTCATTCGGTTTCGTTAAAGCGTATATGCGATCTCTGCATTTTTTACTGACCCGTAACGCAATGACAGACGCCATAACACCGGCGAGCGTTTTGGAATGAATTTGAAACTTAAAATTTAAATTACTTTTATTGCACAAAAACCTTAATTTTCTACAAAAATATGATATATTTTAGACATAATAGAAACTTCTGAATATCGTAGAAGAGTTTTTGAAAATTAGTCATCATGCCTATTCTCAGGTACACCTCGTACTCCCGCGTCCGGGTGTATAACGCCGACTACTGGACAGTGGACCTTCCCAAGATGTTTGCCGTCGACCAGCCCACCGCGCGGCTCTCTGAAGACATCAGCGTTCAAGCCGGCAACAGCTCGAGACTGGTGGCCACGATGAACGGACTCGTCAAGGCCATAGTGTCTCCCGACGGCCGGACCACGCCCGTGCATATGGACTTTGTACAGTAAGTTTCGGCACAGAACACATAATAGTACAAGTACAGAAGGCCCACTTCGAAAAGTCATTTCAAGAAATATAGACTAGCTACGATACGATTAAGTTCAATTCAGATCGCGCATCGCTTAATCACCTACGATAATGTTGCGTCTCTTACTAGCGCATAAGCCTTACCTTTTCCACTTTCCCGCTACCTGTTGCGTCTCTTTCTAGCGCGTAACTCTTGCCTATTCCACTTTCCTTTCTAGCCGTTTATGCCGCTGTGCGTAGGTACATTTTTGATACCGACACGGGGAGTGGGCCAGGCCTGGTTTCGGTTTCAATAATATTCTCAATAGAACATCCATATAGAAGGCGTCTGTGCAAGCCTGGGTCAACCCTGTACCTTCGATGATGTCAAATCGAGCACTGTTTTAGCTGATGAAGGCATGTATGTATAAAGATAACTTCTCAAATAGAATCTAATATTGTGTTCTACATGAGATATTCCAACGTTTCAGTAATGGCTTAAATATCTTCCGCATAATTTAACCAACGCATAATCCATAGTATCTAATTATTCCTCAGCCAATATAACGGGTGCAGTCAAAAAGGTTTGGTGCAGTCCTAGTCGGGCTAAGCTCAGAATTCTGATTCAGTCATTATGGTTACTTCCCTCCCGTGGCAAAAGGTGGCGCCACGCGTGTCTTGAATTACGCTATCGATTTTTCAACATCGCCGCCATATGTGTATACAAAACTCCCGAGATAACGTAATCGGAGCGCAGCCGCTCCCTATGCCTAATCATATCGCCTGATGGAAGATCTTCCATTACCAAAACCTCACATCTTGGAGTGGACACAGCTTGCTCATCCTATACACGGCTTTAACCCTTTTATGACCCAGCGTTAGGCACGGGTCAACATCAGTACTCATCAGGACAAACGCGTTCTCAGATACGACACTCAGAAGGGCCCGGACAACAACAGCGGCGCGTACCTGTTCATCCCGGACGGGCCCGCGCAGGCCTTCAAGCCGGAGCCCTTCCCCGAGATAGTGGTCACCGAGGGGCCCTACAAGGCCACCGTCTACTCCGCTCTCATCAGCCCCAAGAACGCCGAGATTGTTCTGGCTGTGAGTATGTTTTGAATTGTTTGTACTCGTATTTGTAGAGTAGTGTGCTTTAAACTTTCATTTTTACACACTGTGATTTTGGTGAGTTTATATCACTTTTGCTAAAAAATAGTATACGACACACGTGTCTGAAGTTCACCAATTATAGCACGCGTTTAGCATTAGCTATGTTCACGCTGTACAGTAATAGCCTACTTAAGCCTATCAAATGTCCTATTTTTAACTGTTTGCTATACATCTGGCTCGAACTCTTGATATTTGTATATTCAGATAGTATTCATAAGCCCATCGTATTGAAATGTGGGGATTATGTATTTGATGAATATGTCCTATCGAGTTGTCATCGGTTGCCGATTTTGTACTTCTGTCTAGTGAGTCAGCCGATTATATCACTAAACTTTGAAATATCGACAAACGACAAAATGTATTTTCAAGCGAAACGTTTTCTCGCGTTTGCCCGCAGGTCTCTAAATGTTAATATGAACATATTTGTAATTCAGGTGAGCGTATACAACAACCCGTCGCTGCCGCACAGCGAGGTGGAGATCTGCAACACGCTGCTGATAGACCCGCAGGTGGACGACCTCGAGCTGGCGATGCGCTTCTCCACCAACGTGCGCAACGGCGACGTCTTCTACACCGACCTCAACGGCTTGCAGGTGGGTGTCTCGCGAGGTCTGGTGTAGGGTTGATGGGGAAGGAGTTCTGAGGATGAGGAAGGGAAGAGGAAGTATCAAGGTATCAAGCACAATGTAAGAGGATGAGGAATCATGAGGAAGAGGTAGAGGAACGGTTTGAGTAAAAGAGTAAAAACTATACGCTACTGACAGCGCTCGATACAGTGGATTCTAAAATAAATTTAATGTGATAATTGCTGTTCTATTTACTTTCTTTTTTTATGGCTCTGGCGGTCAATGGCTCTACTGCCTAGTGAGCGTTCTGCGTCCAAACTCGTCAACAAATGAACTCGTCCGCGTCGGTTACAGATGATAAAGCGGCGGTACACGGAGAAGATCCCGCTGCAAGCGAACTTCTACCCGCTGCCGGCGGCCGCGTACATCGAGGACGGCGGCACGCGCCTCACCCTGCTCACGTCCACGCCGCTCGGGGCCGCCGCCCTGCAGCCTGGACAGATCGAGGTACTCGCCGAGCCGGGTTATGGCCGGTTTCACAATAACAATAACAATAGAAATAGGAATAGAAATAGCAATAGAAATAGGAATAAGAATAATTTATTTGCGAAATGCACACATACAAATTTGTAATAGAAAATGGTATATGTATACCCTATACCAAATGTATAAAACTAAAACGGTATGGGCGCACACCACCAAAAGGGATCCTACTCAGCTTACAGCAATACCTTACTAAGCGTTGTTTTGCTTGCGAGCCGATAAATTATTGTCAATGGCTTTTTGGGTTTTTGGGCACAGCTAGTCATGGAAAAAATGTAGTGTACACGTAGTTTATAGCCTCGATTTTAACAATTAACATATAGAATCATTTTTATCCATGCCGGACATGGTCAACTTATATTACGAAGTTGCGAGCGGAAGCTATTTTATGAATTTTCCATGAAATAGCGAGGCGTACAAAAAGCTCGGTCGGACTGTATGTGTATGTGTATTGTGTATGTGTCTCGTACGTCAACAGGTGATGCAAGACAGGCGGCTGAGCAGGGACGACAACCGCGGCATGAACCAGGGCGTGCTGGACAACGTGCGCACGCGACACACCTTCAGACTGATCGTCGAGAGCGCTAACAACCCTTGCCCCGTGAGTTGCCCACTACTTGCCGATATGCAACCTATACTATACTATACTAGTAATAGTATATACGAGATATATGCGAGGTATGAGTCGGGAGGGCAATCTTTGTTCGTCGGTCTGACGTTGACAGCGCTGTTAGTTCACGCGATTGGTTTGTCATTCATTGTATAGTCCATTTAAGCAAACAATTCTTTATGTAATGATCAGTAATCATACATATGAACCACTTGATAAGTAAATGGTTGACGTTTGCTCTTCTTACGCTCTTTTTGAAGAACCCCATGTCGTTACCACACGAAAATACCTCAGTGTCTATTAAATAAAAGAAAGCTACTCTAAAATTGTGTTAATTAGTCATTTCTAGTAAAGGGTACACGACTTTGCCAGGAGTTGATATATTATTGAACCATCTTCATTTCCTTTGCAGGCTGCGGAAGAGACAGGGTACGGGCAGCTGTCGCTGGGCGCTCACGTGTCGTCGCAGACCTTGCTGCAGCCGCTGCTGGTGCTGCACTACACGGCCAACGAGAACGAGCCCCGCCCCGCCTACTCGCGCGCCGTCGTCTCCTACGCCGACCTCGTGCTGGCCACCTTCCACCCTCACGTGTCGGCCGAGGTGTGTCGGTGACCCACTGCTGGATTGAATCATCTCTCACAGAGAATCGAAATAAATCGATTAGATGAAAAAATCAATGTCTTTACTGACCAGAATTGTATTGCGCATTTCAGAACAAAGAGGGCAATCTCCTCCACGGAATGGGCATGACTGTGCAGCGTGTGTCGCTCGACGCGTGCTACGGCAGCCGCGCCGTCAGCAAGTGGTACCCCGTCAGCGAGGGAACAGTGAGTTTACATCACTCTCTTTACTTCTCTTCTTTCCAGCTTTCTATTCTGTCCACTGCTGAACACCATTCCGCACGGTCCTGGACGCCTTGAATACAACGGTTATATATCAGTTAGAGGGGGAAAGGGGGGGGGGGGTGTTCTCCTTTTGCCTAGACGTTGTTGCCATTTTCAATGCAATTGCATTTGCGTTGGATTTTGTTATTTCGTTTTGAAGAACATCAAGCCACGTTAGGCTAATATAATTTGCCTAGTGCCCAAACATCAGAATCTAAAGAATAATCCAAAGATTGATTACTGGAACCGGCCATTACAGTGGTGTTAGACGATGATCACATTGCCTGGATCACTGATCACGGAGCGTAGTGCGGGGTGCGCGTCCATTTGCGTTTTGTGTGTGTTGGACTAAGCGTGTTTTCTATACAAATTGAAATACTTACATATAACGCTAGATCACGCATTCCCGCGCTACGCTGCGTGATGAAGGGCAGTGTGTTAATCGCCTTATTTATTGGTATTACAGGGGTTCACAACCTAAACATGTTTATTATCCCCTTGCCTCCAGATCCAGCTATCGGACATCGTGGACGTGTCGGCGGAGCGCGTGTTGGACAGCTCGTTGACGTTCTCGCGCGTCCGCGGCGCTGCGGGCGGCGGCCTGGCGCTCTGCCCCATGGAGATACGATCAGTCTTCCTCAACGTCACGCTTAAACACTCATAACGCCCATGGCACTAGTAAGTAGGACTTAACTAAC